>CM076263.1:66451449-68951449 GCA_038380795.1 Pyrocephalus nanus | reverse complement strand
AGAGAACATGCGTAAAGACAATCTAAGGACATAGATTGCCTTCAGTCCACAGCCATCCAACCACCATAAATATTAACTGATGTAATAATAAGTAAAAAACCAAACAATCAAAATAAATAGAGCATACCTTCAAGTGTAAAAGAATACCACCTGACATTTTAAAATTGCCAATATCCAAGAGATATCTGCTTATGTAATAGCTTTGTTCTCAGATACTTACTGAGCTGTTCTTGTTTTGTTTTTCCTTCTTGGCTGAATCTGACTATGGTTATGCTATGCATCCAGGGTTTCATTATGGGACTTGGGGGAAATGGTACTGCTATGATTTGGCAAGAGGGAAATACAGTAAAACGTTCTTAGTTCCTGATTTACACTGAAAGAATGTAATACCTCCTTTAATTTCCAAGAAAATGAATGCATTACATACATTTGAGACTACGCTCCTTAGTAAAGATTTACAGTTCTAGCTAAACCCACCAGTGACTCCCAGAAAAATTGCTCTCTAATTCCAACATGGTAAGCTAAATATTCCATCATAACTATGTTCCTGTATATATAACATATAAAAGACATATATATATATATATATATATATATATATATATATGCACAACTTTACATTTTATACATGCTGAAGCTATACAAAATAGAGGACTCTTCCAAGCAAGAGGAGGTATAAAATAAAGTAATGAAGCACACTACAGATTCCTCAGACAATTTGCCTTTGTCCTTTTCATCCTTTCTCTTACTATAAAACAGGGCAAAGGTATTAGCATTACCATTAGTGCATATAGAAGCTTTCTGTGGCACAAGTTAGTAACTCAGTCCGTTACTGAAAGAAAGAAACTGGTTAAAGCCCACTGAGGTCTCCCTCTATCCATTTCAATTGACTACATATAGTATTATGAAAGACCTTCACAGCAAACCAAGGCTAACTAATTTCTAAGTACCTCTGTACATTCTTGCTGTTAAAATGAATCCTGAGGTGTGGATGGGATGTATACCAGAAGACACCAAGAACAGCAGAAGACTAAAGAAAACTCCAAACTTTTTTTTTTTTTTTTGCAGCAACTTGTCATTTTATATAAATTTAATACTTGTTGTAGGCAAGTCAAAATAGTCAAAAGATCTTGTCCAAGCTGGTATATAATTTCCTTCCATATGCTGGAGAAAAGAAGAAACAGAAGAGGACAGAAAATGGATATTACCCGTCTACCAAATCTTCCTTCTGGCTTCACTCTACTCTTAATTTCAAAATTTCTCTAATGTTTGTAATTTTGAGAAATGTAGTGTAGGCTTGAAACTGCAGTCTAACTCTTGCTTTTATCAGCTCTGGGACTTACAACATTTAAAGGTATATTTGGGGCTTATTGCCCAAGCAACAAGTTTTCTCAGAGTATAAGACTTTTATAAAGAATGGCTGCAATTAATTGCCCTTGTGGCAAATGACATTATCCTCAATCTGCAAATGCCTTCATTTGCATTGTGCTGAGTGAATAATGACAACACTGAAGAAGTTCTTGTCTCTTCATATAATAGGACATTCTGAAATTATTCTCACATATAAAGCAAGCACATACGTACTAACTAATAAATGCACTTTTAATTAAAATAATTACATTTAAAACTATTTTGTTGTTAATGAACCACAAGAAAAACTACATATTTACTGTTTAGTTGAGAATTTAAATAAATGGACAATGTTACTAGCATAAATGCTATTTCAGAAACTTTTGAGGGTAAATGCACCAGTATGCACTGGTCAGTGTATTTTAGCAAAAAAGGAAATACTATATTTAAATATTTAAAATAGTTAACAACTCACTTAGGCTCTGTAAAATGGAACTGAGATTAAAATGAATAGGTCTTCTAAAGGTCATGTTTCAATTAAACTGGAAAACACCAATTCAGAGATGGGGTAAATTAACAATTGAACTGAAGGTGCAATTAACATATCAAAATAGATATGGAATAGTTAGGAAGCCAAGGGAGGCCTTTTTGAGTGGAGTCCAAAAGAATCTAGAGTCAGCATTAGCAATAAACAATGAAGTAGAAGAAAATAAGAGAATATTATTGGTGAAGTTTAAAAATTAAATGAGTTCTGATAGAATACACATCCAAATTGAGACAAAGCAAATGTTAAAGATGACTCATCTGAGCAAATTTCCTTTTAATGTAGCCTAAAATGGACCCTTAGACTTGATAAGACACAACAACAATGTGACAACAAAACAAAGCAAAACAAACAACAACAACAAAGATAATTTGAAAGCAGGCACAGCATCCTTGGATGAAGATTCAGGAAAATATCAGAACAGCACCCCTACAACTGTTCCCACAATATTGTGTCCAGTTTTGGTGCTCATGATTGATAAAATAACTCTGTAAAGAGGAAAAGGTCTGGAAAGAGCCGAGATAGTAATTACATAGACTAATCTCTGTAACTTACTCTAAAAGAAAGAATAGTTGGGGCTTGAGCACAGCCTACCAGTATTTCCGTAGATGGGAGCTTTGTAACAGCAGCAAAGGGTACTAGGAGATCCATGGATGAAAACTGAATCAACAAAAATTAGAAATAGAACAACTGTCCATTCTGAAAGTAAATAACCCTGCCAATAATCTGCTGCAGAACACAGTTAATATTCCTTTCCTTTAAATCTTTCTTGCAAGACTGGGTAGCTTTCTTATTCATCAGACAAATTAAAACATAAAATAACTGTCTAAATTTTATGTTAGGGTCTTGCACTAGATAATCTGATACATTAAATTCAGTTTAGGTCCATGTAATCCTACAGAACAGATCTGTATCAATGAATGGAACATTTGTAGCCTAATTACCAAAGCTTGAAAGAATAAGCTGACAGAAAGAAGTAAGTTCACGAAGATTTTCCCCACATGGATTACTGTAAGCATTACCACTTCACAGACTCAACAAATACCTAGACCTTTGTGAAGAAAAAAACCAAAACAGCATGTGATGACTTTAAACTAGTGTGATTTTAAAAATACACAAGATAAAAATACATGATTAAAATTTTAAGTGACAGGAGAGGTTTTTCTAAAAAAAAACCCCACATCTTTTTCTTCTAAAAATCTCTCTATAAAAAAACAAACTCTTTTAACATCTGCATCTACAATCCTATTATGAGATAATCAATAGTAAGGCCTTGTGAGATTCTCATGAACTTCCTTGATGTCTGCTGGTGGTGTCTACAAAAAAAAAAATAAAAATTATACCAGTGAACTGCACAAAAATATTAAGAGATTTGGCAGCTTTGAAATTGCACTAATGAAGACAAAATTAAGAATAATCTCATCTCTCACCATTCTTATTTGCAAGAACTCAGTTTTCCAGAGCTGAAATTCAGTAGGAGTTCAAGAACAGCAATAGCAGCTTAGAAACCAAACCTCTATCTAGTTCTGAGAAGGAGAATAAAGAGCTTGGGTTTTCTTATATATTATTCTTTTTCTACATACTTGTTTTCCTAAAAACCACTGTGATACAACAGACTGATCAATGCACTGGAAAAGCAACATGATGCATAATTTTCAAGCGAAGATAGATTTTGCCTCGCTCTTGTATACACATTTTTTTAATACACTCCAAAGCTTTACATTACCTTGTTTGCAATAGAGGCAACGTAAGAACTTCAGAACAACTGGGGATGAGATTTTTCCTGCCTTACTTTCAGTTACCTCATTCAGGTCAAGCAACCTATCAGATAGCAACTGGTAATGTCTTTTCAGTGGCCATCAAAACTGGGGCTTGTCTCTGGGCACTCACACTGTAACTTGAAAGGCAAGGAGGATGTTGATGCAACATGCTGTATTTTGTCCTCAGAGAAAAGTATATTTCATGATAATGTCTATTTCTAAAGTAATGATGCTAATTTATAACTGTGAATACAGTAAAACTTGCCTGATAAAACAGGTTGTTTTATAAAGAAAGTCCTTAAAACAATATCTGTCTCAATTATCACGTTCTCTTTATGTCTAACCTCCACAGGGATCTTCTCTAAATATACCACAAAATCTTTCTGCCTTCCCTTTAATTAATGGCACCACATTTTATGCAGGACATTACTTCACTGAAATAAGCCAATTTAAAGGGAAACTAAACAAAAACTCAAAGGTTGAATTAAAACCAAAACAAAGTGATATGGACAACTTGGTAGCAGATTCACGTGGATCATTACAGACTATCTGGGCAGCAGAAAAAGCTGTGGGGAGAAGTTGGTCTTGCTTCCCTTTTTGCAAAACAAATGCAAAAATAAAGTTTTGAACAGTACCTTTTTCATGAAAAGGCTATGATGGCCCGTTGACTGTTCAATAACAGTCTCCATAACATCCCATTTATTCCTTTTGTATTTAGGCATTAAAAATCAGGTCTGCAGAGCACTCAATACTTAATTTCTAACTCTTTTGGGTACTACACACAACTGGCATGTGAAAGCACAGGAAAGCTTTTAAAAAGCACTCTTGCTGCTCTATTATCATGCAAGTAAAAAGAGGAGGTGTGGTAAGTTTTAGGAGGTTTGCCACAGAACGTGTTGGATAACGAAAACTTTGCATTCTAACTCAAAAAACAAGCAGCAATTGGTGTTCATCTGTCTAAACACAATTATTTCTCTCAATAAAGCAGACCTCCTGTCCACAGCTCTTTGGAAGTTGTGACAAAGGAGCTTGTTCTGTGTTTGCAAAAACAGAACGAGATTCTGAATTAACAAAACACACAACTAGAGCCACACATGGGGTTAGCTATACCATAAACCTGATGATGTGCAGAGGGAGCCTGGATTAGCAAAACATTCCCACAGTCAGCAAACCGCAGTAGTATGATTTACTAGCAGCTAAAGCAGCTCTAAGGTGGGAGGCAGTGCAGGCTAGAGAATAATACCACTGAAAAAATAAAAACCTCAGAAGAACATATCTTTAAATTTCTGGCTCCAGCACTGACTTACTGTCTGACATCTAACCAATCACTTCCCTGCTCTCTACTTCAATTTCCTTAACATTAATCAAAGATTGAAAAAAATAAATAAATAAAAAATTGTATTTAAACTTACAGGCAAAAAAAACCTCTAGATGACACCAGACCAAGCTCAGAGGCGGGCCATGAAGGTGACCCAGGGACTGGTGCACTTCTCCAATGAAGACAGGCTGAGCTGGGGTTCGTGAGTCTGGAGAAGGGTCAACCTTACTGAAGCCTTATGGTACCTGAAGGGGGCCTACAAGAAGGCTGGAGAGGGATTTTTTGCAAGGGCATGTGTGACAGGACAAGGAAGAATGGCTTTAAACTGAAAAAAAGCACTAGGTTTATGTTAGATATAGGGAAGAAATTCTTTACTGTAGAGGTATGAGGTACTGCAACAGGTTGCCCAGAGAAGATGTAAATGGCCCGTTCCTCAAAGTTTCCAAGCCCAGGTTGGACGGGACTTTGAGTAACCTGCTCTAGTGCCAAATATCCTTGCCCATGGCAGTGGTTTGGAACCAGACAATCTTTAAGGTCCTTCCGACCAAATCATTCAGCGATTCTATGAAATAAGAATATCATTATTTACAAAGCACTTCAGAAAAGCACATCTTAGCGTACCATTAGCCTTTTGCAAAGCTTTTTTACCATTCAGAATCACAGAATTGTTGGGGCCGGAAGTGACCTCTGGAGATCACCTAGTCCAATCCCCCTGCCCAGGCAGGGTGACCTAGAGCAGGTTATATGGGAACGTGCCCAGGAGGGTTTTTTGAAAGTCTCCAGGGAGGGGGACTCCTGGGCAGCCTGTTCCTGTGCTCTGCCACCCTCAACATAAAGAAGTTCTTCTTCATGATGTGAAAACTGCTTGTGTTTTAATTTATGGCCATTGCTTCTCACCCTGTCTTAGGGCACTGCTGAAAAGAGTCAGGGTCTTAGTCAGAAAAATTTATTTTTAGTCTGTCATTCCAAGTATCAGCTGATGAAAATTAAATGATGAGCTAGTGAAAATTTGTTGCAGAGAACATTATTTCTCATATCTTCCACTGGGTCTGAAAGGAGCTGGTGAAAAGGATTACTGCTGATTTAATGTACAAAAGTGTAACAAAAACTAATCCTCCCCCTCAAAGCCCCAACAATCCATAAAACAGAAATACATATCAAATAGAGGAGGATGGCACAGGGGTTTTTCTGAGAAAAGATAAGGGTTTGAACAGGAAAGGTAGCAACAAGGCTGTCATCACAGACAATCTGGACTTCCTAATTTCCTGCTTCCAGTACGTGACTGGCTCTCAAAACCAGGAATATTTAGGACAGCCCTTTACTGCCTCAGAAAATTGAAATACATTCTAGATACTGGAGTAATCAGAATGTAACTAATTAAAAAAAAAAAAAAAGAAAGGCAAAACAAAAACATATAGTTCCTAGTGAAATTGCCCTGAATAAGTGGTGTAAGTCTACATGTAAGTGTAAATATTACACACGGTTTTAGGACACCATGTCACTACCCAGCATGGGACTGAACCATGGTATTCCAACACAGCCAATCACAGGAATTTTCTTTGGAAAGGAACACTGTAGGTTATCCGGTCCAAGGTCCACCTCAAAATTCTATTAAGTCCAATCTTAGGCTGGTTGAACCATCATTCTGTCCTTTTTCTTTTGATTGTGTCTGCATGCTGTCTGAACATCCACATGCACCCTGCTGTGCACCACTTACAGACAAAACCATGCCAGTATCTGCTTGGAAAGAAAGAGCTGAGATGGGGGCCCATTTCCTACCCAGTGTGTGAAATGCCTGACACTTCAGAGTTACAAGGAACTGCAGATCTGGAATCACAGCCCTGTGGCTGCAGAGCACATACGAATGGTGTACATGAGGTACCTTCAGCACACAGTGAAGCACACTAGCTCTAGATCCATAAGAGGGAAGCATAGCTCAGTAAGGGGCCTAATGCTGACCCAGCCCTGAATGGTTTAAATATGGTTTTGTGTTTTGAATTTAAGTGTCTGCAGGTCTGCGTGTGCTGCCTCTCTTAAATGAAGGCTCACGGAGGAAAGCATCCAACCTTAGCTGGGTATCTAAGGCCTGAGCCCTATAGCCAAAGAAGAAATAAGAGAGTAACCCACTCATCATTTCAGATGTTCACCATCTGGTAACTACTGCCTGAACTTCTGTTCTATCACCTTACCACCACCTTTGAGCTCAGGAAAGATGCCTCAAGTTGCACACTTCCTGTGTTGGTCATCTATCAAGTCCTTTTATCTATGTTCATATTAGGCTGTTCCTTACTTTTAAGGTTCATCTTTTATTTTACCTTGTGATCAGTATGGCTGCATCAATTGAAGACATGTCTTCTCCCCAGCTTGTTGACATTTCTAGGTGTATATCGTTCTTCTTTCCAAATTCTTCATGTTGCCATTTACAAAAACTTTCCAGCATTTTTTCCCCGTGATGTCCAATATACATATCTGCCTGGAAATTAAAAAAAAAAAAAAAAAAGTTATTCTGTAAATAGAATTCAATTCCTTTTTTGACTAAGGTAGTAAAAATATTCTGCCTTTTATGATACAATATATTCACAGCAAAACAACTCAAACTTCAGGATCAGAGACCACTTTTTCTCATATCAAAGACACAAGTGGAGACAGTGCATTGAGAAGTGTACATGCATCTTTTCATCTGAACTCGTCTTATTTATTTTCTAATTTTTCATTATCCATAGTGAAGAAAAAGAATAAAGATGTGAAGATCCAGAATTTGATCCCTAAATGAGATTTCTTCAACTGCTGAGAGGAACTGGAGAAAGAAATGCTTACTTATTCACTGGAAAAATACAGTATTTTAAAATTAGAACCATGGATAAAGGGAGTCCCTTTTTCTTATGAACTGACTGAAGTTTGAAAGGATTTGCATAATATTTTGTAGAAAAGAAACCAAACAAGAAATCAAGTTGACATTGTCCTGAAATAAGATGAAAAACCCACAGGGTAATGGAAAATCTCAGTCAAGGTATCAGATGACTTGTCTTTCTTGAGAAAAAAGAACAATATTTACGCTGATGTCTGAAAAGGGTAACAGAAGTGCTACATCATGGCACCTTTTGTTTGTCTAGGGATTAGCTAACAAGCTAGCTTCTAATGTTAATTTGAGTTAAGGGGGATATTTTCGTATTGAGCTCTACAAATGCACAAAAGGCAGAGCAGAGGCAGATTTTGTTGAGTTCCACCTGATTTCCACACGGAAACTCTGACTGACTTTTGGCTGCACACAGAGAAAAGTGTCGATACATGCAACACATAAGCCACAGTCACGGAATCATTGAATATTCTGAGCTGGGAGGGACCCACAAGGATCACTGAGTCTGACTGGTAAGTGAATGGTCTGTGCAGGGATCAAACCACGACCTTGGTGTTATTAGCCCCATGCTCCAACCAACCGAGCTAATCTCAATTAGGAGAAGCCTAATCTTCATCGGAGCTGCCCATCAGTGAAAATCACTAAGTCATGCACAAAGGCTAACTGAGAAAATTTTTTAGCCAGTAAAGCTGGTGAACACTGTAAGCCTTTGGAGCAAGAAGCTAACTAGCATTACCCTCAACAGTCCAAGACAAAGGTAATAAATACTTACAGGAGTCTCATGAAGGAGGACAAGCTTAGTCACTCGAAGATTAACTTGGAGTCCAAGACTCTTGTGCTGGAAAAGGTTAAAAACCTAAGATAAAAAACAGCAAATAAAAATATGTGCTTGTATTGCACACAACACACTGTATACTAAAAATAGCAGAACCTCAAAATACTCTTTTATTCCACTGTGACTGCTTTAATATTCCACAATTTGAACAGAACATTAAGCTAATATACTGTGCTGGTCTTCTGAAAGAAAAAGAGAGCTTAGCCAGTATTCATTCTAGGAGCACAAAAAAAGACCTTTTCCCCCTCAGTGGCCACGACCACTTTACAAACTGTAGTCTGTTTCTCCAAATATTTACACGTGCATTTAATACTGCTCACATGAAAATTTCTTTTCAGTTAAATCCACAATCAGGGCCCAAGTGGTCTGAGCCAACCTCTAGCTCTAGCTCTCTAGCTTCCCCTATAATTCAGAATAGCTAAAGTTTATATTAACTGCTCAGTTTATGCTCCTTCTTTAGGACAATCTCCCCTTGCACATTACAATGCTATTTTTTCAATGCTTTATGCACCAAATGAGTACACTACAGCTACAGATAGAGCTGGGACGGAATGTAATTGTCCAAGTCCATTCTTCTTTCATTTTTTTAGGCCACTAGTGACCACCCAATCCTTCTCTACAACATCATGTCTTCATAACAAGCACAGATCACCAGAAACCATCCAATACCACCACCTTTCCAACAATACCATGGACTTCTAACCAAAAAGTAATGTTATTCTCTCACTATCAGGCTTCCCTGAGGATGTATGACCAGACAGTACAGACAAGTCTGCAGCACCATGGTTTTTATGCTGCAAAACATATGGACTAAGTCTTGACAGCCTGCTGATGGTGTGTGCTGACTGTCCCTTACAGGTGCTCAGTCAGAATCATTGGAAGGAGCAACGAAATCAGCCCACGGTGCGTGCACTGTTGGCAAAAGATGAAAATTCATTTTTAAATTTCCTACCATGTTTAAGATGGTTAGAATAAATCTTCTGGCAGCATCTGTTCCGTGATACGAAACCATAGCTGGATCTGCCACCACAACAGTTTCTATATTGTACTCCTGAGGTAACTTGTAAGAGTATCGCTTTCCTCTTCCACTCTCTGATACTTTCTGATTCTTGGATTTTCTTTTATCTGTAAAACAAAACATTGCTTGAGAAACTCATCCTTCAAACTACCCCCACAGTACTCTTCAGGATTTGTTATCCTTGGTTATGTTATAACTCTGATTATGTGGAATGTAATAGCAATGAATATATACTTACTCACCACAGCCAATGCTAAGGCTCATACTAAAGGTCTGCACTATGTATAAATATTAGTTCACACCAAGAAAACAGGAATCTTATCCATCTGTTCAAATAAAGTCAGAAACATTCTTTGCATTCTTTTCACCTAATATATTAATAGCAGAATATGTGTCTCCTAGTTTGGTTTGTGGGAGAAAACTCAACTCATGTTGGGGCTGAGAGAAAAAGAGTCCCACTGACGTTGCAGAATTGGTGTCTGTCCATCTCCATCAATCACAGAGAAAACATCTTGATGTGATTATATTTTAGCATACAAGATGACAAATACAGATTTGCCACAAATTCAGCATTAGGAAAACACACGGAACAATTGGTGATTTGCAAAGATGAAAGAATGTTTCAGATGAATGACAGAGAACCATATGTAGGATACAGGTTTGTTAGAAACAAAAAAAGTGAAGTCCCACTGACATGACTTCAAAGTCAGTACTGCTGTCATTATAAGAAGCTGAAGTAAAATAGCAAAATGAAATCCTGGAAACAGACCTCTAAAGCTACAGAAAGCTACAAATCAAAACCATGTTACATTTATGGTAAGGTACAGGTTACTGCTGGTGTTAATTTTAAGTTTCCTCTCCAAAAAACACCACAAAATCCCTATTACTACTACAATACATATGAAAAAAGAAAAACTAACTACACAGAAACAGTTCAAGTCAGGTGGTAGTAAGATATGCATACAGCAGTTTGCAATGACATTTTAAATAATTTAAAACAAAATACAAAATGAACTCCTTGTTTGTTAGATCCCATTGAGAGGATGTAGAACTTTTGGGACTGATCTCATTGAAGTCATTGAAATCAAGTTTTATTCACCATCCACAATGGAATATTGGGCTCTCTGTTTACAAAAAAAGTGATGCCTGAGATGACAATTATAAACACATGTTCTGGAAACAATCAAATATTCAGAAATTTTGAGGAAATGTTTTGCAATTAATCAATATCATATTTACCAGGAAAGTTCCTGTGGTGCTTTTTATAACATATGACTACTCTCCAAAAAATAAGTCACTCTTCAGGAAAGTACTAAAAATATGCCTTAAAAGTCAATAAACTCACAAATTAAATTTAAAATATGACAGAGGAAGAAGGGTCTGTGATGATGCAAAGAATTACTCTTTGAGGAATTAAGGGACACTTCCAAGTCAACTGCCCCTGTCCTTATGAGGGACTTCAATTTGCCAGAAATTGAGTGGGATCATCACACAGCTGGAACAACCTGGGCCAGAAGATTCCTAAGAAAACCAGGATGACAACTTTATGGAACAGGTGCTAAGGGAGCTGACTCAGAAAGATGCTCTCCTTGATCAGCTGCTTGTCAACAGAGTGGATCTCCTGAGCGAAGTGGAGATTGGTGACCCCTTGGCCACATCAACCATGAAGTGACAGAGTTTAAAATCTCCACTGGCAGGAGGAAAAGTGCCAGTGAAACCTCAGCTCTGCACGTGAGGAGAGCAGACTTCAGGCAGCTTGGGGAATTAGGAAGTAAGGTCCCCTGGGAAAATGTTTGTGCAGGTGCTGGGGTCCATCAGTGCCGGTCACTTTTCAAACATCACCTCCTGAGGCCACAGGAGCAATTCCCAAATGCTGAGGCAGAAGGCCAGCTTGGCTGAGCATGGATCTTCTCTTGGAATTAAGGCAAAGAAAGGAAGTTGTATAGCCAGTGGAAGCAAGGTTAAGTGACAGGGCAAGAATTCAGAGATGCTATTTGCTGCTGTATGGAGAAAGTTCATGCAGCCAAAGCTCAACTGAGTTAAAGGTGCTAGAAATGTAAAGGACAAATAAAAGAGTTTTTTTCCAATACATTAATGGCAAAAGACAGTATAGAAATATCATCAGCCCATTACAGGATGAGGACAGTCATGTCACAAACAGGGACAGAGACAAAGCAAAGATGTTTAATGTTTTCTTTGCCTCTGTCTTCAACATGGATGATGGACCAAGAGAGTCTCAGTGCCCTGAGCAGGAGGACCATTTACCACCAGAATGACCAACTCCTACTTAACCCTGAAATTGTGTGGGATCTGCTGCTCCAGCTGGATCCCTACAGATCTATGGGGCGTGATAGGATTCATCCCAGAATTCCTCAAAGAGCTGGCTGATGTCATCACAAAACCTCTCTCGATGATTTTTGAGTGTTCTTGGGAACCTGGAGAGGTCCCAGCTGACTGGACACTGGTGGATATTTTCACAGTTTTCAAGAAGAGTAAGAAGGAGGATCCTGGAAACTAGGGGCAATCTCATTTCACTGTCTGGTAAAGTTATAGAAAAGATTATTGTGGGAAGTATTGAAAAACACCATAAAAACAATCCTGTCATCGGTCACAGCCAGCATGGCTTTGTGATAGGAAAGTCCTGCTTATCAAACCCAATTTCCTTCTATGACAAGATAACCCAACCAGCTGATCAGGGGAAGCCAGTTGATGTCTCTCACAGGATCCTGAACCAAATGTACAGCACTCAGCTGGATAAACACACCATGTGGTGGGTGAGCAATTGGCTCAGGGGTTGGGCACAGAGGTGACAGTGAATGGGGTGACATCAGACTGTGACCTGTCACTAGGGAGGTTCCACAGGGCTCCATCCTCAGCCCTGTGCTCTTCAACATCTTCATTAAGTAACTTGGATGCAGGACTGGAAGGGATACAGAGCAAGTCTGCAGATGACACAAAAGTGGGAGGAGCTGTTGACTCCCTCAAAGGCACAGAGGCCCTGCAGAGAGACCAAGATAAATTAGAGGGCTGGGCAATCACCAACATATCAAGTTCAATAAGGGAATGTGCTGAATTCTGCACCTGAGATGGGGTAACCCTGGGTGTTCATACAGACTGGGGCATGAGATGCTGAAAAGCAGCACCGTGGAAAGGGCCCTGGGGGTCCTGGTTGATGGCAGGTTGAATCTGAGCCAGCAGTCCCCTGGCAGCCAGGAGGGACAGCCCTGTCCTGGGGGGCATCAGGCAAAGCATCACCAGCCAGTCAAGGGAGGGGATTGTCCCGCTCTGCTCTGCCCTAGGGCGGCCTCACCTGGAACATTGTGTGCAGTTTTGGGCACCACAATGTAAGAAAGATATTAAGCTATCAGAGAGTGTTTTAAGGAGGACACGATGATGGTGAAGGGTTTGGAGGAGAAGCCGTGTGAGGAGTGGCTGAGGGCACTTGGTCTGCTCAGCTGACGAAAAGGAGACTGAGGGGAGACCTCACTGCAGTTACAACTTCCTTGTGAGGGGAAGAGGAGGGGCAGGCACTGATCTCTGCTCTGGGGTGACCAGTGACAGGACCGGAGGGAATGGCCTGAAGTTGTGTTAGGGCAGGTTTAGGTTGAATATTAAAAAAAGGTTCTTCCCCTAGAGGGTGTTTGGACATTGAACAGGCTCCCCAAGGCAGTGGGCACAGCACCAAGCCTGACAGAATTCAAGAAGCATTTGGGCAATACTTTCAGGCACATGGTGTGAGTCCTGAGGATGGTCCTGTGCAGGGCTAGGGGTTGGATTCAATGATCCTCCTGGGTTCCTTCCACCTTGGCATATTCTGTGATTCTGTAATGTAGATTTAATGTAAACATATATTTTTTTTTCAAGGTAGCAAGTATGAATTATGCATGCTAAAAAAGACTGTCCATCTTTTTCTGTAGTCATTTGTAAAAAATTATGTATGTGAGTGATTTAGTCTATCCCACTATTTTAGAAAGGCTTACTGATTCCTATAGAATTGATAACAATATAAAATACTGATAAGCCTATACATTTACTAAAAAAAAAAAGTATATATTCTTCAGAAAAAAATATTTGGTGTTTGATTTCCTAGAAGCAGAAACAGCTTATAAATTCATAAGTTATCTAAGATTGAATTTAAAGTCTCTCATTCTGAGCCTCCAGACACTTGCTTAGCCTTGTAACTTCTGCTAGCCTCTAGGCTTATTCACATTTGCTAACTGTGGATCTACAGCCTAGTTTATAAAGCATTATGTGTGTTTTCATCACTCTTTTGAGGATAATTTCTAATGAAATTTCAGTGTTAGTATTTGTGCCAAAACCCCCACAGTCTAGAAGCTATACTATGACTTAATACACAAACATTTAATGCTGCAAGAGTAAGCTATAGGTCTAAGTTTAAACAGTAAACTCATTTGGGTTAGAAAAGATCCCTCAGAAGCCATTTGGTCAATCTGCCTTCGTCACAGGCACAGTGATTGATTCCAGTGCAGTTTCCAGGAACAGTTTATTCATTCTTCATTTCTTTGTAAAAAACAGCAGCTAGCCTGTACAGAGAAGTCTGTTAACACACCTCTCTAAAACTTATAGCTAGGAGTGCAGAACTGACAGTAAGCAGCCCACAATAAATTACAGCATTGTGCTAAACACTAAGGTCACTGCGGTCCCATAAACTGTAAATTGTTGAAACCTCCGCTTTTGGGATTGTAGTGGATGAGAAGACTACACAGCTCTGCAGACAAGCTGTCTGCCAGGGGCTGTGCCCATCATTTGCCTTAGCTATCTGTCCCATTAACAAACCAATGGACAATCTGTTCTTGGCCAGCCAACCTTTCCCAAATTGCTGGCAGAAATCCCCATCACGAGATCTCATTTATCTGAAAAATTGTAGCCCTTCCCCAAGAACTTCAAACAGATGGAATTAGTAATTTTGGTACTACTGGCATTCAAACAACTGCCAGGGTTGGTGCCAGATAACAGGCAAAACAGGCTTTAGGTAAAAATACTTGCTTCTTTACATAGTCATAAATACAATTTTGAAGTCATAAAAATTATAAAGAACAGGTCATTATCGAAGGTACAGTAAGTAAGAGATAAAAACTCCTGGGAAAAAAACACCTACATCAATACTGCATGTATTAGCAAGATAAAAGTCTTATTCATCTTAAAAGTCAAATTCATCTTAAAATTTAATTACATTGTCAAAATAAAAAGTAAATTCTACAGGAGGGTTCTGCACCATAGGACTTCTATTTTGTGCACACATTGACTTTTGTGCCCTCTTAAACTCAACTGACTGAAGGGAAAGCTCAGAATATTGAAGTACTCCAGCAGGAAGGCAAAAAAATACTGCAGCAAGTACATCTGACATTCAATATGTAATTAAGAGAAAACAATAAGAGTGTTAACAAAACAATAACCACACGCAAAAACCCAAAAGATATTAAAATCCAGCTACTATAACCACAGGTTGCATAAAGTAGCTGAGCCAACATTAAGAAGAGGCTGCGGCTGCAGGACTTCTGGATCCCTACAAGTCCTCAGGCACAAAAGCATTTCCAGAGTATAGGCACATGAAACCCAGACTATAGAGCAATCACCATCACTCCCCAGGTTTTCTTTTCCCAGGGAAAAGAAAAATGGGCACCCTGGTCAAATGGAAATTGCAGTATTCTGTCCAGGTAGGGAATATTCAGGAGCTTCAGAAGCCATGAGCTATAGCTACATTACAGTTTGAATAGGGACTTAAATGTCTTCCTGCAGAGTGACAACTTTTTTCTAATCCAAGGAACGGAAACGAGTATCTCAAGTAGCACCAGTCTCCACCTAGTACAACCTCACAGGTCCAAGATGACCAAGATTGTTTATGCATTTCATGAACATCATAAAGAGACAGGCTGTAGAGCAAAAATCAACATAGCTCTCCCAGCTAAATGCCCAGTCTACATCCCAAAATGTAAAACTTCGGCTTTTGATTCAGTGAAACTTAGCAAGGCAAAATTTCCTGCAAAATTTCATCAGTCTAAGAGGAGAAGCATACTGGCAACTCAGGACAACATATTGCCAGAACTAAGAAGTAGAAGAGCAGTCTCCCAGTCTAAAAATTTCAGAAGGGACTCAAAATTCAGACTTACCATATCCTGGATGAGGTCTCACTGTGTGTAAATGAGTGACTACTTGAGAAGATCTTTATTTTTTTCCCAAAGTGCCCCCATGCCTTAACCGTGACTTACGTTCACTGTACAAACAACTCGGTGTGGAACAAGTGCTTCAGACTAGAAGGAAAAGAACTTTGCTTCCCAGTGTGGTCCTTTGCTCTAATGACAGCTTCTCTCACGCTGTCTTTGTAACGTGCTCCTGAACTGGTTGCTTTTAAAGGTTTTGTGGGCCATGTGCTAAAGGAAGGTGTGGAGTGTAAGGTCTGTGCGTGTGCAACTGGCTTACATATGTATATAAATCATACACACTTTCAACAAAAGTGTATACGTGCACATTGTTATCAATCAAGAAAGCATCTGCTTCTGTTGGTATGACTCTCTGCCTCCCCTAATTAATAAGAAAACCACCCCATTCACAAAAACAAGTTCTTTGTTCTCCCCCAAACAAGTTTGGCTGTGCAGCAAATTTCAATCCAGCCCTCAGCAGTAACGGACAACAAACAATACTTTCTTTGATTGCCCCTGCTAGTTCTCCATGAAAAGCTATTATTTCCAATAGTGATCCTTCAACACCTCTAGCACAGACATTCCTTCCTTCTTAATGATAATTACAGTTCATCACTGGCAATACACATTTGCTTGATACTTAGCCAGCCTTTGAGACCAATCTGGATCAAAACCAGCAACACAAAATACCTGTCCCAGAGCACCTATTCTGACACACAAGTGCTCCACAAGCAGGAGATCAGGTTGTAAGATAGGTCCATAGTACTGAGTTGCTCTGTGCCACAGAGCTACAGCTCTACCCAAGACAGCTGTGCGTAACCTGAGACTATCTCAGAAGCCCATATACTCATTTGTTTTATCTCTGTTCAACTGATTTACTTAGAATTTCTAAAATATTGATGTAAAGGCTTATTACTGATGCTTCAACCCAGCGTTAAGTCTCTGTCTGCAACGCTAATATTTTTGGTGGTATTAGCTAGCTTCACGTCACACCAGCAAATTGCTCCCAGCATAGACAGAGCTTTTAAGCATGTAACTTACTGTAGTCCCTCTTATTAAAATCACTTATACCTGCAGAGTGAGGGACTGGTCTTGCTAGTACAACAGCATCAGTTAGAAATAGCAGATATTCATACCCTCTGGCAATAAAGCTATGCCAGAAGATGCTAATCAGTCATGCACAGCTTGAACTACTCTGAAATTTAAAAGCTGGTAGTAGAGATAATAAAAATTATTTCAAGCAAATATTTGAATCTCTGTTGACAGATTATTTGCAACAAGTCAGAGCCTTGAGTGTAAGATTATAATAAAGAATACGCTGACTTTTCTGTTTTAGAGCATAAGGGGAAGCGAAAGGATATCTGGCAATGAACATCACAAAAGAACAATGTCCTTACAGAAGAGTTTGCATCTTTACTCATTTTAATACCCATCGTGGTTTGCTATTTGTCAGATGCCCCTCTCACTTTGCAGTGCACACACCATGCATACTTTTCATTTTCTCTTTCTCATTCCCAAACACAAACAGGCATGGATACTTTTAACTTATTTATCACTAATAGGGAAGAATAAACAGTTTTACCTTATGTGAACAGTTTTTGCCCATATAGAAAACTTCCCTTTTAGATAAGAAGTGTCAATAATATACAATGCCTAGAAGAGTAATATAGAGTGTGCTGGAGGAAGTTACATGTCATTTATTTAGTCCTGCCTAATAGTTACAAAAACAGCCTTGCTTTGCTAATTCATCTTTGATTTCAAACCGTGGATGGATGCCTAACTATAAAAACAATACTTCCAAAATGGAAAAAAAAAACCAAAACAAAACAAAACAAAAAGCAAACCCCCGCAAAATCCTGTCAGAGTTATTCTGTAACCATATAAAATGTTCAGGAAGGATCAGATAGCCACAGGCTGAAAGTGATCCCTGGAAGACAGCTAGTCTAACCTCCTGCTCTAGTCTGTACAAATGTCAAAGTCTGATTAGCTCTCTTAGAGCCATTTCCAGTTAAGTTTTACAAATTTCTGAGGACGTGGACTCAACAGCCTATCTAGACAACCTCTTGCAGTGCCAAGCATTCTTGCTGAGATTTTTTTTTTCCCATTATGCAAATTGAAATTTCCTTGAATGCAAGTTACAACTGTTGTCTGTCACAGCATTCCTCTGAGGAATGTCTGGCTTCATCTTCCCTCTGCAGACTCTTAGGCACCGGAAAACTGCAGCTTTACCCTTCCTTACCTATTTGAAATAGCTCAGTTCCTTCTGCCTCACCCCAAACATATAACCCCGCTCCCTACCCATGTCAGTCACCTCTGCCATTTCTTTCACTTTGTCAGTATCTCAGTTATACATGAAAAACATGCCTAAAAATGTGAGCTCACACTGGTTTGTAACCTGGGAGAAAAATAATTTCTGACAACAACATTAGAAACACCCTCAGCTCATGCTGAGGTCAAAAGACTGAGATGCCCTCTAGCCTTTGAAGGAGGGGAGCTGATGATGAAGCAGGAACAACAGAATGTCACCTTTCACAAAAGCCATCTTTCCCCATTGAAATCAACTAAGTCATCACCATGTGCCAAATTTTTGTTGAAACCCTTCTGCTTCAACAGCTTCTTCTAGCTGTCATTGACAAAGATGCATTAGGATTGTTTCATACAGGTCTTCTAAGTGTCAATCACAGCACCAGAACACTTATAAAAATCATTTCAATTCAGTGTCGGATGCATTTGGAAGTTCAAAACTTATTACTAACCGAAACCTGGAAGAACTCTTAGAAACACTCCAGTGTTTTAAAACAGAAAATTAAGTAGAAACATTGCATGTAGAGAGTAATCAAGCAACTATGAAGAGGGACAAAATATAGATTGCAAATATTAAGCTGAAGGAGAAAAACTATTGAAAGAGTTCTACTGTCCAATACAAATGGAAATTAAAAAGCAATGTCTGTTCCTCAGTGGACAGTTCCCTCTTCCAACAAGTAAAATAGCAGCTTGCCCACCTCAAGGTTCACCGTAAGGTACTGCTACAAGAATCATTAGATATGCTTTTGTTGTTTGGGGTTTTGGGAGGTTTTTGTGGGTTTTGTTTTGTTTTGAGTTTTTTGTTCTGTTTTGTTTTGGGTTTTTTTTGTTTGCTTTGTTTAGGGGTTTTTTGTGCGTGCTTTTTTTTTTGTTTGTTTTTAACTAGTATCTACTTACCTTAAAAATACATTAGCTACGTTAGAACTTTTCACTGCAAGGTGTGTATTACCTGTAACGACACCACAGTACTGATTCTGAGGAGCTGGCTTCTCGGTGACTTTCTCCTCTGTGGACCTTTTTCGTCTGTACACCCTGTGTGCGTGACCTGTCACAGCCAAAGTGCGATTGAGTGGCTCAATAAATATGAAGTCCTCATTAATCTGTATAAACCCCATCTGCAAAGGAAAACAAAAGGAACACGTAAGTTGTGCACGCCCTGCAGAAGAAAAAAAACCACCACGAAACTTCATTTAAGAAAACACTTTGTTTTAGTAACCTTATGAGCAAAGTGACTACCTTTGTATTTTACAAGCTTTCTACTTAGAAGAACTAGAATAAATTTCATTTATTTCAAGTAAATCTGAGTGGGTGGGTGGCTACATGCCAGTAGCATATGCACAGTAAAAGATACGGAATGTTAAAAGTTTGGTTTAGGAGACCCAGGGGGTCATTTAAATACATATAGCATTCACAGAAAAGTCTATGCACTGGTTTTATTATTCAGTATACTGTCACATTTTTAGATAACTACACGTAATGAAATTACAGGAACAATTTAGGGCATAAGAACACATCCCGAACAAACATGAAGATGGAAAAGACATTTTGTGGCACTCCTTTTACATTTAGTCAAATTTAAAACAAAAACAAAAAAAAAAAAAAACAAAACCCAAACCTATAAAAAAGGCAGCAATCCCCCCTTGGTTGCCAGCAGTTACACCAGAAAAATATTTTAATACAGCCACTTACTTGTTTAGCTCCTCCCCATCCCAAAATATTTATACACACAAACATACATGAGAAGGTAACGCACCAGATGCGTAACTAATGTTACAAGAGCGTTGCCAAAGTTAAAATAATACTATAAAACATATTTATATAAATACCATAAAAATCTTACTCAGCTCAAATTGTTAAGCTGCCAACACATACAAGCTCCTATCAGGAGTAAAACTGAAGAAAGAAAGATTTTGAGGGGATTTTTTCCCACATCAGCAAGAGTGACAGTTAACTTACTCATTTTCTAAACATAAAAACCATATTAAACAGTTTTGTTGCAGAAAGAAACCAATGTGATACATCTGGCTAAGAAAAACGAAAAGCTCTTCTCTATGTTTCTGTGTCACATCAATTGAGAGAAATAGAAGATAATTTTGTTTCTTCTGCAATTTGGATACTCTGCCTGACATATGGATAAATCATCCACAAAATATTCTGACCCAAGCAAGAAGACAAATTTTATAGGTGGTACAAAACACAATTTCCTTCAAGCATAAGTGGGTATTACTTTAAAAAGAAAAAAACCCAACATATCTTTCTGCACAATCACACGAAATAAATGTGAATACATGTATTTAATTTTCAATCAGCTACACTAGTTACAGAATGCTGAACAGATATTGAAAGGTCTTCATTAACACTGGATGCAAATATAAAAGTATCTGGGGTTTTAGCTGTTGCTTTTCCTTTTTGTACTTGCTTTTTAGGCTCAGTTCATCCTGAGCTTTAAAAGTTACACATTAGAAGATTAGCTAGTTATGTGTCAATAAGTACTTTCTGTATACCTACAAGATAACACTCCTAGGCAACTTGAAAAATGCTATTTTTACATAACAATCAACTTTTCTAACATAAACTATAAATGAGTGAAATTTATTTCTATTTAAAAGGATAGTTCTCAAATACTAGTAAAATGCATAGACTGCATTTGATTTTTATGTCTAATCCTGAATTTCACTCAGGCATATATTATGTCTTTAAAGAATTATTTAGACTACAAAAGATGTTGATAAACTCTGTATAAAGAACAGGAGTAGCAGTCCATTAGGTGGTGCTGTAAGTTTTCCCTGTCCACCAACCAAAAACAAGGCCTTAGTCCCCCTTGAACAAAGACTCAATCGTAGAACATTTGCCATATTTCTTCTGTCTTCATTCTCTTTGCTGCAAATTGAAACCAGGGCTTTAAGATTATGTTCTTAGGACTGCCAACTGAAAAGCTGTGCTATGACCACTGACACTTAATGTTTTCTTTCAGCTCCTCGCAGAAACCGAAGTTTAACTCAATGGTTGAGAAATCAAAAAGACTATTGCCAGTTTCCTGAGTCAGAAGTTAAAAAACAGCGATGTAAAGTTATATGTAAGGAAATGGGTAATTTTCAGACAAATCTGGGTAATAAAATAATCTCTGTTATCATTCTGCCCACTTATGGGAAAAAAAAAAAAAAAAAAAAGGCTATTTCTCCATCTCCTGGACAATTTCACAGGTAGAAAAGGGAAGATGAAGCTGTATCCTTGCCAACTGTGCCCTTATTTTTCCATAAACATTAGAAGTGGAGTTAAGAAGACCACTTACCATGGAAGTAAACACAGAAAGTAGAGAAAATCAAAGCCATGGATTAAAGCACCACAGTTTCAATATGTTTTCAAACACTGAATGCCAGGGCCTTTAGATAATTCCAATGGCAAGAATTCTATGCCATGAAAATGCACAGCAAAACAATGGTTAAAAAAAAATGTAAAAATAAGAAACCCTAATATGTATCGGGGTACAACTCTGAGTTCTGAGGAATTAACCCATCTTCCACCAGTTTCATGTGAGGAAGTGCCACTGCTCACAGCTGCAATTGAAAAGCCTACCAGGATGCTTCAAATTATCACATGAGAAGGTAACATAACATGCCATTCTTTACCCTGCATTTTAAAGTTTCTTACCTAAAAAAAATTCAACAAGCTTAAATGTAGCACACACATCTGAGTAGACTTCAAGCCCAGCACAGTCTCACTGGCAACAAATTCGTCAGATTTTCTAAGTAAGGATGAACCAGGTACTTGTTCTACATTTTACTTACTTTGTGCATGAAAGAGACACCTTAAGCATAGGGCAAACTTCATCAAATGATGGGGGAAATAAAGCTTGACCTGCAGAAATTTAATTTGCTGCCAAATCAAAACCGATTTGGATAGCAGGAAAAAAAGACAAATGAAAGCATCTGAGTGGCACAGGGTGGGTGGAAAACTGGGGGTATGGCCAGAATGTTACAGTTTCTCTCTGCTGCCCCCTTATTCTCACATTTTTCCTCATTTCTCACAGTGCCAGGCAACATTTTACCCTTCCCTTACTTCGGGGGCATTGCTACCTTAGCTGCAGGGCTCAGCTGTGCCTTTTGGCAAGGCCCCTGGGGCCTTTTGGTGCTTGAAGTCCCTGCTGTCATCACACCGAGGTCACCTGTACAGAGTTACATACCTATTCCTGTCTTGATGACCATCAGCTGCACCCTCACATGGACACAGGTGTGACTAGTAATAAATAGTGTGATCCCTTAAACAAGCAGTGGTCTTAAAAAATTTCCTAATCCTCGTCTGCAGTAAACTCCCTCTGTGTGTCGTGGTTTTGCTCTGGGTTAATTTGCTTTCACACTCTCCACACAATTACTGTTAGTTGAGAGAAGGTTTATGCAGACAAAAGAGACTGAATTTAGGGATAGTATGAGCATTTATTATTAGCAAAATAAAAACTACTAAAGAACTACATCTGTAACAATTTTACTTAAGTAAAAGTACTATGTATTTACAGAAATACTTCTCCCCTCTTTATATCAGTCCAAGGAGGAGAAGCAGTCTCATTCTCCATTTATGGAGCTCCAGGTCTCCTCAATAACTCTGCAGCACTCTCGTCACAGCTGGAACTCCTTCATCTCTCTCTTGCTCTGTGTTGGCCTCCAGGGCTGGGCCAACCCCCCTCCTGGGCTAAGACTGGAGGCTGGGGGTTACTCAGGTCCTGAAGGTTTTTCCTTCCATAGGCTTGCAAGGGGACACTTGCCTACTATGGATCTTCTTCCATGGGGTTACAGGGGATAATGGCTTATAAGTCCACTCCTGTTCCCTATGGAGGTCCCTTCCCATGGGAGAACAGTCCTTGATAGACCTCTTGGCATGGGTCTAGCATGGATCCCTCACTTGGATTCCCACATCTCACCTGAGCTGTTCTTGCTCCAGCGTGAGGTTCTCTCAGGGTCACAAATCTCCAGCACCAATAACATGGATTCTCTCACTGAGATCCTAAGCTTATCCAAGCCATTTCGCTCTGGCATAAGCCTCATCCTCTCTCAGGGTCATAAATCTTTCAACAGGACTCTGCCTTATTTTCAGTCCTTTTCATGAAGTCTCGGCTTCTTCATGCATCAGCTTATTCCAGTGTAGGCTCTTCCATGAGCAACAGGGGAGTCTCCTCACCCCAGCAAATTCCTACAGGTAGCAGGGATTATTTTTCAGTCTTTACCCTGCTGATGGTACAGAGCGAAAGGGGCGAGAAACAAGCCCCCTTTCACACTATTCTTTCTCCTGCAGCTGCCAGGCTTGACCTTGAACACTCCGTTATCTCTTTGCTGGAATTCCTTCTACAGCTTTTTTGTCCAAGTAGTCAGTCTTCTCGAGTTTTTCTTTTCATCATTCTCTTACTAGAGAGAAGGGGGGGGCTTCAGTGCTATACCTGCCCCTGGCCCAGGGCAGGGGGAGGAGAGGGCCTGGCCCTCCTCGGGCCCGCTGCCTCTCTCCTACATGGCTGCCTAATTTCAACTGCACAATCCTCTTCTCTTCTATTTTCTTAAATATGTAATTAGCAAAGGCGTTACTGAGAGTTTTAATTGGCATCCTGTCCAGAAATCTGTCGTGACAAAACCATTCTCCGCCCCCAGGGGCTGGAGGACTGGGCAAAACCACGACACTGTGTTACACCTTGCCTTCTTTTTTGGCCCTTCATCCATTCAATGGGCATCTTAAGCTAGATTTCAGTGACAAATGGATATAGAGTTGCCATGTCAAGAACCAAATAAAAAATTTAATTGTAGTCCGTTGCCTCACGTAGCAAATGCACACAAGGAGAGGCTGTAAAATACTATTTCCTCATGCTCAGGCAAGTATCAATATAAAAAAAGTGTATAGGTATCAGACGCAGAAAATGTACATATTTAATACACATATTACAACTATCAGCACCAAAACATTCATGTCATCTGCAGTATAAAAACGAAAACGTACCATGAAAAAAAAAAACCAACTCTTGTTTACAAGTTCAATATTTATTTATTTTGAAGCATAATGTCGTAATAGAATTGGTATTAATTGTCAAATGTCCCAGAACCAAAGATTTATTTCTGAGTACAGAGGCAAAATCTTTAATTTGTGTATCAGTACCCCCCTCTGAAGAATGTCTTCCTCTATCATTTTGTAAGTCCAGATTAAATTTAGTATCATGATTCTAGCAATGCTCTCAGAACCTCACTCCAGCTGAAACACAAGAAAAACAGAAGTCTTCAGCTCTTACTAATGCTCACAACAAGGTTACAAAGTCTGTAAATAACAGTGTAAGAACTTCCCATGCTCTTGTTATTCAAACACACTACTGCTTTCCATCTTTAAGAACCTCCACTGCTGAAGGCTGAAGAAATATGCCATATACACTCCAGTACTTCCAGTCTGGTTTAAGATGCAGGCTACTCTGAATCCTTAGAGGAAACATTCTCTACAGGATGCTGCTCTCATGTTTAAGCTCATGACTGATTTCACTAAAACAAGCTGATGTGGCACATACAAAAGGATTTCTTCATTTTTTGTTAGATACAAATCAAGTAGAACAGTGAAGCATCCAAAATTGAGAGGGGTCTGCATATTCTGACACATCTCAACATATGCCGTCATTCAAATAACCTTACTCAACTGAGAATACTGTCATCTCTCAAGATGACAGTGGAGAGTGAAGTGTAAGATGATCACAGAAAGGACACAGATACAGAGGAATCAGATTTCTTGAAAACAAAATGAAGCAAAGGAGACTAATGCATAAAGAAACTTTAGGTATCAGGTTATTGACAGGGTCTGTGATTTTTACTCCTCCAACTACCATCAGCCAAACCCCTAGGATGTTTGGCATTTCCTCTAGATTCCAAATTTTCTGCATTTTTTACTACCTAAATCTCTCTCTATAAACACGTTAATTGAAATTACTGCTGTATCGAGTGCAAGGGTTGGTTAAATTGCCAGTATTCTAATATTTGCTATGATTTTTTAACTGTGCAGAATGGTATCGATACAAAGAATAGTTTACTTAAGAAGTAACCACAATCAATCATTGACTACCACCACAATAAAAACATTTTAATAATTCTATGTTTGCAATATATTATTTCATTACCCAAGTTTGAGATCTATCACAAGAAATTACCAGTTATGACTTATTATCCCTTGATTTTAAAATCACTTTAAACATCATATAACTATATACTCTGAAGATTAGCAGTGAACATTCCATGATACCATTTTAAGACATACCATATTTTATATGAGGAATTGCAACAATATACGACATTCCTCAATCCCTTTTCTTTTTTTTTTTCATAAAAATACTTTGTAAATCTATTAATCCTACTTCGGTTTTTCCCTGTTCTTTCTGATTTATGCTTATAAATCAGAAGTTCCAACTCAAAGTCTCTCCATTAGAATCCATATATATTTATATATTTCATTATATGTGCAGTTAAGTCATAACTTTAAAGAGAGTAACCCAGTATAGCAAACACCCCAGCACTGCCAAAATACAGCACCAACAGCAACACAAACTTCTATTCAAGCTTGCATTCCATTTTTTTAGCTCTGCAATGTGAATGCTACATTCACTTTTTTAAGTAAACTTTACTTAGAGAGCGTAGATTTTCGAGTAGAAATTAAATGCATTTCATTGTGGAGAAAACTCTTCCTTTCATACCTAGAGACAAAACCCTTTTAACTGGACTGTACAGGGCTTTCCACCTAGTGAAGAGCTGCAGAGAAGCAGCAAATTCACTTGGTGGTAAGAATATCTCAGCAGCAACACACTGCTCTATAGCCATGTTCCTAACTCACTGCCCACAAGCTTCCCATGACAGTTTCAGGTTCTGAATGTCAATTATTCAGTTCTCAGTAATGTGGAATCTCATCTTGTTGAAAGATGTGTGTTCTTCCAGCGGTATTTTGACAAAGTACAGCTCAGCTGAAGAAAGGCATTAGAGTTTCAGCTGGGAAGCTGGTGTCAGGCTATATTCCCTGCAAGAATCCCACAGCTCTGAAAAAACCCTTCTCACCCAAATGGTCCCAAATAGTGCTGAACTTTTCACTGAGAAGCTCACATTTTTTTCCCTACACAAAAACCTGAGATTGGAAGGCAAACCTCTATGATTAGAATATCTATCTTTAAACTGCAGACTGCACTCCTAAGATGCAAAAGACACAAAAATTCCACACAGCTTATTTACACACTGCCCACTTACAGAGTACAAATAGTGTAAATTGCTTGTAATTTTAATACTAGCAAAAGGCATTTGCAGTATTGGATGTTAGACAAAAATGCTGCATTATAATAAGAAGTTCACAGCTTATAATGATCAGTACTCACACCTCCAAGATAAAGAGTCAAAAGTGAGAATTGTTACAGGGAAAGTTCTCATGCACATCTGAAATAATCAACAAGCAAGCTGCAACCTGTTTGCACAGCTGCAATACAGTGTCCTTAAAGGTAAGGGATGCATTTCACACACTTATTTAAGCTGATAAACAAAACCCCCACAGACATTATAAAATTAACATAAGCATAGATAGCTTGAGCTACGATTTTCCAAGCAGCTCAAAAAGAATTTTTCAATGTTTACAGGTAAAATTCTCATTGATAACACTAAGCTTTAAAGTGCTACAATTAATTCTGTCTTTAAAGAAATGAAGATAAAAGCTGCAAAGGCAGATATATCAACAGAGGTCTATGTCAAAAATCTATATGTATATATATAATATATAATGTTCTAATCTCCTTATCCACGTTCCACATCTGTTTTTTGTTTCAGCATTGTCACTTTTATCATAGGTCCCATGGTATCTCGATTTACCATAAAAGCTCTCATCTCTTTGGCTTTCTTCAAGAGTTTTCTAAATCCACAGCAGTCCATGCCAAAGACGAAAAGCTGAAATAGTCCCCATGATACAATACATGATCATAATAATAAATGTGCAATGGTGATATCTTATTTATATTTCATGGAATTTATACCTAATGGGCTTTAGCCTACAAGATGTATAGTTAAGATTCCTTTTAATAAAGATACTACCTAAAATACGCCATGAACTGGTATACAATTCACAAGGGTAAACAAAAGAGTACAAACCCCTTTTTTCTTAAAGACTAACACAAATTTCAGAGCAAGTACAAATTCCCTAATTTCCAGCAGACTATATCCATCTTTCATGATCATCAGCTTAAGGAGATGCTGGGGTTTTCTGAATAATAATATTAAAATGCTGAAGTAGTTATTATACTTGCCACACTCCTCACTCTCTGAAAAATCCACATAGATGCAGGAAAATATTTATGTTGTTACTCAGCAGCACTCGCTATGCTACTCACCATTAAACAGGTGTTCACCACACACAAAATGAAATTGCAAATAAACCCCATAAAATTTATCAATTCTAAACTCTCTCATTTGTTTTTTAGTTCCTCTTTCAGACAAAAGCAAATATGTGCTTCCTAGTTGTTTTAAAGTTAATATTCAGTCGCTGCTACCAGCAGTGAAACTCGTGAATGAGACACAGGTCCCTCAGCTTTCTGTGCAGTGTAACATGCTGGTCATTAGGTTAAAGTGACCACCTCTTCACATGCCATCTACTCTCTGTTCCTATTACAAACACTGACTGGCTGTAGATTCCTGCAACCTATACTGTCCCATCACTCACAGAGTCCCCTGGTTAAGCTTGTGCCACTATTTCCAGAAATGTCAGTGCATTTTCAATCACTGTATACTTGGCCTTTAACCTCCAGAAGAATTTAGCAGAACTGACAAACCAATTGCAAAGTGCTGAAATTGGATGTTCAAACCTGATTTCTTTCTTTTCCCGTGCCCAAGAAGCTCTTGCCTGGGTTCTGGTTGATTAAACTGTGGGCTAAAGGATCAAAAGCTCCTGAACTTAGGAAACATTTGTGACAAAGTAGAACACACCCCAACACATGAAAAAGCTGGGTATTCTATAAAAGGAAAAAAAAAAAAACAGAAGGAAAAGATGACATGCTACCAAGTGAGTCATCTGGATTTCTTCAGTGCTGACTGGAGCACTTGGTATTAACACAGGCCATGCACATTATTCAGAACAAAGGACACTCTCTTGAAGGAAGAACCAGCCGAGAGACCAGTTGGATTGTTCCCTCAGTGTCTTACCTAGCACAACGGATTTTCAGCTTTTTTATTACTGCCTCAAAGTCATAAAAAGCCATTTAATCTTCTTATTCTAGACAGGAAATCAAACGTATTAAAAGATATTTATACATCACCCGTAAAATTGTAGGTTTGCTTATAAATGTCACTTAAATATTGAAACAGACTCAGCCAAACTCAACCTGCTAAGTAAAATCAAATTTTCCCTTTAGGTCATATGCAGCCTGCATTATTGCATTATTTTCACCATACCACCTTAATTGTCACTGCTTAAGTCCTGTGGTATTGAAAAAAATAACGAAGAATAAGAAAGTCTAGAACAGACAACACAAATTACCTCTGTATTTTAGATGTCTTAGATCCACAGATCAAGTCCTATCTTCTACACACTCACTATTTTGTAAAATAGAGGCTTTCTTAATCTTGTAACACAAATCCTTCATCAGACTACATTTCTTTTTAATGTATTACCCGCTACTGTTAAATAGTTTCAACAGAATTGCTGCTGTATTATTTTACTATTCTTATTGAAATATTTCATATTTTTATCTTCTAAAAGTTGGAAATCTTTCCAATTTTCTAACTTCATTGATTCATGGCCGATTTTTTAGATTCACCTGTTCCAGGGTCTACATTGCTTTCCTTCTGGGCCAGATTTCCAGGTTCCTTGATATTCACACCAATGTTTTTATAAAAGATAATCATACTGCAACACAGTTTCTGCTGTGTGATGATAAACACACCAGCCTTTGACTGTTATTCGATGAAACAGGCTTTACTATTAATTTTTCTTGTAGCCCCAGCTGAATTCCTCTCTCTGAACATCAGCAAGCAGAACTTCTACTGGAACGCTTTCTCTCTGTCTGTCAGATAAATTTCTGAGAGCTGGACTTCAGAGCAGTCATAGGAAGTTACAGCAAAGGCACCTCTTCCACTGAAAGGCAGCCAGCTTCACATGAAGAATGAAGTATTTAAGAAGTGGGAAAGCACCTAATAACAGTAAAATACATGATAGGACCATCGTATATAACACAATTCCCACTCTTTGCTATTTCCAATTGGTTATTTTAGAGTCATTGTTACTTCTGACATTCAGTTTTTATAAAGATAACTTCTTCCATCTCAATTCCATGGATCTAACTAGTTTTATCTGTTAGTCTTTGATGCTACTTGCTTTTATTAAGGCATAAGGTATGCAACATGTTACTAGCTAGATACAGTGGTGAAATTTCTTCACCTAAGTAATGTGCCAGCAAGTTCATTACATCATGTATGCTTTCATAGATTTTCTTTAAAAAAAAACAAAAAGCAAACAAATAACCCCCCAAAAAAGCCAAGCCAAACCAACCAAATAAAAAACAAATACCCCCCCATCAAACTTTAAGAAGGTAAATTAATTTAAACATATATTGTTCTTTTAACAGATTTATTGCTTCAACAGCACACTATAAATGGATGGTCTCCACTGTATACTCTTGATGTATTGTTTTGGCAGCAGTTATCCCAACCTATATTTTAACTATATGAAAAATGTTTGACTGCAGCATAAATACTCTAAAAGCTTTTTTTTTTCCCCCTGTGACCATGTTACACTGATAAAATTACTCTGTAACTAAATGTATTTTTTTTTACTAAGTTTCACCTATCAAGATTTTAAATACACATCCTTCACAGCTTTACATCTAGTAATCTGTAAAGTGTTTAGGTTCTACATCCTTTCAAAGTAAGGAAAACAAAAGGTCTGGAAATGGTCTGGAAAAGAAATGGTCTGGAATTTTGAGTTTGCAGAACATTACATTCCATTTTCTTTCACTTAAATAGTTTCATTTTCCCTCAGGAAAAGTATTCCACAATTACATCTTTAAAATCATAAATTCAAAATTATTAAAATCTAAAGACCTGTTCAAGTGCCACAGCACCCTCACAATTAAGAATTTCTCCCTAATTTATAATCTAAATCTACCCTCTTTCAGTTTAAAGCCATTCCCTCTTCTCCTCTTACTCCATGTGCTTGTAAAAAGTCCCTCTCCAACTCTTTTGTAGGCCTCATCCAGATCAGAATGTTAAAAGGGAAGATAAATGAGATTGTTATGGAAAAATCATTCAGGATGACAAGTCTCCATCTGCTCTGGTCAATATATGCTTAATTAAGCAAGATACAGAATTCATCCTCTCTCTCTAAAGCCTAAGAAGATCTAGATCTGATTTCACATCGATTTAGATCAATGGTAGTGCTTTGACAGTAAATACAAAATTATTTTACATAATCAAGATTCTGAATTTATGCTATGTAGAAAAATTCACTGTATATAGTTTTATGTAAAAAAAAAAAATTAAAAAAAATAAAAAAATAAAAAGTAATGACTGAGCTAGAGATACTGAAGAGAACTCGAAAACAATGGCTGTGCAAAGTAATGAATTGGCCACCTAGCTTATTCCTTTTCACTTGCATGAAAAGATACTGTTGATTGGAAGTCAACTAAATAAAAATGGAATTATTCTATTAAAAGAACATAGAAACTTTCTGTACTCACAACTCTACGTGATCATCTAAAATCAGAAATTATTTCTTCAATGGTCTTTTAGCACTTTGGTTTTCAGGTTTCATGTTCTATGTGAGCTCCAAAATTACTTTTTTTTTTTTTTAATGAGCTCTCATTCTCATATAGGCTTATGTTTCAAGAAGCTGGAAAACATAGTAATAAATGGGCCATGTCTTCAATTTGGTTCATTAAAAACACAATGATCAGAGCTGCCTGTGATTCAAGCACAGCTTCCACATGAGTGAAAGGAAGTAACCATCATTACAAAAGGAAGCATTAACCAACTACTGAGGCTGCTAAAACAAAGGGAAAAAACCCTTCAGAAATGTCATATGCTCGAGTCCTATGGTCAAGGATCTTCATTTTGGCCCTTGCACAATCCTACATTAAACATACATTTTATGTGGTTGCATGACTTCAACTCCATTGTTGGCGCGTGCCACCAACCGGGGAATAAATGTAAATGTTTCTTGTCTGTTACCCAAAATGTTCTGAAAACACTTACTTTATTTTGCTTCCAAAAGTATGCTGGAGCAATATGCTCAACCAACCACAGACAACTAATACAAGCAAATAAAATAAACTACAATCAAAATGAAAAAGGAAGATAAAATTGTATTTGAACAAACACAATACAGCCCTTTATTTGCAGAATTAAAATCAGAACTGATATAAAATCCATTTTTAAAACAGCCACTTAACCTGTGAATTGTGTCTATCATGTTTTTCTAAGGCATGATGTTGGTAACTACTTGGTTTTGTTCATCAAGTACATGCTCTATAAAATGCAATGACTGCTGACTTACTGTCAAAAAGAAAAATTAAACATTTCACAACCCCAGTCCTATCTCCTTTCCAGAATAAATGCAACAACTTCTATAAAGTAAGCCAGGATTTTAAAAAATTATTATCCCATAAAACTTAAGTTTAAAATTCTTTACAATGAACTAGTTTAGTGATATTTCAGATCACTTATTACATAACAAGGTTTAGGTAGTTATTAATACTGTCTAAGAAAGTCTCTTCGCACAGCTAAACATGACTAGTTACAGAAAAAGGAACATCTATGAAAACATATTATCTAAGGAAAAAATCCTGGCAATTAGGACTCAGTGCTTGCAAAGATGTTTCTTTAGGATATTTTGGTGCAATATGAGTAACTTCAGCAATTCTTGTGGTAAGATTAAAAACCACTTTTTGGCGTATGAATCAAAGTGCTTGTACCTTTAGCTAATGAAACTTCATTAAATCCACTTCTTTAGTGCAAGCCTTGATTTAATCCCATCAGAATCTGAAGTGCTATTTCATGCAGGCAAAAGTGTAGCACTGCACAAAGGATGAGCACTAAGCATCCTACACCCAGTCCCATGCAGGAGATTAAAACAGAAAATATCAACAATTCTTCACGTAATCTACTTCAGATAAAGCACCTAGGATAGTACTAAAGAGACCAATAACAGGGATCCAAGTTTAAACTGATTCATCCATGTAAAACACTTAAGTAGTGCATACCAATGAGTTACCATTGTTCAAAGCCATGTGCTTTCATGGCAGCCACAGAAGGATGCGGCACAGTTCCAAAACCCGCCCCTGACTGCCCACAGAGAAATTTAATCTCTGCTAATCCTTATTGAAATATCTACCCACGACTCTATTATTTGGGTTTTCTTCTGAGAGAGGGGCTGAACTGCCTTCATACACCATTTAATTCGAGGCAACACTCCTTGAAACTCAGTTTCGTTCAAATCTGCAATTTGCCAAAACTACTAACTGTGGAAAACAGTGATTCAAGAAAGGAAAATTATATATATTTATAGGCATAGAACTACAATTCGACAAATCAAGTTAGTCCATCTGTAAAATGAAGCTGTGCTTAGGCTTTTTTATATCTCTGTCTAGAATCACATGAATCCAAAACAGGCAGCTTTAAGAGAAATAATCAAGACTCTCAAAATTCTTCACAAATTCAGATTCACATTGCTTAAAAAGGTTAAAAATATATAGAAGTCATATTCTTCTCTGACCTCATTCTTAACTGAAATTCAGATCTAATTTTTTTCCAAACTACGCATAGTTTTTTTGCTTTTAACTTCTAAACCTAGATTCTCCTTTCCCTTTTCGAGGGAAAAAAATATTAATTTACCTTTTTTTACACATGGAAACTAAAGTTCTGCTAGCCTTATGAAAGAAATTACAATATCTAATTATGTTTCAAGATCTATTATTTAGACTAAAAGGAGAAAATAAATCTGGGAGAAAGGTGAGCAGAATGGAGTTTTGATATTAGCATCTTGAACCAAGGAGCATCAGCATGTCTGGCCACTCTTAAGCAAATCTGCTTATATGAATTAAGCAAAAGATTTATCACCCAATATGAAATACAAAAACTAGGGATTATTTCCTTGCATTATTTCCAATGCAAGCAATTTAATGTTAGTAACAAAATAAAACAAAACAAACAAACAAAAAATTAATAATAATTTTAAAAACACAAATAAACAAACAAAGAAAGAAAAACACCAAAGGAACACACAAGAAATCTGGTTTTATGCTTCCTTAGACAGGTTACTACAGAAGAAACAGGTGATCAGACAGAAAAAGAACTATCACCCAGAAATTAGAAAATCAAGTTTTTTATATGCCTAATTGCATCCATTTTATTCCATAAACCCTCTTCTTCTTTGAACTGCCTCACTCCCTCATGTGTTACTTAATAAATATTTGGGGTGAGATACATTTATGTCACAGAGGGACAGAACAGATTGGGGATTTCTTATTTAGGCATAAAATCACCTAAGCAACTTCCTGTCTCCTAATATACAACAAGCTTTTCCATTCTCAGAAGATTTTAAAAATTGCCTAAATCAGAATTCTGAGTTTCATGCACAGTTTATGACAGAAACAGGTAAGAGAACTACTTCATGCTGAGAGTGTTTATTGAAAAAAAAAAAAAAATCAAGCAAGACCACAATTAAATATTAAGAAAATATGTGTCCCTTATATTCCTTTTATTTGCTGTCTCCCACCTTCAGAAGAAAACCAAAGCACCTCATACATGCCTTGAGGCAGAGTTAAATCTGAGTCTTCAGGATTATAACCCAATTGCCAAGCTAATCAGACAAAAAAACCAAACCAAAACAAAACAAAACAAACAAGACCACTGAAAATTAAATATCTGAAGCACAATTTAACATCTTCCATAAAAGATGGCATTACTATAATGGCTGTAGCCATTACTTGGGCACCTCTCCCAGCCAGCACTCCCTGAAGCCCAGGAGGACATAACAGGACATTTACTTCGTACTAAAGCATAAAAAGTTGTCCCCAGACGAATTAACATCATGTGCAGTATTTTCTGTATTTTCCTTAACTTACTGCTATCTAAATAGGTTTGACCTGACTTGACCCAGTTAAACTTCTGACATATAATGAGAACTTGAGGTAGCACAGCTGAGATCATAAAACAAGCATATGCAATAGTTGGAAGATAATCACACAGAAACTTAATCATTTTGCAAGTCAGTTTTGGGCACATTTCTACATTTTTGGATGCAAAACTCATTCAGAAAATAATTCTAACTGAAGTGCTGGTAGACCCAAGAAAAACATTCGACAGCACAGGCTTCCAAAAATTTTACTTCTATTCACTTACGTGCAGATGTATGTATTATTAGCAGCTAATGTTAGGATATTGATTTAGCATTCTAAATCAACTCTTCTACAATTAACACTAGAAATATTCTTCATTCTTTCCCTTCCAAACAATATGGATTGCAAATAATCCCCTTCTTTGGTTATTTATACCATCATTAGAAGCAATACAAATAAATAAGAAGGCCAAATTGTCCAGGCAATGATAGGTTAACAACAAAAGTTTAACTGAACTGTTAATGCACAGCAGATGTAAATCTGATTTTAAAACTAATATAGATGTTTTGGGCTATTGGTTTACATCAATTTGACCAGCTACCGCCTGGATACACAATACGACACACATATGCACATGCTCTGCGTATTTCACACTATTTTCACCTCTTCCCTGATTCTGCTAAACAAGGAGTAACCAACCAGCCCTCATGCTATGTCCCTGAAGTCACCTGTGAGACTTCTGCAAACTTCTCTCACTCTGCCCCAAATGCAAATGAATTTGCCTCACCCCTTTGTATCCTGGCAGTTCTCTTTATCACCTTCACCATTTGAACACTACCTCTTTACACAGTCCGTTTTTACAGACTCCCCATTGAATATTCTCACCTGCCATCAGTATCACAACTCTCACACCTAATGCTTTCTACTGTTTCATCCCTATTTCCCAGCTCCCCCTGGGGATCATGGATGATGCTCCCTGCCATAATCCATCAATAACTACCAAAATAATCTCCATTCCTGCGAGGAAACTTTTAAAAAAGAGAGGCAAAGAACAGTGCTTTCAACACAGTGTTAAAAAGGAGAAGATTTCTTTCTTTTAAAAATCCCAGTTCATTTGCTAGAGAAGAAACAATTGGCACACACATAAGATATGTAAATCAGCAATAAAAGTCTTGAAGGTTAATTTCACTAACAACAGCAATTGTAGCTGGGAGAGAGACACTCAGTGCTCTGTCTTTTCTTCTTACAGCAGTTAACTTCAAACTAGGGAGTAAAAACTTCCCTAATTTAATTAATGGAATTACCCAGTTTTTCTGATTTACCTTCTCACTTCTGTATCTTGAAAAATAACCTTAATAAATTCATATTTATTAATTACAATGGGCAGAAATCTCAAGTGATGCACAATAATCCAATCTTTTCATGAACAAAGCCACTTTGGAGATAGTGTATTTCTCAATTATAATTATCACTTGGAAATATATAGCAAAGGAAGTATTTGTATTGAAACTAAGCACTTCAGGAGAACAGCAGGCTATTATTAGCAGGGTTGGAATCACAAATCAAACCTGTCTCAGGATGGAGTGACTACATGATTGTAGGATAGCTCTTCGAAGGAGAAAAGAATCATTACCACATGGTCTGAGGCATCTTGGCCCAAAATCTCACATATCATGCCACAGTGTTTAATATTAGATGAAACAGAGATTGTTATAGTTCAAAGGTAGTTTTGGCCTAAGTCAGAACTGGTTTTCTAAACCTTTTAGCTTTACATTAATATTACTGTTTCTATGCTTAAAAGACTTATCCTTCATATGAATTAACAAGAGTTCTCAGATACACAAAACAAAAATCCAGTCAAATGATATCTCATCCACAAAGACAAAGAATAGCAACAGACTGCAGCATCGGAGCTCAGGAAGGAAAACAGAAACAAAGAGTTTTTATTCCTTTATCTTTAAATAGATCTTTATTGTTTTATAGCTCTTAATGACGGTAATCAAACCTTTAAAGGGATGCCATCTCCAGTAGTCCTTTCCTTTATTAAAAAACCCAGAAAAACAAAACCAAACAAAAATACCCCCACCCATGCAATCTGGATTTAATAGTTCTGTTTGTAATCAACTTGCTGTTCAGCAAGTTTGTTAATAGTGTTCATAGTGTCTCATTTGTACATATATGCTAGGGTCTTCAGATGGCCACAGTCACTTTTTTAAATTTAATTTTCTCAGGCTTCTCTACTGGGTATTCAGTTCTCCTTCATTAGAACCTCAAGGTGAGATTTTGATGAAGAGATCTGAACACACCAGGGAGATTTTGCTGGAGGCAAAAATGTGGCAGATGTGCCTGTGCCTTAGTTTGCCAAAGTAACCCCATATTAGCAACTTGCTTTGTCCTGTTGGAGACCAGACTTCCTACAGGTCTGGCTGCTCTCCTCTCCCACTTTCCACTGTCACATAAACCTAGGAGGAAAAACCCATTGCAGATTCAACAGAGACACTGGAAGAATACATTTTCTCAGGAGCACGACCACATTTCATTGGTTTTTCTCCCTTAAGCAGAGGTGGGAGGTACAAATTTTATTCCAATGCTTTATTTTCCCAGGGATGCTTGGAGGTTATTATTTTTCTGGTAAAAAATCCCCCAACACTTTCATAAAAGAACAAAGCTGCTTTCTGTTCTGACATTTAAACTCATGCCCTACCTTGCCCACCTATTTCTACCAAGGACAAATTTTATATTGCCCATTTTGAGATGCTTAAAACACAAGTGAGGCATAAGTTAAAGTCAGTAAATTAATTCTTGTTGAACCTGTGACCTCTCAGAATGGGATACTCACATAGTGGTCTCACTCACATATTTATTTCTGTCCCTCTCAGCAAAGTTTTATTTCTTTCACAAACTTGTAATGAAAGATCAGGCAGACCGTTTGTATTTGTCCTCCCTTTCTTGGGTGTATAGAAGGAGAGGGTGCTTACTTAATTTCATCCTGGCAGCCTGTAAGGATAATCCTATTCAACTTTATAATCCTCCTTCTGCAATGTCAAACTTTAGCCTCTATGTATCAAATGGACCATAAAGATTGCTAACAGCCTCTTTTCTCTCCCCTCTTACAAAAAAATTGTTGGTGATCTCCGTTTTCTAATGCTTACCACCAGCACAAAAGAAGCTGTAATTGTCTCAAATTTCTTTTGGAAAAGCATCTGGTGTGGAAGTTACTCAATACCCATGTGTAACTGCAACATCACTGGAGTGGGGAGGTAGAGGCACTATGTTAGGTTGACAAAAGGCTTGGTATTTAACCCACTGCACGTTTGTACTGTATGATTCAGGATGCGTAACGGAGTAGTCACACTCCAGCTTGATCAAAGCAGGAAGTCTTTTTAAGAAGTCTCAGAGCCTTACCCCAGGAGCTCACAGTCTGTAATAGCACAGCTTCCCAGAGCAATGTATGAAGTCCATGAGTTGCTTCTGACCACCTGCTTGCAGAGCCCGACAAAAGCAGGGGCGCTCACAAAGGCAAGATTTGATCTTGCACGTCCACTGCACAGCGAACAGACTCTTTACTGACAACAAACACAAACAGCCTGTTCATCCTCAATCCATCTGACCCTATGACTCCTCCAGGAGAGGAGTTGCAGCAGGTTAAGTATCACACTGCCTCGGAAAGAAGGTGTACAACCCAAGTGCTGCACTACCAAGAGGTAGAAGGTCAGCAGAGCTCTCCAAAACTGTCCAAGCTGTCAAAAAATCCATGTATACTTGCCATATCAGGCACTACTCTCACTGCAGGAATCACAAGGAAGTGTAACTAAGAACTATATTCACTGGGATTTTTCTCATATAAAAATGTTGAAACACTAAAGGTGGTTAAAATACCTCTCTTGGAGGAAAGATGTCAAAACATATATTCAGCCTTTTCTCAGACTGAATCCTATCCTCAAAAGTGACTCTGTGAAGAATTTTAGGAAAACTGAACTTTTAAAATTGATTTTATTACTATTATGTATCCTCAATTTAAGGGTCGTGTGAATTTAGAACATCCTACAAAATCTAAAGTATTTTGAATCCATCGTGTGTCATTCCATTACTATCAGTTAATGACACTAATCTTCAAAGTACAGTTTGTGTCAGAAGTAAATAAAATCTTATATTTCCTGTAGAGGTAATTCAGGAAATCTCAAATCTTACTGAAGTGCTATACAACCTTTCCATTAGCCAAAGGCAGCACATAGGTTTCTCACATCCTAATTTACTTCTGTTCTATTGTAAAAGTAGGACATTGCCATCAGAAATATTTGTTGAAATGCTGTTTTCCAATGATATTTGACACGTCTGCATGACACAGAGCAACTGTCTCCATTTTTGCCCTGATGAAGCAGCATTGCTTCAGATAGTGCTCTTTAGGTGAAGAATCTGTCTATAAACTATTGATCAGCTTTTCAAATACCTACTTGTGAATGGCAATGAGGCCTTATAAAAGCACCATGCACTTCTCTAGAGATACTTTTTCCTTGGATCACATTAGAGCAGTCTCAAGACTTGTTCCTACTCAAGTGACTATGAAAATGCACATGAATTTCAACTGCAGATAGTATTTAACACTGACTTGTTGGGTATTTAGAAAACTATAAATATGCTATTGACTGATTTACATTTTTAAGATCCAATGAAAATCAGACAAACTTCAACACTTCTCTCCAGTAAATTAAGCCAAATGGCAATGCTGTCTTTTTTAGGCAGAACTCGAGAGATATTCTTTTAGACAATGTGCTAAGTGCAGAGATGAACAGCACAACTGGATAAAGCTGCATTGTCCTGTCCATCCTCTCTGCATGCATTTGCTCCTCTTTGCACTGCCTGAAACTCTAACCATCCCCCACTGCTTTAGAAATAAAAAGCCATTCAAATCGCTTCTCTACCTGGTTGTTCTCTATTTACTGCAGACTGCTTTGGTTAAAAGAAAAAGAAACATTGTGAAAACCCCGCCTGACAGTACATAGCCATAGAGTACTACCTAAGCAATTCAGTACCGAGAAAAAACTACAATACTGTTCTTTCTGAAATGAAATGAGCAGGTGATAAAACACACATCTGCCACGTTTACAGCACTCTTTAGGAAAAGCAGTGAGGCTACTTTAACTTGCATTCTAATAACAGATGAAAAACCAGTAGTCAGGTTTCTTAATTTTAAGTCCACAGCAAGCTTCTCCTGCAGCATGCTATAAAAAATTTACCAGTTATATATATTACCAGTCACAAATAATACTGTTCAATAACATTTTATAGATTTTTTTTTCCTTATTTCAAATATTATATCCAAATACAAGCTGGCAGAGGAAACAATCATTTAAATAATTAATGGTCTAGCTCTGCAATTCAGTCTCACTGTCACCATCAGGACTGTTTACATCCTGGTATTTGGCTAACCATGAACAACAAGGAAGCAGTCAGCATACAGATGGGAGAACCCTTGGAAATCTCTCCTTATTAATCTTCCTAGAGCATCAGTGCAGAATCCCAAAATGTACTCAGAGCAAATCCCACTGATTTTTTTTTCAAAAAAATGTAAGAATCCACAAGTTTTTACCAAGGAGTTGGATAGGGCTGTCACCACTTAACACGAGCTCTGAGATTGCTCCAAGGTCAAAATGACAGAGTTTCCAGACAGTCCATGCACAGCTCCAGTTTTTAGTTTGATTAGAAAATATCCATTGAGTTACCTTTCCTTCATTTGTAAGGTAAGTTGCCAAATGAAGACAATGCTTGCAGTCAGAATATGGTTAGTAATTACGTAGGAGTAGAGCTCCCATTTTTCATTTGAATTTTCACATGATTTACACAGTATGTTATGAACCCCATTATTATCACCCCTCCATACTGGCTTTGGATGAACAGTTTGAGAAAAAATATATAACTGAATCTCTCAAGAACTGAAATTAATATGGGGAAGCTTTAATGCTGTGCTATATGTTACGTGCTTTACCCTAATGCAACCAGTGAAATATTCAAAAAGCATCTAAGTCCCACTTCAAGGGGATAAGGTGCTAACATCTGCAACAACATTCTTCAGTCTTTCTGTGTATAGAATTATCAGCAAATACTTCTACAGACATTTTTTTTTTTCAGTTTCCTGATTGTCGCTGGCATATCAGGTCTCTGTGCTTTGAGAAGCTGGAAAAGACACCAGCATCCTGTGACAACAATTTCATCCAATGCCCTTTTTTCATTTATTGAAGATGCAGTAGTTTTTCACAAAACTAGCACTACAACAACAGCCATACATACTTACTGCCATGCATGACCCTCCCCTGCACTTGATGGCCAAACCACTACACTTCTTCACACTTCCTCCTGTCCTGTGTGGCAAAATCGTTGTTGTCTATCAGACTACACTTAATTTTCTTGGTAAAGAGGTTCACTAAAAGGCTAATCTCTAAAGAGCAGAACTGTGGAATCTAAGTTGCATTTTAGCCCACTTGCTTGACTTTCCAAAGTGTATGCAGCTTAGTAATTTTAACCCAAAGTCTGCAAGGCTTTGATGTGAGAGTACATCTAAGACATTCATAACTTATCTTCTCTGAAATGTCTTTATATTTAAAATGAAAAAATAAATTCTAATTGAGGTAACTACAATAAAATACTCATAGGTTCAAGTTTCAATGAATTTTTACATCTTAAAAAAGAAAATGTAGTTTGAAATACTGCTTGGCACTATTTGCAGGGCAAGGCCTAGACGAAACAGGGTGGAATATGCAATTCATGTTACCATTTTTTTTCAGTACTCTTGGAAACTCAGCAACTTATGTATGTAACAGAGCCCAAGCAATGACTGAATAAAGAATGACAAATAGCTTAGGATTTGTTATGACAACTTTGACATAATAGCACTGTGCAATGTTTTTTAACTGTGCCTGACGCAGCAACAGTCTCAGGAAGAACAGCTGCTTAACTATTTCACCACAAACAAGACTATGCAGTTGAGGGTCATGACAACACCAGTCAACATCAAAAACAGTTTCCAGTTTTATTTGAGATACACAGAATAATTCATGTTCCAGCTGCAGTTTTCTGGATTACCCATCCAGAAAAACAGAAACAGATCTGGGCACATGCATGCTTAGATGGCCAGAGGGTTGGGAGCAACCTGGTACACCTTGTAAAGTCTAACGGAGTCAAAAATTATTAATGGGACTCTTAAGAAACTGTGGTCTATTGAAACAGAGAATTCCAATTTATATAACAAATCAGAGAAATTACAGATATGCAATGACGTACATCGCTTTTGAGCAGACATTTGTGATAATTATCTCCAGCAATTTTTTTGCAAAGATTTTTTCTGACTTAATTTTACCCAAGCAGAATGTACAAGGAAGTAAAAAAAATTCTAAAAATAACAAAAAGTACAGAAGTCAAATGCTTTTCCATAACACGAAGTCTTTTACCTGACTGCTCTCAAACCAACCGTCGGTTGACTTTCAATATTTTTCTCCACAATTAATTCTGCTACCAGGCTTCGGAAAATCTGACAAAATGTCAATAATTAGATGCCAACCACTTAGAGCTGTGTGAAACTTGGCGGTTTCACTTTGCAGGAGTGCAGGCAAATATTTTATTTGGTGTCAATCCACGTATGTTCCCTCTCCACTACTTTCTGTTTGTGTTCTGATTTTTGAATATGTTCGAACAGGCAAATGAATACACAGTCAAAATTTCCACATTTTACCTGGTTTCACTTCATGGCCATACAAATAAAAAGCAGGCAGGCATATCTTCATGAATCAGCAGTGAAACAAGTTAGATGTTCAAATTCAGAAAGAAACCCGGGGATCATGATGATGTTAACTCTTCCTTGCCATTACTGTTCGTATTCTATATTATGTAAAGTGCTGCAAGCACGTGCGTTGACGATGCTACATAAAGGCCCCAAATGAGAATAACAGTAGCAATAAGAAGAGGTTTTGGGTTGAATCCTGCCAGCATTTTACATCATCACAGTTACTTTCTACTCTTTCCATCCATCCCCAAGTATCTTAGGATTGCAGTTCACTGGATTACCACTGCTGCTGTCAGTGTGCCCAATTTTGGTCTTCATCTGGCAAAAATCATGACTGATGCAACATAAATAATAGCAGGTGAAATTTGTTTTAAGTAAGGTAGGTATGGCACAGAAGTAATAGCCATTGCAAAGGTCTGACTGTATTAACATTTCTGCTGAGAACATGCTCATTGCATTCTTCTATGGAGGAACTGAAAGACGTCCCAAATCCAAGTAACTACAAGTACCACATGTGGGAAGTCGTGAGGTAGAGAAGAAAAAGGCCAAAGAGATGAGAGGGATGAAAGAAAAGGAATAATAAAGTTGAGATAGGAGACATAAAATACTGGTAGAAGTAGGACAGACAGAACATTTTGAAAACTGATATGCAGAAGACAATGAAGATAATACAGATGAGAAAGATAACTTTAGAATACAGGATGGGAATGAAGAACAAATGGATTACAGATGGACTGGAGAAGAGATGATGATACAGGGAAAAGAAGGAAGAGTGAGGATGGAGGTAACTAATTACAGACCAAGATACAGACTGAAGACCAAGATAAAATTACAGATGGAGATGAGAGAAGTTTTAAGAAAGAATGGTTTAAGAAGGAAATCCAAAACCAGAAAGGTACGGGACTGAGAAACAACAGTGTATCTGGAAATGGGATAAATAATACCATAACTGTACCGGATAAAGGCAGAAGTAGGACTTGAGAAAAGCTACGAGTGGGTTAATACAAGCATGAATGGAAAAATGGATAAAACAAGGATAAGTACAGAGGTAGGACCCACAATGATATGAAAGAAAGAAGACCTTAGGAAAGGGATGGGAACAAAAAGCAACAGAAGAAGCAGACACCTGGATAGAGTTGTTGGAGCTATCCCTGCATGCAAAGTCATCTTACCAATCCACCACAGGTACTGAAGGAGGCGAAGGAGCCTGGGTAGCGGAGGACAGCACCACTGTAGTAACAAGCTCTCTCGGGCTGTGACTGGGCAGCACTGGGTGGACTTTTGCCCTCACCCCCGAGCCGCTCCTCCACGGCAAAGCCAGGAGCCAGGAAGCGGCTGTCCCTCTTGAGCAGCAGGTAGAGCTCCCGAGCGAAAGCTGGGATCCTCAGCAGCACCTCATCTCCATCCTCGGCGGGAGGTGGCGGCGGAGGGGATGGTGGTGGTGGCAACTGAGAGGCAGCGCCAGACCCCTGGGGTAGTGGGGACCAGTGGTAAAACTCCTGAGATTCATACTCATCCTCAGTGTCCTCTTCCTCTGCTGCCTCCCCTACAGCCTGCGCTTGCCCATCCACCGAGGAGGAGACGGAGCGCACCTCCCGGGAGCTGCCCGCCGCCGGGCTGGGCGTGACAGGGGCACTGAAGGTGCCGCTTCGGTTCCCGCTGCTGGGGTCGGCGTTGCAGCCCCCGCCGCCACCACTGCCACCTGTTGGCTCCTGCTGGCCCGGGCTCCACAGTGCCGGGAAGACGATCTCCCACTCCTCAGTTTCTTCTGAAGCATGGAGACCTGCAGGAAAGCCAGGAGATGCTTTAAAGGAGTGGAGCACCCAGCAGCACCCAATGCCTGCCAAAAACCTACCCTACCCTGTGCTCCCTCCCACCCAACACGCTTCTTCTGACACCGAGACCACCAGGCATGCCACACAAAATACAGGCAGCTTCATTTGCCCCTTTCATCCTGTCCTTACACACAGCAGGGGGACCAGCTCCTAGATGTGTCTGTGCCTGCTGATGCGTCTAGGACGCACCACAATCCTGGCACTGAGAAAAAGCTGGACCCAAACTGGGCAGAAGTTGCGTTTCCACCAGTCGCTGGGGATGTGCTTCTCGACCACCACCTCCACATAAGGAAAGTTACACTGTTCATCATTTAGAGAGAGTAACAACTTATTTATATAGCTAAAAAAAAAAAAAAAAAAAAAAAAAAGCTGGAGAAAACCCGAACAAATTTGAAAATTTTTCTCAGCGTGTTTTGCAAGACCCATTATGATTTCCAAAGTTCAGCCAAATATAAACACACACCCCATGGCTGCACATTTGTGAGTGCACATACAAGTGGCAGTTGCATGCACATGCTGTATCAAGACCATCGTTAAAACGAAACTGATTTAGAATCACTAATTAGTGATGTCTTTGTATTACACGTACACACTGCATCACAATATGACCAAAATTCCCAGAGTACAAGCATTATGTTTATAAACATCTGAGTACACACAACCTCCACCGGACCGAGACAGGAAACAGTTTTATTTACACATTCATCCCACACTCCAGGAACAGCACTGCCGAGAGGGATGACAGGGCTGCCTGTGAAAACCAGGTCTCGTACAGAGGAGCGCTGAGCACCCTCGCAGCCGAGGCGCGCATTATCTGATCCCCCACCGGTTGCGGGGGGCGAGCGCGGCTCTCAACAATGGGCAGGTAGCGGCCACCGGCAGCCGCCGGGGCGCGGAGGCCGCCGCAAGCCCGTCCCGTCCCGTCCCGTCCCGTCCCACGGAAGGCGCGCACTTACCTGCGGCGAGCCCGCTTGACAGCACGCACAGCTGGTAGAACACGCAGCAGACGCGGCTCAGGCGCATCCTCCCGCCCAGCGCCATCGGCTCCGCGCCCGCGGGACGCCGGCTGGCAAGGACACGGAGAGCCGCGCCGAGTCGTGCCGAGCCGAGCCGGGCCGAGCCGGGCGGGCGAGCGGGCGGGGAGCAGCCACCTGGGCGCCCGCGGAGAAACTGCGGGACGGCGCGTCCCGGCGGGGCGGGCGGGAGGGAGGGAGGGAAGGAGGGCGGTGCGGGATGCGCAGCGCGCGGCGGGCGCGTGTGTGTCCGTGTGTCCGCGTGTCCGTGTGTCCGGGCAGGCAGGCAGGCAGGCAGGCAGGCAGGCAGGCAGCAGCGCGGCCCGTGCGCGCACACAGCGCCCAGCGGCGGGCGGGCAGCTGCGCCCCGGCTGCGGCGACCGCGCTGCCCCCGCCCGCCGCTCGCCCCCACGGGGCGGGACGCGCCGGGCCCCGTCCCGTCCGGCCCCGCCCCGCCCCGCCCGGGAGGGCACCCGGCGCGGCCCCCGCTCCCCTCCCCTTCCCCACGCCCCGCCGGGCCGCGGGCGGGTTCCGCGGCAGCCACACGCGTGTCCCTTTGCGCGTCCTCCCACTCGCCTCCGGCCCGCACCGACGGCTCTTCGCACCCCGCCCGGCCCTGCCCTGCCCTGCCCTGCCCGCTGCGTGCGCCCCGGAGGCAGGAAGGGCTCCCCTCGTCCCCGTCTCCAGGAGGGCGATCAGCGGAGCCTTTGCCTGAAATTCAGAGATTGGCCGCTTTAGCCTGGTTTCGTGTAATTTGAGTCCAAGCTCCCTTTTGCCCCCACCACGCAGCTCTTCGTGGAAACCCGTAAATTTCCGCCCCGACCCTTGCCGGCAGAGTAAATGAGTAGTCGAGCGAAAAGCTTTTTAAACTGCACGTGTAACCTCAGCATGAACTGCAGAAGCAGCAGGTAAATGCCTCCCTCTAAAAGCTGCGTTTTGTCATAACTTCTGCTGCTTTACCTACTGTTGGTGGTGTCAAAGGTGATTGTTCTGCCTTAGGGGAAAGTAGGGCAATCTAGTGTGGTGAGGAAAGCCATCTGTGCCGCTAAGAGTAAGTCAAGAGGTTGCAAGAATTCTTTCTAGAAGTAAGTTGTGTAAAATGAAAAGCAAAACATACAAACAAACAAAAATCACGTGTTACAGCTCCAAATAAGAAACAGGTTTAAACTCCACAGAAGCCAAACGCAGCTGGCTTTTGCTTTCTGCTGTGTTCTGCTGTGTTGAAACCTGTGTTGCATGGGTATTCTCAACTGCCTCCAAACAGTATTTTTGATTAGTTGTTTTATTTTATAGGGTGAAAAAAGTTGTCATACACTGGTCTTTTTTTTTTTTTTTTTTTTTTTTTTTTGGCATCAGAGCCAACTTACACTAAACAAAATCAGAGGGACTTCGCAAAACAAGATGAATTGATTAGGAAGAAGGGAGTTTTTCAGAGACTGTGAACTGGTATTTGCCGGATAATTAGGAGACCTTAAAATGCATTTAAAGTGAAGCTTTGTTTCCCAAGTAAATAACAGCATACATACTAATTTACAGTGGAATTAGTTAATAGGCCAAATCCTGCAGCCTTTTCACGGCCAAGACTCTCCTTACAACTGATCAGGAAGTGCTGCAGGACGTGGTTTATAACCTAACAATTACTAGGTACAAATTCTTATTGCATTTTTGTTAAAACAAATCAGAATATATAGACGACATGCAAAAGTACATAGAGATTATCTTTACTGTGCAATACAGTTACAACCTAAATACATAAATGGACTACAAGCAGCAATAAGGTAAAAAGATATGTGTACCTCCTTATTTTAAAACTGTGAATTACTGTAACTGTTTTCAAGCTGCTGAAGTTAGCCTTTTTTGGACCAAATTCTGCTTCTCTTACTAACATGTATAAACTTAGGAAAAAAGACAAAAGCACTGCTTTTAACAGTAAGGTAAGGAGAATTTGGCCTTTTCAACACAAGCTGCAAGGGGTGAAGAGACCCTTCAAGAAGCCAACTGAGAAAGACTTCAGTATGTTTTACTTAATCACCAGCCGAAAAAAGGAACATTTCAAATAATTCCTTACATAGGAACACAGGACAAGCTGAAGTCAACACGGAGCTGCAACAAATTTCTTCAGTTCATTTTATGTTTTATTTTTATGGTTTCTATAGTTTAAACATAGGGGGAAGTTCTCTGTGCTTAAGTTTACAGAAAGTGTACTATAAAATAGAGCCCCTTCCTGGTGTCCATTAGTTTTTGCAAAGAGCCTGGTCATAGGTTAATACTGGTAGATGATATTGCAGTCCACCACATGCTAACTCTTATCACTGTGAAACTGGTGCAGGGAAGCCTATGTCTAAAAGCATGAGAATTAAAGGAACAAAACAATGCTTTCACACTGCAGTTATTTTGCAGAGAGAGTAATATTGTATGCACGTGTACTGACTACTCTCTTAATCACAAAGCCATCCAAAGTCTTTGCAAAACAGTTTTTATTTTACAGAACATATTGTGCATGGGTTGGTGTTAACTATGCATTTGTAAATTTGGAAGAAATAATACCTTCAAACTTTATGTAGGGCTAAATGAAAAGAAACATCAAGTTTGCTCCAGTAAATTCTTAAAACTGCACTTCCTATCTGAAAGGTCGGAGCCTTTTGGCGTTTTCAGGGAGAAAACGTTTTCAGGGTTCATGCAGAACCATAAACGCATTAAGTAAAGAATGTGTTAATTTTTAAAGTATCAGTGATCCAGACTATCTCACTGACGAGAGAAAAAACATTACAGAAAGTGAGGTTTGACGATTTCCTCTCCTTTGGTCCCCCCGATGTTAAATCTCCAGAATTGTGCCATCAGTCCCTTAGGGGCTGGCAGGCCAAGGGTTCTCTCAGGCCCCACCGCAGGCTGACTACTCATTTCTTCACTTTGCCAAGACCCTTCATGATCACTGATAGCAAACCACAGATGTTTCAAGCCATCTTTCAAAGACATCAGTATTACTCTTCAACTTCCACAGCCTTCCCCCCACGGTTTTATCTAAATCCTGCTGTCTTACCTTATATAAGCAAGGGCAGAATCCCCACTCCCCCCACGCCTGCATTTCGTTCACTGTCTGTTTAGAGTTATTTTTTTTCTAGGGATTACGGTAAATATGGACAGATCATACTTTTGAATTCAAAATGTCAGCATCTAGCAATATAAACACTACCACCAGCCAGGGACTTTCCTTGGTTTATTTTTTTCTCTTTACGTAATCATCTAACTGTAAAAGCGATCAAGTTTGTACATACAAAAGTGATTTAGGATTACCTCAGCTTTACATTATGGACAAGATTCCCTCTAGTAATTGTTATCAACCTCCCCCCCAAAATCTTTAAACCTCTTCATAGGGATATAGTTATTAATTATTTTTGCATATGCTTTATGTAAAAATATTAATTAAACCATTGATTTTTCTAAAAAAATGTTTCAGACTTGTTACAAATTTTTAAACCTTAACAAAATATGCTATATTAATTGAAAAAAAAAATCTATTCTGCTTTGAATGGGGCTTCCTACCTTGAGGCCACATATCTTATGACCATTGAGATTAGAAACAGAACTTCACATCTTCCTGTGTCTAGGGTGCTTTGCAAATGTTATCGCAGTACAAAGAAACTGGTTTAAAAGCAGATTAAAGTAAATGTTTTTTGATGCTCAAGATATATTTGGACGAGTGGAAATTTTCTCCACCTAAGCATGAATGAAAAGAGTTTTATCCCATTTTAGAAAATGTTGTGTTCCCTAACCCTTCCACTGAACACTGAATTTCCACTGTCTGCTAGCTCTCAGACTCTGAATATTTAGTCTGTAATTCTATACTGTTATTTACATGCTCAAAAAGAAGGGTTTATTGAAAAGGTATATATTTAAGACCACTTCAAACAACTTCTCTTTTCTAGGTGTGCTCCAGAGCAAATCTTACATTTGCATCTGAACTCCACAGTACAATCAGATGACCTGTGGAGAACAATTTGTGTCAAACTGTTGTGAGCTTAACACCTCTACTGGTTGAAGTGCATCATCAACTTTAAAAGTGCAAAGCTGAGCCCATGGGAAGTCAATATTATTATTCCACACCACTAATTCCTGTGATCCTGATGAGTTTAGGTTATTCAGTAAAATACCAAAACAGTTGTTTAGGTCACAGTTGTTACCATGTGAGTTACTTCTCAAAGTCATATTGTGAAATTGATCAAGATATTTGTGAATGGCATAGATAGCTAAAATTGTATTTTCAACACACTTTTTGGGAAGAATGTTTGGCCAAGTCACAGCTTAAGTAGAATAGGCTTTCACCACTCTTTTATTATATCCTTTTAATTTGGTAATTTCTCTTTTTCAGAAAAAAAATTATGCTTGGCAGTTGTTGACATTTTGACAGAAAACTCAACCCGTGCAAGGAAGGTGGCAGAGTATTCTACTCAAGTTGAAGCCGCTTACAAGACAGCAAGGCACTCTGTGTGAACCTGAGTTCCACACAACCTCCCAGGCTAAAGCCTCGCTCAAAGAGGAGCTTCCTCAGATTTCTAAACTGAATCATCTAACAAGAAAACAGATCACCTGATCAGTTATGGGGAAAAGGCTAATCCAAAGTGACCAGCAAATTGTTCCCATTTTCAGAACACCTTAAAAGAGCAAGGCTTCAAATTTGATACCTGCAAATCATCTGATGAACAACAAAAAAAAAAAAAAATTGCTGATTTCCAAAAATCACAGAATCGTTTAGGTTGAAAAAGACCTCTGAGATCACTGAGTCCAACTTTTGACTGATCACCACCTTGTCAACTAGACAATGGCCCTAAGTGCCAAGTCCAATCATTTCTGGAACACTAAAAAGACAAGACAAGCTGCTCAGAGGCAGAAATTAGCTCTCTAACCTTTGAACATAAATAGAAAGTTAAATCAACACAAGAAGAAACATAATAAGGTCTTAAAACCCTGAACACAGATTCCATCACCTAACTTTAAATCTTTGCCCATTGTGACCAAGGAGGGACCAAGTAAGATTTCTTTTGTACAATAAAGATTTCAAAGCTTGATTCAAAGCTCTGCCTGATTTCTTGAATACAAAGGCAAATCCATCAAAATTCTGAGCTTCTCATCAAATTCAAGCAACTAAATAAGAAACCACATTTGCTGAATTTTCAAGAACATGAAAAAAAGCGTCCTTCTGTCTTTTTTCCTGATTAAGAAGATGGCAAAGAACAGCTTGATTTGCATTTTGGGAGTTAGCTGAAAATGTGAAGATGTCAGCAAAAAAATGCAGAGTTCTGTCTATGAACTTCTATCTCTAACCAGAGGAAAGGCAAAAATAACAATTGTGTGGCATTTTGAATCTCTGATAACAAATAATTCCATTGACTGCAAAAAGTAATTGCTTTGTTTCCGAAATAAATTACTTGCCCTTGAAGGATTAGGTGGAAGGATGATAGAAAAATGGCATATAAAAAAAATGGAAACAATAGTTAGCCTACCCTTTAGGCTTTTGTTCTTTGCAGTTTCAAAACTTTGTTATTCAAAAGGTAGAGCAGAGAAAGACACTAGGTTTTAGGAAATTTTGAATCAGTGAGAATTAAGGTTCCTACCCTTCCATGGCTTACATCTGAATTTAAAAGAGTAAAGCTTTTGGGATTGATGTGTATAAGTTTATAGTTACTGATTTATAAGTGCTGTTGAAGTCTTGTTTCAATCTTTATAAAACTCTGCCTGTACTGGACAGCATATACAATTTACTGTAAAAATCAGTTTATAATTATTGCCTTTGTAGGGTGTAGGGACAGCAGACAGGAATAGAAGAAAATTTTTAGTAGAAACTGCAAACACCTGGAAGGGAGTAAAAAACTTAGCATTTATGATAAACCCAATATTATTGGCAACTACAGTAGTTTATAAGTAAATGTTAGGTAGATGTCTGCTATGTCTGTTTAAACTAGTAAGTTTAAAACATTCTATAAGCCATATTTATTCCAGCCCTGCCAGTCAGCCAGTCTGTTTCAGAATTTATTCTGATTTTATGTGGAGAAATGGGCCGATCAAGTCGAGAATTATACAGTGAGTTCAAAATACTCTCCATTACTTACATATACAGTTTAAATGCTGAGTGGTATTACCTTCATAATCCATTTACAGGATTTTGTCTTCAGGAAAAAAAGCCCAAAACCCTATTTTATTTCTCGGTCGTGGAATCAGTATAGCTTAGAAGCCTATGAACTCAAAAATAAATCTGAAGTATACAGGACTGGGAATGACAATATGAGAGGCAATGCAGGCAAATCTTGTGTGACTTGAAATATGGCTCCAGGAGATATTTAAAAAAGTGAATGAGTTCTAGGCAGTTAGGCAGTTAAACTGCCTTCATATTATCAGTATAGATGCATTATTATTTTATTGTGTAGTAATACGTCTATTACATTATTAACTGAGACTAAGAAGATGACAGGCAGGAAAATGGATCCAGGAGAAGCCAGTGTAGAGGTGATTGAAAACTGATCAAGGAAACAAAAGTCAAGTAAAACAAGAGAGGATAAAGAGAAGATAATAAGATACCACTTCAAAAGCTTTAAATCAAAGGAAGCAGTCCATGTAGGAAGGTAATTTCCTTTCTGTTTTGTAACGTAAGGTAAATAAATAACCTTGCTCACTGAAATATATCTTTCTTTCTGTGTAGATTTAAAGAGAGCATTCAATAGCATAGCTGAACAAAGATAATCTCTTATTCCTAGACATCCATCCTCAGGTTGTTTCCAATCTGCAAGCACTGAAGATATCATGAAGCCTTGGAGAAATGAGATTAACTAGTGTCCCAGTCATTATTCATTTAAATGACATTGCCAATGTCCTATTTGCACTTTCCCTTGCCGCAGGAGAGAAAGGCTTCGTTATAGCCACCAGATAAAAAGCAAACATTGTAGAAATGATTTATTTTCTCCTATCCAAAGGATTTATTCATAAGAACTGCTGTGTGGTAGAACAGGCTGCCTTGCTCTTTTAGCCTCTGTAACTGGGAAACCCATTAAGACCACATGAGTTGTCAAAGCACACGGTATGTTACATACTATATGAGGACTGTCCACAGGCACTCGCTTTGAAGGCAGGCCAATGGCAAACAGGGGCACCAGGAGACCAGCTAAAATATAGAGAAATCAAGGTGACAGCACATAAAACACAAGTTGTGCAAGACCTCTGCTAAGCAGGCAAAGAGCCAAGAACACATGGCTAAAGGGTTTCCAAGCTACTCTCTAGAAGTCTTTTGCTTGAACAGAGGGGGAAAAACAAATTACTGCCATCGTATGAGATGTTCTAAGTTCTGCTTCTCAGTAATTAATCTCTTGCCCCCCGCCCCCCACCACCCCATTATGCTGAGACAGATAAGAATAAAAGCACAAATGTTGGTGTTTTTAAGTGAGGTCAGGCAGTGGAAATAAATAAATTGGCAAGCCACAGAAAGGTGATGATGTTCCTGGCCAAAACCAGGAAGTGTCAGTCAACAGAGAGCTCAAAGATCTCCATTGTGGAGGAGACATTAGTTTCTGTTTGCAGAGCTCCCTGAAGATTAAAAATGCTGTGTATCATTACTATGTAAAACGCTCAGTTATCCAATAAAATGCTTTGATGTGTTGCCAGAAAACTTTGGGATTACTTATAAATACTTTTTCTGAACCAGCTGATGTAAATCTGGTGTTCAGGATTGCTCCTGCATTTTCTGTCAGTGCAAAAGCTTGTGGACCAAGGATTTTACCTCCATGCCTAGATAGCTGTGTAAGCCTGAATCATGTCCAATATGAAGGAAAGAGGTTTCTGTATATTCAAATTAAGTACTACTGTATGACACCTGGGACAGAAAGTATGAATATATCACTAAAAAACCCAAAGAAATGGCTATCCTGCCAAGAAAAGACTAGCAGTTGTTCTCATAATAGGGAATACATGGAGGAATTTTCCTATCAGTAGAAATATCTCCAATAGGACACCAAAGTTATTGCTTTCTACAAATCCGCTTAATGGAATTAAAGGTCCTACTATCATAGCCTTTTTCAGTTTAAAATTACTCACCTGCCTAGAAAAGCATATTTTTATCTTAATTTTTTTTGGTGAAAAAAAAGCAGATAGACACAATCTAGTGATCTGTTGAAAGCTACACAACAAGCTGGTGTCCTAGATAGCAGATCCAGTTATTTTGGCATTTATTAGGTAAGATAATATCAATCCAAGATGTTATAAATTCAGTAATTTCATAAACAAGTAAGATCATCTGCACTTTTCCTCTCCCATCTTTTACCTTAATTTTGGTATGAAGGAAAGGGGAAGAGCAGGGTCTAGATGCATATCAATAGAGATGGCTGATTTAACAAGGTGGGACAGTTCTTCAGAGATAATGAAACTAGCTTAACGTTTTGTATGTTTGTATTTGTATTTTTTCATAAACATACTCAGAAGATGAGTTTAAATGGAAAATATACTTTAAATTAAAATACAAAGCCTATCTGGCCTTTGCTGCTTAACAAACAAACAGAAAATTGGAGTATACTTTTACACCTTGCAGTTACCCAGGAAAGGTAACTATTTGAAGAATATAGATCAGAGAACGTTGGGGGAGTTTTTTTGCATCAGGAAACCTGTGTTTGGTATTTGCACACTGGTGCCAAAGCAGCACCTCCAGTTTCCTTCTCAGTGTAGCAAGATTTCTTTGTACTACAGTTACTTATCCCCTCATTCATCAGTCTGCACATATTAGGAGAAAGTCTTCCTTTGATCTTTGGAAATAAAGACATCTCTTCTGGAAAAGTATTTTGAATGCAAAAAGGAGCCAAAGAAATAGTTTCTGCAAAACAATGAAAAAACCTGGGTATGGGTGGAGAGTGGAGACTTTAAAATACAACCTGCGAGGTACCAAATTCAAGTTACCGCAGATTAAATCGAGGAGTGGGGTCCCTTGCCCGCTTAAATGGCTAGCTTCTTTGTACCCAGGTGTTCTAGAACAAAGAACCCCTTATTACTACAGGTACGACTGTGGGGGCTGTGAAGGCAAAAACTTACACAGGTGGGACCCTTCCCATTTAATCAAAATCTTAAATTCGGCTTTAAACCTTTGGTTATTCAGAAGAAACCTGAGCCCAGAAACCTGCATTCAGGCTTATCTTAGTCCTGAGAAGGATGGTGAATACAGTTGTTTATATTACATATACATCATCATGGCTATCGCTTATATTTCACAGTCTCTGTAAAAGCATAATTGTTGTTGTCTATTCTCCACTGGATATTTATGAAAAAGTGGATCAATTTTGATTCCTTTTTTACCTGAGGTCATGAAGGTTAGTTAGACTGCCTTAAGAAACATATGTGGTTTCACATGCTAGGAGGACCACATATATATCCTCTTTTAGCGCGACTTCTAGAGAAAAAGAGAGAAAGGTTCAGCAAAAAAGCAAAGAGGGATATGGTTTAATTGCAAGAAATTATGTGGAAGATGGCCAAATAAGCAAGCTCTTCCTCTAACTGTCCCTCCTGACCATCCAAGCAGTGGAAATGCACCAAATGAGCAAGTTGTTCCTCCCCTTCTCCCTTTTGACCTATGAAACAGCTAGGGAGAAGGACCACTGCTTCATTCCGAAAAGGGAAGTAATTAGAAGGCAAAATCTTCTGCTTTTAGGCACTGCAGAACATACTGTAGTAAGGTGTTCAGTCCTCAGTACAACAAAGATGAGCTGCATTTGTTGAATGAAAATAAGCGTGCAGTTCAGATGTGCCTGGCAGCGGAGTGTCATCTTGCCCATCTTAATACATTGCAGTTTTTCCCTACTTACTCTTCTTTTCTTAAATACATGCCAGTACACAAAATCAAGTGACTCTTCTGTTCAGACATGTGATTCATAAATACAGGGAAAACTGAAGAATGAACAAGGAGACCAAAAAAAAAAAAAAAAAAAAAAAAAAGGGGAAATAAAGAAAACAAAAAAGAGAGAAAAGAGAAAAGCTTTTCTGTGTAAAGGTTATGAATACTCCAAGGTTCCTCCCGTGACTCTGTGGCATACCAGCTGAGGTATGCTGAAGTTTTGCTGCTGCTTCAGTAACCTACGGAGCTTTGCAAAAGACATACTATTTCAAGGCGTTTAGGTCACTATGTCAAACATCTGCTGTTCTAAAGGAAAGTTTCTCTTTGGAGAACAAAATCAGTCTCTCTTCCATCTTTCAGATTATTAATTTAAAATTTGTAACATCTATCAGTAGGTTGCATTGTTTGTAGTCCTAATATCCTCCAGTAATTCATGTGATTTAATAATTGCTGTCATAATTTTTAGACAAACAGATATGTCACTCGTAGTAGATCAGCAGCAGATATTAATGTTCTAGGTGTCTTGGGGCTTGAACTTGGAAAAAGATTATCTCCTTTCTGTTTTACTGAGTATTCAAATACAAGTGTTTTAATAATTCAGTGTAGACAGTCATCTATTAATGACATTGCTCAGTTCTGTTCTTCAAAGCTTCAGGGTGACATTGGTTGAAAGCCATCGTGTTAACTTTTATCACCCAGTTAATTTTTGCTGGATTTATTCCTACACATTCAATAGAAGATTTTTTTAGAAATATATTTAATTTATTGAATTAAGAAAAATAAATAAAGCAGCGAGCAAATGGTGATTGTAAGAAAATACATTGTATCAGATCAAATCTGTTTTAATCAATACTAATTATAAAGTGCATATGTATAGGGAAGATAAGTAAAATACCCCTTTTATTAAAAAAGCAAATGCCATCAGAGTGGCATTTTCAAGTTTCAAGGTAAGATAAATACATTTTCAACTTAGTAAAAAATGAAAATTCAATTAAATCAATTTTCTATAAAAACAACTTTCATGAAAATGCTGAACTCACTTTTCTTTACCTAAGATACCTTCCCAATTTACCAATTACAAAATTCTTAAGAACCACTTCCAGTTTTATACACAGTGAAAAAGAATGATCAGTCTTTTTTGATAGTAACATAGCTGTCATCCTGTCTTTTAAGCACACTCGAAATGCTCAGAGGAGGGTACAGGTGACTGCATACTTCGAACTCTCTTTTCAGGAATCTTTTCTGGATAAGGATGGTTTTTCTCATCTCTTATGTCCGTCATGAAAATAATACTCCTGCATTGTATAAATCTCTTGCAAAATATCTTTGATTCCCAGAATATCTAGACTTAACTTCTGAAAAAAATATCTATATGAAGCAATGTATTTGAAGAAAACAGAGAGAAAAGCCGCTATGGAACCACTTCAGAAAACAAGATGGATAAAATGACTGAACTCTGCTAGAGGGAGCTCTGCAGCTACATATTTACTCAAGTGAACCTAAAAAGAATTTGCAATCCTTCATCTGTTGCAGACAAAGTTAGTCAAAACTTGGAGCTGGCAGCTTTAACATTAGTAATAGCTAGACAGAACCTATAGATCTGTGGTTTATGATCTGCAGCAACCAGATTCCAACAAGCTAACAGCTGATACCGATCTAAAGGGATGTGATATTGTATAGCACTATTGATAAAAACTACTTTCAGCTTACTGATTCAGTGGAAACCTCACATTGCACCCTGTTGTGGTGGCTGGCATGTGTAATTTCCATAACACTACACAGAATTATGATAAATTAACTTGAACTTGAAACAGCATACATTTCTTGTATGTCATCCCGAGCACAACTAGGTCACTGATGATCTGTGAAACACAATTTTTTGCTTTGAGCACTAGTTCTTAAAGCAAATTAGAATCTGCTCTTCGTGTCTCTATCTTAAAATGGTAGTTCTGTTATGGATGCAAGAACACAAATAGTGTTATATAAAAAGATATAAACTCTCTTTGGTATTTTCAAGCCTAAGTGTAGACAAGAGAACGTGCTTTTGTACAAGAAATGCAGTGAGAAGTCTGATCCTATGTTAGGCAAAACATCCACTGGCTTTAGGGTAAAACCAGACAAAGCACATGACCTCTGATGAAGTTAGAATTTTTACTCGTGTGCTTCAAGTTGTTCGAGAATTCAACTCCCTTTTCTCACTTAGGCCCATGAATTAAAGTCAAATTGCCTTGGTTGCACCTCACCTGCTCATTTTCTTACGCACTGTTCAGTTTGCTGCCTCTGTACCTCTGTATCGCTGCAGCCTCTCAGCGTCTGCTTTGCATTGCTGTGCCCTGGCATTGCTGGAGGTCGAGGCTGCACAGAATTATCTTGTGCGAAACAGCCTCGGTGCAAAAGCTGCATGAGGCAGAAAAATACTCTGATAGTTTACCTGTGCTAAGTGTTCTAGCCACTGAACTGTGTTGTTAGCAAAAGGCCTGTTGCAGAGGACTCTTTGCCACACTGCAGTGCTGTGCAGACAGATGGCCTCTCGGTGAAGTGAAGTACAGAGTAAAGACGTGTCTCAAGACACTTTTCTCTCACAAAGTGAGAGAAAAACTGAAGAAATTTATTAGTGCTTTGGCTTTAATAAAAAAATTTTACTTATGAATCTTTGCATGGGACAGAGTTTATCTCATTATTGATGACTGCCTGAGTCTCCCTCTCATATACATATTACTCAGGAGAAGATAGAGCTCAGTGCTAAAAATCAGAGAAGAAAAACTAACTATTACAAGATATTAGTGACAGGCTTCAACTTCCTACACTGTGCTTAGAAGTAAACTTTATTGTAAAACTTCATTAAATACAAGGTAGCAAATGGTTGCAGGGGGATCTTGTTCCCATGAATAAGAAAGCATCTAAGCTGTTATAAAGTAAATAAAATGACAGTATGATCGAATTCCCCCTCCCCCTTAGAAATGGGAAAATACAGACATTCTCATTTAGAAATTATTTAAATAGAGTATTTTTTTAAAATAATTTGCTGTCAAAAATATCACAGAAAAAAAGATCAAAACAATGTCCTCTTGAGTCCAAGCATCTTAACACATGGTTTCTATTACACTTCTATTGCTTCTTCAAGAAGAACCGCTTTAATGTCTACTACCATTTTATTATTATTACTATTATTTTTGAGAACATACCTACAGTATTTTAGGCATATAATATAGGGGCAAAACTATGCCAAATATGTGAGAGAAGCATTTCTTACGGCCTTAACATCTACTCTTCTTTTCTGTTGCTGATTCAGGTAATGTTTTCATTTACTTTTTACTACTGTTTGACTTGATGAGCGACTGTGTTCAACATGAGGCTCTTTAACCACAGTTCAGTGTCTCTTCACTGTTTCCTCATGCTTTTCTTCAACGGCACATTTGAAGCAAAAGTGCTTTAAAATATTTTGTTTCCTTGGATTTTAAAAAAGCAGAACTATTTAAGACTTACAAGAAGGCATCCAGCAACCCTAATGGAAACTTGTTGACATAGAGTTTGGTCCTGATCCCAGACAAGAAAACTCTCATGACTTTAAACCTTTTATAAGCATAAGAAATAACTATGAAATGTACTTATCTTGTATTATTTCATAGGAAATGCATTCCAAAATGACAAAATTATGTAAGTCAGTATTGGTACATTGTATTCCAGGATAATATACCATTTCTTTTTCTAGAATTAATGGTTTACAAAAGCAAAGATACACAGTAATATTGTAGATTTTGCTAGATTCAAAAGACCGGTGAAAGCAAGGCAGTGGGGGGAAGAAATGTAGCACACAGATCTCTCCCTGATTTCCCCTATTTTGCTGTCAGAGGCAGATTAAGAACAATAACAAGGACTTCCTAATACCTCTGAGGGAGGTATATTCCAGGTATTATCGAGAATAAAATGTATACAAACTTCCACAATTTGTATTTGAGAGTGTTCTCTGCCTCTGCATGTTTTCCTGTATCTTTCAGATTCAGCATGAGGAAACATCTTCTTAGCAGACTCAGTAGTCATAAGCCAGACTAATGGCTGTCCACATGGGCCTTTTATTACCCTGTGGCAGCTATAAGTCCTGGTTCTTTCAAAGGCCTTCAGTTTCAATTGCTTGTAGAAGTGGTAGATACTATCTTTTTTGTAAACCTCTGTCTTATAGCTAACAAACAAACATCATAAACATCTAAAAATATGAGACCGTAGACTACAATTTTTAAATAAGCAAAGTGTAGTAGTTCCACAGAGGCCTCAATACTTACTAAAAAAAAAAAAAAAAAAAAAATTAAAAAATCACCTGTTCCTATAATAATCTCACCTTGCCTAGTCTGACTGCAAGCAAATATAATGATCTCACCAAATGTCTGCCTGCAGAATCATCGTGGTTACTACTAGTAATAACTTTTTTGGGGAATAGTTCATGGTGCTTGTGTGAAAGGAACCCAAACTGAATTTTATTGACAACTTTTATTCTTGTTTTCCCAACCTCAAGAATAGAAATGAAACCAAGAATAGAAAATAAATGTGCTAAGAGAGAGCATGAATATTTTCATGAGCCATGCTCTGGAGGGAAGTGAGATGTTTATTGGAGAGGTCGGGTTCTCAAGCTCTCTAAGGGTAGTTATAAAGCTTTTCATCATCATCATCCTTTGGTTTTCTTATGCATTTGCATTTCTCTTTGTGTCTTCCTAGAAATGACTCAGCACCACAGCGATTACAGTAAGCATTTCATGCAGAATCCGATGCCGCTGTCCCTTAACCTTTTGTGCCTACAAAACACGCGGATACATTGTGGGCATGTACTCAGTAGCAAAAAGAAACCGTGTATTTTCTGCGTGAAAACCTAGGAGCAGATACAAACTTACAGCTGTGCGTGAAACTGAAGTGCTGAAGCTCATGGCAGTCAGAGATGATTCAATGTTTTTACAGTAGATGTATGTCTGAATTAATTGAATGGGATCATGAGGCTGAATGATAACAGAGTAAGATCATAGTAACTCTCTCTTATTCTCCAAAATACAGACAATTGCAACAGTCTGGAGGAAAAAAATGAAGCCTTCTGCTACAGATAAGGTAATTTTAAGAGAGAGCTAAAAGCCCTGTATGCAATATGACATCAAAACCCACTGATTAGAGTTACTCAGCTCAACATGGGAGTTCCTTTAAAAGAACAGAGAGGGAATGCAGAACTTTAAGAATAAAAACAAAATAGCTACAGGGTATCTAAAAAAAAAAATAGTAGAATATTTGTTCTGTCAGGTACAATGAAAGACTGAATTTATAGAAGCTGTCAAGTCTAAAGGAATTTTTAAAGATTATTTAAAGCTGAGGGATCAAGCACTGGCTTTCACTATCCAAAAGCCCAGGCAGTTTACTGGACAAAAATTAGGAAAGTAGTACTGACAGAAAGAGAAAAAGAAGTTTGATTAAATACAATTATAAAAAAACCCTGAGACTGAGACTATGAACAAGATTATTTTCATGCCTATATTGCAGTTCCAAACTTTTATGTACTTTGACATCTAGTAAGACAACTAATGTCTTCTGAGATTTATTAATTTACTTTTTTTATATACAGTGGGTCAACCTCTTCTAGTCCCTGTCCATGGCAGGGGAATCTTAACTAGATGATTTTGAGGTCCCTTCTAACCGTTCTGTGATTCTATGTCTGTGACTGTATAACATAATGATTCTATGAAATAGATGGTTATCTCAGTGAACAATTAATTTCATTTCTCTTTTGCAAAAACCTTCTCTACCCCTTAACATGCAAGTATTGTTCTTTTCACTCACTGCTACCACCTGGGGGCCAATATTGTGTTATATTTCACCACAGTTGTTGTAAACTAAAATCTTAGTTTTACAACAGCAAGTGACTAGGACAGGTTGTAATATGCTCCCAGACTGGACATTTTCATATGCCAGTGTATCCCTGAATTCTGGCACTTGCTGGTGTCTTTACAAAACCGATTCATGTCAGAGCAACTTGGGGGTTTGATTTCTTTTTTTTTTCCCCCTGTAGTGTGATATTTATTTCAAACGAGTTCTTGTATAAGAAATGAAGGTGTTTTATCTTGAAGATTTATTTTCATGATTCTCTATACAGAAGTTGTTTTGCTTCATGCAGTGGTTTAGTGGTTTTGCTTTCTCTTTTGGTGACAAGAAACACTGATGTTTTTCAGCTTCAGGTGATGTGAACCATTTGGAAAGACTCAGTTTTCATTTAATCAACAAAAATACAGAATCAGTAGTGAGTATAATGTGTTTGTTCATGACCTGAGGAGAGGCATATGAAGAAGTTTGTATTTTTCTCAGTACATACTGAGGATTCCAGCTCTGAGGTGCCAGGAACAGTCTAGAGGTATGGCTTAATTGCATGGAAAGATATTTGCCTGAATTGCCATGTTTCCCTTCAATCATAACAAGTTTTTGAACTTGTGCCAGGAAAGTTAGAGTGAACTCAGTGTCCAGTGTTGTTCTGGACATATATTTGAAGCTTAGTGTTAGATTATGTTCAATAAAAACAAGGATACCAGGAACAATTTAAAATCCACTGAGACCATGAATATTTTCCCCTGGGCACACCCCCAAATACAATACTTTCAGTAGGTTTTAGTAAGTGATTGTGAAAGGCATCTGGACCAGACAGACACACAAAGAAAAATCGTATCTTACGATTCACTCCAGAGGGTCTTTTATATGGTAAAGATTTGAGTGTGTAGTGAAATTTGGCTACCTGGAGGGTATGAGGAGTGAATATGGGAACAGAAAGAAAAACAAAGAAATGGTTGTTACAGTAAAAAAAAAGAGAGAAATTGTACTAATGACAGAGACAAGCAGACTTAGGGCTACAAATATCAAATAAATGGAAGCTGAACTAAACACACTGGAACAACAGAATTTGCTCCGAAGTCCAGTATGTGCAACAAAAAGACAGTCACTGGGAAGTATGCTTAGTGATGAACCTGCTTATGCAGGAGTAGAACTGTGTGCAGGCAGTCCTTTCTAATACCATAGGAAAAGGAGTGGAGAGTCTCTGAGTATTATACTTGAAAATTTTGTCCAAGGACTAGACCCTTTGGTCTTACTACAGCACAACAGAAACAGGACATTGCTTATTTATAACCCAAACAAGAGGCACATCAGGGATCAGAGGGCAAGAAATAAATTAGTCATTTTTGTCAGTTCTGCCAGGATTGTCCTAGTAATGCTTACAATTTAGCATAGTCAAATTGGAGTTCCTTGTGTGAAAAACAGAAATTTCCAAAGAATTAACATCTTCACAAAAGACCAGAATAGAACCCTCTGGAATCTTTAACTATGGAGCACCTTTCATTAAAAAGACTTTACTTTCCATTTCTCATGAATAAACAGTCAGTCTTAGCTTGAATGCTGAAGACCTTCTCACCTGTCCTGGTAGTGCCCTTCTGAGAGTAGCTGTCTTGGAGTCACATGGAAACCAATAAAACTAAAGAGAGTTCAAAAGAAAAAAGAAAAAAAAAGAGGTTCAAAAGCAAAATAGTCAGATCAAAATAGAAACCCAACCTTTTTATTACGTCTGGAAATTAAATGAATGCTGAACATTGCAGAAGTTTTCTTTCTGAGCAATTCTGCCTAAAAAAAATCCTTGTAATCCTCTCAGTTGAAAGCTCTGGGACAGAGTCCCCAGTTACAGACCCCCTAACAGAAGGTAGGACAATGCCATTACTCTTATGATGAGATTTTACGAGGGTAATTTTGCTTATTTTAGTTCCCTATGAGCTTGTTTCCATACCTGCCCTGAACAAAAGATACTAAATGGCTACTGCTGTTGTACCTAGTAAATACAATATAAAGCTGAGGAATAGATACAGACATTACTACTTTATCACCATCACAAATTCTCTTGAAAACAGGAGTACAGGACCTAGAAGATTGTTCTTCGTCTATAAATAATTTAAATAAATTACTCCGTGCTGGTTTTATCTTCGCATGTTGGACTATGTTTATACCCCCTTTTGCTCAATAAGCATCAGTGGCTGGAGTTTACGTTAAATTCCCATTTATTGTGAGGTGGCAAGCAAGCATCAAGGATTGGCACAGTATTGTGCAACAAAACATAAAACATGAGAAAATTAAGTTTCTGCTTTTTTTTTTGTTCTGCCTACATGTGTTGTCATAGGAGGAAGGTTTGATACCAAGTTGGTAAACAAAGAATTTGTCAGTGCACAGGGAATTGAGAATTAAAGCAAATTTCCACGAGTTCAAAGTACAGATGAAGTGGTATCTTGCTTTCTCCCAGTAATCTCATTGATCAAAAGCAACTTGTGTGTTTGGTTTATTTATCAGTTTGAAACTCCCCCAGTGCTTCTAGAGTCTCACCAAGAGATACTGTTGACCAAAACTCAAGCCAAAAAAACATTTGTCCTTTCTGAAACCAGCCTTTTTCTTTGCAAGCCAGAAGTCAATTCTGAGTTTTAGTGAGTTTATCCAAGTATAACAAAAAATTCTCATCATGAAACACTCAACCAGCCCCAAGAGTAGACAATTACTTGGAACTAGTTGATGAATGAGATGTTACAGATGTCATGGAAAAGAAAGCTAACATATTTTTTTTTTCTTGAACAGTCATGGCATAAAACAGCCTTTACCAGCATCTTTGTCACTGACACTCTAGTTATCTCCTGTGATATTTTGGGATATTGGTATGTTAAGTCTTGAAAAGGACTATTGGGTAGCATTGCACCTATAACTATGAGAATAATGGTTTACTAGAGTCTAACAGACAGCAAAACAAATGCTTTTCAGAGCTGTTTATAGCCACTCTGGACCAGCAAGTGATCCAGACTTTAACTAGGAAATCCTTAATCATTATGTGTTTGGGTTGTTTCTAATTAGAGTTTATATATAATATAGATTCTGTATACTGCACTGTTGCTATCTCCCAGTCCTCTATGAAAAGCAGGATCCAGATAAAGGCAGGATAAACAAGCATGGTCCTTAACGACCTTAATTATTCCTTTTATTGCTACTTACAGAAAGTATGAATTTTTGAAGCTGTTCAGAGGATTTGTTTTTTATATGGGTACTGCAGTTGCTCACTGTACTTAGTTTCTTCACACTTGACTTGTTCAAGTAGAAGTATTTTACTCAGCTAAATGAAATTACTTAAAAAAATAAAACATTGCTATTGGTTGAAAGAGGAGATGGAAAAGCTGTAGAATAAATATGTCTGGTAACCTGCAAGGGTTACCAGATTTCCTGCAAGGGAAATTCATTGGTCTTCTCGTTTTGATAGGATTCCACCCATGGTATATGCCATGCCACTAGAGTTTTAAGTAAATGGCACCATAAATCAACAGCAAAATGCTATGAAGTTTTGATGGCAATTCAGAAGGGCTGAGGATATCTCATGGTCAATAATGTAGTGAAATATGCAGCTGAGTAGTGAGGTTAGTGTACTGATAATGTGCCACTGTTAACAAGTAGTGCCTGTGTCTAACATTAAAGTGAATGTTAATGTTCATAACTGTACCTGAAACTACAATGTTATATTAAACCACCACTTCCAGCTAATCCAACACTCTAATATTAAATGAGATATAGTGTGTGCAGAGAGGAATCAGAATGAATAGACACTGTTAGGCCTTTTTGGGCTTGGAATCAGAAGTGCCAGAAATGCCCAGTGGAAAAAGAAGCACCAGCAGAACCTGGAAAGGTGGAAGAAATTATGGTGCAACCTATGTTCAATGAATCCTGATGCAGTAAGCCTAGAAAGCAGGAGAAGATGACCTAGCTTGACATGAATGAATTAAAAGTTTGATTTTTATTTTTGTAAGAGTACAACCAAGGTACGTTACTTCTACTATGCATAAAAGAAATATATCTGTGCTGGTTTTGTGTGGGGTAGAGTTAATTTTCTTTACAGTGGCTAGTATGGGGCTGTAGTTTGGATTTGTGCTGAACACAGGGTTCATAATATAGAGGTTTTTTTATTATTGCTGAGCACAGCTTACGCAGAATCAAAGCCACCTCTGCTTTTCATACTGCCACGCTGGCAAGGAGCTGAGGATGTGTGGGAGGTTGGCAGGAGGCACAGCTGGGACAGGTGACCCAAACTGACTGAAAGGATATTCCAGGCCATATGACATCATGCTCAGTGCATAAAATGGAGGGAAGAAGGAGAAGGGAGGGATTTTTGGAGTGATGGCCTTTGCCTTCCCCAGTAACTGTTACACGTGATGAGGCCCTGCTCTCCTGGAGGTGGCTGAACATCTTCCTGCCCGTGGGGAGCAGTGAAAATGCATATAAATACATAAAGCCAGTGAAAATGCACATGACTCAAGAAATGAACTCTTCATTCCATAAAGAAGGTGAGGATTTCTTGCACTGTAAAAGAGTGCTTTCTTGTACTGTAAAAGTTAGGCTTATATATGAAAAATTCACACATGGATTATAAAAGTACTTCAGACTTCATCAAAAATTGCCAGCTTGCAAGGTTGACGCATCAGAATTTCACAGACAAATGCTGAGGCATCTGCTGTTTCTATTTTGATTTTTTTTAAAGGTGGAAGCCATACCAAACTGGGTTTCCATGCCCAAAATATCAGCACCTATATTCATTTGCACTTTAACAGCTATGTCTTAAAGTAAAATTATTTTTAATAAAGACAGCAAGTGTGACAGAAATTATGGACGGACTTGAGTGGTTTGGGCTGAGATAGAGTTAGTTTTCTTCATAGCAGTTTGTATGGTGCTGTATTTTGGACTTGTGATGGAAACAGTGTTGATAACACTCCGATGCTTTAGTGATTGCTGAACAATGTCAAGGCCTTTTCTGCTCTTCATAGTGCCCTGCCAGAAAGTAGGCTGGGCTGCACAAGAGTTTTGAGGGGTACCCATCTGGGAAAACTGACCCCAGCTGACCAAAGGAATGCCCCATACTGTCAGCTGTGGTTAAACTATGGCACAGGCCCAGGAAAGATGCAAACATCTCAAGCTATCCTGAAGCATACAGTTCTTAGGGATGTGGTAGTACAAGTCCCCTGTTTGAGATTGTTATACTACCAAAACCGGTACCTTTCAAGTTTTGTCCTTTAAATCACACTTTGAAAAAACTCAGCAGATTACAGGTGTCATACCACATTCCTAGAAGTCCACCTGTGGTTCTTTCTTCAGATTCCAATATCATCGACTAACTAATATCCTAGTTAAAACTCTTCACTCAGCCTTACTGATTTTTTTTTTCTCTTTTAGATTCTGTATTTGTTCACGGAGACTTTCAGGGTAGAAACGATTCATCATCTTTCTGAAATATCTCATATTATGAGGAAGAAATATTACAAGACTGTTTTCAAGAAGGAAATACGAATTCACTAACCACACTGTTTGTAACAGGCAAGAGCAGGCCTCTACATTCTAAAAAGCACAGTACTGGGGGGGTCCTAATGCAGCACTGGACCCCGCTGTCTGCTCAGCATGCCAAATAATATCACCTACAAATAGATGAAGAACTATTTCAGAACTTATTTTCCTGTCAGTATTCCTATTGGAAACTTGTTCTATAGCACTACTGATGGTTAGAAATATTTAGCTTATAGATACCAGTAATTTATATATATTTGCTTTTGTGTCATTTATGATTATTGGCAATTTGTGAAAAAGTCCCTTCTCATCACCATTCACTTTGCCCAATCTTTCTTATGTGTGGGATCTCACTCTGTGTAGTAGAAAACCAACAACGCTTCTTGATCTCTGCTGGAAACAACTTTTGGTGAAGCTTGGGATAGCAGCTGCTGCAAAGACCTCCCTCTGAGCCCGACTGTGCCACAAGGGAGGACGTTGCAGGACTCTACAATGAAGATGATGAAGTTTTCCTGACCCAGGGCAGGTAAATTAGTGAAACTCTGTTTTCATCTTTAACATAATTTCTAGTTCCATACTCTCATGCCATCTAGCCGTTCTGCCTTGGCCCTTCAACTTTAGAATTGTTCTGGAAATGTAAAGTACTAATTTAATTATGATTAATTCCCCTGTTGTCCTCCCTTTCAATTGTGTGTTCACTACATAAGGCCACAACATATATGCTCCTGTTTGCATGAGTAAAGAAATTTCATAGTTGAATTCAAATTTCTCTGCAAGCTCTTCAGGTTCTGTTTTTGACTCCACACAAATATGTAAATTCTGAGACTATGGTACACGTGAAACCACAATATTTTTTCGGAAGAAATTATAATGATATTATGATTATACTTGTTATATTTATTAGTTTGTTTAAAATGTTTTAGAATTGCTTTATTCGCATAAAGAGGCATGCTGCAAAATGCTGAATATGTTTTCTGAAGAGTGAATGCTTTGGTTGCTTGGTCTACAGGAGTATCCTTGACTATAACTATTTATTGCGTGAACACATAAAGGGTTATGGGTTCTGCTTCATGATGGCCCAGAGCTGACAGTGAGCTGGGTGACTAAGTCTAGACACAGTCCTGCCACTGTCCTGAAAGGGACATGAAAAAATATCAGCACCAGAATAAAATGTAGTTCAAACATTGTAGGCAATTTCTCTCTATATTTTTTTTTCTCTACAGTTGATGACAATGATCTTATTCCTTTCATACTAATCACTGACATCCCTCAAGTAACTGCCAATGACATTACATTAAAAAAGGAACATCTGATAACATACTGCCAGTTACAGGTCATTTCACAGTGAGGCTGAGACTATATATAAAAAACATCCAATGCCTGTGCCAGGAGAAGGGCTGGGCATGAAATTCAAACAAACTCATGAATTATAGGTGAAGTGAAAGGAAGAACCTGTTATCTTCAGTATTTTTAAGCAGGCAGTCAAGTGTGGGTGAGTGTAAGGCAGCCACAAGGCAAATGATGTAAAGATGATAGAGATAGAAATCTGAATCCTGAGGTTACTGTGGATTTGTTCTTGGAACACTAATAATGTCCCTATGGACATTTCATATTTCAAGAAAACCTGAAATTATATTGTCTGATCAGTTCTACCAATATAGCAAAAAAATACTACTTAAGAGCTTACAACTTGTTATGAATATTTTGGTACTATTGTCTTGGATCAAATAAATAATCTGTATATAAAATTGTGAATAGCTCAGGTATTAATTACTTAAGGTATCAATTGAGTAATTACTGCTTAGCCTACACTATAAAAGTTGAATTTACATTGAAATATATTTCCAGTCACTCCTGATAGCTTTTAAAATCCATTTTAAAATAGGATAGACTAGATTTGTCAGTACAATTAAATTTATTTATTCCATTTTTGAATTTATTCAGGAATTTGCATTAATAGGTCTGAAATTTTTAATTATTTTGCCAGCATTTCCAAGCTCTCATGCAAACATTTTGGATGTAAATTATTCTGTTCAACTACTTGATTCTTTCTACATGGCATTCTTCATCATAAAACCATTCCTTTAAGTGGGTATGGGACCAGTAAAATTGATTTAAAATTAAAAAAAAAATTCCCACTTTTCCCTATGCCGTGTTTATCCAAAGGCTCTTTTTCCACTTTTTAAAATTAGTTTTATTGTGAAGTGCATATGATTAAAAGTGGTTCTTCAGAATTCCCTCCAGGGATTCAGTCTGGGGACAAGACCAAAAACAGGATAAGAATGTCTTCTGGGAAAACAAAATTAGTAGACTTACTGGTATTTTCTTGAGCAATAATCCTTTCACTGTTGATAGCAATTTAAATCAAGCAAGAATCACAGTATTTGACCCATTATATCTTTCTAGGTGTTTTTTTTTTTGTTTGGTTTGTTTGCTTGTTTGTTTGTTTAATAGAGAGTGAGATGGGTTGCTGGGGATCTGCACCTCCTGCAAACACTGAAATTCTGAATGGGGATAGGATTTCCAGGGAATTTTGATTGGTTCTTTAGACTGTCCAGGAGAGATATTCCCTTGGCCAACCTTGAGGAAAAGGTAAATATTCAGATAGGAGGGAAGAGATGGCAGTAAGGATGCTGTAATAGAGGAGTTCATCGTGGTAACTCAGGCAGTTGTTTTCTAAACCAACACCCTTTTTCATCTTGGACACAAGCAGTAATGGATATCTCCTAAGTTAATTGTGAGCATCTTAAGCTGTGTGGGCTAAAATACAGCTCACAAGGTTTGTCAAAGCCAAGGTCAGCAGACGCTCCCAAAAACACTAAATGAAGTTTTGAGTTTGTGTCCCAATAGGTTTACAAGGTTAGAAAGGTTTTTTTGTATTGCCTTTTTTTTTTTTTTTCTTAGAAGCTAATGAACTCTTCAAAGACAAAAATCTGTTTATTCCCATTGGCAACCAATAACCCCAATGAAATAGATATGTGTTTTCCTTTGGGATTTATACCATTTGCTCTAGCATTTATATTACTGGCTTGTACAAAGGAAAGAAATAGTAGTTTGAGCTCATAATATGTTGGGCACAGTATCAAGAAGATTAGGCCACATGGTAGAGCAAAGTCTGATGGAAAACATACATTTACTGCAGAGAAATTGTTATGCCAGAATCTAAGAAATCCTACTGCAAAACAGTGTCTGCCTTGTATCATGGTGTTTTACTCCCTCTCCCTTTATAAGATTTTCTTAGAGTGAAATGGGCCTTAGCAAAAAGGATCTGAATAGCAGATTACTTCAAAAGAGATTATGAGAGTTAGTGTAGGAAAAGAGAGGGGGAAAGATAGATACAGAGAAAATCCAGACTAATTTTTTTTAGCAAAAATAATAATCTTTTCCTGTTCCATAAAGTGATGACTGCCACAAATGCTAAGGAAACTACAGATGTTGAAGGAGACCATCAGATGTACTTCAAGATGTTTATGATATTTATTATTATGACCTCATTTGAGATTGAGTCTAATATTAATTATGCTCTGCAGCTGGTAGTCCACCATTTCCATAGGGAATAAGGCAAATGCTTCCAATACATCACATCCATGAAAAACGAGCTACATGTTAGACAAACTGTTCCTTCACACGTTGCAAGGCTGCAACCTTCCACTACCCTGCTCAGCAAAGGCTCACGAAGCAGAGCACAGCTGCTCTCTACAGGGATGAAAAGCCCAACATCTGCCTCCTTTTCGCTAGCCAGAACGAGGTGGATGGCACCCCTTCCCTTCACAGCTGTCACCCCAGGGAGCACGCTGCCAGGAAGGCTCAGCAGATGCCCAGCACTGCCACAGCCCTTACTTTTAACTTTTGCTAAGCTGGGGTCAGTACCTGTGTGCTGCTGAGCTTGCCCTCACAAGCACTGCTTCCTTCCTTACACTGTCTTCCTCTCAAATACTTTCTGGCGCACTGGGTAATAATCCTGTTTGCTACTGATGCAGAAACATGCTGGGGACAATTAAGTTTGTCTTAAAGCCTTGGTGATTTGAATGTTTATTTTGATTCTTATTTGTCCAAAGCCTTCAGCTCTGATAGTAGCATTTGGTTATGGTTCTTTCATGGACTTGCTTTCCATTTTTGTTGTACCAACATATAGACCAAAGTGCATTTTTCTGCTCTAAAACTATAAAAAATCACTAGCCATTCTGCCTTTCAGACTGCACTGTGATGTCACTCTAAAAGTAGGACTGCCTCCCTGTTGCACACTACACCTCCTGAATTCATTCTCCAGCTGTAGCAAAGTCACTCTGTGACTTTGGGATCCTTTGCTGAGTGGTTACTTCACTGAAATATTTGAAGATGCTTTCACAAACACTGTCCCTGCTGTAACATCTTCATCTATTTTTTCCTCATCTTTGGATACTTCTGAACACAGTCTCAGCAATACACAAGCGTCTCCCAGAATGGGTAAGATGCAGCCAGCTTCTGAAATTTCAACTTTTTAAGCACTAAGATGTCAGTACTCTCTTGCCAGTTCCTGAGATCTCCCAGCTTAGCTCTGACTCTTGCCATTCCAGCACTCTTTGCTGTCCTACATATCACTGACCCACAGGACCAGTTTATCTCCCACAGCTAAATCCTCCACTCCACGGCCCTTTTCCTTGCCCAGCTCAAGTCTTGCCCCCGATTTTGTCCTCACCTCTATGTCTTCATCAACTCTCTTCTTGTTATTCATACTCAGCTGCAGTGGGGTTTGAATAGGAAAGAAAACTTGTATATGGCCGTGGTTAAAGTGAGGCTGAGGTGAAGAGATAGCATGAATAGTAAAATCACTTGATATGCATATTGAAAAGATCCTTAGACGTACAGATTTGTATGAAGTTGTTCAGTAGGGTCTTGCTCTCTATCATACTTGCCAAAAACAGCCAAACAGCCCATTTGGAAATTAAAAATCCCATAAAATACGCTGCTATTAAACCAAAACAAATACATGTAAGGTTAATTTCAAGCATATATAAACTTTTTATAAGAAACGGAAATAAGATTTAACAGACAAACTAATCTGATTTTTCTGATATGAGCATAATAAACACCATCATGGCATAATGTGTCTATTTGAGCATCTACTGTATGATAAACATTTTATTTCTGCTGTACTCAAAATAGAATTATAACTCAAAATGCTAGATGCCATGCTAAGTCACAAAAAAATTTCCTTTCTTAAGAAATCTTCACTTTTTGCTTACGCTTCTGTTTGAAAATGCACAGGATAAGTCCTGGTCCATTGGTTAATTTCACTGTGCTCAGTTACACCATGCCATGAGTAAGAATGGGATTTGGCATATGCTTCGAGTAAAGAAACTGTAAATTCTTTAATTGTTAGAGTTGCCACACAGCACAGAGCATGATGGTGAATTATAAAGAGTACGCAGCTCTGTAATAAGTCTCAAGATTTTCAAGACCATGTAAGAAAGAAGGTACCTGTCCCCCTAAAAATTCAAAAATTTGTTGCAACAACAGCAGATGGGTTTATCTGTGGGACCAGTCCCAAGTCCAGTGAAGGTAACAGGAATCTTTCAGTTTACTTGTACTCGGTCTTTATGATAATTTTATTGCTCTGTACATTTTCAGTTGTACAAATATTGGCTGATTAGGTCTCGCCTTTTCTGCTGGAGTTGCATTCCTCCAAGGACAAGCCTCTTTCAGATGCATCAGACTGAACCTGTTTACAGTTAAATTGCATTTGGGCCTTCAGGTCCCTGAGTGCCCCCGAAGATCCCAAAGCTGACAGCACAGCCTCCTAGCAGTCCCACTTTCCTTGCAAGCAGAATGAACCCAAGCCAACTCAGCTTCTCTGGGCAGTTGTCTTCCTGGGAATCAGTCTGCCTCACAATGCTGTATCAGACTCCAATAATCTGCTCCTTCTCAGCTTTTCAGAGACATCTGAAAACTTTGACACATATTATGCTCAGTCTCAGTTGTTAAAAGAAATTCTTACCATCTCCATGCTTTAGGTAGAAAATTAGACATGGGATTTTGTGTGAGGTTGGGATGGGTAGAAATTTACAGATTAGTAAATTCAAAACATTTGGTGGGTTTTTTTTAATGGCTTGGGACTCTCATTCAGGAAAGAGGGAGGCTTTCTTCAGTCCCTGGCAGTAAAGCAATTAAATTAACCAAGGAAAGACATGGACATATTGTTTTAAAGCTGGACAATATGTACATATATTTCCCTTTGCACAAATCTGGATCCAGATATTTTCTTCAAACTGAATTAAATGTGACAGAACCTGTGTTTTACTTTCAGATATGATGCACTGTCCTGAACAAGAAAAGCAACTGATAATATGCTCCTTCCTTGTGAAATTCCCAAATTTTATTTTCCTAAGGGATTCAATCCCCTTGATAGGTCTTCATTTTTGTTCCTGCCAAATTGCAGGGTTGATGTTCACCCAGCTGCAGAGCAGCAACAAGGTCAAGTGACATATGAAAACCAAGAACACTCAAAAGTTAAAGTTCATGTTCTCAGCTATTCAGTTACTCCTGAGGAAATAAAGCAAACCCGTTTCACAAACTTAAACATAGTTTGAAAAAGTGACAGTGTGGCCAGTATATTAAAAAAAAATCTTTGTGTTTATAGATACCGTAAACACTTCATATAAAAATACATTCGTTTGCTATGTTCTGCCTACTTGGTCTGTAAGAGTGATCTGTTTGTCCCCTAAGAATTTTGTGAAGATTTGGGGATTTTTTGGGAGAGCTTTGTCAAGGAGAACATGCAGCATAGATGTTTATCATGAATGCAACGAGCCAAACATTATTATAGGGTTCATAAGTTGGTTGCATCTCATAAAAGTGGCTCATGGAGGGAAAACAACTGAGAAGACAACTGGTAATGGGAAAGTAAAATAAAATTTCTTAATAAAGAACTTCCATTCTGGAAATAGCCATGTCTCATGAAGAAAAAAACATAAGCACATTTCCCCAACTGTCAGGGAAGATGAGCACAGAAGCAGAACAAACTATTTTAGATAGTCCAAGAAAGAGCAATACCAAAACCCTATAACAGCACAACTGAATTTTGTCATTCAGATTTTTAAGAGGCACAACACAGTTGTTAGTTGCATGAAAGCTACTAGGTGAGAAGCCACATTTACCCAGGGTTTATGGGGATTATTATGGATGCATCTCTGTTGGTGATACTGTGTGCTAGCTTATTAGAGTTTCAGGCCCTGCTAAACACAAATAATATGGCATGTTCTGTGTAGTTAAGGAAAGGTGTTTGAATACAGAGCACTTAAAAAGTATCAGATACTTTTGATTTATATGTGATGTGTCTCAGTGACTTGGATCTGTGGATTCCCCCTCAGGAGCACACATTAGTTTTGCTACAGATATTTCAGGGAGCTCTTTGCTTTGGTAGGGGTGCTAGTCCTAATGTTATCACTCAAGATGTTCCTTTACAAATTGACAGGTTCATATCAGTCCTTCTCTTAATTTTTGCAGGATGCTAGGATGATAGGACTTACCTTGCTTCAGCGTCTGTGGGCCAAATTTTCAGGACTCCACCGCAAGCTATTACTGTTGTTTTCCCCCGCAAGATATATAGCACTTTTTCCTGTATGGGAAAGACCTTCAGATACTGTACCCTACTGATTATTCTGTTTGCTCTTTTTTGCTTCTTTGTGTATCTGCAATTCCTCTTTTCATCTGGCATCAGTTTTAAATATTACAGGCTTACTGCATCCAGGTTTCTATTAAATTCGACAGCTGCACTTGGTTGATGCCAAAATATCATCTGACAGTGCAGAGTATGAATGACACCACACGATTTCTCTAAAGGTACTTTGCTACTGAGGTAGTTTTCCTGTTGGACTGGGATGAGTGATTTCATATCTAACCCCAAGCTTTAATACCTGAAGTCATTCTAATCGGTCTGTGCATTATTGCCACTATTTTAGATATGCAGCATCTTGAAAAGTGGAGTGCCAAATCATCTGTTTTTCAGCAAACTTATCTTTGGAAATGAGATTTATGGGCTCTTGGGGAAGTTCCAGTGACCATAGCTTTACTGTGGGTGTTGCCAAATTGTTTTGGGCATGGTCCCACCTACCCCCAGTCAGTGAACCAGTTTTTGTCTGCTTAGCTTTGGGGCTTAAATGTTTTTGTTCAGACTGAAAAAGCTGACTATTGGGGGGTTTTCTTCCCCTTCATTTATGGCATATGCAGGAAAATATGATAGTGTCTTCTAAATATTTTGACAAATAATATTTATGGTTGTTCTAGAAACATTTCTCTGTTCCTGGGCCAGGCCAAAGATACAGTCTTTAACCAAAATGCAGGTGAAGAATGAGATTCTTCCAAAATTTTACTTGCCTTATGTGTTTACTTGCCAGTGTTAGCCCATAATATGAACACCTATTACTTCCTGTTGCACCAAAGTTTTAAACAAAATGAATGTTTTAGTGCAAGACAGTTTTAAAAATAAAACCACTGTCTGAAAATCTTAATATGTGCTGGTACCCATTTATTTGTAAGTACATTATGAGGGGCTCCTCAGCAACCTGATTTTGTAGGTCTTCATCCTCCAATTTTGTTTCAAAGGTAAACAGGTATGTTGCCATTTTGGTTGTTATCTTCTATAGCAATACAGCAATATTAAAGCATAGCAATATAAAACAATATAGCACTATTAAAGCATAGCCATAATAAAGCATAAAAATTACACTTAAGGAAGTGCATAAGGGAAGGAAGAGAAGATAAAGGTGGAAAGAGATATATAGATGGATAGATAGATAGATAGATAGATAGATAGATAGATAGATATAGATAGATAGATAGATAGATAGATAGATAGATAGATAGATAGATAGATAGATAGATAGATAGATCGATCCATCCATCCATCCTGCCCACTGGATCCAGCAATGAAACTTTGTAGTTGCAGCTTCCATGTCAGTTTGCTGGCTGCGCAGCTGTTTCTTTGAGTTTGCTACAGTGGACAAAAAGTTTCTCAGTGATTTTACAGTGTATAGGCCATTAACTATTTCAGACTGTGACACATGACCCTGCCTGAGCAGGGAAGTTGAACCAGATGACCCACTGTGGTCCATTCCAATCTGACTGATTCTGTGATTCTGTGATATGCATTATTTGGAAGTCAATATTAATTTAAACCGTGTCATTTTAGCAAAACAGCATTTTTTTGGTAGTTTTGTGGTGATCTCAGTTATTTCAAAAGAGAGAAAAAAGCAGTTAAACTCTTTTGCAATCTCACTTCCCCCTGGTTTCCAGCATGATGTCTAGTGATAGTTAAAAAGCGATGGGACTGAGATTTCATTAGATCAATTATAAATAATTAGGTAGCAGATATCATTACTTCTGTATGGAAACAGGTAGTAACTCACCTTGTTCTTAGCTGGGGCTCTAGCTATTCTTGTTGGAGACATTCATTTTAGAGGTACACAACAAAATTGCCTGAGCAACCTAAACTCTTGGCTGAAATTATGACTGTATTTACATGGGTAAGCACAAGGGTTAGCTAGCAAATAATATTCTTCTTTTGTGCTCTCAGTACAAGCCATGTCAAATTAGCATGGCATCATTCCTTAAATAATATACCATAGTTCAGACCACGGCTTATTTACTTGGGCTCTGTGATATTCTAATTGCAGTTGAATGGCTCTCACTGGCTTAGGCTCTCAGAAGAGCATGTTCATGTCTGTTGTTGCAATGCCTCATGTAGTAATTGTATTATTTAATAATCCTCACTCTAACTTTGTGTATCTTTGCAATTGCAGTTGTTGTCCCTGGAGCTCCTCAGCGTTACTGCCTCTCTTTCCTTGGGGGTCTGAGCTGAAATGGTCCAAGGAAACCAATGTGTTTAATTCTGCACTGATGGAGTGCTTATAACATTGATTATATCATGGTAGGGGGAAAGCCTGCAGACAAACCTCAGCTTAAGCAATAATCAATGCATCTTCATTAATTTGATGGTTCTGAAGCCTTTCCCTGAGTTGTACTGTCATCACATTCATAAGTCTCTTTCAAGCTGTTTTTTTAGGTAAATCAGAAAATCTTGTACTTTTTGGTCATCCAATTTTGTCTCTTTATTCTGTCTTCATTGTTAAAAAAAAAAAAATCTTTCTTTTGGTATGTTTGGCTTTGCTTTTTCACATCACAAGACTCCATCTAGAAATTGTGGTAGTTTATACAAAAAAAAAAAAAAAAAAAAAAAGAGGGAAAAAATAATCTAATTAGGTTATGATATGGAAAAGACTGACCTGTTTCCACATTGCTAATTCTAAAATTATGAAGTGGTAATTATAGAACAAGTTCACCTGCATTCACAGTATCCTATTTAAACCATTTTTAAATGTAACAGATGAACTTAAATGATGCAAAATGTGATCATCCAAGCCTTTGCACTGGCATCTAATTGATATGTATTCAGCAATGTTTGTAGCAACCTCCAGAGTAACTACAAAATTCTGATTTATAATACCTTCTTTTCCTTTTTGTTGAGATACATTGTTCTCAGTTTTCTGACTGTTAGAATAAAAAAAAGAAACAGAGAACAGCCAACTGCTGTCAGTATGTCCTGTTGTGATTTGAATTTAAGAAGTTGTGGTGACCTTGCCATTATATGGAAGGAAAACGCAAAGTTATTTAATCTGTCAACAAAACTGCAGCTGAAGAGTGTCCACCAAACAGATACTCAGGACTCATATTCTAATTATAAAGTAAGTTTCCAGGAATCTATTCCTTCGTGCCTCTATCACACTCCTCTGTCATTTGCTCAGTCTCTGAAATATTCCAGACTTGACCTTGTCTCTGTTTTCTGTTTCTGTTCCTCTCTATTACTCTTCTACTGGCAGCTTTCATATGCATGTGATGTCTTGTACCTCATTGAAAAGTCAGGGTGTTTCATAAGTACAGTTTTCTGGATTGTAGCATCCTTATTACTTTAAATTAGAACTTACAGAGCAGTTCTTCAAGTTTAAACAAAAAAAGAATTCCTTTAATTAGTCTGGTAAAGGAAAGGATTGTCCTATAGTGCAATTACATCCTCCTTCAGTTTGCAAGTCAACATTCTAAAGAATGAAAGAAAACAGAGCTCACATGTTATGAATTTGCCCCATTGTGACACAGAATTTATCAAATATCTATGTTTGAATTTTCATATTTTTTTATAAAGTAGCGAGATGTGCCCAGTAGAAAGAATGAAATAAAAACCTTTTGAGTGTGATTCCAACCAGGGATATCCATTTCCATTTATTAGAAAGGAAGCTTTCCAGTGTAAGTTTGCCTGAAGGTGGGTGCTGGGGTAAATTTAAGGCTTGCAGCAGTATGACGTGGTTTTGACTGTCATATGTCTGTTCTTTCAGATCGAAAATGCAACATCCCCATAGCCCCACAAAGTTTTTATACTTCTATGAACAGAGAAGGGATCTTTACTCACCTTGGAAGGGACTTAGTAAGAAACTCTTCTCTGCTATAAAAAGTCAGCGTGGATTTTATTTAAATTATTTAAATTTGTGTCTCCTTCTCTAAAGCATTCTCATAACTTATAAAATGCTTCACAGTAGAGAATTTTCATCAAATTTGTTTGAGATCTTTATCTAAAGATTTTTTAACATTATAAAAAATGAAAATTAAAATAATATTGCTTGCTTAAATCTTTGGTTAAATGCACTGGTTTATGAAATTAAAAACCTTCAATTTTCATCATGCAGCTACAGATTTTATATTTTTATATATATGTTTTTACTGTACACTCCCTTTTCAATTTAGAGGATGAAAAAGAACAAATTAAAAAATCACAGAAGATACAGAGTTGATTTGGGGATGACTCATGTAAACAAAAGCCATACTGAAATCACATACATTGGCTTAAGTCACCCAGTACGAAATGAAAAAAAACACTAAATTACACAGGATCCTCTTTCTGTTTTATTCTGAAGTCTTGTCTTGGAAAATTCTCAAATACAGTTCTGTATAGAGCAATATCATACATGAATTTGCACAAAATCCAACAATTTATCTTAAAATAAAAAAGTAATATGAGATTTAAATTCACTTGGTCACAGAGGTACTCCAAAGATGGGCAATTTCATTTGCCTAGAATAAGACCTTAGTAGTCAGCTCAAATGATGGAGAAAGACAGAGAAGATATCAAGAGAAGAGAGTAAAGTTAGGTACAGCTGGACAACAATTCAACACAGTGAATTAGAGCAATTTATCAACATTTTGAAAAACACAATTTTGAAGATGGTTAGAAGGTCAGTTGAAGCAGAAAGCTACAGAATGGTCCAGAAGATGAAGCTGAAGCCGTGGTATTTACTGGATAGAAAGATCTGGCTATGATACTTCAGTCTTCCTGAAGTGGAGATAATATGGATTTATAAAGACTGGGAAGAGGGAATCGCAATAGTCCAGATAAGAAGTGATTAATGACTGACTGAGGATTTCAGCAAATGGGAGGTCATTGTAAGACCAAATGCAGGCAGTGTCCCATAGGCTGAAAACCTAGAGGGGAGGAAAAAAAAAAAAAAAGAAAAGAGGGAAAAAGGTTTCTTGAAAGACCAACATTCACAGGGCTTTCTTTTGTCTCAATATGGAAATTAAGAAGAATGAAAACAGTTATGTATTTTAGGACTATGTTGTTTAAGCAGGACAGCTTGGAAGGAGGTCATTATGCAATACTCAGGTTTCCTGTGTGACAGAGCTACTTTCCTCTGCTTTTACACTACTACCTCATAAGAAACACTTATTAAATTTTCCTTTGTGAACACCACCATGTCTGATGGATGAAGGCCACCAAATGAGAAAATAATTGCTTCTATATAACTGCTATTCTCTTGATGAGTTTGTGTTTAAAGGACAGAACATGCAGTAATCACTCTCAAATTGTGATAGATAACTTGATGTGGTTTGCAGAAACTCTAACCTTCAGCCTGTAGAAGTTTTAGATTTTCTTTACAAAAGGCAACAAAATATTCTGTCATCCTCATACATACCTGTGTAACAGGATACTGAAGAAAAAATAACATTATGTGACATTCCACTTACAGAACTACTTTGAACATCTTTGAAGATGTACAGAAATAAAAGGGATAATTTAAAAGTGCAGAAAAGCTGTATTTTTCAGTTCTGAAGTATAAACATATTTTATGCAACCCTAGTTAGCCCATAGACCAACAGCAAAACAAACAAACAAAAGACCCCAACCAAAGAACAATCCAAGTTGTGTGATCTTCACAGTTTTGAATAACAAAATAAAGATGAATAGCCAAAAAATTACTAGCTATACAGTTAATCCCTTGTTTTGATAGGACTCTAGAGGAAAAAGTATCCAGTGGCAGGGAGATAACATTAGAATAAAGTGGAACTCATGTAACATAATCTAAATTCAGGAAGTTAACAAATCAGCAAAACCAAGTGATCAGAAAAGAAAAAAAAAAAGCATCATCAGAACAGCAGAAATAAGTGGTTGTAGAACTACTTTAAAATGTTTATTTTATTAGACATATGTACAAACCTGCAATCTGATTTACATCAATATTCTTGCCAGTCAGCTTGCATGGATTATTTTTTAAACAGATACTAGTACTAGCTAGGACTCACAAACTGTATACCTTAATATTAGAATTGTCAGAATTTCCTTTGATATTGGTGGGAGCTTTTCCTGAGTAAACTGCAGTTTTAAACACCTTAGTCAATGAGCAAACACAAAGTATATGCTGTGCTAGTACTTGTATGAAACAGGAGGCAAGATCAGGTCCTTGGACTGTAAGTCCTTTAGCGCAGAAAACTTCTTACCCTGTGCATGTTGCCAGCATCTAACTAATGACACCATTAATAATAAAAGAAATGGAGAGGGTAGATTACAGCTTCCTCATGTAGTTTCAGTATTTAGCTCTTTAATCTACCATACAGGGATTAATTATAATTAGAACTATCATGATCATTACCAAAGAGTAATGAGATTTCTGTTCTCGTGCATCTTTCTAGAAATGAAGATGCAGATTCACCAGTTCTGCTGATGGGACCCCATGCAAGCCACACAGCCTTGGCTTTGGGTGAGCTGCCACAGTGGGGAAGCTGGACAGAGTTTTTTGAATGTGGCCCTTAGTAGAAGATCCTTGAGTACTGAAAGTTGTATAGTAGTGTTTCAAGTCCTAAATATTCCATTTTATTTTAATTTCTCACTTTCTTTTTATTTAATAAGATAATGTCGTGAAAAAGAAACCAAATCCAAAATGTAAGTTGGTGGTAACTTACAACTACTGCTACTGTAATTCCATCCAGCCATTCTTGGCATCACCTCTGAAGTAACAGTATTAACCCTGCATATTAATTGTTGTATATATCACAGTGTGGACTCTGACAATATGTGGTTCATCTTGACTTGGTATTTCAAATGGCAGTATCATTCAACTTTCCTGTTCAATGAGATAAAATTTATCTTTGACACTAAATCATAAACATATAGAGTACTGTGTATTTCATATTGTAAAATGAGGAAAAATCCTGAAAATATGACATTACATGAAATGCTTTATTTGCTGTAACATTATTGCCCTTCAGTCAGGTGAATGAACTGACACTGTTCAGGAAGGATTATATCCCAGAAACCACAGTACAAGGCATGATATCCTACCATACTGTGCTAAAAGACAGAATGACTGCAGTATTAAGTAGTTTTTATGTAATGATTATGCTGATAGTGTGAACAAATCTGATGAAAACACCCTTACCATACGTAAGCCAGGCAGACCTTACAACAGATGTTAGTTCATCATCTGCTTCAGTATTCTGCTCCAGAATAACTCTCACTGGATGGTGAGTAAAGGCAAGAAGTGTTTTCATCATCCTCAGCAGTCTCCAGCCAGTTATGATGCCAGTACCTCTGACTTGGGCTGCATGTGGAAGAAGATGCTGCACACTCCTTGGTTGTTACCAGCCAGCATTGACTCCACCTCCAAGTGAATTCAGTGAGGCTGTTAAGCACTTGGGTCCTGACAGAATATGACCCTTCACCTGTTTGAAACAACATGGTTTCAATCAAAACACTTGAGGACAGCTGTCCAGAGAATTTTTACTTCAATAGGCTGACTGACTACCTGTACTGCCAGTACAAAATGTACCACATTTTAGTTCATGAATAAATATTGGGGCATCTACCAATAATTTAAAAAAAAAAAAAAAAGTACAGATGAAGCTCCATCTTCCTTTTCATTTCCTTTCTGCCATCCTCTCAGTGTCACTGTCATCAGTCTACCACATGCCCTGCTGTTTTTAATTCCATGTGACAAACGTGATAACAAGTTTGAGGACCCCAGTTCTTCTTGGATCATGATCACAGAAATCCTCCATGAAGGGAGGGAAAATTACTTCCAAAGATAATGTTACCATTTTACAGACACTCTGAGCAAAACCATGAGCCAGGGCCCACAGGCCACTGAAAGGCACTGTGAAGTGAAAATCTGGATGATTGTCTTCTAAGTGATTTTAAGTAAAATATTAACTTCTCTGACATAGTCACTTAGCTGCAGTTTTGTTTACACAGGATTCTTTGAAATGCTCCCCACTACCCCCTTTACTTTTTTAATCTTAGTCCAGTTTCAGCTGTGTTCATTAAAAACCCATCAGTGAACTATTGTGTTTGAATTCTGACTTAAACAGGCCACTTGGGGGTACTGTGCTGTAAAGCCAACAGAGCAAGCAACATTAAAGAGGCAGACATAATCTCATTCACAGCCTAAATTTGCAGGAGGACACCAGGAATATAAATGTGTCTGGATAGAACTGGGGTTTTTTGTGATAAATTGCCTGCTGTTGTTCACGGGAGATAGAACTATGCTGTGAAACCAGGAGAAAGCATTCCCTGGGGACTCTACTGCTCAACTTCAGATATACTGGTGTAGGCAGGAGGACAGTGAAACTCACAAGCAGAAGTAGATCTTTTCACAGGAAAAAAGGGCCTGATATTGATACACCATTTATTTCCACTCTTGTCATGTCTATTCCCAGTTAAAGGCTTATGCAAGGTTGCAACCTGGCTTCATTGCCTGTGTTTTCCAAAAGTTTCCTTTTACAAAGTATACCTTGCCTAACCATAAATTTAACTGAGAATCACAAGCTTTTTAAACATGTAAATGTGGCAGATGTCCGCTGAGCCGCAACTTGTGGAGAATTGTCAGCTAAAACAATAGTTAGCTTCAACTGTCATGCCAAAACTAGCCTAAAAAAATAACAGATAAATAGTTAGTCTAAAAAATAACTGGCAATGTCCAAACAGTAACAAATTTTGATATGTGGTTTTGGTTACTTGAATAAATACAATAGCAAAATTGCCTAATATTTGAAAACTCTGCTTCTCATTTAAATGTAGCAACTTTATATCATGGCAAAATAGGTAACTGGGGCTTCAGAATTATCCAATATATTAGATATAAAAAAGAAGCTGAAACTTCACATCAAGTCATATACTGAATCATAAATATTAAGATGTGAAATATATTATCAGAACATATCTATTTTTTTCTGATGGCCTTTTAATGAAAGAGTTTTTTTAAAAGAATGTTTCTCTGATCATGCATTTACAAGAGCTGATGAGTACAGATCTCAAAAGCACCCACATGATTTCAGAAAAGAAATCCTATTTCTAGTAGAGTCTTACTTATCTAAGAGAGTGGGATATAAGTTACTAAGTTGCAATCTCTTGAAAATTAGCATTTAACTTTTATACTTTTCAGTATTTTTGATGGTAGTTCCAACTGGGTATTGTGCTGAGTACTATCCCTTTCAAAAGCAAACTCAGGCTCTCTTGGGTTAAAGACTTAACACTTTTTCATGTGTGGAGCTGCATAATAAAAATCACCCACTCCATTATCTTGCTCTAATGTGATGTGAGAACATAAAACTGGAAAGATCGTCTTGAAATATTAAGTCTAGACCCTTTTTACTGCAAATAGTCTTCTTCTATCCTGCCCTCCATAAATATGTAAACTTTCACTTAAAATTAACTTGTCCCTTTTTATCCCTCTAGGAAAATTCCTCCCAAATCCTACTCCTCGAATCCTTGGGAGTGTAATTTCCATTCTGCATTCACTCATACCAAGTTTGCAGCCAGTTGCTTTTCCTGCATGTATACCTTCTCCTCATCAGTCTTTCTGGCATGTTCACAGAGGCCAAAAGCTGGTGTTTTTTTTTAAAGTCGCGTTGGATGTGTGAAAAATATCTTAGAAACACCTTTAGAATAATGCTAACCTCCAGAAAGATTTGTAAAGGTCAGATATGGCAGGCACTGAAGCTCTGAAAACTGGTTTAGTTTCAGCTGTATGCACCTTACCTAATTAGAATCAACATCAGTGTGCAAATGTAGGCAAAAAAAAAGATAAGCTTTCTCTGATCAGTAGCTGAGTAGATCATTGATTAATCTCTTTAATCTAATAAATTCAAAAGGGCAGGGTTTTTTAATGGTTTTCAGTGCGTAGTCATTTCTGTTTAACTGTTATTGGTAGATTTTGTAATTTGGAGTAAATTTCTCTTCAATAAGTTACTACTTCTGTAACCTGTTGCTAACAAATATGTGTGTATTCTGTATTCTGCTCTATTTTCTGTACACCCAGCCACAATTTCTCACACACATCCTTTACTGTTTTCATTTCATTACGAATTTCAATTTGTACTCTGAGGCTACGAATACAACAGAATCTTATTTTTCTCTTTTTGCAAAACAAAGGTTTCATCTTAACCATCTTAAAAATATATATATTTTTGGTTCATTCAGTGGTTGCCTAAATGAATGGCTTCCAACAAGTCTCTAGGAAAAAATCTCAGGTCTACAGAACATCTCAGAATGAATTGCCCTTCTTATTTTCTAATTCCTGGGAGCATTTGGCTAGAGAAAAAAAAATATTTTTTTGTACTTTTCATAAGGAAACATTTTCTTTCCCCTCAAAATAAATGTGCCCATCCATTCTGTCAGTAATATATGGTATGGCCATGCCATATCAATTCAATAACCCTCCCTATTAGAATTGAAAGTGTTTCTAGAATCACCACAATAACTTGTGCATCTCACAGTCTCACATAGCCTGGGGAAAAAGAAACAGACTAAGCTGTTCAGTGCAAATTCATCACAGAACTTTTAAAAACTGTTTGCAAAAATAAGTCTTGTGACTTGTCATTAATATTGTCAGACAGCAGATATTATTAAAAAAAAACAAACCTTAGAAATATACTGCTTGTTCAGGTCACGAATTTGAATGAAAGCATGGCTTTTTTACGTTTCCTTGGAAACTAATTAATGGTCTTTTAAAGGAAAAAAACCCAACCAACCATTCTCTTCTCCATCTGCAAAATTTTGCAATTGGTACAGCTTTGTTTAATATTTGTTTGACTGAAATACTTTGTACAAAGACAACTAACAGGAGACATGTGGAAACATAGATAACTATTACTGAAGTTATTTTCTAGGCACTTCACAGTGACAGCTGAAGAAGGGAGAGATTTCAGCAGAAAGTAGCTAATCTGACTAAAGGTACACAAAATTGATGAGCCAGATAACTGGGCAGGCTTGACGTGCTGGCAGTTTTGCAAATGGTTGTACTGAGCAGTTTGTTATTATGGAAACAACGCAAATATTTTAGAGCTTTTTTTTTTTTTTTTTCAAGCAGGAATAAGCCTGGGACCTATGCTCTGAGAATCTCTTGTTCTGAAGTCATAGAGAGCAGGGTGACCTTGTGTTAGACATGAGTAATAGCCACAAAAGTGTTGGACATGAGTACAGTGCTTCAAGAGGAGCTTGTCAATGGCCTGTCTTGTGTCTACGGTCAGCAAAACTGTCTTTAGCAGGAAAGCAAGAAATGGATTTTAAAAGCAGACTGAGATCTTCTGTTTAGCAATAGTGTCCCATTTAAAGAGAGTGGTGTAGAAAGGAGGAGAGTAGAAGGATTTAAAAGCAAAGAATTAATTGCGTGAGACGTCTAGGGCATTTTTGGTAGGAAATGCTGATGTATTAAAGACATCAAAAAAGGAATATATTCGTGATGGTTTGACATGTGCTTTCTGAATGATCAAATCTAACATGCAGGGTCAGAGCTCTGCAGTAAAGTCTCCATTTGCAGCTACACAGAGAATTGTTTGCTCTTACTTTATACCTAGCACTGTCCATTACTGAGCAAAGCAGAATGCTTGCAGTGTTGGGCTTAACTTAAGTGGTATTACTGGTGGCAGAGTCCTTTCACAGTTCAAAAATTTCCTGTTACAGCCAAGGTGCTAGCTCTCCTGAGGGGTGGAAGGGTGATTAGCAGCTTGAGTCTGCTTCTATCTCCTACAGACCGTGATGAACCAAGTTGCTTCCTGCAAGACAACAGGAACTGATGGAAAGTACCAAAGGAGCAGTCATAGTGCCTACCCTTACACTCTAAATCAGAGGTATTTCACCACTCTGTTGACTGAGCTGATGGGAACACCTGCCATAACAGAGAAGGGCTTGGATTAACTCAAGAGAGAGTGAATCTGAAGAAATTACATACCTTTCACCAAAAAAATTCCCAATACTCAGAAATTTTAGGCAGATTTCTAGTTCTCTGGCAGTGAGGTAGCCACAGGTGAGTCACCAGGAGGTTGCATGTTTTTTACTCCAACATAGAACAGAATGCGAAGGCTTTCAGGGCTTGCTGTTGGGTTGTCTTTCCCACTGGATGGATGCTCTAGGCACTGTGGTTTCCCAGGATACACAGTGGATTTGCTGTGCATCTGAATGGAGCTGAAGGTGGGGGGCAAACAGAGCCCAAGTCTGCCTCAGGCTGCCTTACCACCCACTTGTACTTCCCCAGCTACAGTCATGTAGGGATCTCAGGTTGCAATTTCATTATTTTTCAGAAGGGAACCTCAGCAGGGAGTTTTGCTTTTTTTGGGGGGAAAAAAAAAAAAGTAAAAAAAATCGCAGCTTTACAATGTGTTCCCCTTTACTGAGCCAAATTTAATGTAATGCAGAGGCTCTCAAACTCAGCTTTTAAGCACAGGGAGTGAAGGCATTCGAGTAAATTTTGCCACATGGGTTTGTTATTTTACAAATTGTGCTTTGCAGTTTTCTATATAGGAAATAAGGTATTTCCATACAGTTTCTGGTAGCCTATACAGAATATAACGTTGATTTGTTTGCACTAAGAAAGTGTTTGTCACAGTCAACATGATGTTTTGAGTAGTAAATGTACTCTTCCAACAAATTTACAGTAAGATTGTACAACCTTGTGTTATCTTTCCCAAAGGCAGTTCCCTAGGAACAAGTTCACTAAATATTTCATGGCACTTTTCCTACTTTATTGCATCAGGAACACAAATACCAATGACCAGGAATAAAAAAAAAACACTTTGAAAAATGCTGAGCAGCAGCAGCTATTTTTGCCTCTTTACTACATACTATGGACATTTCTCTAACTAACACCACATGTCCCGGATTGAACCCCAACACAATTGCAGCATTCTTAGTTCTAATGGAGAGAATGTGTTAATTCATCTCTTCTTTCTCAGTTTATAATTCTATTTTTTCTTTTACCTTTCTGATCGGTTCTCAGGAACTTTGGAGATTTATGTTTCTGTTGTTTTACTGCTCTTTATCTCCATATGTAACACTTGATTCTAAGAATCAAAGAAACATGTCCAGCTTCCATACCACAGAATCACCAAAAATATATTCTCTAGGGTGTTGCAGTCATGCATGGACTTCTGGAATGCTCAAGTCACAACAGTTTAGCTGGCCATTTAAGGTGATTTTCTTAATTTATGTTTTTTATGGAAATGTTTCTGAAAATTGATTTAAACATTGAGTCTAAGATGCCTTATGCCCTATGCTAGCAAAGTTCCTCCTTACAGCCTCCTCCCTCTCACCCCTAAAAATATCTGGTGGGCTCTGATATCAGATATTTGCACTGCTTGATCAGTGGGTAATGTAAACTGGATCTAGAGTAGGTATATTTTGAATTAATTAGCTGTTGCGTGTAACAAGGTGTTTATGTAGTATTTGCCACGAATTTGTCACCTATGGCTCTGCTTGCTTGTTCTTATTCTCTTCTATCACATGCATGTATGTGATGCTGAATCTGTCACCATCAGTATGGCCACCCTCACGACTTGATTTGGCATTTGGCTTGGTTCCCAGTGGGAATAGACTTTGGTTTTTAACATGAGTCACTGCTGTCACTGAAAGATTAAAACATATTACAAATCTCTGCACCAGGACAAGTGCGTGGCACAGATGACTGTGCCACAAATCTCAGAGTTTGAGGAAAATGTCAGGTTGAGGAAATCTGTTTCCATGGACATCAGTGTTTAAACTCTGCCTTGGTAAACAAGCTAATCAGGAGCTTTATGCTAGGCAAAGAAATGCCAGGATAATTTGAAAGCATTCAACTACAGACACATATTGCACTGTTTCTAGTTGTTTTGGTGTAAGTCAGCATCTTGATTCAGGGGGCAATATCTGCCATTCAGAAGGTGTTTTCATCCTTCTAACTGTAGATGGTGAACCCACAGAAGGGCATAGCAGCTTTTATTAACACGAATTTCCTTATGCATGTCAGAACAAAGAATTTGATGTGTTATGGTGCATAATTTTGTCCTCTTCTCTGGCCGCTCCTTTTTCTGTGAACACAGGATAATGTACTTCTCCACTGCACTTTAGACTGAGTCACTGCATTACAGTGAATCCTTTACCACCACCTCTGTACGTTGCAAAATCACTCCCAGCAGAGAGATTTCCCTACTGTAAACAACAGCAGCAACCCCGGGTGCACAGTCAGTCTGGGGAATAAAGTGCTGAAAATCAGAGCTGTGAAAAGGGCCCTGGATGTCCTGTCAGTGTCAAGTTGAATCTGAGCCAGCAGTGCCCTGGCAGCCAGGAGGGCCAACCCTGTCCTGGAGGGCATCAGGCAAAGCATCACCAGCCAGTCAAGGTAGGGGATTGTCCCACTCTGCTTTGCCCTGGGGCAGCCTCACCTGGAATATTGTGGCAGTTTGAGGCACCACAGAATAAGATATTAAGCTATTAGAGGGTGTGCAAAGGAGGACACGATGATGGTGGAAGGGCCTTGATTTGAAGCTGTGTGAGGAGCAGCTGAGGGCACTTGGTCTGTTCAGCTGGAGAAGAGGAGACTGAGGGGAGACCTCATTGCAGATACAATTTCCTTATGAGGGGAAGAGGAAGGGCAGGCACTGATCTCTGCTCTGGGGTGACCAGTGACAGGACCGGAGGGAATGGCCTGAAGTTTAGGTTGGATATTATGAAAAGTTTCTTCCCCCCAGAGGGTGGTTGGGCACTGAAACAGCCTCCCCAGGGCAGTGGTCACAGCACCAAAATTGACAGAGTTCAAGAAGCATTTGGGTGATACTCTCAGGCACATGGTGTGACTCTTGGGGATGGTCCTGTGCAGGGCCAGGAGTTAGACTGATCCTTGTAGGTACCTCCCAACTCAGCATATTCTGTGATTTGGTGATTCTGTGAAGAAACCTTAAAACCCTGATGCTGAGTCCCTCACCACCACTGTAGTTGTGCTTGCAAATGGATGACTCTTTTGAGTTTACCTGTTTCACTTTAAACAGAGATAATTTCATTGACTTTATTTTCAATGCTGTCCCATAAAGAATTGAAGAGGAAGAAACAAGGACTTGGTAAGCTGAGACAGAGAATCAGAAGCACCATTTGGAGGTTAGAGAAGGGAAAGGGTACACCCGGTCCAACTTTGCTCTCTGAAGGAATTAGTAATGAATTTGTGTTACAAATACTCCTAGAAAACTGTGAAAAAAGAAAATCTGAGCAAAAAAAGTTAGCTCTCCACTTAAATAGTGAAGTTTGAGCCTGAGAAATATAATGATCTGCTTTGCAGATTAAAACTGTGTGTAATTTAAATTACTTCAGAGATAGTTTAGTCTGAATATCACATTGATGCTAATCCTGTACAGTCAAGCCTGCAGTGTAATGGGAAATATTCCCATAATTCCTGTTCATAATTATATCATAGTGAATTTTTTCCTCCTTTTTTTTTTTAACTTTTCCTGTTTATAATTAAGGTACTTTAAGTTAAGTGTATGACGTCTGTTTTCTTTTCTTTACAGTTGAAATTACACAACTGAGACTCCGAGGATTTGATGTTATATAGCCTTCTTAAATTTTAAAATCTGTGTAGCATACAGGTTACTTGTTTTTAGGCATAATATTTTAGCAAAGATTATAAACAGCTATGTCAAATGGGGAAGAAGATCCTAGGAAAGTGACAAAACTATTAGAGATAATTCTAAATGTCAAACAGTAGGATTTAACAAGATGACAAATAAGACATTACACAGGCCACAGTCTCTGCAGAGATCTTGACATTACTTTGTAATGGAAGGAGGATTGAAGATATGAATTGAGTTCAAAGTCTTCTAATGGATACAGGTTGGGGGACACTCCTTGGTCAATAAAATTCTATAGGGTTTCTGATTTGATCCCTGAGTGGCAAAAAGTCTACATGAACAAAATGAAATAAAATAGAATAATTTTAAAAATCACGAAAAACCAGTAACTAAAACCTGCAAAAAACCCCAAACAGATACACATATCAAACTCCTTTTTGGCTCCTTTATTAGAATAGTTCATCTAGCTCTATTGCCTAAAATATTATGTCAGTATCTATCCACAATGTGATGTTCTTCATAAACTAAATACAAACATGCAAACCTCCAAATTCACAGCTTGAAGCAATGACCTTTAGAAAAGGAGCTTGCATGCAATTTGGATCAGAAAAACCAAGGAGAAAACCCAGCTGTCTGGAATAACAATACACCAACTACCTAGTGCAATTAAATTAGAAGTTCAATTTTATTTATTCTATGGTTTCTGTATTGAATTCTTAACTCCTAGTACTTTAATTCCTATGTAACCAGCTGCACTGGGCTCAAAATGCTATAGTTATGAAAAAGCCAGGATGACTTCCACTATGCTTTCCATCCAGAAAAAAAACCCAGCTATAAAATTTCATGTCTCATGAACTTTTCGTGTTGAACACTTAGTACTGACACTTCAAGGGTGAAAAAGATTTATCATTTTTTGTTCCTATTTCTAGATTGACAAGGGTGTAAGTACAACTCCCAGTACATCGAGAGCAAGTATTCCTTACTATGAAACACAGATTAACTAATTCTGCTACTGAACTCTGTATGTGGAAGCATGGTAACATAGATAAGTTGTTTGAATTACAACTAATAAAATTATTAATCTGTTGATAGGAAATAAATTACATGAAAAGGTAAAAAGTGAAAAAATAAAGTATTTTAACTTCTCTGGAAGAAAAGCCATTTCTAAGTTGTTTTCATCTGCAGTTAGAAGTATAAACTGTGGGAAAAAAAGCTAGAATTGAACCAATTTTGATTTGTTTTCTTTTGCAAGCATCCTAAATGAGATTAATTAGGAGTCAGAATACGGATGAAGAAGGAAAGCACCAAGTAAACTAATAGTCCACTGGACTTTTCACACTACCTCATAGATGCTATGATGCAGAATCACAGAGTGGTTGAGATTCGAAGGGAGCTTTGGAGGTAACTAATCCAACTCCCCTGCTCAAGGCAGGGGTAGCTGGAACAGGTTGTTCAAGGCTGTGTGCAGACAGGCTTTGGATATCTGTAAGGGTGGAGATATTTCATAATATCCCTATATTTCAAGAGAAATATCTCTTTATATTTCATAACTCTAATAGATGCACATTTATGTGCAGCATTTATGCAACCGATCTCACCTTGCAGCATAAATGCAGAAGGTCTTTCATTTATCTCAGCTGATTCAAGAGTCTGTCAGGCTGACATCATGAATACTCTGTCACCTGCATCCTTTTATGCATGTCACAGAGGCTTTTGTTATTGAACACCGTGCTCCTCTTTCACATCCATAATAGCTTTGTAATCTTCACTTAAGGAAGCACAGGGTTTTGTGAATATAGTATAAAACTCTTAAAATTTTGACTAAGGAGACACTTGAAAGCTCCAGGCAAAGTTCTGAGTGCAGCACCTAGGGATTTCAAGAAATATATATACCTTTGAGAGTGGGAAAGTGTTTGCTATTAATGGCAGTAAGCTTACAGAATGCACAGTTACTCCAGAGACTTTTGCTAGAAGCTTACAGAGCTACTTCCCCCTTCAGATGCACTCAGAAAATCTGTGCCAGAGATAATGAATCCACTGGCACCCCAGAGAAAATTTTGCCCTTTTGGAAAGGTAAAGACTGTAGCAAGGGTGAAATATTTTCTTATAGTATCCACAAAGAGTATGTGAGTTTACCAGAGGAAAACCAAGACTGTTCTCCTTCATCCTGACCACCACTTTCTTGCTTGGAGTCAGAAGAATTGTGACATATGCGGAGCTTTTGAGTGCTGGGCTGCCAGGACAACAGGGCAATGCCACATCCATTCAAATGAAGTACATTTTACCAGGCAAGGAGTTGCTCTTCTGACTTATATGGAGAAGAAAACAAGATTATGGTATTTATTTTCATCTGTTTCTCACTCCTGCTTCGTGTGGGCTGGTGCACTTTTGTCAGTAACCTTACACTCCAAGAACTGGAAGGGTGATGATTTCTTCCATCTTCTCCCCTGAGGTTAAAACCTGAACTCATACTATTACATTTAGGTCAGAAGAGGGAAAGAAAAACAACAAAAAAAAACAGGAAGGCAGTTTTTCTCCCACAAAAAGAAGATGTGGCAGTAGGAGTTTACCATGTTTACTTATGCAGAGAAAGGTTTTTTTAGCAAAAACTCCTCATCTTCATTTTTAATTTTAGATCTGAATACCTTGTGGTAATAATAAATATTTTTTTTTCTTGATACAAAAAAAAATTATTTAGCAGTCAATTACTCAAGGAGATAAAAAAGGAACTTTGGAAAAATCTGCAACTTCAAATTATAGTCTCTGCACCCTATTAAAAAAAAAGAACACACACACACACAAAAAAAAAAACCAAAAAAAAAAACACACAAAACCAAACACCTCTACTTCAGATCTTTAAATCTCTTTACTACCCATAGGATATTCATATCTCTTCACAAAAGAAGGACCTGTTATGAGACCAGTGACAGAAGACTGACTGCATGAGTTAGCAGGTGGTGTCCAAGGTCAAGTCATAACTGTTGTGAAGTCATTCTGAACAGCTATTTTAATTTAATAAAACCCAAATTTGTTGGGCTTTCTTTAAAGCTCTTAAGAGAGTGAGTGTTGTAGTATTGACCTCAGTGGAAGAAGTTTATAAGGCTTTAGTTAATGATGATGATGATGATAACACCAACAATAACAACTACTACTACTACTAGTAATGTGTCTTTAGTATTTATTAACCAGCATTATGTTTCTGATTTGATATTTGATGCTTTATTGAATACCTATTAGAGTTTACATTTGCTGTCATAAACACACTCCAGTGACAGTTTAAGTGGTGTTACTGATTTCATTAGATGTTGTCATTGTTGTGAGGTCATAATTTTATTTAACAATTGATGTAGTCACGGATGAAAAGATGATTCCTCATATCTGAGGAAGTAAAAAGTCTCTAAAATCCATAATGTCTTCAGAGGTGAAAGTTCAACTTGGCAGAAGTTTTTATAACTTGACCTAGCTGTTTTGCATAGTGCCAAAAAGAAAAAAAAAGAGATTGAATGAGACCAGAACATTTCAAATATTCATAACACAGACTGTAGAATGATAAGTAAGTTCACAGAATGCATAACAATGCCCTATAACTATTAATCTTTGTCATCATTTATTCAATTCCTCCCCCCTTCACCAGACTGTGTCAGGCAGCCCCAACTTATTTCAGGGTAGGTGTCTGGTATTGAAATACATGTATATAAAGCCCAAAGCACTGATACCTGGAGAAAAGGAGTTAAGAAAAAAACAAACAAAACAAAACAAAACAAAAAAAACAAACAAACAAAAAAATTTCATGGTAGAAAATTTTCAAACTATACAGATATACTACTGATGTTTTATACACAGGTAAGTAGCTTACAGAGAAGTGTCCAGTTCATCCATCTCCCAGATTTCCTCCACCTCATTTATGTAATTTTGCTAAAGAGGACAGAGTTTGTCAAACTTGAATTTTTAGGTATCCCAGTCACATGCTGACCAGAAACCACTGACCCCTGGGTTCAGACTGTCTGCCTGGGAAATCTAATGTTATTCATGTACTGTCATTACTTGGAAAGATTTTGCTCTGATCATGGAGTTTTGATTAGAACCTGTGGACTAAAACCATTTATACTTATGACTCAGATTTTAATTTTACCTGCTGTGAAATGCATTGGAAATAAACCATAAATACAAATCCAATGGCAGGGAACATAGATGAAACTAAATGTGCTGGGTTTTGACTAATAAATCAGGGCCTCAGAGGTCAACTGGGCTTATATCTGTAGCTAAACAAATCCTGAAGCAAAAATGCTTGTACTATAAAGTAGTAAGTATTAGAAGAATAACACTCAACCTAGTGGAAAAAATGAACAATAATATAAAAGTTTAAAAGAAAGATTTTTAAAAATTCTGTAAAATTCACAGAGTTTTTTTTCCTCTCAAGTTCACAAAATCTGAATACAGTTTAAATATTCTTTTCAAAATCAATTTTGTCTCAAAAAAATCTATAGAAATGACCCAAGTGGCTTTTGCACAGGATAACACTTAGAACTTACAGTAACTAACATTAGTGCTGTTGGCCTGGTGTTTTGTGTGTACCAGTTTTAATTAAAAATCCATTTTCCATGGATAGAAGCCCTGAAAACAATGATTTGCCATGGAAATGTTGACACAATGCAAAACACAATAGGACCAGTTCTGCTTTGAAACATAAATGATTCATACTGCAGTGAGTCACTGTTCTACATAAGGGACTTGATTTCCTGGCTCTATCACTCCTTGGTTTAAATCCTAAAACATTATGTTTGAATTTTTGCCATGCTATTAACTTGCACAACTGCAATTATTAATAAAGACCACCAAATTATCTACAGAGGTACATAAATTGTTCTTCTGTGTCAGAGATTTAGATAGCAATGCCATGCTTCATTGAAAGGTTCTCATTCTTGTACTTTTGAAGATTAGGTCAGTATGCCATATGGTTAACCTCAAGTTCCCTCAAGGAAAACACTTCTTTATAGTCAACATATCTAAGAAGCTGTAATTACTTGGCCTTAATTCTTTGGGATTATTTCAGCTGTACTCTCTTGTGCTTATTTGTTATTTCTTATGCTTTATTGAGAGCTAGTTGTTCGCCTGATGCTGTGCAGACGTGAAGAAATAGACTGAATAATGCGCTTCTTTATTTCTAATGTTCTCTCCTTTTTTTTTTTTTTTTTTTTTTTGTGCAATAGAGTATTGTCATTTTGAGGTTTCACATAGGCACTTCTAACACAAATTTGAACTGGGAATTTATATACAGTTTTCCAGGATGACCGCATGCAGGCAGATATACAAAAGACATTTGTTTCAAATGGACTAATAGTTTGTACTTTCATGAGCTAAAAAACACATAACCAAAACTCAGAGTTGTCCTGCTGTTACAAAGAAAGACAGCTTGTAACGAAGCTCCACTCCCAAGTTAGAGGCTTTTGAAAATTTTGATTCACATTTTCAGGCTCCGGTCCTTTTCTAGCCAGAGTTTGCCAAATCCTTGTCGATTTTAAGCTGAAAGTCAACAAAATTAAATGAATCTGGTCGAATAATTTTCGGTGTAAAATGATTTCTAGTATCTTGAAAAAAAAAAACCATTTTGGACAAGAGTGGTGGTAACCACTAGTGCTTTATATGATGGGAATGAACACCTATTTGCTTGCAGCCTTTGCTTCAGTTATTATTTCTTCAAGCTTGTAACTGGGCGCCTTGTTGGAAAAGGAAAACCACAGCACAAACATGGGATGGAAGCACAGCCCTGCCTCTCTAAATAACATGGAGCATGGCAGCCATAGCTGTTCAGTTATTCCTGCCCAGAGCTGCAACAGTAGGAAAAACCTGATGAGGAGAAAAGTTGCCACGTGGTGCATTATCTGTCCTGTGAAATTCTGAAATAAATGAATTATACTTTTGCTAGCATTTTAAGATCTTTCCCTAAGAGAGAAGAGAGGAGAAAAAAAAAAAAAAAAAAAGGATCAGACACGGCCAAATGCGTCAGGCAGATGTGGCTGGAGAAGCTACCTGAGGTGCCAGCTGGATTTATACTAGCATTCTTGGAAAGACTGAAGACACGAATGGCTGCTTTGAATTTAATCCGTGTTATTTCCTGCCTGCTGGCATTACTTACAGGACATTTGCTATCCACTCTGTTGTGCCCTTCAGATGTTGTCAGCCTGGTTTTCCTCCCCCCCCTTGAATTTTTAAATTTATTTTTAATATAAATTTTTAATTAAATTGTACAATAATATTAAATTGTTGCCTTAATCATCTGGCTCAAAACACTTTGTTCTTAACCGAAGAGAGACAGCAGTTCATGGTAAAGGCAAATGGTTAACACATTTTAAGATGGATTTTTGGCAATAAAAGAAATTTGTGAAATAGTTTCTAACTTTTTTTCTGAAACAAAGCTTCTTGCTAGAACTACTAGAATGTTTCTGTGATACCAATGCCCTTACAAAGCCTATTTGCAGCTCACATTTTATTTATGTAATATGATTCCTGCTGGTGACAAACAATATAATTTTTCAAGAAATTTTATTTATAAAAAACAAATCTCTAAGCTTCACCCTAAAATTGGTGGACTTGACCCCAATCTTACGGGCCAAAAACTGTGCTCCAGCATCTAGGAGGGAAGTAGCAATGAGGTGTCCTGTTGCCAAAATGCACTGGAAACACAGAGAGCACAGAATTTGAGGGGTTTTGTATGGACCATGCACATCAGCTTATGAAGACGCAAGGATTAACACATTCATATGCAAGGATGCATATATATATATCCACGTGCATGTGCTTACATGCACTTTGGATGAGTGTATTGCTTCCTGAGAGATGTGTTATGCAGAGGTTTGGATGGTGGCGAGTGTTGCACCCTGTGTTTTGTTTCATCACTTAAATAGTTCTGTCACAGGCTAATAAAGCTATAGCTGTTTTGTTATTGTTTGGGTTTTTTGTGTGGTTTTTTTTGGTTTGTTTTTGGGGGAGGTGTTTCTTCTTCTTTTTCTTTTTTTTTTTTTTTTTTTTTGGTGGTTTTGGTTGTGTTTTTTCTGGTTGACTTTTTCTCTTCTTTCTAAAAAATGGTTGAATTCCAGTCCTTTGCAGTCCTGTGCAGCCATATCCTCACTCCTGCCTTCCACCTGTCAGGTCCCTATCTATCTTTTTTCGACCTGGTAGCTCATCAAGAAGTAGCACACACTGGGGCTTGGTGAAAATTGCAGCCATACCAACTGACCAGCAGCTTTCTGTGAGCTTGCTGCCCTGCCAGTTGCTGTTTCTTGGCTGCTGGGTGAGCCTAAGCAGAAACAACCCAACTTTGGCGGATCAAACAAACAGCTCTGGAGCCTGAATGAGTCCCCAGAGCAACATTTTGTGCAGGCTGGTTGAAAGAGGCTAATATCTTTGAAAGCTCAGTGTCTGTCAATTTTATTTTTTTTAAAGTGTCCAAGGCACTCCAGGGTACGAGTGAGAGAGACACACAGACACACAGACACACAGACAGCTTGACTGCCTAAGCCTTGTTTCCTCAGGAAACCAGGCTGAATGTGTGCCTGGAGATATTTTTAACATTGCAAACTGTTAAGCAGTCCTCAAGATGAAGAAAAGAGTCACCTACACTACGTATTGTTTGGAGGAAGATTTCAGTGTGAAAAATGAGAAGAAAAATAACAATCCGTTCACTGCTGTACAAACCAATGATTTTGGGTTGAAAAGGTGTGCTTTCCACAACTTAAATTTGAATGAAATCAGCACCAACAACTACAACAATTTTAAATGGCTGTTCATTATAAATGTTTATAAGACAGTTCATGGCAATAGCGTCTCTTGCTGAAGCAAGATTAATTTTATTAGACCTGCTTAGAATGTTGTCCCACATAAATTTTCTGTTTCACGTGTTTCTACTCTCTTCCAGAGACATTTACAGATGCCTCCTACTTCTGCAAAAGCATCTGTCCAGTTCTCCCTGTGTAGCTAGCTTTATACTTCCTGAGTTTTGCTCATGACCTTCATCACATCCTGTGTTCTTAATTGAAGGGAAGGCTTATGTATCTTGAATATGAAATACAAAGTAGCAAGTAGGGATGAAAGAGTATTCTTTTTCTTCTTGTGAGAGTGATTATCCAGGCATACTGTCTCAAGAACCTGTAATGCAAATATGCACCTGTTACCAAAGGATAAATGACAACTGTCAAAAGATGCTGTGAGGGTAGAGTTTAGGAACATACTGAAGATACTGCCTTGTATCTTCATAACTTTGGAAATGTGAACGGTCCCAGTGATGTTAATGAAATTATCTGCAAATTTACAGTTGCAGACCTGCTAAAGAAATAGAATGTAAGCCTCTTGGATAAAACTAACCCGGGGAAATATTCCTGACAGGAACTAGTGACCAGATTGCTCCTTCTGGAATTGAAGCATAAGGTTTAGAAATGTATGTCAATCTGTTTTGCCACTGGAATGGAATTTATTCTCTTTCACCATATATTTGCATTTCAGAAGGCACAAGCTACTTTTCTTTCTAACAAGATAACTGTTCAGAATAAGGTCCAAACAGCACAAAATCCACTCACTGCAAGAGAGGGGTAAATTAGCAGGTCCTGCCCTTTCCACAGGATATTTCAGTAGGGAACAGCCTTGAGTGAGTCCTGTATCAGGACTTAACAAGCTTGCAAGGATCCCAAAGGCAAAAAGGTGGGAGTGTGTGATAATTCAGAGAGTGTGTGAATTCTCTTTACTGCCTGCCTGCATGGCTTTGTCATTAGGATGCTCCCTGGCATTGTTTTGCCTGAGGCCAGCTTGTGCTTTCCCAAGCATAATCTGGGGGATAGCAAATTCCAGGAATTACTCAACTTGGGAAGACCCCAGAGTGACTGTCCTGTTTTAGGAGGTCTAGCTGCAGACAGGAATATGAAAGTTTAGATGTGTGTGCTCAACCCGGGCTTTGCTACTTGGCTTTGGAGCCAGAACGTGGGCCCTATCTCATTTAGCAATCAAACTTCTTTAACTTATTTAGCAGTCCAAACTAAGCCTCAGTGTCTACCCTTGGTCACTTAATGGTGCATGATGGTGCTCAAGCTGGCTGTGGGTGAGCTGACATAGGAAAAGGCAGTTTGTCTGCAGAGAGAGACAATTTCAAATACAAAGGCAATGGCGCAGAAGGATTTGCAGAAGCAGGTAAGAGCTTGCAGAGCAACCCAGCAATTCCGCTAGGACCTATAAATGTTCTGCCATCATCCACACATTCTGTGGATAGATCACAACAGAAACTGTGCTGCAGGCACTGAATCTGTAGATGCAGCATACAGAGTGAAGTCTGGTCATTTCATTATGGAGCTAGTAGCTGTGCCTTTGGTTGTTCCACAACTCTGGTTGAGCAAAAGACAAGAGGAGTTCACTCACATTTGCAGTGAAAACTGCATTGTCTTGGAAATACAAGGAGAGGTGGTAGAGCTCTTTGGAAATTGTGTCCCATCCCAGGTTGCCTGTGAGAAATTAATGGAAATTTTTCTTTCCTTTAATATGTTGGAGTATTTACATTTGATGAGAAGATTCCCTTTCATGAATAATTTCATTTCATTTTGAAATGCATTTACTTTGATATACATTCTTTGATATGGATTCTCATGTGTATTCAGTAGAATGCATAAGCAAAGAGATGAAAATACTTTAAATTATTTAGTTAGCTGATCTGTTAGGATATAGAATCACAGATTTCTCTGAGACTCCACCGTGACTTCTGTGGGTACACTTGAGGTACATTTGGGCTCTCTCCTGTGCATGTTTTACCTGCTGCTCTATATTAGATATCCATAGTCTAATTCCCATGTGATTTTAACATACACATGGCCTCTAGATTACTGGGAGACTGGATACATAATGCAACATTTCAGCAGTTCTTTCACATTCTTTCTATATACCAAAACAGAATGCCACAGTCTAAAACTTCCTTGTGAGGGGAAGAAGAGGGCAGGCACTGATCTCTTCTTTGGAGAGACCAGTGGCAGGACCTGAGGGAATGGCCTGAAGTTGTGTCAGGGGAGGTTTAGGTTGGATATTAGAAAAAGGTTCTTCCCCCAGAGGGTGACTGGGCACTGAACAGGCTCCCCAGGGCAGTGGGCACAGCACCAAGCCTGACAGAGTTCAAGGAGCATTTGGATGATGCTCTCAGGCACATGGTGTGTCTCTTGGGGAGGTAATGACACATTCAGAGAGTATGCTTGTGAGTGCAAGTCCTTTGGAGTAGCACTCTGCCTATCTATCGAATCAAACAATTTCCAGGTGAAACAATATCCCAGGTGATAGCATTTAGACCTTTCTTACATGTAAAACGAAGATAAGTGCAAGCAGGTGGCTTTTCCAAGCAGTTTTGTAACTGGAGAAAATAAGCAAATGTACTGCAGCTTCTCATGGGCATCTGACACTTCTTGTTTGTTTCCTTCCCATCTTCCTTCTGAGGCCACCATCTCTTTCTCATCCTCATCCATTATTCAGTGGTACGGTGCAGCTGCTGCAGAAACTGCATTAACAAATTGAATTGAACCCATGTTTGATAAATTGAACTGGGGTTGTTTCCATAATAAGCTCCTGCTATAGCAAGGGTACAACAGGGACACTGGAACTGTTTGAAGGCATGGCATATTTGCTTGAATTCCCCATCCTACACCAGTATTGCCAAGGACAACTCTTGCCTTACTTACCTGGAAAGGTACACAATGTTTCATATTCCTATGCTTTTAAAGTGCTTTTTTTCCCCCCATTTTTATCTTCACGAGCCACTTCTCCTAATAAATATAATTTAGAAGCAAATTAAGTATTTTGGTTCTGAAGTGTAAAAGATCTTCAGGTTTTAGTCAAATACAGATTCACTAATTAATTTTGTTAAATACATTTTATAATCAAGCTGTTTAAAATTATTTCCTTCTTCATTTAAATGACAAAAGCTAATGAAGGCTCTGTTCTGTTGCTTATTGCTTGAGGTTTTTTGGAGTTTGGTCATTGTTTTTTTTTCCCAGTTGTAGTTGATGGCATCTCTAACATGGAAAGAAAATATCAAGAGCAAATTTGGACTGAAGCTTTTGTTGTTTGTGGTGTCATCTGTTAAAAAGAAGAGAATTGCTCTGAACTCATCTTTTTGGCAGATAAATAGCTGGTTATAGTGCTTTCTGTCTTGCTTTAATTGTGCTGAGAAGACATGCTTATAAGAAACGTTTTTATTTCCATCTGTTTGTTGTGACTACCAGTATAGTGTTTACCTAGTTACGTACAAACCATTTTTCCTTGATAAAGAAATATTTCTGAAGACAGTGAATTTCACTTGATTTCTATATGTATTAATGATACCGCTGTTTACAGTTCCTTCCACAAGAAAAGGGGAATTGTTTTCACCTGAGTTGCAAGATACTAGCAGTAGGAGCCAAAAGCAACTGCATTTACATTTAATACTTTTAATCCATAGGAAATTATTTGATACCACATATTTTATGTTCAGGGTGTAACATAAAAATATTAGTAGCAGTTACTTCCTGAGGACATTTTTTAAGATCGGTACTGAGTACTCACTGGTTACCTTTTGCTGTGTTTAAATGGTACTGGAAATTACCCAAGTCACAGTGAATCTAGTTAAAAGATCTAAGAACTGTAACTTATAAATCTGCAATACTATATAATGTACTTCACTGAATCAGATATGGAAGACCCGGTGTTCTTTTGAAATCCCCTGTTGTTATGGGTACAGTGCATTTGGTAGTGACGTGTTTGGGGTTTTTTACATCAGCCCATAAAATTCAAGGAAGGCTGTAAACATCTGATGAAGTTTCTTTGCAGACCTCTTAAAAGGTCATAAAAATTACATTAAAATTACTATTTACACTGATAAATAATTTGAGATTGATAAGATGCATCATGAAAGAAACAGCGAAAACAACTTATTGGCTTTTTTATCTGCCCAGATAACGTGAGACTCTCAACAAGTGAGAGGAAAAATAAAGTGAGATCATTTTTATCAGCGTTACATTTTAGTATCACAAAATTTTAAAATGTCCACACACACTATTATGTCACTAAGAACATCATAATGGACAGAGTGAAGCACGTGCAGTACTTGGACTTTCTAGAGCACACAAACTTTTGGCGATACAGTGGGAAACTTCTGACTGTAAAGCCAAAATAAATATATATATATATATATATATATGTGTGTGTGTGTATGTGTGGTTTTATATATATTTATATATATAAACACATATAATGTGAGGTACCTCATTTCAAACTACAGTGGCGCTTCATAAAGAGTAGGATAAGTGGTTCAGTCCTTTCTCCTTTGAAAAGAAACCAGAAAAGTAATCTCAAACTTTTGCAGTTTATCAGGGTCAGAAGAGGAACTACAACTGAATTGCTATTCAAAAAAAAAAACAACAACAACAAAAAAAAAACCAAACAAAAAAAAAACAGACAAAAAAATCAAAAGTTAGAAGAAAGGGAGACAGAACTTCAGTATATTTTAATCTGTTTCATTGCTAATCTTTCACTCATGAGTGCAAAACAGTATGAGTGAGAAGTTTACAAGAATAAAGACTCAAGACAGAAACATAAAAGAACTGGAATACTAAGGAATACCATTAGCATGAGATTGATAAACATGACTGATCTTCTACAGTTACACTAAAGCTCTTATGTAAACTGATTAATCATTGTCATGAATGTTAGTAGGTACATATTTTTAAAATAGCAATTTGTCCAAAAAATATAGTATTTGTGTATTCTTTGAAGGACAGTTTTACTCTAAATATATATTCTTCAAGTACTTTTAGAGCCATCTGTTACAACACAATTTAATGCAACATTAAAAAATTGTATATTAAGAATTCCAGATGAAGCGGTGTTCAACAAAGAAACTTGTTCTCCCCTCCTTTCCTTTACTGAAGGAAAATTGAATAGAGCATATAAAAATAATTTTAAAAGGGGGATAATGGAAATATAAGATATGTTTACTGTTAAAAAGGATCTGAAAATTTTAATCCAAGTTATGTATTGCTATGTGTTTTACATCATTAAAGCCACATACTGGGAATAAATGTCAACCTGGAACAAAAGTTATGTTTGTCCTCATGCAAACTTTGTGTCACAAGTAGAAAAGTAGATTGCATGAAGTAAAAGTAAGAATAACAATCAGGGAAACATATGCTAGTTTTCTTACACTCCTAAAGCTGGGAGGCAAGTAAACTTGAATTGTTTAATGATATTTTTGAAATATGAATTAAATTTAAATTTTTTACCTTCTACTCTTGAAGGTAAAAGGACATTAATATTTTAGGTCTATTTTCATTCTGCTATATAAAATAGCATATCTATTATTTTGTTCTCTAGATTTCTAGTAAAGAGGGTTATTAGAAAGAAATATGTCTTGGAAAACCAGCTGCTTTTACTGCATAAATTTATTTTCCAAAGCCTTTTTATTGGCTATGAGCCTGCCTTGCTGTCTTATGCCATTGCATCCAAATGTTTACTAAAAAGCTAAGTCATTAGGTCACCATGTTAATTCACTCACTAGAATTTGAAATGGGGGCAAAAGTAGAAATTTTAGGAGGTGTTGAAGAGTGTCTCAGGCAACAGTGTTTTACTCTGAGATGTATGTGTTTGATTCTTTGAGGATGTACTCCTTGTAACGGTTTAAATATAAAGGTCATCTTTAAAACTCTGTTCTGGACTTACAACTGAACTCCGCAGAATCAAACCACAACTCAAAATAGAAGAGATGGGAAATGCTGCAAATTATTACAGCATGTAAGAGTTTGGGCCCCGACAGGCTGAATGAGCAAAGGTCAAGAAGATAGAAAAGATGATCTGGATTACACAGTAGAAAAGCCTCTTCTGTCCCCCGTGATGCTTTAATTCTGCGAAAAATCTAACCAGACTATACCAGAATTCATCTCAAAACAATTCATACATAAACAAACTCAGTGTGAGGTTTTCAAAGAAGTGTAACCTTTATTTTCATACTAACAACTGACCTTGCCAGCTCCTGAATCCGTCTGAAGAAAACAATCTTTGCTTAATAACTGAATTGGAAATTCACTGTTTTCTTCTCTGAAATTACAGGTTACACTCAAATGAGCACCTTCAGATTACATGTTTTCTTCAGTCTGGAGAAAACAAAACTGTGAAACTCCAGTTCTTCTTCCCCCCACAGCAAAATTAGAAAAATGTCAAACCTTGATATTCCTAAATGTGAGGAGTTTTAAAAAAAAAAAAATCAATCTGCTTCTTAAACAAAACCCAAAAGTCTCTCTCATTTGCAAGTACCTTCTAAAAGTAATAGTGTTTACATATACACATAAGCACATTCACAGACTCTTGTTAAAGAAATCTGAATAATAAAATCATGTCGCTGTCACTTACAGCTAGATAAATCTTTCACCACATTAATACTTCTCCAGTTTTGAAGGGAACTGAGATCACACATAGTCGTTCCACTATAGTAGATCTTTTCTGAAAGAAATAGAAACACTTTAATTTTAATTTTTTGTGAGTTTCAGTCAGTTGCAGTTCAAATCTGTAAGGAAGAACTAAGTATATGGCTAAGCATATAATTCATTGATCCCACTGCTTCACTATACCATTCTAATAAGTCATTAAAATAAAACTCAAACCCTAAAATCATGTTCAATTAGGGAGACAGATTTTTAAAAGTCCTCAAGAAAATCAGAACTGAAAATGGATAAAAATCTCCATCTTTAGCATTATGTATTAATATTCTATATATATATATATAAAACCACATTAGAAAACATATCTGAAATATATATCTATACAGAATAGTCTGCCATTGGCAAAATAGACTGTATTCTGAAAGATGTCAAACTCTTTTTAAGGAATAGACCTTTCCAAATTAGAAGAAAGGCTTTTTTTTGACCTCTACAAAACCCACGAAAGCAAACCTCCAGCTGCCACGTAATGAACAACACAAGACCACAATGATAAACTGACATTAGCAGCTGCATAGCATGTGTGAATAAACAACTCCTTAATAAAACAAATCCCTTTTTTGTTATAAATGACAGAACACACATTTCATGCCGATATGACCTTGTGAAAAAAGGAGTTTTATCACCATTTGTTTCAGCCACATGTTCTCATTCACAATATTGCTTATAGAACTAAAAAATATTTATCTTATGGATTAGAGTGCTGGTTTCTAGCAGATTCCACAGCTTTTCATGACGCTAATGAAGTGAATTCATAACACTAAATATCACAGCCTCTTTACTAAACCTTCACTCAACCCTAGAACTAAAATATTTTTGAAGTACTATTTGTCTAAGTTTCTGATCACAGTATTACTTTAGAAAAAGGGACAGACAGAGAGAGAGAAAGGAAGTCATTAAAGGAAAGAAAGGAATGAAAAGAAAAGGAATCATGTATTCTTTCTATGTCTGATAGCTTCTCACTCTTTTAAATCTCTTCTAGCCTCACACTTTAACAGTGTTTTGGGGAATAGCAGAGCCTTATTCTGAAGCCTACAGGGTCATTTAAGAAGTGGCAGTTGACTTCTTTCCTTTTCTAGGTACTGACCCCTCATTTCACAGTGGTTTTTAGGTTATTACTGGATTATGAACTTGCCACACACCAATAGAAAAACTGAAAGGAAATAGTGAACTTGTCAGTAACTTTGCAAGACTTTGGATAGGAAGAGGAGTTCAGTGTTCACTTCTAAAACATTTTTGTTATTACATCTAAAGAGGGAGAAAATGTATCAAGATGAACTCTGCCAAAAAGAAAAGGAAAAAGAAAAAAAAAAAAAGGAGAAAAAAGGCAACAAAACCAACAACATTTCAACTAAAAACCTGTAAGACTGAAAATTTTCCTTCTACTGAATACACAGGTCAGGATGTGGCAGTTAAGACAAGTTCTACTGTAATTTAGCATTCAACAATCAAATTCAACCAATTGTTTTAAACTTGGCAGTTTAAAAGGCTTGCTCTGCAAAGACCAGGTGCATGGTCTGTAAATCATAGAGATCAAATAGTTTCTCTGATGTGATGGAGAACCACAAAGAAACTGTGCACAAATTAAAAGAGAGAATTAATAGAAAGAAAAGAAAGTGAAGCCATGTCTAATATAAATAATTCCTTTGAAATTGGAAAAAAATAAAACCATACTCATGCCAAGGCATTTCTAAACTATCAAAGATGACCGTAATGCTTTAGATGGTGCATTGTTACTATACCCTTTGGAGCTCTGAAGTTCTGAACCCACAGCTTCAATAGTGAAGAAATTAGGACATACAGGAAAAACATCATCTGAAGCCTGGGATTTTAGTGAAACTAGCTATGGACTGAAGCACTGTATGGAGTGCAACAGTTATGAAAACTCTGAGTCTGGAGGAACCCCAGTTGTTTTCCTGATCTATATCAAACCAATGCTTGTGACAATGCTAAAAGAATTTATTAAACATTATAAATTAAAATGAGAAAACTGGCACTTGTTAAAATTATCAGCTTTCTCAGTTAATGATAGAAAATGTCATTATGATGAATTGCTGTTCACCTACACTTTTACCAAGTTTTAAAAGGCTGGTACTAATAGTACTGGCATATACAATATCATTTACACCCTTCTCTGATTTGTGTCCTTCATTCTTTCATGGTCTAACCATCACGTAGATTAAATACACATATGCAATACAAACATATTTTTTTATTATATATAAAATCTAAGATCACTGTTATAAAAGTATTCATGAGAAGGGTCTAAAGATAGGAACTTTGATAAATTTAATATTTTACTATCAGCTAGTGCTTTTGAAAAACTGCTCCTAAATGATTATTTTCTTTTTACACCAGGGTATTTTCTTTTTAAACAGAGTTTCAACTCTAGGTGTGAACCTTAGGAGTTCGTTTTCAGAGTTAAAATTTTCATTCACTCACAGATATTCAGTAGTGAGGATTTGAAGAAACACAAAAACCCCAAAATGCTGCAACATAAGGATCATGTGAACTGGTAGCACTGCTGTGTGTTCAAGATTTGTGTATACGGATTGGAAGATTAGAAGATAGATACAGAGCTTTCACTACATGTCTTGAATCTCACATCGAAGTCTGTGACGACCACCTGAAATGTCAGGAGCAGATATGCTGACTGCTATGTCAAGTCACTCCTTGGAATCCTAGCCAAAAAAAAGCCAGCTAAGAAAGTTCTCTCTGGTACTGAAGACAGAAGGAAATAAAAATAAAAATAACATCAAAAAAAGAAGGCCAAAATGGAAGAATGGATGGGGTGAAGAGTATCTTTTTTTTAATTATTATTTCTCGAAGTATCGGCTGCTAGCTGTAATATCTGAGTGTCAGTAAGCATAGTGGTGTATACCATTCAGTGCATATGCACCATATGTGGCCATCTGTTACATGGAAATTATCAACATCATGGAAAAGTTATAAAATATATACATGTTATTACAATAAATACAAATACTGACTACTACTACAACAAATAACACTTTCTTGCAATGACTAATACCAAAATACCAAAGCCTCTGAGTAAGAGGGTTGTCAACAATTATTTGATAGTTGTTTTCTGGTGTTTTGTTTTTTTTTTTCAAATGTAGCTCTTATAAAGATGGACAAGGGGGAGGGAGAGAAGAGAGGAAGACAGAAAGGAATTTGAGCAAATTCCCTATCTGCAAAGTATCACCCATTAGGAGGCTGTTACATGCTAAGAGCTTTGTCCTGCAAAAACAGTACTAATTCCACATCAATAAAACTGTCTGCATGAATGCTCACAGCTGGGTGATAAAAAGAGAAAGAGGAGAAGAGCTGGAGAGCAGCTCAGCCTTTCTTCAGTTGTTTATGCATCTAAAATGCAACAGCTGGGGACCATTGATCTGGTATGTACCGTATGGGTGCAGGATGTCAGACTGCTCCCCAAGCAAAGAGCACTGCACTGCAAACAGCTGGTTTTACTATTGCATTCAAGTGCTTCATTGACTCCATTTCAGTGTCTCTCTCTCCCTCCCACTGAGCCGAATTTCATGGAGGGAAGATATGATCACAACACTTGTCTGGTTGTTAAACCACAGATGGTTTAACTACTCTGAAGTTTACAGAGAAAGGAGAGTGGAGACAAGGAAAATACCCATTGCCTCATTGTTTATGTATTTTGGTAAATATTATTTTGTACTATTGCTGAAGGTTGATGTCGTCACTGCTATCCCCCACACTCTCAACCATGGAAGTCAGGGGCACTGCAGAAACAGGCAGTATCTGAACTGCCTGTTCTTCCAACAGACCTGTAAATTTGAAAAGGTAATAAAACAGATGTTATGGATGTATAATTAATTTCCCTTGTATTTCACATGTGATATTCTGATAGGCTTTAACAATATGACAGGCATCAAAACTTCACTGCATTTCTTCGTTTTTCCAGAAAAGCAAAACAGAAAGGATATGGATCAACTGATCTCCGGAGAACCTTAGCAAGGACAACAGCAAATACAGAATAAAAGTTTCAGCTAAGAAAAATCCTTGCAAGCAATAAATGCACTTAAGCAATAATAATTCATTATTTTTTCCTTCACCAAATAGGAAATATCTTGAATTCACTTAGCACCTGAGAACTTCCTGATAGTCTTATACCTGATATGTTCCCTGCCAGGGTGCACAGGTGAAGCTCAAGTGAAAGCACTCAGTATTTTTCTTCACTCAGTACACCTTTGCAGATGTTTAGGTGTATCCTGTCTAAATAGGAAGACAGAAAGCTTGTACTGCACCAATCACAAGACACGGGCTTTGCCTTTTGGAGGCAGCCATGGTGAATACTGCAAAGAGAATCCAAGAATACTAAAACAGCCTCCTATCACATGGAGGAGAGAAAATAGTGTGCCACTTGCAGCACCAAAGAAATACAGTCAGTTTGAAAGACTGCACATAGATACATAACTGTACGTGTTGGACAGGAGGGTCAAAGGTAGACACAGCAAGTCAAGAACCAAAACTCACAGAAGACTCTCTCCTGTGAAAGGAATCTGAGGCATTATGGACTCCCAGTCTGTACCCGTGCTGGCTTAGGAGCCTAGTTTCAGGCATTGGGCATCCTTTTAGAAATCTAGCAATGTCTGTGCAGGAAATGAGAGTCTCCTGCTGCAGAATTCCTCAGGAAGAACATCCTTTTGTACCTATTGGTAAAGATGTTCATCAGGTATTCCTTATCCTTTTTATTAGTTAAGTTTACAGTACCAGAGCAGATTTCATATGAAGCAGGTTGTGTAGCTGTTGTGCAAGGAACCTGGATGGCAAGTTTAAGCAGATGGTACCCTCAAGTATGAATGCAGTGATGCTCATACTTTCCTTTTTCACAGTAAGAGAGCAAAAGAAGGTGGATGTGAACATATTGTTTTGTAATTCCCTCAGAAACAATAGTGATTTAAAGGTCTTTACAGTAAAATTTTTCCAATGACAGTGTGACTAATTAAAAATAAATATTAAAAAAAAACCAAACTAAAATCAACAAAACTAAACAAAAAAAAACCCTCACAAGAAACAATAATCTCCCTGAGATGTCTCCAGAATTTAAGCGGGCACAAGTTGCAAAACCAGGCTTCATGATTCCACAGTGACATAAGTAAAAGCTGGAAAGGGAACAGTCTTAATCTAATCATAAGCAACTACAGAAACTCTGTGTCCCAGCTGTGATCTCAGGAGAACTACGTTAACATAGGGGTGTTGCTAAATGTCTGTGTCCCAAATAGCTGAGACCCGTGGAGACCAGCCTCAGATAATGAGGAAAAGAAGGTTTGCAATTGCTGAATACAAGCAGAAAGTAGCACAACTCTACATGTATCTATCCCCATACCACCTATAAAACTTGAAGTGCATTGAACATAACATTTAACTTTGGCTGAACTTGATAAACAACTTGAACAGGCTAAGAAATGCTTAAGTAGCCTCTCCTGCTTTCTCAGCTAACTCACTAATAATTCAAACATATTTAGGCAGGTTCAACTGCAAGACACTCCTAATATGTCTTTAACCATTCCAGTGCAGAATACTACAGCTCAGTTCTACAGCAGTGTTTACACACACAGGCCCTGACGGAGTCAGTGATGTGCAGCTCTGAGTGTCTAGATGCCCAGACACTTGTGTCAGTCTTTGGACAGGTATTTCTTTTTAGAACAGGCTTTTGCACAAAAGAGGAGTTGAGCATCACACAGTGGTAAAACCACAAAAATTATGATTTGCTTTATGGTTAATGACTTGTGAATCTTTATATGTATTTTTAAAACATTTTTACATAGAGAGAGATATATATGTTGTTTAAAATATTAAAATGTTGTTTCATCTTGTTTTTCAGCTCTTCACTCACCCATCTACCATTTTGTCTGGTCCTCCACATTTGCATACTTTACCATTGGAAGTTTATTGTCTTATTCTTGAAGAGGAAAGTGAGGAAACAACTGTGAGCTTCATAGTGCAATGAGGGGAACATGAAAGGCAGCAGAGCCCTATGTGGAACTGTGTCCAGAGCTAAGGAGATTTGTGCACTGCTGAAGTGCTTTCTCAGGAGATATTGCAACAGAGGTAGGCCTGTGAATTTTCAGTCCAGATTTGTTCATAAATTTCCTGTTCATGCTGTTTTGACTTGCTAACATGTACCTAAGCCCATTCAAAATAGTACTGTTAATGCCTGGACTGAAAGAAAGGACAGTAAATGAAAACCATAGGATGGTTGCTCCTAAACCATTTTTTCAGATCTTTATAACTTTTAATACTTCTTTTTCTTTGTAGTCAGGTGGAAGAAATTAAGCAGTTTTAAGATAATTTGTTTGGCTCTGTACTAGAAAGAAGTAGAAGAAGAGATAAGAGCAGACAAAAAGCCATTTCACTAGAGTGCCAAGTGACCCCTGCACTAGATGCAAGCAGGCAATGTGCAGCTGAAAGCAATGACCAAACTCTTCATTGTTACTGCTGATTAAAGTCAGTGACTTTGACCTTTTCCCCTGAAGAAAAAATGCAAAGGCAGTTTTATCTGTCCTCACATTCAGTAAGGTGAGTGGCATTTTTTAATCCTCTTATACCTGATTTTTCGGAGGGGGTGTGAAAAATTACTATCACTTGTATACACTTCAGAAGCAAAATCTAACAGATCTGTCTTGGCCAAGAAGTCCAAGGTGCATTTTACTAAATTGAAAAGTGCACAGTTATTTTTATTAGTTGTCACCTTAGTTGCTAAATTCCCTAAAATATCGTTGAATTTTGACCTCACAGAGTGGCTTTTCTCTTAGTTTCAGCAGTTCCTGAAATACAGATGTACATAAATTTACTGATGCAGTGGCATAATCTTTTATGTTACTGGCAGATTTTGTGTCATAGTATCACTGAGAAGAGGGGAAAACAGTTTAGAAAAAAAAAATAAGCAACCCATTTTACCCCTATGACCTTAACCGTCATTCTTTTCTCTCGTACCAGACCAAACTCTCTTGCAGCCTTAAAAATGTTTGTCTAAGTGTTTTCTTGCCATTGTTTTTTATTGTTGCATACTTCTGCACTTGTGTAAGGAGAGCTTAGTGACAGATGAAACAGAAAAAACTGTGAACTACAATAAATATGTATGTCAAAGTTTTCCAAGGGGAAGGAAAGTGCCAAAGAGCGAGGTAAGATTTAGTGATAAGCAAAAAAGCCCTTAAAATACAGCAACTCTAAGATATATAAAAACATTGCTTTAAGAAAATTATTCTTTTAAGAAGACAATGTTAAATATCTTTGAAATATATGACAAGCATGCTTCTGTTCACAGTAGAAGCTCTTAACTCATTACTGTTAGGAGAGATTTCTTCAGCATAAACTGAATTTAGTGGTTTAATTTGTATTGATCCAGATAAAAAGGCAAGAAAGAAGTTAAATCCTTGAGAGGTGCATATCAGTCTTTATGCAATTATTTATTAATGTTGTTATTTTGGCTTTTTTTCCTCAAAATTCCTTGCAGAGAGCCATAATATTTTTGTATTTTGTAGTATCTTAAAGAGTTTGTCACTTTTTATCCATGAGAAATGGGTGAAATTATCCACTCAGAGTCAAAAATTTTGAAGTGAAAGGATGCCATTCCCTAAGATTGGCCATGTTTTTTTTTTCCCCACTGATTTTGTGTTTAATCCTAGATGGGGATTTTTCTTTTTCTGATCCCAGTTTTCTATAAAGGAGCACACACTGCAGGATTTAGTATGTTACGGAAAAGTTACGTATGACAAAGATCTACCCCTGGGCTTTCCTTCTCTGAAAAACCATTCTAAGGAAGTTCAGTTGCATAATTATCAGTAAATAGTGAATACAAGAGGTGTTGGTGGTTGACTAAAGCCCCTTTTTTGCAAGTTTATTTCATAACTTCAACTTTTAATTCTTTTACAAATTACCCATCTCTAATGACTAAAACATTCAAGCTTGACTGTAGATTGGACAACTTGAGTCACAGTGTTGCCAGTAACAGTGAAACCTGTGGTTTAAGGACTGGGCAAGGTTGCAGGAGATGCAAATTCTGGGTTTTTTTCTGCCCCAAACTTCCTCTGTGGTCTTTGACAAATCATTTTAGCCCTTTGTACAAGTGAGTCCAGTTCTAAAATATAATTTAGCCTTTGGAGCTTCCATGTGTGTTGTGACAGCAGTGTGACTTAACACAAGCAACCAAAATATAAAAAAAAAAGAGTACCTGGACAAAGAGAAGTTGTTTTGCAGACCATCTAAGGGAAACAAAAATCACATAATTTTTGGACCCCAATCCCATAACTAAACCCATGTGAACAAAACTGTGAGCTTTCATGGACTTTTAGGGGTTTGTTGGTTGGTTGGTTGGTTGGTGGGGTTTTTTGGGGGGAGAAGGGTATTGGAGCTTTTGTGGTTTTGGTTTTGGTTTGGTTGGTTGGTTGGGTTGGTTTGATTTGGCTTTTCTTTTTTTGTTTTGTTTTTTATTTATCTTTAAAGCAGCTACCTAGAGGTTTGGGACTCTGAATCAGGATCATCAATGCAACTTTTTTTCCGCTTACAATAGCCATGCTAATTAACAGCTAAGTCATGGACTAAATTGCATTCACCCAGGAAATAACTTTTGATAGTGTAATGGTGAAGACTATTGCAAAAAGCTCACCAAGAAAACTATTAACAGCAAGACAGAACTAAAAAAATATGGTAGTGATGAAAAGAAGATAGCAGTGGGGAACAACTCCAGCTTAGATAGAAGGATGAAGTCAAGTGTAGTGCTGTAAAGATGAATGCAGTGAATTGTATGGAATAGCCCAGAAAAACCCAGACAGTTACTGTCTATATTCTGGCTCACTGAATAAACCCAAATTCCCTGGTGGCCATGCTCCCAATGACAACTTTTTTCTGAAATGACAGTAAGAAATGTGAAAGCTGTCATTTTTCTTCTAAGTGAAATCTGGATGCAAAGATGGAAAAAACCACGGCAACAAGAACTCCACTTTACAGAATAATAAGGCATATATATATATATATACACACATGCACACAGCTCTGACTATATACAGGCATAATTACTATGTTTGTATCTTGTTCCAACATACAGGCCCTTTGCTGAAATGAAACACCTAAGAGAAAGACTGTAATTCATTTTGTTGCTCAACTTTTGTTACATTTTGGTGCGCTGGCAGCCACCTTCATATCTCAGGCTGAAGCCCATAGAGCAGACTGAAAAGATACTTAACCTCTTAAATCATGTCTCCTATTTTCTGTTATCTTACAATTCTAAAACTTCTTGGCAGAAGTATGAGGATGCTAACACCAGAAGTTCTTGCTTGTATATTGTACTTTTGCTTATGGTGGAAATAACAGCCTTTAAATGTGGGTTCACAAACGGGATTGCCTTTTGCCCAAGCGTATCAGGTCTTGTTCAGTCAGTTCCCAGCTCTTTTAACACACTGCATGATTTGTGCATTTCCCATTCAAATCTCAGTGTTGTTCATCAAATGCTGGGTCTTACAGGAATTATCAAGTTCAGAATGCCCTTATACTTGATTTAAAATTCAACTCTCTAGTTCCTCAGTAAGAAGACTATGGCAGCCAGTGGGATGTGGTGACACCAGAAGAGGATTTCCCTCTATCCAATCATTAGAAGTTAAATGTTACGTTGTGTTTACCTCCATGTTCACTTCCTGTTCTCTTTTTGGACCCTTAGACTTCTTCCTAGGTGTACACGTGGATTTAGGTTATGTTGTAAAGAGTTTATACATACGTACAACAAATAGCTCAAGGAGTAGAAATAAATCAGAAAGACAGAAATTGGAAAAACACAGCCATCTTTTTAGTACACACTGACCTGAGACAATTTTCTCAAATATATATTTCCCCTAAAAGCTGAATTTTCCAATATTTTCATTTATATTTCCTAGGTTTAAATCATATCAGAATAGAGACCTCTGGAATAATATTAGCTGTACTACTGACTTGAAATGGTATTTCCTTCTGGAAAGCTAAGCATTTTAAAACAGACAATTTGTTTGTTTCTAGGAAAAGACAACAGATTTTCTTGAATTCACTTTTCAGTTCATTTCAAAATTCACTGGACATTCTGATTTTTTAGGATTTGCCCTGTAGAAGTTACGTAGTATCTCAAAATTAATAGAGAAAGGAAACATTCCCTGCATCTTCAAAAAGAGTAACTGATGGAGTCCAAATTTTTTTTTTTTTTGCATTATTGAAAGATTTATTTCTTTCTTTCACACTGCACATATTATCTATGAAGCCAAACAGCTGGGAGCCAGGACAAGTGTATATGTTACACTCCATACGTTATTACTACCACCTCTGTTAAAAAAGTGGGTTCTTTAACTAAATCCTTCTTGTCAAAGTGATATTTCTTCAGGTCACAAAGTGATCAATGTTCTGCCACCAAAAGAAAAACAAATGCTGAGGCTTTGGGGGATGGAGCCTGGAGAATAATTTGCTTCTTTTTTAATCTCGACCCACTGTTATCTACTTTTTTGTTAATCTTGTGTTATCTTATCTACATGCCAGAAAGCCTCACAGCAATTTGTCAGTAATAATAGTACAGTAACACACTATGTATTTAAAATGGCCCTGAAGTGTACCCTAGGAAATAGAATGTATACAATCTTTCCCTTTAATTTTCTAATTACATCTTTGTGGGGAGGATGGATATACATCATTGAATACTGAGCAACTACTTCTACTTTTAGGTGGACTAAACAGTACTGAGTTTCTGTAAAAAGGCTGAGAGGTTTGTACACTGAATTTGGATACCTACCTAGAAAGCAAAAAGTCATCTAGAAAATCAGCAAGAAGGGTGGACCTCTAGATACTGTAAGGACTTTTGCTTCTGGATGGGGCACAAGCTCCTGGTCCACTTTTGCTGGGAACTTCAGATGAATCAAATGTGGAGGACAGTGGAAAGAGATGACCAAGATGACCTCCCATCTCTAATTTTGAATGCTGTGATAACTTGCTGTCAACATTAAGACAGTAACATTTCAATAACAGAGATTCCTTGTACTGAGTTCTGTCTTTCCTGGGTTTTTTTCTGTATTTTAATTTATAGATACAATTATTTTTATATTAAATATAATATATTTATTCATCTACATATAATATTATATATAATATATAAAATAAATATAATAACATTATATATATAATATTTTATATTTGTCTATATAGGTTTTTTTCCAATTTTTAAAATATATATATGTATAAATGATAGAACCCTAAAAGAGCTCAGGTTGGAAAGGAACTCAAAACACCACCTGGTCCAACATTTCATGGGAAAAGGAGGCTAGATGAGATTATCAAGCCTCCTGACTAATCATGTCTCAGAATCTCCAGTGATGGGGACTCCACCGTGACCCTGAAGAGGTTGTTGTAGTGATTGCTGTTCTCACTGTAAAAAGATTTTTACATGAGGTCCTATCTGCCTAAAAGGAAGGTAAGTACAATTAAAACTATTGCTCACTTAGCTAAAACATAACCATTAATAATAGATATCACTCAGGAGGCATCACCTATAACTGCTTATCTCTTTTCCCTATTAGCTTCTGTGTCAGCAAACCAAAACAGAGAAGACATAACTTTTAAACAACCTCTAGGAGTGAAGAAGTGGGGTGTTTGTTTACACTGACCAAATAAATCCATTAAAATAAAGACAGACAAGCAGCCTTCCCCATCAATGACAACAACTTAGGATTAAATGAACAGTGCTTCAGGGGTCGTATCATTCACCTGGGATTCTCCCTCAGGATTTCAGAGAAAGGGTGAGAGATGGGGAATGCTCTGAGAGATAATAACCACACACACATTCCTTCACCACAACCATTTTGCACAAATCATTTCATTTCTCTCTTCTACCTTCAAAAGGCAGCACTCCGGAGTGCCTCATTTCAGAGAACAACCACGCCGAGAAAAGACACCAGGCACCATCCAAACAATGGAGAGAGGTGAGAGAGAAACCACTTTGAACAGTGGTGAGGGGCACAGAGACCTGGAAATATAATAGAGGAAACTCTAACTTTGCAGGTAAAGAGATTATATTACTTTATCTGACCTCTGGGGAAAATATTTAGCTTATGGATAGTGAGGAAGCTGCATTCTGCATGTATGAAATGATTGCTTATTCATTCTGCTCTATTGACTCATCTTCCTTCCTCAAGAGTTGACAGTGCCCTTAAAAATGCAGCAATCCAAAGGAAGAGGCCTGGAGATGTTTCCCTTTCCTCCTCCTATTTCATTTCAGTTTGCAGTATTTAAAGGTTTTATATATGTCTGCCTTGTCAGCCCGTGCCAGCCTTTTTTCTCTAAATGAGTAATTCCTGACCCACTGACCTAAATCTCCAGCCACAGCATGTTTGCTAGAAAACTGCTAGTCTGGTATGACCACAGTTCATTAAAAGACTACCACATTCATGTTTTCTTCCTCACTTCATCAGTAAGAGAAAAACACAGCACAGTTCATTAAATAAACATGAAAGAAAAATATGAATTGCTTGTACCATGATTTAAGACTTACACTATTTTTACACGGTTCACTTGTAGGTGAATTACAAGCTAAATTTTGAATACACTAAATGCAGAAACTGCAACTGCTTTCATACTCTCTGGCTACAGCTGTCTGGCAGAGGAACCCAAATAACAGCCATGGTGGGGGAAACTTGAGTTGGAGAATATACATAATTTTAAATCTCAGATACCAAGATCAAAGTAGAAGTCCACTTTGGACAATTGTCCTTAAGGAGTGGGTTATATTCTGATATGATTTTTATTTAAAGAAAAAAAAATGTTTATTATTTTCTGTAGCTGAGCATGTTCACTTCAGTTAAGGTAAAGTGTTACCCTATACGTTTTCACCTCAGTACATGATCAAGGATGTTTCAGGGAAGGTCTGCACATGGGATTGGTATGGTTATATTAAAAAAATGCTTAATTCAACATTGACAACTTCACCACATGAGGTCAAGAAGTGCTGACATAATATCCCCGCAGGGTTTTTGGAAATAGTGAAGGCGAAGACAAGAGAATGGAAACAGTATGTAAGACAGATAGGCTGAACAAAAAGAACAAGAGACTATTTTGTAGAAGTGATTTCCAGGGTTCAAACAATTACTGCACATCTAACTAAAATCCAATTGTTCTCATCCGTGATCTTTAAGGCATTTCTCCTTCTCACAAAAAGTTATACAGAATATTTTTGTTTTCTGTTTTATAATCCATTAAATCAAAAACATATGAATGAGGTTTATGCAATGACATATGGAAGCCATTAATGCTGCTTTCGCTCTCAACTAAGTACCAAGTTCTGTACTCCATAAGAAAAACTCTAACTGAATTCACTGTGAGTTTTTCTTGCATAAAAGGAAAAAAAAAATTGAGTAATAAACATAATGATCTGTAGGCTACTAAAATGGCTCAGTGACCCCTATGTCAGTCCCTTTTAATAATGGATACTCTTGTTTGCAGGATATAAATTCTCACTATACAGTGAGTGATTGTTTTCTGTTCAACTGGGGACCAATTTGCTTTCCACGAAATCAAACGCAAAACTCCAATCGACCTCTGTAGGAAGCAGGATTAAGACTTTTACATAGTTCCTTTATAAGAAATCTTCTGTCTCCACAGGCACCACCTTCTCAGTTTGCTATTGATATGCCTGAGTGTTCAATCAGTGTCAATCACACGTTTCTTTACAAAGAGAGTGCGGAAAAACTTACAAGGTGAAAGTTGCAAAAATCAGAGACACTCAAACCTCTGTATATTTTCTAAAGAAAGGCCCCCATTAGCTTTTTAAGGAGATGAGTAAACAAAAAAATTATCAGATACTTTTTTTTTTTCCCAATCAACAAATGCCTCAAGTACTATTCATCTTGATCTCAGCTCAAGTTTATGGAAACCAATGGCAAAAGAAACCTTTCACAGCAGTAAATGGGAGCGGATTCAGAAATACTTTTGCCCTTGTGAAGTAAAAAGTATAAATAAGAAATTTCATTAGCATTCCCGAGTAAAGATAGAAAAGTTGTTATGTGAAGTTTCAAAATTCAGGCATTCTGCATCAAATGCTGGTCATATTCTCTGTTATTCTCTTTGTATTTGTGTATTATTCTTCCATAAATATTGCTCACCCTTGTGATTTCTCCAAGTCATAAGATCTTTGACACTAGAAAGTAAAGATGGAAACTGAAGATTAGAAATAATTTCCAGCAAAAAATATTAAATATATGAAGTGTTCTGACCTTCATGTATTCCCTACTCTGTTGAACAACAGCATTTACTTATCTGTGATACAACACCATATATTTGTGAACCTGTATGTGCAAAGGACAGATTTATATAGACTTACATAGTCTCTACAATCCATTAGAGTATTTAAACATGTTTAATTTAGAAGATAAAATCTGTTCTTAGAAATTGGAAAGGAGAATTCAGATAACACTGCAGTACAATGATTACTTGTTCCAGTGTTTTTCTTGGAACTGGCTGATGATTCAGATCTCAGTACATTCTCTAGTACTTCAGAAATTCATTGCAAGGTTTGATAGAAAGCAAGAGAGATAAAAGAAAGAGGTAGAAAATAGAGAGAGGAAGAGGGAAAGAGGGAAGGGAAGAAGGCAGAACAGGACAGGAGAGACAAGAAACCACTCATCTAGGTGTCTTTTATAATGTGTCACAGGAGCTCCATTTGGTATCATACCACATACCACTCAGACTGTATGGCCAGAAGCAAGCTAATAAAAATTATTTCTATAGAATTTAACATATAATCTGGCAGGTAGTGAAAGAAAACTGTTGAGGTTAGGGCAAAGTTATCATTCTACATGGAAAGTAGTGAATCATCACCAAGGTTGAAATAAACTCACTTGTTTCAAATTACTTAGTGGAAAGTGATTTTGTATTTTTCATAATATGCTGTTTTAGTTCTAAGGAAATTCAGTGTGGAATGTCAGAATTTAATGGAGAATTACGTCTTCTGTTTTCACTAGTACAGCTGTACACCACAAATTATGGGAATTCCAATGTACATTTCCTTTGATATGTTATTTTAGTGTATTCCTCATAGTCATTTCCCTCACGTAACATTCAGTACAGTATTCTTTGATTTTTACTTTTTTTATGAGAATCATATTACATCTAGACAACATTTTGCAGGGTTCTGAGAACCTGAATGAACCAGCACTCCTCCTAATGGGCCATAAATGCCTTGTCTTCTTTTTCCCCTCAAATATCTCTCAACTGTGAAAAGGCAAGGCTATCAAAGCCTCCAAATATTTTACTATTTTGGAGTCAGATTTTAACATAATTCTATGCTGTTGTGATTACATATTTACTTAGATGTGGACTACACAGAAATCAGTGGGCGGGAAAAGGCCAACTCAAACAATTTTCCAGCAACCTTTCCAAGTTAAATCAAAGGAAATGTTCAGGCAACAAAGAGCTCTTTACTTTTGCAACCAATGCTTAACTACCTTAGGGACTACTGACTAAGATTCTTGTTTCCTGGTAGGTTTCTTATAGATTTTGAAAAGATGTTTCTGAAAGGTCAGGAGGATGATCATTAATTTGAAGGTGGTTTTTCAGAGATGTAGGCATGAAATGTCTGTGACTTGTATCCTCTTTCTACTGTAATGAAAGAATTTATTTTTTTTTCAAGAACACAACTATTAGCAGTTTACTTATCAATTAACTTATTGGCAGTAACATCGAATGATCTTATCTGCAACTGAAAATGAAGAAGAAAATTCACTTTTCTGACACTGACATTGCAAAAGTCATAGAGCTAATATTTTCTTTATTTTCATTTACTAGATGGTGAGAAAAAGGAGGGGGTTTTCTATCTCAGTGAATAGAAAGGCAAAACTTCTGCTGATTGCAGTGGTTCCAGAATTTTACCTGTAAAGATCAATCAGAGTTATAAGAATTGCTGGATGTATACACTGCTTTCATAAGAAAATGCTATTTCACAAAGTTTACTTTTGCTTTACTTAAGATTTTTTAGTACATTGGAACATTAACCAGTGTTGAATGTGAATACAAGGTATAAAAATAATGATCTCTATGCCATTATTTTGTTTACCTCATACATTTAAAGCCATGAAAAGTAGTTAGAATAAACACTGAAAGAGAAGGTCTGAAAGTCTCAGAGTGGATGTCCTGTTGTAGCTTAGGAAAAGAAGTAGACTTGCTGATTGGAACAGCATGAGGTTCGTCACATCATGAGTTCCCTGCCCCTCTAAAACTGCTGCAGATGAACTTTATTATCCCTTCATGGAAAAAAAAATTAGGTCCCACGACTGTTATCCAGATGTAGTTGGAGAATCTCTAAGTCATGCAACTGGAAGTAAAAACAGTCGGACAGAGTTGGCCCACCGTTCAAGTCCGTAGTTATCTTTGTATTTATATACATATTTATGCACAAAAATATCTGCAGCTATAAAAAGATATACACATATACCTGTATATGTGTACCTGTGTGCTCACAGACATGCTTCCTGAAGCCCTAAGAAATATACTTTTTTCAGTAATTTGGCTCTTTTTCTCACATTTCCAGGATAAAGTACATAATTGCATTGTGTTCTCCTGCAGACTAAAGTACCGAGATCGGGTGTTCTGCTGCCCACTTAAGAAGAGGATTAAAACAACTTAGTTAATACCCAGAAAGTGAATAAATATCATCACATACATGATCCTTGTCTCTTCCTTCTACTTTTTCAATTAGTTTATATCCAGCGTCTTTCCTCAGATTTCTTTTTTGTAGAAAAACAAAAACTCACGGTGAAGTGAATACTTCATGACAGTAGCTTTTAGTACAAACATGGAAAACATCCTATTTCTCACAATTAGAGCAGAATTTTTAATGAGTTTCATAGATTAAAAATTACAACAGGTGAAGACAGACAGCATGTTCTCTGTGCTAGCAAAGACACAAGGTGAATATTCAAAGATGCAACCAGAGAAAGTTGTTATATTTAATGTGACACGTTCTGGAGAATAACCATGGACAAATGTCATAGGAATACACACACATATTATGTACACAGAACTGCAGATAATTTGTCATGGCTGTTGGAATGCATGACACACCCATGAAAGAATGGATTCATCAACAAATGTTTCCAGTTCTCACAGACTGAGCTGAGTGCATTGTCCAGCTCAACTAGTGGCATGTCACTGTGGTAGCTTATCCCAAAAAGTATCAGCTCATGCCTGCTCTTAGAATCACACAGAAGCCATTTAGGGACATTTAGGGACTTCATAGAGAAAGGCTCTGGCTTACAGTTCTGTGTAATACACGGAAGTCAGAAACTTTCACAGATTTTCAGTAAATGCAAAAATATGCTTAAATCCATTCTTTAGCATCCTGGTCATAAGCTTCTGTATGGTAGCAAAGAATCTACATAGATTATGGCAGACAGTTTATGAGACACATGTTTTAAATTGATTTCAATACATACTGTAAATGACTTGAATTACCCTTTATGAATTAAATCTAATGTAATGCAGATGTTGGATGTGTTAAAATTACTGTTTTAGGGACAGCAGTCTCTGAGCACATTCTGTCAATGAACCTAATTCACACTCAAGAGTTTCTACTGTTGTCAAAAGTAATGGCATCAACTGTGGCATGGTTATCCAACAGGGAAGAGTTTAATATTGTCTTATCAGCCCCTTACCCTATAAGACATGTATTACAAGGTACCATACTTATTTCTGAGACTTAGATCCATTTAAGATTTCCTCTTCTGCAGTGCAGTGCACCCTTCCCTCCTACCAAGCCTTATCATGGTCCTCATCTAGGAGGTATCTTCTGCCAGGTACCTGCAGAATTGAGAAATATTCCGTCATTAAATCTCTATAAAAGAAAAAAGGCAGTCCAGAAAGCCAAAAAAACCCTGTAGATATTACACTCTTTTATTTAAACAGAAAGTCCATCAGGAAATGCATAATCTTTTAATGAACTGAAAGCTTCTGACGCTTTTTCTGGGAGTAGCATTCCAAAAGTTCAATTTTTCTACTTTCTTTAGCATAAGAACTAAGCCATGGTACTTCAGAAGTCCCAGGTGAAAAGGAAAAAACAAGTTTTACACCTCTCCTAGATTTGGGCAAACCAGTAAGAATGCACATTTTACCAAGTCTTGCACATTAATCATATTTAGCAAAAATTACTTTTTAAACTTAAATAGCATTATGTTTACCATTTAAAGAATTGAAGGCAAACCTTAGTCAGTTGCCTCCATTAAACTTTTAACTCCAGAGAGGCAAATAATTCAAACCATTTATGAACTTAATCTCCATTCCCCTTAGCCTTGTCACATTAGTGGTTAATTTGGTTGTTTTCTTTGTCTTAGGAGTATTCATTCTCACTTTTGCGCCCTCGTGAGTGATCAGATTAAAGATAATCCCATTTATTTAAACTACTTTCTGAACAACAATTCTATTCCTTGCCCTCTCTGCCATGGTCCTGGAAGTCTTGCCCTGCCTAGGAGGGGTTGCAGTGGAGGTCAGAGCTTTCCAGGTGTGCTACTTCTGGGAAAAATGGGATTTGAAGTTCTTTTATCCAGCTATTGAGGGAGACCATCAGTAGGCAATGACAATATTCCTGGGCATAGAGTAGTGTTCTACTTCTATAGTCTTGGTTATCTTTGGCATGAGATACAACTAATTTATGAAGCATTTTGAATGAGCCCAATAACTGAAAAGTACAGGGATCAGTGTGCACTTGCTAGTTAAAAAAATGATGTAGTTTACAGGAAAAGACCACCTGGTCTCAAGGTCACTCCTTGTTAAAGGCTCAAATCCACTTAAATCTGCAGATACATTTACAACAGTCTCCGGGTACATCCCAGCATTGATAAATAGTGGCAAAAGAAACCGTTAGCAAGCCTATGAATTATTCTGTAAAAACCTACACTCTTGCCCTGTAGCCAGCTAAACTTCTGAAATAATTGATGCCTGCTGCCAAATGCAGCTGGATGCCTCCCCACCATGGAAAGGGAAGTTTGTGCTCCTGATGATGGGAGCCCTTGGTGGGTTATTACGGTACCCCAGCCTGCTCACTCTCTCATTCTCTGGGAGCAGTGATCTATGAGCTGTGAAACTAATGGCTTTGTCATTCATTGTGTTTCCCCCAAAGCTGTGAAAAATTAATGAACCCTTCAACAAAATTCGCATGTTCTCCATCTAAAGGGCTCCGATCCCCGTGCATAAATCTTTGCAGAGCTGGTTGGCTCTGCGCCTCCCTGGGCCCTGATGGTAGCAGTGGGATTCTGCATGGGCCCAAGTGGAGCACGTTCCTGAATGGAACCGAGCCTGATGCAGCCTCTCTCTGTTCTAAATCTCTGTGTGATACCATGAGTGGTTCACATGCTCAGAAACTGCCTGGCAGGTGTAACTCTTGGGCAAGAGATAACTAAATAGCTAATACTTACCTTCCCTAGGCTGAGCGAAATATTTGCAAAGGATGTCTTTGATTATTATCCAAATACAGGTTTTTAGGTAGTATACTTTTTTTTTTTTTTGGACAAAGCAATGAATGCAGACAGTTCCTACATATTTATTTTTATTGTCAAGGGCTTGACTCTAGAAGCCTAGAAAACTATCTTGTATCTCAATTCTTTTTATGTAACTCTTAATGTAACTATGAATGCAAAAAATAAAATGGAAATACTAGGCAGTCAGAGAGACTATATTTCAGAGGTATCACTATTTTTCTGAATCCTCCTGTATTTAATATGCAGTTATCTGAGTGTCTATTGTCAAGGCATTATAGGACTTAGTTTCACTACACAACTTTCAGATACTCTAATGGGATGTGGGAATCTCACAGAAACCAGGTGCTAATTAAGAATAAAGGATAATAATATTTTTTAATATCTACCCAATAGATTGATGACATTAGATTTCAAATCTATCAAACCAATTTAATAAAGAATTTTAAAATAAAAAATTATTTTACTCCCATAATCCTATGTATCAGGCCAAAGGGCTTTCATCAAAAACAAGGAAAGAAGCAACAAGGGTGTTATGAGGATTTAACAGGGGATTTAACATAATGAGCAAAGGGTAGTCTGAAATGACAAAATAGCTAGAATGATTTTTGCTTGGAATAGGATGCCATTATTAGAACATATCCATATTTAATTACAGCAAAACATATTAAATAATCCATGTATGATTAATTAGCAAATTAAATATTGTGTTGCTGTATTTATCATTAAAATACATTTAGCTGTCACATGGAAGTAATCAGTTAAGGCAAAGCAGATGAAACATTTTTGATCTCTTAATTAACCAATAATATGTTAATACAAAAATGACATCACTTTACTTTCACCTCCCAAATACCAGTAAGTCATTATTGTAAATGCTCTGTATTTCAGTTAATTCTCTAGGCTGAATGTATGGTATTGATTCTATTACTAACAGCTCCATCTTTTAAGTCTATGCTGAAATTTGCAGGTAAGGCAGGAAAAGGGTCCTGCTAAGTAGATTGGAGGCTAAACTTTTTGCTAAACACAGTGTCTTTTCATAGAAATCCTCATGACAGCCTTAGTGTTACGCTTAATATCTGCTATAAAGAAAACACTAGAAATTATTTCTTTGGACCATTTCTTCCAGTTCTCCTAACATTTATTTAGCCACGCCTACATAAAAAACTTCATCTCCTACCAGATCCAAAACTGTGATAACACCTCCTGCACAGGCCAAATTTGGAGTTTTAAAATTAATCACATAACAAGTTGATCATTGCTTGTAACCTAAGTGTGTTTTGCCAAGATTTTCTGGTGGGACCACTCAGATTAATAATCTACTTCTGTTCTCCAGTTTTGCCAGACCTTTGCCAGCACAGTCCATGATGATAAACAAAACTGAAAATAATTCTAAATGTTAGTTTCTGGGTTTTGTCAAAATGTCAGATTTGACCAGCTATGCTTTCCACATGCCTCTGAGGGGAAAAAGACAGGGGTACAGGAACTTCTGGGGTGTTGATCTCATCAGAGAGGAAGGCTGAAGGGTGCTGGGACTCTGCAGGGAGTTTGAGAAGAAAAGTGCATCTGCTCTGTAGTGATATGAAGATCTAATTTCTGTTCTGGATCGGGTAAAATAAACCAAATTACTGGTTTTATGTCTTGTGTCACCTTGACTGAAAATATTGGCCCGGGCTCATATCTCAAAAGACATTATGTTTAAGCCTTGCAGCTTTGCAATACTTGTAATTAAATGGGTCTATTACTTCAGCACAGCGGTCACTCTGAGGAGTTCTAAACATCATGTTGCAAATGTCTTTCCCTCATTTAAACTGTTATATTTCAGCAAAATGATTTCTTCAGACAGTGCAGAGCTGTGTGGCCTCCAGGGCTGCAGTGGAGAATAAACATTTTTGCCTTAGCACTTTGAAGACTGATGGCAATAAATTCCTTTCAAAGCAATTCAAGGACGAGGGCTGTTAACTTAATTACCTTTGAAAAAACTTATTTCTGCAAGCAAGTAAATGAACTTTATAGGGGCAATAATTCTCAGAGTTCAAGTAAATAGGATTATATCTATCTGTAAATAGATACCAAAAATTGTATATTGACATTATGTCTGTGTTTTCCTTTATGAAGTTGCTAGGTGATACCAGATCCATTTTATTTATTATGACTCTTTATTAATATTTACACATGCTGTCTTTAATACAAGCTGAATATAATGCATCTGTCTGTAACACAATATGTAAGACCTAATGTCGTAGAACAAGCAAGATATTGTGCTGTGTTTCTGTATTTCAAAGCATCTATGTAAAGAGGAAACATTCACCAGACACTTTCTAAAAGAAACTGATACACAGACAATGCTCAGTCTTTCTTAATTTTTACATATGCCCCCTGACACCAATAAAACTCCAAGCTGCAAAGGGAAGAAGTCATCAACATTTTCAACTCAAAATGAAGTAATTAGTTACTTCTTTTATAACTGTCCCTTATTTAAGAAAATGGAAGTATAAAATATTATTAGTAAAGAACAGGTGGATTCAATACTGTTGTATTTGGATTTATATTTGAATATGCTCATATCTAGAAAAAGCTTTTTTTCTTATAATACTGCTTATTTAAAGATAGGTAGTTTCACAGATACCAGCGTTATAATCTGGAATTAAGTTAAAAGTTGTGGAATGCATTTGGAAAGATAAGAAAGTGATTTGCATGGAATAATACAACAAATCATTGAAAGAACCAGAGATAAAAGTTAACAATGCTGATTGTTAGTTATGTGGTCTCTTACTCTTTATAACAAGTCCCTTAATTATGCCTTTATGTTGAAATCAATCTATTTACAGAAATAACTAAAGGTCTTCAAGTTTACTGTTGAAATGGTCTCATTGTCTACCTGCAGTAGGTGAAGAAGAGGGTCATTTTCCAGAATAGAAAAGCAACTGGCATTAGTATTTTTTAAATCTACCCAGTCTTTAAGTGTTTATACAGTAATTGGTAAACTGCAATAGCTGGCCTGCTGCTGAACTGAACAGGATACCTGATCTAGACATTTTGACACAGATGACAGAATCCTTATCCACTCTGCTAGTATGTATGTTGCATTTTTCATATGCTTAAACTGCCTAAGTAGACTTCAGTGAGCAAAAATGCTAGGACAATTAATATATTTTCTCAAAGAAGTGTATTTTCATAGCAATGACTTCTAAAATTACTTTTTACAATGTTATGCCTAAATTCATAAGCTTTAAATGTAGTAAGCCTTAATGCCACAGCACTACATTTCAGAGGGCAAGTTGTTTTAGTTTTCTATTAGTATCTTGTGACCCCTACTAAGTCCAGTTGTTCTTTCTCACAATACAAAACATTTGATCTTCAGAAGAGTATCTTTATCGGAGTCAGGGAACCCTAAGAACAAGTCTGTGCACTCCAGAAGAGGCAAAGAGGAGAAAAAGCACACTGGGATGTCTTTCCTCACAGGGAACTTCATTTGTGCATTATAGGGTTTTATAACACTCTTTCCGTTAGTTTCACGATACCAAATATTTTATTAGATATTCAATATAAATAACAGCTGAGTAAAGACTTCAGAATAGTTGTTGTTTAGGGCATTCATTCATAGCAGGATATCCAAAATTTTCTAATGAATATTGAATTAGATAGAAAAGAGCATATTTAGAAACATCATAAGACTGATGATCCGAACACCATTCTGGAGGATACATGATAAGGTTTATTTTCTGCCTAAAAAGGAGGGAAAGATATAAATGTTATCCTCCATGCATTAAGTCAACCACTACATAAAACAGTATGGTTGCTGGCAGCAGCAGTAGCAACAGTTTGAGAATTCTAGATCTGGTCCCAGCATGTTTTCTAACAGCTAGAATTATGTACTGAAGTTAGCTCAGCTTCATTAATTATCTCCACTTTTCACATCTGTCAAAACCCAGCTGCAAACTAAATCTAGAGTGAAAAAAAGGGACTGAAGAGGAGAATAGATAGAGGTGGTATCTCTTACAGTTTTTGTTTACAAGGTGAAGAAGGAGATCATTTTTATTCAATGCAACATTACAAAGCAAACATTTCCCACAACAGTTTAATGATTCCAAAGGGAATAGGTTGCCCATAAAGGCTGTGGAATCTCTCTCCTTGGAGATACTCAATAACTGCTTGGAAACCACCCTCAGCAATTGGCTGTGGCCTTGCTGAATCGGGAATTGCTGTATTAGGTGTGAGTGAGGAGTCTTGCACCAAACGACCTCCAGAGGTACGTACACAACCCTGAGTTTAACACCCCTGAGGCCAAGGGGACAGAGTAAGTAAACATGAAGTAAGTAAATGAATGTCAACTCTTTGAATAAAACAAGACGAAAAAAAGCCAAACTGCAAACTCCACCAAAAACCAAATCATGTCAAGGCAATTTCTCTTCTTCCTCAGACTGATTAATAGCCCCTTGAGCAAAGGAAAGCACTAATTGTATGTATTGGGTCTGTCTAGAAAAGCTTTTGACAGTGTTGCACACGACATTATATTCAACTACAGAAGCGTAAGCCAAAAGACAACAGTACTGGGAAATGCCAAAGTGCTGGTTGTCATTGTTAGCACACTGCCAGCATAGCTGCCTTGAGAACAGTTTCTCATGTGATTTTTACAAAGTTCTGCCCTTATTCAGATAATGAGGGGGAAAAAATGGGGGTAACCACCCCACACACACACACTTTTATTAGATATACACCAAAATGGAAGAAAGAGTAAGCACAATAGAGGAGAGTATCTGAAAATAAAGCTGCAAATTTGAAGTCATGGTCTGAAAGGCTCTACTTACATATATGAGTCTATAACCCTTTTAACTCACATTTTGTGATAGCTAGAATAGTTTCATATGTGTTCAGACACAGCTATATTTATTTGTATATATTTATGTCTGTAAAGATATTCACATGTGTATAGGTGCATATCTGTATGTGTGTGTAAATACTAATTTATATGCTCATGTGTGCATGTGTGTTTATTCATGTCTGTGTACTTAAACATCAGCCAAGGCAGGTGTTCAGTTTAAAACAGAGATGTCATATACAAGATCCTCCAGAGAGAAATAGTGATTGTTCAATTCCATGGGGTCTTCCAAATGGGAGTTGAATCAACACTTTGGGAAGTTTTGGCAAATCTGCAAGATCCCTTAATTGAGTTACAAGCAATGTCTTACTGAAAAGGGAAAGGTGTGATGGATCTGGTAGACCTTTTGACCTTATATGACCTTTCTGCTGAACAAATCATTACTATCAAGCAAGATTAAAAGTTCTGTTCTAGTCTGACTTGAAGCCCAAGCACACTGGGGAAGAACATATGTTGCAGGAATTGACTGACTGCTGTGGAAACTACAGTGGAAACAGTAATGTAAGGATAAAATAGTCTCCCCAACCCTCCCCCAAAAAGAGAAGAATTGAAAGAAACACTTGTGAACATGCCTACAGCATTTTCATAACAATAGATTTGCTAAATAAAAAGCATCTTAAAAACAATACATTGAAATAGTTTGTTATCTACATGTCTTGACATTTTCAAATAGTTTTTTGCAATTTTCATACTAATGAAAAGCCTGGCCCAGTTATCCTCCCATACCATCATTTTGCAACGAAATGCATGGACATTTCCTAGACTTAGGTTCCATCATGGAAAAAAAAAAAAAAAAAAAAACTACATCAAAACCAAATCAAAAACACGGGAGTCAACCAAGTATCGCTAAACCGAAATACAGTATGTGTTTTCCAGCTTTTATTTCCAATTTGTGGAATTTTGTTCATCAATGTTATCCATTGCTTTGGAATTATCAGTTTAATTCCTCACTAGGGAAAGAGGGTGTGCATTTTCAAAGTTCATCAGTAAGATGCAGCAGATGTATGGAACAACAGGGCAAGCTTGCTAGCTGATTACAGCTGACTAGTCCTTCATGTTACAGTTACTGCAAGTAATCTAACCAGGAAAATGGAGAGGTTATCCAGAATGGCAGAGTTAAATTATTGAATCAACTATTGCCAGTTTACACACTTAAATCATATTTAGATGGTGACAGCAGTAAAGGGAAGTGAAGTAACAGGTCATGATAGCACAGAGCTTGAGGGACAGTGTGGGTGGTTATTGGAGAGGAGATTGATCCTTTTCCAGAGTTCTCAGTTTATACTCTGAAAAGTAAATAAACAACTTGTGAAATTCATTTTAAATGCGTTTCAACTGCTTCAGTTTTACTGAGTAATTTCTAGTGCCCTCAGTTATGAAATATATGAAATAATTTTTCATGGCTGACTCATCCAGAGTCAATCCTATAAAAACAAAATGACATGCACAGACTGACTGCACCACCTGCAGCATCTGATAAGCTTCCTTAGACTGTCTAGAAACACAACATCCCTTCCTTAAACAGGTCCAGGTGCTACACTGCAGAAACAAGGCACTTGATTATTCACAGCATGTTTTTTTAGGATAATCAGTGCCTGGTGAGAAGTCAGGTCAGTTGGACAAACACCACAATTTTTCCATGTTACCATATGTCCTTGGATTCCTTCCCTATGGATCAGTACAATAAGCAGGTCACGTTATCTTCCTTGACTCTTAGCATCTCAATATTCCTTTCAGCCAGGAGGGTAATCATCTCTTACATACATGAAAATTATTTAAAAAAAGAAGAGTGAGAGTATTTTCCAATATTCAAAACCACAAGCTTGTCCTAACTCTTACATTTGTAAGACAGTTATCATATGGACTAAACAGTTTGGCAATGCCTGACATACCTACTGCATAAGATTTCACTCAGCCTTTCAGGAAGAAGAAGCTATGGCAGGAATTCGAAAAAAAAATAAAAATAAAACAAGATGGTCTTATTATGCTCGACGGGGAATGTCAGTATGGCCTTGCTAACTTTTACTTAGTCACAGCAGGACGTGCTGCTGAGAGGAATGCTGACAGTGGGGGCTACCGATAGGTAAAAAAAAAAAAAAAGTAGGAAGGGATTAAGTATTTTCACAGAAGTATAGGAATATGGTGAATTAGCCAAACCCTTAAGAGCTCAGCTGTTGCAGATGTCTGTCCTTTGGGAAGAAGTTTTCTCAAGACTACTTTAAGTACAGGAGTTTTCTACTTGACTGAAACAAAAAGAGTGCTTGGAATTGCTTACTGGCTGGCGGTGCAACATATTTATGAGCACATATGAGGCACAACTGAAGCAGATGATAAACGATCATATTCAAGTACTGCAGACTTCTAATCATCACTGTGACTCTTTCTGCAAAGTGAATATGAAAATGACATATTAAATGTGTAATACATTACTCATTAAAAAGGTAATATAGGCCCAGTAAGGATTTTCATGAAGCAAGTATTGATATGAAAGGCATCTATAAATTAAGGAAGAGGGCTAGCTGAAATAAAAGGAAATGAAAGACCACATGTCAAAACCTACTTTTCATTCCAGAAATTTACAGCCTGAAAAGCAGAAAGCATCAAATGACCAAACCTTTCAAGTAATAAACGAGAAAAAGCCCACTCAAGGAATAGATTAAGGCCTCAAGAATACAGTCCATAAAAAAAAACTTTGTTTACTTTAGCACTGGTGTAGAAAAGCTGATGAAATACATCAAACATGGTGTGCTGACACTTCTCTATAACTCCTAAGCAGCTGCTGAATTGCATCCACTTACTGAGGAGAATCAGCAAAGGTTTTCTTGCCTTTGAGTGTCAATTTGCCATGAATTCTTAACAAGCTAGCATGGGTAACACATGGTAATTTATGAATTACTTAGTTCAGCAACTGCCTACATTTACAAGTTTAAGGGCACACTGTGAACTTCCATGTGAAGCCAAATATTTAAATAAATTCTACACTATTAAATAGATTTTGCTTTGTTTTGTTTTTCAAACAACTGCAGTTATCTATTCTTCATACTGTTGATGGATGCAAGACAATAAAGATGTTTTACTAGTGCTACTCACAATTGAATTCACTCAACAAAGAGAAAACGTTATTGACAGCATCTAGGGAGTTCCTCGAATCGAAGATCAACTTATTACAAAACATTCACCACAGAGAAATAAATAAGAACACAACCTGAAGAAATAAAATATTTTACATAAATCACTAGCAGTAAATGGTGGGGAGGAAGCTGGGTTCCCAAATACATGGTTGTTCCTCCTGCCAACAGGAACAACCCTTGGCAGCAGTGTCAGGTTTATATATCAAAACTACCTCTGAAGTATCAAGAAGGACACAAGATCTCTGTTTCTCAAAAGATGCAGCATGTAAAGGCACTGAGAGAAGTTATACATCCCTGGATGGGAATAGCTGCTATACCAGCAAAGCTTTCTGACAGGTATGATACTAATTACACATTATATGTGCATTCAGTTCTGGAATATTTTAAGAATCACTTTAAAATCATATAAATAATTTATTTTAATGCCAGAATAACCACAGGTACTTTATAATGAAGTATTCTGTATGCAAAGTCTGGCAGGGCAGCTGTACTGATTAAGCTGAAGAAGAGGCTATTTGTATAAATAGGTGAATACATCTTGCCACAGAGATAGAACTTATTAACTGATAAATAAGTCACTAGGAACATCACTGCAGTTAAAATAACTTCAAATTAATTGTTTCAAGGCCTTTAATTTGTTTGCTGATCATTTGCAGTGTTTTACCATGGCTGTATTTAGATGGTATGTTATGATTAAATCATTCTCTGTTTCAACCCTATGAGCCAGATTTATGATGTTCTTCTTTCTCGTCACTCAACTTTTTTTTTTTTACTACCTACCAAAGTCAGAGAGGGTACAGACTACAAAATAAGTTACTGGAGCTATTTTACAGTATACTGCAAGTTGTTCTCTGTATCTGTCATAACTATATCCTAACAGATGTGCTTTCCCTTCCCATTTTCAAGACTTTGTGCTGCCTGTTATGGAGAAGATCCATGAATACATCTTAAATGCAAAAGACAAGACCTGATGTGTCAGAAGAGTTGGACTGTCATTGATGCCTAGTATATTTTCTCATTAGCATTTACAGAATCACAGAATATGCCGAGGTGGAAGGAACCCACAACGATCATTGAGTGCAACTCCTGGCCCTGCAGAGGATCATCCCCAATAGTCACACCATGGGCCTGAGAGTATTGCCCAAACACTTCTTGAACTCTGTAAAGTTTGGTGCTGTGCCCACTGCCCTGGGCAGCCTGTTCAGTGCCCAACCACCCTCTGGGGGAAGAACCTTTTTCTAAAATCCAACTTAAATCTCCCTTGGCACAACTTCAGGCTATTCCCTCAGGTCCTGTCACTGATCACCCCAGAGCAGAGATCAGTGCCTGCCCCTCGTCTTCCCCTCACAAGGAAGTTTTAACTGTAATGAGGTCTCCCCTCAGTCTCCTCTTCTTACTTGAATGTGGGCAGTTGTTGAAAGGCTCTTAAATATAGTTTGAATGCAATAATTGTAACCTCTTAAAACTGAGGTCTAGGCAGATATAATTCTTTTCCTCTACTTATCATTTGGGAAATTCCATGGCTATATGCATCAATAATTTGAACACAATTATGCTGCTCTTAGTGGTTGTCTAGTATGGGCCAAAATTTCTTATTTAAACACTTACTCAATTACAGATACCCTACGGTGTTGGTATTGTAACACATTCCTTAACAGGCATGTGCCTCAGGCATTTTTTAGAAATTAATTAGCCATTAACTGAGGTTGCATGTGTCATGTTCCAAAATTGTCATATTGACACAGAAGTTCTCCTGTTAAAATGTTTTTGTGTGTGTTAAAACGTCCAGAGCCCTCATATTGTTTGCAAATACTTATGTTAGATAGCAAGAGTAATTACAAAGACATGATAGCAAGAGGTGTATTTTTTCCATTCACTTTAATGACTGTAATAAAAGAAACCAAATAGAATAAAAGGATAAAGCTGAAATGTACTGGAATTGAAGTGAATAGGAAAAAAACTCTCTCTGATGTGAACACTCTCAAAACATTTCTATGTTTTGTAGATGCAGAGGAAACAGTGGTGAAAGGAGTAAAATTGAAGCATTAGGCTAATAATTCACCTCCTGCCAAAAAAACCTAAAACCAAACCAAAAATATACAAACTATTAGTCTCATTTGACTTTACCCAGTACTTGAAAAAAAAATCTTTGAAATGTCAAACGTGTCAACTAAATGTCCAGACCCCATCAATAAAGATGGAAGAACCCTATCGTGAAGGTAAACTTGCAGATGCATTGACCATGTGGTTTACAATCTGAAATATTTTGTCTATGTATTAGTAGCTTGCATGATTTATATATCAATTGTGGAAATCTTAAACACTGCTACCACCTGCTGGTTAATTTACATTCAAATCAAATAGCTGATCAGCAAAGCAAGGAAGGAAAAAAGGAGGAAAAGTATACTCTAAAATGTTTTTTTTTTTAATAATTTAGCTTTGCTATTTTGACAACACAGTCTAATTAATCCCTTTCTATTGTTATAGATGAAAAATTTTATTGTCATAAGTTTAAAAATCCCATTGTTATTTGCAGAAAGAGCCACCTCTAATAAGAGTGGCTTGTGATATTACTTTCCTCCATTTTCACTTTTATTTCTTTTAGCATGTCTTCTAACTAGGTCACCACTGTCTGCTGTGTAGAATCCTACATGTTGAAAGAGACAAATATTCCAGTGCTCCATATTACTCTTTTAGCAGCCTAGATATTGTTGGATTCACTTTTTATGGTGTCTGTATTTCAGAAAAGAAAAGGAAAAAAAAGGCTCTTGGAAAAGTTGTGATAAGTGGCAGCAATATTTTCTCTGTATTAAAAAGATAGGCATACAGCAGTTGTCACGACAACTGAAGCTTGCAGGGTTATGGCAGGAAAACTTATTATCCCTTAATGTTAATTAAAGTTAATGATGACCATTAAAAATCTTACTGAATCTACCTTAGCAACTAACATTTCATGCATAAAGGAAAACACTTCAGTGATGAAAACATCACTGAAGAGAAAAGTATTTTACTAGAAAAATGCAGAAAATGAGAGTATATCTCTCCTAAAATAATTTCTAACAGAGTTGTGATATCAAGCAGTTCCATCTAATATCCACATAAGAGGGACAGAAGCCCCTGCTTAACTATTGGCTTGGAAATAAAAATCATTTGGTAGTGTCCAGCAGTGAAATCCATGGGCAAAAGCTGGAGTGTTAGACAGGCTGTTTGGATGAGAATTTACAGTCCTTCATATTTCCTTCATTTTCAAAGCTAGGATTATATTCTAAAACAGATTTCAGGTTTAGATCAGAATATCTCTAGAATTCAGGTGCTCTTTGCTGTATCCAGCCATCTCCAAATGAGGTAGTTGTTTAAAAACTAGGAAAAAAATGATCAAGGATGGTGATGTATGTTTGTCTAGTTCATCACTGAAGAACTAGATTGCTGCAATCATTTTTTTTTGTAACTTTTTCCAAAATTCTGTAAAAACTTCTAGATGTCAGAATTTCCAGAAGGTAGGAATGAGGTCCTATGCTAGTTCTAAATTAGCGCATGTGTATGATGCAAGTGAAAATCCACTGAATAATGCCAGCTCAGTCTTGCTGTGGTGTAACCAAGAACAGAATTGGAGCCTTCAATTTCAGATCAGATTTAAAAGGGGGGATTTTGCCACTACATTCTTTTTCTTTATTAATGATCCCATTAAAAAAGCCCACGCTGGAACTTACGGAAAGAAGGTGCATTTCAAGTTAACATTTTCAAAACACTTAAGTGCATATTTTATTTTACCTGTTCAAGTTTTGGTGAGAAGAGAAACTATCAGCCAACCAAAAAGAAAAGACCAAAAAAAAAAAAAAAAAAAGGTTTGTCGCTGTCATCCTTCCAGTTGGGCTAAAACCAAGATATGGTAGCAACCTGACAGAAATACCTCCCTGCATTTGCAAGATTTCTAGATCATTCTGTAGACTAGACAGCTCTGGCCAATCATCCTTTTTTTTTAACACTTATCTTAACAGAGGTCATGTATTTTTGTTGTATTAGGCAGTATGATGCCATGATGCATGGAAAGCTTCTAAATTGCATACATTTTTCCTACATTTCCTACAAGCAGCAAGTCTTTATAGTGATGAAGTAGCAAAAGTGACTTTAGCCACAGGATATTCCTGGCTAACCAATCTAGAGAGTAAATGAATTAAAGTGGACCATTAAGTAGATAGGAGGAAAGAGGAATAATGAGGGGTCATGTGAGGTGTAAGCTCTGCAACAAAATGTATTAAGGGAAGCACTGCAAGCATGGACTTATTTGTGTTCTTGCTGATGTTAGAGAGCCAAAGAAAGGTCAGTTCTAGGCACTTTTAAAAATTCTACCCTAAAGATTCAAATACACTTCTTACATGGTAACCAGGGGTTTTCTTTTCTCTTTCACCAGTGCTAGTTTCAAAACAATAGAACCAAGAAACAAGTCAGTTATCATGTAATAACTAAATATTTTTGTTATGATATTGTGCTCTGTGGCAGCGGCTGAATCTCAAACTGGAAGTTTCCTGTCTTACATCCACACATCTGTCCTACTGAGGGATCCAGCAACATGTGGTTTACATGGGAACACAAACCACTCTGTCATTTTTTCTGCTGAATAGAACAAGCTCCAAGAGGGGAACCCTTAAAAGCTTGGAAAAGTTTATTCCACTGAATCAGTTGTTCCACATTTGGTTCTTTCCAAATAATTCCTGGGGTTGCTACTATGCATACTAACTAACCAACTATTTCTCAACAGAGCCTGTTCAGGGTGGCTTTCTTATTTTACAACAGGAAAAGAACCCAAACCCCAACACTTTAACAAGAGTTGAATTGTTTAGACCTGCATATCAAAAGAGACCTCAGAAATAAACTGAGCATACAAATGGCTCTATTTTATCTATAACAACATCTCAACACCTGATTCATTTCTTTAAATAAATCTCTCTTTGGCACAATTTGCACATGTCTGAAAACTGCCACGTAATTTGGCACAACGCAATAGAGCTGGCAGCCTGTGCTCAAGAGAGGTCCAGAACTGGAACCAAGAGGGATACCACAAGCCAGCACTGAGGTCCATTAAGGGAGTTACACAGGGAGGATTTCACAGTGGCTGCTTGCACTATGTGTGATCCAAGCCATTCCTTTTATTTTCTCACCTCCAGGAGCACTGAAGTTAAGCAGAAAAAACACGTGTGTGTTTCTAAACCTTTCTCGCTCCACTCAGAATGCCCCTCCCTACCTCAGGCTCACTTAGGAGCTAGAATTTTCCACTCCCCAGAAGAGGTTTTCAGAATTACAACCTCCAGCATATAGAGCTGTAAAAGTACTTTCATTTACAAGTAGTCAAGACTCGCATTTAGCAAATTCAGGCACTTGGCATTTTGCTTGGGCATTCATCACAGCATATATATACACTGAATAAAGTCCTATGTCATTGATGAAGTTATGCCCAGCAAAAGTTTGCATGGTGTAAAATAAATTCTATTCTGATTGGGAGAAAAAAGTAACCTCTTTTGTGATTTTCTTACCTTTAGCCTACAAAGGGGAAAAATAACAAAACACCCCCCCCGCACCGCCCCCAAAAAACAACCTAGCAAACAAAAAAAAGCTCCACAACCAAAAACGGCAGCAAACAATAACCTCACAAGCACTGAAATTCTACAAATGATTAAAAGTTGTCCTAAATAACTTCATATTCCGATTTGAGGAAGGAGTATGGTTGTGATCCAGTTGGTTGGCCCTGACTTGTTTATTCCCATGGAAAGCACAAAAAAGAAGGTAGGTAGAAGTGACACCATCCCAACACCAGTGCTGCACCACCACCCATTGTTGGTGCCTGGTGGCACAGAGGCATTAGCCCAGCTTTGGCTCATGCAGAAAGCAGCACAGCAATTGCAGCAAGAGTATTAAGTGAATTGCACCCCAAATGATGTACCAAGTTTGCTGTAATTTGGTACTCCATGAAATGTTGCTCAACTGCTTCACAATCATTAGGGGCAAAAATAGAGAGCATTTCAGATGTTATTTAATCCTAATTCATTTTATATTAGTTTGTTGATATTTACTGAATTCCTCTTAGGTTCATCATAATTTGATTATACCTTTTAATGGGACCCCTGAATCTTCACACTGATAATGTGGCCAATGGCAACATTAGAGAAATTCTTAAAACGTTTTAAAAGAGACAGGATTTTGAAAAGGGTAGGCAAACGATGTGGAGATGAAGCCTTCCCTTTGTGGTTCAGCAGAAGTTCTGGAGGCTGCTGAGGAGGTGGGATAAGCAGGGAAGTGGCCCCCTGGGCACCTGAACATAAGAATTGAATGTCTCAAACGCTGTGGTAAGTGATTTGATTTCAACCATGTTAACTTCCAATTGTGTTTTGGGGACACATCCTTCAAAAGACGAGAATTCCTGTGCAGGCTAATTAGATGAGCTCGAAAATGCAGCGTTCACCTGGAAAAGTTACATGAAAATTACCATTTTGTCTATGTTATGTATCCTCCACTAACACTTTCTGCTATTACTTCAGTGGAGAAACTACAATCAGACCGCACTAAGCCATGTAGAATTAGGGATCTATATCTCTCTTGAACCTTTGGAAATGTGGATTCAAGTTCCAACAAATCGGTCAGAAACAATCTGCCCTTAGCTGGCTGCCCTGGATCACCTCCTTGTCTCTAATGTGCCTGAGCATATCTTCTAGGAGAATCTGCTCCATCGTCTTCCCAGGCACAGAGGTGAGGCTCACCAGTTATCTGTATCTTCCTTTCTCCTCTTTCTAAAATTTGGAGTGGTGTTTCCCTTTTCCAGTCACTGGGGGCTTTGCTTGACTTGCCATGACTTTTCAAACACGATGGAGAGTGGCATGGAACCAACATCAGCCAGATCCCTCAGGACCATGGGATGCATGTCATCAGGTCCCAATATGCTTGTGGACATTCAGCTTCATCAAGTGATCCCATATCCATGAGAGTGACTTCCCTCCTTCCACACCCTCACAGAGGATCAGGAATTGAGACAAGTGGGAAGCCTGACTGCCAGTGAAGACCGAGGCAAAGAACTCACTGAGCCCCTCAGCCTCCTCCATATCAGTCACCACCAGCTCACCCTTCAAGATACACTCTCCCTGGCCTTTCTTTTCTGACCTATGCTCTTACAGAATACTGAATATGTTCAGCATATGGTAATATCATTAGATCTTTAGAAAGTAGGTGAATAGTCTTCGTACTAGTTTTGTGTACAGCACGAAATGGATTTGTTCTTGTGTTCTTGCATGCCACAGCACGTTCTCCTGCCAGAAGCATTCACTGGCAAGTGACTTATTTTTTCAGAAGGTCAGCCCCATGTTCCACTTCCCAATTTAAATTATATTTATTATCAGAGTCTTCTACTAAAACACCTCTTTTTCTGGCAGATTACAACAATAAGTGGGTATTAAAGTGGATTTGGCCTACAAATGCAAAACGAATAACTCTCTAAAAGAGACAGAAGCTCATTTATAGAGCTTTAAACTAGCTTGGAAGGGGGAAAGGGAAAAATACCAGGCTGGCTAGTGATGAGTGATGGGAGTGTGTGCCAAAACTCGAGGAAAAGAGTGCTAATGGGATCCCTCCATCTGCCTCAAGAGGTGTTGGCTACAATGCACCACACCTGAAATGTTCCTAGACCACTGCACACAGCATGAGGAGCAAACAAGAGGAGCTCAAAGCTTTGGCCCAGTCCCAGAGATTTGGCATGACTGGCATAAAGGAAACCTGGTGGGACGAGACCTGTGACTGGTGTGCTCTTTTGGGTGGTTCCAGGCTCTTCAGGAGGGACAGTCAGGGCAGAAGAGGCGGAGAGGTGGCACTTTGTGTAATAGAAGGGTTAGGATGTATGGAGCTCACAGCTGGCAATGGCAGCCTGATGGGATTCATCCCAGAATCCTCAAAGAGCTGGCTGATGCCATTGCATCTCTTGATGATTTCTGAGAATCTGGAGATGTCCCAGCTCACTGGAAGCTGGCAAACACTGTCCCAGTTTTCAAGAGAGGAAAGCAGGAGGCCCTACAGGCCTGTCAGTCTCACTTCATTTCCTGGTAAAGTCATGGAACAGATTATTCTGGGAAGCACTGAAAAACACCTGAAGGACACCACTGTCATCAGTCACAGCCTGCTCAGGTTCGTGAGAGGGAAGTCCTGCTTATCAAACCCAGTTTCCTTCTACGACAACATAACCCACCTAGTTGATGTAATCTTTTTGGACTTCAGCTAAAACTTTTCATACTGTCTGGACTTCTAATATCCTTCTGGACAAGAGAAAGTGCCACATTCAGCACCTGGGATGGTGCAACCCAGGATGTACAGACAGACTGGGGATGAGATGCTGGAAAGCAGTGCCATGGAAAGGGCCCTGGGTGTCCTGGTCAAGGGCAAGTTGAATCTGAGCCAACAGCGCCCTGGCAGCCAGGAGGGCCAACCCTGTCCTGGAGGAAACAGGCAAAGCATCACCAGCCAGTCGAGGTAGGGGATTGTCCCACTCTCCTCTGACCTGGGGTGGCCACACCTGCAATATTGTGCAGGTTTGGGCACTGCAATATAAGAAAGTTATTAAGCTGTTAGAGAGTGTCCAAAGGAGGGCAGTGAAGATGGTGAAGGGCCTTGATTTGAAGCCGTGTGAGGAGCAGCTGAGGGCACTTGGTCTGTTCAGTTGGAGGAGACTGAGGGGAGACCTCACTGCAGTTACAACTTCTTTGTGAGGGGAAGAGGAGGGACAGGCAGTGATCTCTTCAGTCTTTTGACCAGTGACAGGACCTGAGGAAATGGCATGAAGCTGAGTCATGGAATAGATATTAGAAAAAAGTTTTGCACACAAGGGACGACTGAGCACTGGAACAGAGTACCCAGGGCAGTGGTCACAGCACCAAGCCTGACAAGAGTTCAAGAAGCATTGTTCTCAGGCACATGGTGTGACTTTTGGGGTGTCCTGCACAGGACCAGGAGTGGGACTTGATGATCTTTTTAGGTCCCTTCCAACTCAACATATTCTATGATTTTTAAACTGAAAAGTACCAGAACTAAAGACACACTTATTAAATACCCCTAAGACTTCCCACTCCTTTAACTGTGTGCACAACACACACTGAAAATGCCATGCCTTAAAGGATTTGTGCTGATTGTTTCCCACATACCTTTAATATTGTCTCAAGAAACCAAGCATAGTTGGCATCAGTTTATTGATTCAGGCACTGTTCAAACAGGAAAGCTTTCCTTAAGGGACCTTTGATACTCATTCTGAAAACAGGGAGGAAGCAATCACCAAGACAGTTTTATAAGAGTACCTTGGTTTCATATGCTAGCTTTTTGTATAGGTAATATCTTCCTGGGGTTGTTACGCCATGGTAGATGGTAGTAGATACTTATTTGAAATTTTCATCATGGTTTTATGGTCTCTGAAATGCAGAAAGAAGGTGCTTTGCATTTCTGCACCCTGTGTTTACCAACACACTGTCAACTGACTTCACGTTAGCAATGAGTGTGTTATTTTCCACCAATATTTCTTTGCTAGGTCAAAAGTTAAATGCTTCTTGGCTATGTTCCATTGTAACAAATTTGCCAGAGTGAACCTCGTCAATCCTGTAGTGAAGGCCAAGCCTAGTGGTAACAAAGAATAATTTTTTTCTTGTTTTTTTTTTTTTTTAATGTCCAGTACACAGCAGGAAAAATAGTTGTTGTGTTGGTTTTTTTTAAAGAAACCACAGGAAATCAAATCAACACGAGATAATAAACAGGGCTCATAAAGAATCTAAAAGTAAGATTTTCTCCAAAGATTAATAAACACTTATTTTTTCAAACTACTATGTACTACCAGATTCTCCATCTTTTTTTCAGGAGGAAAACATAAAAAAAGGTATAAAAATTTCTCACATTACAGAGGAGAATTGAAGGACTGGTCTCTATGTGTAGTCACTGTTTTCAGAAAATATTACATCAAACACACTTGTGTGTTTATTACTGCACCTCACAACAGAGCTCTGAATCTGGCCTTTATGGCAGGGTCAGCTATAAAAATTTCCAAACTGAGGTCCCAGATGAAAGCATCTAGGAATCACACTGTTTCATCTGTAAATACAGATACTTTGTAAGCCTGGGCTGGTTATACTTAATGGTTTTAAGTATAACCTGTAACAGCATTGCCCTCAGAATGCAAATTTAGCTGTGAAGTGTTGCCCAACTGTACTTTGCTCCATCTCTTTACTTTTCAGCATTTAATGTTTTCCAAAGTGCTGTATGTGTCTATTTCCAGAGTGACTCGCTCCACCATTCTCATGGTTACTGATTAACCTATGAGTATATTCAAAGGTTTATCCTGAGTGCAGACACTTTCAGTTTTTATCAACTGAACATGGTTTGCCTTTGAATGTCACAGTCGAACTTTAGTAGATTATGTAGCCCTGAGCATGCTATTTTTAACTTCTGAAAGTGTGGGAAAAATAGCTTTTTGATTGCCCACATTATATATAGGTTTCATGTATGGCAGAAATTATTTGTTGAATCAACTCGTGTTACCTTATTTTAAAGCACAAAATGACTGCTTTTCATATGTGTGGGCAGCCTAGATTTTCATGATGAGAACATCAAACACTCATTAAACACCAAAGCCTGTGCATTACAGACGGAGCATGTACAATCCTTTACTTTAAAAAATGGTTTTTAAATTTTGCTTATGTCCACTCCATCTGAATTAGGAGACATAATATTACTTCACATCCTGTTAAGCATCTATTAATTAATGGTATTGAAATTCCTAAGAACACCATCAAATATGTTCACAGTAAGAAATAATCGCTCTTAAATTCAAGAAGTTATGGTAAGTGAGTTAAAATAACTAAGTGGAAGATTAACGTGACTGTTTGGTAATGACTTCAAGAGACTGCCTACAAAGTAATGAGCACAATAACAACATTGTGATCATGAGTCCCCATTCCATTATCATATTTATGGTTATTTTGTGAAGTGGTAACCCCATGGCTGCTGGCCCCCAAAACTTCAATTTAAACACAACATCCAACTCTCCCATATTAACTCCTCGCATGCTGCCCCTGGCTAACACGTTTCCATCACAATATGCTGGGGAAGCTGGCAATTGGGGCAATCTGTGCATTCCTCAGTTTGCCTCTGCTATTCAATACCCTTAAAAGATCATGTTTTCTTCAGGGTCAGTCCAAAGCAGAACTCATGCAGCCTGATGAGTATCTACCTATGTCTTCCAGTTGCTATGCATCTGACTCACGTGCCTCCCCTGTATTGCTGCCTACTGAGGAGGGTCAGAATGAGCTGTTGTTCACAACCAGGCTGTGTGGACCCACATTTTCTGTGCTGTCACACTTTCCAATCAGTTGTGTTTCTGCAAAGGCAGCAGAAAATACTGTCGTCATCTGCAAGTCCACTAAAGATGCATTAGCGTGGGGGTGGCAGACTACGAGTGTGAAGCATGGTGCTGTAAATTGTTCCCAGATTGTCTGCTGTCCTGGTGATACATGTATAATGCCATAAGGGAACAGAACAAACGTGTCATGAAACTGAACAGGACATGAGAAACAGAATGTGTATTTAAACATAAAGATTTAGAACAGACATTAGGTTTTTTAAAAGTACTAAATGTCTTACCACTAAGTTAAGATAAAATTATTGTTATCACTGTTAAGGTACTATAACTGAAAGTTAAACAATGTCAATGGGACCATCAATCATGAAAGTTGCAAGCAAACTAACCTAGAGATTTTCAGCATCAAGGTTTTTGTGCAGAAAGCTATGAAGGTAAATAAGTAATCATAGAATCATACGATGGTTTGGATTGGAAAGGATCTGCAAAGATCACATAGTCCGAACCCCTGCGAGGGATCTGTATCCATAGGCTGCTGGTATACTTGTGGAGGGACTGAGGCTGAGACGTTCTAGAAGTATTAAAATTCTATGAAATGTCACAAAAACCCCCACAGTTAAGGCACGTGAATGTGCACGTGTGTGTGTGTGTGTGTGTGTGTGTGCTCGCGTGCATGCTGGGAGGATCTAAAAATGAATACATAGGAGTTTTATATATTTAATCTTGAACATTCAGTGCTTTCAATTTAAGACTGCCACAGCAAATAGTTAGTTTTGCCAAGTATGCAAGCAAGTTAAGAGTGAATGTAAAGAATAAGTTTACACTTTCCTACATGATGAACTACACTTGTAATGAGAAGTCCCAGAGAAACTCTAGTACTTAATTGGAAGTGTTCAAGAGTATGTGTAATTTTGGAAGATGAAAAATAATAATAATAAAAAAAAAGGGCTGAAAGGTGGTATACCTGAAATTTAATTGGCTTGCCAAGGCACTGTTGACTCATATTCAGATTGCCATCGACCAGGACCCCCAGGATCCTTTCCACGGATGAGAGGCTGGGCTGGTGAAGCAGACTGAAGTGAATGTGGGGTCCTCCAGGGGCAAGGACACGAGGGGTTTGGCTATGGGGACAGCCAACTGTGTGTGCAATAGTCTGTCACAGCAGCCAGTGTGCTACTGAAACCTCAGGGATTGTATGTCCCAATGTTAGCAGCAGAGGAGACTGGGATCAAAGGGCAGCTCCTGGTCAGATGTAGGGGCTGAGAGACCAGCCCGTTTGTGTATTTTGTCACTTGTCGATCCCCTGCGAGCTCCACTGGAGAGGGGAATAAAATGACACCTTCAGTTCAGTCTGTGTGTGTGTGAGTGCTCCGGTGTCTGCCTGACTCGTGTGGCTGGATGTGTGAATTGTGGTGTGTTCATGCACCCTGTCTGTGTGTGTCTGCCTTCTGGGAATGCATCTCCAGCCATGCTGCTGGTTGGACCCAAGGACAGCAGCCTTGCCTCTCCCAGGTTCTCGGATCCCACAGGATCCTCTCCTGCAACCCAAATACAAACTTTTAAAAAGTGTTAAGTATATTCTAGTAAACAGGTTAGTGACTTATCTATCCACACAGAATGAAAAGTTTATTTATAGCTTTGATATTCATTGAGCCTGTAAGTGGTTTTGGATTCAGCTCCCGGGTTGATTTTTCTCTCATAGGAATCTTACAGCTTGTTGGGAGTTTTGTCTGAAATGGTGCTGGCTGAAGGGCTGTGGTCTTGACCTACCAGTGATGTCAGCCAAATGTGAGGAGGCCTGCCAGCCTCAGGTGGTTTGTGCAGATGCAAAGTGGTCATCTTCATGATGTGGCAAATATTCAGGGTTTGGCTCACCGTTTAAATTTTAACCAGCTCCCTGCTGGAAGCAACTATATCTTATATTCCTGTTTATTAGCTGCATTTGACATCCATCTTCTATTTGAAAATAGTCAGGGTTTGTGCTATTTCTACTGAAGGACTACTTCATAAACACATTCTTCTGATGATCTGCAATTGTTCCTAATTTCCAGTTTGAAACCACTCATGGTTGTTGTCTTTTTCTTTTGTGATTCCAGCTCTTAAAGCTCTGTTGGGTTTATCTCCCAATGCTCTTCTGGAGTGCAAATATGTCCTTTCATCCCACTAGCTTAAATGTGACAACCACTTAAAAATTATGTTCACACTGCATATTTGGCCTGTGCCTGAGACTCCTAAATTTTTACAGCATCCAAAATAAGCACAGGCAGACACCAGCCTCTCAGACTGAAAATAACAGCTAACAACCGAGAAACAGAATGGAACAGCTTTCCAAGCTGACTCTCAGCTGTGACCAACTGAGCTCTCCATTTTATTAAAGCTGAACCCAGCCAAGCTGGACCCTTTACTACACAGCTGCATATAGGAAGCAAATAATGCCTGTCCAGCAACTTTCTGGGTGCCCTTTTCACTGATCCCTGAATACTATCGATTTTTTTCAAGGATGGGATAAAAAACAGCGTGGTAATGCAGATGTGACCTTTCTGTCTCAGAGAGCAGCAACAGGCAGCATTCTGTTGTACAGAAGAGTCTCCTCCACTGAGTTTTGAAAAAGAGTAAAAGTATAATTGAGCTTTTGCAAGGCTGCATGTAACAATGAAAAGAATGCAACCGTCACTTTCAGGAGAAAAAAAAAGCTTTTGGTATTAATATTAATTGTTAAATATTAATTATTATTCTGGAGGTGAGAATGTGTTTGCTCCTGTTTATTCCACACATTATCCAGGGAAGTAAAGATTTACTTTTCCTAGGAATAAAAGGACATAACTTACTCCATATTGTAGAAATAGGAGGATCTGGAGGATTTGTCATGAGCAGTAACAGACTGTATGTTAGCTTGTTTTAAGGAACACATGGTGAAACTATTGCATTACGTGACACTGCTAATCTCTTCGTAATCAACGGGATTACTCGTGAGTTAATCAAATTACTAACCTAAATAGACTGGGATCATAATCTGGATTCCCGAATGAAATCCGCAAAGACACTAAGTATCGGCCTAGTGACGACCAGCAATTTCAGTGGAAAGTCAGTGGCCAAGGGGGAGACACCTTATTTGCCTCTTAGCTACAGAACAAGAGATATTATGAAAAGCAGTCCACATTCATACACAGACTTATGAAAGGGCAAAGATTGTAATAAACATTTACTTGTGTGCATAAGCAGATAATAAGACTCACAATACTGATGATCTAGACAGGATCAGTCCAAAATTGAATAGTTTGAAATAGCCCATGTTTCTTAAACCATTGAATTTTAGTGTCCAAATAAAGTGGCTTCCCTCATCTGTGGAGGTTTTCAATAAATTCTAGTACGTATTTATACTCACTACACTTGAAAACACGATCCTAAATTGTTTGGCACTGCATTTAAACTACTGGTATTCAGAAAAAGGTTGTGGTGTGAGGTAAGCAACACAATACTGTCCCATACTTTTCCTTGACGACTGCGAAAACCCTGCTGGGAAGATTAGTCTCTCTGCACATACACTTCTCCTTTCCACTTTTTATGCACTCAGAAATTTCTATTTTTTTGCTTTTACTCTTATTGTTTCCTACAAGTACAAGGAAAAGAGAAGACACATTCACTGAAAGTATTTATGGGGGCAGGCAGTTGCATAAAGCACCAACATTACAGTGGGGTTTCACTAGAAACCTTATTTGTGTGAATGTCACTGTAAAGTCACCTTTGCTTCATATTTTTTCCTCATTTCACATGAGTTCCTTTTACGTACAAATGCAAGTACTGCATTCCACTGCTAAAGGCTGCAAGACACCACTGGCGCTTGGATTTGAATTCTGCACTACTGTTCTTCTATTCTATTTGATGCATACTTGCATATTCTGGATTTCCAACATTCAATGACAAAATTCCCTTTAAGGTTTAAAATAAGTAAGTGTATAACAGCAGAAATTCTTACCATTCCTATGCCATTGTTAAGTTTTTCGGCTACAACGATTTCCACATGACCAGAAAGACATTTTCCTCTTCTGTATATCACAGTAGTTTTGAAGCTGAGCAGGTTAAATCCGTGTAATCCCCCAAATTCCAGTTTGCCTTTAAACTGAGAGGGCAGGTTAAGATCAGAGACAGGAAGAAATTCTTTACTGTGAGGGTAGTAAGGCCCTGGCACAGGTTGCCCAGAGAAGCTGTGGGTGCCCCATCCCTGGAAGGGAAGGTGTCCCTCCCCATGGCAGGTGGGTTAGAACTAGATGATCTTTAAGATCCCTTCCAGCACAAACCACCCATGGTTCCACGATATTTGAATGTCAAAATGTCAGCATTACATTTAATTTTCCTAAGACTCTGGGAACTATGGAAACAATGTGGTAGCCAAACATCTGAATTTCTAGATGCCTGAACCACATCTGAAAATCCAACTTTAGGAGTTCAGCTAAATTAAGGTCGGCTCGAATTTTGGCTCAGTCTAATAATCCACCCCCTCCCTATGCTGCTAGATGAGTGGCACCAACTTAGTTTTAACTCACTTTATTTCAAGTGCACAGAGAAATTTTAGGTGTAAAAATCCATGTCCTAGACAGGTAAAATCATTCCAATTATGATAAGCTATCTTTGTTTTCAAAAAAATTTTTCATTTGTCCAAGTCTCAGTTGTGTATTTTTCTGTTCTTGAAGCCACAGTGCAGGTAACAGCCACTACCTGCCTTGGGGATGCCAGTGACAGGGCTATGATGATCCTCAGTCTCTTTTTCCAACAGCCTCCCTTTCTTTTTTTACTTTGATAGCAGTGTATCTGCCCTTCCAAATGGAAATTTTTGTGATACTCAGAGCCAAGAAAAGCTCAGCAGAGTCTGCTTTTTGGACAGTTATAATGAAAACAAGGTAAAATCAGCCCAGGAAAGGAATAAAATCCACAGCAAGGTACAGGCAATGACTGCTATGACACAGTTTTTGTATACTTAAGGTATGTAATCCTATGTTGGCAAGTGCTCCAGTTTAACATCCCCCCGCCAAAAAAAAGCAACAAACCAGTAATAATTAGAAAATGTTTTCTTTCCCATTCTGCCTTTGCACTTCACCACCTATTCTCCATTAACTGCTCTTTTCATTTGTTTGCTCAGTCTTCCCTCTTGAGCAGATAAAAGGGTTTCATTAAAGCAAAGCCTAATGCTGTCAGCGGCAGGAGAGCTGCCAGCACTGGCGGTTTTAGTAAGTCTATTAAGCCGACCTAAGCATGCCAGTACTTAATAAATTCCCTCTATTCACAGCAGTCCTTTATCTCACATGAAAAACTAAATTATGCAACTCAAGTAAGCAATAAAAGAGCAGACCTCATGCTCATATTCATATATACACGTAACTGTGTCCTAGGAGGAGCAGCACATACCACCAATCCTAATCTCTGCTGTACCAGAAGTACTTTTTGAGATTAGAGAAACGACTAACAGAAGCTTCCTGGAAGTATTCCAATTATTAGATGAAGCCAGCACTGGACAATCAGAACTCTTTTCATGGATTTTCTGCCACAGTCCATTTGCAGAGCAGATATTCTAAACCTAATTGAAGGACATCTGCTATCCCTATTTAGTGTATTTTATCTAGAGGGTAAAAACCCCCAAACCCCAGATTCTAAAAATCACTGCCATCTTCTGTCTTTACCATAGCACTTAACGTAGAAAAGCACTCTGAAGAACAAGTGAACCATAAACCAGTACTAGTCAGCATCACTGCTTTTCAAGGAAAAGCCTTTATCATCCTTAACATCATTTGCCATTCTTCAGGGCTCTGCAGCTCCAGCAATTGCTTCATTTTTAAATGAAACAAAGTTTTTAAAGCAATAAAGTGTTGAACCTTTATTTCTTACATAAGAGAAAAAAATTCTGTAGCAGTAGAAAGCAAGTGATCTGAATTCTTCTCCCCTGAAAGGTTAATAGAATTGTTTAAGTAATGTAATAAACACAGGGGTAGCGAGTGGGGTGGAGAGAGGGCACAACCCTGATGTCTAAGAGGAAACATACTCAATAAGAAGCATCATTTATTTAAGTGAATGTTTGCCTGAGAGCTACTAACAGGCAAGTACAGAAATCATGGTGGAGCAGCATTATTTCTCCAACCATAATAGAAAACATTGACTCACAACAGCTGATTTTTTATTCATTCTCTGTTTTCAGGTTTTGCAAAGGTTACTGGAAACCTTACTCGTTTTAGTTCATACCAAATTACCAGGCAAGTGGAAAAGTAATGAAGAGAACGTGGTTCTGTGAAAGGACAGGATCATATTTTAAGCTCAAACTGCCCCAATAAGAAAAAAATTACTCATCCTTGTAAAGGTTTAGCAGAGAAAAACTAATCACGCACATACTTTACTATACTTAGTGTAGCATTTCTAGATCAGCTACAGCAGTGAGGTTAACAATGCATTAGCAAAGAACCAAACTCCTACTGAGGAAAATAAACAAGCCTTCTCCATCAAGAAGCAACTTTCTGCTTCCACAAGGAGAAAGAAATTATGGTGAAGCCACCTACAGCAGGTGGCAATTGTGTTGCATAGACACAGCTGTGGTGAGGTCTTCATAGAAAGGACAGCTTGATGGACAGTCATGAATTAGGCTTCTTCTCAGTCACCTGAGTACTAACAGCCCTAACCAATCCTCCTCCATGTTATTTCTTTGATTTATTTCCTTCCTATTCTTGCTGGGCAAAACAGTACTTACACTACACAACGCAACATCCTGCAGATCTCTTCTCAAACAACTCAGTTCTGCTGTTCTACTGCATGGGAACACCCACTTGCCAGAGAACAAAAACACAGATGAGCGAGAGCATGAAGAAACAAAGGAAATTATCTCCCATGAATAAACTTACTTTACAGAGGAGAAGTACGGCAACAGTTTTTGTCTATTCTTTTTCAATAAACACTCTTACAATTTCATCTGAGAGTGATCCATGTGATGCTGATCAAAGCACCCATCTGAAAGTGGTGCAATTCAATCATTATGCCCCCAAATTCACATCTAAGAGCTCAGTTTTATAAGATAACACCGGATATTTCGGAATTCTTATATTTTAAGCTTACGGGCAAAAACCCCACAAATTAAGGACATTGAAAAAAATCCAGTGTCCACAGAAGGCTATGCAAATACAAGTTAAAAAAAAAAGTAGACCATCACAGACAATATAATTGTATTTTATAGCTTCTTCTCTAGTGCCATCTTGCATCAAATGATTCCCCTTGTAGAAAAAACCTTAAGAAAACTGTGTGTAAAAAAAGATGTGACATCTGTCCTTCAAGTTATTTTTGTATAAAGATGGTAAAATTTTAGTAACCAATATATTTATTTCTTAAAAATCCATGTATTTGTTATTGACAAAATTCATAGTCCCAAAAATAAACGTTAAAAAAAAGTTACAATTTTTCCTTCAATTACTCTCTCTTGGTACTATCAACACATAAAAGCAAGAAAGCAATGAAACCACCATTTCACATGAAATTTACAGTATTTTTGTGCATAGTTGTTGATTTATATAAGTGAACTTTATACTGCTAGGCAACTCGATTAATGAAGGTGAAAATAGGTCAGTGATGTGGGACAGTGGTTCTTAACTTGCATCCCTGCCTCCAGCTTGAGGCATAATGTTCATTCCTCATATTCTGGAGCACTAAATAACACTGTAACTAGATGCAGAAGACAAGAATCATTCGACTTTATCCACCCTTGATCTTTACACAAAATTCCCATGGCATCTATAGAACTTCCACAGCTGTACAAACCAGAATAAGGTCCACAGCAAACACAGCTTTCAGGATTTGCTCTTCAATAAATATCACAAGTGTAAGAGAGACAGCAAATGTTAACTCTTTATTTGTTTTGAACATATAAAGGTTATATGAAACAATGGAAACAGTTTTCATTTATGAAACAATTCTTTCAGAGCCATCTTGTGGGGAAAATAAGCAATTTAAAACAACACATGTACTCTAATTGGTTTTTCTACCAAAAAGATTAATGTTAAGTATGACATCATCTAGTACTCTTTTAAAAAAATAAATGTCTCAGGCAAACTGTAAACTTTATACAACATTATTTAATCCCCTAGAACATGAAGGAAGTGCGTTTCTGAACAATCACATGTTAAAAGATTGGTTCTAGATAGAAAATATATGTATCATTAAGTTAAAGATGCTATTTTTCTGAAGATTCTATTCAAACCAGATTCTATTCAAACTCCACCCAACTACAGCCCGCAAAAAAAGCCAAAAACCTAGAGAAGCTGAGGTTTCTTTCAGAGCCCACTTGAGTAAATTGGATAGAATTATTCAATCTGCCTAAAATGTGGTTAAAAAAAAGAAGAAAAAAAAAAAAAGGCAAAATAAACCTGAATGTAGTAGTAGATTTAGCATTTGAACCTGAAAAGTTTTCACTGTTAAACATCCCCTTAAGCACTGCCAATTTAAAATTTTGGTAGTATTTTCAAGTTCTGAAGGACTTTACACCAGTTGTTTACAAAGAACTCATTACATGACAGTTTTCTGTCTGAACACACTTAAGCAAAGCACAGCCTTGGGCGGTCAATTTCAGTATATTCAAAAGTCATGATGCAGGCTTCAGCTACCTAGGGCAATCAAACATCAACTGCTGCTTGATTTATCTGTCTTGTCTATGAAGCAAAGTGCTTAAATTTTATCCTAGAGAACAAAAGCGCACATGTAGTCCGTACATCTTACTCAGTTTTAACTTATGCCCTATTAAAATATTTCATTTACACAGAACATTAAAGCGCATCACATCACATTTATCCAATACATAATTATCTTCTATTAGTACAAAAGTAAAACAGAGTATCACAGAACACTTCTACAAAGCGCACAATCCAGAGGTGTCACGGAATTTTGCATTTTCTGGAGCTGTTACAATCAGTGTTTAGTATGGACCAGTAGGCACCTCTGTTAATTTTTCTCGTTTTTTTTTAAATAAATACGGAAATTTGACAACAAAAGGGTCTTATGATACCCAAAACCTCTGACAGCTGTAACTAAACAGAACACACTGGCACTCAGATGTATAACCAGACAATTTTGCTAAGGCAAGCACAAGTATGTCAATTTTTATGTTTACACTTCTACCAAACTTTGAGCGACAGAAGGTGTACATGTGCGCTTACAACTTTGCTTCCTCTGTAAGGAGGACGGTGAGATCCGCTTCCTCCACACTGGCTTCAAACTTTGGAAAGGAGCCCTGACTCAGGGGCACTTGCCTTAATGAGATTTTGGATTTCTTTGAATTTTGGGTGTTCTTTATCGGCTACCAGCTGCAGCAATATCGCTTCGCTAGTAGTAACTATAATTCCAGTACGAGCGAGGCGCTGGAAGAGAAAAGAGCAGAGAGGAAATAATGTGAAACATTTGCAAATGTGAATGAGTATACACTTTGTAAAAAAAGATAGATGGCATTTTTAAAAACATCTCCTACTAATAAAACTACTGCCAATTCCATTCCCGCAATTCTTAGTGGCATAATTTATAAAGCTATTGACTGCTTTGAGACTTTCTTGAGGCAAAAGGCTGCCCTGGATTACAAAGAAGGCTTCCTGCTTGGACTGTATTCTTTCCCCACATCAGATTTAATAGGCAGCAGGCCCACATCTCTTAATATTAACAACCCATTCCCCTTGCATGGTCCAGAGCACAGCTTTCTTCACTCTTATGCAGATATGAAAGGTTTGTGGGAAAAATAAAACAGCTAGCTCCAAGCTAAAACAATTAAGCAAGAAATTGTAACAGTTTCTTGTTCAGTCCCAGCAATCATACAGGTGCTTTGGCACTAAACTCTCCATGGACCCAGCTTTCCTTCCATCATCCTCTACTCAGCTGCATGCTCTAATAAGCATTGGCTTATACTCTATTTCTAGGACTAAACACAATTTATATAGATTTCAGACTAGCAGAAATGAAGAGATGAATGTGCTAAGCTTACTGGATGATTTTCAAGGAAATTACAAGTTTTCTTAGCACACAGTCTTTGAGAAGTAGAAAATTATCTAGGATATGTTGCATCCACACTTCAGAAATAGGAAGACTAGATAACAGGAAAGAAATCCGGCAGGAACAGACTAAGCTATCTCAATCTGAGACCAAGCAGTGACACAAGACGTCTTCATCAGATAGGGAAGAGATTCAGAATAGCCACAGTCTTCAACAGTTGGGTTGAATTATTTCACCACTGAAAATTCCAAGGTTTTTTTGTTTCTGAGGATTTTTTTTTTTGTTGTCTGCAAATTTTTAGACTGCTGTCGTTTTTAAGCACACAAGAGAAGCAGAGACAACCTGCCATCTAGGCAGACATGAAATCTTTGGTTATAAATTAACTCAAATTCCAGTTCCTAGTACTCTTGCTCAGATATTTGCATGTTTGCCACCACCATGATCAAAACATGTTTATGTGATGGGAAAGGTGGAGAACTGAAGGAGCAGGGATGGGACTTATTTCAGATTCCTGGAGAAGCTGGCCATTTTCGCTGCAAGGTCACTCTTTATTATCCTTGAAAGGTGATTGTGAAAAGAGAAAGGCTGTGTTTCTGAGAAAAGACAAATTTTACACTCACCTTCCCCGAAACGTAAGGAGAAGGATCCAAGAAGATTAATAAATCTCACATCATGTCACCAGAAATGGTGCAAGTTTGCACATGAGACGATGGGAGACTCACTAATTAAAAGAATACGACTAGGAACTGTGATCTGTACAGTGAGACTAAAGCAGGATCACACAGTGCTTTGGGTGTGTGAACTTCCCTAAGAAACATATGACCACAGTCAATCAGGATCACAGACATGTTGAGTACACATGTCCCTTTCTGCTGGTCTCCTTCTCCCAAGCATGCCCATCTCTTGCCTGCTCTAGCCCATGTCTCTCAGTGGCGTTTTTGAGAGGTTCTGTAACCCACAGAGAGGACAACATTGGCATGCACAGCCACGCACAGCAGAGGAGGAGTTACTGCCATAAAACTGGCTTGCTCAACACTGCAGGGCAGAAAGTGTTCCCTGAATCATATTGTAACGATGACACACGGGGGACCACAGCAAAACATTCTCCTGGTGCTGTCTATATATATTTGTTTTGTCTCTTACTGCTGCTGCACCACATTGATTTGGGAAGTCCGTGATTTCAGCCCTTCCTGTCCTCTCTGTGTGTCACTATGCTCTATGTGACAGTCGACATTACGTTTCCACTTAATCAAAGTCACGGGTTTCATCAATCATTATATGTTGGGGATTTCTCTTTAGCCTTTAATTCTCCTATTCGTGAGGAAGGGAAGAAATTAAGTCTTCTCAAAAGCTATGAGAAAAGTGTAATGTGCTGTAGTTATTATTAGTTTCAATTTCCAAATAATTGTTGGGACCTGAGGCAAAAAACTGCAGTACTTAATGTGTGTATCAGTTTTTGATTTCCCACAGTGATGCCCGTAGGCAAGTTAAGAGTGCACCATCAAAAAACCATTTGCATGAATTTGCTACCACACAGTTGTACATGCTTTTAAATCTTCTTGTTACTTTTATCTCCACTTTCTCAATGTTTAGTTAAGCTAAGCTCCTCGAACCCAGGGGGAGGCGAACCTTTACTATAATCACAGAGTCTTGAGATTAAGCTTTAATTTGCAATGATGAGGGGCAGCAGAGGGAGGGACAGACATACAAGAAGGAGCTTTGAACAGGATCACTCACTACACGTCACTGCATTTTAAGGAATTTCAATAGCTGAATAAATACTGTTTGGAACAAGAGAACCAAAAGCTTTGCAGCACTTTTCCTCCTGCTTCACAGGTAACATTCCATAGGAAAATATCCTAAAATGCTGATGTTTATACAGAGTACTCAGATTGCACATAACAATCACTTTAAAAATCCAAACATCCCATACTGGGTTATGCATATTAAATCATAATTTAAAGGAAGAAAAATAAGGCAGTAATTCTCCTCCATCTTGGATGCTATTCCAAGAATCAGAGCATTCACCTCTTCTCAAATCCACATTTGTCCACTGTTTTGTCTTTAGAAATTCCTTGTTATCTTACAATAGGCAGGGAACTTAACATACAAACCCAAGGTGGAGAAAGTCTTGACTAAGAAACCTACCTCAAGAGCAAACATTCTGTCCATCATACTTCTTGATGAGGTGGCATCAGCTACAATATGAACCTCCAGACCTCTGCCAATTAATTCCAGTGCTGTTTGCTGGATGCAGACATGAGTCTACAGGGCAGAAATTATTATATATGTTATTATTATAAAACATAAGTAACGCAATGCCAAATTAGAGTACACAATTAATTAGAGTTCAAACATATTTTTCTACCCCTAACATTACTACGGAACTCAATGTGCATTTCAAATATCAACTAATATTGAGACAAGACCCTGTAGTTTACAAATATGTCTTTTCAAATTTTATTATGAGATAATATCAAAGACAACAGAAGAATAATTTATTCTGTAGAGGATATCTGAGCTCTAGGTAATATAAATTGAGTTTTTTAATTACAGAAAGCAATGCTTAGTATTTTTGTGGGCCAACAGACATTACCATAAACCAGTACAAGAATGGCAAGGCACATACTTCTACTCCAAACAGGACAACACTGCGGACTCCAGGGATCTCTGCTAACGCTGCTTCAACTTCTGGCAACACCATTGAAAATTTTGTCTTGGGAAGCACAAGTTTAGCTCCTGTTAAATCAATTTCTTGCACAGTGCTGCCAAGACCTTTGGGATACTGTTCAGTTACAATAACTGGAATTCCTAAGAGCCGTGCACCTTGGAGCTGCAAGGGGGCAAGGAGGAAAAGGTATTTAAAAAAAAATAAAATTATTAAAGAACAATAATAACAAAGACGTTGTTATTACCTGAAAATGAGTAATCGTTAAACTATCTGTGTATAAAAAAATGGCTTATAGGTGTGATCAAAAACAAGAGAAAAAGAAGCAAACATACCAGTCGTTGGCCCACGCTGATGATATCGCCAAAGTATTTGATGGCAGGCCGGAATCTCTCTTGCATATCACAGCAGAAAAAAACGGTGCTTGAGGGTGTCAGGTTGCCCAAAGTAGTAATCTGAAAAAAAAAGAAATAACGGCAATGTTTTCCACATCAGTGGAGACCCTTTCACAAAAGCAGCAAAATGAGAAAGAGTCCGCAATGCCTCTGCCAGGTAATGGATTCACGTTACTTTTGAGTGAAAACAGGAGAAACTCTTTTCAAGCCTGATTTTTGGTCTATGTTCCTAAATTCAAACGAGGCGCTGATAATGAACAGTGTGGTACAGTCATCAGTAAGTAATCGAGATTTTATTAGGTGGGAGACACAAGTCAGTGTACATTTACATGAAAATTTTTCAATTCTGAAGGGGCTGGATGAGGACACTGCCTAAAGTATAGCAAAAAAAAGTACCAATGGTGAAACTATATTCTTCAAATTAATTTTTCAATCCACAACTCTCAGAACTGACATAGAATCAGGATAAATAAAGTTTAAAAAAAAAAATCAGACTTCTGCTCGCCATCAAATATTGTATGTACACACATTTTCCACACTTCCATTGTGTAGTCAATTTTATTGTTTAAGACATCTTTTAGCACGGGTCTGATGAAAGTCCAAAGGCTAGAATGAAAGCAAATAAGCTTGTCAATATTACAGAAAATGAACTGAATATATTTTAATGACAAAAATAATCTCCTGGAGTTTCCCTGATACAGGCTACCAAGTGGGGTAGAAGGGAGAGGATAAGAAAAATAAACTAAACATTTAATTTTCTCACACTTTGAAAGAGTGCTTTGTATTTGTATGAAATTACTTGTTCCACCTGTAGAAGCAAGGGATACAGCTTCAGGTGGAAACTACAGGGAAAGAAAAGCTCTATACTATCACTTAGTTGTCAGGCAACTCGAGAGAAATTACATCCATTCAGGAGCTTTTCTGCAGACTGATAAGTCAAACTGAATAAACAGCTTCTGGGAAGCAGCCATTAATTGTACACACTTCAATTACTGCAAACTGAGGTTGTGACGTTTTAAACCAAACCAAAATCACAAATCCTGCAAACCAATTTATTTCAGAAGAGTGCAGATGTACTGGGTTTATGTGGCAAGGTTTTGGTAGCATGGGGAGGCTGCAGGGCTGGCTTCTGTGAGAAGATGCCAGGAACAGCCGTGTGTCAGACAATGCCTATGCCAGCTGAATCCAAGATGGATCTGCTGCGTCAGTGATGCTGGTGACGCCTCTGTGGTTACAGATTTAAGAAAGGGTAAGAAAACCACTGTGCAACAGGTGCCAGAGCAGAGATTCCCCAGCAGCCCGGTGAGACATCTCCCACGGGAGGGACCCCATACTGGAACAGGTGAAGAGTGTGAAAAGGACGAATGCCAGAAGGTGAAGGGTTATGAACTGACCAGAATTTTGCTTTCCCCATCCCCCTGTGCTGCTTGAAGGGAGGAGGTAGAGAAGCTGGAAGCAAAGTAAACTTGGGAAGAAGGAAGGGAGGGGGCAAAGGTGCTTTTACATTTGTTCTTGCTTCGTATTATTCTACTCTGTTATTGATTGGCAAAATATTAATTTCCCCAAGTTACATCTGTTTTGTGCATGATGGTAACTGGTGAGCGATCCCTCCCCATCTTCATGCACATGCTTTTTGTTGTATTTTCTCCCCTCTGTCCTGTTGAGGAGGGGGCAGTGATGGAGTAGCTTCTTGGGTACCAGGTGGTCAGCCAAGGTCTACTCTTCGCAAGGGAACTGGAAATCCATAGATACTAGTTCCAAAACTTCCACCGATTCACTACACCTCCTGAGGGAAACACTTTTTATCTCAATTCCCAAGATTCCTGAAAACCTACAATAAATAAATCTACTCAACCATATGGAATGTCCTGTTCAAACTGTTGGAAAAATGACTTGTGTGTTAATAATTACAAATGCTGAATTCCCACACCTCTGAGATTCAGTACACCACTACTGCCGAAACAGCAACACTACTAATACAAGCAGTTTGCAGAGGCAATTGCAGAAACAACCACAAGGCATATGTTATAATACCCACTGATGCCAGAGGAAGAGAGTAGAGCATCACAACAGGCACCAGGAAAACCTTTTCCACTAGGAAGATACAGCTGCACCGAAACAGGTTACCATGGTCGTGGGATCTCCATCCTTGGAGGTTTTCAGCATTCAGCAAAGCAGCAGCTGATTTGATCAAGCGGTTAGGGAAGGTAACCTCTAGATACCTCTCCCAGAAGACACTTCTGCAAGTCTACAGCACGTAATAAATGAGGCCTGGGACCAAGAAAGATTTCACATACTATTAGATACTAGTAACTGCCTTGTTCTTGAACACCACCCATCTATGTGCTTGAATGGTGCAGAAATTAGTTGGTAGGAAGCATTGGGAGCACCCACTGTCACCCATTCCAACTTTGGCACTTACTACCACAACAGAAGTCAATTATGACATTTAGCTTTCCTACCACTGAGCAATTAAAATAGAATAACCGGAATAGACAATACTTATAAATGTGGCTCCTACTCAGAAAATGTGTCATTTTGTTTTGGCATTTATGTGACAAGCAAAGACTACAATTTCCTTCCACAAATCATTCCATCACTTTAAAAGCTGCACCAGAGGAGGTTTAGGTTGGACGTCAAGAAGAATTTCTTCACAGAAAGGGCGATTACATATTGGAATGGGCTGCCCAGGGAGATGGTGGAGTCACCATCCGTGAGGTGTTTTAGATTGAATGTGGCAGCCCTATGGATTATAGAGTAAAATACGTGGAGTTAATTTACTCCCTTGATATACACCTTCCTGTGCTGATGCAGCAGATGGTTCTACCATCCTCAGCAGAGGAATAAACACGAACAGATTAGGAAGGTCTTCAAAAAGCTGCATGGTCTGCCTCTACGGAAGGATCAAACAAATGCAAATATTCTTCACAGACAGATACTTGGACTGACCTATCAGCAATAGAGCTACTATAAAACCCAGCCCACAGCTCTGTCACCTTCACCTTTCAGTGTCTTCTCACCCTCACCTCCTTTGCTGCCATGTAAGAGTGTCATTTCCAGTTAAGTCCATGGTGAATTGGAAATGCAAGAGCATTACTATCCTCCTTCACATGGATAATCACGCACAAAACCTATTACCAAACCTCAGGATTCAGACCAGGTCTCCCTTTGGTCCTTCCCCTACCTTTCCTTATTCTAAAACATATCTAATTCTTTTAATATTTCCTCTTACAACTCAAATAATTTTCATGGTCCTCGCTGGGGTAGTTTTCAAACTGCAGGCTACAGTGAGGCACTCGTACATACTATCACAGCAGTGTTCCTCTGCCCACATGACTTTCCTGAACTAGCAGAGCCTTAAAGAGAGTCATTATACAGTCCTTGAAGGCCCTGTTTATTTTGTTTTTTTCCAATACACTATTTACTCTCTTCATAATTGATGATACCTATACTATTGAGGTGCACTTTAAACTTAAAATCATGCCTTGAACTCTCCCTCCTCGTCTTTTGTTTGTTTAGCTGACTATTTCTATACTTGTTGCTTCCATTTTGAATTGCATCTTATTTTACCTTGTTCCACAGAATCACAGATTATGCTGAGTTTGAAGGGATGTTCAAGGGCCATCAAGTCCAACTCCAGGCCCTGCACAGGACCATCCCCAATAGTCACACCATGGGCCCGAGAGTATTGCCCAAACACTTTTTGGACTCTGCCAGGCTTGGTGCTGTGCCCACTGCCCTGGGCAGCCTGTTCAGTGCCCAATCACCCTCTGGGGGAAGAACCTTTTTCTAAAATCCAACCTAAATCTCCCTTGGCACAACTTCAGGCCATTCCCTGGGGTCCCGTCACTGATCACCCCAGAGTAGAGATCAGTGCCTGCCCCTCCTCTGCCTCTCACAAGGAAGTTGTAGCTGCAATGAGGTTTCCCCTCAGTCTCCTCCAAGCTGAACAGACCAAGTGCCCTCAGCTGCTCCTCATATGGCTCTGCCCTTCAAGGCCCTCCACCTTGCCCTGAAAAGCCTGAATTCTGCTCTTTCAGATGCTTGCCATTCCTCCCTCCTCCCTCCTCCCTGTGGAGCCTTCCACAAAAACAGTATCTGTCCAAAATTTTGTCAAGGACAAGGACAATGGAATAATCACAAACAGTGGATTTGGAACCAATATTATAGAGCCAAATTCACTATTATTCTGATTTGACAGTGAAGAGCAGAAAACTGACTGCCTATCCAGTCTGGATGGCCAGAGAGCATCTTCATTATAGACTTCCACTGAATCAATAATCCCATATGTTTATGTCAAACATTACCGGGAGCTGCAGCAAAAGCATTGTATCTGCTTTTCTTTACTGTCATGTTGGTTTAATATGATTTCATCTATGCCTTCAGACTAATACCACCAGCACTCTAAAATAAAGTTGTGTCAAATACTTCTTTGCTAAATAAATGCTTTTACAAAATCTAACACAAATACTTCTTATATTCATTTTCATATTTATTTCTGATTAACTTGCAGTCTGAATCATGACAGAACATGAAGAAACTGGAAAAAATACATGGTAAGATCAAAAAGTCAACACTTGCTGGTGTCACCTGGAATAGCAGATATGGGAAGGACAGAGTGCAGCAGAAAGCAGTTTGAAATTAATTTTCATAAAGGGCAGCTAACACAGCCTGTAAATAAATTAATGTATTTGCTATGTATAAAGGAAAGGTTCCATTTACCTGGTTCTTCAATGTGCCACATAAATCCTACTAGTCACTTGCTTTCAAAGCCATCCTCCCCACCTACATCAGCACTGCATCAGGGACACGGGTCACCCCCACTTCACAAATCCCCGAGAGTGAAAACCACTGCCACCCACACCACACCAGTGCCACACCCTGCCAGCGAGCCAGGGAAGGAGCAAACCTGCCCATAAATATCAAACACTGAGCTGGCATGCCAAGACCTGTTTGATTTCTCTCAGTGGAGAGGAAGGCTGGGCAAGGATGGTGAGGCACTGAAACCACACACAGGGTGTCTGAATCCACCCTGAATATAACATCTACTCAACCACAGTTACCTTGAAAAACCTCAACTCAAAAGAAGAAAAAAATAGTAACAAAAAAAATCCCTCAACAAAATCAGCCAAATCAAAAAAACCAAGACCACATCAAAACCCAACTCACCTGAAGTTCCCCCCAAACAGTATATAAGCATTTCCATTTGTTGCACTTCACCTCTCAGTCACCAGGACTTTCTGTCCTCCAGCTGGAGGTTATCCACAGCACAAGAATAGGTACATCAAATGGACATGTAACCTGATGCAGCTCTTTTACCCAGCTAGAGAAGTCATCTCTAGGACCTTGTCCAGACCAGGATTTAAAGGTATGCTGTTACGAGTTACATACAGCTTTAAATCCTACTCTAGAAAAGGCCTAGGTGGGAAAGGAGAGGCGTTTTTTTCACATCTATTTCATCTCTGCTGGTTATTATTAATCAGGCAAAACTTGATGGTGATGAAGGACTATAATTTCAGCTTTACAAAAATATTCATGTGTACTGGCTCTTTATCTCTACTTCCTCTGTTCAAACTCCAGCAAGTCATTACACATAAAAAATGAAACTTCCTCACAGTACTCGTAACGAACAAGAAATTGGAAGCAAAGAAATAATCCTATCAGACATCACTAGTCACCTCATAAATCTCATGCAAAGGTTACCTACTTAAAGGGCAGAGCAGAGGATGTTGCAGCCTTGGTATTTCAAGGATGGGATAAAACAGGCAACAACAAAAAGAAGCTATCATCTATTCTTCTGTATTTCTAAGAGGAAAATCTGTAAGATTCAGTTGTACTTTCCTGCCTACCTTTCAAAGGGGAAAAAAAAAAGAATAAATTCAGTTTAATGTATTTCAAGAGAAAAACAAGTTACAAGTGTTTCAATTTAAGAACATAAATATTTATTTTATGCAAAGCCAATATGCATCGTTTTATATGCAATTCAGCATTTAAAGAAGGACAGATTTAGTTGGATATGCATGTGATGCTCCCATAACTAAGACAGTACAAAACTCTTCAACAAAATCCAAAATTACTGAAATGTGTGCTGCAGACCAAGATACAAAAGGAGTCTGGATTTGAGAAAAAAAATCCCTTTTCAGTATTTTCAGTCCCTTTTTTCCCCTTCTTTAAGGTTCCACATGCTGTTTCTTCAAAAAATTATTTATTTAGAATTTACTAATGTATCAGAATCTATAGCTGTACCCTAAAAAAAACATAAACAACTCCCCTGCAATTTATTTGTTGGCTTTTCCTCATCTTCAGAAAATGAACTTAGGTTCCTGAGTTAATGTTAGTTCTACTTCCAAAGCATCTGAACATAGGAATATTAGGTATGTGCAACAGGAGTGAAAATCTGTGTATGAATAGTTCTATTTTATTTACATTATCATGCAGCAACAGTTGAGTATCATTCCATAAGCACCTTTTCACAAGAAAGACGTGCCTGAGACATCAACGTGTTTAAAAAAAAACGTGCTGAAGAAGTGCTTTATGCAATGATGTCAATAATTTTGCCCTTTCAGCTTTAATATCTTAAGGTTTAACAGTTTGTAAACAGAGAGCACAAGTACTGCTGCTGCGGAGTCACCTTGAAATTATGACAGCGACTGTGAAATAGCCTCTCTTGGGTATGTATTTAAATGCTGCCCAAACTCCTCTACTGCACAGATGTAATATGCATATAGCTGTGTTTTCTTTGGATATCTCCAAAGTGTTTTTCCTTACTGCTTCTCTCCTCCAAAGGCAGCTACAACATGACAGCAAAACACAGTAATTTCTGTGGCACTCTTTTACTGCATTTAGAGTTAGAAGAGATTAAAGTGGTCCTGCGTCGTTCCCCCTCCCCCCCCCCCCGCAAACCATAAATACTATTCCCTTAAAACTTTTCAAACACGCAAAATCCATGAAAAGCAGATGTCTCCCTTCAGCTTGTACTAAGTCCCTCAAGTTGGGAGAGGCCAGAGGAAATGCCCCTCCTGGGTGCAAGGCTGTGGCTGGGGAGTTTCAAGAGCAGCAGCCAGGCCGAACATCACAGTGCACTGCACCCCATCACCCTGCCAAATGCAGGGGGACACTAAAAGTTCAAGTGGCTGTTTTGAGTCAGAACAGCCAAACCAAACAAGTGTACATAGATGAGGACAATACAGCGGCATAAAACTACCGGAGAGCAAGCATCCCTGCACAGATCAAGCCTTGAACTGAGTTGCACGGAGTGGCTTTCCAAGGGCAGCATATGGCAATTTCTCCATGAGATGACTGCCCCTCTCAGCTGTGGGGACAGGAAATTGAAACAGCCCAGTCAAACAACTTTGATGCTGACATTTCTTGAGCTACTGTAACAAAAGGAATCCTTCCATGACAGGCCTGCACAGGGATCAAAACAGTACAGCTTTCCAGAGCTCACGGGTGCTACCTGCCCTAGGGGTTAATATGCCATCCCCAGCTAAACACACACATATATCTCATAAAACACACATATAAAAGCGCTGAAATTATTGTCTAAGGACACAGATCCTAGTATCTGTGCTCCTAACTTTAAACCACATATATCTTTCCAAATATGCAAGTTTAATCACATCAGTGAGCAAAAGTTGTCCCTCTTGGAAGATACATTCAAAACAGCGATTCAGCTGGCTATGCCACACACCGAGCTGACAAACCAATGTTGTGTATAACTGCAGATCAAATATCAGGGAGGGAGGGAGGGAGGGAGGAAGGTAAAAAGGGCACATAACAGTGGCAATGCATGAATGAACATACAGAAAGCAAGTATAGTATTTTACCAACTGGTAAATCCTAAAGGTCTTAAAAAGCACAGCTGTGTCTGTATCATACCAAATGTTCCCCAAAAAGGCGATCTCTGAGCACCTGCCTGTGGCTTAAGGCAAGCTGACTGACACCATTGTGATGTCTTCAGCTCATTCACAGCTGCTGAAGCACATCAAGAAGTAATACAAAAAACATCATCTTTTCACATCAACAGTTGCTATTGTCACAGAACTGCAACAGTAGTGGTGTAAGTAGGCAATCCATGCATAAAATACTGGTTTATCCTGAATTCCTGCAGTCAGCTAAAGCTGCACAGCACATCTGCACCCTGGGAGTGACATATCCTTCCCCATCTCAAGACTGACCTTTTACACCAAGACCTATGTCCTTTTTCAAATGCTTGGGCTGCATTTATAGTTTCAGTGCAGAAGGCATCTGCAAGAGTGCCCTGGCAGAGTACTGATGAGAAACGAAATTCTGACCTGCAACCGTATTGCATGCCCAGATTACACAAATTCTGTTTTCAAAATCCTTGTTTGAATTAGCAGCCATACCAACTCCTTTTGCAAGTTGGAGAGACTGTCCCTTTCCAGATTCCCTGGCTGGGTCCCCATAAATTCTGTTCACAACACAGAAAAAAAGTTTTAAACCGAATATGATGAGTGTATCTGGTGAGAATTAATAATAAATGACAAAATAAGTTTATTAAACTAGTTTGGTCTTCTTAACCACTCTTTCCTCACGTAAAGCTAAGAAAAGAACAAGAAACTCCAAAGGCATCCTTATTGTACGGTGTAATCAGAGGCCACCTCGAGAGTTTATGGGTTCAAGACACTACAATTAAGCAGGGTTTACAAACAGCATGAATTAGTTCCCAAAAACATACGGAGAAGACAAGCAATGTGTCGGGTTTCATGATACCACTTTCTCAACTACTTAAAAATAATGGCTCGACAAACTAAAACGTCTTAATAATCAATTTAAAAAGTATGCTCCGAACAAAAATGATGTGGGATTTATTGTTGTGGGGATTGGTGGGGGTTTTTTTAAGCTTAATTCTTAGATACTGGGGAAAAGAAGAAGCAATGTGCTTCGACTTGAACTATTACAGCACAACCTGCACCAACCTCCGGTGGGCATGAAGGGATCTGCATACGAAATACACCAGCTGCATCTGTCCGGCTCCCCGGTTTGCGGCCACAAAACCAGCGAGCTACAAACCCGTAAATCGGAAAGAGCCTTCCGAGGCAAAGAGGGAAACAGAAGTCCTGCCGACGTACACGAAGCCAAGACACCGAGCTCTGGCAGAGCCCATTTGACCGGTACCCTCCGAGTTTCCACCCGGCAGCATTCCATTCCCTCCGGCTGAGGCCGCCTGTTTTAATGCAGCACACCGATTCCTTCAGCCACCTGACCGCTCCCCCATTCACGGCGCCAAGTTAAGTTCTGGCTCGCCGAAGGCAGAGCCCGGTCACCTGCCCCTGCCGGCCCCAGCGAAAGAAACAAAAGTTTCCTCGGAGAAACCTGTTAACGCGGGTTAGCTCTGCCAGCTCCGGGCTGCCCCGGGACTCACCTGGATCTGCAGCGGGACCAGGCGCACCTTGCAGCGCTCGTTGACCAGGAAGCCCTTCGGCAGGTCGATGTACTGGCTCCACTCCTCTGCGAAGAGCTGCACCACGAACTTGCGGTGCATGTCTATCTGGTCCCCGTACAGGCTGAGGAACTTCTGGATCAGCAGCTCGTAGCCGGCGCCGTGGGGCACGCTGGAGGGCCGCGCGAACACGGAGAAGCAGAAGAGGACGGGCACGGAGCCGCCGCCCGCCGGGGCGCAGCCCCCGCCGCCCGGAGCAGCGCCCGGCTCGGCCGCCGCCATCTTCAGGGACCGCCGCGCCGAGCCCCGCCAGCTCGCTGCGGTCCGCGCCGCTCCTCCTCCCGCCGCCTCCTCCCCCCGGCCGGCCGGGCGGTGCCGGCGGCCCCCAATCCCAGCTGCGGCTGCTCCTGCTCCTCCTCCCCGCCATGGGGCCCGGCCCTACCCCGCAACAGCCCCACGGGGTGGAGGGCGCTGCCGGCGCGCCTCCGCGGGGCGGGCGCAGCTTCTCCTGCCGCTTCCTGCGAGGGACAGTGCCTGCCCTGCTCGGGCGGGCGGCGAGAGGAGCGGTCCTACACGGAGAGGGGCAGGGACTGCGCCCGCTGGGGCGGCCCCGTCCCGGCGGGTTCCTCGCCGGGCAGAGCCGCTCCGGGACGTGGCGGGTCGGGAGCCCTGAGGGGAGCGGCTGGGGCGGGCGCGGCCGCCTTGCCTGGAACCGGGCGGGGGAACCTGTTGGTAGAACCTGAAACGTGCCCGGTTACTTCCGAGCGTGATCCGGTCCCGGTCTGGATGGAGGGGGGACAGCTGTTCGCTCTCCCGGCACCGAAACCGCCTGCTGAGTTTTCGCAGGGGGATTCTTTCGGAAATGTCAGGCTCTGGGCGGCGGGAGGTGCCCGAGCCGCTGCACGCCGCAGCTCCGAGCCTGCAACTCCATCCACTGGTGAGGAGAAGTGAGCAGGATACAACACATCCCCCCAGTTTTGTCCTTCCCATCGTCTACCTTTTTTTTTTTTTTATTTTATTTTTTAACTCCAAGAGAACTGGCAGCTGGACTTGCTGACTGTATTTTGGGGGAGAAGATCTAAGTAGCGTGCTACACACATAAAAAGAAAATCTCTGTTAAAGCCAAGTGGATGTTCTCATGCTCTATGCCAATGCAGTGGCACCGCCATCAAGGTTAATGCATGCCTGCCTAGCTGAATAACAACAAGCTGAAGCACAAAAATAATAAGGGGGATGGAGCACCTCTGCCATGAGGAGAGACTAAGAGAATTGGGAATGTTCAGTCTGGAAAAGAGAAGGCTTCAGCATGATCCAACTGCAGCCTTCCAGCACCTGAATGGGGCCTACAAGAAAGATGTAAGAGAGACTTTTTTACAAAAGCATGCAGTGAGAGGACAAGGGGGAGTGGCTTTAAACTGAAAGAGGGTGGGTTTATATTAGATTTCAGGAAGAAAATCTTTATGGGGAGAGTGCTGAGGCAGTGGAACAGGTTGCCTCTGGAAAGGGTGGATGCCCCAACACTGGAAGTGTTTAAGGCCAAGTTGAATGTAGCTGTGAGCAACCTTGTCCACTGAGAGGTATCCCCGTCCAAAGCAGGGGGGTTTGGAGCTAGATGATCGTTCAGGTCTTTCCAACTAAGTTGTTCTCAGGGTTTACTGATGTCAGAAGTGTGGAACTGTCGTGTTAACCCTGATTACTTAGTTGGTTGGAGCATGGTGCTCATAATGCCAAGGCTGTGGGTTTGAGCCCTGTAGGGGGGGAGCCCTCACTTATGAGCTGGACTTGATGATCCTTGTGGGTCCCTTCCAGCTCAGAACAGTCTGTGATTCTATATAAATGTCAATATTACGTTTTCAGTAGTTTGTTGGTTTTGGGTTTTTTTCCCCAGAAAATACACTGCTGGTATGATTTGATTTAAAAATTGCAAGCATAAGTAGTCTTTCACAATTACTTATTTACTCACCCATATATTCACTAGGCATTCACTGAAGCAGCACGAAGTGATTATGTCATACACTATCCAAGAAGCAAATGTGCAATGGTGTCTGCACATTACAGGCAAAAACCCATGCAAATTATATTGTGCCTGGGCAGAAATCACACATATTAAGGTTTTAAAAGGATTCAGTCACAAGTCTAAAATGTACATGAATTCTGCCTTCTCTTACTGACAGGGAATTCAGTGTAGTCATACAGAGTTTCCACCTTTCTGAAGGAGGTAGAGTCAAACTGATTGCATTCACTCTAATGGAACATATCTTTGTGATTCAAGAGTCAAAACTCGGGAGATCCTGTCCACCTGGGTTCAGTTTAAACACTTAGTCCCCTTCTGCGTGTGACAGTATTGAGCTGGGGAAAAAAGAAATTTTCACCTCTAAAAATAAATACTTAGGAGTATTTGGTGATTTATATACAACTTTATTCTACCTGCCAGCTATAAAAATACCCAGTAGCTAGGGTTCAGGGCTTATTTTAATTATTTGTCCATGCTTACTGTTTTGCTGATTTAATTTATTATTACAGACAGTCATTAATGCTGCTACAGTAGAGGCATACAGAGCGAGCAATTTTATGGCCTAGTCGTTAGCTGACTTGAATCTGTTTAGTTTTCCAAAAGAAATGATGACAAATAGAATACCCAGTGAATTCTATTTATTTTCTGTGACTTAACCTGGTTTCCATTTCTTAATTTGTACTTTATTTTAATTGAGTGCAGTTCTAAAATTCAATATACTTTGAAAACATAGCATGGATGGGGGTTTTGTTGATTCATGGTGCCTTTTAAACGGGCTTCCTTTTTCCATTATAGCAAGAGAGATATATCTGTATTAACAAAATAGGCCATAGCGAGTCCTTACCATTCTACCACTGCTGTCTACAGTGCATACATTTGAATGCAAATTACCCACTTATTATGCAGAATACATAACATATTTTAGTAAGTTGGCCAGATTCAGGTTTACTTAAAAACCAGAAGTTTATGCGAACAGGATGAGGCTTATGCAATGGCAAGGAATTGGTAAGGAGGTATTTACGTTCATCCAAACTCTGATGGAGGAGGGACTCTTCTACTCCATCTGGCCATTACTGCCCCTGTTGCCCCTCAGGTCAAGGAACAAGCAGGGAGATGGATCCAGACACGGAGAGCAGGGGCCTGTCCTCCCTCCCTCCCTCCCTGTACAAGGTCTCACAGGCAGAGGAGCACAGTTGCCAGATCCCTTCACACACATGAAGGCAGAGGCCAATAACTGCTTTTTTACCACGCACCTCATCTTTCCTTACCAAGTGACGCCTAATCTTAGCCTGTATCTGTGCCTTAACTCTGCTTGTATCGTGCTGTGCCTGCCACCTTGGATCTTTTCACATTTCAGTTTCTCCACCTGCAACTCCACAGTCAGTCTTTTCACAGGTAGTTTAATTTTTCTTCTGAAACTGCTTAAGTCTTTGAGTAGCTGCCCGTTCATGGATAGTACTGTCCCACAGAGGAAGATGCTTCTGATCCAAGCAGATCTCAATCTATGGATTTATCCACCCCCAGTTCTAGTGATCTTCAGTTTTCTAGGTATCCTCGTGAGACACAAAGTTGGGAAGGGACGCTTTCCAAGGATCACCATCTGGATGTAATTGGATTCACTGGCCTTTCATGTGTCTCTTAAATCATACACCTCCTGTGGCAGTAGCAGTGGCTGATCAGGCTGCCTTTAATTGAGTTGCATTATCACAAATGTAAGAGTCCAACCCACCTACAAAATCCAGCATAGTATTTTTTGCTTCACGGAAAGAAAAGGGAGTATGGTGCACTGCACAGGGGAAATGTCTGATGATCCCCATTACACTGGCCTAAAGCATTTTAACTCAGTGTGAATAACACAAGTGAGTAAGAGCATTTGTAACACATCTCTTTGGCATTTCACATTGTGAGTAATGTGCCTTTTACACAATAAAGAAAAATATTGCTTCTACTAGAAATTCAGTGTTAACTGATCTCCAACCATGTTTTTGTTTTTTTTTTTAAGAAGCTGCCAATCTCACACAAGCTTAAGCATATGCTGAAGTCATGGAAAAGGGGATATAATCACAGCAGACATACGCCTCTTGGGTGGTGAATGCAGGAAAATACTATAAAGAAATTGATGGGAAACTACTCAAGTATCGGAGATTTTAAGTGAAGGCCAAATTTCCTTAGCCCAGGTCTCAAGCATTTATGTGTACACTGAAGTCTTGCTGCTAAGAGGTCCATTGGCATTCTGCTCAGACACAAGACCCTGCCAGCCACAACGGGACCTTCCTTTCCTGCAGCAGAATTGAACAAGGTCATCTGAAATCAGCCTCTGGAAATCATTTGTTTATTTGTTTTCAGCTGTAAAGGAGCACTTCCATCAAGAGCTGGGATCGATAAGGTGAGAGGGAGGGAAGATTATGCAATTCCAACTGTAAGGATAGAGTTACTGTGAGTTTTCAGAGAAAAAGTTGAAATTCAGAATGTTAAAGTGTAAACTTCTTGTAAGAAAAAAACAGTTCAGTATTCTGACTTTCAGATAAGGGTTTAGCCATTTATCAGTTCAAAGTTTCAGAAGGGTTTTTCTGCCTGATTATTTTTGTTTATTTCAGTCTGTCTTAAAGCCTTTTATATGGTCATCTTTGTAGAATGAAACACAATGTCAAACTGAATCTACTAAAATTATACACTCCCTAAAGTACTCTGTTGAAATTTTCAGTAAAATCAGGTAGAGAGAAATCTCTAGAGAAAAATATTTACTCCTCTGGTGATGCCTTCACAGTGAGAAAAATGTGAATGGTGAGGCATGTCCTGCAGTAAAGAGATTTGTGTTTTGAAAGTCCAAAGTGCGCAGGTAGCTTTAAAATCAGAGAGAGCTGACAGATTTCCTGAAGTTGAAAATCCTCTTTGGCATCACCACTGCCTGAAATTTACACATCTCCAGTAAGAAGGAAGTCAAGGAAAAGGGAACAGCCATACTACTATTCTTCATAAACCCATATGCGTAAAATATAAAACTGCCTTTCTGTGCAGATTCGTCGACTTTCTACTGTGTCTGTGTAACCCATTCCCCTGTGATAGTTCAGAATTATTTTCGTCTCATATCTTTTATTCCCTGTGAGGGCACGTTGCAGATTTCAGTAGCATTGCCACAAAAACCTTTGCTAAAGCTTGCACCTTGTCCTGCAAACCTGTATTAAGCTTACCTTGTCGTAGCGGTGTACCCACATTATCAAGCAGTTCAGCACCAATAGCTTAGTTTTCCAGTCCCAGCATTGCAGTTTTACCTGAACACTCTGTTGGCTTTAATATATCTGGCTAGATCTGTGTTGTATTTTAAAACTACCCTTGACTCTGGGCTTCCAGCCAGATTTACTTGCTGTCTGTGCTGCATACCTGAGGTGTTAGGTTTGCTTCTAATATCACCTGCCATATCACACCTTTATATACAGTGGTACCTTGAAAGAAAAGGCACGTTACTGGGACAGATCTTTGTCCATCCTCTGATTTTGGAGCTTGATAGGTGTTTTAAAGCTCCTCTGTTAATGATTCAATACCATGTTGTTCAGGCTGTGTTTTAATACCCTAAATTCCTTTCACACGTAACAGCACTTACAACAGGATGATAAAATATGACAACAGAATCATAGAGTCATAGAATCGCTTAGGTTGGAGTAAACCTTTAGGATCATTGAGTCCAACTTTAATATTATTGTAATGAGGCAGAGCTAAAACATAGGCAAGACCCTGCTTTTATGTTACTAGTATTAAAAATGTGAAAATTCATGTTCTCGTGGAAAAAAATAGCACTGTCAAGGCACTCTGCTAAATTTAAGCTCAATTTGCTAAGGCAAATATTATTAAAATAATGATGCCACAATGAGGAGCCTAATTTTCAAACTCAGCTGTTTTTTCCTATAGAAATTTAAAGAATTGAATTTGGAAACAGTTACACTTTTATGAGAGAGTTCAACCTTTCTTGGGCAAGCCAGCTCAACTTTATATTGATAAAATACCTAGAGATAAAAACCAAAGTGTAAAAAAAAAAAAAAAAAGAAAGAGCTTATTCACTGAATAGTCATGTGATTGTTTTCACAGTGATATGTGACAATAAAATGTCTTAGATCTGTTTTCAGATATAGCATTAAATGTGTTATGGTAATTTAGTTAAAGCACATTCTTAATGATTATGTTTTACCTTTGTCTGAATCACAAAGTATAACCAACAAATTGTCAACAGTTAGCAATTATTTCTTCAAGATCAAGTGTTGCCACCTTATGTTTTCAGGGCACAGAATTACTTGGAATTACACCAGCTGTTTGTCCAGAATTTTAATTAAATATCCTTTTGTTGACAGGTTGATAACCAAAAACGTTTCTACATTTTTAGTGGAAATGTACAAATACTCTTTGCCAGTCAGGCAGGATCTCACAAAATAGGAGATGGCTTTTTCATCCCCAGCCTCAAGCTGGCTTATGATTGTAATGATGTTAAAATCCATTTTGTTGACTGAAGGTTGACAAAGCTGAAAACTTACAGCATTTCTTTTGTGGTATAATTGATCTGCATCTCTTGCAGTCATTCTTCCATCATCTTTATATGCATTAGGTTTTGTGAGTTATTTGAAGTTTCTGCTTAATTTTTGCTTTGAATCAATAATGTTTGGTCACATGGGACACCAGTTTCCATAGTGAAGAATGGTTTGAGTGTTGTCTGTACTGAGCCTGTTGCTTGAGCCACAATTTATTTTTATGTCTTTGATGACTTGCACATTTTTAGATCTAATAAGCATTAGTCACGAGCCACTCTTGAAAGAATTTTCTGTGCAAGTTCGTCTTTGGATTGTGTTGTTTCTCTCCAGTTCAGCATAATGCTTCTAGTCCTGTAATCCTGTTATATGTTCAGAAGTCACTTAATTTGCCTTTTTTTTATTTAAATTTTGCATATAAGGCAGAAATGTTGCATTTGGGGTATTTGTAGAGTTTCGCAATCTCAACAAACATTTTGCATTCATACTTGGAAGAATTCATATACTACCTAGCAGGCAGTATCTTTTCATCTAGTCACATCTTTGTAGTTACGTTTTCTTTCTTTGTTATGTTTCCAGTTTTTCTAGTTGATTGACCAAAGATTTATCAGACTAGGTTCCCCGGGTAATCATGTTTTTCACATTTTGAGCAGTTTTTCTACTGTAAACGAGGTGTTTATTCACGAGTGAGTGGCTGCCAGGTCAGAATACTTCCCAGCTTGGTTTCCATCTCCACTGTTTTCATCGTGCATTGGCATTCTGTTTCTGTCCCCAGCTGCCATGGCTTTTGCTTTAGTGAAGAACAGCTGTAAAAATTTATACATATTTGACCACATTACTAATATCTAATAGTACACAGTACACATCTGATGTAGTTTTATATATATACAGCCAATGATTGTAGCTGTGGTAGGATGGGCAAGATTTTCTGAGCGGTTGTTTATATGGAGTGTACGAGCCTTGATCGTGTGGAACTTCACCCGTGACTGGCAGGGGTGATAAAGCATCACCCAGGAGAAAGATCTTCCCTGGCAGGAGGAAAGAATGCAGAGAGAGAGAGAGCAGGTCACATTTAGGGGTGGAAGAGAAGAGTTATGGTGACGTGGCTCTTTCTTTGCAGAATGACCAGGATCTCTCCATCAGTAGACTGTGGCAGCCTTTTCCACACTGGAAGATATACACTGTGCTCGAGGACATTTGGTAGAATGAGATTCTTCTTCCTCAAACAGGAGCAGTTCAATTTATTGAGTTCTGCTGTCTTTGTAAGTGATGTGCATAGAATCACAAATGCTGTTCATTTTCCCAGACTATCGCTGTTTTATTATATTGACACCTACTTTGCTTCTAATTGTAAACTGTATGACTTTTTTGTAATAACTGAAGCAATAGTTTACATATACTGATAAAAAAAGGAAAGCACTCGATGCATTTTAATAGTCAGAACAATTAAACTATTCTTCAGCTATCAAAGATGAGTTGAAATTATCCCTGTTGTCTCACTCTGAGAAGAGAACCAAGCTTGCAATAACTGTCCTTTTCCTCTCTGGTTTTACATACTTCTTAGACAGCTCCTTGAGGACATTAAATTCAGCCAAAAACATTTGGCATTTAAACTAAAAGAAGCCTCAAGGAACAGTAACTAATGGTACGTTTCCTACTACACCTGTCTTTATGGGCTGCAAAACCTTCTGAGCTGTTTGTTTTGGGATTCCAGAAATACCTGAATGTATGTGAAGGATTTGCTGTGTAAAAACAGGCTATTCCACCAGGAAAATCCTGCTCAGGCACTGGGGATGGAAGCAAGCTGGTCCAAAGTGACTATCAGGGACACAGTGCTGCAGCAGACCAGAAAGCAGAGCAGCTCAGGAACAGCCCAGTCTCTAACAATGAGGCAGATCCAAGGTCAAGCCAAGAAAGCCAGGACAGCAGGTCAGGGTTAGATTCAAAGAATTGTAGAATGGCTTGTGTTGGAAGGGCCCTTAAAGGTCTTTTAGCTCGAGCCCCCCTGCCCTGAACATGGACACCTTTTACTAGTCCAGGTTGCTCCAAGCCCCATCCAGTCTGGCCTTGAACACTGCCAAGGATGGGGCATCCACAGCTTCTCTGGCAACCTGCTCCAGTGCCTCACCACCCTCACAGTAAAGAATTTGTTCTTTATCTAATGCTATCTTGATATCTGAGCTAATCCTACTCTTTCAGTTTAAAGCCATCACCCCTTGTCCTCTCACCACATGTCCTTGTAAAAAGTCCTTCTCCAGACTTCTTGTAGGCCCCCTTAAGATACTGGAAGGCCATAATTAGGTCACCCTGAGGCTCTCTCTGCTCCAGGCTGAACAATCACAATTCTCTCAGCCTTTTCTCATAGGAATGGTCCTCCATCCCTCTAATCATCTTTGGTAGCCCTTCTCTGGACTTGCTCCAACAGGTCAATGTCCTTCCTATGCTGAGGGCCCAGAGTTGGATGCAGTGTTACAGGTGGGGTCTCACCAGAGAAGAGTAGGAGGACAAAATCTGTCCCCTCACCCTGCTGGCCACCTGCATTTTCTGGGTAACATACCTGTAGAAGCCCTTCCTGTTATTCTTTGCATCCATTGTGTGCTTTAGTTCAAGCTTTCTCTTGGTCTTCTTCAGCTCCCTTCCTTCCTCACCCCAAACTTCATGCCTATACTCCTTCCAGGTTATCTGTCCTTATTTCTACTGTGTGTGCATTTGCTTCTTTCCCTTTAGTTTGACCACCAGTTCCTGACTCAGCCGTGCCGGTCTCTTGCCTTCCTTGCCCGATTTCTTGCTTAGGATCATCAAGGTGTCTGCCAGGGCTCAGTGATACCTGCAGCATCACTCAAAGGCCCGAGGTTAGAAGCAGAAGCAGCACCCTGGCAAGGGCAGGAAGGGAGGGCCCTGCAAGGCAGCTTGCCTCTCCTCCCCTGCAGTTGGGTTCCAGACCTTGAAGTGGAAGTAGCTTGAAGAGCCTGTTGGTGCACACAGGGTTTTGACAGGAGGTCTGTGACTGTGTAGCATGAAGCACGAAGCCTAGTTTTGGCAGATACAACACCAGGTGAACAAATTAGCCTTTAAAAATATGAATAGATTACTGTCGTGGTTTCACCCCAGCTGGCAGCCAAGCCCCACACAGACACTCAGTCTCTCCGACACCAGCGGGATCAGGGGGACAATTGGAAGGGCAAAAGCCAAAAAACTCAGGGCTTGAGATAAAGGCAGTTTAACAGGGAAAGCAAAAGTTGCACACAAGCAAAGCAAACCAAGGAATTAATTCACTGCTTTCCATGCACAGGGAGGTGTTCAGCCATCTTCAGGAGAGCGGGGACCCATTACATGTGATGGTGACTTGGGAAGACAAACACCATCACTCCAAATGTCCCCCTTTCCTCCTTCTTCCCCCCAGTTTATATATTGAGCATATACTGAAAATAAACTGACCAGAGGGATGTTCCAGCATATGGTCTGGAATATCCCTTCGGCTGGTTTGGGTCACCTGTCCTGGCCATGTCTCCTTCCAGCCTCCCTGGCACCCCCAAATCCCTCACCAGAGTGCCGGTGTGAAAAGCAGAAAAGGCCTTGGCTCAGTGTAAGCCCTGCTCAGCAATAACAAAAACATCTCTGTATTATCATATCAACCCTGTTTTCAGCACAAACCCAAACCACAGCCCCATACTCGACATTATGAAGACAATTAATTCTACCCCACCCCAAACCAGCCCAATTACTTACAGCTAAATTCCATAGTGTTAATTTAAATACAATCAAATTCTTACCCTCTCTGCTGCTTTCTCAAAGGGAATAGCTACCCAAATAAACAAGGTGCTTCTGTCACATTTTGCCTTCACATTTTCTCTTGACATGCTTTCCTCTTTGTCAGGCTTTCACCTAGGTTGGAAAGTATAGTTCCACTCTTATGAGGTATATCAACCAACTGTAAGACAGAGGAACATGTTAGAGATTTTTAAGGAGAAAAGAAAAATCTTCCACCTGCTCTTTTACTGTCAGCATTAATCTCCATTTTATCTATTTTTAAATCAGTCACCCCACTCCTCGGTGTCCCAGTTCTAAATATTTTATTTTGAGGATGTAATTTACTAACTCAAGAGCTCTTTCAAAAGCTTTTGAGCTTGATTACTGTCATTTGCAACATCTGCCTGACAAACTTCTGCATTAGCAGAATGTGGTTTTCATTTCTCAGGAGATTCATAGGTTTGTTTCCAGGAATCCTTAATCCATGAGTGATTTTGCATTAATAAAATAATTATCCTTTGCCTTGGATAGGTAAAAAGGAAACTTTTTTTCCCCTTCATTTTTCTAATGGATTAATGGAACATAGAAGAAAGAAGAGGTCCAGAGCACAGCTAGCTATTTTTAACTAGCTTCTACTGTCAGGATCTTGAAGAGATCAGAATGAATAGCCTCATCATCTCTCCAGGTCTCCCACCACCTGCACAGTTAATAAATTATATTCGTACCAGCAAAGCTGAGTGGCAGTTGACCCGTTTTGCAAACAGATACATAAGTGTATCTGAGACTTTTAGTAGTTACAAAACAGGAGTCTGGCTTTATTGCTGCAGCATCCAAGTAAAAGCAATAGATGACAAAAAGTGAAGGAAAAAAAAATGCTTTTTCTTTTCCTTAAACATCTTTGTCTTTGAGGGAATTTTTACCATTAGGAATAGGGTTTCTGTTACTGTTTGTTCCATGATGGACTGTAAAATAAGTATTTGCTGAAAGTTAGGGATGAAAAAGATCATGAATTTGGACAGGATCTTTTTAACAAAGAACAATGCAATGGAAAATGCAGGGGTAATATTTTTCCCTGTGTGCGTTTCAGTGGGTTCAAGTGAGTGGCATTCTCAGTGTCACGAAGAGTTTCAATAGCTGAAATCCTTTCCATTTTTCTGTGCAACCTTTGGGGGTTACTTCCAATGACTACATGCTTTATTTGGGGTTTAGAAAAGGAAAGGGAAAGCAGAACTCCTCCAAGGTCAAATGCAAGATTATCTCTTTGAGCTGTATTTTTTCCTAGGTGTAATGCCCTATCCTCTTCAAGTATTTTCAGTAAGAACCTCTGTGATGACCAGCAGCTGCCAGATGTGTGAACTAGCAGTTGTAGCACAAATGCTAGTCGTTCAAAAAACTTGTAGTAGGATTTTAAAAAGCTGCAGTTTTGGAAACTGGACATAAACTTTTCAAATAATTTAGAGTGACTCCAATCTTAATGTCACAGCAAATACCTCATTCTCTTGCATCTGTGTGGAGTTATTTTTATAACAGAAAGTCAACAAAGTGAGTCATACATTTTTGTTTTAATATTTTATTGAATGCAACAGTCCTTTTATTAAATGCAACAATGCTGTCTAGTGTATTGCTTGAGTTGATTTCATTGTACAGTTTTAGGGTCCTGCTGTCTCCTGTACTGAGAATGTGTCACAACTTTATTTTTTAAATAAATGCAGGATGGTGATGACAGAAACCAAGATACTGTGATTTATGGGATGCAGAAAAAATAATTTCCATTTAAATGCTGAATAGGCCCAAATATACGGGTTCTGAACATAGATGTGGGAATTGCCTACAGAACATGTACAGTGCAGCTAACATGAGGGTAATTGCCATCCACTACCAGGCTGAGTAAATAAAAAGCTCTTGGTAGTTCCCTGACAGTCCTGAAATTTTTTTTTTCTCTAGAAACAGGCTTAAAAAGTCCTTTTCTGACACTGGTCTTCGTATAACAAAGCAAGGAAGAGATTATCTTAACTAGGTCACATGTTGTCTAAGAAGAACTTTTTTGGAACATCGCATAGAGAAGTTCAAGAAAAATACAGACTGTAGGACCAACATTTTAGTTAGAGGATGTTTAATGTTATGAGCTAGCTGAACAAAGTGAGTGACCTCAGAAATACTTGAAGAAAAGCGTTTTTGTATACCACATTTCTCTAAGGAAATTTAGTTTTAATGTAGCAAAAGAGGAAGCCAAAAGGTCTTTAAAAATAGTCTGTGCATCTAGGGAAAACTTACTACCTCCAGCTAGTTTAGAATATGCCTGAAAAATGGCACAGGGACTCCTCACTGTACAGAGATATGCCAAAAACAGACTAAGACAATGATGTGCCACACTTAATATTGTTTTGATCTGCGAGTTTCCCAAAAAACCCAGTTTTTTAATGGCAGATTACAGGCATTTGGGTAGATGTAAGCTTCTTTTCACAAAAATTGGATTTTTGTGGCCGGGAAAGTGGAAATGGAGTTACACTTTCTCTAGTCCAAAAGAGGTTTTTCCTCGTCTTATGACAGAATATGGCTTTGTTACTGCAGTTATAAATAACTGATTACAGAGCTTTCACATGTCATCAATAAGTAATTTCCTCTCTTTAATTTATGGTTCTGATGAAATGCTTGGATAGAGACTGAGCTGAATGCATATGGCTACTTTTTCATGGCAGTCCGTAGAATTGTAACCATTTGCAAAAAAAAAAAAAAAATTGGCTTTATGTAATTCTATGTGAAAGCTCAAATATCTCTGTGCTCCCAGCAAATGAGAATTACATGCCTACGTGCTGGCAGGAGATGGATCTAAGACATAATCCTGTTCTCACTGCTCCCTACTAGTCAGTTTAGGCAGTTCTTGCTCTTTGAGCTGGCTTTTGAGGCTCTTACTCTAAGGCATGTAACTCTCCCCCTCACATTTTTTAAGACCCAGTCATCCAGCACACTGTCTGTGAATTTCACCAAGCATTTTAGCTCTTGAGCCAGGCACTGAAACAGTGCCTGCAGCAACTGCATTTCCTTCAGCTACTCAGCTGCAAAATGAACAGCATTGCTCCTGGAGTACGATGGCTTCAAATGAACCAGGAACTTGGATCTCTCCTGTTTAGTATCACAGAATCGTAGAGTTGGAAGGGACCTTAAAGACTGTCTACTTCCAACCCCCTTTCCATTGGCACATGCACCCTCCACTATCCCAGGTTGCTCAGAGCCCCAGCCTGGCCTTGAACACTTCCAGGGATGGGGCAACCTGTTCCAGTGCCTCACCACTCTCAGCGTAAAGCATTTCTTCCCAATACCTGATTTAAATTTACCCTCCTCCAGTTCAAAGCCATTGTCCCTTGCCCTATCACTCCATGCCCTTGTGAACAGTCCCTCTCCAGGTTTCTTGTAGCCCCATTCAGGTGCTGGAAGGCTTCTATAGGATCTCCCCAGAGCCTTTTCTTCTCCAGACTGATATATATATATATGTGTGTGTGCGTGTGTGTGTGTGCTTAAAACAATAAAAAATATGGTAAAGGTAGAAGCCATGCTTGGAGTTTTAATCCAGACTTTTCCAAAATGACAGTCTCTCAGTCTTTTAGGCACTTACCACCAATTAGTGATTTATTGGCAACTTTATTTTTAAAAATTTAGGGAAAGCATCAAAAGTTTGCACCAAAAAAAAAAATGCAACTGATGGAGGTATTTAAAAGGTGTCTTTTTCAGCCTCACACACAATGTTCATTTAATTAGAACTGCAATAGAATTTTTACTCTAGAAGTGTTGAATTTCATTGTCATTTTAGTGAAGTGGAAGACAAACTATGGCTCCTGCATGCTGTTTTTTTAGAAGCTGACAAGTAAATAAATACCTTTTATTTTGACATTTGGATGAATGACATCATTAGCTCTTCTGCGCCCACTGAAGATGATAGCTGGTAGTGGTTATTTCCTTGATAAAAACAGTGAAATGTCAGAAGAAAGTTTTGATGTTCATGTCGGTTTTGCTGTCTCTGACTTATTTTCTGCTGAGAAGTCTTATCTTTCAAATGTAACTAGAGCAAGATCTGAGAGTAGCATCCCATTCCCACATACCTTTAGGACAAGAGGCTGTTAGAATGACCTAAAAAAAAAAAGAGGTTTGGAAATACCTGGGTACTAGGCAAGTATTTAATGATCTCATAGTCACCTACATTTTAGTAAATTCTGTTGGCATTTAATTTTTTTTTTTTTTTTAATTACTGTAGCTATGTCTTGCATTTGGAGAAAAAATTAAGTAATTTGCCAGATTTTCAAAGGCAGCTGCCTGGTAAAGCCTGCATGCTAAACTTCTGTGTTTTCAATGACACCACGAACTTAACAAGTCCAATGTTGTTTTAAAACCCCCTGAGCAAATTTTCACATATGAAGTATAAAACTGAAGTCAGTACTAATTATTGGTTCAGCCGAGTTCCAATGTGAAAGAACTAGTTTCAGCATTAGCCAATTCCTAACTTAATATTACAAATTTAAAAAAAAAAAAATTAGGGATGAAAGTATATTTTGTTATTAGCAATGAGAAAAGAATGAACAGGAAAGGCAGAACAAATAAAAAATTGAATGGAAATTGTGCTGATCACTACAACATGTTTCTTCTTGAATCACTGGTAACATTTGTCATTACTCACAAAGCTGTCACTTAGTTTCTCTGTCACACATCATCCCCTACAAGCCACATATTTTGGCCTCATATTGTTAATAATGATGCACAAAAACCCTACAAGAACAGAGGAGAAATTAATTCTATCAGACAAATAACCATATCCTGGAATGAGTTGTCTGGTTGTGGATCAAATCAGCTCTTTTTGAAAATCAAACATATGCCTTTTCCTACAATAAATAATGTAAAAGACTGACAGTTCTGTTCATGTGTATACTCGGTAGGTTGAACTGAATGAGCAAGACCTTTCATATTAGAAGTCTTATCAAGCCATTCACTCCTTTCTTGCACAATATGCTTCAAATAATTAAATAGTCATTATTCAAATAATTCAAATAATTCAATAGTCATTTGCTATAATGTGGAGTTTAGGTTTGGGGTTTGTGTGGGTTTTTTTGTTGTTGTTTTTTGTTTGTTTGTTTGTTTTTGGGTTTTTTTAATTTGTTTGGTTGGCTGGTTGGCTGGTTGGTTGGTTTTAAGGTGAGCTGAGCCATTTAGCTGAGTTCTAAATCCAAAACTACCACAAAAAGCATCTTACCAAACTTGGCAGGTCCCATAGTAGTAACACCATAAATAAATAGTTGTGAGAAACATTATTTTTGTCACCACAGCAGTGTCAGTATCAGTTACCTGAAGGAGGCACAGTAATTAGTGGTTTTGTGCCAGTCTAAGTGCCCTTCTGATTTATAAATAAGAATTAATCCTGTGTATGGTCCATCTGACATAATCCATAACCTCACAGTGCCAGAACATGCTCCAAATGGAAACAGTTCAGTGTATCTCCTTCTGCAAGGCAGCAACAAAGACTGGTTTGTTGTACTGCAAAAGCAATTCCTGAGCTGTGCTCATTGCAGTCTTTAGAGAAACTCAGTTAATTCTGTTTTGGTAAAAGATTCTCAGACTTGGGGATTTGTTAGTGACCCAGGAATTTAATTTCACTCTGATAATGATCTAGTTTGCTCAGAACTAGCATTGCATGATCATATAATCTCTTTGTCTAATTAAGGGTAAATGTGTAAGGTATTATGTCCTGAATATCAGGACACAGGCAGATGATCTTCTGATGTTACCCATATGGCCAAATTAATGGCCAGATCATGCTGTCAGTTAGTGACAGCACTGCTAATAACACGTCACACTAAAATTACTCCTAAAATTACTACTATTCACGTGCAACTTGGTTTGGCTGTCTGCTGAATCTTTGAATTTAATATTTGTGGCAGCAAATACTAAACAGAAAGACATTATTTGCTTGAGATTAGTCTTGAGGAATAAGTTTCATAAATACTGGTACATGTCTTATTATTCCTGCTTTAAAGATGCACATCAAATTACTAGTTGAACTCTTTTGGATGGGGACAGGCTACTGAAAAATAAACCATCACATTTTTATCTTTTTTAAAGAAGAGCTTCTTTTTTGTCTTTCCTCCCGTAGCCCTCCAGTATTTTAGATTTTAAAAATGGAGGCAAAACTGCTCCTCCTCCCTTTAACTGTTTTTTCTCAAAAAAAAAAAAAATCGTGTAAAAAGCAATAGTAAAAGATGTTTTCTGCATGTCATCTGCAGGGAATTTGTAAGTCAATTGAAATACACTCTTTACAGTGGCTGTTACAGATATGGGACTTCTCTTGAAAAACCCTATCTATCTGACATGGGTGAGGAGAACAAAATTCAGGCTATGATCTGCTTAGGAACTTTGTGGGGGGTTTTGGGTGATCCTGAAAAAGATTTATGAAAACTAATCCAGACCATAACTGTACTAACTGTATCAGATTCAGTGGGACAAAAGAGTGGACATGTGTTCACCCCCTCAGAATTTTTCCTTCCCTAAATGATAACTCCAGTCTGGTTTTTTGTTTGTTTGTTTGTTTGTTTTGTTTGGGGTTTTTTTTTGTTGTTTGGTTGGTTTGGGGTTTGGGTTTTTTTTAAATAAACATTTCTTTCATCATTGACCCTCCTTAGATGCAGAGGAAAATTTCAAGATATATAGACTAAATAGCAAAAATAATTACCTTTTTTTTTTTTTTTTTAATACAGGAGGTTGGCAGTGCAGCTCTCCATCCACACCCCACCCACCCCTCATCCACTTCTTTACCTGTACTGCATGAAATTAAATTTCCCAAGTAACTGCTGGGGCATAATTTTGCAGCCACACTGAAGCCCTCAGACCTCAGCTGTCCAGATGTTGATCTGGGTGTGAGGGTAGGAAACAAACAGGTTAGCCTAAATATTTTCTCATTCTGAAAGGAAGGCCCTTTGTGGTGTTTGACATGAACGTCATTATTTTTCAGCCTAACTACACTGCTGGTTCAACAATTTACATATCCATGGGAAATAAGACAATTTTGCTTCAACATGCTTCAGTGCATCTGCTGGCACCTAATCTGCTGGCTGAAAGAAATAAAACTACTGGATTGAACATAATCTACAGTTTTTCCCCTTAGAAGATAGAGAGCCTATGATTCTGCAGATTTTCCCTTTATTATCTCCTTGATATCATAAGTGTCCATTTAATGTGGATGGGACAAAAATTATTTTACTAGCCTTTGATAACAGGCAGGTTGCCCAGGCTGTCCTGGCTACACTAAGGAAAAGAGGGGAGCAGCTGGAATTCTGGATTTCACAGTCGTCCCAGCTGGGAAACAAACCTGTAGGCTGCCCAAGAGAGCTAAGTTAGTAGGGTCCCATTGCTACTGAAAATGTACCCCAGAGGTCAGAAACACCAACTGACCCAGGACTGGACAGAGCATGAAACTTGGCACACATGAGCTGGTCTTTCCCTGATGTTTCTCTGACCCAACTACTCTTGACAGAAACAATCTTAGGTACTTTACAGAACAAGTGACCAAATAGTGACATTCAGAACAGGGTTTTGTTTCCTTTTTAATTTTCCCTTCCTTTATGGGAGAGTTTTTTCTTCTTTTTTTTTTTTTTTTTTCATGTTTTTCCCCCCTCCTATTTCTGTTGCATTTAAGTGGTAGAACCTTTTCACTGGTCACATATACTATCAAATATTGCAGAGAAAAATTAATTTTAGAAGTGCTAAATGTGACAGCAAAGCTAAGCATTTGATTTCATTATATTCTTTTATATTCTATTGCAAGATTAAATGTGCTGCTGTGGATCTCAAAGTACCATTTTTGGGGGGCAAATATTTAAAAAAACCCAACAATTGTTTTCCATAGAAAAGATGTAAAGTTTGCTGTTGCAATAAAAGAAAAGGGACCCTGAATTATATTCAGCACACACTTATGTAAGAGATAGAAAAGATTTGATTTCAGCAATCAACCCTTTCCTAAAGATTGCAGCCTAACTTGCAGAGTTGGTTTTAACTTAAATTTGCAGCTCTTGACTAGGAAAGTGCATCTGCAGAGCAGAGCAACAGTACTTCCATCTGTTTGAACAAGCACACCCCACCCCAGCTTTCTGCCTTAGCCATCTGGACACTGCCCAAAGAAACAGGAAAAGTTTGTGTAAGTGCTGTAAGGTCTCACTGCTTTGTAAGCTGACAAATTGTAAACTTGCTTATTTATACTGGCAGTCCCGTGAAGAACAGGATATTCAAAAATGTTAAGCAAGTTTATGTGTAATTTTTCGCTCCAACCTTGGTTTGGGTTTTTAAGGAGAATCAGTGAAAGTGATAATCAGAGATTCAAGAGTTGACACAGGTTCTAGTGTCTTGTTAGGTGTAAAAATTAGGAAGACACAAGAAAATGTAGTTATTTTTAAAATGTGTTACACCTTGCTCTTTTATGAGAACCTGATTTCACACACTCTTATGACAGAAGAGAGACAGTATGATGCCCAGTGTTGAAGAGACTCACCCTTTCAGTATTCTCTGATATTCCTTCTGGCTGATTCCAAGATCATCACAATCCATTAGAAGATGGCACTGAGTGTGCAGTTTATCAAGAGAGGCTAGAAAACAGACTTTATGCAATCAGACTTAAATCAAACTGAGACCGTAGGGTATTTGGTTTAAATAATCTTATGTTTTATTTTAAAACTTATAAAAAGCAATTATTAGGACATACAATTTAGAATTTTAAATTTTCTGCTATATAAAATAATGATCTATAGCAGTCCTTAGTAAGAGTAAGGAAGCTATTTCTTAGTCAGTATGCAAGACAAAGTGCTGCAATAATTCTTTTTATGCTACATAAACAATTTTCCCCATTAAGTATGCAGATTTTCTCTGCCTGTTGTTCATCTGCTGATAAACATTTTACAAAAGTTTGCTTTGCCTTCAGAATTTGACAGTCCAAACAGCTGGTTTTACAAATGAAAGATCGTGGATCATGACCAAAAACAAAAAAATCTCAGCAGTGATGTTAGTATTTGGTTTGTTTGGAGAGCTTTCTTCTGCTTCAGTTTCTTTCATCTTATGTTCCATCAGAAAAGTCCTATGCAGAAGAGTTGTTTTTTTGTTCCAGCCACTGTCAAATCTTTACTTCTTGAAATACATATTCAGAAGTATATATAAAATGTAAACTGCATAAAAAAAGATGCTACTCACATATTTTCTCTCTTTAGACACAACGTGTGACCCAATATCTTTATATATTGAATATTTTTTACTGTGTTTAAAACTACATATCATTCATGTTCATTTAGTACTAAGAAAAAGTATCAGATTCAGCATTTATATTCCAAAGTTCAGATAGAATAGATTTCAGTCACGTTTTACAGGTTATTTACTTAGAAATTTTTCTCAAGAGGTAAAAAGTGAAATAATGATAAAGTGAGTAAAGATATAAGACATATCTGAATGTAAATATCAAATATATAAAACATTATTCTGGATTACTACGTATAAATACTGGTAATTTTATTGTTTTCTCACACAATCGCTCACATAGACTGACCCTCAAGAGCCTATTATTTGGTTAATTAAAGCTTCGTTTTCCCTGATAAGATCATCTCATGTACTTCTTTGGTTAACAAGACATATGCTTTCTTAGAATTATCTAAAAAATAAAGAGGATCAGTAATTGTAGATGGATTAAAACCTTCATCCACAAGGCGAAATTTTTGCTGTTTGAATGTTCCAGTCATTTCCATTTTTTCCTGTAGAAGTGAGAAAGATATATCATTCAAAAGGGAAGCTTCTCCTCTTTTGCTCACATTCACATGTGATTTTCAGAATCTTACTTGGTATAAGGTCAGTACTGTTTATTCTCATCACACTGGAAATCTAGAACTTGTGTGCTGCTACAGACCAACACCAGGAGGGGTAGTGGACAAAAGCTAGAGCTCATCTCTTTCTGCATCCCTGTGCAGTGTCTCATTAGTGTCACATGTGGTGTAGCCCCAACTTGCCTCAGACAATCGATCTCCTTCACTGTGCACGTTATAAAATGTGTTGAACTGCACATCTTAAGGAACATGTGAGTAAAAACCATCACTATCAAAAGCTCTTTAATGCTAAAACTCAGGAAATTCTCCATATCATTAACTGTCACCTTAAAAGAGGGGTTGAAAGAGTCACATACTAAATTAACCTTACTTATATTCAGCAAGTCCAAAGGAAGACAGAGCTTGACCATACATTTTATGTTTTCAGACTGCTCCAGTGCCACAGTGTACCTTGGAAAAGTAGTGGGAGGCACCTCTAGTGAGACTCTCCTCTATTCTCCCTATCTCTATTCAGCTCAATTTTATGACCTCTCTCCTTTCTCCCTCCTCTTCTCTTCTGTCTTTATATTTATATATATATATAATGTATACATAAGAATATATGAAAGCAATCACTGAAAATGAAAAATTAAGTGTGATGTCCAACAAAAATGTCAAAGAGCCACTGTATCTGCTCCAGGTATACCTCCAGACTGCATGTGCCTGCTCTGATTGGTCTAAGAAATGTTCTGACATCCTCTACAGTATGATTATATGTCAGATCAAGCTTAGAACATTTTTAATTTCTTCCCTTGAAGTTCCATCCACTACCTTTTTTCTTGGTTAATAACAGCTTTACCAACAGCAATTCATCTGTAATGTAGGCATTTAAATTTTAGTTGAAATTCCAGATACTTGATATCAACGCTACATCCAAGATACAGATTCCTTCTGTCCAGCATTAGGGCTTTTTTGTACATCTCTACAGGAGTAAATCTAGACTAGGTTATCATAATTTCATAAACCGAGTGCTGCAGCGTTCTCAAGTCTAATCTTGCTTGTCCATATCAGAATGCTGCTGCAAAAGATATCTTCCTGGACTTATAAGATAGATAGAGATACATATATTTAAATTTCAAGATCTTTCACAGTCTTCTCCTTTCCCCTTTATTCTGAATCAGTATTCCATCTCTGGTTGGCTTAGGGAACCAACTTCCATAACTTATTTTCTCTCTTTAAATGATGATTATTTTTTTCATCTGCTCCTCAGACTTAGGAGAACCCTTCATAAGCATCTTCAAAAACGTTTCTCTGTTCATCTTTATCATGATGTTTTCAAAACACTAACCACAACTGAAAATGCTCATCAGACTTCAATCATTATGATTATCAGTATTGCGTGTTTTCTATGCTCTCTATTTTTTCCTAGCCCTATGTAATCCACTGTATTATATTCAAATTTTTAACTCTTTGGGGGAGGGACTGTTTTTTTCCCCAAACTTGACAGTTACTAGAGGGAAGTAGTACACAAATAGGGATGACTGATGATTACCATGGCGACAACAATAATGTACATTTTTAATTCATCTCTTCAATTTACCTACTATCTTTTAACATTTGTCATTAGATTACACAGAAAACAGCATTTGTTTTATTGTGCATGATCGATGTCTCCTGCTTTAGCTGTACTTCTTCATTCTCTCATCTGCATTGAATAAAATGGATTTTAGATTATTTTCTCCTGATGCAATTGTTCACATTTTTTAATCTGAATCTCTTTGTTTTACAATGCTCATGATCCTAATCTCCCTAAATCCTTCTGTATGATCTCTGCCCTTCCTCGTTTGTACAATTTCTCCCGTTTAAACATAATCTGCAAATTTATTGACTTTTTGTGTAATCCCTTTCCCAGAACTCCATTAATGAAGACACAGAATAGGACTGGGTCTAAAACTGGGTCAAGTGATACATGAACAAGCACTTTCTGTTATTCACTCAGCCATCTCTGTGTTTGAATGATGTGGATGTTTGTATACACAGTGCAACAACGCAGCTTACCTGGACTCTTAAGAAAAGGGGACGAGCATAACTCGGTAGATAAGTCACTACTTGCTTGTACATTTGCTCCAAGTCTAATGATCTATTCTGCTTTAAAATAAGAGATGCCATTCCTGCTTTTCCTTCATGGTCTGGGGAAAAAGAAGTGAGATGAGAAATTTGAAACATGAATGAAGTTTGACATTTTAGGGATGAACCTGACAAAAAATACTGTAGTGCATTAACAAGCTGACAGTCCCATTATCATCTTCTGAGTTTCAATAAAGATGCAAGACTGCATTCATATTTTATGTAGTATTACACATATCTGGAGATCATTCAGATGATCAGTTAAGCAATAATGCTGTCAATAAGTGTGGTGGGTAAGAGTAAATGGAATCCCATGCTTGATATCAATCAATAAAGGGGCATAAACATCAACACCATTCCACTCAGAAACAAGAGTGATGAGCCTCTTTCCTGGATTAGCCAGTTTTGTCTTTGCTTCAGTTTTGGTCTCTCTCTCTCTTGCCATTATCTTTTCCCAAAACTGTGGATCTGCAGATTGTTAACAGAGAGAGAGAGATCAAAAGTTATTACTTGTTTGTCTGGAAAGAGAGAGCACTTTGTGTCTTTGGGAAATTAAAAAATGGTTAAAATATAAAAGCAATGAACTTCATCAGTCAAAAATAACTGCACACTGTAACCATCAGCTGGTAGTAACAGCAGAGATGTTCTGCCTTATCCTTGTTTTGGTTTGGATTTTTTGATAATACTACAAATTATTAGTATTATTATTACTTATTCTTACCTTGTTGACATTTTATTTGGACACAGGGGATGTCTGGATTTTCCATAGATGTGAATTTAATAAATCTGAAATCTAGGTTATGTAGCTATCACAAATTCATGCAAGATTAGCTTTTCAAAAATACAAGTAACTACATGCAAATGATTCCCTGGCTCATTCACAATCTGGTGGTATTTCATTATCAGCATTTACATTTTAACTAGGTATTTAACAGATGACTCAATCAGAAGTGATTCATAGTTTTAAAATATGAAGTGAACACAATTATGAGGGTTAACAACTAACCTAGGGGAAGGAACACATACAACTAAAGCTTTTACCTGGCACAGACACACCATACACATTTGCTTCTTGTATGAAGTCCAGCATTACAATGACATCAGAAACTTCTGTAGTTGCAACGTTTTCCCCTTTCCATCTAAAATGTGAAAAAAGTGATCCCATGAAAACATATGGACACCTCCTCTTTAAAAAGCACTAACTTTAGTAGTTAGTGCACCATTCATTTCAGACTAACACCACCTTAGATTTTTCACACTTCTCACATGGATATATTGATCTGACCACCAGATCATGTTGCACTTCAAATGTTACTGAGTATTGGAATGCCTATACCAGACATGGAAAGCTTAAAGCAATTGTTTCCAAAAATTTTACATGTATTTAAATGTATCATCTCTAGTATTTGATAAATTTTTTTCCACATCAATATCCAAATTGCTTGGTCACAGCAAAACCATCGCTAGTTACACACTTAAGGAAAGGAGTGTCCAAAGAGCTGGAATTCCTACAAAACATTCTGAAAATGAGCTATCCAACTACAGAGGAACATTTGTGAGAAAATTAAGCCCCTATCATCCACTTCAGGATCATTGTAAACTGCATCACAGCATAATAAACTGAACACTTCTGGTCAAAACCAAATATAACAGTATTATTCTATTCTGCATATTGTTAATGAAATGTGAAAATAAAACAATAATTATACCTGAAGGTATCTCCAATCCTGTCCCAAAAATATAGAAAATTGTCATGATCTTGAACCATTAGATCTCCAGTATTAAAATAAAGATCTCCCTTCTTAAATACATCACAGAGTAATTTCTTTTCTGTGTGTCTCTTATTGCCAGCGTAACCAAAGAAGGGGTTCTTCGCATTGACTTTGGAAATGAGAAGACCAGCCTCACCTATACAGAGAAGTTAAAAGAATATAAACCTAAGGTATCACTGGACATTTCCTGTATTTTACATTAATATTACTTACAATATTGTCTACTGAAATTCTGATTCATTTGTACTTCTTCCTATTTACTCATCAGTTTCCTCCCAGAACTGTCACCTATCAACTGTAAGCTCTCTAGTAGGTTTATTGTCCTCCCAAAGTGCACAATTCAAGTTAATATTATGTCTCACTCCTCACATTAATGGGTTCCCAGTGATGAGTCTCAGCTTCATCAGCTTCCTACTGGAAAACTAGTGTTAATAAAAAGTGGGTGCTTAACTCAGGCATTAAATCCCTCTTTAGTCTCCTTTCAGAAGTTCTCAGAACACTTCATAAGAATATTCATTAAAGTGATATAGCATCATCATTTTACTTTTTGGAGTAAACTATGAAAGTTTTAATACACTTTTTTTTCCCTCAAAAAATAAGGAGAGACGGGGAAAGGAATATCCTGTTAGGTGTGTAGCGTACCAAGGAGTTAGTTTGCTGCAAGCGGAATAATGGAGGAAGTTGTGAAGCGTAAAGCTTGAGGGTTACATTACTTTGCATCAGAGACAAGCATTATAAATATGAAAATATAAAAAAAAATTGCTTCCAAAAATATGCATAACTTCCTCCTCATAAAATACCTGTGCCTTTTTTTCCATAAATTAGTAGTGTTTAAAGTGGAAGTATTTAGTTCACTGGCAGCGTCACTGCAGACATGGTCCTCTGAAGATACAGGGCATGGGTAAGACAAAGACTATAGATGGAGATAATACTTTTTATTAGTCTAAGTGGTATAGCTGGAAAAAAAATAGACCAGGTATCTAACCTGAGCATCTGCACCCTTCACAGACCAGTCTGACATCCCTAGAGATAAATTCTTATAAAATTTCCTGTTTCAGGGACTTATTTTCTTTGAAGTGCCCACTTCTGTTTAACAGCTGTTGGAGAATCTCTTAACTCCTTTGAAAAATCTGCTCCAGCTCCCTGTTGAAAATGTCTGCCTGACCTTTAATATGACTTCTTGCGTCAGTTTCAGCTGTTACCTTCCTGGAGTTCAAGAGATGCTTCAGTATCTGACAAACACTTTGAAAAACGGTATAATCATGACATACCAGATAATTGATAAGCATTTTGAAGACATTTATAATCATATAATTTTGTTGTTATTTTGGTTTTCGGTTTGTTTAATTATTAAACATGAATCACATCACTTAGTCAGAAACAGTCTCTCATCAAAAAGCGTTTGCTCTAATCCACCAGTGTTTCCTGTAGATCTCTTAGGCAACTGTCTCCCTATGGTAAACTCCTTTAAGGAACACAGATGTCACTCTAAGTGTTCAAAGATAATATCATATCACTTTTGAGCATCACTCTTCTGTGAATGCATCCAAAGACCTCCTGGGTTCTTCTGGTATCAGCACTGGTAAGTTTAATGAAGTTTTGTCTTAGATCAAAAATCATGTTGCTTTTTTTTTCAGAGCAAAGAGTAATAGCTGTTGATGGCATATTGCATTAACACAATAGAAAGGCTCCTTAAAAAATTATCTGGAGTATTTACATTAAAATCAATAGGCCATAATAACCTATTAATATAAATACTTACCTTTCTTAACTTTTTCACACCAGCCATGCTTATTTCTAATTGGTTCATCTTTCTGGAAATCATACTTGATTAAATCAAATGGGAAAAAAAGCTAAAAAAAAGGGAAAAAGTCATCAGTTATTCATCTACACAGTGACATCTGGTGGCAGCAAATATAAGCTAGGAAACCTGTACTCCAGTCTTCCTCATTTAAAAGGTGAACTCGGGTTCATTTAAAACTAAAAATACTCTGTATGTAAACTTGTGCCATTTCCTGGAGGTAAGCAAAATCAAAACATTTTTATAAGTATGAATAAATAGCAACTTGAATCAAACATCAATCTCACAATTTCAATCTGGACAAAATTCTTTCTCTGAGTCTTTTCAGTGTGTTTTCCTGGATCGAAAAGGTATTTTTAACAGTTGATCAAAGGAAAAAGGTCATAGCTTGCAAAATAAAGTAATGATTCAAGAATGGGGCACAATTTCAATGAAGTGAATGGTAATTTTATTTTAATTAACCTCAGACTATAGGCATTTACCAAAGTCAAGAATCTGAGAGCCAGAAAATTTGCCTCTATTAGGAAATATACAGAGGAACAGAATATTTTTTTTCTTATGATATTTTGTTATGGATGCCTACATTTAAATGCTGCTCTTTTTTGCTTTCTTTTTTTTACATTGATATTTATTACTTTAATACATTTCTTATGACAGGCCAAACTCAATGAATAGTATAAACAATAAAAATGAAATTGTATAAAATGATATGTTTTCGTGTTTTATTAGAATAGCTTAAAATAATGCATCATAGAGAATAGTATGTTGACAAGATCCAGCAATTGAGCTCTGAAGGAATAAAGAATTATTTTACGTTGTTATAAACACTTACAAACTGTAATTTATTATCCAAGGTCATCTAAAACCTGTTGAGACTTTTACTATATGTGACTATGCTATGTTGATGTATACACCTTTTAGTGTTTGCAACTAGGCCTATTCCAGTTTTCAAAATATTAGTCATGGAAATACATAATTAAAAGAAAATACCATGTATTGTATTAGGTATGCATAATGAGATCATACAGACTCTGTGCAAACAACTGTGTCTCTGCAAAGGCCTTTTCCAAGCTAAATCATTCTGTGATTCTAAGCAGCTTGCTTTTCTTATTAAATATTAGAAAATTGAAGCTCCACTGCAAAGTATTTAGTCTGGGCACAGACTTATATTTGGTTCACCTCATTATTTAAAATTTAATAGGGAAGAGGAACTGAGCTGTTGAAGCATTACCATACTATTTTCACAGAGTACTGCATGCAATATTTATCGTTTTAATCTACATTTTACTCCCTGAAGCACCACATAGATGTAGCAAACAAAAAGCATAATTTAGCTAGCTGAAATTTAAAATGAGTTAATCTGCAACATTATTGTCTATTACTATGCTGCTTGGATGTTATCTAATAACTGATTTCTCCCTCTCCTTTTTTTTTTTTTTTTAATTGACTGAAAATATGTGAGTTTAAATAATTTAAATTTAAATTTTGAAGACAGTTTTGAAATTCGTAAAGCTTCAATTTCCAGTGAAAGCTCACAGAACCTTTATCAGAAAACAAAGATCACAAGCTATTGCTTTTTTATTACTTGTTTTAGACATTAAATAGTGTTGAATTCTCTGGAAGAATATCTGTTTATAAAACAAGCATTACATGTACTATATTTAGTTTCAAGCATCTTTAAAAACTGAACTTTAATAAAAAAATTCTGGAGCATAGTATCATTATATCTTAGAGGTGTTTTTTAAAATATACTTGTAATGCCTTCTGTATGCTGCAAAAGAGTATATTCATAGGTCCTCCACACAGTTTTTGTTAGCCAAAGTAAACAAAAGCGAGGAAAAAACCCTTTTAAGTTATGATTGATATTAACTGAATCGCCACATATAATATGTATTGTAATGCACTTTTAGTACCTTAGACTGTTTTAGCTCACAACTAGTCAAAAGGGCAGAAACAGCAATAATTTTCATTGGCCAATGAATTTAGGAGCCTCCAGTGCTTCAATTTGCACCTTCCGGTATTCTTGCTGAGAATCCAGTTTTCCAGGTTCTTAAAATTTGTTTAAAGCTAACTTTGTTTCCATTTCAACTAAACAGTAAACATTTAAACTAAAAAGCATCTCTTCTGCCACTTCCATAGCTGCATGAAAAAACTGCAAAATACTAATTCTGCATTGCTGTGTGAAAGATATTTTATATGTTGAAGTTACTTAGGATTTGTTATAACATTTAAATGTTTCTCAGCTCAAAGCTGATTCTGATCTTTAGAGTTTTGACTAAGAGATTTAAATTGCTGTGATGGTTTGAATATGCTTAATTTAAGGAAAAATTAGATTTACAAATGAAGTTTGTGCTACTTTTTTTTTTTTTTTTCCACATGCTGATATTCAGGTGTACTTGCCACGGGTTATTTTTAGCCCCTCACGTAAGCTTCCTTGGATCTCGTTAATCCCACGCTCCCTTATTGTCTGCCATCACTCAGAATTTATTTCAGTATAAGACAGAGATTTATATATATATATTTGATGGATGTGACTGAGGCTCTTAGAAATTTTTCCCATATCACATTTATAAAATTACACACATAATGTATGTCATATACAACAAAATTGATTAATATTAACTAAATATGTCAGATGTAAAGATTAAGCAATAATTTATTATATTACGATAACCTATGCACTTATCTTCTTTGCAAAACATTTTAAGTTTTACCAGATAAAAAGCTATTCAGAGGCTTCTGCTTTTCTCTTCACTGATTCTATAAAAACATTTTTATTGAAAGATTCATTCATATACCACAGGGAGGCCTTCAAGCACATGAACCAATCCTTCTTATATAAAAAAAAAAAGAGTGAAAACAAACAAGTGTAAACAAGAGCACTACTTCTAGTTATCATCTAAAACACAGTGACTTCTTGGATGTCTGGCAACTGCTATAACATTCATCTGTTTCTTCCTATTAACTTGTGTGTCTCAATTATTTTATGAAAATAAAAGTGTTCTATAGAACCTTAATTTTATCACAATTATTTGTCCCCAACCTTTGGAAAGAAATAGAACAGCTACACTTCAGAATGCATTGTTTAATAATCTGCTACACATGAAATATATTTAAAAAAAAAAAATCCCTCAAATAAGTAAAAACTAACTTATCTATAGCATTAAAATACATATTTAGTTTGTGTCACGTGAAAAACCAACATACTACTTGGTTAAAAATACAGATAATTAAATAAATATATAGGTAGTTTCAAATCTAATCCTTTATCTGCTGTGACCTTTACATGGTATTTCCAAAAGGTTAATGGCTTATGACAAAACTCTGCCAAAAGTTCTGCAGTACTGCAAGCAACTTTACTCAGGTTTGGAACGTGAAAAACTTCGTAAGATTGTAAGGCATGTGGTTTAGAAAACTCTGAAACAAAAATTAGCATCATCTCTAAGGTTCCTGGTTCACCTACTACTCCCTGAATTCCAGATTCCTGATTTTCTGCAGTGGATCTGTACTCTTCTAGAGATATCCATCAGCATCAGATGGCCACCATGCGTGCTACAGGGCATCAGACATGTGGGACAGAGAATCAGTGGAGTCATCTGCTTAAACTCCTGAGCTCTCAGCAGTTTCTGAAAAATACACTGGCTCCTGTGGTGGTTTTCTGAGTGTTTCCATGTTCCTCCCTGCAGTCTGAGCTCCCTGACCAGAAGTGAAGAATTCCTCTGGCCCCAACATGTAAAGCAGGTGATTGCCATAAGGTGATGCTGTAGGGAAGCTGTGGACCCTGGAACATATCCTGCCTAGGAACCTATCTGTGTGCCCTGAGAAGATACCTCTGATGTATTTACAAACAATGGTTTTACAACATTCTCTAAAAGCAATGTTGTCAGGACAGTCTGCTATTAGTTCTCCTCAGGAGCACAAATGTCACTTAAGTCTGCAGGACTTGTATATATGGATAGGTATCTCAGTCAATTTAAAATTCTAGGCAATGCATGTAGTACTGTTTATTTCAAGAAGAGTTAAAAACTGGCATAAAAAACAACAAAATGCTAAATATGTAGTCTCCTTGCAAAAGGCTTTGCTAAATATTAATCTTTCATATTATCAGCTAAAGCCTGGGACCCGTGTTACTTAAGGACTTCTCAAACCATTTGAAAGATTGTACTAATAGGACCAAAAAGAAAAAGTCCATCTGTGAACTTCATGCCGAAATAACTTCGGCATTATTCAGAAGGATGAAGGAAAAGTTACCATGTGTAATAGAAATAATATGCAATCCTTCTCTCCAAGACATATGACTGCTATTTTGAAGGCTAATGAAATACAGAAGGGCTTTTTTTCTAATTTTAGTAACCTAGAACACACCAAAGACATCTAGCAGGTAGTAAATGAAGGGGCACAGAATTTTAAAATTTATAATCTTGGCAACTATTCTCTGTCACAATTACTCAATAATATATGTATCGTGTTATCTTTGACATTTCTGTATAATGATACAGAATAGATGTAGTTTGAGTTACTTGTTTTTAATGGCACCTAGGTATAAAATATCTATTTAAATTATATCTGTATGCTACTGTATTTTAATTACTAATATTCCAATTATGAAAAACATTTACATAGCAATATGCAGTATAATAATTCTATCTGAAAACATCTTTTAATATAATCTGTAGAACATCAAGTCAGAATAGGACATTTGTATGCTTATTTTATATGTGATGAGTTCTTAGGTACTAAAACAAATTCAGCTTTCTCTTTTGTCCTGTAATGTAGCAGAGATTTGAAACTACACTTAGAACCTACTCAGAAATGTCAGAAGAGAGCCAAGGCCTTTTGAACCCTTTTGAACTCCAAGAAAAAAGCGTTACTCCTAAAATACAACTGGAGTAGGTGTCCAGATTTTACACAGTCAACTAAACTTGCAATAACTGCCTTAAAAAAATGTACCTTGGATTATGACTGTAATCCCCATGGCCCAGCATCAAACAGAGACACAATTTTTCATTGCTACCTTTAACTAAGTAAAATGTAAATAAAGAGTCACCTTATAAAAGAAATTGGTGCGCCCAACAGATCCGATTTTTCCGGTGTGGTTCATGAAACAAATGTTTCCTTCAGTAGCACCATAAAACTCACAGATCTTAACAGCACCAAATCTGTCTAAAAATTCCCTCCATACATCATTTCTTACTCCATTTCCAACTGCTAGTCGGACTTTGTGGTTTTTTTCTCCTTCTTTCTGTAAAAAAAAAAAAAAAAAAAAGAAAAGAAAAAGAAATAACATTAAAATGTAGCATACTGTTAACTGCATCTAATTGTAGCATGTATTGTGGGGAAAATGGACATTCTTTAAAATACATCAATTATAAAAAAACAAAAATTAAAAAAAAAAAACCAATGAAGAATAATAAAGAGGGCGTAGCTGGCATACAGCTACTATGTAGCAAACTGCAATAAAAAAACCCTATTACCTCGTTGAGCAAACAGATTATTTCCTGAATAATGGCTACAGTGATTTATATAAATGCTTCCATATTTTCAAAATTGTATTGTCTCAGTCTACTGCTACCCAGGGGAACTAAAAAACTGGGAAGAACAGAGAAAGGCGGGAATTATTTCTGTCATGGGATTAAAGTCAGAAGAGATGAATAGTTACTTTCTTCTGTCTTCAGACTGATTATGAGAAACAATCAGATTTCACACACTTGTAATATCTGTTCCTTCCCACACACTGTGTATGAGTCATCTTCTGTATTTTTTTCAATATTAAGACTTTCAAGATTTTATTCAATGTTACTGGGAATACATTAGTTTTCAGTGATCTTGAGACTTTTTTTCAGTTCCCATGTTTATCACAACAAACATAACGTATCCAGTTCAGCAAGATGGTATGATTTTATTAATACATTCCCAAACATTCAGCTTGCATGGACCACCTTTAAAATATTTATATATTAAATATAAAATATTTACACTGAAGTAACAGAAGGCAAAAGCTCCAAAGTGTTGCTTTGGTTAGTTTGGGGATTTTTATTTACACCTGTTTTAAAATAAGTCTCCCTTTGTAATCATTGCAAGTGGCAATACAGAATGCTCTAGAAGTGAGATGGCACAAAATAAATATAGGTACATATAGTTTGTTACCACACAGCTTTAGAACTGCATAGCACTCTAGTACTTCATCACTGCATATGGCTCTATCTATGTACACTTATATTGTATGCAAACCTCTCTATATACAAATGCACACATATTCACATTCTTTATACATGTATGTTTGTATAGATATATATAGATATACATGTTCACATATATATATATATATCAATCACAGAAAAGAGTCACTGTTTTCTATTCTCCTATTTCTAGTTCCCCCTCCCAATCTAATCCAGTATGAATTAGTTATGTCTCTGTAGTAAAAATGCATTTTAGCATCTTTAATCTCATGTAGAAGCACAGCTAATTGTTTCTGTGAAGAGATCTGGTCAGCTGAGTGAAACAGGAATCTTTTAAATATTTTGGCTGTTAAGAGCAGTAAAGCTTCTACTGAGTTCCTCAGAGGATCATGTCTTGGACAAATCAAATTTTTCATGAGAATGTGAATTTTGACTTCTGTAACAAAAACTGCAAGCACAAAGACCAACAGCAAAAATCACAAAGACGGACTAAGTTTTTTTTCTTTCCTCTTCAAAACCAGTAACTCATAGAAAGAGAGATAATTTCTTTATTGAACTTCAGAATCTTTCTTCTGCAAATTAAGTCATCTTCTTGGAATTCAGCACAGAATGCACCTTTTTCACTAGGTACGGATGGCTGTTGGCACATTAAAAACTGAGACATTATCCAGCAATTTTACCTCAAAACTACATCACTCACCAGCTTCCCTCGGTCACCAACCATTCTGTTTTTACAATAACTCATTTCTTTCCTTTTCCCTTCTCCTATCTTTAGACGTGAAAGTAATTTCTAAACACAGAAGCACAGACTTCACTGACTTCCTGCTAAATTGTTATTACCAAGTGCTGCATTACATAGCACAATGAATCTGACGTGGACATAGCCTGGAGCAAAGTGGTTTATTTGTTTGTTTTGTTTTTTTTTTTATCTTCAGATACAACATCACAATGCAACAGTGTAGGTTTTCATATGCTTGAAATAATGTCTGTTATGTTACACATTCAAGGTCATTATACTGTCATTGAACAACAAAAGTATTCCTATTTTTTAAGAGAAGTGTTTCAGAGTTACCTTGAACTTAATGAGGAAAGCTTTTAACTCTTTGGTTTTTTTCCCTAGAAAATTGTCCACCATTTTTAGGATATTTCTGTCAGATCAACTTAAAATGTTTCAATTTTCCTTGCAGTTTCAATGCTAAACTGAAATGAACATGTCTGTAGCTTAACAGCAGTTATCCCTTGCTGATGCCACTACATTATTCAAATGTACTGCATCTGCTAAGATATAAAAAATAGCTCAAGAGATACTTTCAAGGAAATGCTTTGTTCTACAATGAACAGAAAAGACAAATACATGCTTATACATACACACAGTAATTAAGTGAGACTTTCACCGTACTAGGAATATTCAAAATCTCCAGAGACAAAGCTAATAAAAAGGTGATTTTGCTTCTATTATTTATACTTTTAGAAAAATAAAAGACAGCTGTTTTCTGAAAAACAAACTAGGATGTACTAAAAATTTGTTTTTCTCCCCAAAAGAACAAATACCTCATTATTTATAAATGCAGTAATTTCAATTCTTCATGTTACTTTGGTCTGGTTTATATTAATATAGTACAAAGTTTTTTCTCTAATGGAAAACATGCAGAGTAGACCTGGCAGGACTGCATCCTGCTTTGCTTGCAATGTTAACACCTACCAACAACATCAACAATACAGTGATGAGCATCTCACTTCAGAAAGGGATGCTCATTCCTTTTGCAAAAATACAAAGAAGGTATATGATGTCACCGAGAACTTGATCACAGAAGGCAAGTTTTCCTAAAAGCGAGGGCATTAATTCCCTTTTTCACAACTACAGTAAGTTTTCTGTTAGATTGCATTGCTGCAACTGCCCTATTTGTGACTTAGCTTCTCACAGTTGTACCTATCTGCTGATATAAGAGCCCCTGAAGAGTACTGCAGGGCTTTCTGGAGAAGACATTAAAACTGTCATTCATTTAGCAGTCTTTCAAATGTAAGAATGGAAATTATATGTAATTTAACCTCCCAGCAGGTTTAATAAGTATGAAGAAAATTATTAAAATGAGGGAAACTTTAGGCAGTGAGTTTTACTCACATTAGTTTTATTTGTAAGTAAATCAGTACCACTATGTTTTACCTATTTTTATCTAAAATTTTTCACAACTAATATGTGACAATAATTCATGTTAGCTTTACATATAACTAACTTTCAGTGGAAAGTGAGCTGCAGTAAATAAAGCAGCATTAGCCATTTTAACATCTGTCATCTCTTTTTAACAACAAACACCTTCATATGTATTATTGTCCAGATTACTGCCAGACAGGGCAGGCATGTTGGTATTCAGCACTGTGGCTGAATAGTTATGCAGTAAATAAAGTGCTACAGGAAAGATAAGGGAAGGAAAAGGGATGATAATTCCAACAAACCATTCCAACATGGTTGAGTGATGCACGCTTAGGCTGTCCTATGGAAAAAGAAATAAAATAACTATGCAGGAACTTAGGCTTTAAACTGACTAGACCAAATAGGTTTGAATTTCTGCCACGTTCAGATGGCATTTCATCACCCAGTTCTTTGAACTATGTGCCGAACATCTGCATACATCATAAATCATTTCTGGCACACCGTGTCTCCATTTTGCGTGCTTGTTTCTTTTGTACATTAATTAATTGACAAGTCGGGATCTGCCTTATCACATTAAATACCACATACCTGGGATTTTTCATCTGCCAGTCTTTCCTCCTTAAGTGTTCTTCGTAAACTATTTGGACTATCTACGTGATTAAGTTGTTGATAAATGCCTTTTAGAGTGCCATCAACTGGTGCAGGAAGGATTCATGACTGCAGCTATATAAAAAAGTGCTTAGCAGCTGCTTTAAAATAATACAGGAGGACAGGTTCATTGTCCTGTTATTTGCCAAAGGGAAAGCCAAATGGAGAGAAGCAAAGACAATTCAAGAAAAGGAGGCACAAAATGTCTGCACCATGGCCTTGATGAAACTAAAAGCAATCTCAGGGCCGGAGAAATACTAACATCTGTAATGATAAAATATGATAGAGGACACAGGATTTGCATTCATGTATTTACAAAAAATGGATGTAACAACATGTTCACTATGGATGATGGACTTGATGATCTCAGAGGTCCTTTCCAATCCATCTGATTCTGTCATCAGCCCAGAAAAAGGAGCGTTAGGTAATTTATTAGACTATATGGGAGATAGCCTACTGTTACAGGTGTAATAAGTTCTTCAAGATGCATATCTACCCTCACTTTTCAGAAATGCCTAATTATAAACTGCAACCAGATTTTCTGAGCAAAGCATATATCCAAATGTAAAAATACAAATAAAGGAAAACTAGAAGTGTAGAGAAGAAGTGTCCCTTTCCACAAGAAAGGAACAGGAATTGTAGGAAAAGGACACATCCTTCTAGTTCTGAACTGGTTGCTTGCTACTTAGCACAGCTCACTCTCAGCACATTTTTTATTAATAAATCTCCTGATAATCCAATGGGATTAGACTCTAAAAGAAGCTTTCTTCCTTTAGCTCTTCTCATAGAAAGGTTTTATTTAGCTGTACCTCGATTTCCTCAGAAAATATCTACCAACAAAAAAAAAGTCACCTTTGTCTGTGTTCCACCCATTAGTATGAAGTAGAATTTTGTACTTTTGGTTATTGCCCCTGGAGCACACTAGTCAAAACAAACTACACAAACAAACTTCTCAAAGGTCAATTCACAGAACTAAAGCATGCACAGATTATTTCTTTTGCATCATATTGCACGCAGTATTCTGTGAGCAATACGAAACTTCCCTTTGTGGAAGCACGATTGTCATCTCCAGGCTTCATTATCAGGACATTTTCTGCATGACTCCACTAGTTTAACCCAAAAGATGAGTATCTAGGAAGAACTGGAAGGTGGAAGTAAGGAAATTGGTCAATGTTTTGTGACCACTGAGTCTTAAAAGACTTGGAAAAGTCTTGAGCCACCACGCTACAACCAGTAGTTGACATTGCAGCTAAGCCTTCAGGGGTGTTTTGGATAGGAAAAACTAATGCTTCCAAAGGCCAAAGAAACTCTACAAACATTACAGAAGACTTTTTCACAAGGAACATCTGAAAACCTTTACCATTATTAGTGAGGAGAATGAGAAAACAGACACAAGATCATCATGTGGATGGAGTCCAAGAGAAGTATGCCAGTACATTTAAGTATCACCAGGGAGTAGTCAAACTAGACAGGTTTATAATCTCTTCCTAAAGCCACTTTTAAAAAACAATGCTGTTGTTGTAGTTAAGGGAGCTGAAAGCACAGACGAAGTTTGTTGTTTTTATGAGATCAATACTTCAGCTGATGTAGCCTGGAAGGAAGTAAATACAAGTTTCTAAATCTCAGGTCCATTTCCAAGCTTCAATTTCGGATGCGCTGAATGTGCTCTTAATTTAAAAGTTCTGTTTTCTCTATCAGTGTATACAATTCTCATTTGAGGCACTGTTAATGCTGTAATAACTTGAATTAAGAATGATGTCTGCTTATGATATATGCAAATGGTTGCTAATTTTTTTTAAGGGTCAGGTTATTAGATGAATAAATAAATTGCAAAATTCCCCCCAGTAAATTAAATTGCAATGACATGTAGAGATTTTTAATGGAAGATACAGATGTGGCTGTCTGTAAATGTGTAACATTACTGTTTTGGGGTATTCAATAAAATGTTTATGCTGAAAACCTGCAAGGGGCTCGACAAATTTCCACTCTACATTTTAAGGATATCAGAAAGAACAATTTCCAGTATTGAACATAAATTGAGCTAAACTTTAATGGGGAGTAAAATGTGATTTCAGGTCAAACCTCCAGGGTAGAGAAGTGCCTGCTGACTAATTCTTCCCTGTCTATGTGACTATCAAATATTCTCTCTTCAAAGAAGCCTGTTTCTAGGTGAGAGACAGTGCTATCCAACATATCTAAACCCCATTCTTGTGCTCCCTTCCCACAACACTTGAGTCAACTGCAGGGAAACAAATGTTCATTCTGTTTCCTTATCCCGGCAGCGCCGCGTTCCTTGTAGTGTAATTCCTTCAGAATTACTATTGTTCTAGCACAGAAGAGTTCCAACAAAATAAATCCTTAAGCGTCTTTTCTAAAGTCACTTCAGAGAGCTTAATCCCATCCAAAGAACCCTTGGCCAAACTCTATCCAGTACAGAGACTGGCTTGCTTCAGCTTATCAAAACTTAGTCCGAAAGCTGATATACACGGTCTTACACACTTGAGGTTACTCCGAGGGAATAGAAAATGTTACTGATGACAAGGGATAATGCTGGCTCAGTTCCAAGTGGACACAAAGCAGGACAGATGCTGAAATTCTGAGCAATAACATAATTATTTGTGAAACAGACTTTGCATACAAGGAGAAGTGCACTCTGGTTTTAAATAGAGAGTTCACCTAGTTCATGCAATGTCTCATAAATCTTACAAATACTGTCATGCTGTATGAGAACTTATGAAAGAAGATAGGACATAATGATCAAGAAAACTGATTTCTACCCTTTTCCTGCAACACATTTCTGGATCCAGGTCTTCTTTACAAAAAAGAAGGAAAGAGATGCTGAATTACCATTTCTATCTTTACAAAAGCTTCAGGATGTAATGCATTATTTAAATAGATCATTACATAAAATTTGAAATATATCTGCAAGTGCCTTTAGAAGATTTTGTTTACACTTTAAATGTTAGATTTTAAATTAGTTGCAAGCCTCTAAGGAAAATATATCCACAGATTAGTAGAGAAGTATTTCCAAGGCTCTTGTGGAGAGAGGATCTAGGGAGCTCGGCTATGCCATGCTTCTGTAATTTTTTAAATCATTTTTAATAGAGACTTTGAGCAATGTCATCCAGCAAGACCAAGTTATTAATTTTCTGAATATTCTTTTTCACTGGAGTAGTCATGCTAGTATCTTAGAGCAGGACCCATTTTGTAGCTGCTTATGGCTATTAGCCATCAGTGCTGGTTCTTGTACTTTCACTGTAAGCAAAATACTGCAGAAGAAGAGTTTGGAAGAGGACAAGCATGAGGATTAATCACTTAGGAGCCCAGCAAAATCTATAAAGGTCACATAATGCAATGTCTTTGTACTTGTACTTAAGGAAGAAAGACAACTTCCTTTTCTAACAAATGTTCTTTCCAGACATCAGATTACTAAACCAAACTGCATGCAGAACAGCTTCAGAAAAATTCTCCTGCAAGAGTGTTGAAGAGCTGTTGCAGATGTGAGTGGGAGGCAGAATGATCAAACAAGACAAAACCAATAACAAAGCTCAGCCTGGAGTCTATATGCTACAACATGGACTTGCCCAGAGTTTAATTCAAAATTTATGAAATAAGAATCCACAGTCTGGACTCCAACTGTAAGAAATACACTATTTATTTCAAGTTTAGTGTTAAAAAAACCAAATTAAGAACATAGGGTAATTGCTATGGGTTTAATCTATGTTGATTAGAAGGGCTTTATAGTGCTCTAATCATGAGAACACTGCCCACATAATATTTTCACAGAACTTTAGAACTTGTACTTGTCATATCTTTCTCATGCTGCTAACTTATACAATACTTCTACATTATTGAGGCCTAAAGAGAGAATCCAACTTAGCAAATTATTTTACCCACTTGCAGACTACGAACGGGTTGCGTAACGTATTTTAAAACCTTCTACTTATTTGTGTGAACATGTTTCTCTTCCAGTTTTAACATGACAAATACTTACTATTTTTCTTCAAGTTCCTAGCTGTCAAACTGATTAATTTTATAATTTTAATTTTTCTTGAGAAGATTTAGCAAGCTAGCAACATAAAAAAAAAACCACAAACAAAAAAAACCCCTCTAGCCTCACAGAAGAAAGAGTTTAGACATGCCAGCTCCTAGAAAGTACACATATAAAATAACAAATAGAATAGTTATATAGTTAATAGATAGTTAATGACTGTATAACCACCATATGTAGTATATCAATAGTTATTGATGGTATAAACAACTTTATTGGAAAAACTTAAAACTGCTTTAACTTCATGATGGTTTGGTAAGGATTTAAAATGAGAGAGTTTGTTTCAGAAATGAAATATATTAATCTATCATTCTTGCTTTAAGATACTGAACAGGATGATAAATAGGGGTAAAAAAAAAGCCATGACTCTCATATATGTTGATTTTCCTTATGGCATTTAACTTGATTTTTTGTTATCCTGTAATTTTTCTTTTATTTTGCTATAAATTTAAAAACATAAATAATTTTAAAAATAAATAATTAAATAATAATGACAATAATAACAAAATGCTACCACCAAAAAACCCCAAACCAAAACATAACAAAACCAAACCAAAAAGAAAAAAACAGAGAGAAAGGTATCACTGTCCTGTTTTTCCATCGCAGTCAGTGCTGGTCGCTGGGACATTAGCCATGCTCTCTTTAATTCAAGAACTTCCACTTTACTGAGGCATGCATGGACAGTGCAGTAGGGTCTGTGACCCACCCCTACATTGCTTAAGCATTCTTCTGAAAAATTTCCAGAGGGAAAAGAAATCCAATGACCTTTTCCATTCTTTGGTCAGCAGCTTGAAATATTAATGCAAATTACTATTCTACTGGAAAACAAGACTGATTTGCGTTCTCTTATTTTAGAATACTGCTTAAGGAGGATGTTATTCTGGAAAACCATAAAATAAGGACTTGGATTAGAAAATAATTTTCTTATTAAGTAATTTGAATTACTGGCACCTTTTCGTAAGAGATGAGTCACTTTAATAAAATTCATTGAAAAGGAAATAAACCACTGATTATTTTTTTTAAACAACAGAATGAAATTGGGATAGAGGCAAAGGGTGTTAAATGAGATAATAGATGTATTGCACCTAAGTTCTGTACATTTTCACAAATTGCTTTATGTTCTTTTAAACATTTGCTTAAATGAAGAGAGGACATGGTTCTTTTTGCTTAATGTTGTACAGGCATTTGGAGGGTATAATTTATTTTAATTAAATATTCAAAATAAAACCTATTTATAATAATAATTGGGTAAAGTAATTTATTAAAATGTTTAACTAGGTAGGATAATGTAGGAGGTAACATTTAGGATATATTACTGAAAAACAACAGGACAACCCACAGCTCATAAATGTTTTTTGCATACTCATTTTTACACATTTAGGATAGAAAGTCAGTTGGATTTGCTAAGCAACAAGTTATATTCATTCCACCTATACTATTTTATATATCCTGAGTTAATTCCAACAAATTTTAGGCATTTAGTTTAGCCTGAACATCTTGGGCTCTCTCTGTCATCAACCAGTAGGTACAGAAATAATACTAGAAAACAGCCAGATCAAAAGTTAATTCAGTTAACCTGAGTCAGTTAGTATGGTATCATGTCAGTAAACCATCACACCATCAACTGCTAAAGGAAAAGAAGTATTTCAGAGAGGAATGTCACTGTAACAAAAACGGAATTGTTGTCTAGAATAGCTTTCTCACTGGAACAAAAGGCAAACATTTTTGCACTGGAACCAAAAGCTGATAACCTAGAGCAAGCCCCTTCCAAGTTTTAAAATATGGTTTAGGTGGTCTCAAAGAATGCACATTCCACAAGGCTCTCCACAGTGCTAAAACATGAACTACAAAATGTGAGACCTCTGATACACTCAGGTGCCAAGAAACAAAGTTTTGAAAATTCAGAAACAGCACTGAAGAGTAATCCTGGATTTCTGAACTTACCTTGTGAAACTCTGTAAAATAATATTTTTTCACCAAATGATACTGAATCCGTTTTTAATCTCAAAGTCTTTCCTTTCGTAAATGCTTCCAGTACATCTACAATCTTGGTGATTCAAGCCATTATTTTTTTAAGTTTTTGAAGAACATCACATAAATAGAAGGGCAGAGGGACATTTCCAATAAAGTTCTGCTCCCCTTTTACCATACCCACATGAAGAACAATAAATGTACATATAAATGTACAATAAATAGCCTTCACTTTGATTCCACTTACCACTGGCTGATTGCAAAGGTAACGGCAAAGTTCTCCAATGTACTGGATGACAGTCACATTGTACTTTTTACAGTCATTCCAAAACTGACTAGCTGAGAACTTCTTCTTTAACACACAGGTTGCACCTTTATGGAAACAGCAGGAAAGAAAATGAAGCAATTTCTCCATGTGGCAGCTATGTTCACTAGTTCTACAAGACAGAACATTGGGAGAACCAAGAACAGCCTTGTTTAGAGAACTAGGTGGTATTTAAGCTGTTTTATTTGAAATCTGGTAGACAAAGAAGGAAACCAACCTCCTGGATAAGACAATAAAGCAATAGATAAGAGCTTGAAAACAAGAAGACAGCTTCTCATTGATGGTGGTGTAAAATTATTCAAAGGAGTTTAACTGAAAATACCCAGGAAATTCAGCCCGATTAACAAAGCATTTGGGTATCACTCAAACCTCATTTTTAAAGAAAGGATTCATCAATGTAGATTCAAACAGAATTAATCCACATTACAATGGTCTTTCCCTTGCTCTGACTTGCCCTTGATGCATATGAAAACAAGAAATACTTGCCATGAAGTTCCAAAGAAATCTCTTCCAAAGAGAGTCATCGAGGACACCTACATTGTCTCAGTATAGCATGTATTTTATTGTCCATGTTAAAACAGTACACAAACTAAATGGAAAAAAGTTATATTTCATCTAATGATATACAAAAAAGCTGAATGTTTACTCAAAATGTATTTGTCAGGTTTTTTAAGTTCACAAAAATACGTTTTAGCTCTATTCCACAGTACAATGTTTAGTTTGTACAGATACCATCACACTGTACACACTGTCAAAATATTGCAAATGTTCTTAACTTCATTTTTACCAAAATATAAAAGAAAGCAAAAGCATTTATGACACAAATTACTCTAATTCTTCTCAATTAAGAGAGCTTCTTGTAGACATCCTTTGTTATTACAACACTCTCCCTCTCCCCAGAATCCAGCTATTCCGAAAAAAGACTACTCATTTAATTTCAGCAAAGCATCAACTTTTCTAGTGGCAATGAACCTAAGTGGTTTTATACACTTTTCTATTAATTAATTCTATTTTAACAACACAATTAAATGAAACAAGCTGTACCCAGTTCAATGCATCCACCGATGCCGAGAAGAGATGCTGCACTGTGATAAAGAGGCAGAGTAATATAAATTATGTCTTCTGCAGTAGCACCAAAAGCCCACAGTCCAGCAGCTCCTTTAAGAACCTGCATGTGACTGATGACTGCAGCCTTTGGAAGACCTGCAATAAAAACACAAAACAATGCATAAAGTTACTCTCAAAGAGAACTCAGTTGTTTTTTTTTCCCGTGTCAGAGTCTCGAAGACCATAAAAGAATCAATTCTTTCTTCTGTAATCAAATTTTCAGCCTTCTGTGTAGATGGCCATATATAGACATCTGCCTGTGTAATACAGTGTTGCATGTTTGTTCTCCACACATAAAGATAAACCAGTTTGTAACCCCATCTGTTTGCTATTGAGTCAGATGTCAAGTCAATTCAAAGAGGTGGAAACATAAAGAAACTCCATGGTTTGTCTGCTATCAAATTCTAGAGAGCCAACAAAGCAGCAAAACCATTTACTCTACATATGGACTTCCTTTAACATAAAGAGGCATCACACCAGATCTCATTCAGGCAAGAGTCATAGTGATTTTAAGGTAAATTGGAAAGATATGGATCTCCATGAAGTAGTGGGTGCTTCTCTAAGAATCATGCAACCACATCTTCTTTTTTGCTTTAGAACTCTATGAAGACTATGTAGAATTAAAAAAAAAAAAAAAAAAAAAAAAAATCCAGTGAAAAATCCACTCCAGTTAGGTTCTTCTTTTTGAGTTTCTTCAGGTTCAGCCCAGCATTTCTGTTCAGCAACATGCAGACTCACCTGCAAGGGCTTCTTGGGCTACTCACATTCACAAATTTCAGGCTGAGTCAGGCTGATGATGAACAGTGAGAGCTGTTCAATTTTTCAAAAAAAAAATTTAATGGTTCATAAAGTTTTCTCACCTATTCTAGCAAAGATGTTGTTTAGTTACATAATAGAAAGTCAATGTAAATTAATGTGATGTATTCAAGGATTCAAAAATATATTAAATCCTACATAACTGAAATTTGAAACTTCACACAGATATTCTGAATTCAGTTATAAGAACAAAAACATCCTACCTGGATAATTCTGTATTATTTTTTAGCTAATTTTAACTCCTTACTTTTGACCAGCAAGCTCAACCATATTTATATTAGCAGCATTGCAAACATAACCTCACCTCTTGAGAATATTTATAACTTCTTAATTTTTTTTTTTTTTGTTCTAGACTGATGTACCTATTTACTAATTTTTCCCAAGAACCTGGAGCAAATAAACTGAATTATTATTTGTTTGAAGGAACCAAGCTATAAACCAGGTATTCATTTAAATTCTTCCTGTTACTAAAACTGTTGTGTTCAGCTGAACAGGAAAGTCTATCTGCTCAACTTAACAACATCACTCTGCTTTTCATGTCAGTGATCAGGTTTTTTTAAGTCTTTGGTTCTTAGCTGCTGGAGCACTGGTAACAAATTCAGACATCTGTTTCTAAACTAAAAGGCTAGAACTTAATCCTATTTTCTGTCTCTATCGTGACTTGCATAAGAAATGACTTAATGAATGAGAAACAAATGTCTATTTGCTTGTTTCAAGATTGTTTTTTAAAGTTCTAGGTAAAACCTTAGGTATTTTAGCTAGGCAGGAGTACGTGATCACAAAAATAGTATTTCTTATGATTGTATACCAACAAACGAAGGCAATGTTTTATAAACACCTTAGCTGTGAAGTAATAAGAGGTAAAGCCTCTCATAGTATTTGCACAATGTGGCAGGAAAAAAAAAAAAAAAAACAGAAGAGAAACCCATAAAACCACTGAATAGAAAGAGTTACTGACAAGAAACATGCTTGGTTTTTATAATAAAGCTTCTAGATGAGAAATATGGCATTCTGCTATTAAAAGATTACAGGAAAATCAAGTTTCTAGATGAAAGCTGAAGGAAAACATAGAGCTTTTTCAGCAGACGTGTACCTGTTGTTCCAGAAGTAAATATATATAAAACAGCTGACTTGAGGTTGTTGGCAGAGCATCGATTAACTGGAACGGGGTCTTCAGATGCAGCTTCTATCTTGTCTAAAAGGGTGTGCACACTTGGAAAAGCGGAGTCTTTGGTCATTATCCAAACACTAATGTCTTTTTGAAGGTTAGGAAGAATTTCTTCCAGTGTCCCAAGCAAATCTTAAAAATTAACATGAAATAAGGTTACTTACATTATGTCTTCACAAAACCAGGGAAAAAAAAAAAAAAGTATTTTTCCTCTTAGAGTTTTGCTAATAGGAAGAGAAATTAAAGTAACCTCCAAGAGTATAAATAGATGCAATAAAATAATTACGAACTAGAATGAAAACGCACTGAAGACAGGGTGTAATGTGCTAAAAATACTGCTGACCACACACAGTCTAATTGCCAACTAGCCCTGGAGGCAAAATTGTGAGCCTTGATTACTAACTCCTGCTTCCCACGTGATATTAGATAACCCTTAGCCATTGCTAAGATCAGAATGAAGTGTGGTTGAGCTTCAACTTCAAATAGACCATGAAGAAATCCATTATAGATGAAAGGCAAATATATTCAAACTGGTAATTACAGGGCAGGTTTCCTTGGGTGCCATCACCAGCAATCTCCCATTGAGTATTTTTTTTCAAAAGCACAGAATTGAGTACTTTAAAAACAAACATACACGCACAAACTAATTTATAAATTAATTTGCAAACATAATTTACTATATCATGCCTGAATTTCACAGAATAGAAATATGATACAGACCCATGGTTTATTCAGACAGTGCTAAAGAGCCATGTGGCTATTTATGTAATGCTTTGAGTGTTTTAAAAACCTTAATGAATTTGACTTTGGGCACATCATGCAATTTTATTTTCTTATAATCACATGTTAATCTACTGAAAGCCATTCCTTCTATTGGCCTTCACCTATACATAAATACACACCTATTTTTATAAAATAAAACCAACAATCTAATTACGATTTATTTTGTTGGCTTATGAGGAAAGAAACGAAAGAGATTCCCAGATTAAATAAAAAGAGAAAATGTACAGAAAGACTAATCCTTAATACATCTGGTTTTTATATTTTGAAGCATTTTTATAATGTCACTTTCTCAGAAGACTGCACAGTCCTTAAAGTACTAATCTAGGAAAAAAGGCAAGAGTAGGAGTAATACTGCTCTCAGTAGAATTTATTTATACTTAACTGCATTGATACATCTCAGTCTACGTAATTAATCTTGCAAATATTCCTGTGGGTATAAATTTGTATAAAATGTATAAACAAAGCTGACATGTCTCACAGTGAGGCACTGCCAGAGCCAGCATTTGAAACCCTGATGTCAACTCCAAGTTCATTTCATTATGGATATGGATACCAAATAATGGATAAATAAATCGATACCAAATATGGATAAATATGGATACAAAAAATGGAATGCATCTATTTTACACCAAAATAACTGAAGATTTTTAATCTTTCAGAAAACTACTTTCCTAATGACAGACTGCTGTATGTATTTTAATTAATAACATAATAATCTGCATTACTGTTACAGAGGTATAGCCTACTATCATTAACTAAACATGTCTTACAAACCTAAAGCCTACAGAATACTAGATTCTATGAACGTTGAACAAATAGATCTGATAGAGTACAACATTAAAATTTTTGTGTTCTAACTTCCTTGTACTGCAGAATGGTTTCAAGAAAGAATAACCCAAATAATTTTAAAAGTCTAAAAGATAGATAATCTCCTGTTTGAATCATTGGAGTACAGTTCCCTTCCATTAGACATGGCAATGAAATGAGACATGTAAATGAAAAATAACGCTAGGACAATATTATTAACTGCAGGAAACTAGCAAAAGAAACATAGGTGTTAGAAGTGGCATGACATGGAATCAAAAACTTTTCTAATGTTTTAGTACTAAGAAGTTCTAGATAACATGTGCACCAATTTCTTTGTGCATTTGAGTAACATGAAGTGCAAGTCCGTCAAAAAGAAGAGGACTTAACCTCTTCTTTGTCTTTTTTCCTCCTTTTCTTGGTTCAGAGGAAGAATTAATTTTCGAAGAAAATTTTCAGAAGAAAATTAATTTTAACCTTACAGGCACCATCATTTAAGATTCAAGAATGACATGAGGACACAGCTCTCTTTTAGCAGACTGAAACATATTTACCCAAAATTAAGTTAAGATCAATCTTCCAATTAAACACACATACTGCTTATTGTTTCGCTAAACGTTCACTCTTAGAACCTAAGTTTTGGGTTTTTTTTTTTTTTTTTTACTACTATTGAATTATTAAATTATTACACAGCAGAATTTTTCTCTTCTGAGCTTATGAATTTAGTACATGGAACAATATGTGAACAGCTTGTAACTGAATGTTGTCTTGAAAGGAATGTCTTGGTAGATAGCAGAAAACAGAAGAAACAATAAATCATCTCCTGAATAAAAAAGGCAATTTAAAACAGCTATATTCAGAGTGCCAGAAGGTGAAAGTTACTTCTGGAACACAGAGGAAATGGGGTGTTTGAAGATAACTCTCAGCTGTGTTAACATATTTCCAAATAATAATTCTAATGATAGTCAACTAACATTTTGTTCCATGCGTGTTTTGTTCCACAAAAAAAACTTCTGGGCCAGACATTGTGAAGTGTCTTTGCATCTAGCCTTTGCATGTCACCCTGTTCACCAGTCAGGAAGAAAAAGCCCTCTTGGAAGAACTATAATTAGATTATTTCTAGAGGTACCTGGTACGTGCACTTTATCATATACAAAAGTAACTACAGCAAAGCAATTCAGCTCTTTAAACTTGTGGTTCCTCTCCAGTACTTGTTTACTTTTTACACTAAAAAAGTGTATTCAGGTTTTGGGTTACTTGACTCGGAAGAAATGGCTGTTAATATGAAGTCTGTAAAGTTCTCTCTGTGTTGTTTACATAGTTTGTATACAAATATTCACCTTTGGCTGATCATTTGGCTACTCTGGGACAAAAATATCTGGAATTGATCAAGATGGATATGCTTCTCCACTTTTTTTTGCTTTTCTTTTCCTCTTGCTTTTAAAGCATTTCATTATTCAACAAAAATTTGTGAAACTGTTACATTATACTCACATGAATACATAACTCAGTTATATCCTTTGAGAAAGTAAGGAAAATACATTTTCAACTGGCAACCTAGGCTTCAAGTTGCACAAAGGTTTTTTTATGTTTTTTTCTTAGCAAAGAAACAATGCAGGCTGTTGGCAAGGACACAGTCCCACACTGATGAAAGGAATACATCAGATTATGAGATCAACTTGTACTGAGCAGAAAGTTACTCAGAAAGAAAACTGTATGAAATGGTTCTTGCAAAGCTTTGATGTGTGCCCTGGCTGATATGCTCAGGAAGCTATGGCAAGTCCAAACTCTTCCCCACACTGTTTGGCCTTGGAAAATAATTTTCACTTGCACTTGATCCCCCCAGTGACTTGTTACACTCAGCACAGCTTCTCACAGTCGTAGTAACAGAAAAGTCAGCAATGGCTCAGGATCAGTGTTGGCATCTTGAAACGCCACCGAAGGCAGTAAGGACAATAAAGCACCTTGTGATCACAGTTTGCCCATTTTTCCACTCAAAGACCATCTGGGACAAGACAAGCTAAGCAAGAACAAGTAATCAGAGAGATAATGGTGTCTAACAGAGGAGGTAAGCATGTCTCCCACCGGTCTTCTGTAGTTCCCTGGTTCTAAATGTTAAGGTCCTAATAGCTTCTTATTCCATATAGATAAAAAAAAGTGGCTTTGATGAAATCCATTCTTTTTTCTCACTCAGTGACTAACATGAGAGGTGATACTTCTACTTGTATGTAACACTATATGACCTTAATTTACAAACACCAAAATCAAGCAGCAGATTACAAATAGCAAAATCACAGGATGGCTGTGGACAGAGGGCACCTCTGGAGGTTGTCTTGGTCCAGTCCCCACTCTCAAGCGCACCCACATAGAGCAGGATGCCCACACGTGTCCATGTGCATTTACGCTCCCTAAACCGCCTTTGTTAACAGGACTGATATAAATCAGTCTCATGGAGTTTAGAATGCAATCCTTTAACAGCTGAGTCCTTGCAAAGGAAGCCATGATGGCAATGTGGGGGTGTCCTACTCTGAGCTGAACTCTTCCAAGTAGGCACGCACTAGAAAATTGCTGGCAAATAAATTCCACTTGGGCGTTTCTGGTGGGTTACTAGATTGTTAAGTGTTGTTTCATAGTACTACTGTTACACTGCAGTAGAGAAAATTATTTAAAAGATACAATGTAAGTCTTTCTTCAAGCAAGACTTCAATCAATAGAAATAGTCCCCAGAGAGGACACAGGGCCTTAAGAAGTTGTCTTAATTTTAAGTAGGACCTTACTCCTCTGTTTGAGCAGCAGCTTTTAACAAATTAAGGGTGGCATGATCTGGTAACAACCGTACTAAGGACAAATACCTTTTGAACAGGTCAGATTGCTGTTAGAGGAGTATCCAGCTTCTTTCTTTCTCATTTACAAGTTCCTCATTTATTTACAACTTAGTTAACTACTGTTTTATTAAAAATGCCTTTTTAAAGTCCAACTTCTGAATCTCTTTCAAGAAACATTCCCCAGAATGGGAGTGGTGGTAGAGAGTGTTTCTGGGAATGGAGTGTGACAATGTTTACTAATAAATTAAAGCAAGCCCTAAATGCTCTAGGAACACAGCAGACAAACGAGAGTAGTTAAAGAAAAAAACTCTCTCTGACACTAAGGCAGATGGAAATACTGGAAAGGAGCAGAAAGACTAAATACTGGCAAATCAAAGAATCTGTATTCGCTTTTTAGCCAGAGGCTGGATGAGAAGGAAAAAAAAAAAGTTTACTAGATGGTGCTAAATGAATTAAGCGAACATTGCTGTCATAGAAAAATATCAGCCTTTTAGAAATAGCCATATCGTATAAGAAGAAACAAGGCAGAGAAATTTTGAAGTTTTTATAATATATCTGAATGCTTAAGAATAAAGCATTCAGCTGCAGAGTTCATAGAATACATTAAATCAAAATCAAACCCACAGATACTGCTGGAGCACTCACACCTAAAGTTAGAATCAGCAATGAAGATGTCAGAAGATTTTCAGACCAAAATAAAGTCAGATTCCAAGTGCTGAAGCAAAGACAAGATGATACTAATCGGATGGGGTTACCAAACTGCAATGTCTGAAAAATATGCAGGCACACAGCAAAAGTGAAGAGCTCAAATTTGGTTAAGGAGAATGAGCTTGCAAGGGGCAGCACGAAAAACAGGCCAAGGCCATGGAAGAAAATGCAGCCATAAATTGTATCTAGCCTATTTGTATAGAGGTGTCGCATTTGTAAAAAAATAAAAGCATTTTTGAAAATTAGAAGAGGTACTAAAAAAAAAAGCTGGAAGATGCAATCATCTCACACAAAGGGAAGGGAGGCTACACCACCATTCTGAGCAGGGAAGATTTAGCAGTGAACAATTATCTCTGGAAACTGTCTCAGACAGCAGACAAAGGTGGAAGGTTCCCTTCAGCACAAATGGAACCTGAATATTAAGTGGATTTGAATGTGCCATTACAGACAAGAATTTCTAGAGCAAATTTGATCCTGCTGAGCAGCTAGCAGTCAAATCGTTAAAAGGATGATTTCTGCTTTGCTGCAGTCTATACATAAGATCAAAGGTCATCCAAAATATTGAAAACATAGTTTTGTAACTATTGCAAGAGATATAATTGATATGTCAGGCCTGCATTAGTCTGTGGAGATTGAAAACCCTACATATTTTTTAAAATTAGAACTTCACTATCCAGAAACTGGAAATTGACGCCTGACTATGGCAATGATAGATATTAGACCACAGGTTGATTGGTTTTAGTGTAAATATTTTGTGCAAGCTATCCACATTCCTGTGAAAATGGTGCCACATTGGCAAAATGCACACGAAAGTCATGCCTTTTGATCAGGAGGAATCCCTTGAAACACACACTAATGTTGGACACGTGAATAGATCTCTGAGAATTATGTAACCGATTGTGTAACCTCAGTGCTGCTCTGCCATTTTTAAGAACATTAGGGGAAAATTATTATCTATAATAGTTAGGTACAATATGTTTCTTTCAAGAGTGATGTGAGTTCGTCCTCACAGTCCCTGGACAGCATATAAACCTTCAGTTGCTAAACCTGGACTCCTCTGGAGAGGCTTCCATGTGATGTGGACAATAACCAAGGACCTAACAACTTTAACTTCTTTTACAGGCACGAATAAAAGAGTCTCAGAGCTCTGAAGAAGAATGCTGTGACAGCTCATGGGATGACAAACTTACAGCAGAGACTAAAACCCTTTAATAAAGTAAGAAGACCAACATGTAAAATACCAGCTGAGAGACTAATTTGTTGGAGTCTCTGCTTTCTTATCTGTCTGCATACAGCTCTTCTTTTTGTGAGCAATGGAAGGCTCCCAGAACAACCTAGTTCAACACAGTTGCTCTTACTGTCTGCTGATAGTGGCAAATTAAGGGCAAAGAAACACGGATCCTGATCCTGCTTTGCAAATGGTGTTTTCATTCATCAGTTAAGCTCTCATTTACATAGAAACTTCTTGTAGATACAAGCTTTGATCCAAAATTTCTCCTTCACTACAGTCAAATGGGCAAGAAGTTCCCAAACATTAATTCCAGTCCTTAATCCACACACTCAAAAACACATATTCATGAGAGGTGGCTAAACAAGCTTGGATTTTCTAAATTAAGTAAGAGGGCAAATAAAAACCTTTCATTTCAGAAGCCTTGTTATCATGTGTTGGGATTATATTTAAATTGGGTTTTGTTTCATCAGCTTGTTTTAATTGCCAAGCATCTTAAACCAGCCTACCATATAGATTCAGAATAACAAGATTTATAATTAAAAAATATGCAAGGGAAAAATCTTAAAGAAATTTTTGAAAGCACATATTTGCAGCAGCAGAGAACAGATGAAAGCGAATTCCACCACTTAGCTGTCATGGATACAAAGTCCCACGACCCATGCAACAGAAGTAAAGGAAGAAGTTGAAAAACAGAGTAAGGCAGAGTAGACTTGAAACAGTAATTTTGGAGAGGCAGGACAGTAGTAATACGAAATATTTTGAAACATTTTCCTCCAACCAAATGTCAAGGCTCTGTGTGATCTTTTAGCATTGCAGGCTCAGTTGCACTTGATCATAAATGCTGTGGCAAGTTTATGTTTTGGATCTAAGTTTATACTTTTCTATAACCGAAGCCAAATTTGAGCATACAATGCCCAGTATGCCTACACTGGGATTTGAAATTCCTCTAAAGCATGTAACAAAAATGTATACTCTGAAAACTTATATAACACACACTGCTATCCCTATTCAAACACAGCAATTTCTTCTACAATCCAACACCAAGCTGGTTATTATGAATCAACCTTCTATGTGCTCTACTCTCAAAACTTGAGTTCCTGGAAAACTATCTTAGCTCTGCACACAGTTGAGCATCAGAGTTTGTATAGTCTGAGCTTAGGCCTTCAAGTTTTGCAGTGGTTTTGATCAGTAGAAAAATGGGGAGATGGTATAGGAGAATAAAGTGCAGGACTTAACTAGGATTAAATTTGACTATTTGACTCTGCCTGAGAGGCTGAAGCTTTATAATCTCTTGAAGCTCCTTCCAGCCCTGGGTTTCTTTTACTCTGTGAACATCTGAAAATCAGGCTTTCAACAAAGGAGCTGGAGGGACAGATACCTAGATGTGGCATTAAAAGCTTTGGATGTAGGAATGAGTCATATACCCTACCTGCTCCCACAACCAGTATCTTGGGCTCACAGCTACTGACACAGTGCAGGAGAGATTTGAGGCGGACATTGAAGTTGAGGAATGCCACCACGCAGCCCAGCTTGGCCAGTCCGAACCACACGTGGATGAAGTCCGGCTCGTTGCCCATCAGCAAGGCCACCGTGTCTCCCTTCTTCAGAGCCTCGTGCTGCAGGAAGACCTGTGCTATCCTGTTACTCCTCCGGTCCACATCCCGGTAGGAGTGAACCGTCCCTTCGTAGATGAGGAACGGCTTGTGGGGCTGCTTCTCCGCCAGCTTCACGAACTTGTCCAGGACGGTGACAACCCTCCCTTGCAGCCGGTACATCTCCACCCTCAGCCCATAGATCAGCACTTTGAGCAGGTATCTCAGGTCGGCCCAGAAGTACGGGAAGAGGAGTTTCTGGAGGAAGTGCAAGGAGAGGATCCCGGCGGCAGCCCCCGGCACCCAGGAGGGCGGCACTGGGAGCGGGTAGAGGTCGCCCCAGCCACGCATCTCCCCGCAGCCGGGCCGCCGGGCTCACGGCCGGCCGGGGCGCGGAGGGCAAGTCCGGCACGGGCTGAGGCTCTTCCCGCCCTTCTCCTCCCTTCACGGCGAGCAACACCGGCTCAGGGCAGGGGGAGCCGAGTTCCGACGGCGAACTCCCGCCCTCCCTCCCTCCCTCCCTCAGCGCCGGCAGAGCGGGGCGCGGCGCGGCCGCCGCCCGGAGCCGCCCGCCCGCCTCAGCCCGCCGGCACCTGGGCACGGCCCGGGGGGAGCGGCGCGGGCAGGCGGGGCGGGAGGTCCTGCGCTGCCCGGGCACTGCCGCGGCCGGAGCCCTTCTCCCCCCTCCGCCCCGGCACTCACGGACAGCGCCGAGGAGCTGCCGCTGCTGCTGCCGCTGCTGCTGCTGGTGGTGCTGCCGGCGGGGCGGCGGCCGCTCCCTGAGCCGGTTGCATAAGGCGCGATCTCCCCCTCACCCCGCCCGGCGGCCGCAGCCCGGGGGTGGCTCCCGGGCGAGGCGGCGGCGGCGGCGGGAGCGCAGGAAGCCTCGCCCCGGGACGAGGCGGGCGGCGGCGGAGCGGGTGGGTGTGTGGGGGCCGCGGCCCGGGGAGGGCGGTGGGAGGCGCTGGGAAGAGGGGGCAGGTGGGTCCCGTTCGGCCCCGGGGCGCGGTGCCCGGGGCTCGGCCCCCCCCGGGCACACAGCGCTCCTCCGCCTGAGGAGGAGCCCGCCGGGGCACGGAGGGTTGGGCCGAGGCCGTGGGTCCGCGGACTGTGCGGGCTGATTCTGTGTGCTGAAGGGATGCCGCTGGCAAGAAGTAGGCACACCTGGGCACGGTGCTGGTCCTGCTGCTGAGGCCTGTGACCCCCTGTTAACGCCCTGCCATGCCGGGGCATCCCCTATCCTGCCCTGAGTGAGACAAGTAATGAGGGGCTGAAGTGTTTTATTGCAGCCTGGAGTCTGGAGTTACGTGGACCCCGACAAACTGAGGTTGCATTTTCTGCCCTTGTGTTGATCACAAGCAACTTGAATTCGTGACTCCAGTGCATCATGAAAAAAAAAAAAAAAAAAAAAAAAAAAAACACAAAAAACCACAAAACAAACAAACAAACAAAAAAAAACCAAACCAAACAAAACAAACAAAAAAAACCACCAGAAGATACTTAGTTTAAAACTGTAGCCCATGGTAAATGGGCTTGTTTAGGGTTTTTTATTTTTTACTGGATATGAGTGCACTTTTTTGAATAGTTAAGAATTTTCTAAAATTGCAAGACTGTAAGTACAGGTAGTTTACAGCATGGACTCTAATGTCTGCTTTTTGCCAGGATCTCACTGGAATAGTCTAGCCTCTTGTTACGTTCCACATCCCATCCAGTGGCATGTCTCGCATGCTGAGATAGCACTTCAGAGTGTTATTTTGTGCTCCAGGGTGTTACTGAAATATCTGCAAGGATGTACTACTTATTAATCCAATTGACACTTGACATTCAAATCTTTTTGGTCCACAAGATAGCATGTCTTAACTGTGAGGCTTGAAAGCTGACAGTGTAGCTTTTGTTTCTGCTGTCTTCTTCAGATACCAAGCCAGCCCCCTGTGTCATTTGTCCACTTTGTCAGTGAGGGATGTCTTCCTTCTTTGGACAAAGAAGACATTCATAATACCAGAGGATACTTCTTCGAGACTCATCTTGAATTTTGAATTTTGTGGATTGTGTGGAGAGAATCCCATTCTGTCAGGCAAGAAATGCTAACCTTCTTCTCGAGATTGTCTAGCACAAGGGTTTGCAGAACCCTGAACAGAGTAGTAAAGCCTGAACAGTTAAAGCAACTCCTCAGTCAGTTCTTTCTGGGATCTTCCTTTACTACATCCAGACAGTGTCTCGCAATTTCTGCTCTTCAGGTCTTCCAGACACTGCTTCTGCTTTCACCATCAGAATGGAACAGACCTGACAGACCTTTGCTTCTTCCAAAGAGCTATCTGGTATTCTGTTCATCCAGTCTCCATCTAGCCTACTGCCCTTGTGTCCAGTTCTACTAAACCCCCAGACATTTGCCTTTGCTACCAGTCTGTAGCTTCTTTTTCCTCTCCCTCTCTCTTTTCCTCTCCTTAGCTCAGTTGATTAGAGCATTGTGTTAATAACACCAGAGTCTCAGGGGCAATCCACCCTGGTACTTAATGATCCTTGTGAGTGCCTTCCAACTCAGAATATTCTGTGAGTTTGTGATATACTCTCCCGCCCTCCCCTTCATCTTTTTCTCTCCTGCTCTGTTTGTCAGTCACTCTTTCAGCCCATAAACCATCCTATACTATTTAGCTTTTCTTTCTAGGGCAGAGAGAGTTTGCATATGGCAATTTAAAAATTTAAAATATTAGAAATAGGGTGTTAGAGTTATTCATACATTAAGCAAATGGCCTAAATTTGTCCAGAGTCCTCCTTACAAAACTTATATGCCATTTTGCTTTGTACAAATTTGGTAGGTTTCTAAGCTGACACAGATCACTTCAGCAAAAAACTCATGTCAGCTTTTTCCCATCTTCCAAAGTCTTCTTCATGTCAAAGGATCTCCTTAGCCTCTTCTAGAGCCATGTGACAAAAGCAGGAAAACTGATGTTATTGAGAAATGAATGGAACATTGATAGGTGAGGAAGCAAGAGCTGCAAAAGAGCTGGAAGGATGATCTGTGCTGATCATGAAGAATGCACAAAACGAACTAATGAAGACAGTGCAGAATGCATGCTCTTTCCAGGCAATAGGATTGAGGAATGTTTTGTTTCTGGCAAGCCCAGGAGGCTCGTACTCTGACACAGCACAAATGACTAATAATGGGACAAATCTGCCCTGTCACCAGAGGGGGATGACAACAAGGTTGCAGCATGTCATATGTGCCATTGCTCTCCTGTTACTCAATAGGTGACAGGAAAACAAGGAACTTAATAAAAATTTCAAGAGATGTGATTCAGATGCTGCAAAAGGATTCCTCAAATTTCCATGTTATTACAAGGAGACTTTTCCCTCCACATCTGTTCCAGATGTTCCAGACTTCTGTTCCAGAAACTCAAAAACCTATAAATCATTCTAAATCACAGTGCGAATTGCCTTCTTCAATGTTTGAAAAAAAAAATACTGTGAAGGATAATAACAGAAATCAAAGACTCTTCGATTTCTTGGGCTTCTTGGCATCTCTTTCCTGCAGGTGGATAGTTGGCAGTTTATTGCTAAGAGAAAGACTTGATTCAGCTAGAGCTTTTGAAGACAGATTTCCACCACAAAAAGAGGAAAATCTCAGTTTATTCAGATTTTTTTTCTGCCACTGAGACTCAAGAACACTGCCTACCCATGGGGAATAGTGAATTAGTTCCTTGTTTTGCTTTGCATGGCTTTTGCTTTTCCTATTAAAGCCTCTTTATCTCACCTTATGAGTTTTCCAGCTTTTACCTTTCTGATTCTCTTCCCAGTCCCATTAGTGGGGGAGTGAGTGAATGGCTGTGTGGTACTTGGTTGCTGGCTGGGATTAAACCATTACAATAAGGAATACTAGAAATTCAGTTCTGGCCATTTGACTCGAGCCAAAGCTCAGCTTCATGCTCATTCCTTCATGTCACTGGAAAAAAACTCCGTAACTCTTAGCTTAGAACCCTGAGAATCACATGACCTGTTTTTCCTGGGACTCCATATGCACTAAGAATTGAATGAGAGGATCGGGAAAACAGCGGGTGAGGCATCAACAAGCACATGGAGAAGCGTCAGGCAACAGCTTCTCACACTGCTTTTCATTTCTGGGAATTGCCACTTGGACATCTCTCCTTTAGTCAAACCGAAGTCATCATGAGTGTCAGCTCCAAGTGCAGACACAGTCAGTTTACCTCAAAACCCCTATGCCTTTGGCTAATTTTTGCCACTGACCACTAATTTTTGTGAAGTTTTTAGTCTAAGGTAACTCATTTGGCTTTGCCCCAAAGGCGTGGAGGAGAGCAGGCACTTAAAGAGTTGAATTGCATTCCCAACGGGCTCTAGTACTGTTATTTTCTGTTTTAGCACTAAGACAGAGGCCTGATTAGATCAAAAATATACAGACACAGCTTTGTTATATGAATGCTGACTGGACAACCATTGAAAACAAATTCCAGGGAATTAAATAGTGCAAAACTAGATTACGAGTGGATTTCATGGCTCTTTACAGGCAATACTGTTGGGTTGACAGTTTTTATTGATACTGTAGTGTTGCTTACTTGAAAAGGGCAGTGGAGGCACCTGTATATCTCTGTCATATATTCTGTCATAGAGAGGTAGTGAATATTTACAGGAGGACATAAGTATTTTTTTTTAACACTGGTGAAAATCACTCCTTCCAGAGAGACATTCTGTTAGAATACAGAGTTCTTGCTTGCTTTTCTTAGGGAAAGGTAGCTTAATGGGCCACTGTGTTAAATTTTAAAAAATTAAATAAGTAAATTAAGTGCTGCATGAACCTGTGCTTAACACAAACAACCCTGCTGCAGTTATTTGGTTGACTAGAGTTTGGTGTTGTTAACTGCTACATAAATGTCCATAAATAATGAATAAAGGGAAAGGCTGGACTATCAGGGAAGATGTATGCTGATTTGAAAGAAGATAGAGGTTGAAAGATACTCTTATTTGCAAAGATTGCTTTGAAGAAGGCCGAAAGACAGCAGAAGGGAAGGCAGATGAGTCCTGTGAAAGGCTCTAGGTGTATGGGTGAGAGTGAAAGGAAAAGCAATAGGTGATTGAAAGAGCACAAAAGGAGGAGAAATACAGAATGGCCTATGCGTGAGAGAGATTTATTTTAAATATACTGTGCTGTGAGCCGAAAAATCAGTCAGGCAGAATTGCATTTACTGAGGTGACTAATGACTAGCATGCCACCACAGACATGGCATGAGAACAGCGAGGAAGAATTTTATGCTTTAGATGTTATCTGTGCTGCTAATACCCAAGAACTGAAATGATGAGCAAGATTCTAGTATAAAGACTCTGGTATTCTGAAATACTTAGTTTCCAAGGGAAATCTGTCTCTGTTCTTCTTAACTCTGCACAGAAATTATACCAATCCTCTCTACTCAAATATCCAAGTTTCTTTGAAAAGGTTACATTAATTTACTTCTTGTATCCTTCTGAAGGGAGGCAGGAAATTTCTCTAAGGTATGAGATGTTTTTCAGTAACTTTCTGATTACTTATAAAAATGGGTAAGACGAGGCAAAAAATTTCAATAGGCAGTGAAAGAGTCACAAAATTCAGGTGAAGCCATTGCAAAACTGCATTTAAACCCTACCTGTGTCAGAATTCTTTTGGGATATTGGATTAATCTCGTAGACCCTCCTCAAACCAAGTGATTTTAGTCAAGCCACATGCCTAATCTTAAAGGCCCTCTTAGACTCTTGATTTGGTGGTTGCACAAACAACTCTAGATTAAGACATGTGGATCTGCAGTTTGTATACTGTGCTAAGTGGAATGGTGAAAAATCGAACCCTTAAAAATTAGCAGACACATTTGGCTAATTTTTCTGAGTCAGGTTCATCTCACAGGTATCTGCAGTTTCAGTTTTTAATCCACTGGAAATATATGCACGGTTGTTCATATATTTTAAAGTAAACAGCATAGAATTTGAATGGCTTACAAAGAAATTAATAATTTTTTTTTCTTGTTAACTAGTTAATATCATTAGTGAAGATACAGTTATCTCCATGCATGGGTTGTTGGGTGTAACACAAACTACTGAACTATTGTTTCGTGAATATGAATTGCCATATGCATTGAATAAGGCAATAGTTGTCTGGGGAAAAAAATGTATGTTATGATGAGATTAAAATTACTAACATAGTGCATACTTGCAAATGTTAAATCCATATTGTGAGGAAACCTTGATTAAAGCTATTCCAAAGGTCACATCTTAAAAACCACTAGAAAATTCTCTTATTTTAAATTTAGTGATATTTGTTTTTAAGTAAATAAAGCCCCAGAAGGATAGCAAGAAATGTACCTGTTCATCAGCTGCTTGCTAAATGTCATGAGATGGAATCTATTTTACTTTTGACATTATGTGGAACTGACAAACTCATACGTCAGGCAAACCACTGAGCCTTGAATTATTTAGTACACTGTAATTATTCTGCTCAATTTCCCTTCAACAGAAAACATTTCAGTGCCTGAGAGTGTGCTATGGCCCAATAACGAAATATAAAGGAGTTTAATTTTCTACCGTTGGAACTCAGATGTAAGAATTTTTTTTTTTTTAATGTGGTTAGATAAAACTAAAATATATCCCTGTAACAACATCTCAGTACAGTAGGAAAATACACAACAATTACAGAAATGCTTCTGTAATGTAAAAAAGTTAAAGTTTTGATGTTATCATTTTGATACCTTATGCCTTTTAATAGCCAGTATGGTGTCGAATGTATATTTTTATTAAATCTGAACCTGGCTAAAAAGCCTAAGGGAATTTGCTTGTGCTATTGTAGTGGCATAAACATCAACAAAGTGATCTACTTGAATTTTTTGGTGGGGAAGTTGTTTTAAGTAAAGTATTTTAGATGTATGGAGTTTTTAGCTTTTGATTTGGGGTTTTGTTTTTGGTTTTTTTCTTCCTCAGGGGAAATAATAACATAAAGTCTGAAGTGTCAGGTATTTTCCAGTTTTTTATTGAGGTAATTTTAAAGTAGTGAATTTTCTTCTGGAATAGAAGTTTTGAATTTTACAATAGAACGAGGTGAAAAAAGCATTCCTAGAAGAAAAAAATGCCTATGACTTAAAAATAGAGAGCTGGCTTTTCAGACTGTCAGAATGCTGTAACATGGAAAAGGAAGAAAACAGCATCATATTCTGAATATTATCTTGCAGATTGTCCCCCACTATTGAATTCTGCCTTTTTCACGTTTAAAAAAATAGAAACTTATAATCTAGACTATCTATATAAAAATAAAAATACCTTGAAAATGCATTTTTCAGCTCTTCACATCTCATTCTCCAATTCCATTCCCATTGAAGTAAAATAGCAATTTCTAATTAACTGTGTCTATTGATTTCCACGGGTTAGCTGTGAAACTCATGTCTAGCAAAGTCTAAAATCCTAAATCTAGAAACAGAGAAGTAATAAGCAAACCAGGATCTGATGTCTGAGTAGTCAGTAAGCAAGTCATAATGCTGAAAAAGCTGCACAAAGCTAACTCTTGACTAATAATGTCCCATGGGGATCTGGGAAATGAATGGTGTAGTCGTACTAGAGGCACTGCAGGAACCTGAGGAGGCAAAGTCTAAAGTTGTCGTGGCGTGGAATGGAAGTTTTTCATCATCAGAAAGCACTTAGTATTCAAATCCATAGGAAGTGAAAATTAACTTTTATAATATTTTGGCATGATTCTTTATTCTGCAGTTCTGTGAGGATGTAATTTGAAATAGTTACATTACATGAAGTGTCTTGTCTCAAGTCATTCTTTACAGCATGGCAACACTACAGACTTGGGTCAGCCTTTCAAAGGTGTAGAGAAATATATCATCTCTGGTAGACAGATTTTTTTTAACAGAAGGCTTTATTATTAATGTAATAGATCATTGAGAAAAACCCCACAATTTGTTGTTTCTTTCAGTTAGCTCTGAATAAGCTCTAGGAGTAAATACATAGTTTTGACTGGATTCATGAAACTGTGTTCATACTGGTAGCCATATGCCCTATATGCTGATGCCAATCCATTAGTAGTACAATAAAATTTAGCCATCAGCCTCCAGAAGAGCATACTGAAATATTCAGATTTTCACACTCCTATAACAGCTTTGTTGACTCTTAGTGGAGTAAGCTCGCAACAGTGAGTCTTGATGCTGAAAAGGTAGAGTTGTGGTTCAGTCTTACTGTCATCCAGAAGTGATATGAATAAAAAACCAATAGCAACCTTCTAGTTTATGCATTTGAGATGAAATAATTGTATGGAAGAATTTCAAATTTTAGTCTTAGAGACTTAAAGCAGTGGTTTTGATTTTGCTCATTGCCTTGCTTATCAAGTACAGGACATGGCACTGACCTCTCAGAGGGGTGCATACTTTACTTGGCTCTTGAGGGTAGGCAATCATTTGCAGAGAAAAAAACAAAATCACCTCTGAAATAAGAATCAGATGAAGATTTTAATCTGAATATAAATCCTTTATAGAGGATATTCTGGTGCAGTCTCAGGTGTAAGGTAAGCAAGAAGACTAAAGCATAAGGAAACACCAGGTAGGACATGAATGCAATAGAGAAGGAAACAGACTTCTTAGTATGAAGTCCCATCATTTTCACATCCTTTAAGGTATTTTGCTGAGCCCTAGTTTAACTTGACTCAAGTTATGGGTGCTTTGGGAGTACCTAAACTTTTCTTGAAGGTTCTATGCCTTAATTTTTGGCTATTCTTGCAATTGTTGCTTTGAATTACCACTGCAGAGCATAGCATTCAAATTAGGTTTTTAAGAGATGCCAAATAATAAAAGCATACTTTTATGTAATCTTATCTTGACTTGGAATAGGATAGCATCAGAGTCTACTAGAAATCTTCCAGTGATTGTCAGGGAAATTTGCTGGCATTTTGGCCTGTGTTAAAGCAGCATGGAGCAGGTGAGGCATGAAGATCTTAAACAAAACTTCAGCAATGTGTAAATGTAACAAACTGGCTCGTATCTGAGCTAGATGACTACCACTTCCATCATTTGCTCCTGCTTTGTGGTTATGTGCTGGGGAGACATATTTTAACTTAAGATTTTTTAAAAAGCATCTTTTCAGATCAGGGTGTTTTGAATAACTACCAGTTGGAAGTGTTTAGTGTTTTTATTATCCTGCTGAATTTCTGGGTGAAAGGGCTGCCGTAATCATCCTTCAAAGGATTAGAACAGAGTGTTTGCCTTCTGTGCCTTCAGGCATGCATAAGATAGTTTTCAACTTGCCTGTTTTCCAAGCTTTCCTGTTTTCATCACAGAATTAAACAGTATGCCAGAGAACATCTGACCCTTATTTGTGCTTTAATTCTGTGCTTTGATTGCATTAGCAATTTTATTTGATGACTGTGATGATAGTATTATTGGTATTAGCTGATATAACAGATCATTCCTGTCACCTCTGCTTGCTAGAAATACTTGTCTCTGCTTGTACTCCCATTTCTGATACAGTCTATGTTTTAAAAAATTCTTCTCTATGTCTTCTATATAAAACAACACTTTCTGAAATACTTTTTCATCTAGTGTAACTGAGCTATATTATAAAATACCGACTTCTTTAAATTCAGTAGCAAAAATTTTTGCTCATTTTCTTAGCTCTCTCCTCAGCTGCTCCTTTTCTGTTGTATGAAAACGAAGAGAGGAAATTACTCTCTTGAAAGCCCAAGAAGCAACTTACACCAGGCTAGGCAGAAAAGAATCTTAGGTGCTTAAGGGTTACAGGTACAGTACGTGTTTGGACATCAGTGAATCCTGAAACCACAGTCATTTCGTGGTGCAAGAGACTCATTCCTCAAGCATCTTCTATCTGGATCCTGGTGAGTGTGATTGCAAACCAAATTGTTTTTGTATTAAGTCTCCTGGATTGAGTTGATGTGTTTTTGTACGGATAATGAGAGTTTCTGACGCATGTGAATTTGCTTGCCTGAAGCAGTGTTTGACATGCTCTTTTTCCTCCCTGTTTTATCCGGCATTCCCCTCCTCTGCTTCACAAAGCAGCCCACTTCAAGAGGTGACAGAGCGAAAACTGCCACTTCATATTCCTGTGGCTCCAGTTCTCATAGTCAGTGTCACCGAGCAGCAACAGCAGAACTGCTCAACAAGCTGGGGACAAAACAGGTGCTGAGGATGCTCCCAACACAGGCAGCAGTACCTTCTCTGAACAGAGGGCAGTTCTGCTGCACCTGAACACACCAAGGTCTGGGGTACTACAATACAGGGACTGCAGCAGTCCCAGGCAAGGCATAGTAATGAATCAGGTTGAGGATTCATCCAGTCACTCCAGATGGGAGACGAGGCCAGAGGTAGGACTAGAGACAAGAATATGGCAGTGTCCATACATGAGGCAGGACAAGTCAGTTCAGGTAAGAGTGGGTCCTAGCCCTTGACCTCTCAGACCTTTTGGAGCCTTTGGGTGGAGGGGAGACCCCAAGAGACTGTTGGCCAGGGCCACCAGGGTGAACTTATGTCACTGCATGGTACTTGACTCTCACAGATTCTCCAAGAAGCTATGGCACCCTCTGACTCCAGCTGGATCCTCATGTCTTTAGCAGTTTTCTGAAAACTGCTACTGAAAAAAAAATTCTTTTGTTTTCATTCAGGTAACTCATCATATGAACTGCAGAATGAGATCTGTCATATTCAATCACCTTGACTGATAAACCTCATTAAGTTAAGACAGAACAAATGTGGAAAAAAGTTGACGAGGAACAAATAAGGTGACTCAGTTGGATATTGTAGTATCATTAACTTTACATTTATTTTATATTGTCGCTACTACATGAGAGGAAAATATCTTTTGTATGTGTCATTTTATGGTGTTTGTAAGCTGTAAGCCATGAACATTTCAGACAAATTGGCCATTTTCTTAGTTTTTAAGTGCCTGGGGTGTGTCTATGTTATTAAGTGGTTACCTTAAAAATGAGGAGGTAAGTATGTAGGTCTCTTCAAATATTAGCCTGGTAATAAAAGAAGAGAGAAAGTGGGAACCACAAGGCAAGTATAGACAACTTAAAAACAGCATTATGTGAGTAAACAGCTATGCTTTTGCTTCTGGGAGGGATTCTCTTGCCAAAAACTTCATCTGGATAGAGTTTAATTACTTTTCATATCTATATGAATGATCTTGTTGCAAAATGTCGTTTTCATGCCAGGGTGCTGCAAAAAAAAATTTCAAGGGCATTTCTGTGTGCAGGGGCCATTGTTTTTTTAAAGGACTTGCTGAAATCTAGATTAGTAACCTGTGTTGTACTCCAGTCCATCAATCACCTAATAACTGACCTATTGGCTACTTGCAGCTTCACAATCCTGTCTCAAAGATGCTAACACAGCCCTGTAGCAGGAGTACAAAGATGACCAGTATGTTCTGACTGCAGTAACTTGCCGTTAGTGCATCTTCCTACATTTCCATCTCTCTGTAAACCATGATAACTGAAAACTAACAGCATGGGGAAGTGAGTTGCTTTTGCAATTGCTGCAGAATGCCAAGTCAGGGAAGTTTTTGCCTGATTAGCTTGTGTAATAAGAGAATTGCCTACCTGGAGCAAGAGAAAACCACAAACTGCAGAAAAGTTTCACTTCTGTGAGAGCAGTGACTGCAGGAGTCTGCCTACAAAGCACTGGCTCGGCCATGGGAAATAAGGGCTTTCTCTCATGCACTCTCTTCACTAAGTAGTTCAATGAAGACCTCTGACCCCATTAAAACAGCAGGAGTTGGGGTCTTTTTGCCTTTTTTTTTTTTTCTTTCCCCCAGATTTCTTCTGAGAATGGGAGGAAGATAAACATAGGGCAAGGATTGAGAGGCCAATGACATGCTGCTGCTTGTGTTTTCTGATCTCTGTCCCTCAGCACTACATTGCTTTCCAAAGGTTGGGTATGTCCTCTTTGCACTGTGAGAAGTCAAGAAATGCAGTGTTGGTAAGGAGAGAACCCAGTTATGTCATGAGACCTGCTAATTATTCTGACTTTCATACTGATAGATTGTTTTGCTGAAGGTAAAGTGCAGAAGTCTTTGCTATGCCTAAAGACTTCAGAAATGTTTGTTTGTATCACTTTTTCTAAAGGGCTTTAGAGCCATGTTATTTATCTTGGTCTCTTACTTTGGAAAGTGAAAAACGTGGTGTCTGGAAGTTGCTAAAAAATCTTTTTGTAAAGGAGTCTTGAGTGTACTTACAATTTGGTTACTCCATTCTTCTTTCTGTTTATTTTATAACAAAATTATTTAGTCTGCATGCTCTGGAAACACTATATTCAGAAACTAATGGTTAATGAACTATTCTGAGAAAGGCTTCTGTAGTAAATTTAGTAAAAATTCAAGAAGCATCTCCTTGAAGTTTCGAAAGAGATCAGAAAAATTATGGGTGAGGTATTGCTAAATATAATCTAGGAATAGGATCAGCCATTTCATAGACTTCTCTATTAAGGGTTCCACAATCAAGAGTTCTGTTACTTTTATACTGTTTTTCAACACAGAGCATAAACAATTTTAAAAAATTATTGTTGATCAAAATGCTGCTGCATGACTCCAAAAGTTCATTTACTGTCTCTAACATTTAGAGTGAGTATATTCCACATATCATCATCCCTTTCAGGTCTCTCACAAATCCCACTGTAAGGCTGTGCATGTATCTCTCTCTCTCTGAAAGTCCTTCATGTCTTTGCCACATTGTTGCTCTTCCTTCTGAAAAATGTCTCAGGCATTCAAGGCACATTGTAGAATGATGAGAATTTTTTGTAAGGGAAGTAGTGCTTGTGCTAAGATTATCCAACTCAGTTAATTTTTACTGTGTCCTTGTCTTAGGTATTATATATCCGTATTATATATTATCTATATTACAATTATATATCTATAATTTTTGGCTCGAGGTGGTGGGACTCCTAGTCTATTGATATTGAATTTTTTTTTCTCATTATTATTTTCTTATTTTCGTGATCTTCTTTTCGAGGTAAGTAGATCTGTCCTGTAGTCTTGGCTCTCTTTTTCTTTATGCCCTGAAGTAGAAGTACAGAGATTTTTGGATAAGGATCCTCTATACTCTAATTCACATAAAATGCATATGTGTTGTTCATATTTATGTGGCAGGGTGGATGCCCACTTAACAGGAAGTAAAAAGTATGCAGAAAAATAAGCTTCCATGCAAAGTACCAGTATCTGTTACCAAATGGGCCCATAACTTCATATGGCAATTGTTATTAAGATAATGGTCAAGACAAAAATCGAAATAAACCTAATTATTTTGGAAGAACTTCTAAACTTGATGACAGAATTCCTTTCAGAAAATCAGTGTTTTGGGGAAACTTTTTTATTCCAATGTGAATGATAAATGAATATGATAATATACCTGTGTAGTAAAAAAGTAACAGAGGCCACTTTGTTACCAAAATTCTGGTATTTAAAACACTATGAATTACTTTATAAACACTTTGCTTCACTCATTAGACCACATTCAAAGGACTCTATTTTAAAAGCTACTGTATATGTAGTTATTTACAATACAGCATGCCAACATTGTTTAATTTAAATATATTCCTTCAAGGCTTTTGATAGAAGTCTTTGGTGAGCTACATTGAATTTATAAAAGTAAATTTGATAAAAGTGAATTTGATAAAAGCAAATGCTCAAAGTAAAACTCAAGCGAAAACAACAAAAAAGTTGTTAAACACTAAAGCAAGCACTATCTAGTAGTAATCACACTGGAATATTTAAAATACTGCCAAAGTTTTTTATTATTGAGAAGGATGTTAAGTCCACCTACCAAGAAACAGTTTAAAACTCACATTTATTCTTCCCTTTGACCTTGTGGGTTTCAGAATTTTGATTTATCTCTAGGGCCTCTGAAGATAATATAAATATCATTCTTGAATAGAAGTTATGGTAAAGTAAAGCAGTATTGAACACTTTACTTTGAAAAATTTTCTGGATGTCCATTTGGGATTAGCCTATTTTTGCTGCAATTAAAGAAAGATGATCCCTCATCTTAGAGCTTTTATTTCTTTCTTTGTACTATTTCAGTATGTTTAGGTATCAACAGGTCAGAACACTTGGACTGAGATTTGCCCACCCCTGTTCCTCTCTGCTATGTGTGAAGGACATTAACATATTTCCAGCAATTCTGAGTTTCCTTTGTTTTTTCCCTTTGATTAAACTGCAGAAGTTTAAGCATGATACATGTGATAAAATGTGCCTTATTAGTTTCAAAACATAAAGTTGTCTTTTTTTTAAAAAAAGAGGAATCTTTTAGGTTTTTCTTCCCAATATAAATATATTTTTCCGCTTCTAAAATACAAGTTTTCTTTTAAGCTTTTGAAATCATCTGAATTTGTTTTGCTTTTGCCTTAAAATAGTGTATTTCGTATAATGCACCAACAGTTACAGAATCCTCTCATTTGATTTCTGTAACTGTTCTTTTAATTAAAACTCCTATCTGTAGAAAACTTTGGGAGACATCAAAGTTGTTTGACGTGTCTATAAATTTAACCTAGTCCTAGCAAAGAACCCAGACAAACAAGTGTTTTTAGGCCTAAGGGAGCACTGGCAGCACCAGATAAAATTAGCAGTGCCACATAAAACCACTGGGATATTTTCAAATCAGCATGTAGAGTGAGATTTAGAATGCCAGGTGACCCTTCAGTTGCCCCTGAACCTTTATGACTTTAGCCTGCTTTCTGACAGTTTGTTTCCCTGCTTGAGTCTTGGAGCTCCTGCACTGCCTAAAATCTCCAAAATCTTCTCAGATTTACGGATGTTCAAGGTTTTCAGGTTTCTGTGCTGCTTAGCTGTCAAGACTCGGATATATGTGGCTGGATATTAAGGAACTTCTACTTTAATTTCTTCCAGAAGAATAAGTGGGAGGGCTGGTTTTTCCTTTAATGCTCTCCCTCCCTTATGTAATACTCTTTCTTTGAGTTGATCTCCCAGAGAAGATTTTGAATATTTAACTTGATTTTTTTCAACTCAAAAAAAAAAAAAAAAAAAAAAAAAAAAAAAAAAAAAAAAAAAAAAAAAGAGCAGATTTATTCATAGGTAGGGATGATTCATGTGCAAGTTAAATCATGTACTGGAAAAGCAGAATGATGAACTTGTGGTGCTGCACATCAGCCCAAACACAAGGATTCTCTGGAGGCTGCAGGGCTGTTCTGTGCATGACACCAGCTTGGGCAGGAACCAGGTGGTGATAGGACACGTAGGTGCTGAGTGGAACAGACTGCAGAGCTGATCAACACCGAGGTGTTATATTTGAAAAAGTGACCAGTGGCAATAACAAGCAGCCACTTAACCCAAGTCAGCATCGAGACAAAATAGATTGAAAGTAGGTATATACACTTCTGTGTAAATACAGCTGTAGCACACATGTTCAGATATTAACAAACTTGCTTTTGAATGTCTTTCCAGAGGTTACTTCTCTGTGCTCCTGGCATGGCAAAAGCATGTAAGTATCACCCTCTTTCTTCAGGTCTTAAAAAAAAGAGGCAGCATTATCAGCAAATGAAAGTCCTGGTATCCTTGCAGCTTTAAGGATTCCAGGTTTTGAATAAATAACTCATTGCCCTCTTTGTTGATGGTTGAAATCGTCAATGTGTTAAGGATTTTTTTGTCTTTTACAGGGCTTTTTTCCTATTGCCAGAAATATTCTGGTCTGCATGTGAACTATTCAGTCTCTCAGTTTCTTCCAGGGTCTCCTTATTTTATAGGTCATTGTTGTTTCACACCCATCTGTGACACAGGTCAATAAATTACGCATTTAAAAGCTTTTCAGTACTAAAAATGCTTGTCATAATACTTTAAATAAATTTTTATAATGGTAATTTGACTCTGGTTTAAACACTAAGTTTCAACTGTTGTAATTTTTTTAAGGCTGTTGTCCAATCCCTGATGGTATATTCCTTCATGAAAGTTTGTTTCCTAGGTAATACATTTTTCAAAATTGAATGCATGTCTTCCAAAACAAAAGCAAAGTCATCTATACAGGAATTTGAAATAACAAATGCAGAGATGCTGTTGATACTGTTTTGCTGGTACAGGAAAGAAACAATGCAAAAGACCAGACAAGATGTCCAAGTCTGATATCGTAATGGAAAGTACCTAAGGAGAAATAAAAAAAACATGAAAGAAAGATCAACACTGAGACATGACTGAAGGCTTTGAACTGTGAAGCAGATGAAAATGTATGGAAAAATACCTGACTCTGCCATCTGTTTCTGTTCTTACCACAATAAACTTGCGTATCTTGACTTTTGGCAGGTCACCTAGACCTTACTGTTGCATACAGAAGGGGTAATTTTAGTCCTGCTTTTGAACAAAAATACAAAGCATAGGGTGGGGCCAAAAGAAGTCATCTAGGACATCTTCACTATAAAAGCTAATGAAGTAAATAAAATACACTGATATTTATTTCACCAACTCATACACTTATGAGAACAAATGCACAACTAGTCACTGTGGCCATGTGAAAATATGTGAATGCTCCTGCGAATGCTAGTCACAACTAGCCTTTTTGAATTAAAGTATAATGTTCTCAAGTAAGTCCATAGCAGGCATTTGGAAACACACTGGCTAGAAGCTTAGGGCACATCTGAAAATAATTTTTTTTAAGAAAACTTCCTACACAATATGTTTTACAGCCTCCTCAGCAGCCCAAGAGTCTCTATTAGCATGTGGAAGGATTTCACAATACCCAGCTGCCTTGTTCCCCTTGGTCACCTTGGAAATGGTGTTTGGTTCAGTGTTCAGGCACTGCAAGCTCTTCACCCAGAGATGCTGCTGCAGCCTCTACTATTCATGAAAACGTGTACTCTTCCTCTGGCTTTGCAGAGTAAGAGGGGAGAGTGCAGGGGAGACCCGTTTAAAAATGAAGTTTTCTCTGAGGGCTTGTACTTCACCATTGTCTGCATGTCAAATTTAGGTGCAACTCAAAGCACCCAGGTTGGGAAGCTTTATCACTAGCAGGAAGAGATGGGTGCTTTCAGGCGCAGCTTCTGCACTTAATGACATGATTGGCACGTGCTGCCAGAGGACATCAAAATTACCTTTTAGCACTTTTGGTTGTATCTTCATGGAGGAATGCAGACACAGCTGATTTCCTCCCTCTGTTCTCCAAGCTGTTCTGGAAGCTCTTAGTCTTGCAGAAAGAAACAAATGAAAAAAAAAGAAAACCAAAGGAAAAAAGCTTTTATGCAGGTCAAGTTGTCTTGGCCACTGTGCTTTGTACCCAGGGTAGACTCAATGGTTTTGTGTTTGGAGCTTGCTTTATGTGGTCTGCTGGAAACTGTAAATAGATTTGGTCCTCCTGTGCCTATTTTGTAAGACATCCTCTGATTTGATCACTCTGACTAAAGCCTTCTTTTCTACAGAGTTGCTGATTAATTATTTTCCTTTTTGTGTAGGTACAATCAATTCCTTCTTGCATTTAATTCTTTACATGTTTTCCATGTCATTGCTTCCCTACTTTATCAAGACTATTTTGCATTCCATTTGTGCTGGTAGGAAAAAAAGGTACTGGTACCTTAATAAAAGTACTTAATAGCTCCATCACTGATGGAGAGAAATTTATTAGTATATATTTTGTTCCTTAAACCAGAAAATAAATTACAATTTTTAACTGAACTGTAAATAAAATAGATTCAATTTCTTTTCTAGGGCATTTAGAAAACATTGAAGATAAACACTTTTAGGTGAAGTGAGGTGGGATATAATTTGCTGTCTGTAAACACGTGCAAATGAATGAGCTACTGACTTTTAATTGTGCAGCCAGGGATAGAATTGTTGTCTTGTGCTCTTCTTTATTTTAACTTTTTCTGAAGACTGAATGTTGGGAAAGAATTGCATACAGAGAGGAAAAGAGTGAGGAAGAATGGAGGCAGCAACTGCAAACAGCGTTCTCTAATATATCTCCATAGTGAGAATAAAGTCAGATACGTGACCAGACTTTTATCTGGGCTTCTGGGACCTCTCTAATATTGTGCTTATTATTAGAAAATAATTATGCATTAGATCAAGGGAAGTTCTCCCCCCCCTTTCTTCAGCACTGTGGATGCCACATCTGTAGTGCTGTGTCCACTTGTGGGCACATGGAGAGAGCTGTGCGTGCTGCAGAGGGTTCAGGCCAGCATGAAGATCTCTATGGGACTGAAGTGTCTCTCCTTTGAGGAAAAGCTGAGTGAGTTGGGACTCTTTAGTCTGAAGAAGAAAAGGTTCAAGGGGAATCTCATCACAATGCAAAAATACCTGAAGGCAGTGTGTGAAGAAGGTGGAGCTAGATAACTATCAGGACAAGAGGCCAAGCTCAACCATTCTGTGATTAAAACTCAGGCTACTGCTGTTTCATAGACTTCTGGGCATGGAAGCACCAGAGAAAGAAATCAAGTATCAGTAATGTTCAGAAATGCTACCATCTTGTGGTGACTGAAATGACTGAATATACTTGATAGCACTCTGAAAGTTCCTATCCACATAGCATGTGTAGCATCTACAGGCCTTCTGAAAAAACCTTCCAAAGTACTTTTGTGATCCCTCAGTACTATTGTAGTAATTTCTTTTGGTAGATTAGGTTGGTTTCATTTAATTACTTTCAATTACTTTGCAGCAAATTGTTAGAAAAGCATCTGGATTATGCTCTTAGGCGTGTGGTTTAGACAGTCCTGCAAGGACCCATGGTCCTTATGGGTCTCTTCCAAATTGATATATTCTATTATTCTATTCTGTAATAAATTATCTATGCCTTAGTGTCATATAATTATTTCTTTTAAATGAAACTAAAGGCTGTTTTGAAGGGTTCTGTGACCCTCAGAAACACCCTCAAAGCAGAATAAAAATGATTCTTTGCTGTGGAGAGTCCACAGCTGATGTGCACTTTGTAAAGTTATGTGATAACATGAATGTAGTGACTTGATAGCAGGTCATGTCTTTTATAATGCTTGGTAAGGACTGTGTTTTATACTTCCACTAGCATGCCTTGGTGTCATACAGCATCTAACCTTTCCTACTATCACTTCCCCTTCCACTAAGTTTTTCCTTTATCTGTTTTCATAGTTGCTTTCAGTTACCATGGAGGTTTTCTGTATGTCGTTAGAGATGTTACATCAAAAATATATTTCACAGAAATGTGTCCAGTTTTAGGTTCTTGATTACAGTGTATAGAAAATCAAGCCAGAATCTTGTAATTTTACATTCTAAAAGTGACTTGCACTTAATACAAATTATTGTGCTGGCAATTTGTTTCCCTTGCTGTAATTTGAAGCACTGTTTATTAGGCTTCAGGTACCTCCTCTGTAAGACATTTCTTTGATACATGATGTAATTCCATTTCTATTTAATGCTTATGTTCAGTCCTATTATGTAATTTTTTTTCTGATTGGGTTATGTCAGTAGTAAATAAGCCACTGACTTTTAATTGTGCAGCCAGGAATAGAATTTTTGTCTTGTGCTCTTCTTTAACTTCTCATGAAATTGAATGTTGGGAAGGAATTGAAGGTAAGCAGTAAAAGGGTAAAGGAGAAAGGAGGAAAAACCAGACAGGCTAATATTCTGTAGTACGTCACCACAATAAAAAATAAAGCCAGTTAGAGGACCAGACTTTCCTCTGAGCTTCTGAGAGCTCTCTAGGTGTTGCAAATTTAATGGAGTGTATTGTTACCAGAGGTTATGCTGGAGTAGTCCTCATAAAGTTTAATGGTATACATGTTTAGGGGGTGGATGTGTGTGTATTTCTATAAATCTTTATTCAATTAAAAAATACAAATATTTTCTTTACAGTAGCCAGTTTAGAGCTGTCTCGATACCATGTCGAGAACTGAAAATTATTAGTGATTTCAAAAGAAGGTGTCAGCTTATAAGATGAGCTCTAGGTGAGCCCTATTGTTTCACAGAAGACCACCACAGAACTAGCTTGAGAAACCAATATATTCAAGAGTCATGAGTAACTGATCCCCTCCTTTCCTGACAAAAATGCCCAGAAGCTGAGAACTTTTACCAGGCCACGAGAAGTTCATTGCCTCAGTCAAAGGAAATTTTTAGTTGATCTACAGTTATGTGTTGGATTCAGACCAGTGGAATTCCTTGCACCCTCCACAAACCCATACTATGTTCAGTATTCTTCCTAGTCCATGAACAGCCAATTCTGAAGCGTAAGAAATTGAGATGCTCTTTTTCATGGAGCTCTGTTAATCTCACTCTAAGCTCAGAAACCTTGTATCCCGTGGGAGGTGTCAAGGTGGCCTAAGTGAATGCAGTGTTCTGAACCTCACTGAAGACATTAAAACCAAAAATGTGAAATGCTACTGTGTATTATTTGTTACAGCAATTGCTGTACAGCAGTTTTTCAAGCACCAGCTCATGAGCAAGTTGGTCTGCACACAATAGTCAGTGTCTGGGAGCAGAAGGGATTTAATATCATCTAAAATATGGCTTACATTAAGGGGAAAGTTTGAAACACGATGTTCTCTAGCATTATTATTATTATTTTTACAATGTTTTCAATGTAGCAAACATTTTCTTTTTGTTCTCATGCTGAAACAGGCCACAGTTTAGCTCTTACATGTTTTTCTCTCTTGATCTGTAAGATGCCTGATTTCCTCTTCACACTGCTTTCCACAGCTCCCACATCATCTCGTTTTTGGCTTCTGATATGAGAGTGCTATTAGGTTTGCCAGTTCATCCTCTCTTTTGGCAGCACTTGTGATACAAAGCGCACTTAGACCAAGTCATTTCATTCAGACACTGAATAGCTGCCAGATGGTGATAATGTTCTATCATTGCCAAGCAAGATTATTGCAAACTGAATTGCTAGCATGATTTTTTTTTCTTGGCAGCTGTCAAAAAAACTCGCAATAATAAGATTAAAAGTTAATAAAAAGTTATCAATTATTGCAAGTGTGTATTATGAATACAGGTTGCTGAGATTTTTCTGTTTAAATTATTCTTTTGTGTTATTTTAATAAAGTCATGCTTTTCTACATGGAAATACAAGCTTGGGAGGGGAGGGGAGGGGAAGGGGGAAGCCAAAAAGACCCCAAAAACTCCTTGACGTAACAGAGCAGAAATAATGCAAAGCTGAAATTGCTCCATGCATACTCTTAGAAACCTCTTCCTAATGTCTTTCTGGAAACAAGAAATTAGGTTAGCCAAAATCTAGTGAAAAAACTACTATCTCAGAGCCTCAGAGAATGGTAGTTCTTTGTATCCTCATCCCTGGGCTTCTGCATTTCTTCCGGAATCAAGTCAGAGGCTGAGAAGAATGACTTTCAGTGTGTCTGGTTTTCACAAACCCATTAACCACGGTTGCAAGTCATGTTAGAAAGAGCCTGCTTATAGGCTGCTGGAAACTTTTCAAGATTGGTTTTATCTTGTACCCAATTTTGCATGAGAATTTAATATTTTTTTGTCACTTTTGATTAGGCTTTTTTCTCAATAGAAGTCTTTTTTTTTTTTTTTTCCCCAGAAGGGAAAATTTTTAAAACTCAGAAAGTTTTTAAGTTCAGCTTTGATTCTATTATCCTACCTGACAATGTTTTTTAAAGTAAAAACACATTTTTATAATTTTGAGGGTTTTTTTAATTAAATCAGGTTTCTCTCCCTTAATAAGAATTTATACCTGTAAATATTAATTAATACATACTTATAGCCTTCAAGTAGCCCCCCTAGAACTAATACTGAATCTCCGCAGGGAATTTTACCACACACCCTTTTGGCTCCTCCCTGCTCCAAGGATCCCAGGTGAAACCGAGACCGGCGCTGCCGGTATTCTTTGTTTACTAGAAGAATAGTAAATAAAACGCTAGTAACCAAACCACAGACAATTATTTTAGTGCAATTCCTGTCTGTGCTGGCAGGCCAGGACTGCATTTCTGAAAGTATGTTAGAAATAAATCACAACAAGCTCCATTGGAATGAAGGAGAGCGTTGTAAACATGAATTAATCAAGTGTGAAGGACCAACAAACACTGCTCCAAAGTCTCCACGAGCTAGCTTCTTCCTCCATTTCTGTTGAAACTACATGAATTGCTTTTGCTTGGAGAAACACGAGGGAATTTACACTGAAAGCAGCTGAGAAAGAGTCAGGAGGAGGGAAAGAAAACAGCTCTGGAGTCTGTACAGACAAGCGTGAGCACAACCCCCTTCCACCTGCTGCGTGCCTTTAAAGGATTGGGATGGCCAGGGTGGTCTGTTGCACCGGGGAGAGGGAGGGGGGGCGGTGGGCACAGTGGGTCAGCTCTTTCCCCCTGTGCTGTTCTTGGGAGCCTGCTAAGCTCTGTCCTCTCTCGGGGGCAGAGATGCTGGTCACTCGGCCTGTGCGGGAAGCATCCCCGCGGTGTCCGCATCCCCAGCTCGGGCCCAGCTCCGGGAGCAGCGGGCAGCTGTTTTCTCCTGCCGGGAAACTCCAGAGGGCAGCATTGGATTTGCCGGAGCATCCCGGGAACGGTGCCCGCTGTCCTCCCTGCGGAGGCGCTTGTGCGGCGGGGCGGGCACAATTTTTCTGTGATTTTTATTGATCCTTTCAAGGTTTTCAGGGTTTGGCCTTGTCTCCCGTGGTAGGGTGCGTAGGAGAGATGAAAGGGAGTTTATGGACTCAACTTGTTGTTGTACAGGTCTATATTGTGCAAATTACTACATTTCTTGGGGGTTTTATTGCAAATATTGACCTTGTTTGCTATGTTTGTTTACATACTTCATTTACTACGTGTGTTCACATATAAACATAAACTACATTTATTTATGTAGCACTTTGCTATGTGAAAACTAGAGGGTGTTTGTGATGAGCCAGTCATAAGATGACATGCTATTTGCCTCTTTGCACAGGATGGATTTTTATTTTTTTGTTCACGTTGTGGTGGGTTTTTAATCTCTGTTTTGAAAAGACTCTCATTTGAATCAAAAAGTATGTTGGGCAAGACACTCCCAAAAGTAATGTTTAGAATCATGACCACAATTAAGGCTAAGAAATAATCCTGTGAGGCTTCAGGACAAGGTCGGACTGTAATCAGAACCTACACTTACAGATCCACTGCAACAGTTACAGTCCTTGTGCACATCTTACTTGCTTGGACAATACAACAGGAAGTAAAATGTAAAACTTTAAAGAAAAAAAAAATAAAAAGAGGAACAAATCTCAGTGAATCACTTTACATGAAAAAGATGTGCATATATTTACACAGATCCAGTAAAAATACTCAAACTGTAGAAGCCTTTTGCATTAAATGAGCTTGCACAGCTGTCAATTGATACCACTAAATTCTCCATCTTTGAAATACATGGTTATACCCTGATTAGGGTTCCTTTCTTGTTACTTCATTAGGTGGAACATCTAGCCAACTGAACTGCCCAAGAGAGATGCCACTGGACTGCCAGGAAAGAAGTTATTGGAAGTGAGACAGAAATAAAGAGCAGTGATGCCATCAGCTTTTGGAATACGTGCTGCATCTGGGGCTTGTTCAGATTTTTTTTAAGGGCAGTGAAAAGCCTTGCCACTGATGACTTCTACTGCCAAGTACATCACCTCTGAAGATGCACTCCAATGGGAAGTTCCTAAAACACAACTACTTTGAATGAGACAGATTTCCGTTTTTGAAAATTTCTTTCTCAGCTGAAGTCAAAATCACACACTGTAGGGCACTGGTTCCCTGGCCCTTTGGTTAAGCTCTCAGAGGACCAAAGATCTGAATCCATCCTCAACAAAAGCCACATCAGCTAACCAGGATGTTCCTGCAGTCACCAGATTCCTCTTCATGGCCTGAAAAAACCCCAACCAGCCAGTATCAGCAGTAAGCATCACACTGGTTGACATAGACTTCTTTCTTCCACATCAAGTCTAGAAGATGGCTACAAAAATGGTCTGAGGAATGGAATACCTCTCCTAAAGAGGAAAGAATGAGGAAGTTGAGGTTTTCAGCCTGGAGAAGAGAAGCCTTAGGGGAGACCTTAGAGCAGCCTTCCAGTATCGAAACAGGACCTACAACAAAGTGGAGAGGGAATTTTTACATGGGCATGTAGAGACAAGACTTGGGGAAAAGGCTTCACACTGGCAAAAGGCAGGGTTAGATTAGATATATGACATATCTGAGTCCTAAAGCTCTAAAAGAATCCTAGAATATCCTGAGTTGGGAAGGACCCACAGTGATCATCAAGATCTAGCTCTGCATAGCACAACACCAAGAATGGCATCCTGTGCCTGAGAGCATTGTCTAAACACTCCTGAACTCTGTCAGGCTTGGTGCTGTGACCACTGCCCTGGGGAGCCTGTTCCAGTAGAAAAACCTCTTTCTAATATCCAACCTAGACCTGCCTGACATAACCTCAGGCCATTCCCACAGATCCTATTACCGGTCACCAGAGGGAAGAGACTGGTGCCTGTCCCTCCACTTCCCCTTTGAGGGGAAGCCTCTTCTCCAGGCTGAACAAACCAAGTGCCCTCAGCTGCTCCTCACATTTCTTCCCCTCTAGACCCTTCACCATCTTTGTTGCCCTCCTTTGGACACTCTGTAACAGCTTAATATCTTTCTTACATTGTGATGCCCAGCACTGCACACAATACTGCAGGTGAGGCCGCCCCAGGGCAGAGCAGAGTGGGACAATCCCCTCCCTTGACTGGCTGGTGATGCTTTGCCTGATGCCCCCCAGGACAGGGTTGGCCCTCCTGGCTGCCAGGGCACTGCTGACTCAGATTCAACTTGCCATCAGCCAGAGCTCAGAGCTGGGAAAGGTGGGCAGCAGGGACTGGGATGCATCTGGGCTTCCTGGCCTTCTGTGCCTTCCTATGTCTTTCATCCATTTCCAACATCTTCTTCTCTCTTCCTCCTTCTGCAAATAGCTTTCCCTCTCACCTTTCCAGGCCTGTTTCCCCTTCCGGTTTCTTTTGTTTTCCTTGCCCTGGGCAGAGCCTGCAAACCTTTCCACCCCACGGTTTTATTAGGCAGGTAAAGTCAAGACCCACAGGAGCCAGTTCTGATTTTAACTCGAGCAACCTCAGTTTCAGCTTCCACCCTCTGAAAGACTGACAGCTTCTTCCAGTCTGCTGCGCTCTCGGGGATGGCTGGAGGCAAAGTTGCACATAAGAAAACAGTATTTTATTGTTGGATTGTCAGATGCTGGCACAGGTTGTCCAGGGAGTTTCCATGCTAGGTAATATTCCAAAGCCCAGGGCACGCAGTCCTGGGCAACTTGCTCCAGGCTAGCCTGCTTGAGCAGAGGAGTCGGGCCAGGGGACCTCCATGGATCCCTGCCAGCCTCGGCTGTTCTGTGGGATTCTGTGCTTTGCTCTGGACTCCTCAGGTCCAGAACACCACGGTGTTACAAGCTACTGCTACATTTACTGCTTGTAAAACTGACTCTTTTCCAGGAAAGGGTTTTCAGAACACACTAAATACATTCCACGTGACTGAAAAAGACTCTCAGTTAGTAGCTCTGTAACATGGATTTACCTGGGCAATTTGACACTGTGTGCACTAGTACACAAAGAGCTTTAGGCCTTATTTTCATGAGACTGTACCAATTCAGAAGGAATACACTACTTTAGCCTTGTAGTGTTCCAACTTGACACAGACAGCTAGATGAGTTTTTAGCTAAGATTGTAGTTTACCTCCATCAAAGGTGCAGTATACTCCCATTCTGTCTGGAAAAGGGTATGCCAAGAGTTTTTGGATTTATTGTGTTCTGCTGAAAATGTGGTTTTCAGACCGTTGTTGATATGGATGCACCAGTTTGAATTAAGTCTTTCCCAGTCAAATTTCCCCAAGTTTTCTACTTCTCACTCCCACACTGTAGGATCTGCAGTCCCTCAGGCTCTCACCTCCCAGTAATGCTGTCCACATTCAACAGCAGTGTCTCCTACCTTAAGAAATACATTCAATTGCTATAACTAAGTCTGCCTTACAATGCTTGTTTCCTTACAGGCACCTTTTTATTTCAAGCTGAAAGGTTAGAAATACAAGAATCAGAACTGTAAGATACAAACATTTCTGTGCAAGAAAAGAGAATACAAATATAAAATATATTCAAATAGGACAGGTTTTACTTATGCTCTTGGGCACAAAACTCATTTAATATCAGTTCCCATTTAACAGCAGTGAACGTCAGTCACTAAGAGCTCTGTAATAAAGAGCTTCAGAAGCAGACTTGAAGATGCTGCAGGATGAAATTCTGGTATTACATGCACAAAACTACCTCTGGGCAGGACAGCATCAAGTACACAGCCTTGAACAATCACGAGTTTTCCCTCAAATCCTTGCCTGATCTGCCCTTCCACAGCATTAGACCTCTAACAGAACTAAAAGAGTTCAATTTACCCCACACCGTGTATGATCCCTCAGCAAAAATTACCTCTGCTGCCCCTCACTGAGGATCTCATGTTAACAGATGTCTTCGACTCTGGGGACTTTATCACTCCTAAGAATCAAGAACCAGTCAAGACTGGGACACAAGATTTCTAGTAAGTTTGTAGGTCAGCCACAACAATCAGATAGGTATTAATATGCTGATGATATTCATTGCCAAAATGCCTTATTTTCACTGGCATTTAAATAACATCAGCTGTGTTACAGGTAGGTTCTTCAGACATGTATGGCTTGCATAATCAATATCTGAAATCCCAGGAGAAAGTCTAACTCAATGAAAAATGAAAGCAATAAAACTGTGATAATTTCATTTCAAAATACACTCATCCAAGATGATAAAACCCCCAAGAGTATCAAACCTAAACACAATTTATATTAAAAAAAAATGAGACTTCCACTGTTATCACATCACAATTTTCATTTTAAAAAAACCAAACAACAACAAAACAATAAAAACCCCACCAGAAGTATACTGAAGGGTGGGGATTTTATTTGATTATGTTCACTCTGTCAGGAACTACAGAAAAAGTGCTGAGAAGTACATGGCAACTCCTTGACTCACTATAAGAGTCTAATCCCAATCAAGAAAGGCTTCCATTTCCTAATGATCCTTTTCAAAAGCATTCTCAGGATGCAACAGCAAAGTAAATGGAGACACATTTCGTTCTGGAGAATATTCTAGTGAGCAATCAGTTGCATAAAAAAGTAATTTTAACCCAGTGAGGTTTTCAGTGTTTTCTTTTACCTCAGTTAGGCTCACAAAAATAATTTCTAGCATTTTGAGCATTAACCACACTGAAGGCTATTTGCAAATCACAGTGAACATATTATTCACTGCAATATTGCTCAGTAGCCAGGGAAACACTTCTGCTTACTGTTATAAAGGCAATCAGTAGGAAAGAATTTTAGCTTCTCAGAAATAATTTTGCAGTTTACCGTTTTATTTCACTGACAAAAAAAGAAATTAAAAGCACAAAATAAGTCTCTGAAATACACAGTGAAAAGTGATTTTTAAATTTTCATTCTCTGTAGTTTATCATACATTAGTCTTAAAAGAATTTACACACACAAAATAAAGTTTTCTTTCCAAATTTTTGTTTCAGCTCCACTTTGGCAAGGCTAATTGCTACTTAAAGGTCCACTAATATCGTGAAGTTTGGATTATTTCCTTTCCAGTTCATTCAATAATGATTTCAAGCTTTCTTGAACTGTTCTCAAAACCTGTTTCAGAATTGGTTATAAAATGTCCCTTTTGCCCAATACCTTCATTAAAATAAATCACATGGGAATCACAAGCTGAGTGATACACTGTCATACACAAGTATGCTAAAATTTCTAGTCTATCTTCCCTACTAAGTTTGTTTTATTTCAGTTAAAGGAATTCACAAGAAATCTCTGATGGAAAAGTTGTCTACTTTAGCATGACCATTTATGAATTTATCAGTAGTGATCAGAGGACAGTTAAGCTACTAAATTGCTTGCAAGAGTTCCACAATGGGGGGGAAAGTATGCTGTTCACATGGATTACAACAGGTGCTTTTGATTTTTCTTAAGGGAGAGGAAGCTGGAGTTTATTTACCAAGGAAAAAGGTAACAAGTGATAGCACAAAACAAAAAATCAGAGCCAAGAATTGAAATGTAATTTCAGTAGGAAATGTCACTCTTTACAGATTCCACCCTGCTTCAAGTGCATCAGACATAATCCACTCAACTCTTCCAGCTGAATAGTGCTGAACTTTTTCTATTACAGAACCATAGGATCATTAAGGTTGGAAAAAAGCCTCTAAGATCATAAAGTCCAACCTTTGGCTGATGACCAGCTCGTAAACTAGACCAAGGCACTAAGTGTCACATCCAGTCACTTCTGCAATACTCCAGGGATGGTGGCTCCACCAGCTCCCTGAGCAGCCCATTCCAATGTTCAAAAACCCCTTCCATGAAAAAATTCCTCCTGAATTTTTAAGAACATTTTACTACTTAGGTTACATTTGATTGCAAAAAACACAAGAGAAATAGTTCATCCTTTCAGAACATCCACTGTGAATGTCGATATATAGTCCTGTAAAAGTTATCTCTCCACTAGTCCTCAGCCATGATCCGCTCCTGTATCTTCCAACCCCTTCCTTAGCAGTTTTCAACAACCCTGTAATGACATGTTTATTGGTACTCTTGGCCCCTTGGCCAAGCACATCTCTTCCCCTCAGTGACTTCCCGGAGGGGGCAAGTGGCAAATAAGGGAAGGAGGAAATTACAGCAGCCACAGGAAAAACAAACACAGAAAACTCTGTTGTGACTTGGATCCCCTCAACGCCGGATTACAGCGATGAGGGGATGGAGGGGCTCCCATGGGGCCAGGGGATCCGTGCCTTTGCCCCTGCACCGCCAGCTGCGGGAGTGTGGTCCTCAAAATCGGATTTGTCACCTGGTGTGCAACAAGCCACACACCCCAGGCAGACGCTGGTTATTTATTCTACAGCTGTGCGAGCCCGGGCGCTCGGGGGTGCTGCACAAATCAAGCACAGACACCGGACTTTCCCTGCCATCATTTCCACACAGCGATTCAGGGCTGGCGACTTCCCAAGCCCAGCCCCTCTGGTACAGTTGGATGGTAAATTTCCATGCGGGTTGGGTAAGCCCGGTTAAACTTCTCCACATGCCAGGGGAAGGGTCTGCACCTGGCCAGGGTTCTTCTTCACCTCTAGGCGTGAATTTCAGTATTATGATGAACACAGTCCAGCTACAGGACACACGGGCCGTGAGTATTTTGCCACGTTAGCAAAGTACACACGGGCACACATCAACACCTTGATTTACTGCGTCCTTAAAGCCTGTCAGTTCCCAGATATCCCGGATTAGGGAATGATGGCCGCTCCCTGTTCCACTGCTTCGGTCTCTCTTGCTGATTAGGCTTCAAAGTATACAGAGATCTCACATCAAAGCACATCCCGATTTAGGATAAGCTTGACATAGTCCACAGTCCAACAGGAGGGCAGTCCTGCCCTGACCGGACCGGCCGGGGAGGGCAGGCTCTGGCTTCGGCTCTGCTCCTGCTGGTCCCAGATGCTCACTAATCCGATTTCTTAAAACAAAACAAAACACAAACAAACAAACAAACAAAGACCCCACACACACACACACACCCCACACACACACAAAACCAAACCAAAAACAACAAACAAACAAAAAACAGAAAAGGAAAAAAAAGGTTTTTCCAACACTGCAGTGTTGGATTATTAGTAATTAATTAGAAATTAATAGTAATTTCCTTTCGCAGTGACGGTGTTTTACAGAGATACAGCCACAAATGCGGTTTTACAGCAGCCTCGAGCACGGTGCTGATATTAAAATGCAAAACCCCCAAGACTGTGCCGTCTCTGAGATTCTGCCCCTCTGTGAATTTTGTTCTTCTACTGACTCCTTCTTTCGACCGAAGTAAGTTTCAAAAGGACGCAGCTCACCAGAATCGGGCCTTTAACTTCAAGTATCTAGAGTGAATGTCATTCTCTGCCCCACCCCTGTACACCCTGGCTCTGGCCCTGAGAGAGAGAGATAGGAATTCTTCAGAAGACAGGACATATTGATATAAGCGGGATATACCCATGTACACCATTCAAATAAAGCAGAGTCAAGAGAAGTCATGAGAGCTGCTGGAAAGAAACATATTGTGAAAACAAAGTATATTGCTCAGGAGCCATCCATCCACGAAGATGAAGGCTGGGTTCTTCAACTCATGTCGTTCTGTCAGTTTCTGAGGTTGCTCCTCTCATGCCAAAGTGCCCATTGGAATAAGCTTTGGCCATGTCAAAAAGCAGTGAATAAGTACATTTTCTCAGCCACTGCCTGTGAAGGCTTGGCCCAGAGCCACAAAGTCCAGAAGTCACTTCCCATTTTAAAACCAGATTTTGAGAAGCCCTGCAGCCAGCTAGGAACAGAAAGAAGACAGACAGAGTGAGAGATAAAAAAGAAACAGGGCAGGGGCAGAAGCAGCAGCAAGGGAAAGAGCAGAGAAAGGGAGTTTCCCACATGGCATAAAAGCAAGCACACCTGGAAAAAGGGTCTGTTTCTGCCTTTTTTTTTTCCAGTGGAGAGTGAGGGAACAGGAGGTATGAGGAGAGGAGGAAATACGATCTCTCACCTCCAGGAAGAGATGTGCTGGCGCAGTCCCATGGAAAGTCCACTTACAGCATGGAAGAAAAGGAGCATAATTGAAAAGGTTTTCAAGGCTGTCTGCACTTTGCTGGGTTGTGCAGTCAGCTGCATTCCTCCAGCTGCTAAAGCTTAAGGAATACTGTTTCTCCAGCTTGCCACCTAGACCTCCTCTTTCCACGTAAGAGGTTCCCACAGCAAATTGCAGGCAAAGGCTTTTGTCCCCGTGGCAGACTGCTGCCAATGCCAGGGGCACCACTGCTGCCATGCCTGCCTTCATGCAGCAAGTGCTGGTGGATGGTGGGGTGCAGCACGGAGGACGAAAGGCTCCCTGAATCTGCGTCATAGCAAGAATTAGCTGCTGCCCTCTCAGTGGGCTCAACACCTTCTAATCCTGGTTCTGTGCTGCAGACTGGTTTGCCCTCCTCTCCCAAAGCAGGCCTGTGGTCTGCACATGCTGTTGTCTGCCACAAAGCCTGTCGACCCCAAAAGGTGAGGTTAAATGAAGTCTCTGCGTTCTGGTAGGAAAGTGGCCTGGGCTCCAGGCAGTGGCATCAGATGCCCAGCTGATGGCACGGTGTCTTTGTCAGTCTGCCTGGCTAGAGGAGAGCAGTGGGTTACCTGCTTGAGATCAGTGCCAACAAGGAATGCTGTAGCACCAAATGTGATCCATGACCTGTCATTTCTACCTGCTAGTTAACACTAGTTCAGGTTTGCTTAAAAGGGTGCTGAGGAAGCTCCTGCGCCCACAGAGACCACAGCCTGGGTGCAATGGAGCTAGAGGCTGTGGCATGGACAGCAGTCCTGGCTCTTCTCTTGGGAGCTGTGGATGGCCTGAAAGCCTGAGGAGCAGCTGGTGGCAGCCAGCTCTGCTGCACTCCATCATCAGCAGCACATTTCTGTAAAGGAAGAGGTGAACCCAGTCCTGTTCCCCTTCCCCACAGTGCCTGCCTGCTCTCTGGGGCAGCGTGAACCATGCTGCAACCAGCTGGAGACTTCCCATGCCCACAGTGTCCTGCCGGCTCCCTCTACAGGGAGGCCACCTTGATCACTGGAGAAGCTCCACAGCATGCTCCTTTAGAAGGGTGTGGGTGTTGCCAGAGACCTGCAATGGAGAGCAGACAGTTGTGGTGCCCAAAAAAGTGTCTGTGCACTCTGCACACCTTCCTTCACAGAAACAGGCGACTGCTGCTATTGCAAATTATGTGTGCCTGGTTTGAGGAGCCTACCATTTGCATATGAGTGTGTGCCTGCTTCAGATAGCAGTAATGGATGGAGGCTCTGACCCTTTAACTTCTCAGACCTTGCAGTGAATTCTGTCTGCACAGCAAAAAGATTTGCAGGAGGAAAAAAAAAACCACATCACGGCTGGGCTTGGTGAGCCACAACTCTCCTTAAGCACAAGAAACTGGTGAGCATGAAAACAGGTCTTCTAACCCTGACCTACACTTACTGGAAATGAAACTCAAAGGGTAGCAGATCACCTTTGCCCCCAGCACTAATTTTCTGCTACCTCCTGGAGAGCAATAACCTCTGGTGCATGACCTTGTGTTTCAGTCTGATAAGCTAACCACAGAAGGCAAGGACAGGGCCCGGGGGAGGTCAGGCACTGGCAATTCCAATGCCTGCTGCACCATCTCCTGACTCTGGGCTGGGCCAGTCGGGAGGGGAGCTTCTTATCTGTTTGTGCCTCTGGCAGCACCCATAGGCTGGCTGTGTCCAGTGCAGAAATCATGCCAGGCGTGTGGGACACAGGCTGTGGTGGGGGACAAACACTGGCAGAAATCAGCCCCCCCTGGGAGGGGGAGGGAGGTGGGGGGTACAGGGTGTTGACATCTGCCAGAAGGTCACCAAGCTGGCAAGAGTCCTTTGGGCAAGAGAGCAGCAAACCTCATAGCAATCCTGGCACAGGGGGGAGTCCACCCTCAGGGCAGGCTCAGGAGGCAAGGGGGGCACCGAGAGAACAGGTCAAAGGAGGAGTCACTGGAAGCCACACCACCCAGCTGCAGCGTCCTCTCATCTTAGAAGAGGGCTGTCCAGAGCTGGAGCTGGCCCAAGAGGTGCCTTTGAAGACTGGAGACCTCGATGCACTGGGATTACCACTGTGGTGAAAGATTTCACGCCACAAGCTCTCAGGAGATGAACTGCCCTTTGCTGGCTTGTTAGAAACCTAGAATAGATCCAAAATGGAGCAGTTTGCTCTCACAGGAGAAACCAGAGGTGGGGAAAAATAAAAAAAAAGTTGCTATTTCCTTTCAGAGAGCTGCACTCAGTTTTCAGTCTGGACAGCGAGAGAGAGCACCGTTGCTGGGGAGCTTCCAAACCCGGGGAGCGCTGTGCATCCATGTATGCTGTGGGAAGCAGCAGTACACTGCCACACTGCTGTACATTTCCCTGAGCTGCTGGTGAGGTCTGGCAGCCGCTCCTATCTCCATTTTCCAGGAGCTCCCTCAAACAGTCGAGAATGGCCGGTTTGGTTTCCTGATCTTTGTGTGCAGGGAAAAGAGCAGACTCACAGTGCCCCACAGGAATAAATGTGGCTCAGCACACCCAGCTGAACTGGGTGGAATTATTTACAGAGGATACTGCAGAGCCTCTGTGGTGCTGCTGGACGGCCGTGTCGCCTCTCCCGGCTGAGGTCCACGAGGGGAGCTGTGGGCAGCCGAAAACCTTCACAGCTGGCATTTGTAACCATGCCCTCCTGGCTGTGCTTGGGGGAGGGGGATGACACAGAAAATTTTCTCATCAGCACAGGCCTGAGCACAACGTTCTGCAGAGAAATTGCTCCCACTGACAGCCCCTGGTGAAAATCGCTTGCTGGCTTCTTTGTAATGTTGCTTAATAGAACACACAATGAGTTTCAATGAATATGCATTTCCTGTGATGCTATTTTGGTGTCAAAATTACTCTATCAGCAGCCCATTTAAAATGGGGTTATGATGAAGCACTGATCTTATTAGCTAATTGTGCTTGCTAGTCTGTGGTTCTGTATCTCACAGCCCCATTACAATGGTTAGCTGATGGGCTCTGTAGCCAGGATACTTTTAATTCCCCCTGGATTTCATTATCGTGACTGCAAAGGAAGGAACAGAATAGCAGATGAAGCTGTTGCTGTTTAGGCTCATGATGCTGCCTATGCTTTGCACCGAGTTGTGCCCTTAGGCTGAGCGAGTTGGCAGGACTCATCTGGAGGAGAGTGAAAACAAAAATTTTCTATTTGCCTAGGTTTTTGTAATAAGAAAAAATTAACCCTTTGGCTCAGGAGCAGCTGCTCTTTCTTTTTCCCAAAGAGTAGGCTACTTCATTGTGAAGTGCTTCTTATTTTTAACAGTTTTCCTCTAGGCAGCCTGCACAAGATCACCTTAGGTGTATCTGCACCTATGTGACTTACTCAGTACCCCTTGCCTGATATGTTACCACTATCACAGCAAGATGCTCTGTGTCCTGGCCTGCAGGGCTGCATTATTTCTTTCCAGACCTTCTGAACTTATTTTCCTACCACAACAGGCAGCAAGGACAGCTTTGCCCCCTTGCAAAAGTAAGACACCCAAGGGAGGAGGTCTCTCTAAAAGCTCCTTCTGCTGCAAATCCAGTGATGCTCAGACTGCAGGGGCTCATTTGACTTTCTCAAACACCTCCATGCAAATGCTTAATTCTAGCTAAAACCAATAAGCCAATAAGTGTGCCTTGGGTCTTGGATCTCCTCTGAGCTTTCCAGCAGCCCACTTTTGAGAAGCTTTTCTGAATTCTGGCATCTCACTACTGCTTATTGTCTTTTCCGTACTGGCTTTTCCATTACCTTTTCCCTACTGATTGCCTTTGTCTCCTGATCCCTCCAGAAGGGTTAGCTGGAAAACACGTGCAGGACCTCACTGGGGATGGGTACAGCTACAGGGTGCAATTCCAAGGTGCTCCAGAGCAGCCTGGACACTGAAAAAGGCTTTGCCATTGCTGGGACTTACCCTGATTGACGTCCTGCCTCTGGCTTGGCACGTCATCAGCCCATTCCCTCCTTCCTCCCACTGCCTTCACTGTGTCATGGCTGGGGCTCCTCTGGAGGCAAACCACAGTTTGCGGCCACATATCAAATGTTCAGGTCACTTGAAAGGAGTTGCTTTGCCCCCACGGCTCAAAAACCCAGTGTGTGCTTTTTACTTGCCTTGTTATGTGCTATTCTTAAAGCAAGTTCAGATGGTGGTTATGCACAGGTGGGGGGCCCTGGCCCATGAACATAATTATGTGAATTATTGTGTATAGCTCTCCTACCCCCTTCATTCAAGATTTGATTCCTTATTATTTCTTTAAGAGGCTTAATAGCTTTTCAAGCTGTGCATCTTCTGGGAAATTCAGACCTGCAAACGCTTGTGCTGTTCTTTTTTTTTTTTGTGGGGGGAGCAAATTATATTTTGATAAAGCTCTCAAGATTCCTCTTCATCACAAACAGCATGAACCTCAAACACTCTTTCGGCAGGCTGGTCTCCTGCTGCAATGCAATACAGACCCTTCTGAATTTTCTGGTCTTTGTGCTGTGTCATGATGAACAGATCCAACACCAGAGCTTTCAAAAGCAAGATGTGATGCTCCTTGCCTGGAGGCAGTGGACTTCTGTGCCCGTAAGGAGGAGGCACTCCTCCGCCTTCCTCCTACCAGCCCTTACAGAACAGGCAGCAAACTCATGCTTTGAAACCCCTTTCCTTCCCCCAGCAATGTTCCAACATTAGGTACTAAAGTCAGGTTTTGTGGTTGTCATTCGTGGTAGTGCAATTTGGAGAGGTTTGAGAGAGACCCAGCAGCGCCTCTCAAACAAGTGAATTCCTCCTCGCAGAAAGCAGGTGCTCATAGTGGTGTTCCCAGCCCAGAATTTGAGAGACCTTGTTTCAGTCTGGTTCTTTCACAGAGTGCTTTGTGCCCAGTTTGCTTCCAGTTATCAGAGGCTTAAAAACCAAAATACCATTCCCCCAAGATACCCTTCTGAGACCTCCCTACTTCACTGTGACCACTCTGTGCTACTCTGTCCTTCTGTTGATGAAAAGTAAGGGCAATGAATCCCAACACAGAAGATCAAGGGATACTGAATTGCGCCCAGTGCTTTCACTGAAACCAGAAATGTCATAAACAAATCAGGAGATGACTTATGGGGAAAAGATGACTTCACATATTTAATAAGCTGCCAAGACACACTAAAGGACTGGAGGGAGTTTGCTAGCGGAGGATTGAGCTTTCAGGTATTTTAACTGTAAGAAGAGGAGTGAATCTGAGGTGTTCATGTCTGCACCATTTCCCTTGCTTCCACTCAATTCACTGTGTCTTGCAGCTGCAGAGAGGCATATTTAGATCCCAGCTTCACACACTGCCTTACCTGCTCCTGTCTCGTCCGTCCTCCTGCAGAATCTGAGTGCTGACCAACTTTACATGTCCTTGGCCTTCGTGGCATCCCCATCTCTGAGGGAAGGGAGGCACAGAGACAGCATGTGATGAGCCCCAGGTGGACCAGCAGTGTGCTGGCCCCAGGCAGGTGGAGTCCACATCTCCCTCTCTTACCTGGAAGCCCCTGGAGCAAAGTGGCTTCATCTGGCCTTGCCAATGCCGACTGGGTGTTTTTTTCCTAAGGTTTGTATGCAGGACTTCGCATTTAAAACTAGAATACAACTAAGAGTTATCAGAAAAGCAATTAAAACCAGGAGATATCAGTATTTCCAGGACTGTGTCAGACTCTGGTTTGGTTTTTTGGCTTGTGTGTTTGTTTGTTTTTTTGGCAGGGCACGGAGTTCGGGTCTGTGACTTCTTCTTCAGAGGACTGCAGTGTAAAATACCTGCTCACCCATTTATTTGCCTTCCATTTGATTACTGTCATCTGGTATAGTGAGATAAAACAATTCAGTAGCTTCTGCCACAGGTTTTATTTCTAGGTTTGACTGCTCTAAAAAATCAGAAAATGCTGGATTTTCTTCCATTTTGTTTTTAGTGTACCTAAGGTAGAAAAGAACTAACCATTAGAGGGAGATTATGGCAGTAGGTGTCAGAAAAAGCTTTTCCAGGTGTTCTGTGTACGGGAGCGCAAGCTCCATCCATTTCACACATTCATAATTTAAATAGTAATTAGAAATTCTAAATAATCTCTCCCTGGGCACTAGCTAATCTTCATTAAACATCTAAATACCAGTGACTAAAACTGGGTCAGCTCCTCAGCGGCCTGCAGTGGAGGGAAGGAGCCATGCCAGACTCCTGCAGAGCAGGATCTGGCCTCACTGGCTCGGAGAAGGAGCCGGTTTGCTGCGCATTAAATGTTGCACACAGAGGGCCCCATCCTCTGCACGAGGCAGGAGAGCTCCTTCAGTGGCCAAGGAGCTGTGCTGTGTTGCAAGCAAGGAGATTGGTCCTCCATCTCCAGCGGGAGAGCAGGGCTGCTCAGGGATCTGAGGAGCAAATGCCGATGGCAGGGAGCGAGTCCCAAGGCTGGGGTTCACACACACTGCATGCAGAATGTCTTGGCAGGGGGAAATGCTGTGTGGTCGAAGGACAAGTCCTGCTTTTGCAGCTCCAGACCTCTGTCTCCAGGCCCCTGCTCTCCCACTCACAGTGGGAGATCGAGCAGGGTTTTCTTGCTCAGTCCACCACAGTACCCTGAGGTTTTCCTTTCAAGTCTCATGTCCCATTCTGTTCTCCCTACATGTGCTTCTCTCACTAGCCCTTTGCAGCCCACCCGTAGCCCCCTCCCACCCCCTTTTGTTTTATCCTGGAAGTCATTAAACTCTTTGTTTCCAAGCTGAGGGAATCAGCACTGATCTCTGCAGGCAGTGCTCCAGTCCCTCACTGCTAGAGAGGGTGAGGAAAGCTTCTGTTCTGCAGTTCTGACACATGCAAAATACAGTGGAAACCAAACAGGCTTTTTTATAATCTGAGATGCTTCCTGCCCCTAACACCTCTGCTGCTAAGAAGGGTATCTCTGGAGTCCCTTCTGCTCCACGCAGCTACACCCACCCAAACAAGCAGATTCACCATTGGTAACCCATGAAATAGACACTCCAAGCCAGGGGGACATACCTGCAGAGGAACTGCAGAGCACTGACATGCAGCACAACAACACTTTGGGTCCCCAAAGCATGGGACCTGCACATCCTGTGTGCAGAAGTCCTGTCTGATGGGCCTGCCTGGTCCTTTTCATCCTGAGTGGCCACAACAGCATCAGACTCTGGTTCAGGAGTGGTAGTGGTTTCCAGAGAACAGTAAACCACCTCATGCAAATGCAGTGCTGAAGTGGTTGGCAGTGAGGAGTAATAGAAGCAAGAAAACATGGTTCAGCTTGGCTTATTAGTGTATTTAAAAAAAAAAAAAAAAACAAACAAACAGGCAGCAAAGAAAGCAGAAATTTGCTGTGCCCACGGAATGGGGAGGAGAGTGCAAGAAATCTTTGTGACTGCAGGTGCCTCTGCTGGTAAGATCACACAGGTACCATTATTGCTTCTACTCACCACCCATCTTTAGCTATCCAAGCTTTTTAGGAGGGCTCTGCAGAGTGGGGAGCATGTACAGGACCTTGCAGAAGAAGGAAGTTGTCCCACAGCTGCGGCCTCCCCCTCTCCACACTGAAAACTTCTCAACTGCTTCTGTATGTGACTGACCTCCAGCACACCCTACCCTGCAGGCTAAGGAACCTGATGATGGGTGAAAATGCTGGCCTAGAGGGGCAGTTTCCAGCGTGCTGGAGAGAAGCTGAGGAGCAGACGATAAGTGAGAAGAAAGACAGTTAAAAAAAAAAAAACCCACCTCTGCTCTACAAAACCCCATTGGCACACCCATTTCAGGAAAACATTAAGCACCACAATGCTGTTCTCGGCACCAGGACAAGATGTCCAGCATTACTGCAGCTACTCAGCTAAAGGGCAGGCACCGAGCAAAGTGAAGCGTGGGCAAACGTTTGCATGGGCTGCTTCCTGCCTCTCAGGAATTTGAGGTTGTATTGTTAAAAACTGTGGGATTTGAGAGTGGGACCCCTCATGGAACACACAGAAAATTTCTTTCTTACTTAAAAGGAAAACTTTATTTTGATACATTAAAAAATCTATACATTTCTTAGACTAAAATACAGTTTTGCATCAGTATCCTGGCACAATGTCAGTTTACACAGAAAATCTAAGATTAGATCAGCACTGTTAATTTTTCTTCTCTTCCTGCATTCACAGCTTGCAGTATAAAACATTGTAAGTTCCCAAGACAACAATAAACAGTGTCACATTTACTTTTCCCATTTTCAAAGGAGGTGGCATTCCACTGGAAAAAGGAGCACTTGTTAGTTGATCTTGATTCAATGTAAATCACTAAGTCAGTCCAGGGATTTGATTGCCCTGTTAGAAGTATGAGTGAAGGAGGATGAAAAACTCTTTTTCAGATGAAGCTTTGATGGACTATGACAATGCAAGTACTGTCAAGCCTTTAAAATATGTTCAGAAGATTTTCCTTAGGGTAGTTTCTGTAATCAGCAACACAATCCATCATACAGAAATAATTCTTTTCTATAGGTATAGGATTCCACCTTCATTTTTGCTCTGAAGAGCTCCATAGCAAAATAAAAGCAGGACACAGGGGATGTTGCTGTGAGATGTCTGAATTGGAACATGAATTTTCTTAACTATTGTGAAGATTCTGCAGAACATTTTCTACCTGTGAAATCCTGCTCTCCATGGCTCCACCTCACCTTTGGCCTCTGCTTTCTAGCCCAGATTTGGAACAAAGCCACCTTTCTATTTTCTACTCCCTCACTCCCCCAGGACACACTATGGCCATTGTCTATGGCACTGTTTTTCAAATGAGAGATATTTTCCCATTTTGGTTTGAGCAGGAGGGAGGGACCCAACTAATACTAACAGGGACCACATGTGGTATTTGAGAGTTAAAAAACTGTGACCCTGGTGGGGACACCAGTCAGTGCCCAGTTTCTGCTGGGTTTCACAAGTAGTCAAACCTCCTAATCTCACCAAGTGTTTCTGGAATAACTCCCTAGCTGCCCCTGTTTCCACTCAAGCCAGAGGGGAGTGGTGGTCCACTTGAGGAATGGCAGCTACCTGTGCTGTCACGTACTTAGAAAGGTCATAGCTGTCTTTAACGTTACTGAAATTAGACTAGTTCTGTTCAAGCCAGCTGGTACTTTTGCTCTGAATTCCTGCAACTTTGGTTCTAAGAGGAGTCCCACGTTTCTACAGAAAAGTACCAAATGCTTACAACACTAAATTCTGCTCATCACACTCACATACGATGACCTGGCCGCAGTGAGACAGGGGAGTAGAATCTGATGGGTGTTTGCTGGTTTTCTGCTAGTTCCCTTTTAGCAGACCTCTGCCAAACGAGTGCCTCCATTAATTTAGCTTCCAAATGGGTATTTTCAGATCGATTCGTGCTACCAATTGTTCCTAGAAATATTTTCATAATCCTGAAGCCTCTGAGGAGCTTTGACTTGATTGCATCAGCTTGCGAACACTGCAAGACACATCACAGCTCCATCCCAGATCAGAAATTCTGCCTTTTATACGTGACCCACATCACAAGAGACAAGTTTCATCTCCTCTCTCACCTCTTTAAATATAAAAGAAAAAAAAAAACCTTGAGAACAGTATTCGCTACAGAACACAGGAAATATAGATTTACTACTTTCCATAATCTTGTTATGTGAGGGAAATAACAGCAGAGATGAAATAGTTGAAAACCCATTTGAAAATGACATATTTAGAGTAAACTTTCATCATCTCAACAAAGAAGCTGAGTGCAAGAAATGCTGCAAATAAATCTGTTGGGTTTGGGAAACACAAGGTTGGTGTTTCTTTTTTTTTTTTTTTTTGTTTTTCCACAGAGATGAAATAGGATTTCTGTGTTGATAATGTGACACACAAGCTGTTCAAGAAACAACGGACTACTGATACTTAGATTTAGTAAACATTATCTGCACAGGCAAAGCCATGATTTAAAAAACAGGAATGCTGTTAGGTATCTACTTATAAATCTTATGATTGTTTCTCAAAACGACCGTGCCATGTTCAATATAGCATGTAATATGCACTCTGAATCAAATGCTCACTGGATGACAAGTATATGTCTGCTACATGCATTTTTTATTCTGACTCTATAACATACATTCATAGAATACATCATAACCACTCAGAGCAAACCTCTAAAGTGCATGCCCTGAGGGCACATTAAATATGTTGTCTCCAACACTGGCTGCTCAACTGCCAGAACACTGATACAGAAAGGGCTCATTTTTGCGTTATATCCCCATTATGTGCTGAAAGAGTAAGAGCTAACATCCCCTGCTCCCTCCATGAAAGGGAGCACTGTGGAGCAGGCTAATTGCCTGCTGCAAAAAAAGCCCTTTCAGAAAGAAGTAACCACCCTGAGAAGATGCTGTACAGGAATGCAGGGAGCAAGTCTTGGATTAGCTACTGGGAAAGTGGACCTGTGTGTACTGGGTTAGGCTGGATGGAGTTAATTTCCTTCGCAGCAACCTACACGGTGCTGTGCTGTGTTTCAGATCTGCAACCAAAGGAGTGTTTGACAGCACAATGCTTCACCTGTTGCTGAGCAATGCTTGCACAGGGTGAGTGGCCTTCTCTGTTTCTCACTCTACTACTCCAGCAGAGTAGGCTGGAGTTGGGCAAAGAGGTGAGAGGGCACACAGCCAGGACAGCTGACCTGAACAGACTGAAGAAATATTCCATAACGTATAAGGTCGCACTCAGCAGTAAAACTGGGGTGGTTCCAAAGTAGCCACTGCTCGGAGGTTGGCTGGGCATTGTCTGCTGGTGGGAGATGGTAAGTGCTTGCCTTTGTATCACTTGGGTTTTTTTCCTTCTTTTCTCTTTCTTAACAAACTGCCTTTATATCAGTGCTTTTGTCCTTTCACTGCTCTCTCCCATGCTGTGGGGGGGACTGAGAAAGCAAGAGAGTAGCAGCTTATGTGACAGCCAGGGTCAGCCCACCACCACATTTTAACTGGTTTTTCCACTGTTAGTTCTCCCTTCTAGGACACACTTCCCTAATGCAGAAAGTCCTTCACTTACTACGCCAAGCTAAGGCCACATTTAAAACCCCATCCTGTTTTTGGCAGCTGGGAGCTACGAGAAGGTTGAAGATGCAGTTCTAACTTGGCCATAATGTTTAGTCTAGCTGTGGAGCAGCACTGAAAGTGTAGAAGAGATGGGTTGCACTTCTAACCACAGTGATGGAGTGATATCATTATAAAACAAATCCTACCTTAGGACTTTAGCTCAGCACCTACTCCCCCTCTCTTTCAGTCCAGGTGATTTCCTAAATCATTGCCTCAGGAAGGTGAGAGGGAATGTGGTAAGATCAGTGGGGCAAAGGGGAGCTGACACTGCCACTTGGCACTCCTTTACTGGAAGAGCAATACAGAAGTAAGACCTAAAAGAACAAAAAAACCCCCAATCCTCCAGGGCTGGAAGAAGCAATAAAGATTACACACTGCTGTTCAACTTCCAAATAAAACAGCAAGTAAAACAGTGTGAACAAAATTGTATCAATGTTAAGAATTATATACTTTTTTCCCTTTGTAACCTAGCTGGTCAGAGGCTATGATACAGACCATCTGCAGAAATCAATGGCTGGGAACGAGTAATCCCACTGATTGTTTCTAAACCCAGATTGTTCAGTCTAAATCTCCAGTCCTCAAGCAGTACTTGGTTCAATGGACTTGCCAAGGAGATGATTTTTTTTGTTTCAGCTGCCTCATCTTGCTCCTCCTGCATTGTTATTCTCACTGCAGCATCACTCTCTAGTTAGTCTAGACTGCTTCCCACAAAGCAGTCCACACACTGGCTTTAAAAACCAACACTCAAAAAAAAAAGAAAAAAAAAAAAAGTATTTAATCCATCACAACTGGCAGAGCCCAGCACCCCCACTGCCAACATTTCCATAGCGATTTACATGCCAAAGTGCCCTCTCACTCCACAATCCCCACTAGGAAAGGAAAGCAGAGCCTCAATTCCTCCTGAAAAGTTGTCTCTTCAGAACTCTGTCTTCTGCTTATCTCCCTGCACAAGACCGGGCTGGAAGAGGGCAGCTTGTAGTTTGGTTGCAAACGAACTTCAAAGGACATTCAAAAGCTTTAAAGGGCCACTGGGAAATCTGCATGTGGATGGAATGCCTTTTTGGCATGACTTAAAAGCTCTGCATGCCGGATATACACTCAAGAGTGGTGCACACAATTTTATTAAGAACTTCGTAATGATATAGATTTCTCACTTAAACATTACAACTACCCATAGAAAAGTGTTGCCTGTATCTTTTAAACACCATGTAAATAAAACAAATTTATTTTTTTAAGACAGGATAAACTGCTATAAAAATGGTGCACAGTCAAGTAATACAAAAATACAAAATTTGTTTCCAACTGCAGTCCTAGTTGCAATTACAGAGAAAAGTCCCCACTCAGGACTTCCAGTAGCAGGGAACACAAACTTGCAGAACCAGTCACGGCAGAACTTTTTTATCAAAATGCGCAGAATACAAGGTTTCTTTGATTAAGCACCTCCAATAGCCTCCAAACAAGAAGAAAATTAGTTTTTCTGGAAGCAACTGGGTACTTGATAAGTCTTTTAGCCTTGGAATCCAGTTTCTAGGATTCATCTAAGCCAGTTTTTAAATTTCTGGTGCTAAACCCTCCTGATCTACACAAATATTGGTGCTGAGTGCCACTGGCACAGCAGGAAGGTCTCCTCTCCACAAAAGTAAGGCTGCTCCAGTGTTTCTTGTAGGCAAGTCTGACCTCTGACTTGCACTGAGAGGCCTCACCAGCGCTCCAGTTTGAATCCCTAGGTTGAAGCTCTAGCCCAGTTAGCACTTACACAGATGTGTAAGTCACAACCAGTACTTAGAGAGCCCTTCTGATGTTAGTGGAGTTACCGATATGGTTCCCCTAAAGTGAGTGTCTGAGTGCTTCCAGGACTGGGTAATTCTGTCTCTCTGCCTCCCCAGCAGCTATCCTTTCTGTATGTATCTTTATTTTCACACCTCTCACATAGTTTGGGGTCTGTGATATGAAAAGTGTAAATCCTTCTTTTTAACTGGCTTACCAAAAAGAAAACCTAACATGCCTTCTGGAAGCGAAAGTGAAATATTTTACTATTGCCAAAAGATAAGAGCACTAGTTAGCTACATGGTACTACATAATTTTTTAAACCTTCGGCAGCAATTTGGAAGTCTGATCCTCTGACAGGAAGCACAAATAACTGCTTACTTACTAAACCTTGATAACACTAGTTGTGCATGTCTCTACCTAGACATACCTCTCTACTCCATTACAAAGCTTCTGTAGAAAGACTTATCTCTTTCAAAAGATTTTCTTGAATGGAGTGATTGAACCATTGAGGCATCGTTTATTTGTAGAGAGCTTGTATTTAGTGCAATAAGTTTAAAAATTCTGCTCTGAAATATTAACTTTACATTAACAAAAATAGTTTTCTTAAAAAAATTGTAACAAAAGGAATATATAGCATAGACAGATCATGAATTCTTAGCAAACACACTTAAGCATTTACCATTACAATATGCTGAATAATTGAGTATTAGCATTCATATCTGGCAAGCTTCCAGACTGAAAAGAAATTATGTACTACTACTAATAATAAAAAAGCATGTTCTCTTGTCATTATTTAATAACTTCAGATAACTGTCCTGGCAGCTACACTTCCAAAGAAATGTTTCTCTGCCCTTTCCTGTTTTAGCCACCCACTACAGTACATATATATATGGATCAAACAACAGGCAAGGAATGATCCCTTCTACCTCCCCGAGCTCTCTGGCATTAAATGAAATGAAGCATACAGTACTTTTTTTTTTTTTATGTACAGTAGTACAGTTCATTTCTCTTCCCCTCCTCAGCATCTTTGTATCTAGTCATGAATTAATCATGAGTATGGCTAAGACTGAGCTTTAACAATCTGTTATTTCAATTGCCCATATGCAGAATCCATACCCTTCAAAGGAACACTGCTGAAGTGTGAAGGAAGCTACTGAACTCAAGGGGAGGGTAGAGGGCAACGGGAATGAGGGGCAAGTAGGGTGAAGCAGGAAGTTAATTGCATATAAAAAATTATCTGTCCCCATTTTGTAGGTTCTGTTTAATAGGAGATGCAAGGGCTCCCACACACCTGAATACCTGAGGAGTTGGTTATTGTGATGTCTGATACTGGTAAACAAAACTGTGCCCTGCCAGGGCTGTAAAGTAAAATAACTGCTTACAAACCCATTCAAACTGAATGAAATCTCACTGAAACCACCTTTTGAAAAACTAAATTTAAGACTTTTCTTGATTTCAAGGTTTTCTGTACATGTGACTGTCCCAAATTGAATGCAAATTTGAAAGAAACTAAACAAGTAAAAGTCTCAGCAGATTAGCAGTGTCATGGGAAATCTGTCTCTAAACCCAGTCATGATTGCAGATTATCTTTACAACGATACCTCCTCCAGATTGTAAAATACCAAGCAGATAAGAATCAACATTTCCATGACCACAATGAATAATTTAAGAAATGGAACAATGATAAAGCTGCTTGTAAAAGCCACCCGTATGAAAAGAGTACATGTTTCACAAAAATAATTGTTAAAAAAAGTTTTAAATCCCTGTTCCTTTTCTCTGATTTTGGCTGTTTATTTTTATATATATATATATATGTATGTATATATGTATATATATACTGTTTTGGAATGTCAATGGGTTCCAATATGGCTGGCTAGTTTCAAGATGAACTTGCTCCAGAGGCCTAGAAAACAAAGCCATACAGTACAGTCTTAGACAAATGCCAAAGGACAAGTAGAAACTGAGTCAAAGGGGTCGCTGGAAGCCATAAAGAAAAAAGTGTGAAAAGGTGGTGTTTTTTTTTTTTTCCTTGTGCCCTGATACAAGAACAAAAGGACCTAAATGTTTCCTCCTCGCTGCTATTAATACCTACTTTAAGTACAACTGCACTTGGGGCATTTCACTTTCAGAAATAATTGTCATATTCTAAGAAATATCTGCATTTCAAGGGTACTGAAGCAAGACAGTAAAGCCTCTATTTCCAAAAGGAGAGGGGAAAAAAAAGTAGCAGTAATCTGATTTTCAGACACGCAATTTTGAGACTATGGGCACTACTATTAGAGAATAGACTTATGAATGGTCCTATTCCAGACACAACTGAGGCCTTTATTGATGCTTTGGGGGAAGGTATCAGAAATTTAATGGAGGAAACCGCCGCGTCCCATCCTTGTCAGGAAGTGAGATCCTAGCATCTCAAAACCCACTCAACTGGAGCTGAGTGCTCAGAAAATTGAAAACCACTTGAGAAAACAAGGCCCAATCAGTTCCAAATAAAACAATCACATGAGCAGCAGAACTGGGAGTAATTCAGCAGGTGACTCCCATGCTGAGCCCCAAGTGCTCAGCATCTTCTGCAGTAGTGCTGTGAGGGCTTTCGGCCAGTACCAGGCATAAGTGCCTAGAGACAGGTTCCTACAAGAGTAACACCACCCTTGACTTGCAGGTACTTGGTTTGCCCTTCGTAAGGGGTGGGGTGAATAAAGGTTTTTCACATCCAAGCTTTAGGCAGTCAAGTACAAAAAGTATAAGTAGCGGTCTGTGATAGTACTGACAACAGTACAAGTGGAAAACCACTACATAATAAAATCTTGAACTGAAATTTCTGTGCATGTGGCTAGAGGGGCTTGCACACCCAGTTCTCAATCATTTTAATGGCACATTTGCATCTACAGCATTTGGATCACTCTGAAAATCCCAACATTAGTGTCTGTTTGAACAGCTAGAATTACTCCCAGAAGAAACAGTAAATGAGCATAGAATTAGGGTTTTTTTTCATATGTATAAACACAGCAGCATTTAGGCATAAGCAAATCTAGAAACTGGTATGCCATAATGAAACAGCAAAACACGCAAAGCTACACATCTATCCGGTCTATAGCAGGAACCCATTCCAGCTTGTTCAGAAAGTGCTCATGCAACATGGCTTCATGTACATCGTTGAAGAAAAGAAATTATTCTGTTGGCATACACTTATTTAGATTCCATTTGGTTAAAGAATTATCCCCATAGTGTGGAAATGAGTCAGACCCCAAACACTCCGAGAAAAGTAATGGCAGGAAAAATATTCTATTTCACAAAGTCATATTGCACGATGACAAGTCATACCTTGCCCAGACTGGCTCTCCATTATATGCTCTCTGTTCTCCACCTTCCAAACTTATCTTCCTATCTGTTATCTGTACCATGTATAGTGTTCCTTATTCCAGGCTACTCAGACATGCAATGCCTTCCTAACAGGCACACCATAAGTAAAAACAGGCTGCAGAAGCATAAATGATGCATTGTTCACTGTCTGTGCATCTGACAGTGTGAGATGGAAAGAGCACACAAGAGACAAGCAACATAAGTAGTTTGCAATAAAAACAAACAACTGGGAGTAATGTCATTTGAGCAGGTTGAAAGGAATCACTGTATCCAATTCCTTGGCGTGGTGTAAGATAATTTGGTGAGGGCTTTAAGTGCCTGGCCCTACTTTGCAACAATGGCTGCACTCAGTAGTGTTCTTCAGGCTTTTGCATGAATGTAAGATGAGCAAAAATTGTTCCTCTCAGGGCTGAGAAGAGATTAAAGTCAGAATAGCCCAGTGGATTTCAGAGCCATCTTATTTTTAGACTATACAGCAATTGGGTCTGTATGTGTATACCACACAGCATGCATCACAAATCCTAATGAAATGATGCTGCATTTGTTTCATATAAGACAGTTCCTTTCATCTTACTTTTACAGGAGATGGTCTCAGCTGTGACAAAAACTCTGCCATCCAGGTGATAGGCAAGCTCACAAACAGAAAAAGCAGAACATCTTGAGTGATACAGAGAACAAAAACTTCTCCTGAAGAAGTGCAGTCAGTAAAGACAAAGAGGGAGAAGAAGTAAAAGTGAAACTCTTGGAGGATGGCCACCTCCTCATCTGCACCTACCATTGGTTTTAGCTCTCTGCTCTCAGCTCCACCTCCCCGGCCAGCTTCTTTCATAGATTTCCTACTATTCTCCACAAATTCCTGAAAAAACAGTAATGAAACGACAAGTGCTCTCTTAGTGCAGACTCTAAACATCAAGTCTCAAGACAGAACTTCGAGATGCAGCTGCTCAAAACATCAAGCCCATCTGCTTCTCTTGCTCAGAACTGACTGTGAAGTATCAGAAAAGCCTGCCAAGTAACCACAAAAGACTCCCCCATTTAATTCTGGACAGGTATTTGCCTTGTGTGCTCTTATAACTTTTTAATGTACCACGCAATGCTCTCCTTTATGGGGAAAGAAAGTAAAAGGTTGATTGCAAAAAAAACCCCAAAAACCCCAAACCAAGAACCCAACCACACAAACCAAAAACAAACCCACAGCCAAATCGCAACAAACCTTTCCCCAACACCATCTTCATCTCACTATTACATTGTATCCTGTGAACTCTGTGTACTGTTACAACTCCATTAAACACAGGGACTTAGAGATAATTACTTTCAAGGTCTGGCCGATTTCCCTAACTTTCCTCAATTCAACCTCTTAAATTTTTCACCAGATCACAATCTCCTATTTACGAAGAGTAGTAGAGCTGATTCAATTTTATCCATTTTTTTTTTCTCTTGAAGGCAAACATTCTCCAGCAAATCTCAGTAACTTTAGCTGCTCCTGTTCTGACTGCTGACTAAAGAAACCTACAGTGCTTTTATGGTTTACTGGTGTTTCTTGCTAAAAAGCAACTCATCAGACACCACTTTATTTATTATGTACTCTAGATTCTGTAGTGATTTACCAAAAAATTGGCACCAAAATTCTTGGCATGGTTTTCCCACAAGTAATCAGAAAAAAAAAATTATGCTAAGAAGTCATAAGAATCTTCCTCTAGCCTATGCATGGGGGTGCATTTTACAGAGGCATATTCTACAGCTGCTACTTAAAAACACTCTCAAGAAAACCACCTACTCAACAACAAAGTGAAGGGCTTCGGAAGCAGAATCCTTACAACTTTGTTTCTAGCAACAGCGAACAGGGAATAAGATGGAACGAAAAAGAAGGGAATGAATTGGCCTTGCAAAAGGCTTTGAGAAGGCATCTACACTCCAGGACAGAGCACAGAGCCTGTGTATGACAGACAGAGTCAAATTCTGGTTGCTGTCTACCTGAAAGAAGTTGAAACTCCACTGTGGTCATCATCTACGTGTAAGGCAGAATACTCTGATGTTTTTTCTCTTCCCCTTCCAAAGAGATGTCCTTCTTAGGAAAGTACAAAATCAAGCCTTTCCCTCTTGTTTTGCTTCTTTCTAACCTGCACTGTGCTGTTTACAAGACATGATACCCATGAGTAAAATTCTGCAAGATGACTGCTCAGCCAACAGGCAGCAAATAGAAGCCAATTAACATGAAACCAAAGGAAGGAAGCATCATTACTTATCTGATGCTCATCAGATGATACTGTTTGCAGCTCAGGCCATGAACAAGATGGCAAGTTAAAAACAAACCCAAAAACTTACTGAACCCAGCAAGGGAATTGATTCCACTGTCAAAATGCCTATTTTACGGAACCAGATCCTTAGACTTCTAGAGCAAGAGGATACTTACCATGAGAACTTTATCCATGTAGAATTCCCTCCCAGGACTCCCATCGTTGTATTTTGTATCGATGGCAAAACATAAGAAAAGGACATCAACAACCATTTCATAAATAGAAAGGAAGCAGTGAGCAACCAGGAATGCAAAGAGGCAGACAATGATGAGTGGCAGCACCCAGATGGTGTAATCTCGTTGGTAATTCAGCAACATAACGCCGGCCAAACCTGTGCTGCAGACAATTAGGACCTGAAGAAGAAAACAGTAGACAAGTCTAATGACAGTAGCCTTTTTTTTTGCTTGGATTATTTTTTTAAAGCCAATGTGCCTCTTGGTCTGCCAGGGCTAGAATTAGAGGTTACAGATGCTAGTGGTAACAACTTCTTCACCTCCTGGATTCCCCACATCCCCGAGTATAAATGATATTTTATCCACTGATAAATGCCATTTATATCATTGATATATCATTGTGATATTAGAATTGCTACACATCCTTTAACCCAAAAGGTATTTTTCAGAGCACATTACATTTATATTCTGCTGTCATAGTTCTAGTTTTATAGAACATTCCTGTAAAAAAGAACTTTCTTCTGTCATCTCTAAAGGTCCCACGACCTGATGCTACCAATCACGTTAGTACATGCAGTTTAATTTTTTTTTTGTTAGGTTGGAGGGAGAATTTAGGTGTTAGGAGGATGGTACATTTTTTATTTTTCTGGTGGAAACCACTCCTAAACTTGTCTAGTCTTTATCTCACCTACATACAGGAGAAAGTAGATCAGAATTCATGTGAAGCACTTCATGTAACAGTCTCCACAGAATTTATACTACATGTGAGGCCCTAACAGACATTTCACCAGGCATCAGTTTGATTTTGGCAAAAACAAACAGACTAAAATGTTGTGGCCATTAAACTTTTTGAACATTTCTGAACCTATTATTATGAACTGCAGCTAAACACAGAATTGTAAAATAGGTCGGCCTTTATGAAAATACCACTTTGGACTGGTGGAGAAGATGCTGGCATTGACTATCAGCCTAGCATTGACTTGGCTGATGGTACTTTTTTATATGCTGCACTGTTCATTTTAACATTTCTGTCACCTGTGCAGGAGTGTAAAAAGAAATACAGATGAGTTCAACCAGTGTCCGAATGCTTAGGCACAGGTAATTTAAGTAGATTGGTATTAACTGTTTTAGTAAATAATGGCATAAAGTCCCTCAAAGTAATACAGTGGATTACATTTCCATGAAGTACATCTCCATCAGCTGGAGACCCAAAAAGCTGACTGACCACAGCAATTATTCTAGTCTCTTTTTAATTATCAGAGTAGAGTTAAGCTAGTTGCTTAAGCTGCCAATTTCCCATAGCAGGCTTTTGTACTCCAGTCCAATTTTGTCATAAAGGTCATCAGCGATGTGTCAAATTTTCAGCATAAACTGGGAGAACATTTACTAAACAGAATTTGAAAGAAATGCTTCCTCTCCTTAACAATTCTATGTTTTAACCACAAAATCAAACAAAACCTTAGAACCCCTAATCACTATTCTCTTGACTCTCTAGAAAATAAATCAAGCAAAAGATATCATAACCTTCAGGTATTCCCCTCTAGTCACTTCTACTAAATGCAAGTAGATCATTGGTTTATCCTCCCTATCCCAGACAGCTCCTCCTAATGTGATGCAGCTGGGTGTAATAAGTGCACACTGAGGAATAGCAATTTTTAAGGCATTTTGTATTTGGGGTGCAAGCCACTGCTAAAGAAAGCTTGCCTCTCTGTAGGTCTGTAACAACTGCATACAGCAGACATACCTTTCCTAGAAACAGCATAAAATCTCCAACCGTGTTTATGGCAGCCACTCGCAAAGCGTTTTCCACCAGGATAACAAAGGCATCCTTTGCTGAGGTGCAGAAATTGGTGCTGTTGATAGCTGTGGCTGTATATGCATTCTAGGAAAAGGAGATTGAAGATTTACGCATGGAACGATCAGGTGTTTCAGACGGGAGGGTGGGGAAGGTGAGGGGGAAGATACAGCTCCTGAGTAAGTCATGTTTGCCATGTGATGTTAATGAACCGAAATTCCCCTGAGAGTTGTTGAATCAAGCAATATATAGCAGCTGACAGAAGACTATATGAGGTAAAGCATTGCTATTCTTCTCCTTTGCTCATAATTTATGCATTAACAAGTTTTTTCAAAAAAAACCTCATTAAACAGGATTTGCAATTTCTCTGCAGAAGGAGGTGAGCACTGGCATAGCTACAGAAATTAAGTAGATAGAAAAAAAAATCTGGAAATACAAAAGAGTCTGAGAGTCATACAAGTCAACCAAGATAATTTCTAGATACTGCATTCAAGGTTAGCAAGGACAGTTTTCAAGGATTACACTGAGGTTTATTAAATGCTTTCTTCAGATTTTATTTTCTATATTTCCACAAGCAAAAAAATTTAAGAAACAGTGAAAGAAATATTAGCAAGATATTTTTATATATGAGAGATGGACTACAGGCCTATAAACCCACATCTACAATGGGTCTGACCAGCCAGCGTGTTGCAACTTGCAGATCTTCTTCCACATTGTAGATGATGATGATGATTTGATGTTTTGCACAGTTTTTGCACTGTGTGCATCTTAAATATGAAAAGCTTCATTCTGTTCTCATAGCAAACACATTCTGAAATTCAGATGTAGTTTTACTGAGCAGACATATGGGAATCTCCACCCAGTACACAAATTGTTATAAAGATGAGATACCATGTTCACAAAGACAGGTATCGGCTATTCTTTTGCCTTTGTTTACATTGCAGAGGTCAATGTTGTATTTGCAGAGCAATTTCAGTAATGGAGACAAGATTGAAATACTGTCATTCAAGTTCAGTTCCCAAGCACAACACATTATGTGTCAGCCTCAGACTGCAGTCTGGGAACATGTATATTGTTATCAGCTCTTACATAAAAATTGAATATTGAAAATCTTACCTGATTTAAGTATGTCAGGCACTTTTCTAGACACCAAAGGCAGCAGATGCAGGCTTTAAGCATGCAGCGAGCACAAGCATTTTCCTAGGAAAGCACATAATGTGGGAAAACAAAGATAAAGAGTAAAACCAACAGATCTTAATAACATGCCTTTGTGTTTCAGTAACTGACACTCAGATTGCTAAATTTAAGCAATCCATCTCAGACCAATCCCATGGTCCTTTAAAGATTAAATATTCACAGAACCATAGAATGGTTTGGGTTGGAAGGGACTCCCCCCACCATGGGCAGGGACATCTTTCACTAGACCAGGTTGCTCAAAGCCCCATCCAACGTGCCTTTTTTGAACATTTTTAGGGATGGGGCATCCACAACTTCTCTGGGCAACCTGTTCTAGCACCCCACTGCCTTCATAGTGAAGAATTTCTTCATTACATCTACCCTACTCCAAAACAAGACTTCCAGCCTCCCACACCGACTAAACGAACAGGTCAACGCACCAGGCTTTAATTTTCAGTAAGAAAATGGAACCTATTTCTCTTACTTTTCCTTTGAGTTGTGTTTGAATATACATAAGAATCATTCGTGGTATCTTCACTAGTGTGATAATGAAAGACCCCTTTGCTACTGTTCCTAGGTGGTAACAAACGAGGCGATTAACAGATGCCAGAATAGGAGTGAACGGCAGATTTCTTTTCTCCCTGTTGAAAAGAGAAAAAAAAATGAAGTAGAATGGTCAGTATGTATGTGGTACCATCTACAAGTGCTACAAATTATCAATAAAATAAGGTGCAAGAGGGAATATATTATCCTCATACTAGCTTTCAGGGTGTGTTGTTCACTCCACCTTGTGTAACTCACGGATTTGTCTCCAAAGGCAGGACCAGAATAAGGAATCAGTATGTCACATGGGTAGTGTGGTGTTACATCCCCTTCTTCCCCCACTCTTTGGCTGCACTATGATCTCAGAAATGCTCGTTAGGCCTTGGCAAAGAGCGGCAGGGCTCAGCTTCTCTTGAGTATATCAGAAACACTGTCTGCTCCCAGGAACTTGTCCTGTCTAATGAGCTCCTGGTTTTTTAAAGAACAGCCTTGGAAACTTGCTTTTTTTGCCTGAGTAACAACCTAAGTGGAATAACATTTTTGCAATTGAACTTTGCAAGTAAGTTACTGACCCAAACCGCAGCCAAGATTGAAAATTGCTATTACTAAAGCCAAAGCTCCTGCAACCCTACAAAGTCCTAGACCACAGCTGTCTGTGACCATCAATCTCCCTCTGAGGGGGATGCCTTTCAGAGCCACAGAACTCTCAAGTTTGCTATACTTGGAGGACCAATGTCAAGTGCTGCCAACAAGAGCCTGGGCTGACACCTCCACTCCTCGAGGCTCAACACTTTTCCAACTGAGAAGATGCAAAGGCGTCTGATGTGAGAACTTCACTGAACTTGGGGGGAATTTTTCACAGGTAGATACCTGGTACATACTGCTTTAGGTCTGTGTGTGTGCAAGTGTGATAGAATTGCCATAGTAAATCTACGTACCATGAGTGTTACATTGGTAAGTAAGTTAGGTCTCTAAACAAGTTCCTGTTGTGCTTATTGTAAATTCTACAGAATCTTTTGCTAAATTGTTTAAATTAGGCTATTGATGAAGCGATTTTAAGTTTAAGTGCAGTTAAAACCTTTAGGCCTAAACTCTTGGTCAAGCCCAGGGCTGAATTCGGCAAGGGGGTCCACTCTGAACCTTGTGACTCAATGGCAGGTTCTCTGTCACTCATTTTTTATCCATACCCTTTCCAATCCTTACCCTTTTTCCTTCCCCAACCTCTGCATAAATCATTTTAGGTTGATTTTAGTTTTAGTTTGATGGATTTTAGATTTTTTCCTATTTTTTCTCTGTGTGCTTTAGCCATCTAGTAAGTAGTAGAGTGAACCTTGTCAACGAATTTTGTCACACTTTCACCCTTACATTAAACCTGCTTTTGACAATACCTTTGCTGTTGATTCTTTAAGTGTCTTAAAACACTAACTGGTGACAGGTACTCTTATTAGCAGTTAGCTGCATTACCCACCATTAACACCTGGCAGTTTCTATAGTTACATCTGATGGGGTGCACATCAAACCTTACCAAAAAAGTGAGAAACAATGCTAGTATCTTTTTTAGTCAGACTACTTACAAACTTGCCTTCTCCTTTTCTCATGTTCTATTAGAGATCTTTAGATGTTGAGAGGATATAACTAATTTATTAGGTAGATTCTTTTCTCAGATTTTTTGCATTTCTGATTTAGTTGTTATATCCTCAAGGCACCAAGTGCTGAGCCTTAAACAAGTTATCTGATGCAACGCAGCTGCATTAAATTTTTAATTTATCAAATGAATACTCACTTTCAGGGTTTGAAGCTGCTCCTTCTTAGAGTGTTCATTTTTCTTTCCTATCAAGGAAGCCACTTCTATTTCTCTCTCAAACAACAGCTCTATTAACCATTTAAAGAATGGCTCTTCTTCATTAGAAATCAGAGCATGATAATAAGCATATTAAAGGAACATGTGCAACATATTAAAAAGATAAAATATCTCCCCAGTTTGGAAGGGATGTGAGTTTAGAAAAGACAAAAAAAGTACAGTCTTCATTCCATGAAACTAATATCTGCATAACTTAATCCCGAGATGTTAATGATTAAAATAGGTTTACCCTGTATTTTCTTTCAGTTGACTTTTAGAGCTTAAGGTGGGGAGGAAGCCAAACTCCTATTTGGGAGTAGAATATGCATAAATAGTTTCAATCTTATACCCAGACAACCTAAAGACTTCCGTGTTTTCAGGTAAAAAGTTTCAGGTTCCTCACTTTCAGGGCAGAGTCTGTAACTCAGAACACTTTGAGGTCTGTTATTGCCTGAGTTGAAAGGGATCCACCTGGCTAAAGTGAATGAACAGTGAACTTTTATAAAACATTTCTCCATGGATAACTTCATCTCATTTGCTGTGGAAAGCTGCTCATATGCAAAATAATGGGTCCACATTATTTTGCCTTTTCCTTTCTTAAATAAGTCACTTTTTAGATTATGATTGTACCTTAAAATGCAAAAAGAGGATAACAGTAGAGAAAAATGAGTATTTACTAACTTAAATAAGATTCTTGCTATGGAATTATAGGGTATAGTTAAAATAAAAATCATTCACCCTCAGGTGTCAGAAAAATACATAAACTTACAGATGAAGCACACACATAGCTAAGCAATCTATTTCAATACAATGTCTTTCTCTTTCCTCTGTATTTTCCTCACTCTTCACTCAATCTATTTTAATTATTCACAAGATTACATCCCTGTAACATCTTGTAATAATTTCATAGATGTATTTCATTGGAATTTTGGAGGACTTCATCATTAATAAAACAACAGAATTTCTGACAGCACAGTAAATTGATTCCTTGCCTTTGATATTGTTTTAAGGACTAGGGCAGAAAAAGGAGTCAAATGTAATTCAGGTAACAGCCTCAATTAAAAAGACAAACCAGCTAAACATTTCTGATCTGAATTATGCCACTTGAAAAACATCTACACACATTATTTAAAACCACCTATTTTTTTAAAGAACAGACTCTTAAAAGCCCATGGCAGGAATACAGTATGGCTGCTGGATATCAGTACAAATTTTTACATGCAACAATCTTCATATGAAAGCCCAGAAACAAATACCCAAACCCAACAGCTGAACCGCATAAGTTCAGGATACCAATCCTCTTTGTCACTTGGGGATAGCATCACTCCAACATCTATGTGGTTTTCCCTTTCTTAAGTAAACTACCATTGCTAGATATCTTGTCAATGTATTGTACTCGTGCTGTTCTTTATTCAGAGGAGCTGTATTTACACTGTTTGGAAAAGACTTTGAGAACATCTGAAACAAAATTAGTTATCTAATCCCTGAACAACGATGTGGTGGTTTGATTTTGTTGTTTTGTTGTTGTTTTTTTTTTTTTAAAGAAACATACAAACTACGAGATCTACGATGACGTGAAGAAGTTTCATTCAACTACATCTCTGCAAAGTAATAGTGAACTTTCTTCTTTCCCTTACCAAAAATAACACCATAGCTCTGCTCCACATACCAAAATTTAGAATTTCAGATCACTGAAGCACCATTTATTCTCATGAAATACTAACAAAGTGATCTGATATCAGTTTGTTTTTTTTTTCCTGAAAAACCTGGGTCCTAAATGGCTATTTAAGCCACATATTAATGACTTATTTAAGATATAATTTTAAGCAATATTAAATTCAAAAATTTTCAAATACTAGAGACTAAAACTAAGTTTGCAGTTCTCAAACTAGCCATTAAAGCACAATTCTTGCTTTGTAAAACCATTGCCTAATAATTAGTATTTCCTTTTTGGACAGCCAGCAGATACATGCAGAACAGCCAGCACAAAGCATGTCCTGATACACAGTTTAGTTCACAAATTTAGCAATGGAATATGGAGCTTTAACACACATGCAGTTTATAGCATTTCTTATTTGTATATAATCTTGACATAATCTATATGTAAATGATGAATCTAATAAGACCTTAAGTAATCCTGTGAAAGAAAGATTAATGACGATTAATGAAGCACTGTAAATCATTTAAAGGGCACTGTTTTGCAATTAAAATAATAATCAATTGCTTTCAATATTTTTTAGCCTCTACAGAACTTATCAGCATTAATTATTAGCAACACAGATGACCTTCCAGGTGCATCCTGCTTTGTAAACAACCATCCATGTCTGTGCAATGTGCACAAGTTACAAAGCAAATGAGCCTTCAAGTCCTAAATGTCAAGAACACCAACTACAATCAGCAAAACAGGTATTTTAGGACTTCACACGGTTTAAAAGGAGTCAAGACAATTTAATGGCTCCCCAGCTTTCATAACAGAAGCAAGTATTCTCCCCAAGACCTCTGTCCCTCGTTATTTCTGCTAAATCAGTGTCTAGGCAGATCCTGGTAGAGCCATCTGAGTTGTCCTTACCTTGTAAAATAGTATGTCACAACAGCCCCTGCCACTGTCATCTGCTGACAGGCCAGGATAAACTCGCTGATCCAGATGAGTCCGACTGCATGGTACCACCACATATATTTCAAAGGACCTACCATGCGAAATTCAACAAATCCCTCTTCATTTGGGACAGGACTACCTAGAAATAAACGAGGGTAGAAAAGAAAACGGTGCTTACACTAGCTCATAAACAAGGAAGCATGTGGTATGTAGCAGGTCTCAACCACTTACAGCACAACCCACCTAGCTTCTACTAATAGTTTTAAAGGTCACGTTTAGGAAGACAGTTTTTGATAAAGATACATTCAGTAGACATTCAGTATAATGGCATTTGAAAAAAAGCCAACAAAAAAATATCCTGAGCGTGCTCACAATCCTGCAACACTTCCTTTCATTTTCAGCCACACGGTGCAAAATTCCACAATGAACCACCATCACATGGCAAAACTCCCTACAGTTAAACAAAATAGAAGCCTACTTCAGTCAATCTTAATTTGAGTTTGCTGCTCTGTCAGTATTATTCACGCAGCAAGAATCAATATTAAACTTCATAGCTCCTTACATCTATACCTCAACAATAACAATCACTTTTTCTTGCCTTACGGTAAGTCTTTGTGCATGTATTTGAGCAATGACTGTAGTTCTAAAGCTATTTACAGACACGTGGAACAGCTGCAGAGATTCTAAACATACAGTTTCATACATTCAGAAATTAACTGACTTTTTGTCTAATGTGAATAGCAGTATCATCTACAGAGACTGACAGCATGTCGGAACATTCCTAACTGATAACACTGAAGATCATGAGTGTATATAAGCCAAAAGGATAAATCAGTTTTTCCAGAATCAAGCCTAGTTGAAGGGTTCTGTCAGTAAAATATAATATCAGACTGAATTCTGCTACAAATTTAGTGCCTGTGCAGTGATCTGACTCAGAGAGTGAAGCATGGGGCTGAGACATTCAGAAGCAAACATTTTCTGCACACAGCACAGCATGAAATGAAAACTAAAAATTTCAACAGTAATGAGAACAGGAACACATGAAGTGTTACCTCCAACCGTCACACTAAGAACTCAGGATATGAAAAAATACTTCTATTTTATTATTGTGAAATAGCTTTGTGACCCGAAAAGCTGCTACTTTTGGATCGGCACTAAACAGCACATTTCAGAATTCTAAGATTTGAATAGTGAATGACGCTCTCTGTTGCCCACAACGCACTGCAAAATAACGCAGACATCTCCCATTTTGAAAAGCATCTGCTAAGTATTTGCTGAAGTAACTAAGATTTGGACCTGTAGGACTGAACAGTTCTAGAAGCTCTTGTCAGACCCTGACCACCAGCAAAGCTTTCACCTTTTACGTTCTTCACAGCAGGCACGAATCAAGAATACATTGGCTAGTCTCAGAATACAGTGTACAAAGAGCAGAAAAATCTCCCTAATAATTCTGGAATAATAATGGACATCTAGGTTACAAACAACTGAAAATTAATTCCACTATATTTACATTATGGGAGACAGTAATTGTGTGGAACAGTCCTTTCATTAGTATGCATTCATCTGTGTGAGCACTGGCTACAATACAATTACTTGGTGAGATCAGCTGCATGATTATGCTGTTTTTAACTTGCTTGTGTAAAATTAGATGGAATTACTGAAAAAATTGTTGTAGAAGTTGTATTAACAGAGTCGTGTGATCTGCAACATGCCAACTTGCATCAAAATGAAAAGCCAGTCTAACACATGAAGTACCACGTTAGAATGCAGACTCAAACGCACAATAACTTTCTTGAAATAACTGTTTTGAACTCAATGAAGCAGGCAAGAACAGAAGCACAACAGGTGGGCATTTTTTCTTAGAGGTTCCCACATGCTTTTTAGCCAACTCTGCTTGAAACCATAGAAAAGCTAGGTGAAATTTGTTTAAAATAAGCAACAGATGCTTACCTGTAGTACCAAGGAAAAGCAGGACTGTGATCCAGTATGCCCAGAAGAGGATAAGCACAAAGAATGTCCAAAATGGCTGGAAGACTAGCAGTGGCAGGTGAATGAAGACCTTGCCGGCCACGTGGAACAAGGCAATGGTGAGAGCTACTCGTTTGCGCATTATTAACATGATCAAGAACAAGATAACCTGGAGGGAGAAGTTTCCAAATCACATTTTAGAGAACCGAAAAATAAGCAAGCTACTATTTCACAAAGCTAGGATATTCAAACACGCCGAGTTTAACACATTTACAGGGTCACAAAATCAAAACGTAAAACCTCTACCAGCTTCTTCTGGTGATAAATTATTTTCCAGGTTATACTTTTGTGGAATTCCAGTCTCATAATTACTTATTTGAAATCATCATCAGCCTTGGGCTGATGAGATTAGACTAGATTCTATCCTTAATTATGTTTTACAAACCAGTGAAATCAGCAAGTTTTAACTAAGAATACAATTTAACATTTATATCTGGCCATGGCATGGTGGTCTTGTAGTATGTATGTATTTATAGTAATGCAGGGAGTAAGAATTTAGGTGGGGGAGCAGAGAGGACCTTTGGAAGTGAAACAACTAGAAGAGCAAAAGAGGGAGTCTACAATTCCTGGGAAGTTAGTCAATTTTTAAAAGTAAAGTCAGTGACTATGAAATTACCAGGGAGGCCCAAACAAGATAACCACCGTTAGTATTTCAGTTCTGTAAACAGAACAAATTTGGGGACAATTAATTTCAAGAAGTAGGAATGTCCTAAGGACTTTTAGATACACTAAAATGACTAAGTACCTCTGAACTGAGAAACTAAGAAAAATATCTTTGGATTGGCAGTCCAATATTGTACCTATTCTTGGAAGTCCCTGTGGACATTTTACAGTAGACGAAAGTAGCTGCAGGGTTTAGAAGGTCTCTCCTGACTCAAAATCAGATATTAGGGAACAGTTCCTGAAAGTTAAAAAAATAAAATAACAAAATAATAATAAAAAAAAAATCACCGCAACAGAACTTGTGGTAGAAATAAACTGTCCAAAAAACGTCTGCAATAAAAACCTTTCACCTGAATAAAAAAAATTAGAGGCCAAAAGGAAGTCAGAATGAGAAAATATTACACTCATTAGCAAAGCATACCGTGAAGACTGTAGCTGCAATGGCATAGATCAAGAGAGCCTGAAGATTGTCTTTGGCTATTTGAGTCTCAAGAGCACTGGCAGACATTCGTTGCTTAGCATAGAGCCACCACAGGACTCCTGTGCCACCTATGTTTTAGTGAGAGAGAAGAAAAGGATAAATGAGTGATGCCTCCTCTGTATGACACAGCCATAACACCCAGTCCCAAAGAAACGAAACAGTCCCTTCTTGTAAGTCTAATCTGGTACAGAATTCTCAGGAGCACTGATGCTCAGTCCAACAGGAACTCCAGGGGAGGGAGAAGTGCTCAGTTCTCCTCTGCTGCCCTCCTCTCAAGTGAGTATACTCTTTTCACAGTCTCACCCCACTACATCAGCTTAAGAGACTTGCAGAGCTTTGACTCCATGTTTTAGGGTAAAGTGCACGAGAGGACTAGCTCATGAGGAGCCCTAACAATGAAAAACACAGCTCCCACTAAAGGAATAAAGAATTGTATGAACAGATGGTATGTACGTGTATAATAATGCAGGGAGTAAGAATTTAGGATGGAGAACTGAGAGGGACTTCTGGATTATGATGTGAAGTAACAACCAAAGAATGAGTCTACAATTCCTGGGAAGACTAATCAAAACAAAAAGTATCAGCCTAATGCTGGCAAAAGCACCTCAGGCTAACGATACGTAGGGACACTTGTTTCAGACAATATCAAGGGCAGTGGGAAAAACAACAGTAAAAAGCACAGGAGGCTAATAACATGTGAGGTACTATCTCCTAACCACTCATACAAAATCCTAGCCTTATTGCCAGAATATTATTCTCCTATTCCAGCTGTCTTTCTGAGGCAGAACTTTTCTAAAGGACAGGTCTCCTGCCCCTCAGCGATATAACCTCTCCCCTCTGATACATTTCTTTTCTCTTTTGAGTATTCTTCTGTGTTCTCCTGTTATTTCTGAATCAAATGCATAAGCTTAGCAGGGGGGTTGTACCAGATGAGCTTCTGTGGTCCCTTCCAACCTTAAAGCATTGTGTGAGTCTGTGATCACAAGTTTATGCTGAAGGTACCCTGTTCAGGCCTAAAATGAAGAATGCTCTTTTTGCAAATAAACAAATAGTGAAGACAGAATAAGCAGTATGTCTCACAAATAACTGGTTTTACTCAGTTTCTGTAATGGATGAAACCTTTTAGAAAATGGTAACAGATGCCAATAAGATAAGTCACTCAGCATAGTTGATCAGCTTCTGAAGAGAATATCAATGAAAAGAAAAAGCTATTTTTTTCCTTTTCTGTGGTCACAGGCCTTGAGACCAATGAGAAGAAAAGCAAAGTGAGCCTAAAAAACATACAGAAAGTCTGCTGATTTTTTTCTATCCCTTGCATACATGAACTGCAAAAATTAAATCACTAGTGCCTCCTAATATGATTATTCTGCTTTTGTTCCTTCCCTACAGTCATCTGCCCATACATTTTGGCTTAGCTACTGAGTAAAAATAATGGAAACCTTTAGTTTTACAAATATAAAAGTTATTGTTACAAAATAGGGCTATTTTCATGAAAACTACATCATCTTGAGGTTGTGCAAATATCCAAGGAGCAACACAGTCTCTGAGAGAGGACTGCAATTACTAAGGTGGCATTTTTTATGTGTACCTTGAAAGGCACTTAATTGAAAGCTGAAGGGAAATGCAAGGTCCCAGATGTGCAGGATGTAGCTGCCCTGAGGGCACAGAGCACAAAGATTAGGACTGGGCACTCAGAAACTGGGGGACAAACAAGACTTACCAAGTGATCCCAGAATGACAAGAATTGTTACAATCCAGACAAGTACTCTTGAAATGTACCTTATTATAACCATCAAAATCATGGACAACACTGCAAAAGAAGACAAATAAAATAAGCAGAGCAATTACTTCAAGTAGAAACAGCCTTTTTAATTTTCCCACTGTGCTAAGACAGCTGCCTTCCAACAGAATTTTTAGACTAAGATTTCTTTTCCAAGGCTTATGAACTCACTGAACAGGCAATTAATAAAATTAGGCACCTCTACAACTTCTGCTTTGATACTGTTGATTAAAACAAAGAGAGCATAAATACACTTACATGATACATTAAATACAAGACATAATGCGTGCATACAGACAGAGAGGTACTTGGACAATGACCAAACAGACAGCAAGACATGATAGTAGTTTGAGTTTGGTAACATGAGCACACCTCCTGAGGACCAGAGCAGAATTTGCACTCAAATACTCTTGTCAAAACGAGCGCAGTTAATATGATGCCTGTGTGTTGCAAAATGTCATGCCAGTCATGGGTAAAAAACTATTACAGCCAACTAAGGTTAAGTGAGTGGTGTGTGCGAGTGCACATTCATATTTTTACATATATATGTTTGTATTCAGCAGTTACATGAAAGCCACTGGAACCTGGCTTTCTGAATCCCAGTCTAACCCACTGTCTTAAAAGAAATAATTTCTGTTTAACTATGAAGTTATGCAAACTATTTTTTAAATTACTATGTAAACTCTGTACTAACTTCTGACTCCAACTGAACAGTAGCACTGCTAATGAGCCACCAGCTTTTACATTCTGAACAGTCTTTCTACCATTATCGAATACTGCAGCTATCAGACTACAGCTATCAAGAAGAATAAACAGCTTTCCAGTTACAGTTGAAAACATACACAATGGTCTTGTGTGTGTGTCTTTTTTTTTTAATGATATCTAACACCCTCTTTTCTTTACCACACACTGCTCACATACATGGCTACTACCTTGATCCTCCCATTTCAGTATTTCAGATTTTATACTTGGTATGAGTAAAGTAGGCTCACTAGGTAAACAGTTTATGCGAGTGGGTAACATTCCATCTTTAACAACTAGACTTGGTTAAAACAACACTTAGCCCAATGTAAAGTGCCACTCTACAGGCATCTCACAACTATAGAAAGTATTCAGCACCTCTGTACTGCCGAGAATTTCCAGCTCTTCAGACAAGACTGAGATTTCAAAGGCCTGAAGTTTTAAATTTTGGGGGGAAAGGGAGGAAGAAACATACAATACAACAAATAGGCACCTAACTTTCTTGTTTTCCCTCTGATAGTTCTCAAATCCCTGCTTAAGTATGTTAAACAAAACAAACTAAATCCCCTACATTCAACAGGAGTGTGTTGTTGTGTATTTCTCATCCTGTTCTTCGTATTTGGAAAGGGTTTATTTGGATTTGGATTGGCAGAAGATGACAACTGCAAATGGGAGAGGGGAATATTATAATAAAAATTAAGAAAATGGAGATGCTCTCTTAACCATATTAAAACTAATGTTAGCTAATCAACAGCCACACATCCTCTACCTTGTAATCAGTGGAAGAGAAATAAAAACAGGAATGCATATGTATATTTCTTCTGAAAAATTCACCCAGCTGTCAAATAAAATTTTAAAAAAGCATTCTGAATAATTTCTAAGGGCTCATTGCTATTATACATGGTTTTTGCTCATATTGTGGTAGAGGGTGTTAACAGTCTCCTAATGCAGTACACTAAGAAATAGCTAGTAATGAGAAAAACAATTACCTAGTGATAACAAGCAAAGTCCCATTATAATCTCTTTGCTGGTCATAACTCCACTAATCAGCCTGTGTAAGACACTACTGTCACTGACAAAGGTGATCAGGGCCTCTGCAAACTTGGCATAGCAGGAAATGTTCACAGGAGCACAGCGATGGAAGAATGGAATAGGTGCACTGGTGACACAAGAAAAAAAAAATCAGAAAAAAAAATTACTCCTACTTAATATAAATGCCACATCAACACACAAATGAAAGGTGAATAGATGCAATCATTCCACCCTCATAACATCATAACCAGAAACCATGCGCTGAATGCACAAGTGCCGCTGGAATGAGGATGATCATAATGGGAAGTGATGCAGTTCTTACAAATAACCCTGTGAGACTGGAGTACACATTCCAATAGGAAATTATTACCCTCCCACCGTTAAATGACAAGGCTCAGAAAATGTATGTTCCTGTTTCCACTTAAACATCTCTCGCTCAAGTGTCAGGCGGTGAACCAGCAACTGAAACAATGCCTTTCACTCATGTTTGAATAAAATACTGGCCCTTACATGCAGCAAAAGAAATCACAGAATTACAATACTCCTCTTGTAAGCATACATTTTGTGCTAAAGGACATCAGCATTTACAACTGCTGCCAAGCAAAACCAGCGTATTTATTCCTAGTCGTTCCCCATATTAAACTCGCTTTTGTATTAAAGATTACAATCACAGAGTTTACTTTCATTAACTTTGTTAAAATTACGCAGAATATGCAAGGATGCTTCTATTGTTTTCAACCGTTTTGGAAGCACCCTCCAAAAAAACTACTGAGACTACGCATTAAACTTTGCAGAATGCCCAGAAGAACCTGTAATCAAGTCCATCAGAGAAAGATACAAGACAGCAAAAACTTTAAAAGTGGGTAATCCTATTTTCTAAATGTTTCTCACTAAGTAGCTGTCTTTCTTGCTCATAAGCCATGTCAGATCTCAAAGTGGCCTATTACATCATTTGATCAATTCCCAATTACATTTCAGACATGAATTACATGTTCCTTCCCGTAATTGGATCCCATGAAAGAAATGTCTTTCATATTATGTCAGTCTTCTCTTCCAACCTCTGTATTTGTTTCACCCTGCCCAATTTTCCTTACTTAAAAGATTTCAGTGGACTGCAGTAGCGATGCACATAATCTTCTGCAGTTTCCCTATTTCAGTAATGACCTATAAACCGGCAATTTTCTGTCCTCGATAACTACTTTTTAAGCCCATGCCTTTCCAAAATTCTAACCATCATTTTAAACACGTAGTGAGTAAAGCAGCTGCCTTAGGCACATCTTTTCTGTACCTTGCCTTTTTTGGGGAGAAAGGATGACACTCTGAAAACCATTCATGTGTAGTTATTCTTTAAAGAAATTGGGAGAAATTATGATCACCTGCTATACCTTAGCAATTAGTAGATCCTAGGTTTTTATTTAACTGATAATTGGAAATCTTATTGTTCTAGACTTACTGTGCTGAGTAGGTAAATGCATTTTGAAATGCTCACACTGATGGTCTACTTTTGCAGTAATGAAGACAGTAGTTAAGCACAGCAAAAAAGTAATTGTGAATTAGTCACAGTTGTTAAAAAACAAATTAAACCCATAATGATGGCTGCCCTATTTAAAAGGCAGCTCATGTATTCTTTCAGCCTCTTACAACATAACCTATTTTGGAATATGCAGCATACTGCAGCTCATTATATGCAGTATTACTGGAAAAGACTGAAATTTGAGAGGTTTATTTAATTGTTAACTGCTACAATGTTGCAGGAAGCCTAGAGCATTTAGAACTTGTCAATACCAGTGACAGAACTCAAATTTCGAGTTGGAAGCAGGCAAAAGAATGTCATTCCTGCATCCAAACACAAAAATATCCATTTTGCAAAAAGAACTAATTGGATTAAAGTACTCTTCCGAAATATATTCCAACACAGGAAAACATGCTTTTTTCATCACTGTTTATACTATTGCTCATCTAATATCCCTTAATCTACAGCAATTTCACTAAATATTTTAAGCTACCTATTTTCATGTGCAGTGATTAATTGCTAACTTTGTTTTAATTAATAGTAAAAAAACGAGGTTAGCGGTTTGTTTCTACAAGCTTTCTTGAGCAAATGGGACTCCTGAAAATCCGCCTGAGATCTGTTACTGCTTCAGTGGTTCTGACTGAATGAGTAAGTGAGGTGAAGTGTCTTAAAAAAAAATACAACAATAGATCTGTTCTCCATGTTCTCCATCTGTTCTCCCATCTATTTTATGTGGCCTCTTGATTATATCTTGGTATACTACCTACTGAAAATGAATTACAAATTTTTAAGAATAGCAACATGATGCTTATTCATGAACAAGAACAAATAAAGTTCAAGCCAGCACACAATGGCCTTAGAAGTTGTATTTTTTAAAGCAATATTCAAATTAAGTTAGGAGATCCATCTGATTATTCAAGTACTAGATTCCAGAGAGTTTTTTCCTCTCATTACTGTCCCTGGGCAAATACAGTAACCTGTGTGAGGGGAGCCTGGTCGGAATGCCACTGTTAGCTGCTCTTTATAACCCCTACAAGGCAGCCCCTCAGCACAGCTCAGCACATCTGGCTGACAGATAAATGCTGAAGGGACTGCACAGGTTTTCCTCCAGGATCCCCTGAACAGTGAAGCCACGCTCTCCTGAGGCTGATACAGGCTGGGTAGGGTTTCTGGAAGAAACATGGATTGCTGACTGCACTTCCCTGTCAGAGTTGGATATAACGCCCCAAAGCTGGACAGTAAGAATCCACTGAGAGCCTCAGCTGAAGGGTGTGAAGAAGTCCGGTCATCAAACAGAAAACACCAAGGGACAGTCCTCACACCATGTGCTACTTCCCTCCCATGGACATCGTGGGAATCAGATGGCTCATAACTCTTGACAGATTGTGCTGGTTTCAGCTGGGGTAGAGTTAATTGTCTTCACAGTGTCCAGCATGGGGCTGTGTTTTGGGTTTGTGCTGAACACAGGGTTGATATGATAATACAGAGATGTTTTTGTTATTGCTGAGCAGGGCTTACACTGAGCCAAGGCCTTTTCTGCTTTTCACACTGCCATGCTAGGCAGGGATTTGGGGGTGCCTGGGAGGCTGGAAGGAGACATGGCCGGGACAGGTGACCCAAACCAGCCAAAGGGATATTCCAGACCATATGACATCATGCTCAGCATCTAAAGTGGGGGGAAGAAGGAGGAAAGCAGGGGATATTTGGAGTCATGGTGTTTGTCTTCCCAAGAAACCATTATTACTGTTACATACTGATGGGGCCCTGCTCTCCTGGAGATGGTTGAACACCTGCCTGCCCATGGGAAGCAGCAAATTAATTCTTGTTTTCCTTTGTTTGTCTGTGTGGACCCACAGCTTTTCTCACTTTCCCCCCTCTGATTCTCTGCCCGATTTTACTGATAGGGGAGTAAGCAAGAAGCTGCATGGTGCTTGTTTGCTGGCTGGGGTAAAACCAAGACTGGTTTAACCCAGATCAAATCCGAGTGTTAAGTAAGTTCTCCATGAGTGCCTCAGTTTACAAGGTGTTGGGTTTTCATTTGGTTGTCTCAACAAAGGACTGCTTCCATTTCTCCTCCAAATTACACTAACTTAGCCAAATTATTTAACTATAAAAGCCTGAAGAAGGGTGCTATACGGATGCAATGTTGGCCTTTTCTTTGCCTTAGGGTACTAAATTCAAACTTTTCAATCTCAAAAATACTCAAACCTCAAGTACATTTTAGTAATATCAAACAGAAAAGGGAAAATACACCACTTACACAATAGCTTCTTTTAAAATAACTCTTAGGGTCATTTTTGTGAGGAATTTACACAGCATTATTAGAGCTCTGTCACACTGTTCTATCCTTCTGTTTTCTTATTAAGCCATATTCATTGAGAGTGAATGACATGGGAACACACAATGAGAAAAGTCAATAAAATTCTGGCAAAAATTAAGACTAACAAGCCTTTTCAGTATGCAATCTGGCACTGAAGTTTCCATTTGGTTTTGTATTACTGCTATAACAGCTGGTTAGCTGCATGGAATATGAATCTACTATGAGGAACAGTGAAAAAAAAAGTTAATATTTCAGATGCCACTAGTTATCACTAAAATATAAAAAAATATTCACTGGAGACACTACTTGTAAACAAGAAAGACTTCAAACAAACTTTTCTAGAACTGACACAAATATTATACTTACTAAAACCATAACAGAAAACTATTCATAGGAAAAGATTTGCAGTTGCAACCCACTAATGAGCATGTTTGAGGAGCTAAACTTTGAGAAAACACAACATGGTTCTTCTTGAGTTAGTGGAACTACTGACAGAAGGGTGTGCACAACAGCTTACAGATCACTTCTTTTCTCAGTAACACTCATCTCCACAGGTCCAGCGAGCACAGCTGGAAGAGTTTATTAAGCTATCAACTTTTCTATCCTATTTCACAAAAAGCAGTCTAATATAACATTTAAGACATTAAAATTCAAAATGATCTGTTTATAAAATACAGTCGTCTCTTTAGTGCTTGACTATCCTCCTATTAGTCACTTGGGGACTAAAAGAGTGAAAAACAAAACAATTTTCATCTGGCTGGCTGAGGAAAGGTAAGAGAAGTGAGTGCTGCAGAGAGCTGTGTGGCCCTATATACTTTCTCCTCCCAAAGACTAAAAGTGTTTCATAATTGTTCCTGATCTCACTGCTGACAGGCAGCTGGCTATACATTGGGTGAAAGGCACTAGAGCAGCTGATACAGAACAGTGTCATGAGACAGAAGAGAACCTGAAGATAACCAGCTCAATACCCTAAGTAACACATGCACGGATAGTTTGGGTTTTTCTTTTAAGAGTTACTTTCATAACCTCCTAAAAACACACTAAAACATCTGGTAAGAGCAAACGTGTGCTGCGTATTTTCTAAAGAGCTGTCACAATCAAACCAAATCTGTGCTCCCTCCATCCCCAGTCAGACAAGATGTTAATATTACCTCTCTGGAACGGGATATTTAGGACATAACTTGGCAGCCCTTGGGTCTGTAGTATATTCTGATGACTGCAGTTCATAGCTACACAGAGTAGATCCTGTTGAAAAGGAAAAAAAAATATTGATGTGGGGGGAAAAAATAAAAATCGAACATTCTTATTCTTTGCAAACAGTATTAAAACTGATACAGGTCCTGATTCTGCACCTCTGCATGTTATTACCATGAGGCTTTGCTGCAGCTCCTCCTGTAATGTAGCAGTGAATCAAACTCAACATAGTCTTCAGTGAAACAGAATGACACTCTCCACCTAGCTTTTGGTTTTCATAAGTTTGGGTATTTGAGTGAAAAAGGCTAATTCACAATGCAGAGCAAAAGAGAAGGAGACAAAGTACTTTGAAGTCACCCTCCCCTGCTATTCCACCATGCTTTTTTGGATCATTTTTAATGCATGAACATTGCAGAACACAACATTCATGACAGAAAGAAAATGTTCTTGACTTTGGGTTGTTTGTTTTTTGTTTTTTGGGTTTTTTTCATGTTTTCAAAATACAGCCAGTCTATACATTTCAGAGAGAGAACAAAGAACTGAAACTGATGAAGGTAGAAAGCTGGCTGAAAAATAACAGGAGCTCTGCATTAGATATCCAGATCTTCTAACAAAGCTGAACTCTCTCCATAAACAAACTGGTACAGCACAATAAAGATCATGTCGCCTGTAATAAAATTCAAACACAATTTAAGTTTTTTTATACTTGACTCTTGCCTAATGGAAGTACCCTACCTAGCAGAGATTTCTTTCCATTTATCTATAAGCAAGACACTGAAGATCTGACCCAATGCTTCTAGAAATACAGCAACAGCTAAATCAGATTGGAGCACTGTTATCTCAGAAACTGCAGAGGTAAGAGAGTCTCCAATGATATAGTTGCCTATCCAAAGATGAGTTTGGATAGTTGTCTATCCAAAGATGAGTTTCCCCCCAAGCTTGTTTGCTAATAGATTGCTTATTTCCTACTGCAAGTGCCCTGAATACATAGTTTTTAATGTCATTTTTCTTAATAAGGACTTAGCTTAATCTTGGTCATCAACATAAATATTCCATTCTTTCCATTACAAAAGACTACTCTTCAGAAATACTCTGTAGAAGACAGTTCTACAAACCAGGTCTGGATAATACATACACACTACTACCCAAAATAAGCCAAGACTTCTGACAAATAGTTTTATCTCAGCCTATGTTACACCAAACAGAAGTATTACCTGTAGAAATTTCAGAATATTATTTGCAGAAACTTTGTTTACCACTGCAACGTTTCTACCTTTATGAAGGGACCTCTTATATTTACAGACTGAAAGAGGAGAGACAGAGCAGCTGAGCAGGCTGTCTCATGCAGTCTCTGGTACACTACTTAAATACCACTTCCACAAAGCAGTTTTTTGAGTGCCAGTCCAAAACATCAACTGCACCACTGAAGAAAGCTAGGTTTCCTGCAAAGAGAAGGCATCAGGTAAAACACATAATACATATTTTCAATTATACCGTTTATATGCCTGCACTTCTTTGTGCGGAAGACAATTTTTTAAGAGAACTCGTTCATCAATAAATAAGTTTGCATTTTATAAGGTGAGAGGGGGAAGAATGAACTGCTTTGTCAAACCTTTCACTCCATATCTTTTATTCTGGGTTTGTAGAGACTGCCTTAGCACAGCCACTCTTATTATTGCTGTTGGAACTTGCAAGGCCTACAGAAGTTTAAAGAAGCATTTGAGTCACCTACCTAGCAGAGATAATTAGTTTACCAAAGACTTGACTTTTATTCCTAAATTATATTACTCATAAATGTTTCAAAAACACTATGAATAGAATACAGAGAACTCACTGAAAAAAAACCAACCAAACATTAATACATTCTTTGCTTTCCACAGCAATGTACATATTTCTTCTGGAGAAATCATTAGGCAAATGACAGTAAACTATCCTTCAAGGACTGGATTTCAGATCCCAACATGCAACCTTAAAGAAAAAGACCTCTAAACTCTGCAGAGCATCAGTTGTTGGGATACTGCTGAGTACACAGATGGTCCCACAGTGCTGTGTTTGGTGGTTTCACGTATGGAGTGGTACTCCAGACACACAACACAGCTTCTGTTCCATGGTTTCTTTTCAACTAATAGAGCTGCTCCAGCCATTAGAATATATTGGACCCCTCACTGGAGCAAAGTATCTCAAAAGACAAACTTTGAACCTTAATCTAGCTGTAGGAACTTCTTTCCTAAGTTTCTTTTCCGTTTTGCCTAGGCTTGGATAGGTATTGAACAGCCATTATCTCTGGCATTCCTAGAAAGCAGTAAAAAAAGTAGCAATTAAGCACAAATTGCATAAAGATGCTGTATAAAGCCAGGACTCCTACTTCAAATATTCTTTCCAACTGAGAAGTCAAATTTTTAAAGGTCTTCTGTGCTCAGAAGACACAGCACACAGAACAAGACATAACACCCTGCTTTCCACATCAGTACAGCAAATAGGAAGTCCAAACTAACCCGAGGTAGTTAGATAAAAATACTTTTTAGACCAGAGCTCCAATATAGCTCTCCTTGATGTATTTGCTGTGTTGTAAATAAATACACAGACCCCTGCTGAAGCAGCATCACTATCAAGAGTTTACAGCCTGAGAAATGGCTAAGACTTCCAGTAAGAAGGGTCAGCTTCACAGAGGGAACCATTGACATTTACTGCCTGAATTGCAGTAGTGAAAAGCACACCAGGAGTTTTGGATCCCATTCTGGTAGCTCAGAATTGTCTACCCTTCTATCAACACTTACAGGGATTTAAAACTGTCCTTACTTTCAGATCTAGAAACATGGACTCATATTCAGAGCAAAGGAATAAAGCAGAAAGATAAAGAACTACACAGAGATACCTGGGATAGCTCCACTTCCAAGAGCAGAAGTCACCTTAGGAGTTTTAGAAGTATGTTCTGTTCAAGTCTGTTTAAGGCATGGCTCCAAGCAGCTCCATAAACCCTTCTTCACAGACACACAGCAAAGCACAGCCCAAAAGACTAGAAACCACAGTTCTGACAACATAACTTGTATGACCTTCCATGTAGAGTCAGTCTCACCATTCTGAGTCTGACAAAATGCATGTATTGTGCACATGTGACATGATGACAAGTGTGGCACGCTTAATGCTTTCTTTGCCTCTGTCTTCAACTGATGATGGGCTAAGAGAGTCTCAATGCACAGAGCTAAAGGACCATTGCTGGGAGAATGATAAACTCCCAGAAGGATAAAAAGTTGTGCGGGATTAGCTGCTCCAGGGTCCCCATAAGCCTATGGGGCTTCATGATGGGATTCATCCAAGAATCAAACAACCAGTGCCTGATGTCATTGCAAAGCCCCTCCTGATGATTTTTTGAATGGTCTTGGGGTTCTGGGGAGTACCCAGTCGAGTGAAAGCTGGCTAACATTGTCCCAGTTTTCAAGAAGGGCAAGAAGGATGGATGACTCTGTAAATTACAGACCTGTAAGTCTCACTTCAGTACCTGCTAACTGAAGATTATTCTAGGACTTATTGAAAAGCACCTGAAAGACAACATATTTATCGGTCCCAGCCAGCACGGCTTCATGACAGGAAAGTCTTGCACGACAAAACTAATTTCCTTTTATGACAAAGTAACCCACCCAGTTGATCAAGGAAAGCCAGTTAACATAATCTTTTTGGATTTCAGTAAAACCTTCAATACTATCTCCCACAAGATCCTTTTGGACAAAATGTCCAGCACACAGCTGGACTCGGGACTTGAAGTTATGGTCAGTAAGTGTGTTGGCTTGCTTAGTCTGGAGAAGAGGAAACTGAAAGGAGATCTCATAGCAGTCTACAGCTTCCTCATGAGGGGAAGAGGAGGGGCAGGCATTGATCTCTCCCCTGTGGTGACTAGTGATAGGACCAAGGGAATGCCCTGGAATTGTGTCAGGCAAGGTTTAGGCTGGATATTAGAAAAAGGTTCTTCACCCAGAGGGTGGTTGGGCACCAGAACAGGCTCCCCAGGGCAGTGGTCAAGGCACCAAGTCTGCTGGAGTCCAAGAAGCATTTATACAATGCTCCCAGGCACATGGTGTGACTCTTGGGGTGTCCTGTGCTGGGCCAGGAATGGGACTTGACAATCTTTGTGGGTCCCTTTCAACTCAGGATATTCTATGATTCTGGGGTGACTGATAACTGACTTCTAAAAGAACAGCAGAGATTACAGATAAAAAACATAATCTTATTCCATTTCAAGCATTTGCTTCTTAGCAAGTAACATCCTATTAATCCACCATTACCTTAAGTCTTCTAACACAGGAATCAAACCCCAGGTAACCACAGACACAGAAATGTGCAGAAATGTTAGCAGGAGTGAGACTGTTTGAACCATGACTCCTCGTCTCTGACTTTCATCCCAGTCCTAATTCTTCTTGGGTTCTGGGTGTTTTATGACTAAGTGTCACCAATTAGAACTCAGCTAACACTGTGAATACATGACTCATAGATGATTATGCTTGACCAACCCATGCAATATAGGCTACAGTGTGATATTGATACTGACAGAGGTGGAGATCACTGGTATTCAGGAAGGCTCACAGACCCTCACAAGGGCAAAATTCATAACTCTTTTCTACTTTTCTCACTCCAGAGCTTGCCTCAAATCTGTCAAACTCTATCACCTCTAAACTGTTAACCTGAACCACATTACCCCTTCAAAGCTTCATGCAATGAGACAATAGACAGCTTGGTACATTACCAGTAATTGGATAATATCCTAGCATATTATGGACTAGCAACATAGCACAAGAAAATGGGAGCTGAAGACATGGTCTCATGCATCTGGCTGCTGCAAATTCCACAGCCAAAAAGCCACAGAACTGGTAGGATGCCAAATGCTACTTCCACGGAAGCAGTGAAAGTTCTGCCAGTAACAGAGAACACTGCTGCATGACCTCAGAAGAAGTGTGCCTACGGCAAGTTAACAACCCAGCCCTCTCTTCTGAACTCCTGCCAAGTGTAAAAAGGTTCAGATCACCATGAAAGGAACCACCCACACTGATGTTGACCAGACTTTCTTCATTCTTCGACTGCTATGTCTGACAATAGTAATTGTAACCCGTCTGCAGCTATAGGAAGTAATTCTACTCAGAACACAAGCACTAAGCACACATAAAGTTTAGGTTTGTATAAATTCCCTATTAACCTATGTGTTTTCAGAACAACAAAAACATTCCAAGAGCAGACACATTTGATCATATTTGATGCTTCATTTAGGAATGAAGTAGCATTTAGCTATGTACAGATTGGTATCAGAGCTGGAAATGAGTAAGAAAACAAGAACTCCACTTCTTAGCCACAAGCTTGAATATGGTCTAAAGTAGAAGTAAAATAGAAACACCAGAGGACTGCACAGACATTGCAGCTATGCCTCTCACAAATCATGCAGGAATAGTGCCAGAAGGCCAATTAAGGATAGAGCTGAACCTTAACACCTAAGAACCTGATTTCTAGGCTCTAGAAGAACCTAGCAGAATAGTGAGGCCTTCAGATGAGCAAAAAGGCATAGGACAGATCACTCTGCAGTCAGGACTTCTCAGATTAGTATGACAGAGCTGTTCTCAGGAAAGAAAGCAAGCTTCATTCTCTAGATCTATCAACTGTTGCCTTCCAGAAACAGTGTGTGTGTTTTAAAGGAAGGAAAGTAAGGTTTTTACATGTCTACACTCCTAGCTATTGCACAGAGACATACCACCACTTCTTTAAAACAACAAGCATCAAAGGGCAGGAGAAATTACAGGTTGTTTTTTTAAACAGATGTGGGACTGAACTGAATGTATTTTTCAGCGCCTGCAAGAGTGTTCCAAGAAAGATCCAACATAAAACCCCACTAGTTATATCCTCAAATGTCTCTAGAATTGAAGACCACAAAGAGAACAACTGTGATGACCAAGCACAGTTGCTCTTAAAACTAACAGTATGTGCAACAAAAACAAACAAACAACAACAACACAAAAACAAAAAACAAACAAAATCCAAAACCCAACAAAACAAAAACAACAACAAAAAACACAAACACAACACCAAACAAAAAAAAAACCCCTAGATTCAGAATTTGCATGTGTCTTTTCAACTGCAATTAAAAAACCATGACAATACTCTTCATTTTTCCCCATTCGTATTAACAGTACAGAAATGTGAATACAAATACTAATTTGCCCATTCCTCCACTCTTATTTCTTCCAGTACTAAATAAAACCAGCTACTCTGCAATCAAATTAAAACCCCATCTAGTCAAGTAGCAGATGTTTCTCCTACTGTATCTTTAGCTTTGCACCACTCAGAGGTCAAGGATATTCTTAAGTACTAACCTGCCACTAAATATCCAAACAGTACTATTCTAACAGTTTACCTTTCTGTATCTGAAATATCCTCATGGCAATAAGTTTTGTAAATCAACTGACTTGTGTGGAGAAACGTCTTTCATGATTAGTAATTTCATTTTTTACCCCTATTTTCACAGTAGTAAGGTTATAAGATCACACAATAATAATTTTTTAACCTTCTTTTAAGCTATTCCTGCTTTCAATGACCTTATTGTTCCTGACAGTTTTCTCTTTTCCAGGCAGAAGAATCATTGGTCTTTCATTGTTGCAAGCCTTGTTTCCCTTGTGTACACACACATTATGTGTATACATACTAAGAATATATAAATCTGTGTTTTTGTGCATAAGTTTAAAAAAAAATTGCCAAGGAAGGACCAGAACACAGGTTTTATGATGCCAACAGAGATGGGTTTACACAAAACTCAGTCCCTCTCCACAATTAATAAACATTACATTTAGGACAATGCTGTGCCTCCACCTAATCCTCTTGTGATCCTTGGTAGCTTCACAATCCCTTTCCCAAGAACAAATAGCCATTTTAAATTAAAACACTGTATGCACAATGATGGTTGTTTCCCACCCCTTCATTCTGGGAGAATTCCTTTTGATTTGACACCTTATTCCACTGCAATTGAAGGCAGGGGTTTTTTTCCATATAATTCTAAATAAATCAGTAGTCTCAGCAAGATTTATTTCCTTGATGTTTCTTCCCCTTTACAAGTGGTTTATTAACATAATGAATAACACAACACAGTATTAATGGAGGACTCCACATGCAGTCACTTTTTATTGAGGAAACAACCACTTTCTAGCTAGAGGATCCATTTCCAACACAAGGCAACCCAGATGGACAGTTCTGGTAACAAGGCAGAGCAGCAGTGGATGACTGTCTCAAGTTGGTCATAACGTACTTTTACTCAAGTCAATAAAAAAATGTCATTTGACATTAACATATCCAGGTTCCCAAAGACCTGTGGGTACAGAATCACCTTAACCACAAGATGCCTCTAACTAGCATGGTACAACATGCTTCAGGAAGATCAGGAGCAAAGGATTAAGTTTTAAATTGAATACTTTCAGTGAAAACAAAGGCGGGGGAAAGAGCAGATGAAAAATCTGGCAGCAGTCAGGGTAATGGCTATTTCTAAGGCAAGTACCAGTGGGAACTGCAAAGATGTATTTTGACTACTGCACATGAAGATGTCTTTATCTTCAGACAAAAGAAAAATCCTTTTTGTTTCCCCTGTGGTTCATTCTAATAGCTCACAGAGATTACCTGCCCTGGCTTAACCAGACTGATTTCCTTTACTGGTTTCTTTCAGGTCAGTCTCTGTAGCAAATTTAATGTAGCTTTACCTGTGGCTCTAAGTCCACCCAGACCATAACTAGCCTGGTCTAGCTACAGAATTCTGACAAGAGAGATGCCTGCTAACATGCTGTAAAATAGAAATTTTGGTTTAGGTTCCTAAATATGCATCCAGATATTTACACAACAGATATGAATACACTGAGCAGACAGTATAGTTATCACCGAATTAAACACAACAGAAATTATGGCCACCTTCTAGTGTTTCTTTTTAATAATGAAATTTCATTATTCATTTGGCACAGTCATAGATGAATTATATCTTCAAGGGTATTTCAGAATGCTTTGGCAAGTCCTTGAAAACACCACTGCAATATTTCACGGACATTAAGTTTTGAAGCCTCAATCAGGCTTCTGGGAAAAACAGCTTTCAGTCACACTCCTCAAAATACACATTTTTTAAGTGCCAAGACCGGCAAAAACATTGAATCACAAGTACTCCCTGCCTGAGGTGTTCTGCTGGGTGAGAAAATCCTGGGGAGAGCAGCAGCAGTCACTTCACAACACACAACATTCTCAGCTGTGTCCAATCCATGGCTCTACAAACTCAAGGATTAGCACAGCTGTTTGAGAACCACATTAGAACATTTCTTAGATAACACTGCACCTTTCTGTGTCACTGCCAGGAGCACCCCTGTATTTTACAGCTTTCACCTTTGCACAGGGCAAAGACCTGAGTGGTCAACAGCCCAGGTTTTTCTTTCCCTTTTTCCTCCTCTTGCAAAAGGTCCCAGCTGGTTCCCAGTGTTCCGGATGCCAATTGTGCTGAACAGATTAAAGACACACACTTCCTTGTTTTCTTAAAATCAGCCTGGCTTCGTAATGGATGTGCTTCTTCTCTTCTTAGGTGGGAAAGTACAGCAAATGCCTGACTGTGAGTGAGCAAGTGGGGTAGGAGTGGGAGTGAAGTTACTGCCCTGAAATGGTGCTGTGTTATTCACAAAATCAGCTGCTTTTCTCAAATTACAGCAAAAGTGCAAGTGCATTACTGATTCCGAAAGCTTAAAGGCTGCTTTGTCGTAAAATGATCTTCATGCCTCAAGCAAGCATTTTCCCTGCCCTAAATGCTTATTTATAATCTCACTTACAGAAAAATACAAGCTGTACTGCACCATAAATAAGAGCTCTGCCATAACTGCTCTGAAGCTTTGGGTTTGGCAGTTGTGTCCTCTTGCGTAGAGGCAATCAAGTGCCTCTATCACTTCAGGAAAGATACCATAAATGATAAGTTAGCTGCAAGATCATATGTGGTATTGATAAAACCATTAGTCAATATAAGGATATTGTAGTATGTTTTACTATCTTGATAAAGATGTTTAGATTTAAAAAAAAAACCCCACAATTATTTTAATTTATCACACCGCCTCCTGAGGGGCTGAGGCACAACAGATGATTTCTTTGGGTTGTGGAAGGGTTGTTAAGCAGTAATTTATGAAAGAATTTCAAGGTACATGGACAAGTAAAGTGACTTCAGGGATGGTATATGAACCAGGTGAAAATGGCCAACCCTATAAAAGCACATGCAACAACCTCTACAGAGATCCTGTCTCCAGCACAATGATTATTTTCAAGATGAAGGAAGAGTTAAAGCTTTCAGGAAGGCTCAAAACTAAGAGTTTACTGCATTCTTTACCCATATATTAAAAACATTACTATAGTTTTCTTGTTGAATGTTGTAAGTTGTGAGCCTGCAAAAATTCAGCACTGATTATGACAAGACCAACCACAGCTTGCCCTCATTCTTCAGAGTTTGACAGCTGAACTCCATATTCTAACTACAGATCAAACACAGAAATTGCAATTAAGCTCTTTGCAGTCATGTTCAAGGTCCTCAGATTTCATCATTATCATTTTTACAGTGGAGTCAATGGTCACTTAAAACAGACTGCCAAACATAATCCTAGTAGTAATTAATTTAAAGCCACTACCATAGTTACAAAAGTGGATCTTGGAAAAAATATTCTGCTTACCAAGTACTATGGTTTTGGCACTAATTCACTATTCTTGCTCAACTACAAGACTGAATCACACTTGAACTTCTACTATACATATGCAGCAGTTAAGATAGTCAGCAATTAAGCTGTTCACTTGCTGCAAAACATCCCTTTTTGGAACCTGCATAGGTTGGTGAACATTTAAACAGAAATATAACCATGAATATGACAATATTGCTCTGAACAGTGTGATTCCAGTCTTGCACAGAGTTCATCTATAAAGGGAAAGATCACTTTAGTATAATACCCGGTTTTGATAAGCCAAACATCATATAATGAAAATTTGGAATTGAACTCATTAACGACTTTGTTCTGATCTAACACCAGGTTTCATACTTTTGACCAAGCTTCTGCAAACTGAAAATACTGTTCTGTAATATCAATTAGAAAAAAAAAAAATCTTTAGGTTTTAAAATCCGAAGCACTAAGAGAGAAGAAAGAATCATGAGGACGAGACATAGCATAGAATGTTTTGGGAAGAGTGGTTTTCACTGTACTTTAAAAGACAGTTACATTAAACATATTTCAGGCACAACTAATAAGAGACTTAATTTATAAACACAGAAACAGTGTTGGTGATAAAGCAAGACATGGATGCACTTCATTATTTCAAGACATACCTAAACTCCACTACAAATGACCTTAACCTCATACCAACAAATAACTGGCCTGCATTAGTTAAAAGAAACACAGCATGCTTTGAACTGGGTTATTCAGACTGACTCATCTTTAGTCGAGTACCTTGCAAGGAAATTTTACTACAGCACTTTAAAAAGATAAAAAGGTAAGTTTAGGACAAAATGTTCCCACTTAAATAGCTGAATACCCCTGAAATTTCCTTAAATTGAGTTTTTATCTTTACTTTCTTTTGAATGTCCAAAATTTGGTTACTTCTTAGGCATTTTATTCCATAGACTGTTAAAACAGGAACTGAGCTAGCAGTACCAGTATCACTACTACTGAGAAAAAGTACTGCTCTTAGGGAAGATGAGGTATAGTATTTCATTTGTTAATACAGTTAGTTTTCTTTAATTTTCTTTTTGAAAGAAAAGCATGAGAAAACAAACAAACAAAAATCCCCACAAAAAAAACAAAACAAAACAAAAACAAACAAAAAAAAAAAAAAAAAAAAAAAAACAAAAAAACAGGACCCACACTGTAGCACTGAAAAGCAGGAGGAATATTTTCCCCACACACAGTCACTCCCTGTGCCACAAGTGCCATTAAATAGCAGCACTGCTCTCACTAACCCCATGCACATGAGGACATTTATTCCAACAGCACTACTGTTGAGCAGCAATGCCAGCACATTTCCCTAGGAGCCGAGACATTCCTTCAAATGCTTGTTACACTTGGTACCCCTGTTCTAACAACGAGCTTTCAGAACTGCCCAAGACACGACGGAACAGTAGCACACTGTAAGATTTAGTAATGTTTTAGTTTAATGAAAAGAGCGCATTATTTCTATTCATATTTCTTCATACATATTTCATTTTTAGCTCAGCTAATGCACGAGTCTTTTTTTAATCCTGTGAAAATACCTGGTATATGAACAAAAGCAAACATGTTTTTTTCCATACCATTAGTTTCTGCAAATTTCTGAATATCAGCCAGAGTTTTTAGTTCTTTCCTTGGACAAGCTGATACACACAAGGCAAGAGACTTGATCTTCTGATGTACTAGATCAATATTGCATGGATCCAAGAAGAATACATACCTAGGGAAGGAAAAAAGGTAAATTATTTCTATTTGAATTAACAATTACACTGAGCAAAATTTCAAACTGTAGGATTCAGTCAAGACTGATTCACTCTACCCAGAAACATAGTAAATTTCATATTATCATAACTGTGTGGATCAAAAGAATTTATGTACTCAACCTATGCACCACAAGTATATGGGCATTTATATACTTCTGGATCACACAGAAAGGATGCTTAACTCTACCTGATTGAAGTCCATTCAAATGGTGCTATTCCTAAAAACAGCAATACTCTTACCATGCCTTTTCACAAATAAGAGCCCAAACATTCACAAACCTTCACTCCAACTTTAAACTTGACTTCAAGGTTTCCAAGTTTTTCTAAAAAGACCCAAAAAACTCCATAAAGTTATTCTTTTGCTGCAAAAGGACAAAGTCCCTGGCTGTTTTAATGAAAACACATAACACCAGTAATCAAGAACAGCTTCTTAGTTTAGATCAATTTTCCACACCATACGACTGAACACATTACTTTAATATTTACTTTGAAATAAAAATGGTTCAGATATTTCAACAGAACTATCTAATGCTCAACGGCAGTATTTTAAAGAGATTCTATGTTTTAACTTTCCACAATGAGTCACTGCTGTTTAAAAACCCAATGCATGAGGTACATATTATAGATCCTTAGCTAACATCTTGGCTGTACACATTTCATCACAAACACTAACCCTGCAGAACTGACCACTGATGGTATAACACAGATGAAGAATGCCTTTCTCTTTGGAAGTTGAACAAGTCTTTCAAATTCCTGCAATTCTGGTGATACACTACACATTAGAACACTACCTACATATTTTCTAACATCATCATAAGAAATCAATACCAAACCAGCATATAAAATGCCATTTCTATTTTTGCAGTCCTCAGGATGGGAATTCATTCTGTAATCAGTAAAATCCCTTCTATTCCTAGAAAGCACTTAGGTCCTGCCTGAACAACTTCAGTCTGTACACTAATTGCTGTCTACTGTTCTATTACCCAGTGTCAGTATACAAGAATGATAAGCATGTAGTACAGTCTTACTTCCTGAAAGTCCATCAAAACCTGTGTAATCTAAGTCAACTGTAATGTGGTAATGACCTGCATTCTTAAAACATTCCCTTTCCTTGTCCACATCTCAGTGAAAATCATCCACTGCTATTTCTCATTTTTTTTACTTACACACACAACCCATCTCAGGAATCCATAGACCACTGAACCCTGAGAAGCAAATGCAAACATGAAAATTCTGCCCCGCAGACACACTTAAAGTAACTGTATGAGAGCAATAAGCTACAGTTTTCCTTTATTTCAAAGAAAACACTCTTGAGTTAATACCAAGACGTTCAAGAGTTGTCCTAACTGGACACTCCTGTCAAAGCTTCTACTTCATGAGGGCAAGTTCCTGCAGTTGCTATTCTATACTATAAGGGTGCATGGAAGAAGAATGTCTGTTCATTTGAGGTAATTTGGTCAAAGAAGCTAAAAAACAGAACTTACAGAGTCAAACCTAACCCATGTGGTAAGGGAGGTTAGGATAGGAACAAACCCAGCCAGTCACATTAATTGGTAAGGTTATGTGGATTATGAAAATCATTAACTTTCAATAAGACTATCTGGCTAAGCACCTTGACAAACTGAGATGATGAGGAAAAGGAAGGAGACACTCAGACATGAAAGTCCTAATAGACATAGTAATCAGAAACAAACCCAGTAAGTCACAGCAATTGATGGGCTATCAAGAAACTGCAGGCAGGGATTACGCTGGAAAGGATGCAAACCCACTGGTACAGAATGCAGGAGGGGTCAGTGGGACTGTGCCAGCTGCTGAGGAAGTGTGCATGGGACAGGGTGGCAGACAGAAAGGGGGGTAAAAGGGACAGTTCCATGCAAACTGGTGTTGGTCAGTACACTGTCTGACTGATCCCAGCATCTGATCACTGCAGTCTGTCATATCCTATTACTAAATCCTTTAACTCTCTCACTCTGCATAGTTCCAGTCTCAGTCCCATGTGCATGGATGCTGCAAGTCCTGCAGGGATTAAGTGCCAGCTACTTGGGAGACCGGCATGGGCACAAGGGATTCGGTGCCAGCAACCAGAATCAGACAGGGGGTTTGTGGGCCCCAGCTACAGAAGTGAGTGGGGTCTCAGTGCCAGTGACTGGGGCAGAGAGGGGTCTTGGCAGTGGGCTGCTAGGGTGGGAAAACTGTGCATCTGAAAAAAAACAAAAAAAAAAAACAAAACAAAACAAAACACAAAAACAAAAACAAACAAACAAACAAACAAACAAACAAAAAAAAAACCAAAAAAACCAGTTACAGAGGTGAAGGACAGAGAATAAGTGGTCACAGCCCATGTGGTGCTGGCTGTTGACAGGGGCTGGGCATCTGTACCTTCCCCAAAGCTCACAGGACCTGTGAGTGTAGGGTGCCTGTGGTATGAGCGTGTGAGTGTTTGCCAGTCAGCACCACGCTGGATCAGCTGCTGAGTAGGAAGAACTCAAGAGAAAAATACGGGGCAGGGGTCCCAGGTGGGCAGAGATGCCGTGCTGGTACTTGAGGGATTCACAGACCTATGTGAGCTTGTCAACCTGGAAAGTGTCATATGTCTGTGCCTTGCCAGAATATTTTGTAAAATACTACCATTTTAACTTAAGTCTGGAAGTTCAGAAATGCAACTCAACTACAGCATCACACGCAGTTTTGACACAAGTGTGCTGTGCTGGCATACACTTAAATAGGCACATGCAATTCAAACACTGCACTGCAATTGCAGAGGCAGTCCTGACAGAAGTAAAGGAGTTGCACAGAAAACTTCAAGCTCTCAAATCTGTGGCTTCAATCCGTAGTCTAGGGACACAGAAATAAGATTTTTGTTCAATTTCTAGCAGCTAAAACAAGAATCAAAATGCCAGGCACCAGCATTACAGAAGAAAAGGTTAATTTTACTTTTGTTTATAAAGCTTACTTATAGAAAATAAGTGATTTTACTGCAGAAAATTTCATACTGTGTTATCACAGAACAGGTTTTCTTTCCTCCTAGAAGAATATACTTACACGCTTTGTGCTGCAATTTCAGTTATTTACAATCAACAATAGACTAATTTGTTGATAACAATATAACTTATATCAGCAACACAAAGACTGAAGTAAACAAGGCAATCACACTGTTAGAGATGCTTCAACACTGCAAATGAAGATGTGTTTGCTGTATGAGAATCAGTACAGCAGACTTGCAACGTCTTTGTGCATCTTTATGCATAGCAGCTTTCCAGTACTCAGAGTGAGCTTATGAAAAAGAGGGGAAGTGACTTTTCACACAGACAAATAGTGACAGGACAAGGGGGAATGGCTTTAAGCTAAAAGAGGGTAGGTATGGAATGACGGAATCTTTTAGGTTGGAAAAGACCATTCAGACCATCTGCTCCAACTGTAAACCCAACACTGCCTAGTCCACAACTAAATTATGACCCTAAGCACCACATCTACATATTTCCTAAATACCTCCAGGAACGGTGACTCAACTACTCCCCTGGGCTTGATAACCCTTTTTGGTAAAGAAATTTTTCACAATGTCCAATCTAAACCTCCTCTCACACAGCTTGAGGCCATTTCCTCTAATCCTGTCAATTGTTACATGGGAGAAGAGACTGATCTGCCCCCTTTCCACAATTTCCTTTCAGGTAGCTGTAGAGAGCAGTAAGGTGAAACCTGGAGCTAATAATCTGAACATTAACAATAGTTAGAACAAACAAAGCTAGCGTCTTAAATATTGCCTAAAAATTAACAGCTAGAGTGCACAGCCCATGCTCTCGTGGTATTTGAACTGTAACAAACATATTACAATGTGGACTACAGAATACTGCTATTGGTATGGACTGTCATGTGAGGGAGTTTGGACTGAAGGGGAATAATTGCCCGGGTTGTTATTTGCTCAGGTTCCCTTTTTCAAGCCACACAGATCAAGCTATCAAACATCATAATTGATCTGTGCCAATAAATCTATTGAATCAAGATGAGAGCCTAGCATCAACAACGTCTTTAACTGTAGGGGCATATGCAATATCACTCAACCAAATTCTCTGCATGCTTGCTTGCAAATTCTCCCTGGGTTTTCCCCTTACCTAAACCCCAGTTTCTGGGGTCAAAGGCATTTGTTAAGGCAGAATGATATATTCCCTATAGCAACATATGCACATCTCCTTATACTGGAGTAGACAGCAAAAACTGAATTCTGTCCAAGTAGCATTGGTGATGAAAAATCAGACTGAACTAGTATTTCAGGGACATACATTTGTCTGCCATGGACATCATTCGTTTGCAAATAAAACATCACTTTTTAACCCCCTGATAACTATCAGAACTTGTAAAGGAGCTTACTTGAAGCAGATAGGTTTAATTAGAATTCACTGCTAGAGTGTAACCCCATGTCTGATGCCAGAGCACAGATTATTAAAGTGTGCTGTGATTTCCGTGGTAAAAACAACAAGATGCCTGATCCACTCTTTGTTGATGAGATCAAATTGTAAAATCCTCCTTCCCAAAATTTCATCTCAGTGGTTTCCGCATATTTGATGTACACAGAGCAAATCATATCCCTGTGAGGACTGTGCTCTTCACCCTTACCACACAGACTTCCATACCCACACAGGCCACATCCATTTCATTTCCACATCACAGTGCCTATGGGTTGCTGTCACGTACAAAGAAGAAAATGTTATTTTTACAGATGATTTAGCTTTTCTGCCCTTGGATTGGGAAATGAAAACAGAATTACCCTGCAAGCAAAATGAAATAACTCCATGTTTTCAGAACCACATTTGTGGATCCTAAAGTCCTCCCTCTATACACAAACTGAAATGTACAAGCAGGAAGAAAAGCTTATTTTTACAGTCTGTCTGAAAAGGACTCCTATAAAAATAGAATGAAATACTCCCATGAACTGCACCTCAGACACTGTAGAAACTCCATCTGCTAGAGACAGATGCAAAGCAGATAGCTTTTTAAATTTGCTTGGCAATTTTCAGAAGAAACTATAGGGTGTGAGAGAATGAAGGATCACTCACTTATATAAGAACCAATCTCTTCCAAAACTGGCTACCCTGGACTGTACCAGGCACTTCATGTGAACAGTCAATCTGCCTTGATAGAAGCTTTTCTGTTACTCTCAGGCAAATAGAGATGATGATATTCCATATAAGTGTATCTATTCATTTGCTTAGGTTGTGCCTCAAGCCACGACATCTTTGGTACAAAAACATAATCCTTTTAAACCTCATTAAGACTTCTTAATAAACAACAGGCTGTCTATTAACTGTGTTAAAAATAGTCTCTCTTTTTATTCGCTGTCTTTTGAGCTTGCCTTTACAAGAGGAAACCACTAAGCAGTGGTAGATGTTTCTCCACACGTTGGCCTGATTTGTGTCACAAGTAGGAGAATATTACTATAGTAATTATTACATTTCAATAAGGTATCTAAATTTCTCCACCTTCCCATGAACTCAGACACCATTTCTTTCTAAAGGCAAGTTTAAAATTATGATTTTAGAATTTGCATTTTATCTCAGAATAGCAGAATGACAATTTTGTATTGAATACACATGGGTTTAGAAAGCACTAAAATGTTTATGTAAAAAAATATAGGAAAAATATGCATCATGAATTTTAAGTCTTTCATTTCTCCTGGAAGATGGGATTAGATTAAGAAATGGGGGGTTGTTCGGCAGAAGAAATCTGTAAAATATTTCAGGCCATTTTATTTATCTCAAATCCTTCTGGTAACCACCAATTACCCTGTCACATTAAATCTTAAATCAGGTTTTTAGTGTGGCAACTCCAAATAGGTAGATCTTAAGTATCCTTCCAAAATAATTTATTCAAATCATCGATTTTCTGTTAATCTGAAAGTATGAAGCAAAAGGTTATCATACTCAGAAATTAATAACTTTTTAGTTCTCTGAAGGAGTCAACAGTGAAAGAAATATCTTTTTTTTTTTTTTTTTTTTTTTTTTGGTCTGTTAATACCACTGTTCTATGGTCAGGCTAAACAATTTACTTTCTTAAGTCACCCACATTGTACAGGTGCAGTCTGGGCACCGACTGGCAAACAGACCTCAACAGATGTTTTAAACCTGTAAGACCAGAATTTTTGTTAGTTCTCCAGTACTATTACTGCAGTAGGGTTTTTCTGTACAACACATGGGAAATACCTGAACTGTAAAGTATGGGTTTTAACATGACACTGCTTAAAAGTTTTGTGCATTTTCTCCATAAGTCACTTGCACATATTCTGCTCACATTTTTATGTGTTAGATATATCTCATCTCCCCCTTCACCTAGTAGCAGAAACTGTGTATATAACATCAAAAGCAAGCCTTTCTAAACTGATATCAAAGGCCAGCTCCTAAATCTGAACATACTTGTCACACATAAAACTCTTGAAACAAAATAGACTCTTCAGCGGCCTAATACAATATCCTACATGAAGTGGATACCAAGAAAAGGTAATTCCTACATGTCTTAGCTATACTCATACTGCACATCTGTCAATAAACACTCTGCAAGTACTGCTGCTGGTTGTTACAAGAGATTGTTGTCCTCTAAGTGAGAGAAGTGCCAAAGGACAAGGAGGAACGAGTTAGCATATCCTTTTTCCCATTTTATTGAAAACCACTCTCAAAGGAAGAAAGGTTTTGCCTTTCCTGGTTTACAGAATGCAGCAAATGAGTCACATACTTACTTCTTGTGTGTAAGGTCCAGACCACTGTTGACTATTCCCTCCACCTTGACATTTTTCTGTCCACAGATATTTCCATAACTGTCATATCCTGAAAGCAGTCTTGCAGCTGCTCCTGTAGCTATTGAATAGCCACAGATAAAACCCTGGGGGAGGAAAAGAAAAAAAAAAAACAACAAACCACAGTTTAGCAATATTTTGTTTGGCAGCTAGGAAAAGTTAGTTTTATTAATTTGCTTCTAAGCAGAGGTTGTCTAAATTTTTTTTCGGACTGTAAAAGGAAAGACTAGGACCATCATAGAGAAATGTTGTGCAATGACAAAATTGAATGTAACTTAGAAGAGGATTCAGATATCCAACACTGGATATTATACAAGCACAGTTAAGATTCCTGTAGGTGTTTTTTTTTGATAGTCATATTGTCAGCAAGTTGTGCATGAAGCAGAAGGGAGACCAAGAGCAGGCAGAGAAGGAGAGCTAGCTACAAACAGAGCTGGAGCTGTCAAGGATTACTGTGCATCTTAGAGAATTCCACATACTCCAGATTTTCTTGCTTTTGGATTTTTCCTTTCCTTCGGATTACTTGCTTTCAAAGAAGAGGCAGAATGAAGAGGCCTATCTAACACAAGTTTCTTTTAAGGAACTGCTCTTAAAACAAGCAACCATGTCAAGGCTACTGTGGTTCCAGATGCTAGACTTAAATGCAGGAAGGAAACAGGCACAAAGCAAGATGGCTCAGACAGTGTAACGTGGAAAATACCAACATTTAGGCAGGTCTTGCTGTGAACTTTCAGACACATTTCACAAGCAAAACCAAGATCAAGATGGTGATTGTGCAAACAGGAGACTGGCACAAAAGCATCATTAGCACCACCACTGACAGGGAGAACTGAACCATCAGCTCACTCCACTGCCATCAGTTAACTTGTTTTCACATGTGAGACAAGCTAAGATTTGAGCAGCTGAGACAAATGTGTGAAGCAATAGACGGCAGTGGCAGGATCAGATGAGATGATGACAACAGGTAAACTGGGCAGTGAAAATGTGGTTTTAAAGGTGTGAAGATACAGCAGAGTGACCTTCTCTAATGGACAAGCTATCATTAGAGAAATTCCAGACAGTAAGCCAGTCATTATGTTCCTCTTGCTAATGCACTTACAGACTTAATATTCAAGCTGAGAACAAAGGCAAAGTGAGCAAAAGGCAATCACTAGCAATAATAATTCAAGCTGATTTTCAGCACTCACTTGTAATTTCTCAGATCCCTTACTATTCTGTAAAGGACATACTAGTATGCATTTTACATACAGCAGTCCTCAGGTTCTTGGCTGGTTCAAGAATTGTTGTCTTTATACACAGGCAAATCATGCAACCCCTTCTCTATCAAAGCTAATTTACAAGTGTGCAGAGATGCCCTCCTGACTTGTCATGGCACCTGACCCTTCAAATGAAATCCCCTAGAACAGTAATTAATAAGGCATGTGACCCAATAGGATAATTGCTCTGTATATCATATTGCTTAGGAAAATTCATGTATAGCAGAATTATTACTGGGGAAACAGGTAAGTATGAACGAATAACCAGGGAACATCAACAAAGCCAGGAAAAAATAAAAAACAAACACAAAAGAGACAGACTTGTTTCAGGAAGTAACATACGTTTTGCAATTTTAAGATAGTCACATTACAGTGACACTGTAATTGATATGATTTTAAATAACCTTTACAATTTTTGCATTTGAAGCACAGCCGTTGACAAACACCCTGGGGAAAGTAGAAGAAATTTTTCAATGGAATTATTCCAAGCACCACAGACCAAGGGACAGCAGAAAAGAAGGCTGACAGCATCTAAGCCCCAAACCCCTAAGGACTACTGCTTGTAACACAGCAGTACAAGACAGCAACAGACATTCTCTGTTTAAGAAGAATGGCATGAAGCAAAACAAGATGAAAAGAAGTGTATTGCTAGTTTTCACTAATCTGCAGCTCTCACAGGTCTGTTTTTCTAATATTAAAGTCTAGAGTGTTGTGAGGCTGACTTGAGAAAGATGATGGCTTCATCACACAGGACAGAGCTGGTATAACTTTGAAAGAAAGATCTTATCACTACTAGTATGGCTGTTAACAGTAGCTGCTTCTACCAAGTATCCAAGGAAAATGAAAAGGCAACAAAAAAACAAACCAACCAAGCAAACAAAATAAAACCAAAAACCAAAAAAACCAACCCCCCAAAAAAGCAGTCAACTCTTGGATATTCAGAATCTTTGTTTCTCACAAAAAGTTTACTGTGATTCACAGAACTGTTTAACCAGACTCAAAGCTCTCACCTCTCGGGCATCCACAGCCCCATAAAGAACAAGTGATACAAGTGATACATCAAGTGATACATCACCATGATGGAAATCACTTACCAACGAAACTGGAAGGGAAGAGGAGCTGAAGAAATAATTGGCACAAACTATAAATTATGGATCCCTACCAAGGACATACTGCCCATTTCTGTTCTACAGACAATGGCTGTCATGCAAAAATACCCTGACCTTTCCCAGTGATGAAGTTAGTGAAGGGCTTGAAAATTCCTTTCTTATGATGCAAACACTTTAACTACATAAAAGTTACAGAATTCTCTGAGTTTTACTCACCATTCCTATGCAGAAGAGGATGAATAAGAGCAGCCACGGTACATCTGTGCAGCTGTGTTCCTCCAGAGGCTTCCACTCTCGCTTGGAGCTCTTGTGTGAGAAGAGAGAGATGAGGTTAACAACACTTTCATTGTCTGCTCACAATAAAAAAAGGCAGAAAATTATTCTACAGGGCATTAACATACCGCAGGAGGCATCTTTAAGTTCTGAGATAGCTGAAACAGTTTGGTCAGAAGATTTAAAGAGTAAGGCTAATGTAAGATTCCAAAAGAAGTGTTTCCACAGGAAGCCAGATCAACAAACATTATTTATCCAGAAAACAGGTAATTTATCCTGGAATTTACAAATATTTATCCACAAACCAGGTTACTTTCACTTGACTTTTTATTAACATAAAACAGAAATTAATGGCATGAAACTGACAATATCTCTTATTTGAGTCTTCCACAGCTACCTTTCAGTAACCTGATTTTCAAGAAGGATAAAACGTTAAACTTCTCAAAAGCCCCTAAGTTTCCAAACACTATTGGCAGGTTTGACGATTGCAGTGCATGTAGAAAGGAGGTAATAAATTGGTCTTTAAGGAACGGTTCTCCACCTGCCACAGGGCAGCTGAGCTTAACATTTCAGTGAAGAAATCCCTAGCCTATTTTGCCACGGTGCCAGAAAGGAAAGTTGTGTCCCTGAAGGTTTAAATACTCAAAGATGGAGGCTCTACTGCAAAGTATAAAGAGGCAGTTGTAAGCAATTCAAGTAGTTTGCTGCTCACGAGGTAGAAGTTCTCAAGCGTTTATACACTGCTAAGATAATTAAAGTCTGTTGAAAAGAGTCACCTAGGCAAAAAGGTTTCAGGAAAAGAAAGAGCATTAGCTGTAGTACAAAACTAAGCATATCAGAATTTGTTTATTACAACAAAATCACTCATTACAGACAAGCTTTATCAATTGGCTCCCAAATACTAAGTCTTCAAGTACGACTCCTGAGACCCCAAAAATGTACACATTTTTAATCCTTGAGGAAGAAAAGGAGATTGATGCAGGGAGAACACAAAACAGTTCTCTCCAGGGACAGAGCAAAGGGGACAACCTATACAGAATTTCTTTTTTTTTTTCTCTCAAGACTCTGAAGCATCTTCAGGATTTTGCTAACAAGGTAGCAAACATCAGTACTGAATGAAACCAAAATGGCTGGATGAAATGTCAACAGCTTTTGTCTCTACTATGTATTTTGCAGATTTTTAATCAAAAAAAGTAATAGCATGTAATGTACATGATATAAGCAAGGTGATTTTTTGGTATTCATGACTTTGCCTTTTGTTATTACACAAGCACAAAGCAAATACTTTTCAAATACTACTATTACAAAGCTACAAACTGGGTAAATACAAATTAAATCCTGCATGCATCAGGCTCAAAAACACACAGTTTCCTAAGTCATCTGACTTTGCATTAGGGAATTCCATGTTACTTTTGCAATATTTTGTTAAGGAAGCTCCACTTACAGATATGATAAATATAATTTTAATTCAAACTATGCAAACTTACTGTGAGCTTTAAACAGTCAAGCTTCTTTAGATTTTACTCAATAATCAGTAGTGAAGGGTGCTAAAAGGTCATATTATGCACCCTACTACCCACATTCAAAAAAAAATGTCTTCTGATCCTGGCAGTTTACACTTAGCTCTAACACACTATTCAGACTTAACATTTACAACATGATTGTGACATTTATGTTGTTATAATTAGCATAATCATAATTGCAGAAAATACGCAAGGCTTCTTGCTTCCTGTTCCTAAATTCCCTCCAAGAACTCTGGATTCTTCAGAAACTGACTTTTATTCACAAACAGCAGAGACAAAGTTCAGCTTTAGCCGTGTGGTCTTAAAAGTAAACTGCCCTTGGCAAAAGAGGGAGCAATAGATTGCTCTGCACACCGTGCTTTGTTTGTTTTCTTGGTTGGGGTGTTTTTATCCTCTCTGTACCACCTGCAAACAAAATCTTTTAATAGGATTTTTAAAAGCCTCTGCCAAGGATTTAGGTTGTCTGACCAGTCACATTTACCATAAGTAACAGTTACCATAAGTGATCCATTTTATTCACTAAGTGGACTGCAATTTACACGTTAAAAAGAAACCTAAAATGCCATAATGTAGCACATGGTTAGGAGGTTACACAGGGAAATTAATTCTGGGTCTTACTGTGCTACAAAGCATTACTATATAAAAAACAAACAAACAAACAAAACAACAACAACAAAAAAAAACAACCATAAAAAACCGACCAACAATCAAAAAAAAAAAAAAGGCAGGAAGGTATTTTAAACAAAGAATATTCTTGGAGACAACTCAAAAAGCACTGGATACTTACTAACTTTCAATTTAACCACCTAGCATAGTAAAAAGGTATGAAATTAAACATGTTTAAAACAACACCCATCTTCGATAGCCTGTGCAATCTTTCTTCTCTCCAGTCCTCGCTACAACCCAAGCTAGCTGAGCTAGCTGCCATTATCTATCTGCTATTTCCTTCTCAGCTGCTTCCTTGCATTCTGGATTCCTACTGAATCTTGGTTTTAGCTCCACAGTCCTTTATTCTTGTCTTTGATGTCGGTATTCGTGTCTCTGCAGAGACTGCTTCCTGTCCACCCTACACCCTTAGGCATTTACTCAGACTGTGATATTCATGCTTTGGCAACACTAATTGTTAATCTATGGCCAACATAAGGTTTAACAAATGCTGTTTGTTCTGCAGTCTGCAAACTATGCTTTGTCTCCCTCGTAACTGAAATACCATATCATGTCAGCAGACATGCTTTGCCTGAAATCCTAATTCAGCACTTCTACCGATTTTAGCCTTTCTTCCAGATGGATTAAGAGCCTACAGTATTTGCTTATGCAAGAAAGATAAATAACATAGAGAGGAAAAAAAAGAACTTTTTGGAATTTATTTATTCATTTAAAGTTTTCTTTTCAAATGCTATGCTCTCTAAGGATATTCTTGCCAGTAAGAAAGCTCAGGTCAACCTGTACTGACATGAAAGCACAGAGAATCAGGAGCACTATCAGTCAAAAATGGGACACTGGCAAAAGAGTCTCTCTCCAAGACAAATTTGCAGTTTGGGAACACTTTTCCTGCCCATAACAGCTTTTCTGCGGTGATTTTATGAGTTATTTACTTAAGAACCCAAATGAGTGTGTTCATAAGTTTACATCTGTCCATTTTGCACAAGACTTAGCAAACTCAAAACCAAATCAGAACCCCTTGGTGCTGCAGTTTTACAATTGCATCTTAATACTGCACACATAGAAAGTCAGATGTCTACAGTTAGGTGTTCTCTTGCAGACATGAAATATGAAGAACGCCAGCACCCTAGCTGAATTTAGCTTTTCTAGCTAAATTCAGAGCTTCACAGTCTCAAGACAGCATGCACTGGTATGCAAACGCAAAATAAAGGGAGGCTATTTTCTTGGTATTCGTTGCATCCAATCACTCCAAAACAAATACAGAAACCCCTCCTCCAGATTTCTTTTTCCAAAACTAGCATAGCCAAAACCAGTGGTTACCACCTTCACTGTTAACTGTAACAGCAGCAAATTTACAGTGCCATACAACACTCACCTGTCCTGACCAGAGTGCAACACAAACAGGAGCACAAGAAAGTGTAAGAACACAGCACATCACCAGGAGACTACAGATGCAGGGAGCTACAATTTATTTTAAACACAAAATGCCCCATGAAATGTAAAATCTGGGAGTGATGTGACTGAAGCAAGAGGCCTATTAAATAACATCTGCAGCATTGTAAGTACAGGTAATCAAGCAGCGTGTAAGCAGCAAAGATGTTGTGAATGAGGTAAGGATAAAGATGGAATTTGCCATCAACTGAGGACGTTGCTACACCCATGATTAAAGCAGCAGAAAGAAGTAGTCTCGGTGATCAGATGGCATGCTTCAAGAAGAAGAAAATGAAGGTACTAGTGAGGCAGATGGGCTGAATTAAGGGCAAGCCAGTGAATAACTAGCATGAGTAACAATCACTGGATGAAAAGGAATTGCAGGGAGAGGTCATACTCTAGGCTTTGCTTCAGCTAGCAAGCATAAGCTAGCAGCTGGAGAGTAGAGGACTATTCCAATTTGCATATGAACACCCAGGTTGTAAGAATAAAGTCACAGTTTCATTCAGTTAGCAGAGGACAAAAACAAAACCAAACTAGAACAAACAAATACAACCAACACATTTTTTCAGCCCAAACCAATTCTCATAAGAGACCCAGGATGAGGAACATCTAATCAAAACCCTGCAGAAAGATTCACTAGTCCTGAGGAAGGGCAGTCTTGCAAACCACTAATCCATCTCCAGGATGTCCATACACAAGTGTTAAAACGTCCAGAGAAGACAAAATTTAAAGCCATGTCCACAGGCAGCAAAGCCAAGCAGTGTTATACTTTGGGAGATACCATGATAGTTACATGAGCTCTGCCATTCTGGCTAAAGAAGAGTCTCTCAAGTGCAGATGCTCCAAATTCCTGGAAGGTCCACGCTCAGGACAAATGGCTCATCACCCGTATTTGTAAGTCATGCTACATAAAACCTTACATGCAGATGAAAAACAGTGATTCAATATTCTTCTACTTCAGCATTTGGTTTAAATCAGTTCCACTTCCAGTCGAAATAGGAGAAAATAAGACAGAAAAGTTGAAATATTTTTTTTTAACAGAGATGCACACAAATAATTTTGACATTCTCTTTTTTAAGAAGCAACATATTGTTTTGGTTTAGTTTCTTTTTTTCTTTCAATATGGTTCTAATACAGAATGAAGATGCTTCAAAACATCCAGTTTTCCATTTGCAGGAACTGATAATAAATTTTCTCATTTTCTACACTTAGAAATGGCCAATTTCTTTCTACTGAACACTGAATGCAAGGCATAGCACTTTGATTCATCCACCTAAACAATCAGGCCTAGATTTACAAAGGTTTTTCAGATCAGCATATTCAAGCACTTCAGCATTTGACCCATCCTCCCCTTAGCAGCTCGTATGACCCTTTGAGGGTGTGACTTTTCAGACCACTTGGGATTTCTGAAACTTTTGTTGGTTCAGTTGGTGGGTTTACAGTACTGCCAGAGACAGAATCTGTGCATGTAAACTTCACCACTGCTTTCACCATTCATATTCATTCATTTTTTGACCTTTCCTTAAAGGCTGGAAAAAAATTAAAAAATAAATTCATGCTCTCGCCTCAACAATGCACACAGAATTTTTTATCAGTTCAGGTCCTTAGTTTCCATTCCATACTACATCCACCCTCCAATTTTTTATTATCTCAGTCACGACACCAACTGCACAATCACTGAAAGATTTCCTCCCTGCTATAATTTTACAAAATTTAATAAAACTTAAGATGCATCTTCCTTTCATGAAACAGTTGTATTTTCAAACAGTGGTATGTATGAGCACCCGAACTCCCACTTGTTCCTCAAAATGGTGTTTCTCTGTGACCATTCTTTTAAGTGGGATATAGTTTATTTAGTTTTTAAGCACAGAACCCAGCTTAAAACCAAACTGGCAGTTTTAAAAGACTGTTAGGATTGATTTCCTTGGTATTTCTGAATAGCATAATGAGATCCTCTGATATCTCACAAAGGGAAAGTTCTGATCATAGTTCTTCATACAGTGGGAACAATTCCTGATATTTTTTGTTTTCTTTCTTCTCATTCAGGTTTTCTGATATTCAAGAGTAACTCTTAAGAGTAACTCTTAAAGAGACCCTTCCTCTGCAGCAACAGTTTGATCTCAATCTTATATTAAGCTTAAAGGAACACAACAAAATCTTTGCATCATCACTGCTGACTTAGCTGTCACTGCCAAGGTAGCTAAGCTGAATCAATAATTTACAAAATTACTTTTTTGGGGCATGGGAAAGGAACTAATAATTTTCTAAAGGAAAACTGTAACTGTACAATTACACAAATTGTGCAATCTGTGCTAAAGATACTTTTTTTACCAATAGTTTAAATCACTACGAAGAATTACATATGTTAAGTTTTCAAATTGCTTTCATTAATTTGGGGGATTTTTTTACAGAGTCACTGCAGAAAAATTTGAAATATTCATTTTTACAATTTCTAATAAGTTTCAGTAGTGATAGGAAGATACTGAAAATTTTGGGTTGTAAATATTTCACAGTTTTTTAAGGGAAAGGATATTTTTTATTGTACTTTTAAAAAATCTTCAGGGATATTACTACTGATGTTGCAGGTTATGATAATTTGTTATAAAACCACATTCTAAGAACCACATTAACCTCACCACATCCTCTGTTGTTTCATCACCTTGATGTAACATCTGGACTTAGAGTTCATGCAACTATACTTCAGTAAAGGAGAGTAAACAGAAATAACTGCTGTTTGTTTATTTAAATCAGGAACTCAGAAATCATTGTGTAGTAGCTATCTATCTACATGGGAGACAAACAGTCCCAGTGTGCACACAGCATTAATAAATAGACCTTAGAGGCAAAAAAAGGATTCTCATCCTATCTGGGAACTTTGCAGAAACTGCCACAGAGTCCTCCAGCATCCAACTTTCCTAGGACGCTGGCTGATGCTGATAAAGTGCCAAGATTCAACTGATAAGTAACGTTCAGTTTACTCCAACAGCAGAGTGAGTACACAAAACATAAATTTTACATGTACAATGCAAGCTTGACCCTTCAGAGTTGGAGGGTCCATCTGCAATACCGTGCAGGCCACAAAAGGACATGTAAGGGCATGACTCCCTAGGAAATGGGCAAGCCAGGTTAAAAAAGATGATGGTCAAGAAGTCATCCAGTTCAGAAGTTGTCCTGAAAGCTACATTTAAAACTGCACCTTCACATGTGGTTGAAACATAACCACATGGGGGGGGGGGGGGGAAACCCAAACAAAAAACCACCAGTTCTTGAAACATTTATTAGTGTTTCCCAGTGACTAGGAGATGATTCTTACTCATCTTAAATATCTTTACAAGCTGAAGAACAATACAAGTCATGGGCTGACCTTTACCAGTAAGCATTCCACCTATCAATAAGAGGAGTCACAACTTGCTAACACAACTTTACCAAACTGTTTCCAGCACAAGAATGTAACTTTCCACGTGTAACAGAGAGCATGGCATTTTTCTGTACAAGGCATGGAACCCTTTTCTACACTTTTCAGATGTTTAAAAGGATAACAAGCAGCAACTCTGTATTGTCCTAATGAAACTTCTTCCACCTCTGAATAGATCTTAATCCTAGAGCCTAAAGAGAAAGAGGAAATGAGTCTTGACCCCAAGCATTAACAGTTGAGCATGTTTTCAGAACTCTCTAACCTGAGACCTAAAACAAATTATATGCCCCCTAGTTCATAATCAGAAGCCTTTTTGACACAGAATCATAGAATCTGCTGAGTTGGAAGGGACCCACCAGGATCACAGACTCCAACTCCTGGCCCTCCACAGGGCACCCTGAGAATCACACCATGTGCCTGAGAGCGTTGTCCAAACACTTCTTGAATCCAGACAGGCTTGGTGCTGTGACCACTTCCCTGGGGAGCCTGTTCCAGACACCAAATGAAGCTATCCATTCCTCTCCCATCACTATGAATGTCAAACTGCAGTGAATAAGATGACTGGTAAGCTGCATCTGACCACTTCAGAGTGGTCAAAACATAAATGGTACCAATTACAGATGTAGACTAAAGTGTGTCTCACTATAAATACAAATTAGTAACTACTTCAAGAGCATTTGCCTGCATACACAGCCAGCTTAGCAGGTAATGACTGATCTAAACAAGTGTGTAAAATGTCTGAATGTAAAATTAAAATCTAGCAACTTGTTTCGCCTTTTCAAACAAAAGCATTAGCTTTTAAACCTGTTAAATACACTGCATGAAGGAATTCATACTGAGAGGGAGAGAAAAGACATGGACATTTTCTAACACCTTCACAAATAAAGAGTCTAGAGTCCCTGACAACATTAATATGAAGGTCTAGGTTTGTCAGCTCTAAAGAGCATTAAGTCTGTAATTGTTCTACAATCTTCTGTTATTTTGAAGACTGTAAACTGGCTCTCTACATAAAATTTTCATGTGGTGAATGCCCTGTTTTAAGTGTCCAGAAAAAAGTCCTGAAGCATCAAAACTATTATCAGTTCATGACTCGACCAGACACGTTACATTTTTAAAGAAAACCCCCAGTTTACTCCACCATGAAGTCTAAGAACACTGTGCACAGCTGACTCCATTAAAACATTCACCAAACGTTCACGGACCTCCTGTGCGTGACTTACAGGCATTCAGATAAAGTACCAAAAGGCAGTTTACAGCACTTCATCATGAGTTCAGGTGATCTCCCAGCTTCACAATAAAACCGATTTATTACACAGCAAATTACTGGCACACCTCCATTACTAGAGCAGGAACACACACCAGCAAACACAAACTTTTGCTCTACTAAACTATACCAGTTCCCCAGAAGAATGAAATATGTTGCATCAATAAAAATATCTCCATAAACATACCAAAAAAATTGTTAGTGTAGACTTGGCCTGGATCTGCCTATGGGAAAGAACAGTATTATTGTTCCTACCCCAAAGAGCTTGCTAACAACTGAGTTCTTCTCAGAGTCAGGGGCTTGAGTCGCCCCAGACTTACAAAATTGAAGCAATGTCTCTCACTTCCAGGCACTGTAACTCTATTACAGCTGAGGTAGCAGTCATCTCTTAGAAAGAAGCCCAAACGCGTGGGCAATTCCAAAATGGACTGTATAACAGGGCACACAAGCCACCGTGGAGTCTAACATCCGAGGGTGCTTTTTTTTTTTCTTTTCTTTTTAATTCCTGCTTTGACCTCATTACAAAACACTGTATTTTTCAATTTATTGCATAGCACACACTAGTGACACTTCAGAGTAAGAGCCATATAACAGTACTTTGCATATAAGTACCCACATCCTCATTTTCCTAATGACTCCACCCACATTCACTACTTGCACTTCAACGTCTTGACCACCAAAGCTCAAAGGTCCTGCTATGAAAAGTTTTCTGATGGTATAATACTGCTTTAAAGTTATCCACCAAAGGGTAATGAGTTTATGCTTTGCTTCTCTTCAGAGACTAAGAATACCACCGACTCAGTGTGCCCACATATGCTACTTCATGAACATTCTCGGATGCTACAAACAGTATTTATAAGTTTTTAACGCAATGTCAACAAAACTGAGATCCCATAGGGCATCATATTATTCATGGTGTAAAATAAAGATGTTTACCCTGCAAACTCCTGTGTGGGACACTCCACTCTTGAATGTGACGTGTGCTGTATGTAATCTTCCACTCATCTTGACAGTCAACTCATATTAAACTTTGCTTCAAAACTCCTTTAATACATGCTTCCACCTCAGTCAACAATTTAAATATTTATCTTGAAGCATAGCACAGCTGATTAAACAAAGAGCTGATCAGCACACCTGCTGAGGTTCTGAAGTTTAGAAATCAGGCCATCTGCAGACAAAATACCAGTTTTTAACCCTCTGAGTCTTTAATTACTGTTTCCTTTCTTCATAACCCATTGTTAAGTACCTATCTGAAGGCAGCAATAAGTAAGGACACTTTACAAATATCACAAAAATATTTTTCAGGGGATGAAAATATTCATTTCAATGCATTTTGGGTACTTCCATGGTTCTAAATAACTAATAAAAATCAATTGTGCAAACAAAAACAAAACAACAACCAACAAAACCAAACAAAAAACCCCCACAACATTTCAGTTCTGAAGACATTTTGCACACATCAAGTTACTTAATCACATTTGAACTTTCTGCTTGTATATCAACCAGTTTCACAGAATCTCAAATTTTATTCCTTCCATGCACCGCAAGTCCCAAATTACAGAAACATTTTCAAACTCTGGGCTAGTAAGACATTGCTTAACTACAACACACACTTTGCCTCCAAAGCTTTATCACATGACCTTAACACACACAAAAAAAAACCAAACCAAACCAAAAAACCAATCAAACAAGAAACACAAAAAAAAACCAAACCAACCAACCAACCAACAACAACAAAAAAAAAAAAAAACCCCACAGCAGAGCTCCCCCAATTACTGGTCTCTGCATGAAATGTGGATGACATTCCAGATGAAGAACACTCCATGGGAAACGCTGCCCCTGTTTCTTTGCACTCTCTTCACATGAATTCAAGATGGAAAGACATCAGAGCTCACCAAGAGCCCATGGCCTGCACAGCACTGCTGTGAAAAATAACAACGTTGCCACTTACTAGACACATTCATAGCAGTTTGCTACATGTTCCCTCAAATATATCCTACATTCAAACGGGTTTGCCACGTGAAAATCATGGCTGCTTAAATACCAAGTCCTGACTTACCTACAGGTCCAAAATTGTAGCATAACAAGAAAAAACAAAACAAAACAAAACAAACAAACCACTCAGTGCTTAAATTGGGTTTCTTGTTTTGTTTCTGCAGACCTGTACACAACATTTGGAGATCTCTCTGCTGTAAACAGCAGCTTAAACTACATGGCATTAATTAAGAGCAGGCACATTGTATATTATTTTATATTATGAGGCACAAGTCACCATGTTCTGCTTGCCCTGACTCTCCACCACAGTCTAGCAATATTACTGGTTTAAACAGTGACAGAAACTGGTTTAAACAGTGACTAGAAACTACCATGTAAAAATGCAGTATGGAACCTCAGCTCTCCAATATACGAGCAGTCATCTCCTATTCTTGCAGTGCAATGCACACTGGGTGTCGAAATCATATTAAAGCACAGAAAACTAATCTTTGGGCTGTAGAGCTGAATTTCTAAATGAAGATGACACTTCTCTCTCTTAAATATACATACAGATTTTTCTGGGACCATTGTCACACAAATATACATTTTTATTCCACTTTAAGAAAATGCTTACCTAGAAAATTTTTTAAGAAATAAAAAAAAATTAATTAAAAAAAAGAAAAAAGAAAAAAAATTAAAAAAAGGGGGCTTAGCAACAGGAAGGCAATCATTTCACTGATATTTATTTATGAAGTCTGTGAAACTTCAAAGTGGTTAGAAGACCTAAAAGAACCCTATTATATATTCAACAACATAGACTCTTTCTCTAAAATTTATACACAAAAAGGTCTCAGTACAGTTTCATCGAACAGAGGCAAAAATCAGCAATCAGTTTAATCAGCGGGTAGAAGTCACCTGGCAACACTGCATAAACATTTTTTTTAGAAGCTAAGCCTAAGATTTACACAATTTTCCAACAGCTCCTTTAAGTGAGAAAGATTCAAATACAAAATATCAAAGACACAGTTTATGTTAAGTTAGTTTGCAAGTTCTGATTTTCACAAAAGAACCCACTGAGCTAAGTTCAAAGGCACAAAAATTATAGTCAGCCCAAAGGAGAAAGAGGCATGCACAGTTATTGCAAAGCTTGCCTTCAGAGTAAACAGCATAAAGACAGTTGACAACTTCACTACACAACAAGCAATGCCATCTCTTCATAATGAAAAATAAAAACCATCAGTTGGGTGATGCTGAATGTACCTGCACTATCACTAGCTTAAAAGTCTGATGGCTGATAACATTCTTGATAGATTACATAGATTACAATAACATGAGCTTTGGATATAGCACTCCCTATTAACAAAGCAAGATAATGTTTTCCAAAACTGTTCTCACTTTATCCAAAAAAAAGTCTTATAAGGATGCTACATCCCATGATTGTTCTTAATACAAACTATCACTTCCTGAAGGTCTTAAGAATGAAGAAGTTGATCTCTAAACTACCTGACAAAGTAAAGAAAATAACTTGCTACTTACAACTTTTACGAAGTGACATAACTGAAGGGTAGTCTAAGCCTCAGTAGATGAATTTAAAGAGCACTTATAAGTATCTATGTAGTTGATATATTTCTTTCTATGCTAAGATTGAAAGGAATTACATGCACAGTGCAGTTGCTTGTGACAGCATTTGTAAAAGGACATCTCCTGGTTCACAGGAAACTAACAGAGCTCACAGATCAGAAATGCAGAAAAGTCATCAACAACTTCATGAGACACCTGACTCACTAGCATGTTTTTGGATCCTGCTTGCTTGCTTCACCCTTCACACTGTGTCTGCTTGCTCAAATGGAATCCTCATCTACTGTCAAAGTACTGAACTGAAAGCAAGCTTCCTATCTCCTGGAACTGGAATTCACAACTCATTCTGTTTCTGTTCATCAACACTGTTATTCACCTGGTCTTCTTCCACGGCCATACCCATGCCCACAATGAAACAGGCGTGCTTTGATGCCCCTTATATTCATTTGACTCCAAGAACCTACGACAACTGAAGATGCCGTTGGTGTGCAATTAGCCACCTGTATGGTCCATAACAGGTTAGCAGAGACATTTCACCAGAACTGTGAGGTTTTTTTAAAAGTTAGGAACTTCAGATTTATTCAGTGTTGATCCGATAGCAGACGCTCAAGGGAAAGTTAAAGGATGATCTGTCTTCATCTCCTCTAACAACGGGAAGTTCTTACAGTCTTTCAAAAACCAAGGCTACCACTAAAACCACTGAGAATAACGTGTGCTTTGTTTTTTCCAGTCATGCCTCCAGTTTCTATCAATATTTCAAGCTTCTCTCACACATATCTTGGATTAAGTCACTAATGTAAAAAGCTACAGGGATAAAATTCACACAGACTTTCCCAATCCCAACACAAAGACCTCAATAAGTTGCCTTGTTTTCTACAAGATGTTACCAAAATAAACACTTTTTAACTCCAATCAGCCACTTTAACTGCAGAACAGCAGGAAGGAAGAATGGATTATGTATTACAAATGTCCCATGAGAAAGCAGTTTAAGGTCTGCCTCTCCCCACAGGCAGATCATGATCTATGTCTGTCTGTTCAGATATAACGATGAAAACCCTATGAAACTGTGCTATAAACTAGATCAGCAGAGCAATCTGAGTTACACTGTAGTGCAAGTTTTCTTACTAAAAAAAAGCCTGTTACAGATTACTTTGAACAAATGGATTTACAGTGCAGCCTAACAGTTATGGTGACATAAGAGTGATGAACTCCAAAAGTTACCTCCTGCAAATCCAATTTTATAATGGATTAATTATGTAAGATAACAGAAAATATCACTGATGAAGGAGAAGAATGAAAAGCAAGAGAAGAGAATACTTCCATTCAACCAGAGACTCCATTTTTGTACTTCAATGAAACTAAAGATCTGAAAGAAACTTAATTGTTGTATCAACTCAGAACTTCAGCACCATTTGCTCAAGAGGTGTGCACATTAGATAGAGAATATAATTTCCAAGACAGCACACACCAAAAAAAACCAAACCAAACCAAACCAAAAAACCAACCAACCAAAAACCCACAAAAAAGGGGAAAAAAACCCAAACAAACCAACCACAAAGAAAAAAAACCATCCCCACCAAACCAGAACAACCTCTATCAAACATAAGCAGAAACATTTTAACTTTCATTGCACAGCAGATCCACAGTGAAGGAGATGCACCCAGACAGAAGCACCCATCTTGAGAAAACACCTATCTTGTGATAAAGATATGGCCAAGAGTGGGCTGAAATCACATTAAGGTATTGACAACTAACAGCCATGCCAAACAGGAGACACACAGCGGTGGGGTTTCTGTCTCCTGTCCTTTACAGGTCTTCATCTCATATAGGTCAGCACACTCTGGCTAAAGTAAAATTCAAAAAAATTCTTAGGAAGATCTGGTCATGGTAATTAATTATGAGCACCCAGACTGCTTTAAGACAAGTGCTAAGATGCAGTGGACACTGCACAAGCTTTTCTCATCAAGCTCAAGATTCAAGATGGTGATAGTCAAGAGACAGCAAGCACAAAAATAATTACAGCTTAGTGAACCAAAATAAGCATAGAATAGCACAAACCCCTAAAGAAAAAAAAAAAAAAAAAAAGATGATGACACTGTTGTAAGACCAAGAAGGAAACTCGCACAAACAGGAACTCTGGTCGTGATGATAATGGACAAGTGCAGATCACAGGAGAGACTACATCAGGGAAAGTGGAAGAACTTCGTGCAAACATGGAATAAGACCAAAATGGAAACTAGGAATATACTGGAAAGAAGTATACCAGCGCTAAGTGCCTGAACAGCTAAAACAGCAGCGGAACAACAGGAAAGAATTAGCACACCTGGAAGAAAGTCTGGTATGGTTGCATTAAGTTAACATCATTTTTAACAGTTCAGGTTGAAAAATTTGGTAAAATAGGAAGTTAACAAAAAGAGGGGGAAAAGACTGGGAAGTACAAGCACAGACAGAAGTAGGGGTAAATAAAAAATAATCAGAGAGTAGAAGGTAGTGAATAATAACAAAGGGACAGTACTATACCCATATGGGCCATTCATTTAAGAGCTCAACTCTATGATCCCTGTGGGTTCCCTCCAACTCAGAATACTCTGTAATACTGCCCAGGGAAAATAAGACATCATATGGTAGAGGATTGTATACAGTATTGAAAGGCGCAGAGATCATGGAGGGTAAGAAAGAAGGGGAATCCCTTCAACCTGGGCAGAAGAAGCCTGTGGAAAGATGAGTGAAGATAATTTCAGCACAACACAGAATCAGGATTGGAATAAATTTAGTATGAAGAGAAGGGACAAACATACATTCTTCCATTCAGGAGTCTGGAAAAGAAGGGAAGTAGACTAGAATTGATTGTCAGGTAAGGACTGATCATAGTAACTCAGACTAAAGTTAGGAAGGGAATAAGATGGCAGCAAGAGGTAAAACCCAGTAATTTGGAATTAAAACAGGGAAATTGAATGAATGGGGCTTTGGGGTCAGACTAAGCAGTTAAAAGGCAGAAAAAGCAGAAGGCAAACATAAGAATTCATCTCTGTAAGCAGCAATCAATAGTGCTGAGCAAAGGTAAACAAGTCAATTCTAATCAGTTTTTCTCTAGAAACCTTTAGATTCTGCAGGGGGAGAGATACAGGAAAAGGCCTCAGGCAGAGCTTTAGACAGCCTGCAAAGCAAAGGAACTGGGAAACATATTCAGTAGCGAAAATGGATATTTGAGTATGAAGTAAGAGTCAGGAAGAAGACAACAAAGAAACCTACCCAGTTCAAACATCAGTCACAGGTAGGTGAATTATCATAAATAAGAGGAGGGGGTGGCAATCATGAGAAAGGGACTTGGAGGTGCAGTACTCTGAGAAGATGGCTTGCAGAATCAAAACAGAAGTAATCATTTCTCTCAGAAACAGAAATGGAGATTAGCAGATGAAAATCAAATAGGCCAGAGAGCTGAAGAATGAAGTTAATGAGAAATCAACTTGAAAAACAATGTCAAGGAATGAGGGTGAGGCGTCCACAGCAAGAGGAGAGATTATGTCAGAGACCAACATGCAGCTACAAGGGGAGAAACAAAAAGTGAGGCAATATGAAGGAATGTCTGATGGACCCCTACCCCGGAAAAATGGAAGAGGGGAAATACAAAGACAGTAGTAGATGAGGAACATAACATTTATTTTTAATGATAAAAGGGAGCATAACACAGACATTAGGATCTAATGTAATGCTGTATTGTAGACTGCAAGGGTTCTGCAATCCATATACCAGACAAAACTGCTGATAAAATATTCAGCAACTAGCCCTCGATTTGGATTTCCTGAGGAGACACGCCATTGCTCATGCCTGGGGTATTAAATAAACAACCATTCTTTATACTTCAGTTATATATATGGGATACAAAGCTCAATTACTGTCCTATATCTTGCCACACATGAGGAAAGCAAATGAAAAGTTCAGTAGTGCACTATTAACATCACACACACTGACAGTGGAACACAAATGTTACTGAAAAGCAAGATCAATCAGTTGAAACCCATGAACAAGCCAGATATGTAAACCAGCTGATCCTCTACTTCTTGATTTGGTCTAATGTTACCCACAAATAAGCCTGCATTTTCATTTAAGAAAAGAACAGTGAGCAGCAATTAAATTCATAAAGAAGATCTAGAAAGGGCCTACTAATCACTTAAGAAAAGCAATTTGGATAGGAATTACAGAAAATAATGTTGGAAAAGACTTCAAAACCTTACTTCAAAATATCAACTTCACTCTCAGTGCTCCAAGTCTGTATCAGCTTTCCTTAAGCCACTCCTGACAGATGTTTATCTGAAGTATTTTTTTTTTTTTTTTTTAGCAAACCTCAAGCAATACAGACTCCACAACACCCCCTGGCAGTCTACTGCAGTGGCCAAACAACTTCAAAATCTTTCCCTAACATTTAGCGTATATCTCCCTCTCTCAGTTCAAACCATTTCTTCACGCACCATAAAGCTGATTGCCTTCCTCTTTGCAGCAAATCTGGTGTGCAGAAAGAACGCTCCCTATTGCAACTGGACAGCTCTCTGCAGTGTTCTGCATTGGAAGGACAGAGCCCTTATATAAAAAAAAAAAAAAAAAAAAAAAGTCTGCCTGAACGCACGAGCTACAAAAACTCATCTCTGTGATGAGTCATCTGGGACAGCAAAGACGGACTTTCCCACATAAGCAGTCTGCTGGAAGCTGGATTCAGCCACCGTAAGTGACACAGCCAAAGGAAGCTAACATTTACAGGCGTGCAAAGCACAGCCAAGGCATCAGTCGTGATCGCTCGTCCTACAGCCTTCAGAGAGGAGCCAAGCAAAAACAACAGCACAGCCTTGGCCGTGCCGTTCAAAGGGAAAGTTAAAACGGGAAGCAGAGCCGCAAACCGGAGCGCTGGGTGGAGCTCCCAATTGTGCCTTGCCTGGCAGCACCACTCTGGGGGAAAAAAAGGAGTCAGTAAGGGCAAAGCAGAGCGGGAGGGGGGAGGGGGAAGAAGGAAAAACCGACCTCGGAAACAAGAGATGTGCACGGAACCAATCACACGTAGGGAAAAGGATGTAGGGAGGCACCTGAAACCCCGGCCATAGAGTGCGGAAGGGGGCTGGGATTAGGACTGCCTCCCTTTCCAGGGGCAGTGGACTTGAGGGAGGCCCTGGGCATGATTTCCTCCCGTGAAATTGCCTCTCTCTCTCTGGGAGGGGGAGGGAGGGGGGGCAGTAGGGACCCCAAAGAACACGCTGCAGGGAAGGGCAGGGCGTGCAGAGCTATCCAGGGAGGTGTACTGAGGCACGGCAGAGGGGAGGAGGCGGTGAGGGCCCCAGGACGGTGGCAGGTGAGAACCGAAGCCATGCAGCTGCAGCCATGGCAGGGGACGGGAGCGGGGGACGGCAAAGACTGCAAAGCCGTGGCAGGGCCGGGGGAAGAAGGGGCGAGGAGATGCTAATCCGCAGGGGAAGCGGCGCGCCGAGCAGCGCGCAGAGAGGGTGGAAGTGCGCAGCACGACAGGATCAAGGCTGTGTGGGAGGGGGGGGGGGAGTGAACGAGGGGGTGCAGAGGGTCGCTCCCAGCCACGAAAGAGCAAGGGGAGAGCAAAGGATGGGGGGAGGGGGGGTGGCGGGGGGAAGAGGGCAGAGCTGTCGGTGGGGTGCGAGGCGGGCAGGGAAAAGCAAAGGGGTTCCCAGCCATGGGAGAGTGTGGTTATAGGTCGGGATGCAGCGAGCGCTCAACCACGGGGGAAACGCGCTACAGGTGTAGCCGCGGGATGCGCTGCCACAGGGCAGCGGGGAGGCAGCCAGGGGGTACGAGGGGATGCACGGCCGGCACAGAGCGGAGGGGAGGGGGGGAGAACAAGGGGCTGCGCGGCCACAGGACCGCGCCGGGGGAGGGGGGCACCGCCGGGGGCGGAGGAGGGCAGGGGATGGGAAGGAAGGGAAGGAAGGAGAAAGGGGATGGGGAAGGGCCCGGGGATGGCTGAGCCGCTCACCTGCGCGGCGGAGCTGCAGCAGCCCATGGCGTCCGCGGCTCTGTGCCCCGGCGGTGCCCGCCGGGCATCCACTCGCCGCGACTTCTCCCTCCCCACCCCCCACCCCCCCCCCCGCCGCCCCTCGGGGGGCGCGGTGCGAGGCTGGCACGGAGGGGAAGCGCGGGGCCCGCTCAGGCGAGCGCGGCTGCAGCACAAGCAGCGACACAAGCGCCACCGCGGCGTCCCCTCATCCTCTTCTTCCTCCTCCTCCTTCTCCTTCTCCTCCTCCTCCTCCTCAGCCCGCGGCGGCTCCAGGAGGGGCGGGGCCTGTGGAAGGAGAGGGGGCGGGGCCTGACTAAGGGGGCGGGGCCAGGCACTGCGGCGAGGAGGGGGCTGCCCGCCCGCTGGCTCCGCCCCCCCGCCCCGGTGCCGCCATGTCTTCTTCTCGGGCCCGCGGGGTGGGAGGGGGGGGAATGGCGAGGGCTGGGTGAGGCCGAGGGTTGAGCACGACTGTGTCACAGTCGTGCTCAACCCTCGGCCTCACCCAGCCCTCGCCATTCCCCCCCCGCCCCCCTCCCCGGTGAAAGCTCTTCCTGATATTTGGAGATGAGACTTAACCCCCCCCCCCCCACACGGACCCCCCCACCTAGCTACGGCCCCCTCAGAGGTGGTTGTAGAGGGTGATGAGGTGTCCCCTGAGCCTCCTTTTACTCCCCGGGATAAACACCCCCTCCCCCAGCTCTGTCTAGGTAGATTAAATCTGCAGCTTTTCCCCTCATGGAATCACCCTGTCATGGTCGATCAGAACCTGCCCTCCTGAAACCCACACTGACCAGGCGTGATCCCCTTGGTTGTCCTGTGCATTCTGTGTGATCACGCTCAGGATGATGTGTTCCATATCCTTCCCTGGCGCTGGGGTCAAGCTTGGACAGGCCTGTAGTTTCGCAGATGCTCCGTCCTGTCCTTCTAGATAGATGTAGATCCTGCGCTTTGGCCACAACAAACCCCCTGCAGCACCATGGGCTGGGGACAGAGTGGCTGGAGAGCAGCAGGAAAGGGACCTGGGAGCTTGGATTGACAGGAAGCTGAACATGAGCCAGAGTGTGCCCAGATGGCCAAGAAGGCCAATGGATCCTGGCCTGGATCAGGAACAGTGTGGCAGCAGGAGCAGGGAAATGATCCTTCCCCTGTACCCAGCATTGGTGAGGCCACACCTGGAGTGCTGTGTCCAGTTCTGGGCCCCTCAGTTCAGGAAGGACATGGAGGGGCTGGAGCAGGTCCAGGGAAGAGCAACCAGGCTGGTGAAGGGACTGGAGCACAAGTGCTGTGAGGAGAGGCTGAGGGAGCTGGGGTTGTTTAGTCTGGAGAAGAGGAGGCTCAGGGGTGACCTCATCACTCTCTACAACTCCCTGAGAGGAGGTTGTAGCCAGGTGGGGGTCGGTCTCTTCTCCCAGGCAATCAGCGGTAGCACAAGAGGGCATGGGCTTAAGCTGTGCCAGGGGAGGTTTAGGTTGATTATTAGAAAGAAGTTCTTTACAGAGAGAGTGATCAGGTACTGGAATGGCCTGCCCAGAGAGGTGGTGGATTCACCGTCCCTGGAGGTTTTTAAGACGAGGCTGGATGTGGCACTGAGTGCCATGATCTGATAATCACAGTGGGGCTGGCTCAAGGGTTGGACTTGATGATCTCGGAGGTCTCTTCCAACCCAGTTAATTCTTGGATTCTGTGATTCTATGTCACACTGGCTAACCTCAGTCCCTCTTCAGATATGTTTACTGGCCCAGCAGCTCTGTCTGAACATGGCCTAAATGTATGAACAAATACTCTAAGTTCTCAGTAGCAGAATTATTCTATCAATATAGTAGAATATCCATGATTAAAATAGCATCGCAATGATTTAAGTTTAAAATGATCCTTAAGCAGAATGAGGCAAAAGAGACCTTGTGACTAGAGAAGGAGTTCTGTAGGCTTCCAAAATTAAACAGAAACTGTCATGTGGGTGAGTTGTGAATCATGCTGGGTTTTTTTAGCTCTTCTCAGTTTAATGGCAAGTAGAATCATGGAATCATTTAGGTTTGAAAAGACCTCTAAGACCATCAAGTTCAACCATACCCCCAGCACTGCCAAGTCCACAACTAAACCACGTCCTCAAGTGCCACATCTACATATCTTTTAAGTACCTCCAAGACTGATGACTCATCAGTAACATCACAATTTTCATATTTTCTAGTACGTGGTTAAAATACCTTTTTGCCATTTACATGTACATTGCCATTATTTTCCATTGTTCCACCTCATCCTATTCAAATAATTCTGTGGTATTCCAGAAGGTGTAGCCATCAAGATACTCTTCTGCAGGAACACTCTCTAGAAGGGATGTGTCTTTTGTGATTGACACAGAAATAGACATCAAGAAACCTGTTGTCAGTTGTTGTGTAACTTTGGACATGTCCCTTCAGTGTCTCTGTTCCTCCATTTTGCCATTTATAAAATTGATTTTTGTCCCAGTGTTTGTCTGTTCTGTTTGCTTGGGTAACAAAAAGCATGATGACTGTGCCATAGATGTTCTTTAGTCAGTCTGTTAAATAGACCAAATTCAATTTTTTTCTTTAATAGTTCATTCATTTAGGGCTTTCACTTCAATAGCTTCATTTAGGTCCTCAGAATGTTGTCCTGGTAATGAAATGCTGCCTCTTTTTTGCATGCAGACTAAACAGCATGATTATCAGAAGATAGTAATGGCTTTAAAACACAGTCTTGCAGAGACTTTTAAATCCTTAGAGAAAAAAAAAATACATCCTAGCCAATAATGAAAAGCTTTTTGCAGCTGCAGAGGGGTAATGGTATCTTTATAGTGATTAAAAATTGCCAGTAGTCCTTCATTGGCTGGAGGAGCCTTTATGGAAAAGCTTGTAAAGACATTCCTGCTGTAGCACAGGTAACTGGGATTTCGTGTAAGTACATGACAACTGTAGAAAGTATTTGAACAAATATGAGTGTTGGAAATAATCACTGGAATCTCTGCCTCTGGACCAGGAAAACAGGTTAAGTTTTTGATAGGGATGTGGTAACAGCAGCAGTGGTAGTTACCTGGCTTTCGTTAATTTTATTGCGCTTTGTTTGGCCGGTCACACAAAGGACAGGAAAAGTTAAAAGATTCTGGCTTATTCGTGATCGTGCGTGCTTTTATATTAATTTAGATTAGCATTTAAAGAAGCAACTGAAACGAGAATTGCTGAATCTCGGTTCGGTAATGCAGAAGTTGAACTTTAAGCATATGCCCAAGTGCATTTCTTGGATTGCGCTTTATGGATTCCTTTCCGATGCTGAATGTAATCTGCTCTAAGGCATGGTTACATCACAAGCTGCTAAAGAGCAAGTCTGACTGCACAAATTTACTGTTAATAAGAAACTAGCTTTTTTTCCTATAACAGATTTGGGTCTGCCCTTCTCCCCGCACCAAGAACGATGAGCTTTATCTATGTTTTCATTTTGTTGCTAGACTCAGAATGACACGTTATGGTTTTTGAAGTACCATTTGATTCTGAGAGAGACAACAACAGAGAGAAGGCCCTAGAATGACAAAAATGCCTTTAGTACTTGAAAATTGTAGGTTGTGTCCAGGCTGCTTCCATTCTGGGAAGAAAGCATGAACTGTATGGTAATATTTACCTTTTTTTTTTTCACCAGGTGTAGGATCCTGATCTTATCCACCCATATTTAAACACCTAAGGATTTTATAGAGTACAAAAAATCTAAACCCGTTTTTCCGTGTAAATGAGAGAAATACCTTTAAAACAGCATTAGATAAAATTCAGTCTATTTGGATATGTTTTAAAGTATGAGTTTTGGGGTGTCATTTTCAAACAGGCTCAGTACTGAGTAAGTGTTCAGTCAAGAGGCAGTCCAAAGTTTGCCTGGCTGTTAATGAAATGGGAAGAGATGCAATGTGCAGACTAAAAATTGACTATTGTGCCAGCAAGGCATTGTTACAGTCTCTGTGTTTGCCTCCTTCTTCTGATCAACAAAATCTGCTTATTATCATTCTGCTGACTTCTTCCACCTACCAATAAATCTGCATCTATCTGTGCCTGGCAACCACTCCGCATCTTTAAAAATTCCATCCTGCGTCCTTAGCTTCAGTATTCCTGGTGTTGCTTTTGTTTGGTTTTGTTTGTTTTGTTGTTGTTGTTTTGTTTTGTTTTCATTTTGCTAATTTATTTAAGTAAAGAGCCACAAATATTCCCTCCATAACGTGCCCAATGAACAAACTCTTAACTTCCATACACGAGTGTCAATGCAGGGTTAAGAGCGATCCTGCTGATTTCAGCAGAACTCTAACAGAAGTACATCAGCATTCCAGCAAACAAATGGCAAATAGGATGTCAGCCCATCTCTATGAGAGACATGGGGGTAAAGCCCACTGAACTATTCAGAGCCCTGCGGTCCCATATATCTCAGAACCCGTGTGAAGCTGATCATCTTTCTCAAAAGTTAAACCATGCCGTTGCACTTTTTTAGGTGCTCTGGAAGTACAGCATGGATGCTTGTGTCAAATCACACAGGACACCAGACACAAGGCAGAGAACTAAAGCTGTATGTTACAGACTCCAGCTTGTATACTGACCATCCTGTCAGTTGTGAATTTTAGTCAGTCAAGGTAAAACCTTGCAATTAAGATGGCAGGATTCTTGCAGACCTTTCCATCACTGACTAAGAAAAGGTGCACAGTGCTCAGTAAGTCTGAGCTCTCACAAATTAAAGCTAAGATTTTTTTTCTTGCTGCATGTCTGACCACAGAAGAACAGGTTAACTCAGTAAACTTAGGGAGAAAGTCAGAGAACCTGTTGTGATTCTACTTTGTGCTGCAACCCTGTAAATGGGTCATATTAGGTCAGTTTCAATTTGAAAAAGGGGATGGGGTGTGCAACTGATGGCATGGTAGAAACCAAAACAGTAGAATTTATTTCAGCCCTTTGAGAAAGTTCTGTGTTGCCCAAAGGAGACATGCAAAGCCAAGTACAATCCTTCCTGTAGAGGCTGTACCATCATAATACATGATTAGCTGTTACAGTCTCCTGTCATTTAATTCCAGGAGAATTATGACTCTCATAGTGAGGATGTAAGACTGCAGATGGAGGACTGCCTGCTACAAATCTCTTACAAGGCTGCCAGTGTAAATCTCTTGGAGAAAAGTCATTGCCTAAAATAACATATGCTAAAAGGACCTGCTATTTGTTTTCTTAGGAAAGATGGGAAGAGGGGCCATGGAGGGACGTACAAATACTCCATTCTGCTCCATTCTGCACTCTTTAATGTTATCCAAGGAACCATTCGTCAAGAAAGGTTTGTCCCTTTCTCGGATTAAGAGAAGAAAAGAGACATGGCGATATTCAATGTGTTGTCTCTCTCCGCCTTTCTGTATAGTATTTTTTGTAAAAGAGGCTGAATTTTATAGCTTAGCTATAGTAAAGTCCAGCTAATGGTTGATGGATTGGTACAGGTCTAGCCTGTTGGTTGTGGAGAATATTTGCAGTGGACTCAGAATTAGCATTCAGCTCAGGTGCAGGTTTAAGACTAAAGAGTGCTTTGCCATGGACAGAACCCCTCATTCATATATCCAGTGTAGATGAATAGACACTGATGGAGCTCAAAATATTGAAGTATATCCTGTGTGTGCATCCTTGTTTAGAAATTTGGGGCTGAGTTAAGCCAGAAAGGTGGATAGAGAGGTGGGACTGTCACGGGGTTCAGCAAAATTCAGCTTCGTACTGCAGTTGACAGTATACATAGAGCCAATGCAGCTGACAGTGACAGCTAACAAAGGAAAATATGAGGGCCTTCACACTGAATTTCACTGGATTTTTTCCTTCTGGGTTGGGTCCTAAAGGTCCCAGCCTCAATGCTTGGTTGTTCTTTGAGTCACTTATATTTATGCTTAAAATTGGGGTATTAAAAATTTGAAAAGCAATTTCTTTTAAAACAATGGCCACCACTCCAATTAAAAAAATGCATATATATATATATATATATATATATATATATATATATATATATATATATGTATAAACAAGCATCTAGCTGGTGTGACCTTATTGGAGGGTGTCCCTTCTTACCAGTACTGGACAGCTGGATGGTACTGTGAACAATGTGTGTGTTCCAGTGGATGTAGGTTTCATCTGCTCAGCAGTATCTGATGTCAAGCTGCCCCTGTCCCTTGAACCAGGTTTGTGCTGGTTGACCCAGCCTCATACTAACAGCATACTAACAGCTCTGGGGTGTAAGGCCACAAAAAGTTGGGGCAGGGAGAAAAAAATCTTTGCACGTCTGAAATAATCACTGTGGTATAAACACTGAAATAAAAACATTGGCTGGCAGTATTCTTGTTGAGAAGAGCAAGTTCTATTAACTTCTTCAAGCATTTTTTTTCTTGTTAGCACTTTATCTCTGATTAGCAAGTCTTTGATTATCTAGAGGCTATGGCTCACCTGAAGAATTTACAGACGTACCGTTGCTTCTGATTGTTCATTCAAACTCAGAAGTATTTTACAGGAACACAGTCAGTTTTTGGGGTTTTTAAAGCTTGTTTTGTTTCATTTTGGCTACATCTGTTTCATTTGACAGAATATGCTCCTAAATACTGTAATAATATCCACCAAGTAAGTTGTTTTATTTTATTTCTCTGCCTTTCTCGTAACTATTAATTCATCAGTACTCCAGAATGTTCTCGTTGCTCTTTGCTCCTGCCTGACACTGTTCTAACTCCAGCCTCTAGTCACCTGCACCAGTTCTTCCTGCTATTCATGCTTCAGTTGACAGTTGTTACAAGTTCCCAAGTGGGAGAACATTTCCAAAATAAAAGCAGAAACAATATGCCTCTAGAAAATAGTCTGACAAGTCAAACATGTTGTTGCTTCCCTCGAAGATGCATCATTCTTGAGCAGGTGACACTGAGAAATAGCTCTTTTGCTGTGATGTCTTCACAGTTGTGGAAATCAAGCAGAAGTGTTTAACTTCTGTTGCAGGATTAATGAGCATGTGATTAATGACACAGAACTGAGATACTGCGGTGAAGGGACTCAGGCAGCAAGATCAGGACATGGAGGAAGGTGGGAAGAGTGCTAATAACTGACTGAAGAGGTTTTCTTTATTTGTCCTGTCACTGTCCCTGTCTCACTGACTAGGTTCTAGAAACCTGACCGAGGCACCTGGCTAGGCATAGACCATAGAGCCTGTGACAAACTCTGGGTACAAGAGTACAGCTTTACTGATTTTCATGGCACAGTAGCAAAATCCTGGGGGTGGGGGGGGATGCAGTGTCTTGTAAGGACACTTTTGTAGCTATTTCTGGTGGGAGAGATTGCAGAAGAGTGAAAAGTGTGTCACTTTGAAATTCAAAAGATTTTGTGAAACAGTTTTCAAGCTGAAAGATGGAAAAAAATTTAAATGTGGAAAAATATTTTTTAGCAGTTCTGTGGGAACACTGTGTGGTTTACAGAGGTGTCATCCATCCACCAGGTCTATCCAAGGTGGCTGATTCTGATAGAAAGCTTCTTGCAAGTTTTAGAAGTAGATGAGGAAACCTCTCCCTTCTTGCTTCAGATCTTCATTAGGTAGGACCCAGGGCAAGTCTGTGTTTGCAAAACAGGAACAGTAAATGAATGAAAACAGTGAAAGACAAGAATATTTGTGAGCAAATAGAGAAAACACAGGTTCTCAGACAATTTATGCTGGACATTGGACTTTGCACAACAAAAACCCCTCAACTGTGGTAAACAGTGATCATCCCACAAAGACAGATTTCAGTAGCTGTTTGTTCTGCAATAGGGAAAAAAAAAAGAATTGATTCTGAATTTTTTTTTAAGAAGATTAAAACGCCTACTTTTTTAGTTAGTCATCTATTTATTAAGATATTGCAAATGCTATTGGAAGTATTGTGCTGCTGTTCAGTTGTTTTTCAAATGAATGCCTCACTTCTTGAGCAGTTGGTTCTGTTTGGGCTAATGACCAAGGGCAGACTCTATTATAGGTCAGACATCGTACTTCAGGTATCAAAATTAACTTCTGACGGATTTAGGGCAAGATGGTACTGATGCACAGCGAATGTCAAGCTGATTGTCTGTGTACAAGAGTTTTCACTGCATGCTTTCTAGACACATCTGTGTTTTGGTTCACTTCTATTTTAAATTAACAATGACTACCATCACCACCACCATGCACACACATGCAAGACCTAGTATTAGGTCAGATCTCCTAATGACACCTCAGGATGAGGCTCAAAATCATGAGCCATTTAGGGATCATCTGCAGTATAGATACGGGACTATTCATCCAGCCTAACTGCTGAATTTTAGACCCTTCACTTGGACATGTAGGGCAGTATTGTTCAAAACACAAAAGCTGTGTACACATTTGTATCATGAAACAGTAGGGGCATATGGTAGGACATCTTACTTGAGTTAAACCTTTTAGATGGACTGCCTAAGAGATCTCTACACTCTACTGCACTGTGCCCCTAGGAAACAGCTGCTGTCCTCAGTAACGTGCACAATTTAATTCCTTAGAAGATAAAAATCAAAACATTTTCTGGATTTCCTCTGTTATCCATATAACATTCCATCTTTTCTCTACCACTATTTTCTGACTCCCATTCTTTATTGAAACAAATGCTGCCTTAGTGATTCTGCTTTCAAATATTAGCTAGGATTTCCTATTTGCTGAACAAAACAGGATGGGCCGAGAAATGAGATGGAGCTGAAGGATAAAATACATGTACTGTAAAACAAGTATCTGCCACCTTTTGGTTTTTTCCTAGCTCGTGGCTTAAAAAATTCTGCATAAATGCTAAAGCTTCAACCAGGAAACAAGTTAAAGCTAAACTTATACTGAAATGCAATATCCTGGAACGAGGATCATCCTGGAACAAGGGTTAGTAGCTGTAAAAGATATGGGGTTCTGAAGATGCTGGACTGGACACTTCTCTCACCATGCTTTAGTCCCATGAATTCAGATGAAATTTTCTGAGTTACAAAAGTATAAGAAAGAACAAACCAGCTGTCTTAAAGCCAGAGCTCTATAATAAGCTTTTCTTTCAGTAACTCTTTTCTACAGCAGTGTTAATAAGGATGTAAAACAGATGCACAACTACTTAGGGATAAAGGGTTTTCTAGTCATTAGAACAAGGAAGACAGAGATGGCAAGCCTGGATTCTATTTGCATCTCTGCCCCAACAAATTGATTAATTGCAGACTTTATCAATTAGTAATACAACCTTTAAGCAGCTTAGCTTTTTGCCTCTTTGTTATTTCCACTGTAGTTTTCTATGCATTTGCCACCCCCTTTACAAAAGCTTGAAGATGATTTTGATGTAGGTAAGCACTGAGAAATGCAGCAGGAAGCAATGAGTTTATACCTATCTAGCCTAGGAATGCTTCCAGGGCAGGTACATAGAAGCTGCTTGTTTTAACCCACAGATTAGTTTTGTTCTGAAATCACATTTCTAAACACCACACTATTTGCTGTTTCCTTTTGTAATAGCAGGCACAGCAACCTTTAACCTAAATGCTTTACGTCTTCCTAGAACCTGTGCACATGACACAGGACAATGAAAATAAGGTCACAAGATCTTGTGCAGAGAACATACACTTTTTCTAGGTGCCTTTCTACAAATGGCTCAGTTCAGAGGACTCCACCTGACATTTTAGGAAATTGCATTGAATCACTCCATGGCCAACACACTTTAGAGGTGGAGAGTGCTGATTGCTGACAGTTCCTTTGGAGAACCGAGCTGTGAAGCTTCACCCTGAGCAGGTGTTTTGGCAGTTCTGTGTGTGTGAGTTCTGAACACAAGAAGGTCCTGCTGATGCACCACCCATACCCTGTCAAAGGTCTGGGAAAGAACATCAGTATTTGCTGCCTTTCCCTCTTCCAGTATTGTGCTTCTCTGCAGCCAACAGCTAAATCTACTCACTCAGCTCCCCGAAGACGAGGTCTGGAGGCAGCAGCAGTTCCAATGTGTGCTGATGACCCCACTTGGGCTTGCACATACTGGCTTGGTCATTCCTCTCATGCACTTCTGCGCAGTACACCCGTCTTCTTTTATGCTCTGAGAGTGCAGGCAGAGTGCCTGGGTGGGCCACGGGTGCCCGTGGCATTACGGCAGCGCCCACCCATCAGCTGTGGCACAGCCGTAGCTGTGCGAGCCGGTCTTTCTTCAGCCCCTTCGTAAACTGTCGGCTCATTTTCCGTGGTCACTAGGTGGCAGAATTGGCGTTATGAAACCACGCAGGATGTTGTTTTTAAACATGCTTACAAACTCCTTTAGCTCTGTCCCTGTGAATTAGTTGCTAAGACCTGATAGAGGGAGCTGTGTGAAGGAACGGGCAGCACTCCTTCTCAGGAATATGATCTGTCCTGCAGCTGATGGATCACTTGCATTTGTGCTCGATTCAAGATAAGGGCAAATTTGACAACTTCTCCTGTTAACGTGATCTTTCAGGCTTTGATTTGCCAGTCTGGTGTCGACAGGCTTTCAAGACTGATTCCAAGGGACTTTGTTGAGTAATTTGCATTTTTATCAATAGGAATCTGCCTCTGAGACATGTCATGTAAGGGTTTTGACTAACACTAGTGGAAATCCAAAGGGACCATAAGGGATATGTTTTTTGAGCTTAGCTAAAGCATTTGGAAAATTCAGGTTCGGAGAGCTTTTTTTACTTTAACCTCTTAATGCCTAAGTGCTTTAGGCTGGTTTGAATCCTTAGGCCATGCAAAATAGAACATTTCTGGTTTTTATTCCAAGCACCTTTCTGATAAATAGAGAATGTCCAGGAAACATGTTAGCAGGAATGTGGTTTTACAGAGGGGTTTAAAACTTACAAAACTGAGGAACGTGAAGCAGCTAGAGATCAAATCAGCTTTTAGTTTGATAAATGAATGTTGAAATTTCTGTATCTTTCTGTGCTTGACCATAGGAAAGGTTGGTCAAAAGAAGCAGCAAATGGGGAGAACAAGATCTCTCAGTCTGAAATAAGACTGCTGTTTCCTATCCTACTAGATCTGGAAATACTGAAATGGCTGAAGGACAGAATAAATAACTTCTCTGTACTAGGACTTCCATGCAGCATAGACAAAAAAACCACTCCTGCCACTTTCTTTAATCCTGTCATATTTTGTTATCCTATATACTTCGGAGAGAGAGATTCTTGCATAATTTTCCCAATAGAATGGAAGAGGAAGGAGTGAAATTTGCCCATTCACTGAAGTTTCTGTCTGTCCACAAGGAAGCACAAGTATATGTATCTACGAAGGAAGGTCTATCTCCCCTTGAAATTTCATTCCAAATAAGCAGACATCAAATTAGTAGCAGCTTGCTAGGAGTGCTTGAGGAGAGCTTGCTAGTATGAAAACTCCTTTCAAGTGTTCATAGAGGTTGAGTGAGATTTCAAGACTTTGAAACAAAATCTCAGGACCCTGAAGGGAATTCACTGACTTAGAAAGGTATGGTATTACCCAGCCCCAATTTTTTTTTTTTTTTATTTCACAGGCTTCATAATCTTCTAGTGTGTTTGCAGATCTCAGTGTCTTCAGACTTGAAACCTGATTCCAACTCAGTGCCATCAGCCCACTGAAAATTATTCTGCATGCACAATTCAATGCTCTCAACCCTCATCAGCTGTATTCCCTCTAGCTAAGAGGAAAATGGTTTGCTGTGGTGATTCAAGTAATTTTATATTTGCTTTCTGCTTCCTTTGGGTCTTTGTATTCAAATGTGTTGTTACCATTCATCCCTAGTGAGTTTTTTTCTCTCATTTTTCATAGCAAAAAGAAAGGGGATTTGTTATATGTGAAGGTATAATACTGAGATACTTAATGCCTTCTTTGCTGCAGTCTTTAATCCTAAATCCAGTTGTTCTTGGGGACGTGCTCTGTGGACTGAGCCACTTTCAGTCATTTACCAGCAGCCCTGGCTAAGCTGGGAGGTCCCAGAAGATTGAAGGCTAGCCAATGTGATGCCCATCTACAGGAAGGGCAGGAAGGAGGAACTGGGGAACTACTGGCCTGCCAGCCTGACATCAGTGCTGGGGAAGGTTATGGAACAGAGATAGCACTCATCTTGGGGTGGCAATCATCCTGAGTGCCGTCACGCAACATGTACAGAACTAGCAGGTGGTGAGGCCCAGCCAGCACAGTTTAGGGAAATCAGGTCCTACTCGACCAACCTGATCTCCCTCTGTGATAGGGTGACCCACTTCGTGGAGAAGGAAATGTGGATGTTATTTACCCGGCATTAGTAAAGCCTTTGACACTGTCTGGACTCTCCCAGAGAAGCTGGCTGCTCATGGCTTGGACAGATGCAGCGTTCACTGGGTAGAAAGCTGGCTGTGTGGCCAAGCCCAAATGGTGGTGAATGGAATTAAATCCAGTTGGTGGACAGTCACAAGTGGTGTTCCCCAGGGCTCAGCACTGGGGCTAGTCCTGTTTAACATTGTTATAAATGTTCTGCACAAGGGGATCAAACTGCCCCTTTAGTCAGCTTGAAGACAATACCAAGCTGGGCAGAGTGTAAATCTGCTGGAGGGTAGGAAGGCTCTACAGAGGAGTCTGGAAAGGCTGGGTCGTTGGGCCAAGATCAATTGTATGAAGTTCAACAAGGCCACGTGCTGGGTCCTCCGCTTTGGGCACAATAATCCCATGCAGCACTACAGGCTTGGGGAAGAGTGGTTGGAAACAGGTTGGAAAACAACCTGGGGATGCTGACAGCCAGCCAGCTGAACATGAGTCAGCAGGGTGCTTGGGTGGCCAAGAAGGCCGATGGTATCAGAAACAGCCTGGTCAACAGGGCTAGGGCAGGGATCATCCCCCACATTCAGCACTGGCGAGGCAGCACCTTGAACCCTGTGTTCAGTTCTGAGTCTCGCACTACAAGAAGGACACTGAGGTGCTGGAGCATGTCCAGAGAAGAGCAACAGAGCTGGGGAAAGATCTGGAGCATGAGTCTAAAGAGGTCCCAGATGCGGAAGGGTTGAGGGAACTGGGGTTGCTTAGTCTGGAGAACAGCAGATTCAGGGGGGACATTCTAGCTTTCTACAACTACCTGAAGGGAGGTTGTAGCCAGGTGGGGGTTGGTCTCATCTCCCAGGGAACAAGGAATAGGATGTGAGGAAATCACCTCAAGCTGCACCAGGGGATGTTTAGATCTGATACTAGGAAAATTTTTTTCAGAGAAAGGATTGTAAAGCACTGGTTGAGCCCCAATCCCTGGAGATTTTTAAAAAGACGTGTAGATGTGGTGCTTAGGAATGTGGTTTAGTGGTGGACTTGTCAGTGTTAGGTTTATGATTGGACTTGATGATCTTAATGGTCTTTTTCTTAAATTAATTCTATGGCTCATAAAAGTGTAATTTTTGACATATATTACAAAGAGTCACAAGAAGAGCTCAACTTTGTCCCTCCCTCAAATTCAAAACATGCATAGCAAAAGATGAAATCTGAACTCTGGTCACATGAGACATCAGCTCTGCCTGACTTCAAAGCCTGACACTTGCATTGTGTCCCAATAGTCAGATTTCTGCATGTTCAGCTCAAGAAACCAAAAGAAAAACTTCTGTGTTATGTTCCTAGCCATCCCTGCTGCTTATAGGAAGAAGGGAGAAAGGGAGAAGGTGAGAAACAAAACATGAGAGTATGGAACACTTTACAGTTTTATAGTAAGTTTGCTCTTCTGTCCATTGAGACAGGTGAGAATATTCATGCTTCAAGCCATAGGGATTGTGCCCATCATTAGGATTCAGGAATAGCATCTCCCTATACATTTGAAATGGAATCAAGGTCTATTTTTGCCTCTGACATATATGGAAGCCGTTAAAGACAATTTGTTTGACTGAAACACCCGAGGAGAGGATTGTTCCATTTATACTGTCTAGGGGAATAAGTGCAGTTTATAAGCACTGCTGCTTAACATGAGAAAATGTCATAAGTCTCATTTCACTATTCAAAGGTTATGATACTTTTTTTTCCAAGAGGATGGAAGGGTAACTGTATATACACTGTATATGTACAGTTTGTAAAATTTTATTTACCCCCACTTGGGAGTCTGCAGTGACATGGCCATCTTGCCATTTTGTACCTTGGAAGACCTGATTTGCCACACAACTGCAGTAACTGCGTATCTAATTTAGAATAACAGAGTAAGCTCACAGCCCTGGCATCCTGCTTTTTTTCCTCCGTCTAGCCTTAGAAGCCAGATCTGTTCTGTGTTTGAAGACAGCAGCTATTTATTTATGCATACAAAATTCTGCTCTGGAATGAAGATGGAAAAGTATTTTTAGCATCCCACATTTGGATGTCAGCAGAAATGTTGCTAAATACTACATTAAAAATAGTTTTTCAGTGACAACGTGTTCATACCCCAATATTTTGTCTGTTCTGGCAGGGCAGGAGGCTTTTGCAGCACTCCATACCACTGTATGAATACACCAACATGTGCAAGTGGGTCAAGAAGTGGGTATTTTAAACCAGTGACAGGTCTGCCCTCTTACAAAGATGAACCAAAGCATTTCTCTCCTCTCTGCCCAAATCTGTCAGAGCGTTAAGAAGGGACATATCTCTTTGTTTTCTGTGTGGTCTGAGTTATTTCTGCTGCTGGATAAAGCCAGTGAACAGCTTTGGTTTCATCCCAGGAGAGAGGAGAAAAAGATGAAGGCTATCTGTGTTTCAAGGAAAGAGAGCAGACTACTGCTGTTGAGACCTCCACACACACATACACACATCCTCCCTTCAGATTGGGATGTGGTCCCTGTAGGTGCTGAGGAAGGACTTTCTGGAGTGAATACCTTTATTTTGAATGTACAAGTACTGACCCTAATGGGAGAGAAAGAAAACACCTAAAAGCTTAAAACTACAAGGCAGATGAATAGAACCAATATATTAGGAGTGCCATGATATTTGAATCAATTTTTGAATATTTGAAAGTGGAAATGTGGAGTATTTATGAAGGCTTCCCATTATATGATAAATACTGTAGAAGCACAGAGCATAATGGACAAAGAAAGAGTAACTTCTTTGCCTTAAATCCTGCAAGCTATTTTCTTTAGTAAACTTGTCTTTCTGTCTTGAAGCATAAATTGGTGTGGAAGCTGTTACATTTGAAGGAAAATGTGTGTATGTTCAAAAAGTCTGAATACCACTCAAGCAGTAAAAGCCAGCGAGATGTAAAAGAAAGGTCATATTTCAAAGGCAAATCAATCTTTCAGGGATAGGTTTGCTAAATTTTTCCATTTATACATCCATACTCTTGACTTATTACCAGATTAGACACTACCATAAAAAATAGGCTAAATTATTGTCTACAGACAGCACAGAGTGATGGAGAAGTACAGGTGTTAGCATGCAGCAAACACGAACAAGTGGGGATACAGTCAGTTTGGAAGTCAGCTAGCTCCACTGATCTAAGGAGATAGTTGTGTACAGAACCTGCAGACACTTTTTAGGCCCAATTCTCCTGTTTCACAGTATATGTAGCATTTACGTCTTCCAGAAACTGTCAGAGGTATTGAGAACAGACTGTGTGAGAAAGGGGAACACTGAAGACACCGTGTCCTTCCATGATTTCCTTTTTTGGGGGATGCTGAGGGTGTCACAGCTTTTATGAAGAGCAGAAATGCAGGCTTGCGATGCTCCCCTTAGGCTGTGGCCATGGGTAACTGGGAGTCACTGAGCCAGAAGATAAAGGGAACTTCTCTCCTCCCTCTTTTCACTTGTCCACCAGTTGTGCAGGTCTTTCCAAGTGTATTCAGCTGATACAGCTCCTATGCCAGTGGGAGCACTTGGTGATAGCTCCCAGCTCTGGTGTAGTGCTGTAAGGATTCCAAAGGAGGGAAAGGCTTTCCCATATTCTTGGTTAAACAGTGGCTGAAAGATGAAGAGTCCTGCAGCTTCTCAGAGTCCTACTTAAAACCTGCCAGCATGTGATTGGTCTTTCTCAGCATCAAGGAACTTAGGCAGCACAACACTGCATATAGTTTCTGATTTGGGGAGGGTGTTTGTGCATCAGAATGTAGGGATCATTTGCATAAAATTATACAACTGAACTTGCCTGAGCTGACCCAACTGTAACATATTAGATTGTGCTTTATCTCAGTTTATTAGATGCAATCGTTTCTGGCAAGCTGTGTCAGAGACTGTTCCATCAGTGAAAGCTGAGCATTGGGTGTATGACTCTTTTTTCAGGCAACACTCTGGCTTTTCATGTAGTGATGTTCAGAGTTAGGATGATCTGCTACCACATTTTCTATCTGCCAATAAATCTGAATCTACTGCACAACAATCCATAAAGAACACAATACTGCATAGTGGCTGTGAAGAAGATTGGAAGCTCAGAAATGTGCTGCTTCTTTCTCTGTTATTAATTCCTTGATTTTGACTGAGAACTCTACAGTAAAAAAAAAATATTTTTACATAATGCCTGGCACTGAGGGGCTCAGACAAGGTCTCCAGAGACAGTTGCAGCAGTAAGATATTTATGTCAGTGGTTCTACCATGGAGATTTTTTTGCATTCATTAATCTCTTGTTTCCACTTGAGAGTTGAGAGCTAAGATAAAACTTTGTGGATCAAGTTTGACTTTGTTATTATTACACTGTTTTCAAAGAGTCATCAATCCTTTTGATTCATTGGAGAGGTGACTGTGAGGAGTTAGGAAAGATTTTCACATTTAAATGTTTTCCTAGTTAGGAAAGATTTTCACATTTAAATGTTTTCCTACCAATGACATATGTGTTATTTCAATTAATGGCAAATGCTTTCTCTTTCTTTAAACAACCTTTATTGAGAGCTTTGCTCAGTATTTTACGCTGTTTGATTCATATGCAAAATGACTGGTTTTCATTATATTACTGTTGTTGTCATTATTGTTAGTATTATTATTATTAAATACTCCAGCTTTATTTCCTCTGTTTTCACAGCCACATGCACCCAAACTCATGTATACAGTGAGGACAGAGATCTTATCAGCTTGCCTGCCTGTCACTGAAATGCTACTTTCGTAATATTCACCTGAGATTAAATCCATGTCATTCCAGAAAGATTTGCTCAGTACCAAATAATGTCTTTAGCTGTATAAATGCATTTCTGGTCAAATCAAGGACTCCCCTAACAGATGGCTTGATAAACAGTCTTCAGTGTTCACTGATGCACAAGGAAGACAAAAAAATACTGAGGAGAAACCATTTCTCAACAGTTAATGAAGAGCTCCAGTGAGAGCAAAATAGCGATGTCTCTGTTAATTGCCATGATGGATATTCTGTGACCAACTCCATAATTTCTTGGAAGATGGTATTTTTATAGCCAGTCTATCCTAGCTAGCTATCAGCATATTATAACAATGCAAAATGATCTATTGCCCACAACAGTGAAACTGATGAGGATTCAGTGGGCTTATTGCATGTCTTGAATACCTTGACGAAGTACTTCGCAGTCCCTGGATGAACAAGATCCCGAAAGTGTCAATAGCAATTTTTTGTTAGTGTAAACATGAGAACAAGTGAAGCAGAATCTTGAGTGCCAGATGACAGTGCCACTCAGGCCCTTAACAGACCGGTATGTGAGCTACACCCTTATTGGCAAGCCTTTGTAATCTGAACAGCACAAGTCACTGCTCTTCCTGCTTTGAAGCAGTATGAAACTTCAAAGAACATCAAAGCTATAGGAATACAGTGCCAAGCGCCATAGTGTTTACTTTCCTCATTTTGAATGAGTTAATTCATCAGTGCCATGAAAATAAGGCTAGACTTATCCCCCACCCTGCTTAAGATGCCTGAGTTAATGGTCTTCATGAAGTGGAGAATGCAACCAAAATGTGAATGCGACAGCCTATTTTTAACCTTATTGTCCCGGGGTGTTTTGGCTTTTTGTTCTCTTCCCTTATTTGCTTGGTTGGCGTTTAGACCATGACTGAATGTTCACTTAATAGTAACTGAAAAATACCCTGCTCACTGCACAGTTTCAAAAACAATGAGACAAGAGGGACAGTAAAGCATTCTTAACCTTGTACTGAAAAGTCTGACAAGTAGTTGGCAGTGGACAGCTGAAGGAGGAAATGAACAGGAAGAGATAAGTATAATTCTGGCTATCTGCAAGGTAGGTAGCAAATTAATTACTTATGCCCCATGAAGTCAAGGGATGGGGTATGAGCAGCATCAAGTTTTGACTGGCCAAAATCAGATGAGCACACTACAGAAAATTAGAATTGCTCCAGAGCTGTTGATCAGTTTTGTGAGTTCAGACAGCAGGAGTAGAACCACAAAAAGGAAAAAAAGTGATTTTTTTTTTTTTCCCCTTTGAGTCATGGCTGACTGCTTCGCTTCTCTTGTTAATAGATCTCTCCACAGATTGTTGTGGCATAACACAGCTGAAGGCCTCCTGTGTTCTGCCCAGCGCCTCCACGACTCTTTTGTAAGTTTTCCTTTAGACATTCCATTCTAGGAACACAATGCAGCCACTAACACCTTAGTTGTTTAGGGTGGATTAGAGTATCCATCTAGGCATTTCAGCTATAATCTACCTTCAGCTGCTCCAGTTGCCCAAAGCCACATGTGCCTGTGACTGACGAATTACTTGATGGAGATACTTACTGGTTGAGTAGTTAGTAGGAGAGCAACATTTCTTCCAAAAGGCCAAAGAGGACATGTCCATCCCTGGGATGGCTGTGTCCCTGTATCTGTTTTCCATCTATTTCTATTTGTTTCTACCTGTTTCTACAACAGTCTTTGACAGTACCAAGTATTGTCTTTAGGAATTTAGCAGGAATATCCATGACGTGTATCCTCGAAAAGAATTAATCTCATTGTACCTCATGACTCCCAAACATCTGGATTTGCATGTAACAGCACCACACTGTAACCACTTCAACAACCTGAACATGCCAGTTATTACATGCTCTAATTTATGCTCATTCTTGGCTGTAGACAAAAAGCTCTAACTCATAACAACTTTTAGGAGTATTTGCAAGCTTCTGCTAGTGTCAGTTATGTCTCCAGTTGCCCACTGAGTCAACATGCTTTTGCAGCAAATAGTTTCTCTTCTGCAGAATTCAGAGGTGCAAGCTGTCTGTTGGATTCTTGGATGCTCTGAATCCCACTTTATCTACACTGCCTAATGATAATACGGTATGGAAAGAAAGGGTTTGGCTTTCCAACTATAGACTTGAAAGGAGAGCAGGCAGGGCAGAAGATTATTCTCAGAAGGTAACCCTGTGCAAACAAATGAAGCAACCTGTATTTTTTTAGTGGCATTGCCAGTTTATTGGGCAAATATGTCACTGAATGCCTAACAGTATTGTTTGCCAGCCCCAATTAGGGCTGTGTGAGTCCTTGCCTGAACTGTGCATCCTCCCTCCCACGTGCATGTCTGTGGGTTTCTGCCAAGCCAATTTGCCAGTAATCAGTCAAATGTTACTGTGGGCTCAGTATCTGTTTGTGTTTTTCTCTCATCCCACCACCCTATAGAGGAGTGTGAATTTCTTTTCCGATTCAAGATTTTGAGATTCCATCAAATATTCAGCTGTAGGAAACAATTAAGAATGTTAAGTACTCTGAAGTTTTGGAAAAAAAAGTCTTTGATAAAAACCCTCACAGAGTAGAAATCAGCTCTATGTTCAGGACCAGAGTACCAAATGAAGGCAGTGAGAGCACAACAGAAACAACAACTGCTATCTCTTGCCATGGCCAACATATAGCTTGGTCCAGCAGAGAAGGAGGAATGGGGACTGTCTCTTCTTCAAAGAGGAGAATTGAAAAGCATCGGGGCGTTACATCTCTCTGCTTTTTGCTTAGGTCACTGATCTGAGATAGAACAAGTTTCATCTCATATTGGAGACTCAGTTGATAGTCTTGTCCTTGCATTTCTCATAGGACCATAATGTTTCCTCATAGTACCATGTTCAGAGTCTCCACTCATTTCCCAAAGAACTTTTTATTCAAGATAATTTACCTTAACTTAAGGAGACAGCAGAGTAAAACTTTTTTGAGACCTTATTAGTAAAAAATAAGCATCCTAGACCTACTTCCAGTTTTATTTTTAAGAATGAGAAAATTCCTGATTTTAGGAAGTCTCTATAAAATAAATTATTGTTAGACTATAGTTAGCAATGCCACTGAAAGCCAGCAGTTTACCTATACAAGGAACTTCTTGCACTGGACAAACTTTATCTGACAAGATTCACCTGGGTAACACTCGCTGGCAAGTACAGCATAACAGCCCAATTTTAGAAGTTCTTGCTTTTGAGCAAATATAAAGAGGAGCAGTTAAAGGCCCAAAGCAAAGGGACTTGCAGCTGGAAATCTCTTTCATGCGTCTCGTTGTTCCCAGGATACCTGTTACAATGACAATTTCATTACATCAGGGAATTTCACAGGAGAATGTTTCGCAGATCATGTGCATCTATGAGTTGAACGCGTATAGGAAACAACCATACAGTCACGTGAAAGTTGGGCTAGAATTCACAGGTATGATTTATTTTTTTCCTTCTCATTGTGCTGGTTCTTCTCCTAGTCACTGTCCTATTTGTCTAAACACTGACCTTGATTATGTGGGGCAAATGTAGACAAGCTCCATGGCAAAAGACTAAGCAGCTTTGGGCTTCAGTATCACTGGGTTTTGACTTGTAATTTTGATTTTGCTGTCTTTGAATGCTTCATATTCCTTTTTTTTTTTCATGAAAGAATAAAGCAACACCACTAAGAATGCTGTGTGTGATAAGTACAGAATGAGTCATGAGATCTCAGTTGTCCATTAGAGGGGGAGATTACTTACTAGTCTGTCCACTGTGCCTGAGTTGTGTGACCTTCTGCCCTGATAATGTGAGCATAGCTTTAGAGTGGAGGGATTTATACCAGCTTCTCAGGTAAGCTTTCCAGACAAGGAAATGAGAGTCAGGATCAGTCAAAGCAAGAAGTGGTGCAAGTAATTTTAAAGCTTCAAAATGCCTGTGTTCCAAGAAAATTCTGAATTTCCAGAACCCATGATCCCCTCCTGGCATGGATACATGAGCTCAAGTACGGTATCAAAAAGAAGCAGATACCTTCTAGATTACTAGATCGAAGATTTTATCACCCATTTCTCAAAGAGCTTCTGGCCTTGAGTGAGTAAAAGCCAGTGGAACACGCAATTTTTGGCTTTTCCAGGTGGGTTCTTCTAGAAAGCTCTAGAAAGAGGTTCCTGGGCAGAATGGTGTTCTGTCTGTGTATGCTCTGCAGAACACTTTCTACTTACCAGTCATCTGCAGTGTTGCTTTGGCTTTGAATTGAGAATGTTTGGTTCACTACAGCTGAGGTCAGAAGCTGACAGTGAATCAGTAAATTCACTGAGAGTAAGCTGAGGACACTTGTGAAGATGTGCAGAACACAAAGAGTGCTGAGAATAAACAATCCAAACGCCAGATTCACTTGAATGGAACAAGAGAGCATATTCTTTTGACAGGACTGGCTAACTCTCAATCTGCAGCTCATAATCTTGCCTCATGATGAGGTTTAGGAAAGCAAATTCAGAGTGAATTTCAGGTTCACTCAACTCTAGCCTGTGGACGCATTTTTTTTAAGCATAAGATGAACACATGAATTCCTGGGAAGTTATGTTGTTCTACCCACGTAATTGAAATGACAATAGAACAGACTGAATCAATTTTTGTAGGAAATAGGGTTCTTGTAAAGACCAGCAATAATCTGTGAGCTGCTTGCTCTTTACAGCCTGAATCAGAAACACTGTTCTTTGCAGTGTGTCTACTCTTCCTGTTCCCATGGCAGCACCAGAGGTGACTGAAAGGGGGTTCTAGGGTGAGTTTGGTCTGTGCAAGGGTTCCTGCAACCAAATCTCTTCCAACCCAAGCCATTCTATGACTCTGTGATATATCCATTTTCTACATCACTATAGTTTCTGTCTTCTTGTAAAGCTAGATGAAATATTCTCACATTCCTGGGTGTTTCAGGAACAAAATGCATGTATATCAGTGGCAAATCTTTCAACTGTAGAGAATGTCTTGATTACCTTAACCCTATTCAGCAGTACATTTAAGCGTATGCTTCACTCTAGACATGTAAGTTATCATTTTTACATCAGCTGGATTGTCCATGTACTTGAAACCAGATTTCAATCTTGCTCAAACTTTATTTTGCTGAATAGGAGCCTCAGAATATATACCAGTGCAACACAGTCAGCTAAATGCATCCCAGATGAGTTGGAGGAGAGGTGTGAGAACCTAGAGGCTGCAAGTGCTAGATTTGTAGGCCTGTACTCTTTTTCAAGCCATATTTTTTTAATTATTTACGCAGCTAGCTTCCTTTTTTAAAAATCTCTTCTTAGATGCTGCTGCGGTGTCTGAGCATTCTCACAATTTTGTAAAGTGTAATCGTAAAAATATTTTTTTCTTCTTACATCTGAGCACATGAGGGTCCCCAGAAACTCTTTGTTTCTGTATCTGTGCATGTGCTCAGAGGAGGGGGGTGTGCTGTGGACACCTCTCTCTCAGCTGGGAGAATGTCCCAGCAGCTGGGGGAACAGTCCCCCAGAGTGTTCTGACGCTGCTCTGCCTGTCCGTGCTGACTGGGACACATGTTGCAGAAGCCTTCCTCAGCCAGAGAAGAGGTCGTGCCTCTGACAACATGAAGATCAAACCCCTCATTTTATTTTGACCTGGAGCCAGGGAAAAGAGCAAAGCCCAGAGCTGCTCTGTTCTTAGCCATCTGTGTTGCAGGAGCAGACGGCCTGTTGTGTATGAAACCAGCTGTGACTGTTTTGAGGGGCATCTGTTCTGTAGTGAGGCATAACAGTTGATGCTATTTAGCCTTGGCAGTCACAAGTGCCAGGTCAGTGCAGCTCAGCCTGGATCTGACAGGATAGGTGTGGCTTCTTGCTAGTCCCGAGGGAATGGCCATTTGAGTAAGGAAACAACCTGTACAAGGATCAGCCTTCCACAGAGGGAGAGCGCCTCAAAGGAGCACCTTGTCACAGTTAGGAAGAGAAAGGATTCAGTTAGTTAAGCACCAGCTTTTCTGTGTGGCTTTGGCAAATAATTTGTTCCTTGATATTTGATAGATTAACTAAAAAATTTGGCAGAGTTGCAGGCCACTGCTGCACTGGAAGAGGCAAGCTGCATGGTGATTGTATAATACAGGCCATATAAATCCCTAAGGAAGAAGATGGTGAATGGTGAATTATTCCAAGTGCTTCCTATTCAGCCTGCCTTAGTCTCCTCCAAGATGAGCCATCTGCTGTTTCAAGTTAGCTGGACTTTCAGAGATCTGGATGTTAGATTTAGCTGCATAGGATGCAAAGTTGATGGGAGGAGCTGCTGCCAGTTTATTAACCTGACCAACACTTGCATAATCTCTGCTACTGTGACTTCATGTACTCCACATAATGAACAGGCTGAGTGGAGCTTGCAGAACTAGATCCTCAACACGGGAAATGTCCCCACTCTTCATGAAGTATCTACTGTTGTATTTTGGACTGCCTGTTTGTTGGTTGTTGTGGGGGTTTTTTTGGGGTTTTTTTGGGGGGGTTTTTGGGGGTTTTTTGGCTTTTTTTAAATTTGTCTTAAAAGGACTCCATTTCTAGCAGATGCTGTTGGTGAGAATTTATTCAGTGTCTTAATTGCTTCTAAAAGAAAGACAGCTGCTAGAAGACATAGATAAATGTTAGTTAATGATGTGATGAGTGCTGTGAGGGATTAAGTGAGGAATTTCCTCTCTGTCTCAACAGTCACACTACACAGCCAGTCTCCACACTACATGTCTGTTTAAGACTCACATGCTTACCTGGTCAGTGTAGCTGAGCAGCTGCTAGGTTGTTTCACACAGCTGGTCACAGCAGAACTACTAACATGGCAAATCAACACCCTGAGTTTTTTCTGGTTTAATTTCCATGGTGTAGGTATGTCTCTTGCATACCCCCACAGCCAGAGCACAGGATGAACTATAAACTCACTCTCCAGTTTGTCCTGGGTCTCTTTTTTGTCCTTATATGTTTTCAGAAAATAAATAAATACCTTACTGGGAATTTAGGTGAAGCCATTTTCTGACTATGCTTACAACTTTGGACATCTAATCCCAAGATGATCCTTCATTGTGACAACAAAAGTTGTACTTGAGATAACCCATAACACAAAACAGTATTACTGCCTATTCCTAGTTATTCCCTGTGGTTTTAATACAGTAATTCCTGAAGATCTAGATAAGTGTTCTGTTGAGTTTGGCACTGTAGAGACTGGTAATAAAAACTGATTGCCATCTCAAAGATCCTGCAGTGGACAGGCAAGAATTGTTGTTTCCCATTACAAAAGCATTGAGAGATTTGGTGAGTTCCCAAGAAAACAGAGGAAATGAGTGTCAGAGTTTGGGTCTGAAACATTTCAGTGTGTAGGAACACTCAAATCCCAGTCAGGTACTGAATACCAAAGAGCATAGCTCTCACCAGCTTCTGAGGCTCAGCTTCTGATGCAGGAAGGACTGAAGTAAGTAAACCAGCTGAGATAGTTTTCACCTCTCCTGATCCTGTGCTGTGACCTGACATTGTTATGGGTCTCTTGGATTGGTTGGCATTAAAATTCATCACCTCCAGAAAACAGAAAAAAATGAAAAAAACTGATGTTAAAAAAACAATGTTGCTTGATTTGTGTGTGTATTCATTACAGTCATTGTAGAAACAGATATTGCAAGATAAGGTGGGAATATGTAGGTCATCCAAAATGTGTTCTTCCCTGCTATGGAGGGGGTTGGTTTGGGGTTTTTTTCCTGCAGTTATGAGATAGGGTAAAGACTGACACAGAGTGAAAGTGACAGGTGATGAAAGAGAAAAAGAAAGAAAGTGATTACAGTAACAAAGGCTTTGAATTAACAACAGATAAGGAAGAACTTGAACTAATTCAAGACTAAAATATATGGGAATGTTTGTCTATGATAAGGCAAAAGATAAGCACTAGCAATTAAAGCTGAACATCAATTCTGCAAGCTTGTCTGCTCATTCTTTTTGGAAAACAGGATGATAATGAAAGATGTACAGAAAATGTCCCAGGTCAAGGCATCTGCATAAGCAGTTTGTCTTCTGTCATATTGCAAGCTTTATCTGTGACTAAATGAACTCACTTCATAAGTCCAGCCCACAATACTTACAATACTTCTTGGAGATCTAGGCCCAAATCTGCCCTTAGATATCAAGGCTAACAAGTATTTAATACTAGCTAAGAAGTGACCCAGAATGAATCAGAGCAACAAAACTTTCTACACCTGTCAAAGCAACACAAGTGCAACATAACCAGATAGGATAAAAACATGGACTTTTATTAAATCAGACTTGCAAACAGAGGGTCAAACCCCAGTGTTTCTAATCTGTGTTGTCTAGCACCGTGCCACTTCAGTTTTCAGCAGACTGATAGCAGCTCTAGTGGAGGAACATTGCAATGGTGTACTGCCCCTTGGCCCCTTCTAAGCACCATGAGGTCACTGGAGGCCTCTCTCACGAGCCCTTCCTCTTGTACCTTGTCATTTGGGGGGGGGGGAGTAGATGACTTAGGACAGTTTAATTTAATATTTTTACATTTTTTGACCTACAGAGGATGGAATCAAAGACAGGGAAGCTCTGAGGAATGCAGAAACATTGCCCAAGCAGCAAAGGATCAAGTTAGGAAATCTAAAGCCCCGACAGAATTAAACCTGGCCAGGGATCTCAAGAACAAGAAGAAAAGCTTCTGTAGGTATGCTGGTGATAAGAGGAAGACCAGGGCAAATGCGAGCCTTTTCCAGAAAGAATGGGAGACCTGGTTACGTAGGACATGGAAAGGCTGAAATACTCAATTTTTTTTGCCTTGGTCTGCAGTTCCAAGTGCTCCAGCCACGCCACCCAAGTCACCCAAGAAGGCAAAGACAGGTACTATGAGAATGAAGAACCACCCACTGTAGAAAAAAGATCAGGTCTGAGACCATCTAAGTGGATTTAAACTGCAAGATTGTAGGTTTAAACTGGATATTAGGGAGAAATTCTTTACTGTGGGGGTGGTGAGACACTGAAACAGCTTGCCCAGAGAGAAGCTGAGGATGCTGCATCCCTGGAAGTGTTCAGGGCCAGAAAGGATGGGGGCCTGAGCAACCTGGTCTAGTGGAAGGTGTCCCTGCTCATGGCAGGGGGGCTGGAACTGGATGGTCTTTAAGGTCCCTCCCAAGCCAAACCATTCTGTGACTCTGTGGTTCTGTGACTCTGAGTGCTGTTTGTTGTGTTATGCCATGCCATGCTCCAGTGTGTAATATCAGATGACCAGAGATAAAACATCACTTCAGTCTAGTCAGAGCTGGGTAATTACAGAAGAGATTTTTTGATTTCAGATTATTTATTACAGAAAATAGTCTACTAATACTGTTGCTGTTTGGGAAGGAAAAAATTCTGAAATATCGGAAGTTTCTGTACATGGCACTGCATTTCTGCATTTTGAGTGCTTTTGATGGTGTAGAACTGGGTATGCTGAGACTTAGGCTAGGATATCACAAACACTACTAGATTGGTGCCAGCAAAAAACCCCAAACCTGTTCCACAGTTTGACATCAGTGTTACTGTATGATTCCCTCCCCTTTTCAGGGTCCAATTCTGTTGTTCTTCCTTCTCCCTCTATTTACTATTTCATGTCTGAACCTTTCTTGTGCTGGCATAAACCTCTTAAATAGATCAGAAGTCTGAGCTGGGTAAGAATTAAGGAAAAAAAGGTATGAAAGTCACATAAACATACCCATTTTTCAAGAGATAATTAACGTGCTATATCATAAACATGTAAAAGACAGGCTGGCTTATCTTCATTTTCTAAATTAACTCTTTTTAACGGACAGTAATAAAAATGCCTGCAGAGGTCAATACACAGAAGAGTTAACAGGAGCTTACCTTCCTGTCCATAGCCTAACTCCTGTTGGTCATAGCTTTTAATCTGAAAAACGTGCAACTCTGTGCTGGTTTGTCAGTGTATGGTCTTTGGGGAGATTTTAAGCCCTTGTTGTTCATAAATGTTTCATGCATGCAAGCACCAACCTCCAGCTGCACTAAAAAGGCACATTTTTACGTTCCTTCCTTTGTACTCCTTACAGTCAGCAGTGACCACTGTTTATGACAACTGAGAAAAGAGCAGGGTGGCTAAAGTACATTATCCATATACCTGTCATCACTTCATATAGCTTTAGCATGAACATCGCTTTTCCTTTTTTATTCTTTATATAAACAGACATTTTTTTTGCATTTCTCACCAGATATGTTCCACATATATCTCCAGGCCCGATAACTTCTATATTTTTTAGTGTTGGAGTGACAGAGTTTAAAGGAGATGGCACAGGTTTGTCACTTACAGCAACATTCTAATACTTTTCTCTAAGTATTTTCTCTAAGCATTTTTATTTCCTTTCAGTAGTCGTTTCCTCAAACACCACCCCCCTCAACATTTCACATACCAAATCTAATCACAGTGGAACTGGAATACTTAAGATAAAGCCAATACTGTAATATTCCTGAATATTATAATGCTATGAATGGCTATAGCTAAATCCAAAGTGAATTAGAATTAAAACTAATTGGTTTTGATCTAGATTTCTTTAAAAAAGTAAAAAACTATTGCTTCAGTTTTTAATAGAGCTGAAGTTTTTCTGAACCTTGACTGTGCTTGCTTGGGAAGTTTGAGCAGAAAAAAATTGGTGCAATGGAGATATTTTCTTTCTACCTTTTATATTCATAAACAAAGGTGTATTTTTTTTAATTAATAGACCAAAGCATCTCAACAGGAGGAACTGGGAACCTAGAATCTGGGATGGAGATAATGCACTAAACTCAATGGGAAAAAAATCCTGTTTGGTTTAGCCAGATCATACAGAATTAAATTGCATAACTTGAATGCAGATGTATTAACTGAGACATCACTAATAAACCTGGATCTCATTTGGTGTCTGGCAGGTGGATTAGTTGTTGAACTGATGAATGAGGCAAGGCAGGAGCTGATGAATGAGGCACAACAGGAAATGTAGTGCTCCTTTGCCGTTTGCCATGCAGAGAATTTGTGAATAGGTATTACAGTGTTGAAGACTGTATTGCAATTGTACCGCATTGGGATGAGGCAGCAGAGATAAGCCTCTGCACACCTCACTTTGCTGTCCTACTGTTCTGCCAGTAAATGTGGACAATTGCCTGTTGGCATTGTTTTCATAGAATCACAGAATCAAACGGGTTGGAAAAGACCCCCGAGATAATCAAGTCCAACCCTTGATCAAACCCCACCATGGTTCCCAGACCATGGCACTCAGTGCCACATCCAGCCTCACCTCAAAAACCTCCAGGGATGGAGAATCCACCACTTCCCTGGGCAGCCCATTCCAATGCCTGATCACTCTCTCCATAAAAACTTTCTTCATAATATCCAACCTAGACCTCCCCCGGCACAGCTTAAGCCCGTGCCCTCTTGTCCTGCTGCTGATTGCCTGGGAGAGGAGACCGACCCCCACCTGGCTACAACCTCCTCTCAGGGAGTTGTAGAGAGTGATGAGGTCACCCCTGAGCCTCCTCTTCTCCAGACTAAACAACCCCAGCTCCCTCAGCCTCTCCTCATAGGGTTGCTCTTCTCTGGACCTGCTCCAGCCCCTCCATGTCCTTCCTGAACTGAGGGGCCCAGAACTGGACACAGCACTCCAGGTGTGGCCTCACCAGTGCTGAGTACAGGGAAAGGATTATTTACCTGGTCCTGCTGCCACACTGTTCCTGATCCAGGCCAGGATCCATTGGCCTTCTTGGCCACCTGGGCACACTCTGGCTCATGTTCAGCTTCCTGTCAATCAGCACCCCCAGATCTCTTTCTGCCTGGCTGCTCTCCAGCCACTCTGTGCCAGCCTGTAGAGCTGCAGGGGGTTTGTCGTGACCAAAGTGCAGGACCCGGCACTTGCCTGGTTGAACCTCATCCCATTGGAGTCAGCCCAACTGTCCAGCCTATCCAGGTCCCTCTGCAGAGCCCTCCTGCCTTCCAGCAGGTCGACACTCCCTCCCAACTTGGTGTCATCTGCAAATTTGCTAATGGTGCACTCAATCCCCTCATCTAAATCATTGATAAAGATGTTAAGCAGGACTGGGCCCAGCACTGATCCCTGGGGACACCACTGGTGACTGGATCCCAGCTGGATGCAACCCCATTCACCAGCACTCTCTGGGCCCTCCAGCCAGTTCCTGACCCAGCACAGAGTGCCCTGTCCAAGCCCTGGGCTGCAGCTTTTCCAGGAGTATATTATGGGAGACGTGTCCAAGGCTTTGCTGGAGTCCAGACAGAAATCCACAGCCTGCCCCTCATCCACCAGGCGGGTCAGCTGATCATAAAAGGAGATCAGGTTGGTCAGACAGGACTTGCCCCTCCTAAACCGGTGCTAGCTGGCTCTGATCCCTTGTCCATCCTGTGGGTGCCGTGTGATTGCACTCAGGATGATCTGCTCCATCACCTTGCCAGGCACTGAGGTCAGGCTGACAGGCCTGGAGTTTCCCAGGTCCTCCTTCCAGCCCTTTTTGTGGATCGGTGTGACATTTGCCAACTTCCAATCGTCTTGCACCTCCCCAGTGATCCAGGACTGTTGGTAAATGATGGAGAGCTGCTTGGCAAGCTCTTCCACCAGCTCCCTCATCACCCTTGGGTGGATCCCATCTGGTCCCATAGACTTATGAGGACCCAAGTGGCTCAGATGGTCGCTGACTGTTCCCTCCCGTATTACAGGGGGGCTATTTGGCTTCCTGTCTCTGTCTACCAGCTCTGGAGGACACTTGTCCTGAGGAAAACCTGTCTTACTGTTGAAAACTAAGACAAAGGTGTTAAGTACCCCAGTTTTTTCCTTTTTTTGGTGACTATGTTTCCCCCCATGCCCAACAAAGAATGCAGGTTTTCCTTGTCCCTCCTTTTGTTACTGATGTATTTGTAGAAGCCCTTCTTGTTATCCCTAGCAGAAGTGGCTAGATTGAGCTCAGATCATGCCTTTGTCTTTCTAATTTTCTTTCTGCATGACATAACTATATTCCTAAACTCTTCATGAGTAGCCAGCCCTTCTTTTCCATAGTGGGTAACTCCAGTGGTGCTATGTCAGACATCAGTGAAGGATCTACCTTCCACCCTCATTAAAAATCAGTACTATGTGAATCATGCTGTGTCATGCTCCCATGTAATGCTTGTGCCTTATCTACCCTGCTATGGGATATTGCACCTAGTTTGAGGGGCCAGTCTGGATCTCTTATAATCTGTGAGAATTTTTACTTGGTTTGACTTAGAAATTAATCAAGTTTTGCCATAATTAAGCAAGACTCAGTAAAGCATGTGTCTTAACTTGGAAGTATGTGAGTTATCCTGCTGAAGTGAGAGTTTAACACGTACTTAAGTACCTGCCTAGACAGGAGCTGTAATTAAAGATTTAGAGAGGTATCATGGAATGACTCCTGACTTAGTGACTGATACCAGAATTGCATTAGACTGCAAATTCAGCTAGACTTAGGATGTAAACATGCACTGCCATATTCCTAGGATAGCTCTTACTTTAAACTTAACATGAACCCTCCACATTTCCTTCCACTCTGCAGACAAATAAGGGCTGTTTAACGTAGCCTTCATTTGATCTCACTAAACAGTGTCACAAGTAGACTGCCTGATCCTTCTAGCATCCTATAGACTTCTTCTCAGAACTGTTTGTTCTTGTAATGACTTCTCCACCTTTGACTTGTGCCAAAGAAGTAAAAATGAGCAATGATGATTTGTTCAAACAAAAGGAATGTGTCAAAAAAGAGTTTGAGCTGTGCTCTGAGAATGTTGGATTTGCCACATGATCTAAAATGAATGCTAAATGTAAATAAAATTTAATATTCAAAGTTCACCCCATTTCAGAACAGCAGAGGCACATAATTAAAAAATTTCTGACGTGTCAGTGAGCAGTGAATTACCATGCAGCACAACACTGTACAGACATAACAAGCACCTGCTGGTGTATAATGTGCTGGCACATGGGAGATGACACACGGAATGAGACAAGGAATAGCTCCTTAGGGGATAAGATACTTCAAGCCTAATCCTGAGGTGGTGTAAGAAGCATATACCTCCACTGAAAGAACTGGAGCTCAACTGATTTACAGCAGTTTGGGTGCCAGCTCTTCCTCATTAGTGAACAGAGATTATGTTCTCTCTACTATACCTTTTCCTCTCCAGCATAATAAATTTACTTTGTTGGTTTCTCCATTGCCAGCTATCTGCTGCTAAGATTCATCTTGCCATTCTGCTCCCCAGCCTTCTATGCCAAAACTTGACAATCCATTCTCTCCATTATCTGGGAATGTATCTTGACAGTGTTTTCCAGCTGGCAGTCCTCAACAGCTTGTCAGGGGACTACAGAAAATCACTACCTGTTCAGAAAGCCTAAGTTTACCACACAGGGATCTGTACTTTCACTGGAAAAATAGGGAGGCCACATACAAACTGATAAAGGTTTAATGTCAGAGCCCTAGTGGTTGACTTTTGCAACTTGAGTGAGATGATAGAGATGTAAGGCAGGGGAGCAGGAAACAAACATAATCTGAAACAGGAGACATCCAGATTAACATAACGAGAAATGGCACCACCAGGAGGACAGCCAGGCAGTGGAGCAAGATGCTCTGAGAAGCTGTGTCATCTCTGGCCTTGGAGAATTTTAGAATGTAACTGGACAAGGCACTGAGCACCCTGCTCTGATCTCATGGCTGACCCTGCTTTGAGTAGGGCATTAGACTAGAGATCTCCATATCTGGGATAATAGATTATCCCATGACCCCATGACCTTCATGGGGATTCCTTTCAGGCTGTCTTTAACATTGTGATCATTTAACGTGATATTTCTCTGTTCAGAGGTACAGTTAACCAAACAGACATATATACATACATACTTCATTAAATTTTTTTAACAAGGGTCACACTGGTACAAGCCTTTCAGCTGCTCAGTGCTCTGACCTCAAGAGTAGATCTCATTGAGCCATTGCTTACTGTAATTGCATTAATGGTATGTTGTCTCACTGCTGGAGGCGTTGGAGCGGAATCTGAGTTACCCTGTCGGTGCCTGCTGCCTCTTACTGTGTGCAGTTTGCACGTTTGACCACAAAAGACATAGATACTATTTAATGTAAATTGCGTTTGATTAACGGCAGTTAAAAACACAAACAGAAATCACTGATTTAACATACCCCAGCATCCCCTGGGAGTTATGGCAGCTGGCTGCAAGCAAGGATTAGGTTAGTAGGTACAATTTTCAGTAGATGTTCTTTCTTTGACGAAGACTCCCTCATTGCCTGTGCATCCATCTACAGTTATTGCTTAGCTGATGTGTTTACTACCAATGCATGCTTGCAAAATCACAACTGAATGCAGAACATATGCTATTGTTGTGTATGTGGCCTCCTCTGGGAGGGCATTTATCAATGGGTGTTTTTGTCTCAGTGCTGGGGTTATTCTAGTGCAATGGAAGACACCCAGATAAACAACTGTTTGCAAAATTGTGGCTCTAGGCAGTGCCAGCCCACAAGAGAATCTTTTAACCTGCCTGTATAGTCCGTGACAAGTGAGTAGTGGCAGGCCAAAGGGTTATTAGAGTTCACCAAGGGCCTGCAGAAAGCATGGATTACTCAACACCCAAAGAGCTTTTGCTGCCAAACGAACAGCAGCACACTGTAGGATAAATAGCTGTTATCTGCATCTAGGGGATGCCTTCCAAGTGAGATGGAAGGTGTTCTGCCTTACAGGATTATCTGGCTGTTTATCCTGTCACGTGAAACAGCCATTCCCTGGTTGTTATAAAACACGGGCTGTCAACATAGAGGCCACAGGATGGTTTCATAAAGCCACAGGCACCGTTTCTATGGTTTTACAGAAGGCAGCAGAGGTCTTACCCAAACCATTTATTCATTTAGGCTGATGTATTATTTGGGTTCACAAAAGCTGTTTGGAAGAAATTAAAGGCTTCTGACTCCAATTCAATCCAGTTTGCAAGGTTGTACACAAAATTTCTGTTGCTCTCTACTCAGAAAATTTCTTTGCTGTTTTTTGTTAGAATAATCACAGAGATTGGGACTCTGACATGGTTTCTCTTCTCTTCTTGAAGATATTCTAATACAAACAGTATATGATGAGTGTTCATGGGAATAAACAACACCAAATCCAACCTGATGGGAAGTAACAGTTTACCAAAGTTGATGCCAAATATGTGACTTTTGACTCAGATGTTCAGTTAGTGTATACTTAAATAGTTTCTTAGGTCCTTCACTGGTTTCATTACTAATTTTTTTTTTTTTTTTGGGGGGGAGCATGATCCCTGGTGGCAGAGAAGATAATGATGAAATTATGGCATCCACAAAACCATCAACATGCCTCACCCATATATCTTTATCTATAGTGTTTGTTGCTTTAGAAAATACCTTCCTCAGGCTTTACTTTCATTCTCCAAGTTGCCCTATCCTACACTGACCTTGGTATTTTTTGTAAACCTATTTTTGGAAAGAGATATAAGAAAGTAAGAATTTAGACATTGCCTTGAATTTAACTTCTCAGTTGGATGAAAAATACGCATCCCACAGATGTTTTAGGATAACTCCTGGCAGCATGACTTTCTTCAATGACTGTTTCTTGCTGACCTAATCTGAGACAGGAATGGCACAAACCTTTCCCCTTTTCTTTAATTTACAGCTCTGGTAACCAAAGCTCAGCAGATTTCACTGCTTCCTGTTTTACCAGGCTGCCACATGTTGTTCCACTGGCCACACCAAGCAACTCAGCAAACTCCAAACTGCTTTCCATCAAGCAAAGGCAAATACTTCCTTATTCCCCCACTTCCACTTCCTAAGGCTTTCCACATGTAGCCCTCTGCTAAAAGGCTGGTACAGCTCTTGCTGCATTCTGCTGTTACAGCCTTCTGCCTAATTACTACTTATCACTCTAGTGTAATGTTTGTTGACTTTGAAAGGCAGATTAACTCAAGAGTGACTTGGGCCACTTTACCCACCCAGTGCCATATATTCTGGTCTGTTCTCTTGGCTGACCCAGCTCTGAAAATGGACATGGACTCAAGAGTTCCTGAGGTCCCTTCTAACCTTAATTATTTTTTTATTCTATGATTAAGTGATGTCACTGAAAGATATCATCACACTTCAACAGAGAGTCTTCCTTTTGTGCTTCCTTTTATATCCCACTGTGCAGTGGAGTAGAATCACAGACATAAGTAAAAGAGTGTGATGGCAAGCACGGAATTCAGTATGCATTGTACTGAGCTGCTGGTTGGTTGGTTGTTGGTTTAATGCCGAATATTTTGTGTTTTCAGTGGTATTATGTCTACTGCGAAAAACCATTTCTTGAGGAAGCATTTAGTGCTTCCTGACAGTTCCAACTCTGTTACCTCCTGAGCTTAGCAGGTTGTCAGGCTCTTACTGCCTCTGAAGGTTTTCATTTGCCTAGGGAGAATAAGTCTTTTTCTCCCACCCTTTGCTGATGGTGTGATCACAGGGAGCTGAAGTGTATTTTACATTTGTTGGTTTCAGATCCTAAATAATTTGTTTGGAGTTTTAGTCCCCCTTAATTATAGGAATTAAGGACACAACTGACATTTTTTAAAAGGGCAAGATCCTGAGACTAATCAAGGGTGCTAGTGAGGCTTTTGCATGAAATCACTGATGTCCTCTACAAGTGCCAGTAATCCCTTGACTCACACTGCTTCTTTTAAAAAAGGAAACTTAGGATCAATTTTATGCAAATGATTAATTGTAAAATCAAGAAAAGCTATTCTCCTTTTGATAATACTCATTTAAGGTTAAAGTGATACCAAATCAAACTCATGCCAACAGGTTAACACCAACATTGGCTTGGAATAAAAATTCTCTCCAGCATTAAGCTTTTCTATGAACACAGCATATCAACCTGTATGAATCCCAGGAAGCAACTCAATGAAGAGTTCAGTGACTTGAAAATCCTGACGCCTGTATTTTACCAAAGGCAGCCAACTGAAGGGGTCAAATAAGGAAACCAAAATAAATTTTGTGTCTGAACACCTGCATAATAGTGACTGTAAAGCCTCCTCGTAAGCTGTCTGGTCCTCTACAAATTTCTTCACTACTCCTCTCTGTAGTTCAGGCCACTGCTCATGCTTTGGCAAACAAAGTTTGGCAGCTCTTGGATGGCTAAATGGTTTTTACTCTCTCAGGTTGCTCAGAGAACAGGGAACATGCTTTATTGAGGAACTATATGAGGCTCTTTAGGACTGTAGAGCTTCTCCTCCTGGTGGATTTTTTTTATACTCCCTAGATGTGCAAAGGACAAGTTATATTTTTATACCCCTTATGCCTCTGCTAGAAAATTAAAAACTGAAAGAGGTTGCGAAGGAGATCGTTATCATGAGGTGTTTTCAGTTTGTCAGTGCCACTATCTCTGCACAGAACAAAGTTTCCAATCCCTGCTCAGTCTGAAACTGAAAAGAACAGAAGTTAGCTTTCTGATAAAGCTCTCTCCTTCTCCTCCAGCTTCCTTGTGGCTGTAACCTGCCTGACATGTTACTGGCTTGAGGAAAGCTCACCCACAAACTAGGAAAAGTAAGAGATAGCAAAGCTCCAGCTGCTTGGCACTCAAGTTTCAAGATGCAAAAGCAGCATAAACATCTTGTAGGCAGATAGCACTGTTCTCTTACAGAAGAGAAGCTGACTCTGCAGTTGATGGAGTTAGGAATACTGCTCAGTATTAACTTCTTGTCTGCAGTCTCCCTGTTTACTTTCTTCAGATTTAACAAGAGGCAGGAAAATTTGTTTGTTGATGCTGCAGTTTCCTGTTTCTGAGGTGGTAAATCTGAGGGTCTGGAAATGCCAGTCATTCAATCCCTTACCCTTGATCTTCACTACCTCTGACTTTATGTACCTGTCCCATAGCCCTGAGTGATGCTCCAGACCTCCACTGCAGCAGGCTGGCCCATCACAAGCTATTTGCAACTCAGCAGAGTCAGCATCTGCACAGCAAATGAATCTACATCCTCCCCTTCTTCCTCACTGTGGATGTGCAAATACTAAGTCAATTTGAGAAAGCAGTTTGAACGTATGGGCAGATGGCTCTTGCCAGCTAGATTACTCTGGTAGCCTTTATATTTAGGGCCTAGGACCATAAGTCAATCACCTCGTCTTTCCAGATCCATCCCAGTAGGAATAAGCAGGTGAATAACTAGTAGTTTAGTACTATCTGGATTTTATTAGGAAATCAGACCTGAAAGTTTAATTAAGATCCAAATTATAATGCACACTTTTTTACCTCATGCTGCCAGAGCTGTGGGATGGCAAAAATAAATAAATAGACAGGTTAAACCCCAACTTTTTCTCATGAATTGATGCATAATAATCAGAAAATGGGGTAGCATTATCCACAGCACACTAGACAGGTCAGGTGGAAACATTTAGCTCAAAGAGAGAATATCCTCCAAAAAGACTGAGCTGGTGGTACAGTCACCTTACTAGCGTTGCATCACATCTCTGGACCATTGTAAAGATGCAGGCAAATAGCATCTTTCCTGGCTGCCTCAGATGATCTGAATGGAGATGGGGAATACAATGTCAGGGAGAGGCCTGTGCAAAGGATGGGGCAGAGAAATACAACTGTCTTGGACAATTCTGTATGGGTTACTTTTTAGACACAGAGGACTTGAAAAATATTTGCCGAATTTGTTTTAACCTCTATTTATATATTTACAGCATTGCATTAGGAAGAGGTTAATTTTAAAAATCTAACTCAGCAAATATGTTGAGAATTCGGAGATGATCTTTCTTTCTCTCCATTTTGGGATTCAAATAGGGGAAAGCAGACCGGAAACAGAACAGACACCTCCTGCGTACCCTTGCTAAACATAAAATGAAATTCAAATCATAGTAATGTGGAAAGTGAAAGATATTTTTGGAGTTTGCACTTGTAAGGTATAAAAGCACTAACAAATCAGAGAATCCATAGCAAGACTGCATGTTGACTTATCTGGATGGAAAAAACATATTTCAGATCACGATCTAGACCTTTTTAAAATCTTCTGGAAGTAACTGACATCCACCACAGTTTTGACAGGAACTTAAAGATCTGTGGTACCCTGAGAAATTCTGTTAGATGGGAATGGAAATGGAAACAGCAAGGCTGAACATCACTGGCTCCTTAACTATCTCTTGGAAAGTTCATCAGAGACTCTGGAGTCATCTTATGTTCTTTAGATAACTAAACTATATCTTAGCCCTTTTCTTTCCAAGACTCCATGCAAGGGGCATTATAGAGCCCTGGTTATGTTCATCTAAGTGTCAAACACTTAAACAAATGCCCATAGGCGTACTTAGGAAACAAAAGATTGAAAAGTGCTGAAATTCAGGGCGTTCCATTAACTTTAATGTTCGTAATTCTCGGGACTAGAGAGATGAACAAGGATGGGTTAACTGCTTATGCTTGTTTACATTGAATTGAGTTGGTTTTCTAAATAGATATAAAAATGTGAACACGTGATGATGACCCTTTTAGATCCTATTTTTTTAATCAAAATAATGTGTTCCAGAAGTAGCAGAATTCACAAATCCTGGTTTCTTTAGATTTGTATCTTTTAGTTTATAGCTTTTTGGTTTTTGGTTTTGTGTGTGTGTGTGTGTGTGGTGTGGGTTTTTTTGTTTGTTGTTTTTTGTTTGTTTGGTTGGTTGGTTGGTTGGTTGGTTGGGTTTTTTTAGTTTGCTTTGGTTTGGTTTGGTTTTTTTGTTTTGTTTAGGTTTTGTTTTTGTTACATCAAAGCTACTCTGTCAACTCAGTCCTTATTGGACATGAGGTTTTTCTGGTTACTTGAGGTACAGCTCTGACTAGAGATCTTCAGTGGATAGAGAAGCAGTATCATCTCTGCCCCATGTCCATCCTTTGCTGTTTATCAGTGCTTTGTGCAGTTTTTCCAGTAGTGAGCATGCTGATAACTCTATTAAGAGTCACTCTGCCATCCGTTCTCTTATTTTCCTCAAGCATGAAGGAGTTTTCCATCTTCTTAACTGCTTCCTCTGTCGAATTTGACTGTAATTGTACTATGGGTTCAGAGGTTTTAAGAGAAAACACACACTTCTGCAGTAGAAGGCTGTTGGAACTCTGTTTCCCATGGGACACCACCAGGACACACAGACAAAAAAATGGGCAAACAGGGTTTTCTACTCTAAAGTGGGATGCTTTGCTCTTGGGCACACTTCCAGCTTCAGCCTGGGATCTCATTGTCTTTCCAGGGCTCCACATCCATGCCTTGATCTGTCCTGGTAAACCCAGCATTGTGCTCTGGGCTTGAGTGCTGCTGGAACTCACCCATCCTTTCCCCACCACTCTGCACACCTGCCTGCAGTCTCTTTGGTCAGAACTCTGTTCTGTTCTGGAAGGAAAACTCTTGGGAGTCCTTGGTATTTGTGGGTATATAAAATATCTTCAAGCAGAAGGGGCACACCAGGCTCACTCTGCACGCAGCCTCCTCCCGAAGCCATCCCTGTGCCCGTGCAGCAAGTTGTGCTGACAAAGGTATGGGGCAAGAATATATGGAAAGGGGAAGGGCATCTTGACAGTATTTCGTTGCAGTGACATTCCAGATAAATTCTAAGTGGATGATATCTCTTTAGCCCACAGGTGAATGAATACTTGCACCCTCAAAATGTGATTACATCCTTCATTTGTTTCCTAGTTCAGGTGGAGTAGATGATGTACCAGGGAGAAGGCATAAATTGAGAGAAGAGCTTGTGGCCTCTTTCAGAGGTAGATGCCAAGAACTCCTCATCAGTGTTTGTACAACTCACCATTCCTGCCTCCTGCTCCTCATAAACATGGATAATAATAGGTATAGCACATATCTCATTGGTATTCCTATGGAGAGCAATTAAAACTTTGAAGATGCAAATGCTTAACATTGTTTATAGTCCAGCTGGAAACAGGAAATGCCAGAAATTACAAAAGCTCTCTAGATATTAATAAATCCATATAAGCATCTGCTTCTCTTACTCGTTAATTGTTTGGCAGCACCTTGCATAGTAAGGCTGTGAGCTGATTGGGAATTAATGGGGGCTGCCTGATTATAAGTTTGATAATTGAACTGATTGATAATCTGAACTGTTGGCATCTGTTGTGTATCCATAGCAAGGGCTGTAGTTCCCCATCTCCTTGGCATTGTCCTCATAGTGTTGAAATAGGGAGAGGGACTCTTTCCCTGGATATTGTTTGTTATTTCCTTACTGTATCTGCTAAGGCAAAACCAATATGATACAGAAGAAGTATGCATTTTCTGTCAAGGGAGAACATCAAAAGGCAGTAGCAAAATAAGTATTTTGCTGTGGTCCTCACAAGGGAAAAGATATGTTGCTGTTTCTCTGATGATGGGGCACTGTCATAGGGAGAGACATTAAGAAGAACTGCGATGCAAAAACTGTAGGAATTGGTGAGTGCTTGCCAGGACTGTATGACATTTACCTACAGAACAAAAGAATAAAATAGCTATACTGGTAACAGAAATTATACTCTTTATCATTCAGAACACCTGCTTGGCAAGAGAGTCATCTGTGTTGTATTGTTCTTCCTAGAAAAAACTGCCTGAAGGACACCATTAGAGATGGGATTACACAGCATTGTTAGTCCTGCCTCTATAAATCTTCTGAAGTAAATTTCTTAGGAAGACTGGCAGAGCAGATTCTTGTCTGCTGCATTCCCAACCAATATAAAAGAGTGGAGTCCTCTGACTTCAGTGGTGTAAGGCCAAGCCACATAGGCTAGGGAATGAAACGAACCATTCATGACAAAGAAGTGAGGTTTTCTAAACAGCTTTTTTTGAAAGGCCTTGTTAGAAGCTATTAAGAAAGCCTATTTCTCCTTGAAATCCCCAGGCAGGGGAAGCTTTGAGAAGGATTAAGAATTGGTTAATTGTTAGAAAGTAAAATTCTCTTTCTCATTAAAGCAGCAAAACCTGCTGAGAACACAGATTTAAGATAACTGAGGCTAGGGGCAAGTAGTAAAGTTCTAGAAGGGTTAGGTAATAACAAATATAATGGAATGGAATGGAATGGAATGGAATGGAATGGAATGGAATGGAATAGAATATATAGAATATATAGAATACATAGAATATCTCTTCCCCTTCCTGTCCCTCCCCTTCCTACTGCTGACCACACACTCCTGTAGTTTTCTCCTGTGCTGGCACAGGTAGCCACGCAGCTTATATGAACTTGGCTCATGATAAAAAGAGAAACCTACTCCAGCAGCAAGCCCCAAATATAGATGGAGCACACAAGCTCTGACTAAGGCTAGAAGGAAAGTGACCACAAGCAGCAGTAAAGGCAACCTACACATTACCACCAGCTGCAAGCAGAAATGGGATGGTTCTCAGAAGAAAACTTCCATGAAGACATCTTTTATTGGTGCAAGGTGAGAGTGGAGTGATGTGGGGAATTTTCTTCTAGGGTCACATCTGCAGATATAAATAATGCCACAAGATACCTGACTGAGATCTGCCAAGTTGCAACTTGGGTTAAGCTGTGGATGAATACCAGAAGTGCCAATGGGCCTCCACCCTTCTCCTTTGCTTTGAAAGAGCCAGGATTGCCTTGTTGGTTTGTAAGTTCAAACAGCTTCAGAACTGCAGTTTTTCATGGCTTGCAGTGTTAACAAAAAACAGAATATGCCCACAGCCAACCCCAGCCAGATGGCAGCCCTATTTAACCATGGGAAGCAGGAAACATTTTTGAATGCAAATTATTCAATGGCAGGTGGATGTTTATGTTCAAAGCAAGGCTGACCCAGACCTGCTTGTTGATCAGCAGGCAGACAAGAAACAAATATCACTGCTGGCCATTTTATTTGTAATATGGGATTTTTGCAGGACCTGAAACAGTTAAAGACACTGCTAAGTCATTCTCCAAACACAGCCTTGCTAAAGCTCCATCCTTTCCTAAGCACTGAAAGACCAGCCCAGTAGCCAACAGGGATTTAGGATTCTGTTGTGGCTCATGCCTTGAGTCATACTGTTTACAACAAAATAATTGACTGAAAGCCTGGTTCTGTTGTTGTCCTACTCTTTCAGGATCCAGAGCCCTTTCATTATAGTGAATATGTCGTTCAAAATATCAGTTCTCTCACATTAAGTTCTTCCTGAGAATAACAGGCAAACTCATTGGGGTATATTTCACTGAACACACAGGTTTTTGTGTTTTCTTGGAAAATGAAGAGTTGACAACATTACTAACGCTGAAGAAAAGAAAATTATTTCATGATCAACTAGAAATTATTCCAGTTTTTAAAGAAAAAGTCCTGCAGTGACAGCTTAAGTTTTTCTTTTTTTTTTTTTCTTTTCACTTTCTTAGCTTTACCATTCTGTATCCTTTGTATATACAAAGAACAATGAGCAAAAATCTGATGTCCATATGATTATGTACACTTCCCAAGGAGGCTAGTGGCAGCTATATGGGATCATCAGCTTTGGAAACCTGCCCTACACACAAAGCTTTTAAAAAGGACTTTGTATTTTTGCTGTGTTTATGTCTTGATACTTAAACACACAAATCAGATATGTTTATGCAACCTTAGTATCTTTAAATACAGTACTTGGGTCAGTAGCATTTAAACTTAATGGTGCATCTGGCTGAAATCTTTCCTCCTTCCTACTTCTCCCTGCCAATAAAACATTGTCTAAAGTTGCTCAGTTAAAATATGAGCAATTTGTTTGAAAATGGAGTAGTGTAAGCCCTTCTCCATTTTGTTGAACTAAAGCACCATGAAAAAGTTAAAAATTGACTAAAACACAGTACAGGATAAATAAAAAAGCTTATGAAGACTGAGGGAATAACCAAACCTTCAGGAACCAAGAGCCATGACCTGAGAAGTAAGAACAAGAGGACACTATAAATCAAATCCCAAAGCCAAAGAAGTGAACTTTGTGTTAGCCTTAGTCACTAACACAGTGAAATACCCACCAGAGGCTATGATTGCCTCTCACTCACATAAGCCACTTCCTTACAGAACACGTGCAGTAAAACAAGGGTGCAGAATTCAACAGAGACAAGAAAATGAAAAGCCAATGATTACAGCATCGAATTGTTATGTATACGGAAAATGCCAACATTTTATTGTTCAGAGTATACAAAACTGAGCACCTGGCGTACTGAAGGTGTGCCAGCTTTGTGGATTTATCACCCAGCACCCACCTGTCCACAGAGATGAAATGGATATCTAGACTCTGGTGTGAACCAGCTTCTAGCACACGATGTGAAGGAACCCTTATTTGGGGACAGCAACATGAATGTTTGCCAGTGCAGTGTGTATTTGCACATGACACATGATGGTCATGCTGCATCACCCCCAAGTACTCATGACAATTGGGTTAAATTCCATGAGAATAATTAATGGAAGTCCCTTATGGACTAATAAAAACAAAGGTGAGAATACAGGTTATCATTAAACATTAAACCACTGAAAGATGGTAGCATATCAGCAAAAAATATTTCTATGTGATTGTCCTATTCTTGTATTTTTTTTTCTAAACCCTTGTCTTTGGCTAGTCTCTGTGTGCACTGTGCTTTTTCTGGCCCTTTCTTTTCTTCTGCCTTTCCAGAGGAGTTGCACAGGTGCAAGATCTAGTCCACTTTCTCTGTATACTTCAGTAACTATTCTAGGCAGAAGAAAACATTGCTGTTAATCAGCTCATTTTAATATCTAGCAATTTTTACTGATTGTCCTTTGAAAGAGACAAAAGTTCAGATTTCTGTTCTAGCATCTGTCCCTCTGATGTTACACTTGTACTGTGTTGGGGATATTTGTGGCCAGGTAACACTATGAACTGGAGCTGCTCTCACCAAGTACTGGCAAAAATAATTATGGGCACCAAATCTGGGTTGAGTTCAAGGAACTGTTTTGCTTAGAAAAACAACAGCAAATACTGTAACTTGTACTTTGCATTTCAGCACTAATTTCATCACTTACCAACACATCTTCTGGTTTGGATTGAACCAGTGTGATTATTTCCCCAGGTTTTGGTGTGATCATCAAACAAAAAGGTCAATCAATACTTGATCTCCCTGACTTAGAGAGACAGGTCCAGTTCCTATCTCTACCAGTACTTCCAGTGTGACATTGAACATTTCCTTCTGTATTCCAGCTCCTTTTTATAAAATGAAGACAATGCTTACAGCCTCCTTCATAAAATGCTTTGAGATATATGGATGAAGAACACTGTAGGAGGTCTAGATTATATGTAAAATCAAAGGGAGAATAGGATTCATGTGACTCTTGCTATTTTTCTGTAGATATTTACAACTCTTCTGATAGAGAAGGCTTTAGAGCACATGAACCAAATATGATTGAAAATCACAAAAAAACAAAAACACCACTGAAGTGCACATCATTAGCTATAGTCCTTCTGGGTGTGTCTTTGATGGTATTGTTAATCACTACTTCACCAATAATCCTTTGAAGAAGTAAAAATAAATCACAGAGAGACTGCAATTATATTTCTTCTTGATGCTTTCATTGAAATTGATTTGATGTAGAGTGAATAATGCGTTTTTCTTTTCCCAGGAAACCCCATTTTCTCATTGAAGTCTTTACAGACTTGCACAAATCATTGATTGCTGGAGCAACTTAGGTTAAAAGGAATCCCTGGATGACTCTGGTCTCGTTGCCCTCTCAAGGCAGGTAAATTACATCAAGTTGCTCAGGGTCTTATCCAGTTGAGTTTAGAAGAATGGAGATCCCCAACAGTCCTCTCTGGACCCATTCCAGGGACTGTTCACCTCCATGGAGAAATTTTTTCCTAATACCACGTCAGAGTTTCTCAACAGCTTTTGCCTGTTGTGTCTCATCCTGTCACCCTGTACCTCAGAGCAGGGTCTGCTTCTCTAGACTCTTTCATTCAGATACACTTCACACACCTTACTGTACACTGACACACAAACCAGAGTCCTGGAAGGCAGCCATAAATAAATCATCCTCCCACTCTGCAAATAAGTTATCAGGGAGCTAATAAAGACCTTTCATACAGGTCAGGTCTTTAGTTCAAACCAGACCTGACATACTCTTTCACCTTCATGTAAAATGCATTTTTTTTTAACATCCTCTATAACTACTAAACTGCACTCCAGGACCAGCTTATACTCCTTTATTTTTCCTCCTAAACTTAAAGAGACCCTGACATCTGTGAGTTTTAGGCCACTGGAGTCTGAGAGTTTATCCCAGGGAAATAGCACTGTATGCTTGCCCTCTTTATATATCCAAACTTACATGCCTGCTACTGCTCTCCTGATGTTGAGGGAGACAGACTTCTGATCTGACTGGTGCAACCATCCTTACATTCTTCTGTTAACATGCAGGCTTGGGGATCTTCAAAGTTCTGATGTGAACTGACTGGCATAACAGCAAATCATCAGCTAAATTTTATTTACTTGCCACTGGAATAAAACATATTCTGACCAGACCAATACACTAGGCCTTTCCACACTCAGTTAAAGCAAACAGAAGTAGGAGACTATGGACATCAAAACCTTGATAGCAGCAGCTGCAGTCTTCATCTCAGTATGCACCAACTAGGTAAGCACAGAAATACAATTTCAAAAGAAAATTACTATTAAGAAATGCACTTTGAGTCTTATTGCTTTAACTTTGCTTCAGCAAACTGGCCCCAGAGTGAAACTGGACACCAAGTTCCCTTTTTTTCCTGCACAGGATTGAGGTAAGACCCGGCTATTGCCTCATCCAGGATACAGTTTAAGTGCTCTGAGACTTTCATTTCCTCTTCAAGCAGATTCCACAGCACAATGCATAGCTCACTGTTCTACTGACTTTATCACAAAAGCATTTGAGGTTATTGCTCAAGTTCAGCACTCAGATAAGCTTGATGATAATGGGAAGAGTTATTGGCTGTACATCCTTGCTCGCTGCATCCATCTCCCGGCCTTCAGTTCCTGTGATGTGGAGTTATGCCCACAGTTGCTGAGGACTCCAGATCAGTGGGATCATACCCACACCACACTGTTGTAATGCCCTTATGGGCATAAGGCACACACTGTTTTCTGTGGTGGTCAGCGCTTTTCCAGCCTGGCAGCATAATTTTTTCCTAGCATGAAACTGAAATGGTTATGTTGCACGCCTTAGGCTGTTCCATAAGTGCATGTAGAGGTGTTTTGAGGGTGCAAAACCTTCTGGGGTATGACTAAAAGATTATATATGCCAGACCTGATGCTTTTGACCAGAGAGAACTACCTCCAAAATGACATTTAGGTCTTATATAAGAGGGAATTAGTTTTCTGTCTCAAGGGGAAAAAAACAACAAAGACAGAAACCCAACAACAAGGCCAACCAATCAAAATAAAAAACAAACCACACCAGGCCAAAACAAAGCAAGCCCTAAATCTCAGTGCATTACATAAAGTAACACTTATTTAATGGAGACATCGAGGAATCAGGACAAGCAATGAGCTAGGGAGCTGAGTAATTCAGTGTACATCTGTACCAGCAGAGTTATTCCAGATATCCATATGGAAAAAGGAAACAAGGGAACAGCTACTGAACGACCCTCTCAAGTCAGACTCATCCCTGTGAAGAGTTCAAGACAGGCTAAAAACTTGGGATTTAGTTGTAAAAGAGTAAAGAGACCCAATTGTAGTATGTCTTCAGAGAGAAGATTGTATTTCATTTTTTAATTCAATAACCACTATTCTCTCATGGATCCCTTGCAGAATGATCTATCTTTGAAAAAAAATGCACATTGATCTAATCTTCCAGTTCTCAGTAAAATCAGTAAATAGAGCAATTAAAAATGATTGCTTGTTTCTGTCATATAATTGTCTCTTAATAGACCTGGCCAAATAATTTAATGGAAAACTGTGGTGAAAAAATAGAATTAAAAAAAAAAATTCTGTCAGAATATATCAGCTTCTGTACTGTATTTCATAATTAAAAATCTCCAGTTATTTGTGGATAAATTCTTTATTTTCTCCATACAATATTACTTTTATAAAGCCGTGAGCTTTCTATAGTTGTATCCAATATCAATTTTTAATTTAGAGATATAAAAGCAGTTTGAATATGCAGTACTTCTAAAACTGAAAAAGTGGAATAGTAGATAAGCAAATTTAAATGCAAAGAATGAGGCATTGTTTGTATTGATCTGTGTCAAACAGAAGACAGCTGTTATGATTTTTGGCATAGTTCAGACTATCTGTTTGCTTTTTTAGAGACAGACCAAAATCTCTGTAGATCGTAAGTTAAAGCATAAAAGCTCTTATAGGAAGAATATGAATGACTAATAGGTAAAAGGCAAAGCTTAAATGGAAAAAAAAAATGTTCCTAAATAAGATTTATTTCTTTATTTACAATACATTGTAAATGTTTTCCTCATATGAATTCATTTTGCAAATCAGAAGAACCACTCCAATTCAGACCTTCACAAATATGCAAAATAATTCACGTGGGATCAGTAATACTGAACCACCTTTATGGAAGATGCCAAATTTTGTGATGCTTGTGGTATTTTTTCCTAAGAAGGTGTAAAAATCTCATCAGCTTACATTATTGCTTCAGACATTCTGCAGAGCAGTATGAGAAAGTGTTCATGTGCTGAGTGTTTACAAAGTTTGGGGTTGAGCAGGGCATGAGGCCATGTCAGGGTTGGCTTATGATGGATGTTAGGGAAAGGTTCTTCACCCAGAGGGTGGCTGGGCACTGGAACAGGCTCCCCAGGTCACACCACCAAGCCTGCCAGAGTTCAAGAAGCATTTGGACAATGCTCTCAGGCACACGGTGTGACTCTTGGGGTTGTCCTGTGTAGGGCCAGGAGCTGGACTCGATGATCCTTGTACATCCACTCCAGCCCAGGAGATTCTAGATTACATGTGTCAATCCCTCCTCAGCGGTGAGCACGGAATCCTGTGTCAAAATCAGTGCAGACTTTCCTAGTGTCAATATGGATTTCTAGCCATTTTTTTTTTGTCACAGCTCATCATTATCACCCTGAAGTTTTCTTTTTCTGGGTTTCACTGTTGGCAGCACCACAAAATACTCGTTCCGTGAAAAGAAAGACACAACATTTACACAGGGATGTTGTGCAGGGCAGTAACATCCCTGCCTGGTGTGAGAGAGGAGGCCTTGAGAAGGGAGTGTACAGGATAGAGAGTGGAGGGATATGGGCATGGAATGATAAGAGCCGAGACAAAGGCTCATTCTGAAGGACACAGCCTAACAATGACCTGCCAAAGAAGGTCATGGAGGTAGGTAAAACTCTTTGCAGGAGCAGCAAAGTGAAAAGAGTACAGGTATTCCATATACATAAAACAAGTAAGCTCAGACTTAATATGGAGTTGCAGACCAGTGAGGAAAGAGAAAGGTGTGAAAGCATTATATAAAACACGTGGGGGGGAGGCGGGGGAGAGAAGGAGGGAGATTAGGAGAGAGAAATCAGCATGGCAAAGGAATTTGAATGCTGATGATTTACTCTCTCAATTCCCCTCCAGCTAAGTGGAAACCATCAACACTAGGACCCAGAAGAGCAGTAGAGAACAAGTGTAACATCAGGAGAAAGAAGCTAAGAACTGTGTGTTCAACATTTTAAGCTTTATTATTCTGGAGAATTTTCTCCTTATAGCATTCTTTTTTTTTTTCTTTTTTTTTTTTTTTTTTGGTAGCAATAAGTACCCCTGGACTGACAATGATTTTTTTTTTAATTAGCCCATTAAGATTTCATTTATACTATTCATAAATCCTTATCTTTACATGTAAGGTGTATTTACTTTGTTCACATAAGATTTTGAGCACAGCATGGCTTAGGCATGGCTGTGTAACAGAATTTAACACATTCTGCCTGGAGCTATCTGTTGGTGACCTGAACTATGTGGTGAGGAAAAGGTATGCTGAGACTTCCTGTGCACTCCCAGGAACTCCAAAATAAACTTCTTAGATACAGAGAGCAGATCTTTAGTCTGTTGATGGCTGACAAATGCAACTGTGAATTGCCTGCTGTGACAACTCCGGAGGTAATTCTACACTGGCTCAAAATTATAGCAATAACCCCTCATATGATTCTGCCTGATTTCCACTATTATAGCTTTTTTCCTATAAAGCATTAGGAAGGAAGACTTCCTGGAACACGTAAGGTACAAGTCAGAATCACAGAATATGCAGAGTTGGAAGGGACCCACACGGATCATGGAGTCCAATCCTTAGCCCTACACCAGAGAACCCCAACAGTCACACCATGTGCCTGAGGGTATCATCCAAACACTTCTTGAACTCTGCCAGGCTTGGTGCTGTGACCACTGCCCTGGGGAGCCTGTAAATACATATCTGTACACTTCTTTTTGGTACTACCCCTATCTACCAGAGTTTCCCTGGATCTCCATGGAGATGCCAGTAAATTCTGAATTCTGTTTTCCAGGTACTACAACATGTTTGTGCATGAATTTCTGAAGCATTGTGCAGAGATTTATTGCTTTGATTTCCATTAAAATTAACGGTTGTTTTGTGGCTAAAGCACTGCATATGTCTGTCATCCTAAATATTCCATTTATTAATTTTTATAAAATGTATTTATGCACAGCTAGAAAAAGACTGAGGGTAACTGTTTCTTTTATGGGTTACAAGTAATACAGAGAGGCTTTTAATACTTGTGGTCTGTCTTAATGGCATCTGTTTCTGTGGAACATCTAAATAAAATTAGTCTTTATGGTCTTTCCAGTCTGACACTGATCAAAAACAATAATAAACCCATTTCTATGGAACTTGGGAAATAACTGTCTGTACAGTTACATATATATATTGTGTTTATAGGCCCATTAAAGAGGGCTTTTATAGGGAGTCCTATTAAATCAAACCCTCATGGTGCTAGCTGCTGCACAGAGTAACAACATAACCCCAACCCTGCTAAGAGGGGATGGGTTGGATAGCAAAACACACATGTGAGGAAAGAGAGGAAAGAGATGGAGCCTTTGGGAGCCTGAGTGATGGATCCATGGAGCCTGCATGTTCCCAAGACATGCAGTTCCATGGTCTGTATATTGACTTACCCTGGAGAGACCCCAAATTCCTAAATCTTTTCTCCTGAAATATCAGAGGTGAATGAATAGCCAGAGCAAAGGAGAACTCCATTAATGTATCTTCAAGGTCTAAGAAAAAGTAATTTTTAACACATTCACAGGTTTGTTTGTTTGTTTGTTTTTCATCACTTCCCAGAAACATTCACAGTTAGATTTTCATAGTGTGAGTACTTGCAACAACTATGATTGCCTTATTTCCCACAATGGAAAATCAAAAGCTTGATGATACAAGTAGTCCAAACAGTTCTCACAGAATATTAGTGGGGCTACTGACTCCTGACAGACGTGGGTGAACTTACTTCAATGCTCTGTATGTGTGCAAAATCAGGAATCTGTTATAATACCATAAACATAAATCTGTGCTAGCCAAAAATCACTATTTCCAATCAGATGCAAGGTCTGAGGCACATGTTCTTTCTGCTTAATTACAGCAGTTTTCTGGTAGAGAACAGAACATGAGACTCCAACAAACATGCAAATGTAAAACTACTTGTGGGATTTAACTTTGGCGTTCATGCTACCTCCCCCACCCAAGGGTGCAGGAGACTGTGAATAAAACTTTGAGAGATGAAAATGACTGCTGAGGATTAATGACAGAAAACGTGGAGAAATCGAGTTCACAAGCCTGTTACTACGGAAGCAACGCAGCTGGACTGCCAAAAGCATCACGAGTTGTTCTCTGGTGCTCCCTCTGGTTGATGCCGGGAACTGTGACTTCAGGGAAAACGCCTTTGTGACTGGAAGAGGGAGAATGGCTGAAACTTACACGAAATGAAGGGCGAAATGAGAAAGATAATGAAACTTCCTGAAAAGCCCAAGTCCTTTGCAAATAAACGATCCCAACGGGAGGCGACATTCAAACCCACTGAAGCAGATCCTGCACCAGGACTAAAGTTGACCGCACCCATATGTCTTTAATGTGCAATTAATGAGCCATGATAGAGACACATCGTGTCAGTGGTGCTGACACTAATAGATGAAGATTTTTATTTTTTTTTAGCAGAACTCCCTGAACAATGGTGTGCCCATGGTAAGTGCTGCAGATATTAAATTTAGATAAATGCAACTGGACATGAAGAGTGATTGGAATTTGCTTTAGGGGACTGACTCATTTATTCAGGAGAAGGAAATGATTATAATCTATCCTTTTTATTTAGTATTCACAGACATTCCAAGAATTATACGTGTGTGTTGGGCAAATCTATTTTGATGCTTGAGACCTGTGAAATAAGCCAAGCACAGGATGGGGCAGAACAGACAAAAAGCAAAAATCCACGGGAACCCGTTGCTCAGGGCAACTCTGGAGTTTATGGTTAAGTGGCTCTTCTTCTGCCCACCTTAATATGTAGCTAGAAGTCCTGCCCTTGTTTTGGCATGCTTCTGTGTTGGCAGCTGCAAAGGATTATACTGGAGAAAGGAAGGTTATATTGCATGCAGTAATCCCGCAATGCATATATGGGAAATAGAAAAGTACTAAGGGATTGCAGGTTTTTTAAAGTTTGGAATCAATTTTCTTTATGTTTGGAATAAAAAGAGACTAACTACTCATCTCAGCATCAAGGATAAAAGATCATCAGCATAAGAGATGTCTACACCATTACCCCTGTTCCAGCCTCCTGATTCTCCACCACTGATTCAACTGCTTATTTAATTTTAAAAACCAGCACCAATGACCAGATGAACCAATGCAGCTCAAGCTGAAGGGCACAGAGGAGTTCCTTCATAGCCATGTTGCAACAACATGCCATCACTACCCACCCTTGGTTGACACACAAAGCTTTATGACTCTAGACCTTCCAGCATTCACAAGTTTGTAAAGGCACTCGGGGAAGCAGTCAGCAGTTTGGAAAACTCTGTATTGTCTTTGCACCATTTAAAGCAAGGGGGTTTGGAATCCTGAAAGACAGTTTTTGGTAGAGGTGAAGGCAAGGATATAGGTCGACTTTGGGATGCCACATATGAGTCTAGCAGGTAAAACCAGCCTCCTCCTCCTCCTCCTCTGGAGACAGTGTTGTTTGAATTCAACTCCTCTTTCCACTGTGAATTCAGAGTCTTTGAACTAAAGTTTAGCCTCAACCTCAAAATACTTAAGGCACAGTGCCCGTGACTGTTGCACTCTTGAACTTCTTGAAGAAAACAGCTTTTATTTCCTAAAGGAGGGTCAGGCAGCTGACTGCAGGGTGCCCTCAGTCTTCAGAATGACTCTGCCCAGCAAAGCAACTCAGCTTTCTCCAAACAGTTCTCTCCGCAAATCCTGTTTAGATTTCAAAAGGCTATCCTTCTGGTTTGTTTGGAAAATCACAAAGTGAGAAAAAAACTCCAGAGGAAACAGCTGTTACCTTGATTTGGAAGGTCCCTGACTTCATCAGGATTGCTCTTAGAAAATGCAGTCAGTAAACAGGGCTAAAATTTTCCCTGAGGTAAGATCAGGTTAAAAGACGTATAAAAGCCCCTCTCTTTCTACCTGGTATGCTGCCACTGCAGAGGAGGCACTTCAAAAACCCCAGGATACTAAACTAATTTTGGATTTCATGGTAGATGGAGCCTTTAAGATGCTGACACCCTCTACAAGCAAATGAAAATTTACAAGCTGTTGTGCCAGTAAAATCTTGTGTTGGTTCACCCACGGCAAAACTCCTTGAATGGCCCTGTCACAAAAAGTGAAAGTGCTCTCGAGATGGGCATCATGAGATGACACTGCTAATACACTGAGGAGAACTGCTGGAACACATTCTCCAGAGTAGCTCCATACCCAGGCTGGAGAACCACATGTGCCTCTGAGTGGAAGCGAAGAGTGCTCAGGAGACTGAAGAGGCTTATTAGACTCTTTGGGAGATTTTTCCATAACAGTGAAATAGCTTTTAAAATTTGGCTCTTTCATCCCTGGAAAATTCCTTACATTTGCACCTAACAGCTAGATTGTCGTTCCAAAACAATGCCAGTGTGTTTCAGAACCCAGCTGTTCCTTGCCCCCTCTAGCATATGCTACCTCGCAATTCAGACGCCTTTTGTGGCTGTTTAATGCTGAAAACAGAATTCTGCATTTCCCCAATTCTGTGACTCAAGGGAGGAAGATCTGGTTCTGCGGTGTGGCCTCTTCCAGCGCGGGTAATAATGAAAGAGTTCTCCATCGGGGTTACTCGAGTTCAGAGACATGACACAAATGCAGCGTGCTGCTTTATCAGCCAGCAAAGTGCAGCTGCTTCTACGCTGAAATGGAGGAAGTTTTTTAACAGCAGAGCACAGAGGATACCTGGGAACAGAAGATAGCGGGGCTAAGAAAGAGAAATAGCCCAAGTGTGCACAAGGGTAGTGCATGCCTTGTGCAACAACAGTGAGCCAGCAGTGGCTACAGCCAGCACCAATAAAAGCTCAGTGGCAATCCCTTTAAAAGCAGCTAGCACTTGGAGGTTTTGCTAAGGAAGGATCAGGGAAGGCTAAGCCCATTCAGTAAAAGCAAGCACTCTCAGAGCAAATGAGATCTCCCGGTCTTCTGGGAAGAACTTGGAAAGATCAGAGAAGTAGAATGCAAGGAGTGGTTCCACCAGGGTGGATACTTGAACATTAGATCAATGAGAAGCACGAAAGTACAGCTGCTTCTAGTGCAGCAGGCATGTGAAGGTCAGGGAACTGGAGAATTCTCAGTGCGCAGTGATCCTTAATACAACACATTTTGTGACTGTCTGACAGGACCTTCTGGTAAGAGCTGAAGATAATCTAACAGAGCAGCTGCAATTAATGCCCCAATACTTCAGGGAAAAGGTAGAGACTTGCTTCCTTGCCTTGTTTCCTGAGTAATGCTCAAGTGAGCAGGCATCTGGAAGAAGCAAAGTCAGGGTAAATAGAAACATTTTTCTTAACACTGCCACCTACTTTAGTTTGGTCACTTGCATTCCAGTCTCTTCCCTACCTAAAGTGTCAAGGTAGGTGTCCACACAGCTGTAGTACTTGGAACATTGTACCCCAAAAAAATAAATAAAGGCAGATGCCAAGCAGATACCTTCAAGACATATTTAGTCAGTAAGCATCATAATCCCTTCCTACGTTGAATTCATTTGGGATGATTGTCTCAGCAAGCATGGACTAGGGGTGGGCTGAAGAATAAGTGCAGGTGCTCACCAGACTTCACCTATTTATATCAGTCAGACTCCATCTACTCATTACAAAACAACCAAGATGACAGTTTTGCAGCTCTCCAGAATGGAAATACCTATCTTTCTTCCAAGGGATGTGTGTTGAATTTGATAAGTAATGATGGTGAATCTGCTCTGCTGAGGTGACCAGGGTGTGTTTTTGAAATAAGGCTCTCATTTTTTGGAAACCATAAAAGACAAGGAATCCTTGTAAGTTTTGGGATATAACAGATGACCATCAAAGAAAAGTGTTGGTCTGCTGAGCCACTGCAAACTTGTCACGACTTTGCAGATGCAGCTCCCTAAACAAAAGGGAGCTGGGGTGAGAAAACAGCAGTAGAGGGGAAGGGTACAGCTCTCCTGTGGTAAAAGTGATGCTCAATTTCATTAGTTTAATGAGGAGAAATGTTTGAAAGTTAATGCTGCTATAACAGTACTGTTCTATACAAAAAACGTGTGAGAACTTACCTCCTTCTCTCATGTTTTTATATGTGCAAGAGATACTGATCCGCGAGAACTTAACCAAAGCACATGTAGCAGACGCATGACTCACCCCTCTTTTGCTACAGAATTAGTTCTGTGCCTGTCATGTGTCAGCCTGTTCTGTGAAACCACTTCCTTAATTTACTTTGTCTCGATGTCACGGCTTAATCACTTGGTGTTGAAACCAATCTGGGGTTACAGTAAGTCATTCACCTTATGTTTGAAAGCAGGCTGTGTGAGCAGTGCAAATTAGAGGCAAATTTTCAGCCTAGCATCCATATGACTTCATCAATAATAATGTGCTGTGTTGCAGAATGCATTTGCATTATGTAGGACAGATTTGTTTAACAGCTCAGCACTAAGAGGCTCCAGAGAAATGAAACTGACAGATTTCCCATTGCAGTTCAATCCCCACTGAGCAACAGACAGCTGCAGAGTTGAGGGGATGTGGAAAAAGCTGTACCCTCTCTTCTCATGATGCGAACTGAGGCCTAAATTTAATTTCCATTTTGTGAGTCTCTTGCACACTTACCTTCCTTCCTCTTGCTTTTTCAAATATTCTTCTGTGGCTGCCTGGCTGTTTTCAACACAGAGGAGAGGCGTGTGCATGTAGATCACCCTTACAGTCCAGGGGCCTTCTAAGAGTCAAAAGAGCGAGAGAAGTCATAGCAGGAAAAGGTAAGTTTGACAGAAGGCAAAATCAGCAGCATGACACTTAAGCAGCTGCAGGGAGGCATAACCCATCTTAAGGTCGTGAACACAAAGCTCTGCTTTAACTAAACATTCTTAGTGGAGGGTCTGATTTTCGTGGGAGAGATCAGGCCAGGCTTTTGGTGTGCATCAGGGATAACAGATCCTAACAGTAAAGTCAGGCAGTAACTTTACTGATATCCAGCTGATAAACTTCAATTCCTAATAACTGAGATGTTCAACAGTAACTTGGGCCAGATCAGCTTCCTTCTCACTGGCTTCAGCAAACATTTAACCATGCATTTAGGAAGCAAAGCAAGGTGAACACTTGGAGAAGTGGCTGCCCAACTTTTTTGTACACCCAACACTGAATCAGCATCCTGAAATGAAATGCTAAAATGTCTGCTACTGACCACATTGGACTGAATGCAACATGGCCTTTTCCAGTGTTAGGAAAATGCACTGTAAACACTTGATGCCAGAACTTACTTTCAACTTGTACTGTGAGGAACCTAGTATTTCTGAAGGTGCTGTAAAACAGAAATGGTAAGCTTTTAGGAATGCCACTGTCCGACTGCCTAGACAAACACAAACGGTTTTGAAATAATACATTCTTCCCTGCACACTTTGAAGGTTCATACCAACTTTATCTTTCCTTCTCTATTGAAATATACTTGCAGCCTCTCTGTGCTGTTCTCTGGGGCAGTTGTGTTTTGTTCCAGCATGTTCAGGTCGTGGGAGAGCAGTTTGTTCTCTGAGGTTAAATACTTTTAATACTATTTTAATATTATTTATGTTCCTTAGGACTGGGCCACGAAGTATCTGGAACAATTGTTTGTGAGGCATCTGTGGTGAATACGAGTAGACTAAGGAAAGAGTAAAGCCAAGTGTACAGGGAGCTTTCATTTTAGAAGAAACGTGGCCATTTCAGGCTTGGAAAAATGTAGAAAATCTCTCCACACTTAAAACAGAAAATAGAAGAAATTCACATCGATGTAACTGAAACACAGGTTTAGAAACCTACTGTATTGAGCAACGGTATAATGTTTTCTGCGTGGCGTTACGGTTACCACACCTGCTCAGTTTAAGACAGTTAAATCAGGCAGTGGTCTTGCATTCAGTCAAATGTGCATTTTGAGGTGAAATCTGCCAGAGGAGCTCTTCTACATTATGTTTACAACATGAGGAAGTGGCTATGCAGGAAGAACCCACCAAGGTTTTCACTCACGCAGCTTTATGTACAGCTGCAAAGCACCCGCAGACTTCCTGGAACTGCAGGGTTTTCAGCTGCAATAATCACTATCGCCTGTCTCTCGATATACTCAAAGCTCGAGAAATACTAAACAGCAGTGCTCTTGGTGCTCTGTAAACTGTAGTACAATCTGAAGCCTGCAATAGCTGCAGCATGTTATTCACAGTTTGTAGGAATTAAATTCCAGCAGAGGGAGAGGAGATGAACACAGACTGTGACACAGACTGTGCAACGCCGCAAGCCTCTCTGTTACAGCATCTGTGCCGTGCCATTCTTGACATTAACCACCCTCCTAATGTTTTCCAGAGCAAATGCCCCCTACAGAGCTGCGCGAAGGAAGAAAGCAAGAAGGCTGGGGATTTGTTGGCTTCCCTGTGGGGCTCCGGGTTCCCCGTGCGGCTGTTTATGAAACAGGCAGCTTCCCAGCTGGAGCACGCCGGTCCTGCCGCGGGCACAGGGAGCGTCGCAGCAGTCACACCTCTGCTGGCTGGCCCTGCGGCGGCACAGCAGCTGGCCCGGGGCAACCCTCGGCCCAGGGTGGTTTTCAGTCCCTTTAACCACAGTCCACCCGGTAGGGCTGTGAAGTCTGGCACCTGTAGATGATGCTGATATACATAACCGTATGCAGACGCACTATGTATGTATATGAGGGCTGATGACTCTTTTCCCATGCTGGAAACCCACGCGGAGGTCAGAGCCCTGTCTGGTTCAGCAGCAGCGCGAAATTACCCAACCCTCCTTAAGGGAGACCGTAAACAACTAAGAAGTCAGTCTAAAGCGAAGCCATTTGTCTTCTCGCCTTTGTCACCTTAGAGGTGCAAATCTTTTACTCTACCAATAATTTGTTAAAGTCGCTCAACGCAGTCTCATCACTGGCAATAAGGGTCCACACGGAGTAACCAACCCCACGCAGGAGGGACGGCGGCAGCTGGAGCAGAGCGCGGCCGCCCCGGGGGCTGGGGCTGGGTTTTTTGGGGTTGTTTTGAACGGCAGCAGCACATGCGACCAGAGCTCGGCTTGTGTCTGTGTGGGACATGGCAGCACCCAGCACTGGTGCAGCCCGCAGCTCTGCCGGGGAGGGGGATGTCGGTAGGAAGTCGGTGGGAGCAGAGCAGCGCTTCCCTCTGTGCGGGGGCTTCCTCTGCATCCCCCCCAGCCCCACCCGAGCAGCTCGGGGACGGATGGGGGCAGGAAAGGGAACGGGGGAGGAAGGGGGCGGCCCCCCCTCTTCCTTCTCGCCAGCACACACACATAACAACTTTTTTTCGAGGCGTTTCGGGAGGGGAGGGGGGGGGGATGGAGGACAGAATCCGGGGGCACTCGCTGCTTTGTGCTACGTTACCCCACGCCTTTGTACTACCCGCCCGGCTCTATATTCTGTGTGTCCCACCCCCTCCCCGATCTCCCCGGGCATTCCCCCCCCCCCCCCCGTCCCCGCGGGCCGGGCGGGGCGGGATGGGGGAAGCGCTTCCCGCGGCTGCGCGCGGCGCTTCCCGAGGGCGATGACTCCCAGTAACTTCTCACCTACTTGGCGGCGGCGCTGCCGGCGGGGTTACTGCCGGTCATCCCGCCCGGCTCCCGCTGCCTGCTCCTTTTTTTCCAACCCAACCCTCCCCCCCCGCCCCGGGAAGTGGAGCGGGTGTCAGTGCCGGGAGGGCAGCGGGAGCCGCTGCGTGCTGTGTTTGCCAGCTCCACATCCCCCCCCGCTACCCCCTCCTCCTATTCTGCAGCCGAAGGGGTTGTGCGCTCCGCAGGGCAGGCTCTGTGGATGCTCCAGCGCTTGCTCATCCCAAAGCGCTGGCGAGGGAGGGCCGCGCGTGTTTTCGGCTCTCGCCGAGGGTGGCGGAGCGCGGGGTTACTGCCGGTCACAGCCGCTCGCCCTCCACCCCTTCGCAGGGAAAGGAGGGGGGGGAAATGTGGGCGTTGTGCCTCCAAACGTGTAAACCAAACTTCTGCAGCAGCCTTTCCTTTAAACGCCGCTGGCGAAGCTGTAATGTGAGCCGGTCCTGCGCCGCAATTACCTCGCGAAGTGATTTTCAGTAGTCCCAGCGGTAGCGCTGCCTCTGAATGGGTCTTCTGTTGGGCACAAAGATTACACCAGTACCGTATGGATTTTAGCATGAAAGGCTTACTTCTGCTGAGAATTTTGATCTTGGATCAGCCGTAAAGTGCTCAAAAGAGACTTACAAAACAACCCTGGGCCAACACCAAACCATTCTTTCTGAGCTGGCAGTATTTAATGGAGAAAACAGCAGGGAGGAAAAAAAAAATTTGTGAGGCCTTTTCTAGGAGCAAACTGAAATCTTTGCTCGCTCTGTAAGAGCTGGGTATCTCTACAGTGTTAAAACCACAGTGGTGAGGCACGCACAGCAATTTTTAAAAGAGCTAAAATAAGTACACTGTAGATGTGACATGTGAATCCTGCAGCTGGGTTGAATTCTGTGCTTGCAGAGGCTTCAATACATACTCCCTCTATGTAAAATTTACCCAGTCTCAGTTTGGTCTCTTGTACTAATTCCCTAAGTTTGCCCTGTGGTCATCAGCCAGGAAAATCGGGTGAGGAGTTTCTTCCTCAGTGTTACATGTAGTTAAAACACCACTGTTCCTACATTTCAAGGACAATGCTGTAAAGGGTAGTAAAGATGACCCTAAGTGGCCTCTGAACTGAAGACTTGGATTATCCTTGGGGACTTCTAGCTCAGCTTCAGGAATGCATGTAGATATTTCTGACACTGTAATCACTTTTTTCTTTTTAACTGTCTTAACAAAAGGGTAAGCTCTCAAAGCACAACACAGAAGTCCTCCTTTGGTTTAGAAGAGACCAAAACTGAAGGAAATTTAAGACGGTAAAATTTTGTAACATGACATGTCCACGGTTTTTTGTATATGGCTCCATGAGAGAAATGTAAGTACAGTTTAACTCTCATTAAATAGTTCCAAAAGAGGTGAACAATTTTTTTTTTTTCATAAGCACAGATTGCTCCTATTTAGATACTTCAGCTGTGACATGCATAAACCACAATATTGGACAGCAATGTAAAATTAGGCAATAAAAAATTTAGGAAGAATGTTTCCTTACTTTTAGAAGCAGCTTTGCGATTTGTTATAGAATTAAATGCTTCCATTGTTTTCCCTTCCTCTGGTGGCTTTTAGATTTTTTTTTTTTAATGTTTTCCAATGGAATCCCACCAATTATCCCCTTACAGCCTTTCTTCTCTCCACTGCTAAAGCACTGATAGGCTTCTCTCTCTGTCTCTCTCTCATAGTACTCTGTTGATACCAAGCTGCTGAATAAAGTTGTTTACTGGTCATCCCTATGGCCAGCCAAAATGCACAAAATGCACAAATAATTTGAGGCGAAATATTTAGGTTTGCTATAGGAAACAGAGGGAGGTGGTAGGAAACTAACCATTTAATCACTTTTACAGCCTTTGAAGTTATTTTCCCTTCCCTCTTCCCATTGCATTGCCCACAGCTGTTGATGTAGATTTTCCACCTGCATTTGTTTTCTTTCACTTCAGGGATATTTAAGGGAAACTGCACAATTGCTGTTTTCTAAATGCTGAAACTTCTGGGGGCCCATTCAGCATAAAAGTGAATCTTTGGACTTCCTCGTGAATACAAAGTTCACCAAAGTTTACCTAAGAATTATGAGCTTGAATTGGTGTAGATAAAACAATCTTTTGAGGAGCAGCATACCAGAGCTAGCATTGCAGTCCCTTCCAAAACATACTGCCTTTCATGAATTGTCTTCTGGATCTGTTCTTGTGAGTGCTTACATTTTTTTTTTTTTTTTATGCTTCTTTTCCATTCTTCCTTGTCATCTGTCCCTACTGTAGAAACCTTTTTCCCTCCTTGTGTCACTTCAGTGGTGACTCAGAGTTGCAGCCAGAAATCTCAGACTGCAGCAGTGGAAAATGTTGTGCTTCAGGCATGGGCATCTCCTGATCTGTCTCACAGTGATCATTTTTAAGAAGCAGATAGACACACAGCATTTTTTAACAGCATTCCTGCCCTACTGTATTTTAAGATGGTTTTACATTTCTAATTTGGACATCTTGAACTGTAAGAGAGCTGTTCTTGAAAAGGATACTTTCTACCCCGGAGTGGAAAGCCTCATGCAGGTATGGTGTTTCTGACAAGAATGGACGTGTCTCCTCATCTTGGAAACTCAGCCAGCTGAGATGGAATTCTACTGTAACTGTATTGTCTTTAAAAATAGCACAGATTTCCAATTCAGTTTCCCTGCAAGTGTAATTGGAGCCCTTTATAATGGAATATTCATTATCTGGCCTATGAAGGCAAGAGCTCTGATTATACCTCATGTTGAAGTCCTGCACAGTAATCACAGCAGTTAGGATTTTAAGTGTTCATTTTCAGCTTCCCTTTTGGAATTAGGAATTCAGCATTAGGAACTAGGATGACACACTTTTATCTCAAATGCGGGAATTGTTTGGTCAGAATTTTTTTTCCCCATTAGCAGGAATATCCTGCTTAGCCTCTTCAGGCCTGGATTAAGACTGCAACCATGTAATTGTGATTTCATAAATAAATTAATAAAGTTCTGAAATTATTTAATGAAATATATGAGGCTGGGTATGGAAATAAAGGGACTTAATTTTTTGTGAAGGGTTCACAGACTGAAAATGCAGTGCTTCAGGTGTGTGAAAAATGCTTACACGCTGTAATAATTGTCTTCATATTGGGTGTTCACACAGTACATGATTACCAGATGGAAGTCTTATCCATTACCAGAGCACAAACAATAAAATGTGTTGTGAGAATTATCACGTGCGATAAATGATAAATATTTTTGCATCAGGCTGGAGGTAAAATGATAAAGCAAAATGTCATGAAAAGTCAAAAATAGTATAAGTGGAAGTTAATTGTAACATAAGCTTTCCTCAGAAAAATGGAGTTCTTTGTTTCTTTATTTCCAAATGGGTGTCCAACATATGATTAAACTAAATGGTGAACATTTCTTTGTATGTACAAGAAATCTGAGTATTTTTCCTCAACTGAGCTCCCTTTAAATTCTCTTTAAATGCTCAGTGTGTCCCACAGTGTACACACAGATGCTGCAGACTGAGAGCCTGCAAACATACATGCATTTGCATTTGATTGAAAGAGCAGAGCTTTCAAACAATGTCTCTTGGTCATGCCCAGCTACTGTTTGAGGTTTGTCAGTGCAATGATTAGCATTGCACAGGTCTGGAATAACAGTGAACTGCGAAAGCTTGGCTATGAAAGTGTTCTACCTTTTAAATAATTATTCTGTTAATACTGTGCAGCTTTTCTTTTTTCATGCCAAAATGGTAACACACACTGATGAGCACAATGAACAAGCTAAATTCTCTGGCACAAACTGTTCCTTACAGCTTACAGATCTACACTGTCTAAACAGCCTTGTGCTTTGAACAAAAGCCCTCCTATTGGAGAAGTAACTCCCTTTGACTTCAAGAACTGTGTTGAACTCAATAATCTCTTCCTGTTCTACGGCTGAGGAATTGAGAGGTTTAATACTGAAAGAAAACAAAACAAAACAAATCTCTGCAGCATAGCAATTTAGAAGCACACAGTTCAGTATCAAAAGAAATGTGGAGATGAGCTCTGTACTTAGGGAAGCAAGCATGTTCATTTTTATTACAGTAAGAGCAGGATTATTGCTTTACATCATATACTGGTTACTTAACTTTCCCTTCAGAGCCTATAGCATGCTCTAGGCACTATGTAAATAACAATTCTTTCTGTGTGAAAAAAAGTGCTGTTCTCTTTTTATTCGTAGTTACCTGCCACCAATAACTTAAAGTCTTTGCATGGATCTGAGAGCTAGCTTTATAACCCTGGCAGATTGTAAAGACTAATTAGTAAACAAACAATAAATGAAGCTATCTAGGAGTTAGAAATGCTTGGAATATGCCTGGTAACTTTCTTTCTTCTGATTGCTGTTAAAGAGTATAAATTGGACATTTTAGCATTGAACTGAATAAAACTCTGAATCATATGGCTGAACCCCTGCTCTTTGAAGTCATCCCAGAGCCTGCAATACAATTTAGACTTCATCAGGCAGTCTTAAGCCTTCCCTTTGTTTCTCTGATTTCAGTCATCTTGACACTGGTGTGAAGTCATCACTGTTTGTCATATTTTACCATGAATTGTATTACTTCAGCTATTCCTAAAGGAAAAGTGGATAGATGAAATGAAGGTGGAGTGCCCGTCCCACAGAAGCACCATTTGAATTTTTAAGATGTGTGGGTTTAATGTATCCTCCTCCTTTTTCTCTTCAGTTGTCATGGCAGGGGGGGCTACACATTGTTCCTGCTTTTACCTTACCTCATTGTATGGCAAGTAAGTCTTAAATGTGGTGCTTGATATAAATCAGATGCAGGATGCAGGCCTTGGCTAGCAGAATTGTCTTATGTGCTGGTGTCAGTGCCATTAAAAGAAAGGTGCAATATATACATTTTTCCAGGCCTGATATTAATAACAATTAACATATGAACTCCAATGAAAATGGATGCAAGAAGTCTGTGTTTGGCTGCTGAACTGCACACACTTGTGATCCCATTTAATAAACAATGCAGAGGTTCTCTATTTGTGAGTGATTTTTGGCATTCTTGACTTGCTACCTAAGCAGTTCTCTGAATTGGTCTCTAACATGCTAAGAAGTGTTTTAGTAAAGTACACAAGAAGCCTCCACAGCTGTGTCCCCCCTTGGAGTCACCTGGAGCTCTGCAGAATGTAGGGCAAAATCCTTTTCCTGACAATAAAAAGAGGGAAGAGTTTTGTGGAGGTGTTTTGCTGCCAGTATAACTTGTCTCAGCTGAACACACCTGATGCTTGATGGTCTGCCAATTCCTGCACCTGAAGAGGGATATTGACTTCTGGCTGTGGATATGGGTAATAGTGGTTACAAAGGTTATCTGGATGACTCTTCAATGCCAGAAGGCTTTATTTCTATGTCAGTAGTAGCCATACACACCTTAAAAGAGAAGTTCTGTCCAGTTTTGTGTCATAGGGACACTTGAATTAAGTGATGCCCAAACTTCTGGTGGCAGTTATGTTTTGCATGACATCTTTTGCTCCCTACATACACCAAAGTAAAGCAAATAATTTGCTTTCTTTGCGTGTCTTTGCCCATTGGAGGAAGCATTCAACACTCTTCTGCTCAGGCACTGTCAGAATAACAACAAAAAATGCTGCCAAAAATAAGCAAAACATCCCACACAAGAACAGCAGCATCTTCAGCTTTGTCTGCTATGCTGGAGACTTTGCTGTGCTCTGAATAGTGTAGAGCATCAACACATGAAATCTCTGGGAAGAAGGAAAAAACAACTACAAACTCCCAGTGGCATCACCTCCACCTTCAAAAGCAGTGGCCTTTTGCAGGGCTTAAAATTGTATGTGGAGATTCAGTAGAAGGGAGATACAGCCTTTTATTTCTTTATGTAAGTTATTTGCAAGTTTCTCTTCGCATTATTTTTAATAATTTCCCTTGTTTAGCGCGGGCAAAGTGTGGGAGGGTTTTGTCAGTAGTAAGGAGTGAGGGTCTTTGTAAAGGATAGACCTAAACCCCATCTTCTTTTACACAGTGGTGAGGGATCTGCACTGCCATGCATGGGTCTCAACCTGTACACAGCTTTCCTGGAAGAAGAAATCAGATTATGTTAATTCTAATTTATGCCAGGCAATTTCCTCTGTCTTCTTGCATCTAAGTGCACATGCAAATCCCAGAATCACAGGGCCTCTGTCTGTGACTCTTTAAGAATTTGTGCTAGTCACAGTCTTAGTGCTGGCAAGGGAGCTCAAGTTGTATCTTTAATTGCTTACAGATCACTCAGAAAGGCAGCCCCATGTGCAACATGTTTATGAAATCTGAGTCTACATACTTTGAAGCTGTCAGACCATTGTCCTCATGATTCCAAACCTCTATTTTAAAAAGCAATAATCGAGGCCCTTACATATATAAATATATATATGTATTAAAATAGGATTAATGTAACTCAAAGTGGTTTTATGTATTTCAAGTTGACCGCCTCAGCAGTTTAGCTAGGATTGTAACTAGCCTTGTGGTGTCTACACAGTGACCAAAAAATGAAGTCAAACTTTATGCTAATTTAATATATCCATGTCTTAGTCTTGTATGTTTTTCTCTGGGTAAGAATGAAAACTTCCCTATAACTGATACAACCAGAAGAGGGATATCTTCAGTCCATGTTTCCATGTCCTGAAATTATCCCCTTCCCATTGAGTATAGCTCTTATTTTATAGTCTTGTTTCAGGAAGGTTTAACTGCCTGTCTTAGTGTTAGGTCAGAGAGGATGGGATGTCGAATTGGACAGAGGAAGAGGGAAAGGGAGAGGGAGAGGAGAGCTAACTGGTAGAACAGTTAGGCTGAAAACAGAAGAGCCAGACCTGTAAGAAGTGATTGGTTGACAAAGAACTCCTGGCGTGAATTTTAGGAAAGGGAAGGGTAGAAGGACAAAGGATTATGCAGCACAGCATGGAAGAGGAAATGAAGCTTCAGAAAAGCTTCATTTTCCTTCTGAAAATGCAATAGTTCTGTTAACAGCTGTCTGACTAAGAGCAGAATGCACCTCATATGTGCCTGTTAGTGTGTGATTTAGCAAGAGCCTTTGCCCAGGCTGCTCAGGAGTTAACTTCCAAGCAGTCAACCTGCCATCTGTTTGGCAAGCAGCAGAGGCATATCAAGAATCGATTACTATTGATAATAAACATACCTTTGCAGGAACACTAGGGAACACTAGGGTTTTCTGGTTTTCTTCTAGCTTTTTTCATCCTTTTTTTTTTTTTTTTTTTTTTTTTTTAAACTGCATATTTCAGTCTGTTCAGCTGATTTGTCTTGACTAGGTCTCAAAAGTCTGATCTACATTGAACTGTATAGTCTGCAGGGATTAAACCCCAAGCAAATATTCTCTTAAAGCTTGGATGAACAGTAGTTTATTTCATGCATACTGAAGGTGTCCACAGAAGAACAGTACTCAGCTGTAAATTAAATTTCTTCGTTACTAAGAAGAAGCTTCCTTGTGTAGACAAGCTCTAAGTCAGTTTGTGTTTAAACCAGCGATATAATGGTCTGTGAAGATGGAGGAATGTCTGCCAGTAATTAAGACATATTTGCAGCATGTCCCAGCAATTCAGCAATTTGCTGACTTGAAAAAGCAGACTTCCCATGTAAATAATCCAGGCTTTCACACTGGACTGGAATGGTGTGATGGAGCTGGATGTGCACCCTTGTTTATCCTTTCACAGGCTCTGTGTGCTGCAATTAACTCATGAGGGATGTTTGTACAGGCTGGGGACAGAGAGAAATGAAGTTCATTTTGTAGGGAAGAAGACAGGAGGGTGAGGTCTGAACTGGCATAGACACTAAATCACATTAGTTATTCTGTTGAGATAATTCACTCTGTCCACATGGACGCTTGTTGATATTTGCTTTTGTACTACATTTTCCCTCAGAATAAATATGGATTAGATGGTTTAGAAGCCAGTCTTGTCAAAGAGAAAAGAGATAAAACAGTGTTTTCCAAGTAGATTCTCACCCATGTATAATTTGAATAGTTGCAATAACACCAAGGGATGAGGATTCATCCAATTATTTACAGCTCATTAAACATATAAGTAATTAATTAGGCTTGTGAAAATTTAAAAAGCACAAACTTTGCTATGTCAGACTCAGTTTTAACCATCACTGATGTCAGGCAGCCACAGGCACACAGGATTTTGATGCCATTTTTATGTGGCAGAAGGAAGCTTTTCACTTAGTTTGGTTCAACAGAAAAGTTTGTGAAGATTTTTCCTTTAATGTGTGCATGTGAGGCCCAGGCTTTCTAATGCAGATCCATATAAATCAGTTGTAGTCTTGTAGCTGATGAAACTGTTACTTAGCAGAAAATACTGTCATCTCGATCTGTAAATGTATGAAAGGCTAAAATGAAGTTTACCAGCAGCTTACCAAGTGAACTGGTTCTGCAGGAAAGATAAGGGCTCATTTTTTCCTATCCATGAGTGGGGCCTCTCCTTTACTCTGTGTTTATACAGAACTGAGCACAGCTCTGCTTTGGCTGTGACTGGTCTCCACAGAATCACTCCTCTGATCCAGAACAGCAGGGAGGAACTTGACTGGGAGGTGAGTGACAGTGATCTGTGGTGGTGTCAGAAGTGGGGTCATGTCGTGTGCTGCTTCGCAGCCTCTCTCTCCTGCACCATTATCCGGATGCATTGTCGCATTCAGTCTCTGCTACATGGCCCTACACAGCTCCAAGTACAGCTGGTGCATCTTAAAGAAAGGAGAAAAAGCCTGCCATCTGCTCTGCACTGCTGCTGCCAAAACCCCACAGGATACTTGGGGCAAGGCAAAGCTTGGCTGCCGGCAGTTTCCATCCGTCTAAGGGGTGCCAGGTAGCACGAGGGAAAAAAAAGATGCAAATACAAAAGATGACTGTCTGCAAATCAGTCCTAGGAATAATTAAAAAAAAAAAAAAGGCTAGAAGAACCAGGTTTTAAGATTCTCAGGAGAGCACAGGCAAGATAAATGTATGCAAGATTTGCATGCAGATTTGTGAGAACTCGGTGTGTGTAAGGGAGCATGTAGTAAAGTGCAATGTCTATTACCATTGATATTTGAAGGCCCGGGTTAAAACTGGAGTTTTATTGCTGTTTCTCATAAAACCAGCCTTGCTTTTTCTTCACCACAGTTTTCCTCAGCAAATGATTTAGGCATGCAAGACCACATGTTCTCAAATCTTGGACACTATGCCAGGAAATTGGTCAGTGAGGACGCTCTCTAAAATTGTAATGTAAGTGGCAAAGAGATGTGTTCAACTTCTATTACTTGCTAATACCAAACAGATGAATTCCATACATCACACTTTTTTTGTGCGTGGTAGGTAAAATATCAAAACAGCGAGAGCATCTACGGACAGCATGGGGTCATTCAGCTTTCCACAATCAGTTCCAGTTGGTGTGGGAGCCAGTGACTCCTGTACTGCTGGAAAATTCTGACCTGAGATGCAGAGGCTTGCATAAAGCCCTGGTAGCAGTGACAGTCTGGAGTAGATTTGCCTTGATGTTCCCAAGGTGGCAAATACTCTGTGAAAGGAGGAGGTGCCTCAAAACTCCCGACTGCTGGTCCTCCTCCAAGCGCTTTCAGCACAGTAGGATTTTTTATTTTTTTTTTTACTATATGTTTCCCTGTGAGAACAGGGCGTCCAGCCACGGCACTGTAGTTGGTTTGACACCTCCTCCAGCTCCTCTGAGGCAGTCTGTGCAGCTCAGCGTGTTTGTGACACAGCAGCAGGCAGGTGTGCTTTATATTATGTTCTTTTCCTCTGTAGGGATAGTAACAGGGAAAAACAGGGTAGGAAGATGCCTTAAGAAATACTTAAGTACTTCTTTTTCTGCCATGTTTTCCCAAATTAGGATCAACCAAACTTAAACTTTTCCTGAAGGAACAGCTGGCCAGATTTCCTCAGAGTACAGGGTGAAAAATTTCCATGGGTTGCCACAGTGAGTGAACAAAAGATATATCAATGTAAACATAATAGCTTAAATCAAGATGTGTTCCTGCATCTTACTGTCATTCTGTGGTAGGTTGCAGTCCGTTTTTCAGTATATAAGAAGGGTTATAATCCAGCTGTAGCCTTCAGGGACATACCTGCACTGGGGCAAAAGTAGCTAAGCTGCTCAATGCATAGAGGATGCTCACTTCTCTTTGGAAAATGACCCGAAGAAACCCTTGGAAAAAAAAGAATTTTTTTTTTCCCCTCTTCTGGAAGTAGTTTGTTCTTGTGTACTCAGGGTCACACTGCATCTATCAATCACTGCTGTTTTGTCCACATGCAACAAGCTAATAAAGAACAAGGTAATCAGAACTGATAACAGGCATCAGTAATTGTTCTCTGAAAGCTCTGATTTGTGGTTGATGCAAAAAAACATGAAAAGTTTGTGCTGCTTAATGCATTTCCTGTTTGCTGTCTCATGTTTGTTTCTAGCTTTTCCTAGCTTTTCTTGTTTGATTAAATCCCACTGAAACTGTGGCAGCAAGGGCAGTGGAAAGAAAGGACAAAGAAGGTGGAGAAGGTGGAGTCCTATTTATACTTGGGTTTAGGGTAAGAAAACCTTTTATATTCTGTAGACAGCGGGTATTTTTTCATCCTTTGCTCGAAAACCCATCATCCATTTTTAAAGGCTGATTCTGGGGACAGAAAAAAAAAAACCTCAGTGAATTTCCCAGTTAGTTCTACAACCCAGTAGCTCCATCCATGCAGCCTACAGCTGCATTGCTACACATGGTTGTATACACAGGAACTTGTTCAGGGCACAGTATTACCTTATTTACCAACTTGTATGTCTAAACTGTAATTGCACAGGGAGGAATATTGGATAAGCTTTCTGCTATCAGGGATTTATTTATCATGAATACTGGAGCATGTATAAACAGATCATTAATACTATCCTTAAACAGCACCCTAATCATTGTGCACAATGTTTAGAAGTAAAAGATGAAAGCAGCTGAGACATTGTGGTTCCAGAGCTGTCACTCTGAAGTGTTCCAAAGAAATTCTAGCAATTGTTAGTAGCTTCAAAAATACTCATCTGTGAGAAGTTCACAGAGTCATTTATTGGAAATTAAAACAACCTAGGAAAACGAAACCTGAATGTCCAAACCTAAGCATTTCCAAAGCAGTCTTGGAGACCAAGAGTGAAATTCTAAACCTGTACCTCTGAGTGTATTTTTTGAAGTGGCAGAAGTTGGGACCAACACTTCTCGCTTAACTGAGGACTAAAATCACTGGGCAGCTTTTAAAATCCAGCCTTAATTTAATTTTCAGAGTCAGTGAACTGCTTTACCTTTATGCACTAAAGGGACCACAGAACCTGCAGATGAACTGCATGGAATCTTTCTGTCCTGAGAGAAAGACACTAAGCCCAGTGAGTAGCAGGTTGCATCTGAAGAGGACTGAACTTCTTCGGTAGAAGAAGTTTGTGGATGATGAACATTTATTGTAAATGAGAACCCTTCCCTATGTTTACAGGAATCAATGTATTTTGTTCTCTCATTATGACCAAAATGTCATGATGGAATGGGCAAAAGAAAATGAATTAACCACATGGGCCTGGTTCAACATGAAATATTCTCTTTGAAGAAATTCTGGATCTGAAGTTGAGCTACTGAAGTAACACCCATTTAATCAGACCAGCATGTGTTTAGAGGGAATAAAATCCTGCAGGAATGGATGAGACACAAAGCCCAACTAACACATCTATGAAAGTGATCACAACCACATGTGTTACAATGTGTGTGTGAACACTGAAGTTATATTAAAAGCTATACAAAACTATATAAACTCCTCTCTCTCTAAGATTAGCACAACATAGGCTGTATGAAGGACTAAAAGCAGTAGTGGAAAAAAATGTTTTTACAGAAATGAGGTTTGCAGGTTTCCCATATAGTTTTCTTGACCATAGCTTCTTATGAGGTGACACTGTTACTGGCACCCAAACTCCAAGAATATGTCAAGGTAACATTTCATTGACTTTAATGAAGAAAGTAAACTGTGCCTAAAATGCATGTTTAGCTTTATATGATAGCATAGAAATAAAACTTGTTTTGCATTTATCTGTATCCCCTGCATCCCCTCCTCTTAGCGTTGTATACCCATGTTTTTTCATGCCTTCCATTTTTTTATATATCTCTTTTGAGAACAGTTTTGGGCTGATTGCTAGGAATCGTTTTCACTGCAGGTTTCTTCCTGGCAGGCTACAATGATTCAGTAGCTGCCCCATCACCAAAGAGAAGTCATGGAAATCTTGGTCAAAAAGGTTGTCCCAAAAAGGTTCTAATCTTCCATCAGAAAGATATGAAAGACAACACTGATGAGCAGCTTAGCGAGGAAGCCTGGACAGAGATCACAGGATACAGCGATTGCAACAAAATTCTTTCCTGAATGTGCAATAAAAAAGTGGACGAGTTTTTACAGCTATCGAGAAAATCAAACAAGTACCTCATCGCTGTGTAATTCTAATGGAGCTAATGCTGAAGACAACACTTTCCTCAAGGAAAAGAAAATATTTTAATGGCTACCTGAGAAAGGCCTGATCTACTGGATCCTGACTTGGGGAAAAAAATTACCAGAACGTTTTTTCCTGTCAGTAAAGGCAGCTGATTCCTGTACAATTATGTGTGATACTCCAATGCTTAAGAAATTGAGGGAACTGCTAATAGGGGAAATAAGAAGGCCCAGAATTATTACTTTTTGGGGAAGGGCTGTCTAGCATGGGCAGGCACATGTGCAGCAGGATGGAATCACTGCATAGACTTGGGGACAGAGAAATGGAGGTTGGTTGTATTGTCCTTCTCCAAACGGGGGCAGGTGGGAATATGCTGAAATAGAAGCGCCAAAGTGAGAAGAAGGTCTTATAGGCTGGAAGGAAACAGAAGGAACCTCTTCCAGAGGAGGTTAAGGATCTAGATACTGAAGTCAGTGAGTTTTGCTGCTGAAAAATCAAGAGATAGTCTTTCACATTTGGGCATGTCATGTGGGGATAAAGAGAGAAACTGGCCTAAAAAATGGTGTGGGCATAGCTTAAGTACTGAAGCCTCTGTGGAAGTGCAGTGTAGACTGTGAGTCCACTGAATCCCCAGAAAGATTCTTGGTATCTTGACCAGTGGCTGCACAGACTCTGGCAACAACACTAGGGGCCAGTTAAAGGCAGCAACAGGATTAGTCTCTCCAACTACCTAAAGAGATAACACAGTAATGGATGGGAGGGGTGAAGGTGCATCAGGGAAGGTTAAACTCGACTTTGTCCTTTAGCTGCAGGTGCTGGGGAGATAATTAAACAGAGAGATAGATAGAGACATAGAGAGATACCTGTTCTTCAGATTAGCACAAAATGAGCAGCAGCAGGAACTGGTTCATCCTGAAGCCAAGAAGGGGATTGTGTCTGCAGAGCAAGCTGGCTACAGCCGAGATCCAGCCCCGGATGCCTGCAAGCAGCTAAAGAATGTGGAGGTCAAACTTGCTGCCTTGATAAAAGTGCTGGAAATATTCAGAAAGGGAAGATATTTCAACAAGGCAAAATGTAACAGCTGGCAGAACTCAAAAGCTGCCTAATTTTTTATGCAAAAGCACAGTGCAAAGCAAACCCCAACCAAGTGAGAAGAAAACAAGTTAGATTTTACAGAGGAGACTGCAGTGTCTCTAAGTGTGGAAATTTGGCTGGCAATTCCAAGCAGCTCTGGAAAGATTTGGTTTTGAATAGACATCCTTCATTCTGCAGCATGAATTTGTCTTGATGTCTGGGGGAACTCAAGATTTCAAGAGACATCTCTAATGCTCACTTTCTCCAGCTGCATAAAGAGAACAAAAGCAAAACCTGGTCTCAGTCCTTCCTCTGGAAAAAGTCACTCCTGGAAAAGGAAGTGTCAGAGAGGTGTTTCTTGCCTCCTGGAAAGCAAATCCTTGTATGACAGCATGGATGAAGAAAAGCTCACTAATGAGGAGTATCCATGAGCTCAGTAGAGGCCAGGATGGGAAAAGAGGAGGAAGTTGTTCTGACAACTGCAACAAAAAGTGTGACTCTTTCTTTGAGGGCACTGTTGCTTAGCTAGACAAGAGCCCATATCCTCGCTTCTCATAAATGTGGGCACAGGTTTCACAGAGAGGCTGCAGAGTCCTTCTCTGGAGGTATTCAGAAGTCACCTGCACACAGTCCTGAATGACACGCTCTAGGACACCCTGCTGGAGTGAGGGAGGTTGGGCTTCATGACTTCCAGAGTCCCTTCCAAGCTGACCCATTCCACAGTTGTGTGAGATGCTGCCAGAAGAAGGGCTAAGGCACTCCTCCAGCCCCATGCTGGAGGTGTGATGGACACAGTGTGAGCTGGGGGAAGATGCTGGAGAGCCCAAAAGCACAGCTTTGCTTGTGTGAAGGCCACAGCACTCCACTAACTGTGTATTGCAGCGAGGCTGAGTAAATAAAACCTTTCAGGGCCTGAGGATGGCTTGTTCTGAGTCTAACCTTTAAGACAGCATACTTTCCTTCATGGCCTCTGGTCATGCTGACATTGAAGCACGCAATAAACCTATAGAGTAGCTCTGTCCTCTTTTTCCTTCTGGTTCACGGGCTGGTTTTGAACACTTGACGGTTCATTTCCTTCCCTTCTGCAGTGTCACTATCTAGTGAAGGAAAATCATCACTTCCTAAAACTTATCCCCTTGCCACTAAGATTTGCACTGAATGTTGTTGTCTGCACCCCTAAAACCGTGGGTTAAAGAGGTTTTGTTAATCGGGGACTGACTGTATTTACATTTAAATCTACAGCCAGCATATGCAGTCAAAGTCCCAGGTGCACATCTCCACTGACTTAATGGGGCTACTCAAATATATGCTGTCTGTGTAAAAGCTGAAGCTTTTGTAGTAACAAGCCCTCATTCAGGCAAAAGTTGCATTAAGTTTCCTGAAGATTGACTGAATAAGGACCTTAAACAGGCAACTTTTGATCTTTATTTAAAAAAAAAAAAAAAATTAAGAAACTAAAGTACTGCAACTGATGTGGAATGGTATTTGGCTGACCACAAGGAAATTTTGGTAATTAACCATGTTGTGCTTAAGTTGTTGATAGAAGTCCTTGTGAAAATAAGCTTAATTAATAGCAGAAGGGCAATGGACTGTTCAGAAATAACAACTGAATCAGAGCACACATACTGCAAGTTAATCAGTTATTACCAACAATAAAAATAGGGGGAAGAAGTGAGCTTGCATCCCAATCATGGATTTTGTTATCTTATAAAGATCCTGTGGCTGGCAGTGTCTGCCATTTTCGAACTCTGTGAAAATGTGCTGTTTTGAATTTCTCACACTTGATAAATTCCATCTTTATTTTTTTTTATATATATGCTCATCTAATTAAGACTGCATTTAAAACTTTGCAAAGGCAGCAGTTGGAAGCTCTAACAAAGATTAAGAAAGCAGGAATGTGTATAATAGTGATTTCTAATTCACAGTAACATACATGGTTCAAATTGACGTAAGATCAGTCTAACTGAAGTAAAATAGGTTAATAATAGTGAATGTTGCATCAAGTAATAATGCCTGGGGAATGAGTGAAGCTTCAAATTGGAAGAGTGTGCTTTTAATTACCGATTGTCTAGTTCCACCAGGAGGTGAACATTAAGCATATTTTGAAAACCCGTAGCTCATTGTTTAAAAAACTTATTTGTAAATCCATCCAAGGAACAAAAATTACTCCAGATTCAGTGCTGTTTCTTTTCAGATGGGGCAACTTAGAGCCTTACATTTTCTGCTTTGTGAATTTTTTCTGGATGCATCTTAGAGAGAGGATTCCAAATGTTTTCTTTGTTCTGACTAGTGAATCTTGACAACACTCTCAGGCACATGGTGTGATTCTTGGGGTGTCCTGCACAGGCCAGGAGTTGGACTCGATGATCCTGATGGGTCCCTTCCAACTCAGCATATTCTATGAGTCTGTGATTTCAACTTACATCTCAAGGCCTGAATTTGGTGAAGCTTGCATCCTGGCTGGTCCATGAAGGTTTGTCCATCAGTACCCAAAGTGAGGTTAGACAAAAACACACTGCATTCTTTTATTTGCCTTTCTTTGCATTTAATGAGGTTCTATGTCTCCCAGGCTTCATTTCTGTATTGCAGTGAATTTTTGCTTCCTTGTCCCATGCACGGGGGGTGTTACTAGCATTATGCATTTATCAGGGGAGATGAAGTGCAGAATTTTTCAAGCATGACCTTTGTTCACACTGACCTCCAATATTCTGCATAGATATCTATCCAGTCCCATGGCTTGCACAGAAAGCCTGGCTCATGCAGGCCAGTCTATCCCTGTAAAAGTTGTCTGGCAATGCATACGTAATGCACACCAAAATATTTTTCTGCTGGAGTCCTATTTTAGGCTAATTTGTAGAAGACAGACAATTGCACAGAGGAAGGTTGAAATGTTAAAAATACATTCATGCTGCATGCCATTATGAAGAATACCTCTGGGGAATCTGAGAAAGGAAAAAAAACTTCATACAAAATTAAAATTGCTACCTTGTATAAACTTCCAGTATTTTAACTGCCAATTCTATATATTTTCTTTGCCCTTCAAACTATAGGTTAGATCCATGGTTGGGAAAGTCAGCTTATTTCTGGGGAAGTCACAGAATTTTTACCACCTAAGTATTTGGCTGCATGTATATTTTACATCCGAAAAATAGTAATTTTGTTAACAGTGAGCCTCACAGCACCTTGGTTTATATAGATAACTACAGATGCAATTTTACTTACATTTAATGTTAAGTGTTTCTGAGAAATTACAAGAAATTACAAGGAATTATAAGAAATTACAATTAGCTTGAAACCATGGTCTCTCTTCTTGAAACAAGATCAGTCATTTGGCAACTAACCCTCATGAGAGATGGCTTTTAAATCACCCTTCTTAAACACAAGATAAGATTAAGAAGTGTTACTCAGAACTGCTTAAATCATGGCTTGCTCGCATCTGAGCTACAATATGTTTATACTTTATTTAAAGGACTCAGAAGCATCTTATTAATGACTGCAGCCAGTTTGACACCTGTGTTTATCTTGAAAGATGGAGATGATGAGCACAAACTCTTTTGCCCCCAGCAGGCACTGGGACAGACCTGCAGTGTTCTTTGATCGGAGGGCAGTAATTTCCCAGACCCACTTCCTCACATGGCACAGGATAAACACTTCAAAGCTTCCCCACTGCAGGGCACAGTGGAGGATGGATTCAAACCTTCTGTTTGTTTCCAGGTGTAATAACTCTGCAGCAGCAACTCTGTTACCTATTTTTGTCTGTAAATAGAAGGATGGGAAGAAAAGTGAGGGTGGCAAGTTGCAGTAAGCAGTGTGATGTAGTCACTTGTTCTCACTGTTCTCACTGGGCTGTAAACCAGGTTAGAGTGACTAACACTCCCATGTTAGGTAATATAAATCGAAGCTAGGATGTTCAACGAGAGCTTGGGTTTCTAAAAAAATAATAACAATGCAATTATTTCTTACTAAAAGCTAGGAATCTCCTTCCTGGAAGACTTTATGAAAGCTGTCACCATCCTCTGACTCAGATATTTCAAGTCAACAGAAAGTAAACCAAGACAGAACAGATGCTCGAAATACACAGATTAATCTTTAATGTGTGTCCCAAGATAAAACAGTGAAGAGTCTTGAAGTGGTTCTACAAGAATGATAAGTAATAGAAAAGAGGTGAGCAAAACTCTTTGAAAAGTAATTTTCTGAATGGAAGGATTGCTAATCTGCTCTTTCCTGCTTCCTGAACTTAGTGCAAACGAGGTCATCTAGACCTAAAAAGCGTTTGGATTTCCAGAGGAAATACCTCAACAGCTGACTGCAAAATGTGTATTAAACTGTGGCTTGCTTTATTGCTGAAACCTGTCATAGAAATCTTTGGTTCATACCAAGGCATTTCTTGGTGTGCTTGTCTAAGCCCATAGTCTTCTCGAGTATCCTGATGTTAAGAACCATCAATCTTGCAGGGTTAACAGTGCTGTACAGTTCTGCCTTGTAGAAGTTACAAGCACAAAGAGACGACTTCCTCCTCACTTCCTCCTGTGAGAACACAGCGTGTTTTCCTATTTTCAGTTCCGCCCCTTCATTCCACTACATAATGTCTTTTCCATGAACAGCAATTTACATCTCCTCTGACCCCTCAGTAACTGAGCAGCTAACAGTCCATCTGCAGCTCTGTAGCTCTTTCCTTCCACCCAGCCTTGGACTTCAGCGTGGGCTGCTTGTTCATACTTGCAAAAGGCCATTGTAGTGAGGGGATGGGTTGAAGAGGAAGACTAGCCTTTGGAAAAGAAGGGATCAGATCTTATCTGAAAGTGCGTGCCATGGGAACTGCATATTGTGTGTAACTGGCAGGCTTTTACTTCTGGGAACTGCAAGGGAGGAGGCCATGAACTCCTCTGTGAGGATTTCCCACCATCCTACAGGTGTTTTAACAGAACAAGCTGAATCAAATGCTCCATCTGTTTCTCATGAACAGCTGTATATTAGCCGTCTTATTGGAAAATGTTGTTCAAATGCTTTAACAGTTGGCACCAATTTTCAGAATTTAGAAAACCCAGCCTTTTGATGACATTGCAAAAACTCACACTTTTCTTAGAGGAACCTAGGTTTAAATAGACACCAGTGGCAGGGCAATTTTCAGCTCTGCTGCGTTGACATAGATCTGTTTCCACTGAAATTAAACCACCAATTCTTTTAAAAATCCCATCCAGCATAAACTGCTCTTTCGAACTCCCTTTTATGTGAGATGAGCCATAACACTCTTCCTATTGTCAACTAAATGTGCTCTTTCTCGCTGAGTAACCATGCTGAAGTTCTTTGTTTTAGAATTTAAAATTGCAACCCAGTTAATGTTTGGAAATGTGTAAAGATGGAGAACTCTGGTATACAGTGAAGAACACACAGCTGCATTTATACATTAAAGACTTGATTTTTATTTCAGTTTTACAACCAAATGAAGGTACAAATAGAGGCAATCCACTGCAGTCAATGACATTTTGTAGCAGCTACACTGGGGAAACCATGATCAGAATCAGGAGCCTTTTCATCTGGTCAGCCCTGAGCCCCTCTGTGAGATGCTGACACACAGGGAGTAAGGGAAGAAACTGGGATCACTGACAAAATGAATGTGCCAGTGTTTTTTCAGTGCAGAAGGGTCTGCATTATTAATTTGAATATTTATTGCTGTCTGCGATACTCCAGTGCATTATTTCAGATTACAATCAGTCTGAACTCTCTGCTTCCAGGTGTTTGTATTTCTGTGCCACTCAAAAGAAACCCCACCATGGTGGCAGTCTGAGCGTGGAAATACAAGCCAGGAAACTCAAAGATACTGTTCCCTCAGTAACCATGTATCATCCAGATGGCTCATAATAAGGCAAAGAATTAACAATATGAACGATAACATCAACCACTTCACTGCAGAAGAGCAATGGCAGTGCATTATGTCTGTAGAGTGAACCGTAATTTAGAGTTGCCTTTCGTGCAATGACTTGTTTTCAGTCACAGAGCATTTTATGCACTGAAAATGGACTGCTAGCCTTTCACAGACTGCACTATCTCACAGCGCTCCTGCCATGCAACAAGCAAAAAAACTTGGAAAGGGTCACATGATGGGTGGAGGACCCCATTTGGGAGGACACCTTCAGCTATCAGACAATTGACAAGTTCAATAACGCAGGCCATTTTTTCCGGTAGATAAAACACATTATCATTTATGGATTTTGTATTTGGAGAGGGTCGCGTTGGTCCCTGTGAACTCTTAAAAATAAATTAAGATTTGTTTTTATAAATTTTGTGATTAGTTGTCAGTTTCTCCAGGAACTGACACAACCGAATCCACCATTATTCCTGGGTACGTATCCAAGTGCTGGCTTTCTCGTTTCCTTGCCTTTCCATTTCCATGAGTGACAATGGAGGACAGGACATCTGGTCCCGCTGAAGCTGTTTATTACTGACCGACTGCTTTCAGGCCAGCCCCTCTTGGTGCACTCCGTATGCTCTGTAGCTGTACAGCGGAGGATGCCTCTGTGCTCAGCTTGTGCCGACTCAGCCCCCGAAGATGCGGGGAGCAGTGCGGGCCCGGAGCCGCGGGCGGCTGGAGAGCAGTGACCTCGCCGGGAAATCCGTGCCCGGGTTTCTGCTCTTTCTTCCTGCGGTTCTCAGGGAGAGTCGGCCGAAGGGTCGGTGCAGGAGCCAGACGCGAAGGGCTGGGATGCTCCTCACGCACCCCGGACCGCGTAGTTTCGCTGAGAGCAGCGGGTGCAGCTACAACACGCTCCTCTGTCTCGCCCTGCGAGGCCGGAGCGGACAAACCCTGCCCCGAAGTTTGTTTTTGGCTGCACTGTGCACGCCCACATGCAAATCGCCGCGTTCCCGCCCCCTCCGACAGCAGCCGCAGAGCAGGGAAGATAAAATAAAAAAAAAAAAAAAAAAAAGAAAAGGAAAAAAAAGGGGGTCTTTCGGGAGGGAGGGTGACAGGAGAGGGGAAAAGAAGGACAAAGAAGAAGGGAAAGAGCAGAGGGAGAAGGCAAAAAGGAAAGGAGACCTCAGAGGGTGGGGAAAAGCGAGGCTCCTGGGCGGCCCCGACCGTGGAGGGGGCGGGCGGCCCGGAAAGGGTGGGAGACCTCCCGCCCTATAAGAGGCACTGCGGGGCGGGGGCGCCCGGCAGCGGCAGCGGGGCCGGAGTCGGAGCCGGGAGAGGGGCGAGAGGGGTGCGAGGAGGAGGCGGCGGCTCCCTCGGGACCGACCGGGGAGGTAGGAGGTGCTGGAGCTGCGGGACGGGGGGCACGAGTCTTGGGCTTCCCACTTGTCCCCGCTCCGCCTGGGGCAAGCGGCACAAAGCGAGAGGGGGGAAAAAACGGGTAGGATGGTGGGGTGTTCTTTTTTTTTTTTTTTTTATTGTTTTGGTTGGGGGCTGGGGGAGGAGAGGGTATATCGGTTTGGGGTTTGTTTGTTTTTTGTCTTCCGACGTGGTGTCACTCGCTGTGCCCAGCATGTCGCGACCGCGGCTCGGAGGATGGTTTACGGCGTAGCGGCGGATCGGAAAGAGGCTAATAGTGTGTGTGTGTGTGAGTTGAGTGCCTTTTTTTTTTTTTTTTTTTTAATAGTTGTTTTATTTTATCTTATCCCGAGCTAGGCGACTCTGGCTTGGCAGCACTCGCGTAGGGCGGCTCACCTTTCTGCCGCCTCCTCTCCCTGCCCCAGTGGGCTCCAGAAGATAACGGGAGGGTTTTCGTCTCCTTCACCCCTGCTTGAATCCCATAAAGTCGCGGGGGTGGGATAAGGGGACGGCCGTGGAATGAAGGGGCGTGTAATAATAATAATAATAAAAAAAAAATCTATCTGGCCGCTTTCGCGATGGGCAGGAGGCTCGGTTGCATGCAACAAATCATGCTGCTGCGTGCCAGACTGTTGGGAAGTCTGGACTGCTACACTGCAACCTATTATCAGGCTGTTGTTTCAAAAGACTGGAGCTGCACGGCAGCCCAGATGCTTAAAACATGACACTCTGATTCTAAATTCAAAGTTCATATTAAACGTTATTTTTGCTTGTTTTTAACCAGGAGCGCCCCCCCCCCCCCCCCAGCTGTTGACCTTGGATATTTTAAAGGCTGTACAAATAACATACTTGAAGGATCAAAGCTGATCTTCAGTGTGTTGGAATAGACCTCACTGAAGCCAGAGGGGTGTATACATATTCCAAACTGAAGCCTTAAAAATGAGATAAACTTTCTTTAGAATTACTTATGCGGATGAACACGTTAAAATTTGTTTTGGAGGTGCTTTTGAAAATGAGTTGGTGCTTGCCCTGCAGAAAGCAGCAGTGTCTTGGGGACGTTCCATTAAGAGCAGATGGTCAAGCCTGCTGTCGGAAGGCTATTGTAATCGAGCAGCCTTGCTCAGTTTTGAAAGGGGGTCATGGTAGTAAGCATTCAGCGCAAATGCTTTTTGTTCTTCGCCCTTGTGGCACAGCTTGCCTCCCCAACAAGTGGGAACGGCAGTGTATGCTGAGACTTTCCCGTAACACAAATCAGTGCCTGATGCCCCAGCAGGCTATTAAGCTAAATGGGTAGTACCTGGGGCTCTGCAGTGTCCTACTGATGTAATAGGTAAAAAATAGTGTTGGTGGGTTTTCACAGTTCGTTGTGCAAATCTGAATTTTAGTTTGTGTAAGAGTTGTGTGACAGAATCTGTATCTGGTATGGTCTGGACAGGTATGGGCAGGAGTATGATGCCTTCACTCATGACATGGAGCACCTTGTTTCCCATGTAATAATTTGGTAGGGCTCATTATGGTAAAAATTAAAGTCAACTCTTAACAAAAAAAAGTGTGGGTCGCATAGAACACAGGTGTTGCATGACAAAATTTAAGTTAAACTGTGAAATTGAGAATACATAGCATTAAATAATAAAGTTTGATTTTTTAATTTTTTTTTTTTTTTTAATATTCACTTTAGGTGTTCTGAGGGGTTACCTTCTGACCTCTGGACTGCAATAGGCGACAGCTTGCTGTAATTTGGAGTTAGAGGGTGATAATCCAGCAGCTATTCACAATAACTGTCCCCTGACAAATTGCTGCAGAAGGACATGTAGGTGTATGATAGGTGAAATAAACACCTTGGGTGCAGCTGTACATAAGGTTCTGGCATTTCCAGAAGTCATGGTAGTCTTTTGGCTATTTCTTCAAGATTTCCTCTGAATAGAGCTGCTTAGCAGTCCAGGCAGGTACATTGGAAGTTTCTTAGTGGTCTCTTCACACAGAGAAATTGAGGCATACTTATAAATCAGTTTGCCACAGGCAACTGCTGGCAAAGCCTTTTTGTACTGCTAATTTTTTTTCAAACCTAGGTGTCATTCAGTTGTGTGATCAGAGGCTTGATCTATCTGGCACCAAATCCAGCATATACCATCATGGTGTATGTGAAGAGTAGCTCCTTGGTCAAATGCTGAACTACAGAAGATGGAACACCAGGAGCTTAAAAAAGGGTCAGTGAACTTACTTTGGCTTTTGTTCCTGGAGTGGCCTTTTCTCTAGCATTCCTTAGGCTAAACTTCTTCTTGGCTGTGTGCAGGTAAACCAGTCTTCTGTGATTCAGAAATAAGCCTTAGTGACTTCAGGAAAGCGACAGCAGGTCTTCTATGCAGAATCTGGTTTTGAGCATTCTCACCTGTTAATCAAGTGTAATACACACATTTAAGAAAGCAAGTCCTCCCTTGCCTTCATCTGAAAGCCTGGTGCCTCACCAATGAGTTCACCTGGCAGAGTCAGACCCACAAAGACAGAGCAGGGGAAGGATTGGTGCTGAACTCATCCATCTGTGGCTAAATGTGATCAGCTCTGCTAGTGTTTATTATGTGCATTGCACCATGCAGGCACAGTATTTCTTAGGGTGTGGTTTCTTTAGAACTTTAATCCAGAGTAATTGAAGGTTGCTAGTGAGCTAGTACTGGACCTGCTTTATTTTCCCTGGTCTGCTTGCTCTTTTTTTGTCTCCCCCTCTATTTCATCCTCTGTGCTGGCACTGGAGTTCACCGTCCCAGGGTTAGTAATTGAGAGAAAACTCTTCTTTTTGTTTGGTGATTTTTTTTTTTTATTTTTTTTTTCACCCCAGCATCCTGTGCTCAACATCTTCTCGTGGCTTTGTGAGCACTGGTGCCTGCACAAAGATGATGACAGAAGTAGAGCAGAAAGGGAACCAGATTATCACTTTGTTTAAGTAACCTTGAAACAAGCACCCATGGTGTTTATATAGATCTTCTAGGCTGGGCAACACACCAAATCCTGAAATGAGTCCAGAGGCCATGGTTGACTAAACACCAGCATGTTTTGATTAGGCTGGTTATTCTTGATGATTCCTGTGAGAGGGGCTAGAGTCAGAAACTAACGTTTAGTAAAACACATTTCATACAGAAAATATATTTTTCTCGCTCATCTGAGGGTGCTAGGGACTCTGCCCGTTTTCTCCATGCCTGATGTGTTAGAAATTAACTCTCTCTGCAATTATCTCATATTTATGCCAGCTGAGGATTTTAATTCTGGATGGTCAAAAGTTTTTTGTGTAGTTCATGAGCATGTCCATCTGCAGTTACTTGTATTATGAGTTTAGATAAAAAATACCATGGTGAGACTTTTCTTGTGGTGTTCAAAAGATGATTGCCACCAAAAACAAAAGAAAAAGTTTCACATTCTAAAGCTACATGTCTTGTTTCTGTTGATTGTACAAAAGTAATACAGATCAACTCAGAAGAACTACCATGACTAAAACCACTGAATGGAGTACCTGGCATATGCTGTTTTCTCTTTAAAATTGGTGGCTGCAAAGCTAGTCCTGTCTTTTTTTTGCATTTGTAGTTGGGAGGAAAAAAAGCATGTGAGCTCGCCTCAGACTGAGAGCAGGACAGAGTAGGATGGAAAACTGTTGATGCAGCTTTCCTGACACAACAGGCTGACATGGTAGGAAAAATGGGAGCATTCAGGTCTTTATTCATTGGGTTATTAGCAAAAAAAGCTTAATCATAGATAATAAAAATGCACGCCAGTTTGAATGGCACAAATATTCACATACAAGCTGACCTTTTTCCTCTTCTGTTATTTTCTGGAGGAGTGTTGCTTAGCAGAGCTCTGTCTTATGCAATGAGATTGGTTTGAGTTGTGCTGACTTTGTTAGAGAACAATCAGAGATAGAAAAAAAAGAGAGCAAAAGAGCCTTTACAAGACTGTTCTGGTTTGGGCTGGATAGCAAGGTTATTCTCTGTGGAAGAGCAAAGTCAGAGCCTTTGACCGCACGGTTCAGAGATAATTCTGGGGATCTGGTTTCCTTTTTAGCAAGTTTAGCCAGGGCAGGGTGGAAGACAGCGGTGGCCAAAACCTGTTACCACCCTACTTGCTTGACTCTCTGAAACACTTTGCAGTTTTCCTAGCCCATTTCCAAGTGGAATGGTTGTTCCTGTGAGCAAGCAAGCAAACCGTGCAACCAATACTCATTAGCGCGGTAGTTTGTTGTTAGTCAAAGTCAAAATTAAGCCATGTGGAAGGTCTCAGAGCAGCAGGTTTGGTGGTGTAGGTGACAAGAGCGGGGCTGGGGACCAGGAGAACGTGGTTCCTAGCACCTGTACCCATCTTTTGATGACCTGCACGTTTCTTCTTTATCTGCTTTCTCCATTATTATTATTATAATGACACGACCAAAGTTTATACTCTCTATAAGGGAAGTGAAAGCCTTTTTTTTTTTTTTTTTTTTTTCCCTCTCACCAGTAGCAGGTAACACTTCTTCTTAAAGACCATGGGCTGTGTTGCTAATGTTAGCAGCCTGGTTTTAAATCCAAAGTTTTCAGAGGTATGTCTGCTTCTACAGGTGGATTTTTGTGCCTTAAAAAGAAACAAGCAAGTTATCATAAGTGCTCTTTATGGCTGAGAGCTGTATTCATGAGGAATATATTCATGATATTTTGGGGATCTCTTGGTATCTTTGTTTCTCTTCCCCTTATTTTAATTATACTCCCATTACGAAAGTTTGGTTATGACTGACAGTAAAATCAGAATTAGGACCAAATTTGGATGGATTAAAGAAACTCCAAACTTTCCTCATCCGAATAATAAAGCAGAACTGACTTTTTCTGAGTGCAGGTGCAGGGACATTTCATTCTGGTTCAGTACAGGAGTCAAAATTCAAAATCTGCTCCTCCCCTGAATGCAGTGTTCCTATTTAATAAACTAAATTGATCCTTCATTTGTATTTTTTTTCTACCAAAAGTGCTTTTAACCTATTTGTTTTAAAGTATTTTAGATATTTACTTATTCTTTACCCTATTAAATCAGAGCAGCAAGTCTTACTGCTTTGTTTCCCAGCTCTCTCAAACCTGTAAATATTCAATGTAAAATAAGGAAAAGGAGTTTTTCCACTGTCTTTGGAGAGGTCTGGACTTGCTTCCTTCTTGTACCAAACTGATACCATCACCTGTACACCGCTTATTTCCAGGCTTTTTCAGATGTTATTTTTCCCAGTAATTTTTTTCATTCTCCTGATTGCCAAGCCTCCCTGTTCTTGTGACATAGTCTTAATATTCCATGTCGCTGTATCTATCCTCCCAGTTGTGTTTATATATAAACCCAGACACAATTGCAAAACTAGGTTGTCTGTCGAAGCGCGCTTTGGTTCCAGGGGAACTTTCCCAGCACTGTTAAGGGTATCCCAAACTCAACATAAAAAATCATGTTTTGAATCCTATGTCCATTAAAAACTTGTGAAACTTTTTTTTTGTTTTTGTTCACCCAGCTCTCCTGCATGGTTATTGCTTTTCCCTTTAGCATTTCATGCCACTTCTTGCACTCGCCCGAAGTGTTTTCTGTTCCGGGCCATTTGGTTGAAATTCAGCCAAACACCTCCATGCTTGCCCCGCTGAACCTTTCGGGGCAAACTGATGGAACTGTGTCCCGTATCTTTCTGCTCCATGAAACGCGCCTTAGGAACACCGACAAATTCCGTCGTCCTTCTTTCCTGGATGTGCCTGCACGTGATGCTAAATTAGGCGCGCATCAGCCCCGCTTTGCCTGCCTGTTGAGTGCCCTGCTGACCCCAGGGACGGGAGCTCCAGCAGCGGGGTATGGGTTGTACAGCTGGAGCTGCAGAACAGAAAGCGTGTGTGGAACAGAACAGCTGTTTGCTCTGTGGATGAGGCGAAACGGGGAAGGTTGGCACACGCTTTCTGGCGGCGTGCCCAGCTAACTGCGCTGTGCCACACCTGACACAGCAGGTATGCAGGCTGCCTTATCGTGTGCCGGCTATTTTCATATTCCCCTATGAATAACTTTGGAGATAAGTGGTTATTGAAGTCTGTATGGATTGCCGAGATTGATCAGAAATTAATTCCTTGTCATAGCCGGCAGTCACTGCTTTCAAGAGTACTTGGACATCTCTTTATCACTTCAACGAATTACCAGCTTCCATATCAGCCCTGTTGGATGGCAGCCATGTGGGAGCCGAGGTGCTGTTGTGGCCCTATCTGTTGAAGGCTTTGTAGACTCAAACTCTGCTCAGGCTGACAATGGCTGCTAAACACTGACTTTGCCAGTTTGTTGCTTTCTTTTGTCAGTGTCATTTCCTTTCATTGTGCTGGAGGCTTTTTCTTGTCTGCTGTTTTTCTGCATAGTGCAGGGTTATTTTTGTTTCGTTTGCTGTTACTTATAGCTGGGGCACAGATATCAGTGCAGTTGTGTAGATATGAAGCTTAACAGACAGCTTATTCTTTATGCTTGTGAATCTCAAAGGCACCACTGGGATGTTTTTGACATCATAGCCCGTGTTGTGTTCTGCTCTGTTACTGAATACATGCACTGGTTTATGGCATGATGCTCCCAAATAGCAAAGGTGGAAAGGAAAATAACAGTACAATGTCTCTTGATGTTACAGGACAGGCATACATCTCAAACCGCAGCTTAATCTTGTACTGGACACAGTGTGTGTCCTTGTCTTCTCCTGAGATGAAAGGACGATTTGCAAATGCAAGATGCAGGAGAAGACACTCGTTTCCAAAACGATCCATATGAACGTGATGGGGAAGCTGCAAGGCTTGGTGTCTTTGCCCAGTAGAAGTCAGAAGTGATGCTCCAGCAACGCTGCAGTAGGATCATGGAGCACCTGTCAGCACTGCACTGTGTTAAACCAGATCTGTGGCTGGTCAGTGTAAATGACTCAGCGACCAGGGTGTGCTGTGTGGAAGGGGTGGTGGTCAAAAATGTTTCTGCCCTAATACCATCCAAGCCTGTGGATATCTTTTGGGAAAAGCTGCTTTCTTGGGGAAGCTGTGCCTTCCTTTTCCCCTTTGAGGTGGCTGCCAAGCAGAAAAGTACCTTTTGCAATGTGAAATTCTTTACCCTTTCTCCTAGTTGCACATGTAATGTCCTTAAACAGGATGTGCCAACAGCTGGAAAAAGTGACTGGGACTCTGTAACGCAGCTTTTTGCACTGTGTGTACTGACGATACTATACTTGCTCAGAGATCAAAGCTTAATGGCATGAATTGTGCTCAGATGTTGCAATTATTATTTTAGCAGGATGTTCTGTTATTTCTAAAGCCCACTAGAAAAGAGCCATTCTTTGAGAGCCCAGGGGAAAAAAAAAAAATCATCTCTGCTAATATGGACTATGGATTTTTGGACATTGGCCGTGATAAAGTAAATCACATTTTGTGTTTGTTTTTGCCAAAGAATGGACTAGATTTTTGCCTTTTTTTTTTTTTTTCCCCTCCCATGGGGAAAGTAGGGGACGTTCAGTGTAATGTTTAAAGTTGAAATGCTTCACGTATTTCACAACCTTCCTTTTTTTTCTTTTTTTTCTTTTTTTTTTTTAAGCTATTGGAAGCTATTTTTTTTGTAAAATAGATGACTGCATTTCATTTTATGTCTTACACTTGGCGCTTAAGCAATTCCTCTTGCCTAAGTGCATGCCACATTCCCTTGCATGTGTGTTCCTTCAGGTCAGTCCAGCTGTGGTGCATGCAAACTAGACATCTTCCATTGCACTGGAGCTGTGCTTGTTTTCATCAATGAGCCTTTTAAGCGTGCTGGAAGTAATGAGAGCCGTTTGTTTTGGTCATTCTGGGAGGCTGACCTGTGACAAGTTCTTCAAAATGACTTGGCATGTTGTGTCAAAAGGAAATGTTGTAAAACAGCAGCCATTTTTGAGAATATGTATCTGTGTAAGTGTGTAAGGAGGTACTGAGAACTCTGGAAATTGTAGTCAGGATTGTATTGTGGAGTACTTTGTTAACTAGTGCTGACTCTGGAGGGAACTGTCCCCTATGGGTTGTTTCTGATTAGTAAGGATGGGCCCACCAGTGTCCCAGAAATACATCTTGGGAGTTTGGCTTCGGCAGAGGAGGCAGGTTGGGTACTCTGAAGAGTTGAGGGCCAGGAATGTCAGTGCTAAATCTGGGCGAGGTCTTTGAAAATTGTCATGTGCTCATCTGTCCAGAGTGGAGCATTCAGAAGGACTCAGCACATAAAATACTGACTTATGAAAAATCAGTTTTCTCAGTTCTCATGCCAAGGCTAAATACCTTTAGAAACCCCTTGCGATTTTGCCTAAAGAGTTGGGAAGTCAAGTTTCTGCTGTTAACATGACGTCATGTTAAGACCAATTCTTGTCAGAGCAAAACCCAAGTTCACTTCAATGTGTAGTACTTAGTGCAGCAAGCAGAACCTAATACTGGGCTTGGGTTTTGTCACTGGTTGTTTTAATAGCAGCAGTTCAAGCAGCTTGTGGGTGTGTTTTATTTGTTGGCCTGTTGCTAAAAGGAGTTCTTTTCCACTGATTGTCTCCAGTTTTCTGTGAGGTTGGAGCCCCCTTAAATAATGAAGTGAAGTAATTTATTCAGTGTTTTATGGCTGTATGCATGCTGCCTTAAGGATCCTAAGTGTGAGTGAGAGGCTATGTGTCTTGGACCAGAGGTGGCAGATCACTGGAGGTATTCCATGAGAATCCTTCATCAGCTTCCTGGTACTTTGGCTTTTTTCTTTAAATGATGGTTTTACAAAATTTGTCAGGCCTCCTCAGGGAGGGAAAATGAGTTAAACTGGTTGTGAATTATCACAAAGATGGATCCTTCAAATTGTGCCTGTCATGCAAATCACTGTTTTTAGAGGGCTGATGTGGATGGCCATGTTGAAAGCAATATGAGTTGCCTTCAGTATTGGTGAGCACTGGAGGACAAGGCCAGAACCTATTTACTACCTAGCCTAAGAGCAGGTAGTCAGTGTGTGAACTGATGTAAACCAATAGAGGACTTTGCCAAGAATTGCCACTAAAATGCTGTTGTTTGTCGTCCTAATTCTTGCCTGCTGACCCAGAAGCTCTCCAATCCCATTGTTAGGAACAAGGAGTTGGTGTGAACTCTTGTGACCTGACCTAGGTGATTTTTGAAGAGGAAAGCATTTCTCTGTGAATGACTCTCGAAATGGAATAAGAAACTTTGTGTCCTGTATTCATTTGGCAAATGGTAGAGAAATGTCCTCTGTGGGGAGGTTATGAAAGACCTGCTTTTAGTGTCTGTGTGGCTCCGCTGATAACGATCCTGTGTCCCAGGCAGAAGGCTCTAGGTTCAAAGCTCACACCCCCACTGCTGATCCTGCATTGGTTGTGATTGCTACAGAGTCCAGCCGTTCTTAACCCAGGAGACGGACGTGCGAGATCTGGTGGTTTTATTCTATTCTCTGCTTTGTGTGCTTGTGGCCCCAGGTGAGTTGCTTGAACTCTGTGCTGCTAATGCTTCATATGGCACCTCTTTGTAACCTGGTTCAGGCCCTTTGGCTTAAAATATTACTTTAAAAGGTCAGTACTGTTACTTATATAAAATTATCATTATGTAGGTGGCAGCCTCCCCTCTTTCCTAGAGCCCCAGTAGGTGTCGTAAGTTTTTTGACGGCTTGAAAGTTTTAGAGATGGGAGTGTCAGATTTGTTCCTTTGGGTCTTGCAAGCTTTGTGTGAGTTTTGATCACAATGGACATGACTTCTGGTTCTTTATGCACTTCCTGTTTCTCCTGTGGATATTAGCTCCAACTAGATGATTAGCAGCAGGATAAAAAAATTACTTGCATTTGTCCACAGCTGCTCCTTATCTGGCCTAATCTTAACAGAGTCTGCATTAATACTGTTTTTTCCTCTTCTTTTAGTCTCATTTGAAGTTGCATGTGTGCAAAGTGCTTTCTGGGAATTGAGGAAGTTACGGTGAAAATGTCTTCTCAATACTTACGCCCTGAGAGCTTTTTGTGGCCTTGCACAGTTGTAAGTTCTACAAAGTGGATGCAGTTGTGTTTCAGTGAGTCTCTTGGTTACAGCTACTCTGCTGGAAGAAGGGAAATCCATTTGTTTGGCAGAGAAGTGGCCAAGACACTAGACCTCGATTTGGGAGATGGGGATTTGATTCTGAACTCCTGGCTTAAACTGTGCCTCTGTTACACCAATCTCCATCCAGGCTGCTGGTTCTTCGGTGGTTTCCCTTGTGAGAGTCAGAATGTCAGTTCATAAGGGAGACACTTCTGTCCTGTTGTTCTGTGTACAGTCCTTATGGGGACCTGCTCTCAGCTGATGGCATGGGGATCACTGGGCTTTGCAGAATTCATGTGGCTCATGATCCTGTTCGCCTCCCAAAATGCAGCCTGACAACACCTAAAAGAAATCAAGTGATAAGACATCTACCAGCATTCACAAGGAAGACTATATTTCTGCTGAAATATGATGTTTGTGCCTTAGCTGCTGCTTTTCTTTCAAAGTGGGTCTCACTTGACTTATGTGATAACTACGTAGACAAAATTTATCTTGGAGTTAAGCAGATGTACAACTTTCTGTCTGGGGCAGAAAGCCTGAAATGCTAGATCATGTCTGCTTGTGGCAGGGCAAAGTGCTGGCTCTAGTACCTCAAACCTGTGCTTCATCCACGAAATAATGCCTGTTGTGCCTTCATAAAGGGCATCATATGTGGCCTTCAGATTGGCACTCTCCATGGCCGCTTGATCTGAGGGGAGTTGCGAGTGGTGGTAGCTTCTGTGATGTGGAAAATCTGAGAGGACAGAGGCTGCTAACTGATTTCACAGAGGCCACTGAACATTCATTAACTAATAAAAGCTTTTTAGCTCTGCTGACAAGGACTTAAAGTTGTCCATAGTCTCTTGCCAGAATCGTGAAATGTTCCAGTTTCAACGTTTGCTAAGTTCGTTTTGTTCCCTCTTGAAATAGTGATTTTTTTAAATTTATTTTTTTCTCCAGGGGAAAGAGTTTTTTGCCCCCCTCTTTCCCTCCCCTCCAAGAAAGCAAACAGCTGCATTGTTTGCAGAAAGCTGCTTTTGAAGGCCATTTTGTGTTTACTTAGTACAGACACCAGGCATGGGGGTGGAGAACGGATTCTCTGCCACTTGAGGTTTTTCCTCTCTAAATCTACAGCTGTAAAAATACATTTCTTTGTATTTAAGGTGGATTAGATCTGGAGACTGTTGGTAAACCAGCAAACGAACTTTTCCACAGCCATTTTATTTCTAAGTAGTGGATAGCACTGTTCTAGAAAGAGGGTTGGCCAAAGACTGCGTTTCTCTGTCATCATTTTCAGAGTTTGCCCTGCAGCCTAACTTTCTTTTGAGACCAATTTTCTGAATTGCACACTGAGATGAAATTGCAGCCCTGTAGGTCTGGAGGCTGTGCAGGTTTTCTGCAGCAGGGCAGCATGTCACGTGCAGGGAGTCTTCTGCAAAGGCAGACCTTGGGACATTGTGGGGACTCTGTGCTTTAATTGTGCCAGTGTTTTAATTGTGCTAGTCCATGTTCTACTGTGGTACTTTTTGTCACAGAAAACTAGTGCTTTGGGGATGTTTTTTTCGAAGCTTTTCTTACTTTAGACAGAAACAGTATTTCTGCTTCAGAGAGTTCTGGGTGAGTGTCAGGAGCTATCACTGATAGCTACTATTGGCTCAAAATTTTACATAGGTGAGACAAAAAGCATGCATTGGAAACAAGCTGTGTTTTGGCACTGCAGTGCTAAATGGCAAGTTGGATTTCCCAGCTGTGTTGAACTTACCAGATTGGTCTGAAATGGAGATACAGATGGACTTCAGCTCTAACTGAGCTGGAAGTGTTGGGTCTATCACTTTTCTGCATCTGTGTTACAGTTCTTGCTTATTGTGAGCTGGAAAAACATCTGAAAGGGTGCTAACCCATTTTCCTCTGATATTCTTAGTTTGTAGAGTGCTTTCTGATAGATTAGTAATTCAAGTGGACCCAGTTAACTTGTGTCAGCAGTGAACCAAATATGTCAGCCTTTGTGGATGAAAATCAGAGGCAGCTCTAGGCATTAACAAACCTGTGTTAGCCAGTTTGTAACAGATACTGGGGCATACAGTGTCACTGCAGCAGTCACCCAGCATGGCTGGAAGAAGAACTGGATACACTTCAGGTTCAGGGGTTGTGCTCTTGGTGATCAGTCCAGTGTCAGGCTCCATGCCCTAGTTCAATGCAGAGACTTAGCTGCTATGCTTGCAACTGAGCAGTCCTTAAAAGTCAGTATTTTTACATCATATGAAAATTGTATCCGGGTAAACTGGTCTTATTTGAAGGCCAGGACATTTGCTTTGTTCCCAGTGAAGTTTAGTCGAACTCCGGAGAACTGAAGTTCAAGCAGGAGGCACAGCTGAGCCTTCCTGGCTGTGCAGGCTTCTGTTGGTCAGCTGAGATGAGCTGAATGATCAAATGTGTGCCACTGCAGTCTGCTACTGCGATGTGCATGCTACAACCTCTGTAAAGCAGCATTTCCATGTTCTGGATCTTGTGAGCTGACTGCGATTGCGAGGGATAAATATTTGGATTTTCGCTGATAGGCATTGAATCGGCTGCCCTGATGTTGGCTCAAATGTCCCACAGACTGCCTCAACTCTCATTTTGCCTCTGTGCAGAGTGTTAAAGTGCAGGAGTAGGGTCTAGTTCCATTGAGGAGAATGCCAAAGGCCTCTTTGACTTTCAGTAGGATCCTTTTTTTCCACTCTTCCTGTGGCATTTCATACCCAGGGATTTGGGTGTTTGGTTGCTGGAAAGCATTAGAAATCAGTTTATTGCAGAGAGTTAACAGTTCTGGGGGGCTGGTTTTGAAATATGGAGTGGGTACTTCTGAAGATAAAAAAAACCAAAACCCTGTTACATAAATACCAGTGACAGTAGAAGGCTGTACAGTCGCTTCCTGTCCTCTGCTCCTGTATGCCAAACTTGTGCAGTGGCCACAGGATTAGACTCAGGAAGAAAGGGTTATGTTTCATGGCATCTCGGACAGCACAGCAAACCAGTGCCAGTATCCTTGTGGAAAAATGCTTGAAAGGAGCAACTCTCCCAGTGTTTTGTGAAGCGATTTTGCACCAGGTTAGTGGTTGCAGCTTGCCTGTGTACTGTGTGAGTAGCAATGCAGGTTTCTCAGTAGTGTGAGTAAAAGCATTGCCAAAACCCCCAAATCCTGAGCAGAAATAGGACAGTGGAGAAGGTACAAAGAAAGGAGAGGTGATAATGTTCCCTGCTTGGTTCTGTTGCTAGGTTACACGTTAATTGCAGCTTTTAGATGTGTAGCACTGGCACGCAGAGGAGGTGCTGCAACCCCCACTCCCCACCCAAACCTGTACGCAAAGGTGTGCTTTGGGTCCACGAGCATGTTTGCAGTCATCAGCAGCCAGGGTTTGTCCTCCTTGAGATTCCCCACTTAGAGCAGGGTCGTTTTCCCTGCTGTGGCCTGTCAAGGGCCTCGCTCTAAGCACGTTTGAGAATCCTGTCAGCCAGATGTGCACGCAGCTGGAATGTGTTAGTGTCAGGGTGCTCCAGCCAGCAGGAAGCACTGGGCTGGGAAGGATGGCTCTCCTGTCAGATTAGTGTTGGGCATCCCTCTGTGAAGAAGCATCTGTAGAGGTCATGTCTGTGAGTTACAGCAGCACTTACAGAGGTTAATGAGCCCATGCTGACTTCACACCCAGCTGCCTGTGTGCTGACATGAGGTTCAATTTGTAGGGTTTTGTAGGCATCTGTTATTGTTCTTTTGGTTCTCTGTGCTGGCATTAGGAAGCATTGCTGTCTTCTTGTGATACTACAGTGTAATTATCTGTAGAACTCAGTGTAATGGGTTTAATTTATTTTGTTAGTCATGTTAGGGAAATTTTTTTTTTGTATCACAGGCCTGTGTTATTAAAGGAAGTTTTTAATCTGCAAGTCATTGCAATAATGGAATTTGCTTTTGGATGAGAATTAAAGATCACAATTGCTCATCAAAGCTCAGAGCTCACATCCAGAATTGCCATTTAACTTCTAATCTTAACTCCAGTGTAGGACTAATCAGAGCATTTCCCGAGGAGGTGTCACTTTCCTAGTACATTTATGGATTTTGGGAACCCTTTCAACGCAGTTTGCAATCAGGCAGGCAACTCTGAATCATAGGACTAAGGTATGAGTATGTGGGACACCAAAATCCAAAGCATGTGTGTTCCCAGTTTAACAGGTGTTTGAAGGAATGATTCTCTTGCTGTGTGTTTGGATCAGCTGCTAGTTGTCCTGTTAACACTGAGTCTGTCAACAGAGTATATTCAGGTACATAAATCAGAATTAATTTAGTGTGGATTAACTGAATTCCTGTGTGAAAACTTATTCAGAATTAAACTACTCTTAATTTGAAGTGATCCTAAACTCAGAAGTAAATTAAATGATGCCACATTAATTCTGGAAAAAAAAAAAAGTTTAGTGACATTTAACTAATGTATTATAAGCTCACCTTTCCATACGATTGAGTCTTCCTGGAAGGTTGTGTACCCAAGCCTAGACCATGCTATTATTAATAGCCACCAAAAAGATTGATGTATTTTTTTTAACCCTTTATACTCTCATACTCTAGCAAGAGGCATGCTTAATGCACCTAATTCTCAACAGTGCTGGAGGCCAGGTGTTAGCAAAACCTGAACACTGACTCAACAGCAATTTTCCATTCATTTTATCCTGATATTAACAACTCTGGGGTCACTCTTAGTTTCAAGGAAATGGGCACTTCTCCCTTGCTTGTTAGAAGCAAAGCACTTTCTCCTACAAGTGATGGTACTGAGTGGACTTCAAAACAAAGGCTTTGCTAATTTGGCAGCAGGCTTTTCACCATTATAAAAGTAAATATGGAAAGAAGCATTAAGAATAAGAGTTTGAAATGTATGATTCTGTCTCATTCAGAGGGGTCTTTAAATCAGCTTTGAAATCCTAGTAGTATTCTTATTCTGGGCCATTCTTGCTTTTGGAATTTTGGGGCCAGTAAGGAAGAAAATTGGCGTGCAGAGCTCCTTTGGAGCTTTGAGGTAAGAGACAGTGAGCCTAGATCTAAGCCTGCTGAGACCCATGAGGTTTGGCTGGAGTGCATGGGGTAAGGAGGCTGTGGGGAGTGACCCACAGCCATGTGGGGGCTGCAAGGTCACAGTGTGCTGCCTCTTGTCTCTCCCTATCTTGCTGCCTCTTCTCTTGTGACTCTCTTTCAACTTTTTTCCTGTTTCTGTTTTCTGTCCTTAGTTAATGCCCGGCCACAAACATCTGAGCTGTGTACTGCTGCTGCTGCACAAAGGGAGCTTCTAGGCTTTACTGAGGGAAGATGGCTTTCTGGACGCAGCTGGGATTGCTGCTATGGAAGAATTTCACCTACAGAAGAAGACAGACCGTAAGTATTGTCCAAAGGGTGTTTTGAGATCTTGAGCTGGAGCCTTTTAGCTTACTTCTCAAGCAAAACAGGGAAACATCCTGGGTTTTACTTACTGTTTTTCCTCTAGTGGTCCCTGGCTGAGCAACTGCTCTGGCTTTGGAAAGACCCAGTTCAAATTGAAAAGCTTTTGAATATTGCAAGCTGCAACAACAGCACCAAAATTCTGCCCCTTCCAGATGGCGGAAATGGTGGAGGCAATTGCAGGCATCTCCAGTCACTTCAATGAGGGAGGGAATCCCAAACCTGCCGAGTAACTTTACAGCAGGAGATACAGATTAAGTGAGTGGCATGGAGCATGCTCTTGTATTGGCCTGGGGATAAGCCTAGGCAACTGATATTTTTCTACTAAGGTGTGTTCTGAGTGGTTTTGAGTGCTAGGCTCACCATCTGTTAACAGTGTGGAAATCTACCTGTTCAGATAGACAGTATGTAAGAAGAGTTTCTCTGTGCCATAACAAGGGCACTGGGGTGTGAATCCAGCATGGTGCTCTTAAAATTCTTTTGCCTTTAGGTTATTGAGACCTCACAGAATGTTGTAACTCTTGCAGATCAGCTAAGAGCCAGAGAAAACATGCTATTGGACATAGGCATTTAGGGAATAGCTGTGCTGGATTAGGGCCTGTCCTGTGAAATAGGCTTGTTCAGAGGATCCAGAACGTTAGTTCTGACCTTGAGGAGGCATGAGGAGGGAATGTGAAAGGAACATGAAGCACTGAGGTGGTGAGTGGAAAGTGGTCTCTCTGATAAGCTTTCTGAACCCTCCAAATGTCAGGGTGCTTGCCAGCTGGTTGGGTTGGGTTGTTTTAGAAACTCAGTGTCACAAGGGAGGGGAGGCTATCATATTCACCGCTGGAGACGGTGACAGTCCTGAAAGTCTTCGCCTCAGGTGTCTGAGGCTTGTTTTTATTGGACTTGTAGAGTCATTTCAGGGCTGAAAATAGTCCATTCTTAAATAAAACAAAGGTGCCTCATGGCATCTTCAACTTTTCCTGTATACCTCTGTGGTTACAGAGCTGACAGTGATGACAGAGTTTTTGTTTTGCATGTTTTTGCCCTTGCTTCATGAATCTTGATCTCCCAGGACAGAACTGCCCCACCAGAGAGGCTGTGGACTGTGCCATCTGCACGGAGTGAGGTAGTCTGCTCTCTGGATGCATGGGCCAGCATCCTGACCTTGTGAACAGCCTCATAATTTATAAAAAAGTTACAAATGAGCTGGGGAAAACAGTCTCAAAACTGGCTATAGCCCCTTAAGATTGGCTCTTCTCAGCTATTGCCTATGTAACCTAGGCTCTTGGAGCTAAAGACATCCTTACTCCCTTACTCTTGACTCCTCCAAAACTGCCTTTAGAATGTAGGGGAGCTCTAAGATGTGTGATTATCAGGAACAATGCTTAAACTGGTTAAACCGGGAGGATATTTCAGAGGAGCTGAGTCTTACACTGAGGATGATGGCTTTTTTTTTTTTTTTTTTTTTTTTTTTTTTTTTTTTTTTTTGGTCAGTATTTTCTGAAAATAATAGAATCATAGAATCATTAAGGTTGGGAAAGACGCCCAAGATCACCAAGTCCAGCCTTTAGCCAAATACCACCATGCCAACTAAACCATAACGCTAAGTGCCATGTGCAGTCATTTCTTGAACTCTTCCAGGGACAGTGACTTCACCAGCTCCCTGGACAGCCTGTTCCAGTGCCTGACCACCCTTTCAGTGAAAAAATTGTTAGTCATGTCCAACCTGACCCCTAGCACAGCTTGAGACTATGTCCTCTTGTCCTATTGCTAGTTTCTTGGGAGAACAACCCTTATCTTGCTACAGCCTCCTCTCACGTAGTTGTACAGGAGCAGATAAGGTCTCCCCTGAGCCTCCTTTTCTCCAGGCTAAATAGCCCCAGTGTTGCATCAGGTTTGAAGGTTTCTTGAAGAGGTCTGAGTTTAGCATGGATGTCATGTCAAGGTGGGTGTAGGCTAGCTTACTGGGCAGCAGAGATGCATTTGTATCATTTGAGGCCACAAAAACACAGCAGGCTAACCACTTTGGATCTGCTCAGCTCCATCTCGGTACCTTCCAGCAGCTTCAGCACCCGTTTCCTGTCAAGTGCCCCAGAGGGCCTGAAACTCTGTTCCACGTTTCCATAAGTAATTTCATTATGAGGGTCTAGGGCGTGGCTTGTTTTAGTGGGATTCCTCATATTTGTGGGGGTTTTCTCATTAACAGTTCCCATTTGAGCTTCGCCTGAAGATTTCGGGAGGGGAAGGCCACTTCACAGGGAGTTGCAGAAGAGCAGCAGAACACCTCTTCCCGCCATGCTATTATCTTGCCTGCACAGTTGTCCATCTGTTTGTTTTCCTGTTGGGACACCGCTGTCCTTGAGCTGGGTGTGCTGATGGGGGCTCTCTCCCATTTGTACTTAGCGAAGATGTTAGCCCGGTAGTTTGATCCTTGCCCTTCTTCCCACACACGCTAGCCTTGGCTTCCCGCTGAACCCCCTCGCTGGCTGCTGTGAGTTTGGGCTCCAAGCTGGGTTGCGAAAGCTGGGTTCAAAGCTCAGCCTGACATGTGCAGTTCAAGTGTTACTTTGTACTGGATAACTTCCAACACCACCGGAGCCCGGGGGAAGGAGTCTGCATGGGAGGGGGTGGGAGAGAGAGGAAAGAAAAATCACGTCCAGGAGTCATTGTTTAAAAACACTTCTCTCCCTGCTTTTTGTTTTTGCTATTGAGGGGGGACACCTCAAACTTGCATGGAAAAGACCGGTCAGCTGCTGGTAGCTCCCTGCATTGTACACTGGACCACAAAGGTGGTGAGGGGGGTTGACAGCAGATGGGGTGATAGCTTCGTTCATTCTTGCTCAACAGATTTCCTGTTGACACAGTGTAGAGCTCAACATTCAGTGGCACCCTGCATCATCAGGCGACTGGGATAAATTTGGCGTGCTTCAGGGATTAGCCTCGGTACAATATGGAGCAGTTTGTTCTTGGCTGAGTGCTGCTGTGTTCACCTGCTGCGTGCAAACGGGATGTTCCTCCTTCAACTCCCGATGGAGCAGGGATAGCAGAGGGGTTAGGTGCTTGAAGATTGATTTCAGTATTAACCAGGCTAATCTAGAAGTGGCAGCACAAAAGTCAGTGAGGAGGCTTGGCTTTTCAGTATCTACTCAGTATGAACATCAGTGAGATATGTCCCCTTGAGTATCTTTGTGTCCTCATCTGCAAAGGCCACATTGGGTGGAAAGTGCTGTCACAGCAAGATCAGGAAGGAACCTGCTGCCCTTTGCAAGCAAAGGAAGGTAATTCAGTTTTTGTTCAACAGCACAAAAGGCTGGACAAGGAGTCTCTGTTGAGATGTTGCTGGCCCTCTGAGCTTGGCTCTGTGCAAGCCTCTGGTGCAGCAGCTGCCAGCTCCCTCTTATTAAGCAGCATTTTGGTGACTGCCATGATGCAGCAGCCTTCAGCTATAGAGGTGCAACTTGGTCAGTCCAAGCTGCATCCCTCCTTCCTCTATCCTCTCTGAGCCTGTCCATCTGCCAGGTTAGGTGTGTTGTGTGTGTTGCTTGAACTCAAGGGCATCATTTTCTACTGGTTCTGTAGCAGTTATAGGGCTGTGAGAGGCTCTCTGGCATCGTTGGTCATCTCCAGAAGCCCCTACAAGCCCAGCTGACACTGCCCTTCCCCAGACAGTATAATGGCTGTTGCTTGGCATACACGCTGCTCACCTACAGCCCCTGTGGCAGAGGGCTCTTACGTGGCCATTGATGCTAGTGGACTTGGTTTCACAGCCACCCTTCTGTCAAGAGGAGGAAAAGTCCTGCTGTGCAGTCCTGGCAGCAGCTGTAAGGGGATCCTGAAAACAGAAGACCCAGACAAGTTGCCAGTGCCCTAGCTCTGAGCATCTTGGATCTCTGGGGGCCAGAGCACTGTTTGATGCAGAGCAAAGCAGGCTGTCAGTGTTAATGGCTGAGTGTGTGCTGCCACTACGTTGTTTATTGTAATAAGAGAGACCAAAGATGCTGGGGCATCTTCCTGGCACCGTTGTTGTTAGTGTGGTCTATTTCTTAGCCAGCTGTCATACACTGTGTGCACAAAAATAAACAGATCACAGCATATTTTGAGTTGAGGTGACCCAAAGGGTTCATCAAGTACAACTCTTAAGAGAATGGCCCATAAGGGGATCAAATGTGCAACACTGTGTTACTAGCACCATGCTCTAACCAATTGAGCTAATCTCAAGGTCCAATGGGTAACAATATCTCAAAATTATCTTGCAGAGACTGAGACTGTTATCAGGAGTGCCTGGGAGACTCTGATGTTCAATTGCCTTTCAGATAGGGTTGCTGTTTGGTTTGATGTCAGCCATCAAGGGCGTCTGTGAAAAGCCATCCTACATAGTTTCCTCTGCTGGATCAAGTGGCCTTTGCTTTAACACTCTGTTTTTACAACGTGAGCTTGTTTTGAGGTACAGTAGTCACTTAGAAATCTCACCTCAAAGTTTGCATGGAGTGCCTTGCACCGAGTGCCAGGAGTCCACTTTTAGTGGTTAATGATGGAACATGGGAAAACATGTTTGTGTAGGGGATTGTCAACTACTGGGGTGTAGGTCTGACTTCTAGGGAGACTGATGTAGACCTCTAATTAGAAAAGACTGAGTGTTCCAGGAAAGAAAAGGAAAAGGTTTTTCTTTACTTGACCAAGAAAACACCATTTTCCTACTTCCAGTAACTGAAAAGCATAAGAAGCAGCAGCATAAAAAGCTTTTGGTTTTTACTTGTCTCATGGCTTTCTGAAAACCCACATTTAGGCAGTTTTTCTGGAGTGGGAGAAGAGGGGTGTGGCTGGGGAAGCTCAAATCTGGGAATACTCAGCTTGTGTCTCAGAAGCTCTAGGCTGAGGAGTTGCTTTGTCCACACAGTTCTGTGGTATGTGACCCTTCTCAGTGAATTTCTTCTGCACTTCAGTTCTGTGTCTAAAAAATGCAATGCATTTCTTTTTCTTGTCTAGTCCCTCTAAATTACTGAGTTATTTCTTTATTTACCTGACCATCCCTGCCTGTCTGTAAATAACCTGGACCAGTGGGTGCCTACCTTGGGCAACAAATGTACATTAGAACAGAACAATTACTAGATATGAGCTTAGGCTTGATAGCTCTTCTTTTCTCGCACTAATATACTTCTGCAGCAGTGAAAGATTTGGCATAGCTGTGCACCAGCACTGTTTCCATGCCTGATGTGTTAGAGTAGAAGCTTGGTGGTTTACTGTGAGAAGGGGATATAAGGACCTTCCACTACCTCCAAATTATGAAACAAAAAATTCAGCTCATTGCTGGGAAGATTTACTGGGAAATTTTTTTCAGTCAAGGCACAAAAAGAACTATAAAAAGAAGCCCAAAATAACCCTTTAAGCACATCTAGTTTAGCCCAATAACTGTCACATATTAATGAGAAAAGCCTGTAGTTCTTTGCAGATTGTCCTCTGAAGCTGGAGGAACAAACTTCTTGATCCTGGAATGCATAGGCAAAGCACAGTGAGACAGTGCTTACAAAACTGTTCTGTCTTACAACTGGATTGTCCTGGAACCTCTGTTCTGACCTGTATTTTGAAATATGATGTCTTAATACTTTGTCTTTATTGTTTCCAGTTCCAGCTGCTGATCGAAGTTGCCTGGCCTCTGTTCATCTTCTTCATCCTGATCTCTGTAAGACTTTCATATCCGCCCTACGAGCAGCATGAATGTAAGTACCAAACACAGCAGCTGCACCCAGAATGGCTGTTGTTTCATGGCTAGAAGGTAATAATAATGCAGCTGGCAAGATGCAAAGAGCAGTGATTCTCTGCTTCAGTTAGAAATCTGTAGGGAGGTCTTAATGACTCCTTTCCTTCCCCCTTAGGGACTGCAGTGTCTTCTGACATGTTAATGTTGTTCCAGGACTGTACATTGCTGCTCTTTTTCTTGCTGTTTCTTCTTTTTTGGATTCATAATGAATTACCTGAGAATTTGGCTGTAGAACTGTGACAAATCTGTAAAACCCACACAGACTATGAATCTTATTTTTCATTGTTGATCTGTATGTGACTTAGCATGAAAGAATGAATGTTCTGATCTCTTAAGAAAGCAGTCTCATTTCCAGGCAGTAATGTGCATTAATGTGTTGTAAAGAGCACAAGTGCAATTCCATTCCATCTAACCATTAGTGTGTCAGCTCTGCGTTTAGCAGATTCAGCACTCATACATTGCTGAGGGAAAAACTATTCTACTTTTTTATTTATACCCTAAATGGACACAATTCTGCTTTTCTTTCAAAGGACGCTTGTTCTTTATAAATGACGATCTGTAGGCTTATTTGGTTGCCGTTGGATTTAGGAAGCATGACTTATTTGTTAGCAACATGCTTTGTTCTGCTGTGTCTGGTGACAGCTTCATGCTGCAGTTAGCTGACTCTGGAAGAGCTCTTTGTTTATCTTTCCTTTGCCTGATTGCTGCAAGGTAAGGTTTAAGGGTCAGCAAAACATGTTTCTGAAGGGCACTCTGAAGCATTTTGTTCTTAAAACAGGGCATTATGTGCTGTTTGCTATGTGTTCAAGGTAGTATGAGGGTCCTTTTAAAGCTGAGGTGTTAGTGTTTGCAGTTTCCCGTTACACTTTGGACTCTGCTGGTCCCATGTACTGCCTAACTCACTTTCTTCAGTGCTCAGCAGGGTAATTGAACCTTCCCTAAATTAAATCTCATACTTTACACGGCCTTTTCTGAGTGAATGTTACAGTGGCATTAGGAGAGATATCTGTAATACAGACATGAAACTGAAGAGAAGCAATAAGCAGTCTGCTCAGATGGTATAAAAAACTACCAGCTTTGATAGTAGTTCATTTCATCTGGGGCAGTGCTGTTTATAAACTCAAACCTAGCAAGAGCTGCAATTTCACAGAGCTATGTAGCTTGATCATGTTTGTTAGTAGCCTCCTTGTAAATCATTTGCTCTGGCACCCTGGTGTCACAAGCAGATTTTTGAATCTTCCACGTGTACCCCTTTTTTTCCTTCCCATTTATGCTGAGTGTTAATTGCTTTGCCTGCTTTCTTAGTGTCCCCAGGAACTGTAGAGTATAGGGCATCTGGTAACTTTTTAATTAACTTTTATGATTAACTCAATTTTTCTAAAAGGTTCTGTGAATAGATTTCTAAATTTATGTTTTTGGTGTCTGGATTGGTTTCACTGAACGTTCACTCACGTGCTGACAAATGTGGATGTGTTTTAAAGTGAAACAATTTTTGCTGAACTGTGAGCAGAGATAGAAAGAAAGAAGCTTTGGGTTTATGGTAAACTCTTTGGCAGCTCTGTGGATGCCTTGAGGGAAGTAAGATTGTTATCTGTAGTAGCAGTGCCGTATGCTGTTATGAAATCACTTGCAGGTAATGCCTGGTGATAACAGTAACAGAGCTGCATGCAAGTGCTTTGTAGCCTCCAGATAGCCTTAGTAATTTTAATGGTAGTCTTTTTCATCAAACAAGTAAGATCTTCAGTTCTCTCTTCTTGTTTGAGAAGAACCAAGGATTGGACTGGTTATCTTCTCAGGATTTCTTATTTCTTGCAGCTTGGCTTAGTGTGAGGAACTTCCCTCTGAAAACATAGAGGAATATTTTGCTAACTTTGAAGTGATAGTTATGTGGCTTTCACCTGACCACTAAGAGAAGATTTCTTAGATCACTGTTAAGCCAGATTGCTGACTTGTATCTTCTAGAGCTTTTCTTTTCTGTTCCTGTGACCCCTTAAGGTATTCAAAATGCACTTTACTGGGGACATGGGGAGGGAAGCTGACAGCAAGGGACTTTATTCTCTACTGAAAAGCTAGATGTTTGCAGCAGTGTAATTGAAAATGGTGTGCTGTTGCACTGTGTTTTCTGTGTAACTTCTCTGATTTAAAACCAGTAGATTCCTGCTTTGCCCTTGGAGAAACTGCTGTCACTTGCATCACTCTGTGTAAAAAGTTGCCATAAAGTGTTGTGCACAGTTTCTCTTTCCATATTGCTCTTACTAGTTTCTTGGAGCTCCTAACCATGTAAAGTGAAAGGCACAAAGGAGAGAGAAGGCGATTCTCTTGGAAATTTTACAGAAAAGAAACTGAAAGTCTTAGCAATTTTTTCTCCCTCCCACTTCCCAAGCCCCCTCAGCCAAGAAGAGCAAAAAACGAAAATGAAACAAAAGCTAGAGAGCCCAGGTAAACAGCTCTTCTGTTTTAAGCAGGGAAGTAGGAACAAGAACTCTATGGGTACTGGAAAAAACGAACTTTTGATTCCTCTACCTTTCTCCTGGACAGAGTCCTTGGCCTTCTCCCAGGAGGGCTGATAAATACTCCCATTTTCCTTCAGCCATGAACATTTAACCAGCCTTGCTGTAATATTTCTTCCTCCTGGGGCTTTGGTACCTCCACCGAGGCTGTGGAGGTAGGGAGCCAGACCCTTGAGTGATTGAGGCATGCTGGGAGGACAAGATGGGCACAGAGAGGAGAATTTGCATCTCATCAGCCACGTCTTGAGCTGTGAGATACGGAGGAAGGGGACAACCTTCCCCCAGGCTTCCCTCCCTAGTTTGGGGGTGAGGAAGGGAGCTCTTTACAGAAAGTGGGCGGACAGCTCATTTAAGGTGCAGGATTATACAAGGGAAGCCTTTCTTCCCCTTCACTGGAGGATGAGGGACTTGCAGAGATGAGGGACTGAGCTGTGTACTGGTGGAGATCTGTCATGAGTAGGGTGTTACTGCTTTGTGCTTAAACAGGTTGTAAACTCTGGCCTATGACTTCAGTAGTTCTGTTGGAGAAAGATTCAGACTTGAGCAAGAAGACTGAAACATGGCTAAATGTTTTAGAGCCTCTAAAGTTATAAGATTTATTGGAAGCCAAGCCAATATGGGACACACTTATCTCAGGGAAGCAGTGTAGGCACCCACCCTTTGTTTGATCTTTACAGTGTGTGTAATTGGAGGGAGGAGATTTTGAAAACCAAAAGCACTGAATAGAAATATTACGGATATTCAGAACCCTGACCAGGGCTGTCCCTGTGGCCTCAATCCAAATCCTTGTGTTGGTTAAGGCTGTAAATCCAGAGCAGCATGGCTGGTTTGGAAGCATGTACGTGTGCATGAGCTCACCACTGCCAGTCTTTTGAAGTTGCCTGTTGTTGGGCATTAATCAGCAAGAAGTACTTTATTCCCATCAGTGTGGCCAAAAGCAATGCTGCACAGCTGAGAGCAGTGAAAAGCTTCTCCTACAGGTTTAGCAAGGTTTTGTTTTTCAGCTGAGGAGGCTGGAGAAGTGTGGAGAACCTAACATGAGCTCAGCACTTCTTACTGTTGGCAGCTCTGCTGTCTGACAAGCGCTTTGGGGCAATAACCAGCACAGAGTTAACACTGCCCTTCAAATACAATGCTGTGTAGTAGAGGCTTCCATCGTGTGCTTGTTTCCTAACTCTCGTGCTTCTGTTCTAGGTCATTTTCCAAATAAAGCTATGCCTTCAGCAGGCACCTTGCCGTGGATACAGGGGATCATCTGCAATGCCAACAACCCTTGTTTTCGCTACCCAACTCCTGGGGAATCCCCTGGTATTGTTGGGAACTTCAATGCCTCCATGTGAGTCTCTCTGCTTTTGCCTCATCTCTGTTCTTGGGGAGGGAACATAATGAAAAGGGATATTTGGAAGTCACCAACTAGTTGTAAAACCATATGGTATTAAGGGTTTTGCAGTTTCTACGACCACCCAAGTACCAAATTCTTCAGCTAGCAAATTCAGAGGGACTAGCAGACAGCTGGTAGGTGTGTGATATCCACAAGTCCAAGCAGTTGAAGCTCTTGGTGAATGAAAAGCTCTGCCTGGGTGAGGACTGAGTCCATTTGTTTATCTGGACCCAGAATTTGGCCCATAAAGAGGTATGGCTTTTTAAGATGCTCTTCTTTCAGAGCATCTCTTTGCCTCTTCACTTCTGAACAATGTGGAGTAAGAGGTAGTTGAAGAACAGGTCTGGGGGATACTCCCTGGCATTTGTCATTTATTACTGGCTAATATGAAGCAGAGTTTATGGCCCAGCTTCCCTATACCTTGTCTTACTTGCTGCATTCGTACTGTCAGGTGAGTTAGGCTTAATGCAGAATATAATGTGTCTGCAACCTGGAGAAACCTTTGAAAGGAGCAAGGACATGCTTAAATTACTGTGCTTCTAAGGAGAAGTAGTTTACAGGCAGCAGGATTCCCTCTCTGTCCCAGTCTTAAAAATGCTTTCAAATGCCTGGATGTTCGCAGTGTAACTTAGTTTGACCTTGCTTTAGCAGGCATCCTTTATTAGGCTCCTTGGATTGTCCCAGTGGAGACAGGGTTTTTTGTGCTGGAGTGGCATAACTGAAAAAAGACTGGAGTTTGGAATTGGTATGTAAAACTGTGTCTGTGGATGCTGGCTCAGAGATGATGACTGCTGTGTTTTTCTGTTTTCCCATCCCCAGTGTTTCCCGCCTGTTCTCAGATGCCAAGAGGTTACTGTTGTACAGCCAACAGGACACGAGTATAAAGGATGTCCAGAAGGTCCTGGGAAAACTACGCAAGCTGGGAAACTCCTCTGGCTTAGGTAACAGCATGGGGAAAAGCACCACCTTCATCTGGCATTTCTGGTCTGGTTAATCCTGCATGTGTGTAAATTTCAGAAAAGTACCAAAACGGGAATGTGCACGATTATAACTTACAGCTCATCAAACCCTTTTCCAATCCTGTGGAAGCACCTTAAGCTTCTCCCGTGTCAGAGCTTTGTATGCTGTGCTCCTTAGCTTATTTGGTGGAAGCGAAAAGGGGTGGTGTGCAATGCCAAGAACAGCAGCTGTTCTGGACGTGAAATTAAAATCCTCAACTCACTGAAGCTAGTCAGAATGCTGGCTTTCTCAGAGGAGTCCAAGTAGTGTGTCTTTTTGGAAAGCACTCATTATTTTGATACTTTGTCAAGCAATGCAAATAATGTAGCTGCAGTTTAGTGTCCTAACCCCTGGGCTCCAGAGGGAAGTGTGCTGGAAGAACACAGATGAGGAGGAAAAGCTGATGTTGGCCTCCAGTTTACAAACTTGAAACTGGTTATAATCTGACAATGAAGTATCCACGTCCCTTCTTTTTGGAGAGTTCCCTGTTTTGGAGGGTTGTTTTTTTTTTTTTTTTGCTTCTGTATGACTGCTTGGTGTAGTATAGTTCATTCTCTTCTGTTGTCTGGCAGGATTTTGAATGGCAAGGTACAGAAGAAAATTGTTTTGGGAGTTTGCACAGCCCTATTTACCACAAACAATTAGAATCCTCCCATTTTTATCTTGACTGAGAAGATCTGGTGTTCCTTCCTGTCCTGTGCAGATGAATGAGTGGCCAGTATGAGATCACATGGGAAGCTTGCAGCAGACCTGGGACAGGAAAGACCTATGCCCAGTCTTGGGAAATGTGGCAGGTTGCTTGTTGCTTGCTATTGCCAGGACTCTCTGATATGGCAATTTGTAAAAGTTTTTTGGGATTTTTTTTTTCTGAAAGATTAATTTATATTGGCTCCTGCTGCACGAGTTTCTTGGAAGTGATGGAAAGTAATGGTTTAGAAGGAAATACAGCAGGAAAATAGAGCAGGGAGAACAGCCATTGACTGTCTTCACCTACAGCCTTTATCCAGGCACGTGGAGATCTTTGAAAGCAGGTAGTATTTTAGTGCTTTGTGAAAATTGTCCTTGGTTTTACAGCTCTTGTTCTTCCTAGCTCTCTTCATTTGAGCATGTCTCAGGCAGGCTGCAGGAAGAAAAATACTTGACTTAATGTGATGTGAATAGTTTCATGTATTCTGGTGTGGATTTTACACTTTGTGCTTGTAGTAGCATCTGCAAGTTAACTCCTCCAAAAGGAGTAGGTACTGGTGTTTTGTACTGAAACATACAGTGTCAGACATGGACATTTAGAGGCAAACTAGCAAAACCATAAGCTCAAGGTCTCCTTGCTGGTAAGGTTTGAGGGGGAGTAGTGATTCCTAGAAACGTTTTGCATACAGAGTATTGTACAAGTTGAAAATTGGAAGGCTCATGTTTCTCTTTACTGTAAAGACTAGCTGACCAAATTGCAAAAACAGGACTCAGACCCAGTCATCACAGATCATAATTCTGTAATAAAATATTTCAGATGCGTAATTAGAAAAATCAGTCCTCTGTGTTATTAGAATGACAGAATGCCCATTGTTGGTGAGGCTTTCAGAGAACAAAGCCTGCTTGTCCTTGTTGTGGTCATTTTCAAAGCCTCCAACTTGGGGGTCCCTGCTGCCCTTTCCTGCTGTGTGATTTGTTCTCTGACAGAATGCATGAAACATCACCCTCTAATCTTGGAAGTATTTATGTATTTATACTTAGTAGCGCTTAGATTCATGTGCAGGGAGGGTCAGCCCTTCAGTTGCTGTTGACATTGTGGTGTGAGAGATGCAAATCCTCTCCACTCTGGGGCGTTTGCTCTAGTGACTCTGGGAACCTAGGAAGGCAATTGGAGTGTATATCAGCTCTAACACACCTCCAAACCTCTAAGCACCATCTTTATACAGTTGTTTTCCCCACTTAGCAGGAGGGCTAATTACCTGATGAGCCTGATTGAAAACACTGTAATACCCTCTGTTTTCTAGCTCTGGCCTGGACCTGATGCTGTGTGAATCGGTGGTGCTCACAGGGGCAGCTTTGCAGCTTCCCCTGTGGAAGGGACTGTGTGCTCCCTGCTGTGTGACATGGGCTCTGGAATCTCTGCAGGTTCCTCATCCTTCACACATTCATCCCACTACTGCCCGATGATTTTGAAACAGGTTTCCAGGAGGTGATCTTCTCCTGCTGGTATATAAACTGGAGCTGTGGTGTAGATGTTTTTCTAATGCTAGTCATAAGAACATGCATGTCTGTACTGGGCTTCTGATGTCTCTGAACGGTTCAGAGAGCATTTGCCGAAGTCCTTTCACTTGAAGCTTCTTTCAAACAAACTAATGGTGTGACTCTTAGAGTCTGATCTGAAATTAGGCATGCGCTGAACCCTGGGGAAGGGAGATTTATTTAATGTGGCAGGTGGCTTGCACAGGTATGTGCAAGTGAGTGTCTTTGTTAAAGACAAGGTAGGACACTAAGATTTGTTTTCATGTCAACAGGCTTTGTATCTCAGGGACTTCCTGACGAAGTGCGGGGTAATACTTGATAACAGGGCTGTTTGTGCAGGAGTTTGAGGAGGAGCAGCAGGGAAGAGCTCTCTGGTGGAGAGAGGAGAAGGTGTTATCAGTAGGGAACAGTCCACTGTTGCTTAATGTAGCACCTTTTTCGGCCAGGTAAAGTACTAACTGGTGGTGTGAGGGAGTTCAGCACAGTTATGTGGCCACCTTCAGCAAAGACCTGAGCAGTGAAATCTACGTGCAGGCACACACATACCTTAACATAATCAATTTTGCAGGCATGTGCCAGGTGCCCTCTCCGTCCCAGCACTTGTTACATCTCTGTCCAGCTATGTCACCAAGGTCTTCCACGCTCATGATAAGGGCAGAGTGCAAATCAGAACAGAGAGTCAAAGACCGTAGTGACAGCACTTGCAAGAGCATGACATGGCTGCTGGGACTGCCAGCTGCAGTAGGTTTGGATCAGTGCTTGCAGGCACTGAATTTGCAACTGGCCTCAGTGCCATTTTAGCAGATAAAGTGTTTGCAAGAAATAAGCTTTTGTTCTGTTCTGGAAGGTGGAGATACAGCTTGCTGTTGGCTCTGAGGAACACTGTCTTTATTTCTGGGTTCTCTCTACAGGGCTCCCAAACACTTTGTTCTGCAGTGCCATGGGGTAATACATCAACGGGTATAATTAAAGCCGCCTTCTTTGGTTGTTGCTAACAGTTGCACATATAAGCCTGTCTGGCTGGTATTTACTTCACTGCTCTTAGTTTTTCAGTGATCCCAAAGGAAACGTTTCTATTTTTCTTGAAACCAACCCAACTAAACAAAAATGAAGCAATGAAATAGGCAGAAGGAAACAAACATCACCTAAGAAATTGCATCAGATCTCGGATTATTATTCCACACGTGCCCTGCCTGTCTCAGTTGTTAGCTGGATTAGTATTGCTCATGGTAGAGGAGAAACATAACTGGGTGGCATTCTCTGCTTATGTTGCACCTTGCTGCACAGACAGAGGGTGAGACTGAAGGGGTTTGCAGCCTGTCTGGTCAGTGCTATTAGTGCTTCTTTCATTTAACAGGTGAAGAATGATGGAGGGCTTGCACTAAAGAGCAGCCTTGGGAGAGGCTTTCTGGTGGCTGTGTCCTACTGTATGATTACAGGGTGCTCAGGGAAACAGGATGTTGTGCATTATCTACTGGGTGACATTAAGGTGATGGCTAACTCCCTCCTCAGTGTCGTGTCCCTAACGAAATTGACCCCCACGCCCTCAAGCTAAACATTTAGATTGAGTCTTACACCTGCCTACGCCTCCCTAATTGAACTGGTTTCCTCCCTGGCTTCCCTTGGGAAGAATCCCAGCAAAAACCACCCAGGCTAGAATGAGGACTGGCAAACCCTATGTCCAGGTGGCCTTCACCCCTGGAAACACCTGCAGACACCAACCGTGGCAGGGTGGCATTCCTGCTGTTGTACATAAATATACAACTGGGTTCTCTGATGCTGTGCTCCACAGGGACATAACACATCCTTTCCTGTAGGCCAGGGGTGGGTAAAAACACTGCCAAAAATGCTGCCCTGTGGTATGAGTAGAGAGATCTTGACTCACAGGGGCAGGTAGGAAGGCTGCTTTACCTTTTGTGTTTTCAGTACCAGTTACTTTGCATTACCCCTCAGCAGGAGTCCCCAGGGCATTCCTGGCTGCTGCTGCCTCCCAGCCCTGAGCATCCAGCCAGGAAGGGGAGCCCGGGATTGTGTGGGAACTGCTGTGACTTCTGCTTTGGTCCAGTGCAGCCTGTTGGGATGAGCAAGTGGAACGAGCAGCCAGTACTGGGTGCTTGGATTACACAAAGGGGTTTGCAGTGTGCCATCTTGGCTGAGTGGGAGATTCGTGGCAGAGTTCCCACATTTGCCTAAGTAACTTTTTTTTTTTTTTTCCCTCCAAATCTCAGAGTCTCTGAACAGACACAAGCTTGAGTGACCTTAGGTTTTTACTTTTTTTTAAGTAAATGGAAGTTGTGTAGGTGACTGCAGATCTGGAAAACCCTTTCTAAAACATTCTTGGTAGGACACTTTTTATGTCCCTCACTACAGGTAGAGAACAAAGTCTCTGTGTTAATACAAAGGTCCTTTATTTTTCTCTTTTGGTTTTGTTCTAAACTGAAACTGGGAGGCTGACAGTCAAGAGATATGCAAAGGTAGAAAAGACTTCTAATAGCAGTGTTTTGTCCCAGGTTTTTTGATGGGCAGTTAGGTATGTAGCTTTTATTAGTGAGGTGGCATGATATTGACATAATTCAGAAAATATCATAGTAAAACTACAGCTGCACTTGTTGTTACCACTTTTAACAGAGCCTACTTCTGCTTTCCTTAATATTCTGAAGCCAAAGACAGGATTAAACTAATAAAATGATCTTGGTAGAGGGTAAGGTACAAGTGTCTGCTGTAGCATTAAATCTGTTCCCAGGGGAATCATACTTGTTTCCCATGGGACTGTTCATGAACAGTTGTTACTACATGACTGAGCTTAGAGCTTGAGGTGGGTAAATGTATAGCATAGTATGTGTGGTGTAATGTGTATTGCTGTCTTCTGTCTTCTGCTTGCTTTTGGTCCTAACTTCCTTGCTGCTGAGACACCTTTGAAGTGAGAAGTTCAGAATTATGGCAGCTTGGACTATAGACAGGTGTGTATGGATGTGAAAGGGCAAGACTGCAATCCCTTTGAATGAAGAATTAAAAAAAAAGCCATGCGGTGTTGTGTTAAATCTGACCTCGCTGGAGTGTTTGCACTATACTGGGTGGCAAGAGCTTGAGAAAAACATTTCTGAGAATCCTATCACAGAATATTGTGTGAACTTTGTTACAAACACACAAGTAGAATATCAAGTTTGTCAGCATAAGGCTGCACTGACAGTATGGTTACTTTAGGACTGGCTAACCCGATGGTGCCAGCTAATAGCTTGACTGCATGTAGGGAAGTTGATGGTGCCCGTAACTACAATTAGCAACAGAGCTATTCCAACAGAAACCAAATTGCCATACTTTAAAGGCACTGTCTTTATCTTGCTGGTAATTTGCCTTAGATAAAGACACTGTGATAAAGAAAACAAGAATTGCTTACTGTGCTTGTCAGTAATTATTCTTAGTATGTGCTGCAGAAGCAGGACAGTGTTAAAAGTTCTGGGTGCTTTCTTTAGTCTTGAGCTGACTCTTTAGTCTTAACACTGACTTTTATTTAAACCAGCAAATAAAATGGAGAGTGTTAAGTGAACAGTCACACCTTTCACATTTTGCTATTATCTCTCTGTTTCTGTACGCAGCCTTGTTGGTACAGTTTGCTAATACCAGGATTACGTTGCTGAAACTTATGCTGGGTTAACTTCAGTTTGCAATTTTTTTTTTCCTATGTTTCCCGCTCTGACAAAATTTCAGGATTTGTTCTCGTTAATTTCTAATCTCAGAAATCTCAACAAGTTGCCTCATTTGTGGAAGACTGCAATTGGTTTATTTAAGCTACAGTCTGAAGTTGGTTGGGACAGTGGGGTAGAGACTTTTCAAATTGAGCTTGGTGTTAGTGTTCCCCTAGGGAATTTGTAACATTGTTATCTGGTGAAAAGTTCAGCTTTCTCGGGGGGATTTCCATGGGCCTGAGCTCTCATGAGAGTGATGATTATGAAATTGCCCCATTTGGAAAAAGCCCACTTCTGTGTCTGATTGGTACCAAGGCCAGAGTGCGTAATCTGGATCTGACCTCCCGTATCTCTCAAGTTAATCTTCAGCTCTGGAGCTGTCTCTAGTAATAATACATTTTATCTTCAGCATGCATTACAAACTTTTATTACCTAATTTTTACAGCATTCCTGTGATCTAAGTAAATAAACAGCTTCTAAGGAATTGGAGCCCTCATTCTGAATCACAGTAGGATGTGGCAGTTTTCAGTGCAGTCAGCATGCAATAAAAGGTGATAGCTTTGAAATGTTGATGCTGAATCAAATTTATTTTTACTCAGGCATGAGGATAAAGCACTGCTTGACTGAATTTTTTTGAAAATCCATGTCATTCTAATTTTTGTGGGCAGCCTTTTTTGGGGAAACAGACGCTGTTCTATTTAAATATTTTTGGTCATTAAATAAGTGATTAAATATCAGGATCCTGGCTTATTCTACCACCTGTTGCTGAATTTTTTTGAAGCTTCAACAATCTGCAATCTTCTTCACTTCCAACCCTAGGGTTTTTTTGGTTTTGCTGTGTGGTATTGGTTGGGTCTTGTTTGAGATACATTTTTAGTTCCCCGCGCAGTTTTTATGCATATACTTTGCATGTGTTTTGTTTCTGAAATCCTTTGAAATTAATTGCAGCAGCTGCAGAATTAAAAAATGAACATCCTTACATATTTACTAAGTGTTAATAATTAACTGAGTTTGTAAAAACTGCATATTGCTTAGGTAGGCCTGTGTGGCATTAAATCCTCAGCTAATGAAAAAATGGTGTAGTTCTGAAATCTTAGTGGAATGTAGCTCATCTGTTAGCTGAAGATCTTGCCCTAGAATTTTTTGCGTGCATTTTTTTTTTAATGCTGATCTGGCAGCATTCTTATGTGCTATATGTGGAGAAGATTCAGGCTGTTCTGTGACACACATCCTCTGTAAACAGCGAGTTTCCTTCCCTTTCTAATTTAGCTTTAGTTTTAAGGATGGGGCAATAAAAGACTGTTTTAAGGGATTTTAAATAAGACCTCTTGCTGTGAGTTTTGACATTTTGTGGTGGGTATCTTCCCCTCCCTGAACCTTTCTGCCCTTCTGAACATACCTTTGTAGAGGCACATACTACCTGAGTCAGTATTTACGTGTTTTTTTGCAAGACACTGTCAGAAGGTTTGTGTGACCTCTCAGGAGGTCCTTTCCTTGTGCTTCTCAATCTATTTTAATAAGTGCAGCTGAAACATAACTGGGCCCTGTCTGAGGCTGACTGAGCATGCACATGTGCCAGAAGGAGATCTGCTGATGGGACAAAGCTCACTGCAAACATAGCAATATCTGAAGTCTGAGTGCTTGTTCTGACTTGTGCCAGCCAGCTCCTCAGGAAAGCAGCAGCTGCTGCCTACCCACCAAAATGGTATTTCAGAGCAGCAGGGGGAAAAAAAAGTGCTTTGCCACTTGAGACAAGATGGGGACACGAAAGTTCTTTGTCCCAACAGGTGTTCTAGCAAAGGCACAGCTGTGTGACAACATGGACAGCAGCCATGGCCTGTGTTATTACCCTGCTCTGTTCACATGCCCACTGCCTAGCAGGTGGAGAAAAGTGTGCTGTAAAGCCAGAGAACACAAATCAAAGACAATGAAAGAGCCCTTTAAGACTACAAGTGTCTTTGCACGCTTGGTCTCTTTCCTTCTTTTTCACGTTACATCTGCTTGTGCCTTAAAGTGCGAAGAATTTTACTGGCGTATCCATAGAAATAACGCAGGAGACCTCTCCAGCAGTACTCACTCAGTTTTCTTCAGGTAATTGCACTGGTTTTTGACTCTGGTACACAGAACCAGGTTCCTAAAGCACCAGCAGGCACTGCTCCTCTCAGTGTCCAGTAGTAATGTTGCAGTCCTCTGTGTGAAATATTCCAAATACTCCAACGTGTATTTTCAGTTTGCAAGTTATGTCAGTACTGAAGGGAAGGAATGGTTAGTGTGGTGACAGTCCAGAAGAAAACCAACCTGAAGGATGAGCTCCTGAGACGACCAAGGCAGGGTCTGTCGGGAGCATCCTGATGTGAACAGCAATGTAGCATTGCACTTTGGGTAGAGGAGACATGATCTCCAGCCAAGCCATTATATGAATTTGGGCAATCCTTATCTATTAAGCATCTGTCTTTCAGTCTTTCCCAAAGATTGAAAAAGTTCTTCAGCTATTTTGAAGTGCTGTTGCCCAACAGTCTGTTTTTATAGTAATGAAGGGTTTGAGTGGTTGCAAAGGTTGCCCTAAACTAGGCAGAGAAAACATAATATTTTGTTTTTGTGCTGAAGCTTGAGGGTTTTTTCCTTTCTGTTGGACTTGAGACTCAACCCCCAAATTTATGTCCATAAGGGTAACTTTGCAGTGACCTGCTAAACTGAAACATAGGAAGCAATCACGGGAGGCTGAAATAGTTTAGATGTAGGTCTATTTTCAGTGCACTTAAACAATGTTTCCGGTTAAACTAGCTGCGCTATAATGATTTGCTTGTTGTTGTTAATCTTTAGCATTTTTGGGATTGGTTTGACTCTTTGTACTGGAGGTGGCTTCTACTGTAGTGTACTAGATGGGGAGCATTAGGACTTGGCACTTAATCTGGAAGTGACAGGTCTTCCTGAACACAGGAAAAGCAAGAGGCACTATGACCTGCTTACTGCAGACTTGGTATCTTGTTAAACTTTAGATTATGTCGTGTGTGAGTCAGGTTCCCCAAATTCGTGGCAAGTGAGAGGAAGGGATATCTGGCAGGATGAGTCTTCACACCCAAGGGAGGGGTGGCTTTTTCACTTCTCGTCAGCCCTTCTGTGTAAGGAGGGGCAAGTACAAGGACAGGACAGTCAGGGAGCTTCAGTCCTGGGAAGCTCTGCCTGCCATTTTGCTTAAGGTTCATCACGGCCATGCCAGTTTCATAAGGGAGGCTCTTCCAACTGGACAGCCTGGTGCTGTGATAGGTTTCAAGTAGGGGGATACTGCTGGGTTGGTTCTGCCTGCTTGTTTAGGGGATTCAGAATGGTTCTGACGTGTCTTCTGTTTGCATTTGAACCAGCAGTCTCCCAGATGCATGCTTACATAACAAGCTTTCAAAAACACTTCTGCTCTTAGCAATGGTCATTTGATTAAAATGTCTAGCCTTGCTTTTTCCTGTTACTTGAATTTCCGCTGACTTTAAGGTCACTTGCTCAAATACAAGGAATTCTGGACAGGGTCTTCCTTGGTCACAGCTTATTCTTTCAACTTCTGTTTAGCTCCATGCTTTTTTAATGGCATAATGCCATTCCTTGTATGCTCACACCAGTGCTTGCCATTAGAGTAGCAGTATGTGGCTGGATGTGGCGTCTGGCTTTCAGACTGTCTGTTTATTTTTTTTTTCCCAACAAATTTATTTCACTGTCTGAGTTTGTTTTGAAACACCCAAAAGCTCCATATTATCTAGGGCATAATACTCCTCCTGCAATGAGAATCCAGTTCTAACAGCAAAGCCTTACCCTCTGCCCCTTTACATCTTGCCCTGAGTTGGATTTGACCTTTGGAGGACCTTCTCTGCAGCTTGTACCATCCCTAAATGTGTTCTGTTTACCTGAAAATGATTTTGTTGAAGTAATAGAGTATTGTATCTGGTCACATCTGTGGTCTGCAACGTCTGTGACTGACAAGTCAGTTTGGAGGCTGAGAAGTTTACAGTTTGCCCTTATTTTGTGAAAAGTAGCATGAGAATTTTCAGCCAGTTATAACACCACACAGTTTGGAGCTCTGCTCAGGATTTGCTTTTTAAGTGGCAGAATGAATGTACTTAAGGTGTTTCCTTGAAGCCTGTTTCATTTTTTTTTTTTTTTTTTTGCACTGCTAGAAGCCTGCATAAATTTTTTCTGCTTTTTTTGATTGGCAAGCTGTATTTCACAGTTGTCAGTGCTGATAACAGAACCTGGCTTGCAGCAGGGAAAGCCATGAGAATATCTCTTCTGTGGCATTACATGGGGCTTTTAGGGAGGTGGTTGGGTGTGCCCCTCCATAGGCAGGAGGTCTGTAGGCTGTGTTTGCTGTCAGGGCTGCTGGTGACCAGCCTGCAGCTTTTGCTTCTGCGCTTCGTGTCTTGGCTTTCTGATGCAGAGTCTTTCTGCTGTCACGTGTGGCCTGCTGGAGGAGGGCCTGGTGGCTTTTGAGACTTAAATAACTGCACAAGAGGGAGGTATGAGCCTTGTGTTAGCTGCTGGCTTTCCATGCAGGGCAGAGGTGGGATTTCAGCTGGCTGAAATGGGCTCTGCATCCTTCAAGTTCACCCTAGTGAAGCCTAACTGAGGATTGGTTTCATGTATGTGACTAGTAGAGGCTGTGCTTTTGCCGGAGTCATTGTGCTGGCCACTGGATTTAAAGCTCTTCCAAGCAGCTTTAACATTTTTTTCCAGGGACTTATAGAGGAATGAAGGTGGTCCCAGTGTTTGCAGTCCTAAGATGAGATTCAAGACCTGGGCCTGTGGCACCTTTCCCTCAGGAGAGATCCTGGCTGCTGGAGAGGGATGGCAGGATGCCTCCTCTCTGCTCACATCACCATCTGTCATGGCAAATACATGAAGACAATGGACTCTGGTTAAGGGGTTTGGTGTTATCTACTGTCTGCAGAGGCAGCACTGTTGCATATCCGATGGCCTGAGCACAGAGAGCTGCAGCCTACCCTAAAAACAGGTCAGGCCATGGCTGCACAAGGAGCAGCACTTTGACTGTGAGCAAATTAGGCTTGTATTTTCCCACGAGTCAATCCTGTACAACAGGCCTGCTGAGCTGCTTGATTTCTTGTCAGCAGATCAGGGTATGGCTGTCCAGCTTTTTCAGAGCACAGTTTTAGCTCTTGCCAGCATCAGTAGGTACACAGGCAGTTCTGCCAGATATTCCCACCACGATGAGGGGGGAAGGCTGCCCTAGAAGAAAAGAACAATTAAAACATAGTAATTGCTTAAAAAAGAAAAAAGCCAACTTAAGAAACGTTACTTTATCATGCTTTCTGGATTGTTTGTGTAAAGTTTGGAGTATAATGAAAGGTTTGCTTTTTTTCATTGTCAGTTGGGGTCATTGGCTCACTAGGGTACAGTGCAGTAACATGGTTCACCATCAGGAGATTGTTGTGTCCTCTGGATGGCTGTCAGTTTACTGCAAATTATTGTCAACTTACAGGTTGTTCAGTTTTTTGTTCTCCTGTTGAAGAAGAAAGCCCATTTTTTCTTTTTATGGGAAGTAGCTTCAGACACCTTTTGTCTACAAATCAGTGTTGGGTAGTGAGTATGACAATCAATCCAGGTGTTCAAGTGCACCCGTCACCTGTGCATGAGGAATACTTCTCAGGTAATGAGAAGTTAATACAAAATTCCAGCATACAAGGTAACTGTGTGACAGCATTTGGTTTGCTTGCCCTGGCCCTCTCGCCATGTGAGGGTTTGCTGAAGGGTAAGGCAGGTTTCTAGCCAGACTTTGTAGTGGTCGTAGGTGCTACCAGTAAAATGCTCTGAGCTGCTGGAGCTTCAGCTCTCGGTCTCAGCTTCAGCTTCTTCATCTGCTTGCAAAAACTCCTGTTGCTGGAAGTATGACTTGTGAACAAGGAATGCCCTGGGTGAAGCAGGCCCGTGTGACCTTGTGACCAGGCTGCCTTGTGACCTTGTTCTTCAAGTTGTGCCTGGGCACTGTGGAATAGTTTTGCACAAGCTCGACAGCCAGCTATGCAATCAGGCTGGGCCTTCCCTTGCTGTAGAAGTGTGGCTTTGCCTGGGTGGGGGAAATGTGAATCTGAACTCTTGGAAAATGCCTTGTTTGCTCATTTGTTCTTCCTTGCTTTGCTCCCTCTGTAAACTGGTGGAGACAGGTGCCTCTGACTGTGCTGTGCTGGGAGCCCACTTCCCTTTTTTTGTCCCCTTTGGGCGCTTGCCGAAACCTGCTGACACTAAAGAAAGAAACTAAAGCTTCTCATGCCTCATCCTCTCTCACTTTTCATTGTGTTGTGATGCCTTAATGTTGCTGTAACAAAAATGATTGGGTTACCCCATGATCAGTCTCTGTGGTGAGAAATAAGGGTGAGAATTTAACACCAGCTTCTCTGATGCTTCGATACTTGGCTATTGTGAATACAGGCTTAGCCAAAGGAGTGAATATAAAGAAAATAACTGTTTTCAGCCTTGCATGTTCCATCAGTAGAGAGTGAAATCCCCCAAGGATAAATTGTCGTGTCTGTAGATCAGATACACTGCCCTGCTTTCCTCTTAGCTGTTGAATTTCATCTTTCAGCATGAAGCCCCTTCTCCCTTTTCCTTCACTCAGTTCTTTGTAGGAAGTCAAGATATGTGAAGCTGTGAAGAACATTTGACTGTCAGTGTGTTTTCACTGAGCTTGATAGCTTTAAACTGTCTGAAATTTGTTATATTTTAGATTATGGGTGCAAACGTTTTGGGCAGAAACCCCACAAAAATAAAGTCAGACCTGGTGAGCTTTGTACTCTACAGTGGACTGAGATACGTTGAAATACCACTTGCATGCCTTTTATTTTTAGAAGGCAGCGTTCAGGATATGAAAAACGTAGCCACAATTTCCGTGGGGTTTTGTTTTTCCACCCTATTGTTTCATTATAACAGACAGTGCACCATTAAGTTTCAGGAGGAAGGTATGGGCCCTCTGTGCTTTCAAGTGAAGCAGGAAGGAATGGGAGAGAAGTTTGAGGAGAAAGGTCTTGTTCTGTAAACCTGCCTCTAGAGCTTTTTTTGTTCAGCCTGTCTGTGGATCTTCCCAGTATTGTTGGAAATTGTAACTGCTTACTGTGGGACCTGTTGTGGTCATCCTTGCAGTAAGATCAGCAAATTAAAACTTGATTCTGACTGTGGTATCTCTTGTCCTTTGAACCACCTTTTGAGCCTGCAGAAATAACTGGGGATGTGTTTCTGGAACAAGGACACTAAAAACCTTTGGCTTTTGGACCACAGATACTTTCTTCACTGCACAGTCAGTGCTTCAGTTCTGGTCTGCATAGAACAGAGACCTCACATAGCTTGCTATTTTTCTATAATGCACACTTTTGTTTTGATGTTCCATGTAATCAATAATTTAGCAGGCATGGAGCTAAATTTTCTCAGCTCCTTGAGTAGGTTTTGGTTGTTGGTTGGTTTTTTTTTTATTGTCAAAGCTTTGATTCTCGAGCAAGGACTGATTGGCCTACCACTGTGCTCAGGATTGAAAGCACTGGAAAAAATCAGGCTGTCAGAAAAAATGTAAACCTTAAAAATATTTAAAACAGCGTTACAGTCCTGTAGGAGATGCTCTGCAGTCTGAAAGTCCAAGAGTTTCTAGTTTGGATGCCCGGAATGCAGCCCCCAAGGTTTGTTTGAACTGGGTGGAAATGAAGGACAGCTGTGCCTCTCATGGAGACAAAATCCGTGAAATGCTGCCACGTGTGACTGTCTAATCCTGACCGGTGACTTCAGGGAGGAAGGAAGGTTTTGTGGTTAAGGCACAAGACCTCCGGGTCTAACAGCTCGCAGTTCTGCTGGAAGCTTTCATATGAAGGATCTTTCTCCCTGCCCTGCATGGGATATGGACTTCCTTCTGCTTTTTTTCATGTGAATGGGGACAGTCTACTGTTGTGTTGCCATACTGTGCTCAAACTAGTTAGAACAAAAGCACTTTATCCCTGCCAGACCTGCCGGCATTGGGGGTTATTTGCATGATTTTTAAGCAAAGTCTCTGCTTTACTATTCTTTATTCTGCTGTTGCTCCCTTGGTGTCAGGACTGAAAATGTAAGAGTAGTCTTCCAAGGGGAAAAGCTGTCTCAGTATTATTTCTGCAGACATTTATCCCACCACTTTATGAGCAGGATGGTTCACATCAGATCTGACAGTCCTGGAGTGTGTTTGCTCAGTCTGACCTGAGGTTCATCTCCACGCTTGTGCCTGGGGCTTGACTTGCCTGCTGGGAGCTGTGGTTACAGCCACAGGCCATACCCTGTGGTGGTGATAGTGAGGGGAGCCTGCAGGACTGCAGCTCCTGTGGCTTTCCCTTGAAGATGAAGGCAAGAGGGAAGGAAAGGCTGCATGTCCTTGTCAGGAAGTCTGTGGAGAGACTGCTCTCTGTGCTGCCTGGCTGCTGGAGCTGCACTGTTGTGTGCCCACCAGTGTAGCGATGCTCTTGGGGGGAGACATGTGAGTTAAAACGTGTTTGAGCTGACACATTTTGCCTCACGTTTTAGTAACTTGATAGGGCGTCTGAACTTTTTCTGGCAGGAAACTTTTTCTGCCGTGGTGGGCTCGTGCTGGTAAAATGAGTTCTTCCACTCAAGGTGTTTGCACTATTAGGTAAGCTTGGTATTAGCCTTCAAAAAACTCACCTGTTTCTTTTGTTTCAGATTTTGGAGGAGTTCTTTTAGATAGTTCTCTTGTATTTCCTTAAGTCCTAGTGGGCAAGCAGTTGCCTCGGAGGGGAATGTCTGTTTTCAGGAGGAAGCCTTTATTAACTCTTGGCTTTTTGAGGTATCCTGGGAAGGAATTTAGATATAGCAGTGTTGGGTGTTTTCAGTGCGGTTTCATGTGCAAGTCATTATGCATGCCTCTGTGATTGAGAGGGATTGCATAAGACACTGACCCACAAGTCCTGGAAGTAGGACCACATGGGGTGGGGGAGAAAATGCATGGTAAAAAAAAGGCCAGCTGTTTGCTTAGGGCACTGCATCCAGGACCATGGTGCTGGGATTTAGCCCCTTGGTCTTGCAGAGCTCTCACGTGTGGTCTTGGGCAGCGACCATGGGTTCACGATCAGCTGGCTGGAAACCAAACATTGTCCTGCAGTTTTGGTAACTTCATGTTCTGTTTCCCTCGTGTTTTCCTCAAAATGATGATGAAAACTCCTTCAGATGTTTGTAGGCGTTCCTTGGAAGGCAGCTTCGATTTTCAGCAAATTCTAATGTTGAGCAAGTCCGAAAATGCTAGGCACGACAAAAAAGGCAGGGGATAAGTGCTGTGTTAATGCTGGGCTGGTTAATTATAGCTGTGGAGGATGGCAGGCTCTTTGTTACTCCCTGTCATGATTACAGACCGGCCAGCAGGAATCTCGGTGTAGTTCAGGTTGCTCTCCTGCAGTTGCCTGTAGAATATGCCCCCGACCAAGAAAATCCTGCTTCCACATGGCAAAAAAACCTCCAAACCAAACCCACAAACAAAATAGCCTCAGCAAACCCCAAAGCAGCACAACACTGCGGAAACAGAAAAGTGGGAAAATAATTGTTTTTTTTAAAAAAAAAAAAAAAAAAAAAGAAAAGGTGTGTGGCCCTTTAAGAGAAGCTTGAAAAATATCTTAAATGGGGACAGATTAAATGAAAAAGCTTGGAAACATCTGATCTCTGCATGCCAGTGTGCCTTCAGCCAGACACCCCTTTGTCCATCGGAGTTTCTGAACAGTAGATGATCTCACCAAAAAGTAAACAAACTGCAGAAGTGTTTAGGGAGTTCGACGCATTTAGGAATTAACCGAGGAATCGGGGTGGGGGGGGGGGGGGGGGGGGGGGGATTTTTTTTTTTTTTTTCCCCTCCAGTTATGGCGAAGCAGGGTGCTTTAAGCTGGAAAGAAAAGGGCGTTTTTATGCTGTTGCCGGAGCCGGCTCTTTTCCCAGCCTTTCCCCGGGCTGGGAGTGGGGGTGATGGTTGATTTTTGGGTGTTTGTTTTTGTTTTTTGTTTTTGGTTTTTTTTTTTTTTTGGGGGGGGGGTTGGGGTGTTAGCGGGGCCTCTGCACGGCCGCGCTCAAGCCCCCCCCCCCCGGCAAGTTCCCGAGTGGGAGGCAGAGAAGGAGGGCGAGGGAGGAACTTTTTCTTCGCCCCGGAGTAACCTCAGCAGAGGCGGGTGATTTACTCTTTCGTGCGGAACAAAAAAAAGGCAGCGGGGAATTCGTAACTGGATATGTAGATGAGGGAGCAATGACCGCCAGTAACCCCGCTCTCTCCGTGCCGCCGGGAGCGGATCCCGTGGCTTTTCCATCCCCCCTCGCCGCCTGCTCCGCCTGGCTCCGGCCGGGAAGCAGAAGTGGCACCCGAGACACCGGTCCCCCTGGTACATCTGTCCTCTCTACAGAAAGGGGGGAGGGAAAGTGCGAACTCTTAGTTCTGCCGCGTTACTTTTGTCTTCAGAGCTCGTTGTTTCGCGCTGTTCGCTCGGGGATGCGGCGTCCTCTCTTCCTAGAGAGGTTAAAAAAAAAAAAACAACACCAAAACCCAACCAAACGGCATGAAACCTTGCTGGTTTTGTCTTAGCTCGTCCTGGAAATCTTCACTTTGGTAATCCTGTGGCGCTTGCTCTCTCGCCTCCCCCTGGCACGGCTGCTTCGCTCGGCTCTGCTTGTTTGCAGAATCTCAGGGTATTCTGAGTTGAAAGGGACCCACGGGGATCGTCAAGTCCTAGCTCTTAAGTGAGGCCCAAAAGGGTATCAAACCCACTGTCTTGGTCTTATTAGCACCATCACGAGGGTAGAATTGTCCCCCCTCTCTCTTTCTCTCTCTCTCTCTCTCTCTCTCTAAGGAAAACAGCAAACCTAAAAACAAAATGAAAAAAAAAAAAAACAACCAAAAAAACCCAACCAAAAAAAAACCCGCAAAAAAATCCCCACCAAAACTCACCCCACCCAACCCCCAACCAAACAAAGCCACAAAACTACCCCCCCCCTCGCCCGCAACTGAAAAAAAAAAAAAAAAATTACAAACCCAAACCACCAGAAAACAGCCCCAAACAGTGTGAGGGTCAGTTTCTTAAGTTCCAGGTTTGTGACTTCAGTGGTGTGCTTGGATTACAATTTCCATATGGTCCCCCTCTGCTGTGATGAAGATACAAATTTGTTTTAAAGCCAGGAGGTGGAACGCCAATGGCTTGAGAAGGTGAAGCTTTTGGGAGAAAAAATGGAAAAAAATCTAGCAAACATTTTTTAATTCCAAGTAGTTAAGGTTGTTTTCTAGATCTTTGAGCAATTCTGTGTCGTATCTGTGTCTCCATATGTCAGACTCTGAAATTTGTGGTAGAGTGCATTTACTATAACCATAATTGACTGCAGGCTAGTAAATCCCTTGGTGGTCCATGCACCAGCTCAGTCTCATGTTCTGTAACAACACAGGGATTAAGAGCTAATGCTGGGTTTCAGCCCAGATCAGGGGAGAAGCTTGATGTATCTTACTTCTGTGTACATATGTGCAAATTGAGCTGAACTAATTATGTTAAAAGGAGATGTTTTAAAGGGGTGGTGTGGGTTTTTTTTTTTTTTTTTTTTTTTTTGTTTTGTTTTTTTTTTTGTTTGTTTTTTGGTTTTTTTTGTTTTTTTTTAAGTTTTGGGGTTTTGTTTTTTTTTTTTTTTTTTATTGGGGGGTGTAAGGGAGGAGGTTGAGGTCATGACATCATGGATTGACATTTCTGAAGTCTGCCAAGCTTCAGAGCACTTTGCCAGCAGCTCCTCTTTTCCCTTTGTGCCATGGTTTGTGTGATTCCCTATCCTCCATTTGTCAGCTCTGCTTTTCCTGTTCGGAGCTCTCACGTGAGTTTTTCCTTTCGGCTTTGCCATGACCAGAACTTTACTTGTTTTGTCGCTTTCCAGACTTGAAACTTCGGGATTTCCTGGTTGACAATGAGACGCTCTCAGACTTCCTCCATCATAATGTGTCCATGTCATCATCTGCAGTAGAGGAGTTACTGAATGCAAGGGTCAACCTCCAGCAGGTAAAGAGCGCTTTCAATCACCAACATAATGCTTATCTATTGTTTGTTTAGCCACAGTGCCAAGATCCACAGTGCAGAACCCCTCCGAGCTAGATGTTGTACAAACACAGAGGAAAATGTATTCCCCTGCTTCTCTCTTCCCTTCTGCCCTCAATTTACTGTCTTATTTGATTGTAAGCTGTAAAAGGACACTGGGAACACATGGGCAAATGTTTTGATCTGCCTAAGATTTCAGGCTGAACTGAATTTCTTCTTTCCTTTTTTTTTTTTTTTTTTTCCCAGTGTAAATAAAACATTAATTAGGTTTCTTGTGCTGTTCTAACTGTTTGGTCACTCAGCTTGGACTGGAGCAGGGTTTGTATGCGTTGTTCTGCCTTACAGTCCCATGCAGCAGAAAGAGGCATGCTTTTAGGTTTGTGGCCAGCTCTTCAAGGCAGACACATTGTATATTATGTACTACAGGAGTCCTGATATCAAATGAAACTCCTGAGCATTCCCATTAATCCATAAATACAGCGAGTGGTGACGGTGGGCTGGGGCCCCTGTCTTGTGATGGCTGTCTCCCACTGTCAGCTTCATAACATGTTTTTTGCTAGTCTTGATGAATCAGTCCACCAGCATCCTTTCTAATACAGAAGTCAGAAGACACTTCAAAGAAAGACCTGTGGTTCTCTTGAGGCAGTGCAAAAGATGGCATGGAAAAGAAGAAGGAAAACCATTCTTCTTCCCAAGTCCATATCAGATCTTTTCATTGAAGTAGGGTGGATTAATCATCCTTTTAGTTGTTTTCATGTAGTTACAGATGCTGTCCCTCTTTGCACAAGTTATCCTGTTCATCAGTAAATTCTACCAAGCCATCTGTTTTAGTGCAGTTTGATCGTTAATCCTGTAAGTTAAGGATACGTTCTACTAAAAGTAAAGTGGAAAAAAAATTTCTTACCCAGTTTAGGGTGCAAGTTTTGTTTTATTTTAAACTAATTTGCCTGAAATTCAAGGTAGATTAAGAGGGAATCATGCTACGGATGGTTCTGGAAAGATAACTGGAAGACTTCAGCAGTACCAACATGGTTATTCTTCCTAAGCTGGTGGAGAGGCAGATTTTAAAACATGCAAAAAAGCCAGCTCTGACATTTTTGTGACTGCCATGCTGTATCAGTTGTATAGGGCAAAGCCAGTGGGAGAGAAAAAAAGCTTAGCTTTTATCTATATAATGTGTCTGAAGGGCAGTCGAGGGGTGATCGGTCAGCTAGTTCTTCCTTGCGTGATTTAAGCTGTGTTCTTGTTTATGCAGTTCTTCAGCTCACTCTGCTGGGACACTGGGAGTGAGGCTATTAAGTCTTAACAGTGTTTCATGCTCAGGGATGGCAGGAAGACCCAGCAGGGCAAGAGGGCAGTAAGCTGCAGAGCAGTGGCCCACCAGATTTTCCTTGAGCACTTTTCTAACACAGGTGGTAGCTAGAGATGTAGAGCTCTCTCCTCCTGCAGAATGACTTTATCTGACTCACAAAATGGACCACTTTGATTTTGTGGAAGATCTGGGTTGGAGATCTGACCTCGCTGCTGAGCTGACTCCAGTATTAAGAGGCAGTAGTTATTAGGTCTCTGTAGGGGTGGGGCATGGAGAAGGGCCCATGCAGAGTATGCAAACCTCTCACAGGAAATACAGCTGCCTTCTGTGGTCTGTTTGTGTCCTGGGGTTCAACAAGGCAGGAAGTTATGATATGGAAGCAAGTAAGGAACTGAAGTCACCAAGGAGATGGGACTGTTCGCTGGTGTTACTGCAGTGACAGTGCTCCAACATGTCAAGTAGGGTTGTGTGTCCAGCATACTGAAATAAGTGCAGACAGATAAAAGACATCAAAACCTTGTCTTGATGGGCATGTTGCTTCCTGGGGCAGACACTGTGTTTCTCAGCATTGTGTTTCTCCAGTAGTGGCAGGTGTGCTCAGAAGGGTGTGGGGTTTGGAAGGCACTTGGATCAGCAGTGGGCAGGCAGCTGTCCAACCATGCTGCTGTTGTCCAGGTGTGGCCAGACAGCTCTTATGTGGTGGCTTGGAGGCAGGAGTAGGTCCTCTTGTCCTTCTAAAAAGTTGGAGGCACAGTGAGGTCCTGTGCCAGGGCTGCAGCATGGTGCACTGAGTAGCAGTGAGGAGTAAATAACAACAGCCAGTACATACTCTGCTTGGAGCAAATCTGCCTGTTTCATGAAGCAGGGACAGTCCCAGGAGACAATGATGTGACCTGTGAACACAAAACAATGACCTGTGACTACTCTAAAACATGAACCTGGCATTTTGAGAGTCCTTAGGGGACTTAGTCTGTCACTTAGGATGTATTTTTGCCTGTTGAAGATGCCGTGAGTTCAGGTGACTGCAGATGGTTAGAGAATGGGCTGGCTTAGCATGACTGGGTGTTTTAGTTTGGGCTGGATAGGCAGAGCCTTAGCTTTAAGTTCTTGTGCTGTGGAGCTCAGCATTTGGAAGGGGCAGCTTCTCTCCAAAAGAGTTTGAAATCTGAGTGAAACGGTTGGGCATACTCAGGATGGTGGAAGGGTTGGTCACCTTCAGTTTTTGTGGGTGAATGCTGAGGCACTAGGAGACACTGGTTTTCTCTATGTCCATGCAGGGAAGCTGATTTAGACTAATCCCAGGTCTCTGGAGTGTTATTTCCGTGCCCCATGAATATCTCCTTTTCAGCAGGGTTATAAACTGGTAGTAGTATATCTGCTGGCAAAAACAAAACAAAACAAAACCACAAAAAAACCCCAATAACAATAACAACAACAACAAAACAAAAAAAAACAAACAGAACCACAGGAACAAAAACAAACAAACAAAAACCCACACCAAAACAAACAAAAAATCCCACCCAAATTTTTTTCAAAAGTCCATCTTTTTTTGGTGAGAGACAGCTGATTTACTCAGCTGAGTGTGCAGCACTGAAATATCCTATTTTTGGCATATGGACACGGACTAGAGTTAAATGTTTGCATGACTGTTGCATTTGCTTGTTTTCTGAACATAATGTGCTTTTTCCCCCACATGGTTGATACCCCTTTGCTTTCGAAAGATGAGAAATTTTTTCAGATTTACCAGCATGGTTCAGGAACTGGTAACTCTTCTGGGATGTAGATCAATCCTCCTGAGTTGTTACTGGAAATTGGGCAATGCATGCCAGGTATTATAAAAGAACAGAAAGAAGAAATGAAGTCTAAAGCTATTGTTACCTGTGCCTTTGCAATAAAATAGTTCCTTCTGTCTAGCTCCATGGCAAACAAAAAATTCTTGCCAGTGGTAGATTCTGCATTTTCCTTGTTTATCACCTTTATAAAGAATGCAGCTTTTGTGATGTAGACCTGCTTGTTGTTCAGCAAGCCTAAATTCTGTAACTAACCTGATTAAAAGAATCTAGGCTATCAGGCCTGAAAGGGTTTGATGATAACACAGGGGTTTTATCGATTTCTTTCGTTAATAAGGTGCTTACTTGTGGGTTAAGAAACATTATTGACAAGCAAACCATTACCTTGAGTAAAATATGCCTGTGAAGGAAGACTCTAGGATCTTATCTTGTCTGTTGTAGCCAGTGAGATAACATATCAATGAAAAAAAAGTTATCTCCTCAAAAACACTGCGAAAGGTTTGTCTCAGCAGTTAGTGAAGAGATATTTCAGAGCTGAGGGAGAAGATGGTTCTAATCCAGAACTGGACAGAAAATGTGGCTGGCAGATATGTCTGAGGAGTTTGGGACATAGGTCTTTTGCCCTTCGCATACATTTGTCAGACTTGTTTCTAGTCACAGCCCTTGTTTTTGCCTCTGTGGCTCAGTTCCCAGAAGACTGAAGGTTAGGCAATGCATGTACCCTTGGTTGGAGGAAATGGCTGCTGTGGAGGAGAGGATCACTGACTGCTGCTTTGTGCATGTTTGTGGAGAAGTGAAGAGACCTCCCTCCCCCAGGCCTTCTGTCCCATGTTCTTCAGTGGGGAAATGTTTTTCTTGGAACTGAGTTGTGTCTGAGTCAGGGCTGCTCAACCTGTAGAGAAGAACGCCCTCTTACCTCTATCTGGAAATGTTATCAATGATTTCTTTTGTCTAGGCAATAACCAGTTTTTTGCTTGGGGTCTTAGATGAAGGGAGACTTACATGCCTTCCCCACTTTTTTAGGTCATAGTGTCTGGTTATCGAATGCGATTGCGAGATCTCTGCAATAACTCAACGTCATCTGAATCCCTTAAAATCCAAAATCAGACGGTGGACATGGACCCTGAAGCCTTAATTTGCACCTTGTCAAAGGAAAAACTCCATGCAGCTGAGCAAGCCTTCCGTGCCAACCTGAATCCTTTGAAGCCCCTTCAGGTGAGTTCACTGGCCCTACCCATGAGAGTCTGTCACTGACACAGTGACATTTTCCAGGGCTTTCGGTCTAGGAACTCACTGCTGTGTTTCCAGAGAGAACTGTTCCTTGGCAGTAAGAAAGAAGAAAGGTTGTCTTTATTACTGGAGTGTGAAGAGCGTTGCTGCTTCCTGTCATTCTTACCCTTCCTGTTGCAGTCTGCTACTTGTGGAGCGTAAATGTGTGTGGTCTGCAGTTCAGTTTGTCAAGAGGAAAGTGTTTATGCTGCATAGTAACAAACAGGCTCTTGGTTGTCCCTGTGTTTTAGTCAGATGTTGTATCTTGGCTGGAATGAGCCTGGATATTAGACTGTCTTGTGCTGACTGCTAAAACCACCGCCCTCTGCCCTCAGCATGAGTGAGGCCACTGAGTGCAGAAGTTTCCAGCCACTGATAAGCCACAACCTTTTAACAGGTTTAATTCATAGGAAGTAGAGTCAGGTTTTAAAGTCCTGTTTCAAAAATGGACCAGTTGAATGGGTTTTGGATCAAGAACTCGTTGAACTTCCAGAAAATACACTATTTACAGGGTAATTTGAGGCTGGAGCAGACTTGATCAAGGAAAATCTAGTGATGTACTGCTACAGGTCTACAATATCTGTGAAAATACAGAAGTTTGAGGAATTCAGTGCTGGAAATAAGAGTGAAGAAGGACCACAGAACCCACTCTGTAACCCACTAAAACAAACATTCTGTTGTCTGCTGTGGAAGAAACACTTTGGCTGTTTGAGTTTTCAGATTTGATGAGCCTTTCAGGACTGAAAGTCACGTACCCCTTGTTTGGCTTTGTCCCCGGTCAAAGAGGGTCATTACTGAGTACCGGATTCATATGTGAATTCTTCTGTGCAGCATGTAGTGGTCAGTGACTTCTCTCCACAGCTCATCTTCTGTTTTCCATGTGCCCTCTGTCTGCATTTTTTTCTTTCCTGCTGGAAGAGTAAGATAATCATAAGTGTTAAGAGATGAGGTAACAGCACTGAAAATGTCCCCATAACAGAGATGGGTTGTTTGGAGAGGAATGGCTGTAAGCAGTTTCTTGTCTTCAGTTACATGTATATATGTGCACATCTATACATACTTTGCTTTCAGCCATTCAAAGATGTTAGAATTTTGGGGTCTGAAGAGGATGAAAATAGCCAGTGGTTCTACCACTCAGTATTGGCCTTCTGGGCCCTATGGAGACTCATTCTTGCTTTTCTCTCATTTGTGGGAGTTCCTGCAGGTTTGCTGACGGAAGTGGCTACTGTGTGTGTCTGCCATCAGGTCTGTGTTGGTTGTTGGTGAGAGAAAGCAGTCATAAGCCTCTCTGTGCCACTTGGCAACAACCATGTAGATTTAAGACATTATGTGCAATTGTGGAGGACTTCTGAGAAGCTGGCTCATTACTTTGTCTTCAAAGGGAAAAAAAAGCTGGAGTACAGAGGCCAGCAGTTTTAAACCTGCTGTGTATTGCTGTCTGGTAAAGGCCCACAGTTTTCCTTAGAGAAATGTCACAGCATACCATCCAGTTGAAGTGCTGTAATGCATCAGTGAGTGAAATAAAAACTAACTGGCTTCAGTGTGGCCAGGCAAAGTGAATAAATTAACTCTAGGATCGCGACCAACACGTTTGAAACTTGTGTCTTTAAAGGCTAAAAAGTGCCCTGACCTGCAGTAACATCTTTGAACAAAGAGAGAACTTTCTGTTCGTGAACAAAGGAGGCTTTTGACACAGCTTATTGAAAGCACTGTGTGTCACATCTTGGACATGCACACTGAAGAATGCCTTTACCACATCTACTACAGACTCTGTAAACCAATGACAACAATTTGCCCAGAGACTAATTTTTAATTTTTTTTTTTTTTTTTTTTTGCTTAATCTCTTTGATGTACTTCACAGCAAGTCATTTCAGTAAATAAAGTAAGAGCCAAGTCAAACGTGGGTACAACAGCAATTCGGAGGCAGCTTTTTAGCTTGTGTAGTGGGACCTGAGCTTTACTGCTTGCACCATTTCGTGACTTATGGAGTGGCAACATCTTAGTACAAGTAGGATAATACAAAGACTTGCAGCTCTGTGAACAGGCACTGTGTAAATTCAACACCAAGGGCTTGCAGAGTAAACCAGGAGTTGGAGCCCCTCGGATACCTGCGCAGCAAAGTGGCTGTGGTTCCTTGAACTGTCTTAATCCTGAAGACTCCCAGCTGGCATCCACCTCGTTGTTTCTGTCCCTGTGCATTCCTGCTTGTTATTCCGTCTGCAAGATAATGCAGTAAATTACATTATGGAATTGACCCAGGAGGCACCTGACTGGGCGCTTACACAAACATTTGTGCTGAAACATGAAGAGGAGGGTGCAATATTGAGAGCCCAGCGATAAGGGAGTGTGGGTGTGGGCTGTGACCCCGATGATGATGACACTTGCTTTTGCTGGCTTAAAGCATGTGTGCATTTGAAGCCTCTGAGAAGAACTACAGGTGTTCTAGGTAACTCTTAAAAATTAATTACTCCAGTAATTATTAACAAATTATGGACAGATCATGGCTTAAAAAAAAAAAAAAAGGTGCTTGCTGGGTGAAATGCTTGAGCTGTAAATGTCACAGCACTGTTAAGGACTCTTTTGAAAAAAAAAAAAAAAAGGCAAGAAATAAACACTATGTATACCTGCTCATCAGTTCTATCTAGAACACCTTGAGTGTTGCCCCAAATGCAGTGGTACAGTTAAGACAAAGAAGAACTTCTAATTAAAATTTTCTACTAGGATTTCTAGCTCTGCCACTACTTCTTTGTATTACTTCAAATTAACCTTCTCTGCAGGATGAGAAAATAGAGCCAAGCACACAGAGGCATATTAGGGAAGTTAGAGGGTGTCTCCTTTTTTTTTTTTTTTTTTTTTTTTTTAATGTAAGAACCTATCTGAGGCTGGCTATTTAGGTCAAAACCCAGCAAAATATCAGGAAGTGATCACAGGGAAGCAAGGCAGAGGGTCAGCTTTCCATCTTCTCTGGGTGTTGGCTCCACTGGAAGCAGCAAGTGTTTCAAAAAGTCAAATTCCTTTTTCCAGGACCCATGTCTTAATCTGCATTCATTCTCTGAAGCCTTTTGACCAACAACAAGTACTATGGGACAAGGGGCATGTTGAACAAGATGAGGACACATCTTCCCTTTTTGAGGTTTGCCTTGTGCCTTGGGTATAGTGAGTGGTACTGAGGCAGGAGAAGCAGATTTGAGAACAACAGTGAAGCAGTAAGGTTGCAAGCAATCCAAATTTCCTTTCCATTTCTCTCCCAGTGGTAGGCCAGCAGTTGTCCCATGGAAGAACTACACAGTTTGGGAAAGGTTAGCAGGAGCAATGGCAGTAAGTCCCCACCCATCACAACACAGTCCAGTGGGACACCTCTAACTGTCTTGTATCATATAAATACCTGTTTAGATTTCCCTCTGCAAATTCTCCCCAGTTTAGAATAGGACTTGAGGGGAAGGTTAAAGGACATTTCAAATTCCTGCTGTAGGATTTCATCTCCGCAGCACTGCCTAAGAAGGGCTTTGCCACACTCACTTCCAGTGGCATGGATCTGTAATAAGCCATAAATATGTTGTGGCTTGTGTAGTGTCATGGTCCTTGAAGGAGTGTGGGTGAGCACGTGAAAATCCAATTGTTTTTTCTCCCTTCGTAATATGGGTGGTATTTTGTCATGAAGTAAGTGTTAGATAATGAATGGCTTTTAGAAAAGGTCTCTTAATACATGCTGCAGCTGAACTTGTGGCTTTCCTTGCTCTTTTGAGAGTGTTTTTCAGTCAAGCACAATGTCATCCTTTTAAACAGCGTTCGTTTGGGACTTCCAGGAAACAAAAGCAGAAGCTGAAAGCACATGATTTTTCTGCAGAGGCCAGTAAAAAGTTTCTGCTGAGATCAGTATGGAGTTGCAATTACTGTTTCAAAGCAAACGTGGCAGAGTGGTCTTTATTAAGCAGAAACAAGTTAGCTGTATGATGCAGACTGAATTTTGGCAGAATTTTGTTGTGACTTTTCAACACTTTAAACACAATCATCCTCATGTATGTTAAAGAATTGGATTTTTCCATCCCTAGTAAGTCCCAGGTGGATTTACTCAAGGCTTGTCTTGGTTGTGCAGTCAACTCCAGTCATCTCAAGTATTTGCCGTTATTTTAAATCTTGCAGCATGCATAAATGAGCACAGAGTCCCCTCAGTGCACCCTGTGCCTCAAGAGTATTATGATGCTGGCTGCTCCAGAAGACAAGTCTAGTGAGTTGTTAGCCTCTAACACATTAATAATACAGGGCAGTTGTGCTCAAAACATGCTAGAGCTCTGTCTTTCCACAGTGTGCTTAGAATGGACAGGCGATGTTTTTGCAGCGCTTCACCAGAAAAGGAGTCATTGCCCCTCAGCCCCAGGATGTAGTGCAGACACCTGCTAAAGGCAGTCTGACAGTAGGACCGATCTTGCTGAAGCTACCCTGAATCTAGAGTTCTCTTATCTAGGAAGTGATCTACTTAATGAACCCCTACAAGGATTTATATTGCAGGGAAATTAATGACGCGCTCATCTGTTCGAAGAAGACTGGCCCTTGTGACTGATCTTTGGTATTGTCTCTGGAGATGACTTGTGAGAGGCTTCCTGAGTGCAAGAGGTGGTAAAGAAAATAAAATTTCCTCCATATCAGTGATACCACTGCAAGTTATGGTGAGAAATGAGCTTGAAGTGATGTGAATTTGTTAGGGAAGAAGGGTCAGGGCGCTGCAGTGTGGAAGGATAAGTGGTTACTCCTCGTGTTTCAGGGTGAGGTTTTCAAGCTCCTTGAATCTCCTAAGGCTTACATACTGAGTCAGGACAAAGTCTTGTTAAGCTCAGTGTCATCAAGTGATAGCCCTTAATGGAGGCTTGTGACAGAATGCAGCCATGGGGCAAATATGTAGTAACATTTCCTCAATGTAACGTCCTGTTCTTCCGTAGCTTGCAATTTAGACTTTCTCTGCTGGGATCTTAGTGTTTAATAGCATTTGGTAAGGTTTTTATGTTTAATGAGTTCTTCTAAGCCTTTCTCAAACTCACAACACCCTCAGCATAGCATAATAGGTACTAATTTTTTTTTTTTGCAATTTGAGTTAGTTGTGTATGCAAAAGCTCCTTTTGGTTTTGTTTTTAATTGGTCGTTTCACTGGAAGTCCTCCAGTCCTGTAATGTGAGGCACAGTGAACAATCATCCCCAGTTTCCATTCTCCATCCCACTTGTGATTCTACAGACCTCTGTCATAACCTGCGTTTGTCCTTCCAGATCCCACTGGAAGAACTGTGGTCTATTGTTCTTCCAAAAAAACCCCATTCTTGCCTTGAATCATACTTGTGGCCTTTGTTCCTTCAGAGATGGAGAACCTAAAATTGCACATAGTTTCTCGAGAACCGGGATGGCAGTGTGGATTTGTGCTGATGTTGATCTGTTTTCTCGCTGTAATTCTAAGAGCTCCCTTTCTGAGTGGCATTAGCTCGTTCAGAGTCCTGCAAGCGTATCTTAAGGTCTTCTCCCTGTGTACTTTGCTTGCCAGAACTGAATTATGTTTGGCACTTTGTAACAGTGTGTCAGCATGAGGTTGTTCACTAATCCTTTGCAATTGGATTTTGACTTTTCAGCGTTCTGAACCAATTAGTGTCATCAGAAAACTCTTCCTCATCTATGCTGTTCCTGAATCACCTCTGAATGCAGTGAACAACACAAAACTGTGTAGATTGAGGTATATGGAGCTGAGCAAGCACATCTATTGTTATGCAGGAACCTAGGACCTTCTGCATCATTGCTAAAGTGGTAGAGCAGATATGTAGCTTTTGTGTCTAACTAAATTTCTTTTAAATGTGTCTTGAAGGTCTGGTCTAAGCCTGTGGGGATTTTGAATTGTTTTTCTTCTATCCCTAATGATGTGGTTTTATTTATCCAAACTTTTATGACTGTGTTCAGTGGAAATCCACGGAGGTTCGAGAGACCCTCCCTGACTTTGCAACTGGCTTTGGAGTGAACATTAGCTGTGCACTCATAAAAATTATGTCTTAAATGTCCCAGCAGATCAGTGCCCATTTACACCATCTGATGCTGACCAGGTCTTAACAGCCTCCAGCAGATTAACTGGAATAAGTGAAAGCCTCTAGGCTTTGTTTCCAGGAATTATTCCGGGGAAGATGCAAAAAGGAAAAGACTCAGCTCAAAAGCTGTGTGCTAGAATCAAGGGCCTTGGCTGTTCAGTGTGTCACAATACTGTAACTTCAGTATGCTTTCAAATGCCATAACACGTAGCTACTAATGTGAAATCTTAGGAAATTATTTTAATCATCATTCCCTTGAAATAAACATTGTGTCCAAATGTTTCCATTCATGACAATACATATATGTGAACAGAAGGGCAAAAGAACCCCACAAACCAAAATCCAGGCCCGTTTAGTTACATGTAGAGCGACTGGAAACAAGGAGTTGTCTTCAGTGTAGCTCCCTGCTAGATCAAATAAAGCTGAAAGCTGTGCCTTCCAGTTCCTGAAACCTGTCAGTCTTGCTCTCTTGGTGATGGTGCATGTCAGCTGTTTCCTGGAAGCTGGTTGTTTTAAAAATACGCCACTGGCTTAGATAAAGAACGTCAAGGCCTGATGGGGGAACTCGAGTCTTGATGACATACACTGCAGTAGGGAGTTTTTTTGTATCTGAGCTGGTATCTGTGTAGTCTCACTGAAAACTTGTGCCTACCAAATCATATTGACAATGTCCTCCATTGAAAGGGATGCAAAGTCAGTACATAGCCCTGGTGTGCGGGGTTTCAGGTCTGTCCACATGCTGTCCTGTAGGCTGTGCTTGCTTTGTGACCTGGAATGCAAGTCATCCTTTGCACTGTTAAGTGTGTGTGAATGCATGTAACACTTTATTGGTATGGTTCTGGTTATGGCATCTGTACCTAAACCCGTGAGGAGGGAGAGGAGTGATCCTATCACATTGCAGGGTGCAGATGCCCAGGGTATTTTAAGTTCAAGGTTGCATAGAAAGCCAGCTCTGCCTTCCCCATCAAGCAAGTTGCTGTGTAAACAGTCATTACTACTCTGTGCAGGGGTGTTTACAAGAGTTTAATAATGTTTGTGCCTTGCAGTAACTTCTAGTTTTCTTTTCTGTCTTCCTGCAGAGACAACTGTCTTTCAATTCCTCCTTGTGGGATCTGACAGAAACTGTGGAAACTTTGAGAGACAGCTTTGGGAAGCTTGTTAAAGAGGTAAGGAGCACCTTTGTGTCACAAAGCATCACCACTGTGATGAAGCTGCTGTCTTAGCCTGCGATGGAGCACGGAGGCACGGGTGTCCTTAGAGCAACTCTAAGTCAAATCCCTGGCTTGTTTTGAAAACTTTGCCCACCCTACAGCTGTTTTACCTGTGACAGTGCAGACAGCACGCTCTTTGCAACCCCTAGGCACTCCAAATTACAAACACCCTAGCAAGAGTTCAGATGTTTTCTCTAGTGTTTTGCCTTCTCAGCAGTGGCACAACTGCTGCCCTTGCAGTACCTCTGCTGCCTAGCAGCGCCTTGCAAGTTGCATGTGGAAGCTTTTCTCTCTTTTTATTTTTTCACTCAGTTGCCAACCATGTCAGGGTTACTACTTGGTTGTATCTACTATTTTTTGGATGAGGTTAGGGCACGGCATGTGGAAAAGATGTGGCTGTTCTAATCTAAATTAGCACCTATGGGCTACTGTTGCCTCTTTGTCTAACTAGCTTTTTTGGGGCAGAGATTGTTTCCCAGTCTTGAGGAGCAGTCGGTGCAGTGAAATCACAGCACTAAACATTGGCTTTGCAGGGCCAAATTGACATTCTCGAGACTGCAAGTATTTGTTTTTGCAGGTGAAACGATGGATCAAGAAAAAAAAAAAGCCCTTCGTACCTTAGTGTGAGTCAGAAGTCCAAATGTGTGTGTGTGTGTGGGGAGGGGTGTTGAGCCAGAAACTTATCCAAGTTTTTTTTGGCTGGCTCTGGCTTTGAAGTGCTGCTATTAGTCAAAAACATTCTCTCCCTGGAGCAGAAATCACAACCATCTAAGCTAAACAATGCCGCCGCCTACATCTAAGCTAAACAATGCCGCCGCCTCCTCCCTCCCCTTCGCTGGTCTTCCGTCTTTTGCATCAGAGCAGGAGAGCTCGGCTCCCGTGAACGGCAGTAACCTCTGAGAGCAAGCACAAGAGCAGGTCACTTCAGGTTAGCATGCGCCTCACTCCCACGGAGGGGCAGCTGCCGGGAGCCTGCTCCGTGCCAGGCAGCAATTCCTGGCACGCATCCTTCCCCGAGAGCTCCAACCTTGCCGCTGACTCCCATTTGCATTGAAATTAAGACGATTCCGGGGCCAGCTTCAGCTAGGACCATGGCAGAGCTTTCGCTGCCACCGGGGAGGCTGCCCTTCAGAGTTTGATTACAGCTGTTTCCTGTAACGTCACTTCAGCTTGCGTGGTTTCTTTTTTTTTTTTTTTTTTTTTTTCCCTTGTCTGGGATAAAAATAATTGAAACCATGTGATGCGCAGTTTGCTGATGTGGACGAAAACGTCCCAGAGTAACGTGCCTCTTGCTTGGCAGCTGTTTCGGGTAGGACTACCTTTTATTTTGCCCTGCTGCTCTGCAAACAAAGGCAGCTTTTTGCCCTGTGTACAACATGAGCTGCTCCAGATGGCTTGACCGAAAGTTACTTCTTATTGTCTGTCAGGCGGATTTCTGTGTGAAAAGGAGGGACTTGCTCCCTTGTTTCAAAGGGCAGCAGCTTGAGGGGGTTGAGAGAACTATTGTTCGTGCCATGTCTAGGAGCCTTTCTAGCAGGGAATTTTAATTAGAAAATGGTCTGAACAAAATATTTGTCTTGGAGCATGGGGATTGATTGGATGTGTGTCCTTGGACTCTTCAAAGCAACGTACAGAAGGGCAGATTACATACCAAGAACAAGGGCAACTCTTAAGAAACACAGAGCCAGGTCTGATGTCTGGGAAAAGAAATAGCTTAGTAACCCTTCATACATGAGATGCTTGCTTCCAGTGGTGTAGAAAGAGCAACTCTGCATGTAAATTGTGAGGTTGCTGGTGCCAAAGGTGAAATAAAGCTCCTCGCTTGGGCTGTTTTAAAATTATGTGTAAAAATGTATTTACCAATGCACTCCCTCTATAAGATTATTAACACTTCATATGTTCATGGGAGTTAACTGCACTTCTTAGTTGTGCATCTTTGCTCCCCATACTTGGGAGTTTATGGTAGTTAGCTAAAGCAGTTGACTTTTTGCTGAGGAGAAATGAGCTGTTTTACCTGAGGTAACCAAAACTCCTCAAGGGGTGCCTTTGAATTGCACCCTGAAGCTGTAACACACCTGAAATGCAGTGTTGGCCTTTTGGGTAGGGAGTCCTCAAATCCGAAAATCCGCATGAGCACGCGCAACAAACAAACAAAGGCTGTGATGTGATGCTTTTTCCCATCAATGTTCCATGAAGGTAGGGTCCTGTCAGTCACCCTGAACCTGTGGAGTCAGGCTGAGTGGCACCAGGGTTGCAGACAAAGGCAGCAATGAGGAAATGGAAGCACAGTTGAGCCAGTCACTCTGGACACACGTACTGAATCCCGGGGCTTTAGCTGTTCTCACAGATGTCTTCCATCAGATCAGTGTGTCATGTGTTTTTAGGCAGCCTAAAATAGAGGCTCCTTGTGTGGATGACACATGGTAGCTGCAGTTTAGCATACAGAGTTTTTGTCCAGATGTTGGCACATCTAGAGGATGCACAGTACTGCAGATGAACACGAAGGGTCGGGTTTGCTGCCCACTGTAAGGCCAGAGACTCTTGAGTGCACTTTCCTTGGGTGACCTTGGATTGAATCGTTCCAGCACGCTGCTGCTTTCAGCATTGTTCCTGGCTGGCTTTACCAGCTGTCTTAGACTTGGGTTACCTGCATTTTATTTAAACAGAGGTGACAGAAGCAATACACAGTGAGCAAAACTGGCAGATGGTCTTTGATTGACTCTGTTAATGTCTCTGAAAACAGGACAGTTGGACCACAGCATCTAAAGTTGTTTCTAAAGTGCAGCTGATGAGCAGTTACAAATAGGTGTGTCAGCAGCTCTCCTTGCCTTTATTAGTAGTGCATGTTGTGTTCCAGGCAGCACAGTAATAACATCCAAGTTAATGTCACCTGATACTTCATAGCGGTCAAGAAATCAGATAAAATGCTAGAAAACATTTAAAATGGGATAGAGAACCAGCTGTAGCCTTTTACCGTGACACTGTGTGAAACTGTTTGATGTGGAACACAGATGTAGGCCCTTGACATCCAAAACATGATAGCAGAATTGGGAAAAAGCCTTCAGAGAAGGCCAGTTATGACTTATGACCAGTTTAGAAGTGGAATGGCTTTTACACAAAGAATGAGGGAATAGGCTGAGACTGGACAGCTTGGAAAAGAGATGAGCTGGGGATACCAGAAAAGTTGTGTGGCACATGAAAAAGAGATAGGAATGGAATGTTAACTGTCTCTTCCAGTAAAAATAAATAAGCAAACAAACACCCTAAACCAACCAACCAAAAACAAAAATCCAAACAACTAAAAAACAAACAAACAAAAAACCCCACAAAAACAAAAAACCCCACAAGACACCAAATGGAGCTAACCATAGCCAAATTAAAGAAGGGGGGAGAAGGTTCTTTCCAGTGATGCAGTGATGTGCTGGATGTTAAATACTTGGGGATGTTCAAAACTCTAGGAGTTGACCATGGAAGACATTCACTGAGGGTTAAGTAGTAAAAGTCCCTTGAGCTGAAAATAAATGGAAGCTGGAAGGTTACTTGGGGGAAGTATCCTACATTCTTGCCTTTGTCTTATTTTTTTCCTAACATCCACTTATTGTCACCATCGCAGAGGTGATGTTCTTGCATCTTGAGACAGGGAGTCTGAGAGCAATGCTCCGGTGTGGCATGAAACCAGTACTCAGGGAAGTGGGTTGCCTTTCCTGTTGTGGTGAGCTTAGCCATGCCCCACTATGGCCACATTAATGCAGTGAGTGTCTCAGACTGAGGGCCTGGTGCTTTTGTTCGTGACACGTTGCAGACATATTGTCTGGCTTATGCCAGACAAATAAGTCTGGAGGTACCAATTTTTCTGGGTGGATGTGTGTTGTCACCCCAAGCCTCGTGCCAGATCAGCTGGGCAGAAGACTCCTTGCTGTGGCTGGCTGTGTGCATAGCTTGCACTGTAATCAGGCTCCAGGCTGCATCAGGGCTTGTTTTCAAGGATTTTCTGGGAATGCTGTTGACAATGGGGCAGGGAGTTTCTGGGGCAGGGATAAGTGATACCAATCTAAGTGGTCAAACTGGCTGCAAGGTGTAAATCAGTGGAGGCTTGCAGACCTTGTGGAATTGTGCCAGGTGACACTGCTGTGGCCTGCAGCTCACCCAGCCTGTGTCCCATGATCTGCACTCACTGTGAGTTGTTCCTTTAATCCCTTCTCTGACTCAGTGTACCCCACCCCACTGGTCCTTGTGAGGGGACTCCACTGGAACGTGAGCAATTGTGCAACCAGGAGGAGAAGCAGCTCCCATGTGAGAGGGCAGGAACCACCCAAAGCACTGGAGGAGAAAACTCAAAGTAAAGAACTTAGCAAGGATATATTCCAAGTGCTTGCACAGAAAAGACTTACTTCTATAATGTCCCACTGTAGTAGGAGGGAAATGTTATCCCTGGTCTTCACTCTTGTTGTGTTCAGGGGCATTCTCATCTGTTCAAAACCAGATGTGTGATTTGAAGGAGCAACGGCAAGATCTTCTCCTTTCATTAATCCTCTTCTATACTTGCCTCCATCTTTTTTCTACCATCTTCCCCTCCAGTTGCTGACTATGAAGAGCTGGAGTGACATGAGGCAGGAGGTGATGTTCCTGACCAACGTGAACGCCTCAAACTCCTCCACGCAGATCTACCAGGCTGTGTCGCGCATCGTGTGCGGGCATCCTGAAGGTGGAGGGCTCAAAATTAAATCCCTCAACTGGTATGAGGACAACAACTACAAAGCACTGTTTGGAGGCAACAGCACCGAAGATGATGTCATTAACTTCTACGATAACTCCACAAGTAAGTGTAACCCTGGCATGGCCTAAGGTCCCGTCTACTTCATGTTTGTCATCACGAGTGTTTCCCAAACTTCCACAGATGAAAGCAGGTGGTCCTGAGGGGCAGTATACTCAGTTGTTTCAGAAGGGCATGTGCATGTCATCCTGCATGTGCCCCTAAGGTCAGTGAAGGTACCAACATGCAGAGATTCACAAGGACCTTCTGGAGAGTCCGCAGAAAGCTGTGCTGTGGACTTCCTTCATGGGGAGAGGGAGCACAGTCATGTGCAGCCTTTGGAAGTCTGTCCTTTTTTGGACAAATTTTGCTTGTGCAGTGGGATTGTTGGGAGGATTGCAGAACCAGTACTGTGGCTCTTAATGGTGGAGATGAGCTAGTTGCTCCATGTTCACTGGGCAGGCTTGGGCTGAAAGGGGATTTTTGCAGAGCTTTGTGGTACAGGAGGGGTTTTGCATCTGAAAAATGCCAGGCTTTAAGTTGTGACTGTCCTTGAAGCCCACGCAAGTGGGGTTTATGCCTTATGCAGTAGTCACTGTGCTGTTCAGCCACTCACTCTTGTGCTCTCTTCATCAGCACCCTACTGCAATGAGCTAATGAAGAACCTGGAATCCAGCCCGCTTTCCAGGATTATCTGGAGGGCTTTGAAACCCTTGCTGATTGGGAAGATCTTGTACACTCCAGACACACCAGCTGTAAGGAAGGTCATGTCTGAGGTAACTCTAGCCCTGTCCTCTGATGTGTAGCATGAGCTATGTCCTCTGGCTGCGCAGCTGATCTGGTCTAGTTACACTGGGCCCAAACACAGGCCTGGGAAGGATTGCCTGCACAAGCACAGTCTCCCACCTCCCATGCACTTACTTTTGAAGGCTCGGTGCAGCCTCTCATCCCACGGTGGGTCTCTGCCAGCTTTTGGAAATAAACTTCCTCTCCTCTTTGTGACAGGTGAACAGGACATTCCAGGAGCTGGGTGTGTTTCGTGACCTCGGGGGAATGTGGGAGGAGATAAGCCCAAAGATTTGGACATTTATGGAAAGCAGTCAGGAAATGGATCTCATTCGGGTCAGTATACTGTCCTTGCCAGAACCACTACTGTTGGGTTTTTTTGCAATAAGTGATGAAATATTTATTTTAGATTGTGCTTTGTGGTCCTTCAGTGCTGGATTGGGCAGATAAACATTATGGATGGGACTGCTTCTCGAAACAAATTGTGATTGTACTAATCCTGCACTGTGCTTGACATTCCTTCCTCCATGTAACAGTCTCCTGCAAATGGGAGTAGTGCACGTTTAACACCTGTTTCTAATCTGCCCCTGTTGGGAAACGGGCTGTTTCGTCCCCAGCACAGCCCTAACATGTAATGAAAACATCACCATGGTTCCTCACGTGCAGCTCTGAGGGGTGGAGCTTGGCACCCTGCGCTGATGTCTTTGGAAGCACAGCGATGTAAAACCGGGGTTGAGCAACTGAGGGACAACTGCAGAGAAGCTTTTGCAGAGGTCTCTGCAAGGTTGGGTGTCACAGTGCAGCTGTTTGTACACAGAGACCTCCCCAGGTCTTAAAAGCCTTGAAATTCTTTCCCTTTTGTACTCCAGTGTAATGCTGTGCTGAATAATCTATGAACTGTCCTGCTGGACTTCTCCCTCAGCATGGAGTGTCAGCCTCCTGTACTTCTCTTGGCTATAATAATGTTGTAGATGGGTGGCATCATAGGTGAGAACTGTGGCCACTAACTGTAAGCTGAACAGTTTGTTGCAGAGTTCAGGCAGAAAGTCAGGGTCCAAAACTCTGATTTTCAGTCATGTCCTCTGAAAAGTGAATGTTTTGGGGTTTTTTTGTTTGTTTGTTTTGGGTTTCTTTGGTTTGTTGGGTTTTTTTTAAGGGTCTCTATGCTTTTCTGGTTTCCTGTTTTGTGTTGCTTGTTAAACCCTGCTGTCTCTGACAATTAATTCTAGATCTTCTCAGCAAGCTCTCTTCTGTATTGGTGTAGTAACTTTCTTATCACCTCCTGATGATCACACAAGCAAGAGTTCTTCACTGTCAGTGCCCAGGCAGCTCCCAGACAGCATCCCACTCAGTTCAGAGGTGCAGCATGGATCACTTGCACCTTGCATCTTGTCCAGTTCTGGGCCCCTTAGTGCAAGAAAGACATGGAGGTGCTGGAGCATGTCCCAAGAAGATGAAGGGACTGGAGCACAAGTCTTGTGAGGACCAGCTGAGCAAGCTGGGTTTGTTTATTCTGGAGAAAAGGAGTCTCATGGGAGGTGCTATTGCTCTCTGCCTCTACCTGAAAGCAAGTTGTAGCCAGGTGAAGGGTGGTGTCTTCTCCCAGGCAGTAAGAATGAGAAAAAATGACTTCAAGTTGTGCCAGGAAAGGTTTAGATGAAATATTAGGAAAAATTTCTTCACTGAAAGGGTGGTCAGGTATCAGAATCCGCTGTCCAGGTGGTGGAAATACCATCCCTGGAAGTGTTCAAAAGGCTGTGGTACTTAAGGGCATCAGTTACTGGTGGGCTTGGCAGTGCTGGGTTAAGGTTTGGACTCAATGATTTTAGAGGTGTTTTCCAGCTTTAATAAGTCTGTGAATGAACTGAAACATAGTTGCCTATTTGTGTGTGCTTTCAAGAGGGAGACAGGTCCTTTGCTGGTTGTTAGCCACTGAGGCTGCTGGGCTGACCAGCCACCATCTGGGTTGTACAATCTGTTTGGCATGTTTCTTCCTGTTGAAGTACAGGAATGTGCTGTGTTTGCCCATCTCTGCCACTTCTAGCTCGTGCTAATGTGGCTGCTCACTTCAGGAAGGACAATATGTGCCCCTGGAGTTAAGGAGCTTTTACGTGGGCGCTAAACGAGGGGAGGCTGAGCCACTTCCCTGGAGGCGTGGTGTCCTTCCTGTGGGTATGGTGGCACAAGCTAACCTTGGGAGGCCAAGTGAGAAGAGAGAGAGCAAGCATATCCAATCCCTGTTTACTTGGATTTCCCTTTTGTATGCTTTCGTTTCCTAGCTTGGTCTGTTTTTCCAGTTTGCAGTGCTGTTTTATTAAGTGTGACCCACTACTTGCTGATTTGTGGGTAACAGCAGAGCACGGGGAAGCTCTCTCTGCTTTTTTTTTTTTTTTTTTTTTTTTTTTTTTTTTTTTTTTTTTTTTGGGGGGGGGAGGGGGCAGAAAATCCATTTCGTGGTTTTATTCTTACGGATTTTTGCAGGTTTTTTTCTCTTGTGCAGGCTTTTTTTATTTTTTCTTACCTTCCTGACTTCAGTTCAACTATGTCCTTTGCTCCCTTCCTACCTGGCTGTATATTGTCTGCCCAGTGGACTGCTGTCTGCTTCAGTGACAGGGCTTCTACCTGCAATTGCACTTCTGTTGTGCATACAATAGCCTGTCCTCAGAAAGCCAGAGTTAAACCAGGTGAAAAAAGCACTGTCCCAGCCAGGAGAACAAAGACTCGTGGCTGTGCAGGACTGCTTCAGCCAGCCCTGGTGACACAACAGCAAAACCTATAAGAAATTCACCTGGCCTCTGGTGCTGGTATTTCTGCTCAGCAGGGTCACAGTTGAGCTTTCAGTCCCTCTCCATCCCAGCTAAGGAGCAGAGCTTGGCAACCAGCGTCAGCCGAGTGGGTTTCTGCTGAGCTTGCATCTCCCTCTTCCCTGGCTTGTGTTTGTAGGGTGCAGAGCTGTGCGTGGCTCTCTGCTGCCCTCTCCTTGGGAGAGGGGCGGCAGGACGTGGAGGCCAGCCAGCCTGCAAAGCACACCTGATGGTGTAGCTTATACCTAGAGAGGCGTGTCCTTCTCAGTGGGAGAGTGAGAGGAAAGACCCCCATGTGCTGATCCTCTCTCAGTGTGACAGAAGGACTGTCCCTGCACCTTTTCAACAGGTGTTTTCCATGGTAGCACGAGTTCTCGTTGTGAGAGAGCAGATCTAACATTAATTCTCATAAGTACAGCATTAATTCTCATACATACTTCTCATTTGGAAAATAAAACATCTGCAGACGCTGCTGAAAGGCAAAGCTCTCTGGGACCTGCACTTGCCAGCATCCAACTGGACAGTGGAGGACGTTGCCCGTTTCCTGTCGAACCATCCGGAGGACTTTGGAACAGAAGATGGCTCTGTGTACACCTGGGTGGATGCCTTCAACGAGACAGACCGGGCTATCCAGACCATCTCCCGCTTCATGGAGGTGAGATCCTGCTCCTGTGAGAAAGAAGCCAAGGGGGGGCTGGCAGGAGCTTGATCTCCGTCCACGCAGTGGGGTGTTCCAGAAGGGGAGGTTCCTCAGCCCATTTTCTGGGCACGACCAGGCATCGTCAGGGCTCAGCACACAGCATGTGAAAAAAAATTATCATTTATTCAGATGCCTAAATATAGATGTAGGAACCTAGCTGTAGGCCTTGTTCTCAAAGCTTTTGCTTTGGCTCCTGCGTGGGGCTTCCTGCCCTCCTGTTATTGGGTGACTGAGAGTTGCTGCTGTCTCTGGCAGTGCAACAGCTCCTGTTTTGCTCTGGGGTTTAGCTGGGCACCACAGCGAAGCCTGCAGCTGCTTTTAACTGAGGGAAGACAGCGAGTAACAAAATTAGTTGTACTTGTTGCCTGATCATCTTGGGAGATGAGTGCAAACAGAAACAGGCCGTGGCCTGTCAGGGACCTGGTCCAAGGCCCTTAGGTCTCTCCACGGTATTTAGAGGTTTGGAATCAGACCTGGTTTACTGGTAGAAGAGGAACTAAGACTAAGCATGGAAATTGATACTTGGATGAGGTTCTGTAGGTAATGCTGGTAGTGCTACCTAACTTCTTGCACAGAAAATACATTTGCTGGGGTATTTTTCACTAATAGGTGACCACCAAGCAGGCAGAAGTGAAATCTCTTGCAACTTGCTGGGCTACTATAAGCCACAGCAAAATAGTCCAATGCTGTCTCTTTCTTGGGCATGGAATTACCACTACAAAGTTCTCTTTTTTTCCCTCCATCCCAAATGTAAACAAAGTACATTCCGCTTTACTGATATATCCAGTAATTGCTTCCAATTCTGCTCCTGTCTAGTGTGTCAACTTGGACAAACTGGAGCCTGTGGCCACAGAAGTCCGGCTCATAAACAAGTCCTTGGAACTCCTGGATCAGCGGAGGTTCTGGGCTGGCATAGTCTTCAATGAAATAGCTCCTGACAGCACGGACCTCCCTCAGCACGTGAAGTACAAGATACGCATGGACATTGACAACGTGGAAAGGACCAACAAGATCAAGGATGGGTGAGCCCTGACGTCCTGCCTGGCGAAGGATTTCCTGTGGCAGACGTGGTGACGAGGGTTTCTCATGGAAGGGTCTCGTTCCCTTGGTGCAGGTACTGGGATCCCGGTCCCCGTGCTGACCCCTTTGAGGACATGCGCTATGTCTGGGGAGGCTTTGCCTATCTGCAGGATGTGGTGGAGCAGGCCATCATCAGGGTGCAGACGGGCACGGAGAAGAAGACGGGAGTTTATGTGCAGCAGATGCCCTACCCGTGCTACGTGGATGACATGTATGTATGCAGGCTGCTTCAAAACCTACAGGACGAGCAGTTCGGGAGGCGTATTGGGCTTTTGTCACTCCCCTGGCGCATGGTTTACAGCCCTATTATTGGTGAGGAGGCGGTCTCCGTAGTGTTCCTAATCCCTGGAATTAGAGCACCTACGTGGAGGATTTAGAATATGTAGCGAGTCCTTCTCGGGAGAGGGACTGTCAGTACTGGACTTGACATTCAAAGTACGTTCCTGAGGTGTGACCATATCCCCACACCTGATGCAAACAAAAATAGCACTGGGGGGGAAAAAGCAGACACATAACACACAGGAGAGTGGAAAGAGGGCACGTGAGAGCAGTCCCCAGGCAAGGCAGGTCTTTGCACCCACTCTTCCACTGGGTGACTGTTGTAGTTCCAGTTTGCACTCCTAATTAGCTGTAAACTCATTAGCCTCCTCACCTCGTGGTGGTCACAGTGATCCTGTGTCAGGCTCTGCACATCATCTGCTGTGTGCAGTAAAACCTAAGCTGTTACCATGCTCTTGATAGCCCTTGAGTGATACCTGCAGTTTTAGTGATGTTTCTCACTCTGCTCTTCTGTCCCTTTTCCTTCACTTTCTCAGATTTCTGCGTGTCATGAGCCGCTCCATGCCCCTCTTCATGACACTGGCCTGGATCTATTCAGTGGCTGTGATAATTAAGGGCATTGTGTATGAGAAGGAAGCCCGGCTGAAAGAGACGATGAGGATCATGGGACTTGACAATGGCATCCTTTGGTTGAGCTGGTTCATTAGCAGCCTTGTCCCTCTCCTGATGAGTGCAGGACTGCTGGTGCTGATCCTGAAGGTAAGTTGTCTCGTTTTCCCTGTGGCAGCTCTAGAGCCTTTAGAGCCTGCTAAGCAATGGTCTTCACTGAAACACTTGAGGGGGAGTTAATGGTATGTGTTGACCAGTCACTTTTTGGGAACAGTGTCCTGGAGCAAAACAGGGACTGTGTGGCTGATAACAGCAGGAGGGGATGTAGTATATCCAGTGCTCTTGAAAAGATGCCTCTGGTACCGCCCCACTTCTGGGAAAGCTGTTGTGCAAATTGCAGGAAGCACAGCTTCCCCTGAGCAGCAGCTTTGCAGGCTTGCTTATAATAAACCTACCTTGGAGAGCCCTTTTAAAGCCTAATGCACTTGTTGTTCCCTTGCCAGATGGGGAATCTGCTGCCTTACAGCGACCCTAGCGTGGTGTTTGTTTTCCTCTCGATCTTCGGTGTTGTGACCATCCTCCAGTGCTTCCTCATCAGCACCGTGTTCTCCAGGGCCAACCTGGCAGCCGCCTGTGGGGGCATTGTCTACTTCACACTGTACCTGCCTTATGTGCTGTGTGTTGCCTGGCAGGACTATATCAGCTTCTCACTCAAGATTTTTGCGGTAAGTCTTGATGAAACAATCCTGACTACTGGGCCTCCACCAGGGTGATGCTCAGCAGCTCCTCTAGCTGGACTCTGTTAGAAGGGGCATGTTGCAGTTCTTTGGGGGTTCCTTGGGGGGTCCTCCTGTCCTGCCGGCTGCTCGGTGAAGGTTTCCAGGGCTGAGGACACCCCTACCCCCGCCGCCCGTCCCTCGTGGCAGGGACGGGCGGCGTAGGCCCTTATGCCAGGAGACAGAGACCACACAGCACGCAGGGAGTCCAGCAGCGGAGAGCAGACAAAAAGAGCTTTATTCAGATCTCCCACAGCTTATAAAGGCTGCGGGGGAAGGACTGGATTGGCCATTCAGCTAGCCAATCCAAAGAGACAATATAATAACTATGACAACACAGAAACCAATGAGAGGCGAGTTAGTTCACAACCCCGACAGGGGCAAAGTGGCAATGGGAGGATAATTTTCAGTGTAAGGGACTACCAGGGCTGGGCTTGATGGAACTGTTGACTGAACCTGCTAGAAGGTGCTGGGAGGATTTTGTTGGCTTTGGTAGTAGAAGTAATGCAGCTGGACTAAGTTGCCTTGATCTCTGTGTGCTGTGATGCTGCACCACTGGATATGCAGGCTGAAGGAACCAGCTGCCTTTCCTCTGTACAGCATTTCTTACCTGTCTGGAGAAGGTGACTGTTAGTGACCTGTTCCCTTGCATGAAAATCCAAAGAGTAAGGGAGAGAAAAGAGGGGGAAACAAACAATTCTGGAGGGAGGTCTAGCAGAAGTTTCAGGACTTGCTTGGAACCGAGACCAAATCTGCCGTTCCCTCTCTGCAAATACAGTGATGCTCCTTGGAACTTTGAATTTTCACAGGGATGAAAAAGCCTTGTACTAGAACTGAGCCTGCCTAGTTGGAGAGTAGATGTGAAAAACTCAATGCGTGTTCATGCCTCCCATTTGCAGAGCCTGCTGTCTCCAGTAGCCTTTGGTTTTGGTTGCGAGTACTTTGCACTGTTTGAGGAGCAGGGTGTTGGAGTTCAGTGGGACAACTTCTTTGAGAGCCCCTTGGAAGAAGATGGCTTTAGCATCACCACATCTGCTGTCATGATGCTGTTTGATACGTTCCTGTATGGAGTCATGACCTGGTACATTGAATCCGTCTTCCCAGGTGAGGTGTGCTTCTGAGGTAGGATCATGTCTTCAGGCTTTCAAATGAATCCTTTCACCCTACTCGCTTGCCAACGTGCAAATCTGGCTCATTTTTAAGCAGAGCTGGGGAAAGGTCATGGAGGAAAACCACAGACTATCATCACAGCAAGGTTGTTGCTTGCTGTTAGCAGAAAATGTTGCCCAGCACTGAAATGTGGCCCCCATTGTGGCCACGGCTGAGCTGGCCCCAGGAGCTTTGCTGTACTTCAGCTGTTCCCTTCACTGAACTGCTGAGTCCACAGACACTGCTGCAAGGGAGAAATTAAGAGTATCAGTGCCACCTTTCAGCACAGCACACTTTAACCCTAAAGAGAGGTTAGATGTCTCTTACCAGAAGTCTGTCAGTGTCTTCATCAAGAAAGATCTCTTCTTGGTCCTGCTTCACCTTAGAGGTTTACTGGGTGTGGAGTACTTTCCCTTCTTTTCCTGCAATCTAATAAAAGAAAAGGGACAGATGCAGTCGGGTTCATGTAATGCTTTTCTTTTTAGGCCAGTATGGGATTCCCAGACCCTGGTACTTTCCTTTCACAAAGTCGTATTGGTTTGGCGAGGAATCACAGGACAGGCAGCACCCTCATCCTGATCAGAAGGGGTCTTCAGAGGGTAAGTGGCTGGACAGAGAGACTTTCTGCAGTGAGGTGTTAAGGTCTGCCTTACTGAAATGAGAGTCTGAGGACAGCAGGGCTGGCATGGCTAAGATGAAATTAATCATCATTTTGTTATCACAGTTTGGGTACCCCGATCAGGTGGGTGTATCCAGATAAACCCAAAGTACTTTGCCCACTTGAGTGCGGATGTGCACTCCAGCCTCATGGAGTTGCAAAGTCCTGTACCACTTTTGCTGACCCTGATGACACTAGAGATCTCCACATCTCAGATGAGACCAGGAAAGAGAAAAGACAAAATGACAATTTCTGTGGAGGATTCCTGTTCCTGAGGAAGAAATGTGGTCAGTTTTTCATATAGGTCATTTCTTCTTGGAACTCCACAGTCTGGGGGGAATGTGATGCCTGTTAGAACTCCCATGCAGTTTCTGTTAAAACCTATCATATCTTTGTGTTGCTGTGTTTTCTTCCAGTCTGCAAGGAGGAAGAGCCGGTGCATTTGAGCCTTGGTGTTTCCATCCAGAACCTGGTCAAGGTTTATCGTGACGGCAAGAAAGTTGCTGTAGATGGTCTCACACTGAACTTCTATGAAGGCCAAATCACCTCCTTCCTGGGACATAATGGAGCAGGGAAAACCACTACCATGTAAGAACAAAATAATCTTTTAAGACAGTGGAGGAGATGACTACATGCTGCAGTTCTTACCAATATGGTAGAAGTAGCCATACTGCTGCAGCGTGCAAGCTGGTGCAGACCAGGGTGCTTCTGCTGGTTTACTGTAGTTGTGAGCTGCCTCTGAAGGCTCACAGGGGACTGAAACTAGAGGAATTTCAGGTTGAGAATGGGTGGAATAAATCTGGAGCATTTTGTAGTAACACCATTTGTGATTCTGACTTACCAGTGTAAGGAAGAAAGTTTGGACAGAAAGAACGAGAAGCTTTTAGAGGAAAAAAAAAATCTTTCCTTCAAGCAGCCATGTGGGTGTTCTTTGATCACTGTTAAAACCATTGGAGCTGATTTTTTTTTTTTTTTTTAATCCATTAGTGAGATGTTTTTCAGACTACTTTCGTGATGTGGGAGTTCCCCAGGGTTTCCACCCACTCTTCATTCAGCCATCCTGGCATGCACAGCAGCTATTTCCTGGCAGAACCTAGGAACCTGCTTATCTGTTCTGTTTGTCCTTCAGGTCCATCTTGACTGGCTTGTTCCCCCCAACTTCGGGTACAGCCTTCATCCTGGGCAAAGATATCCGCTCTGAACTCAGTGCCATCAGGCAGAACCTGGGTGTATGTCCACAACACAATGTGCTGTTTGACTTGTGAGTAGCATCTGTGAGACACAGAACTGGTGTAATCCAACAGATGTCTGGGTTCTTTAGAATACAGTAGTGGGTTTTCAGCTTTGATGGTCATTTTTTAAATTTGTGCATGGTGTGACACAGTGGGGTGGTGTGAGATTGGCACAGGAATATTTTTTCACTAGTACGCTCCTATGTGCCTGTGAATGATCAGCAAAAGCCTACACTTTCCTCTCTCATGTCTCTAAATAATCTACTCCACTGAACTCAGCTGGGCCAAAGGTTTCCCTGGGGGGGTGGGGGGGTGGCTAGTGATTTGGGATGTTTGGGCTACTTCTGTCAAGCACTGTTAAAGGAGGATTATTTACACGGGTGGTGAATAGAGCCACACCCTGAAGTCAGGCCCAAGGTGAGCACTCCCAGTCTGTAGCTCCTTCCTGAGAGCTCAGCCTTAAAAGATGTTTTTCTGAGCAAACATATGCCTGCTGTAATGCTAATGCAAGGGATGAATCCCGGCATGGTGCTTTCAGCCGTGCCCTGAGGCTGCTCCTGTTCCCTAGGCTGACTGTGGAGGAGCACATCTGGTTCTATGCTCGGCTCAAAGGGCTGCCGGAAAAGAAAGTGAAAGAGGAGATGGAGCAGATGGCAGCAGATGTTGGTTTGCCTCACAAACTGAAAGCTAGGACAAACAGACTCTCTGGTAAGTTCGGCTCTTTTGCATTCCTTCCCCCCCACAAAATGCTCTGTTGGCTTTTGTAGGTGCTGCATTATGGATCTTGATTGGATCCTGTAGTTAGATGTAGACTGCTATACAATTAAACCCTTAAGGAAATCAGTTGTTTATTAAGTATGTAATCAGTCTATCTTAGTAAGCTTTAAAATCTTGCACTATCTCAAGCTATCTAATGGCCATAAAAAGTAACTCACTTCTTCTGAGTGTCTGGTACTTGCTTACGTCATGATGCAGTCCAGCTGCATGTGATATCTGTTCTCCAAATGCTTATGAGTTTTATGAGTTTAAGTGAGAGTGGCCTAGACCATAATCTCCAAGTCCCTTGCTGTTTCCGAGGTGTGTGTGCATTCCTTATGCGGACTTCTGCTTCTTCAGTTGGTGACCTGGTGTGTTCCTCTCATTGTTTCAAGAGGGGCAGGATTCCTGTATCATTCTGTACCAGATAGTTGGGAGATTGAGGTGCCTACCAGTACAGACTGCACATCTGAGCTTGGGAAGGGAGAGCGGATGAGCTGCGATTGGCTCAGTATTGAAGAGTGCAATGCAATTCCTCACTTCTGCCTCTGGAGCGCTTCCATGAGGTCTCACGGGGACCTCTTTCTGCAGCTCAAGCTCTGGAGACCTGTGCTCCTGATCCCCGAATTTGGTTAGGCCTCCAGGCTGGTGACTTGCTGCCACTGGTGCTGAGATACACGATTGCCTTACGGAAGGGCATGCGAGGCGTGGTTTCCTGCAGTAGGAGGAGAGTTACACTCCACTGAGGGAAGACCACACTGTTGACAAGGTGATGGGACCCTGAAGGCCTGAAGCAGTGGCAGCACTTGTTCTTCTCAGTCTGCTTTCTTTCAGAGAGCTCATTATCCATTGTGCTGCGAGTATTGCTGTTCCACTCCTCACTGCATCAGCCTGAGCACCTCTTTCTTCTTGTGCCTGACAGGTGGCATGCAGAGGAAGCTGTCTGTTGCCTTAGCGTTTGTTGGCGGCTCCAAGGTGGTCATTCTGGATGAGCCCACAGCTGGGGTGGATCCTTATTCTCGCAGAGGGATATGGGAACTGCTTCTGAAGTACCGGCAAGGTATGTGCGTGTCTTTTCCTCTGCTCTGAGTGAATGTGTTGCGGAAGGCAAAAGAAAATCAGTCTTTTTCATGTGTCTCTGCAAATCTATTGTTGCCTGCACTGAGGAATGAACAAAGACCATGCAGGACCAGGTTGTTCTGATCTCCCACCCGTCCTCCTTTCTGATCCTATTCATGTCAGAGCTCAGAACAAAGTTCTTTACTGGGTCGTGAGGGCACTTAAAGTTTGAAAGTCACCCTTGGTGTTCAGCAGTGTTCTGTTCTGCTCTGTGCAGCCAGCCTTGCTGACGTGAAATTAAACCTGCCTTTGCTGAGCGTGACAAAGGTCAGCAGAGAGTGGTGAGAATAAACACGTGACAGCAGCTGTGAACCTTTCCCATACTGCTAGCCTCGTTCAAGGGAGCCAAACTTGTGCCATCAGCCTGCCATCCAGCTTCATGGCAAGATCCAGATGATTGTGGCTTTGGTGTGGGAATATAGGTCTGTTTGACTTACCAGCAACATCTTCCTTGCCCCTCTTTCAGGCCGCACTATCATTCTCTCCACACACCACATGGATGAGGCAGACATTTTGGGGGACCGGATTGCCATCATTTCTCATGGCAAGCTCTGTTGTGTTGGCTCTTCTCTCTTCCTGAAGAACCACCTGGGAACAGGCTATTATTTGACCCTGGTCAAGAAGGATGTGGATTCCTCTCTGAGCTCCTGCAGAAACAGCAGCAGCACAGTGTCCTATCTGAAGAAGGTACAGCTGAGCATTTCTGCTCATATTTATTTTTTCTTCATGAAATCTCAGGCATATTACAAGCAGCAGAAGTGTTATGTGTTTGACAGGTAATATGCCAGGCCATGTCTGGTTAAACTACTGCATGGGATGTACATCTACACTGTAGTTTCTGTCAATGCTGGTTGTCCAAACCTGATCTGAGAGATACAGAATAGATGAAGTAACACCCACTTCTATACCTAAAGACGTTTTACTTGTATTTATTTTAGCCCTTTGCAGTGGTGTGTCACCTTCTGCAGCATCTGGACTTAGAGTGTAGCCTCTAGTGGGCCCTGTTTTGGTTAAACAGCAGGAAATAATGTTTGTCTTCTCTTTTGTGACCAGGATGACAGTGTCTCCCAGAGCAGCTCTGATGCTGGCCTTGGCAGTGACCATGAAAGTGACACACTTACAATAGGTGAGGCTTGGAAAAGAATTTAAGATTAAATCCCAGTGCTGACATTGCTCTATAGTTCCCCTTGGACACCTGCCCTAACCTTGTTCCCCTATGTAGCTACAGTCTTGGGACAATTATTACATTTACAGAGATGGTGTTTCTTAAATCTGTAGATATTGGAATGTTTTTCTTGAGTGAGCCTTTTTAAATTCAAGCTTTCCTGAGAGTTAATAAGCAAAGATTATACAGTTGCTAGAGCTGTAATGTTGATGGACTGTACACCAATGACTTGTGGGTCTTCTGGTAGCATGTAAAAGCTCTTCCAAATTCTTCATGTAAAAACTGTAGCTAGGCTTGGGTCCAGGCTTTCATCCAGTGTTAAATGTAAAAAGAAATGAGACTTTCCGTGGAAATGAGCTGCTTTTCAGAGCTGTCTGTATTCTCTCCTTTCCTTCTGGCAAGATTTTTCAGGCTGAGCTCTTCTTTCCACATAGTGAGCAGTAACCAGAGGAAAACTGTCTTTTGTGTTTGTTTTTTTTTTTTCTAGATGTCTCTGCAATTTCAAATCTCATTACAAAACATGTTCCTGAGGCCAGATTAGTGGAGGACATTGGCCATGAGTTAACCTATGTCTTGCCATACAAGGCTGCTAAAGAGGGAGCTTTTGTGGAGCTGTTCCATGAAATTGATGACCGTCTTTCTGATCTTGGCATTTCCAGCTATGGCATCTCTGAAACTACCCTGGAGGAGGTTAGTGAGCTGGCAATTTTCTTCTGTCCTCAGCTAGGCAAAATGAATCATGTCAGAACTAAGAAGGAGATGGAATCTTATCTCTTCCTGTAAAAGTTTATTATGGAACAGGCCACTTTGCATTCCCCTCCAAAATGGATTGTCTTCTGCCCTGTTTAAGTGTGTGCTCATAGAGGTGTGCACTAAAAACTGAAATGTAGTACAGGCAAGCATAGATAGGTCCTGTGTACTCAGTTGCACTTCCCTGAGATGTGAAGTGGCCCCTTCTTTGGCTTTTAATGTGTGTTATTCTTAAGGATGCTGTGTGTTGCACTTAACTGAAAACACACATTTCAGTACTGGACACCGTGTACTACAGAAACAATTTCGACATAGGCCACTGGCAGGGTTGGTTTTATGGTTTTAGGGTTTGTTCCAACTGCCAAGTCTCCCTTTATCACAGAACTATCATGCACTTTATCTCCTGTGTATGTGAAATGTCTTTTTTTAATTTGTTTATTTTTAAGTAATGACAAGGGAAACGGAAACAGCGGTGTTGTAACTTACTGAGGTTGCCCTCTAGGTGCTTTACAGCTGTGAAGATCTTGGCTGTTACCTGCAATTTGGCAATGGGCTGTTTCTGGCTTAGGGAAGTCCATGGGACAAGCTCCACAAAGGTGCCTATGCCAGCAAGAGTGTCAGAACGCTGCCAGACATGGGGAAAGATGAGATTCCCCAAGTTTAGTTACTAGGTCTGTTTCTGAGATGTGGGAAAGAGCTCATGTTTGAGATCCTGTGAAAACTGCCATTGGCAAAGGGGAAGAGCTGATATGTGGCAACAGGCTGGCTCCTGTAAACTGGAGAGAAGCCACAAAGTCCATGTCCCTGTCATGCAGAGGATAAACTGTGTCTTCTGTTTTCTTTTAGCACCTGTGAGTCTTGTGCTCTCTCATGGCATCTCCTGGAGCAATCTCCTCATTGTTGTTCCTTTCTTGATTTTTTTTTTTTCACTGACACTTACTATTGCTTTTCAGATCTTCCTGAAAGTGGCTGATGATAGCGGTGTGGATGCAGAAACCTCAGGTGGGTCTAGTTGTCCCCTACAGAAGTGACACATCCCCTACAGGTGTGACAGACCCTGTTTGAGACTGCACAGGAGCTCTGGTGTGCTAGTGTTTTGAATGATCTAAAACAGCTGTTCTTAGTATACTTAAAGCATGTTTTTATATACTGTGAACTTCAGCTGACTCAGTGGTAGTATGTTTATTTTGTAATAGTGAAGAGTTTCTGCTGTCTGAGTGTATTGAAATTACTTGACTGACACTACTCTCTACTCTGAGGAACTCTTGACAGGGTCAGACCACAGTAGGGACCAAATGACTTTCTGAGAGTGGATCACTGCACTAAGTGCTCATCATAACATTTCCTGTTAAACTAGTGCTAGCAAATTGCACTTGTAGTTATATGTGTATCAAGTGAGAATTTTTATTATAATGCTGTTTCCCTGCCTATGTGGGGGGAAAAAAAAAGTGTCCAGTGCACTAGAAGTTGTTTCTGAAACATCACACAAGATATGGCGCATAAAACATGACCCTTTGCAGAGTGAGGGTCTTGGTGTTGCTTTTACCTGCACTGGAGTGTGACTCCAGATCAGCTCCTCAGTTTGCAATTAGAAGACATGTAAAATGAAAATGGTATTGCTTTGTTTTTTCTGGGGCTAATTGGAGATTACCTGAAGCAGTTCAGCTAAGCATAACTGCATTATTTTCAGATGGGACGTTGCCAGCCAGAAGGAACAGACGTGTGTTTGGAGATAGACAGAGCTGCCTTCGTCCATTTACAGAAGATGATGCATTTGATCCTAATGATTCAGACATAGATCCAGGTATTGCTGTGCCTTAAGCCTCATCTTTTCATGTGGATACTCTTTTCTATTATAAATACTGCAGATCTGAAGGCTGAGGCTGCAAAAGGAGTGGTGGTATGTTTTCCTTTAGGAATAGTGAACAGTGCAGGATCCAGAGCCTGTTCAATCCTCCCATCAAGGCTCCAAGAGATAAGGGAGAAAACACATTCATGTAAATTTCTGTCGTCTCTGCTCACCACGCTCCTTTTTTATTTCTTTTTTGATGGGTGAGAGTAGCTGCTCCCGCCATCATCACCTTGTGCCTCTAGCACAGAAGTACCCAGAGAGCATCTCTGAACTTCTGAGTGAGGGTCATTTCTTCTTAGCAGAATCCAGAGAGACAGACCTTCTCAGTGGCATGGATGGGAAAGGCTCCTACCAGATGAAGGGCTGGAAGCTCACCCAGCAGCAGTTCATGGCTCTGTTGTGGAAGAGGATGCTTATTGCCAAGAGAAGCCGGAAGGGCTTCTTTGCCCAGGTGAGACCCCCACCCTGGCATGGGCAGAGTCCCTCAGCAGGGACAGCTCTGCACTGTGCACTGCAGCCTGAGTGGGTGGTGGGCTGAAAACCTCAGGGAAAGGGGGATAACCAAAACTGGTCTTCACTGCACCTGTGAACAGAAGGAGGCCTGTGCGAGTGAGAGGAGTTGCACAATAACCAGGTGGTTACAGTGTTCTTGCACAGTGAGGATGCAACTGAGGTTCAAATCTAAATGTGGCCTTTAGAGCAGCATTTTCAGGCTGAATCCTCTGCATCCCAAGTGAGTGCCCTGATTAAATGCCAAGATAAGTCTTGCATTGGTGTCTGTCACTGCTTTGATGGAAACAGCAAAGACATTCCTGGGAAAATCTGAAAAAGTTGTAGTCCAGTAATCCAGTAAGTGATTCACATGTAACTCCTGATGCCTCTGGGAACATTTGCTTTAAAAGGGATTTGTTCTTTCCTTGCAATTTCAGATCGTGCTGCCAGCTGTCTTTGTGTGTATTGCTCTCATGTTCAGCCTGATTGTTCCTCCTTTTGGGAAGTATCCCAGCCTGGAATTACAACCCTGGATGTACGATGAGCAGTACACTTTTATTAGGTATGTTTCTTTTGTGGCCTACAAATTCTCTTCTTTGCAGACTTGTGTTACTGAGTTCCTTAGCACATTTTAAAGACAGTCCTGTAATTTTCTTCTTGGACCTTTAAATGCCAACTCTGAACCACTGGCAAGGCCGTACCCCTTTCTGAATGGTGTTATGACTCTTAACAAATCTGTGTACAGAGACTAGGAGTGTGTGTGTGTGTGCTCCTAGGCCACGCATTCTTCAAAGGCAAATCCCCACCCATCATCCTTTCACTGTGTTCTTGGTCTTGCCCTGCTGCTGCTTTTGCTGTGTGCCTTTTAACACAATGGCCTGACAGTGCTTTTCTGCTGTACCCATAGCAATGATGCTCCTGAAGATGCAGGCACTCAGAAGCTTCTGGACGCCCTTCTTGATAAGCCTGGTTTTGGGACGCGCTGTATGCAGGGACATTCCATCCCGTAAGTAGAACTCTGGTCGGGGAAGAGGAAGTCCACCCCCAGATTCTGGGCACTAGTAGATTTGGTTGGCTGTAGGGAATTATAGTACTGTATGGACAGGGCAGGATTTAAGCCAAAAGAGTTGCAATTACATTATTTTTTTCTGCTCAGAGCCTTTCAAATAGTTGCCAGCCCTTAGCATGGTGAGGGACTGAGGTTTGAGTGCAAGTCCTTGCTGATGGAGATGAAAAGGAAAGAACAGTCTCTTCCCCCAGATTACTGTTTGGTCCTGAACATGGTAAAGGACCTGGTTATGTTGCTCTGTGTTCTTGACTATAACTATTCCCTAGAGGGTGCACACAGTCCTAGATGGTTGTCTTTAGCCTGGAAGAACTGCAGCTCGTGTTCATAAGATGATGGGGAGGGAGGCAAGGTGTCCAGTAGACTGGCTAGAGGTGGAAATTAAGCTGCATTCTTTATAACAGACATGGGAGCTGTGTTACTCCACCAATGGGGCATGGGGAGGAAGCTGCCCAGTGATGCTGCTTAGGGGAAGAACGGTGTTTTGGTGCCCCAAAGGCAGAAATGTCATCCCAGAAGTGTGTAATGTGATCTTAGAATCGTAGGATATCTTGAGTGGGAAGAGGCCCATGAGAATAGAGTCCAAGTACCTGTTCCTCACAGGACTACTTAGAACTAAACCAAATGACTAAGAGCATCATCCTAGAACTCTGGACACTGTGCATGCTGGAACTGACTGAAATAAAGCAGTTAATTATAATGCACAGAAGGGAGTGTCTGACACTACTCAGTGTTGGCCAGCCTCAGTCTCTTTGGCACTGGGATCTCTTAAAAGCTGCAGAGCCAGGTCTGTCACTCTGAGCCGTTTGTCTCAGTGAGGTCAAGCTCCTCTGAGAAACACTCTGCCTCTTCTGAGGACTATGAAATTTGATCTTTAAATGGCTTGTAAGCAAAGGCCATCATAGCCGTTTTTAAACTGGCATTTTCTTGCCTCTTTCCTGACACAGAGACACTCCTTGCACTGTGGGGCAGAAGGAATGGACCACTGCTTTGGTCCCGGAGTCAGTCCAGGACATCTTCTTGAAAGGCAACTGGAGCATGGAGAACCCTTCCCCATCTTGTGAGTGCAGCAATGAGAGGATCAAGAAGATGCTGCCTGTGTGCCCCCCTGGTGCCGGCGGGCTGCCACCGCCACAGGTAGGAGTTTGCTCAAAGAGGAGTGTTCCTGAGGAGCAGAGTGGCTGGGTGTGATTCTTGTGTGTGAAGCATTGCACAAAATTTATTTGACTCAGCATCTGTGTTTTCTGATGAGCGTTTTATCTGTGTTTTTCACCGGTGGCACCAGCGAGAGCAGGATACTGCTGACATCCTCCAGAATCTGACAGGCCGCAATATATCAGACTACCTAGTGAAGACCTATGCCCAGATCATTGGGAAAAGGTAGCTGTTAAAACACACCCTCTCCATTCCCTCCCCACCAAACGTTGCTTGCTCCAATGGGGGATGCATAGATTAGGCAAGTAAGCCTGGGCAGCCGAAATTCTTCAGCAGTGAGCCACACCCGCTCAGCTCCTCACATTACCCTGCTCCTCAGCTCAAGGGGTGGTTTTGCTTTGTTAGTGATGCTGTGTCCTGACCCTTGTAGGCAGAGTATGGGGAAGGTCTGGGCACCAGCCCTAGGGATTACACTGAAGAAGAGTTGTAGGATGTGAGACAGATGTGAGAGGCTGTTGCACTCTTGCCCTGGCCATGTGCCTGCAACACTGATGGGTCTGCCTCTTCTCTTGTTCTGTGTGTTATACATCAGCTCTCTTTTCTTTTTCTACAGCTTGAAGAATAAGATCTGGGTGAATGAATTCAGGTGAGTTACTGCCTTTTCTTTAGCTTGTGTGTGTCAGTGAACCCTTGAGCACTGTTTCAAGCCTGACACATCCACCCCACTTCGCAGTTTGTTTTATATGACTCTTAACTGCTGGACTGTTGAGGGAAGATTTTGAAGGATAAACCGGGAGACAACCCCAGAGCACTGAAAAGCATCTCTGCCTTATACAGAGTGCAGTAGGGGCTTGAAAAGATTTGCATGACCAGCCTACTGGTACGCTGTCCTGGGAGGAGCTATCCTTCCAACCGAAGGCAGCAGAGGATAGCATATCCTGCTTTGTCTGCACTGGCAGCAGAGGATAGCTGCATTTATTAAATGGGCAGCCTGTTCAGCATTCTTAATATGGGTATTTAACCCCAGAAAAAAAGAGCAGAAGACACCTTGGCTAAGCAGCCATGTAGGAAAATCAAAGTAATCCTTTCCTGTAAGAGTGGAGATACATGTGTTGGATATAGTGCAGGAAGAGGAGACATCTGGAGAGGGAGGAGGAGTGGCATTTTCTGGACATCAGTGAATAGTCAGGTCTCAGCATCACTTTCTATCTCAACTTTCAGGTATGGTGGCTTTTCCTTGGGAGCCAGCAGTTCCCTCGTGCTTCCTCCAAGCCATGAAGTCACGGATGCCATTAAACAGGTGAAGAAAGTCTTGGAGCTAGCACAGGTGAGCAACTGTCCCCCATAAACCCAGGATGCACTAATATCAGTCTTGTTACTTGGGAGAGGGCTTAGAAGCCATAAAATGAATAGTGTGTGCGTGTTAGCTGTATCCTGTGGCTTCTCCCCACTGTCTCTGAGCCGGGATCTCCCAGGCAGTTTTCTGGGAGTGGCAGGAGGCTTGGAGACATGCTCAGCTGAAGTTTGTGGAGCGCACGTTGCTGATGTGGGTTCTGCCCAACACAGTTGCAAGCTGGTGGGGATTGCAGACACTTCTGGGTGTTTTGTGGCAGGACAGAGTGGGCTATCTCAGGGATATAACAAGTGTTTGCTGCCATCTTTCAGTAACCCAGTTGAGCCCTCCTGTACTGAGTCTGCCTTGGCTCAGAAGAAAATTTGGGCCCTGGTTTTCCTCTGAGACTGCTTGCCTGTGGGCTGCAATATCTCTGAAGGTTGCCTGCAACCTTGTGTAATACATTTTGTTGGGGAAAAAAACAGACATGAGGCTGACCTCTTACCAGGGAGACCCCAGAAAGTAAAGGGTGGAGGAAAGCTGAAGTTTGTCAGCCTTTTTACCACCTCCAGCTTGGTGGATAGAGGCTTTTGAATGGGAAGAAAACTGTCAGAGCTGTAAAAAAAACATTGTGTAACCCCTGCTAGACCCCAGGACATAAGTAAAGGTACTCTCAGAGGGGAAGTAACTGTCTTCTCTGTTTGCAGGGAAGTTCTGGAGATCGATTTCTCAATAGCTTGTCAAGTTTCATGAAAGGCCTGGATACAAAGAACAATGTGAAGGTAAATGACCCAATCCTGACTGCTGTGCCTGCTATTTGAAGCTCTGGTGACCTGGATTCACAGCAGTTTGCCTTGGTGAACTGTGCAGAACAGAGTTCCCTGTGGGAACATAGGTAGCTTGCGTTCTTGTGTGGGTTTCCTCAAAGCCTGTTTCTTCCAAGTCCTGGAAGGATTTCGGTGCTGGATCATTTGTCTTCCACTAGCCTTTTGTACTTACTGATTAAACCCTGTGTTCTGTCCCTGAGCAAGCTAGGTGGAAAGGTGAGGAAAGAAATTATATACCCTGACTAGAGGAAGGGATGTTCTGCAGGGCTTAGGAGCCTGTTGGGTAGATGATGTACCTGGCTCCTTTCTGATGTCGATGTGGTCTCTTGCAGGTGTGGTTTAACAACAAGGGCTGGCATGCCATCGCATCCTTCCTGAATGTGATCAACAATGCCATCCTCCGGGCCAACCTGCAGCAGGGTGAAAACCCCAGTGCCTACGGGATCACTGCCTTCAATCACCCCCTGAACCTCACCAAGCAGCAGCTCTCTGAAGTGGCCCTGTAAGTCCTGATGTGAACGTGGGTGGGTTTGGGCTCATCAGCTGCTGATTACTTCGGGAAACAGGCAATGTGGGAGGTTTCAGCCTCGCTGGTGGACACTCAGTGGCCTGTGGCATTTACAGGCCTTATTTTTCCAGCCTGGGCAGGTGGCAACATGAGCTGCTGAGAACTTGGTGTTGAACAGCAATTCTGTGAAAGCTTTCTCTGTCTCTGAGCCCCTGGTAGCTGCAGTTTCTAAGAACTAGTGTGACCTTCAGACCTTCTGCCACTTACGAAATTCCTCTTGGCCACCTTCATAAACTTGTCTCACCATGAATGTGGCCGTTCTTTTGTCCCAGGGTGCCACCATTTGACTAGGAATCACTTATAGATCCGTTTATTGTTTTGCCCACTCTCCCAACCTGGGGGTGGCATACAATAATGTGCAGGGTTCAAAGGTTCACTTCACTGAGGCATTGACTAGTCCATTCCTGCCACTATCCAAGTCAGGACCCGTCTGCAGATACATCTTCAAATCTGCAAAGCAGTGGCAGATGGCAGGCTGGTACCTCTGAACTTTAAAACAGCACAAAAAAAAACCAAAACCACAAAACAAAAAAAACCACCCCACAACAAAACAAAACAAACAAAAAACCACACCGAACAACCCCAAAAATGCATTAGATAGGAAACAAACTGGTGGTGATAAGAAAAGCAGAAAGCAGTCTATTACACTGAAGTTCTTAACGAGTCTGCAGGTTGTGGTGTTGTCCTTGAGATGCTAGAAGAACAGTAGAAGAAACAGTTTCTGCTTTGCCCTGGATGAGCTGCTTCATTTCATCTCAAAAGAAACAGCACCAGCATACAAGCTCTTTGCTTTCTTCCTCTTTTTTTTTTTTGTCCAGGATGACCACCTCTGTGGATGTCCTCGTCTCCATCTGTGTGATCTTTGCCATGTCCTTTGTTCCTGCCAGCTTTGTGGTTTTCCTTATCCAAGAACGTGTCAGCAAGGCAAAACACTTGCAGTTCATCAGTGGTGTGAAGCCTGTGATCTACTGGCTGGCCAACTTTGTCTGGGATATGGTAAGGGCTTTGAGTGTGCTAAACTTTCCTCCCTTCTGGTTTTGCAGGGTGTCTTGCACTGAAGTGCAAAGTGCAGTTTGGGCCAGTGGGCACCAAGTTATTTCAGTGAATAACCACTGTCACCATGACTTTTGTGTTCACTCTCTTGGAGCAGTGGCTCACTTCAGTGGAACAGGAAGCACAAGATAGGATGGGAAGACAACCAAAGGCTCAGTCATCAGCTTTTATTATGTCACTTCAAAATAATTGCCCCAAAATGTTTGCTTGTGTAGCCCCTTTCTAGGGACCAAGAAATGTAAATTCATGTGTGCTGCATTGTAGTTCATATATATGACACTTCTAACAGTCTCACATTAAAAACAGCTTTGGGAACACTGAAGAATTTTGATTAATCTATTGGATTAGAGCGGGAAAACACCTTTTTTTGTCTCTGGGAAAGAAATCTAAAGTCATGTTTTTTCCCTTCAAGTGCAACTACATTGTTCCAGCCACACTGGTCGTCATCATCTTCATCTGCTTCCAGCAGAAGTCCTATGTATCCTCTTCCAACTTGCCTGTGCTGGCTCTCCTTCTGTTTCTCTATGGGTAAGACATTTCTCTTCAGGGAACGACTGGGAAGGCTCTCAGGCTCGGCAGGTGCTCGCCTGACGTTGCTGCTTTTCTTTTTGCCAGGTGGTCCATCACCCCTCTCATGTATCCAGCCTCCTTCGTGTTCAAAATCCCCAGCACAGCATATGTTGTGCTGACCAGTGTGAACCTCTTCATTGGCATCAATGGCAGTGTGGCCACCTTTGTCCTGGAGCTCTTCACCAACAACGTATGTTCCCCCAGAACTCCTCGCCCGTCTGGTGCTGCTGCAGTCTGGTTCCATGTTGGTGCCACTCTGCCTTTAGTTCTCCAGAAAAGCTAGGCCATGGCCTCTACCCATTAGCTTTGGCAGCAGTTTAAATACAGGTTCTGGTGGAAAAGGGTTAAAGCCCAATTCAGCCATGTTCACAGAATAGTTAAGATGGGGGGGGACCTCCTGTGATTGTCTAGTCCAACCTCTGAGCAGGATCAGCTGCAGCAGTTTGCTGAGGGCCATCAGATTTTAGCATTTCCAGGGATGGAGACTCTCCATAGTCTCTTGGGGCAACCTCTTCCACATCTTGATCACTCTTAGGGTTAAAAAAACCAAACCAACAAAAAAACCCAACCAAATAATAACAACAACAACGAAACCCTTGAACAATTTTCTTATGTTCAGATGGAATTGTTTATGTTACTAATGAAGGGCAGTTTCCATCTATGAAGGATGATTTAATCACTCAAGCATTTGGTTGCCCCCAGTTTTGCCTCCTGTGGTAGATACCTCTCTAACCGTGTTGGGAACTTACACACCTCATTCAGTTTTTCAAAGCCATGTGTCTACTGGGGAAGGTGCAAGTTCCTCTCCTGCTTGTATGCAAACAAGGTGTCTTAGCCAGCTCCGTTTGACCCACAGTGGTGTGAAGTGTTCCTTGTGGGAAGAAGCTCTGGAGACCCTGTGGGAGTTATTTGTTGATTGTACCTCCTCCTGTGTGCGTGTGGAGGCAAGGAACCTTGATGATGGTTCCTTTTGTAACAAAGCCTGTTTTAGCTCAGTAAAAATAAGTATATGCTAGAAGATAAGTGTCTGGCAGAACAAGAACCCCTCCTCAGGCTGCTATCAGCTCAATCTATGGGCTAAGCCAACTGGAAGACAACAAAGGAAAAGTCTTAGAGCCTCTAATATGGATAGGGAGGAGCTGCCCACAGCCACTGACATAACCAGTTTGTGCAAGCACAACTTCCAGGTCTCCTCGACCTGTAGCCCTTTTACATGTTATTGTTTGCAGACAGTGCCTTTTAGACTGTGGGTGTTTGGAGAAATCTCTCCTTTTGTTGCAGTTTGCTTGTGTTTATACAGTCTTGAGCAACTCAGCAACACTGACTGTTCAGAAGAGCCAAGGCACCGGCCCTTGGGAGAACATTTCTGATCCTTGCATTTTTGTGGAGTTGCAGTTTTGAGGAAGGGAGGGAGGGGTCAGTCATAACATGGGTCACCCTTGGCAGGTGGTGGCTGCTTTCTGCTCAGGTGGCTCACTGGCACTTGATTTTTTTCTTAACAGAAGCTGAAGGACATCAATGACATTCTGAAGTCTGTGTTCCTCATCTTCCCCCACTTCTGCCTGGGGCGGGGACTCATTGACATGGTGAAAAACCAGGCCATGGCTGATGCTCTGGAGAGGTTTGGTGAGTGAAATTATGTGTCACAGGGACAGTGGCCTGAAAGGAACAGAGAAATCTCGAGTCTGCTCTGGATAAGCTTCTCTAACTTTTCAGGAACTGAAAGAGCACAATTTGAAGTACAGATCTGATCAAAGGTGGCAAGTGTCCACAGCCATCCCTTTAGGTTGTTACAAGGACTGAAGAGAACCTGGCAGACAGAACCCCAGTGTTTTGAGCTAAGGGAATTAAATAAAAATGCACAAAGACAGCTGTATGGAGAGGACCACTAGGCCAAGTGGGATGAGTGGCTGAGGTTCTGGAAAGCTGGATATATTTTTTTTTTGCTGGCATGCGGGTGCCAGACCTGGGTTATAGTCTTTCTGTGCTTCACTAACCTTTTGAAAAGGTGATCCAGCTCTCCTTTGGCAGACTGAATTCTCTGGGCCTAAGGCCCAACTTTGCTACAGTAAGAAATGTGTACACAGCCACAGCTGGCCCCTTGTGTGGTCCATCCCTTCCCTCGTGCACCTGGCTGATCACCAGTTGTCCTGGTGCCCAGCTTGGTGAACGCTGCAAGAAGAAATGCTATCCCACTCCCCTTGCTCTGGAAAACTGATTGCGTGTTTCATCTCCTTTTGGCAGGAGAGAATCGTTTTGTGTCCCCTCTGTCGTGGGACCTGGTGGGAAGGAACCTCTTCGCCATGGCAGTAGAGGGAGTTGTTTTTTTCCTCATCACAGTGCTCATCCAGTACAGGTTCTTCATAAAACCCAGGTAGGTTGTGTTCTCCACTGCTTCACTACAGGCGGGTGGCGTTTTTATTGGTGTCCCCTGTGGAAATGGGGAGAATATTGTCTGTGAAGGTCCTGTCATCTTCTGCTAAGCCTCTGTCATACTGTTCTCTCCAGGCCTGTCTATGCCAAGCTGCCACCTGTGAATGATGAAGATGAGGATGTAACCAGAGAGAGGCAGAGGATAATTAGTGGAGGAGGCCAGAGTGACATCTTGGAAATCAAGGAGCTAACCAAGGTGACAGAGAACTTCTGCATTCCTACTTGTTGACACAGAACTATGCAGTTCACCATCAAAGGAGTTTAGTGGGGTCAAAATTGGATCAAGTTTGGAGTGTTAAGTATTTATGGCTCTAATGAGAGTTCTTTGACATTGCCCTTCTCATTCCTTTTCCTTCTGGTTTCAGATTTACAGAATGAAGCGAAAGCCAGCAGTTGATAGGATATGTGTTGGAATCCCCCCTGGAGAGGTAAGCTCATCTGTCAAATGCATTGTTTTGCTATTACTGCAGCATTTGAAGAGCCACAAGACGGCACAGGGTAGAGTAAGATCAAAACCAAATGAATGTTCAAATTACACCAGAAGAAATTGGAAGCTGAAGCAGTTTCTGATTCTGTGTGTGTCTGGCTTTGAAGAAGATACTGGACTCTGTGTCTCGGACCAGAGGCCAAACTCCAGTTTCTAAGGTTTAGCATGCATACACTGTGGTGACAATGTACCAAGGCAACACCACAGTTCCTTCATTTTCCCAGCCTAAAGGTTTATATTTAAAATAAAAGCCCAGAATACTTTTTTTGAGAATGCACTGAAGAGTCTCTCCAGTTGTCCTGAGCATCGAGTTTGTTCCTTTGTCTCTTGTCAGCGCTGAAAGTGATGCAGCATTCTCAAACACACTGTGCTCTTTTATGTCCCCAGTGCTTTGGACTCCTCGGAGTAAATGGTGCTGGCAAGTCGTCCACTTTTAAGATGCTAACTGGTGATACAGATGTGACAGGAGGAGAAGCTTTCCTCAAAGGAAACAGGTGAAAGACAATGCATCTTTCCTCTGCTTTGTGTGGAATTAGGTCCTCTGCTGCCTTCTCCTCCAGCTTTTGCAGCTGTTGTTCCACTTCCACTTTTCCCTTTCACAACTCCTGGCATCTCTTTCAGCCCTTGTTCAAGTCTGGCAAAGTACTTCAGTGGCCTTAAGAAAATTTCTTTAGTCTGGTAGTCACTTCTGAATACCTGCTCTTCCACATTTAAATGTCCCTTTTTTAAAAAAAGAACTTGAAGAGTGGGAGAGGGAAAAAGTAATTTGACTGAGATGGACTTCAAGGATGCAGTACTTTCGTTAGTTCAGTGATTCCAAAACCGCTGTTTCACTTTCCTCCTTTTAACGTCTAAAATAACGGCATGTACTCCTGAAATCCTAACAAAAGGTTTTTTCTTCTACAGTATCCTCTCCAACATTCAAGAAGTCCATCAGAACATGGGCTACTGCCCACAGTTTGATGCTGTTAATGAACTGCTGACGGGGCGAGAGCACTTGGAGTTCTTTGCACTCCTGAGAGGTGTTCCAGAGAAAGAAGTCTGCAAGGTAAATAAAACACCAAAGGACCCTCCCCAGTGACCAATTTGCAAGTTCTTGTGTGCACCCTCACTGCAGGACATATAATGCCATGATGTGAAGGTGTTGAAGGTACTGTATGGTGAAATCTGCCTCCCTTTCCTTCAGGGCAACACAAAAGTTGTGATGTTTTCTCAGTGTTGCCTAGAAAAGTGTACTAAATGGAAGGGCAGGTAACTTGGGTCCTGCATTCTCATCATGGAAGCTATTCTCCACTGAATGACTTTCTTTAAGAATTTAAGGGCTGTGGAGCTGCAGATTCAAACAGTAGCTGGATCCCTTTCCCATCTTAGTCTGCAGGGCAACAATGCCTGCCTACTTGCACCATCAGGGCTACTCCTGAATAACAAACAGATCCCATCTGTCTGAAGGGCTAAGATGCACCACAGTGGGATTCCTGTGTGTCAGTAGTGACCACATCCCTGCTGTAAGCCCACAGGAGTAGGAAATATCTCTGAAGCTGGTGCTGCTAAGAGCACTAGACCAGTGGATAATGCGGCTCAGCTGGTGTTAAACTCATAACTCACTGGCTGATAAACTGCAGCCATTTGACTTTTCAGGCCTCCCAGGGGCGGGATTGCACATATCCTGCTCTAGAGGTGAACAGGGTGTTTCAAAACCCGTATCGGTGCTCATCATGTCCCCGGATGAATGGCCCTTCTGAAAACTGCTTCCAAAGCCAGAGCTCATAAGGAAAATCTCCCTGTGTGGATGGTGATTCAAGAGGGTGTTGTGCTGTCTGTCGCAGGTTGGTGAGTGGGCAATTCGGAAGCTGGGCCTTGTGAAATACGGAGAGAAATACGCCGGGAATTACAGTGGAGGGAACAGACGCAAGCTCTCCACGGCCATTGCCCTCATTGGAGGGCCACCCGTGGTGTTCCTGGTGAGTCTGCAACCTTTGCTCAACAGAATAGAAATACCAGGTTCGACTAATGTTTAAATACATCATTAGTCATTTAAATATGAGCAAATAGCACATGGAAATAAATATTCCCTGTTTAGGTGCAAGCCATAAAGTGCCTCCGGGCTTCTGTTTCTGGAAAATCACTGTGAAGTGGGGGTCTCGAGCATGATGCCAAACCGTCAGCATCTTCAAGATTTCTATGCCTACAAAAAAATTACAGCCTTCCTGCTGGACATGAGCAAATCTGATTGTGTTTTTAATAATCGACTGAAAATTGGACATAAATATTTTACCGCTCTTTGGATTAAAATTCAGGACAGATATGAGAATTACTGAAGTTCATAGTGCATGAGAAAGCAGACTTTTGCTGTATTTAAACAAGCTAATTGACTTCAACTTGTTTCAGAACTGGATATTTCAGCATACTGTAACTGCAGAGTAAGCAGTACTTCTCAGTTCTGAAAAGGATGTGTTTGCTAATGTAAAATCTGGACCCTACGTTATTTTCTCATTTTAGAAAATGAGTCAAACTTGCTTATTTTCAGTGCTTCCAGTATGCTTAAGGAGAATGGACAGATCATTTCAAAGACGAGGTGTTTGCCAATGGAATGTAGCAGCATAACCTGTTTTTTTTGGGTACACATTTTGCAGGATGAGCCCACAACAGGGATGGATCCCAAAGCACGCCGTTTTTTGTGGAACTGCGCTCTGAGCGTAATCAAGGAGGGGAGATCGGTGGTGCTCACATCTCACAGGTAGGTAGCGGCCCACTTGTGTCGTACCCTGGCTTTTGCCTCTGCCAGGGCTGGATGCCAAGCTCAGCCTGGCTGCTCTGCCCTCCACTGCTGTTTGCAGTGCCAATGAAGTTACTTTTTCCTGCAGCATGGAAGAATGTGAAGCCCTGTGCACTCGAATGGCGATAATGGTCAACGGGCGATTCAGGTGCCTGGGCAGTGTCCAGCATCTAAAGAACAGGTAGCTCTTTTCTTTTCACTTGCACCACAGAGTTGTCTGTGCTTTTAGGGAGATACAGTCAGGCTTAATTCCTCATGCAGCATTCCAGTTGCTATTCCACCTGTGGGAAATGCTGATGGATTTTTAAGCTGCGCTTGTATTTCTGAAGCACTTAAGTCTCGTGCTGGCGTTCTTGTTTGCAGGTTTGGAGATGGTTACACCATAGTGGTGAGAATTGCAGGGGCAAACCCAGACCTGAAGCCTGTTGAGGAGTTCTTTGGGCATGCCTTCCCTGGAAGTGTCCTGAAGGAAAAGCATCGGAATATGCTGCAGTACCAGCTTCCTTCTTCACCATCCTCCCTGGCCAAAATATTCAGTATTCTCTCCCAGAACAAAAAGAGACTCCACATAGAAGACTACTCCGTTTCTCAGACAACACTTGACCAAGTAAGTTTTTAGTAGCCCGGATGCCAAAAGCTTTTTTGTGCAGATGTAGGAATAAATCCACTAATTTACTGGACCTTTCTTTGTTAACAAAGTAGAGTACTGAATCCCAGGACTACCTCAGGATGCCCAGTGTTTAAATGCCCTGAATTAATGAGAATCCAGGGTGGTATGTGACATGCTCTTTTTTTCTTGCAGGTATTTGTAAATTTTGCTAAGGACCAAAGTGACGACGACCATACCAAGGACCTGTCATTGCACAAAAACCAGACTGTGGTAGACATTGCAATCCTTAATTCCTTCCTGCAAGATGAGAAGGTAAAAGAAAGTTGTGTGTGAGCCAATTTCATCAAAGAAATGATGAGCAGAATGCAAACTTCCTTTCCCTGGGATAGGATACTCCCAAAGAAGAAGCTAGAGGAAAAGAAACTGGACACTCTACTGATAACCATTCAATGCAATGCAATTCAATGCAATGAAAACAATTCCTTTACAGGGGCAGCGCCTCATGGAGTCGTCTTGTACTGTTCTCAAGTGAAAGACTTGAACTTAGCTCCTTACAGTATAACTCTGAAGCTGTGGTAAAGCACCCACTAGATGCTGTGGGCTTTAAACCATACTGTATCTTGTTCTGTACAGTATGTTTTTCTTAGGGTTGCTAAAATAATTCACTGAGGAATCAGGGCCAGTGGTTATTTACAGGTATTTTAGACATGCATGTTTTAGTTTTTAGAACATTCATGTCAGGAGTGGGAATTTGCTGGTGCTACATCCATTGCTGGCAATGAATGTACCAGAACAGTCAGTGGCAAGAAAAGTCACCACCAGTGTTGTAGCCTTAGGCTGAGAAAACTTACCTGACCAGCTGCTTTTTCTAGACTGGTGTAGATCAGTAGTGACAAATCTGAGGCCACAAAGCAGTACTGTGGAGGTGGGATGGCAAGAGACGGGCCATCGTGACCGTGTATCTTCATCAGCAAGTTGCGATACGCAGAACTGTGTACCCTCCAAATGCATACGATTGTCCCACCAGCATCACAATCAGTAACACTCTCTGATTAGGTATTCGTGTAGTTAAGTACTCTACTGCTCCTTTGAGGTACTGCAGCAGCTGCATGAATATCCAGTGGGAGGAAGTGGGTGAGAAGCAGACCTAGGGGTTTGGACCACAGCAGCGAACTCAGTAGTTGTACAAGCTGCTAATGATTGCCAAGAGCAAATTTTAAGTCGTGAGCTGTCACTCAGATTTGTAGTATCTGCTCTTTAACCCCTGCTTTGCTCCAGAAAGGTACCCATCATCTGAAATTACTGCTTAGCACAAGCATGTTGTCATTTCTGGCTTTGCCAGATAAAAACTAGACATGAGATGTAGATTTTTTTTTTTTAACAGTATTATTTATGACTTTAAATATGTAGGTAGCATAACTAGGGATTGAAAACGCTTTCAGTTGATCTTTGTAGCCACAGTATTTCTTCACATTATGCCTCAATGTTATGCTCTCTTTCTATCCATTTGGTGGATAGCTGCATTCATGATCTGACCAGGATCCAGATTCTAGCAATCAGCTGCTATCTGCAATTACTGCAAATTGTTCACCTAAAATTTTCCTGTTTGGAAACTGGTATAACATTAATGTGTAAGTTTCTTTTTGTGTTGTGCAGTGTAGTTTCAGTCATTAGGTGATCCCTAACTGGAGAATACACTCATTATACATGTGACAACTGCTTCATTAAAAATCCCCTTGGAGAACAAGATAGTAGCACTGCAGTTCATCAGTCAATTTTTCAAGTTTTACAAGGCCAGAATAATATTAGAGGGGAAATTACGTAGTAAGAACAACCAATTCTTGTTCACATTGTACAACAGTCATGGGAGAGTATGCTCTCAGGGCCCCTCTGTCTTGCTTTCACATTCAGAAATGGGTTCGGTAACGTGGTTTGAACTTAAGTGCAGTTCCTGGGCTATTCCTTTGTCATGTCTCTGCCTTAAACACCCACACAGTTTCTGCACTAGTTCTTGATGCTACTCCATGAATGAATCATGGACCGTTTTCTTCTGTGAATGTCCATAGCAGCCCAGCAAACAGTGAAGAGGCTGGCATGAGCCTGAAGAAGGTTGACGACCTATTTCCAAGTACACTTGGTAACAATGACCAACTCAGCATTTTTGAAACACAGTTAAACCCAGTTCCCAGTCCCTCCATGTCCTGTCTTGACATAAAGTTAGAGCTTACTCCAGGCTCTGCAGAAGTGCCTTTCTCATACCTTTTTTTTTCTTTTTTTTTTTAATCTGTGTAATACATTGCTAAGGGGATTGTGAAAGGAGTGTAAAGGGGATCGGTAATACCTCACTTAAAACGTACTTTGTTATTACCTTTATGGCATCACTCTATAGGGATGAGTACAGGGTGGTGAAGACATCAGACTTCCAGCTGCAGAAGCAGCTGAGCTACAGCCATTTCTGGGTAACAGGCTGCAATTATGTTGCAGTATCATTGAAACAAGTAGCATATACTGGATGCTTATCACTGCTAAAAATCACTGTTGTAAATCAGCATCAAGTCTCCGAAGTGAAGGGCTTAAGTTCTGCACTGCACCAAACTAGTGCATGTAGGACTAGAACGAGTTCTAGGAGGATTCAGATTTGGTCCTGAAAGGGCTGTGGTTTGCTCTTGGTAGCTGCTCATCTAAATTATTAATTTATCAGGAAACAACACTTATATCATCATCATCATCCTCTTTCCTTCGCCAGACAAAAATATTCTTGATTCCTGTTGCCCTGTGATTGTCATGCTTAAAGGGTCTGCTATCTGTGATGAAACGTTATAGTAAATGTGGATATTAATCAAATTATTTCACAGCTCTGATCTGCCTTGTTTGTACTGAACAGACAGCATAATGCAACAGTGGCGTGAAGATTTGTCATGGAGTAAGTTCAGAGAGCCACTAATTTACTCGTTCGAGTATGTGTTGGGGAAAAATCACTCTAGAGACACACGCAGTATATGAACCACTCTTGATAATGAAACTGCACTGAGGTGTTAACTTATTTTAAACTTCAGTACTATTGACATGTTGCATCCCTCTTTGTAGTACATTTGTATTTCAGTAAGGAGTTGTTGGATTTTCCCCTTGGTTAAACCACCACTTTGTGCTTATCTTTCCCTCCTGAATTATAGTTGGCCCTTCGTTCCAAGCACTTTATGCTATCTGTAATGGGATCTATTTTTGCACTGGAATATCTGTTGACTTTGCAAAAATCTAGAGAGATTTCACAACTGAAATTTCTAAGTTAAATCCTTAATGGACATTTTCATTAAAAGCAAAAAAAAAAAAAGTATATATATTTGTATTTGCTAATATCTGTTATGTGAAGTATTAAAAGGCACTCTGCCTTGTATTAAGTAAAAAATAAAGCTGTTTTAGCACCACTGGTCTTCACAAGTGTCATTTTTGCATTTGTTCTTTTGTGGAGCACAGAAGCTTTTGTTTTGCTTGGTTTTGTTTTGAACTTTGATGCGTAACATTCGAGTATCTCTACAACTTAGCATGGAGTACGTACTATTCAGGGAAGCAAGGTGGTACAAGATTTGAAAGGTAAGTGCTACTTTAAGCTTCCAAAGTTAATAAATAAAGAGATCTCTAGCAAGTCATGAAAACAGTGTTTTCAAACAGTGTTTGGTTTATTTGTCAAATCCAGCTGCAGAGCATAACAAACTTCTCTGGATGTTTAAATCCCAGCTCAAGCACCTGTCTCCGAATTTTCTTTACAGAGACTTAAGTTGTACTTTGGACATAAGCATAATTGCCTGTGGCTGTTTTTTAGCGCTTCCTATGAGATCTTAATGCACTTTAAGCAAGCAATAATCATTAGGCAAACTGCACAAAAGATACCTCAGTAGAGAAATTAAATCAACTGCTTGTTGCAGGTCTGTGATTAATGTGTGGAATAGCCTCCCAAGTGCTCTGCAATTTATAGTTAGTACCTATAAATTGCAGAAGAGGGTGCTCCACACCACCTGACCAGCTCCACTGTAGCACCCAAGTCCAACTCCAGCTACATTAATGGTTTTCTTTGCTCAGGATTAATACAGAGTATCCCCATGAGATGTCTGATTAAAACATAACTGGCTAAGATATATGTGGGAGCATCCCTTCTTAAACCAGTATGCAATAACCACAATGTGATAAATTATAAGAAGCACCAAAGTATGTTATCAAAATGATACCATCCCCAACTGCAGTGTTGTAAAAGAACACTTAGTAGGGATCTTGCTATTCTAAAAAGTGTTAAGAACTTAGGAGTTAACATTAAAGATGGGTGAAGAGTGGTTCATGTCATATGTGATACGGCTCAAGTTCTTTTTCCTGGAGATGTAGGAACAACATCATAAACTTCTTTTTAACAACTGCTAGCAGGGTGCTGATTGACATTGCTAGTGATCAGCATTTTGCATCCATTTTTGATCAACTGAAGAACAGCTCAGTTCACGAGGGTATGGGAAACCATGTCACCCTCTGACAGCACTTCCATCTTGTCTCTTTTGCCATCAGTCACATCCTTTACAAGAAAGTTATTTCAGCGGTGAGCACGGCACAGGAATCAGAAGTGCATTTTGCTGGGACTCCAAGAACCTGACACTGTCGCGCACTGAAATTAAATGCGTACTTAATTAAGACATGACTTCCAGTGAGAAATAATACTTTTCTCAGCATGCATGCAGGTAACACAAGTGAGTTCTCTGGATCAATCATCCCTTACCAGCTGCTACGACTCTGGCATCTTCATGGGCACTGTGTCTTCCCGCTGCCCGGTGATCTGGGCTCTCGTTCCACCATAACACATGGACTGAGAAAGTACAAACAAATGCAAGTTATGCTGCAATACATCATGCACTGTAAGTCCTAGAAATCTGCCTTCAGCTGTTAAAAGCCTTGCAGTTAGCAGAAAGAATTCTCCAGGCAAGTCAGAGGTGGGGTGATACTTTACTGAGCCTTTACATGGTTTAATATCAAATCTGAGAGACTTTTAAGATTGTGGCAATGAGCTTAAGCCTGTTAACCCAACAAACAAAGCTGGGTTCAAGGACTGTTTACAGGACTTTCGTGATCCACACCAATGTTTTCAGCAAGCTGCCCAATCCTGATCCAGGACCAGGGCTTGCCCCTCATCCTCTGCCCCTTCCCCTGCCAAAGTCTGTATCAGAAACTGAGTAGTACCTCTGTTAAGTAATCCATATTCTGTATGGAAAACACCAATCAGCTTGGTATAGCCTGTGTTGATGTGAGCATTGATTGCAGCTCGAAATGCTTCACCCCACAATGCTGGCCCCCCAGGCTTCATCTGGAAAGTAACCCATTCATATACCCCTAGAAGAGAAGGCAAACACCACCACCACAGGGAAGGAAATACAAATTAATGTCAGTTCTGGAACTGTCATGGCCATGATGTATTTATTGTGAAATCAGTACTGCATTTCCCTGCCATTTGGGGTCAGCAGGAAACTGCCCATTCGTGCCAGCACCCCGTGCAAATTTTCAGTATTGCCTGGAAATTTTGAGAGATTCAGACTACTTTGCAGAAACAACTACTTTGCAGAAATCACTGCTTTGTGATTTCTGCAAAGTAGTCTGAATCTCCCAAAATTTGGGAGGGATCTGGGTGGCTGCTTGAGCGATTCAAGGTGGTCTTTTCTAAAGCTGGTGATATTTTCTGGTATTGAAGTGGTTTATGACATTACAAAATCCACTGGCTCCTGGAATTTGGTCACAGCAAGGTCTGAAGGCACAACCAACACACTAGGACTAGGTTTAGCATCTCTGCTCTGCCAAACAATCTCCGTTATTTGTAGAGAAACGGCATAATTTACCATAAAACTCCAGTCCTGCTGAAAGTTACCTGTCTTCTTTCCATTCAGGTAGTTACTTCAGATCACAGTTCCTGACACTGTAATAGAAAGCCAGACACTTGCTCCATGTCTGGTCTCTTTCTCCAGCAATGGGCTGGAGATGGACTACAACAGGAACAGTGTCTGAAAAGTCGACTCTCCAGATTTAGGAGAAAACTGGACTACTTTCAAATTCAACTATAACAGCATAAAATTCAGAATCCTGGGGAAATAAAGAATCTAGATTACTGGATGTAGGCACGTGCTGAGGGCTGTAGAAAGGCCTGTTCCCTGTCACTTCATGCAACAAATTCTACAAATGTTCACAAACTGGGGAATGGTCAATACTATTAACATCGCTTTTGCTACAGAGAGAGTTAAAATACATAAGGACAGGGCTTTCTTACAGTCATAGGTTAGGTGTCAAAGTATGGTTGACTTGCGCGTACCTTTAAAAAGTAGGGAATTTATTTTAAACTATTATGCAAGAGAATCAAAACAATCAGTGACAAAGCAAATTGATAAAAGAGAAGAATCTCTGTGAAAGAGAGCAATCGTTATCCCCAGTATCTCCAGGAAATCCCCTCTCACTGATGGATAGACGAAGGAAGTGTGGGACAACTGCTCTGACCACTACTATGGCACTGCCATTTTGCACATCCATTTAGCAATTCACAACCCTGACCATTAACATTAACCTTAATGAGCAAGGCTCTAGTCAGTTCTTGATGTAAACTAGTGTAAAACCCTTCTTAAAAACTGTCCCTTGTCTGTGTTATGTCACCTTTTTCACATGGGTGCACCTACATGCATTTGTTACATAAGGGGTTATAAAACCATGCAATAGCTGGTTTAAACTTTAAACCATTTTTTGTTACTATCGGTAACTTTAACCACCAGAAGAAAAGATAAGCTCACCCCCTTCTTTTGGAGGCTTTCCAAGTTGACACCAAGGTACCAGATAAGCGACCTCATTGTGCTGCTTCTCTATCAAGGGGAGAGCTGCAGATATAAATTTTCCCTGCCACTCTTTGTCTTGGGCCAGCGCTTGCCGGACTGCTGTTCTGTGGGCAAAATTATCTGTAAGAAAGCAAAAAAAAAAAAAAAAAAAAAACCTAGAAAAAAATGCATTCAATGTCACGTTACACTCAATCAAAATGTGTAATTACAAGAAGGCAAGCTGTCACTTATCTAATTTTGAAACTGGTATTTTTAAACAGAATATTAGCTTGAAGCAGATGTGGTAAGTTTCCTTTAAATTCTGCTTGACATCTCAGACCAAAATGGTTTCAAGCCAAATGAAATTTTCCAGGAAAGTCTGCAACACAGTTAAAACCCGTTAACCAATTTTACAGTTAAAGAACATTTACATATGGCATCCACAGGGGCTACTGGATGTGGCGACAGTTACCATGGATAAGTAGATTTGGAGACAGCACAGTGGATAAGGAAGTGAAGTGGAAAAAAAAAATTCAGGACAAATAATAGCCTACCAAGAAAAAAGATTAATAAAAGTATGTGTTTTGGCTTATATAAAGTGACATTAAAAGGGTAGAAGCAATGTTTGTGTCTTCAGCTACATAAAAAGCTGTTAAATCTCCAAAAGCTAAACCTTTTCTTCTTTTTTTCTTAATTAAAACCAAAACTACTTTTAGAGTGTCTGAATTTCAACTGGTTAGTCTGCTGTGGCATCTTAAGCAACATACTTATGCAGACAGCTTCCAATATTATGCAAGAAAAATCCAGAATTTGAAAAGGGGAAGAACCTTAATAAATATCAGTATCTTGAGACTAAGAAGTAAATATACCAATTACTTTTAACTACTAAAAAGGTATAAGCAGGGGTCTGATGAACCAAGGAGAAAGGATGTTGTAACTTACAGATGTAAAACACTTAGGAAACAAATAAAAAGTACAGGATTTTCCTTTGTTTTGCATTTTAAAAGTTTCTCACAGATTATTTTTTAAATTTAGAAATAATAACAATAACGAAGGCTAAAGGGCTGAGAGATGCATGGCCCTCTCTGGAAGAAAGGGGAGACATGGTTGCCTGGGTCATCAAAAAGAACTGAGGTACTCAGTGACCTTTTTTTGCCTTGGCTCCAGCCAGACCACCCAAGTCACAGAAGGCAAAGGCAAGGACTGGGAGAACAAAGAACCACCCACTGTAGGAAAAGATCAGGTTTGAGACCATTTAAGGAACCTGAAGGTGCACAAGCCCATGGGACTCAATAAGATACATCTGTGGGTTCTGAGGGGACTGGCAGCAGATATCATATCCATCATATCTGAGAAGTTATGGCAGGCCATTCTTAAAAAGGGACATAAGGAAGACCTGCCAAACTACAGGCTGGTCAGTCTCATTCATCTCTGTGCCTGGTAAGGCCATGGAGCAGATCCTTCCTGAAACTACGCTAAGGGACATGGAAAACAAGGTGAGTGGTGACAGCCAGCATGGTTTCACTAGAGGCAAATAATGCCTGACAAACTTGGTGTTTGGCCTTCTGTCAGAGACTTACAGCATTAGGGGATGAGGGAACAGTGACTGACACCATCTACCTGGACTTGTGCAAAGCATTTTACACCGTCCCATACAACACCCTACTCTCCAAACTGTAGAGGCACGGATTTGATGGACAGACCACTCAGTGGATAAGGAATTGGCTGGACTGTTGCATTCAAAGACCTGCAATCAACAGCTCAATGTCCAAGTGGTACCCCTCAGGGCTCAGTACTGGGACCAGTGCTGTTTACATCTTTGCCACAGACAGAGAATTGAGTGCACCCTCAGCAAATCTGCTGATTCTGTGTAGTGCAGTCAACATACTGGAGGGAAAGGATGCCAAACAGGGACCTGGACAGGCTTTAAAGCAAACCTCATGAAATCCAACAAGGCAAAGTGCAAGGCCACACAAGTGGGTTAAAGCAATCCCAATTACAGTATCAGGCCAGGATTGAGAGCAACTCTGAGGAGGACTTGGGGGTGCTAGTGGGTGAGAAATTCAACGTGAATGTGCACTTGCAGCCCAGGAAGCCAATCTCTCACATTCTGGGCTCCAGCAAAAGCAGCATGGCCAGCAGTGATTCTGCCCCCGGCATAAGAGGGATATGGACCTGTTGGAGAAAGTCCAGAGGAGGAGGCCAGAAAAATGATCCAAGCGCTGAAACACCTATCCAGCCTGCAGAAGAGGAGGCTCCAGAGACACCTTAGAGCAGCTTTCCAGTACCTGAAGGGAGCCTACAAGACAGCTGGAGGGGGACTTTTAACAAGGGCATGGAGTGACAGAACAAGAGGAAACGGCTTTAAACTGAAAAAGGGTAGATTTAGAATCATAGAATGGTTTGGGTTGGAAGGGATCTTAAAGATCATCTAATTCCAACTCCCCTGTCATAGGCAGGGACACCTTTCATTAGACCAGGTTGCTCAGAGCTCCATCCAACCTGGCCTTGAAAACCAAGGGCAAAATTTAGATTAGATATAATGAAGAAATTCTTCACTCTGAGAGTGGTGAGACACTGAAACAGGTTGCCCAGAGAAGCTGTGGATGCCCCATCCCTGGAAGTGTTCAAGGCCAGGTGGGATGGGGTCCTGAGCAATGCAGTTGAGAGAAAGGTGTCCCTGCTGATGGCAGGGAGGTTGGAACTACATGATCTTCAAGGTCCTCTCTAATCCAAACCATTCTATGAGTCTGTGATTCATCCTTCCAAAACAAGAGGCAATTCTTTACTGTCACCAGGTACTGTGAACACGCTGGACTTCAATGAGCACACTGCCTCAACATGCAGATATACCCTGGACTGCAGCTGGTATACAAGGAAATGACACCAGCGTGCCTTCCCACCTCTCCATTATCCAGGTACCAACTTCCTTTGGTCTCCACAAAAAGCACAGGCAGTATACTTAGTTTCCAGTGGAACTGTAGCTTTTCTTGGCTTACCTGCACCTTCCATGTCAGCACCAACTCCAGAATAAAAAACAACATAAAAAAGCTGTTTACACTGCAAAAAGCCTACTGCTACCAAGGCTAAAGCTGCAAGAAAACACTTTGTGGGCTGGAGAAGTCAGAACTGGTGGGTTGACTTCCTACCTCAGCACAGGCCCACTGCAGAAGGAGTTTAAGCATGCAAACTGTGTGCTCACTGTTTTAATGAAGCTAAAATGTGAGAACAATTACACTGAGCAAAAATTTGTGAACAATTATACACATATACAAACACACACAGACTGCATATATGTGCATATTTTCTTTTTTACTGTTCATTTTGAAATTCTGAGAGCATTTGTGGAGCCAGCTGTAAGTTAAAAATATTTGCCATGAGCAAAACACTCTACCATTCTTCCTCTATTTTAACTGTTCTGAGCAGAGACTGCTGCTTAAGAACATTTCTAACCCTCTAGTCCCAACATGTCAAAGTTGTCCTGACAGGCTCTGAAGTTGTTCTTTTCACTAATCAGTACAGGAGCGATTTCTGGGGGGCACCTTCTCACAGTAAGAGGAACAAATACAAGCCAGGTAAGCATCCCCCTCACCTTCTGGGCTATGAGAGAGGGAACACACAGAGAGCAGAGCAGTGCAAAGGGTTGCTGGTCATACCGTACTTCCAAATGTGGAACACCCTATTCAGTCCTCCCAGCTCCGTGTACCAGAACCCCACCAGCTCGGAGTGAGCTGTGCGAAAGTGAAAGTACTTGTTGACCATCTCCATAAACTCCTTCATCTTCGAGGGCTTAATGTCATATGTGCGAAATTCGTAGAAAACGCTGCTGTCTTGTCTGGGCCCTGTAGCAAGGAGTACCTGAAGGAAAACAGCCAGAAAAATAGGTAAAACTAATTCTCAAGCCAGAAAGTTGTCTTTTAATTTTTTTTTTTTTAATTAGTGAGATGCTATAGAAGGATTTTTTTACTGCAGGCTGGGAGAGGGGTACTTACTTCATGATGTCCAATTCCAAAAAGTTTCTTGTGACATTTTTCTTTGGAAATAGTTCCCATGTCCATTAATTGCTGCCCTTCCTTTCAGCAGTGCAACAGACTGTGATGTGTCTTTTATTTGTTGCACTCAATTGTTTTATTATTAGCTCATAACAAAGCAGCGTTTTCCTTCTCTCAATCCCTTCCTCAGGAAATCAGCAGCAAAGAGTCAAAGCAATAAAAAGATATTTGACTAAACACATTATTCAAAAGCAAGGCTGCCGAGACGCCACCAAAGCAGAAGCAACATCAACGTCTGCCTTTGCTGCCCTTACCTAACCAACTCACACCACTGCACTGTGTTTTCTAGTTACAATCTTATATCAGTATTAGCAAATTACATATTGCTGGCAAAAGAAAGAAAAACATGCCAACACTCGGGAAAAGAGTGCTCCCCTTCCAACACAAGATTTATTTCTTAAGTCTGCATCCTAGCCTCTTACTGGCTGCTTCCCAGGGGCTGGTCAAGAACACTTGTTCTATTCATGTAACATAAAATACTTTGGAGGTCCCAGACTAAGCGTATTTTTGCAACTGTCTCAATAACCTGGAATGTGCTACTCACCTCTGAAATAAAACTTGAAAAAAAGAAGGCCAAAACACACCTCTGGCCTTAGCCCATATTTGCACTGAGGCGATTGCAGGATGGATTTTGGGCATGTCTTATTTCATGAGCATCTGCAGGTATTCATACCATACAGCTCAAGCCAGGGAACAGAACCATATAGGTTGGAAATGACCTCTAGGATACCTGTACCTACCATTAACCCAAGTGTGCCATGTCCCCCACTAAACCACATCCTCAAGTTGCATGCCCACTTGTTTTTTGAAAACTTCCAGGGATGGTGGAAACCCTTCCCTGGGTAGCCTGTTCCAGTGCTTTACAACCCTTACAGTGAAGAAATTTTTTCTAACGTCCAATCTAAACACCCCCTGGCACAACCACTTCCTCACATCCTGTCACTTGTTACCTGGGAGAAGAGCCCAACCCTCACCTGGCTACACTCCCCTGTCAGGTAGTTGAATACAGATGGCCAAGACCAAAGGTTCTTGTTCCCCAGTGGCATGACACATGCAGCATGACACATTTACCACTGCCCTACCAAGTGAATCAGCTTCAGGAAAACTGGTTCCCGCGTGTCACAACTCCTCGGAGCGATTATAAACTCCCGTGGGATCCCGACCGAGTGGTGAGCCTGCTGCAGCGACCCACCCCACGCTGGATTTCTGCAGGAGAAGAGATGCCCTGATGCTTTCTGCCACTCAAGCAGATACTGGGAGGCTGCAGGAGCACTTCTGTCCAGAGAAGGGCCATGAAGCTGGTGAAGGTCCCGTGGGGAGCAGCTGAGGGAGCTGGGGGTGTTCAGCCAGGAGAAGGGGCAGCTCGGGGGAGACCTCATCACTCTCTACAATCCCCTGAGAGGGGGCTACAGCCAGGCTGGCCTCTTCTCCCAGGCAACCAGCGACAGGACAAGACGACATAAGCTGTGCCAGGGGAGGTTTAGGTTGGACATTAGGAAGAAGTTCTTCACGGAAAAGGTGATTAGACATTGGAATGGGCTGCCCAGGGGAGGTGGTGGAGCCACCGGGTCCCCGGAGATGTTTAAGGAAAGACCGGACGCGGCACTCGGTCTGCCTGGCCTGAACGATCGTGTTCGATCGCAGCCTGGGCTCGATTACCTCACAGGCCTTTTTTTTTTTTTTTTTTCCCGACTTAAAATGACTCCGATCCTCCCGCCCAAACGACGCGCCGCAGTCGGCCCTAGTGGATGTCGCGACAACGACAGGGCGGGACCCGCCCCCCCCGGCACACCACAACACACACCACAACACATACCACAACACACACCACAACACACACCACAACACACACACCCCACCCCCGAGGCCCCACGCCCACCCTGTCCCCGCTCCCCCGGCGGCGCCCCCGCCGCTACCTGCGGGCCGGCCCGGGCCTGGGCCAGGCGGGCGGCGGCGGCGAGGGGCCGGCGGAGCATGGCCGGGAACGCCATGGCGGACGCGGCGGGTGCAGCGAACCGGGCAGGGCAGAACTCAAGGGACTCGCCGCCTCCCGGGGGCGGAGGGGCCGGGCGGGGGCGGCCCCGGGGCGGGCCGATGGAGCCTCCCCGGGGCGGGGCGGCCGCGGGCAGCGCCTCAGCCGCCCAGCCGCCCCTCACGGATCGTGAGCGGCGAAGGCGCAGCGCAGGGGAGCCGCTCGTACAAATTGGCAGGCATCGGTGCCTTAAATGTGGTGTCTGTGCCTCTCCCCGTGCTCCTGAATGCAATCGGAAGTATCCTGACTGCTCGAGGAGAGCTGAGGCTCTTTGTCCCCCACAGGCCGCGCTGGGACAAGTCACTCTCAGGAAATCACGCGTCCCTCCCCGCCGTCCGGCATCAAACTTCAGACTGATCGGACTGATCCTCCTTTGCAGGCTCAGACTCCGAACTGTGCAGACACAAACTCTCCACCTCTGTAAGAAAGCCCCGAGGCGTTCCTCTGTGGCATCCCTTTGGGTAGATCCAGGGGTGCACAGCACCAAGCACTGTCACCCCATTTACAGCCCTGTGCCGGAGTGTGTATTTCCTCCTGCCACACCAAGGGGTGGGATTTTGTGATGGATGAGACTGTGTGTCTTTGCAGAGATAGTTATTGGCTAAGGCCAATGTAAAGGTAAAATTTCTTCTGGTGTCAGTGCAGTCTGCAGTCTCCAGTGGGAGGCAAATCAGCTCCTAGAAAAGGGTGATTTACGCAAGACTACCTAAACTAACAAGGCATCTTTTATGATTCCTCATAGTAGGGGCAGCACATACCTTCCTCCACACCACATAATTGATTTTGAGGGTCTCTGCGTGGAATTTAAATGTGAAGAGGAAAATTATGAATTCATGCCTTTCAAGCTTTCGTGCTTTTTCCCACAATGGACAACTTTTCTGCTTGTTAAAGAAAAATTCAGGAAGAAAGACTGTCTTTCCATTAAAGCAAGATAGAAAGAGATGTAACAAACAAATTAAAATAATAGTGTGGAAAGAATGAAGCATCTAAACTGCATATGTCATGTTATTTTGCAAATGGTTACATTTGTTATAGTGGCAGGAATCATTCACATAGTTTTTCACAGCAGAATCACAGAATCACATGTAGTATGATTATGGATGCAGTTGCTGCTGGTTTAAAATTGGCTTAACATGGAGTTTTTCTTCCCTTATGAGCAAATTGTATTTTGGCTGAAAGCAGGGAATGAGACAGCATTCTCCATTTAAGGTTCTCCATTTTTTATCTTATTGTATGGGTGCAGTAATGCTCTTCATAAAGATGCTATATCGGAATAGTCCTTCACATTTGTAAACTATTTTATTTTTATTGCTTGAACATTTTCTGTGTTTGCTTTCTCGTCACTAATGACCACACAAGCCAGGATTTGAATTCAGTAGTCATAAAAAGCAGGTTTTATTCTTGCTAACCTGAATAGCCAAGAAGCAGCTTTGATTTTGTCTTTACTTTTGTGTAGTCAGGGAATAGAAAGGTGAACATGACTTTCAGCAAAACAGTTCAAGACAGCACAGAGCTAAAGTGTCCAAAACTGCACTGGATTTCCATGAAGGCCTGAAATGATTCCCTGAAACAATCCAGCAAATTACTTTATAGAGCAAGTAAATTTGAGAGAACTGCAGTTCAGGAAGTGGCTAAGATAAAATTTGTTGAGCAGAACATTCTTTCAGCTCTGCTATTTTGCCTGGAACTTGGGTTCACTTTTACTTCCTGGTATTTTCTCATTCATGTTCTTCTAGAGGTCTAGGGGTATCTCTGTCTTTCCACGTGTATGTGGCAGAGAGTGGTGAAGTGAGAGGATTGTACCTCCAATTCTTGCCTGCCAGTCTAAGGTCTGTCTACCAACACACAGAATGGTGAACAGGAGCTGTGCTTTATACACAACTCACTGGTACTGAACATCTGGGAATGGCAGTGTTGATCTTGTAGAAGAACTCATTGAGAGTAGTATCTGTTACAAATGCTTTTTGATGGGAAGCTTTTATTTTGGTACTGAAGTGATGAATCATATGAAATTTTCAATTTATGTAGCTGAGACTGGCAGAGCTGTCCAAGTACAAGTTATCTATTAAAAAGTGTTCTTACTGTTGGAAGCCAAAGCTCCATGGAGGCAAAATGCAAGAAGGTGATTTGTGTGCATTAGTCCATTTATGTGTTGTACTCCCTGCATGAAACCTTTTCATCCATTCTCATTTTCCCACGGAACAGGAAACACTTTTAATCTCATCTGCATGTGTCTTGTTAATGTGGGCAAGCCTGGAGAGGGTTTTTTTTAATTGCTTTATACTCTATGTGAGATGGTGATAATGAAAGGAAGGCAACCATCTGTACCAGAAGGTTTAATGCTTTCAAAAGCAGCTTAAACTTCCTTTGTCGTATTTGCTTAAACACAGAGACAGTGACTCAGAGTTTTGGAAAAGGAGAAAGAACAGTACCTGTCCCTTTGCTAGGGGGATTTTCCCATTTGTGTATCCCAGCTTTTAGTTTCATACCACATGAATGATAAAACAAGGAAATTTCCTTCTATTTCTCCGTAAATCCTTTGGCTTAAATTCTTTTCTCAGAAAGGCAGTTTTCAAAAGCACAGGAGGGTGTAATTCACCACGCATTTTCTTTCAATGGCAGTAGTGTTTCCATTACACAGTGCTGTGCTGTTTATAGGCTTGAGAAAGGTGTGCAACAAGCTTGTTCAATGAAATCATTAGACACAAGCTTTCCACTGTTAGGCTTTGACAAATCTCTCATCCTGAGTTCTTCCCTTCCTCTGCCTGGTGAGCAAGCAACAAGTGGTTTCCTGCTTTGCACACAAGGCAACATTCCTGAATGTAACGCAGCCTCTTAGTATGCTCCCAGTAGGCCAGAACATGTAAATATCCTCTCGTTTCCATTCTCTCAGCTGTCCCATATGAAAATCTGGATAACAACTTCGCAAACTTGGTATTTTCTTCCCTGTTTTTCCTCGCCAGTTTGCATTCCCCATCTCCTTAAAACAATCTGCATCGTGCATAAATATTAATTGTGTAGAACTGATTAGGATGCCTACAAGGACCAGTGCCATCTCTGTGTTTACCAGTGGTAAGAATCACGTTAGTGTCCTTTGTACCTAGGGCCTGAGGACATGGTTGAACCGTAGTCATGTTCAGGTGCCCTACCAAGCAGTGAATCAACTTCAGGAAAATTGGTTCCATGTCTTTGCTCTGCTGGGGAAGGCAGCAGGAGAGAAACGTAGCACTTTATCTTAAAGGTAACACACACACACACTGAAATCATCCATTGTTTCTGTACAGTAAAATGATTTTATTCAAAAATTCTGAATTAAAAAAACCACAACTTTCCTGCCAACAGGCCAGAAATATTACAGTGTTGAAAACCTGTATAAATTGCTTATGATTATTACCTGGCCACTGTAATTGCAGTTGTTCCTCTCAAATATCTACTTGGGCTTTGTGAGTTATATTTTTAAAAGTTGAGAGTGAAATACTCCTTTTAGTCTATCCATTTTTAGTTAATTGGGCAAAAAACAAATGCTCTGCCTGCATGTTTTCACAGATGGGGTGACATAAGGTAGCTTCTGACACTGTGGATATTTAAAGCACGATTCAGCTGAGAACTGGGAAGTCAGTGCTACAAAGAGCACGGGAAAGAGACAACACGAGATGAAGGTTTACAAAAAGAAGACCTGGGTGGGTTGACTTTTTACTTCACAGGTACTAACTAAACTAGCTCAATTAACATTTTCCCTAATAAAAGTAACACTTGAAAGCATGGTGATAAACTGCCAAGATCCTCTTTCCTTAGTTAAAATTGTCTACAGGCATGTCTTATTTGCCTCTCTTTTAGGTATATGATAAGCTGTCTTCTGGAGGTGGAGAGTGAGATTTTCTCTAGGATTTAGCCAAAGTTGCACTTGTGTTCTTCTTATCCTGAATGCGGGCTCACTGCCCAGTGTGCAGGGCCAATTTACACACCAAGACAAGGTATTTCTATTTCTTTGTTCCATTTTGCACAAAGTAGGGAGCTGAATGGTAACCCACAAAAGACTGTCCCCCCCAGTCATTAAAACCTTACACTATTTATACTTTTTAACAAGCAAATAAATCACTGTTCGTTGACTACAAGTTACTTAGTTCTCTTACTAATTAGTATTCTATCTTCTGCTGGTTAAATGATTTTCTCGCTTCTCATCCTAATCAGTCTGCATGCTCAGTTGTCCTTATCTTTTGAGTTGGTAGGTTTCTTGAGTCTGTGGGCCGTGAGTCAGTGGTCACAATCTCCCTCTGCCAGAATTACCTTTTATTCAGTTGGAGCTGATTTCAGCACAGTTGCTGAGTTGGATTTTTCAGTTTCTTCCTTATCTGGAGAGCTCTGCCAAAAGTCGTCGTGGCCTGTAACTTCTGCGTTCTTTGTGTCCACTATCAGCAATACATTCTTCTCCCCAAGCTTTGTTAACTTCCCTCCAGGTCTGAGGACACTGAAACATGTCAAGCCCTAAACCTTAACAAGGCAATTCTACCAACAAATAATTTGTCTTTCTAACACTTGTACATAATTCTGAACCCATGTTTTATTGCAGAGAACTGAGTGTAAGATAGGAGCTAGATATTGCTTTAAGGCAGGCTCTAATTTCTCAAGTATGAAAGCAGGTAAAGCCAGGTGGCAGAGATCATTATTTCAGGGCCACTCCACCATTCATTGGGCAGGTATTGTCTATATTTTCTACCTGGTCTTCTACACGCAGACCTAGACATGTTTAACTTGGAGAAATCCTGGATGATTTCAGCTGAGGAACAATAGTGTGCCTCCTAACCTCCTAATCTGCCCGAGGCCTTATGTGACAGGGGAGACAAGCAAAAGTACCCATTGCATCTGATTTTTATGAAGGAAGATGCCTTATCCAACATAAGGCAGCTAACTGGGGAAAGCACCTTCTTACCTTGCAGTGCCATGCTGGGCTGAGCCAGCATGGAGAAAAGACAAGTGCAGGCCATGAGAGGGAGTGGAGGGTGGGGGAGCTGACCCTGCAGTGCCCGAAGTCGAAGGAGAGCCCTGCTGGTTTACTGTGGGACTCATCCATCTGAGAACCATCAATGCTGGTCATAGTAAGCATTTAATTTCAAGGTATTTTGTTCTTTATCTCTTTATCTGTGACCTGCTGTAGTACCAGTCATACTGCTTATGACATTGACCCACACAGCCTGCAGCCAAAGTCCCAGTGGCTGGCTGTGTTAATGAAAGAAACTCCCTGATGGCTGCCCTTGGCCTTCTTGGGGTTTGAGGCAGCAAGCTGTGCTGCTTTGCAGTTGTGAGCAAGCTCTTCTGCCATAATTCAGCTCCTGAGTTTGGGCTAAAGTCCTGGAAGATTTTTCAAAAATGAAAAGCCAAAAATAATGAATAATGAGTGAGATTTCTAAGCAAGGCTTAATAACTCCAGTAACTCACCTCTCCTAATTATCAATGCATTGCTTAGATAAACATCTCTTTCCTGTAGAAAAACAGTCTTGCTGTCCCACTTGCCTAGAAAAGTTGTTCCTTCTTCTACTCTCTGTAAATAACTTCTTTCAAGGCTTCCTTTGCCTGGAGTTGCATTGAAATGAGTACTGATAATAGGAGTCTGTTTCTGCCTTGGTTGCTCTTCCCTCAAGCTCTACAAAACTTGCTTTTCTTGGTCCTGCAAGATGAGAGGTTCCCCTGTTATACAACGCCTCTTGCCAAAATTCGAGAGGCACCGCTGGTCTTTAGGGTAAGGAGCTGCAGGTCTGTGCTAATCACACAGGGCAGATTTGCAGCACTACTCGTCAGCGACCTCTGCAGCGTCTGCCATGGCGTCAGCCCCATCTCTTGTCCTTCTGATCTGAATCCTTGTGCAACGAGCACGGCTGAGGGCTGAACTGCTTCCTCTACCTGTGAGTGAGCTATGGTTAACACGGGTTGAACGTGCTGTGCAGGGTATATCTCAGCTAAATAAACCGAGGGGTTAAGAGAATGGAGACTGGGAGCAGAACAGACAAGTTCTGCCACCGCACTCCTCAAAGCAACCCCTAGAGTGGTAGTGGGCAGAGGAGCTGTGAGGTTACACCTCAGCACTCCTGTTACCACACGGGAGTGGTTGTGGTGCCCAAATAAACTGCAGGTAGACAGATATGAATTGAGTGGACGTGCAATGTGAAGAATGTTTGCAAGTGGGCTTGGCTCACAGGGAGAGTGTAACTGACGTCAGTACCCACTGCCTCTGACAAAAAAATACAGGCTTCTTTTTCTTTGCTTACAACTACCCATGTGGGACTATTCTTTCAATAAGGAGTAAAAAGAAGCACTGCTGGTGCCTTTTAATATGCCCACACTGTTTCAGAAAATGCTCTGAAATGGTGCTCTCTGTGAATGCTTCTGCAGAGAGAGCTCTCTTAGAATTTAATATATTAAAACCAGAACAAACCAAATCCTTCTCTTTTTAAGTTAGGAAACCCATAGCTTTGTGTACAAGGCTTTGATACAGAGTCTCTTGGCTAGCACAACTAAGGGAAGGTGATTTTATAGAAGGTCCAGTCCGGAGAAAAAGTTTTATCAGTAAGTGTTAGAGTGATTCCATGCATATCTCTCCTACAGTGATACAAAAATAAAAACAACAGCCCGAAGTGGAAAGCATCCTGTTACTCATAATCAACTTGTAGGAAGAAGGAACACACCTACTGCAGAGAGAATCCTCTCAGCAGGCTCGGATGGCTTGATATCAGGAAACTTCTGAGTCACAGCAACATCAGGCAAATCAGTTTAATCATTCACTTGGAGGGGTTCAAATGTCAATACTTACAAATGGGTTTCCTGGGATTCTGAAGTCCTGCACTTTCCCATGTTTACTTGGAAGCTACTGATACCCCAGAAGTCTGATGCAGTTACTCTTGAAAAACTTTGATTTTTAAAAACACCTGGAATATTTCAGAAACAAATTTTTAAAATAACTTCCAAGAGAGGACACCTGTTCACATGGAAGACTGTCATAACAGTGAGCCCTTCCACCAGACTTTACAACATCTGCACAATCTCCAACTTCATATTACCTAGCCTATCCTGTGCTAAGTAAAGCAAGTTGTTATTTCTAGACCTGTTGTTATTTCTAGGCATGTCTGTCAAGTGAAGGAGCTGTGAACTGAGATTCAGTTTGCCCAGGATCAGACAGACTGGCAGCAGCAGAACTTGGGTTTGAATCTAAGTAGCTGTAGTAATCACTGCTCAGTTCTAATGAGAAGGTGGACTGTTGCATTTTTGCTTTATCTGGCTGGTAGGCCTGTCTCAAAACAAACAAGTTACACATGCAGCAGGACTTGCAAGTAACACTGAACAAAAGCCAGGGTTGTTTTAATTTAGAGAAGAGGCAACTCGGGGGTCATACGATCCTTATTAATGTAATTACAGGAGTGCTTCAGGAGAAAAAGGTGTAATCTGTTCTCTCTGACCACGGTGGATAAGATAAACGCAGCTGGCTGAAATTACAGGAAGGCAAATTTAGACTGTATGTTTTCCACCTCTGGAGACAGTGAAATATTTGAAAAGAGTGCACGGAAGAAGGTAGAATACCCAGGCTCAAAAATAATAGGGGTTTTTCAAATGGTGTTCATGCATTCACACAGCTGGTATGGGCTGGATTGGCACCTTTAACCTGTGACATATGGACCAGAGAGTAACAGTCCCTAAGACATACAAGGCCCATGCAGCATGCAAGGGCAGCTGAGTCCACACCCAGCAGGCATGTGGCAGATCTCTGACCCCTGCTCCAAGGGCTTATTTGACTTGTTGGGGGCAAAAATACCATTTTGTAAAACTTGATCAACACTGACCAAATGCTAAGTAATCACATCCTCCCCCTAACTAACTTATCTTGATACAAAAAAATAGGCCCTTCAACTCAAAGCAACTGAAATCTCAACCACCTTCCACACGGGACTGATCTGAACATACCCAGGATCCTTTGCCTTATCTATCCTCATCATCATTTTATCTACACACAGAACAAAAAATCACTGCTAATCACACTCAGATTCTGTGATGCTTAATGGCCTATAGCCTTTTCTTTCCTAATTAAAGAAGGTTGTGACATTTTTGACTACTTGACTTTGCAGGTTCCCCTCAGGCATCTTGTCTAAGAAAATGTCATTTTCTGGGAGAAAGTAAGTTTTATTTATACCTAAAGATTTTTACAGCTTCTGCCAAGGGTGGAGAAGGGTGAATGCCATGTCATAACTTAGCTCTGCTGTTCTTTTCCTAATTCCTTCTCTGTCTGTCATGCTAATGCAGCACCCTGGGTGTTCACCAAAGAGCTGCCCTTTGGTAACCAGGAGCTCTTCCCTCTGCCAGCAAGAAAAAAGAAAAAGAAAAAGGAAAAAAAGAAAATGAGGACTCCTCTAGTTAGGGCTGGCAGAATTTGAAAAAGACCAACTATGTTAGTGTTGAATCACCAAGAAAACTATGACCTTGTTTGCCTACTAGCAGGGCACATGAATCACAAGGAACCAATGGTAAGCAATGTTTTGTGTAGTCTCTCTTCCTACAGACTCACTCTTTTGGGCATATCTCATGCACTCATACCAGTATTTTCCATCTCCCACTTGTGTCCTGGTGGATACCTCTGGCAGGTTAAAAAAAGTGCCTGGATGAGTGGACCACTTGCCAATGCTGACTGCTGCCCCTAGGGATGTGCTTCTCCTTGTCTTTCTCTTGGAACAAACATAATAAAGTGCTGGTTTCCAATAACTTAATTTTCCCTGAGACCTCTGTCTTACTGTTTTTGAAAAAAAATTAGCCAGCTGGTTCAGAAGATTTAATGGGAAGCATACAGATGAACAAACAGCTAACATGTAGCAAGCTCTTGTTTCCTTAGAAAACTCAGATAAAACAAGAACTGTTTAATCAAATTGTTGCTGCCTGTGAGTTGGTCAAGTTATGCACTCAAGAGAAAGCCTGCACCTGAAGCAGACTGCTTGAGGAAACACACAGAGAATGTAATTTCAAACTATTTCCTTCTAGGGCATGTTTATTAGCCTCCTTGTCACGTGATTCATTGACATTTTAAAAGTTGAATATCAACTTTTAAAAAAATGCCACTTAGATTGAACTGTGAATTTTCTGGGTAAGAAGCAATGCTTTTAAAGCATCTTCTTCCACATTCTGGTTTCTCCCACAGGGTAAGAAGTACTTACATTAACAATTTTGGGTGGTCTGTGCTGTACCTTATTTTCTGCAATATGCTCTAGCCTTTGAAAGCATCCCACTGTGCTCATCTTCAGGGTGCCTTTCATTCTCCAGTCCACTCCAAGGATATGAGTTTTCCCCATAGCTGTCCAGTCTGTCACTGCAACATCATTTGAATTACACAGTTCATGCAGGGAGTTTTTGACTGGTGGCTTGTCTTGCCATCTTGGAGATTTGAGATCCATTAGTTGCAGACATAGCTGTGTGATGTGCTTACTGTGATCTCCCACACCTTTTAGGGGCTGTGATCTATAGGAAAACCCGTGCTTGTGGTGGCTGTTAAGACAGGCTGTGCCACTCTGTTCAATACCACTATCTTCCTCTGCTAGATTCATAGCCACACACTTTGCCCAAATTAAAATGCTGGAGTCTGTGCCCAACCCTTGCCAATTCTTGTAAAGTACCCCATGGATCCCAGAGGTCTTCTGGCTTTATTCAATTCAAACATGGCTTCCTAAAGAGAAAAAAAAAGGACCTAGACAATCTCTTTTTAGCTGGTTACCTCAGTGCACATAGCACAGTAAGTCTTTCCATGTGTTTGAATGTTTCATATCCAGAAGAGACCCTTGGTGAGGTACTTCCAAATCCTCAGGCTGCATCAAGTGCAGCTGTGTGGCCTGAGGCCCATAGCCTCAGTACAGAGATTACCTGTGGGATGTACATGTTCCATTCAAAAAATGCATTCCCTGCAGGAAATGTGGAGAGAATGCAGAAAATGCAAAAGGGATCACTGTGATGCAACCAGATGAATATGGTAGTTTTGTGTCATCATAAGACTGCAGTATTTGTTTTCTTTAGAAATCAAAGCCATTATTTAAGCAAGTAGGAGGGGAAGTAGGAGGGCTCTCCATTCTAACCTTGGCTATTGCTAATATCCAGTGCAGATCTGCCTGTCTTCCACAGATGTGTCTAAAGAACTGCTGAATGAATTCTTTGGAGAAATTGAACCTTTACATTTTACCTACAGAAAACAGTGGTCTTCTATTGGTACCAAGGAAGCTGCTAACACATTGACAAATACTGACTTGCAAAAAGAGGCAAAAATCTCCCATCCAACTCAGAAAATCCCCTTAAACCTAAATCCAAGATGTGAGTCAGGTTTATTAATCTGAGGTCATTGACTGAAAGGTTTTCCTCATTCAAGTAGGAGGACACAGGAACAGACCTGAGTGCCTCAAGAATACAATTCTCTTTTGTTTTTCCACCCAGTTCCAACAGCTCAGGCTCATGCAACTTGGGGAAACTCAGGCCCTCCTTGTTGTCTCAGTTCCGCAGAGCTCAATCCTGAGGCAGCTGGGCTGGCTGGCTATTTTGTGACCATTTCGGATGTAGCAGATGAACTGCAGCTCATGCTTCACCACAGTTCTTGACCTGTGTCTAAAAACGTAAATGTGAACCAGTGATTTTTGGGTCCTGGTTTTTATAAAGTAGTTGTGTTTCTGTCTCATCTCATGTATGTGACTACCTGTAGTGGGACTGAACCACGTGTTCAGTAGGGACTGAGAGGTGCCTGGCTGAGAGGCAGCTGGTTTATTGCCATGCAAAGAGCAGCCTTCTCATATTAAGTGTAACACTCACTTGCATCCGTGGTTTGATCAGGTCATTTGACTTCTCTACCTCACTTCTTTCATCTGAGAAGTCAGATTGCTAGGGCTTGCATTTTTGGCAGGCAGTGTAGGAGGATTAATTCATGAGTGTGTGCCCTGGACTTCAGAGAAGTCTACCAGTATGAAAAACTATAATTAAGAATTGCTTGTCCTGCACTTGAAAACACTTGCACAGCAGCCTTATCCTGAGCACAGCTGACTGTTTGCCACTTCTACTCAAAGCACTGAAGGTTAAATGTGCTCAGCAGGATCACAATCAGATTAAAAATTTACTTGTAAGACAGCCATTGAAAAGCCAAAGTTTAGGAAGAACCAAGAAAGACTCCAAAGGCCAAGGGAGACAGTGATAGCTTTCCACTGACTTCAGTAGGCTGGCTTGATTGAATTGTAAAAAGTCAGTATGACACCAAATGAAAACAATGAAGCTTTTGGAAATAAAATAAAGAAGGATTTTTGGATTTGAGGGAGCATCAGGAGCATCATATTTGTTCCACTTGGTGATGGTGAGTGATAGAGACTGAGAAATGACAGGCAATGCCCACCGGTGGCCTTGTTTGTTCAGATAAAACCTGCTGTGGAGGAGATTGAATCTCCATGGTAGAGTATTGTGCATTTTATGCCTTCTGCATTCCTGGTGAGGACTTTATGGAAGTAAGGAGAAGAGATAGATGCTGGATAGCCTGCTACTCTGGCTTTTAGTACAGTCATCTAGAAAGCAGAGGAAGATGTATGGAAACAGTTAAAACTAATGTTGAGACCTGTAGTACAGGAGCAGGTGAGAGCTGGTGGAAAAGTAAGGCTGACGTAAAGAGTGGGGTGAACAAAGGTGACAGCAGCAATTAATCTGAGGACAAGATGTAGAAAAAAAGCTCGAATGCAAAATGATGCTTCTTGGCTGGAGTATTTTGTCTGCACAGAGTGGGCCTGGCTAATTGTGACATTTGGCGCAACTTCTATAGGGTGAGAAGGAACAAGAGTGGGGTGGGCGGGGTGGGAACTTCCTGCATGTTTTCCTGCTGCTTCAGGTAATATTGAATGTCAAGTTTGTGTGCCCATCTCATTGATGGCGGGTGGCCCCTGGCCACGGGCAGGGTAGTAATTAACAATTAGCCTGGGAAAAAGCAATAATAAGAAGATAAGTGATTGCTGGGGAGATAGGGAGCATGAGTCTAGGGATCTATGTCAGTGGGGCTGGGACTCTTCACCAAGAGGTCAGCAGTTCTATAGAGCAGGATAGTAAGGGGACTGAGAGATCCTGTCTTGGGATCCAGGTTTAATTCCTGTAGGAAGCCAGGGCTGTGAGGAGCAAGAGGTGGCACTCAGTTGTGCGGAAGTGGGGTGGTACATTTAGGGGATGCATGCTGAGGCTGAAGTTTGGGGTGGGAAGAGAGAAATACAAAAAGTCTGAAAGGAGGTCTGGAGAGACCTGCTTTGGAGAGGAGCAAGGAATTATAGAAGATTTACATCTTCTATAGGAGATGACAGGAGTCATCTCCTGGTATCCTGTTCTCTACTCACATCTTCAGTGTGTGATGCCAGCCATATGCTCCCTGACACTTGATGCAAAGCTATGCCTCCCTTCTCGCTCTGTCCTTCCAGGCACCTCAAAGCTCTTGCTTCACTGAGGCTTTCCATCCCTTCAGGTGACCTTCCAGCTGACACTAGCCCAGTAGGCTGTGCAGCAGCCTTGTGCGGCAGGCTGTCCCAGGAAACTGCTACAGAGGAAGAAAACACCAAATTCCCCTGTGCCTGGTGATGCAGGCAATGCACTGCAGACCCTGGCTGTTACCATGGTGCTGCACCAGGAGCGTGGCTGTCTCCGGTGTCACACTCCGGCTGGACACCTGATACCTCTGCCTCGACTCCTGCTCAGCTTGGGCTCCCGTTCTCTGCTGTGGGAACAAATGGCATCTTCCTTTGTTTAGAAAATCTGCTGAGAGACCTGCCAGCAGAGACCTTCCAGTTCTGACCAAAGTCAATATTGATCTGTTCACACTGGCAAGGCTCACTCCGTCCCAGTGAAATGTGCTTGTCACCGTTTAACCTTCCACCTGTCATTTGTGACTGACGCGTGCTCGCTGGCTGAGGAGAACTGAGGAGGGATGTGCCCTCCCATTTCCAACTGTTTGTTGCTGACACAAGGTCCTCACTAAGACCTTAAAGGCCCACACTAAGACCTTAAATCACCTTGTCCATGAGCTGCTTTACGCTGATGATGATGCCATCATCGCCCACACAGAAGTAGCTCTGTAGTGTTTAACATCCTCCTTTGCAGAGGCTGCTGAGCTTTTTGGGCTGGAAGTCAGCTTGAAGAAGACAGAAATTTTCTATCAGCCTGCACCTCAGGAAGCCTTCCATCATCCCCATATCACCATTGGCAAATCAGAGCTCAAATCAGTCCAGCAGTTTAATTACCTACAAAGCATCATCTCCTCGGACAGTAAGATTGATGCAGAAATAGACAACAGGTTAGCAAAGGCGTACAGAGCTTTCAGTAAACTCCATAAAAGAGTTTGGCAAAACAAACATCTGAAGAAAAGTACAAAGATCAGTGTTTACAGAGCCATTGTACTGTCTACTCTTCTATATGGATCTGAATCGTGGGTCATTTACCACCACCACCTGCGTCTCTTAGAACGCTTCCATCAACGCTGCCTCCGTACAATCTTAAACATCCACTGGACTGACTTTGTGACCAACACGTCTGTCCTTGAGCAGGCAGCAGTCACGAGCATTGAGGCCATGCTGCTGAGAACACAGCTGTGCTGGGCAGGGCACGTCCCCAGGATGCAGGACCACTGCCTCCCTAAGATCGTGCTCTGTGGGGAACTCGCCACTGGCTGCCACAAGAGAGAAGCCCGAAGAGGAGATACAAGGACTGCCTGAAACAATCCCTCAGCCTTGGCCATATTGATCACCACCATTGGTCTACCCTGGCCTCCAGTTGGGAGGCCTGGAGACACAACATGTATAACGCTGCTGCTGCTTTTGAGAACACACGCAGGATCACTCTCGAGGAGAAAAGACAACGCAGAAAGAATCACGTCCTGTCGGTATCACCTGGGGAGTCTTTCTGCTGCACCTTCTGCAACCGGACTTGTCTATCTCACATCGGACTTTTCAGCCATCAGGGTGTTTGTAGCAGCCGTGGGTAGAGCCCTTCCCAAATCTTCGTTTGTGAAGCCCAGCCATGATGATGGTTGCTGACACCCAAAGCAGCTTTGTTTAAGCAGAGGAAGTGATCTTGTTAGTACTTTTCTTTGCAGCAGCGTTGATTCCATTTTTGGCTGCAGCATTTCAGCCAGCGGCTGCTGTATGAACATGCCAGAGTTACAGGCCATAATTATCCTATTTTGGGGAGGACAGTGGGGTGATACATGTTTGCCTGACTCTGAAGGCTTCTTACTGCGAGTGCAGCCACAGTTTTAGGAGCAGCAGTCCTTCTCTGACTCGGGTTTTCCAGGTACTGATAGTGCTGTAAAAGCTGCTATCTATCCTACCAAAAAAAAGAAAAAAAAAAAAAATTCCCTCACTGGCTTAGTATCTGATGTACAGTCTCAGTCCTGTCTGAACCATCTGTAGGAAGATAAACAAGACAGTCATGAAAAGGGGAAAACTGTTCAGGAGACTTCACAGGAGCATGCCAGGGTCTAAGGAAGCCAAAACCACAAAGCCACAGTATCTTGGCTTGAAATGTATGCTTCCCTTGATGATAGCATGCCATACCAGTAACAGTATTTGGCATCTCCTTTTGGAGGTCAAGACCAGAACGATTTCTGTGAGACTGGCTAAGGTTTCCATAGAAAGGATAATATTCTGTAGGATCACATATGTTGTTCAGGAGGGTAAAAGATCACCTGGAGCATTTCTGTTCAGCTCAAATACAGTGTGCTCCCCTCACCTGTGTGTTTGAGTTACTTCTGAACACCTCTGATGATGTTGATGCAAAACATTCCTTTTCCTTGTGGCTGATAGTCTAGATGGGCTACTTTGCTAATGAATCCATCTGATTACCATATGCAGGCACAAGGCAGGGATGGCAGAAAGCATCAGTGAGTCTAGGACAGAGGGGGCTGTGAGAAGAAGACTCTTAAGAGCAACCATGCTTAGGCAGAAGTTTTTCAGTCTTAGTTTGAGATGGCCTTTGATAAATCTAATCAACAGAGCACTGTTTGCTTGTTGAACATTTGTGTTTCAGTCTGAGAGAGGAAGGTCTCACTTTCCTTACATTCTTCCTTTGTTTTTCTGCTAGGCACTGTATCCCCTGGGAAAGAGCCGAGGAGCTGTGCATGCCAGACTGACCTCTGGGGCTGATGATGTGATGCATGTTATGTACTACAAGGCAGTGAAAGAACTCTTCCTTCATTTCGTCCTAAAGGCCAAATCTACCCTTGCCACATGGATGTCATTGCACATAAACTAAACTGTGATTCTCTCCTTTACCCTTTACGTGGTAAACTGGGGGGAAGGGAAGAAGTCTTGGTGATTTGATCCCTAGAAACCTCCCTCTAATGATATGATATATCATATATATGATGTGGCACAGATCCAGACACAGAAACAACTGAGCTCCTGGGAATTGGCTGAAATTTGCTTTTTCCCTGCCTCTACTGATGGCATTCCCATTACTGGAGTATTCTGGAGCTCCTAGACCTGGCCTCTTGCTTCCCTACCAGAACCAGGATGGAGGACTTTCCCCTATCCAGAGAGATAGCTAGGCTGTACCCTTAGTGCTGGGGAGCAGCCCGAGCAGAACTTTGTGGGACTTGGGAGCCCAGGAGCAAACCAACTACTTCTCTGTCACATTTGGAGGTGCTTGGGAAGAACATGGCCAACACCAACCTGTCTGGGATCCTTTCTCGTGGTCTTCACTCTGGCAAGCTTTTAGTGGGGCCCATAGGTGACACCACGCTTGTTGCATGGAGCTGCTACTTTTGGAGGAAGTCGGCAAGGAAAAGATTTAATGACCTGTCCCTGCTGAGGGCTCACCAGGTTCGCACAAACTCCCAGGAGCTTTGGGTTTTCTGGGTCTGGTAATCACGGCGGGGTTGAATCAAGGGTTGGACTTGATGATCTCAGAGGTCTTTTCCAACCCAGTGGATTCTATGATTCTATGACTCATCCAGCAGGGGAGATACCTGTGCTGTGAAGTCCTTGGTTTTGGAGATAATTATCAGATTGGAGATCCCCAAAGTCTGATGGGTGGAATAACACCCATGTTTTATGTTCCCCATCAGAGGCTCTAATTTTGGGCAGTTACAGGGCTGCACAGGCAGTATTGGTCATTTCCTCTCCTCCCAAGGAGAGAGCGAAGAGAAATCTCCGCACACAAGAAATGGAGAGTCTGAAAAAACAATTTCCTGGAAGTCCTGGGCATAGCAAGACTCTAGAGAATTGTCACTGGGGGAAGGAGCAGGACAAGAGTCAGTTAACCCATAAAAGGGAAGTTTCCAGGAGCTTTGGGTATGAGGCCAAACCAACCTGGCAACCTGCAAGGAAAAAGCCAAGTGAAGAATGATGATACTGGCATGGCTTGCCGCATATGCCTCCTCACAGCAAAGCTACCTAGCTAGCCAGTGTGTTCACTAACCCATTCCGTGTGGCTGTCACCCTGGGCTTTAACATAATGACTTGCACCTGACTCTTCTTGAGAAATAATAGGAAGGTTACTACCTTTACACATGCCCAGTTTTTCTCAGTCTGCACCTGACCTCCCAAGTTTGCTGTTTCCTTTGTGCTGTTGCAGCTACTTTTATACCCCTAGTTTAAAAAAAAAAAAAAAAAGGTTGTGATGGTGACTGTGTTTTCCTGAGTAAAACCAGAAAAAAAAAAAAATGTTTTCCCAGCTGTGTCCAGAAAAACTGTGTCTAGAAAAGCCAGACATACAGAGGAAAATCCAATAAATGATTAACTCAGTCTTTCCATCTGTAGATAGGTTAGGGTTTTTCAAGTAGGTTTTTTTTTTGTTGTTGTTTGTTTTTTTTTTTTTTAATTGCTAGTCTTTTTCTCCCTCATGACAAAAGAGGGTCTCTTTGATTTGAATGTCCTGAGAAATTTTCCGTTAAGTACCTGGGTGATAGCTTACTTGTGGTTTTCTGCCTTGTGAAAGAGGAAAAATGATCTGGAAGTGAGTTGCCTGTATTCCTTCCCTGTGAGAGGAGAATAATGAGCATGGCAGCACTTTTATAGGCAAAAAAATGAGAGTTTATGCATTAGTTGCCCTTTACAGAGCACTGATTTTGATACACTACATTTTTCTTTTTCCTTTTTTTTTTTTCTGAGGGGTGTGTGTGTTTATTTGTTTGTTTGTTTGTTTGTTTTGTTTAGTTTCATTTCATTGGGGGGGTGACGTGGTGATGTAAGGTATTTTCAGCTGTGCATTTTTGACCCAGAGAATTAATGTTTGTCTCAGGAAGAGGTGGGAAGAGGTGGTGGGGCCATCTGCCTGGAACAGGCACTGACACACAGCAGTGCTCAGTCCATGCACACACCTCGGTGCTGCCCTGCCACAGCCAGGTTTACCTGCCCAGTGTTGGGCTCCCTGCTCCACTCACTGCCCATGGCTGTGGGATTTGCAGTGGCTGCACCAAGCTGGACACTCCTGTGGGGTTGACTGTTTGCCATTTTCAGAGAGGCTCACTGCCTGTGTGGCTTTTTCTTTTTTTTTTTTTTTTTTCCTTGAATTCTGTTTGAGTTGTGTCAAAATACACTCTGTACACTCGAATCTAAATTCTTAAAAATACTTAAGAGTTCTCCATAGCTGTGACCCATAGCTCATAACTATGAGGTGCCAGTTTTTGTGTCAGCTTTTGCTGACATTTCTTTTATTTTTTGATATAACTACCTGGACACTTATACTAAGCCTTTGGACAAAAAGCCCCACAGATTTCCCTCATGAATTCACTAAAGCCATCCCATTTCTTTGCTGATTGCCCATTCACAGAAATGTTTTAGGATTTAATTTATGCAGAAAATAATTATCAGTGGTGTAAGAAACTCCGCCTTCTCCTGTGCAAATTTCAGGACCCCAGTACCCTCCTTTGCAGTGAAGCAAACTAACAGCTAGATGCCTGTGTAGCAGAGGCTTGCAGGATCATCCTGCCCCAGGCTGGCAAATGCTCTCCTCTCCCAGTCCTTCAGCACAGAGCATATTCCTGGCAGCCTAAACCTCTGGGTGGCTCAGGCCAGATGCCTGCATCAGAGAGAAGTTCTTCCCACCACAAAGAGGGGAGACAAACCCAAACTGGGGTGCAGTCGCTGCATCTGCCACCTAGGTGCCCAGGGCAGGGTGATGTGCAGCTGCTTTGGAAGGGGCAGCACCAGCCTCTGCCCTCCCCCTTCCAGCCTCAAACCCTGCTTTTGCTTCCAGCTGCCTCCTGGCCTGCATGACCTCAACCCTCTTGGGGCAGAGGGAGGCAGAGTGCATCAGCTCCTCAGAGCCCCAGGCGCTGGGTGGTTTCTTCTTCCACTGCATTAGCCAGCTCAGATGTGGCACAGATGGAGAATCTGCAGCCTGTGCCCCTGCACTGGCTTCTGGGGCCTCAGAGGCCCCTGACAGATGGGACAAAACCCTGGCGGGGCCAAAACATGCTTGACATCACAGCTGTTGCTGGGGGAGAGGGGTGAAGCCCTTCAGCACATCAACCTGCCCTGCCAGGGCACAGTGGTCCACAGCACAATTCAGCCACAGATGATGAGCACGGAGCTGCATCACAGGGACATGCTGCTCCCGTGGGTTTTGGGTTCTGTGCTGACACACAGGGCAGAGGCCGATGGGGTGGTGTCTGTGGGCTTGCACAGAGACCTCTTCAGGACGTCTGCCAGCTCTTTCAGGGGATGGAAAGCCAGGTTTTCATTCCCCTGTTCCCAGAGGACAGAAATGACTGGGTTGAAGGACTGCTGAGCAGGGCAGGGGGTGGATGCTGTGCTGCTCCTGTGGTGGGTGGGTAAACATAGCTTGTGCTGAGGTGCAGGTGAGGGGCTTAGCATGCAGAGAGGGGGAGTTGTAGGGGAAAGAGCAGGATGCCTTCTGAAATACAGGGCACACCAGGTCTGAGGCACCCATTCAACAGAGGCAGCACAGTCTCCCTACAGGGCGGTGTGGGTGGAAAGCAGGAGCTCTATTGTTTGGGGAAGTGTGGAGCTGGAAGTGGTGAAAAAGAGTGGGTTCAAGTTAGGAGAAGCAGTGTGAACTCTGCCTGCCGCAGCCCTACTGGGAGGAGCCTGGGGATTGTCACTGGATGGAGTCTCCAGATGAGTTGGAAGGGCCTGGAGATGGTGCTGCTACCCTCGTCTTACTGCTAAGTAGGTAAAGCTTCAGGCCAGGCTTCATGCATTATGCCTGGACTTAATTTTATCCTGCCAGAAATGGAGTTTTTAAAATTTTTTTCATAGTGCTGTAAAATGGAAAGGCTGAGATCGCCCAGTTCTGTCAGGGAGGATGTTTGAGGTCAACAGGGAACAAGGCAGGACAACCAACACTCTCTCCTTGGCCACAGAGATGCTGCTCTTCCCTGGGTGTGGTACGCTTAAGTCAATGACTTCATGGTGATGCACTCCTACCACTAGCACTGTCCAAAGCCTTTCAGAACAGCAAAGTATCAGAAAACAACCTTGTCTACCACCTAACACTCACTTAGATGGGTTAAAACCAAAAAGTTTTCAGCTGCTACTGAACAAAACACAAATAGGCTGAACCCACAGAAACTGACACCCCTCTTTATCCAGTCTGCCAGCTACTTGTGCAGCTCACTCCTCTAACTGGGGCCACGAGATTTGGGGGTGTTCTCTAATGCCCAGCTTCTGACGGGGAAACCCCACTTTTATTTAAAAGAGTAACTCGCAAAGCTCCCGGTTAGAGAAATTCTAACGATGTGGCTGCTAGCTCAGAAACCTGACCGCGCAAGAGAACTTCCACCAAGCTGTGAAAAAAGCGAAAAATCGGTATCGAGTGTTCAGATGGGGTTGCTCCGGAGACATCTGCGCTGTTCTGGTTTTTGAAGTCGGACTGCGAGGGAAAGCCCCGCGGCTGGAAAAGGCTTCCGCTTTTATTTTTATTTATTTATTTTGTTTTTAAATTCTCTTTTTTTTTGTGTGTCTCTCCCCGCCCCCCTCCCGCAACTGCGAGCCGCACCGAGGGGATTTAGGAGCAGAGTACGGCATGTCCCGGCCCCCGCGGGCTTTGGACGCGTTCCTCCCCAGCGCCGTGTTGCTGCGGGCACGCGGTCTGGGGGGGAGGTTGTGCTTTTCGCTTTATTTGCTTCGCTAATCCTAAAATAATTCCCTTTTTTCTTTTTTTTTTTTTTCCTTTTTTTTTTTTTTTAATTTTTTTTTTTTTTTAATCTTTCCGAGGAGCACGTGGTGCGCCTCCCCTCTCCTCTCCCCTCCCCTCCATCGCGCCCACCCCCGCCCCCGTCTCTCCCCTTCCCTCCCCTGCCCGGCGCCCGCCCCGCCCCGCCGGGCCCGGCCCGGCCCCGCCGCTCCGCGCCCCCCGCGCCGGGCCCGCCGCGCTGCCCGGCTCCGCCGCCGGCGCTGGGGCCGGCAGGGCGCCACGGCCCGGCCCGGCCCGGCACAGCCCGCATCGGCTCGGCTCGGCTCGGCACGGCTCGGCGGGGAGGACGGTGCGATCCGCCGCGGCCGGCGATGGGAGATGGAGGGAGCCGGCGGTGCGGTAAGGGGCGGCGTGTGCCCGTGGGGCTGCGGGGGTTGCGCTCAGCCGGCGGCACTTTTTTCCATCTACTTTTACCTTTCTTCTTTTTCTTTTTTTCTTCTTTTTTTTTTTTTTTTTTGGTTTGTTTTCCTTTTTTTATTTTCCTTTTCTTTTTTTCTTCCCCTTTTCTTTTCCTTTTCTTTTTTCTTTCCCCCTTTCCTTTTCTTTTTTCTTCCCCTTTTTTCCTTTTCTTTTTCTTCCCTTTTTCTTCCCCCCCCTTTTTTTCTTTCCCTTTTCTGTTTCTTTCCCTTTCCTTTCTTCTTTCCTTGTTTTTCCTTTTTTTTTCTTTTTCTTTTACTCCCCCCTCCCGTATTTCCACTTCCTTTCTGTTATCCTTTCTCTCTCCCCCCTTTCCTTCTTCTCTTTTTTCTCTTTCCTTTTATTGTTTTTCCCTTTTTCCTCTTTCCTTTATTCCACCCCCCCACCCCCCACACCCCCCCGTATGCTTTTCCCAGTTTCCCAAGGGAGAAAGCTCAGGCCCCGCTTCTCTGCTCATTACTGCGAGGTCCCGAGAGACACCAGCTGCACCAGGGAAGCTGCTCTGGGAGTCGCATCCCAGGGCCGGGACCCCCAGCCCGCATCCTGGGCGGTTGGTTTTGCTTGTTTCTCCAAGTAACTTGTCTGTGTAACACATTAGCACCGTTGCTGCACTGACAAGCTCTCTTAATCTCACCAAATTCTTGAATTAGATGAGATGTTGAGAAAAACGCCAGCCTTCAGCTGAGTAGCAGCATTGCGCTTTAAGGGCAAGAGTGGGGTTGAGATGAGTTTACTAAAGGTGTAAAATTTCAGAACATGAAGCATACACAGGGATGCTCCTGTGCAGTTGAGGTGTTACCTTCATCCTTGCTACCAGGGACCGGAGCTACGCTTCTCAAAGGAAACATAAACATTGAGTTGTGACGAGCTTGAACTTCACACAAACCCTCTAAAGTTGCTGACTCCTATACGGATGAATATTTCCGTGCCATAAACAGCAATTACCTGGCTCCCACAGGGTCCAGTTGTCAGGCAGAGCCCCATCTATATGTTATTGAAGTGTTTTGCGTGTGTAATAGGCAACTGCAAGCAGTACTGCTTTTGCAGCTTCAGTCACACTTTAATTCTGTCTGTGCACAGGGCCATTAAAACAGAGAGAAAGTCAAATGCTGTATTTCTAATGAAACTGGTGGTTGCACACCCAGCGTTTGAAGCAATTGTAATAGGCTGCTGAGAGTCATCCAAGCCTTTCTGGTTTAGCTAGTAGAAAGAAACCTCTTCCACTCCAAATGCTTTTTCATCAGTCATATCCTTAGTTGATGTGTTTCAGCAGATGTTACCAGTTTAATGCACTCTGTGACTCTGTCTTAGCTCTGTTGATTACACACTGAGAGTTGGTTTTGGAGCATTCTTTTGACGGGAGAGAGGTGAGATTAACCATGTAGGAGACCCTGTGCAAATGTTTCCATTCTTTGGTTCATTGCAGAGTGAGAGAACATCCTTTGTGGTAGCGGTGATGTTAAAAACAATTCCAAGAAACTTACATCCTGCTGTCTTCAAAACTTGAAACAAGAAAAGAATTAGGACTTCTTGATCCACACAGAAAATTCTTGCACAATTGCCCTGTGTGAAGTGGTCCTCTACTGCTGTTGGTGCTTGAGCAGATTACTTGATTTACTATTTGATTTACTATTTCCATTTCTATGCCATCAAACTGAGAAGGCAAAGAGCAGTGAGGACGCTAATGAACACGCTAGTGGTTTTCTTTTTTCAGCAAGACTTTCTTTGCTGGTGTCAAGTTGCATAGCTGAAAGGCCTTGATGTTGTTCAGAGTATTTCTCCTTCACCCCAGAATGGTCCTTTCCGTTCTTGCCCATCACACCTGGAAAGTTTGGCAATTGTTTTTTTTGCACCTTTGATGTAAGAGAGGGTTCGGGATTTGATTCCTGGGGGCTGAAGAGGCAGGCTCGCTGTGGGAGCACCACGGACTAGTGCCATGGAGCATCTCTGCAGGCAGTTGTCTCCATGGGTGTGTTCTGAGCCAAGTGCTGGGAGCTCCAGTGCTGGGGCAGCACAACTCATACACCACTCAAGGCCACTGGTGCAAAGGAGGGATGTTTTGGCCATGGCTGATAAACTGTCCTTGCACGTGCAGGAGAGCTAATTGCTTGAAACAATCCCTGCTCCACGGAGAGACAGGCTGGCAGACCTGGGGGCTGGGGCGATTTTTTTTGAGGCATTGCAAGTGTTTCTTTTTTGGAGAGCCTCTGTTTGCTTGCAAGGGTCTTCAGAGAGAGCAAGAGGCTGGGGTACTGCTGGTTGCTGATTTAAAGATAATTTAGAGGTAGCATAATGGAGAGTGGCTGAGTGAAAGGAGCCCAAGGAAGGGAGGGAGCGGTAGTGTCTGCAGAGTAAGATCAGGTGGGCTGTAGGGTACCAGAGAGCCGTCTGCCAAGCTGCTGTGCTCCAGCTGGCGCTGGACAAACCTGTGAACTGCTGCCAAAACTCGAAGATTGGGGCAGTCAGCCACCAGCCAGAGTGTCCTGCTCCAGGTCAGCTCTGCGTTCCGAGTGCTGAGGATCCCCAGGGTGCAGCAGCCACTAAAGTTTGTTGGGTGCGAGTACTGTGGGCTTAGCCAGGAAAGGTGGGAACAGTGTCCCTGGGCTCAGCAGGGATATGTGCCACCCAGTGTACTTGAAGGGACATTTCTTCACCAGTGGTTCCTGATGTAAAGCTGGCTTGGAGCGGAGCAGAGATTTCATCATCTGGCTGTCCCACCCAGACCCACTCTGTGACCTGGGGGTTCCTTGCATCCTAGTGGGTTGTAAAATTGTATATGGGTCCTTCCCTTTGGAAATTTGGCTGAGAGGGGGTATGTGTGATAGGGAGCTTCTCTGGATAGTTGCCCTAAAGAGAAGAGGGTCTGCAGATGAATAAATTTAGGTCTTGTGCCATTTGTGTCTTAAAATTCTGAATATCTTTCTAAAATGCATTCCTGCCCTCCGACACGCATGGTAAGAGAGATTGTTTCCAGTCCTTTTTTCCTGTTTGCAGTAACATGAGGTTGGGGGGGTAGAAATTGTGTGCTTCTGTCAGGTGAAAAAGCTGTTTGAGACCAGCTCATAGTATGTGCCTGACACTTTCATTCTGGACGCAAGTGTCCTGTTTCTCTCAGGAATGGCACTGTCTGAAGAATCTTTCTGCAGTACACTTCCAGATGCTTTCTCTGAGTGCAGCTCCAAGTTGTTTCTTGCAGTTGTACCAGCTCCTGTCTGAGACCACAGACTCCTGGGATGCTAATGCATCCAAACATTTATTCTCTGCATTACAGAGATGAGCAAGGCAGGTTGTGGATGATGCTTAAAAGTAGGGTGGGGTTAGAGGTAGCCCTCTGGGTGAGGGCTAGATTGCTAACAAGGGTTGAATCAGGAGTCAGAGGAGCTCGGGTATTATCTATCCCTTGAAGCTTGAGTTGCTCCTGAATTGACTGTACTTCCTGGATGCTGTAAGCTAAAAAACCTGTTTGGGCACTGGATCAGGCTGTCCATCAGGGATCCAGCTGTGCATCAGAGCATGAGCGCTGCATTTCCCCTCCACTGAGTGCCTCAGCCACCAATGCTGGCTGTGGGAAGTGCACGGCGTTTGCTGTGCCTCCCTTCCTAACTGTACAAAAAGATTTTCTGTGCCATGACTACTGGGCTAAGCTGATGGAAACCAGGCTGGAGCTGGCTTTTCGGGATTGCCTGCCAGGGTGGAAGCATGCTGGTCACTGTCACACTTGCCGAGGATGTCACACTGCAGCTTTTTGCCTGTCACCGGGTAAAAGGACTGCCTTGCACAGGGCTAGGAGTTGGACTTGATGATCACGATGGGTCCCTTCCATATTCAACATATTCTATGCTTATCTGATCCTGTGACTGAAAAGAGGGCATCGTCTTGAGAGTGTGATGCAGTAGTTTGGGAGCAGGAAGAAAACCACCTCAATGGCACACATTACGTAGTGCAAGCCTCCCTTTTTTGCAGAAGCAATGGATGGGGCTTGCTTTCTCTTCATGGCATGAAATGGCACACTGGAAGAGGTGGCTTACCTCCAAAATATATTCATTATTTCTTTACAGCAGTTTTCAAATAGGAAGTGTCACTTGAGTCATAACTGCATCTCCCAGGCTGAGCGAATGCCAAGTGCGACGGCAAGATTCACTTAAGCCTGGGATGTGGCTGCATGTCAGTGCTAACAGAAGAACACTTACCAGGAAAGCCCTTTTCTCAAAAGAAAACAAATTCTAGTACCAGCGAGCTCTGGTTGTCATCAGCTGTCTTGTCTGTGGACTTGCTGTAACTTAATGAGTGGGACACCAGTGCCAGCTGGCCTGTGTTGTGCTGCTTGTGGGGAATGCATCCTCTTTGATGTCTTCTGCCTTCCTGCCACGGCTGAAACTGCCTGTTGGCTCCTGGCTGTTCACAGGGCCATGGCTGTCTGAGGATGCTGCAATCCTTAACACGCACTTCCTTAGCAAGCAAGCAGTCTTGCAACTTCGTCTTTTCAGGCCCCCAGTGCTTGCACTTCAGGAGAAGTTTTGTTGATGCCACTTCTAGCTTCTGCCTCAGTTGTGCCAGAGAGAAGATGGCTCAGATCAAACTTCAGTCCAATCTCTGATCAGAAAAACTGTTGAATCTGAGTTAAGTCTGAGACAGAACAGTTTAGGTGAAAGCTGTAAAATTAATTTAAATACATGGCATGAAATAATTGTGCAGAATCGATGAGGTATGTCTTAAGTTAGAGGGAGATAGATATCCCTTTTTGCATGCTCTGTTGCTGTGTTGCAGCTGTACAGGTGGCACTTGCCACAGAGAAAATGCAGGTTTTTTACACCTTTGCAAATGTAAATTCTTCCAGTGGGTTCTTGTGTAGAGTTGTTTGGGAGTTGGGTTTGGGGCATCTTTATTTGTTTGGGTTGCTTTTGTTTCTGGTTTGGTTTTTGTTTGTTTGGATTTTTGTGATGGTGGTGTGTTTTTTTTGGTTTATTTTTATTTTGTTTCTCTTTTTTGACCATTTATTGTAATTGAGTATTTTAATCACTTTGGGACACTACCTTAAACCATGCTTGTAATATTGATTTGAAAAATGAAGACGAGCTTGCCCAATACCTTTTCCTTTACTTCCATCCATAAAAGCAGTGTATATATATTTAGCTGGACACGGAGAATGTACAGCACATGGGAAAGGATGTAGTCTGCAAATTTTCAAGGGACAGCAGATGTGGCATGTGTTTTGGAAAGAATTTAGTTGTTTAAAGATACAGAGGTAGCTTCTGGTAGGCTCATGAAGCATTTAGGTGTATCCAAATTTTAGCTTCCGTGGAGTAGAAATCCATGTGGAGCAGACCTGTAGCCTGTCTGAACACTATTCTGCCATCTGAGATGCCTAAAGATGATGGAAGCGCACTACCTGCTGCAGAGAAGCAGTCTGTCAGTTTGCTAAATATACTTGGAACAGATTGAACAAAAAACAGTAAATGCAATATGTCTACTACAAGCACCACTTAATTCTCTGAGTAAAAGATGCTGTCTTTTGCACACTTTTTCTTAAATCACACCCCCACCCCAATGCTCCTTGGCATAACTCAGGAAAAATACTTGCACTGTGGATTTGTTAAAAGTTTGGGGTGTCTTTTATTTTTGTGTTTTATATCGAAGAACATGGTCGTTCATGCAGTGAGCTAAAGCCTACCTCTCAATGGACTTGCTTAGATTCTTGCACATACCTTAGAAATAATGCACAGACATCCAGAGGTCCATACAGCACACATCAAAAAATCACTGACTTGGCAAATACAAAATGTTGAGTGACCTTTAATAGTAAAGTGTAATCATTCAGACTTTGAATTAATATGCCTTTCACATTCATGCAGTTACAGCTCAGACAGCATCAGCCTTTGCATAATAAAAAGCATTTAATTCTGTATAACAGCTGAGTGCTTCCTAACAGCTTCAACCAAACAACAAAACAAACATTTTCTTTCAGGGGGCAAAAACTCAAATGCAAGCGTACAACAAGGCAACGAGACTGGAAACAAATTTTACCTGCAACTGCTTGACAGTACTGCTAAGTTGCTAAGTACTTTTTTTTTCCCCCATGCTTTTTTCTAAGCAGCAACTCTTTTGCTTTATTCTTGAATTGAGCCTGTCTTTAGACACACTGAACTTTTGTGAAGTCTGCCTTTGAGCTGGGAGAGCAGCTCTGATAGTATCTGCACCCTTTCAGTTTTGCTCTCTCCAGCCTAATTGCTTACTGGGAGCCTGCTCCCGGTAAACACATCCCGAGGTCACTTTAGCCCAGGAGAATGTGTGTGGTTGTGGAAGGGCTTAGCTTGGAAATTCATGAGGAGGATGCGATTTCTCCGTATTGTTGTGGATTTGTGTCACTTGAGCTTGTTCACCCTCCTTGTTAGGTCCCTCAGTATTTTAGTTTCTGTGGCATTGCTTCACAAGGAGGTTGGTGGTTTTGACTACAAACTGTATGAGGAACCATCTCCTGTTTGGTGTGGTGCTGACTCCTAATACCTCCTTTTGTTGTACTCTGGCTGTTGCATTAAAAAAGGGTGGTGAATCACCGATTGCTCCTTGTCTTTTTCAGGCCCCTTATGATTGCAGGCACCTCTGCCACATGTCTCTCAGCTGCCTCCTTCCTGTAGCTGAAAAGTCCTAGAAGAGTTTGTTATCCCTCTCTAGGATCCAAACTTCTCTGCTGGATCATGGCTATAGGCAGTGTTCTCTCACAAGCCCTTTCTTTCCTCCCCCAACTTCTGGCTCTATAAACATCTCCCTGCAACTTCTGATAGTTAGGAATTAGCTTAAAACCCAGGCTGAGATCTTTTCCAGAACTTTGGCTAGCATTAAGTTTTGGCAGCTCCAGCTGAGGTTTAGCCATGCAAAAATCCTATTCTTTCGAATCTTAATCTATTTTGCTATTGCTTCAATTCCAGAACTGCAAACATGGATAGTAGTGTGGGGAGGTGTGAGGAAAACACAAATGTGGTGCATGAGGTCACATGGAATTAAAAACTACAAACCTCAGCTAGCACTACTTTTTTTGTGAAGTCCCACAGAAAAAGCACCCACAGTCTTTCTGTGCTGTCAGGTTTCAAAACCAGCCAGCAAATTTATTTTAAATGCCAGCTTTCTGAATTTCATCCTGTTACTTAGGAAAGTGATTCAAGACAAGCTTAACAGAAATAGTCTTTTCAGAGCAATTACTATGACCTGTCAAAAGCAGTGAGGCTTGCTATGCAGTGATGCACAGGAATGGCAATGGTGCTTAAAAAAAGGGTTGGCCACTGCTGGGGGGTTGTCCATGTGTGACAGCAGAGATTCCATGCGTGATTCCACATCAACTTGACCATGGCACTGCACCTTGACTCACAGAGTACTTTTGCTCTGCTGGGAACTTGAAGCTTTCTGTCCATAATTCCTGGTTTGTTGTTGTTTGTTTGTTTGTTGTTGTTTGGTTGTTTTGTGTGTGTTTTTGTTTGTTTGTTTTTGTTTGTTTGTTTTTGTGTGTGTTTTGTTGTTTTGTTTTGTTTTGTTTTGTTTTGTTTTTAAGCTAGCTCCCTTACCAGTTACTGTATTTCTGTCATTCTCTGGGGAAACCTCGGGGTGCAGAAGATAAGATGATGGTACAGGTTTACACTCCTCCAGAGAGGATAACTCACTGTATTGAGGTTTATGATAGGCTGCTGAGAGGCACTGGTTTAACCGTGGAGACCCACACCCTGACTGGCCAGTCCCTCCACATTTTCCAGTAAGCCTAGAAGAATTCGAGTGATGTTTCTTTCTGGGGACAGAGTGGCTGGGTTTTATTAAGCAAGCTTGCAGGGGGTCCCCCTGAGGACGCTTTGGCCTCTCTGTCCCAGCTAACAGCCCTCTGTGAAAGGTTGTTGGACCACTTCCTACTGATGTTTTCCTTTAGCATGAGTGCACTCCCGCTGTCCAGAATTTTGGCTAGCTCTCCCTCCCTGAAGACTTGGAGCACCCATCCCATCCTGCTGTTTCTCAAGCATGGGTCGCCTGCAAGAATTCAGTTTATTTTGACAGCATCTGTCCTCTGAGGGAGTCTGAGAAACTCCAAGCCGACATTTGCCATTTAATTATCTGCTCCTTTGAAAAACTCCTCCTTATTAGACTTTTTCCAAAGAAGACATATGACCCTAAGTGTGAATACTTCAGGAGGCATGGGTTCAAACCAGCTCCTTGTGCTCAGACTGACCTGTTCCTTGTCACAGCGGCCATGGACAATGTCATCCCCTTCCACTGGGATGGAGCCCAGCTCTCCTGTCAAGCTCAGCTGCAAATGATGGTGAAAGAATAAGACTTTGATGCTCTTCAATTAATGCTCTCTCTGACATGTAGGTATGAAAATAAAAAAAAAAAGGCTCCAAGAAGAAAACAGTCTGTCTCAAAAAAGGCCCCAACCAGAACCCAGTGGAAGGCCCCAGTGAAATTCAAAAGAGGATGCTTTGGTGCTTTTCTTCCATGGAGAAAGGAGAAGCATTTTCTTCCGGCTTTCATGACTCACTATGCTTATCTAAAGACCACTGGGATTTTTGGGAGGGCATTTTGAAGGGAGCTCAAATGAGCTGAAGCTGAAATGAGAGAGAAACAGTGCTTCAGGAGAGGCAGCAGCTCTTGTCAGGGGCCTGCCTAAAGGCAGCTCTCAGGGCTGAACTGTGGGAAGAGTGTCTCCTTGCAGATGTTGCCCCACTGCCCCCGTTCGCACATCCAGACTGCAGAGCGGAGCAGAGGCAGCTGGGCTGACATATCTGTCCTTGGCAGCTCCCGCTGGAGAAGCAGGAATGCTGCAGTCTAAGCATCCTGCTGCTGTTCAGGTCAGTGCTGAGACATGGACTCAGCAACTTCCCTTCTTGTGCTAGCCTGGAACCACCATGAGCGCCATATCCTGGGCAATCTCTGCTCCCTAAGCGAGGAACAGAAAGCCCAGCAAGGTGGGACACCTGTCATGACCCATGCCAGTGCCTTCTGCAAGGTCAACAGAAACTGGTCCTGTTGTTGGCAGGAGGTCTGAGGGGTGAGGGCTGCCAAGCCCAAACCAATGCAGCCCCATAAATGTTGTCTAAAATTCACTGAGAGGCAAATGCAGCTGCCCCAACTCCCGACCAAGAACCGTGAGGGAGAGAAGTAGGCTTGATCAAAACATGTTCAAACAGGCAGAAAGCACTGCAGGAGCGATGCATAAATGGGCAGGAGTTTGATGCCTCTCTGCCCAGAGCATAATCAGACTGAAAAATAGTGGGTATGTGTCTCATGAGGAATGCATGTACAGCTGGGCTGATTTAAGGGGATTGATGCTCTGAGTGTCGCCCTCCCCAGCAGTGACAAAGACCAGATACGTCAAAGGTGGTGGTTAAAGCCCTCTGAGGGAAGCAATTATGAAATGAGATGACCTGGATGCAGATTTCTTTGCCCTTGAGCTGAGAGAGAGAAGGCTTAAGCAGGAGTTTTATATCCCTTTCAATCTTGCTTGTATTTAATCTTTGCTAATGCAGTTTGGAAAGCACCATGAACGTTTGTCCAGGCCTTTTCTGGGATCCTGGTTTCAGGGCACGCTGACCTCTGCAAGGCTTGTGTGAGTGGTGGATTGAAGAAAAGGAGAGCACACTCTCTTGATTTGAACACTGGTAAATCAATGGTCTTAAACTCGAGCTCTGAACTCATAGAGTCTTCATTCTCTCCCTCTCTTGTGTTCTTTTTTTTAATATTTCTTATTTGGATGAAATATGACAAACTCATCCTTAAGCCTGGATCTGGAGTTTCTTCAGACAGTTCCTTTTAGTGCTCTGACAGCCTAAACAGATGTCAAGTTCAGCTGTTCCAGTGCACAAGCCAGTATCTGTAATTCTCATCAGTGGTGCTGAGCACTTCTGAAAATCAAGTTATCCCTTTCAGATGCCAAGACAAAGGTCTTGCAGCCTCTCTTTGTGCGCCTAATTCTGATAAATGCTGCCCTGTACACTGAAACCCCGTTGATCTAACAGTTTATTTCTGCCTGTTTTGGGGCAGTGCAGAGGGTGCTGTGAACCAGACTCTTCTCCATTGCTTTACGATGAGGTACAGGCAAACACAGACCCTTGGAACATGTGTTTGCTGGCAGGGATGCTCACTGCAGCAGATGTCTGTGAAGTCTCAAAGAGCAAGGCTGAGGTATGGAAATACTGTGTCCCAGAGGTGTATAGATCAGAAATTCCTGACTGCTCAGGAACTGGACTCTTCTGTTCATTTTATTTTCCATTTCATTCATCCGTGACTGGGACTTGGCATGAGCTAGTTTTCAGCCGTCCCATCCCTTCACATCCATATCTGGGTAGGCTGAATTTTTGTCTGGCTCTGTAAGCTACTCCTGTCCAAGCTGCTGCAGACAAGAGCCTTCTCCTGTGTGAGCTCTGGGTCCAGCTATTCCTTTTCTAGCCCTTCCTGCCTCCCTTCCAGTGAATGAATGCAGCCCTGTAAAAGCAGGAGAGGCATGAGGGCTTTTTCCAAGCTCATTTTGTCTTGCTCGTGGAAGTCATCTTTGTGCTAGAAAACCCTTCATCTCTTTCATCACGGTTTTCCCGAAGGATTTGGTAGCCTGGTGTTAGCACGTCCATCAAAGTACTCAGAGCTTTAGTGATCAGTAGTTGGACCAGTGAATGGTAAATAAATCTGTCCAAGGCCCCTGTGTAAGATCTGCTGCCTTCTTAGGACGGAGTGGTGGTGGAGTAAATCCTGCAGAACTGGTGAAGTGCAGAAAGGTAGGAGTAGAAATAGGGTAAAAGGCCAGGAAAACCTGGAGTAAAACCGTTCTAGGGCATGGGACAAGGTAGCCGTTTGTCAATAATAAAATGTAATTACTGGAGAGGTGGAGGAAATGTATGGATTCCATCCACTGCTGATTAAAGAGCCTTGACCTGTGAATTACGTGCCCCCTGTACTTTGAATTTATGTTTGTAGATGAATGACGCTTATCCTAAGGTATTTGATAGAAATGCATAAAAGTTATTGTTGTCCTGGGGGGCAGAATGTTCCATTTGACTTTTTTTTTTTTAAGAATATTTTTTTAAGCTAAGGTCTTCAATATGAATCATGCAATGACTTGCTATGCTGCAACAACTGACTGCCTCAAACGTAGATCGTGAATATAAAGTTTACTTAAGAATTTGTGGAGTTAATGATTTATTTCATCTGTCACTTCAAACAGAAGAATTACAGGCTTCATCTTGCCCAGCTGGGAAGACACTTAATGCCGACTGCAGATAGTTTTTGCACTACAGTTTATTGCCGATGTGTGCTTTATCTTGGGGATTTGATTTGTCCCCACCTGTTCAGAAAGGTATTTTGATCTTAGTCCTGCAGCCTTTATCTCCCCTGAGAAGCTGTACCTGTCCTCTGTCAAATTGCTTCTTGCAAGAAGGGAGCAGGGTGAAGGTGCTGGTGGCACCAGACCTGAGTGGGCAGGGGTTGCCCAATTCCCCTGTCCATCCGTCCCCGCCCAGGACTAGTTGGCTTCACCACTCTGTGCCTCCTCCCTGCCTCCTGGCCAGATAAGCAGGTTTGACTTGTGTGGTATTGTTTTAAAACCAGGCTGGGCTATTGTCCTGATCTAGACAGCTGTGGTCAGGCGTGGGCTGCCCATCAGGAACCCTCGTACTCACCACACGGTTGCATACTTTATCCTTTTCCCCGTTTCTGATCATTCCTTGTTCCTTCCTCCCTTTCTCTGCCCCAGCCTCTCTTCAAAGAAACAGCCTGCCCCATTTATGGTTTTCCCATGGGTCCCAGTTTTGTGACATACATATTCAAATTTGCTATTTCTGATACTACTCCCTTGACATTTTTAACCCTAACTGGTATTACTGATGCAGTTGGCCAGTGCTGCTGCCCTTGCAGTGGGTAAGCCGGCTAAAGATATAAGTGGTTGGGTGCTCTGACATCACTGCTTAATACTGAAATGCTTGGCTTCAAAGACAGAGAGGCAAGCTCTTCAAAAGCATTCTGAGTTGTTGCATGTCTGCTGTGGATGATCTTGGTGGCGACAGAGTTAAATGAATGCTTTGAAAATCCTTCCTGACAGTGCATCTGTAAGGATTTCATGTTCCTGCTGCTGTTTTTTCACTAAAAGGTAGATAAGCTTTGTTTATTTTGACTCTACAGGCAGAAGCACTTGTGTGGGATAATGATGTATCGGCTCACGCCCAGAACGTTGCCAAGGCCAAATATGAATTTTTATTTGGCTTGGAAGAAAAGAAGCCTTCAGAAATGGGTAAGTGCTATTTATTACTATTGTATGCAAGAAAAAAACCCCAGAATTCTTAAGCCCCTCAGGAAAGTTTTGCAGAAGCTTCTCCCTTAACGATCTCACGAGGGCTTGCTCGCTGTTGCTACGCTGCTCTTCGCCAGACCACAGTGCAAGGGATCCTGCTGGTTTGGCCTCAGAAAATGACAGTGGTTCCCTGTCTTACACACCCCCATTTCTCTTTGGCTCACCGGGGCCACCTTGGTGTGACAGCAGGGGCTCGTGTGCTGGAGACACGCTGGTGAAGGGAATCCCTTCGCTCCTCTGCAGCGGAGTCGTTCCAGCCGCGAGCTCTGCAATTGCACATGCTGAGACACGGCCATCTCTGCCTGGAGGTCCTTCCAGGAATGCCCTGCGTGGTCTGCACGCTGCTTTTCCTACAGCTAGAGGTAGGTAAGATTTTAATTTAGATACTTGAGGTGGTACCTGAACTGCTCTGTCCTCTGTAGTTAGGAATTCAAGAAATCCAGGTGCAATATCTAATGTTACGCTAAGGATTGGTCTGGTTCCTGTTCTTTTCATGTAAATGCAGGACAGTTTATACCTTTTCAGAGCCCAAGCTTAGAAAAAAATAAATGTAGTTATTGTAACTATTTCTCTTGCCTCATCATAATTATCAACAATCCCTGCCCTCTTTGCAAAAGCATTTCCTCAGGCTGTTCTCTTTGTACCTTGATCCTTCCTAATTGCAAACTTTCTGGAATGTCACTTTTAATTAAAGAAGACTCCCTTCTTGCCAGAGAAGGGCAGCACTTTGTTCAGAAACAAACTGTGTAGGCTCCTCCACTTCAGTAAGAAAAGGGAAAAAGAAAGAAAAAACGACAAAAAAAAAAAAAAAAAAAAAAAAAAAAGGGAAAAAGAAAAAGCAGAACTGAAGTCTAGAAAGCGAGCAAACAGTTTCTTCCTGGATTTTATAAAGTTTGGTCTCCTCCTTTGGAAATCCTAATTGCAATGTGAAAAAAAAAAAAACAAACAAGCAAAATTGCAAAGGGGGAAAAAACCCCAACAAACCTCAAACCACCGAAAATTTAAATTTAAAAACCTTTTCCAAATTGCCACAAAATGCGTGTCGGATTATCATATGAATCATGATGACCTCATTTCTTGCTTGGAGAGACACAGCGTGAGAGCACTGTCAGCAGGCATTGGTACATATCCGGGGATCAGTATTAAATAAAGTGTGCTATGTCTGGTAAGTCCAAGTGAATCTGTTGTTATTGCCAGCCAAAACAACTATCACATGTGATGGGTATTCCGAGCTGAATGCTGGCCCTAAAATAAAGGGCGGCAAAGAGTAAGCCAGCTGTAGGGACGTTTCTGGATCTTCTCCTGTTCCTTTATTAATGAGAAATTACCATTAGGAGCTAACAATTATAATGCAAAATGGGCGTGACTTCAAGGGAGGGTTTCCAAATATTTAACAGGGCTTAACACGAGACGTTTTTGAATTGTACCCGAAAACTGGGAGACATTGTGCCTACCCAGACTGGCCTCATTCTGTCTCAGATTCATCCTCCTCCTCCAAGATGACTTACCACAGCGGATAAATGAGAGTGGTACAGCCCCTTCCACTTTTTTCTTCAAGTGAGCAGGCTTTAACTTGTTACTAGCTGGAGATGAATGAGGAAGGGGTGACTGAGGGCACTGTAGTACAAACCCAGGGCTCTGTGCACCAAGTGATGACTTTTTTTTGGTTTGATAGATGTCAAATATGTCATGACATATGTTTCTGGGGGAAGCAGCTATGCCTGAAAGTCTCTCTGTTCTTCTCTGTGTTAGATGGGAAGGGAAAAAACATCACCAAAAATCCAAACAAACTTGCTAGTTTCTAAAGTTGCCTTTAAAAGAAAGAAGACATGCTTTTTAGGGGTCAAAGTATGAAGTATTTTAAGCAAATGAGTGACAGGGGCAGGGCCAGGACAAGTGTTGGTGTTTAAACTTGGTCAAGAGAACCACTTGTCACTGTGAGCAATAAGGCTGAACTTTAATTTATCTAACCCAAAGCAGTTCACCCATGCCATGGCTGGCCTCAGAAACAGGACATAACATGTAAGCTGCTGAATGGCTTAATTACTACTGCCTTCTGGTTTATCCTTTCCCTTTCAGCCATATAGCCATGTTACTGAAGCTCTGCTGGATGCTGTTGAGGGAATACATTTTTTAATTGAGTACTAAAACACTTGAAAAGCCAAAGAAGGAAGAATACTTCTGTCTACCTGGGTGGGAGATGGCATACTTTGTTAGTAAGCTCCTCTGCTGATTTTTACCTCCCAGGTTGAAGCCTGTGGTCATTTTCATAGGTGAGAGGAGGGAAAATAAAAAGTTAGATGCCTTTATAAGAGGTTTCTCATCGGTGATATTCAAGTGCAAATAAAGCAGTCGCATAAAAAAAAAATCTTCTCATAATTTCTTTCCTTTGCTGTCCTCAGTCTGGTTTTGTCTGGGGTACCTGTGGTCGCTGGTGCCCTCGTGCTTTTGTCTTTACTGTGTGATGCCTCCTGCCTGGCTCCTCTCCTCTCTTGTTTATTTCCCATCCTCCTGCCCTGGATGCCTTACTTGGAGCAGGAGGAGGTCCAATCCCCTGGGACCCTCATCTCATTGTGGGAAGGGTTTGGGCCCACACATCCCCCTGCAGAACCCGCTCGTGGGGCCCCTGCTTTCCCCCGGGGGGAGCAGGGAGGATGCACCACGCGCAGCCACGTGCCCCTGCACAGCCTGGCCACCTTCCTTGGCAAAACCCCAGCCTTCTGCCTTCCAGCTAAAGAAAATGTTTTTTAGAAACTGAATTTGGCTGGGTTGGACAAGACCTCTTCTCAGACTCATTGACATAAAGGGTGCTTGTTGTGTATGGAAACATACTCTGCTCTGGAAATTCCACAGAAACAGTGATCTCTATTGAGCAGACTTATCTTTAGGCTTGGGTGTGTTACAGTCCTGATTTTTATGACTTTGCAGTTAATATGTTTAAATACCAAAAAGAAAAAAACAACCCTGGCAGCATAGCTTAGTCCTAAACAGTGCTTTCTTGGGGAAAACAGTGGGGGATGCTACAAAATAATTCCTTAAGTAAACATGAAGGCCAAATACCCCATAATTCCTGTTATATGAGAAAATAAATCCAAGACTGTTGTTAGGAAGAAAATAGCTTCTTAAGATTAATACACAGTCTTTTCTCTGATGCTTCTGGGAGGAGAAAGCTTTCATCCCTCCTGTGTAGCAGAGGGTGTAATCTCATCCTTCACAAAAAAGCCCTGTACAAATAGTGCCTGTGTTGCTATGCAAATCTGGTGTTTCCCAACAGCTGCTGGAAGAAGCTTGGTTTTGAATTCCTGGTGCAACAAATAGCTTTTTGGAAAGCCTGTCACTTGCTGTTTTGTGTTCAGTGAGGTGTCATGAGGCAACTGAGCTCATTTAACAGCTTGCTTCTGCCAAAAGAGATGGTCCCAGACACACACTGCCACGGATTGTTTCATGCTAGTTCTTGTGCTCATCTGTTTGCTTAGCAAGATCAAGCCAGAAAAAACTGAGTAACAAAAAACCTCTAAAAAATGCCAAAAGAACAATAATAAAAAAAAAGGCTTACTTTCTCCTGGCATTGTGTGCTGAATCGTGTCTGGAAGGGGTCAGACAATGCCACAGCTGACACGTGAAAGAAAACCAAACACATACTTTGACCCATGCAACATACCCTTTTCTGAACCTTAATCATGGAAATCACTGCTTTTGCTGTAGAATTTCTATAACTTGTTTCAAGAGCAAAGGAAGAACACAATGCCTGCTTTTCTTTGTACGAGCAAAGCCTTTTCACGGTCTTATGATGCTGACTGGGACGGCCTTAAGAAAATTATCCTAGCATCTTTGTGTAAAATGAGCCCTCCTGACATACTAGGTTGTCCTTTCTCTTCTGCCTTGCTTGCTCTCTCTGTGTCACTTCAAGGCGTGCACGTCCAGCTCTGCTGCATCCTCCGTGCTTTAAGGCAGTAGTGACACCTTCCCGATCCTCACTCTGAAAAACTGCCCTTAGACCACGGGCACTCCTGTTCCATTGTTCTCATGACAGCCCAGATTGCTGACTGTAGCCTCGCCCAGCGCTCTAACCCCATCGCTTTCCATTTTGAGGCACCACCCTCTGTCACGCTTTCATCCCTTGCTCTTTCCATCTCCAGGCAGTCCTGGAAGTCTGGGCTTCCTGGTCTGGTATATTCCTCTGCAGCTCTGCTTTCTCGAAGAGGTGCAAAACTACATTCTTTGAGGGTTCGGAGGACTGCCTGATTTTCACATTCACATTGCCTAATTAGGGTGGAGGATAGGTGCATCAGATGTCCTGCAGCATTTAACAGGAACACACACAAGGCTGGAATACAGGAAGCTTGGACCTGTGGTGCCCGCTCCCCCTTAATTATAACTCCATCATCCTGCTGACTTCCTTGACTCTCTCAGCCTTTCCTTGTTGTTGTTGTTTCTAGTGTCCCCCTAGATGGGACATTCTCTGACACGCTGAAGACCCGCAGGATTTTTAAAATCATAGTGAGTAATCAACAGTTTTGTCATGGATATCCCTGATGTTTGGCACTGGCGGTTGGCAGTGATGCAAAAAGAAGGTTAACTTTTTAAATCTGAGTCTCCAGAGGTACTGCATTAAAACTTCCCAGCTGAGTTTGCGCACTGTAAGAAGCGCTTACCTCCCTGGCACCAGCGTGTTCACTGGCTGTGCCGAGTGTGTTCCTCTTTCACTCCAGCTTGGAGTAAACCAGGTCATTTCTGGAGAGCAGCGAGCTCTTACACTGCTGTCAGAAGAGCACTGTCACATCAGGCTGTGCACATGGAAGAATTAATGGTGGTGCAGGAGGACACGTTGCACTGTGCTCTGCATCCCAGCTGCGTGACGGGGAGCTGTCTTGCTGTGTCCCTTTGAACTTCTGAGTCCTGCTTCCTGGGGCTGGGAGAAGCTGAGGCGTGCTCTGGAGCCGTCAGGTGTGGTGTGATGGATGTCTGGCTTTCCAGTCCCAGGGAGAGGAAAACTAAAGGGGCACAGGGCATTATGCTAAGTCCATTGCTCCACAGGAGGAAATTGTATGTCTTGTGACCTGCACTTGAAAGCTTAGGATAGTTCAAGTTATCATAACCTACAGCTGTGGGGAGGAGATTACCACATCCTCGACTTGGTAAACAACAGAGCTGTTTGAAGGCCAAGGGTTTAATACAAATAATCATTAAAATATGGGCTGTTTGTTTATTGCTTTTTAGATGTGCAAAATTAAGTGCTCAGAAGTTAGGAAATGCCAGAGTTAAGCCAGTAATTGCCTCCCAGTCTGTGGCCTGTTCACTGAAGCCCAGAACCCTGCTGATGTGAGCGCACAAATATTTGGGGGCCCGGTGATGCTGGCAGCCCATCAATGTCTGGCCGCATCAGATGCTCTGTGCACACGGGGCACAGGCTGAGCTCGGCTGAAGCTGGCAGGGCTCAGCAGCTCTTTGCTCTGGAGGCAGCCAGGCCGTTCCCTTCCACTGGCCAGACGGAAAATGATGCATCCAGGTCAGTGGGCACAACAGGGGAGGCTCGGCCAGCTGACTCGGCTGTAAGGCAGGTGCTGTGGGGCACAGCTGCATTTTTGCTTGTCACCACGGCCTCCTCTCCTCTCCTTGGCTTCAGCCCCATCATCTGGTGAGGCAGGCAGCAAACCAGCCCAGGCCCTCCATCGTGCTGTAGCCTTGCTTCACTTCTGAAGCTTTCTGAAGGAAGTGATGCATGTTAACCTGCTGCTGGAGATGGTTGATAAGAACATGGAGAAGGCATTTAATTAAAATTATGGGAGTAGATGCAGTTCTGGCCTGTTACTGCACTGAAGAAGTGTAATGCAGCGCCCAACAAGTATTTTTGCTGTTCACAGTTCACTGCTCTAACAAGTGCCTTCTGCTCTAGACCCCCATGTTGTTTATTTAACTACGTCCAGCTTCCTGAGGAAGGGAATCTCATTCACTGTGTGAACTTGCTCAGAAGTTACTATGCAATGTCCAGCTGCATAGCGTGTCCTTTAGCAACAAATACTTGGAGCCTGGGAGACGCACACGTCCCTCTGTGCCCTATTTTTGGTTTAGCTGGGCGCATAAGTTGATATCCAGCTCCTTGGGTGCTCTGAGGACTGCTTAGCAAGCTTACTCTTAGTCTAGTTAATTGGTCTCAAATGCTGAAATGCAGTAAAGGACATCGTTTTCTGCATCTATCTGTTTCTGGATCTGCAAAAATCCAGAGTTTCTGAGATCTGTGTGTAGTAGTAGCGTGGGATTTTTTTAAGCAATTGTTGCTTGCTCAAAGCGATTTGTGGCGTGTTTTGAGAAGATTCTCTAAAAATACAATATTTTAAATATAGAACATTATTTACAAGTAGATTTAGAGAGGCTGTAAAGTCTTTGTAGATGCTGCAAGTGTGACAGCAGCTGTGAGTTGTCACTGCTCCAGAAGTTTGTTCTTCAGCTGAAGGCTCTTAGGGAGCTTTTAAAGTAACTGTTGCTGTGTGTATCTGCACTTAGAAAATCACCTGTTAGCTGCTTCCTTTCTAAATTGCAGCAGTAGAAAACCAGAAAATTTCAGATTCTTTTTGGATCTGTCTTTTACATTCTGGGTTTATGACTTTTCCGAACATAACTCTTAAACCAAAGCTTGAGATTCTTGCAGCCATGTCACTCCAGGGTGTGGGGCTTTAAAGAAGAAAAGTGCATTGAATATTGTAAGACTCATCCACACTTTTACGTCAGGATAAAGAGCCCAGATACCCTCTTTGTGTTCCCTCCTGTTCCTCCTCATGCTAACAGCTGTTTCACTCTACCATTTTGCTTTCCAGGGTAATGACTCTTGGGACTGAGCTATCTCACTGACCATCTGTGGCCCATACAGCAATTTGTAGTGGATAATCCCTCTCGCTAAATCCTCTCAGCACGTGCTGCATGTTAGTTTTGGACTTTGTCCTGTTTTGAGCTCACCGTAGGCCTGAGAGCTGCTGTGGCAAGGTGCCATCCTTCCTGCAGCGGGGCAAAAGGTACAGGGCTCTCTGGAGGACCCTTGATTCAGTGCAGTTGGGGTTATGCAAGTGGTCCCAAACCCTGCTTACCACTGGGAATTAGTTAACATCTCTGGAGTAAATAAGTATGCAACCAAGTCACAGCACTGCTTACATAAGCCTTTTCATCAGGAACAGGGTTAAAACTTGTTCAATTGTAAAAAAAACTCACACAAATGCTCCAGCAGACACACAGTGCCCCATATATTTTACATGCTGTTTTGGTCAGTGTTCTCTTAATGGGCAGAATCTACATTCTTAACCTTGAGGAGCTTTTCTTACTCTGTTTTTCAAGCCATGACAACTTGGGCATCACATAACTACCAGACTCCAGCTCTGGGACTGGACTAGCAGAGAGATCCGTGACAAATTTACATAGCACGGGCACGACTGTCCTGTGGCAGACTGAAGGTTCACCTTGCACAGCCTCTGGTAGCCCAAACCTCCCAGAATTTAGGGAACTGTGCAAGAGCAATGGTGAGCAGTACTTCTTTGATAACCTCCCCCAGTATGTAGCAAGCTGTGGGTGGGGGATTTCCTGTGCAACACACTGCCCCTGGGTGCTTGCAGGGGGATTATTTTCTTTCCTGAACCAGTTAGTTTAATTTCTGGGTAACCCTTGAGCTGCCAGCTGCCACACCACTGCCTGGCTGTTCAGGCAGGGTGAGTGCAAGGAGCCTGTGCATGCTGCTGGGCTCTGTGTCAAACCTCCCACTAACCACAGCAAGGACTCCCTCTGGTTGTCTCTTTTTCAGGTGAAGAATCTCAGCCCACCTGGGCACTTCTTCTGTGTGGGCTCTGCTATACCTCTGGTCCCCCCTGCCTTCCCTGCATGTCTGCTAAGGCACAGAGGCACTGAACCAGGGCTTATTTCTAGACAGCTCTCCCCTCTGTCTTCCCCCTGCTTCCCTCTCACTCTCACTCAGCTTCCCCATTTCCACCAACTTGTTTTTACGTAGTGCCGCTGTAACTTCAGAAGGGACGGAGAACTGGCTCTGCTGCTGCTCTCTGGGGCGAGACAGTTGCCCAAAAACCTGGAGCGGCCGCAGAAAACGCTGCGCCCAGTCCGGTGTGGACGTTTGCAGTCCGGTTACAAAAGCACCGTGTTTGCACTGTGTTAATCCCCTGGCTTTGCATACACCAGCCAGGCAGGACCTATCACGGCATGGGGGATGACATCATTTGGAAAAAGGGCTCCTGCTGGAGGCTGCCAGAGGCTGTGCAGCATCCCTCCCCTCTCACGGGGGACGGCCGCTCCATCGCAGCATGAGCGGGCTTATCACTTGGAGTAGTTTTAGTTGACCCTAAGAAGTTGTAACTTGAGGGAGTGCAGGACATCCGTGGGAGATAAGGTGTAACCCTCCTCCCTGGCAGGCTGCAGTAATGATATAAATACCATAAATCCTGCGATTTGCTCATTAAGCTCTTGTCACCCAGAGATTCGTCCCGTCTTAACGCATTCACTGTTTTTTTTCACTTGCCCTAATCTGCCCTTTTACAAACAGCGGCAAGAAGTACCAAGAAAGCACAGCTGAGCATGCAAGCTTCACCTGTGTGCTGCCTGCGCTCGGCGCCAGGAGCTGCGGAGAAATAAAACGCGCGATGACTGGGGCTGCTCAGTGAACGCTTCCAGCTCACTCAACGCCGAAATGCCATAAAGCATCCTTGCGCTCTTGAAATCAGCACATGACTCCCGGCATCGCCATTCCACCCGGTTCTTCCCTTACGGAACGCAGTTACAATAAACGGCAGCTAAGCACGGACGTCTCTCCCTGGCATGCCGTCAGGCAGCCTTGCTGGAGGAAATGTGGTTTTTTTTTTTTCCCCCTGCAAGCTGCCAAGGTGGACTCCTTAGCTCCTGCGATAGACTGAATGAGACTGCAGTTCCCCCATCAGTTTCATAATACTCAGAAAGCATCCATTTACATCATTGTGTGCAGTGCAGGGCACCAGCTGCCAGGAAATTTGAAACTATTTTGATTCCAGTTGACTAGAACAGCAGCAATTGAATTAGCTGATATCGCTATAGATAAACTGATGATCTGTGCATTTTATTTCTTTGACCAATGGGTAACTGCTGGAGCTACAGTAACCTCTGTGAGTAAGGACACTGTTCAAGCAAATATATCTAATTTCTCGAGCTAGCTAATATATATATATATATTGTATAGAGAGAGACACTCACACCATTCTTTTGTAAAATGTACCTGTAACCAAAATGTCTGTCTATGCTTTTAACTTGTGTTTTGCTTCCTAGAATTTCCTTTTATTATGCTGTAGACAAGCTTGCTTGACATGGAATGATTATTTACCTATGAAATATCATATCTATGCCTGATTTAAGTCATTAATGCTTTCAACGTCTAGTCTTCAGAAAGGCTGCCAAATGCTGTTAACGTTATATTTGCCCCATCTCAGTTTGCTAGTCACTCTCCCCCTCTCTATTTTAGCTTCTTCTCTATCCATTTCTTTCTTTTTTTCCTTCTTTTTTTTTTCCTTTGTTGAAAGAAGCCACCTTCAATGCAAAGTAGAAATTGGTGTTACCTGAAAGTGTGTGTCCTTTCTTTGTTTGTTTGGTGATGGGTATTTTTTTTCCCTGCGCATCTTCAGTGCAGTCCTTAAATTTTGTTGTTGTCTTTCTAGCCTTGTTTGTAATGCAGTCATATTGGGGGATGGGTTGGACAGGATATGCCAGTAGCTGCTGCAAGACATGATGCTGTGGTGGTGGATGGGAATAAGGGAGGAGTTTCCCTTAAAGAGCTCAAGCTCCTCTAAGCTCTGGTACCTGAAATAGCTCTCTGAGCAAAGGGAAAGGCTTTGCAGTTTTAGGAGTAGGGGGCAGTTGGCCGTGATTTACCCCAAAGATTGGAGGCCTTGGTAGTCATGTGCATAGTGGTACCTAGAATGCTGCTTTAGTGCCATATATGAGGTTTTTTTCTAATCAGACAGAAAATTATGCTATATTCCTGCAGTGTGCCATGAAGGTAAGAATCCCACTGACCTGTGCTCACACAGAGCAGCAGTAGCAGCATAAGTCCTTCCAGAGCAGGGCTGCTGACATCTCACTGTAGAAAACAGCTTGAATTTCTACTGTGAAAGTTCTGCTCTCTTGCCCAAATGGAACAGAGTTTGCACGTGTGGCAGACAGGAGTACCTGTGAGCGCTCTCCCTCCTGCTGCCCGTCTCTCCATGCCCACATGTGCGTGTATGTGTGTGCTCTGGATGTGCACCTCTTCTGGAGTCTGCCAGAGGGTAAAGTTTGCTTGGGATGAAGTTCAGGAGGAGAAGTAAATCAGAAACTTGCTCGAGATTGCTTGCTGCTGTCAGCAGTGGCTGCCGGTGGCAGATGGGGACGCGCGGCAGGACACTCAGCATTCACCTCCAGGAATAAGGCTGCTTCTGTTTCCCTCGTGTCGGTTCAGGAGCTAAGGCAGCAATTAGCAGAGAAGAGCCTGGCCCCTTGGCAGGGTATGTGTGTGGTGCCTTGTTAGGGCTTGGCCTCTGGAGCACATTGGCTGCCTCCCAGCCCCACAGGAAGCTGGGGACCGGCGCTCTGGGCTTCCTTCCAACAAGGCAGGGGGTGTGGGTTGGAGCGAGGCACGGGGGCATCCCAGCTCCTGGGGCTCTGTGTATTACCTTTCTTTGGGCAGTGCAGCCAAAGAGTGGCATGGTCTAGCACTGTCCCTCAGTGCCGTGGGCAGGAGGGGAGCCCAACTGGGGTACCTCCTGCCTGTAGGGTTGCACACTGAGAGTCGCTGTAGGTGGACGTGTCCCTGAAGAAGGCTTTACGTTAGCATCTATAGTGACAGGCTCCCTATCAGCAGTTCTCTCCTAAAAAATCCCATCTCTAGACATAAGACACATCTCTAGTGCTGAGAGAAGCACTAAGGTCTCTGCATTAGAGCAATCCAGGGTTGTGAGGTGGGGAAGCGGGGCCTTTTGCTGGCTTAGGGTTGGCCTGGGGCAGGTGTAGGAATATCTCAACCATGAAGCAGTAATCTCATATGTGAGTCCTGGAGGAAATGTGCCCCAGTGGCAACCTAGTGCCTGTGCCATGAGAAGAGTGGGCTTGGGATGCACCAAGCACTGCGTGGGGGCTGTTTGCCTGGTGCTTTGGGCAAGCTGGAAAAAGTTCCATGGGTGCACCCACATCTGTGTGTTGGGAACCCTGCCAATCAAGGCAGTCTGGTGATGCAGCTGTGGGCATCCTCTTGCTCCTTAACGCTCCCTGGGACCTTGCAGGAGAGAAAAGGTCCCTGCTTTGTCTGGTCACTTGTCCTCAACAAGCCACCAAGTGATCTGGGTGAAACCTGACCCACTGAATTTTTATTATATAGTAATTAAATCAAAGACATGGAGATGAGATCTGGAGAACCTACTAGGGAAGAGATTGGCTTGGCACAGTCCAAGTCTGTCACTTTGATCCTGCACCCCGCACAGTGTGTGGTAATTACCCTGTGGCTAGATACACTGGATAGTGAGCTGGCAGGTGTGAGCTTCTGCTTGTCTTTACAAACCACTGGCACATAGGTAGCCACATTAATGCAGTGCTGAGCTTGCATTAAATTATCCTCTCTTTCACCTTGAACTCAGCCTATCATTAACCACAGCTGCATGGCTTTCACCTCAGCCTGTGGCCAGCCTGCCTGGAGTGGAGATGGTGGTCAGTTTGCAATTCAGTACCTAGAGATGCAACTTAGAGTGGAAGCAAAGCATCCAAATGCATGTTGGTGTCTGCTTTCAGAGCTGTCACCCCGACATTTTTCAGAGTGGGTGTTTGGGTCTGGCCACTGTGCTGTTTGATTTAAAGCCCATTTATACTACAGGCCAGTTTTTCTGTTTTTTCTCCCAGATGGATGCAACAAATGCAGCAGTTGCTGTTTGATTTTTTTGTTTGTTTGTTTTGGTTTGGTTTGGGTTTTTAATTGTTTTGTTTTGTTTTATTTTGTTTTTCCCCCAAAGCTCAGTTTCTCGAGCCATGATACAAGGTGGCCAAGTATCTGTCATTGTGTGATCCCTGAGATCCTTCTGAGGACAGATGGTTCTCTGTTTCCCCACAACAATGGGAGCCACTGGGTGCTTGGCACTTTGAAAATGGGACCGTCCATCTTTGCTCCTGCTTTGTTTACATCAGTTGGAAAAGCAGCAGGAGGAATGGAGGGGTGTTAAGCTTTCTGTGCAGTGGCATTTGCTGCAACAGCAAATGTGAACCGCTCTGTATGCATCCACCACTGCAAAATGACCTTCAGCTACCTGAGTTGTTCAAGGAAGTGCTGGCAGAAAGTTGAATTGCTCATTAATTGCTTTGTAATTTAGCTAATTGGTTTTGTCAAGGCTGTGGAAAATACGGGGTGTGGCTGATTATCTTCCCAGTGTTTCACCTTTAAAAGTGAAAATGACCTAAAACCTTCTCTTTTAAGTAAAACCATCACGTGCGGTGCATTCTTTGGATGGATGTCAGACCTCTGAATATCTGCTTTCTTCAGCCTCTGCGCCTGGCCTGTGGCCTCAGACTGTTCCTGGGCCACAGGGACCCTTTCTGAAGTGTAGCAGACATTTCTAGCATTCCTTCCTCTGTAGTGCACACTCCCAAAGTAGGGCTGCCCAAAAACTCCTAAGTAAAAGGACCAGCTCTGGATAGCTGGAAGTTGTGAGAGTGTTCAAAAGTGAATTAAACTGAACGGTATTTTCCCTGCTGGGCAGAGCGTAGTTACTCTTTTAGGAGAGGGCTGGGAAGGGATGTCAGGCTTTTTTACTTTGTGCATGCGGAAGATAAATCCAGCGTCTCTTTTTTTTTTTTTTTTTTTTTCTTTCTTTTTTTTTTTTTTTTTTTTTTTTTTAATTTGCAGGTAGTGGCCGTGGAAGCAGCGCTTTGCTTCCTCACACCATCATCAATGAATTTCCAGAGTACGGCACTGTGGAGCCAAGCAAACATGAGCCAGCAGCTTCACCGACACGCCGTGCAGAGCCCGTGACGCGCCGTCCGGAGAGACGAGACAGCCACCACCACGCCAGGCCCATTCCTCAGTGTGCAGCTCCTGCAGACAATTTGAGGCCTGATGCTGTGGCAGCGCAGCTGCACACCCCAGAAGAAGGTTTGCAACCTGTGGGTAACCTGCCAGAGATTACGAAGGTCTCTCGACGGTTAGAAGCAGCAAAGGTGCAGGAGAGAGCAAATACTTCTCTCGATTCAGAGACGCAAATGGAAAAAAAGAGCGCTACTGGCAGCCAAAATGCGCAGGCAGCCAGAGAACCAGTTCCAGGAGGCCAAGAAAAACTCTCAGACATGCCTCTTCCTTCTGAACGAACAGCTGAGGAAAAAAACCATTTGGTCGTAGAGGAGGGTCTGGCTGCAATATGGACTGGAGAAAAGCAGTCAGAGTCCTTGCAAGCCATTAGTAACAAAGCTGAGGAGGTCCACGCGGTGCAGGGACAAAGCTGCCACAGACCATCTGTGACAAACCGGGAAGCAGCCAGGAGAGTGGAGGGGTGGGCATGTTCCGAGGAGTTTTCAGGGTACGGTCAGGACAAAACGCAAATGGGTCCTGAGAGGAGGCTCGCTAAAGAGGCAGCTGGGAGTAAACACGTAGAATTTCAAGGGGTGGAGATTTTATGGCTGCAGAAAGCTGAGGAGCAGAGAAGAAAGAAGCACTCACTGGTGGACTCTTCGTCTGTGGAGAGGAAGGCATTCCCCAAAACATCCAGCCACCCTGCGTCGCCAATGGTCTCTCCAGGCCTGCTCTCCTCGCCAGACAGAGCGTGGAATGAGGTCTGTGAGGACCCAAGGCTGGGACCCACTGCATCTGGAGCTGCCCCTCGAGCACCACCCAGTGAAAGCGAGAAGGATGAAGTTCCCATGAAGGACAGGAAGAACCGTGGCGAGGAGGAGGCGTCTGTGCTAGTGAGAGGACAGGGCAGGTGAGACCGTGCTTGGAGGGGTGCAGGGGTCAGCTGGTATTCCTCTTGGCCTAAGCACATGGCCTTTGCCTTCCTCCTTAGGAGCTAATGAGAAACAACACAAGTTTGTCTGCTGCCCTCAGTGTGGTGTCTGTGGTAGTGATTCCTGTCTGGTGGTGGCTAGTGCATGAAATTCGGACTGAACCCCCTACACAACACCTCGCTGAAGCTTGAAGTCCATCTCACGTTCTGAAATATAAACATGTCTTGCTATTTGCACAGTGATGTCTGTGTGAGGAGGCATCTGTAGCAGGTGTAATTGGGATACAGACATGGCATGTAATTAAATAAGGCAGCATGCAGGCCTGCCCATATGCGCCTGGCCAGGTTTTCTGATTTCAGGCAGAGTTTGTGAAAGAACAGTGTTAGCACCTCTGAGAGGTCAGGTAATTAAGACATTTTATCCAGGGCCTTTTGGATTATAAGAGGGTAAATGCTGTGATGTGCTTTCTCTGTCTGTCTATCATCTATCTATCTATCTATATCTATCTATCTATCTATCTATCTATCTATCTATCTATCTATCTATCTATCTATCTATCTATCTATCTATCTATCTATCTATGTTAATGGAATTTTAGCGACACATACTGCAAAAAAGTGTGCTGTACTTTTTATGAGGGCATCCTGATTTGCTTGCTTTTCTTTCCTGATGCACATCTGTGACAAAGATGGTGTGCTCTGAGCAAACTGGGCCCACTCTGACCAGTCGAGCTGTTTGATGACGACACAGCAGGATCTCAGCAAGGGAGGCCCTTGTGACTCTGCACCTTGGGATATGGGGAGTTTTGCTCTGGCTAGGGCCTAGGATTACTCAGTTTGGCAGCCCTAACCTCTGGCACGTGCCATGAGGAGCCCCGCTGTATTTGGTGCAGCAGAGAAGAAAACTCTCTGCAGGGGGATGCTGCACCTTCCCCTGTACATCAGCAAGCAGGCTGAGTCTTCTCTCTCCAGATCTGGTTCCCCTGGATCCATGTGTTTAACTGCACTTGCTTCCCCTTTGCATTTTGGAGTGATTTCCTTCAGCTTTTGCCAAAGACCCCAGTCTAGGACTGCAGAGCTAGCAAACTATCCTTCAGGGGCAGAGGCTCTGTCTGACTACACATCTTCAACATGTGCAGCCTCCATGGCACTGGTGTTAGGACATACCTTATGTGTATGTGAGTGCATTTTCTCCTTTGCACGCAAGCAGCTGACTTTATCTGTTAGGCAATATTAGGTTGTCCCCCAGCCCCCTCTTTTACCCAGAAGATTGTTTCTTTTCATGTCCCCAGAGAGGGAGATGGTGCCAATCATAAGCAGAGGTGGTGCAAGGAGAAACCAGCATTTTACCTGCAGTGCCCTCTCCTGCACAAAGCCGCGCTGACCTTTCTGTTCACAAAGGTGGAAGGCGAGAAGGTTCAACCAGAAGTCTAAACCTTGCCCCCGAGCTGAAACGAGCTGTTTCTGGTTAATTTTCAGGATGATGGAGGAGGGGGAAGCAGCCGCAGGAGGATATGAAGATTTCCTTGGGCAGAGGCAATCCGACGTCTCCACTGATCTGTACAGCTCACAGTTCGAAAACATCCTAGACAATGCATCTCTGTACTACAGCGCAGAGTCGCTGGAGACCTTGTACTCGGAGCCTGACAGCTACTTCAGCTTTGAGATGCCACTCACTCCCATGATCCAGCAGCGCATGAAGGAAGGCGGGCAGTTTTTAGATCGGACATCAGCCTTGGGGCAGCCAGATGTCCCTGACAGGGAGGTGAAGGGATGCGGTGAAGGCATCGCCAATGGCTTAAGGGATACAAGCAAAACACTCTTCAGAGGAGATGTCACAGAAGTCCCTCATCTGGAAAGGTAAAAGCAGTGGGTGAGCTTTTTGTGTGCCTGCTGATTTTTCCCCAGTCTCTATTTACTTCAGTGTACTGTTGCAGAGTAGTTTTGCCTCTTTCGATGCTGCAAATTTTCTACAGAGAATAATTTCAAGTGTGACAGAGTGAGCTGCAGGAGAGAAGTGAGCCATCCAAACCTCCCATTCATTACAAAAGTGCAAATTTACTATATGAAGATTTATTGTTGATTCTTGTGTTGATAAAAGTCTGCCTGGTATTGTCACGATTGTGGGACCTGTCCCTGGAGGAGTTAGTTACTGGTTACAGTTGAACCTTGTTCAGCTCCAATTCCTACCTGAATTTATCAGCAGCAATTTCAGGAGCAGTAACACTCTATGCACACAGACGAGTCGTCCAAATGCGGTTTGTGATTTGGATGTTAAAGGTGTGGCTCTGGGCATATCTTTTCCTATCTTGAGGTCAGCAGGAGTTTTGAGCGTTACTTCAGCTGGGATGAGGTTTTGCTCCCACCACATTCAAGGGACTAGAGGCTGTTAGCTGTGGCTTTGATTTGTGCACTAGTTACTTATTGAGAGAGGAGGCGGTGTTGCAGAAATGTTAATAATTTCCGTTTAAGTAAAGGGAGAGATAACAAAACCTATTAAAAGAGTCATGTGAGCAGCAAAAAGTAGGCTGAAAATACTGTACAATTGTACAAACTCACTGTGAGCAAACTTTCCTTGCGTGCTGTCAAAGAGGGTGGGGAGAGTGAAAGGCAACCACAGACAAAGTGGGAGGTTGTGTCAAAAGCAATAATCTGCAGAGTGGTGAGGGTGCCACTCAGCTGCAAAGGCATGAGGGACCTTGTGAGTAACAAAGATGCCTCTGGTCTCCATCCTCCAGGGACAGGATGTTATTCAGGAGTCCTTACACTATTCCCTTAGATGAAACTAACCTAGTTTGAGCTTTCCTGAGAGTCAGCAGTGGGAGATCTTTTATCTGTTTTATTACTTTTGTGCTAGCACGAAAGAATTCTTTTGAGCAAAAGTAGTTTGGTTAACTTTATGGATTAAGGTACAGTTTGCTCATAAACCAACGGGCAGAAGGACTTAGAAGTTTAACATATTTTTCCATCAATCCTACAGTAAAAAAGGTGCTTAAATCTTGTGCATTCATAGTGACAGTAGGCAACAAGTGATTGCTAGTTTGCAATAATCTCTATGAAGCCAGAAACTGAGGTCAGTCCTGGCACTTGCAGCTCCTTACTTTTACCAAAACCAGAGACATAAAACTGGGCAGTGGAGGACAAGTAGCACATATAGACCCTGATTCTGTTACCCCCTTGTTGCAGCATTTAACATCTAGGAGATACTGTCAAGTTTAAGACCCTCATTGGCTCATCAAGACAAAAGTTATCACAAAGACAAAGGTGTGTACTTAAGTGAGTCAAATTAGGTGCCTGGCTAATGTCGGTTTCACTAGGAAATAATTTTAGTTTAAATTTGCAGCCATAGTGATAAACCAACAGAGGGTTTTTTAATTCTTCGTTTCTTCCTCCCCCTTAACAAAAAAACCCCCCCAAAACAAACAAACAAACAAACAAACAAAAAACAAAGAAGAAAGAAGTGTCCCCAGCAGCAGGTTTTTTAGGAAGCTGTGCTGGTGCGGTCTGCAGGCTCTGTTAGGGACAAGCCTCGAGTGACAAGGCTCACTTAAGGTAGGTGCCAATAGAGGAAGCCGCTGAAGCAGTATGGACAGTCATGGATATGGCCAACAGAGTAATCCTCCCAACAAGAACCTTATAGCCAATACGACGCCTCCCTGCCCGGCATTCTGAACATCATGCTGTATCGCGCCAGATGTGGATGTTGTGTTGTGCAGGTGACTGACAGGTCGCGTGTGCCACTTTGTTGGAACCAGCGAGGAATCGCGGTGTCGCAGTTCATGAGTGAGAAGCACTACGTGCATGCTGGCGGTGGCGCGGGGTTTATTCGCGGAGGGGTGTGCCATGGTGATGATGCTCAGGTGAACCAGGAACATCCTCTGGAGCCGCGCCTGCTCAGGGACTTTGCGGGCGCGGTTGCGTTGCCTGAAGCAATCGGGGGACTCGTTTGATTCCACGTGTGTGATACGTGTAGGGCAGGCTCTGCGGCACCTCTGCCTCCTCCCGAGGTTCTCCGGCGGTGCCGTGAGCCTGCCCTGCGGTCCTGCCTGGGGCTGCGGTTCCTCACGCCCAGCGCCTGCGGAGCGGAGGGGGGCACCCACCGCAGTGGTCCAGCCCTCCCGGAGGAGGAGGAGGAGGAGGAGGAGAAAGAGGAGGAGGCAGGGGAGCCAAACCCTCCGCCCCGCCGTGCCTGGCCCCACGCTGCCTGCGCGATGCCCCCCGAGGGCTCCCCGGTTCCCCCGTTTTCAGCCCCGGCTCCCCCCGAGGGCTCCCCCTGCTCCCAGCCCCGGCTCCGGAGGGCGGTGCCGGCAGGAGAGCGGCAGGAGGAGCCCCTCCCATAGGGGTGGGGGCAGCTGTGGGGTCTCAGCATGTGGATACTGGCAAGTGCAAAGCGAAGTGTGTGCGTGTGGTGGAATTTTTGGGGTGCAGGGAGGGGGTGTTGGGAGGCAAGCAGGGCAGTGCGGGACAGCGAGGAGGACGAGCCCCATCTTTTCCAGAAACGGCGCTGCCAGCCCGAGGGAAGCAAAAACCGAAACTAAAGCCTCAGGGGTGTATTTCGGTGACACGGAAAGCTCGTGGGGAGGGAGCCCGCTTCCACGGGGGAACACTGTGAAACACGTGCGGCTCTTCCCCCGGCCCAGTGCACAGGGGCACGGCGGACCTGAGAGCCAAGAGCTGGTGCTTTTACACCTGGAAAATGGAAAGCCGTGTGCCGTTTGGGAGAGCCTGGGCTCCCCGTGGCCATGCCCTCCGGACAGCAGGTCGCTGAGCATCGCAGCCCCTTCTGCACCCGTCCGGAGGGACCCAGCGCGGGGCTGACCCTGGGCGCAGTGAGGTTTCGATGTGTGAGGGCGAGGAAACCTGGTCTCGTAATGAATAAGCGGGAGGGTAACATCCTTCTCGGCTCTTAGGAAATCGCTGGCTTTGGGAGGGGTCAGCTCTGGTATGTGAAGGCCGGTCACATGCTTTCAGAACTGGGGAAAAAAAAAAAGGAAAAAAAAAAAAAGGAAAAAATACTAGAGGCTTGCAGGCTGCAAGTTCCTATGGCTCCTGGGTGTCTGGAGATTTCATCCCTGCTGTCCTCCTTGTCAGCTGCTGGCCGTGGTTAATCGCAGTAAGTCCTGGCGAGAGCTGTAGGATGGACCTGCCTGCTCTGACAGCCACTCGCCGCGCTTCCTCAGGGCAGGGGGATGGCAGCTGGCCCCGTCTCTTCCTGAATGGCAGGCTGGCTTGGTTTTGCAAGTAGTCCTTTCCTAGCACAGCTTAGGTTCCCTTTCTGCCTGGCCAGTGGAGGAGGGATGGTTGGGGGAGAAGGATGTGCCTGCCTTTGGGAATAGTCACAGCTCTTCGTGTCTTTGAGGGGGGCTTAATCTCTCTCCTAGGTAGGCAGTGATCATTCCTCTGGGGGAAAAGCCCTAAATCTCTGCAGTTGAAGTAGTCTTAAATTTCCACAGGAGGAGGTGGGAGGACTGGGGGAGGAAGGGCAGTGTGTGAGGTTTCAGAGCTAAGGGACAGCCTTGCCGTGTGTCAGGGCACCATGGGTGAAGTGTGCTGAGCAGTGTGCTGAGCCACAGGTTGCCTGTGTAATGAAGCTTTGTAGTGGCAATAAAGACATTGCATTTGGGCTGTGTTTGGTGCCCTTATGTCTGTGTTGTCCTTGCAGAGGCGTGGAGTCCCCACTGTTGCACCCACGCCCCCAGGTGCTGCACTGCTCCCTTCTCATGCCAGAGGGCTTTGTTAAGACAGAGCAAGGCTCAGCTTTCCTATATGGGAGCTTGTTCTTACTCTCAGGGGCAATAAGAGGTGTAACCATTTACACCTAGTCAGAGTGGGATGAAAAGGAAGTATTTCCAAGAGAAGAGATGGGAAAAGTGAGTTATCTTTTCTATGTATAGAGCGTCAGTGTGACTAGAAGTGAAGTATGAAATTCTATGATGATCTCCATCCTTCTACTTTCAGACTTTAAAGACAGAATTTCTTCTAGTCGTTCCTTTTACTTCACTCTTTAGAGCAGGCTTTCCATTCCATCTCCTCTTGTATGATAAAGTCAGAATAAGAAGTTAAAAAAAAAAAAAAAAAAAAAAGAATACCAAACTAAAATACTTAAGGCATTTCTTTTCCCGAGTTGGGAAGGTGTGGTCTCTTTTGGTAGGACATTGCCCAAGATTTTTCTGAATCCAGAGAGAAAATAAAAAAAATCTGTATTGCCGCTCCTAATCCTCAGAAATGCTAAATATTTTCCACCTGCTATCATCTTCAAAGAACTGCTGGTGCTCAGCAAATTCTGCAAGTACTGTTATTTTTTTTTCCCCTAGAGTTGCAAACACAAATTTAGTCACATATGTGTTCAAGAGGGGAAGAAAAATAACTCCATAAAGCAATCTGGTGATTCTCAGAATAAAAGCACAAGAACATAGAATGCAATTCCCAAGGGTGCCAGGTTACTTTTGATTGTTGGGGCCTCTTATAGGAGTTCCTGTGATGGTTTTATTTCTTCTGCATATGGATCATTTCCAGCAGTTTCTTGGTTGGCACTCTGCCCATGCTTTCTTTGAGACAGTAAACTTTGTTGACAAATAAACCCAGTTTTGATTCCTTTCTCGAAGTTGATTCTCTAAGTCTCCTCCCAGTTTATCAGTATCCTGCATGCCGTTTATACTTCTAGTTTTCAGTTTGTACACTGGTATTTTTGCCCAGAGTAGCTTGTATTTGATTTTTCAACGTGGATATGAGACTCAACACTTAGATATCTAACATGTAATCTTCATACATTCATTTTGTTGGTCTGTTCAACTGCAATCTGGTAGAGCTTTTTTCCCCTTTGAAGATTCACCTTGTGACCTGGTTGAATTTTTTCACTCAGTATGAGATCTGCTGAGATTGCTGTGTTCCTAGGCGGACCATTTTCAGACATGCCTCCCAAATTTTGGGACTCTGGAGACACAGGACTTTCAGGAGGTGGTGTTTCATATTTGCTGCCGGCCATATGCCCAGGATAAGGAAACTTATTCAGAGAAATGCCACTGGTGGTTGTCCTAGAAGACCGAACACGTCAGATGCATCTGCAGCTAGTGAGCAAGCAAACAAGTGCTGGAGCCCGTTTGCTGACACATCTGTCAGTTCCTGAGCCACTACTAAGCACCGTGTGCTGGCATGGATATGTTGAATCCAGGTGCAGATGAAGTGGCACAGTTCATAGGGGCAAATTTTTGACACTGCTGGCATTTTGACAGCTGAGGATTTGCCCCACTATTGCACAGCACAGTAACTTCAAAAATGTCAAGCTGCACGCTGTTCACCTTGGTGTTCCCTGCGAGGAGCGTGGCATCACTTTATCAGGTCTCTGGAGAGACAGTGTACAAAGTTTGCCTTTGCTCTGTCTAATGAGATGCTTGCAACGCCAGTTTAGTGAGAGCTTGTAAAGCTGCTTCTAGCTCCTAAATAAACTGTTGTTTTAGAGAAAAAAAAGGCTGCTGACTTTTTGCCTCTTCAGTTCCCAGCCTTCTCTGAAAATAAAACAAACAAAACAAAAATCCAGGAGCTGACAGAGACAGAAATGAGAAAGAAAAAAAAAAAAAAGTGAAGCAGCTGATCAGTCCTCTACACAAAGCGCCTCAGTATAGAGCTGTCAGCAGCTCAGCTTGTAAGCTGGCATCTGTTGGCATGTCTCCATTAAAGTCAAAGCCATTTAGGTCAGGAAGCCTTGATTCACCAAAACCGAGGCGCCTCTGCCAGCTCCGAGCCGGTCCCGAAGTGCAGCACTGTCTCATCCATTAGCCACGACTGGCTGCTAGTCAAGCCCCCCTCCATGTTATTGCTGGTTAAGTCTCCTCTTCCTCTGCCTGTCTGTTGGGATAGAGAGAGACGGAGCCTGGCAGCTGGCAGGACGGCGTGGAGGCGTGTACAGCTTCGGATGTGATGCTGGAGCAGCGGTGGAGAAGAACAGGGCACACAGCATGCAGGCTCCTTGCTATAGCACAGCTGGTGAGCTGTGGGTTGTTTGGGGTTGCTTTCTCTTTGCTGGGGAAACTCTGTCTTTTGTTGTTATTCACTACACTTTTTGAAGGGCAGGTGGTTCATTTTGCTGCATGGTTTCAGCGTAAAGCTCCCGTGTGGTGCGAGTGCCAGTGCTGAAGTGCTCCATCTGCACATCTTTACACCAAAAGGGGTAAACACCTGTATTTTTATGCATCTGTTTGGCTCCCTGCAGGGGAGGACCAGCTGCCCCATTAATATGCACTCCCTGGGCCAGTCTCCAAACAGTTAAACTGAGCCCAGGCGAGGGGGGAAGTACTCTGTGGCTTCCCAATTTTGCTCCTGCCCTGCAGGACCCTGCAGGAGCCTCATGGGGAAAGGTCATGCTGGTGCTGAGCACAGGGATGGCTCTTGACACCTGGAGCAGGTGGGCTCCAAGGGGAGAGCCCGAGGGTTACTGAAGCACTGAAACTGAGTGTTTTCTGAGCAAGGTCATGGGTGTGCAGGGCATTTTTTGGGTCTCTTTTTTAATTTGTATTTGGGTGCATGTGGGCCAGATCCTGAGCATGGGACCGTCCTGATGCATTCAGGAGGCCAGTCTACATGTCTCTGTTTCTGTCAGAAATATCTACTGCAGGGGGAGCCTTTGGATACCCTCTGTGGCAAGGGCCAGGTTTTCACTTTCTAGACACGGTGTCGTGAATGGGATGAGAGTCCCTTTATGACCGCTAACCCTTGATATAGCGATGTAAGGAGCCTGAGGTCAAAAGGGAATCAAACCTAAAGTATTTTTAGCAAGACATTTGCACTTCAGGCAACGGGCCAGCGTGTCTGTGTAATAAAGGACACGCTGTCTCTCGGAAGGACTGCACTCCTTGTCCCTGCATATGGCAGGACTTCTTGTCCTCATGCTGTGATCCTGTAACGATGACGATGACTGCATTTGCTGTAGGCTAGCCTACCAGAAATTGCATTTTCTGAATGCTCTAGCTCTTACCTCCCTTTTTTATGATCTGCAGGAATTCTTCTAGTCAAAGAAAAAGGCACGTGATTACAGGAAGCAAGAGGTTATTTTTAAGCAGCTGTGTGCATTTCAGCCCCTGAAATTGACTTTGCATATGTATTTTATTGATAACCGTTAGGAGATTACAGGGCTTGTTACTTCTAACTCTGCTCCTCTCTGAGTGATGTGACAAGGCTGAGGTACTTTTTAATGGATTCTTAGTGGTTACTCTGGCTTGTGGAAGCAGTCCTCTCTTGGTGTGTCCTGACTGATGCTGTGCTCGTGAGACCCCTACTGAATTGAGTTGCAGCAAAGCGCAGCTGTGTCAATCCTCAAAGAGGGATCTACTTCAAAGAATGTCTTTGAAGAGAATCCACACGTAGGACTTCAAAGATGATTAAACCATTTGGAGTAAAATAGCACACTGAGTCATCTGCTAGGGAAGGGCATTATTTGTATTTTTATTATTTTTCTCCCCTTCCTACAGTTGTTTCTTGGAAGAGCCCTGGAGCTGAAGGTAACTGGCAAGGTAAATTGTTGCTTGAGGTGCTTTTGTGCTCGCTCTCTCCTGACCCTGAAGAAGCTGGTTTGGAGCCGCAGTAAAGCTGCAGCAGAGCTGTTCCCAGCCCATTTGTGTGGTCGGGTCATTTGTAGCAGGAACTGACTCATCACATCCCACTGCTGATGGGATTTCTTCTTTTTCTCCAGTGGGGCTACTCCTTTCAGAGCCAGGCTGTTCAAGCACAGCTTTTCAGCTCCCTTGAAGCAAAATTCAGCCTGTGCTACTGCTTATTTCTGGCTGGCTCTGAAATGTGGAAGGGTGTCACTGACTGAACATCCATATATGCTTTATCGATGTCCCTGCCACACTTTGAGGTGAGAGCTGCTTCTAGAGGGGCTGTTGAATTAGAAATAGAGCCAGAGCTGATGGTTATGTTTAAGGGATTGCCTTCCTGTTTCAGAATAGAAGGTTTGAAGTAAAGGCATTTAAAACAACAGAACCAGCACTGTGCTTCAGAGGGATGCTGTACCCCTGCCGAAAACAACATTAGTTCTGGCCCTGCCTTCAGCATGCCAGAATGCCTCCCCGCCCTTCCTTACTTCTAATCGTTGCTGTATTTGCCTGACACAGCCTGCCTTGGAGTAGAGCTGATGTTAAAGGCCTGCACATTTATTTGAGAAAGTTGGTTTTCCTCCTATATCCTCCTCCTCTCTTTCCAGAAAGACTGTGAAAGTCCCAGGCTTGTCTCGTCCAGGATCTTTGTGCCATCCGTGCGCCCAGTGCACTCCCTCCAGAAGTGCATTCCAGATGAATTGGTATTCCCTGGGGAAGGAACAAGTGCACCCAGGGGAGTCCGTGTGCCACAGAGCATTGTGCTGTGCATCAGTCTGGTGAAAATGGCAGGCAGTGGCAAGATGGGATCACTGATGTGGCTGGGATGAGGACAGCACTTAGGCTGTCACTCAGGTGTGACACCATCTCTGAACATCACCTCCTTGTTAGCAGCTGGGTCAGTTGCTCCATTGTGGATTGGAGCTCTTACTTCCACAAAGCAAAATGCTAATGTTCTTTTCTTCCTTGGGACAAAGCAGAGATATTTTTTTCTCCACGGATTTGCTAAAAACTGAAGAGCATCCCGAGCTTTTTAAGGCGTCTGAAACAGCACATTCTGAGACCGAGGTTTCCACTTGCAGCCCAGTTAACTGGCCCTGCTCTGTGTTTTTGCTGGAAGTTTGCAGCCATTCCTCATCTATACATTTCTGTGTAGAGTTTCAGTTTTGCATGTGAAAACTGAAACCAGTGAAACCTGGGATGGAAGGCAGGGGGGAGTGAGTGGAATCTAGAATATTCTAGAACAGATCAAGTGTGCTAAGTGCTGCACATGGCAAGATTGAGATACCTTGACATTGGGAGCTAAATCACTGTAGAACTGGTCAATAATGGAATAAGTGAAGAAACCAGTATGAAGTGCTTCAGGCTCTGCTTAGCTGTTTCGAGAAGGCTTTATGGAGCTTACAGTGTGCCCGTGTCTCATCGGGGAGCATGGACTGCTGTTGTTAGAAAGTATTGAATTTACCACAGCAGCTGTTTATTGAATTGCTGTGATTTCAGCTGGATGTGGTGGCCACATCCTCTGTGCGTTCCCTGTGGACCCACAGATGCTTTGACAGAAGGAGCAAGGATGCATCAAGAGCATATTGCTGGGGATAGAAACATGAAGGTGTAAGGACCTGGTTTCTGACCACAGCTCATGTGCTGTGAGACCGGCGAGGCGTGGGGATTTTTGTAGCTTGCTTTCTGTTTTCTGATAGAAGAGATTAATGTAAGTATCTCTGGATAAAAACCCGGAGCCATTGCTGTACAGGCAATTACGAGTAATATCACTACAGTCGCTTTTGGCCCTGAGTCTAGGATTAGGTGGAATGTAATCTGTTACATTTTTTCAGGCTGCCTTTATTGGAGTTTTCTCATTATTATGTGATAAAGAGTAAAGCTGCATGAAAAATCCATGTCCAGTCTTGCTCTGAATCACAAAGCCCTTTCTTGGCTCTGTTTTGATGGTAATGCTGTTGTGGATTCTTTATGTGTAGAAACCGTAGACTTGCAGAAGAGAGACCTGCATGCAGCCTTGGTTGCTCCTAGGTCTTGATTAGAGTCCCTTATAAGCACCTTACAGGGGGAGGGAAGTATTGCTGAGTTCAGCAGCTGGGTAAAGTGAGGCACAGGTGGAAAATGGTGCACCCCCAGAGTCCTGAAAATAAGAAGAGATGTCAGCCTTTCCCCTGAGCAACACCCCCTGGACCCTGCTAAAATGTCCCATCCTGAAGACAGCCTGCAGTAGTCACACACAGGGCATCTGCATTTCCTAATTCCTCAGTGATGTAAGCACTGAGGCTTCTCACCACCTAAAACACTTGAGAGCCGAATTCTCACTGTAAGAATCTTTCGTTTCCCCTGAACAAGAGGCTTATGCTACAGGCAACGTATAGTGTTGATTTGACAGACTTTTTGTACATACAAAGTAATAAGCTAATCAACTGTCGGAATTAACTGCTGGAATAACTCAAGGACACATCCCTTATTCTTTGATACATGTGTGGGGACCCCCAGTCAGGATGAAGTTTTAAATGCAGGAGGCTGGAAGATAACGTTTCTTGTGAAGCCCTGTTGGCTAGTTTTGGTGAGCAGGGTATAAAAAATTTTGCACACTCTCCTCCTTGCTGGGCGTTGCTCCCTCTCTCGCAGCCACTGCTGTGAGAGGCAGAACAGAAGCTGGGAGCTGCTGTACTGTTTATTTCACTAAGTGCCAGATGCTGGCACTTCCGTTCTTTCCAAACTCGTGGTGGTTTGTGGTAACGTTGACTCTCGTAGTGCGCTGGTTCCTAGCAGGGTGCAGATGTTTCTTGTCAGCTTTGGCCATCTTTCAGGGCTATAAATACTACCTTTAATAAAGAGCAGTGGTGAAAGAGGACTGTGATTTATGAGTGAGGCTCTGTGAGCTGGCACGGCTTTTGAAGCGGCAATTGTACGTGAAAGGCTCTCTTTAGATGTGTTAGCTCACCTGGTTATGCCTTGCTCTTGTCAATTGTTAGAGCTGGGAATTTGGAACCAGTCGTGCCTGATTTGAATGGACAAGGCCTTGACTGGGGCATGTGTCAGAGGACTCTGGAATTTGCTTTCTTCACAGGTTTGGCATAGACCAAATTCAGAGAATTTCACACGTGGGCTGGTGATTTTGGAAAGGGCTGAGGAGGCATTTTCCACAACCACAGTGTCATTTTTTTCTTTCTTTAGTTTTTTTCTTTCTGGGATAGCTGATGTTCAGTGATGTTAATGCTGTTGAAGTTGTGTTTACAGTATTAATTCCGTACTAAAGCACTGAGACTGACCCCCTTTTGTTATAGCATCTTTTTATTTACACTAAAGCAAATGAAAAATTAAATCTCCGGTACATGCAGAACAGGCTAGATTTCTGTGTTCCCCTGATATTTGATAAAAAAAGTTTTGGCCACAGTGTGGATGTGTGATATTTGTAATGTTCTAGCAGCACTGGAAATATGGAAACACATAAAATACTCCTTTCTGTAGGAGCACTGCATACCTCCTTCTCTTAAACCGTGGATGGAAAGAAAGGTAGGACACAGGTTGATGATTTGTGTGGAAGGAGGCATGCAGAATGCCAAATATTTTCATTTTAAGTTCACTTAATATGAAAATCTCATCTTTAAAGGGTTAATAAGTGGCCAGCAGATACCTGAGTAAATGGTTAGATAATCGTTACTGGAGCACAGCAATAGTTGTTTTAACCATGGCCTGTTAACTCTGAAGATCACAGTGGTGTATGAAGCTGTGGTATGTTGTTTAAAGTGCTATGTATTTGAAGTCATCTTTAACTCATTCCACTCGTATCTGCCCTGTGCATGACCCCTGCTGATCATTCATGAGGCCTGTGTAAATGGGGTTTTAGTAGAAAGAATTTCTGTGTAGTATTTTAAAAAAAATAGAAGCGCTGTCAAGTGCACACACACACAGTGCTGAGATTTTGCAAGAATTTTCATGCCAGTGTCAGAGAAAAGTTTTTCTAAAGTTAAAAGCCTGCCTTGCATGCAGGGATGTGTATGTGGGGGTGTGCTTTTTGGTGTGGAGGGCTCTTGCCTCTTTGATGGGAGAAGGAAAGCTCACCAGAGCTTTCCTACTATAGTAGTGGTGGGAGGAATCTATAAATGCATGATTTATCTAAAGTGCCCTGGGAATACCATGCTGAACATCCTGACTTTGAGCAGCTGATGAGGGAAATAATTGCCACCACGAGGGAGCAGGAGGAAAGCAAGGAGTTCTCCAGGCGCTGGCGTGGATGGCTTGTGTCTCTCATTTCCCAAACTGGGTTCCTTCCTCTGAGTCCTGCTTTTTCTAGCAGTGCCTCCCCAAGGGATGTCCACCGCTCATGGGCAACACAGAAGCCACTGAGAATTCTGGTGATGTCATTTTACATTTGGGGGATTGTATTGTTTCCAGGACAACTGGGGAAGAATGAGGAAGGGACTTGTGCTGACTCAGCTTGGAGTAGCTGAACACCTTGGTTTAATTGCTGCATTTCTCCTGAAAAATGGCTAATGGCCTATTTTTACAGGGGCCTCTTCAAACCAAAGAACCATCTGGGTTAAAAAACACTAGTGCAAGAAGCAAATGAAGAGCCGATGTTCTCGGGTGCAGTTGTAGACTGATAATACCAAACAGCTCTCTCTGAAGTGAGCACAAGTGGTAGACACTTACCAGAGTCAGAAAGCCCGTACTTGTCTCTCTGTGTTTAACACTCTTAACTCCTGGTGGCTGCTAAATAAATATCCCTGTTCTACACTGCTCCTTCAATTAAGTGTATTTGCTACACTGTGTAATCTTCCCTCTGTACTGTTAATTGCCTGCTATCCTAAGAGGAATCTCGAATGTTATCTTACCTTATTTTTTCTGTTTTCTGTATTCTTTTCATCTCATAGCGATGTTGAACTGCAGAATGTGGTGTTAGACTCCAGTGCTGCCATGGGGAGCAATGAACTTCAGGAGAAAGATGCCACTGGAGCCCTTGGCCACGATCTCAGCAATGGCAGCAGCAGCAATTTGGAAGCAGCCAGGCGCCTGGCTAAGCGCCTCTACCATCTGGACAGATTCAAACGCTCTGATGTGGCAAAGCACTTGGGCAAAAAGTATGTGCTGATATATGAGGCTTTCGGCCACGCTGTTCTCTTTGCTGGTTCTAGAGGGGGTTCACTCTCGAATGATAACCTCTACTTATTTGTTTGCTTTTCTGTAGCAATGAATTCAGCAAGCTTGTGGCCGAAGAGTACCTTAAGTTCTTTGACTTCACGGGCATGACGCTGGACTGCTCGCTCAGGTACAAGCCCGTTTGCAGACTTTATGTTCTTGTTTTAGCAACAGTGCTGTTTGCAGTGTTGTCCTGATTGGAGTGGTCGTCCTGTGGGGACTTGAGAGAGTGCAGAGAGGGATGTGATGCATTTTTGGGACAGAGCTTTGCTCTTCAATTTGTCTCGGTGTGCTGCCATGCTTGGGTGCTGCTCCAGGAAATCTTGGGTGGAGCTGCTGAGAGATGGTCCTTGATCAGAGGAGATGGAAAAAAGTGACCAGTCACACAGTAAGCACACTAGTCTGCCACGTACTGCTGGAGAATTAGGGTTTTGCTCACAACTGATCTGCACAGACTTTCTGGCTGATGCATTTTGGAGCTTGCTCTGCCTGGCTTCAGTGTACTAAATTTAGGCAGGGTTTGATGTGGCTCGGCAGCCCCCCTCTCTGTGTCTCCCTGAGGCAGAGCAGCAAAAGCTTCCACGTGGAAAATGCTGTTGAGAGTTCTGTAGCTGCCAGCATGGGTGTTTGAAAACCCAGCCCTTCAATTTTCCTTCCTTTTTGTGCTGGAATCAAGCCTCAACAGTGTTTGTTTTCAGTACTTTTTTTTCTCAGAAGGCAGAACACCAAGTCTGTGTAGCAGTGGCCTGTTAGCACAGTTGCTGTGTTCTGGTGTTTAAAGGGATTTAAAATGAGTTTAAATTGTCTGGCTGAGGTTGCCTAAGTGGGATATTTTTTTTTTTTCTAATGATTCAAATCTAGGAGCTGTGGATTCACTCCTCAGTCCCACTGCCAGTGCATTTCTGGGGGTTACTGGTGCCATGAGAGCATGGCAGACCCCGTGAGCAAGGAAACCCCAGAGTCCTGCCTGCTGAAGGTGGTGGAAATGAAACATGCCTGCATTAGCGTGAACTGCCTGCTCCTGAGGCAGGCAGAGCGGAGCCAAGCTGGAGCACCCGCTCAGGGTGCGGAGCTGCTGCAGCAGTGGGAGGTCTGCTGCTCCTTCCAGGTTCTAACAGCCCTGGAGCGTGATGCTAAATATAGCCTTCTTTTAAATTGTGAAACCCAACACCTAATTGCTTTGTGGCCCATATTTAGGGAGGTTTCTGCTCCCAGTAGATCTCGTGTTAATATTAATAGTCATGACCTTCTCTAAAATATGCCCAGGCTCGTGTGGGACTTTAACAAGGCAGGGTTTTGCTGAGGTTTCAGGAGGAGGTGCAGCGGTTGCAGGCTGCATGCCCTGGGCGTGCAGCAGCAGCCAGGGATAGGGCATCCTCCTGAAGCCTGGGGAAACAGAGGCATGCTGCCTTGCCCTTTGCAGGGAGTGAAAGGTAACAGCCCTGTTGCTGCTGGCTCGCTGACAAGTTGTGGTTTGCCAAGCATTTTGGAGCCCCTGGCAGCCACCCAGACCCGTGCTACCTGCAGGCTATGGGAGGCTGTTGTGCGGCCTCAGTGACAAGTCTGAGACTTGGGAAGGGTTTTTTCTTCCTTGTCTTGCTCTGCTTCCACACTGGACCCACGTTGCCCAGGCATCTCCAGCGTGCATCTTTTGCATCCTCTGTGGGAGAGGAGGAGGTGGAGTGGCTGCTCCAGCCCCTCTCAGAGTCCATTCTGGAGCAGACTTCAGGCTACTCAGGTAACTAGTTAGTCAGGTCCCCTGGGAAAATGCTTTTGAAGGTGCTGGGGTCCATCAGTGCTGGCCACTTTTTAAGCACCACCTCCTGTGGGCACAGGAGCAGGCAATTCCAAAATGCCTGCAGTCAAGCAGATGAAGCAGAAGATCGGCTTGGATGACCAGGGGTCTTCTTCTGGATCTAATGCAAAAAAAGAAGATGTATGCCCAGTGAAGGCAAGGTCGGGTGATGTGGGAGGAATACTGAGATGCTGCTCAACCCTGTAGGGTGAAATTTCGTGCGGACAAAGCTCAGTTGGACTTGAAGGTGGCCAGTACTGTGGAGGACAATAAAAAGAGTTTTTTTAAGTAAATCAATAGAAAAAAGCCATGCAAAAATCTGTTTTGCCTGTTACAGGATGAAGATGGTAATTTCAGAAAGAGGGATATAGACAAGGCAGAGATGTTTAATGCTTTCTTTGCCTCTATCTTCAACACCAGTTATAGGCTAAGTGGGTCCCAGTGCCCTGAGCTGGACGACCATGGCTGTGGGAATGCTAAACTCCCAGCTGACCCTGAGGTTATGTGGGATCTGCTGCTCCAGCTGGATCCCTGCAACTCTGTGGTGCCTGGTGGAATTCCTCCAAAAATACTCAAAGAGCTAGCTGATGTCATCATGAGGCCTGTCTCAATGATTTTATTATGGTCTTAGGAATCTGGGGAGGTCCCAAATGACTGTAAGCTGGACAGTGTTCAAGAAGGGCAAGGAGGATGACCCTGGAAACCACAGGCCTATCAGTGTCACTTCAGTGACTGGTAAACCCTTCCTGAATACTGCAAAAATTAAGTCTGTCCTGGATGGAACCAGCACATTATCTACTCCTTATTCTATATACTATGTCATGCCCAGATCCTATGCCTTCCAAATATGTATATATAAACATGAGCACAGGTATCATTACCACAGTCAATGGCTGTTGCTCCAAAATGTCTGTTGAGTTCATTTAGTCCACAACTGTGGATTCTGTCCATCCTAAGTACCTTCCAGGGCACGAGGGCTGGTGTGCTGTTGGCTGGTTGCAAGCTGCATCAGGAGCTCATGACTGCTGTATCTGGAGGAGTCCATACTCATTATCCATGGTGGTTATGGCACACAGTAGCAGTGTCATTCAGCAACCAATACTGTGCAATTCAGCATTACAGACTGTTCTCACCCAAAAGTCAAATCCCCTTTAGGTAGACATTGTGTTTCGCCTTCCCTCTGCCTCACCCAACAAGTACACCGAAGTCCTTGAGCAGAAGCCACCCCACAGGTTTGCCTTTGCTTGAGGCAGAACTAATCCAAACTGTCTTCCCTAACAGAGTTCTCATGTGCACCGCAGGGCCTTTGTCCCCTTTTATGCTGCATGGAGGTTTTGATTGGGCAGGACCAGCTTGATTGGGAGGGCCTCTATTATTAACTAACCGGCTGGCCTCTGCTAAATGTAGATCCCAGTGTTTGAAAGTTCCACCACCCATTGTTTTAAATGTGGTTTTCAACAGTCCATTGTACTGCTCAATTTTCCCAGAGGCTGGGGCATGATAGGGAATATCATATACCTACTCAATACTGTGCTCTCTGTCTCAGGTGTCTATGAGACTGAAATGATGTGTGGAAGGGACTTTCCCTTTGAATGTCCAGCCCAGCATGGAAATCTGGAGTGCCAGGAGGAGCTGTGCTTTGGTGCCAATCCCTTCTGAAGCAGCTTGAATCCCTCAATAAGCTGCCAGAATCTCTTTTTCAGCTGGGGTGTAGTAGGCTTTGGATCCTTTGTATCCCCAACTCCAGATCCCCAGGGGTCATCCTCAAGTTCCTGAGTGTTTTTTGCCAGAGGCTCCAGGAAGAACCATTCTGCAGTGTAGAGCCCATTTTTCACATCTTACCCCATCCTGTTGGCCCAAGGGCTACTGCATGAACCATCTCCTGTTTAATTTGTTCAAAAGCCTGTTGTTGTTCAGGACCCCACTTAAAATCATTCTTCTACCAGGTCTCTTGATAGAAAGGGTTTACAATCTGACTATAATCTGAAATATGCGTTCTCAAAATCCCACAGTGCCTAGGACAGCTTGTGTTTCCTTTTTGCTGGTTGGTAGGGACACAGCTGCTGTTTGGTTGACCGTGTCCATTGGAATCTCACAGTGTCCATCTTGCCATTCTGCTCCTAAAAACTGAATTTTCTGGGCGGGTCCCTTGACCTTACTGTGCTCTATGGCAAGACTGGGTTGAGGAGGATTTCGATTATCTTCTGCCTTTTCCCCAAAATGTCCCCTGCTGTGTTGCCCCACACGGTGATGTCAACAATATATTGCAAGTGTTCTGGAGCCCCACCCTTCCCCAGGGCAGTCTGGATCAGTAAATGGCAAATGGTGGGGCTGTGTTTCCACCCCTGGGACAGTCGATTCTGGGTGTACTGGATGTCCCTCCAGGTGAAACCAAACTGTGGCCTGCACTCTGCTGCCAAAGCAATGGAGAAGAATGCATTAACAGTGGTGACATACCACTCTACTGCCTTGGACTCCAGTTTGTACTGAAGTTCCAGCGTGTCTGGCACAGCAGCACTCAGGGGTGGTGTGACTTTGTTCAGGCCACAATAATCTGCTGTCTCCACACTCCACTGGATTTATGCACTGGTTGTATAGGACTAATAAAGGGTGAGTGAGCCTGCTGACCAGTCCCTGGCTGTCCAGTTCAGGAATTGTCTCACGGATGGGGGTCACAGAGTCCCGCAGTGCACTGTTGTGGTAGCCATGAGTCCCTGTTGTTCTTCAGCCCTCAGCAGTCCCACAGCAGAAGAGTTCTCTGAGAGACCAAGCAGGGTATTCACCTGTCTAATTTCCTCTGTCTCCACAGCAGCTCTCCCAAAAGTCCAGCCATGCCCTTTTGGGTCCCTGAAATACCCTCTCCTGAAGTAATCTCTGCCAAGGAGGCACAGGGCATCTGGGCCAGTCACAAGGGGGTGTTTTTGCCATTTGTTCCCAGTCAGGCTCAGTTCAGCTTCCAGTACAGTCAGCTGTTGGGATCACACTGTCACCATGGAAGTAGAGATAAATTCTGCCCTGCATATCTCAATGGCATCAGGGTACAATGAGTGCTGGTGTCAACTAAAACCTTACATCCTTCTGGGTCTGATGTGCCAGGCCATCAGATCCACATGGTCCAATAGATCCGACTGTCCCTTTCCTCCACCTGGCTGGAGGCAGGACCCCTCTACTTCTGGTCATAGTACTCGTTTCTCACTTGTAAATATGAACTGGATATCCCTTCAAGAGGATTGGAAGCCTTTTAGTTAAAAATTGATCCTGTCCTGGCTGGAACCAGGACAGGAGCACAAGGTAGGAAGGACAGAGAAACCCTGTGAAGACTCACTCGTATCTGCTTGTGAATTGTGTTATTTGCAGTACATTACATGTTAGAAATTATGTTATTGCCAGGCAGATCACACTCTTTATGGATGTGAGATTGTTGCAAGTATGACCTGTGTCTGCCCTTAACATCAAAGAGAAAAAAATAAAGTTTATGCAACGAGACTGGATAGATGAGTTTGTTCCAGCAACGTGCCTCTCAGATATGGTCTTACTTTCAGTCTTATGGGATATTTAAGAATTGTCTATTAGACACTCATTCTGCATGCTGTCTTACTTCGGACCCAGAAGGTTTGTGTTCTCAGGCTTTTCCTAGAAGCATCCTGAGAAATGAACACAGAAGGTCGTCTTCGGCTATGAGGCACGTTTCTCCAGCAGGAAGGACAGCAGCATGGTTAAGAGGAGGGGTGTTCAAGTGTTGCAGTAAAAGTGGAATGTGTGTGTGTCCCCCACCTCCCTGCCCAGGCTGACTGGCTGTAATGAGCGAGCCCCGTGGGTGCACCAGCCCTGCACCCTTGACTGCCGTGAGCAAGAGCACAGGAGGGCCGGGCTACTCCTCCTGCTGTTGAAGCTCAGTGGGAGATGTTGCAGCTCTTCTGCCCTCTGCACTCTTCCCCAGATACCTTCTGCAGGTCAGGTAGTCTCACTGCCCCCTGCAAGCTGGCTGGTGTGGTCCTGGCCACTGAGATAGGATACCCTCTGGAAAGAGGAGCGCACATTTGGAGTGAGCTCTGAGTCTGCTGTGTGCCTGCTTGACTTCACCTGGAATAGCTCCTCTGACTTAGAGGGGAATACTACTGAGTGTCAAGTTAAAAGATGCAGGGGTGACAGGCAGTTATAAGAGGACAGAGAACATCCTGGATGATTGTCTTGCATGAACAACGCCCGCTCCAGTTCCTTCCCCAAATAAAAGAAAAATATTAAAAATAAGAAGAGCTCTTTCAAATGATGGAATTACGTATTATTTTGTGTGTTCCGTGGCTGAGACCAGTGGTAATTTAACTTTCATTTCATTTACTATAATGCTGGAACTAACTGCACACAGAATGATAGCCCATTTTCCTAGAAAGCCTCTTTGGAACTTAATGTCTGGTGTGTGCTTACTTATTTCTTTCTGTGAAGTGTACTTTGCTCTGTGCACTGTGTGAAGCAAAAAAGTGATTTATTACTTTAATTTCACTTTTTCTTTTTTTTTTCCCCCCCTGCTCTTTTAGGAGTTTCTTTAAAGCCTTTTCACTTATGGGAGAAACTCAGGAACGAGAGAGAGTTTTAATCCACTTCTCCAGCCGATACTACCAGTGCAACCCAAACACGATTTCTTCTCAAGGTAACTTTGCTTCTGATACTGAGGTATTTGCTTTTCTCCCTTCATTCTCACCTTCAACAGCATGTGGAGTGGTATGCCTGGCAACTGAAGTTGCCACACCACGCTTTAGAGACTGCCTGTGGTCAGCACTGAAACCCTCCACATTCTCCACACATAGTTGTGGAAAATCTGTATTTATCCCCAGCAGGAGAGGTGTTTAGGCCTCCTCATTATAAATCCTCAGTTGCAGCTTCTCATGTTTGGATGTCCTCCACCGTAGTTCATGCTCTCACTGACTTCAGTGTGTGGGGGCACTTGTACTCTTACACACATGGACAAGAATAGGTCCCATCTCAGGTGGAAGAGAAACTGTTTCCTTTCCGTACTCCTCTCACTGCCTGCGTGTCTGCATGCACTGGCAGCAGGCATGCCAGTTCTTGCCAGTTGTGGGGGTGAATTTTGGGTGCCGCATCCAGACCCTGGCATGGTTTTATCTTGACTAGCTAACATCAGTCAGAGTGCCTCCTCCTTGCCAGTGTTTTCAGTCATTTTGGAAATGGATGAGGAAAACAAACAAGCACACAGATCAAACCTGAGAAAACTGGCATTGGAGAAGAGGACAAACTGTCCACTGGCGTAGCTGCTGTGTTCAGCCAGCCACGCTGGCAGAGCCACATGGCCCTGTGATTGCAGCATGGGCTGGTCACACGCTGAGGGAGGAGGACAAAAAGGAAAGCAGGCACGGGGTTGAGCTGTACCTTTGGTCTCAAGTGCGAGTGAGAAAGAATTGCTACCCTTGGAAGTGCTGCAGTGCATCCTTACCCCTTGCTTTGTGACCTGCCCCTGTTGCAATGGGGTGGTGTTTGTCTACTTTGCACTTGTTCAGCCCAACCAGGCTCTGGAACAGGCTCCCCAGGGAAATGATCACATCACCAAGTTTATCTGAGTTCGAGAAGTGTTTGGATAATGCTCTCACGTGCTGTGACTCTTGTGAATGGTCCTGTGCAGGGCCAGGAGTTGGACTTGATGGTCCTCGTGGGTCTCTTCCAACTATATGCTATGGTTCCATGAATCTGTCTCTTCTGGTTCATTGCTTGGCCACTGGACCACCTTAGAGACCCCTGGAGTGCTCTCTACCCAAGATGGAGCCAAGGCACCGTAAACAGGTGACTGGAGTTCTCCAAAATCCATTCTAACTGAGCCCTGAATGAGGAGGGAGCCAGAAAAGGAGGAAAACATCATACTGTGCTACATCCACTCTGCACACAGGAATGGATGTGTTTTAATCTTTCTTTTCTGCTCTGAATCAAATGAAGAGGAAGGTGTTAATTCAGGCTGTGGTGTTGGTATTACTGAGCAAAGGGTGACAGCATGGTCACCTGTCTAGTTTCCTGTCTGGTTTGCCACATCCATGGGTGCTGCAAGATAGTTTTGACAGTTACTAAAAGATGAAGGAAAGACTGTTCTAGTTTGGCGGCTGTGTGATGACCTCATTGTTTGTTTATTTAATTACGTGTGTTTCTTGATAAAGCAGATTCTTGTAAAGGGAACAGATGCAGTTAGGCTGTGAGGCTCATTTTCAGCTCTTCCTAAAGGTCCACTTTAAGGTCTGCACATGACTCTTGTTTTGTCTCTTTTTGCAGATGGAGTTCACTGTCTCACCTGTGCCATGATGCTGCTGAACACAGACCTGCATGGCCACGTGAGTATGCACAGCTTTGTGTAGGCTGCTCCTATCAGCACTCTGCTGGCCTGCTCCTAAAGCCCCTGCAGACACCAAAGAGTGACAAGGCTGCACTTCCCAGGCTGTTGTCCTGGGCAGGCCTTTCCATCATGTAAGCTGGCACTGTGCCTTGCTTTGCCATAATGTGTGAGAACACTCTGAGTGCTCAGGCCCTTGTCTTTCTGGTGTGCTTACCATCCTTCTGTAGTTACAGCAGCTGGCCCTGACCGGGAAGCTGTGGATGGGATTGACTTCCCCTTTGCTGCATGTAAAGGCACGTGGGAAGGCAGAAGAAAGAGGGTGGGGGTGCAGAAGTTTTAGGAAGGTCACAAAGGGAAGGTGATGTTTGCAGGCAGACAGTTGCAGGGGGCAGATCTGGTGAAACCAGAGTTTTGCACAGCTTGGACTAATGATCAGTGTGCACAGAGCCAAGAGAGAGTGGGGGTTGGACCTGGGCATGCTGAGTGGGAGCACTCTGTTCCCCCACTGCACACTTCTCCCCGCTGCCTGCCTGGGGGGAAAGCAATACTCTGGTTTGAGTTCTCTTAGTCACACTGGTGCAGGGTGCCAGCAGCCCTAGGATGAGCATTTCAGCACCCATGGTGCAATATTCTTGCTATGTATGGTATTCCCGTGCTGATGGGACGCTTTCTCTACCCTGGAGTTAGGATAGAGAGGGGAAAACACAGGGATCATGGCATAATAGCATGCGGGATCAATGTCTTCAGCCAGCTGGCTCTGGGGCTTCTCCGTGGCCGAGACCCTTCACTGCACTTCCAAGAGCTCTTCCAGGAGGGTATCAATTGGAAACTTAGCAAGGATGGTGGGTTGGGCAGCAGGAGTTGGAGGCAACCTGGGTCTGTCCCCAAGGGCTGCTCAGCCCCTGTGGGTGAAGCTCTGTGATGGGTGCAGGGGATGAAACCAAGGCTTGAGTATTCTTCAGTAGGAGTTTTGAGGCCCGCCTGCCTTTGTCTGAAAATTGTAGAAGCAAAAGGGAGAAGGGAATTGTGAAAAATTTTTTCTCTGAAGGCTTCACCTTCCCCAACTGAGGAGTGCATCATGTGAGAGTGAGCAGAAGTACAGGAGCATGTCCCAGTTTGACTCTTAGCACACACAGCTTCTGTTGAGCACAGCTGAGATGTCACGCACAGATACCCTGCTCTCCAGAGCAGTGAACACCCTGGAGTTCCTGCTCTCCAGCCTCTCTGGCCTCACAGTCCAGGGAGGGAGAAAAAATGGTCATGCATCAGCCTGGCAGCAAATCCCATTGCTCCCTGCCATTCTTTAGTGGGCTCTACTGTCTTCATTAGGTACTGGAGTAAAGAAATAAATAACCCAGCTCTGACCCATCATTTCTGCTGCTGATTTGCAGCTGAAGTCTGGATGACTCTGGTTGTTGCAGCATGTCACTTTGGAGGTTTACCCTACTGGCAGTTGATAGTCTGTTTTTACATATATGCAGCTGTAGTATTTGCCAGACTCTTACTGTGTTGTGTCATGTGTGTGTCGTCATGTTCCCTCTGACCCCTCTGATTTCCTGTAATTTTGATCTTCCTCTTGCTGCTTTGCATTTTTCCACATAGGTGGTAAGTTTGGCATTTCTGACTCGGAATGCAGCCCTTGCAGATATGCCTAATTGCCTATTTCCTAACAAAGGTAATGGTCTGCCCCATCCTTACCAGGATTCTGCTGGAGCGGGAAGCAAATGAGTCACCAGGGCTTGTCTACACTGAGCTCCATTTGTTACTGACTTACTGATCATAAGTGCAGACTTATTTCACAATAAGCTCAACTGCTTCTAGGGCTGTGGTGCAGCTGCTCTGCCTTCAGTTCACACTTCCTTTAACTCTTGTAGACAAACTCTTACTTAGCCCTCTATTTTCCCTGTCTTGTCACATTTCATTCTCTTAGTAACTAACTAATTTTGGCTGGCTGTGTCTTGGAGATGCATGCTTGCTCCTCTGCACGGAGGTCATCACCCAGACTCTTAAGGTATCTCTAAACCACCCGGCACATCTTCTGGAACCTCTGTGGCACTCTGCAGAGATGTTAGCTTTGGCCCTGGACCAAAACAGCCTTTTGTCTGCAGTGCCACGTTGCTGCTGGGAATCTGTTGAATCTGCTGTTCGCTGCGGGGAAGCTGCAAGCTGCTGCGTGGAGGAAAGAAACAGAAGCAGGCTGAAGTCTCAGGGAGAAGGGAAAGCATTTGCAAGTCTACTAGACCAGCTCCAGCCTGCACCTAAAGGCTGCAGCTGTGAGCTGCGTTCTGCAAGCTTAGCAACCAGAGAGCCAGAGTTACAGCCAGACTGGGTTGCCAGGAGCCTTCTTGTTGTGGGAAGCCATGTGTTGTTCTGGTGTTATTGCTTGCCTTCTTCCTGCGGGTCTGTGCTGGCCACAAGCTGTGGGATTTTCTTTTCTGGGTGGGTTAGGCCGATGGTCAAGGTTTGGTTTTTTTCCATCTCTCCCTAATCAGACATTATGAAAGGGAAGTAGAGGATGTGCAGTCCAAGCTGTCATGTAACTGTAACATTAAGTGACCTGTTTTACCAACTGGTGCTCTCCTTTGGGCTTCACTCGTGCACTGATTTGGGCTCTTGGTTCTAGCCCAAGACACCATCTTTGCACAAAGCTCTTCCGATGTATTTCTGCAGACAAAGCATACCCTGACCATGGAGAAGTCATCTTCACCTCCTTCTCGTGACTGGCAGAGTGCCATCCCCAGAGATACCACGATCATCACAGGGCTCTGTTTATCCTCTTACTTTTACCATGTTTCACAGCTCACCTCAGGCTGCTTTTCTTTTCCTCACATCTCTTTGGTTTTCTTTTTTATCAGTGCAGTGTTGTCATTGCTGCCCACTCACAAGGATCTCCACGTGCTAAGCAGGGGACTTCTGACACCTGGGGGACTGAGTACAGACACTTCCTCTAAGAGGTGATGGAGACTGGAATTCAAGAGCAGTCAGGGCAGCCTCAAGCCTCTGTGTGAAACAGTTTGGATCCTACATGAACATAGCTGTTCGTGTAGGATCAGCTATATTGGACGACTTTCAGTCTAAGAGAAGAGAGAACAGAGAAGAAAGAAATAAGAACAATCTTATGGAAATGTCAAGGCAGCCTCAGCCTGTTAATCAGAGTAGCTAATGGCCGCTTCTGGGCATCGTAGAGCAACTCAGGGCAGTTGCTGCTTAAAGGGAGCACTGGAAATTGTAAGAGAAAAGTCTGGAAAGGGCCTCAGTCAGCTGTTTTCTTGTGCCCCGCAGCAGATTCAAGTAGAGCTTTTCCATCCGAGGCTGGTAGAGCCTTTTGAGACTTGTGGATGTAAGGCACCATGGAGATACTAGAGAGCTTCATCACTGCCCTCTTCATTACCCCCAGTATTAAGTTGTTTTTCTTTTTGGATGAGTGTGTGGGCCCTTCGGTGCAGAAGCACCTTCCCTTTTCTAGCTACATGCATACCAGGATGCTTGTCTCTGAGCAATCTCGTGAATGCTTTCTTACTGCTGCCTGCCTTGGGCTTTAATGAGAGCAAGGGAGATGCATTTAATCTGATGTTGCTTGCTCGTGTCATTTCGGAAAGCAGCAGGAATATGATGCTGTGTTTCTCTGGCATCCCTTCCAGAACATCGGGAAGAAGATGACCTGCCAGGAGTTTGTTGCTAACCTTCAGGGTATGAACGACGGCAAAGACTTCCCAAAAGGGCTGTTGAAGGTAAGGAATTAACCACAGGACGTGGGTTTCGTTTTTACTGAGGGAAGCTTCGAAACAGAACACCGGTCTTGCATTTCCCGAACCTTAATTGTCACACATGACCAGCGATGGGCACATTTCCCCTCCCAGAGCATACATAATACATACAGTGTTTGTTGTGTTGTTTTCCCCCTTGCCTTCACTTGATTGTGATCAAGATTCTCTGCAGCAACAGGGAGACAAGACTGAACTCCAGCAGGGCTGGCTCCAGAGCTGTGTGCCCTCTAAACGGCTGTGCCCACGCCAACCCGGAGCGCTGTCTCCTGATTGCACTGGACAGAGGCAGCCAGTTGGTTATGACCTTGAATACATCAGAACTAATCTTGATCTCTCTGTATCTGGAGGGCATGTGCTTTTTTTTCATCAGAGGTGCTTTGGGGTTTTCGCATTAGAACTGGAGATGCAATTTCAGATTATAATGTGCTGTCTGGCACAGGCTGCTTTGCTTCGGGTTTTGTTCATTAAGTTTGTGCCAGGAGTTAAATCTGAAGAACAGGCAAGAAGGCTGAGCAGGACAAATCTTGTTTCATTGTCAGTAATAATGAGAATGTTTCACTTCTTTTTTGTCTGATTGCTGGCATGAAACAGCAGTCTGCTTGAATGAAGGCAGGTGCGCACACACTGGAGGTTTTAATTTTAATTTTTTGTAATGGAAATAAAAATAAGAGGCCTCTGCATCTGAGAGATGACCCAAAGCCTACTGAAATAAATCAAAAGAGGTGCTATCTCTTCTGTGGGTTTTGTGTCAGGCCCGTTGTGAAATACAGATGTACCTGCATGGTTACAAGTGGCAGACTTCGTTTGCTAGTACTGGTAATTTCTTCAGCTTCTCTGGCCTCTTCAGGGAGCTTTTTGTTGGGCCCTCCTGCCTGAGATCTTACTAAGTAATGAGGAATATAAACTCAACACCCCTTTATTTTAGATTTAACATCTTTAATTTTTAGGTCTTGATACAGAATATTCATCTGTCAGCAGCAACACTTAAATTCATTTTTCCCCCAAGGAATCTCATTTCTCAGTTTGCCATAGAGGGATGTGTTGAGATTAATTTGCAGGCTAATTACAGCCCTTATTGAATAAGTAGATCTCCAAACTGTGTTTAAATAACCTTCTGAGTGCACTGATGAGAGACTTCCACTGGTGCTCACCTGCTGTTTGTTTTCCTGCTGACAGAATTATGCAGCTGGGGCTGTTCCTTGGTGTTTAGTGCTCACCTGCTAGTGCTAAGGCTGCCTGGCTCTTCATCAGCCTATCCAAAGCAAGGATCAGGGCTCAGGATTTTTTGGATGTAGACAGACAGAAGAAGTTTGCTGTCATTTGCTGTCACACTTTACCTGGGGCTTTCTGCCTTTTTCTGTGTGCTGCGTTGATGTCTTGGGGACAGAGGTGAATCTCAGCCTTGGTCTCTCATCTCGGCTTTTCTGAAGATTGGCTGATGAACTGACCCTTGGTTTTTAATTTATCAGTGGAGTGAGTGGCAGTAATTGTGCATTTCAATATCTACTGTGTCCACAGCAGCCACCCTGCCACTGAATGTGCAATTACAAAGACTTAGCAGAAATTAATTTTGCATTAGTCCCAGTAAATTAAATTCACAGAGCTCTGCTTCAGCACAGCACCAAAGTGCATTTGGCTTGCTGCTGCACTAGCAGTGTAGCTAATGAGCTTTGGTGAGGCTGCAAGCCATCTCCCCGCATCCTTCCCCAGCCTGGGAGAGGAAGAGCAGTTTCCACAGGGTGGCAGTGTGTCCCTGTGGGAGTGAGGACCGGAGCACCCACGGGTGAGTAATGCAGACCCACGGGGAAGCAAGTGGGCTTTTCTGCCTCTCCAGTCTCTCTGTGTTCTCCTCACAGCTCCCCTCTGTGAAGCTCTGCAGCTCTGCTGAGTCCTGGAGCAAAGCTGAGCAATGCTGGAGGGGAAAGAAGACCGGGGAGAGCGGAGTTTTCATGCAGGGCTTGTGAAGCTCTGCGTGGCATTTACTGTGCATCCAGTTCACAGAGCTAGGTGTGCAAATACTGCTTGGGCTATAAAGAAGAGTCGGCTGATAGGCATCGATCAAACATTGTCTGCAGTCTGTCCCTTCATCTGTAGTGCTGCTGAGGGCAGACTGTGGCCCTGAGTGTTTTGTCTGGATAGGAAGATATAACCCATCAAGGGGCAGACATCAGTGTGTGGGGAGTGACACACTTCTATGTGATCAGCCTGAGAAAACTGGGGACATCAAATCCAATTGCTCCTTTCTTTACACTTCTCTGAAGGAGCCGTCTTTTTGTTTTATTAAGTTTTTTCCCAACAGTGAGAGCATTTTTTGGTAAACACACAAGGCCTTCATGACCTGATTCTCGGTGTGCCACTGGCAGTGCTTTGAGAACAGATATTTTACTCTGGTTAGAGGTAGAAATGAGAAATGCTAATATGATCTTGCTCACCTTGTGTCTTGCTATCTGTTCATTAACACTGAAAAAAGTTTTGCTTTCATACGACCCATCTGCACAAAGATTCATTGCCTTTTCTTTTTCCTCATTCCTTTAGTCAGATCTGAGGTTGCTTTTAAAGCTGGGACCCATAAAGACAAATGTGCCTAACTGTGATTAAAGGTATGCTTCTTCCCATGGGATCTGCTTTCAGTATTCATGTATTCAGTACTTTGCCAGGCAAGCAGATATATGTACCTTGTCTTTTACTCCAACTCGGCTCATGTTTGACTGTCCATCACACATCCTATTTATCTGCCATCAGCTGCTGGTAAAGACTAGACGTGGAGACAGTAGCCTGACTTCCAGTTATGTACTGCCAGTGCATTCTGACCAGAGAGTGGTAGTTTATGCTTAACTTCAGGGTTCCTGTATGCCTTCAAACTGGAACAAATTCCTTGTAAATGAGAGCCAACTTCCCAAGCTGAGATATTTCTCTCCAGTGTTAATCAGGATCATCTATCTCTGTGGGTCTGGCTGATGAAGAAGGTGAGTCAGGTCTATTAAATCAGGCAGACTAAGGTTATTGAAAGTTAATTTTTTCAAAAGCAGGAAGACTTTTTGAAACTCCCGTCCTTTGAGCTGTCACAGTCCAAGCACACAAATAAATTTTATGTTGTGCCAAGCCGTGATCAGGCAAGGTAATCCTAAATTTCAGCCTTGATCTTACAGTGTAGCAAAGGTTGTTTTGTTCTGGTGAGTTGAGGCGTTGGAAGGAGTGCTGAATACCAAGAGCTGTGACCAATGTGTGTTCTAGTTGGTGCTGCAGTGCTGTGCTCTGGAGTGGCTCGGTGCTTGCTCCTAGGGCTGTTAATGAATCACATAATTACCAGCATTTACAGGTGGGGATGAGTGACAGGTTTACAGGGACTTGAGAGCGACAGAGGGACCCAGCAGCAGCTCTCATCTCTTATCTGTGTAACTCTTAGTGGAGTTACACAGCATCCCAGAGAGTAGCTGCTGCAGAGCTGAGGAGCAGAAGGAGAGAAGGAGCACTGGCATGAATGAGAGAGCTGAACAGTTTAACAGCAGAAACAGTTAAAACAATTAAGTTCAACCTGTGTGTTGTTAGCTCAAGAGAGTCATGACCAGACCATTGCTCTCTTATTCCTGTAGAAAGGGAAGCCAAGACTAGGGTCTCCCTACTTGGAAAATAACAAAATCAGTCTGACAGTTTGGCAATGTCAGGAACCTCATGATTGCAGTGTAGGAGTTGTTCCTTTCTCACATGCTCATACCAGCTTTAATTTGGTATAGTGACACTCCATAATGACACCATAGCCTTCTTTAAGGCTGGTCTTCTCAAGATTTTCTGGAATGAGAAGGAGATGGGCTTGAAAAGAGCCTACTTTTGGCCGTGCATGGTTGCTTCGGTTCCTACAAGCACTCCTGTCCCCACAGATAAAGTGCCAGTGCTGTGCTGGCCACTGTGTCTTCATCTTGCCACCGTGTGGCAAGGTGTGTGGGAGTCCCCTCCATCAGGGTGGCAGTGACAAGGCCTTTCATATGCAAGGAGAGAAAATGCCTGGTGCGGCCAACAGAGAGGCTGCGAGGAGTCACCTCTGAGGAAATGGATCTCTGCTTTTGTTGGGCAGTGCCCTGGGAGGGGTACTCTGTTGTCAGGCTGTGTTGCAGAGTACCACCTGTCCTGCATGAGTAAATGTCCTCTGGCCTTTACAGTGTCCAGGGCACCTCGTTCATGGAATTGGGGGTGTCACCCAGGCTCTGACACGGGGCTGGCTGTGGTGGCTGTGCTGCCCTGTGACACTGGACCTGGGGAGGGGGGTCATACCTGCCTGTGTGTCTTCTGGTAGGAGGTGGTAGCTTTTCACTGACCCATTGTACTGTCTGGGAACCTCCATCATGCTGAGGGGGCTCTGCAGGGACTTGGCTAGCATCGTCCTGGAAGGGGCTTCTGATGGGGATAAGGCGCCAATCCTGCTTAAAAGATCTGCTCTTTCTCAAAGGCTGTTTTTTGGATGGGCCTTATCTCCTGCAGAAGCACTGTAATGAAGTGACCAAATTAACTTAAGAGTTGCTGGTGCTGAACTCTCCAGCCCTCCCTAATTTCCTAAATGATCTGAATTCTTGATCAGGATTCCTGGGATATGTAATTTCCTGTAGAAGCTGTAAGGTAGGGTTTATCTAATTTTGCTGTCAGTTCCCTGCACTTTAATTAAGGATTTTATTTTATTTTTTTTTGCCACTGTCTTTCTGCCTCCTCTCTCTCTCTCTCTCTCTCTCTCTCTCTCTCTCATTTTTTTTTAAATCCCCTTTAAAAGCCTTCCAAAACGAACACTCAGTGTAAAGCGAATTAGTGGCATCTTGCTTCATCCATTCCAGTCATTTCAGGTATTTAGCAGAGAAAAGGGAATGAGCATCAGGTGGCTGACTTCTTGCTGCACACCTCCAGCCCTTCCTTTACACAGAGGAGATCACACTAATCGGACTGCTGTGTACACCCTAATTGCTCTCATCAGCAGTCTCTGCACGCCATCCATTTCCTCTCTTTACGGCAAGAAATTCCCACCTTCCAGGGAAGCCTGATGAATCTGGGGAGACCAGGAGCATGTGACAGCATGCCAGAAGGGCCCCAGAAGGACAGCGCTGACTGCTGGAGCACCCTGTGGCTGTGGGCAGAGGAGGGGTTGGAGGGGACCAAGTGTCTTTGCTTCACTGAAGAAGACAGAGCTCTGCCTAGAGGTTTCTCCCTCCAAAAACTAAAGTTCTTCCTCTTAAAAATATTTCTGTTGGAAATAATATTTCTAGGCCATTTCTTCTTTGTATGAAATGGAAGATCTGTTGCTGAAGGCCCCTTTCAGCTGCTAGGAGACAGCAGAGTCTCATCTGGCAGTATAAAAGTCAGGGAATGCAGGATGAAATCATTAATCCTAGTCTTCAGCAGTTGTTTGTGAAAGAATACTTCCACTCTCTGAGGAGGCACAGGAGCCGTAGTGACTGAAGGAACATCTGACTTATCTTCACTCCTCTCCATTCTTGGTGAGAACCTTCCTGCTGTGATGATCTTTGTTTCCTTTGGCTTGCAATTTTTTGGGAGTTGTCATTTGGCCTTTTAAGAGTAATAACCACTCACAGTGCCTGTGTGGAAGTGTGAATTGAACCAGGTTTTGATGGTGTATGCATTGCTTTGTATCCCTCGAGTAACAGAGATCCTGACACCTTCCTGCCCTGCTCAAATGCAAGTGTATTTTCTTTTTGCACTCCAGGAACTTGCTTCAATGCATATAAAAAGAAAAATCTGAAATCTGTGTATTTTTCCTCAAGCCTTTGTACAAGGCTTAAACCATAAAATTTTTTTATTGTGATCCATGAATAAGTATTGCCCTTCATAGTCTAGGCATGGTACTAATGGTTGTTTGTCTCACTAGGTAGCAGCATTTCAGGATAGACCTGTTTCTGCTTCCATGATCTGCATTTCTCTGAATTATTTTTGCTCCTCCAACCTTTCATCTCTTTACTTTCCAATTGTTATTCAAAAGATCTCACCTGGCCTACCAGGCTTTTGTGTCAGCAAGGAGTGAAACCCAAGCAGAGTCACCTAAGAATTTCCATTACTACTAGCTGCAATTACCTGGCTCAATAGTAGGCTTATAATGGATGTTTGGGGGGTTAACTTTCATCTGTGGAGGCAAGGTCTCTGCTGCGTCTTGTCTAGGTTGATCAGACAAGGGAATATTTGATGTTTAGCTTCTCCAGCCTATCAGATAGCCAAGGCTGTCAGTTGTCTCCCACTTTAACTGAAATACGTAGCAGCTCCTAAGGATAAATGTCGCCCTTCGGAGCTTACCATTTCTTACACTGTCATTGTGGAGGATACAGACTAGTAGTCTCCAGGAGTGATGTGCTCTGCCACTTTAAAGGAGGAATTTTTGGGCTCTTTTCAGGCTGGGAAATCTCTAATACAATGTCACACATACATTTTGGTCCCTATGACATATTACTCCCACCTCCATGTAGGTAGAAAACAAATTCTGAAAAACATTCTTTGATCTTCCACCCACTGATCTGCTTGAAATTTAAGTTCTGTGCTGCATCTCCAGGGAAGGGGGAGTAGGAATATAATTTATACCATATTAAAAAGAAAGGAAAAAAAAAAAAAAGAGAGAGAACATTACTTCCACCAGTTTTAGGATTATTGCTGTATAAATCTTTGGTATTCCTTCCATTTATCACCACACTTTCCAAAAGGCATTGGACTATTCTTTCTCTAACCCAGTTACACTGTTTTCTTTCAAACAAGAGTGCTAGGTTGCTCCTTAAATTTTGAAAATGTTTTTTCTCCTTTCCTGTGATGTTAAATGGAACATTTTGTTTCATTTTGAGGTCATAGTTCCTTGGATGATTAAGTGTTCACAAGATCCTGGTACAAATATAGGGCACATCCAAGGGACCAGTTTTCTACCCTATTGACAGATGGGTTCTGGAAGGCATGATGTGGTTTAGAAAGGATTTCACCTGCTTTTGGTGCAAGGTAGCCTGACATGACTCCGTAGGTGCGTTCATGGGTACCTGCAGGAAAAGGATTTCAAAGCCTGTGTGTATTTTTCCCCCTGGAGCTGCTGCTTCCATACTGCAATGCTTACAAGCACAGGTGACACCCACTTGAAACCTGTGTGGATGCCAGAGTGGCCTTGATTCCCTTCCCCTCCCTCTCTTCTCCCCCTTCTCCCTCTTCCACTCCCCTTTCTTTTTTCCCTGTTTCTTTCCCCCTCTCTTCCTCTCCCCCCTCTTCCTTTCCCCCTCTCTTTCTCTCCCCCCTCTTCCTTTCCCCCTCTCTTCCTCTCCTTCTTTTCCCCTTTTCCTTTTTGTTGTTACTGTGTTTGCTGTCTGAATCAGAAGCCTTGGAGAGTGGTTGTTTATAATTTTTTTTATGGAGATCTCTGTGGGAGTGCTGGGTGGTGAGGGGTTTATTTCAGTGCTGTTGACTCCAAGCTAAGCATGCTCACTGCAGGGACAGAGGCAGAGGTTGTTTGCAGCTGATCTGAGATAATTTTGTAGGCTTCACATCAGTTCTTGGATCACCTTCCTGTGGGTTTCTGTCACAGCCATACATAATTTTAGGGGTTTAGTGCTTTTATGGATTTTTTTTTCAAGGTGCTGCTGCTTTCTGTAGCTACATTTGGCAGCTTTAACTTAAGGAACTTGGTGGTCTGTGTTAGTTGGTGCCTACTATATGGCTCACTTTTTGTCAGCTCTGCTGACAGCAGATGATAATTCCTAAAAGGAGGAATTCAAGACGAGAAAGTTTTTCCCTTGGATACTACAGTGATTTGCCTGGAAGTGCAACAGCTAGTCTGTGAAACAGCTGTTTTCATATCTGCTGCAAGGAACATGAAGATGGATGAAGGCACCCCCTCACTTGCAGTGCTAATCAGGATAACAGGGGGCATGATTTTTTTTGCACCCTGTTATTATCAAGCAGCTTGTTTTCACTAAACCTGTGGTCTCCTCTCATTCTCAGCAGGGCACCTACCTTAGGAGTAGTTTCTTTTGGCTTACGGTGCAGCATGGATCCCAGAGAGGTAGAGTGATAGCAGAATTGCTTTGATCTCCCACCAGCCATTATGGTTTAGTCACTCTGCTCACTTTTAGGGGCTTATTGATGTAAAATGTCGATTCTAAAGACTTGGGCTGTGATCACGAGCCGGCTGATTGTGGATGTGCTTTTAAACTGCTTCTCGTGTAACACAGAGCACAGAGACTTCAGTTGCCCCCACATGGCCATCCATCATTCTCCCACCATTCCTGCTGTTACCCTGCTGGGATTCCTGTTGACCTGGTTCCTTATGCGTGTAGAAATGAAGTGGTTGCTCTGGTATTTCTGCTGTTCACAGGGATGGCAGTTGTAGGCACTGAGATTTAATATTGATTGTCAGCTCCCCCTAGTCAGCAGATCTCAGAAATCATTATCTTAATATTACAGGAATGTTACTGTTGAGCAGTTGTTAAGCTCTAGTTCCGTAGCCATCGTGTGTGAATAGCTTATCAAACAGAATTAACTTTCCCCTCCATTTCTGTTTTGAGGAGGAATAAAAAAGGGTGAAGGAAGAAGGAAAGAAAGCTTATGAAAGATTTAGTGTTGTTTATTTAACAAACAGCATTTAATGGCAGCATTAAATAGTTCCACCTTGCTGTTCTATACAAATATGTTACTGGCTTTGGAGGGTATACTTTAAGTAATTGGTATATGTGTGTGTTTATGTATTTTGTCAGCTTCTGTTGTTTGTGCCTTTGTTCCCAGCATCAGGTTTAAATGATGCTAGTGGGTTCTTGTGGCTTTGTTTGAGGACTTCAGAGTTCTTCTTCAGAGCTAGTGATGTCCTCAGGTTTGGACACCAAAAGCCAACTCTGAATTTTACTTTGAATTCTGCAGCTTTTCTTCTTTTGTTATTGATTTGCTGAATGACATTAGCAGGACCAAGCAAGGACTGAGTAGGTTTCTCCCCCCAGGGAAACCTGACTGGTGGGAGGGACAGATGGGAAGGAGCTTATTGCAGAGCAAGTTGGAACAGCCGCCCGTTTCCTCTATGGGTGACGTTGTGCCTGTCACAGGTGAGGAGCTTTTGTGCAGCTTTAAAAGGATGAGATGGGAGGAATAACAGAGATTTTGATTTTCCCCTCCTGCATCTGTGTTGACCCAAAGTTTAAAGTTTCCCTGCTGGTTTAATGGTTTGTTACTTTAGAGGAATGGATAGTGGAGGTCCATAGGTAGGGTCACAATCCTTGTGGCCACCCCAGTGGTGTGAGTGACGGAATTAATATCTGCATTCTGCCCCATCCCTACCAGCGCTTTGCTGGCCTCTGAACAAGGGGAGGATTATGATTTCTTGACACACCTGGAGGGTCCGCTGGGTGTGGTCAGCTTTAATTTTTCTGTTATAGCACAGCTATTTCAGCCCCTCCTCAAAAACATCCCTTCTAGCCCTCTGTTTGTGCTAACAGTGCACTTCTCCCTCAGAAATCCCTGTTGCTCAGCTACAGACATAAATCAGTCCTGTGTGCATGCTAATTCCTAAAATGGTGGGTCTTCTCTGGTGTCGAAGAGTGGTCTTTCCCTGGGGTACAGACCTTGTGTACACAGGATACTGGCTCAGTCAGGAGTACAAGATTGCACTACCTCTTGCAGATGAAAATTGGGGACACTGATGAAATCTAAACCAAATCCCTAATCTGAAGACATTCAGGGCTTTAAAAGCATGATCTCAGGAGACTCTCTTTTTGGGAGAATGTGATTTGAGAAGCGCTTTCCATACTCAGTTGAAAAAAAAAAAAAAAAAGAACACCCTGTCACCCTTGGAGTTTTGGACTGCTGTTTGGTTACAAAAGAAACAGACCTGTTCCTTCCTGGAGTAAGGTTCCTGTCCTACCTGAGGATCTGCCAGCCTCAGAGAATGCTTTGTGAACTGCTGCAATTAGGCAGCAGTGACGGTGCTGTGCTGTGGGCAAGAGAAATATTGCTGTGATTCAGTCTAGCTTGTGTTTAATAATAAAATTGCTCCGTGTAATTGACATTGGCCTGGGTCTGCGTGTAATACTTAGGGAATATAATTATTTCAGATGTGTTGAGGGTGCTTGGGGAGTTGGCCTTATAAGTCTGAGAGTGAGAATAATCTGCTAGGCAGGGGGCTGCTAGGATAGAGAGTGATTTGTGGCCATTTGCGTAGCACCTGTCGGGGCCTGCTGCTCAGCTCATCTGGAGCAGTTTGACTGCAGTGAAAATTTCCTCAAAGAAGAGATTTTCTTTGAAAAGCCTTTCCACTAGCAGTGGATAATTTCAGATGGGTTAAGTTTCTTTTGGGAAGTGGCACAAGTAACTCAGAGCATGCAATTACTTGTTGCCAGAGAAAAAGGTTTATTTCAGTTACTCTCCGGCAATGACAGGTTTGTGTAAAAAGGCTGCAGCACTTTTGAGATTTTATCCTAATGTGTGAGGTAGGGGTGGGCTTGCTAGACCTGGCTGTTGTGAAAATGGGGATGCATTTTGCTTTTTGTCTAAGGAGGAAAGAAATCTGTGCCTCAAGCAGGGAAGAGGCAGGACCTGCGAGGAATCAGAAGTTTCTCAACCTGGGGACAGTTTATTGATATTTAGGTTGCCTGTTCGCTGCTCCACTGACTGCTGTCTTTCAGCATGGTCCATGCCTATTGCAGTCTGTGGGGCCACCTGTAGCACCCTCGGGGGTAACATCAGCAAAGGGGGGCTGCTGCCAGAAAAGCATGCTGGGGAGACAGCAGCATCTCCTGTGAGCAGAAGTGCACCCAGGACCATAATGTGGCTATCTAGCCATCTGCCCAGTAAGGATGGATCTCTCAAAGAGGTTGAGAAGAAGTAACATGGGGAAAAGCCCACTCAGTTCATTTGCATCTTATCTACCCCTGGGTGCTGCTGCTCCTCTGGCACAGGGTGAGCAAACTGAGCAGACTTAGCACGGCTCAGCAGACACTGAATGAGACTCAGGTGTGGGTGGGGACTGGAGACTCTTCACCCAGCTTCTCAGCTGCCTGATGTATCTCCACAGGGGATGTTCACCCCAGCATGCCATGGCAGCAATGCCTTGTCCCTGTCCGTGTGCACAGACCTGCAGCTCCCCGTGTGTCGCCGTGTGAGGGGCGTGAGAGGCTCTGGTGTCCTCCCAGACCCTGACCCTGCTGCTGCTCTCCTGCCTGGTGATCTGGTGGCACGGGGCAGGTTGCTGGACCCGGCGTTAGCCTGCAGTGAGGTCCCCATGCTGCAGAGGGTTCCAGCTCCTTGTGCTCCTTCTGCACAAGCTGTTGGCCCTTCCTGGGTTTGGGACAGTGTCTCCATTGTACACCTTTGCCTTGCTGCTTGCACAAGCTGCTCCACCTGCCCCAGTGCGTCTCGGCAGCTGCCACGATCCTGTGCTGAGCAAAGCAGAGCAGAGCAATATCTCTCTCTCTCTCTCTCTCTCTCATATGAGCATGTTGCCATGGCAATGCACAGTCTGCTGCACTCTGGGTCTCCAGGAGCCAGAAATGATGGTGCTTTTGCAACATTGAGGTAAACACCTCTTTTCCCTTATATAGCGCATCCCCCCCCTAAGTAAGAGTACCAGATCCCACTGACGTCGCATCCCCTCACCCCCTGCATGGGGGAGAGTGGCTCCAGGTGCCCAGAGCCTGCCTGACCTCCGGAGCCAGGCTCCCGTGGGTTGGAGCAGTGAGTCTGGCGTCCGTGGGCTGTGGCAGTGGCTCTCCCATCACGGGGCTGTGTGGGTTTCCCACAAGGGAGAAAAAGGGTGCCACCTGGGAGCTGCACTGCCAGTGGGGTCAGCCACTGCAGCGTGCAGTTTGCCTGTAGGGGGGTGTGGGCACAGCTCTCCTCAGTGCCGAGTGGGGAGGTGAGTCCCTAGCTGCTTGCTCACAGCTCTGCCACTGGCTTTGCACTGATCACCTTGGGAAAGTCACCTCTTTTCCCCCTGAGTCCCTTGCAGCTTGTGAAAGTGGTCTTGCTCTCCCTTGCACCCCAGGAAGGCACCCTGAGGACTCTGGCTAGTTAAGTGCAAGCCCTTAGAGTTGTGGAAATTTGCTGATGCATCTCTCTGAGGCTTGCCAGTGCTTCATTATGGTGCTGGGGGTTTTCGCTCGATCCTCCGGTGCTTTGGGAGTCCGTCAGCATTGCTCACATCCAGAGGCGTGTAGCTGGCAGGTGACTGAAGACTCTTTTCACGGTGTCCTTTGTTATTACAGGCAGTAACGAGCATGGCAGGCTGTCGCAGGCAGGGAAGTGTGGCCGCGTGAACTGAAAATGAATCTCTCTTGCTTGATCTGCTGGCATTTGTTCCAGCATCTTTCTCTCCACCTCTCTCCCTCTCTCTCTGTTGGTGTGTGTTTGAAGGGGGAGTTGATGCTGGAGAGGGGAGCGGAGCAGGGGAGGAGTTTCTATCAGCCTCTTCTTTTTCTTTTTTTTTCCTCCCCCCTTAGATTCCCCCCCCCCAGTCCAGTGACGTGAGCAATGCCTGGAACAATCAGGCTGGCTCCAAACACTGTGCCTGAAGATGCTGGGGAAAACAGCCTAGTGTGCTTTAAGCAAACACTGATTGCTTGAACCTGGGCTCTCCAGACATAACCTTCTCCAGTTCCTCTGCAGGGGATTGGGAAGTTCCAGTAGCTTTCTTCTTCCCCATCCCATACACTCACTTTTGGAAATGATTGGAGTTAACAGTGTTCAGAGCACCAGCAAAGTCCGGGTGAGAGCCACAGGTTCGGTGAAATACTCCCGAGAAGAATCTCTCTGGCGGCAGTCCCATCGGTCAAAATCTATGAAAATCTCCAACTCCTCTGAGTTTTCTACTAAAGAAAGCAAGGTAAATAACTAAATATTAATAGTGTTTTGCTTGGTTAGGTGTGGGGGTAGTGCTGTGAAACGGTTACGCTTTGCAGGAGTTAAGACCTCCGGGTGATCTGCAGTGATCACAGAATTGCTGTCAGGTCAGGAAAAAAAAAAAAAACCCTGCATTTGAGAAGAGGCCTGAAGGTGAAAGAGGTCTGATGTGATAGTGATTGGGTATTAGTTGAATGCCCTGTCACTGAGCTTGGTGCAGTAGTGAACAGTGAAAACTTGCTAGTGTCAGTGCTAATCAGAGCTCTGATTTTGGGAAAGGTGCCTGGGTTGGCAAGTGATGTCCTTAGGATTATCTGTTTAATGGAAATTGTTTCCTATAGAAAAACAGTTTTTTGCTCCTTATCTGCAAGCTCTGTGGTTTAGTAGGTGTGGGAGCTAAGTGAAAATATTATCTCACTTGCATGCACAATTAAATATTGCTGTGAAGTATTTATTAGGAACGTGTCAATTGTGCTTTATAGGAATACGTTAGTATAGGAACTGTAGTGGTTTGGAGCCCAGGCTGTGTCCATCTGCTATAGTGACTGTGTGCAGCATCTCCCTGCTCAGCCCAACCCAGTTGTTCAGTTCCTAAGCAAACAACCCCCACTTCATGCAGCATCTCTTTTTTTTTTTTTGCCTCGTTCCTTGCTCCCACACAGTAACTGAGAGGCACCCATGAACTCCTGGCAAGACCTTTAATAGCTGTTTCCCTCCCAGAAGTGGTCCGTGTCTCCAAGGGTTGGATGAACTTTAATGCAGAGACCAAATGTGCCTCTAATTTCATTCTTGCTGCTGATTGATTCTGTGTTGGGATTAAAAGATATAACCACTTGCAAAAGGTGTGTTGAATCAGGGTGAAATATTTCAAAGCATCAGCCAAGCATTTAGCCGTGTGTCTGTGTGCATGCAAACAAGCAGGCACACGTATGGATCTTCCTGTACTGTCCCTTCTGTGTATCTCCAGTCTGTTCTGAGAGAAGCCTCCTCTTTTATGGTGAAAAGATCCCAGTGCTGCACAGTAGTTCCTAGCAGATCACTCGCTGCCAGCTTACAGGTTGTATGGCATTTCAGAGCCTCACCTGCATAACTTCAGTCACGGAGTACTGCAAACAGAAATAAACGAAGCATTTTATACAGTTCACTTTAATGAAACTCTGTTTTAAGGACCTTATTAATCATATCTAAGAAGGAGTGTACTGCTTAGTTGTGGCACAGAAATAGCATGGCCAACATTCTCAGGCTGTTGCTGATGCAGTGATAAATGAATGCTTATCCAACAAATATCAAAGTAAAGGCTGCATCTTGCAGGTGCTCTGGCACCCTGCTCTTGTGATCACTTTCACCCTAAGCATGGGAATAATTGCTTGAATATCTGGTATTTGGTGGGAGGATTTATGCATGAGGAGTCTCCTATATATGGTGAAAACTCGAGTCTTTTGACATTGGGTGAATGACTTAATCTGTGTACTTCTTTTCCCTCTCCCAGGCTTTGTGCATGCATGGTGTAATGTCCTTAGGGCAGAGACTATCTCCCAGGGATGGTGTCTGACACAGTTAGTTAACTACTGCAGTAATGAAAGCTCTGTCTTCATTCCTCTGTGGGATTCACATTTCTGCCTCCTGAGTGCTGTAGGTTGTTCTGTGAGAGATACTCACTTCCTCTCCTCCCTATCTCAGTAAGCTGGGAAGGACACTGCAGCTTTGTTTTAGTTTGTGGTGCTGTTTCCTTATTTCAGACGGAGGTTTTTGTGTCTGTGGAGCATCTAAGACCTCTAAAGCATCTAAGACCTGTTATGGAGGGCTGAGAAGATCCCTGCATTCCTGTCAGTGATGCTTGCCTGGTTGATAAGATGACAAGCGGCTGTGTCAGTGATTCGTCTTGTGATTTTGGACAGCCCCGTTCTTTTCATCTGTCTGTTCCCCTGTCTGATCTTTGTCTGCCCATCTGTTTTGCTGAGACATCCCTGACTGAGAGAACTGATTTATAATTGAGCTTTGCCACTTTGGTTGGTGGGAGATAGCTGGAAGTTGTTAATGTGTAGTATGTCAAAGGAGGTCTTTTTATCAGTGTAACTCTATGTGTGTGTGTGTGTGCTTGTGCATCACTTCTCAGGAACTGTTTTTAGTTCAAGGCTGGGCTTTTCTGGGTGTTGATTCCATGTAGATGCCCTTAGTTTCAAGCAGGGTTTGGTTTGTAGACTTGTCTTCTTCGTATTTATGTGGGTGTGTTTCCCTCTTTGTGTCTGGACTGCCTTGCATTTTATCTGCTCCCCACTGAAAGTGATTACAGTGCTCAAGACCTGTTTCTGTGACTGCGTCAGCTGACTTTGGACAGGAGACAGATTTAAACCATTTGTGCCTCAGAAGCATACTCCTCTGTTACTTTTCACTTATGTGACTCAGCCTGTTTTGCTTATCTAGGGTGTATTATGTACCCTCATGCTTTAGCTAGTATGAACAAAGCACCAACATGGTGCCTGCATAGGAGGTCTGCTTGCTGCCAGTGTCAGAGCAGCTGGGTAGCCCAAGTACCTGTCATCTCCTTGAAACACATCAGGTAGTGCTCCTGTGCACATGTGAATATATCCACACGCATCTCTAATGTGTGCAGGTCCACTAAGTGATGCATCCTGGGTGTGCATTACAGGCAAGTATCACAGCCTCAGGCCAGCAGGAGAACTTGTGAAAAGGATACTGTGAATTGGTGTGCCTTTGTTCCCTGGAGAGAGTAGGCTCAAATCTAGACTGCGTGGAACGTGAGACCTCAGGATCGTCCCTGAGACCCGGTGTGTGCTCAGCAGTCTCTTCTCCTGACACGCTCTGTTCCCACAGCCGTGGACTGAATTGAAGAGTGCCCGTACCTGTCCTGCCTGCAAATGCACAGGAACAATAAAATAATTTGAAATAGGCTGTGTAGGTGCTCCACTATCAAGAAACACTTCTCTAGCCTTTTCTCTGTTCATCCATAATAATGCATAAGCTGCCTTTACAACAACATTGATGAAACACTCCAGTAAGTACAGAACAAACCTTTTCAAGCAACCCCTGTGTATCAATTTTACAGAGGATGCATTTCTTGTGTGATTTTAATTTCTTGGCTCTCAGGAGCCCCAGCTAACCATCCTTTTCTGTTTTATGATGATATATCTGGCACAATCTTTCCTTCCTTTTTTTTTCTTTCTCCCCCTCCCCCTCCTTCTCCATACAAACCAGATTTTTAACAGAGGAGTTTCTCTCAGAAATGTTCTCCTCCAGTTGGTGACGCACTTGAAATTCCCTGGGTGAAATGATCTCCTTTCCTTCCCCCTAAAACATTCCTATCAACCCTATCTCCACCCACACCAGAACAACATTCATCGGTTCCATATGCTGCTGAACAGCTCTGTGCTGTTTTATGAATAATGTATGCTGGCTTGTTAGAAGAACGTTTGTTGTACAAACCAGTGGAATTTAGGACTGAGAGCAGTATCAGCAGACATGCCATGCTGTGCACTAATGCACAGGCCTTTTGGGGGTACTATTCTGGCACCTTTGCTGCATCCTCATCAGAAGGGGGAAATGCGCGAGAAATCGGGGGCATGTGGGCTTTGAGTCTGGCAAGGAGCTACAGGCACTCTGTGATCAGAGCCCTTATCCTCGCCTTGCCAAGTGTTACAGATCTGTGCATGGGGACAGGAGAAAATGTCAAGATCTGGATTTTGGGGGAGGGTGACAAACAGCAGGTGGTGAAGTAGTGTAGATCCGTATGCAAGCAACAGTTCTGGGGGAGGGCCACCTTCACGTAATCACCTAAGCAGCAAACCACGAGTGGTAAGTAGCACTGTGTTACACCCCATCCAAACCTGGCAGGAGGCAATGACACAGAGCTATGCCCTGGTCCAAAGGATGAGGACATGAGACACCTAACATGTCTGGAATTTCTTGCCTCTGTAACCTATTTTATTTTTATAGGGTTCTGCTGCTTTAGTCGTTTTTCCTCCCTCCACTGAAGCTCATATGGCAGGAGCTGGGGCTGATGTCTGGCTGACTGCTCTGGTCTGATGGGCAGAGCTGATGGATGGGTGTTGAGTGACTGGAGGAGATGCTGAACTTCTGACTGCAAAGACTGAGCACATCTTTTGCCCAGAGGTGCATCCAGAGCTTCCTTGGCTGCCTGGGATCAGCCATGTCATTATCAGCTGAAGGTGAAGAAGAAATTCCCTCAGACAGGGCTTCTGCCAGTGGCAACAGGGAAGGGTGGCAGGGGCCTGGCTCAGAGAGCACAAAGTGCATCCCTGTCCTTGGGGCATTAAAACCCACCTAGGGTATCTCCTGAAACGATCAGATGATCCTTCCCCTGGCAATGACTGCAGAGATCAGGGAGGAACTGGTTGCAAGCATAGAGCATGGGAGACAAGAACTAGAGAAGACAGTCTGGGTCATCCCTGCTATCTCTCTGAACTTGGGTTTGGTTTTGCCTGTTTACCTGCTCGTGGCAGGTGTTTCTGGCTCCTCCTTTGTGTGTGGAGCAAGCATAAAAAACACCTGTGGTGCATTCCTTTCCCTCTTGACAGGCTTTTCTGCATGGGCTCGCGCGTACAGAAAGTCAGTGGTTTGCTTCATGAGCCAGCCCTGTGTTGCCTTTTGAGGGGAGGGCTTGGTACAGTGCTCTGGGACCTCTTCAACATCTTGCTTCCTGCTGGCCAGGCTTTGCAGACCCTGTGCTGGCTGTTTCCTAGACAATTTACCAAGATCAGTGCCTGGGTAATTTGCTACCTCTTTGTCCCTTTGTGCACACCTGCTTGTGCCTTTCTTTTGTGCACTGCTTCTGCATGCAGAGGGTGACTCACAGCATAGCTGGCAGCCGGCAGGTGACAAGAGCAGCCTGCTTAAATGGATCCAGTGGTTTGTGCATGTGATGGAGGTTTTGAGGAGGGTGAGGATGGCGAGTGACCTTTTTTTTTTTTTTTTTTTTTTTTCCTCTTGGCAGCTTTATAAAATAAACAGGAGTTTTCAAAAGCGCTCTCTGCGTAGTTTTGCTTCTCTTTCCCGTTGGAATGAAAGTACCAACTGGTGAGAGCCTTGTGAAAATCTGGGTTTTTAGTTGTCCTACCTGCTTACCAGAGGGAAAATGGGGATGAGATTCAGCAGCTTCTTAAAGAGTTACAGCCTTCCACTTAAAAAAAGTGTTTCTTGCCTAGTTTATGAACACATACAAATAAATCCCACAAACACATGAAAATCATCATCTTTTTTTACACTGCAATCTTCTAAAGTTCAGATTCAAGCTGTAAGAAACAGCATTGGCATTAAAATAAGGAAAGCGTCTAGGATTTTGCCTGCTGTTCTGTTTTATGCAGCAGTTTCTTTTATTCTGCCTTCAAAACTCCATTTGTTTCTCCAAGGAGCTTACAGCAGTACTGGGCCTCAGGTGTGGTGGACCAAGAGAACAGCAATTATGAAAAAGAGGGAAGATGTAAGCTGCTAAGGAGTGGGTCTTTGCGTTCTGGGTAATAGAACTGAAATGTCAAAGGGTTGAAGTCAGACACTGCTGAGTGGTTGATATGTAGGGGTTTGGATCCTGGCTGTAGTAGCCTTGGGTGCCAAAAGAGATAGGAAGTCTTCCCCCTTTCCAAGTGGTATCAGTGCAGCCTGGAAGATGAGACCCACACAGTATTCATTCCCTGCTGTGGTTGAGCCTCCCGTTTTCTGCTTACACAGGGAATTTACCAAACAATTCCCAGGCTAGCAGGTGAGAAGCAGTGATTGTTTTCAAACTGTAAGAGTGTTTTAAACTGGAGGTTTTTTCTTTTTTTTTTTTTTTTTCATCTCCCAGAGAGAAAACATGAGTTAATAAAACCTTTTCTTGCAGCCAGTTAAGTACAGTGAAAGTCATGACCACGCCATAATCTCTGATCAGCTTGTTGCAATTTAGTGAAGCATTTAGGTGCTTGTCTCAGAGCTTGTTTGATTTAGTCATACTCTGGAGAAATGTCTGCTGAAAAGAGCTGCTGTCTGAATCAGGGCCTTGGGGAACAGCCATGAAATAAATGGTAGAGCAGGTGCTGTACTGTACACATCTGCTACTGGCTGCAAAACATGGCAGCAGGAAATTTTACTTCCCTGGAACATGTGAGTGCCCAGTAGACGTCAGGAAGGTGTTAAAGTATAAATAGTTATGGAGAGGGGACATAAAACAGCTCTAAAAGGCTGGTGAGTCCAGAATCAGGTATGCAGCCTGGCAGCAGTCTCGGCCAGAGACGTAGCTCTGGGGACAGGCATGAGAACTCATGTGTCTGCATCCCTTGAGAGGTCTCCTTGCTGGTGTCTCCATGACTGTGCTTGGCAGATACACCAAACATGCCCTGTATACAGCTGCCCAGTCTGTGGATACTCCCTAGGTTTTTGGTGTTTTTTTCCTGTTTTGTCAATAGCAGAGACTTTCTGACAGGCTGTGTTTGATGCTCTATAGGAGACAGTGCCCTTTGTCAGCTGTATGCCATATGACTGGGTTAGTGTCTGTTACTCCCTAAAGAAGAAAGAGGGAATCTGGCTCATTACTAGAGGTTGGGACAAACACATGTCACTTTCCACGAGGCAGACGCCTGGGGCATTTGTTGTTCCTGTATCAATCTGGACTTCTGCTTTTGTGTGTCCTGCTCTTTGACTGTAGTGATCCCTAGAGACTTTCTTACCAGTGAAATCTCATAAAATGCAGTGCTGCACGGAACAGGTGCTCATTTTCAGAGGTGGTGACCCAATATTGTAGGCATTTGGGCCATAAAGCAACAATCGTGTTTCCCCAAGCCAGGTTTTTGCTGTTTGAAAAACTCAGCCAGCTGGGGGAGAAATGCTACTTCTGAAAAAATGGGGCAGCAACAGGGGAAAGTATGCAGCCACTATCCCTTTTATTTGAAGTAGTTCTCTGGCTCAAAATATAAGAGGCATTTTGATCATAGTAGGAAGATAAGAATGAGTCAGAGAATAAGAGGGGGGCTTTGGCCAAATAGTTAAGAAACATAATGGCTTCTAATAGAAAATACTGGGCGACCCCAGGCAACCAGCATCAGCATCAGCTTGTGTAGAAAAAAAGGGGGTGTGTCTAATTCTGCTGGAGTGTTGGCAACATGGTGGGAGAAATACTAGCTCTTTCTTTTGCTTTCTTCCTGCACAGTGGTCTTAAAATGTCTTGATAGGCCTCATCTGAAAATTAAGCAAAATGCCTGCAAAATGGCAGAAATGCCCGCAAATTGGCAGAAATGCCCTTTGGCTGTTTGCCTTTGGGACAGAGCTCCTTAGGTTTTCACAGGCAAGCTGGTGTGGTGAAGTCATGGCCTCCATTAAAGTAAATGACACAAAGGTCTCACTGAGTGTCAGAAATTAAGTTGAACCTTGAATTTCAGGGACTGTTCGATGAGTATGAAAGTGATTGGACGATCACATCCCGAGTGTAGTGGTCAGTGTCTCTTGGGTCCCAATGGACATCAGTGACAAATGGTTTCCCTCAGGGGTCTGTATTGACACCAGTGTTATAATATCTTCATTAATGACATAGACAAAGGGATTGAGTGCAGCCTCAGCAGATTTGCAGATGACACCAGGCTGAGTGGTGCAGTTGACACACCAGAAGGACAGGATGCCATCCAGAGGGACCTGAAAAAGTTCAAGAAGTGGGCCCATGGGAATTTCATGAGGTTTAACAAGACTGAGTTCATGGTGCTGCACCTGGGTCAGGGCAGCCCCCTGTATCAACACAGGCTGGGTGATGAACAGATCAAGAGCAGCCCTGCTGAGAGGGACTTGGGGGTGCAGGTGGATGAGAGGCTGGACATGGCCCAGCAAAGTGCACTCACAGCCCAGACAGCCAATTGTGTCCTGGGCTGCATCCAAAGTAGCTTGGCCAGCAGGGCAAGGGAGGGGATTCTGCCCCTCTACTCTGGTGAGACCCAGCCTGTAACACTGCATCCAGCTCTGGGGTGCTCGGCACTGGAAGGACATTGCCCTGTTGGAGAGAGTCCAGAGGAGGACCACAAGATGAGGAAAGGGATGGAGCACCTCTCCTGTGAAGAAAGGCTGAAAGAACTGGGATTGTTCAGCCTGGAAAAGAGAAGGCTTTGGGGTGACCTAATTGCAGCCTTCCAATACCTGAAGGGAGCCTGCAAATACTTTTTACAGGAGCAGGTAGTGACAGGACAAGGGGGAATGGCATCAAACTGAGAATACAGTTAGATTAGGTATTAGGGAAAAATTCTTTACTGTGAGGGTGGTGAGGCACTGGAACGGGCTGCCCAGAGAAGCTGTGGATGCTCCATCCCTAGAAGTGTTCAAGGCCAGGTTGCAAGGAGCTCTGAGCAGCTTGGTCAGGTGAAAGGTGTCTCTGTCCATGGGAAGGGTGTTGGAAGTAGATGATCTTTAACCCTTCCAACCCAGGTCATTCTGCAGTTCTCCGATTTTCAAAAGGCACAAACCATAAACCCCAAGAACCTGCTTGAGGAAATGACTGTAGTCTCAAAACCTGCATTTAGGATATTTTCCATAGGTGATATTTCTGCTCCACATTTCTGCATTGCCATGAGTACTTTCTTGGTCAGAGGCAGCTTCCTTGCTGATATTAGTTGGGTACCTTTCCTCAACATATGTGTATATTTCTTCAACGTATGCATGTGTGACAGGGGTCAAGCAATAATTCCATCTCATTTCTCTCTCTTTGCAGGCCCTCTACAATTCAATCAAGAATGAGAAGCTGGAATGGGCAGTGTAAGTATACTGTGCAGGAATTGGGAGTTTAAAAATAGTACCTGTGTAGTAATCTGTTTATCCTTCCTATGACACCATCTGTGTGGGCTCCAAAGCCTGTAGCAGATAGCCAGTGTACGTAATGAGTTTGATTTTCTGGTAATGAATGATCTGGCAATACAGCCTCATCTGTTTCTCCAGCAAGGGGAGTTGTTAATGATAGGAGCCAACTACATTTGTAAGGAAAGAGGACATTTCATTTAGTAGGAAACTTCAGCCTGAAAAGAGAGAAATTGAATCCTCTGTTGTTCTATGACTGCATAAATAAAACAGAAGTTGACTTCCCCCTTTATCTTTCTGTACATTGTGTCAGAACCACTGAATAGAAACACACGTCTTGGATTGAGTTTCCTGCTGTTGGTTTATTGTCTTGGTTTGTCTCCTGATTAACTATGGATAACTTGACAACAACCTAATATGAAAGATGATAAATTGGACAAAGTCTGATATCACCCCCAATCCTTACCTGCTTTTGACAGGCTAACACTTGTTAACTGTGGAGATACTGCAGACAAGCAAAAGCTTCTATTTCTGACTGTGTTAAATTGACATTTCGCTGTGCTCAGGTTTCACGTGGTCTAGTTATGCCAGCAAAGAGTAGAAGGGTCTCCTTTAGATCTAGCCACTTGCAGAACAGTGGATTCTGATGTAAAATAGAATATTGCTGTTTTCTGTCTATTTTGGCTGTACAAAATATTTCCCTGCATGTATTTGCATATCTGAAATCTTACCTTCTTGGGAACAATATATGTTTGGAGTGCGTGCTGCTGCACCTTTTGTGCTAGAAGTCCTAGCAACTGCCATAGGTCTTGCAGGCCAATTGGCTTCCAGCCTTCCTGGTTTTAAGTTGATGATCTTCAAATGAGCTTCTTGTCAAGGTGCGCCGCCTCACTTACAAAGGGCTGCTGGTTCCAACTGGGATTGCAGTCCCAGTTTAGACGTTTGTCAGGTAGTGCCAGAGTAGTAAAGAAGGTGTGCTGCTAAGGGGAAACAGCAAAAAGTGCCATCTCTGATAAGCATCATAAAAATCATGGTGAGAGACATTTTCCTAGACTGTGCCTTGGACCTGGAACACGCTGTGTGAATCTTACATGTCAAACCAGAGCTGTTTGCCAGACCCTGTCACAGGTACTTTAGACCCAACAGAATCCATTATGTGACTTTCTTGATGTCAGAATTTTCCTCCAGCTCTTGCCAGGAAACCAGACCGTGTCTAATATACTTGGGCAGCCTCCAGGTGGGAACTGGCTCATGACTGGCTCTGCTCCCATGAACTTCAGTCAAGGTGATTTATGAGATAGCTTTTTCTTGTATAGGTGGCAACTGCTTTGGCATTTACGTAGTCTAGTCCATGTCCCTTATTTGGGGGAAAATTGCAAGCAGGCTGGAAGAGGAAGAATTCAGACTCTTCCTTAAATAAGACTTCAGGTAGGTATAAAGTCACCTTCTCACAGGGGAATGCTCAAAGAGGCCAATTGTCTGTTCCTGTCTGAGACTGACAGATGGCTGGGACTGATGTGACAATTACTTTCCATGATGAGAAGCAAATCTCATTCTGGGCATAGTCAAAGAGACTGTGCCTTTACCTTTAGAGCTGAGAGTACTAGCTGAAAGAGGGAGTGTGAAGATGTTTCTCCTCACTTTTACAGAGAGGTGTGATTTGTGTAAAGTAATAACCCCAAGGAGCCCTGTGGTTGCCTGAGCTAGAGGGAGGAGGCAAATAACTCTCTTGCTCTGCTGTTGTGATCTGCAGAGAGGGCCGAGTAGGGAGGAGACACGGTCAGTTTTACTGTGATGGGACTGAGGAGGATCCGTTCTTCCTTCCAAAGATTACTCTTTTGCTTCCCTGATGCACTTGGCAGGGGAAGAAGTGGGAGGTAAGTCAGACGTAAAGATAAGTCTGCAAAACCCAGTATAAGCTTCCTTGCAATGCTGGCAAATAGAAGGAATGCCTTTCCTCCAGCCAGAATCCCTTGGAGGATCTAAGATTCTTATGACCCAAAAAAAGGTGCAAGAGCTGCTCTGGAAGTACATTATTTGATGGATTAATGATTATCAATTAATCCATAGGCAGGGAAGAGTAATGGTGATACAGAAGGGGAGGAAAGACTGCTACCTTGGTCCTTATTTTACTGGTTGTGAGCGAGGCGTGCCATCATCCTAAATGGCTTGCTGTACATTTCCAGTAGAATTACAATGTGATCCAAACCCCATGCAAAGAAAAGGCTATCATTGACTCCAGTTTTATAGTCAAGAAAAGTGGCACCTTAGTCAGCAGATGTGCTTCAGAGACTTTCAGTAGGACTATTCATTTACCCTTTACGAACAGGAAAGCACGAGTACAGCTCTGAAGAGGGAACTGTATTACTGTTCTTCTTCTGCAGCAGTGCCAGGCTCAAGCTCTCCACAAAGTTAAAAGTGAATCACATACCATGATCTGTAAAATAAAGAGATCTGACCAGGAATTTACCCTGAACTGGTGAATGTGTGATCCTCAAAGTGCACTTCTACTCCACACTGTACGCCCCAAGGGTGCAAATTATTCTTCACATCTATTGTGGTTGGGCTTAAATTTGAAGCAAGGGAAGTTTGGGTTCATCCTTTAGAAAAGCTTACTAGCAATAAGCCTTTTAAACCAGGGCACAGGTTTGCCTGGATGAACTACAGAAGTGCTTTCATCAAAGGTTTTTGTGAACGGGTTATTCGGTCTGGAATGGGTTGGGAAGAGTGGATCCAGCCTTAGAGATGGATTAGCCAGCCTTGCAAAATCCCTTCAAGTCTCATTGTCTATAATTCTATATCCCAAGTTTTGTAGGTATTTCCCATCCTTTTGCTTTCACACTGATCATTATCATCTTCAGGCTGGAAGAGAAAAATCAATTGGATTACAGAGATGCCAGTGCTAAATATGTTTTGCTTGCATGATGTTTACATGGAAATGTGGTGGTGAACACTATTGTTCTCCATTGTTTGTAATACTGTGCTTCCCATTGAAGGTGATAGGAATAATAAAATCATAATCTTAAAATAAGTGTTCTAGAATGAAATCCTAAAGCACTGCTTACAAAATTGCTGAAGCCAAATGGGCGTGTTTGAGCCAGCTGTATCCTGAAAGGTTTCTCGCAGCAGAACAATATAGTTTTCAGGAGAACCACTTGATTTTTAACTAGCTGATGATGAAGGTTTTTTTCCAGAGAAGTTTAGACATGGACACAGTGTATTCTCTTTTTTTTTTTGTTGTTTTTCTGGACTACATGTAAAAAATTATCCCCTTTCAGCCAAAACAAAACAGGTCATTGAGACAGTAATGGTGGGAAAGGGACACTGCCAAATCAAACTGTGATGCTGAGATCAGGGTGGTTATAAAGACATCGGTGCTAAAGCTCACTTTTTTCTAGGTCAAACTGAGAAACTTCTCCCCATTATAATTAACTCTTTGTCTCCCAAGTTTTAGGATGTTTCCTGTTTGCAGCTTCTTGTTTTGTTTTAGTGGGGAGGTCAGGTGATAATCACTTGGGTCTCCTTTCTTCCCTCCAAATTGCCAAAACTTCTTTTCAAGTCACTTTCCTAATACAGATGCTATCAGTTACACAGATGCATATGTTAAAAATCTGAATTGTTTGTCAGTTAAAATTTTTAAATTAATGAACCCAACCTTTTGCCACGCCATGCAAGTTTGCTATTTGAACAAATGCAGAGACAAAGCAGCTTTTTAAAAATTATGGGCTTTGCTCCATCTTTCTGGCTTAGTGATTTCAAGGGTTTTTCAAGGCAGAACCTCAAATCAGAGCACAGATAATACAGTAATATTTTTTTTTACTGAGACAACTGGATGGTGCTTTTCTCCCAGAAGACAAAAATGGGACTTCCTTGTATAGGGTCTTTCTGGGGAGAGGCAAAAAATATATTTTTTTCACCAGAATGGCAGCATCTGGATTTTTAAGTTTTTAAGATCTGTGTGTTTAAGAGGCAAACTCTTTCCACTTGTCAGCAGTCATATTTGGAAAGGAAAACATTGGTATTTCAATACTCTGACTTGGACTGATAGAGTAAGCAGATCCTGGCTTTGGTGTGCTGGTTCTCATGGGCAGCCAGAGTGCTGGTTGCTGCACTGTCTGCTGGTCCTTTCCAGAGAGACAGGATGAGGGAGGTGGAACTGAAGCTCCTTGTTTTGGGACACTTTACAAATACCATGTGCCCAGCACCCTGCAGAACAGAGGCACTGTGGGTCCCATTTCATGTGGATGGAAAGTGGGACCTGCAAGAGGTTTCACAGCTATCAACCCCTTCCAGTCATCAGAAAGGGGTCACCAAAGGCAGTGATTCCAGACCCAGAGCTGGGGATGATCTTCCTCTGCTGATCAAAGACAGAAAATCTCTTAAGACTTCTGCAAACCTAAGTGGACCTTCAGGATGGTCTTTGGCTACTGAAAGGGTGTTTTTTCCACGAAGGCACAAGGACTGTGCTATTTTCCATATGAAATGGAAAGGAGGGGCACTGGTCCTGCCCTTAAAAAGGACCTGAGCTACGCCTGTGTGACACTACATCCATGATTCTGAACATCCCTGCACAGAGACCCCACCCGCCGACTTTTGCCCTCACATCACCGGAGGCCTTCACGCTGGGGGTGTTACGGGGCTGGAGTGGGCTGTGAGAGGCACCTGAGGGTGGGGAAAGAGGCAGATCCCCCACGGGCTAGGGTTTCAAAGATCGGTTTTCTGGTTTTTGTACCCAGAGGCCCACTGAATTTTCTGCAGTTGTTCCTTGCAAATGTGCCCTGAAGGCCTGTGAGCAGTGAGCTCAGATTGTTGCATCACTGATAAAGAGTATGCAGGATTTATCTGTTCAGACAGCTTTGGAGGATACCTGAGCAAAGGCTAATAGCTGACCTTTTTATGCCTTCTTATGCCTGACCACTGAACCAGTGTGGAGTATTTGAAGAAATGAATCCCAGATCCTCTGGTTTTCATACATTTCTTGTTTGTGGTCACTCTCTCCTGCCTCTCTAGCTCCCTCCATTGCAGCCTGCAGACCAAATCGTGCATCCTGACCTCATGCATATTGTCAGAATACTCAGCTGTCAGAAATGCCTAAATCTTCTGAGTCTCAAGGATGTCTCATTTTCACGGTGGATCAAAAGGCCAGTTAAAGGTTTGTTCAGAGCTACCAGCAGTCATTACAACAGATGCTACTTTTTCCTTGTCCACTCTGTCTCTTGAAGAATTCATGTTTTATTAGTTGCCCCAGAGGTGCTGAGTTTAAGAGCCCTGCCCCCAGGACTTAGTGGTGTCCAGGATTGTCCAGGATTGCTCATCAAACCACCTGGGGCTGCTTGGTTAAGGGCATTGGTATATTCCCACAAGACAGTTGATGAGCATACAATAATTCTCTCCCATAGCTCAAAGGAGGGAGCTTATTCCAAAAAATGTTAAGCCTTTTACTGCAGTAGGTCTCTGCTGACAAGGAGAAATCCACTGTGTCCTTGGCTGAGATCCCAGAATTCACAAGGCACTTCTGTGTGACAAATCAGCCTGAGTGCTTATGCCCTTTGAGAGATTTTAGTCTGGATTAAGTGCCACAGGCTTGAGAGAATTTGCTCCTGAAATGGACATATACCTAAGAAACACACGCCACACCGTGATTCAGATTTGCCAGCAGCTTGTGAGTGTAGCAGACACAGGAAGGGTGGGGGCAAACAAAATTGTCAGAAATGCCTCCACTATTTTCATTGGGAGAGGGCTTCAACCAAAGCATACATGGAGAAGTCCTTTACTGCTTTGGCCAGTAAAAAGTTTTGCAGAACTTTTTTTTTTTTTGGAGTGGGAGAGCACACGTCAATAGGCTAAAAGGTGCAAGGACTACCCTCCCTTGCAGGAATCAGGTCTTCAAGTGAAAGTTTTGTTCCCCTTTATCAGGAGACCTTGCAAGACAACACCTCCTTGACTACATCTCTACAATTAAATCAAGTGTCTAGCACCTTTGCCTGACTCTGGGGACAAATGTCAATGTGTAGCATCTGTATCCACACTGTTGAAAAGTTGTACCCTCCGAAGGGAGACACTTGTTTCCGCACTGCCTGTTAGGATGGTCCTTGTTAGGGTGGTCCTTGATCATGCTGATTCCTAAATGGTGTCTGGAAATCGTCTGGGAAGGTGCTGAGACCATGCCAAGCATAAATTAATACGAGGTGATCAAAGTCAAATGCTTGGGAACATTCCCTGCTACTGTGGAGTTCACTAATGCAACCTCCGTGTTTCTGGATTTGGTTTCCTTATTGTCAAACCAGTCTAATATTCTTTGATCTCCTTACACTAAATTATTCCCCAGAAGACTATTTCACAGAATCATGGAATCATTTTGTTTGGAATCACCTAGTTCAGAAAAGACCTCTAAGGTCATCAAGTCAAGCCTTTGACTGAACACCACCTTGTCACCTAAGACCATAGCACCAGGTGCCGTGTCCAGTCATTTCTTGAGCATCTCCTGGAGTGGTGACTCCACCAGTTTCCTGGGCACTCCATTCCAATGCTTAATCACCCTTTCAGTGAAAAAAATTCCTCCTGGTGTCCAACCTGAACCTCCCCTGGTGCAGCTTGAGGCGATGTCCTGTTGTCCTGTCTCTGGCTGCCTGGGAAAAGAGACCGAGCCCCACCTTGCTGCAGCATGCCTTCAGGAATTTGTAGAGAATGATAGGGTCTCCCCTGAGCCTCCATTTCAGCAGAGTTCAGAATAAGACAGATTGTTCCTCTGGCCTGCAGTTCTTGGAGGACATTTCTTTGAACGGTCATTCCCAAAAATAGACATGGTAGCCACGTGCCCCTAAAGGAGCTCCTGGGTTGACATATGCCTTGCTAATCCTCATCTGATGCATGCCTTTGAACATGTACATGTGATTGGAGGGTCTGCCTGAGCTTGCTCTCTCTGGTAATCATCTGGATCCAGTGAGATACAGCAGCTTGAAGCCCACCCCCAGTGGGTTGTCAATATTAGACACCATTATGCACAAATGATAATAATAATTTTTTTTTTTTTTAAATCAGATACTGGTCTGAGGAGAAGCACTGCTACCTTCACCCTCCCTCATACACTTTTCCTAGTAAACTGGAGAGAAATGTATGGGGACTTCAAAGCACTCAAAGGAAGAAGGGCTGCTCTGTAATGTGACACTAGCTGTGGTTCCTCCAGATACACCATCCACCCACATTCAATGGCTTGTTCTCTGAAAACCATTGTCCTACTCTTGTGATTGACACCCTTTGTTTTCTGTGTTGTCTAGTCCTTTTTAGCCTTTGCCTGTAAAGAGCAAAAAGGCATTTATTAGTCAGCTATGCCTGTGACTTGCTGCATTGTTGTCCCCAAGAGCTGTGTTGAATACATTGCCCTCATAAGTAACATTTTGAGCAGCATTTTATTTCCAAAATACTGATAATGTAGTTCGCCTAGTGTAGTTGTTATTTTTAAATTACTACTTTTATGCTGGTCTGTAGAGGAAAATAAAGAAAAGGAGGTAGAGTCTGTATTTCATATACTAAGTTAATGGGTAAGCCACAGTGATCTGCAGTAATCTAATTCTTTTCATCTACTTATGAACTCATGAAGAAATTGGAGAATTTTCAGGAGAGCCCAGCAGGCAAATATTTCCCATTTTAGCACTCAGATAAGTGGAATTAAAAATAGGTGATGTGGGAGGACACAGAACACTCTTGAAGTCTTATCTTTTGAGACTGTTATGGAAACTTGGGCTTTATTGAAAATCTGGCTTCTGTGTCCTGTGCTAGTGAAGTAGGTGACCTGAAGCTTTGCTGTAATACAACTACATTTATGTAGCAAATATTTAGGCTTCTCTATAAAAAAGGCCCACTGTAAAGAGAGAGGTGTGTTTTGACAAGCAGCATTCAAGAGTTGCTGAAATGAAACTTTGCTGGTCATCCCATGATTTATGCTTAATTTTCACTGCTTTTTAAGGGATGAAGAAGAGAAAAAAAAGTCTCACTCAGATGGTACAGATGAAAAGGATAACGGGAGCCAGACAAAGGCTGTCAGTCGAATTGGCAACTCAAATAACCCGTTCCTGGACATCCCTCATGACCCCAATGCTGCTGTGTACAAAACTGGATTTCTGGCTCGGAAAATCCACGCTGATATGGACGGAAAGAAAAGTGAGTATTTTTCGCTCCTAACGTGCTATTTTCTTATTATGTCTCCACAATGCTACTTACCAGTGAGCCCACGTGCTTCTCAAGGCAAATAGTGCTGCTTCATTAGGGGGAATTGCAGCAATAACAAACAACGCAGCAATTGGATTATCAACACTCTCACTGTTGGGCCAGGATTTACAATGCTTAGTCCCATTTGCAGCAGCTCTAACACACAAGCTGTAATAAGTGATGTGATATGGCAAAGCAATGGGAATTTTTTTTTTGCGCTAAAAGAAAATTAATATCGTGGTTTACAGAAGGGAGAACAATTTCAAGCGAATTGCAGTAGCTGTTCCCCTGTAATTTGGTAATCCTCCGTTTCCTTACGTGACACCAGTTTGTTCCAAATTTCCCCTCCCTTCCGGATCTGTCTTTAAAGAAGGTCTGTTCTTTACTTCTACTTGGAAGATGCTGTAACCATTCCCTTCCCTTCTTTCCCAGCTTTGGGTCAGACAGCCAGTGAAGTGCAGCAGCTTTTGGCAACAGCCAGCTTTATACTGTGCAGTTTCTCTCTGCCCTTTCTTGTAATAATCCTGCTGCGTCTCTTGCTTTAATTAATCCTCTTTCCTTCTTTTACTACTTCTGTTTGTGGTGCACTAATTACCGAGGGCCTCTGATTCACCTGCGTGTGTTTTGTTGCTTGAGTATCTTCATTTGTTTTCTATTGGTATTGGAAACAGCAGAGCATCTGTATTTTCCCTGATAATTGTTGATGATTGCCTGCTCATGGTTCACAATGTTGGGCTAAATCCTGAAGACAAAGTCTGGCTTTGTGATGGGTTTCCTGTAGCTGCCAGTCTCTCCTGACTAGGCTAAGCTCTTCGGTGTCCACATGTTTTGCTAGTGTATTTTAGAAGGTACAGTTGGAGGTCGGTGTTTTCAAGATGGAAGCTGACAGCTGGACAGCTAAATCCAGACAGACATGTCAAAATCAAACTGACCTCATTCTTTGTGATGACTGGATGCTCTGAATAGATTCCTCTTTATTAAACGTCTGCTTATTTAACCTTAATAAGTAATTGTATCTGGTTGCCCTTATTAAATGGTTTCTTTAATTATAGGTGTCAGAATTGCTCATTATTCAGCACACTGGATGCTGGCATTTTGGGCATAACCCTTTTATGAGTAATGTAATTAGGGCCATGTTTTCAGAAGCTTCTGTACAACTTGTAGGTCTGTCTCGTTGTCCTACAGCTCTCAAAAAAGTTGCATCCTGGCTTTCTAGTGGCAAGTAAAACAATTTTTTTTTTTGTAGTTAGTTAGACCTTTTCCTATTTCATTTCCTAATAGAGCTGTTGCAGGGCAGAGATCAGCTTGTGTGGGATTTTTAAGGAAGTGATGTACTTGAATGCCTATATGTGTTTTCTTAGGAAAGGAGTATTGAGGGCTAAAGCACTTAGGCACTTAGAGGAGAGGAATGTAAGAGGGGCCTATGCCTGGAAGCTGAACTGAGCAAATGCCAGTTAGAAATAAGGTCTGTTATACAAAATGAGAATGATTAACCTCTGGAGCAAGGGACCTGTAACCTCTCCATCACTTGCTTTCTTAGATCAGAGTGGGATGCCTTTCTGAGTGTCATGCTTTAGTTGTGCACCAGTTATTAGTTTCAGTATAGAGGCAGTGGTTTGTATATATCTGAATGCTGGTCAAAGGTGTGTGCTTGGTGGAGAGAGAGCTTGGACACAGGATTCCAGTCTCTGTCACTGTGACCATACAGCTGTGCCACCTTCTCTCCCTCTGTTGTAGCTGAATTTCAAACTGGATCCTTCAGCCCTCATGCTGAATTTTTTTTTTCCCCCTACTGTATGTTTCTAGGAATTAATGGGCTGGATATGTTGTCTCTGTAATGTTCTTTAACTTCTAATTGACTTTAGGTTTCTTGAGGGGTGGGGTTTTCTCCCTTAGGATTTTGTTTGGCACCCTTCTCCTTTCTAAATGGCAACTTGGGTGTGCAGCACCAGTAAGGGGAAGGATGCTCTTGAGAGACAGTGCTTTTTGAGCAGTGTCCTGTAGGTCCTGAGCAGTGCCAGCCAACCTGCTGTGACATGGAGAAGGAGTGTTTCTTTCTGAAAACTACCACAGTGCAGCACTCAGACCTAGCTATGTAGGGGCAGTGTCTGCCCACCTGCAAGTGCACAAGGACTGGATCTCTGTGGCCTTCTTTCTGCATTGCTGCTGTTCCCTTTCTGATCCAGTCCAGGGCTGTCGTCAGGGTTGTTGTATTACTCTCTCTCACAGCAGGTATGTGCAGGCACTGTGCTAAGTTGCATTGTCCTTTAAAAAGGATGGTACAAAGGAGGTTTAACATAGGACTAATGTAGCTCTCCTGTTGCCTAGAAAAAGTGTAAAAATGGATTCGAGTTAAATGGGTTTTCGTTTGTTTTCTTTGCAGCTCCCCGGGGAAAGCGAGGCTGGAAAACCTTTTATGCTGTGTTGAAGGGAACCGTCCTTTACTTGCAGAAGGTAGGGGAAATCACTGTTTTTTGAAAACGAATTAAAGAGGGATAAAGCAGCAGGCATCCTCTCCACTCTCTCAGCCCACCTCCAGGCTCCTTTCCCTCCGACGCACAGCGTAGCTGATCTCTCTCCCCTGCACCCTGTTTACACACACACTCAGGCATTAAACCTTGCGTTGACACCCTCTCCCTTTTCACAATTTCAAGTTCAGTTCCACTGTCCCATCCACGTGTGCACCCTGCCTGTTCCGTTGCTGTCCCATTGCTGTCTCTCGCGGCTGAAAAAAACAGCCATCCTCAGCAGCAAAGGCAGCCTCATCCCTCTGTGTCCTGCACAGATTCCTCCAGGGTGCTTCTAACTTTGCATTTCATATGTATGACTTACCCTTCTGTAAGGTTGTCCTCCTTTCCCACCTTTTCATGGTACACTTTACTGCAGTGCCTGCAAGACCAGCTGCAGAGCAATTGAACAACAGCTTGGCCTTGGTAGGAATCTGCAGCTTCTGTTCCATTGCGAAACTGAAGGATAAAAGGATACTATTTTTTTTTTTGCCAAAGCAAGAAGAGACTGGTTTCTAACAAAATGTGCTTCCTGACAGCAAGAAGTCTAAAAAAAAAGTCAAATGAAACCCTCCAAGCCTTTTGTCACAAGCTTAAATTTATTATGGTACATTTTTAACTATACTGCTGGAACATCAAATGCAACATATGACTGAGAGCTGTCAAAATCAAATAAATGGTAGCAGCTAAGTAGGTTGCCAAGGCTTTTTGCCCCCCAGTGTAGATAAAATATTCATAGAATAGGTGCTGTTTGTCCAGACTGCTCTGTATTGCAGAAGCATGCTTCTTCGAAAGCTGTTTTACATTTCCACCACATTTTGCAACTGTCAGGAGTGCAAGTACATACTGCAAGTACATTTCCTTCTCCCCTGCTGTGTCTTTCTGAAGTTGTTGGTTTCATTGGCACCAACCTGGATGTTCTCTGACAAGAAAGAGAGTGGTTTGGATCAAATTATTACAGCATGGGGTTTACAAGGTGGATGCTCTGGGTGCCGTACTTTTTTGAGAGGGCTGAAATCCTGAAACAGACAAAACAGTCTGCAGTCAGGATGGAAGATTTGGGTGAAAGATGGATGTGATATGCTCAAGGTCAGTGCAGGAGACTAGAACCAAGTCTGCTGAATCCCAAGCCCTCTTACTGGCAGCAGGTTCAGGTTTTACTTAAGTGGCCTTTGTACTTGCCATTTCCTGGGTGAAATGAAGCCACCTGCTTCAGTTTGTCAAATAAGTCATCTTTAGTGTTCACCTGAAAAGACTGCATGGTTCTCTAAGAAGTAAGAGGGCTCCTTGTTTGTAATACATTAATTAATTTCTTATTTGATATTTAAGGGGGGATTAATAAGCTTTCAAGGGGAAGAACTGAGAATACTGTCTGTTTTAGAGTCTTAATTAGATATCGTTATGAGTATTGTTGGCATATTAGTTTAAAATGCTTTCTGTTCAAAAAAATGTTGAGATGCTGATGTAGCATGCAAATTTTCTACAGAATGCTGCTCTCCCCACTCTCACCCTCCATGCACTGAAGAGCAAAGAGAGTAATTTCCCATGTGACTAAATCTTTGCGGAATGAAATGCATCATTGGTGTTCTTGTTCTTATTTGTTTGTTATTTGTGTGTTTTTCACTTGTCAAAGCACTTGAATTCCGTGATTACGGGGCAGTACTCTGCAAAGCTGCATTCTCCCACGTGGTCTGGAAGACATTTGCACTGAAACTATCTTACTGCAGCACACTGACAAGCAAGGCTTTTACTTTGGTGCTGTCAAAGGTTGACAGAAGGGTGTGATGAGAAGTAACTCATTCCAGGAGTGGTCAGGGCAGCTGTGAGCCTCCCCAGGGCACTTAAATTGAGTTTGCTCTGTTGGGGACATAGTGTCCCAGAAGGTGAGGGTGCCAGCGTTTTAAAATAAGACCTAGGCCAAGTTGTTATAGTAAAAGTTTCCAATCTGTTATTTCCTTTTGTAGTGTACATATTTCAGCGTTAATCATAGTAATTTCAGAAAGTTCGGGAGTGTTTTAGAACAGCTTGATTTCTTTGTGGAAGTGCATAGCTCTGGCAGTAGTCCTGGTCAGAGGATTTCCTTGTCTCTGTTGGTCTTGTCTCCTCATTAAAGAGGGCTGTAGGCTAGGGTGCATTCACATGCACACACACACTTTCCCTCTTTCTCTCACTACCTGTATTTGTGGAGATAACATCTATGATGGTGGCTTCGTTGCACTGAGTGCTATTCAAGCAAGACAGGGAGAAATCTCACTGTTCAGGTGCTGTCTGTACATAAACACATGTGCAAACCTCTGCAGTGTTGCTTTCTCTGTTTGTCTGTAACTCGACTGTTCCCTCAAGACACTACTGTAATATAAATATTAATTGTTTGTAGCAGCTGTGATTCCCCCAGTGGGTAGTGTGATCCCAATTCTGCTGTCATTCTTGTTTACATTCCAGTGCTCCCTGTTTTGCTGTCAAAGTCCATGTATGAGAGTGTTTTGTAAATGGTGGTCACTGGAGATTCACTGGGGAGTTTTTCTGGGCAGTCTTGTCTCCATGCCCCCATTTTTTATTTTTTTTTTTAAATTTTTTTCTTCCATTGGAATTATTCCAGTGCTAATTCCTGTGCTGCATATTGTTTCAAATGAGTGATTTAAGAGAGATGGTTTCTGAATTAGTGAGCCCAGAGGGCACCCGAGGGGCTCAGTGCAAGCATTCACAATTAGCCAACTAAACATGTCTGCACAGTGTTACATAAAATGAAAAGTCTGACATGTTTAGGATGTTAGCCCTGTCTCTGGGCATCCTCAGGCCAAGGTTAATTTCCTGCCCTCTGTTCATAGCAACAGGAAATTGCAAAGTAGGAGCTTGACAGAATGTCTGTTCGCTAGACTGGCACGGGATGTGATGTGCATACAGAAGGGAGGTTTAGAAGGAAAGGACATAAGGCTGACCTCGCTTCCTTGCTGGAAACTGCTTCTGAAACTGCTTCTGGGCAAGAAGTGCCGGACAGAAACCTTCCTGTTTTGTTTGGACTCTTCTGTGAGGTTCACAACATCTTTGCTCTTAGACGTGTGACTTCATAATCTTGCAGGCTTCTGGGTATTTTTATATAGCTTTTCTCAAATTTCCTCCAAAAAAAGTTAAAAAAAAAAAAACCAAACCAAACCAAAAAAAAAAAAAAAAAAAAAAAACAAAAACACACCACAAAACAACAAAACAAAAAAAAAAAACAACACAGAGAAAGGCCAGAATGATGTAACGTGTTTGGTGACGAGACTTTCTGAAAGAGAATTTTGCAGCTGTCACATGCAGCTCAGTGGAGATATCCACCCACAGTACACTGACTGATAAAAAGACAAATGTCATTCTCTGGTCTATCAAAAACAGATTTAGAAACATGCTGACTCTGGGTCAGCAGGATGTGGGAAAGTCACTCTCCTGGAGTTTGAGAAAGATGAATTCAGCATGCCATTCCATTGTGTGCAGCACTCACATCAGCCTTCAGATGACAGGGCGGTCACAGTTCCTTTCTGGCTCCAGATATATATTTCTTGACACTGTCTTGGTCTAACTTTAGAGAGCTGCCTTCCATTTCAGCTCAGGCTCCATGCTGACACCAGCACGTGCTTGATGGCATAGGAGAAAACGGATGTTCCTGCTGCCATGGCATTCCCCACCAGTCGTAAAGAGCTGAAGGCCTTAGAGAAGGAATTTTGACAGCACATTCGTGTTCTTAATAGCCTGCTCTGAGGCCGGCCAAGGACGTGGAGACATCCCTGGTATGCTGATCAGTGCCTCTGGAGAAGCTGGCAGAGCCCCAGCTGTCAAGGTGGATTGCAGCTAACTGATCTGGTGGGATTAGGAAGGATTATCGGGAGCCCCCTCTGTCGGAAAGAAGGGGTTCTGAGCCAGGATTGCTTCTGGGGCTGCCCAAATGTGGAGTTTTTCTGGAACAGTTTAGACACCAGAGCAGGTTGTGGACACCGGATGCAGCTCACTCACAGAGGAAGCTGGGCAGCAACAGGCTAGGCGATAGCTGACACTGTCTCCAGGCAGTAACTCGAGGAAAGATGGAATATCATGTTCTTGAGGCCTGCCTAAGTTCACTTCCTGGCTCTGAAGTTTTCCCAGTCTCCCTGAACAGTGGAGCCAGCCATTTACCCCAAAACTACCACCAAATAAATCAGCTTTTGAACCCATAAGGAAAGGAGCTTGACCTGTGGCCTTGCCTCTTCTGTCTTCAAGATGGAGATGTGCCAGACTTTGGACAATCTCCTCCAGTGATTGTCCTTTGGCTAGAGTCTGGAGTCTCAAATTTTCCTTGAAGAAGGTTTGAGGGAATGCCCTAAGTGAGCATAGACAAAGTCTGGCATGATAGAGACATTCCTCCAAATCTTGTAGAGTCTCAAGCTATGGGAGAGGAAGGACACTTGGCTTTGTCCACTGCCAGCCCTTGAAAACCCCTTATGCTGCAGATGTTTAGGCTGAAGGCTGCCCTTTGGTCACCTGTGTAGTGGTGCTCTGTCTTTCTGCTGGGCTTGCCAGACCTGTGGTGTGTTGTGCCATTGCCCGGCCCCGGGTGGAGGTGGTGCTGGGCAGGACTGCTGGATAGCTGCGTCTCCTCAGGTGAAGTGTCTGAGCAGCAGTGGCCAGTTCTGGGCCTGCACTGGGATGGAGCTCCCTCAGGAAGGATGAGACATGGCAGAGGAGCAGGGATGCTTTGTCCTGCCTTCTGAGAGGTGGTCACCACAGTTGGTGATGCCCCATCCACTGAAACTCGTCCTGGAGAGCCCCAACCCATCTTGTCCAAAAACACAGATACCTTTGGCAGCAGTGTAGGTACCTCTGGCTGCAGTCCTGTTCCATGTGCTGCCAGAGAAGCCCTGTAAATGAATTCATGCACATTAACCAGCTCCTCTTCAGGGCAGGTGCCTCCCTGGCTGTTGAAGCTAGTGCTGTCCTTGCACACACCCTGTGTCCTGCACTCTGTTTCCTGCTAAACCTCGTCTCGTAACTTGTGTTCAAGTGGAGGATCAGTAGTTATCACGCCTGCAGGGAGTTATTCCTCTGTTTTGCAGCTGTCACATCAGTGTGTGTGTCAGGTGAGACTGATTTCTGTGATGTACTAAAAGAGAGGGAGAAATGGAGTCAATTACAGACTGCTTTGGCCTGTCCTTCAGAAGCAAAAGTGACGCAGCATTGCTGGTGGATGGCTTTTCCTTGAAAAAGCTCCTGGCTTTCCCAAGCCATTTATAGTCATGTGGGCTTCACACAGAACTTGTGGCTAGACCGTGGTTGTGCCTTTATATAGCTTCTGTCACTCAGGAGATCAGAGACTGCTTCCAGGCTGATGCTTGCAACACAAGGGAAGTTTGACTCCCGTTTTTGCCTTTTGGCGCTAGGAGTGGCACTGTTACTGCGTCAAAAACCCTGGACAGAGCTGTGCTTGCCATCTGTGGGCTCTGAGTAGAGAGATTTAAGGGAGTTTGCTATCTTTGCTTTGTGCAGACTGATAAGGAGGCTTCTCCAGTGTGTGAGGGGCCTGCCTAGGAGAACATAGAAAGGTACAGTTTGAGAAGACTTAAAATCAAGCAATGGAGGCTGAGAACCCCAAGTAGCTGAGCAGTGGAGGTGGGTGCTGGTTATGAAGGATTCCTGAAGTGAAGACAGATAGTCCGTGGCTGTTGTGATAGTCAAATGCTTCCTGTTTACCTCTCTATCAAGCAGGTAGCAAAACTTCTTCTCTCCCTGGGAAAGAGATTTAAAAAAAAAAAAAAAAAAGAAAGGAAAATATGTTAAAGGTGGTAGAAACCACAAGTGCTCAAGTCAGGTTGCACTCTGTTCATATACTTGATTACCACCTGTGAACTGTGGAATGTGGTGTTTCCCTAGGCTGAGGAAAAGGGAGTAGCACATGCAGAAATAAGATGCCATTTTCCCCCTGTTAACTCCTGCAGGATGAATATAAGCCCGAAAAGGCTTTGTCGGAGGAGGATCTGAAGAACGCGGTGAGTGTGCACCATGCACTGGCGTCCAAGGCAACAGACTATGAGAAGAAGCCCAACGTCCTGAAGCTTAAAACAGCAGATTGGAGGGTCCTGCTTTTCCAAGCCCAGTAAGTGCTCTCTGCATGCCAGCCATTGAGGAAAGAAAGCAATGCTGAAAGAGGGATAAATTCGTGCCTGGACAGGTTAAAGCAGAGGCTTAAGAGGTTCAATCTGTTTATTTGATCAGAAATGAGATTAAGCAGTGATGTGATTAGAGTGCACATGTAGTGCATGAGAAAGAAACATCAGGTTTTAAGAGGCTTTTTAATCCAGCTGAGAAAGGCATAACAAGATGCAGCAGCTAGAAGCTGAAGCTGCAGGAAATTCAATTTGGAAACAAGGCACAAACTTACAACAGTCAGGGTGATTAATCATTGAAGCAAATGACCAAAGGCAGTCTTGGATTGTCTGTCTCCTGATGTCGTCAGGTCCTAGCCGGATATCTTTCTAGAAGATATGCTGTGGTCAGAAACAAAGTTAATACAATAATGATTTGTTTAAGTTCTTCATGCTGTGATACCCAGACAAGAACAGATGACCTGCCTTTTGCTTCTGACATGAGCCCCTTTCTGCCAAGACCATGTACAGATCCTGGAGATCTCTGATGTCCTGCACAACTGAGACTTTAGGATATGTATCTGAATCAGGGCATTGGCTGGCTCTGCCACCTGTGCCTTTGGATTGGATTGGATTAGGAAAAGATGTGTGCTGGGGTGAGGTATGGGCCGAACCATAAGCCCGTAGTCTTAGTTAGCTGTCACTAACTGCTTGCAAACATAGACCACAAGACTTAAGCAGGCTCTTAAGACTAGTCCAGTTCTGGTTATTCTCGCTTTTAAAATGCTGTAGAAGGGGTGGAAAGAAGCAGAGGAGGCTTGAGTGAGTCCACAGGTGTTTAATGTGTGTTTCTTCCCCAGGAGCCAAGAGGAGATGCAGACCTGGATCAACAAGATTAACTGTGTGGCTGCTGTCTTCTCTGCACCGCCGTTTCCAGCGGCGATTGGCTCCCAGAAGAAGTTCAGTCGCCCGCTCCTGCCAGCGACCACAACAAAGCTATCTCAGGTGAGATGTTCTTATGTGGAGGGCAGGTGATGACGCTCTCTCTTGCTGGCTGGAGATGGGATGGTGGTCTTTGTCACTGTTTTATGGCTGTTGACACTGGCAGTCCCAGGAGAAGGAGGCTTACATAGTAAATCTCTGCTCGTCCCCTGGTGCAAGATTGGAAGCGTTGGGAGAGAAGGAGCAGACTTGAATATAGTTGTTTTATATTTTTTGAAGAAAAGAAACGGTCACCAGTGCTCCTAGCACCAAAAAAAGAATTTTCATCTTGTGCTTATGGCTGAGTAGAAGACATTTCAAATACTGACTGGTGGGTTTTTTGAAATATGAGTGTGTATTAAGGCCACTTATTTCAGAAGAGGTAGACATTTTCCTGGTCTTTGGCTTATTGAAATGATAAAAGGTGAAAGCTGATGGATTAGACAAGCATCAATTCTATTTTTCCCACAACATTTTCCAGACTCCAATCCTTATCAGCCCAGGGATTTCCTGTATAATAAGTGTTTGTAACTGTTTCTTACATGAATTTCTTTGGTTTCCCCTTGCGATCACACAAGCTTTTAGGCATCCTGTGTCAGGGAGTTTCACAGCTCTACTTCTTGCACAAACCCCCACATGCTTCTACTTGTTTCACACAGGCTGTGTCAGGTGCTTGCACCCATGGCTCCGTGAACTTTGGGAGATGTGATGCATGCCTGCAGTTCCCTCTGCCCTGGCAGGAACATGACATTGTTTGCGTTCATCAGGTTGACAGAGGGACAGGTTATACTTCACGAGTATTCTCCTGTACTTTTTAAAGTGATCTGCCCATGCTGGATTGCTTCTTAAACGGGTTTGGGTTTTTTTACTGTCTTCATAGCTTAGCAACTCTCCTTAGAAACCACTGTCACAAAATCTGCATTTCTCTAAGGGGGTGGTTTTTTTTAATGTCACCCCTGCTTTTTCTCTCTCCGTTGCAGTAGCCTTTCTTCTTACAATGTGGTGGCCTACTTACCATCTTGTGTTCTGGGCTGAAGTTTAAAGCACACTTCCTAAAGGATAATAGTAACTTGTCATCCTTGCGCTTTTACCTTTTGCATACCTTTCTGAAAATACTCTATGGAGCTTCCATAATTTACCCCCAAAGTCACCAAAGAAACCTTTTTTACTCATTGTTTTTCTGTGTGGTGGTTCCATTTAGCACATTGCTTTCTAGTCTCGTTTCCACTTAATCTGGAAAGGAAAAAGTAGATCACAGCCCTGTGGTTTGTGTCTCGAAGAAAGGGAGACACAAAAAGTGGAGTAAGATAAGCTGTTTTAGTTAAGGGCAGAAGAATGTTAAATGTTAAAAGTAGATAAATTCAAAGGTAAGTAGAAAGATGTTTGCTTTCATCTGTCCCTGTGGAAAAGCTGCCAGCAGGCTGTTTCTCATTTGACAGACAAAAAAAAAAAAAAAAAAGTACAAATTTCCAAATCCCTGTGGTTGCTGTTTAGGGTTTTGGGGGATGAATCATGATGGACAGTACTTGTTCAAAGGGTCTCTTCCTGGTCAGGCAGAAGTTGGAATGCAGTGAGGACCTAACATGGATGAGGAAGAGAGTTTGGACATGCGCAGACACGTTTGGACATGGGGAAGATTGTTGTACCAGCTTTTCCTTTAAAAGCAGAGGATTTTGGCTAGTCCAACCAAAGAGGGATATGACAAATCTATATATAAAGGAACAGCCAGTCTAGAAAAGATCTACTTGGGTGTTGTTTGGTTTTTTTTCCTGAGAATGTGCAGCACACCCAAAAGCTCCAAAGCTAGTGCCCTGGAAATTACAAATGCTTTATTAATAGCTGCTCAAAGACCTCCTTTCATCAGGCTGTAGAACTCGCTGCCACAGGATGTCACTGGGACCAGGGATTCAGCTCAATGTAAAGAGTGATTGGGCACTAATGGGAGAACATGCAGAACCAGGATAGTTACTAACAGCAACGAGAATTTTTGGCAGCCAATAGCAAGTGGTTTGAGCCCTACCATGTTTAGGCGGAGGCAAATTATCCCACGTGTTTCTTTCTTCAGTTCTCTTGCAGGAGAGTTGAAACGCAGGATTAGCTGGGGCTCAGCTATCATTTTTCTGTAGAAATTTCCCTCCTCTCTGCTTTTCCTGCAGCTCCAGCTCAGTGAGCTGGGAGGCTCGGTCCCTGGTGTGACTCAGTGCAGCGCAGGCGTGTCCGAGCTAGGCTTGAAGCTGTGGGCTGCACAGCCACACCACTGAGGGACAACACTGGCAGCTGTCCCCTCCTCTGAGGCTGGGTGCCTGCACGGGAGCTGAGCTGGGTGCTGTTGTTGTGGCTGGCTAAGTCACCCAGATCTGCATGATCTTGTCTGTATTTGGGACTTGCCTACTTCAAACATATAATTTCAGATCCAAGCCTAGAAATGGACAGAAGGCCATCCTGCAGGAGATGGAAACCTTCTGAGATGAGGGAAGGTTAGCTGACAGATGGACTGGAGGAAGTGAGTGGGCCTGGGATTATGATAAAGGAAATTGCCTAGAAAGTGGGAGTAGCAACTCCTCACTTTCTCCAATGGCACAATGGGATAAAAGCTGGTAGCAGCTTAGCAGAATGAGATACCTTTTGGGGACTGGACAGCCCTTCCTCTTCTGAGTGCATTCTATTGTTATAAGCAAATAGAAAGCACACAGCAGAGAGCTCTTGGTAGAGCAGAAATGGAAGGAAGGGCACAGACTTCACATCTTTTCTGTCCTGGAAAGAACTCCTTTTATATTGCAAAGACCTGAAGCAGGGTCTTCGCATCTCTCACTCTGCCCTTGGTTTGACTGCATACACAACAGTCTTAATTAATTTACAAAGAAATGTATTAGAGCCGAAGTGTCATGTTGTCAGTAATACTCTGCAGCGAGGTGCTTTTGTTGCTCCCAGCAAGGCAAGGGTTGACAGGTTTTCTCTCTTTCCCAGTGGCATCTGCTGGCTGCTGAGTTTTTCTACAAAGTTGGCCACTTTGCTTGAGTGCCTTTGAGGGAGCTGTTGGGGGGCAGAGCTCTGGGATAACAGACCTCGTAAATCTGAGAGAAAGAAACTACTTGGTATTATTGTACAGAGCTGTCTCTTCTTTTCCTTTGCTTATGGGATATGTTAGATTCTGTCACTGAAATGCCTAATGTGTTTCTGAAGGATGAACAGCTGAAGTCCCATGAAGCTAAGCTGAAGCAGATCTCCACTGAGCTTGCTGAACATCGCTCCTATCCTCCTGACAAGAAGCTCAAAGGCAAGGAAGTAGATGATTACAAACTGAAGGACCACTACCTGGAGTTTGAGGTATGTATGGGAAACATCACTACTTCTACTTCTTGGGTATGGATGGGGGATGTCTTATACTTGGGGTACAGTCCTGAAGTTCTGCACTGTTCACTTTACGCCCCCAAGAAGTATGCTTGAGTAGGCAGAAAAGTCACAGCAATCTCAGAAGCTGGAATGCAGCTCCTTTTCCTGACAGGAACTTCCTGTGACCTTACCCATGATTTTTTCTCCCTGACAGTAACGTGGAGGATTAAAGTACGACCCAGTGTCCTTTCCTGACTTATCTATTTGAAGAGGTGATAAGGTCTTCAGGCTGGGCATGTCTCGTGTTGTAAGACTGTGTGTTTCCAGGTGTGCTGGAACCTCAGTCTTCACAGAATGACTGCATTCTGCAGTAGTACAGATCGTGGTAATTGTCTTCCACTGGTATGTTCTGAAGGAACTGCCATTCTGAAACCACTGTCATAGGCAAGCCTCATCAGAGCCATTTGTGTTGCGAGCCAGTGAGCCGGATTGTCAGGGTCAGAAGGAAAAGGGTAGGAGATTAAAGATCACAGGACTGAGTGATGCAAGTTAGGCAGCTGCACTGGGAGACTTTTCTGAGTATCTGACAGCAGCTTTTATCCATCATGGTGTCTGCCACACTGTAGGGCTATGTGGGAGCAAGCTGGCAACCCACCAGATGTCTGGTATTTGTTATGACTACACCTTTGAGCTTTTTCCCTCAGAACTGTGAGTCAGTGTTGCCTTGGGTCTGAAAGGATCCTAAATAGGCACTGCCCAGCAAGGAAAATCCATAGTCTGAAGAAGAGGAAGAACAGATAAGACGAAAGTCAGAGAACACCAGAGCTGATGCTGGAGGCAACACAACACACTCCTCCAGAGCTGAAGTAAACCTCCTGCCCTGTGTTATCAGTTTCTATTAGAGGAACTGTTTTCACTCCTGCACTTGACTGGTTGTGTACTTTTGCTTTTGGAGAAGGTTGTAATCTCTGTGTTGAGTTTCACTTGCGGTAGCAAAGTAGTCATCTTGGCTTTATGAGGAGGGAATCATACCTGACCAACATGGTAGCCTTTAACAGTGAGATGTTTGGTGTGATGGATGAGGGGACAGCAGTGGATATAGTTTGTTCTTCACTTTAACAAGGACTTTGACATTGTCTCCCCTGACATCCTTGTAGACAAGCTGATAAAGTGGATTAGGAAATTGGCAGTGAAGTGGTCTGGCTGAACATTCGAGATCAAAGGGCTGTGGTCAATTGCACAGTGTCAGTTTGGAACACAGCACTCAGAGCAAGCTACACACTTTGTCTCTGGACAAAATGTGACTTGGAAGAGCAAGGAACTTCTTGGCTTTGGGTCCTTGACACAAAGTTTATTTTCTATTCCTTCTAGAACCACGATGAGTTAGGATGAAATGTAGGCTGGAATTTTAGATTTTTTTTTTGAAAGATTGATAGAGGAGTAGATTGTTGTGGACTTTTTTCTGTTTCTGTCAGTTTTATCACAGTGATCTTTAGAGAAATATTCCTCAGGTACCTCACTACAAATCAGAACCAGTACAGCCTGGGAAACAAAAGATGTCATCTTCTCTAGTGAGAGTGTCAAACAGCTCAGATAAATGATCAGCACTGCAGGAATGCCTGTCTGAGCAGGAAAGTGGTGGCAACAACTTCAGTTATGTGTGAGAAATGGTAATTCAAGGTGCTTCTGTGCAATGCTCTGTTACCTTCACACTTAGCACAGATTTCACAGGCCATGTTGAACTATCAAGAGACCGTTCCAAAATGTCAGAAAGTCAAGCAGACGAGGTAGAAGGCCAGCTTGGCTTAGAGGGATCTACTTTTAGAGCTAAGGAAAAAAAAAGTAGGTGTTTGCCTATTGGAAGCAAAGTCAGGTGACGTGGGAGGAATACAGAGATGCTGCTCACAACTGCAGGGAGAAAATTCTTGTGGCCAAAGCTCAACTGGAGTTGAAGCTGGCCAGAAATGTGGGGGACAAGAAAAACAGGTTTTTAAAGTGCGTTAATGGCAAAAGGCAGTGCTGAAATAGCATCAGACTATTACAGGATGAGGATGGTCACCTCACAAACAGGGACAGAGACAAGGCAGAGGTGTTTAACACATTCTTTGTCTCTGCCTTCAACATGGATGATGGACCAAGGGGGTCTCAGTGCTCTGATCTAGAGGACCATGAGAGTGAGAATGATCAACTCCCAGTCAATCCTGAAGTTGTGTGGGACCTGCTGCTCCAGCTGGATCCCTACAAATCTGTGGAGCCTGATAGGATTCATCCCAGAATTCCTCAAAGAGCTGGCTGATGTCATCACGAGGCCTCTCTCAATGATTTTTGAGCAGTCTTGACAACTAACATTGTCACAGTGTTCAAGAAGGGCAAGAGGGGAGACCCTGGAAACTGCAGGCCTATCAGTCTTACTTCAGTGCCTGGTAAAGTTATGGAGAAGATATTGTGGGAATTTTTGAAAAACACCTGAAGTCGTCAGTCACAGCCACCATGGCTTTGTTAGAGGAAAGTCCTGCTTATCAAACCCAGTTTTCTTCTATGACAAGGTAACCCAACCAGCTGATCAGGGGAAGCCAGTTGATGTCTCTCACGGGATCCTTCTGGACCGAATGTCCAGCACACAGATGGATAAACACACCACATGGTGGGTGAGCAACTGGCTCAGGGGTCGGGCACAGAGGGTAATAGTGAGTGGGGTGACATCAGACTGGAGACCTGTCACTAGTGGGGTTCCACAGGGCTTCATCTTATGTGCTCTTCAGCATCTTCATAGACCTCTTGGATGCAAAACTCAAAGGAATACTAAATAAGTTTGTTGATGACACTAGATTGGGAGGAGCCATTGACTCCCTTGAAGACAGAGATGCCCTGCAGGGAGATTTCAGCAAATTAGAGGGCTGGGCAATCCCCAACCCCATGAAATTCAACAAAGGAAAGTGCCAGATCTTGGACCTGAGACAGGGCAACCCTGGATATATATATATATATATATATATATATATATATACCTGCAGTATAGGAAAAACATAGAGACAGTAGAGAGTGTCCAGAGGAAACCTATGAAGGTGGTAAAGGATCTAAAGGGTAAGCCATGTGAGGACCAGGAGAGGTCACTTGTTCTGTTCAGTCTGGAAAAGAGGAGACTGAGGGAAGACCTTGCTGCAGTTACAACTTCCTTGCAAGAGGAAGCAGAGGAGCAGGAAACAGTCTCTCTGGTGACCAGTCACAGGATTTGAGGGAATGGCATAAAGCTATGTCAGTGGAGGTTTAGGTTAGATTCTAGGAAGAGGTTTTTCACCCAGGGGGTGGTTGGGCACTGGAACAAGCTCCCCAGACCTGAAGTGGTTACAGCACCAAGCCTGCCAGAGTTCAAGAAGTGTTTGGACAGTGCTGTCAAGAACTTTGTGTGATTCCCAGGGCTGTCCTGTGCAGATCAGGAGTTGGGACTTGGATGATCCTTGTGGGTCCCTTCCATCTCAGAGTATTCTGTGATTCTTTGAGAAAAAAAACCAAACCAACCGAAAACGAAACAGTGAGCTGTATTAAAACCACAAATGGAAACTTTCTGCTGGTTTTGGGGTTTCCTAATCTTGCCTTTAGAACAACGTCCTGTCGGGGTCAGGCAGGAGGTGGTGACAGGAGGTGGTTCCTATGTGGTTAAACCAAAAGCGAAAGAGGCAGGTGAGGCATTATTTTGTAACTGCCTCTTTTAGGTTGATACTGCAGGTCACACCTTGTATTTATGTACAAAGATGTTGATACATCTCCAGAAGAACAACAAAATGGCCTGTGAGTCTCTAAGGAAGCAGCATAGTCCCGTGAGGGAGGAAGAAGCCATTTTCCTTTTCTGTAGGTCCTTATAGTTCCTTTTAGTTCACACCCTAGCCATCCCTTCATTCCTGTTCCTGATGAAAAACAAGTAAGATGATTTTTCCTTCTGAGGGGAGGTGAACCAAGAGGTGTCTGGGTCCTTGCTCAGGGATGCAGCAGGTAGCATTTCTTTTTGATGGTGTCTTTTGTTCTAGACACCAAGGAAGGAACAGTTCTCTTTGCCTTCTCTCTGAGGAAGTACCACACCAGATTGCAGAAAACTTGTTGCTTGTTGCAGAAAATTTATAGTTTGAGAAAGATCTTTTGAGTGCTGTCAGGTGAGAGGTGAAGCCAGCATATTGATGGGTGGCTACCTTGTCTCCTCTTCATTATGTTCATTCAGTCTTCAGAGATAATGTTGCAGAAACTTCTGAATGGTTTCAACTTCTGTAGTTTTATTTTCTTGACAGAATCTTCCAGATTAATTTCTCTTAAGGCGAAATTCCCACCAGCTTTTACCTAACTGCAAATGTCAGGTCGCTAAAAGATCAAGTGTTTTGCAGTTGAAATAAAAATAGAAATGCATCGATTAATTGCAGTAGAAATCAGGGGCCCACAAAGTCCGAGGGGAAAATGGCCATTTGCACACATACAGATCCTGGATTTCCATTCTGATTGCCAAGTCTTGTGACCCTACTTGTGTTTACTGGACTTATAAAAAGCACATCTCCATATGGCAGTAAAATCCCTCTCTCATTTGATGAATATTACGCTATTTCCAAGCTCAGAGCACTGGTTTGCCTTTTGCAGAGGTGTCTGGTTCGTTGTGTGATGAATCATCCATCAGCCCTGTGCATCATCATCAGGGTTCTGCTTGCTGTTTCTCCATTTCCATTTTTATTAAATGACACATCTTACCTGCTTCATGTGTTTGTCTCTCACATTGTGGAGCTGGAGCTCCAGATATGGAATTGATAGGAATGCTTTTTTATTTAATTTTTAGGTCGATTTTGTTGTGATCTTCCTCCGTGAGTATTTGTTTATTCAAAGGATTCTCAAAACCCAGTCACCTTCTCTTCTTTCCCCCCCCCACCCCCTTTATATTCCACACTTCAAAGCAGTTACCGAGCTCTTTGACTTCCTGCCCTCAAATAAGTGGTTTTATCTGGAACTTTATTTTTTACTGGAAATTGGAAAATTTTTTCTTAAATACCTTTTCCTCTGCCAGGAACATAATAGTTTGGTCTCTGTTTTGCCACTTTGAAATACAAATTAACAATCAGGATGGATGTTAACATTCTCCTTCCTTGTCCCCCAGCACACTGAGGTCGCCTTAATTACAATGCCTGCACCACGTCTTCAGTGGATATGTCAGGGGCAGGTTATTAAACAGATCCCGTGAGGTGGATTGCTCTGCTCTCAGGACCTCCTGCCCCAGCATCTGTTTTTGAGGCCCTGCAGGGATCTTCTATTACAGTGCCCTCATTTTGTTCCGTTCTGAGTTGTTTCTTGCAGAAAGATGTAATTATGGCAAGCAGAGCAAAATCTTTCATTGGAGAGGGAAAGGTCTGGTCCAGATATGGAATAGAACAAGTGGGGATGGCACACAGTAAAGGGAACTTTTTCCATTTGAAAAATTAAAGGGGTCTGGGCAGAGAGCAACCTCCATCATTCCCTGTAAGTGACCCTAGCAGGGGAACATGCCATGCTGCTGTCACAGCCCTCTCATCTGCTCCTTTTTGTCAAGGTCTGGTCTTGCAGAAGATCCTCTCACAGGCCTAGTGGTGGTACTCTCTGAACTTAGTGGGACACTGCTTTGGTTTCTCCCCCATAGGTAAAAAAAAATAGGAAAAGCAGTCGGAAGAAGAGCAGAAAGCGTGGGACCTGCTGGTGGGAGCGAAGGGTTGCAGGGTAGAGCTGTAGACAACCAGAGCAGGACTTTTGCCATCCCTTAGTTTACTGCACTATATTTCCATGCCTGCACGGGACACGTGGCATCCCAGTGTGCTTGATATGGGATATGCCTCAGTGTGACTGAGGTCATCAAGCTTTCACTGGGCAGTGTTACTCGGAAATCTCCGTGCTAGCTGCGAGCCCCCGTTCAGCAGAGCTTCGGAATTCGTGTGCTGCGGAACTGAGTGCCTCTAATTGCGCAGCACCCTGGGGCTCAGCCCGCCTGAAATCCACTTTGTACAGTTTAATTTACATTAGCCACCATTGTTCATGTCCACATCAGGCACCATTGTTCGCGCCCATATTAGGCTGCTGGCTTCCAAGGCCGGCGGAAACCACGGACGGTCTCTCAAGTGCTCTTGCAGAATTTCTCCTGGACTGATCTGGGCCTTTCTTTTCATTTCCCAGAAAAACCGCTACGAGATTTATGTCAGCCTCCTGAAAGAAGGGGTGAAGGAGCTGCTGAGTGGAGGAGAGAATGATGCGCCAGGACTGAAGAAATCCCACTCAAGTCCTTCTTTGAATCAGGAGTCTCCAGTTAGTGCCAAGGTGAAACGCAATGTCTCGGAGAGGAAGGACTACAGGCCAGAAACACCCAGCATCAAGCAGAAGGTCACTTAGGGTGGAGATGACAGCGAGGGGAACAGCCATGCAGCAAAGTACCGGTGGTCAAAATTTTTTTTCATTTAATAACCTGTCATTCACAAACAAATAAGTGCATCTGCCTGAATGGGGTGTTAGTGACATTTTCTATTGTATATTTTGCTGTTTCTGTGCAGATTGTGGGAGATGTCTTTGCTCCTGCTTTGCTTTGCTTTGTTAATTTATCATTTAGCAATTGAAGCATCGGGACTTTTTTATGTTGTTCTGTTTCTAAAGGAGCTGGGGGAGGGGTAGAGCGCTGTGACGTATATTCTGTCTCTTCCCCGTTTATCTCCTCCCATCGGCATGTGGCTTTCATCTCTCAAGTCACTTGTCACTTTATTTACGTGGTGGGTGGGAAAAATAACTGGACAAGTGCTGCAGTGCTGTGAATGTAAGCTGTAGCTGCGAGAAAAGCTGTGCAGCTGCAGAAGCCTGGCTGGAGCCTGGGGTGCTGGGATCACTGGTTTCCTGTCAATGTGGGGCATGGTACTGGTACTTAGCAGCAGGTGCTACAGTAAATAGCCACTGTTGCTTATTGAGGCTACTGCATTGAGGCTGAACCCACAAGTGTGAAGGAACAAAACCTGGAAACCTCTGGCGATGCTGGGATGACGGCATTGGAATAATTTGTTTGCTTCCTTCCAAGCGAAGTCTTCTCCTGAGTTTACAGGCTGGAATGCTGGAAAGGCTGGAAAGCATCCAAACCCGTGCTGTCTCTGCTGTCACGGAGATTAGGGTTTACCCAGCTGGAATGACTCTCTGGGTTTTACATTTATTTGCAGAGGAGGCTGCTGTAGAATCAGCCATTATCATTATATGTTAAAAACAAAGGGCCTCTGTGTAGTTCTTAACTATACGCTCTCACTTAGCTGCTATATAGAGCCTTATGATATATTGTGTCCTGTTGCTTCCCCTTCCAGGAGTTTCCTTGTTGGTGTGCACGGAGAGCTTCTTTCAGTTCCTCTGATAGTGACAAAGCACTTTGTCTTTTTTCTTCAGGAAGGGATTCTCCTCAGTTCTTTATTTTCCCGCTTTAGCTCGCGTACAGGTGGAAGGGGTTGGTGCAGAGCAGAGAAGGGGACAGACATGTCCTTGCTGCAGACCAGGGTTTGATGCTGTCCTGGCTACTCTGTGCCTGGAGGCCAGCACAAGGCAGCCTCAGCTTTGTCAGGTCATACCCTCCACCCACAGAGAACACGCCCTGCTCACAGCTCCTGCATACCCTCCTCCAGGCTTTCAGAGGAGAGTGCAAGACAGGGAGACACCACCATGATTAAGAGCTTCCCATACCTGAAAGCCCACAAACCATTGGGGTGGCCAGCAGTTTTCAGGCATAGAGATTAGAAAGATGACGTAGAAATTATTTTTCTGCTTCCCAGCCCCTCTTGCCTGGGCAGCATCAAGGCTCTGCAGAGAGCACTGGCTCTCCTGTTACTTAACATCCTGGGTTTTAATCTCAGGCTTGATACTGGCCGACAGGGTGAGCTTGGACAGGTCTCTCCCATTTTGACTCACCCTTTTCCAATGTGGGGTAGTACAGCCAAACTGGCCTTTCCCACAGAGTACCTTGGTACGTAATGTTGAGGACCATTTGAAAATTGTTTCTTGCTGTTATTTTTGTTGTGCCTGGCACAGGACAGCCTTCCTGATGGATGCAATTCTTAATGTATATAGAAATGTCAAGATCAATGCAAGGACTGTTTAGAAATGCGCTGGTGTTTCCAGCCCAAGTAGTCGAAGGGCCACACATCAAAAAAAATTGCCACCTGAGTGGATTTGTGCTCTGCCAGACCTCCCAAGGGTCCAAGTCAATTAATCTAGCTTATTGAACTGCCAGATCGGTGGGCAGAACTGGGAGCGATCAAAGAGAAAAGGCCCTTGACAGACACTGCATGACTTGCCTCCCCCACTGAGTGCAACAGCTTTCCCAGTGCTGGGCTGACTCTTGGATGTAACGAAGGTTTTGCGCTTTTCAGGTGCTGGGAGGTCTGGGAGCAACTTGATCCTTGCAGCTGCAGCCTGGCAGCGGAACCAGATGGTACCGTTTTCATAAGTGATGTTGGGATGCGCACGCATCCAGCATCTGCCACTGGGAGTGGCCACTCCACGGTGAAAGTCGTGATGTTGGCCCTAACCTTGGCAGCGTTGCTAAGAGCTGCAGAAGTTATTCATTCTTAATAAGGTGGAGCTAACATTCAGTCCTCCTGAAGGAGAGAGATGCCTACTGCTTGCTGGAGCCAAAGTGATGTGGTGCAGCTTGTTGGGGTAGGGAGGCTCAGGGTAGACAGATACATGATAGGGTTTATTGGGAGGGATTGTTTGCATTAATTAAGAGTGGTAGATCAGCAGCTCGTCGAAAGGAAAGAAAAGCTAGATGCCTGCAGCTGTTCATCATGCTCTGGAGGTTTAAAACAAATGAGTGGAACAGACAGAAGAAGAAATTCGTTTGGGGAATGCCGAATGCGCATTGGAGAAGAAAACTTGACCTGTCAGTTTTGGTTTAGGAATGGTATTCCCCAGTTTAGTGTTCCCACTGAGACTCTCCAAACCACATGCCACTTGCTCACTTCCCCCTTCCCCTCCCCTTGCAGCAGGCTGGAGAGGAGAACTGGAGGCATAAAAACGTAAAGCTCACAGGTTGAGATAAGACCAGTTTTACTGGAAACAGCAATGAGATAGGAAAATTAACAGTAACGTCAACAATATCAATAACAAAGTAGACAAGAGAGGGAAACAATTCACAGGCGAAACTTCTCCAGCAGAGCCTGACAATACCTGACCTCTTGCTCCATCCCTGAAAAATGACGTGGGTGGTATAGGATAACCTGCTGGTCCTAGCCATGCCCCCTCCTGGCTACTGCAGAAATTAACTCTGTCCTGGCCAGAACCGAGACATTGTCTTGCATTACAACGTTGGGACACATGCAGCAGAAACAAAACCAAAAAAAGTGCAGATCTGTAAATGGGCCCTTCTAGGCTGTCAGGGTGGGGGTCAGTAGAGGATCTTTTTGAAGGCAGGCTAGAACATGCTTAGCAGACCTCTTGTGAGTATGGAGTGTGGTGGTTTAAACGCCAAAGAAGTGACATTTGACTTTTTTTTCCCCTCTGGTTTTTGACATATTCTGGTTGCTGTAGACTTCAGTTAAATTGCTGAGCTCGAAAAGGAATTACTCCTGTTTAATGGATTTTCCAGCTTTGACATGGAAACTATCAAAGTCACTGCAGAGAGGACAGTTTGAAGCAATATGAAAAATCAAAAAGCGAACTGGAAAAATGATATTTTTTTTCATTATTTATTCTCTGTTTCCATGTATACTTGTTAATGGATTAGAGTATATTTTTAAGTCTCATCTGGTCTTATCAAATGCAGTTTTCACTGCATTTTTTAGTCATTTAACCTTTGTTGAGCTTGGAGCACTCTTGGTGGGACTGCTGAGGCATGCAGATTAGTTTACCCAGAGTTTGTAGGTTCTGCTCAAGTTTACAATTAATGGCATTTTGCTCTGTTAGTTTACAGTAAGCATCTCAGGCACCCTTGTAAAAATGCGCATTTCGGAGGCCAAGCAAAAAATGTGATTCTGTTGTGGAAGGCTCCTGTCCTCCCTTGGGAATAGGATCATCTGCCAAGCAGTGCTGGAATACCTGATGATATTATACAGAGTGGAGCAGGTTCTCAGGAGGTTTCAGCAGTGCATCTCCTTGGGTGGCAGCACTGAGGGTGTGGCCAGGTAGCTTTGTGTGGTACCCTCCATCTTGCCCTCCTTTGCTGAAGCGTTTTCCTTTAGGAGAAATCAGTGCTCGACCTCAGCGACTCAGGAGCTTTGGTTATGGTAGCTAAGGATACTCTGCTGGTTTCCAGCCCTCCTCTCGGACTCAGCGTGCACCAGAACTGCGTTTCAGTGAGCAGCCTGCAGCTTTCTGGGGGTGCTGAGTGTAAGTAGGAGTCACTGACAGCCGCCACGAGCATGTGTGCATGCAAGCGAGCCTTTGCGGCGGTGCAGGGAGGCGTCGTCCTTCCCTGTGAGCCTCGCTGCTGCAGTGTGCAACCATTGCCCAGGCAAAGCCTCTGCCTGCAGGCTGAGAGGAGGGGTGCAAAGAGGGGAGCAGGATGGGGCCAGCAGCTCCTCACTTCCCCCCATCTCATGGTGCAAACAGTGGTTCTGGAGGGACCCAGAAGCATTGCTCGTTGCTCACCCTCGAGGGGCTGAACCAACTTCTACCCCCAGCTAAGGAAGGAGAGACAGGACAGGGCCTCACTGATCCACACCTGAGAGCAGAGGGGTGAGGGAGAAGGGGAAAACTGCCTTCCCCTCTCCCCACTCAGCAACCAAAGAAGGTGAGGTACTCTCCTGAAGCCAAAACCACTCTCTGCTCCATGAGTCAGCAGGATGCAGGGGTCTGGTTGAAGTGGTTTTCATTTGTCGGTGGCTGCGAAAGAGACTATCTGGACTGGCTGTGTGTTTGTGTGCATCTTGCAGATAAATCATGCATGGACCAGTGAACATGACTACATCTTCTAAATCCAGTATTTATGTTGTATCTTTAATTGATGTAGAGAGATAAGTCAGCCAGCAGAGTGATTAATGCAGCGGAGCTGTGGGGGAACGCTGTTCAGCTGCGACGCCGACTCAGGCAGTTTTTCATCTGTAGCCAGTCACTTGTAAATGGCTACCAGAAGCTTTCTAAGGGTTAGTAACAGCTCATTGCTGTAATGCTTTCCCTCTGATCCTGAGTGCTCCCAGTCTGTCCACGTTAAGGGGCTCTCCTGGAGCGCAGTGCTTGATGCAGCCGTGGTTTGAGCCGGGGCTTGGCCTAGCAGCCCTCCAGAGGCTGGAATTGTTCAGTGGCTTTGCACAGCTCCAGTGCGTTGAAGTGACAAGGCTGGTTGCTCTTCTGACTTGAAACAGCCAAAATTTTTGCCTTTCTCCAGTGGGGAAATGAGGTTGATTAGAACAGGCCGTTCAGTGAGGAGGTGGTTGTGGCAGCGGAGAAGGCTAAAGGTGACAGGGTTATCACCAGGCTTCTTGAAGGCATTGTGTGGTGATGTTCTCCTTGAAAGCGGTGAAGGCTTTTCTCTGCAGATGGCATACTGCTTACTGTGTTCTGCATTCTCCATTCCTAAATGAATTTTGGTCTTATTGCAGTTAGTCTGACAGCTCCTCCTCCTTTTCTGTCAAGCTGCTCCTGTCTGTCATCTTAGCACCTCAGCTGCTTCTGTATAACAGGTCTGTTTCCTTCCATGCTCGCAGAAATCCAGAAAATTTGGCTGTCCCATCTTGCACTGAGAAAACCTGCTCTGAAGCAGTGCTGCTGCGTTGAGTGGATAACCCCGTGAACAGCTTTCTCGCTCTGCTTGTCGGTACCCTGTGTTTCCAGCCACAGTTATAGCTGGGAGGTGCGAGACCGAGTTTTAGACTGCCGTGATCCTCCAGTGTTGTTCTGCAGGGATGCAAAGTCCCCTCTCCCACGCTCAGACCAAAACACTTGCAACATTCCGAGTCTTCTAGTATCCAGGTTGTTGGAAACACTGTCTGCTTCTGCAGAGGCAAAGGCAGCATGCACACCTTACGTCAAGTGGTCTTTCGGCTTGATGCTTGTTTGAAGTTTCCCCAGTATTGCTCTCCCCAGGCTCTAGGATGTCACATTTGCTCTGAGAGGGCAGTTAATAAGTCCACATTTCTCACCAGAGCACAGCCATTGCTCCCCAGCATGTGTTCCCAGCATGTGATATCTAGGCTGCCTAGAGGGATGAACTGTAGAAGCTTTTTCAAAAAGAGCTAGTCTGTAGCTTGTGCTTTTTGGAGGGTATTTTTAGCACATATAGGATCAGTATGCCTGGCCTCTCCTCTCTCCCAGCAGCATCGGGGTAATACAGTGAGCGGCTTCACCTGGAGCTTCACGGTGGGGACCTGAGCTCCAAGAAGCCATCAGAGAAATGGCACCACCTGAGCTGAGCAGCAGTGCTCACAGGGACAGTGATTCTGTAGGAAGGAAATGAGCCAGTGCCACCCTCCATGGCTGCTCACCTGCTGGAGACTGTGTTCTCAAAGGTTGCCCTCAGTGCTGGGGGTTATTAGAAACACTATCTCCTTTTTCCCTCTAGATTGTGCTGCTTGAGGAATTGTCCCTACCCACCTGCTGCTTTTCTCACTTGTGACAGCAGCACCCTTATCCAGGGATGCCAGAGTCCCTTTGTGAGCAGACTGGTTTATGTGAGAGCAAGGAGGACAGGTCCTTGGAAGAAGTGTCCCAGTGCCATCTGGGAGTATCTGCTCTGCTGATGGCAACAGTGAAAGCCTGAGACCATGTCCCTTGCTCATACCCTTTGTTAACTGCACTGAGGCTGTATTTTAGATAGTTATTAGAGCCCTTGCCTTACCAAATGCAAGCAACAGCTTTCCCAAAGGCTGCACCATTGACCTGACTTTGCTCCTCTGATCAGAAAGAGCAAATTTAGGCCAGCCCAAAGCATTCTCTCTTCCCCACCTTTGAACACTTAACTATTCCATAAAAATGATAAATGTTTAAAGAATGAGGGACCTCCCATGGCATCTGCTATTAAATCTGGGCCAGACACCAGCTGCAGAACAGACCAGAGGTTTATTTGGACCAATAAACCATACATCACTTAGCAACGCAAGGATTGAAAGTGCTACAAACTACAAGGGAATGACTTTTCTCTGACATAAACTGTCGTAATTAGTAGCCACTCTCTAGCAGTGGTCCTGTCTGTAACTCACCTAAAGGAGACCAGCACAGCAAGATACTTTTTGTCTAAGCAGGCACAGTTTCAGATCGTGCCTAGTGGATACCATGGCATAACCACAGAGCAGCCAGCCAAGCTGTCTTGGAGACTTATTTGACACCAAATCCTCCGACTCCCTTGAGGCTCTTGCTGGGAGAAGGGGGATCAGTGATATGGAGCCTGTGTCACTGCATAGGGCAAACTCTATTGGCAATATAAGTCTTAATTCACTTATACTCTTCTGGAAACCTCATGCTCAGTGCTATCAAATTCTGAAAGACTGTAGGATGAGAGCAGGGGTGGGTTGTGGTTGTTTTTTTTTTTTAAATTTGTACATATTTGTGACAACTATGTCTTCTTACTCAATGCTAGGATTATAATTTGGCTGAAAGAACAAGAGTTTTTTGGGGAGTTTGAAAACTTTGAAATCACTTGTCTCTGGGTGAGGTACACTCTGAGGCTTACATTGCTTGGTGAACATGTTTAAGTGATGCCTATAGATGTGTGTATATATTTCATAGGTATAGTGTGGCTTCTGTGGCACAGCACTCCAAAGCCTGCTGTTCTTTTCTGGGGCTTATTTTGGTCAAAAGCACTTCAGCAGCTGCAAACATTATTAGGATGCTTGTTGTTCTAATTGTTCACAAATGAGGTTAAGCAGTCATCAGAGCTTTCGCAGATTTAGGGTATCTCTTGAGCTGCCTTGATCTCCATGTGCTGTCCACCAGGGGCTGCCTGTTGCTCTGCATGTTGAAAGCAAAGGCATATATTTCAGAGTCTTAAGCGTGGGTTAGTGGGTGGGATTTTCTGCCAGCTTAATACCAGGCTGACTTCCTCCCTGTTTGTATCAGCCAATGCCTGCACCAGGAGCATCCATGCTGACTTCTGAAAACCGTGCTCTGGGGATCTGATACACAGCTTTACTTCTGAAAATGTTGACCTTGCTCTGTGAACATTCAGCAAGGGGACATCGTGTCCGAAATTGTCCAGGAAGGACAGGTGCCTGTGGTGTCTCCTGCAGATACAGCCGTACAGCAGTAGTGAGAGGGTTTTTTCTGCAACTGTACAGATTTCCAGAAGACTGGCTCATCAGCAGGGAAAAGAAGAGCAGCAGGGCTGAAATGTCTCCCTTGGGCATCTCATATACCTCCCAGAGGTTTCCCTTGGGATCTTTGAACAACCTATTAAAAAGTTGCTGGTCTGAGTTAAAAGATGTAAGGAAAGCCAGCAGGTTTTCCTGTTGTGCTCTAGTCAGGGCAACACTAGCATGATCTGCATAATGTAGAACAAAGCCTGAGGGTGTGATTCTTACCTGGAGTCATAAAAGTCTTTCGAATGCAGTTAGTTTGAAGCACTTGAGCAACTTCAGTGAACCTCTGCCTTTGCAGTTCACTGGACCACGACCAGAGTGATCATCTCTTGCAGAAGTGAGACAATGAGTGAACTCAGAATGGTATGAAGAGGGACATCCCCATCACCTTGCTTTGGGCAAGCTGTAGTCCTGTAATCCTTTTTCAGGCAGTGAGCTTCTCCCTTGGGTTTCCCGCCTCCCATGGTGATGTAGTGGGAAGATGTGGGTGAGCACTGTTGCACTCAGAGTTGCAGTTAAGAAGCATAATTTACCTTCCACCTGAGCTGTTGCAGTGTTGCTTTCACTTAGGCTGAGAAAGAGGATTGGATTTTCGGTCAATGTTGCATGGCAGCCACACGGGAAGCATAACTCTTGGCAGTGGTAGTACAGAAAAAGGTTTTGCACATGCCTGTACATACACCCTATACATCTCTTGTGTGCAGAACCAAAGTTACAGGGCCTGACAGCAGTCCTTGCAAGACCTTTCCTCTGGTTGGGCTCCTGTCCCTTTTTGCAAAGTGTAGGAACCTTCTTTCTGATAACCTTGAACTCAGTTTACTCTCGTTACTGAATTGCTGGAGTGTTTTTCATTCAACACACTAGAGACACAGTCCCAGTCTCACTGCTTTGTGGTAACTTCTTGGTCTGCTGTGAAGCAGCATTGAAGTAACCACCAAATCTTTTCCAGCAGCCTGGAACTTGCTGCTCTGGCTCTTGGGGAGGTCATCATCTCAGGTTTGATGTTGTCCTACCACCAGGACACCCTGTTTTGTCCCTGGGAATATGCATAGCCAGAAAAGCATACTTGGAGGTCAGAGTCAGAGCTTTGCAGACTTAAGTCAAGCCCTGGTTCATGGGAGATGTTTCCATGTGCTGCTGATGTCCGTTAGGACTCAAACATATACTTGCTTACACAGAGATGCTTTCCTGAAGCAGAGTTGTCACTCTTTTCTACAGGTATCACGGGATGCCCTCCCTTATTCTGCTTCATATATCTGGTACTAGAATGATCATTTCCTGGTAAATGAAGGCACTTAATCAGTCCTCTTCCCCTTGGAAGAAGGACTTTTGGGGATATTGTTATATCATTTAAAATAATATTTTGGAATTTAAGTTTACATTGCTTTATTTTTCACTTGAGGTGACTGTATATAAATATTTTCCTCTATTTTATCATTGCTGATAAAGTAAGCCTACAGTATACAGACAAATAATTTGCCTTTGATGTATTGAAACTGTGAGATATAAAGTAGACTTCTCTCGTGTCCATGTTCCTGACTATAACTCTGTTCCTCTGTGTTTTTATAAGTTGGAATAAATGTTGCTTACGGGCAACAAAGAGCCTGCAAGCTTCCCAATAATTTTTATGTCATTGAAATCAAGCAACCCTATTGAAGGATCTCACATATGTATAATGATATATGTATATGTACAAACTTTAGAAAGAAATAAACCAAATGTATTTCATGTTCTGCAGTTGAATGGGGTTTTTTTGTTTGTTTGTTTGTTTTTTTTTGTTTGAGCCCTGACAGTTGCTTCCTACAACCAAGAACTCAACGGTGGTTTTACAGCAGCTTCTTGTCCTGCTCAGGGGAGTTACAGACCAATTAGCTGGTGCAGCCCTTTCCCCAGTGCACCCTCCTGGCTTCCATCAGTCAGCAGTTTCAGGGTTTCCTGAGCTGGAGCATACTCTGTGCCTTACAGAAGCACCCCCACAGAAATGTACAGCGAGTGGTCCTTACTAAGCAAAACTCGAAAAGAGGCCTGAGGTTGGGGCAACCAGCAGAGCCCGTGGTACTGCACACCCGTCAGTCCTGTGTGAGGGCAGCTGGAGCATGCCTGTCCTCCTTTTGCTCGTGTACAAAAGAGGTGGCATCCCTTCTGGCTGTCACAGGGTGTTTCACCAGCAGAGTCACCACTGCTTGCTGTAAAGAGAAGAATTAACCGATTAAAAATGGGTTTCCCGCCACGCGGGTTGAAAGAGGGAGGCTGCAGCCAACAGCTGCTCAGAAATGATAGGGAGTTGAAGTTTGTATGAGATACTTTGTTTGAGGGCCCTGCTGAGGTTGGGAATTGCTGTCGACTTGGTGGATGGGAAGCAAGGACCTGTGAAAGGCAGTGAAGTCAGACACTAAAGGAAAAGGTGGAGTGCTGAAAGGCGGAGATGGGAGTGGTTAAGAAACTAGGGCTGTGCAAAGTGGGAGGAAACAGTCTGTACAACACACAGCAAACAGCCTTGTGCCTACAGTTCTTGGGTTGGACACAGCTCAACATGGGAAGATAAGACGCTGTGTGGAGGGTGAGTAACAGGGCAAACGAAGAGGATGTGTCCAACACAGGTGGGGCATGCCCAAGCTTTACAACAGGGCCAGGAGCTTGTACTTGGAGACAGTAGTAAGGAGGACATGTTGTTTCTTACCAAGATTTGGGTGAGTGTCTGACTGTCTTGAGATCATCATTTCTTTGTATTTTTCCTCCTAGAGTCTCAGCGTGTTGCCTTCAGATGAATGGCAAGACCTTCAGCACTCAAGATAGTTACATGCTTGGATTGTTTTCACACTGTGCCGTGGGATGTCAGAATTTTTTCGTTGCTGTTCCATCCTGGTTACTTCAAAGCACTCGGGATTTTTTATTCCCATGCATGCTCCTGGATTAGTATGTCTTTTATGAAAAGACTAAACAAAGTGGTGGTAAGGATGGGTGGGAGTATTTTACAAAGATGTATTAAATGCCTTCTCTAAGCCCAAATGAATGTTTGAACTGTGTCTGAATGTTAATGTCAGTGCTGCTCACCACATCTTTTCTTATTTTGTCTTCCTAGCTGACAGAGTCAACACTGAGCGTCTTCTGGTGATTTTTCTGCCTGGAATCATTAGTCACGTCACGTTGCTCACAATGCATTAAACTAGAACAAAATGACAGAAGAGATGCAAAGTGAAAGACAGATGTATTTATATTCTCTTCATTGTCCACTTTCAGTTCAAGTTTTCAAGTACAGAATATAATTATCAAGGAAGTCTGAAAGAGGTAGCTTATGTATGCAGGAGAAACCTCCACAGTCTACAGCAGCTACAAAAATCTTTTTGACTATTTATAAATAATATAGCATGAGAAAGTGACTTAGCCCAAAAGTAAGGCTCAACTTGGCCTGAAATTGTCATGGGGTTATCTCTAGATTGGAAGTAACAAGAAAGTTCTTATCCATCAGAGCACTGATGGACTGCAGCGGCCTCCTAATCAGCAAGGTAAGGGCAAAAACAGCCAGTAGCTTTGGGGTATCATATGAAGAATGACCCAGGTTTTCGTTTGTCAGGTCACCACATACATGTTTCATGTTTGCTGCTAAACTGATGTTTTTCAAAAGAAATTTGTGGATAATTCCTTAGGGAGGAACTTGGGCAGGAAAAGGGAGGCACAACAGTGGCAAAAAGGTTGTTTCAGGAAATAGAAACAGTGATGAATAAGACATAAAATGAGGTAAGGAGCAGAGGACAGGGAAAGCTTCTGAAAGGAGGAGTGCAGGTGCTTACAGAAGCGTCACTGCTTTGCAGCCTGAGCTATCAGGACTCCCCATCTGGCTTTCCATCAGTACTGTGTCTGAAAAACTCTCTGTGAGAGGGTGGGCTGCAAAGGAATAGATTTCCACCACGCTGATAGGTCATGTAGAGCGGGGAAGGTGATGAATTTGTGAGTAGCTGATGTATGTGATTCATAAGATTTAAGGGCGTGAAATTAACAGCTTTATAATTGTGTGTAATAGGGTGGAAAACAGTGTAATTGCAGATTAGCAACAGTGGCGTGTTTATTTGATAATCAGTATATTGATTACTTGATAAATTGACCATTTCCTCAATAACGTGTTGCTTAATTACTAAAGTCTGCAATTTCCTACTATCAGTTACATCTTGGTCTTGCAATCTAAATGGAAGGAGGTGCTTTCTGAAATAGCAGTTACACTGGGGGAAAGAACAGTTCCTACCTGGTCTTAACTTGCTTCAGCCACAACACGTTGAATGACTTGGAGCACCGCAGGGATGTTTGTAGGAATATTTGTAAATATTTGAATTATGCCAGTGACCACAAGCCACAAGCTAAATAGGATGAGTCTTGGGAACACAAACACAGTAAAGAGGACGTGTTGGGAAAGCAAGATCTGTGAATTAAAATCTCAGGGATGGAATTTTACAGTGCACAAGCATTGTGTTTCCCCAGCTAGCAACACTGCACGTGTAAAGGTACTGAAGGGCCTTTATTTTTACTGACACTCTTGAAATGTATGTGAAATGTACTATACAGATGGCTAGAATTCTGCAGAAAAGAAAACAGAGTATAGCATCAAAGACTGAAAACCCTGTGGAAAAGAAGATTGCAAGGATGATTTGCCCAAGGGGAGAGCAGCCAGGAAATGTTTGAAAGCCAGAGACAAGGCAAAAACTGAACAAGACTGTAAAGAAAAAGCATGGGAGGCAACTGAACAGTGCACAGATTCAGTTAAAAATGGAAATGGCAGTGCATTAATAGGAAAGGAGCAGCCTCTTGTGAAAGTTGCCTAAACCCTCCCTTTATCAGAGTGCTCTTTTGGTGAAAAGTTCTCATACCCCCATTGTTTGCAGAGACATTTTAAACACTGTTGGGGCTGCCATGAGGTCAGGACATCATGCTGTGTGCTGGCCTTCAGGGAAAACTGCTCAGAGCTAGCCAAGGTAAATATTCCTTCCTGAGCTTTGTAGCTTAGAAGATGGCAGCATCCCTGGATCTGTGCAGTGTCTACAGGATGGGGAATGTCTTTGAAGAAAGGACAGTAAGAAAACCCAAAACCAAGCTGAGTCGCATTTTCCATCACCACTATGCGGAGATTGTTCAAAATACGTGATTTGGGTGGGTGGGTATTGTTTGTTTTCTTCTCCCCCAGGAAAATGTTTTTGTTCAGCCAGAAATCGTCTTTCTGATCTGCCTCACTCAGAAGCGCAGTGTAAACATGCTCTGTCAGCTCACCGGAAGGTCAATATTTTTAGTCAGCTTGAGTGACCTTCTCCTCTCTGCCCAGATGTCCAGTGTGAAAAAAGCACATACTCTCTTTTCAAGGTAGTTGCAGCTGGGACTTGTTAACCAGGACGTGTGTTGCGGAACACTTGTTGGGGGTACCGCCTTCAGGATGGACGTGTGCCCCCTCCTTTGAGAAGAAATGGTTCTGATCGAGGTGATGACGGGGATGCTGCTGTGGGGGTGGGTGTGGAAAATGCTCCTGCCCAGTCAGGAGCGCATTATTTGATACCCAGCTCATGGTGCACGCTGCTTCTTGCCCCATTTCCTCCCATCCCGGCCTGAACTGTGATGGGCACCCCATAAGCACAAGTGCTGAGACTGGGATGGATGGAGCCTATGCCAATTAAGCTGCATACTTAACCTGAGTAATAAAGACACCAGCTGCCACACCCCTTGGCTTCTCCCAAAGAGATGCTTGCTTACCCGTGGAAGGAGTTTGCAGTGGTCTGTGCCTGGGGCAGGAATAATTTCCGTGTCTGGCTGCTGGGATGGTTCTGTGGGGGCCCTGCAGCCAGCCAGTGATAGCAAGCATGGTGTAAAACCCAAGTCCTGTCACCACAGCCACACCCACGCTGCGTTTCTCAGGCAACTGAGGTGTAGGCGGCAGTTAGAGGTTGTAATTGTTTCGTTGGGGGGGGAAAAAAGCCCATACACATACACACACACACACAATTAGAAAATGAAGTGCTCTTTCTCTTTAGCTGCAGTTTCTGGCTGCACTTTAGACAAATTGTCAGAATCCGCATTCCCACTGGCAGGGAGCCAGGCTCCCTGGCACGCTGATTAAATGGTGTGTGGGTAAAAATGTAGGCAGATGATGGGGACCTGGTACATTGAAACCTTGGAGAGCTGCGTTTTCCTTTGCTGCTGCTTTCTTCTCCTCTCCAGACTCCTTGCGGGCTGGTTTTCTGGCCATCCCTCATTGGATCCGTCTTGGGGTCTGAACATCCAACTTTGAGAACTGAGAAAAAGTGTGAAACCCCAGAGGCAGCTGCTCATGGTGCATAACCCCAGCTGCTTGTTCCCCTGCAGGTGAGCACATAACCCTCTGAGTGCAGCGAGGGTAGCTGAGACACCAAAACGTTGGGCTGCAGCAATATAAAGGGAATTCTTGCAGGTGGATGGAACACCTCTTTGGCGAAGGACCCAGTCAGAGAGCAAAACACATGCTTCTGGCCCAGCTTCATCTTTCCTGGGATCTCTGTCTGTGACAGCTCCTCTGAGGAGCATTCAGTGAGCTGTGCTGCCTTTTTCCAGCCTGGGGCACTGGGCTCCCTGCAGCAGACAAGCCCTGGAGCTGGGGAGTTGGAGGCATCAGCTCTCTAGCCAATCTGCTGCTTAGATCTTGCAGCTGTAGCATTTCCACTGCCTTGTGTATAAGACTTTTGCATCATTCCCAGGGTATGTGTCTGCCTGTCGTGGAGGGCACCCTTGATTTACACTGACTTGCTTGTTCACTTGTGTTTCTCTCAGGGCTTGACAACACACAGTCAGGGAGGTAAGATGAGTTGACCAACCCCTGGAGCCACAGCACGCATCGAGTGGAGGCAGTTTTTGTGAACTGAGCTCCGATGTGACTCAAGGTCACCCCACACCCATGTGGGAGCTGATGCCACCTCAAAGTGTTTGACTGGTCAGCCACACCTGAAGTGAGGTAGCCCTGCTTTAAAAATGGGTGAGCTGCACTGCACTCAACAGAGGAGTGGGCATCCCAATTCAGAGGCAGGGTGGCCTCCATGCAGGGCAAGGCAAGGTGATTCCCTTTTTGAAACATGGACATACAAGCTCAGTCTTCTTTTTAAATCCCACAGAAATTTGATTCACATCTTTAGCTGATGCCTCTTGAACTTTCAAAGAGATCTGGCATAAGTCAGAGGTATAAGTCTCTGGAGGTATTTTGCAGCCCTCTGGGCTCTAGCTGCACTTGTGATTCATCAGATGTGTCTTGATGTTTAGTTCAGTGTGCAGCCTGGCTGACAGGGCCTCCTTGCCAAGCATTAGGAGATGCACAAGTCCTGTGGGTGTGCTGACCATGCAGTCTCGGGCTCAGCTTTTTAGGATTACAGAGAAGGGTCTGGTTCTCCTGGCAGGAGCTGCCTGGAGGCTGAGGTGCTCACCCCACGCGTACACCACGGTCTGTCTCTGTGCCCAGGAGCCAGGGAGGTTTCACCCTCAGCTTCCACAGGGGCAGACTAAGTCCAGAGCTGCCGGAACGATCGATCAAAGGAGCAGTCCCTTCCCTCTGACTCACCAAGGCCAATCCCTTGAATTTGTGGAGTTTAAATGTCCACTTGATTCAAGCATTTCAGGAGTATGACTTGGAAAATTCTGGCTGCTGACATCACAGTGGAGGCAACTGGCCCCACCTCCTGCAAGTTCAAGGAAAGATCACTCAGGTGCTAAAGTCAGAGGACATCTACTGGCTTTACTGAGAATTGAGCATTTTGGGCAACAAACCGTAGATTCACTGGGATGCCAATCCTAGAAAACTTCTGTAAATTTGTTTGATCTCTCATCTAAATGGCTTCAAAAAGATGAAGAAAACCAAATCCACCCCAAGGTAATTGGATTTTCAGGCTTGTCATTCCACTACAGGGAATGCTGATTTTGCCTAAGGGCATTAAAATAAGAAGGGAGAAATAAAACCGCCATACCCCTCCGTGTGCATTCAGGTACCACCTGTTGGAAGTACAGGTTTTATTCCATATCTCCTCAGCAGGTATGCCTTGAGGTGTGGTGAGTTTCTACAGCCCTTGCACTGCTTCACCTTGAATGGTGTAATGCCGTTATGGTTATTCCAGTTTCTCTTCTGACTGCTGATATTACTTGTAGTGATTGTGTCACTGGAGTGTGCCATCCTTTGCTTACCTGTGCCCCTTAGTGCTTTTATCATTGCTCTAGCAGACCACATCATGTTGTATCTTCTCCCTGATCTAACGTCCTCCAAGTGGAAAATGAAGCACATAAAGCCCAAGTAACTAACTTGGTCACCCAGGAATTTTTGAGCCCATATGGAAGGTGAATTCCCCTCTCCCAGAAAAGCCAATGAATCACTTTGTGTCAAAGTCCTGTCTTAGCTGCCTCCAGTACTTTGACAGCTTCACCTCCTTTGTGAAGATCATCCCTTCGTGGTCTTATCTTTCAGGATTGCTCCTTGTTTAGTTACGAATTGTCATCAGGGAAAGACTTTGCAACTGGCTGAACCTCTGCAGTTCTGACTAACACCTCCAGCATACGTGCTGCTCTCTTAGCTCAGTGCAGAACCAACTTTCAGACCAAGCAGCAGACCTGGACTAATATATTTGTGGTGACCTGCGCTACTGTCGTGACCTGAGTTCTGAGGTGTGCTCTGCTAAGCAGTGTGCTGGCCTCCCACACCTCCAGACTGTGGGTTTGCTCCAAAGGTTTGTACCCAAGCTGAAACTCAGGGGTGAGACGCTTATTGGACATTTTGCCATTAAATGTTAATAGGGTCAGGACGCACTGGCTCGCTGCAGAGCATGAAGATTAGCAGACAAAATAATTAGGAAAGGCAGATAAACAAAGACACAGGCACACTGTGGTCATTTGCCCATGATCAGATGACTGTTACTGTTAACTGTTCTTAAAGCTGTTTTTACTCACAATAAACAAAAATAGGAGCTGCTTTGATTAACAGTGGAGGTTAACTCTGCCCTAGCAGTGGCTTCCATTCTGCCAAGTGAGAAAAAGGAAAGCACAACTTCAAACAAAGTTAAGCCCTAGCCCCTGTTTTCTTGCTGCAGCACAGAATAAATTGCACAGCATAAATTACACAGCATTGGCCAAGTCTCCCTATTAATTTTCCTCTATAAGAAATCATAAAACATTCAGGTTTAATATGAAATATTCAATTTCTTCTCTGTTTGTTTTTGAATTCTTTATGTATAATTTAAAGAATTTACTAACAAAGAAAATATTAAACGTGGATATTTCAGATTACAACTAAGTTGAAGAAGAGGGACAAGGATACTGGAAGCTGAAGCATTTACCAAAACTGTTAACAAAGTATTTTGAAGGCAAGATTTTTTCCTTGGGTGATGCAAATAAGAAACAATCCCTGATTTTAAGGCTAGAAATGACCTTGTTGATAATGTGCTAGAGCCAGCACTGCTCAGTCTGCTAAGTACTGGACGGGATGATTATTCGTGGCACTAAACTGTTGCCACATGATGGCAACAAAAGAGTTGACTGACTTTGCTGTGTGCTTTAGTGTGATGAGTGGTGAGTCTCAGCTTTAGCAAAGGGTTCTCCAGAAAATGTCACCCTGTAGTTCCCACACATTTGTGCTTGGAAAGCTCTGATGGAAAGACTTCAAAGGGCCTGTCTTGTGCCTAGGTAAACTGCTTTTCACTTGGGGAAAAAAAGGTGCCATGCTCACTGTGCGGTGCATATACCATGTATACACAAGGTATATATACAAGGTATTTGTAGCACTGTCAAAAACAACTCATTAACGCCATCCAGCAGGAAGAAAATGTGGTCTTCTGATATCTCCCAGTGCTATGCACTTACTGGTTTTCTATGTGCATTCCTGGACTGCCTCTCTGGAAAGTGGAGGATGGTGATGTGGGGGTGCAGAGGGAAGGCTTTCAAGCTGAAAGTCCCTCATGTTCCTTCTTGGACCTGAGCTATGCAGGAAACCCACTAAATTTTCCAAGTCAGATTTCCCCTCTGACTTTCCAAAATGCCATTGCCCCCAGCTCTAAGCAGGAACGCCCCGAGAACATCCAGGTCTTGCGTGCTTCTGGCTGCCCCACAGCATGCCACATGTAGTCCTCTGCTCCAAACCCCTGAGCTGCAACAGGGTATAGCACCTCTTTGCTGCCAAACTCATTCCTCACTGCTTGCCTGTGGATTTCCTGGCTACCTGGACTGTCTGTCAGTGCACAGCTGCAAGGCTCTCCTGCTCAGATGTCTGCTCCTATCTGATCCCAGATTATTGGGGTGCATCCTTCTTGATGCTCCCTGTTACCCCTCCCACTGGTGGGGCCCTCTCAGCTGCACTGAGCTGCATAAGATGGGGAAATCTCCCCCAGACTCAGCTGGCAGGCAGGGAGGGAAGTGCAGAACCTGCACAGGGCAAGTCTCCTGCCCGGCCTGCACTGCTCTGCCAGTGCTGCTGGAGGAGTCAGAGGGGTCACAGCAGCAGAGAGAAATGCTCCCCAGAGGTAGAGGAAGAGCTCACCTGCCTTCTGGGTGGCTGAATGGGCCTGTCTAGCATGGCAGGGATGAAGGATTGATGGCTGGATGCTCCTGGGGAGGGAGGGGAAAAGGTGTGAGCACCCTAAGTGTGCCAGAGCAGAGCTCAAAATGTCCTGTCAGCATGCAAGACCCCCTGTCAGAGTCCCAGGAATGGTGGTGCTCTGGGAGAGTGGCAAGGGAAGTGTGCCACCAGAGTGGGCTGAAGGGCTGAGAAGCAGGGAAGAACCAAAACTCGGTGCTGTGAAGATCAGAGTAGCCTGACAGACGTCACCTGGCTTTCAGAGGGCAAGGGAATGGGCAGTAGGGGAGGCTTGCAAAGCATTCAGGGGCAAGGTCAAGCAGGTGGTGCATGGGAGAAACAGTGACATCTCCATCCCTTGCCCCAAGCCTTGGCCTCAAGATGTTTTGCTGGTGTCAGCGAGTCATGAGTCATTACTCAGAGCCTGAATATGCATCCTGCATCACTTCAAGCTTCCCACCTGATAGAGTTGTGCCACAGGGTGTTGACGGGGTTGGCAAGATAAGAGAGGGGGCAGAACTTGCTAGATGGAGCTTGATGTTCCTCTTTGGGCAAAAAAAAAAAAGTTGCTGCTATGATTATTCACCCTTTCTGAGGCTATTAGTAGGCTGTGGGCGTATTGGGTTTCAAGAAAAGCGTTATCCATTTAAAAGTCAGATTAAAACAAAATCAGCAACAAACTGTGTTTCTGAATAGAAATATGAATTTTTGGAGAGCCAAACACTTATTTATTATTGCTGAGAAGTCAACTGCTTTCTGAAAAACCTGGCTCCTTGTTGCTTCTTGTAGTTTCAAATCTGATGCAGTTGCACGTGGGGACAGTTCAGTGGTGGGAGCTTTCACAGAGATTAGTAGCACAATGGGTGCAGGAGCAGAGGGAACAGTTTGTGCATTGCATCACAGCAGCTAAGAAAGCCATATGTGAAATATCAGCCTCCCGTCAGCCACGCAGGCATACATCTCCATTCTTCCCTCTCCAAATGGCTCCCGCTTTAGGGGGCCGTGAGGAATGGAGTGCTGTATTGGGAATGCAATCACTGATTGCAGAAGAAAAGGCAGTCCTTGGCAAAGAAGTTATCATTCAAGCTTTGTGCCTGTTCCAGAAAAGCCAGGACTTAACATTCTTCCTGAGTAAAGGGAAAGGAAGGATGAAGTGGGGCAAACCACTGTGCATTTTAAACAGCTTTGATTCTGAGATGGAACTTTATGTTAAACACCATGATTCATCTCTATTTATTTTGTTAAGCAGTGAGCAAGCAGAAAGTCTAGCAGCTGAAATGATGTGCCTGAGAGACTCCTGGCAGGCAATCCATCAAGCAACTATTGATTAGTGCTGCCACAGGAGCCATTTTGCACAGTAAGACCTTTATTCTTTACTCTGAAAAATGCTCACTTGGATGTAAATTAACTGAAGGTGTTATCTCGCTTGTTAGGGCTGAACTGGGAACGAAGGTTTGCTCGCCTAAGAGCAGAAGTGTAGAAAGCACAGCAAAAGCCATAAGGAGAAAAACATGGGTAAGATTCCAGGGCTTCAGGAGGTGTTCTTTCCCTCTAAAAAAGGAGGATAGAAGAGAAAACCAAGTATTTCCCTAAGGAAGATTGCATGGTGTAACATGAAAAGTCCTGCAGTGGGCTGCAGTGTCCAAACAGTGGCTTGCTGGTAATGGTGCTACTGAACAGCCCAGCCTCACTCACCTCCTGTGGTGCATAATGTGAAGGAAATCAAAGGTGAGAAAGGTACAACAAAGGTGCTGTGATACCATTTAGCCTTGCTCCACACTGCCTGCATTGCCCCAGTAGTGTGCATGTCAGTGCAATGGATGAGCCAAGCTTTGCTCTCACAGAAGACATCTAAATATGCTGCCCTTGCTGCCTCCCACAAATGGGTAATTCCTCCTTAATTTTACAAATATTTCTAAACCCATTATAACCATCTGACTTTAATTTCCAGCCACGGGTTCCCATTTTACCTTCCTCTGCTTGATTCAAGAGCCTGTCAGGACCCAGATTTTTCTCTACTGCAGAGGTGCTTTTGCACTGCAGTCATGTCCTATTTAGTTACTTCTTGAAGAGCTAAACAGATTGAGCTCTCACCTCCTCTCAGTAATGGGCATCTGCTCTGATTCTAGCCCTGCTCATGGGCACAAAAGGACAGTGTTCTCAGACACACTATTTAGCCTTTGGTTTCTTTCACATGGGGTGCAGAGACACAATCACACTTCTTGTCCTGCCCCTTGCCTCTCTTCACAGAGGCACTGCTCCTAACAGTGGGTGCTGATAGTCATAGCATTTTTTTTTTCTGGGCTCCACAGTGGTCTCTGGATTAATTTGTGCTGAGTAGATGACCCTGAGCTTCTTCTCGCTCTCAGCTATGAAAATATTATTGGGTAATACTATTTCTGCTTGGCACCACGTTGAACTAATTATTCCCTGTTTTTCCCTAAGAGCTCAGGTATGCAGACCTTGTTCTTGCATCATAACTGAAACCTTCTCCCAAATTCATGAAAAATACACAGTGGTGAAACAATCAGTATGAGCCCATGCTTGGCTGTTTGTAAAGGCTGGATGAGAAGCACCTTGTTTAAATGCCTGGAACTTGTGCCTAAATGCTGTCAAGAGTCACTGCCTGCACTGGAGATGGGTGTGTGCCAGGTACATCACCCAGGGCCTGGATGGTCAAACTGAGTGGAGGGCTCCGCTGCAGCTCAGGTGAGTGACAGCTCTGCTAGGATGCCATGCGGGCAAGAAAAAGGGAGATCTTTCTGCTCCTCTTATCCCTGCATCCAGGGAGAGTTGCTGGTGCTTTCTCAGATGTAATTCTGTCTCTATTGCTGATGATTATCTTAGTCTGAGGTTCTTCCAGTGCAGTGCTACCTTATTTCTCATTCTCACAGTATGCAAAACCCTACAATCTCTGTATGACATGGATTTTGTTTAGGTGACTTCGGACAGTACTGTGGTGCCCTGTCCATCTCTTGGGAAGCTGTTACCTGACCTGGAATTAAGCAGTACATCTGAGCATGGTTCAGCTTGCACCACCAGTGCCCTTGAAGTAGCATTAAAACAACTAAGCTATGAGGTACACATCCTATTGTGTCCAGGAGCATTACACCACCCAGGAAGTGATGTGACAGAGAAGGAAAATGGACCAATCTCTTCTAAAACATTGCCTCAATCCACTTCCAATAGTGGATGAAATATTTTATTACGATTTTTTAGCTGCACTGATTCTGAGTGGTTTCAACTCCTTTGGCTCCAATGCAATTTTAGCCCATCCCAAGGGTAAAACTGTACTGAGCCTGTGCCCAAAATGCACTTGAACCAAATCTGGTGTGAAATAAAACCATCTTAGCAAATCTGCCACTTTTTCCAGCCTTAACGATTCCATGATTCTTTGCCGGCTTCCAAGAGGACATGCCTGACTTTATCTTTTTTTTGTTTAGTTTTGTGTTTGTTTTTTTTTTTTGTTTGTTTTTTTGGGTTTTTTTTTTGGTTGTTTGCCTGTTTGTTTTTTTGTTTGTTTCCTTTGCAACTAATTATTTCAGGAACAAGTGTCAGGGGAGAAGGTGAATGCTTCTATAGAGACATCTTCAATCACAGCCATTTAAAAAGCAATTAATTGTAATCTCTACTAATTTATTAACTTGTGCAGGCTCTGGTTTCACAAAATATTAACAAGAGGCTGGACAGGGAATTAACAGAAAGGACAAATTATCTGTGTGCACTTAGATGAGTGTTCAGTTTCTTACACTGTAGCTATAGTACAATATGAAGGCATTCCACTTTGTGAACTGGTGTGACCTCATATGTTTTACTCTGTCTTTTTAGTCACAGGGGTCTCTCAGTACTTCTCTGCTGTTCTTTGGGACCATTTTTATTTCACAGATGGTGTATTACTTTCTACTGTTAAGGACAAGCAGAAAAATTATGAAAAAAAACACAGGGCGAGGTCCAAACAGGGTACTGAAAGAAGAAAACCTCTAACTGTGAACTCGTGGTGTTTTAATTCCATCATTAATTTTTCAGGAAATGGGTCAGAATGTACACCAACAGCCAGATGCACACTGGCTGCAAGAACTGACAGCAGCTGGTAGGGTCTCATGCACCACATGCTGCTCTGCTTTGCCTCCCTGGTACCACCTCATTGTCGCTCCTCAGCGCTTTACTTTGCTGTATGTGTTTCTGAGCTTGCTCCTTCAAACACCTCAGTTTTTGTCCTGCTACATGTGGATGTCAGCAACCATTAGCAAGATGCCAAAGGGCTGGTTCTTCTACGTGGCTGTCTAAAATTCAGCAGGAAGGATCTTCCAAGGACCTAACAGCACTTCCACTGATTTCTCCAGCTGCACAATTGGCCAGCCCATGAAAGTGGGGCAGGGAGGCTGAGAGGGAGGGGAGCCAACACAAGAGATGGAGCAGTTCCTAAAGATTTAGGTTTCAGCAGCAGGTGCCATTCAGTGCTCACTGAATGGAAACCTTTAGGAAGTAATGTCCTGTATCCGGTTGTGGTAGTGCACCATCCCTGCTGCCTTAGCCCAGACCCTCTAGACACAGCCCTGAAAATGTCACCCCGTTGGTGACAGCAACAGGAGGCAATGGGACCTGGAGGCATTGGAGGAATGGTGGCCACCAGAAGGGCTTGTTGGGATTGAGGAATTCTGGCTGTGGCCAATGCTGATGAGCCTCTGACTGAGAGGGACAAATGCAGGCACGTCCTCTTGGAAACTGGCAGAGAATCACCGTTGGAATAAGGCTGGAAAAAACCCTCAAAGGTCGTTGAGTCCAGGCACTGCTGTGCTCTGTGTTCAGCTCTGCAGCAGTCTGGTCACAGCCCTGGGGTCGCTGTAGCCCCTTTCCCTGTCTGTGTCCAGCTGTCTTGGATGTTTGCAAACAGCAGGGAGCTGCCTGTTTCTGTCTGAGCATGGGGCATAGGTGGAGGGTATGGCTGTGCAGCACGAATATCCCTCGTTTTAATCCACCCACTGAAAGCCCCGCTTTGTGATGATAGTGAGCTAAGGAGACAGAAAACAGCGTCTCCTGGGAGATGAGAAATAGGCAAAGAAGCATCTCCCTTTGTAGATCTGACACTCATTTGCTTGCATCAGAAACTGGCCAGATATTTGTGTGCTTTCACCCAGCCAGACGGTGAATGGCAGGCAGGAATGCAGGACCCATCCCGGCCCAGTGCTCACATCCTGACTTTGCATATGTCTCTGCTACGGCTTGTCTATCCCTGCTCTGGGCATGAAGGAGGATGGGAAACCAAAAGGAAAGCTCTTCTTGGGTACAGGCAGGGCCACAGGGCTGGCTCTGGCATGGGTGCCTGTGGCACCTGTGCTTGCAAGAACAGGACTGGGAAATAATCAACAGCTTGGAAATGTTCTTCACTGATGCATTAACTCTTGCATAAGTGCTTACCTCAGTGCACTTGTCCTCTGGAGACAGGATGGGGGAACCCACACAAAGAGTGGCAGTCACCTTAAGAGTAACCTGATGTTTAGTTACAGGCTTTGTTGGTTTCTCTTCATGTGATTTAAGCCTATTATTTGCAAATGTTTCTGTATCCATGTTATTATGAGAGGGGAATTACTCAGCTGCTCACTGAGCCATTCAGTATTTGAGACATAGCCTAAATTTCCATTTATGACTTCTCCTTCTGAAATGAAGTCCTGATCCCTTAGACCCTGAGACTCTTGCCTTCCTCAGAGGCTTTTCCTACACCCAGTTTGCACTTACCCACAAATACTGCTAGACAAGGTGTAATTTCATTTAATTATTGCATGTTCACCTTTCGGGGAAGTTCAGGGGCTGCCTTGGCATGCAGGCTGCACATCAACACCAGGTCTAGTTGCTACTTTACTCATTATTCATTCTCAAATGGTGAAAGCAAGTGACTCAACTGCTAAATATTTCCTACTGAGCTCTACCGAGCAAGACTTGTGAGGAGAAAAGCTCCTGTTTGCCTCCGCCTCGCTTTCAGCTGCAAAAGACCATCTGAAGAACACTGACAGCCTTCTTTATGATCTTTCCATCTCACCAACCCACTGGAGTAGTTAAATCTTCCATTTTGGTGCCAGTAGGTGGCATTGCTTACTCTCTTAAGGGCCTGAAAGCTGAGCAAAACGCTCGGCCTTGCCTTTAGAGGTCGTACCCAGTTGGCAGGTCTCACGACCTTTCCCAACACTGCCAAAGCATCCAAATCCGGTGTCTAAATTCTGGCTGGAAAACAGTGTGGTTTCTAACCCCCAGAGGAATGAAGCTGTGTGAGCACTTCCCTGCTGGAATTGCCGGGGCAGAAGAACTAGGTAGTTCTATGCTATAAAATGATAATTTTGTGAATGAGGCGTCGCGGTGAGGTTACCTGTAGCATTCCTGAATGGCAGTCCATGATCTTGTAATTTCTACAGTGGTGTGCTAATGCAGTCTGCTGCCAATAGAGCCATGCCAGTGGCAATTACAGCTCTCTCTTGCGCTGGGTTGCAACCATGGTTGCAATCATGTTACATCACTCCATGGCACAGACCGACAAAAAAGATGTGCCTGTGCCATCTCTCTTCCCAATGGATAGCCGTTTCCTGTCCTGGAAATATAGCACATGGGACAACACCACCCCATCATAAAAGCACTGGAGAGATTTTTTGAAGTGGATGTTGACAGTTCCTGGCACTGCAAATGCAACTTTGCTGAGAATCAGCACTCCAGGAAGAGAGTTTGGCAGGCTAGGGATGGCTATGGTGCCATCACAGGAGAAGACTCTCTACAGGGAGAGGAGGGGCATGTGAGGAGAAAGGCAAGCAGCACAAAGGCAATTGGAAGTCTAAGTGCTGAACCCCCCTTAATGTTGTCTTGCATCCAGGAAAAAAATGCACAGATGCATCCATGACTATGGGGTAAGCTTCCGGGTCTCTCATCTCTTCTTGGGCAAGGAGTGCCCTGGAGGACTCTCCCAGTACACAGCACCACTGGATTAGACTTATGAGCAGGAGAGATGTCCCTGGGCCACTCATGAGAGAACTACTGAGGTGGGTAGGATGCACTAAGTGACAAGCTCAAGATCACCCTGGACACCTGTCTCTGAAGCAAGGGGATAACCATTTTGCTGCTCCTCCTGGCTCAGGGGAGTGGAGGTCCAAGCACAGTTTTTATCCAGTCATTTCCGTGTCATGACATGGCAGGTTGGGACATGCCTGGATAACAGCACAAGTCCCATTGCAGCTGCTGATGTGGGTTGCTCTGACCGTGGGGTTGGGACACAGCGTGATTCACCTCCTGGCAGTCAGGGAGGACAGTCCCTACAAAAATGATGAGTGGCTCTCTGAAAGAGAACTAGGTCCAAGTTGGCTCTGGACCAATGCTTGGAAGACTCATGGAGTGTGGAGAGAGTTTTATAAGCTGGTGAAAGCCCACTGTTTTGCCCTCAGTCGGGTTGGTCTGCTTCTTTATGTCAAGACAACATATGAGCACATGCCAGCGCTCTAGTTCCAGCACCCAGGATGACTCTGCCTTTGCACAGCAGGCTGACACTATTTCTGAGCTGTGCATGGGTGTTCTTGTGAGGCATCATGCAAGTTGCCCTTGGCAAGGGTGAACAGGCCATTCCTGGCTCCACAGTGATCTTCTCTTACCACGTGCCATCCCTGTCCTCTGGAGGAAAGGCTTGGAGAGCATGTCTGCTCTTTCAGGAGCTGGAATAGCTCTGATGGACTTTATGTGGTCTCTCCTGTGCAGCTGGGGTCCTTGATCTACACCACTGAGATGCTACTCTAGATGGAGTAGGAGTGTAACTCATCTGGCAGGGGAACTTAAGCCATATGGAAGACACCCCACCAGGAAGACCTTAGGACACAAACATTGCTTTTAGGACCTTTCTCCCTTCACCAGCACCTGAAAGGTTGTGTGTTCTACCTCTCACCTTAAACTGCTGACAAGAGGTGATAATTCTGGCCCCTGAACATCAGCTGTGAAGCAAGAGCAAGGCCTGGAGAACACATTTCCTTATCAGATGACCATTATTAAATATCTTTCAGTTTGTTTCATGATGGTCCTTTGTTCCAGAATGAAGACTCCTGAATGAAGAATATAATTAGCATCAGGCAATGTTCACTGTGAATTAAAAGACTTTCAATTCCATTGTATATAATTTCTATGGGCCTACTTACACTACACTTTCATGATTTATTTTTAAATTGTGACAAAGCACTCAAGTCTATTCTTCTTGGAAAGTGATGTATGACAACCTGTGGGATGTTCTTCTGGGTGGACTCAGATTGTTTTCTTACATAGTGACTTTACCATTTTTGGTTGCAGACCCTTAAAGAAAATTTGAGAGTGATTCAGTGATTCCTAAACACAAGTTTTAGACATTTCTAGGGTATCTAAACCCTCCACCCAAAATAGGCAGATCTGGTGTGGCACCTGTGGGCCCACAGGGTTCGCAGACTATTGACTGCAAAGTACAGCTTTGGTAGCTAGTCCCCTTGTTAGGAAGTACAAATTGTTTCTTGCATGTTGTTCTCTGACACAGGAGGAGTTATGCGGAAATTAGCCTTTTAGGCTCATCACTTGCATATTCTATGTAATGACCAGGCCACCTCAGAATGGACTTGTACAAGAATGGGGAAATAGAAAAGGAAGGGCTTCTACAGTAGGAAATTATGGGTTAAGATAAACCAGTGAATGTAGAGCTTGTCCACTGTGACCACAAGGAATTACATACGCCCCTCTCTCACTTGTGCAATCAAGGAGCTGACAGCCAAGTACAAGGCAGTCCATGCTTCAGCAGAGCAATTTTTTTCCTAAAAGATGGCTCTGCTTTCCTTTTTTTTATTTTTTGTTCTTTCTCCAGTTAGGAATTCCCACTCCTCCACCTGTGGCCATAATAGTCTTGGCTGCAAATCCCATTGGCCATGCTGACCTAAACAGGCCTGTTCCTTCAATTGAAAGAATCCTTCAGAGCCAGGAGTGGCACAAAACTCATGATGTCTTTTCCTCAGACTTGGCTGGGACCCTGTTCTGCTTCTGGCAGCCATTCCTCAACTTTGTTTTTTTTTGTCTTGCAGGGCACATCATCACTGTCGTGGTATCCACTCGTTGGGACTGAAAGCAGCCACCTTGGGTACACATCATGGCATTGCTGTGATAGAGTTGAGAATGGTTCAGGTGCCTGAATGTGAGGGGCTGGTGAGCATGGAGGTCCTGGTCCTTGCAGTGGTCCATTCATCCCCAGGTGTGCTGCTTCCAGTAGTGTTTCAGGCTCTGTTACAGGAGCCACACTGGTGGTGTTGACCATGGCTTGGGAAGGAGGACAGTGACAACAACAAAGGAAGAAAAAAATGACTCCTCACTTGCTCACACTGCACATACCTGCATGGTTTGACTTCAGAGAAGAGGGATCCTCTGTGAATAACATAAAAATAAGTTTTTAAAAGAAAATTACAGTTTGTTATCTTTCCTGCTGCTCAGGACAAGCAAAGCTTAGATCTCAGTACCAAAGTGGATCACCTCATCAGAAGTTGTTGGGAAACTTTGGATGCTGTCCCTGACATGGGTGCATCATGGAAAAGGAAGGCCATGATGGAGGAAGTGGCCATGCAAAGCCTATGAAGGATGACAGTGCTGGAGAGGCACGTTGGCACTTCCCTCTAGCTCCCATGCAATCCAGAGGGAATGAGAAGACATGCAAGCAAGGCTCTTTATTTGTTCCTAATTGTCTGTAGCGACTGCAAAGCCCCATCAGGAGGGGGAGGATGTGCCCAGGGTATACAGCTCCTCAGGACCTCTTCTGACTCCTGAAAGTTAAATAAACCCCCCAGTCACAGAAGAGGATGTAAAGTGACAAATGGTTCTAAGATCACATATGTGTCCCTGACCATGTGAGTATTGGATTTGCTATTGATTTCCTCTTCATTAGGAGATAAAGTAGTAAGCTGGTCAAGACACACCACAGAGAATGGCCTTAGGTTGTTTTGTTTTGTTGTTTTTTTTTGTTTGTTTGTTTTTTTGTGGGGGAGGGTTGTTTTATTTTGTTTTGTTTTGTTTTTTTCAGGTCTAATCCATGAATTCCAGAGGTCTTTTCTTCCCTTTATAGCCTGAGGTGTGCCAGATGCTGCTAATGGTGCTAGGCTGGAACTTGGAGGTGCCGCCCGAGATCAGGGTCCTCTTTCTAGTATTTTCACATCCTAAGCACGTAGTGAAAGAGTTTTTCAGCATTCATGAGATCTAGTGTTACTTGAGCACAAAACCAGCAACCAGACACCCAGCTTCTTGTCAAAGCTGATAACTCCACGAGCAGGTTTGAACTGGGCTTCAGAGTTTTTCTCCTCCAGTTAGGGAGTAAGTCCTTCCAAGATAGGTCCCTCCAATTGGTAAGGAGTTGCCACAGCTGTGTTTGGCAAGGAGCTGTGTGCTTTTGGAGCAGTGCAAGAGTGCACATTGAATATGACTAAATTGCTCTTCTCCTAGAAATACCAATTGGCCAAGAACTTCAGCTGCGTGGTGCTGTGGACATCAATGTCTCCTGCAGAGTCTGGCAGATGAAAGACCCAAGGGAGGAAACTGAGGCGTAGCGAAGTGTTTAGCCACTTTTGGTGGTGTTTGTGGCCCCAGAGTGGGAGAAACTGTTACAAGATCTTTTGTCCGTGAGAAACCTTAGTTGATGCCCCTGTGTCAGGGTTCTGAGTGACCGAGGTCCTTCAGATTAAGCTTGAAATTAGGATTTGCCCTGTGCTGCCCTTTCTCCTTCCAGGGGTCCTGTCATACAGTCTTTTAGCGCCTCTTTAGGACTTCACAAATGTGTTTCAGTTCCTGGGGGCCACAATTTCTTCAGCATCTCACTACAAAAAGGCACTGGCTCAGAGGCCACGTCTGTTCCTGCCTGCAGACCCAAGATGCCCTTGCCCAAGGCCTGCAAGGCCATCTGAGAAGAGATATAAGACTGAATTACTCCAGATAATTTTACAACCTCAACATTGAACATGATATCTGAACTGAAGGTAGGATTGCTTTAGGACAGGGATTGCTTACTTCAGGCATCTTTAAGACTTAAGATGTGTTTTATCCACAGTGTAATAAGAGGTCTCTGGTCAATTTGCTTGTGGTGAGAACCTGATGGCTGAAAGAGAGCTACAGGTTAAAGGTACTGATCAACCCCACTGGAAGAAATTCTCCTACAGCAAGTGACCTTTCCTGAGGCAAAAACATATTAAGAAATATTTCTGAACTTCTTAGCTTGCATTTAATTTAAGTAAATAATGAAGAAAATTTAAAATAGATAGGACTAGCAATATGTTTCGTAATTTGTGTAATACTGTCTTTTTCCTAACTGTACACTAGGGATGAATGGTAGGAGGTTATGTCCTATTGCAAAATTAACCAATTCATGCTGTTCTTTCCTGAATTTTCACAACAGTCTGGATACTTCTGTAGCACAGTGATGGTCTTCTGTCTGGAGATTTTTGTTCCTTCTTTCACATTTCACTGCTTATGATACAGACTTAAGGGAATATCCCACCCCTTTTGCCTTTAACTTGCTCTTGTTAGTAGCCCCCAGGAGAGTTCCTCCTTTATCTTTGTAACCAATAATAAATGTATTGGGGCTGAAAATTCCTTTTCGCTTTTTCAGTGTTTCCCCTGCCCTCACCTGATATACCAAAAATGTCCTCTTAACTCTCATATCTGAACACCCAGCCTGGAGCATACAGGAACTCCCACACTTTTCCTGCAGGCAGTTCCTCCTGGAATGGTTTGTTGTCTGCTTTTGATACTGTCTGCTAATGCAGAGTTCTTCCAGAATAGTTAATGGATTTAGGTGCCCAGTTTAGAACTAAATAGGTGTCAGGAGTTCCTCTACGAAACTTTAAAATCCCTCACCCACGGTATGGGATCTGTGTCCTGACATCCAGTTTCACACAGCATACAGTGGCATCACTCTCTGACTTGGATTAGGCCCTAAAACTGTTTTGTTTTCTTATTCATCAAATCCTGCGTGTAATCAGAGAAAAACAACTGGAACTTTCATCTGGCTGAATTAGCTGAGAAGCTCTCGGATCTTGTGTTTGACTTTCTGAGTTATATTCCCGGGGGACAAGGAGCAAGGGAAAAATGTAGAAAGCAACTGCCAAAAGTTGGTGGTAGGAACTTGAGTAGGTGTAGGGATAGCAACAGCATCATCTTTGTCCCAGAAAGTCATCCCAGTTGACTCTCCCAGGGTTTGCAGGGCTGAAAACATGGGTGGGAAGGGCTGTGGTGCTGGCTGTTTGCCAGGGTGCTCCAGGGCTTGGAGGGGTGAGTTCTGCTCCTTATCAGGAGGAGAGGGGCAAAATATGCAAGACACTTTTTCTGCTTATTTCTTCACAGACCTCACCGTGTGCTGGGTCTTCAGTCAAAGAAGTCAAAGTCTTAGGAAGGTGATGTGGATGTTGAGTGCCATTTAGCAATCACTTGGCAGGGTGGGCTGCAGTGCAAGCACAGTTCATGCAGTTTCAGCTGTGTACTCTCTCCAGGGCATTGTGTCATACAGGAAAGGCCTCTAACTTTTAAAAAGGTCATGGCTGGACTCCCAGGCGACTGACATAGCCCTTCTCTATCCTTGGGGAAGAGGTTAATTTTCCAGTGAATATGGGTGTAGAGAGAGAAAGGATGGCGTAAGGTCTTGGAACAAAACATCAGGCTGGGGTTTAGGCAAGTTTGAGGCTAGAGGGGAATAGGCCTGATTGTCTTCTTGGGTTATTAGGCAGTGATTTATTGAGATGGTTTACCCAAGTGCAAGGACCCTTAAGCATAAGTTTGGCTTTACTGTGTGGAAAGACATGTTCTTGAGTTGAGAATAAGTCAGAAAAAAAGTGATTAGCAGAAGAAAAAGATTAAGAGAAGGCTTGTATTCCTGCAATACAGACCTGTATGAGGACAGCTGATAGAAAGGGCTTGTCACATGGAAAGAGATCAAAAAGCAAATTTACAATTTATGTATTTTTATTCCCAGCAAGATTTTTAATTTTAGCAAGAAATAAAGTTTTTTACATGAAAACTCCCCTGGTTTGACCACATGTCTTGAATTTTTTAAAAGATCAGAAGTCTTTCCAGTTTGTGCAGTCATAACACACAAAGCTAATGAGCTGAACCTACTTGAATTCCTGTCAGGTGGATGGGAGTTCATCTTTGTGCTATACAGATGTTGCAAGAATTATTTGGCACAGAAAGCAGCAAACTTTTGCATGAAGCTGTTACATTAATATTTTTTTTTCGTATGATTGGAGTTGCTGTAGCTTCAGAATCTCTATTGCATGACACTTTTTCACAAGAGTTGGTGTATATACCTCGATACTTTGAATTTTGGGTTGGATGTTACAGGAACGCTATAAGCAACACTGATGCATGGCCCAAACTGTACCACTCTCTGGCCACTCCAAAGTTTTGCCTCCAGAACAGGTTCTTAAGGGAAGGCTGGCAGATAAACCACTCCACATGTGGAGTTAGGTGGCACTTAGGTGGCTGGAACAAGGGAATATGTGTCTCTAGACACACTGGATTCATCAGCTATTTTACACACTTCACACATTCCTGGAGGCCTTCTAGGGAGTTGTCCATGTAAATTTCACACAGAGTTTCAGGATGCAGGAGCCCTCTTCCTCCAAACTGTCTCCTTTCTCCCGTTCATGGGGCAAACCAGCCTACAGATGTTTTGGAAACTTAGCTTTGCAATGCATGCTATGATCATTGGATGACAGGTGGTGAGGTAATATATCCCTGCTGTAAGGCTCTTGCTCTCTTTGCCAGTATCCAACCATGGTAAAAAAACTGGGGAAGGGGATTTCTCACTGAGCATCAGCAGAAGGAGTAACTAGGCACAGATACACACAACGACACTGACTTAATTCAGCAAGCCCCCAGTAGGAAACTAATACTGTTCCCTGCTCAAGTCAATCAATCCTCTCAGCCCAAAATCTACCAACATGCTGGGCTGGGAGGAATGAGACTGTTCCCTTGTGAACCCTAGGGGGATAATCAGTAATTCCTCTTTGAGGAGGTGGCAGACTTTATTTCCACGTGTGTAAACCCTTCATTGTTGAAGAAGGGTCATCTAGCCAGAAAAAAGGCCATCTAGTAAAAGGTCTTTGTTTCACTGTAAGGAAACCTTCACTGCCAGCTATGGCAAAGTTACTAGTAGCTAATTAGAACTGATCTGCTGTATCTAGGGTGTTATTTCATAAGAAAATACCTTTGCAGAGAGGCTGAATGCAACAATTATACAGATGGTAAATTATGAAAAATCACTTATGGTTTTCGTGTATTTGCATTTTCGGATGCAGTTTCCAGGTTTTTTAAATTTACGCTGGTATTACAAAGCTCTGGAAATTAATTTTTGGGGATACACGTTTCATTTTTTTACCCCAAAAAAAGAGATATTATTAAAAGATGCTGCTTTTTTTTTTTTTTTTCCCCTTCAGAAAAATCAAAATTGGAAAGGGAAAGAAATTTGGAAGGTCAGAGTCAGAAATTCAAAATGCCCATGTAAATTTAAGCCTGGATATATCATATGCATGCAGCCCTGTTGTTGCCTTGCTCAGTAGGAAAGCGGACGACTGACTAGTTTTTGTTCTAACGCACTGAGAGGCAAATTGGAAGGGCTGGTCCTGCAACATTCATTCAGAGCATACATCATGCACCTATATTTATGCACAGATCTGCTTTCCCACTGTGGGAAAGCCCAAAAGTGGCAGCTTCAAGGCGTCCTGTCTGTAGAAAATCCCAGATACCATCAAGCGCATCTGACTAACGGTGTTTGTGATGCTGAGTTTGTCCCCACAAGTGGAGTTGGGATCTTCTGCAGAGACCACAAAAACACAGACTCAGAAGTGTGGCAGTGGGCTACCATTAAGGGTGACACTTCTCTGAAAAGGATCAGGGGAGCTGGCGAGTTTGCAGTATACTTCTCTGGCTAGTACTTGTTCCAGCAAAAAGAAAGAGATCCGTGTCTTACCCTGCCAGCTGGACCGAGTGTACAGCTCTTAGCACCTCTGAGACTGACACATGCACAGGGCACAGAGCAGCTGAACTGGTCTTTGTGGATTTATGGATATTTGAATGGAAAGTAGTTGGATGCAGGGAGGGACTCAGTGAGACAAAAAACCTCACAGCTGAAATACCTAAGACCAAACAGAGACATTTTTTTAAACCATCAGTGACCAAAACTACTTATTAAATAAAAAAGTATTCAATATTTAAATTTGATTTCAAGAGCTTGGTGGTCATTTCCTTTTCTACTCTTTAATAACAAATTTGAAAGGAGGTTCTAAAACAGAAAGATTTAAAAATCAGTGCTTTGCTTTAAAAAGTGTCAAAACAAAATCTTTGGATGGAATTACTTTTCGACCTTGAGCAATTTCATTAATTCAGCCCCGAACTGCAAAATACTGTGTTTGAGTCATAACTTAACTTTTCAAAGCTAAGAAGTATTTAGGTTGAAAATACTTTGCTAAGCTCTACTTCTGCCACAAAAGAGAAGCCCGCAGCTGTTTCATCGTGAATTATCCATGGAGCACTGACTCCTTCCTTCACCATGCCTAATCAGCCCCAAATTTGCCTTCATCCATTAGCTTTGTTTGCTCTGTTGTCTGTCTCTTCTTTATCTTGGGAAGGAATAAAGGTGACAGCCCAGAACCAAACAAGGCAGCGACTGTCCTGTTCAATTGCCTGCAAAGCAACTCAGAGGGTCGTTCTCCCCTCTAATCGGAGTCTTGTAATGTCCCTAAAACACAATAAAAGATTTTTTTTAGATTTCCTTTGTGAAAGGAAAACTTTATACAGGAACGGTTTTTAGCATGTCCACAAATGAAATTTTCTTTAAGGTTATTTTTTCCTACTATAAAACTTTTTTTTTTTTTTTTCTTTACAGGCTGTTTAGGATAAGAAATACAGGGATCAAAACAGCCATTAAAAAAAAAAAAAATCCCTGCCTGGCTGAGATGACAAACCACAATATCCAAATATAAACCACTGAGGAAAACAGAGAGTGGCTTTCCACTAGTTTGCCAGCCAACATAAATAAATAATAAAAGAACTATTCAGTAAATCTGATTGGAGATTAGCAAGCAAGAGAAAACCAGTGGCAGCCTGTGAACTGTTCACTAGTCCTAAAAGCAGTTGAAACTTTCAGGAATGCTTCTTATGGAAGCATGTAATTTTTGTAAGACTCCTTTTTCAGTCCTGAAATTATTTACGACTCATAGGTTGCATTACAGAAGAGTAAATGTTTAGCCTTCATGGCCACAGAGAAGAATTTGATGTTGAGAATGTTAAACCTCAAAGATCAGAAAACAAATAAAAATTACCTCAGCATTTGTCCTTTGAAACAAAACAAAGCAAGCCCAACAGTTTTTTAAGCCAGGCTCAGAAGTATTCATTCTTTCTGCTGTTAGTATTCATTCTTTCTGCTGTTACTATTCTCTCAGGCCTGTTAGTTCAACTCTGTACCTCAACCACAACACTTAGAAAACCACAGCAAAACGGGGCTTGCATACACACACCTCTGCTTCTCCACGTGGTGATGTGCATGTATGGTTCATGCACAGGCCCATCTCTCTTGTGGCAAGGGGCAGTGTCATCCCATTCCCAGCATCTCCTCATGTTTGCTGGAGTAACACTTACAGCTGGGTTAGGTGATGACCTGAACTCAAGATCACATCTAGGTCAGGACTGCTGCCAAAGAGAGTCCTCATTTTGTCCTGGTGGGTGCATAAGCATCAAGCAGCCAAGCACCTCCAGAATGGCTGGTAAATGCAGAAATCCTTGGAAAAAGGTATCTCTCTTAAGAGCAATCTGAGCATGAGGAAGAGATAGGAACTGCCTTTTGCACTAAAATCTGTGCTAGAGCTCCTAGATGGGGAAGTGCTTGTTTGGTCCTGGACTGGAGGCAATCAGAGGCATCCAACAGGAGCCGAGTGGCAAGGCTGGTTTGAGGGACATTTTGTGCAAAGCAGAATTTTGTTGGGTTCACATCAAAATGGCCTCAGGAAAGCCACAGTGCTTGGAAGGAAAACATAAATCATCAGAGGAGACTTAACAATTTCTTTTAACTGGAGAGGAAGAGCCTAGCTCCAGCACAGAGGATTCGGAGCCAGCACACGGTGTGCTGGCTGAGGCAGTGCCCAGCCTGTGGTGTGCTCCCATGCCCAGCAAAAGCTCAGCCCTCCCTGTGGTCTGAAGGGCTGGTGGGTGGCTGGAGCTCTGCCAACAGCAAAGCAGACGTGCTCCTGGGACCTTCCCACTGGTCAAGGGGAGTTTTCACTGCTTCTGCAACCCCCACCTCAGCTGTGCGAGTCCATGGTGCTGTGTGCACCAGGAATTTCGGCTGATTTTTTTTTCCCCCATGAGTTTCAGGTCAAAAAATCTTTTTGTGTTTGCCTTAGGTCAAAAACAAAAAACAACTTCTTAATGTTACATGCAAAGGACTGGAAGCCCTAGCTCTCACTCCAATGTAAAAAGTACCTAAGGATGTGAATGACTGTAAACATCTCAACACTGGAAAATTTGAGGAAGAAGTTCACCCAACAACAAAGGAACCAATATTCCTTAAAAAAGCTGCACTCCCAGAGTTCTCATGGCATCAGAGCGACTGAAAATCAAGTTCACATGTCCCCAATTATTTAACAGGAATTCTTAAAATTCCCACAGGGTAAGTAATTTGAAACAAGCCACAGAGTTATTTTGCTTGTTTCCTGGGGCAAATTTATGTCATAGTTTGGTAGTTACAGTGTTATCAGCTGCCTTGGAAAAACAGGCTATGCTAATATGACCATTACCTAATTCATGCCTGGAGTCTGATCCTAGGAGATTTCTAAGCCTTTTAGTGATCCCTTGAATGACCTCTTTATAACCTCAAACACAGGGACATTTACTGAGGTGGCCACCACAGTATGAAAACAGGAAGGTTTTTAAGAGTAACCATTTTTGTTTGATGTCCTAACGTCTATACAACTGCACACTTGTGCACAAACACACGTGACTACTTTTTCACCACTATATACGAAAAACAAAAACTACCCAATGGACTTCAAGAACATCTGGGAGATGGGAATGTGGAGGAGATGAAGGTACTGGTGGAGCCCGATATCAGTGGCTTCAGATGGAGGCAGAAAATACTTTTCCTGCTTTTTCATTATTTATTCTGGTTTTATACTCCTTAGGAAGGCCAGCAGGTGGGGGACCTGCCCTGCCAAAGGCATCTTGGGCTCTGGGTATCTTTCTGCCCCTGACTTTATACACAGCCTTGGGGCAAACCTTTTCAATCTTTGGTGCCTCAGCTTCCTATTCTCCCTGTGAAGTGCTTACTCATGACCTTAGGGGTTGCAGAGGATGGTTTCCTCTCCAGCAGCAACTGGGTCTCACTGCTGTTTGCTATGGTCCCAGAGAAGCACTGAGGCACAGGAGCAGAGAGTCAGGAGGAACTTGTTGTCATGGACCATTAAATTGGCCAAATTTCCATTTGCTCTGTGCGTGCTCTGGCTGGTGGAGAGAACCCTGCAGTGGACTGGCTGTACTTTCTGCTTCCAGGGCTGCCCTTGACACACAGAGCTGGTGCCTCCAGCCTGGAACATGCCTCTTCTGTGGTGTGCTATGTGGCAATGTTTCCAGTGACAGGTATGTGACTTGCACATTAAATGTGACAAACTGAGCACTTTGTGACTTTAAAAACATAAAAAACCTTCCCCAGATTTGTGGCTACCCTGAGCAGATGACAATGATGGCATCATTTGGTGTCCTGAAGACCAAGCTGATTTACTTCCTTCACAGGCTCTCTGAAAGAAGGCACCCACAGAAAATGTGATTTTTCAACTTGGAGCGTCCTGTCTATGGGAACTGAAGCTCCCCATGACCAGGAAATCAGGTCTGCCATTTTACAGGCTTCTCACATAGTTTGGAGCTGATTAATGAACAGTGAGATCTTTTTGCTGCACCCCTGCCCTTTCTCTCCCCTTCTGTTCTTGTTTGTATCTCCTTTTTGTTGACATGTCTGAATTTGGGCAGGAATCTCTCTGGGACAGGGACCACAACAGAACATGTTCCTAAGAAGTATCAGCATACTTGTCAAGTGACAAGCATACCACTGAAGTAGAGTAATGAAAAATTAGGTGGAAATAAATACTATTTCTTGGTTATTTACATGTGGGAAATAGAATAGATCAGACAGGGAAGTTTTACTGTTCATTTGCAAATGTAGCCTATTTTCTGTTCGTAGTTTGAAGACAAATCAATAACCGGGGTCAGGCTTTGCTTGAGATCATTTAAATCTCCGTGAGATGTAAACCTGATGAATAGAGAAGTCAGGAGCAAAAAATCACTGAAGGATTACTCTGTAGTTCCTGGAGGATTGCACGATTGAGCTTTGACTGCAGATGAGCTGCACTGTCCTTTGGGAGCACACTCCTCACTCCATGAGCACTTGGGTTGGATGTCCATAGCAGGATTGTTGGGCCATGTGGGCGTTTTTACTTACCAGTTGCAAAATCCCAGACCAGCAATGCTAAGTCAGCTGAAACTTAAAATGAAAATTAAAACAAATCCCCTTTGGGATGAGATGGAAATGTCAGCCCAAGGAGGAATCTGTTCTCAGTAAGTTGTGAGCAACCAAAGGAGATACAAGTTGGAATCCAGCCTTGGCTGCACCACACACCATCTGTCAGCCTTGCAGAGTAAAATAAAGGAAAAGCAGAGTGTGTGCAAGTATCCTCTCCCTTGCTGGAGAGCCCAGGGGCCGGAGAAGTGGCTTGTCTTCCCCGATACATTTCTTGAAAGGAAAATGACATATTCATTTCCCCGCAGTGGTGACTCTGCACTGCTCTCCCATCCTACTCGCTTCTTCCCTTGGCAAGCAGGGGCACAGACTGCCAGGCTGGGACCTGAGTGAGAAGGCTCTGTTCCCATGGTTAGAGATACAAGTTTAGCAAATTGCAGGAGAAGAACAAGACAAAGCAGGGGATGCTGAAGTCTCTCCATCGGGCACCCTGCTGGCAAAATGCAGGGGCTTGCTTCTGCCCTTATGGGCACCTGAGCACTGCCGGTACTGAGCACTCTCAGTCAGGCTAAAGCTCTTCTTTCTCTTCTCTCTCTTCTCTCTCTTCTCCCCCCTGCCCTTGTACATTTTCGTAACCTTGCAAAAGTTTCAGACAACGTCATCTTTAACCTACTGCAGGCAGGACTCGGGAGCCATGTGAGGGATGGTGAGGGGGACCACGCTGGGTCAGCACACCAGCCCCATGGCCAATGAGAAGGGAGTTGGACTACACTCCCCTACGTGCCACCCCGAAAGGGGTGCCGGAATGTCTCCCCCTTGGCATTGCATTTTGAAAGATGTGTCTGGCGAGACAGCTGGCTGGCTTTGGCAGGCGCTGCCCTCAGTGTGATCATTAATTAAAGCACAGTTGAGAAAAGCATAGCACAAGCTTAGTCCGCAGCCAGATCTGCAGCTCGCTAGCAGAGCAGGGCATCCTGCTCTATTCCATACCTCTTTTTTTTTCTGAAGAAGTTGGTGGCTTTCACTGTGTACTGCAAATAAGAGAGCGGGGTGAAGAGGAATGAATCCTTGTGCTAATCAGTGAGAAAGGGCCCTGTCTGAGAGATAAGGCAACCCAGGAACAGAACAGCAGGTCATATCACTGCAGTAGAGAGGATAAGCAAGGCAAGACATAATAGCTAAAGGCTATTTCATACAAGCCTCCTCCTGCTTCCCCTGTGGCACCAAAGACTGAAAGAACCACTCTGCAAAAGAGAAGAGTGAGAAGGAGGAACAGGTGCCCTGCCTATTGCAGTCAGAGCTGCAGCTGCTGCATATCTCCCCCTATTTCTATGCCTCTAAGCTGAGCTCTTCCAGGTACCAACACTGAAGTTGCACATATTGTGTTCCTAAAAAGACACACAGCTGCTTCCTGCTGTCACCTTTCCCGCTGCTGCCCATTTAGGGAGATCCAAGATAACCAGAACACACAGACCTTCCTGAAACTGTAGCTCTCACCTGCCTGCCTGCCTGCCACTGGGCTGCCCCTGCTGAGAGGTACCAGCACCCCACGCTCACTGCCACTGTGGAAAAGCAGGCAAATAATGTGACACCAAAAGGGGCTGTTGATAAGTGTTGGTGGGACAGGCTTACTAAAGTCACCTTCAAGCCCCTGGATGGTTTGATGCCGTGTTGCTGCTTCCTCAGAGCAAGGAAGTAACAAGACAGGAGGACCTCCACTGCATGGAAAGTTATTACTGTAGCCCAACTATTGATTATTGAAACAGGCAGGGAAGATTAATTTTTTTATCCCCAAACTGGTGTTTCATTAAAAATGTCGTGTTTTCAGAAATAGATTTTAAGAAGCATTTCATCTTTGAACAAACTTAAAGCAGGAGAAAAGAATTCCTTTGTTGTTGTTGTTGTTTCTTTGAACTTATTAGCATAGAAATCACATGGAATGTCATGGAAGCTCTTTGGCTTTGTTGTTACCATTTTTCTTCTGAGGAGAAAGAAAAAATTCAAATATTTACAGGGAAAAAAAAAAAAAAAAAAAGAAAAAAACTCCCCACAACCACGACTTCTTACTTACTTGTATTTCCTAGTCAGAAAGAGACCAGAACATGTTTTTTTTTGCTTGTTTCTAAGTAGATGCTTTTGTTGGAAGACCTCTCACTCTCAGCTATCAGATCTTTTATATTAATAGAATTAAAGCAGCACAAAAATGTTCAGTGTCATGTTGTGTCACACCCCGCCCCTCCCCTCCTCTCTGTGTTTCAAGCTCTCTTGGGAGAATTGCTGTGGAAATGACATTTTGGGGTTGGTTCTCCCCTTGCTTGCTGCTGTATGAGGACAGTGAATCTGCTCGGGGTTTAGCACAGCTGCACCACATAAACCACTGCTGCCCCCGCTGTGCTGGAGACACTTGTGAGCTTGTTTGGGGTTTAACCTTCTGCGTGGTCTGGGGGTGCAAGTACCAGCCCTAGTTCTGCAATTCCTATCTCCATTCCTCCAGGCTCCTTATTAGAAAACAATGTTTTTTAGCTCTCATCATATTACCTTCTACCCACTTTGGAGTCCATGAACACTATAAATCAGGCTATTTTACAGATAGAGCTGTGCTTTCCCCTGCAGGGTTATGGATTTTGCAGAGGAGGAGGAACTCAAGTCCAGTTAATGATTGCACTGAAGCACCTTGAGTTCATGCCATGAAGCTTCTTCTCCATCTGATCACGATTATGTGCAAAGGACAATAAGATTTTAAACGGTGGAAAACGTGCTGAGTCTCATCTATTTCAGATTATTTTGCATCTCACTTAACAACAAACTTAGGCAATTTGCTCAAGATCTGAGGAACCAGAATTATCCCCTCCGACTGCCTTTCATCACTTGAAAGTTTTCTTTCAGCGTTTTGATTTTAATCTTCCTTTTTTTCTTTTTTTTCTTTTTTCTTTTTTTTTTAAGTGGAGACTTTGCATAACTCTTTCCTAAATACATATCTCTATGTCTTAAAATGTGGCATGAGCACGAACAAAAGTTATGCAAATAAGCATTTCAGTGTAACAAATTAGATTTAATTCTGAGTAGTTTGTCAATCTGCCTCCTGCCCTTGCTACTGATGGGTTTCACAATCAGTATAGGGAATTGACTGAAAGTCTGACTACAGCCTGTGGATTTGCAGATGTTAGTGGGGGCCAGCAGTCCCTGCAGGGCTGGTGAGCCAAGCATTGCCACTGCTCCTTTCTATCTGCTTAATCTGATTCTATAAGCAGTTAAAACTACACCACTTCTTTCCCACAGTCATACTGCAATGCAAGCTTTATTTCTGCAGTAGCCATGGGTGTAGTTGTGCAAATCAGGAGACTTCATGTTCTGTTTCTCTCTGATGGGGTTGGTAGCATCACCTGTTGATTAAGGTGGCCTGACAGTCTCCCTTACAGCAGCTTGCCTTAAAGTGTTTGTTCTTTTAGTTTGCCAGATGCTGCCATCAGGGAATGGAATTTTGTAGGAAGGATGTCTGACCCCAGATAGAGCCAGGCTGATTTCTAAGGGGGAAATTACGCTATCGAGTTTCAACCAAATTAGATCAAGACGAATGCATTGTTTAGTCCACACTGGGGAAAGAGAAAGACATGAGAAAATTCTTGCTATTGTTTTGACAAGAGCGTTTCAAACACCAGGTGTCAGAGGATATGCTTGGTACTTAGCAAGCTGCAGAACAAACCCTGCTTTTCCTGTCTCACTCCACCACCATCCTCTGGTGAGTAAGGTTGGTCTCTCCTTATTCCCAGCCTTTTCACCTCCAATCCTCTGGCTCTGACCCTCTCACTGCCCCCACCCTTTGTGTTAGCTCACCCTCCCTGCCACCCGGTTGCCTCAGTGGAAAAGAAAGTCTCAGCATGAACAGTTTGTACCCTCATTAAGTTCTTTCAGTGCCTTTTGTGTAAAAATAGATATGAATTGATGGTGGGGGAACTTCTAGTTGTGTTTTGAGGGAGATGTATTCTCACTTACAGATGTTACTGGCCTTTTAGTGAAATCTAAAGTTGGAAAGTGACCCAGTTGTGCTACACTTCAGCTATTCTTATTGAATAGCCTCTCTAATATAAACCAGATATACTGTAGTTTCCAAAGGTGCCTGGTGTGAGAAAGATCAATTACTCTCGAACTGAGAGCTTCACGTTGCAAAACCCAGGGAGTCCTCATTCCCTGTGCCATAAGCTTCTTTATGAAGTTGGCAACAAACTCCAGAAAGCAATGAAAACTGGTATTTTGTTAAATTAATATTCTTACATAACTGATCTTTCACCCGGTGGCCACCGACGCCAGCCTCACTGCAAACCGCACTTCCGAGAGGAGGGCAGAGAGAGAATCAATTTTTCTGTTTCTCGGGAGCCCAGATGGAACCCTCCAGTGAGTCAAGCTATTCTCCAGACTCGTATCCCCTCGAGTGCTGCCAAAATAAGGTTTCGGCAAAGGCCCCTCGCGGGCACGGCGGCGAGCAGCGGGTTACTGGTGCAAAGGCAGGGAGATGAGGAGGTGGAGGCCACACCAGAGGCTCGGCGGAGCGGGGTCGCCACGGGCAGGGAGGACCAAGGGGCCGCATCCCGGGGGTGGGGGCAGGGCTGGCCGGGCGGATGCGGGTGAGCTGTGGGGGGATCATCCCGAGAGGGGGTTGTCGAGGCCGAGGGGTCCGTACTGGGGCCCTCTGCGCTGCCCCCCGGGATGGGGATCGGCACCGGGATGGAGATCGGGACGGGTCCAGCCCCCCATCCCGCGCCCCGCCCCCTCCGGCCCCGCCCCGCCTCGATTGCCCAATGCCCGCGGGGGGCTCATTTGCATATTTGCATATTGTCGGGCACTTAAGGGGCCGGGCGGGGCGCCGTGCTGGAAGGGCTTGGCGGTGCCGAGTGCTCTGGGGACGCTCCGGCCGTGCCCCGCCGCTTGTGTTTAGCTTTCGTCAGTTTTTAAAGCCCCAAAAGTTACTTTTAAATTGTTTTTTTTAATTTTTTTTTTCTGTTTTTTTGCGCCGAAACTTCTGCTCCGCGAAAGGAGGCGGGATGGGGAGGAAGGTGTTCCTGGCCATCCTCTACCTCTGTCTGCGCTGGGTGCCTGCTCTCGTCGGTGAGTCCCGGGGCGGGGGATCTGGACCGAGCCCGGGGGCTGCCGGGCCTGCCTGCCGCTTTTGGGGAAGGGGGGTTTAAGGAGGAAACGCTGCCGGCATGGCGGGAAAGGGGAGTTTTCAACCTTTCCTTTGTAAAGCGCTCCCGGGGCGTTTGGGATGCTGCGGGACCCGGGTGTCGTGAGGTGGCCTCAGAAGGCGCTGGAGAGTGATACTGAGGGGGGGGGGGGGGGGGGAGGGGGTCCTGCATCCTGTTAGGAGAGATGTGGAGCCTCTTCCCCAGCCGGAGCTCAGGCACAGCCTGCCCGGCTGATGGCACGAGTTGTCAAGGCTTGGGATGTGTCTTTTCCCCGCAAGCAAGGTGCCGTCCAAGCCTTCTTTGCTCCAGCAAGGGTTGGCACACCTGCAGCATCACGGTAAGGTCCCTTAACCCTCTCCTCTGCTCTTCATGGGACTCATCCATCCATTTCCTACGGTCTTGCTCCTAGACAAGGCAAGGCTGAGTTTCATTAGTATCATGATAATCTGAGTCGTAGTTAAATGCTTCTAATGCAGCAGAATCGATTAGGGGAAAAGTGAGCAGAGAGGTGTTCTCTCAGAGTGTCTGTGGATTCATTTACGGCTGTGCTTGCACTCTGCCTGTTGCACCTGCAACAGGAACCCCCCAGGCTACGGGAGAGGAACACGTGGGCATGTTGACTGCTAGATGTTCACTTTTGCTCTCTTGGTTAATCACACCACGAGTGAAGCTTTTATGAGCTTTTGTTTTAGGAGACTGTCACACTCCAAGCTGATGTTAGCAGTGCCCTGTCCCAGGCTACTTTCTTGCACTGATCTCCCACACACTGTGTCTGTCTTTAAAGATCATGGCCTTAGAAGAAAACGTGGCTGTAGCTCTTAGACCTGCTGTGTGATACTAAAATGGAGTGTATAAACTGCTGTTTCTTCTACTGTGGATGCTTTTGTTATTGCTTTGTGACAAGGAAGCCGAAGGGAAGTATTCAAAAGTAAGAGGATGGGGTGCTAGGGCACAGCCAAAGTGTGTGTTTTTGCTTTCAATCAATCTTGTGCCATCAGAGACAATCAAAACTAGTTTTCATTGCAGTATCCAAGTTGTATACAGTAAAATAACTACCTTCCAGGAGCAGGCTTTCATCCCCACAGGAACTGACTTGCTACAGATGTACTAATAATATTCATTATTTCTCTGTAGGAACAGGTTATATGAAAGCAGATTGTGTGTTCATCCTAAAGCTATGCAAGCCTTCAGTCCCACACTGTTTCTTGCACACCACAGTAAAAAGTGCTTTGAAACCATGGAAAACACATGATCCAGCCCTTCAGGAATCCAGAGTATTTAATAAACAACACAGAAAAAAAATATTCTAGGTGCAGACAATGTTGGTGTTACAGGAAAAGATAAAAACATTACTAGGGATACATTCTGATCCCTGTTTTTACCAGTGTAAATTTAAAGTCAGCATATTGTGAGCTAGTAGGTTTTGTGTGTTGTGATCTAGTGGGTTTTGCTATGTCTATGTTTGGGGTAGACCTACCAGGACAGCTGTGGTGTGGCCTTCCCAGAAACAATTCGTTTCTGAGAAGGCACAGAGGTGAGACTGTCAGGCATGAAAAGTGTTCTGGAGACTGGCATGACCACTAGTACTCCTCTCCTCTGTGCAGAAGTACTCGCGTGCCAGGGCTTTCCCATGTGTCCTTTCCTCCTTAGTAATGCAAAGCCTGACAGTGGTTGCATTTTAATTGTCTTGGGCTAATTCCAGATATCCCAGAGGGTCTGATGGATGGCAAGAGCTCTGCTGGGTTGAGTTATGAGCATCCCAGCTGCAGCTGAGTAAGGATTTGACAGGGAGTGCCTTGGAGAGAGGCACCCATGTGCACAGTGCGAGAGCAGCAGTTTGCCAGCTGCAGGACTTGAGCTGGGAGGTCCTTGCTCAGCGTCTGAAGCTGTGCCCAGTAGCTTTTCAAAGGGGATTGCTCTTTCCATTTGTGTCCACCTGTGAAGCGAAGCAGAACGTGCTCTCAGTGTTCTGCCATTGAGGAATACATAAATAAACTTGAAGTTGTAATTTATTTTTTTTTTTTACAGCAAGGTTAAACAGTAACCTAACTTGTGAGGTAGGTTCCCTGGGATTGCAACACACAGTCGTCTGCTTTCAGTTTGGAGTGTAGATCAAATTAAACGGTAACAACTTCTGTGATACACCCCCTTTGTGACAGCTGACTGCGAGTGTCCTTCAGAACTCTTAGGAATTCAGTATGACCGACTGATGGATGATCCTAACGCAAGCTGTCAGCTGAGAGTAGTGTTAATCCAATAAACTATAACTGGTGTTACATGCAGATGTTTGCTGCTGTGCATGTCTCTGTGGGCTGCAGTTTACATAGTCTAGCAATACAATTTCAAGGATCTTTGCACCTAGCTAATAGTATTTCCATTTCTGAGTACGTAATGCTAGGAAGTTGCTGTTTATCAAAGATTCCCTCTTTAAAAACGTTGCTTAGGTGCACTCATTCTGTCAAATGCATTGTTGTATTTTGGCAAGCTGTGTCCGATGTGGGCAGTTTTTAACTTTTGGTTAATATTCCAGATGTTGTTACTTCCTCAAAACTCTCATTCTCCACCCAGCTGACCAGGGATAAACAGTTTTCACAATCAAAATAATTTGCCAGGTTGCCTTGGGCTTCCTGTGAAGTAAACTTGAAACTGAATTCTCCTAATTGCTGTCTCAGAACGCTTAAAGTTGGTGGGGTGCTTTCAAAATTGGTAATTGTTAGGAGTCCCTAACTGAATGCAGTTTCACAAGTTGCAAGTCAAAAGTGCAAAAAAGCTTGAACAGGAAAAATAGAACTATTGACTTTTCCCAGTTTCTAAGCTTTTTCTTTCCACACTCTTGAGTTCTGTGGGATTCTCAATACTTTGATGCTCAGTACAGCTTTTTTAATATGAAAACTGAGACTGTTGAAGTGGTGGTGTAAGAAAAACATCAGAAAAGTTTGTGGAGCATGATAAAATGGTGAAGTTTGGCAATGCAGCCTGTAGGCTGTTAGAAAAGCCAACTTGCATCTGAAATTGGTCACTTAATCCTTTTCCAGTTCCATAAGTAATCCCTTTGTAGGTCACCTTGTTAACTGTAACCACACAGCAGTGGACAGAAAATTTTCTTTTGCAACAGAGGCTTGTATTTTTAACTGTGTGCCTGGAAGCTTTTGCAATACAGAACACATGCTCTTATAACTCTTCTGAACTAAGTCTGGGAAAGTGTGGTTTTTTAGCAAAAGGATGGAATTGTTTTGTCTAAATGTTTTTACCTCCAGGTCTGTTTTTCTCCAAGGCCTTGTTTAGAAGTGGACTTGCATTCTTATCTTAGGGTGGATGCATGTAAATTTCTTGCTATCTATGTTCTGTATCTATGTTATGTAAAATGTGATGTGAATTCAGATATATTTCTATTCACCTTTCAGAAACATGCTGAAAACTCCCCATTTTTTTTTTCTGCTTTAATTAACTTGAGTTAAAGCATATTATCAGCTAAACAGTTGTGACTCTGTGCATTGACTGTCTCTCCATTTCTCTGTGTAAAGAATGACACTCAGCTGATTGACTGATTCAAAAAGCCTCTTCACTTTAAATCTATGCGGAGATGGTCTAAGGTAAAAATCTATGCATGACAGAGTTCAGTGCTGAATCATTTTTACAAATAGACCCAAGATACATTATGAGATAACAAAAGCAGAAGTGGGAAACACTAGTTTTCTGAAGTGATATGCTTTGTAACTTCTCTGCTTTGGGTTTAAAACATGGTTCATGCAAAACATGGTTCATGTAGATGTTGGTCCCTGTGGTGAGTGTGTGCAGACTATACATTCCTCTATACTTTATTTCTAAAACCTAATCTGCAGAAGGTGGGAGGTGAGGTGGTACCACAGCATGTGTGCACCACAATATAAGGTGTGTAGACAAGTTATCTTAAGGTCTGAGCCATACAGAACTTGCAAAGCCAAACTCAGGCAAATTCTGAGGATAGCTCCTCAGCACACCATGAAGAAGTCTGTAACAAACCCCACCACACACGTTTTCCTTATCCAGAGGGTATCTTTCCTGCTGGGAACTGACCGTATGTGGTCATTAGATAACATGACGCTTTTTGTGGGCATAAGATGATAACAGTAATTTCTTCTGACTTTCTAATTCCTCCTACAACATAGTTAAATGAGCAGAGTGGCCACCTGCCACTTCCCTAACTCATGGGCTGCTGCTTTGCAGCTGCTACTTTCCTGGTGGTGACTACATCTCAGTGATTCTTATGTCCTTAAATCCCTGCCAAAAGTTTTTAGTCTGAAACACGAATATTTATGAAGCAATTAACACGTCTTCAGTGGTAGATGCCACTGTGATGCAATCTTTCTAAGTCTGATGCACTTTTCTAGGTGTACCCTTAAGTTAGGTGCACTTCAAATTGTAAATTTCCTATAAGCCTGTTTTACAAAGAGTTGTGGCCTGAACTTAGATGCAAATTCTAGCATGTGTTTGTAATTGAAAACACACTACAAGACAGGATATCAATGTAATTTAGATTCTGGATGATTATTGGATGATAATCTGATGATTATCAGAAGGGAAATGATATCTAAGTATGAAAGGAAGCACTATTAACTAGTGTGCAAGTGGACTATTCTTGTTCACCTTCCTGTGCTAGATGGGAATATACATAACTGAAAGTCCTTGCATTGCATGCCTTACAGTTGAAAGCTGTTCTTGTTCCTTTCAAGGTTTTACTGATTCACTGCTGAGTGAAAAGTTATCCTTTGTATTTAACCAATCAGCCTTTGGGGCTTCCCTTTTTCTGGCTAAGAAAGTAAATAATATAAATCAAAAGATTTGTTTCAGAAAGGTGTGTTTTCCACACTCAGCTGGTGTAAAAAAAAAAAAAAATTGAAAATGCAAAAGCATAGAAAAGGGGCAAACATTTGGTTAGTTTGGTAAATTTAGCTTTCAGTAGGTAGGTGAAGTGTTTAACATTATATGAATACTTCTACTGATTTGGAGAAAGGTATTTTCCATGGACTTTATCCTTTCTTTAGGGGCAAAGAAGCAGGAAGGAGATCCTCACTGTAATTATTCTGGATCAGCTAGCCAGCAGCCTAGTCCAGTCAAGGTCAAAACCTAAAACTGAGCACTGCCTCTGTGCATTGAACAGTTCTTATTCCCCTGCATGTGCTTTGCTTTTGAGAGATGAGAAATCCTGACAAACTCAGGCCATGTGAGGCCACTGATTACAGGTAACAAGTTTCTCTGGGGCTTGTATGTAAGCATTTGTTGCAAGGCTGTGTGCTGGTTTTAGACCTCTTGCTTTAGACCCTGATTTCTGTGACCCTCCAAGCACAGCAAGAACCTCCCAGAGCTACCTGAGGGTTGAGTGAGTCCAGACATAAATTGTGCCCTGATGACTGGTAGCTCAAATGAGAAGATGAGAACCTGTTTCAGAAAAAAACCCCAAAAACTAATAGCTATTCATCACCCAAGTGATGCAGCACAACTTTATGGATAAATGTAAATCTACCAATTATTGTAGAAAACCTCATCTGCAATGGGAAAAAGAGGGGGAGTGGAAATCTGTTTTGCTTGCCTGTCATGAGGGCCTTCTTTGTCCCTTTGCATTTCTTTTAGTGGCTTGGAGCCATTCATTAATGTGTCTTTGGGAGTTTGTGAAATCTTAGTGGTCATGATGCCAGGAAACACAACTCTGAGTTGCTGAAGCACAACTCAGGACAAAGTTGGCCTGAGTTCAGTTGCACTTGAAAAACAGGCAATCCGTATTTTCTAAACTCAGGTTGCCAAATTGGGCCTTGGGTTTTGAAAAGTCCAGAGTTAATTAGAGGGTCTGTTGGATTTAGAGGTGCTTAAGTGTTGAATCAGACAGGAAAAGGGGAGACATTAAGTTTTTTCCCCAGACAAAAGAAGTAGTGAGCATGAAGCCTTAAGTCACTTCTGTGCTTTGGAGCAAAAGTAATACATTTTGAAGCTGAGAGCTGGAGGGAAGTGATCTTAGCAGGCCATCACATTCTTTGTGGTGATCTTCACCTCCCTCCCCATCCTGGGATTTAAAATAACTTCAGGTAGATCAAGATATTTTCTTGCAGCTTATTTTTCTGTAGCTTATCAGATGATCTGAGAATGTACTGCCTGCAAAGTACAGGCTTCTGGTTTGCTAGTTCAGTTTTCCTGATGGGTGTCTGATCTCCTCAACTGCTGTTTGTCAAACATTAAAACTAGCATTTTGTTAAACAGTGGTGAATTCACAGCTCTTATTTTTAATAAACTGAACCTACTGGGTGCTATAAAGGGCCTTGTTAGGCAGTGATTATTGATGAGGTGATGTGGAAGATGCACCACCAAAATATGTAATAGTATGGTAGGAATTTGCTGCGTTCCTGTGTGACAGTCTGTGACTCTCCTGTGTGGCTTTCTGCACTCTTGTGGTAATTAATAGGTTTCCTGCTTAGTGATATGGGGAAAATACTGCCTCCTAAAAAGGATTCATACCTCTCTGACAGCTTGCCAGACTCTCACTGTTTTAGCAGGACCTTAGAGGGGGTGCAATTTTCACCCTTTGATTTTTGTCTTTGCATGGGTGTTGCTTGGCCACTGAGTGCTGTAGGGAGTGAAAACCTCCTGTCCCATTGACTGCTCCAGATACCTCTCCAACACTGTACCTGTGACTTCCGAACTGTTTTGTCCTAGTACCCCTAAAACACTTCTTGTGCTCTGTTGTCTTGCATTGCAGAAGCTGAAAACAATTTCGAGGGAATTGAGAGCAAGTTTTCCTTACGGACGCCTGCAGAGCCCGATGAGGATGTCTGCTACCTGGTGCCTGGGCAGGTGGACAGCCTGGCACAGTGCAACTTCAATCACACCAGTAAAACCTTTGTGGTGATCCACGGCTGGACGGTGAGACAAAGCGGGAGGAATCTCCCTTTTAGCCACCGTGCTGATAAACAGTGCTGAGGTGTCTGTATTTTGCAGATAATGTTAATATCTCTCTCTCTCTCTCTCTTTTTTTTTTTTTTTTTTTAAATTAAAAAAACCCCACAACCAACAACAACAGGTGACAGGGATGTATGAAAGCTGGGTCCCAAAGCTTGTGGATGCTCTGTACAAGAGGGAACCTGATTCAAACGTCATTGTGGTGGACTGGCTAGTTCGGGCTCAGCAGCACTACCCAGTGTCTGCTGCGTACACTAAGCTCGTGGGAAAGGATGTTGCCACATTTATTGACTGGATGGAGGTAAGATATGTAGACACACCTCGCTCACATTGTGCACGATATCTAGGAGACAAAGCAGCATTTGGGCATCTGTGTTAATCATCTTCTGTTGGGTAGATGGAGTTAAAACTATTGAAGACAGTACTTTTGCTGGACTGGTAAAATTCCAGCTTTAAATTACTTGTTATTTCTTATTCAAAAGGGCTTTTTATAGTGCATTCCAGAAACTTCACCTTGTGGTCTCTGGAACCCTGTGAGAAGAAGCTATGAAGGACAGATTCCTATATATTTTACAGCAGCCAGCTCTTGGGAAACAGAAATCTGCCCTTCCTTTAGGAAATACTTAAGAGATGCAGAAACTGGTGGAAGGGGAGTGGCTGAAAAACTTAATTATCATACACAGTCCTGTGTTCTGTCCTTCATTCTGCAATTCTCTCTGGTTAGATTTTTGCTCTAAGTTAGTTAACTCAAGTGATCTAGTAGGGCACAAAATCATGATAAAATTATGATTACTGTGTAGTATTTCTTCTATTATTCACAGCTCAAAAAGAAATCTCAGTATTAACAAAACATTTTCTTTTGTGTCTTCTGACATTTTCACGTCTGGCTTCAAACTTCAAACAAATTGTTCTCTTGAACAGGAGCAATTCAATTATCCTCTCAACAATGTCCACTTGCTGGGGTACAGTCTAGGTGCTCATGCTGCTGGGATTGCTGGGAGCTTGACCAAGAAGAAGGTGAACAGAATTACTGGTAAGAAAACCTGTGACTCGAGAGTAGAGAGCCCTGTCTCTTCCATACTGAAACATGTTTCTCTGAAAAATCACCAGAATAACTGTTGCTTGTTGACAGTACTTTGGTTCTGTGTTCATGCTTTAATTGAAACTGCAGGGGCAGTATTTCTGTAGTAGAACTGTAAAAGGTTTGGAAAAGAACAACCAAGGTGGTGAGTGAGAAGCCCTGATTTGCTTCTTAACGAGAAATGAGCGAGTAGGCCATGATAAGAGACTGTCTGGGGGGAATGTGGTTGGGTGAGACTGGCCAAATCCACGGCTTGGAGAGGTCACAGTATCCCTTGCAGCATGAGAACTTCAGCTGGTTGTCTTCATCCAGGCAGTCATTCAAAAAGAACAGGATCTAAATCCTCCTGCAGTGGATAATAGGACCTGCAGAACTCTTTGTCATGGAATACTGCACGTGCAAGAAGTTTATAACAGGCTCAAAGGGAGACTGGACAGATAATCAGAAGGGGTCCACTGTGGGTTACTAAAAAAATGAATCATAACAGGCTCAAAAAATATTCTAGGATGAAAATAATACTGAGATTTCTGGGAAGGAGAACAAAGCATAGATATGCCTGCCCTATTGCTATGTGTCCTTAGGTGGCTGTTTAAGGTGATTTTTGGAAACTGAGAAGTGTGCTAGATGAGGTGGAGTGCATGGCCACTCTGCATCTGGTTTGCAGCCCAGGACCAGGAGAGCTGATTTTAGTGACAAAGGAAATGCCAGCATCAGCAAATGAGGCTAAGAAAATTACTCATCTGTGGTGTCTTTGTTGCTGAGAGAACTTGGGAGCAGCATTCGAAAGGGAGCCCAGCTCCTGGCACCTTTTACTCTTTCACCTGAGCCTGGCTGTGATCCCAGATCCACAGACATGCTGAGAGGTGGGCGAGGCAGCAGTTGCATCTGGAAAGGTTGAGTCCTGAGGAGGTGGCAGATTAAAGTCAGGAGGCCAAAGGACTAGTCCCTCTATCCTTCCTTTCTCTCAGCTGCAGGTTTATTGCTTTCACTGAGACTGTCAAATCACTGAAATACCAGTAGCCCTCTGTTATGCTTCCATGGTTGCCCTTGGTGCCCAGGATGAGCCCTTTCCCTGGGAAAACAAAACCTTTGAGTAAAGGGAGCAGTGTTATGTGGTCCCTGAAGTCCTCACAGCAGCGGGGAGGCAGCTCAGACTGGGTGAAGCTAACCATGGTTGAACAAACCAGATGCCTGTCCCCAGCTGAGGGCTACAGAAAAGACACATCCCCTTCAGCTCTGCTTGCAGCCATCTCTCAGGTAGTTGTCTGAATTCAAAAGATAGTACTTGTTCACGGGCAGAATAGTTCCATGTGTTTTTGATATCAGTGTTGCTGCAGTTTGACATTTTACCAAAATAATCCCCTTCCCCTGAGGCATGTAGACAGTGAAGCTCTCGTTTGTTTCCTGGTTGTTCCCCTACCAGGGAGTTACTGGCAAGACATTTTTCCATACTTCAGATGCTTCAGATACAAACTGTACAATTCTTGGCAAGACGATGTTGAAAACACATTTATGAGCTTGTTTCTTCCATCCACTGGAAGTGCTACAGCTCTGAGGAAGTTATCAGGGCTTCCTTACATATGTCTGCATTCACTTTTTTTTTTTTTTTTTTTTTTAGACAGTGACAGCATTTCAAGGTTGTGTGTGTTTGATTCTCCTATACACATGAATGCTACTTAAGTGATCCCACCCCCTGCAATGTCTGCCGAAAAAGCAATGCCACATGCGATATTCTGGCCCAGTGTGGTAGCTGAGTTTGGCGTTTGTTATCAATGTCAGTGTCTCTGACAGACAGTCTTTCTTTGTGGTTTGTTCCATAAAGGGCTGGACCCAGCTGGCCCCACCTTTGAGTATGCTGATGCCCCTACCCGCCTCTCCCCGGATGATGCTGATTTTGTGGATGTCCTGCACACCTACACTCGAGGCTCTCCTGACCGCAGCATTGGGATCCAGAAGCCTGTTGGACACATTGATATTTACCCCAACGGTGGGGGTTTCCAGCCAGGCTGCAACTTGGGAGAAGCACTCCGTCTGATTGCCGAGAAAGGCTTTGGAGGTGAGGTTGCTCTGAAACAAACGGTGTTTCAGAGGGGGATCTTCAATAGCTTCGTAGGTTTCTTGCAAGCCAGGATCTCTGAGAGGCACAGGAATGTGTTCTTGAAAGAAGTGCTTTTAAAAGTCATCCTGTAAAGCCCAGTTCTGGCATAGTGGATCGTGCCTGTTGACAGGGTTGCTTAGGGATTCATATCTATATGCGTGTGCGTATGCACATTACACTTTTTCATTCTTTCAAGATGTGGACCAGCTGGTGAAATGCTCCCACGAACGATCCATTCACCTCTTCATTGACTCCCTCCTCTACGAAGAAAAGCCCAGCATGGCCTATCGCTGCAACACAAAGGAGGCCTTTGAGAAGGGTCTCTGCCTGAGCTGCCGCAAGAACCGCTGCAACAATTTGGGTTACAAGGTCAACAGAGTGAGAACAAAGAGAAACACTAAAATGTACTTGAAGACCCGTGCTCAGATGCCCTATAAAGGTAGGTCCTGCCTGCCTACTGGTGAGCAAGACTGGTACTTGTGCTGATCTGTGTGTCATGGTGTGCATGTGCTGCGGATGATGATGTTGCTGCTTTGATGCCTGTGGCGAGCAGGAGTGAAGCTTGCCTCTTGCTTGCCGTTGAGTGCAAGCTAAACTACAGTCTCAGAGAAATCAGTGCCATCTTACTCAAGGTGCGGGGGTAGGGTATGAAAAGAAAGGTAATTTGTAACAAGTTTCTAGGGAGAAAAATTAGAAAGACTTGCTCTGGGTCCCAATCAACTTGGAACAACCGAGTCTTCTAAATTTTTCAGTATTTTTCAACCAAATGAATTTTTTCTATTACTGGGGAAATAATCAGCAGAGCTTAGTCTGATAAGCAACTTATTTAAAGATATGCACCCATCCAACTTGTACCTTTTGTAGTGCCCTTGCTAGAGGAGTACTAGCCCTCATTGAAATATCACAGCACTTCTTGTTTCCAGTTGCCACAATGACAAGTCTGAGAAGGACACTGCCAGAAAGAAGAGGAAGGCTTTCAGCTGTGAAAGTAGCTTATGAGTTGGATTTTACTACTTTTTTTTTTCCTTTCCCTAGCTTTGCCTGTACCCCATGGTATGTTTGTTGTGTGCACTGTGTGATGGACCAGCAATCAGATCAGGGCACATCCCTGCAGTGTTAGAACAACCACAAGAGTGGTTGGTGTTCTGTTGGCATTTGGTTCTTAATATGTAGTGTCAGTGGGTTGATTTTTTTATTTTTTTTTTTAAACCAAGGTATAAGGAGGGCACAACTCACTTCAAGTCAAGGATAGCAATTCTTAAACATTCAATAACAGGTTTCAAGGTGATACTGCAGACTCTGGGGTTGTTAGAGTGGCAGGCTGAATGCAGAGTTTAGTTGCAAGAACCTCAAAGGTGTTTTTTTTTTTGGTAGTGATTGCCTTGCATACTAATATTTACCTCCTCTCAAAAATAATTTCTTGGATACCTACAGGGAACTAAGCTCCTCATTTTAGTGAAGTTGGCATGTTCCAGCCTAGGATTTTCAGGTGGGGGGTTGGGTGGTTTTGTTACCAGCAGTCTCTTTGGAGTTTTCCTAATGGCATTTTCTTTTGCACTCTTCCAGTCTTTCACTACCAAGTCAAGATCCATTTCTTTGGAAAGACTAATATGACTAAGACAAATCAGCCATTCCTGATCTCCCTCTACGGCACTCTAGATGAGAGTGAGAAAATTTCTTTCACACTGTGAGTAGCTACAGAAACAATTACAATGTAGTGTTCAGTTTACATAAATTTGTTAAAGCCCCAGATGAAAGTCTGTTTCTAGCTCCAGCTACAGAAATCTTACAAGGTCCCAGAATTTGCTCTTGTCCTTGGCTGAGGGTATGCATCCACTTCTGAAGCCAAATGAGCTGAGCTCTACAGGAGCTCTTCTTGATAAGACATCTGAAACATGGAAATGTGAAGTCTGACCTGTGAGTCAGCATGATAAGAGTTTTTCCTGTGCTTTATTTTATTTCCAGTATCTTTATGCCATGTTCCAACTGTGTTAAGCCTTCTTAAAAGGTTTCTTAAAACCTGGAGTTAACTGTCTGATGGGTCTGAAGGCCTCGGTGCAAAAGCTGAGGGAGGCATGGGATTTTGCTTTCCCAGCTCTGCAAACAAGCAGAAATTTATGCATACATCCTTGCACATGGGCTGGCAGGGAATGGAGCTGGAAAGCACCAAAGTCTGTTTTCTGCTCTGAGGAATTCAGTAATTGGTGGTGCTTGTCTGGCTTCTGAGAGCCACCAATTCAGGAGAAGACACCCATTGCCTGACAGACCGTCCCAGGATTTCAGCAGCCTTGCTGCAGAAAGCTTTTCCTTTTGCATCTACAAAAGCTTAAAAAAAGCTACAAAATTAAACCATTTTGTCCTTATTCCACCCATCAGAGCTATGAAGAAGGTTGCTTCCTTCTTCTCTGGAGTATAAAAAGTTGTGGTTCTTTCTCTCCTTAATTTTCTTTATCTGTCCAACAGTTTCAGAGAGGTTTCTTTGCTTTTCTTTTCCTTATTCTACTCGCAGGCCTGAAGTCTCCTCAAACAAGACCTTCTCCTTCCTGATTTACACAGAAGTGGACATTGGGGACCTGCTTATGCTGAAGCTGCAGTGGGAGAAAGACACTTTCTTCAGCTGGACTGACTGGTGGACTCCTTTTACCTTTGACATCCAGAGAGTCAGAGTGAAGTCAGGAGAAACTCAGAAAAAGTAACTTGTTTTGATTGTTAAAAGCTTTGACAGTGTTTCCTGATTTCTAATATCTCACAGGGTGGGACAAACATTTGAGTCAATTAACAGATGGGTGCAGCACTGATAGTCAGGGCTCCAGTGGCATCAAACCACTTAGGTCAGCCAGGCTCAGTTGTTTGGTTCTGCTGGGATCTGCAATTTGTAGTCTTACTCACACAGAATTAATTTGCATATCACTGTCTCACCTGTCCCAGGTTAGCTGTGATAATGCAGGAGAGTATCTCCATGAACCAGCATCAGTGGTTGTTTGCAGTTTCCTCCTCCGTTTTCACACTGGGTATTTGTGTGGGTTTTCTTGCAAAGAGGATGCTTAGAAAGGAGATTTTTAGAAGCCCTTCCAAAAGTGTGTTTGCAGAAGAAATTTATTGCTTGGTTAAGCTGGATTTTCTTAGGAGTTGAATACCTGGATGGGGGAAGAAAACTGAAAAGAAACCATGGCTGTTGCAGGGCGTTGCTAATGCGTGAATGCTGAAACATCAAAGTTTGAACAGAGCTGCTTTGACATGAATCTTTTGAAATACCCACTCACTAGACATGAGATCTATTTGCAGAACATGGACCCAGAACAGAGTATGTGTGTCCCATGTGCAGTATAGTAAATAATAAGTTCTCTCTTTGAATAAACAAGGCAGTCACTTGATCAAAGAAAGGTTATCAGAGCTGAACAAATAGAGGGGTGGAGAAAGTACTGATAAATAGAAAAGCAACTGCTCAGGTTTGCTGGAATTGACAACCTACTTCGTTTGCAAACATTTGAGGGAGTAAGGCTTTCTTCCAAGTTCATTCACCTGACAAAAAACTCGCAGAAGGACTGATCAAAATAAGATTCAAGAGACTTTGGGATAGACCTTCTGCTGCTTTTTTAGCTGCAAGAATATTTTATGCAAAAGATCATAGTGAAAGTTATGGCTACACTTTGATGTCTATGCATAAACTGTTCACCTATTTTTATTGCACAGTGTTTCTTTTGTCACAGAATTCTCACACACTTGCAAAGTAGTAGTGCCTCACATGACAAAGTATAAAAACTGCTTCTAAGCAGTAGTCCTGTTTCTAAGGTTAAAAAGGCATGTCTGGCTCAAACATGTGATTTTTTTTTTTTTTTCTTTTCCCCTCCAATATTTATTCCAGAGTGGTGTTCTGTTCTCGAGATGGCACCTCACGTCTCGGTAAGGGAGAAGAGGCAGCAATATTCGTGAAGTGCTCAGAGCAGCCTGCCAACAGGAAGAGAGGAGGGTATGAATGATCACTATTATTTTTGGATTGTTGGGAACATGTGTGGTAAAGAGACTTCCTCACTGGTTAACTTTTGCACTAGTCCTCAAGGCTTCAGAATCATCATGACTCAGACTAACCTGAGGTTTGATTATGGCAGCTTTAGCAGCTAAAAAACTATTAATTTGTTTCTCTGCTAACCATCTCCTTGTGTGGTTGTTGGCCTGCCTGAAAAGAAAGTACACTGCTTCTGAGATTCACACAGTGGCCACATATGGGTGTCTATTAGAGAGGGTTTACAGGCAAGGCACTAGCACAAAGAGGAAAGCATGCCTCGATCTGCAGATGCCCTACACTTACCCTTAATGTTGAACATTGAAATGTCCATACTGGGTCAGTTCAGAGCTCTTCCTCCTCACTGGCCAGCAATAGATTTGGTAGAGTAATGGAGCAGCCATATGCAGGTGCTCTTCTTGGCACACTGCTTTCTGCTGGCAACCACCATGTGAGTGACTTCCTGAGATTTGCATCTCTGATTTGGATCAGAGACTGTGTTTAATAGTCCTCGGTGCACTTTAATATTTTTATCAACAATTTTTCTGACCCAGAGTAAACTTTCAAATGTGGGGCCAGTTTTCTTTGGACTTTATCCACTAAAGTTTGAGATAGAGTAGTGGTTGTATTTATTTTAGTTCAATTGCTGTGTATGAAAGGTCTCATGGGGACACTTCTAGACTAAGATCCAGCTCTGCATAAAAATGCACACGTGCTGGCCTTCACTCCAGGGCAACAACCTCTGGAGGCCTTGAGAGCTTTGTGTATCTGATGTGCAAAATCAAGCAGAGGCCATGAGAAGCCCAAACACATAATTTATTTTCCTGATGAGTAGCATTTTTTTTTAGCCTTTATTCTCAAAAATAAGACTAAAAGGAACAAGGTTCTTACGTCTTCCTCATTACCTTTATATTTTTTTCCTCACAGTGCCAAGAAAGCCTCTAAAGAAAATTCTGCTCAAGAATCTGCCTAAGTGACAAGAATAAAGATTTTTCCACACTGGGGAGGAGGAGAGTCTGTTCATCCCTGTGGACTGGATGTTCAGTACCAAATATATAGAAATATTTATCCGCTGCTGGCTTTTTGCCTGCTATTCCTAGCTATCTTAAGAGACTTCTTGTAAGAAAGTCTCAGCATATGAAGTTACTAACCCTAAAGATACATTATCCAAATAGTTAAAAACAAGAAGAAACCTGCAAAACAACTTACCAAAGTCTTGAGTGCTGAAAAGGAATAGTGATTTTGCTTAATAATGGTGCCTTGTGACAGGGTTTCTTGACATCAGATTCTCTACAGCAATTTTCTAGTATTTATTGAAAAAAAAAAAAAGCCCTGTACCTGTGGTGGTTGGTTTAATTTTTTTTGTTTGGTGGTTTTTTAGTGTTTTGGTCTGTTGGTTTGTTTTTTTTTTTTTGTTGTTGCTCTTTTCAGGAGTCTTCTGAAACTGGACAGAATTTTTTCTGCTTTGGCTAACTTAGTTTTCAGGCAGTTCAGTGGTGAGAATTCATTATTTTCAAATGTGTTTTTAGCAAATAAGTAGGTTTCTCATGTGAAAAAAAAAAAACCCAAAACCAACTCCTTTGCTCTGTGTGTTACTAGAAGGTGTGAGGGCCTGACTTAATATGGGGATGAATTTTTTTAGTTTGTGGTTGTGAATGTATTTTTACTGGGGGTAGATGCCAGTGCAGCCTAGCAATAGGTATGATGTGTTAAGCTTTTTACTTCTATGCAGCTTACCCTGGAATAAATAACAGTGGTGGGAGAAGGTAGCAATACACCAAGTGTCCTATGCAGACACTGAACATTTTATCTGTGCTTTCATTTTTTTTTTTTTTTCCCCCTTTGGAAAATTAAACCATTTTAGCCTCCAACACTGTGAATAAGGCACTGCAGAGGAACTGAGCTACCAGAAAAAACACAGGAAGCAGATCTATTTCCCCCGCCCCCTCCACCCACCTCACTTGCTTGCATTCCGTGTGCCAGAACTGGGACAGTTTCCCTGCTCTTTGGCACTCAGCATCACTCATGCAGCTGAGTGGCTGCTGAGTGCAGTTTCCAGTGCAGGTGAATCTCCACTCAACACGTTACAAACGTGCCCACACTTCCCTGTGCTGGAACTGGGACTGCCAGTGGCCCACCCTGGTTTGTTTCTTGGCTCTGATGTAGTGGAAGGAGCTGCTTGGTTTTTCTGATGGGCGGTGGAATTCGGCAAGGAGCGGGAGCGCTGTGGCAGTTAAGAGGAGCCTGATTGTGTTCTGCACAAAAATGGGTGCTCCAAAAAACACAGGAATTAGACACGCTGCAAGTTGGCAAAAATAGGTGTTTTGAAGGCATTCTGCTTCCTCATTTTTAAGTAACGTGTAATTTTTCTAGTGCGCTGAAAGGCGCATTAGCCCTCTTTTAGCTTTCTAGAAGATAAAATCGTGGGGAGGTAGAAGGGCTTGAAGGTAGGCACTTGAAGAAATGTAATGTGAGCTGTCGATGCTGGGTATTGTGGTCCTTTCCTGCACGTGGAAGACATCATGGAGACGGTGATTTCTCCAACATCATCCCATCCTGAAAGCAAAACAAAGATGTATGTGTTTATGTGCAAAGTTTGTTACTTTTTTCCAGCTGTAGCTGCTAGTATATTTGGGGATAAAAGTCTTTAAGAGTGCAATATGTTGCAATATTAATAGCCCTGAAATTGCTCACATTTGATTTCCTAACCCTTAAACTACAACAGAGATGTGATGAGTCACTGAGGGTGGGGTTGAGTATTGAGCTACTGCATCTGAGACCTCTAAAAATAAATATAATGATTTATTCCCTATAGATTCCACATTTTGTTGCAATTGTCTCTTAAGAGTTAAATTCTTTGAGAAAAAGTGTCTGAACAGCTGTGCTCTTAATACAGGATTAAATACAAACACATTTAGAACTTGGATAAAAAACAGTGAAGGTTCTTTCATGAGAACATGATTTAGCCTTGGATGTTATTTATTAGCTGTAAATAAGATATTTATGAGTGTAAAGGTAGTTTGTATATATTGCTAAAAGTTGCTGACAGTCTCTGCATTAATACAATTGTGTAGTATTAATCCTGTATATAGCTTTCAGAGATTTTTATCAACCAGCCACTTACACTGCATTATTTCCTATGTGGTTAATACGTTTTTTATTTTAAGAAAGCTCCTCAGTTTTGTATGGAATGGAAACCTATGGTTTTAATAAAATTCTCAAACTGATGCTGAAGTCACTACTTTCGTTTTGGTTAAACAATCTGCTATCTGCTGAACAGCTTTATGTGAAGGCCAGAGCCTATCCTTGGATTCTGGGGCTGAAGACATGGGATGAGACTCTTTTTTTTTAAAAAAAAAAAAAAAAAGAGGGAATGTAGGATTTATGAGAGTCCTCTGGCTATTTTGTTTTGGGAAATGCAAAAAACCATCTTATAAGACATCAAGGAGTCACTATGTGAAAGCAAATATCCCTCATCAAAAGAGAAGTAGCTTGTTACTTGCAAGTTGTGGTTTTCCAGTTTCAGGACCCTTTAAGCACTATCCTTGTTTTGAAATGTTGATTTCCTCTGATTTTTTTGTTTTTGTTTTTTCTTTTTTAATTCAGCAAATGTTGGAATCATGCTTCTGCTTCACCTTTTGCCAAAATGCAGACATTCTGACCCTGTGGGTACAGGGGGCAAGCACCAGTCCCTAATCACCACTACTGCTTAAGGAAGTGATTAAAAATCACTTTCACCCATGTGTTTTGAGTGCAGCTAAGCTCCAGCTTGGTTGTCACCAGAACAGTTTCCTCTGTCCTGCACAGCAAGGCTCTACCAAGGCAACAGAAGGGCATTGCTGGAATTAAGGAGAAGTATAGTGACATGCACATTTAAGATCATGTTAGGAGTAATCAGAACATCTCCAAGTTGACTTGGGAACCTCTGCTTCCAGCACTTGGTCAAAGATGACTGCTCTTTGACAAGAGCAGAACTTAATTCCCTGTGGAAGCAGAGGGAAGCTATGCCTTGGAAAATGGATGGAGAGATATGAAGGGAAGAGGGAGGGTGGGGAGTTCCCTGAGGGAATCAGTGGAAGAGTCTGCAAAGTGGAATGCATGGAAATGCTGGCAATGGGTGTTCTAAGGACACTGCTCTTTCCCCTGTGTCAGTGGGTTGTGGGACTAGAAGGACTCCTACAGTTGTGCCAGACAAGGCCTGTGATCACAGCTAAAAACACCATGGTATCACTACCCTTTTAATGTCACAGCAGCCTCAGTATAATAAACATGCTATTAGGTAAATCAGAGAGTAGTTTTTGTTGAATGTACAACAATCCAGGTCTCCCCTCTGAGCCTTCAGAACCATCCCTGGCCCTGTTACTCTTTCCATCTTACTCTGCAATGCCCAGCACTGGAAAAGGTGACCCTTGCTCACCCTGCCAGCTGTCTCTGGAGTGGTCTGGCCAGCATAGACTGTCCAATGGCTACCTAGTTGTTTGGAGAGGTAGAGAGAGACGTTCTTGGCTGGAAGAAAAGGGTGGGAAAAAAAAAAAGGATTTTAGCAGATGTACCTGTAAGGCAGGAAATCCTAACTGAAGTTCCTACTGCTTAGATTTTATTCTACATATTTAATTCTGAGACATTTTTTGAACCAGTAGTGACTTTACTCTCTATAGGTGTGTCCATACTTTCTCCATTCAGACATAGTTGTATGCCTGCTCTTTTGTGTGCCATGAGCAAAATGTCAGAAGCTTGCTGGTTAAGATGAGCAAAGCAATGTAAATTTGTTGTTTCTAAAGGTGTGTTCAAAAACAGATATTGAAAAATAATCAGTAGGAGGGAAGTATTAAAGTAGTTGTAGTATTTTGCTTTTTGTTTAGAGCTGTCAGTTCAGGGATCTCTATATTCTGGCTGTCAATACAAACCTAGCAATATTAAAATCTTTAGGTCCAGAGGAACCAATTCAAATGCCATCAAGTTGCAGTCATTCAGGAAAGAAATTTCTATCTGCAGTTGCTGCATATTTTCAGAAAAGTCATCTAGTCAAATGTCTTTTTGTAGCAGGTCTGGAAGGTCACTGGTTTATACATAAACAAATGAAGAACGGGATTAGCATTCTCCAGTGACTGAGGGAGAACAAGGAAATGAGAAGAGGAAGGGAAGGGAACCGTTTGGCAGAACATCCCATATAGAGCTTGTCTCAACAATGCTCTTATATCCGTGTGTGGTGCTATCTCTGCTCAGCAACACTTGTGATGCTTCCCTAAATCAGTTCAAATTAACTCAGCCAGAACAATGCACCCTCATCAGAAATGCAGATGTGAAGAGGGGACCGTTCTGGGTATAGCAGGTGTCAGTGTGGGGGTGCAGTGTGTGTTCAGTGATGTAATCTCCCAGCCATTCAGGTCAGATAAACACCGTGTTCTTCATTGTAGGCCCTTCCTGTGGGAAGTCACCCGATATCTTTAGTCTCTTTATTCTTGCCAATGGCTCTAGAGAGTGTCTCTTACTGCTTGTCACCCCACCGTGTCGAGCCATTCAGTGAATTGTCTGTCCTCTAGAGAGCCAGGAAGTGAGGACACTTCTTGTGTTGTTCCACCCACCAAAGGCTTCTTTACCCACAATTACTTGTACACCTGGAATCTTCTAAGCGATAAAACGCAGGCATTCCAAGATAAGGAAATTAGGAGCAGCAGAAAGAGATTCCCGGGCTAGAACAGGCTGAAAAAATATCTAAGGATATCTACACTTTTTCAAAAGAAGCATTGAAAGAATAGAACTTCAAAAGTTTTCCTTGCTATGTCCTCAGACTTGCTCTCTTCCTGTGGCGTGCTGCATTCAGGAGCTTTCGGGATTTGCTCCTGCAAAAGTTTGAGAAATTGCTGCTGCACAAGTCCCCCTTAACCCTTGGGATTAGAAACCTTTCTAATCCCCCTTAACCCTTGGGATTAGAAACCAGGGTGACTCTGGATTTAAGGAGAGGGCTACCAGTCTCGTTCTCCTGGTGAAAGAGCCAAACCTGCCTTCAGTGTGAGGCCTAATCAAAACTCCACTGAGGCTGGGAAAAGTATTTTTGTTGACAACGTGGGACTTTTGAGTGCTTTCCTAACACCTGGCACGATATCCTAGTTTTAAAATGAAAGCACAGCTGGGACTTTCTCATTTTTGGTACTCTCATGGATTGTTACCAAACTGAGAGCATGCAATGTCAGGTCATGATCTGCTCAGGCACTAGGTTACATATCAGCTCTGGATGACTTCTCACAAGTATTCCCAGCATCTCTTGGACAGCATAAACTTGATCATAGGATGTCAGAACAAACAGCATAGGTGCAGTGATGAAAACAGCACCCAATTAAAATTAAAACAAACAAGCAGAAGTGTTTTAGAGGAGACAAGTGGGGGGTCTTTGGCGTTGCAGCAGGTTGTACAGCACTGTGATGTAATTTAGTGAAAACAGCCACACCAAACATTGCACAGCAGAGCTATTAGGCATTCCCTTGATTTTAAATACACAGTCTCTTGACATCAAGAAAATGGAAGTGTGCACCAGAAGCTAGGTATGTGCTTAAGTGCTCTACCCTGTATTGGCATCTTAAAAATATTTAGCCACAAAAAAACCCCCAATCCTAAAGAAAAGTGTGTAAGGACCCATTATAGAAAGATCACTCAGATTACAGAATGATGAGCAAGATAAAAATGAAGGTTAAAAAGAAGAAGCACATATTCAGAAAGAGGAATAAATTAAGAGGAAGAGGAAAAGCAAGGAAGAAGAGCTCTGCCTTAGCAAATTATTCCACCCATAACACCCACCCACATATTCTTGAATGTAATGGAGCTATTATTTATATATGACTAATTTTCCCTATTTTTAATGTATTTATAACCCAGACACAAAATTAAGCCAAATTTTGCTGTTTATCTTGGCAAAATTTTGCCCTTTGTTAGCCAAGTTTTCCAGTACAAGGGTAAAAAGTAGATCTGAATCTCTCTGATATTATTTCCCAGGCCTTTCACAGGAAATTCAGATCAGGCTCAATGCAACAGAAAGACTCCTTCTAAAATCAGTCTTCTCTTAATGTCCTGAGCACAGAGCATTGATGGAGTAAGCAAATGCTTACACAATGGCTGATTCAAAATATGAAAAATGCTTGCTTTTCTTTTTTCACTTTTTAATTTATAGATCCGTGTTCATGTGCCTTCCTGTACTTCTTTGTTCTTCTTTTAACATCAGTGAATTTGAAGACCCTAGGGAGAAATCAGGGAAATGCTAGGGAACATTCTTTTGACAGTAATTTTACCCCCTAACTTAAAGGAAAACTGAAAACAATTGCATGCTTGTGGCTGGATGTTTTTTAATGAAAGCCTAAAGTACCTGGTCACGTTCAAAATTGGGTGTCACTTCCACTCCCCGCCCCCCTCCCCTCCCTCCGCATTTGAAAGCATCACTTTCCATTTGCATGGGAGGCATCAGGAGAGGGAAAGAGGGCCAATCTTCTGTACAAGCCTTATTTAGGGCCTTTTGTCAGTGCTTTAGTAACTCTCTCTGAGATATTCGAGTTACTCCAGGGTACCTCTTTGGGGTGACAAGTCCCTGACCATCACTGTTTTTGGCCATGAGGACAGAACCCCTATGATGCCACCCTGCTGGGTAGGAGTCCCACTGCCTTCAAGACTTCCTTGGGCATCTTAGGGGTAGGGATAAGTGCAATTACATGGGAGCATTTTTTTCCAGACAAAGTGTAACTGAATTGGCGAAGAGCTCTGACAAGTAACTTTTAAATAACCAGAGAGGAGAACTTGTGTTTTCTTGCCAAGCTTAGACCAGATGCTTGGACATCTTTGTGTAAGTATGACTAAGTCTCTATGACCTTCTCTCCAAACTTATCCTTGCTTGCTGCTGAATCCTGTTTTCCATTTTTTTTTTCCCCTTTCATTTCTCTTTTGATAAAGTTTGCAGAATCTGGCATCCTTCCTCCTGCCAACGCCCCTGTACTCCCTGTCCCATGACCTCATAGGAGCCTGATGAATTTTTCTGTTAACCTTGCAAGACTGTCCTCCCTCCAGCTAGATAAGAGATCAGCCTGCACCAACTACTTCTCTAAAGATTTCACAATATTTTTTTGCTTTTCTTGTTATGTTCCGTTTCACCCCAGTATGTGGTCTAGAAGCTTCCACAGGCGGGGAGAAAAAGGCACCATATTGAGATAACAAAATAGGTGTTTCAAATTCCTCTGTAAGTTGATTAGAATAAAAGGACTTAGCTGTGAAACCGTCTTCCGTCAATTGCAGCATATGTTCATTTAAAGAAATAGCGGAAATCTCATATTTGAACTTTCCTCGGTGACCCTCGATGACATCTTGAGGACCCTGGATCCATATCTGGTGGAAAATATTGTCTTCATTCCATGTCCTGTTTTCTACAGTGTTCACTGCTGATGTACAGACAATGTTGTTAAGCAGGAACATGTTTCTCTCTACAAGGTTTTGCTTGTGTGTTGCTGGGAAGATTCACTTTTACATGCTTTCCTAGCTAAAACCCCACCCAAATATATGTTTTATCTTCTTGTGTTTGAGTCCTATATTTGGTGTTTCTAGAGGTGAGACAAAAAACATTAAATCCTTGAAGAGAAACACTTTCATCACTGAATTAAGTGGCATATTCTATATTGAAGTGAAGGAAAGGCTGTCCACAGAATAAACATTGCATTAAGTTCAGGTCACCTGCCACTGTACCAGGCAGGACCTTTGTAAATTGCATAAACTAATGGTGAGTGGAGGGGAAATAAATTCAGCTGTGTGTGAAAGAAATGCTTGAAGATTTAGAATAGGGATTTGAAAACTATATTAAAAACAGTTTGACTGAAGAAGAAGAGAATTATTTGTGTACTCCCTTTGTCCTTCAAGCTTGGACAGTGCTGCATTTGAGCCTAATAAAACTCCAGTAATATTTTTCCTGAACCTTTTTTTCCTAGAATGCAAATCCTCTCTACACCGATACATTTTAACTTTGAAATAATCAATACAACCAAGAACCATCACAGTAAGGCAGAGACAGTGAAGACCCCCTACTCCCATCTCTTGATGAGTGTATGTCACAGAATCACTGAATTTTCAGGGTTGGAAGGGACCTCTGGAGATCATCCAGTCTGAACCCCCTGCCAAGGCAGGGTGTCCTGGAGCAGGTTGCACAGGAACTGGCCCAGGTGGGCTTTGAATGTCTCCAGAGAGGGAGACTCCATGACTTCCTTAGGCAGCTGTTCCAGTACTCTGCCACCCTTAATGTGAAGAAGCTCTTCCTCATGGAACTTCTTGTGTTTTAGTTTATGGCCATTGCTCCTTGTCCTGTCACTAGGCACCTCTGAAAACAGCCTGTCAAGCTCCTTTTGGTACCTGCCTTTGAGATATTTATATGTACTGATGAGATCCCCTCTCACTCTTCTCTTCTCTAGACCATATAGGCCCAGCTACCACAGTCTCTCCTCATAAGAGAGATGCCCCAGACCCCAAATCATCTTTGTGACTTCCACTGGAACTTCTCCAGTAGCTCCTTGTCTTTCTCATACTGAGGAGCCCAGCACTGGGCACAGCACTCCAGGTGTGGCCTCACCAGGGCTGAATAGAGGGGGAGGATCCCTTGACCTCCCTTGACCTGCTGGCCACCCTCTTCCCAGTGCACTCCAGGATCCCACTGGCCCTCCTGGCTGCAAGGTCACACTGCCAGCTCATGGTCACCTTGCCATCCACCAAGACTCCCAGGTCCTTCTCTGTACAGCTGCTTTCCAGCAGCTCAGCCCCTACCCTGTACCAGTAATTGGAGTAATTTCTCTCCAGGTGTAGAACCCTACACTCAGCCTTGTTGAAGCCCATAAGGTTTCTCTCCGTTCAAATCAGGGTCCCACTGAATGGCAACAAAGCCTTCAGGTGTATCAGCCATTCCCCCCCAGTTTGATATCAAACTTGCTGAGGGTACATTATATATCCTTTCATCCAAGTTCTGGTTAAGCAAGCTGAATAAGGATGATCTTCATTTCTTTTACATGCTTGGTGCTGACCTCCAAATTACCTGTTCTGTCACCTTTCCTGGGATTGAGGTGAAACTGACTGGACTTTCTTGAGCCCTCCTTCTTGCCCTTTTTGAACATTTTGAACTTCTGCTTTTCTCCAGTCATTGGACACTTCTCCTGTTCTCCATGAGTTTTCAAAGATGATGAAGATTGGCTTAGCAACAACATCTGCCATGTGGGATGCAGTTCCTACAGCACCCACAGGTACATCCCATCATGACTCATGGATTTTTGCTCTTAAGTCAGTCTAGTCAATCTTTAACCCAACCGTCTCTGACCAAGAGGAAGTCCTCCTTTCTCTAGCCTTCCTCTCTTACCTCCAAGGTTTGGGATTCCTGAGGGCTGTCCTCAGCAGTAAAGATTGAGGCAAAAATGGCATTCAGTAACTCTGCCTTCTCTGTGTCTTCTTTCACCAGGACAGACATCTGATTCAGCAGGGACCCCAGAAGAGGCTCCACATTTTCCCTAATCTTCCTTTTGCTGCTGATGTACTTGTAGAAGCCCTTCTTGTTGTACTTCATATCCTTTGCTGGACTCAATTTCAAGTGGACCTCTGCCTTCCTCTGTGCATCCCTGAATACTCTATGTTCCTATAGTTCTTCCATGTGGCCTGTCCCAATTTCTGTATCCCAGAAGTTTCCTTCTTCCATTTGAGATGTCCTGGAAGCTCCCTACTTGTAAGTGTAGGTTTTCTCCCCCTGTTGCTTGATTTCTTGCTCATGGGGACACACTGATCTTGAGCTTGGAGGAAGTGATCCTTGTATATTAACCAGCTGTCTTGGAGCCCCTTCTCTCCTAGAACCTTAACCTATGGGATTCTTCCAAATAGGTCTTTGAAGAGGTCAAAGTTAGCTCTCCAGAAGTTTAGGGGTTTAATCCTGCTTTGCTGCTTTGCTTCCTCACTGCAGGATCCTGAGTTCCACCATGTCGTGGTCACTGCACCCAAGACTGCCAGGCATCTCCACATCTTCAACCAGTCATGAGCAAGTGAAACATCTTGACATGGAAACATCTAAATCACTGTTGTAACCCTCAACGTGGAGATTAAATGTGCTGCTGCTTTGGGGAAAACACTGTACAGCTCTCTGCCTTAAGGCACAGCTCTCTGCCTTAAGGAAAGACATCTTCGGTGTGACAGTACCTGTGTCAGAAAACAGCTAGTGAATGCAAAGCTTAAAAAAGAATAGCTTGGATCCAGGACCAAGAGCAAACCACATCTTATTCTTAGGGGTTGACATGGGAGAACACATCACAAGGCAGCTTCTGTGACCAATATTTCTGTTGTATTTACCTGAGCACTTTCATTGATTTTGTAGCTTTGATTCCATGCATCTTCTCCTGTAAGAGAAAACCTGTCAGTACTGCTGTCACCATGCACAGATGCATGAAGTGTTGTAAAGAAGAGTAGCCAGGCAGATAGCCCTTTAGTACAAGCAGTCTGACAAGAAGGATGTCTGCATTCCTCCTACCTCTGCTGAATTAACAACAGAGTACGAACCTGAGAATAACTTTTCCAGAAAGAAAAGAAAGAAAAGAAAGAAAAGAAAGAAAAGAAAGAAAAGAAAGAAAAGAAAGAAAAGAAAGAAAAGAAAGAAAAGAAAGAAAAGAAAGAAAAGAAAGAAAAGAAAGAAAAGAAAGAAAAGAAAGAAAAGAAAGAAAAAAAGGTCGGTCCAGTGTAAGACTGAGCAGCTGGAAGGAGCAAAGTTTGATGCAGAAGAGGAGAAGGCCCTGGCCTATATTTGTGCTTCAGCCCTTGTCATGTGAAAGAGCAATGAAAGAAAGATCTTTGCTCTTTGACAATGTTGAGGCAAATTCACAGACGAAGGGAAGCTTGAGTAAGTGGCTACTGTATCGTTCACTTGCAGTATTTATCAGCACCTTTCACATTTGTCAAAAAACAGTGAGGGAAAGAGAGAGTGAGAGAGGGGGGAAGAAAGCTTTCCTAGTAACTCAGTACCCTGAAGACTGAAAGCTGAAGATAAGCTAGTCACTGCTGTGCAGTACTGGGATACCATGCATGCTCACCCTCCCAGCCCTCTGAAGTAGCAGCAATGTTCTTACACAGTCACAGCACAGCTGGGTCTGAGTTCTTCAACTTTTTACCACATCCCTTACCAGAAAAGTTATCTGGATTGCTACTGACCCCAGATCTTCCTCTTCTCTCCCGGACGACATGAAGAAAAATCCCTTTTCCTTAAAAGCGTGTTCACAACGTGCAACTGACAGGCAGTGTTTCAGATTAGAGGGGTTCTATATTTCACTGAGAAATACCTCAGAACGAAGCTGGAGGTGAAAACGCCCTTTTACAGCATTACCAAGCATGCTCCCAGGGATATGCATGCAAGGGCAGCCTTGCAGGTGGGACTGCCGTTGTGACATCCCTGTGGACATTTAAGGTCCTGCTGATATGAGAAGAATGGATTGCCAGTCTCCTTCACTAGACTTGTCCATCACATCTCTGCTCAATTACTACACAGTGCATGTACACACATACAAATGCACACACACACATATTTTTTTTTAATTTCCTGTCAGCTATGGCACAGCTCTTCACAAGCTCTCCATGTTGTACAGAGCAGCCACAGGGTTGCTTCAGCTGTTTTGGGAGATCTCTGCTCTCTTGGTCAGTGGCAGAATCAGGTAGAGAGTTTTAAAAGGCTTTGCTTCACCTGGAGAGACAAATCCTTGACTTTTGCTCCTTAAAAGACACCTCCTTTTGTACACTTCACACAGGAAGAAAAGAGGCCCTGAGACAGGGAATTTTTACAGAGTTGTGGGTAGGCTTCATGTCTCCCTCTCACCACATGTTGAAAATGGCCCTTCCACATTATCAGCTCCCAGGAGACTTGTTTGTCACTCTCATAGGCCCCTTGCTGAGGAGATAAGTCAGCAAGAGCTAGAAGAGGGGGAAAAAATCTTGAAGGAGGACCCAGAGCTGCCTGAGAGCTGTAAGAGTAGTTAAAGTACCAGTAGCTCTTTGTAACACTGGCAGTGGTAAGCTAGCCCCCCCAGCACTGTGTGGGAAACCTGCAGCCTCTGCAGATGTGCCCTTCTCCCTCTGGTGTGGGCAGGCATGGAGCAGGTAGCACCAGCAGGCAGACTGGGGAACTGCTTTGGAGGAGACAGCAACCTGGAAACAATATGGGCTAGGCACAAATGGCATCCAAATGCCGTGAGTGGGCAGTGAGGAGTTACTCACAGTATCCTTGTCATGTTACCCACCTTCCCAAATTTGTCCCCCAGCCTGTAAAGTATAAATGAATGTTTAGCTCTTTTCAGTGCCTTCCTGACCTCTCTCTCTGTTTTGTGATCTCAATCTGACCCTCTCACATCTTCACGCTGGCTGTTCCTTTTCTGCAGAAACTTTCCCAGAATGAAGCACAGGGGGGGAACCAGAGGGAGTGAAGAGGGTGCAATACAAATGTATGTCAAAGCTCCTGTGCCAGCTCCTTTCCACAGGGAAACTAAACCTTCCTTCCTTTGCTTCTGGGGTAAAGCAAGGTTTGAAGTCTCTGAGATCAACAGCCCCCAGTACCACCCCGTCTAAAATCACTACGCACACATATGACACCTAAGCATATACATGTACATATTTATCCATACATTATATGCATATTTGCATACTGACTCCTCTCAACTCCTTTCCCTGCTTAGATTTCACTTGAGTAACTGCTGCCTGACAGCCACTGTAAAGCAGCCCACCATGAGACTAACATGAGAATGGAATTAAACAATGCCACTGCTTCAGGGGAGAGAGAGGTTACCTTCGGGCAAATTCCTGCTGAAGTGCCAGGATGGCTGTTTGCATATGACTGCTCCTCATGCAGGGGTGAGCAGGAGGTTTGGTGCTGAGGGAAGATGCTAGGCTGTTCCTGAGCACTTGGCTTTCGGAGTAACACGTCTGAAAGGATTGCCTTGTTCATGGACACGGGCACACTGAAGGATAATATCAGACAGAGCTTAAATACTGGGAGCTTTTTTCCTAAAATACTGTTGGTTACCATGGGTTTGAAGTGGCATATTATTTCCTTCTCTTTTTTTTTCACCCCACTTTGTTATCTAGGCTTATGCGGGCCCACACCTTCCTGAACCTTGCGTGTCCAACAATCATTAATGAGTTTTATTCTCATTAGAGTATATTTAAGAAATGCAGAACAGAGATAGTGTAGTAACTAGATGACTCACCTACAGGACTAGGGATGGTTCTGCAATAGTAAGCAGGTCCCTCAGTGCTCATAAAAATTCTTTCAATAGCCTTTTTCTTTCCAGGGTCTTTGAATGTAACTAGGAATAGAAAAGAATTTTACAGTCACCTCAGATCCAAGTGTGTTAAAAACTGGTATCACTGTAAAAAGTTCAAGATTCACTTTCAGGACCAAGTTGAGTCCTAAGAAAGAAAAGAGAACAGAACAACACCTTTGTTTGACAAACGCTTCTTTCCCATTTCCAATCCCTGTTGACTCCACCATTTCCATGGAGTCATCAACACGGAATTCCTTGGGTCTAAAAGTCTGAACCACCCTTTATTGGGGAGTGCAAAAGAGCAATATCTAAGGTAAGGTATCTTAAGGTAATTTGAAAGTGAAATTTAGGCTTAACCACGGAACAGGTGCTTTGGCTATCACACTGCTAGAGACAGTGGGTCATCTTCCTCTTTCCTTCCACTCCTTGCCCTACTTTTTCCTTCCACTCCTTGCCCTACTGTTGCAGAAAATCTGCAGCAAGACCTTGGACCTCAAGACTACCACAAGAGTCCTAGGTGGGAGAGAAAAGGCTCTGCAAGTTTTTTATACCTGCCTTTTCACAGACTGGCATTCCCAGGAATGCTGCTGCTATGTGAGGTGTTCTTGTCTGGAAAGCCTTTCAGGACATCCTCAAGAAAGCGGGATTTATTGTTTTGATCCCATTTACTAACAATACACCATATCCATGCTATTGGCCAACAACAAACCTGGCAGGTTCACCACAACCAGCAGCCTGGAATGTATCGTGGTGTGCTGAGGTCACTTGTGGGAGCTTTCCATCCTCACAGCTACAGTTTGGGTGGTGACAGCAATGTGTCTGTGATACACCCAAAATCTCACGATGAAATAAGGAATTATCTCACTGAGCAGGTAGCTGAAATGTGGGATATCCTGACATAAGAATTTTAAATGCCAGAAATCTCTGTGGTTCAGAAGTGATTGGGCATCACTCCTGAAGAAAAGTCTCTCTAGGGCTGTCATGCACAGCAATACTGCTTGTAGTGCAGGAAATATCTGAGCACCATATGACTGGAGGCTGGGAAGTCATCTTGTAGAAACTTGGCTATATTTGCTTTGTTCTGCAGGTACTTTGTCTTAGCCACTGTCAGAGAAGGATTTCTAGCTGGCAAAACTGTAGCCTGGGCTAGACATTCTCATATATTCTAGCTGATAGTCCTATTTACATATTATTCATCTTCCAAATTAGAGCAAGATTTGTTTTAATGTCTTGTTTCTTAGGGTTACCCTAAAGAAACCTATTCTTCCTAATAAAGAGTTGGTTAAAACCAGCTGTAAATGTATAAGTTTTTCTCTGCTCATGGACTTAGAAAGGGGCTATATGGGGGTTCTTTTTTGATTCCTTTTTCTTTGTTTTCTTTGTGGAAAACACTAAATGGTGAAACTTCATCTGCCTGGATGGTAGATAGAAAAAATAATACCTTTGATTTTCTGTTCTAATGGTTTAATAATTTTTGCTCCAGCAAAAATTCAAAATACTGAGTATAGACAGTGAGGATTTCAGTTTAAAAAGTGAAGGTTTCTGGACAAACTGGGAAGTAAAATTTTTGTATCTTACCTCATACACCAACTGCATGCAGGTGCAAAGTGTGTCAAACTATACCAGCTATTGCTAAATTGTTTATACTGAAGGGCAATGTACACAGTCCTTGAGTGTTCATTTGTTAACATGTTGAGTGAGTTAGATTTTAAGCTTAGGCTTTTCAATGGATCTTTGCTGGGCTTTTCTGTCTTGGTCCTACGACGTAACCCCGTGTACCTACACTCCCTTTGAGACCTCCCCTGTCTCACAGTGTAGACACAGCCCAAGTGTCTCTCTGGGTAAACCAATATACTGCTAAAAGTACCTCAGATTTCAGGGTAATGATGTGGCAGACAGAGGCTAATTAACAGTTTAGGAATGTCTTCACACTTGGTGGGTTTTGTTTTAATGGTTTTTCAGCTCTCAAAAAAACCATTTCTCATTTGCTCCGTGCTCAGGGACTAATGCTCCCGAGGAAAAGATAATGTATTTCTGTAAGTCTGATCATTATGTTCCAAGAGCTGTACATATAGACTTCTATCCAGTGCCAAATAACAGATGCTATTATGGGAAAGATGTCCTCTTCCCCTCCAGTCTCAGCAGGCAGAGATGCTGGGCCCTTTGAAGGTGAAGGGATAATATACTGTACAGCAACCCAGTAGTAGGAGACATGATAACCTGGGGTTCATAATCCGGCATTTTTCTATTTCCTTTTGTTTCCACAGATTATTCTGCGTTTTAAGTTCCTTCCTCCCCTGTGCTAGAGAAGGAAGGTGCTCTGATGATGGATGTGGTGTTGTTGTGTCAGAAGAATGTAAGTTCTGAGAACATGAATTTCCCTCCATGAGTTGCCCACACAGAAGAGTGAAAGGACTTTCCACCTTTTGTACCTCCCCCGAGTAGGTACAGAGCACAGCCAGGCATGCCTGTGATTATCTGCCCTCACTAAAGGACTGGGAAGAGAGGTGGGCTGTAAAGTCGGGGAGAGCACATCAGTGCAAGCAGAGGGAGGACTTGCTGGATTGCACCAAACTAGAAACGGCGTGTTTCAAATGCAACAAAACACGTGCAGCCACTGTGCCACCTGCCTCTGCAAGGCTTTCCAGAGAAACTGCAATTGCAAAAAGCAGAGCCAGCCCCCCTCTGACACAGAAAAGCGAGCATATGTTGGTGCCTGTTTAGCTGTGTGTGTATTCAACTGCTCTGCTGGCTCGGCCCCCACTGATCATATTCCACACATGTGATGGAGCTCCTGGGCTTCCCTCCGAAAAGGCAGGTGTTGTGAGCACATCTTGATCCAAACTGGCTGACTATTGTGTTGTACTGCACATACACCAGCGTCCTTCAGCTTTGCCCCAGCAGGACTTGCATGCTCAAAATCTCTCTTGCTCCCTCTCAAGGGTATGTACATAACAACATGGCATTCTCATGGTCATCTCCAAAGAGGGCCTTCTTGCTACAGTAAAGAATAACTGTTCCAGAACAAATACTGTTTAAATAACAAAGCAATTACTTGTAAAGTCCTGGGGATGTACAGTGCAAATGAAACTATCCCACACAAAAAGTACTGAGTCAGCACCAGTTAGGGATTGATCTTGGGTTCATGTCCTGTCCTCTCTTGTAAGGGCAGTATGAACAGTTTGAACAGTTTAAAGGGAAAAAGGGAAGTAGTGAAAGCAGCTTTTCCCCTAGAACATCAGCTTTCTAATAAACCTCTGCTCTGTTAATCCATTTTCACTCCTTGAGAAGAACATACTCCTCTGGCATTTATCTGTCATGGCTTCTCTCAGAGCAATGAAGTAGAGCAGAAAAGTGCTGGGTTCATGGACCTGTGGTACATGCATAACATCTTCAGGCCACCCATGTAGCAGAAACAAATGAGAGAGAAGCTGGGAATCCAGAGGTAGAAAATTAGAGATATTAGGCATGGTCTAAGTGCCACTTAATATAGCTCTTTCCCACTCCTTGATCATTCAGTTTATTCATCTGAGGGGGTCATGAAATCAGATTAGTTCCTGTGATTATTTTTGTTGTTACAATTGAATCTATCACATACCTAGACTCCTTGGCAGCACTAGCATGAGTCAGTCCTCACTCACTGCTGCCTACAAACAAGCAACTTGGATAATTTCTCTTTGATCTGTCATATTTTTCTTGTCTAGCTAGCTTGTTTTGATGCCATCCCCTAATGGAGCATAGCTGGTAAATCAGAAATCCCTGCCTATAGCAAACCCCTGCTCATCTAAGAAAACTTGAAAAGAAAAAAAAGCTGTGGTTTTATTATTACTATTCTTTCTGGTTCCAGCACACCACCTGAACTATACAGCCAAGTCGGGGGGACTTTGAACTGCTCATTACTGAAAGTATGAGCAGGAATACGCTTTGTTTGTTGGAGAATTTTGGGGGCAGTTCACAACAGAGAGCAAAGTTAGAGGACTAGAGAATTCTGCAAAATGCAGACAAGGTATGCAGTGCCAAGAGATTTAACTATTCCCTTTTCTCCATCTTCTTTATTGCAAAATCCAGCTGTTGAGGATGCTGACTCAGACCAAAGTTCTTCTATATCCATGGCTGTCCCTTTTCCTAGAGGCAAGCTAGCCAAGGGTTGCACCAATGGGTTTGCATCTGCACTCTGTCATGGCTTTTTCCCTATAAAGACATGTGGGGAGTGTAGGAAGGCTGGCACTGCACCAATGTAATTTGAACAGAAGTGGTTATTTATTACTTTTCCATATAAGGGTAATCAGAGAAACTGGCAGATTGACACTGGTCTTCAGGAAAGGCACAGAACTGGAGAGGTGGGTGGGAGGGAGCCTGCCCCTTTATGCAGTCATTCTCCTGTGTCCTGTGACAGAACTGCACTCATCTGCCGTGACCAGCTCAGCCCAAAACAGAAACCTCATGATATCCACAAATACTCTCTGCACTCCTCTAAATGCAGAAGTTGTCCCACCCACAGGGAATTCCTCTTTGCTTTATTTGCCACTCATGGACCTTAAAACTACTAAGGCCCGAAAGTAACAGTACTGAGTTAAGTAAGGGTTTCTACCTTGGGTGGGCTTACGGGAGCATCCTTAGTGGAGGACCCTCAGGGAAAATGAACCTTTAACCTTTGCAGGTAATAAGGCAGCTTCATAGATGGATATGGTGTGGGTCAGAAGTGTTCTTAGCACAGCTGCTGTATGCTGCACTTCTAAGTCTGCCTGCACTCCCCTAGGCAACCTCTTTCTTTAGATCCTCAGGGCAAAGTTTTCTGTTGTCTGAGGCCGATACAGAAACAGGAGATTTCAAGCTTCACCTATCAGCCTGAAGAAATGATGCTGCACAAACAGTGGCATGACTGGAGGAGATTTAAATCCAGCTCTGGGGTATCCTTAGCCCTATGTCCTGCATGTGTCTCAAGGCTGGATATGCCAGGGCACATTAAGAAAGTAAGAACGGAGCTCTGGCAAAACTGGAGATGATTGTCACCTGAAGACAACCACTGCTCCTTTCTGCCAAGTTTCATTTGGGCAAAAGTGGTTGTGGCTCTTCCCTCATCTTGGCCAGCTCGCTGCTATTACAGAGAAACGCATGAAGAGATTTAAAGTAAGAGTTCCCTCTAGAGGAGTGAAGCAATAACGTACGTATGTAAGGATATGCTCTGCTAGAGCCTGGGCTCCATTTTCTTCACAGATATAGGCTGATGGAGGGATAAATCCACTTATGAATTCCACAGCCCATGGATATGCAATAAAAACAGAACAGTGTCAGCTACACAATAAAAAAAAAAAAAAGGCAGCAGGGCCTTTTAAGGACTATAATGGCAACAGAAGAAAAAAAAAAAAAACGCCTCAAGTTAAATCCAGACACAGTTCACACAAATCTGACACTGGAAAGGAAGAAACCACCATTATTGCAAAAAACTATAAGAATCCCCCAGAGCAACCATGACCCTGTTGTTCTTAAATATTCTACTTCCCTCCAGCTAAACAGGAGAGAGAAAAGGAAATCAAGGCACAGCCAAGGGGGAAGGCAGAGGTCAAGGTCACATACAAGGACATTTTCATGAACAGAATTTATTTTTACAGAGTCACTGTGTCCCCAAGACTTGCTACTCACTATTTTTTCATTAATATTGATTTGGAGGAACTTAGTTTTAGAAAGTACTTTGCTCTCTATTCTCTGAATATTGTGAGATGTTTTCTTTCTTAAGAAGTATGTAGCATTATGGAAAGGCTGCACAGCTGTATAAATTAGATGTAACTTTGTTTGCTGCTTTTACTTGGGACTATGATTACAGTAAGAATACTGGGAAGACCCTCTGTGAAGTATTAACAATATCTGTTCAGAAATCTCAGTGGAAAAAGACATGGGATTAAGTCGTCTGATTTCCAAACCAAACACATGTGAAGGCAGAAGTGACCAGCTCACTTGCAGTGGGAGGGAAGACAGCAAACGTCTAGCTGGGAGGAGAAGAAATATTCTTGAAAGGATTTTTTTATTACAGCAGATTGATTAACATAGAAGCCTTTAGGCTGGGTGCTTCAAAAGAGACCAGAAGAGGTAGGCATACATCTCCCACTTACAGTCATGTGAAACTTTCAGCTGCAATCAAAGCCTGTTATGCTTTGTCCTTCTCCACAGATGGATTTAAGCATAATGCCACTTTGCATTCACCTGACATTTTTCACCCCAAGGGAATGATATTTCTTCAAAAACGTACGTGGAGAATTGTTGGTGTCATTTTACACATGAGGATGGAGAGACAAACAAAGCAAGTGCCTGCACTAATAAGGGGCAAACATCTCTCTGTGTGCAGGCTAAATCCCCTGCAAGAGTAGGACCGAGACACCCACAGCTGTAGACTGTGGGTAAACTCTGGCTCGGTTTACCCTCATGCAAACTAATCACACAAACCTACCCAGCATGAAGGTCCAAAGTCAAAGAAATTTACTGCAGCAGGATACTGATCATATTCTGCTTATTTGTAATGCCTGCCAGAAAAAAAAAACCAACCAAACAAAACCCTGGTAAATTTTTTGGTGTATAGTTTGTAATTCTGAATTATGATATATCTGTCAGATACGCATATACACACACACACAGACACACATATAAACTACCTTCCACCCATACTTTTGCAACACAGTGATTCCGGGAGGAAAGTGGTCTGAGGAAGTTAAAGGCAGCTAGCAAACAGAAGCAGAGGTTTGCATTTTCTAAATGACCTTCCCAAGTATTTGTGGAAGAATAAAGGTACTCCTTCAAGGCAACCAAAACAATAATAAATGCGAAAGCCACAACAGCCTGTCTGCATGCTGGCGGCCTTGTTAAACACAAAGGCCCCAAAAGGTCAGTGCAGATTTAATGTCTCTTATTTGTTTTGGCCTTGAGAGTTTACTTGTGATAAATAATCTGCAAGATAGTTAGAGCAGTCCCAGATCCTGCCCCAGCTAGGCTGCTTTTGTGACACAGTTTCATGTAACAATTCACTGCAAGAAAATGGAACATGAGGGCGGTGTTAAAAAGAGGTCTCAGAAAGCAGCGTAGAGACCAGCCCAGTGTTTCAGGACATTTAGCATCAGTTTCCTAGACTGTCTCTGCGACCCTGGATAAATCATTTGAATAGTCTTTGCCTTTATGCATTCAGAAATAAGATAACGTTTTAAATGCTCATCACACCTGACCACTTTGTCCACCTCTCAGATATAAAGTTGGGGCCACGTAAATTCAAAACACACACAGAAAAAAAATCCATAAATCATCAATTTTATGAAAAATGCACTAAAAATCATGATATAATAGATGCAATTCTATGAAGTGACACCATTTTGTTCGTATTACCCAAGAAGCATCTCCCAGGGCAGAATCATGCCCTTCTCCCTCCTGGGTAGAGGTGCGATGGGATAAATGAAGAAGAGAGCATCTGCCAGGCTGATGGCTCTTTCTTGGCTTGTGGACCTCTCTGAAACATTGCTCCATGCCAGGTGTAGTGAGTCAGGGAGTAAATATTCTTGAATCTGTTTAGCTGTGCTTTTTTGATTTTTTTTTGCCAGTAGCTGCATTTTTTTTTTCTCATAACGCCCGCCTAGTTGTGCTTTATCTGAGCAGTGTTACATCCTGACAACTACGTAGCAACATGGTGAAGGTCAAACAATGGCCCTCTGATATTGGTCTAAGTACTCTGTAGGCTCTGTAGTTCTGTAAGCTAAGACACTAGGCAAAAGTGATGTAAAACCAGTCTCAGCTTTGTAGAAGGATATTTTAAAATTAAAAAAAAAAAAAAACAAAACCAAACCACCAACATTTCTTTCTCATGCATGCTTCTAATGCTGAATGTATCTTACTGGTACTGTACACCTCAAAGAAATCACTCTACTCCCATAATGAAAAAATGCTTTATATTTACAATATCAGGATATTGCTAACAAACTTTGTATTACTTCAGCACTGTCTTGACAGTGTTAAGGAAAGTCTGTTTAACTGTGCAAAATAAACAATACCACTGGGGCTAGAAAATAACTGCTGCTTGATTAGTAGGGCAAACATGGAAAAATGCAGAATGTTTGTCATTTGTCTCTATTGCAAAGAGTAGTTGGGTTTCTTTCATGCAAGTGTTAGTTGTTTGTAAATAAATTCCAAGAATTATTCATAAATTTCTCTCTTTGATCTTTTAACTGCAGACTTTGCCCAATCATCAGTGTATTCTCTAATGGAATGTCTGTCTCTTTTTAGTTTGTCTTTTGTATTCTTGCTAATAAAATCTTGAGTGTTTTTTTTTTCTGCAACAGGCTCTGATTTTACTTGTAGAACTCAATAATTAAACTCATAGTTGTAACCCTCTATATCAAAATTAACAAATCCAAAGCAGGAGCTCTTCCCTTGACTGCAGATTTGCTTTCATGTTTAAAAAGCCAGTTTCACTTTCCTTTCTAAGTCAAGCACTTCCATTAATTCCTGGTAATTATTAGAGGTTTTATATTTTTTTGATATCAAGGAATGCCTTTGTGAAGACGTCTGAAGTCTTAATAATCAAAACTCAGTCATGCTTCCGGAAAAGAGTCAGAAATTGAAAAATGACCACAATAGTTTGAAGCAGCTTTTAGGAAGACAACAAAGTCTGCATGTTTTAGCCACAAAACATGATAAACGTTCACTACAACACTTTATAACATGATCTTTAGCACAGATATAAGAAGAGCAGGCAGGACACACCATAATCTGGGTGCATGCAGCACACAAAATCTGTACCAGAAGAAAAGGCAAACAACTGCAACTGAACCCACAAACCAAAACAATTCTGAGCAAGTACTGACTGTCTCCAGCTTCTCCAAGAACTTTGAAGAGCTTGAATCCTTTCCACAGACTATCAAAAAACAATGTTACATTGTTAAGTGTTTTGTCCCAATCTGAAAAACTTAATTTTTGTGTTTCAGTTGTTCTTGGTGACTTTAACTTATCCCAGTGTGTCCCGTGCATCTGATTCTTTCTTGCTCTTTCATCTCCAAAAGTAGAAAGGGAAGTCAAAAGGACACTAAAAAAATCCAGTGGGGTGTGGGTCGAAAGCCCGGATGGAGTCTGCCCTGCATGACTCCCACATAAAAGAGGGGCTGGGCCACTGTGGTGGTCCTTTCTTTGCAGACTCCTCATCCATATTACAAAACACTTCCCGCTCACAGGCTTGGCCTCCTTGTTCCTGGTCATGTGAACTTTCCACAGGTTTTGAAGGTTGGTAATACTTGCCTACAGCATTCCCTGTCTTGCTGGCTGTGGTCTAGCTATTTTTGAGGTTTTGGGTAGACTTAAAGGACGGTTTGTCCCCTGGTGGCCATCACTTTGACTCTCAGAACTACTGCACCCACAGCAAAATGGTCCTTCTTTATTACCATGAATCCCTGCCCAGAGCTGTGTCCATGCTGATCACAAACAGAACTTCAAAAAAAAATGGAAAGCCACAGCCTGCAGAATATCCTCTCTACCTTGTTTCTGATGCACAGAAAGGACCACAGGACAGGTCTCTTCCCGTTGCCATGTCTCTCCTTGCAAACTGATAGACACATTTGACAGCACTAACCAAGATCAGGGGAGAGGATACGAGAGGGAGAGAGCTGGATTAAAATTATGTACCCAGAGTCTCACAGGGATATTTGTCCTGAACTACGAAAGACTGAGACAGGAAACAGGTCCCCTGCACATTCAGGGTTATCTGCTTTCTGCCTTTATGATGTCATCAATACACAGATGGATGAGTGTGTGTGTGTTTGTGTGTGTGTGTGTGTATCTTTGAGACTCTTTATCCACATTTCCAGATCCCATTTGCCATGAAGGTTCTCAGCACTGAAGAGAATGAGACCTACCACCAACCAACACTTGAAAATAAGACCTGTTATTATAAAGTTTCCTGATGTGTTGTTATAAAGTGCCTGATGTTGCCTACCTTCTTGCTGCGTGGTTTTCCATGGGCAATCCAAAACAAAGCATCCTGCTCCAGAAGACATCCAGTCTGAGTGTTAAACACAAGGGAGGACAGGCCAGAAGACCACACACAACAAGGAGACAACATTGGTTGGTGTGGTAAATACATTTGGGAGGTCAAAGAGAGGGCTGAGAAGAACAATGGGATAGTTACGCATATTTTAATGACTGCAGATGGGAAAATGTTCCCATCTAAGTAGTCTCTGTCATAATAAGCCTTAGAAATCCTGCTACAGTGAAGTTTTCAGAGGTCCTGAGAGGCTGCTACAGCTTCCAAAGCACTCCATGTGAACATTAGGGCACAAGCAGGCTCTGAGAGCTGTTCAAAAGCCAGAGAGCTTATACTGAGCTTTACAAAGAGATGGGAGCCCACAGAAGAAGGTGAAGAGAAGTGACAGGATTTTCAGTGACAGTAATGTGTATCTCCATTCAAGAATGATAGCAAAGGAGGTCTGTTTTCCACAAACCTCTGTGCTGTCCATGATTGGGTTTCCCATAGTTTTTGCTGACAAGGGCACTACAGCAGAGTATTCTCAGCCTTTTAGAGCATCACCAACAAAGCAGCATAATGTGAAGACAGTCATTATAACAGGCAGCTCTTTTAGTTTTTTTACCTGTTATTTTAGGAGAAACAGTTTCAGGTGAGAAAACCAGGCAAAAGATTATAGAGGGAAAATCCTCTGATGCTGAAATGGGACTACCCATCTGTCTGTGGTTACTTTTAGCTCATGTGGCGAGTCTATATTTCAGTTTCCTCATGTCACACCCTAGACCCTGAAGAATAATTTTTCTCCAGGTGGAGAAGTTTCACTAAGATGCAGAGGCAGACTGGGTTTTGGCATTCTCCATGGTTCCTTACTTCATGGACTGTACTTTCAGGGATTGAAAGTCCCAGCTCTGTCTCCTCTGTTTCAACTGATGTTTATACTCTGGCTGTAAAACACACTTTCAGTAAGGAAAGTGTATTCAGCAAGGAATTTGGAGAATGCTTTTTCCTCTGGAAATGGACTTACTTTTCCAGTTCACATCTCTGCAATCTTACATGGCAAGACTTACAGAAATGGGAGGAATTGTTCTTCTTTTAGCTATATAGATAGTAATGCTATCTTAGGAGCTGAGGTTTGACAGTCTTGGCTTCCAAAAGATCCCAAGGAAATTGAATGCTCCTACTCCCACCTTCTTATCATACCACAGATTCTCCCAGAGTGAAAGAAAAATTATGTGGTTGCAGACCTAATTTAGATAGTGCCTGACCCACTGTAGATACTTTCAGACATAAGGAAACATAATCAAAAATGTATTTTTTAAATATATTTCTATCTCTCTCTTAAACTGCACACCAACCACATGCACAGGAAAATGTGTTATAGATTAAGGTCACTGTTTTGTAAACTACTTGGTAGAAGTGACGAGGTGGAGCAGAATGAAGTACCAAGACACTGCCTGTCCTGCCACTGTCTCCTGTTAGATTGTTTTACAAAACAATCTTGCTTGGCCAACAACATTTTCTCTTTTTCCCAGCAAAAATTTATTAGATATATGGGTTGCTGAGTAGCCCAGAGCTCTTCTTGCAGATGAGGTCTCCAGCGGAGTGCTATGCAGCTCTGTCCTGTTTTGATTTTAATGAAATTTATTTTAATGCTAGTCAGTGATAATTTTCTGGATTTGAAAAAAAAAATTTCCTTGTGATTAATTATGTTTCGTTAGACTGGGACTCCTCTTTGTTTTCTGTGAGGAAAACCAATAAAATAAAAAAGCAAGGAAGTTAGGCAAAACCACTTTTGATTCCCCATCTTTCATGGGATACAACTGCATGTTAAAGTAAGTCATTCTTTGGTGACTGTGATACTGGCTGCCATTAAATCCCCTAATCTGCTTTTGTATTACATTCTCAGTTCTTTATGTATAGATTTGGCTGGATTTTAGCTGCTTCACTACTGAAAGAAGATCACTTGGCTTAAAAATAGGTTCTGTTTGGCCTGGTTCAGAACACAGGAAACTCTTGGCTGTACTTATTAGTGTAGACTTCCAAGTAATAGTCCATTTGGTAAAAATGGGTATTATTGCCCTGGAAAAAAAAGGAATGACACCAACAAATGAGGGTGAAAGATAGCTTTCTACGTTACCCTAATTTTTTATCAGTAGTTTGGTGAGACTTGAGGGTGTTAACATGTTCCCCCCATCAGATTGGTTTGCAAATTAACACCGCAAGTTTCCTGCAGTGGTTCAGGGAATGACCAATCTCCTCTGTACCTGGCACTTCCAGGAAAAGCACTGTGATTCAGTTCACTGATATTAGAAGCCTAAGGAAGATGTTACACACACCCCTCTTAGTAAGGGGTAACACCTATTTCCAAAGTACTCAAAAATCAGCAGGGAAGGAAATGGTTAAAGTAAAAAACCCAACAACCCATAACTGAAGTTTTTGGGCCTGGCCAAACAAGAGGAGGTGAGAGGGGTAGAGTTAAAAAGTTTGCACCTATGGACAAATAAGTGTTTTATCCAAGCATCACAGAAAGATTTGGTGATACCTTAGTCCTGAACACCCCCGTTTATTCTAAATTAACTTCCAATTGTCCTGGTCAGATTGCACTGTTAATAGTCATTATGCTTTTTGCAGGCACATTTAGGTGTATGCTGGTTGTATGTGTGCTGGTCTGGATTCTCCTCAGGAAGAACAATTGGATTTGAATAGTTTGTCTTGACTGGGTTTAATGAGTGCCTGCACCAAATTAAAATTGCACTAATTTGAGCAGCACGCCCAGAGAGCTTAGAATTTTCTTTCAAAGGTAGGATGATGCCAGTCAAAACACAGTATTGTACAAGACACCAACATTTGAGTGATTTCTGTAACCAATTCTTGGTTATTATAAGATGCTTATGGTATTTTCTGCAGTAGTGAGTGATGTTGACTCTAGAGGTCTTGCCATTTGCTCTGTACAGATGCCAAAAGCAAGCATTTTCTGGTGTTTCCTGTCTATGCTGAAGTCTTTGTTGCACCAAATCAGAATGTAGAGTTCCAGGGAAGAGGAACTGTATGCCCATGTGATATGAATGAACAGGCTTTCTGAGTTCACTCAGCAGTTCCTGTATCACACCTCCATGTTCTAATGAAAAGAAAAAAATGCTATTAGAAATGCAATATGCTGTCATGTCATGTCATTCCTGCTGCAGTGGCTAACTGCTTCCCTTTAAGAACTTATAAATTATATATAACGTGAGCTTTTTCAACTTGCAGAGTTTGGAGCAGATCAGTTGCAACAGATCTAGAAGCCTTCACACAGCAGAAATCGTGGAGTTGCTAACAAACTTCTTCACTTTTCCTTTTTTCATCTTAAAAATTTGAGCTCCTTGAAGTGTTGGTCTCATACAAAGAAAATTTTGTATGCTTGAGCATTAAGTTTTCTGTTCTTCCAGGCAATAGGACCTACTCTTGGCACAAAAAAAAAGATCGAACTGGAAAATGAAGGTCATCATCCATTTAAAGATCAAAAACTCCTATTGCACAGAAATCCTTCTGACTTCATAATAAGCCTAGCCATAGTCAGAGCATGCCAGTTTCTCACAGCGAAATTGCACTCCACGTAGTGGTCCTGTCCTCCAGACAGAGGAGGCTATTTGCAGTTTTCACTTCAAATAGACAGGGGATAATGTGTTCACGTGGACTGAAGCCAGAAATTTTTAGCTGTGAACATCTTAGAGCCATCATCTAATACTAAGATTTAAAGTGACATGTAGTAAGAATAATGATGACATTATTCTCTTCTTATAAGGCCAATTATTGCCTCTAATTCATGATGTTCTAGTTACAGATGAGGCAGCTTTTCCATTACAAGCTTCTTCTCTGTGTCTGTGTCATTTGAAGCTGACATTTCTCATAGTAGCTGTCAGTCCAGTCATAAGAGGATTTTATGATTAATGAGATTCAGTTTTTGCTGTTTCCAAGGTGTTTCAAATCCTACAGACATAGTTTACCAGAGGGAAAAGTGGGACAGTTAAGGCTGCCCAGAACAGCATCAGCTGCTTTGCTGATGCTAAGCTGAACACACGTGACTTTTTGACACAATAACCAGAGGTTTTGGTAAAGTAGCAAAACGTTAGTGTCTTCTGTGATCTGCAGCCATGGCCATAAGTTTCTCTGAAAGCAAGTCCTTTGAGTTGCAAAGGGAAACTGCATGATTTTTGCCCTGTGTTGGAGGGAAGGTTGTAGAAGGGGATACTCTGATAGCATTTGCCTCCTTGAGTTAGTTGTAAAATTATTTTTGGGCAATATTAGATTTGATTTTGTCAGTTCTCCTACCTGTTATATTTGCACTACAGTAGTTTTTAGAATCTACAACTGGTGCAAGGGCCCTGTGGTGCTTTTTATAGGTACATAAGACTGGGATTTTGATTGAGTGAAACAAAGCAGGATTGTTTAAGCAGGGAGTTGGCTGACAGGAATATGATACAGGGCTGTCTAGAGAAGAATGGAAAAAGAAAAAAGAAACTACTATTTTTCACAGGAAAAGAGTTAGAGGACCTCAAATGAGACCAAAAGGTAGCATGTTCATAACAAAGGAAAGGACATGGCTCTTCACTTGATATGTAGGTGAGCCACAGGCCTCCTTGCTCCAGAAATTTTACAAGGTTGATTTTGCATGGATTCAGAAGGAGGCAGAACAAATTCATGGAAGATAACTGTCCTATTTCACCCGGAGGGCCGTTAATTCACAGACAAATGCCTGTGGCTTGTTACATTTCCAGAGCCACAAAACTGTTAACAACTACGATACTGTTGTGGAGTGGTATCACTGCAGGTTTGTCCTGCCCTTATAGGGATTCTTAAGTATCCGATTTTGTGTGTTGCTGAAATTGAGGACCACGAGGGCTTCTGATGTGATCCAGTTTGACAGTTCTCATGTTACAGACTTTATATTACACTGTTTGAATTGTTTTGTTCAAGAAAGAGATATGATCACTGGGAGAGGGATCCATAAAAAAGTAAAGAATTCCTAAAGAAATTTTGACAACTGAAGGTGCTGGAAAAAACAGTCTCACATGTGTACACAAACTCAATTGGATGATCCAGAAATACCTGGAAATGGGGAGAGCACTCTTCGGACGTGTCTGTTTCACAGTGGGAAAAAATCTCTTTGTGAAACTCAGTTTCCCCTGAAATAAGCCAGTCTCCAGATCAGTTCAGGAAAGCCCCATGCACTTAATAATTTGTTGAGATATACATATATATACATATATATATATGTGCATGTGTCTATGTGTATATATGTATGTATATATATATATATATTTATATTTATATAATGATACATAAAGTTATTGTTGATTTGCAGACTTCTGTCATCAGCAATTTGTATGGCCAAGCCTTAATTCAAGGATCTAACTGAGTCTGATGATCTCAAGCTGTCTGCTGAGAGGGTTGGAAATATTTTAAGGTGGATGAAATCCTGATATTTTCTGCTAGCTCTGGAGGGTCTGGAGCCTGTGCATTAAACAACAAACAATAGTTACACTGTAAAGTCCAGAAAATAATCCATGGAAAAACAGCAAAGTCCAGTGTACTTATGTCTGTGTGACAAAGCACAGACCTGTAGGTTTTACACAGAATGTGTGCCAGCGATGAAAAGGGAAGAATGGTCCACAGATGTATTCACAGGCAATCTCCATGTTCTCTATATTCCAGAAGCTAATGCTTTTTGCTATTTGTAGTACTTTCTGACTGTATCAAATATTTCTATTAAGAAACAGAGATTAACACACTATGTTGGTAAGTGGATTGGGAGCTGTTTGATTCCAGTGAGTCAGGGAACTGCAGAGGTTAGCTCTGGGATTCATTGATGGATGAAGGCTAAATTAGACAGGTACTCCAGCAAAGAGTGAAGTTGAGGTTTAGGGGGATTTGATGACACAACAAGTTGATATAGTTACTTTCTCCTGCACCTAAAAGCTGGATGTAGCCCAAAGGGAAAACTGTGAGAGAGAATGTATTTCAAAGAAGGGTTTTACTGCATGAAGAGACCCTTTTATCTGTACTCACCTTTGGAGTATCAGTCCATTAATCCATTCATATCTAAAAAGCACTTCCATGAGCTCTTCACTGAGAGCCTACACAGACCCCATTGCCAGGAACAACTGCTCGCACACAGTTGGACGAGGAAACTTGGAATCATGTATTCAAATTTTTGCCTAAGAATTTGGGGGAATCAGCTTGTAAAGTCATGTGATCATGTTACAAGAAAGAGCCAGTCTGTAATTAGCCAGAGAAGAAAGAAAGATTTGCAGTAAAATTTCTTTCCCTTAGGCAGGCACATCCCAGCTGCATCATCCTGGCAATCTTTGACAGGAAAAAGTGCAGAATGATTGTCTACTTGCATAAATATATTTTCAGGAGGGGTAGAAGTTTTCTTAATCACACTAACTCCTCCACTAAGCTTTCTCTCATAACAGCTCTCCCTTGTTACATGTTTACCTCTTCAATGCACTTCACTGTTTATCTTTAAAGTCCTCAGAAATTTGGCATACAGACAGTTAAGCCACAGTCAGGGATGACAGTCATAGAATGTACAAAGCTATAGTTTGTAGTACAAAGCTCAGCTTTGGTCTTGCTTTGTTCTGTTTTGAAGCTTACCAAGGGGAAGAGAAACGGAAAGAAAAGGGAAGTGGTTTTCTGAAGGACGGGGAAGTGGTTTTCTGAAGAAAACTTACATTTAGGAACCTCAGAGAAATGTCTAATTTTCAGGGTTATGTATAATAATAATATGTTTTCTTTCCTCAGTATTGTTTTCCATAAAAAAAATCCCAGGGGTTTTCTTGCCACTTTATAATTTTGTATGCCTACGATGGCGCTCAAAGTGGAGGTCCCACCCTCTCTCCACCCTAGCATTCCAGTTCCCACTCTTCTGCTTCTGCTGGCATAAACATTCATGCAATAGAACAGTCAGCCAGGTCTCAGAACAGATCAGCTGAAATATATCCTTAAAAAAATACTTAAAAACTGTCAGATTTGAGCTGTTGCAAAACTGTGTGTGTTCTTCACCTAGCACAGGGAAAGCCTACTGAGCTACAGCATGAGGTGAGGTTACCTCTCTTAGTGGTGATAAGGATTTTCACCATAAGGATTCAGCTCACACATTTCATCTCTGCCAGAGCAGAGAGCACCTGTGTCTTCATCCTGCATTTTAAGTGTGAGTCTTCTGTCAGTGTCTTAGTATTTCCAAGGGTGAGTCTGGTGAATTAGGAAGTGCTGCCTCTCTTTTTCTTGCCCCAGAGAGATTTGGAGTTATCAGGAGAGCCTGTGTGGCTGAGGGGTGGGTCTAGAGGTTTCCTGCTGTGCTTTTATGCTGTAACCACAGCATTCAGACCTTCAGATTATTGAAGGGAATTGGCATATCTGCTCAAGAGATTTGCTGCCTGGCTCTTGTTATTCTTGGAGCAAAGCATTTGTGCACAGGCTGACACTGAAACTTGGCCAGATTCTGTTCTTGTTCATAGTTACTGCCATGGGACTTGACTGTTTCCTTGGCAATACGTATGCTACACACAGTAAGACGTTTGCATCGGGGCCTTCCTTTATATTTTCAGAGCTGACATGACACCAAAGGACCAGGTTGCGTTCTTGAACCACGTTCTTCGGATCTAAACAACTCCTGCAAGGTGCACAGGCAGGAGAAGAAGAGGAGGCTAAGAGGGAGCATCCTGCTCTCTGTGTAGGATTCTTTTCAGGATTGTTGTTCACCAGAAGACACATTTCAGGACACATTTCATCCCAGCAAAAATGATAGGTGCAGTGTCCGTTGTTGTCCACAGGGAGGGGAACAAATCCTAGCTCCTGGCATGAACTGGGATTTTTTGCAGGTGGCTCCTCCACACTTGAACAGTGCAAAACCAACCTGATTGCGTTTCACTACACAAACCAAACGTCCTGGCCAAGGGTGCAGGGTAAATTTACGTGTTGTTTAGAGGCCATTTTAACAATCAGTCTGAACCTGAAGAGAAAGAATGGCATGTATAAATATCTTTGCAATAACAATGCTATTTTACTAGATCAGAGGTGTACCTGAGTGGTAATAAGAGTATCAACAGGAAATCTTGAGAAAATGAGACTAACATGAACTTTGAGTGAGAACTTGAACATTAAGTAAGAGAACTGTCATATCTGCAGTCCTGGTCATGTTGAATCTAGGGGAAGGAAGTAGAGACCAGGATGCTTCCTCTCTTTGTGGAGTTCTTGAGGGCAAAAGTGTTCTCCTTCATTATGCCAATCAGCATCTTCTTTCCTGCATCTCCTCTTATCTTGAACATCTGTGTTGATTAATCATTTCCCCTTACCCTCTCCAAACAAAGCACTCCTTTCCACCTGTTTCTACCCAGACCTGATGCTATTAATTCTGCTCCTCATGACAGAGTTTGGTAGAGTTTAGTCTGTGCTTTGGTCAGACCATTTTGGCACAGGATGGAATAAAAGCTGAGCAACCTGATTTAGCGGAAGGATTCCCTGCCTTTGGCAGTGGGGGTTGTACTAGGTGATCTTAAAGTCCCTTTCAATGCAAATCATTCTGTGATTCTATATTCCATCTCCTAGAAATAGTATTTGAGGATGAAAGCGTGGTCACTTAACCTGTTTTGTACTCCTGATGTGAGAGGGTGATCCCTTGGCAGAGGCACACTTCCAGAGTACACACAAGTATCTAGGCTGTGCTTCTCCATCATTTAGTTTCTCCAAGATGGATAAACATAATGCAGATGCCCTAACTCACAACTCAGTAGTTCTCTGAACAGCAGATCCATGTGAGCATGGGACCATGATGAAACTGGCATGGCTAGATCTCTGCCTGGGGTACTTTCGTACTGTGCTCCATTCATGGGCTGAAGATCCCCAGCCCAGCCTTCCCACCTGCCTTAAGTGATTCCAGCAAAAACACAAAAGGAAGTTGGCCCTCTAATCATTGTCACTTGCCAAGGAAATCCAGTCCAAGGGCAGTGATCTTGCATTTTTATTCTTGACCGTGGCACCGAGTCTGTTTACAGAGGATATTTTAGAAGACTGGTGTGATTCTGGTCCCTCTTTTGACTGTCCAGAACCTGAAAGTCTTTTTAGATTATTTTATGTTCAGATCTCTTTTTCAAAATGTGACATGTCCACACTTGTCTTTACAGTTTGTGGCACAAATAGTAGTAACATAGGTAGGAAGCAGTCATTTGTGAGCCCTGAAATTCAGTGCAAACAAAAACAATGTCTGTTTCACTGATGGTGTGTGTTTCTCTTCAACCCCCTGGATGCTGTTGTGCTGCAGACATCAAATTACACCTTTGCAGCCAATGCCTCACTTTACAAGAAGATGCACTCTTTCATTCTTCGAAATGAATTTATTCTTCTTTACAAACTTGCTGTTGGTCAACATTAAAAGATGAAATATGGAGCTCCCCAGGTTTTCTGACAGTGTTTGATCCTGGCTGGGAAGACAGATGTCATTTAGTACAAAGTCAAATTTTTTATATTTTGATTTCAAAGTAAAATTGGAAAGCGGATCTGCTGCCCAAACATCAGACCAGACCACTAAAAGTTATGGCTCTAGCTATCTACAGCTGGCAAATTGTTCTGTTCTCAGAGAACTGAGATGAATACCTCCTCCCCTGCACTGACATTCTGCCCTCTTGGGTGAGGTGATAGTTCAGAGAGAACCTTGACTCTTAGTTTAACATTGGTGCCTATTTTGAGATGTTTGATTACAACCACAACGCTCAGGATCTTGGCCAGCCTGAACTGAGCCTAGTGTAAAGAATCTCCTCCCAAGAATATTATTAGGCCCACAATGACAGTGGGGAAATCTAATTTAAACTGACTTATGTAAACTGATTATACTGACCTGTGAGGCTCTTATGTCATTCTCACTGCAGCACTGCAAAATTCCTTGAGAAGGAATATTTCAGGAATGATAAAGAGCAGATTTACAGCTTAAAAAAAAAAAAAAAAAAGAGGGCCTGCACTGCTGCTGGTTAGAAGCATTCAAAAACTTCAGAAGAATTCAAAACAAAAATAAGAAAATCCTCCTGTGTTGATGGCCACTGTGGCAAAATAATGAAACCTTTTTTACATCCTGAGTGGGAAAAATGTCAACTGAAAACACTACCTGCAAAATCAACCTGTTTTGTTGGGATGAAAAGGATCCCTAGCATATGCTGTGAATCCACACTGGAAGATTTCCTAGAACACATTTTGCTCAGCTTTCACATGAAAGTGTGACGTACCTTTTCCTCGTGGTTTTGCCTAATTCATGCAGAGAGATACTTTACAAGATTTCTTTAGGTCATGCTTGTTTTTCTTGGTTTCTTTCAAAGGGGTTTTGGTTCTGAATAGGAGGCACTTCTGAGTCATAATGATGTGTGTGACTGATAATGCAACTGATGAAGCACTGGGGAGTGGGAAAAACCCAAATAATTTCTGGGTGGTCTGTTGTTCAGAGTTTAAGTTGAGGGTAGTGCTTGTTGCACGGCAAATACCTGGAATTCCTTGTAAGCAAATGTGTGATTCAGGCACAACCTGGTGCTGCCTGAGACCGGAGTGGGGAAGTCACTTTCTGCAGGGGTTGATAGGGTCGAAAGCAACATTAGGCTGTGCTCTTCTGAAAACATAGAAGAAAGGAAGAATAATATTGTTATTTTTCATGCAGGTAGCAAGTCAGAGAATGAAGACTTCTTACAGGAAGACATAACTACTTAGCTGCAGGTTAGCAGAGTTAAATCAAGCCCTGTTCTGTTAAGAACAGATTTGTTTCTATCCATGGCTAAGGCACACTGGGGGAGGCCTTCTTGTGAGCAGCAGTGAAACTTCAGGTGGGTGTTATAAAAACTATTGTCTTCTCAAACAAAGCCTATAATTTAGTTTATCAGGCAAAGTTTTCTGTCATATTCATTCTACAGGTTGTGTTTCAGTGAGGTGCAATCAATAGTTTTCATTTTCAGGATAAAAATCTTCCATGGTGCTACTACCTGTGCTCTTGAGAACATTTCAAAATTAACTTGTGAAGAATCCAGTTTGGCTAATTGCCTAGAGCAGCTCATTTAATTAAAAATAAAGAAAAAAAAAAAAAAAAAGAGAGGAAAAAAGAATCTGGAGAAGTGAAATTCAGAAAGTAGCTAAGCTGTATCATAAGTTTTCCTGTCTTGGCATTCCAAATAGTCTGGCATTGCTACATCTTCTGTGAGTAAATTAAAAAAAAAAATTAAAAAGGAAAATTGGCAAAACCTTCAAATAAATGAAATTCCATTTTTCCCTGAAACACTGCAAACCCAAAGACAACATCTGAGTGAGAATCAGAACGTTTGCAATACTTTATTGGCTGCACCGTGCTGCTCAAGAACTCACCTAAAATACATGCCCTTGTTGAAGTTAAATATCCGTGTTTCATTCCTGAAAATTCTAATGCACAGCTTAGATTTACATTTGTGGTATACTTTATGGGCTTCAGTGCTGAAGAGAGATGCAAGTGCTTGCATGGCATTTGACAGGACTGTGTGGAAACAGAGCTGTTTACACTCTGACTGCTGTGTTTCTGTATCCAGCAGGACTGTGAAATATTATAGCAGTCTGCATTTAAATTCTTTGATTCATTGCTCTACTGTGTAGAGAAAAATGTCTGTAACTCACAAGCTGAAATTTCACTTGGATAGGAGCTGTCTTGAGTTTTAACAGAAATGTCATTAAAAAGCTGCCGCAATGGTACACAGGAGTAGAATTCAACTGAACCTTGAAAGAAAATCTTGATAGTCTAAAAATATTAAGCAGTTTAAAATGTGTTTTTTCTTTTCCACTTATGGGTAACCTATAAAGCAATGGGGTTTGAAATGTTTTGCTTTCACATTCCAGATTGTGCAGCTGCTGCACACGTAGAGTGCTTTGCATAACATTGCCCAGCAGACACAGGCACAACACCCTCGTTTTTTTTACCCTGGGACGTAATTTGGGATTGTGTGAGCCCTTACACAGCCATAGTTTGGAAGCAGGAGCCAACAACTCCCCACGTCCAAGGGATGATGATCATCTCCTGAAGTTCATTAATTCCTTCTGCACTCATGAGATTTTGGTTACTCTCGCATGAGCAGGCTATGTAATCCTCTCACAAGTGTAGCACATCCTTCTAACCCTGATAAGTCCAGTTTCTCAGTTGCCAGCCAAGAAGTTTCCATCTTGCAAATGGTGGCTTATCATGCTACTATCTAGAGTGAAAATTTATAATCTAGGATTAGATGTGAGTTCATGTCTCCCTTCCATGCAAACCCAAAATGAATCAACTTGGTGAGTAGCAGTTTTTAGGGATTAGTTATTGTTATTAGAACTATAAACCATCAGTCATGATTACAGTAATATAATACAAATATTTTAATATGTTAGTTTCACTAAGGTAGATATTGTGGCACCATCTGAGTTGTTTTTTCCTCCAGGAAAGAGAACTATTTCACAACAGTGAATGGCAAAAGCAGAACACATCTCCTGACCTGAATATCTGCACAGATCAAGGTATGAGAAATCCTTTCAAGCAGAATGGAACTGGCCAGGAATAGAAATGTGTAATACAAAACCAGCTACCACACAGCTTCATCGCTTCCTTACGGTATTTTCTAATTTGATTTCAAACCAAGTTAAAAACTCTCTGAATTAATGCTTTATCAAGGGTACATATGTTTGCATAGACTGGGGAAAAACGAATGGTGGATTATTTGACTTCCACAAGGCTTTTGACACTGTCTCCTCTATATTCTCATAGTTAAGCTCAGGACGTGTGTGTTCTCCAGGGGTCAGTACTGGCCCCAGACTTATTCAATTTATTCATCCATGACCTAGAGGCAGGGACCAAGTGTACCCTCAATTGGTTTGCTAATAACACAATGCTGGGAGGAGTGACTGGTACCCCAGAGGGCTGTGCAACCCTCCAGTATGTCAGCCTGGAGAGCAGAGCAGAGCAGAACCATCTGTAATTCAGCAAAGGCAAATGCAGGGTCCTGCACCTGGGTTGAACAACTGAAGAGAGGATGGAGCCAGGCTGTTTCAAGTGGTGCCAACAGAACAAGGGGCAATGGACACATGAGGTTCCACCTCAACATGAGGAAGAACTTCTTTACTTTAAGGGTGACAGAGTACTGGAACAGATGAGAGAGGTTGTGGAGTCTCCTTCTCTGGAGATGGTCAAGACTTGACTGGACACGATCCTGTGCAACCTGTTCTAGGTGAGCCTGCCTTAGCAGAGGAGTTGGACTAGGTGAGCTCCAGAGGTCCCTTCCAATCCCAGTGATTCTGTGATTCTGTCATATGAAGAGCATTCAAAGGAAAACTGTCAAATAGAGTCTAATCTGAAGACTGGAATGAATTTGTGATCCAATCAAAAATCACACATGAAATCAACATAAGATCCAAGAAAGATCAGATAAATTAGTTGTGTTCATGGATATGATTATCATGAAGGGAATTAAGATTGTGTTGTGCAAAGTGATGGCAGGCAGCTCGTTATATTTTAAGCAGTGGACCTATGCAGTCTGGGCTGGGGAGAACTGATGGCCTTGCTTTTTCATGCTGAGTCCCAAGAAAAGGACAGAAAAGTTGGTTTTCCCTCATGGATCTTTACTACCACACGAAAGGTAGTCAAATCTAGAATATAGTCATGTATGCTTATGCAAATTTTCTTATGCGAATTTTCTTCTAAATGTTAGATGTTTTCCTGTCTCCCTTTGCACAGCTCAGAGGAGCTGCAGAAAAAAGGACACCAGTGATGCCAGCAGCAGGAACTGAGCTGAACATACAACTGCTGCTGCATCTGCAGGTGAGCTGGAGCAGAGCAGGGAAGTGGAAGCGTTTCAGAGGTTACATAAAGGGCATCAGAGGATCTCAAGGCTGTTTCTGAGATCATCTTATCTGAGCTGTGCCAGCAGCTCTACATCACCTGGTTATGTTCAAAAGATCCAGAGAAAGGTAAAGCAGGAAGAACAAAAAGGCTGCCTTGAGCTATTTGGCTGGTCTTCCTCTGCAGGCAGAGAGAAGTAGGACACATTCCTGTGACTGATTTTGCTATTCTGCAGCATGAGATCCAAGGCAAGCAGAAGACTGTATTTCCTAGGGTGCTTGCACATCTCTCTGTAATTCTCTTGCAATTGGGCTGAAATGAAAGGCATCCTCCCACATATCTGTTCTGCCTTCAAAAATAAGAAGAAAACCTCTACAATTTGTCCAGGGATAAGAATTTGCATAGCAGATGTCTAAACTGTCACTGGTGTGCATGAACTCCACGTCATAGAATTACTGACTGAACCTGCTATCTATTTCAGTGTATCACCTTTTCTTTTTGGCCTTTATTCTTTTTTTTTTTTTTTAATGATGCATTTTGTTTGTCCAAAAGGGGTTACAGGTAAGCTGGACATGAGCCTGCTGTGTGCTCTTGCAGCAAGGAGAACAAAGTGTGCCCCAGGCTGCCTCACCAAGAGAATACTGGAAGATTAATGCATGCAGCTTTTCCATAATCCTGCAATTCTAAAGAAGAAAACATTCCTAGATATCTTATGTTTGAGATATTTCCCAACGTATCAGAGGAAAACTTTACTCCCCTGTTTGAAGCAGGTATGGATAGCTGCAAAGAAGCAGCTCTGAAATGCTGAAATTATGTTTTGGCTGAACCATGTGCTTTTTACTTCATGGTTGAAATGGCACATGACTGCAGTATAAATTGAGATGTTGCCTCAGTTTGCAAGAAGAGACATATTTTTGGCTTACTCAGTTCAGCTGAGAAGATACAACTCCGCAGTTGTCCATATCAGTAGATAACACAAAATAATTTATGGTTGGGTTTGTAATCATATTATTTTTTCTTGTTTATTTAGTAAACTAAGTACAGATAATTAAAGGCCATTGCAAGCACATTAAGAGCTGGTACTGATTTATCAAGACTGGCTTTCTTAAATGACTTTCAGTTTTTTATGTAGACACTGAGCCTGAGATCCTTATTTTAATACTTCATAAGTGTTTTGACCTTTGAAGTAAATATTATGGTCCCATTCTCTTCCTCTACTAAACTTGAGGTGACTGTAAATTAAAAAAAGAGCAACTTCAAAAACTAGTGCTACTGCCCTAATGCTGACTTGAGCTAACTTTGCTATTTTGTTCTCTTAGGAGGGAATGTTTAACCCTGAGGAAATCTTAGTAGTATTTTTACTTTTTGGAATTTTTGTCTTGAAGGATAAGCTCAGTGAAGCAGAAAAAGAACAGATTGAATTGCTGTTATTAATATTATCTCTGGCCTAAAGCTTCTTCTCTGACTGTGACTAGAGATGTTTCATCAGCTAAAGTTACAAGGAACCTCGCAATAAACAATGACCAAATTTGAGAAGAAATTTCTGTGTCTTACTTAGAATGTCAGTTTGTATGCCAAGACAGAAGTGTCTTTACCCTTTCAATAAATAATCTTTGCCCTCTCTCATGTAATTACGGCATTTTTGGTTGGATTTTTTTTTTTTTTTTTAATTAGAGTTATAAATATTTCAGATTTTTTATAACCTTTAATCTGTCTTTTTGGTCAGTTGCAAGGGAGATGTTTCAGCAGCCAGTTCCACAGGTTAATGAAATGCAATATGGGGAGACAATTCTTTCCCTTAACTTTTAGATCGATTGCCTTTCTTTCTTGTTGAAAGCATTTCAGTTTGTTCAAAGAGGACAAACGGGAGAATACCATAACTTGCCTCCTTGCAGTCAGAAATCCACTCCTCAATGCTACCCTGCCCCTTCTCCTGTCAGTTTTTGCTTTCAATTAGCCCTTTGAATCAGAGTTGTTCCTTCTATACTGACAGCATATGAAATAGTAGGTGAGAGACTGGTTCAGTGCCAAAATATGACTGCATTTCCTGGCAGTTTTGTTGTGTTCAATTAAGGAATTACCACCACTGAAACCTGCAATATTCGTTTTGGTATTCAATTCAGTGTTTTTCATTCCTTTACCTGTGCAACAGCATTCCCTTGTTTGGTTTGGTTGGCTTGCTTTTGTTTTGCAGGTTGTTTCTAAGACCAGATGCTCTCATACGTATATATTTCATACTGCCAGGGGCACAGATTCCAGAAGCATCCCTGCTTCTCCCAGGTTTTTCTTTTTGCCTGCTATCCTGAACCAGAGAAAGTACTGTGCAACTAGAAGCAGTATTAGGAGCCTTCCCAAATTTGCTCACTGGCAAATCCTCCTGAAGGCAACTGTGTTCCTAAGGGCTCACCTCTACAGGTGTAACTGCAGATAACAACGGTGCAACAGTTACCTCTTAGCCTCTGCAAACTTGATGTCCTTTGACTTACTTTAACCCCCCTCCTGTGCACACCGTAAGTGCACACATTTCCTTTTCCCAGCTCAAGCAGCCTGTAACTTGTTGAACTGCAGCAGTACAGATCTGTCTGAATTTCAGGCCTCCACTCAGCAATTGTGTCTCTGTTTCCATCAAAAAGCTTCACAGATCCTTGCTGGACACCTTATACCTGGATTACAATGTGTGTCACACTTGCATGTCCAAGTTGGGCCCCTCTTGGGCCATAAGGGGGGTATCCTACCAGCAGGCCAGCTACCAAACCCTGATGGCACTACTGGTGACCTTGATCCAGCCCTTCCTGCCAGCTGCCAGAAAGGCTAGGAGAATGAGGACTGTGTCACTGCAGCTGTCAGAAAAGTGCTGTAGTTAGATCTTCCTCTGAGGCACTGCAGGGAAGCCAAAACGCCACTTTCAGGGACTGTGAAAATGATGTCTCACCGGTCCCATGCTTCATGTAAGCATTCTCTGATTTACAGGTATTGAACAGAACATGGAGTTTGTCAAAGGCACTGTAATTAATTGTGAAACTGATATAAAAGACCATATAAGCCTCTGGAGAACTTGATTCATGGAAGTACAGCCATCTCTCTTACGACTGAACATTTGCAACAATGTAGTATGACTGAGAAAGGTTTTCAAGGTCCAGATATTCAAAGGTATTTAAATACATAGTTCCCATTCAGATTAATGAGATCCTGGGTGAAACAGTGTAGTTTCATTTCATAATAAAACATTCACGTGTTTTATTATCACATATTATCAGATCTTGGTGACATAACCATATGCCATGGTTCTTGGATTCAGGTCTGAATCCACTAAGGTAACTTCCCTGAAAAAGCAAGCACTTCCAAGAGAACTGAGAATAGATCTTATTGCTGACTCCTGCCAGCTGCTGAGTTACATAAGTAGAAACTGTGCCACAAACCCTCTTATTCCAAACATAAGTATCCTTAGGCTCTGTTGTTTGTATTTTTTAAGTCTTTCTATTGGAAAGACAAATGCCCTCATATAAACATATAGCCCCAGGGAGACAAACACAGGAATAGCAGAGAAAAATTACACCAATCTCCATGTAAGATTCCTTAAATGGCAGCTATAATGCTTGTAAGTTCATTTTTAATGATACCAGAGTGAAAGTTTGCATACTTTTTTATATTAATTGAAGAAATGTTGCTTGCATTCCACTCTCTCATTTGAATAAAGGACCCTCTTTTAGACCATTGTTTCCTTAAAGGTGTTCAAGTCAATGTCAAAAGCTGAAAGTAGAATAAGGTACTGCCCCTAATTAAAAAAATATTTTTTTTTTTCTTTTGGTCTTCATGACATGACGAAGAAACTTGTGTAAAACACAGATAGGAGAAGCTGACCAGGAATTAAATTCAGAATTGGACTCTAAATTACTTTCTTCATTATGAGAAGTGATCCAACTGCTTGGATTTGCTTGTTGGAAAGGTGGAATATTTAAAAAGAGAAGGAGACTCTCTGACTTAAAATATTTTTGTGTTTGTTTAGGCTCATTCTGTTTCTGTCCTCCTGTTGTCTCCCCTGTCCTCACCACCTGAAACTGCAGGTCGAGTAAGGAAACCTCAAGGAGACAACAGAACTTTCCTGCTGAGCTACAGCATCTTCAACAAGGATTCTCTCTGAGGATGGAGCAGAGCCTGCCCAGAAGCCCTGACTTCTGTTAAGGAATGTTTGGATAAAAATCCTCAAGAGGGCTATGAGCACAGGGAATTAAAATAATTTTTGCAAGTTGCGCCTAAATGCCTGTTTGGTGGGCTCATAAAAATCCTTCAACTTAGTACTGCAGCTGGCCATAGAGATTGAGATTCAAGATCTCTCTGTGTGAGCCCACACAGTAATAAGAGAAGCAACATTTCTTTATCAGAAGAAGACTCAGGAAATTCTTGTTTCTTCCCTTTTTTACTAAACCTGAATTTACATTTCCAAGCTTTAGAAGTCTTCAGTTCGTCCTGTTTCTTGCAGCCCCACCCCAATCTAGCAGTAAGAAGGAAACATTTTGTTAACTGAAGTGATACACGTTTATCCAGTGTAGCAGCAAGATAAGATCGGTGATTACCATCCATATTTTAGGAGCTTCAGGTCTTCCCCTGGAGTCCTACTATTCGGCTTAAAAAACCCTTACACATGTGGCAGCATCTGTCTGTGGTCACAGAGGTGTATTGCTGCAACCTGAAACAGCTCTCTTTCAATTCTGAATATGGGGAAAATAAGTTTCCTCCCTTCCAGCTTAGTAGCTTCTGAAGATAGAGTACAGTCAATGAAGATTAGAGTGCAATTTATCTCAACAAATGTAGAAGACCAGTTTAGATGTGAAGTGTTTTGTTATTAAAAGCAGTCATAGGAAATAAGCTTTTATATCTATGTTTATTTGGAGATAACTAGGCTATCATGCACATCCCACTTTGGATTTAGTTCATGCACTCTCTCATCAGAAGGTAATTGACTGTATTACAGATGTTTCGGCTACACTGGGATTACACAGACCATATTAATGAAAAAAAAAAAAAAAACAAAACCCAATACTGGCACAGATGTTCATTTGTACAGAAAGGGTCTAGGAAGCAGTGAGGCACACGAGTTGTACACAAGTAGCACAATTCATTCAATTGCAGTTCAACCCATCCTAGCAGCTTCTCCGTGGTGTGAAGAACAGTTACCACAGAGCTTTTTTTTTCTCCTGCTGAAACTTATTTTTGTGCAGGAGAAATGAAAGAAGCAGGTGCATTTGGCCAGCAAATATACTACATAAAGTTGCAATTTCATGGAAATTTTAGCAGGTCTTTTTGTGCACTCTCGACTTGCCAGTGAAATTGTCATGGATGCAGGTAGAGGTTCACAGAGATATTCCTCTGAGAGCAAACAAAATGTCTCAATTTCCTTTCTAGATTTGCTCCAGTGATGAGCTCTGGGCTACACAGACATAAGAAGGATGTGTTCCAGTGGTGGAAAGAGGCACAAGTGATGAGCCAAGGAGAAATACAGAAATATTATCCAGTCGTACAGTGACAGGGTTAGGAAAGCCAAAAATAATCCAGGACTGAAGCTGGTAAGAGAGAATAGAAAGAATTCCATGAGTACATCAGCAGCAAAAGGAAGACAGGAGAAACATGGGCCCACTGGGGAAGGGGTCTTGGTGACAGAGGACATAGCAATGTCCAGGGCAATCTGGATGCATTCAAGGACCTTCACATCCTTCTTAAACAGTAGGGCCCAAATCTCCACACAGTACTCAAGGTGAGACAGCACCTACACTGAATACAGACTGGTAGTCACCTCTTTTGACTGGCTGGATAATCTGTGCTAGATGCTGCCCAAAATGTTGTTTGCCCTCTTGGCTATCAGAGCACAATGCTAACTCACACTGAACTGCAATCAACCAGCACCCCCAGATGACTTTCTGCCTGGTGCTTCTCCAGTCCCTTCTCTCCCAGTTTATACTTACATCTGATATTCCTCTACCCTCGGTGCAGGAACCAGCACTTGAACTTCCTAAATTTTATCACATTAATCATTGTCCAATGCTCCAGTCTGTTACATCTCTCTGCAAGGTCTCTTAATTCTCAAGAAAGGCATCAGCAACTCTCACTTTGGTATGATCAGCAAAGCTCATGGTGTGTTCAATTCCTCCATGATCATCATGGCCAAGACAGCCACTTGCTGTCATCCCCCATGAGTCCCTTCCTATGCAGAAACAGCAAGTCTAGAAGGGAAATGTTTTTTTTTTTCTTTTTGGCTCACTGAGCACTTGTGACAAGTAGTTATCTCCCACAAACTTTGAGAATTTTCAAGGGCAAGCAGTGTGATAATCCCAGTTAATGCCTAGGAAGTTGCAATCTCCCATTAGGACAAGGGCTACAGACAAGGAAATTTGTCCTAATTACCCACAGAATAACTTAGCAGCGTTTACATCCTGGTTGAGCAGTGAGTAGTTGACTCCCACCAGAATAATTACTTTTTTCCCCCATCCCCCTAATCCTCACTCAGGGGCTCTCATCATTACCAACTTGCAAGGGTGGAACATTCCAATCTCTGCCTCACAGATTGTGTGAGGCACCTCCACCTCCCTTACCCTGCCTGTCCTTCCTCAACAGCCTGTATCCTCCACCCCAGCACCACAACCACGGGAGTCACCCTGCGAAGTCTCACCAATACCAGTGACACTGAGGCTCTGGAAACTGGCCAATGCTTCCAGTTCACCTTATTTTTTTTTTAATCATGCTGCATACATCTTAGGAAATACACACTGGGGAAAGCTGATTCTCTGCTTCTTCATGATTAAAAATATCCAGGATTATCGAAAGACAACTGCTGTTCCTACTAATATAGTTGTCATAGATTTGTTAAAGCTGACACTAATCTCAAGCTTCTCACAACACAGTTTTATTCCAGGAAGCTCTTGGAAATATGTATGCTGATCTTATGACTCTTTGGCACAAGTGTTGCTTTTTCCTGTAATTATACACCTATATATCACAGTATAAGTTGCTTGCTTATTTAGGCTATGTGACCCAGCTTCTAGGGTTTTGTGTACACGTTTCTGCAACCTGGACAGAACTGTCAGGATAATCTTTGCTAATGTACTTTTTTTCCCTTCCCATGATACTAATGCTGAAGAAGACATCTTTCTATCTGCCACGTTAGCCATTTTGAACTCCTTTAATGGTCTAAGAAAAAAAAAATTCCAAATTTCAGGATTATTTCCACTGAAAAGTACCCACTCTTCGTATATTAAAATGAAAAAGACAGCCGAAGAGTGCAGGTGCAAAAATAAACAGAAATCTTCAGGACAGCCATCAGTTTCCTAGAAGGCAAACAAACATACTGCTGTCTTTAGTAAGAGTGTTAATCAGTCACGCCTATCAGTAGATACCGACTTTTCATCACAGAAGTGAAAACAGAAGGCGTAACTGAAATGGTAAGTATCAAAGCCCTGGTCAGCAAGGCGAGACTAGTTAGTTACATTTCAGTTTCTATGGGGAAACAGGTTTTACCTACTGCTGAAAAGCATGGCTTTGTACTTCTGCCAAGCTCACCTAATAATGAGCTGCTGTTGAAAGAGGTGCTAATAATCACTGCACCTCAGCTCCTTGATCTGCTCTCCTCTGTCAAACCAAGTGACGATGTGCCTGCAGAGCCAGTGAATGAAGCAGAAATCTTAATTTCTTTTAAAACACAGACTTGATCTCCCACAGGTTGGCTGCTGGAACTGACTCTCCTGCAGTTGTACAGACCTGACCGTGGTGTCCATTCAAAGCTGGTGTTACCAACAGAGACTGATAAACTCGCAGACATCTTTACCCCGGGGATAGTTTGTGCCATGACAGCAGCAGGATTCCCTTCACAACCCCATGGTCTTATCAGGGAAAGGTAAAGCACAGGAGAATAAATCATTGTTAATAATAAGCTGTGATAACCCTAGGCACACACAGTGTGTTTCCCCTACCTTGTTTCATCTGTGTGTGTATGGGTATTATTCCCTGCTCAGAAGGGCTCTCATATCTGTTAAGTCAGCTTGCACCCTCAATGTGCTGGGCCACAGGGAATGGCAACTATAGGTTTTGAGATCTGTATTCTCCCCTTCCAGCTATGCATGGTCACCTTGTGAATAATAAGGTGGCAGCTGCAAATGAAAGCATGGTAAGTATTGTAGGAGGTAATATCTTCCTTACAGTAACTTGCAACCGTGGGTCAGTGAGGTGCAGTCCTTAAAAATGCAGATCAAAGCCTCAGAAGTGTGCTGGAAGAATCTTAACAACTATTCAAACAATTCACAACTTGTCTGACTGTCAGAAAAATGGGTGGAGAATAGCAGGAGAACCATTTCCTCTCACCAGGCTGTGTAATAATCTGAAATGCAATTAATTTTGCAGAAAAGAATTTGTGCATTAAAATAGAACTTTGAGATTTGAAGGTCAAATTCACATTTCCTCTGTTGGAAGTTTTGTTTCTGTCTTTTGTCATTTTTTTGCATTGCATCTACTCATATTAGCCCCCAGTAGTTCTTCCTGTCAGAAAAACTCACCTGCCTCTGGCTGAATTACCTGACCATCCTTTAGAAAATGCCTGAAGATCAGGCAAGGCTTGCCTTGCCTGCCAAGCCTTGCTGTGGTCTGTATATTTTAACAAGGTAATATTAACAATTCATCCAATTCATTAAGGTAAGCTATGGCATACAAGAGTATAAGAAGTTAAAAAAAAAAAAAAAAAAAAAAAAGGTCAGGAGAATCAAACTTGATATTTAAACTTTTAAATAAGGCAAAACCAGAAGGAAGTTGTTCTTGAAAACTAGCTCAGTCTTGCCATCTTAATGTCCCCACTTTCTCAGTTAAATTGCAAGTAGCTAATGATAGCCACAGTGATACGCAGAGAGGTTGCCAATAATACTGCTTTGAAGATGTCCCAGTCTTAACAGATGGTACTTGTGTGAAGAGGGGTGCTAGATTTACCCTTAATTTCCTTGCAACGCCTCCTTTGGCTGCAGTTTTTGTATTAGTCTCAGCTCCAGCTCCCATTAGTGGAAGCATATGTTCTGTGGAGCTGTCACGGTGTATATTCCTCACCCAAAGCAAGTTTCTTGTAGCGTTCCCACTCACTTCAATGGGAGCTCAGCAGGGTCGGCTGGGCAGCTCAAAATAGCAAACCTGCTAGAAGGGAATTCCTGATTGCCACGAAAAAGCAAAATAAACAAAAAATACACACTCTGTCTGACTCTAATGTCACATACTTAAGAGAACAGATCACACTGTTGAAAAAGTCCCAGCAAATTTTAAGCTGATTTATTCAGAAGGCAAATGCAATGAATAACAGAGAAGGATATTTGTTCAGGCCATGATCCATGAATTGCCCAAATGAAAGCAGTGATAATATTTATCAAGGATGGTGCAAAGATAAGGACAGGTCAAAGTGTTTTGCTTTATTTTTGTCCTGAATTATACTACTTGTGTACAAATCTCTAGGTTCATTAAGAATTTTTGAGACAAAACTTTTCTTTTACAAACCCTGGATTCATCCATCTCCATCAAGAGAAATATTTTCTTCTTGTTTTTAAAGCAAACTTTCCCTCTCACTCAGGGGGAATGTGGCAAGCTTGCATAATCCGCTGTACGAGAAGATCTCCAATGCTGTTTTCAAGATGGTGTACAGCACAAAATGACATTTCAGGCAGAGGTATTTGAAAAATTTTGGAGAGTAGATTTTGTTTTTCAAGAAAAAGAGGCTCTTGCAATGAGCCAAAACCAAAGGAGAGCATTAACATTTAGATGAATAGTGACAATGTTATAGTAATGATATGAAAGGAATTAACAATTTTTGATAATTTTTGTTTGTTTCTCAGAAGTTAAAGTAATATGGATGACAGGATACAAACATGCTTTTGCAGGTAGCTACTCCTCTATTTTCAAATAACACACTATTTGTCATATGTGCATATTTATAAAATAGTCTAAAGATTGAAAGTACTATTTTGAATTCCGTTTTCTTATGTGTTTGCAGTAACGTACAAATTAAAATAAAACATAGATTTAAAAAAAAAAACAAAAACAAACCACAACACTTCCTCTGTGGATGTGTTAGCTTTTCATTCTAATAATGCTTAGTAGAATAGGTAGAAACACTTAGTTGCTGCTGTAGCTGCTGGTAGAAGCTACTGACAACAGACCAAAATGCAAAATAACATGTCTTGATAGAGTCATGTAGGTAAAATGTCTCTAGCTGTTCAGGAAGAAAAGCAAAATAGAACCCCAAACAGTTCAGTGTTTTACACAGCAGAACTGAAGAAGGTAAACACTTTAATAAAAATCTACCCACGTTTTGGAGGACCTGAACCATGATTTAGATGGTTGAAACTCCTCCTTGACCTCAAACTTCCTCTGCCAACTTGATCAGGGCACTTACTGTCACTTCAATTTTCTTTGAAAAAGCAGATCATCTGTCTTCATATTTTCATATTACAGGCTGGGGGATGAACAGACTGAGAAGAACTGCTGAGAAGAACTTGGGGTGCTGGTGGGTGAGAGGCTGGACATGACCCAGCAATGAGCACTTGCAGCCCAGAAAGCCAATTGTGTCCTGGGCTGCATCCAGAGTGGCCAGCAGGGAAAGGGAGCAGATTCTGCCCTTCTACTCCACTCTGGTGAGACTCCACCAGGAGTTCTGGGTCCAGCTTTGGGGTTCTCATCACAGGAAGGATACTGACCTGTTCGAGCAAATCCAGAGGAGGCCATGAAGGTTCACAGAGGGAGTACTCCTCCTGTGGAGATCGGCTGAGAGAGTTGGGGCTGTTCAGTGTGGTGAACTGAAGACTCCAGGGACACCTTGGAGCAGCTTTCCAGTACCTGAAGGGGGCCTACAGGAAAAATGGAGTGGCAGCACAAGGGGGAATGGCTTTAAAATGAAAGAGTGTAGGTTTTGATTAGATACTAGGGAAAAGTTCTTTACTGTGGGAAGGTGAGGCAGGAATAGGTTGCACAGAGAAGCTGTGGATGCCACATCCCTGGCAGTGTTCAAGGCCAGGGGCTTTGAGCATCCTGGTTTAGTGGAAGATGTCCTTGTCCCTGGCAGGGGAGTTGAAACTGGATGGTCTGTAAGGTCTCTTCCAACACAAACCATTTTACGTTTCTGTGATTCTGGGATATTTGGGTGGCAGGGTTGCTGACACAAGAAGCAATCCCCCACTATGGTCTCATATGAAGAGTCCCATATGAATAGGACTTCTAAGGAATGCCACCAGGTCATATAACATCTTATCCCCAGTGTATAGAATGGAGTTTGTTGTCAAAATACACTGAGGGAGCAACCTTCTTTGAGCATTGTTAGAAACTGACATTGGCATGGAGACCTGACGCTGAGCAAAGATCTGCAGCCTGCTCTGCCACAGGGATCCAAGTTTGCCTTTGCAAATCGTTTAGCCATCCTGGAATGAACTGACACCGTTAGTAGGTAAGCATCTAGGTATGAAACCCATGCTTTCTCTTTAGAAGAGTGGCTGCCAGAGCATCTGGGCTTGCCTTTTGCCCATCATCATGCTGATGTCTCTTTCACACAGGCAGTGCTGAGGCAGTGACCACCCCACACTGGTTATTCATCATGTAGGAACAGTTTTCCAGGTACTCCGAAAAGCACACTGCAGGACTAGATTTGACTGTAAAGATTACGGAAGGAACAGACAAACCCTTGGTGATATCTGGGCACTTTGAGAAGTGCAAGTGGCAATATTAATATAGTCTCAGGTGGTACTGGCCAGAGTATTTTCCTTATCTGTAATTTTTCACTCGAGGGCAATACTGCTATCATGGTATCAGCAGAAAGATAATATTTTTTTTACACATTTTAGTAACAATATTTTATCTTTTTCTTGCATTACGAATACACAGTGCTTGCCCATCTTATGCTGTTGTTGTTTCAGCAGACATCACTTAGACCTCACAACCTAGCTTGCAAGCACAAAACTCTTTGCTGCAGCCCAGCCCAGTCCAGTGGGGACAGGTATTAGACCTACAGGGACAGCAGCAGTTTCACCAGGAGCTTTCATGGGTCTAGCAACAGCTGCCAGCTGCCAGAAGTAAAGAGTAGGAAATTTTCATGCGTGTAGGCCCATGAAAACTAGCCTTTTCATTTGGCTTCACTAGTGTCTAAACAGGTTCTGCACTAGATTTACCCTTCTGGGTGTTTTGCCAGACCATTCCTGCACTTTGACTCACTGAAATAAGAGAGTATTTATTTCTTTTAGGAATGGTAGTGGCCAGGTTCTTACCACATCTGGAAATGTTAGGGTGGTGCCACTGTTTATCACTGCATTTCTACCCTTTACGGTGCTGGTTCAGTCTGGAGAAAATGTAATGGGTATCAATGGAAGTAATGGAATATTTTTGCTGGAGGTGATTGTCGTGTGAGCAGGACAGAATATATCCTCTGAGATTTTCAACTGCAGTAACTTGTGCTCATTGTACTTATAAACTTGGCTCTGTAAGAGGAACATGGATAGGTTTTTCAGGCTGCCTTATTTAACAGAAACCCATGGACAACTTTGAGGGCTGTGCAGGTTTTGTTCTCTCCCAGTGCAAGGCCAGACCTATATCCTACAGATAAAGGTTAGACAGCAAAACCCCTTTTCCTCTGAAGTCTGAGATTTTTGTCTACAGAGTGTGGTACTTCAGACAAAATGTCACAGCATAATTTTATCTATCTTTGAGCTATCAGCCTTGAAATAAACTCTGTTACCACATGGGCTTATTTCAGGAAATAAATAATGTAAGTGTTAAAAAAGCCCTAGTGTTCTTGAAAGCGTATGTATTTTTCCAACTTTATCAGTTGCTTTAGAAACAGATATTACCTTTCTTTTTTCCCCCACAACCACATCTTACTTTTTTCCTTACTTTCATTACTACTGAAAATTTACAAAGAGGAGGAGATGGTTTGATGGAAGATTAGGTAGCTAAAGTGCTCTCCTCATACAGAAACAGGTTTTTATCTAGGCCAAATCCATTCCACTGATGCAGGATGTAATTTAACATTTCTTCTCTTTTGCTGTCTCTTTGCTGATTTGCACCCTGCTCAGCAAGTCTTACTCTTCCTCAAGTATGTACACTGACTGCTATTTTTCTAAATAATGTAGCTATCATCACCAAAATACCTGGGGTGTTAAGGTGTCAAGATGAGAATAGGTTTGTTGTATAGCTTGGTATGTCCTGGAACACAATCGCGTTCTTACCAAAGTTTTGTGGCTACTCTTGGTTGGACTAAATTGTCATACTCTCAGTCAGAACTAAGAATCACTTGAAGAGAACTATTTGCTGCAGAAACAGTCAGGAAAACATCCATCTGTGTAAAAAACCCTCTATTTGTAAAAGCAAGCCATAAATTCTCTTCAGGGGCCTCAATGCTGTTTTCAGCAGCACCTACACAAACAGTGTAGGCAGACACATCTTTGCTATGTCTGCCCCTGCTGATGGCAAGACACAAACCAACTCTTTTCCAGGAACTGACTAGTCTCATTCAGCATACATGCAGCCCTGAGCTAATGCATTTAAGTGGCTCTGGCCTGCAGCCAGCAATAGGCACACAAGTGAAGTCACCGTCTGTACTTGTCTGTGCCTCCAAAAGTTGAGTCCTGGTGGTCATTGTTTCTAGCATTCATGGGACTGATCACTTGCTAAAACCAACAAATTGTTCTCTTCTTTTTGCTCTTGTTGTGGCCAGATGTGTATCAATTAGTCTAGAAAGGGAAAGCACAATAGCCCCTCCAGCACCCAGTTATTTATTTCCCATGTCTTACTCTCTAATTCTTTCTGCTTTTCCTCTGCTGTAGCAGCTCAATTCACTGATAATTCTTTTTTTTGTTTTATCTAGCTTTACCTAGCTTTATTCTGTCCTATGCAGCATGCCAAAGGAAAAGTTTATTTCAATTTTGCTCACCCTCAGGCAATTATCTTTTCAGTGAATATTGCTGCAGGTAAAACTGAGCCCGAATTGAACGCCTGATGTATTCAAAGCTGTGGCCCAGAACTTTATGTTGCCCCCTTGTTCAGAAATGTCCACTGTGCTTCTCTGTCTAGCAAAATTTGTATGAAAGTTTGCTTCAAAACTCCTGCTGGAATATATTTTTTGTTCATTTTTCCTCTAAGACCATAATTTTGTTCATCTGTGTGACACTTGCCTTGCCTGGGTCATGCTCTACTGTCTCTTTGTTAGGATGTCCCTGCAACACTTGACAAAGGGAGCTCTGAAGGAATGCAGGTGAGTCATATTATAAAGGACATCCCTTGGTAAGACAAGACAGCCTGGGCTTTTTGAATGTAAATTTCAGTGAAAGTGTTCTGGGTATTTCAGAGCCTTCTTTCATTCTCAGCCAAGGGCTTCAAGATTTTTGCAGCACACTGTTTGCGTAGAGGTTACTGTAATATCAGTGTACATTATGTTGGACTACAAATATTCTCCTCACTTCAAGACTTCCCTACACTGTGTAAGCAGGAGGCAGAGGAAATGTGAATGAGAATTGAAGCCTTGCAGTCCAGTCCTGGAAAAAGAAGGTGTGATAACTGAAAAACTCCACATCTTTCCAGACTGATACTTACTGTACCGGAAAAGTACCAGAAAGAATTCATAGTCTTTAACTTTAAAAACCACACTCAGATGGTGACCTTCTCCCTCAAGCCTAATATTTCCCTCAAGCCATTTCTCATTTCAAGAACCAGAGTGTTCACCTGTCACAGGAAGTGACAGGCACTGGTGATACATCTGACGTGGTCACAGGATTAAGACTCTCTGTCTGGTCCTTGTCTGAAGGGTTGTTATTCCAGATCTAGTAGCCTGTTTTTCTCGGGCTTGTAGTAAAGTATTAATTATACAACCCAATGTGTACAGCTATGGAAACTTGAGCATGAAACTCTCCCTTTCTGTATTATTTGTGAGAGGGGAAAAAGCCTTATTAACAGCAATTTTTGTTAATGCAGTGAATTACTGTAGATTTGTTCTTCATGCTGCTTCATGCTGCTGTATGTTCATGTATAGGGTGGTATGAACTCCACTTTTCCTATTAAATATCTCCTTGGTTTCAAGCAGAAATGCATCTAAAGAGACAGATACTTTTTTGACATCTTTTTCTAATAGGAAACCGTGTCTCTCCATGGGTATTATCTGAGTAAAAGGTAATGATTAAGTAATAAAGATTTATTCCACTATGCATTGTGCTGCTGGGGTTTTTTTGACAAAAACACAAAATTCAATAACCACTTTCAAATCCTGAATGTGAGAGGTATGCAAGGTGCTGTTCCAGGTAGCCAGTAAATGCTATCTCTGCTTTCAAAAACCCACAGTCACCTTCAACATAGTCTTCAGTGAAGTAGATATGTACTATAGGAGGGGAAGGTGGGAAAGAGAAGGGAAATATAACCACACCAGCAAAGGGAAAGATTCCAAGATGACACATTTTTAAGTATGTAAAGCAAAGGGAGATAATGTGTCATGATAAAAACAACAGTCTGCCTTAGTCTCCCTGGCATGCTCCTGGTTATGTTTTCAGCTGTTGAAAAACATGCTGCATCTTATACTGCTTTGGAAGACCAGGGAGGTAAACTGTTCTGGGATGATGTAAATTTAAATAGAAGGTTATTGCATACAATGCAACAGTGCTATCTAAAATGCTAGCCTTTCTGCCATGTGTGCAAGGTAGATACCAGTTTACTACTGGAAAAGTTGCAAAAGGACTCTCTCCCTATGGCATTTGTATTCTGTCCCTCTATGATGGAAACAGAAATACTGAGGAAATGACTCTTGCCCTAGAGCAGTCCCATACCACTTTTTGGCCTTGTTACACACCCCACCTGTGGCTGTGCAGGAAATATAGGACCTATCATGTGTGATTGGATGTGTGCCAGGCGACTGCATTGCTATGCCACTCGCATCAGGTCTGCCCCCAGGTGTTTGGCATGCCGAAGAGGAGGTGTTTGTGAGGACCTTGGGCAAAGGAAACCCTCTTTCTTGAATTCCAGGCAGTCAGGCTGAGGCATTCATCTCTGGCAAGACTGAGGAAACTGTGGACATGCATGTAGATGAGGCATGGCTAATTTCAGAGTTCAGCAATAAAATATTTCAGCAGCTGTTGAAGTATAAACTTTTGTAAGAAGGTAACTGAAGCATGAGCTGGAAAACCTCTGATGTTCCACCCCCTGTAGGTTTAAGCCCAAGTGTGCTCCATGCTAGAATGCAGCCAAAATTCTGATCAGGAACACATAATGAACTCTTCATGTAGAGTCTGTGGTCACCTCCCTCAGATGTCCTGGGCAGTGCTAATGAGTGTCGGCTTCTCTACCTAGTGTGCTCGTGTCTTTGTGAAACATGGATACCTTTGGGAAGCTTTGATTGTTGTTTGCTATTTGCTATTGATTTGCTGATTTTTATTGTCTCACTAACAATAGAATGAAGTTCTGCTACAACCCTCCCCAGAAGGCAAGGGTGACCCAGGTTCTTGTTAATAAGTCCCTTGGGGCAGATTAGAGTGAAATGGCATTGAATGATAGGTTTTTGTAACTACATACGTGTAGGGTTTATTTTAGAACAATTTGGTTGCAAAGGAAAACAGGTATTTGTCCATTTTGGTTGTTCTCATCTATGGTAATATAGCAAATATAAAAGCATAAAAATGACACTTAACAAAATGTATAAGGAAAAGAAAGGGTGAAAGTGGAAAGATACATATAGTCACCACCCTTTGGATCCAGCAGTGAGACTTGGTAGTTGCAATTTTGATGGATGTTGGATTGAAGTGATGGGCTTGATCTGGTATGGGAGGGGGGTAGTCCACAAAACTCAAAGATTCCATGAGTTATGTACACACACGTTCAAGTGGGAATGCCTAGTACCTCCCCTGGGGCAGGGAGTTTTACAGTGGATGATAAAATACTGGATCATGGGACATGTCACGAGACTTTAACACCTTCTAAGATGTTACAGCTGCCTATTATGTCCAATCAATTATGGTCCACCATCCCAGATGCATAGCAGGGCAAATGTGAAGCCTTCACTGTTCCACTGAGAGGTTTTCACACCTGAGTCATCATGTAAGGGAGGACACTGGCATGATAAGAAGGTGGGATATTCCTTCTAGGCTGGGGGATGAACTGATAAAGAGTAGCCCTGCTGAGAAGGACCCAGGGGTGTTGGTGGATGAGAGGCTGGACATGACCCAGCAATGTGCACTTGCAGCCCAGAGAACCAATTGTGTCCTGGGCTGCATCCAAAGCTACATAGCCAGAGGGATGAGGGATGGGATTCTGACCCTCTGCTCTGGTGAGACCCCACCGGAACACTGCATCCAGCTCTGGGGTGCTCATTGTCCTGTTGGAGCAAGTGCAGAGGAGGGACATAGAGATGATAAGAGGATTGGAAGACTTCACCTATGAGGAAAGGAAGAGAGAATTGGGATTATTCAGCCCAGAGAAGAGAAGGTTCCAGGACAACCTTACTGTGGCCTCCCGGTACCCAAAAGAAAACTGGAGAGGGATCTTTGACAAGGACGTGGAGTGAAAGGACAAGGGGGAATGGCTTTACACTGAAAGAGTGTAAGTTTAGACCAGATACCAGTAAGAAATCATTACTGTGATCATAGTGAAGCCTTGGAATAGATGACCCAGGGATGCCCCATCCCTATTGGTGTTCAAGGCCAGGTTGGATGGCACTTTGAGCAACCTGATCTGTGGATGGGATCCCTGCCCACAGCAGGGAGGTTGTAACTAGATGATCTTTAAGCTTCCCTCCATTCTATGATTCTGTGACTTTCTGATGATACAGGATTTGCAATTATTTATCAAATGTGAATTCTTTTTATTTTAGTTTCTTCTCTGTTAGCCGTGCAAGCTCCAAAAAAAATTAATTTGGAAGAAAAATTGAGGAGTTAAAGAAATTTTTTTCTCTATTTGTTTCATAATCTTTAGTCAGTTTTTAACTTTATTTATCACACTCTTTTGACAGACATCAGCAGGCTTTGCATCAGAGACTCTGAGGCAAAAATACAGCACGCATATTATCATATCTTTTGATATACATGCTGTCTTGGTGTGATATAGTGGACAATAACCATTGCCAAGGGGTAGCCTATGTTTCACACATCAAATTAGAAAGATAAGTGAAATAAGGAAAGTACTTTTTTGTACTTTGTACACCTTTGTACAGTTTCAGTTGGATTTTCCATGGTCAAATATTTAATTCCCTCAGCATAGCTTCATTTGACTCAAGTTGGTAGGCAGGTATAAAGATAGACATTGGAATTAGAGCACCCCAAAGAGATGTTTTCATTGAAATCAACTGTGTTTTCAGGCTGCCCGCAGACAGAGGCAATCATCTTTACACCATCAGCATCATGCACACATGAGAAAGCCAGAGAAAGAAATTGCATTCATATCACGATATTTAACCATACCATAAAAGAGAGGGCCTCTGTAAGAAATTCCTCCTTAGCTTGAGAAGAAAGTGCTCTCACCTAGGCTCCTTAGGGTCCAGAGGCACATCTTGCTGCATGATCTGAGATTACCAGACTGGTGGAAGAGACTTGCTGAAAAACAAGGCCTGAGACAAACACCATGAAAAGGTTAACAGGCTACATGATTTTTCTGACCTGCAGTGCAAATCCTGAAGTAGGCTGCTTTTAACAAATTGTCTGCAAAGTGTGTCTTGAGGGGTATAATCTGGGTCTTTAATTGTAAAAGGGAGTGCCACTTGTTGCCTGACCTACTAGATCTTTTTGCCTGAAAATTGGGAGCCAAAAAACCTCACCCATTTAGCAGAGATAAGGTATGGAGCTGGTCTTTAATGAAGGACTTCTGGCCCAAGGAGTAGGGAAAGGAGTGCGATTCCATGTCCAGGGGTTCCACAACTTATGGTTCGATCCGAGAACCACCCCATCCCAGATCTGCCCCTGGGTACACCTCCCTGAAACTGAGTCGGAAGCCCCAAGACCTCTTTCTTCCTCATCTTCCTCTTCTTCACTGCATGTACTGTTTTTGGAGCTTCTTCAAGGTTCTGGGCTTGAAGGTTGCTTTGACTATGATGGTATCTTGCTGTTCAGGCCTGGGGTGCAAATGTTATTAAACAGAATGTGTTTAAGATTATAATCCTGCCTAGAAAGGAGCCTAAGAAATTTAGAAAAATCAATATGAAATAGGGGATTAGGGTTTGGTGATTGCTAACTACTATTCTAAAGTGTGACAGACTTATACAGATACTTTAAAAATCTACAAAAAACTAAAAATCCCCAAAATTCAAAGACATCATGATTCATGAGCAGTGTATGTCAAGAATTTCAAATTTCAAAACTAGCATATTTTTACTGGAAGTGTTTCCTGAGAAGTTTCCTGTTGTTTACCAAAAACTTCTGTTTGAAACACGTCTTAGTTGTGAGGTGGAATTCCTGGCACAGTGGCAAAGTAAGAGTCTGAGATGTAGAAAATTTAGTTTTGGAGGATGGATTTCAGTTCTCTGCTTATTCTAATGCAAGGATACAAACCACAGCACAATGCCACACATGACAGGGCACTGGATACCTAAAGAGAAAGGACATTGAGCTTTCCTTTTTCCCCTAAAGAATTTCAAACATGATGTCATCCCAATGCGAGACGTGTTAAAAGCTCCATCTTTTGAAATAGAAGTGTAGTCAGGTCAAAACCCCCCTTCATACTATGCTCTGTTATATCATCAGCTGTGGAAAAAGCCAAATCCAGGTGCTGAAGCTTAGGTGATGTCATTTACCAAGATCTTTGGGCTTTAAGGGCAGGTTTCCCAAACCTCTTTGGAACCACGCTGCTGCCATTGCTTTCCGTATGTGCAGGGGACACTTCCCTTGTACAGAACAGGACGGGTGTGTGGAAATAACCTTATTGTTCCCAGATTGGGTGGAGTGAGCTTCTATTGTTCTCAAGTTTGAGGCGGGAAACTTCAGCTGCTGTCTGGTCAAAATATGGCTCAGTGCGCCCTCAGTGATCCAGTGAGCCCATGGGCACGAACAGGTAGCCTAACAGGATTTCCTCTGGGACTTCAGAAGCAGCCTAGTTGCACCAGTAGAGGTTCTGTCTTTACAGTCTGTAGCTTTGGCACAGCTTCACGTTTCCAGCTCGGGAGCTGACTTATTTGGCGCACACCACTCTATTAATGTGCAACCTGACATTTTGCTTCCCATTACTAGGCTTCCTGGCACCAGCACACCTGCTCTTCCCTGCAGCACTTGCCCACCTCTGTGTCCTCTCAGCAGCTTTCTGATTTGTCCAATGCTATGTTAACAGGGGCCAGGTTCAGGATCTCCCCCAAGCCCTGTCCCAAGGCTCATGGCTGCAGAACCTCCGCCCAGGAAAGCCACTGTCATTTGCAGCTAAACCTTGCCTGAAACATGAACGCAAAAGGAGAAGTGGGAAAAGATGTTGCAACTCTGTGGTGAATGACTGCAAATGCCTTGCCCTTTTCTTTCCTCTGCCCTTACCCTGGAACCTTTATTTTGGGTACGTCTTTCAAAAGCCCCACTTTATTCTGAGGAAATGTCTAAAAATGGACACAACCTACTCAAGCCTAAAATAGACGCTCCAGGAACAGAACCCCCTGTGGTAGATCCTTCTACAAATGCTTTCAATACTTCTACAAATGCCTTCAACCCTACCACTATCCTAAACACAGTCCCTGTTCCCATTCCTAGGACAGACATAGTGGTAACCACCACTCAGACTGAGGTTGATGCCCTGAGCATGAGCGAGCTGCCTGTTTAAGAGCATAGTGGCTCCATCTCCTGAAAAAATCTTCTGAAAAAAACATCTCCAACCAAAGGGACCTCTCAAGGCCTGCAGCACCTCCTTTTCATGCTGTTCTCTGGAGCAACACTCACAGTCTTGAAGCTGCCTGTGGCTTTTCCTGTAGGTGGAGAAACCTCCAGGCATTATGTGTCTGGTGACAGAGAGCCCCTGAGGCTACAGAAGCTAACTCCACCAATGGAAAGCACCTCTCAAGAACCTGTTAAGACACAAAGCTCAACATATCATAAAGCTGGAAGGCATAGAAAAAGTTACCTCCTTCCATCCAGACCAGAAGAAGTCTCCAGAATGAAAGCAGCATTCCCCTGACTCCAGGGAGAAGTTGCAGCCTGCCTGGGCCAGAAAGAGGATTTCAGCAGGCACAGGTTCTTTCAAATGATCAACCCTTCTCAGTAAAAGATATTGCAATATTCTGTAGGAACATCTCAGGAACAGGGCAGAAGTTTCTCCAGTGTGAGAAAAAATATGCCCCAGCCCAGAGGATACCCACTGGGATTCAGCAGAAATCCAGGGTACCAGGAGTATTTGAACTCCCCATGTAGACTGTCCCATTCTCAGGTCTGAGTTGATCTCTCCACTCTCCCCCAAACTTGTGTGCTGTGTGGGAAATGAAAACAACGAGGGATTGCCTGATTACTTCCCAAGTTCAGGCTGTCCACAAGGGAACAAAAGCATCCTGAAGGAAGGCACTCCAAGCTTGTCGAACACATTGTCTGCTTGACTATCTTCAGTCTACTGGTGATTCAACAGAGCTCTGGTCAGGAGAAGGCTTTGGTATCTTTGCTGAAGAGGCAACCAATCGTGATAGGAGCATGCCATGCTCCAAAAACAGATCTAATGAGCAAAAGAGGCATGAAGCATGGCCAGATGAACTACAAATTCCTGTTGTGAAAGCAATACCAGCTGTCACAGCCATACACCAGTGGTTTTGGATAAATCCTTTGAGCTAAACACTTGAGAGAGAAAACTGCTATGGAGAAGCAGGCTGAGGGCTCACTCACTCATGTTGAAGAAAGGCCTGAGCCAGAGGCAATCAGAATTGAAAACCAGATTGATGAAATTGATTTGCTAGGAGAACAGGCAGCCCGAAGCTTCAGGAGAACCCGGTGCTTCAGCAGGCCACTGAGACAGCACTAGTCCAGCACTGGAGCACCATCTGGTGACAAAAAGCCAGAAAAGTTTTCTGCAGATCCCATATTGTCTGATCCCATATCATCTGCTAAGAAAATACATTTTCTTGGTGACTGAGATGCTGCTCAGGCATCTCTACACTGATACCTCTGACAGAGAAAATCCATCCTCCTCTGGGTCTCCAGCAGGAGATGTGACAAACAATCCAGAGGAAGGGAGCCCAGACTGTGAACTGCTGCAAAACTAACATGGATCTTTAAATAGCAGTCAAAGAGAAAATAGTCCAAAAGAGTAAATTAGCATGCACCTAAGTTATTTTACCATTCTAAATATCATTAATAATGGACAAGGATGGTGTGCACAAGAGAATCTGCCCAAATGGTATACGGGTCCCATAGCTGTACCGGTCTGGTCGTTTCTGACACAAGTGAATTCCACTTTGGATAACGTTTCCTTCCATTTCTAAATGCATTGGTACTGCTAGGCTTATAAAGCATTGATACCAGCTTTCTTTAAAGGACACACCTACCTGGAATTACAGGGAATAGAGCAGTGGTCTGGTCTGGTCTTTCTTTCTAAGATATGTTCAGGTCTTTTCCTAGCTTCAAAACAAACAAACAAACAAAAACAACAAACAAACAAACAAACAAAAAATAAAAGGGAGGCTATTCAAAGGGCTTCTGCTCTTTCTTTTGCCTTCAGTTTGGCTTGTGAACCTGACTTCCTGAAGAGGCCTTCTGGACACGGCGTTTCTGAGCTGGGCAGACTTCATGGCAGGTCAGTGTCTGTCTGCCTGGTTTGCACAGGTCACATTCGGGAAAATGTGGTGAGGAGGAGATTGGCAGCTAAAAATTGTTTCTCTTCCCTTGACTAAGGTCCAGACCATTTGTCCCAACCACCACAGAGAGGCAGAACTAACTTCTGCCCACAGCTGTCCCACTGTCCCCAGTGTCTCACAAAGAAAACTCCCTGCAGGTCACTGTCCCTTCTGTCTCTGACAGCTCTTTCAGACAGGATTCCACATGGCTGCTGTCAGTGGCTAAAAGTTTGAAGGCACAGCTCTTTGATCTCAGGCTGCCAGTGAAAGAGCTCATCCCTGCAAAGAGACTCCATGTAAGAGCTACTGGCTTGCATCTATGACCAGATCTCCAAGCTGGATCCACACATGGCTGGGAAATTCGAACTGCCCAAGTGGTCTGCTGGGGTGCAAAAGTAGCTACTTGAAGAGGAGAACACGTACAATAACCCACACCTCCAAACACTGAGCAGCACGATGAACATGCAGCATTGGAGAAAAGCACCTGCACAGCTTCTAGAGAGACCTTTGGTTGGATGTCAGGTTGACTCTACTCACACTACAAGACAGCTGTTGCCTGCCCTTCCATCCCAGTTTATGTTTCTTGGGTGAGAGACTGAAACTAAACTTCTAAGCAACTTATGCATGAGGGATCTGAGGTTTTCCTTGTAAATAAGTGCTTTTTGTTGTGCTCAGTTTCATGGCTTGGCATACTAGCCAGAGAGTACTTGTAATCTCTGCCTAGTGGCAAACAGTGTCCTTCATTGTGCATGGATGTTCTAGTGATTTGGCTGGTTTGTACCACAACTACCAACATGAGCAATCCAAGACACATGCAGCTTAAATTTCTCTGGTATCTCCCCCTGCTGCCAATTCTGTTAATATTTCTTTAGTGCAAAACCTCTTTATTCACATGTGTTTCTGAAATCAGTGTTGCAAATGGAAAGGATTTCTGCACAGCAGCAAGATCTTTTTCATTAAGTAGTGTAGAACTTTCACTCTGTGAAGTGATACACTGATTCAGTTTTGTCTCCTGGCAGGAGGGTCAGAACCACATTAAGTGTTCCCAGTGAAGCACAGCCAAAAAGGGTCCCATTTTAAATTTGAGGGAGTTTTCTCATTGCAGCCAAAGGTGTCTTTCCTTGCCACATGTCCCTGTGGATTTGGCAGTAGAAGGTGGTATGATGCAGGATGGAGAGCACACCCCACATAGAGAACTTGACAATGTAGGACAGCAGGTGCTGGACTCCTAATTTTCTGTGTCACGTGGCGTAAGCATAAGCTTCAGTGTCAGCAGCAGGACAAGCACGCTCCAAGTCTGCTGGAACTGATAGGCAGAGCTGTCACTGTTGAACACTACACCCCCACATGTCACACTGTAGCAATTTAACACCACACTGGAGGCTTTAGGACTCTCATGATCAGTTTCTTCCAGAGACGGAAAACCAAACTGCCTTGCCTTGCAAGTCCTACTGGAAATTTCTATCGTTTGTGCTCTGTTTAGATCCTGTTTAGTCCTTCTGCTGAACCTTAATGAAGGACTCGATGTGGCCTTCAGAGCCCAAGTGGAGAGATGAGAACAGAAGCATTGACTGGCTAATTGAGTAGAAAGGGGGAAAAGCCTTAAAATAAGAGTATTCTGTATCAGTAGGAGGAAGAAGTGCTTTATACTGTGGTGAGCCAGAGCTCTGTAAGCTGTTTCTCTGCAAGAAGGAACAGATTGGACTGTGAGTCACGCTGAAAGTAGCTTGATCCTTTTATAACTCAGAGCAACAGGTCTTCCACATATGAGTTATGACGTTACTGAAGGTATGTGATACAGAAAGTGCTTCATTTCCCTTCTGCCATTCACCCACTCCTCTGGGAACCAGATAGCCCGATAAACTAATGCAGCAGATCAACCCAACTTAGCTTCTACTCAGCAACTAAATAACAGTCATATTCCAAAACTGACTGGCAAAGTACAGGAAAGAAAACAAACCCAAATGCCTTTCTTATATCGCTGTTGATGTTTGCCTGCTGTTATGGCTCTTTTTCCCTCAGTCACATCACTTGGTGAATTGAAAGAGTGGTTAAATATGCTGAGCAGGGATTCCAGCATGCTCTTTAATGGACACCGAAACTGTACAGATAAATAGCATAGTGTAGGGTTTTACATCAAAAAACATTAATGCTGGGGAGGTTTTCATCCTGTATGAGACAAAAATGAAGTTTTTATGCCCATTCCTTTACTCACAGATTTAATTCGTTATTTTTTTGATGCTGTGAGTGGACTGATCAAATTAGTGTGAGCAGTTACAAAGCAACTTAGCTAACATGAGGGAAGATCAAAAGTCAGAGCTGGATTCAAAGTCCGTTCACCATACAGCAAGAGTCAACTGTACCTGGAAGTGGATGAAACAGAGGTACAACCCTAACCTGAGAAATCTATGGGGTCCATATACCTGCCAGACTCTGTAGGAAAGCAAGAGTTAGGAATGGCCACCTTGTAGTTTGAAATTTAAATTTCCCTCTGAATTGTTTTTTGTTCTGGTAAAAATGACAGTGAGCTCTCAGGGAACCACTTAGTGAAGGGGAGGACAAGTACAGACACTGCCAGTCCTCTGGAAGTGCTCCAGCCCAGGGCCTAATCTGAGAGCTGATGAAATGCATGGCCAGAGGGAGGAGAACCTTGGGCTGGAGCAGAGCAAGAAGAGTCAGTTGGGCCAGTTGGAAAATTAGACACATCTTTTCCTTTGCACTCTCTCACTTTCCCAGCTCTCACCTGTCCTTCAACCCAGGCTCATCCAAGGATGCCACACAGGAAGATACAAAATGTTCATCTGCGGAAGACTGGAGTGCTGTAGTGGAAGTGCTGACTGTCTTTCCAGCTTTGGAAGTCCTTGTGTTTCAGAGCACAGCAGGGAAAACTATTCATGCACTTTGAAAGTAAAATCTTTTGAGAGAAGCTGGAGAACCTAAATATACTCCTGTGTAAGGATAAAAAAAAAAGTACTCTGCTTTTATATCCACTATTTCTGGCCCCAGAACTACAAAGAAGCTAATCAGGCACTCATCCTCTCCCTCTCTCCAAAATCAAAAGAAGCAGATGTTGCAGTGAGTAGGGTTCAGAGATCTCTCTCTCCTTTTCTTTGGGCAGGGGGCAATTCCAGTTGAGAAATCACACCTCCCCTAAAGAATGAATGCACTGTTTTCTATGGTGGGAGAATATATTTCAATTTTATGAATGTCTAGTAGACACAATTCATTGTAAGTTTTGAAAGCCACAGCCAACCTCCCTCCCCCGCCATCCAAACAATAATTTGTGCAAATTTTTGGAGGTTGTTTTTTTTTTTTTTTTCTTTTCCAAAGACCAAGAGGAAGCAAGATATGCTTCTTCATAAGAAGTCTGGATCTCAGAAATTCAGACTAAACACTTCATTTTGTTGTAAATATCTGAATTTCAAAAGAGGAAGGGACAATTTCCAACACTTACTTTTCCAAATCCATTGCAAGATCAAGATCTGTATGAAGAGGGGAATGTGGGATCTGTAACACCAGATTCTTCCAGAGTCAGGGGAAAACCTTGTTAACCACAACCCATTCATCTCCTATGTGTTTTTGATTAACTCACCAGATTGAATATTCCTGTACTCACCACTGAATATTCCTGTAACACAAATACAGATTCCAAACAGAACTTACTGCAAGGTACATGATGGAGGCCACAGTATTTGTAGCTGCATGGTTCAGTGCAATATGTGTTCCTGTTACAGAAGAACAGTCTTCCTTCAGTTTCCCCTCCCAGACCATCTGTTCTTTGAAGGTTAAGATGGATCTTTGTGATCAACCCATCTGCCTTCCCAGGGAAGGCAGGCTGTATGTCTTCCCTACTCTTTCTCCTTGAGCATTTTAGGCTGCCCTAAATCAAAGAATGGCAGTGGTTAAGCATTTGTCATAAACTTTAGTTGGACCCTACAATGGCTATTTGTCATCACAGATGATATTTAAAGTTTGAATTTCCTCTGCTTCACTTCCAATAATGAGACTTCCTTTTGCCTCTGTCTACTACATGCAAAAGCCATGTGCTGTTTGATTTCTTTCTGCTGGTAGTTTTGCTCTTTCAGGTCACTTAGAACATACTTAACAGCACTGAAAATTTTCCCTGTGCCTCTGGAGGCTGAGTTCATAGATCTTTATCCATTTACTGGCTAACATGCCAGGTTAATTCTAACTTTGATGGAGAACACCATCCAGCACCGTGTCAATGCACTAAACGTCTACTGCATAGATGTCCCTTAACTTCCATCTGCCATGCTTCCTTTAATTTTTTTTTAATGTGTTAAACCTACATTAAAAGCAATGAAGTTAAAATAAACATCTTTAAGGTCTAGCCCAAAGCTACAGCAAGACTAAGTTGTTTTAAGATGTTATTTCTTCAGGTGGTAGATTTCTGGTGGAGGGAATGGCAAGGAGAATGAAGGTGCAGCATTGCTTGATGTAGAACATATTCTCCCACAAAATGTGATGGGGAATTGCTTGGCAAGGGAAAGGGGGTGATATTTAGAGCAATACTAAAGAATATTGGCAGCAGAATCCTTGTCTAGGATATGTTCATCCTCTTATTGAGCATGTCATGGGCACTTGAGAAAAAGACCTGGTAGAACATAACCAGAAAAATCTGATAGCAGAGGAGTCTATAATCAGTTCTTGCTTCTACCTGATTCTTCCAGACTCTCTTCTTTGCTGGCAGCTTGACTGCCCTGTGAGAAAGCTCTTCACCATTCATCCTTAAGCTGTTCCTGGACTCAACAACTTTCTATGGCAACAGATTATAAAAGAGAACAACTGCTCATTGACCTGTGCTGGAATTTTATAGGGACAACAAACATTCTACAGAACTAGCATGAATTCATTGGGAAAACCATTGTCCAGTTGCAAAAAGAGTTTGGAATAGTTCCTTACCTCTTGGAATAACAAAAAACTTCAGGATTTGATGTTTCGAGACTGGACAGAGGTAGAAATCCTTGCTTCAAAAACAGGCATCTGAGACTCAAGACTGAGGCACAGGCCAAGCAGGGTTTGCACACAAGGGCCTCAAGAGGCCACAAAGACATGGGCAGACAAAAAAAGTGAGCAGAGTACAGAGTAACCTGGGCTTAACACTGCCTGGCAGAGTGACACGAGGACTTGAGTCATTGAAGTTCTGGCAGGCAGGAGGTAACTGCAAGAATTTCCATGTCTCAGCCTAAAACTCCTTTAACTTTTTCCTCCACAGGTTTGGGGCAGCTTCTGAGCAGTAGCTCTCACCAAAGGCAAAGCAGGAGACATGAGGGAAGTGTGCAGCATTCTTTAGTCTGGAAAGAGAATGCCACAGAGAAATGCCTGTGTTTTGCAGGTAGATTGCTGTTTGGATGATCTTGTGAGACTACAGAAATGGAGCTTTGGAATTATTTTAGTGTCAGAGCAGGATGGGTGAGGAGTGTCTTGGGAGAAGAGCCATTAAACAACAAATGTGGGAGGAAAAGCCTTTTGGTTTTCATTAGCAATGTTAATTGCAATATGCTTTTCTTCCTTGCTGAAAATGCTTTTGATTGTATACACGACTATTATTAAGAGCCCAATTACTGATGTGAGTGTAATATTTTTGTGACTGTCACATGTACAGGGAGGAATTCCTGCTCTCTTGTTCTTTAATCTTTACAGTGCAACACTTTATCTGTTTCAGTGTCTTTCTCTAGAGCTAAAAACCAAACCTGATGTTGATGTTTCTAATTGGGGGAAAAAAAAAAAAAAAAAAAAAAAAAAAGGATGTAGAGCCTTTTTGCCTCCTTCTTCTTGGCAGTTTGCTTTACCAATTTCCAGCAGCACACGCTTTACTCATTTGGTCAAGCAAGAGATGAAGCACAAAGTTGGAGGCAAAGTTTTTGCCCTTCCTCTTTGCTGCCTGATACATATTTACCATGACCTGTTCAGTCAAAAGAGAGTGAACTGTGGACAGAGTTACATTTAGTTTTATTTTGTCATTGTTTCTTTAGCAAGTAGCGTCAACTTCTTGCATTTACTAAGATTCTGAGATTGTTGATTTGCAACCAGAATGGGCATTATACATGTATATATAACTTGAAATACTATAATTTAAACCTCAGCCTCCTAAAAAAATAAGCAGCTTTCTAGACCAGAGGAGTCAGTAAGCCATATGCAGGTATGTAATATCTGTATATGCTACAACATAGTTGTCCTGTGGTTTCAACACAATCTTTTCAGAGGTGCATGTTGCAAGATGTTATCATTTCTCTTCTGTTTCTGTCATAGCTGTTTGAAGTACTGAGGCTTCTCTGACGTCCTAGTGTGGAATGCTGTATGAAACCTGTCATCGAGATCCTGTCACTGTGTGGTTTTGAGAACAGCCCATCCTAAGGTATGGGGGCAGGGAAGTTACTTGCACTGATCCCTTGCACTGTGAAGCAGATGAGATGGCTTTGCCATGATGTGGTTCTTCTGTGAACAAGTACTGTCAAGGGGAACACTTCCTGATTATTGCAGTGGTAAGGCAAACACAATTCCTGAACAGTTTATTCTGGCTAATTATTTTGATAAGTTGCATTTAGCAAAATTCTAAATTTGCAACCGGATAAAATATTTCTCCCACTTCCCCTGTAGTTTTATTCTGGAAAGAGGCATAATGGCTGTTAAAGCTCTGTAGTCACTGCAGTTTATTGGCTTACCATCCCTGAGCATTAAAGGTGGATATTTGGGTAAGACTGGCCAGAAATCTGAACTCGTGCTTGATTATCTAGATTCAAGCAAGCTGCTCTTGTTTGGGCAGCCTCTTCTGTAGCCCAGAGAAGCCACATTTGATGACAGGCTCCTGCTTTTCTCACCTATTAAGTCAGCTTCCCTAACACTATTTGCAAGCACTAATAACTGCTGTGAAAATTATGAATATGATGGTATTAGGCACTGGCAGCTCTGTTTAGCTCTGTCACAGGCAGATTGCCTTTTCGATGCATCTTTACAGAACTGGGAAACTGGAACTAATGGGTGGACTTCTGCAGTTTTCCTCTTTTCTGGCATCCAGCAGCCACTGGATAGCACTGAGGATCCTGTCCAGCTCACAAACATGCCTTTCTAACATGCCTCACACTTTGATTTTTAGGAGTTCCAAAAATTTTCTGGAATGCTGAACTTGAGTTCTTTGTCTGGACAAGTGTAAGCATGGTTGCCTCAGTTCTTGTAGTTCAAACAATGCATCTCCCTTCACCTACTGTCCCCACTTCAGGAGTGCTTAAGGGTAACACTAAATGCTCACTGGAAATCTCCACACAACTGTGTATGGATCCTGAAACTTGTTGTAAATGCATTCTGTCCTGTCACACTGGTGAGTAAAGGAGATGATAAGTAGCCTTGGTTGTTGAATTAACCCCCAAGTCAAGTCTGCAGTATCTGGCTATAGGGTAATTTCAAAGGGTCTGCAAAAGCATAGATAGCATACAAGTGCCTTTAGATACCTGGCAGCACAAGGAGGTGTTCACTGATTATCCATCACCTTAATGCCCATGACTTTTTTTAAAGCTTTCCCGTGCTGTAAGCACACAGACTATAGCACTATGTTTTCAGAAACCAAAAGACCAAACACCTTAAGGTATTTGTAGATCTCTGACCTTAAGACAGCTTATCTGCCTCTGAAGATGAACCCTAGAGAGGCACTAGGACTTGCTTCTCGTGAAAATGCTACAGGCTTGAGCCACAAATACAGAAGTGGAAGGTTTTATGTGTGCTTGATCCACTCAACGCAGCCAGTGCAGTGGTACATTTGAAACCATGGATGGATGTGAATCTCAATAGCTGCAGCAGAAATAAATTTCAAGGGTTCTGTCTCAAACTGTGTGGAGCTGAGCCACCAGGATTTGTGCATTTGGGTGCATTTGTCCTCTTGGCCCTTCTTTATCTCCTAGCTGTTAAAACCCCTCCTCTTAAGCTCTAGGTTGTGTTTGATTTTATAATCTAAGCAGCTTTCCAAGGAGATGGCTCTTCAAGCTGCTAGTACCAGATAGTCCGATCTGCTTTTTAGGGGCAAGCCAGAGCTGGCAAGCAGTCCAACAGCTGCATACTCTGTGTGAGGACACAAGCAAGGAGTGGGCCCTGAGATGTGGACCCAGAAGGATGCACAAGAGAGAATGGTGAGTGAAATGCCTCTCTCCTGCTTGTCATACTGGCAGAGCAGTGGTCTGGGTGCAACCTGGGTGCACCTGGCCATGATGCCAGTGTGACTCTGATGACAGAATGGTCTGGAGTCGATGGCGCTTTGTTGCTCAGCTCTGCAGCCATGCTAAGTGAAAGACAAAATTGGGTCACTGAGAGTCTGAAAGAGCCAGGAATCAAAATATCAATGTGATTAAGGGAACTAGGTGCCAAGTGCTTGATCCTTTTAAATTCTCTTCAGAATTTTGGATTTAAAGGATTGTTCTTCTCTGCTTTGTTTCCTTAGAGTGTCAGCAGATTAAAGACAGGACAGAGTGACTTTGTGAAAGCCTCATCTGCAACACACTGCCTTTCAGAAAGGAGGTTCAGACTATATGTGCAACTAGTATTAGAAAAGTCTGAACACATAGGGCATCATTTTCGGGTGCCTGTTTAGATGCTTGTTCCTGCAGCAGGTACACACCTAGGCACTGAACCACCTGAAAGTTCTCAATGTCTCTTTCACTATGAGTTAGTTGCATCCAAAATCAGGCATTAAGAAATTCAGTAAGTCTTAAACTGTGCACTCTTAGTTTATGACTTCACAGATGCTACATGTAGTTTGTTCTTAGTAAAACTTTAACACAGAGAGGAAATCTGAGAGAAGAGGGTAATTTATTTATCTTTTTGAAAAAGAGACTTGGTGCTTGCATATGAAAACAAAATATTGGGTGGTTTAATAGGCAGATGTGGCCAAAATATCATCAAGCATTGACTTGGTTTAGAAAAATAGATAGTCATGGAATATTGATTTTTTTAAAGTGACTGTTCTTCTGAGAATACCGTAACCTCATTTTGAATAAAGTCTGCTAGTTGTTTTTGATTTTGCAAGGGCCTCAGAATTCTGCAATCAATCTAAACTTAAGCTTGCTGGATATTGAATGCCTTTTGAGAGCATTGTGTACACTGTGACATTCAGTTCCTGGAAAAAGTCCCAGTAGCTGCTGCAGCTGTGTCTGATGTGGTATATAGCTATGCAGCACACTGACATAGGGATCTGGGTGCCCAGAGAAATGTTAACATCATTCTGCTTTGAACCAGTATGTTTTTACAGTTGATTTGCTCTTAGTTTTTTTGACTGTGTCCTTTTGGTGGACAATCCCAGCTCTCTTTTGTCTGAAGTGCTTCTATCTACATACTTTTGACTCCTGAGAAACTGTAGTTAATGAAAATAAAGTTTGCATACACGAGGATTTTGGGGCAGGGGGGAAACAGTTCAATTTTACTGATCTATTGACTCACATGGCTGTCTGGCTCTTTTGACAAAACCATCTATATACAGAAGTGGAGGCTTTTGATGAAGCAAGTGTTACTTAGCTATGATGTGGTCTCCTTCAATCCTTGATTTGAAAGATCTATCACACTGTCAGAAATCTGCTGTCTTTGGAAACTAATCCTTCGAGTTTCTATTCTACCATATTTGAAGAATGTTAAATTGACAAGCCCTGGGTTGTGTGGACATATTTTAAGGTTCTTGTATCTGCAGAAGTAAACTAAACATGGTCCAAACTGCTCTAAGTAATAAACATGCTGCTTCTCATCAGCTGCCACCCTACAGGCTGTGAATGTGGGTGTGTGTGTTTCTGTGGGTGGGGGTACATTAATTGTTGTGACCTGCAGTAGATATTGATTAAGTTTTTTTGCACAGCATTGTGTAAACTAAAGCAACAGATGTCTGCATGGGAAAGGTTGGTGCTTCATTCTGAGCAGCTGAGCTGCTGAGACATGTTCTCACATCTTCTGGGTTCTTCGCTTCTTCAGCTATTCTGTACCTAGAGTATGCAGGCTGAGACACCTTATGCTCTGACCTTGCAAACTGATATTTTTAGAAATAAACTTCTGAAGTGTAGGTGAAAGAATGCTTAAAGCACTCCTGTGAGCAAAAATCAGGATGGAGCCAAACTTTCCCAAAGACTCCTGTGTTGTGGCAGTACCTGAACCAATAGGCAAATTCATCCAAATTAGCAGAACTGGGAAGGGACAGACAAGTCTCCACGATGTTGACTAATAAGTAGCCCTCTATTCATAGAAGCTGGGATTATTGAATGGAAAGACTGCACTGCAAATTTACAATAAAACAGGCTGGACAACGGGTCAGCAGTGCCACACTGCTGTGTTCAGGTGGGAGGGTGACCTGGTCACTGTCCACTGCCAAACAACCAGAGATGGTACTTGTCGGGGTTGTGAACTAACTTGCCTCTCATTGGTTTCTGTGTTGCCATAGTTATTATATTGTCTCTTTGGATTGGCTAGTTGAATGGCCAATCCAGTCCTCCCCCCGCAGCCTTTATAAGCTGCGGGAGATTTGAATAAAGCTCTTTTTGTCTGCTCTCCGCTGCTGGACTCCCTGCGTGCTGTGTGGTCTCTGTCTCCTGGCATAAGGGCCTACGCCGCCCGTCCCTGCCACGAGGGACGGGCGGCGGGGGTAGGGGTGTCCTCAGCCCTGGAAACCTTCACCGAGCAGCCGGCAGGACAGGAGGACCCCCTAGAAACCCCCAAAGAACCGCAACATATGGCACCCAACGTGAACGAACTCCGCCCACGAAATCGGTAAAGACTTTTCATTTATACTTTAAAATATAAACGGTGGAAGCAATACGGGCCCGCTCCCCCTCCCCCAGCAACTAATCCTGTCTCTGTGTTGCCGGGGAGAACAGACATTTTAAAGAAGCAGTGCCGTTTTTGCCCAAGTGCCCAAAAATTGGACTGTGCAAACGTGCGGACTCCGGGGGGCAGAGGGACGAGGGAACTGCAGGCAGGCACTATAGCATCGGCACAGAGGCAGTGGCTGTGAGACGCCATAGCGATGCTCAGAGCGCAGCGTGGTGTGAGCTTGCGGTAGCAGCGCGAACTGCAAGTAAAACGTGTGTTCAACACGGAGAAACAACATTTTCAAAGTCCCCGCCGCCGCTGGACGAAAAAAGCAGAGCAAAAACTGAGGAAGGAAGCAGCGTTTTTTAAAGGCAAGCCAGCCGCCGCTGCTGGAGTGTGTCTGCCCCACGCCTCCCGCCTGCTCGCCCCCATCGGCCTCGGCCCCGCCTCTGCAGCCGCCCCGACCGGCCACGCCGCCGCCCAGCCTGCCCGCCCCAGCCCCACCGCCGTCCCTCCGCAACCGCCCGGACCACACGTCTTTGGCTGCACACACCGAGAGAGCACCGAGGGACCTCCCACCTCCAGCCATGCGGCCGACCCGTCCGCCCAGCCCCCAAACCTTTTCCCTCAACTTTTTTTCTTTGTTACAGTTTGTCTTCGGAGTAGCAAAACCGCTTTTTTCTCCCGTACTGTTCATATGCTAATTACCACGTTGTTTCACTTTTGTTTGTCTCTCCCGAGTACTCCAGGAGCAGCACGACATTGATAACCCTGCGGCATCTCCCCACCCCCCCCAACCCAACGCCCCTTTCAAAAAAAAAAAAAAAAAAAAAAAAAAAAAAAAAAAAAAAAAAGCAGCAAAGACAGATTACCTTGCAGTTTTAAGCACATATTTTCCTTAATAATACCTATTTGCTCTGATAACGGGAAATGGATGTATTACCTCCAACCTATAGCAATGTTATAATTTTTAGTTAATCAAACTTCAATGGTAACATTACGATTTAATTTTCCCTTGTTGCTTAATAACAAATTCACATACTTGTTCCTTATTATTAATTTAGAAATCTACACACATTCAATACACTCAAAAGTAAAGTTGAAGAGTAGAGATCCAGTAAAAGTAAAAGCTAGAGTTCTCCTTTCCCTATCCTTTCGGCGTCCACATATCGGCCTGTTTTAGGCATCGCTGTTATGTTTCTATGAAGAAGCAGGCAGCATCAGCACAGACGCTATGTCTGTGTCGGGTGGATGCCCCCTTCCCTGTCCTTTCAGCGTCCGCAAATCGGCCTGTGTTAGGCACCGCTGTTATGTTTCTTCTATGAAGAAGCAGGCAGCATCAGCACAGACGCTATGTCTGTGTCGAGTGGACGCTCCCTTCCCTGTCCCTTCAGCGTTTGTCAAATGGGCCTGGAATAGGCATTTGTTGTCCTGCTTCTGTGAAGGAGGGGTCAGCAGCAGCACAGGAGCTACTTCTGTGTCGGGCAAACGCCCGGAATCTTAGCGTGTTCCGGGTGTCACAAACTCAGAAGGGAGTTTGTGGGACATCCGTCAACCCTAGCTTCAGTCCGGAGAAGCTAGGGGAGCAGATTCCGGCATATTCCTTTATCCCTCTTACCCAAACAGACTCAGGTAAAATTTAATTTGGAGATTTATCTTTTTATAATAGGAACATAAATTTTAAAATTATCTGCTTTCCCAAGTTCAATAAAAATCATCATACTCGCTTTCTCATTTTTATATCAACCTTTACCCCACGTTTCAACTGGAAAGTCTTCATTGTTAAATCCCATTAAAATTACAAATGTTGTCTTTATTAGAAATAAGAAAGGGTGAATTGTCGGGGTTGTGAACTAACTTGCCTCTCATTGGTTTCTGTGTTGCCATAGTTATTATATTGTCTCTTTGGATTGGCTAGTTGAATGGCCAATCCAGTCCTCCCCCCGCAGCCTTTATAAGCTGCGGGAGATTTGAATAAAGCTCTTTTTGTCTGCTCTCCGCTGCTGGACTCCCTGCGTGCTGTGTGGTCTCTGTCTCCTGGCCTAAGGGCCTACGCCGCCCGTCCCTGCCACGAGGGACGGGCGGCGGGGGTAGGGGTGTCCTCAGCCCTGGAAACCTTCACCGAGCAGCCGGCAGGACAGGAGGACCCCCTAGAAACCCCCAAAGAACCGCAACAGGTACTGTCCACCAAAGAGAGCCCAGTCTCCTGAGATGTGTGCAAAAATATCACAGAGCTTAAGTAGCATGAATGATAGTCAAACTGAATTTCCATCCTGAAGAAAAAAGTTGATGAACACTAAAGGGCAATTACAGGATATTACAGGTAAAATTGAATGCATGTTATCAAAGATGCCAAGGAAATTCTAGTGTGATCAGGTAGCAATCACCATCATTAACATCCCCACCTTTCGTATTGTAAACGAAGTGTGACAAGTCAAGGAAGGTGATCTGTATTTGGAAACTTGGCAGAAGATAAACGCCACTGCATTCCAGCTGGTGCTGGAGATCAGAGGGGCTGGGTGCAGCTGGGCTTCACTTCTGATTATAAGCAGTTGGGCAGAAAAAGTCTGATCAGATCCCAGGCGCACAAATAGCGTGGGTTACACCATAAATCTGGTCACATGGACAATTGCAGATCTGTAAATAGTGTGGTTCAAAAATTCAACACTGTAAGTCTGTCCCAGCTTAGTAAGAACTTACATGATCACAGACCCCAGATGCACACTTGCCCAAAGCTGGTCTGTGGTGGAGGTCTCTTCTTGGGAGAGTCAGGGAAAGCAGGCAGCCACACATGGCCTAGCTCTGTCGTCTTTTTCCTGTTTACAGGAGCAACCTATTAACTAATTTTTAGCTTGTGAAGAGCAGATCCTGCCCAGCTTCAGAAAAACTGGTAAGCTAATGGTTTTTTGAGATCAAGGACACTACCTCTTACTGGCTAGTGACTACAGATGAACTGGAAGAACACTGAATACGCTCCTGTTAAGTCTCCTCTAATTCAACTATGAAGTATCATGACAGGACTGCTATTTATAGATAACTCTGCAATAGAGATAGCAGCTTATCTCTGGTTGCTCTCTTGATTATTCTTCCCCCACAGATTGCATTTCTTCTGCACCTTTTCTCGTTTGGTCAGGTCCAGATACAATCACTTGCTGTCATCAGTACTCTTATCATTGACACTACTGTGAAGAGTTGGATTGAATTTGCATAATCATTTCTGTAAACCATGATTTTCAGAGGAGGTCTAGCTGTATGGACTACACCCAAGAGCCAATAAAATTCTTAAAATCAAAGGTATTTTCAAAGCCAAAGCTGTGGTGTAATGCAGCCTAATCTTAGCCATCCACAGGACCAAGTTCGACTTCCTTCACCACAATATTTCTGATTCTTCTTCTTTGTTAGATTAATTTGCATTAAAACTCAATGCCTTCAAGTGTTGTTTGGCTGCATGTAGCTCTACATCCACAGGAGGGGGCACTTGAATAAAATTTTAAGCACTTTGCCTAACACCTCTGTCTCCATACATCTTTTGTGGGGAGTGGTTCTGTGGTGGAGCAGCAGAAGAGCTAAAAGGTGATGAAGGTGCATGGGCACAGACTGAATAGCCCATCAAGTCATGAGTATGTTACAGAGCTCTTCCAACGGGAGGATCTTGCACTATTTCAGTCAAGGTTTGCTTCAAATAAATTAATTCAATGCACACACAAAAAGTAATCCATTAAAAGAAATAAAACACCAAGTCATATTGCTTCTTGGTCTGAAAACTATGTTCTCTGCTTCAGTGGGAAATATGGCATTTTACTAGGAAGCCTTTGTTTCATGCTTAACATTCACAAACAGGCATCTAAGGGGTTGAACTCTAGACTAAAGTGCAAACTGCTGGCAGTTCAACAGCCTGAAACATCTAGAGTTCTTAGTCTAGTGCAGAGAAACTGCATTGCAGTTTCACATCAGCTCTGTTTAAAAAGGTGTTTGTCTTGAATGCCTGCCTGGAGTACATCCATGCTTCCTGAAGGGAGCAGTAAGTGAAGGAAAACATGTTTCCACATGGATTACTATGTGTGCACTTCAGCTACACTGACGTGTCAGACCTTTCTGAGTGACCAGGGCTTTGCTCAGCAGGAGAAAAGTAGATGTTCAGCTCTGCTAAACCATGTTCTTTGCCCCTCTCTAGGGCCTCTCTGGTGTTTTATGACTGGCCAGGGTGTAGAACATTGGAAGAACTGATTTCTAGCTCCTGTGTACTTGAAAATTTTCAAAGCTGAAGCTATGAAAGAAGCATAAATACCAAGCTTAAATGCCAGCAGGACTGAGACTTACCTCCACCAGTAGACTCAGTGGTAGGTCTCTGTACAGATTTGCCTTCAAAAGATTTATTATTCCTCCTTCCACCCTTGCTTTTGTCCTGTTTAAATCCTACATTCTGAATACAGACACCCTGTGCTGCTCATGGATGGAGGAAGGGCTCTGTCTGCAGTGTAGCATCCAGGGACCTATTTCTGTTTCCTTAGGCTTGTGCATGGAATTGCAGGGAAGATGTCTCAGTGGAGATCAGTGGAGATGAACTACTGCCACAGCATGAGTCCTGCTCATAGATTCAAAGCTTCTCCTGAGCCAGAACAAATTCCTCTGACCTGGGTGGGGAGAAGGAACAGATGACTACTGATCTCAATAATCAGATTGTAACACCAAGAAGAGGGAAAAATTTAACTAACAAAACTTCTTGCAGAGGAACAGACATGCAGCTGGAATGCTTGTTTGCTAATTCCCACTGCCCCCTTTGCTTTCATCTTCTCATAATGATAACATGGGTTGCACTTCTAAACTCTCCCATCAGTGGCCTAACTATGCTCTCTGATGGTGGCAATCAAATTCCAGTTTGTCCAACTGCTAACACTTCTACCAGTGCCTACTGACTGCAGTAAAAACAGAACTGGAGCAGTTCAAGCTTCTCTAAAAATACCATTCCAAGAGATTGCTGCAGGAGAACCCCATGATTCTTCATCTGAAGGAGCGAACACTTATTAGGTTTAGCGTTAAGAGATGCAGAACCTGAGGCAGGGAAGGAGACACCTCTTTCTGCTTATGTGGCAACCATGGGGGAGAAAGCATGACGTAATTTTCCTGGTCCCAGATGGGTTGGCTGAGCATAAGCCTCATTGTCTAAAGTTATGCCAAATGCCATTCTGTTGATTTCTCACAAGGTATTTCATCCCTCTTCAAAGCCCTCAGCTATTTGAGAACTATTCAAGGTCAGCTACCACCCCACATCACACTGCTGCTTCTGAGAGAAGATGTCTGCAGAACTGTGGCTGCCTGTTGTATCTGTGACGAAGCTAGGACAATTTGATTTTTTGCCTTTCCTGAGAGAGACAGCTGCTTGGCTCCGCTGACAGCAACGCAATTTGAAATTCCTGAGACTCCAATTAAAAACTAGGTCTGTTTCCAAAACACTATTAAGGACACACCGGGGGATAAGGATTTGAATTTATTGTCACAAACATAAAGCTTGCCTCCTTATTTGTGGTAGAACAGTAAGGAGACTGTGTCACAGACAAGCCTTTCTGTCTTATAGCCTAAAAGAGTGCCTCTCCAACAAAATGGAGACTGCAATTAGTGCTTTTCTCCTTGTGAGATGTCTAGACTACAGGCTCTGGTGAGACAAGCATACCATTTAAAGTGGTGATCTTATAAAACAGCTGGCAAACTTTCTGTGTCGACTCTGCCTTTTGTCCCAGCTCACTTGTTTTCTCTGAGACACTTTGGACTCGACGTTCCCAAATGTGTGCCATCTCTCCCCATATCAGACAGCCAAATATGCAAAATTCCTTCTTGCTATTTTGATTCAGTGTGACTTGAGAAGTAGACCCAATAGTACTTTTTGTCTTATGAGTGTTCACTACCGGGACCTGCCAAAAAAAGAGGGTGATACTGTGAGCTACAGCAATTCATAAATAGGCTTTGCCTCAACTCTGCTTAAGCCTGCTCTGCCAAAGCCTTCAGCATCACCTTGACTCCATGTACCTTGATGGTGATTACAGTGGAATTCTGGTGAGCTCAGAATAATTAAGCTAAATCTTCAGTTATGTGAGAGCAATCATCTTTTTCCTGAGTTGTGTGTGGCTATAGAAATGAACCCAGCCTTCACCAAGGGACTGGAAAACAGCTGTCTCTATGAGCACCAGACAAAATGTCGCTCTGTAACCGCAGCTGATGCAGCACTGATTGCCAAAACCAGATTTATAGCAATTGTAGGTGTCAAAACTACTGAGGTGCTTGCAGATCTTGGTGCACATTTGGGCTCAAAGAGGACAGAACATGATTTCAATGAAGAATTCAAAGGAAGACAAAGAGAGTAATAGGCCTCTGTGTCTGCTCATCATGGTGTGTGGTGCCCAAGGCAATCAGGGTCTGGTTCCAGCCAAGAGGAGATATAGTTTGACTGAGTTCTAATCACTGACACAGGGCACTTTGAACATGTTTGAAACCTAATCTTTAAGAACTTCTAGATATAATCAGGGACATGACATCCAGAAGCCGAGGCTCAGTGATAGAAAGGCTGCCACCTGCTTGCTGTGTTCATTTGTTCTTTCCCTACATATTGTTATCAAAAAGACCCTAACTTATGTGGGGCTTCAGTCTTGGTACTATAGCTGTTAGTTTTTATTCTACTCTCTGTAGGTGCTTGTAGGCAACCAAGGCCAAGGTTTCAGATGTACTTACCTTAGTTTATGCAGATTTGTACCAAAAGAGAGGACAACTGATTAACTTTTCCTCTTCACCTTGGGGGGAAACACAATGTCATTCAGGGAAGCTGAGTCTGAAACACAGTTTTCTTCTGAGGAAATTGCAGCATCTCTGCACTTCTGAGTCTGTCTCATTACAAAATGCAAAGAACAGAGGGATTTCAAACCCTGCAACAAAAGACTTCAGCAGCTTTACCTACTTCATGCCCTCCCTTTCCACCCCCATTTTATTGGATTCTTTCTGAAAGCAGAAGTAATGGCATTGAAAAAGGCTAGGAAGATCTTGGAGAGAAAGGGAATGCCTTATAATGGATTGAGAAAAGCAGAACCCAGCACTTCTGTAATGAAAATTGAGGAGAGTAATTTTGTTCCTTACCACAGATTGTGTGTTGGTTCCCCAGAAGGAAGTAGAAATCAATACTTAATGTAATACCCTTCCTTACTGCTTGATTCTTTGAGAGTATTCAGATTCAGATCTCCCATTACTCTTTCTGGGATGCAGCTTGCAAAAACAATGTTAAAAAGAAAAGTCTTTTTTTTTTTTTTTTTTAATTTTCTCTCTACTTTTTTTTGGTAGCAATTAGAACTGTTTGAAAAAAAAAACAAACAAAAAAAACCCAACCAAACAAACACACAAAAAGAAAATTTGAAAGGAAATTCAATAGCCTGAGCACTTCCACAACTTGATTCTGCTGTCAAGGACAGGAAAACTTGTAATTAGCTGCAATAGACAAATGATTTTCTCAGACTTGACTTCCCTCTGTAAACTTGCAGCTGACACCAAGTTTGGGGGGAGTGTTGATCTGCTGGAGGGTAGGAAGATTCTGCTGAGGGATCTGGACAGGCTGGATCAATGAGCCAAGGCTCTGATTTTATGGGCAGAGAAATATTCCGTTCAACTAACTAATCCTTGAGAAAAAGGACATAATTCCTCCCTATATATTTTGAGAACTCACATAACCTTAAGGCAGTGGAGGCACAAGGACAGCAAGACAAGTGCCAGGTCCTGCTCTTTGGCCATGACAAGCCCGTGCAGTGCTACAGGCCTGGGGCAGAGGGGCTGGAGAGCTGCCAGGTGGAAAAGCCCTGTGGGTGCTCTTGACAGCCAGATGAACGTGATCCAGCAGTGTGCCCAGGTGGCCAAGAAGGACAGTGGCATCTTGGTCTGTATCAAGAATAGTGTGGCCAGCAGGACCAGGGCAGGGATTGTCCCCCTGTACCCAGCACTGGTGAGGCCACACCTTGAGAGCTGTGCCCAGCTCTGGGTCCTTTGGTGCAGCAAAGACACTGAGGTGCTGGAGCCTGTCCAGAGAAGGGCAACAGAACTGGGGAAGGGTGCAGAGACTAAGGCCTATGAGAAGCAGCTGAAGGAGCTGGGGTTTTTTAGCCGGGAAAAGAGGAGTCTCAGAGGTGACCTCATCACTCTCCACAACCACCTGAAAGGAGGTTGTAGCCAGGTGGGGGTCAGCCTCTTCTCCCAGGCAACCAGCGACAGGACAAGAGGTCAGTAGTCTCAAACTGCTCCAGTGGAGGTTCAGGCTGGACATCTTTTTGAATGGAAAAGATTGCTGGAAAGGACTGCCCAGAGGTTGTTGGAGTCACCATCCCTGGAGGTGCTCAGGAAATGACTGGATGTGGCACCCAGTGCTATGGTCCACTTTGCAAGGTGGTGTCCAGGTTGGACTTAATCATCTCAGAGGTCTTTTCCAACCTAAGTGATTCTGTGACTTTAAAATAGTTATTGAAGCTTTACCTGTTATTTGCTTGACAGGATTCTGGTACAAATAAACCAGAAATAAAGAGGAGTGTCTAGTGGAAAACTGGGTAAAACACTCTTGAAACACAGATTTTATGTCCTTTCAAGAGTCCACTTGCAAGTTTTACTGCTTTCTTCCTATTTGAAAAGTTGGGTCAGGAATGCTGATACAATCCATACCCAGAGCAGTCTTTTTAGTTTCTCTGTATAAAATGACGTGAAACCACAGGAAGCAGGGAACAGCTGCTGAAATCCCATGATGGATAACTGTATTTCCAACTCATTTGGCACCTTAGACCAAAGATAGTAGAGAGAAATCTGTTATGGCATTCTCAGGGACTCTAAATTTACACTCATCACTGGGATATTTCATTTTGGGAAAGGTTCATGAATGTGTAGTGATCTGATGTGTCAGATCACTAGAGTCCTGCATGCTTTCCAGGAAGTGCCCACCTGGTGTCATTGGACCTGCACCCTGGCTTCTATTTCTCTGGAGAGATACATTTTTAATGCTAAGACGTAAAACTACTGGTTTAATCCAGAGGCTCAATGGAAGATCACTCTTGTCCATACCTGCTCTTTCAGGCAAGGATGGATTGGGAAGGAGTGCTTCAGAGACTTCCTGCATGAACTGCACCAGTTTTTCTTCATTTCCTTCAAGGAAGTAAATCACAGAAAAGATTGGGTGCAAAACAGTAAATGCAAGGATTTGTCTTATTTTGTATTAAGGTGTGATTGGTGAGCTGGGTTGTCCTTTCATACGTATGTAGAGTACAAAATTTCCATGGCATTATGAATCCCAAGAGGTGGAAAGATTAAAATTACTTCTTTTTAAAATTCTCAGCAACAAGACCTTGTTGTAGCTGCCAGCCCTTATATATGAAAGAACCCTATATTTCTTTTGGGGCAAGGGAGGTAGGGATAAGAGAACAAAGAGATTGTGAACAACTGCCATGCCTATTTTCATGTGCAAGAGGCTGGGAAGAATAAAAGATAAAATGGATTTATTCTGAAATGCCTGAACAAAAATGAAATGTTAATTCCTTCATTACCAAAAATATTAACAACAGTAGACAGGGCTGATACTGTCTATTTCCATGGAGACCACTGCAGTATTCTGGAGCTCTGATTTTATGGGCAGAGAAATATTCTGTTCAATTAACTAATCCTTGAGAAAATGGACATAAATCCTCCCTATATATTTTGAGAACTCACATAACCTTAAGGCAGTGCAGGCACAAGAACATTTTAATAACATCTTCTGGCATCCAGTAGCTACTTCCTTCTGGTGATGTCAGTGAACACAAATGTCCACAAATGGGTAAGATAATATTTGTGTCAGTCTTCTGATGATCTTTGCCACGGCTTTCCCCTCTGCAATAAGGACTAGTCCATCTGACACTGCTGAGAGGTAACATCCTGATGCTGTCAACTCTGTGCAGGTTTGTCCTTTAGTACCTAGGCCAGACAGAGCAGAGTGTAGGGCTGTGCTAACCTCACACAGACAATATTCAAAGTAAAGCCAAAAGAGGGCTTAGGTAAGCCATTTATCTGGTCTCCTTGTTAATTTCTGGGCTGTGAAATCACTATAGTGAGTAAGAAGAGCATGTAATGCCCCTGTGCCAGTTTGTTCCTACTGAATCCTATGCTTACAAGTGTTTGCTTTGAACCAGCAGTTGATCTACCTCTTACCAATTCCTTTCTTCCTGTTTTTAAAATTTGGTGGGTTTAAACAAGTGATGTTGTTTGTACACAGAAACTCATCACTCCACTCTGCCAAGTGTGGTGCTTAAGCTGGTGATGTGCACGGTTTGAGCAAAGGTTGAAGTGTAGTAAGAAGAGGGACATTGCTTCAAAAAGAAGATCAACTTTTGATTCAAATTAAATGGGCAGACGAAGGGAAAGCATCACATTCCTTACCTCCAGCTTTCTCTGTGTCTGATTGCCACACAGGTGTGCACGAGACACTCCTCTGTAGCTCCTTCGTTACTGCTTATTGACTCTTCTCCACTGCCACCTGCACTGTGCAAATGTCCTTGAAAGCTCTCAGAACTGCCTCCTTCCTCCTGCAAGACCAGTGCAGCTGACTCCCTTGTTTCAAGAATTGAAAGGTGGACTCTGTGACACAGAGCAAGAGTTTTCCGCTCCCAAAGCCCTCCACACTTATGATTGTCATTTACACAGTTCCTCTAGTGAGGGAGGCTTCAGGGCTGGGACGTGAACTGTATCCATCTAAAAGCAGGATGGTTCCCTGTGATCCCCTCTGCATCATGGGTGTGCATGTTAGGGCAAGAGGTAAGAAGTGAGTCCCTTCTGATGGGGGAGTTATCTAATGCTTTTGACAGACTTTTTCAGACTGTGACTACTGTGAAACAGGCAATTGGCAGTCATGAGACACATTCCTCAGTACTTCCACATTCAAATTACTGCTGGAATAAGAGTGCTGGAATAAGACTGTGTGTCTGCTTCATTCATCAGGCATCAATGTAATATTCCTAGTGCCTTAGTGTCGTGGTTTTGCCAACTATTTCCAGTGAAATGTAAATGCCTATATCTCACTGTTTGGCTGTCTAAGCTTACAATACTAACCTTGTTCCTCTGACATGGCTTCTTAATTCAGATCTCACAGTGTCCCTTCAAGTATCTTCTCAATCCTGTGCCAGTAAAACAAAGAGAAGCATATGAAATAATCTTCTTGGCTGCTCTGCCTCAGGAACTAATGACACTCTAGAGACCCAGGGTAAATTGTTGACCCAGAAGTTAATAAGAAACATGAATAATAAATATCTTCTGCAGGCAATGGTAGAAATTTAGACTCTTACCTTTGAGGGAACTACAAAAAGTGGCCACTGTCCATAGTGTGTTTCTGCAAACTCTGATGATGAGATGAACCTGAATCTGACACCATCAGCATCAGCATTTGGGAAAACTTTAAATTCTAGATCGGGAAAGATGAAATATCTTTATATGTTGGCACCTACCTCTTGTTCTTGGTGTAACATGACCATCCCAGAGACTGCACTTTTAGGGCTGCCTGGCTGACACTACTTTATATACTGGTCTGAAAACCACTGCATTAGTGCCTGAAGTACATACCTGGGAGTGACAGACATACATGTAGGAGAACTCCTGATTCCCTTTGAAGGTTATTGCTAATTTCAAAACACCACGGTAACAATAAACCTTCAGTTCACTCAGCCAATGCCTTAAAAATATTGGCATCAGCTGTAGCTGTGTTCCTTAATATCTTAACTGAACCAGAACTGCCTTCCTTACTACTTTGCTGATAACCACATAGAAGTGTCAGAGTATGACAGCCCCCACATAAATGTGGACACTACAATCAGAGGTAAAAGACAGCTTTTCTAATTACAGAAGGGATTTCATGCTTGAGGATGACTGCAAACGTTAGGAAGGCACTTATAACAGTTCCATGGATGTGGGGAAAATCAGACCACAGTGAAGGAGAGTTTTGGAGGTCCTACAAAATATAACTCACAAAGCAGGGCAATGAGGAGATGGCACATGCTGAAAGAAAGAGCAAGATGTTGCGTGGATTAGTGGGAAAATCTAGGGGACAATCCTCTGTTGGAAAATCCTGTGTGTCAGTCAAATAATCTTGTCTTTGTTTAGGGTATTTTGAAACAATTAAAGGACTAAACCAAAATTACTGAAGTAATCAGTGTTAAGAAAAACCAAACTGTTAATAACTTACTATTAACATGCTAAAAGGCACATTCCTATGCTAATCAGGTATCAGGCCAGGTTAAAACTTTATTAACTCTATTTCTCTGGAGTTCTAGGAATTGAAAATATGAATCAGAATGATGGTCTTTGAGCAACTGTGACTGGAAAACTAAGGTATGGTAATCATCTGTGATATATCACACCAAAACGTACACGGACATATGAAGAAACAGACTCAGTCCTATCAGAATATCAGGACTGATATTTGACTTAGCATTATCTGTTGGCTCTGTAAATTCCTGTTTCTCAGTCAGTTCTGCTTATACATGTTCATGACCAGTTTTCTCTGCTCTGTACCCAGTACAGGCACTATGCACAGAGCTGGTCTCTGTTAATCCTTGCACTTGCAAGGCAACCTGAAGAGCTGCAAGACAGATCAAAAGTAACTAGTTAAGGACAGGATGTACAAAAGAACTCAAATAAATGGATTTTTATTCCACTGAAAGACCTGCACAACCCTAGATTTTCTTTTCCTTGAAAAAAGGATGAGGATTACTAAAGCTGCTGTTTTCTATGCCTGCGTTATCACTGTTTGCCAGAAACAGAGCAAAGTCTTCCTGTCTCAGGCTCAGCCTGGGATTTGTGCACAATTGGCCTTCCATTAAGCAGATACATAGGAAGGCTGTAGTAGGTATCAGTGCTGTGCTGTCTGCTGTGAAAAATGTAAAGCTGAGTTAAATTTCTGAGGAGGATTTGGAGGACAGGTTTGCTTACACTGGTTTGAGGCAATTACAGGCCCCGAGTTTCCCATCTCCTCTCTGGAAGCTTTGGGATGCTAAATATCCCGCTTAAACTCACAAGGGGCAAGGAGTAGACCCAAAGGAATTCAAGACATTCCAAATGAAGACTAGTGCTGTACTAGCTCACTAACAGTTCCTGTTGTTCTGTTTTCTCTGCAGGGGAAAAATACTTCCTGGTTTGCAAATGTAAGCTAACAGCCCTACCAGGAGGAGAGGACAAGAGACCAGCAGCTTAGGGAGTCATCTGTTTGCAGGCCTGTCAGGGCTGGGGGAAACCCAGTCTTGTTCAGTTTTCTCAGCTCGTGTCCTTCCCTTTAACTCCTTTGCCATGCTCTTGTTTGGAAACCGTGCTTGGTTTTAGGATTTAAATTGTTGTTTAAATTGTTGTTTAAGTAAATTAGTGTTTTGGTGCCCTGGTCATGGAGCTGTGAGCACCAGTGTGTCTGCCAGAGCTACTTACAGACGCTCTTGCTGTTCCTCAAAACCAGGATGCTGTGGGAGCTGAAGACCATGCAGGTTACCACTTAGCATAATAATGTCCAAACAGTGCTTTTCTTGTTGGAGGGTCAAAAGCTGCTCATACATCAGACACCATCTCTGGATATTTTTCTGCCCTGGTCATTCAGTTAATGATGGCATGTCCGTGGAGCTGAGGTGTAATCCTGCCATCTTCTTGGGCTCCGCCTCCACAGATTCATGATGTTTCACATGTGCCAGGTCAACCCCGTGTCTGGTGTGCTGTGTACAGAGCTGGGTGCCCATCTAGTTAGCAGCTAATGGCTCTCCCTCTTCCTCTGCTGCTGTTTCCTGCTCTGTGCCTTTTCTTCAGAGCTGTCCCTTTACTGCTAAGCCAGTTACATGCTGACTGGCTAAGTGGGAGCAAAGGAAAACAATTTGCCATTCACTTTTCACTTGTCCTCACTACCCTGCCTCCTTCAGTGCCAGGCAGGAAACAAGCTGACTCCTAATCCCACAAGGCCACTTTACAGAGTCTAGGAAGGCAGCCTTTAAAGCAAATGTCTATAGGATCACTAACATTGTTTTGCATTTAGTGGCAGGGGTAGTGGAAAATGTCTGAACGAGAGGGGAATGAAATGAGCTTTCTGAGGAGTCGTTTGTGTTTCTTGTTGCCAGGAGCACTACAATTGCATCCCATGGATTTATTTGCAGTGCTCCCGAGGAAAATGTTAAAAGATCAGAATTGCAAACTTCATGGAAAATGCCCTAGCAGCTCTTCACTCTGCTTGCCCTGAGAATTCTTCTGGCTTGCTTAGGAGTACTTTTTCTCTTATCGACACAAACAGGCTTGTAGGGTTTGGGGAGAATCAGTTGTTGGGAGTCACACCAACAGGAACAGTGAAAGACCACCAGCATGGACTCTTGCTGCCTGTGGAGCAAGTCCATCCTGTGTTCTAGCTCTTGGGCTCATAAAAATGCCACTGAGCAATTTTTTGTCTCTGAACTGGCCTTGAGCATTCACAGTTTCTCAGAACAGGCCACCTCTGTGGTACAGTATAATTTAAGAGAACAAGTAAGACAACCAAAGGAGCTGAAAGGAGAGCTTGGGGAAATGGAAATGGAAAATTGCCTGGATACAGCTGATAATTCTATTAAAAGAAGAGTTTGTTAAAAGTCTCCTGTAGGAAGGAATGCTCATAATTCATCAGGTTCTCAGGTGAAAATACTTCCTAAGAACACAACAAAAACAACTCTACTGCTTCTGACAGTGCATGCACACTGGGTTTCCTTGGTTGCTGACTTTACAAATCTGATGCCAGGGTCTCATGGCTACCACATTTACAGGCTGAATCCATACCTCTGATCTTTATGAAAAAAGTTCCTGGGCAAGCTCAGCACTATAAAAACAATTTCCCACTGCTTGATTTGAGATAGACTGTGTTCCTTCTGAGAAGCAAAAAAAAAATGAACATAGTCCTGCTAACAGCAGGAAACCCTTGATGTTAACCATATAATGATGGTCAGGTCTTTGTTTCCTGTTTAGATGAGCAATTCTGTAACCCCAATTGCACAGTGACAGAGTGAAAACTTCATTGCTTTGCTGGAGTTTGAACATCTAGCTGTGATTCAACAGCTGGAAACTACATAAAAATTTTGGAAGTACGCTGATGGCACTACAGTATAAATATTTCAAGTCCCATTTGACACTCAGATCTGTGGCAGCAGTTTAAGAGCAGTGAACACGTGATCTCCATGTGTGTGACCACATGTAGGTATGTGTGTGTGTGTGTGAATGTTCATCAGGATGGGCGGGATCTTTCCCAGGAGGGGCTGCACACTTGCCTTCACAGGAGGAAGCTGCCTCTTGCAAATTGTTGGCCAGAAGGAGCCTCTGATGGTGCCATTATCACAAAATAAGGACCAGTCGTTTCCCTAAACACCCATGTCATTCAGCCCTGGGACACAGCACAGGCTCCAGAGGGTTGTCAGGGAGTGCTGCAAATTGAAAGGAGGCAACGAGTCTGTCTCTCTTTCATCCATCATCACCCTTTCCATCCAAAGGGAAAATGGCTTCTGATTCCAGTCCCAACAAAGCTTAGGTAAGGACTTAAGAGGCTTAAAACTCCAAGCAGGGTTTCCTTTATTGGGAACTGGATTGAATAACTGCCCTCTGTGCTGGTCAAAGTGTTTTGTGCTATTGAACAATGTTTCAGTTGTACCAGTTTGAGTAATTCCCTCAGAAAGCATAATTGCCAGTATGCAGTGCCATCTTCAATGACTGCAACAGGTGATGCATTTGATGAATATCAGCTTGAACATTTGTTGCTTCAACAATAGTATCGCTGTCACAGTAAAAACTATTTTGAAATTTCATTGAAAAATATGGGAATATTTCAGCACTATGAGCACCTGTAAACTTGTAAAACAAAAGACTCTGTACTTCTGTTTAAAATCATGTCTTCTTAAGTATATGTGACAGTTTTGAAATACTTGGTGCAGAGACATATTATGATAAAAATTTGATAAACTGAATGACATTAATTAAATGAAGTAGATACCAAGTACTTTATTGGAGCACAGCTATTCCAATAAGCCTAAGGCTTCAGCTACCAGGGGAAAGATAGTGGCAATGTAGTGCCATTCTGTGTCTTTATCTGAGTTCTATTTTCTTCTTGCAATCAGAGTATAAAATGCCTGTTTTTCATGCCAGTGTAGACAGTTGGTATCCTAAGGCTCAGATTTTATACGGAAAGCAGTTGTAATGAATTTCTCAAATTCTGTTGAACAAGAATATCAAAGATGTTTTCTGTCTCAAATCTGGATGCTGAATGGGTTGGTAGTACTTCAGTACTCAGTCTCCTATTGGTGCAGGTGAGGAAAGGCTGAAGGTATCACAGATGATGAAATACACTGATTTTTGAAGTAAAAGCACACTAAAGGATGGTTGTGTGCCCATATGAGCAGAGGGCCTGGGCTTCTCTGGAGAACCCCAGTATTGGCAGGCCCACCAAACATTATTATTTTTTTTGTGGGGCTTCAATGTTAGACTTACAGAAGGAATATGTGGTACAATGTAGTCATGAGAAGACAATACAACTGGATGTTATACAGAAATATTCCTTCCCACATGATCAGGAACCTTGCTGGAGCATATTTAGCTGGTCCAGTGAAGAGTGAAGGGAATTTTCTCCAGAAAAGTGAGGTGTACTAAAGGACATAACAGCACTTAAAACATGACACTGGAAAGCATGTTACTTCTGAAAGCAATTAATAAGAGTTGAGCATCACACCTATCTAGTTGTGAGTTTCTGCAAGAGCTGTTCTGTTTTCCAGGAACAGCTTTCTTGCTGGTCCCTCTTCCCAAGGATTTTGGACAAGATGATGTGATACTAATCCTCATAAGCAAGCAGAGCTGAAGGCCCTCCATTTTCTATGGCATCTTTGTAGGTCCTTCAAAGAATGAAGAAGATGTGCTGAAGAAACAGTCTCATTTGTTAAGGGTCCAGCTGTGTGGGCAGAGAGGGAAGCAGAGTCAGGACTAGTGCAGTGAATAGAGTTGACTGCAGGGACATGCCTGTAGAGAGAAATACAAAGCACTTCCTGCAAATCTGCTCTTAGCATAACTTATATGAAGCTACAAGAACTGACTGCTTGTGCAGTTGCTGATGGATTGATCCTGTACCTTAGAAGCTTTTCAAGAAACCTGACTTTGGCCATGTGTTGCACGGAATTTCAGAGTTCATCCCTTTTGTGTTAGGAAAACAGATTTCTCTTATCAGAGAATTTATTCAGTGTAGTTCTTAGAATGTTTAAATTTAACCACTTCAGTGATGTGCTGACAAAGGAGGATTTCTGCCTCAGGAATCACTGGCAAAACAGCAGTGTGCCATTTATCATAGCACACAGCTAACACTAAACAAACACACTTCAAGTTAAGTGCAGTCCTATGCAAAAGCTGCAGGGCTGAGCAGGAGATGCCCTGCCATGGTATAACACTGGTTTCCCCAAGGAGAGAGAATGTTTCCATTTCCATGAAAGTACTTTATGAGCCCTGTACTAAATTCAATAGTTTCTGTTTCATCTGACAAACAGAATGATGTACTAAAAGATGACTGTGGATAATTAATGTGTTGGCTGCTTACATTCTGGCATCTGACAGTTGCTAGTTAAATAATCCCTTAATTATTTGTGAAGAAGATAGCCCTCTCTTGAGTTCTTCACTGGACTGAAAACATTGTTCCTTCTCCTTCTTCATGAGCAACCTGGCTAGGGCTCCTGGCACACAGAAAAGTTTTTGCATTACCTTGGTTTATACATATATGTCAGTGAGCCAGCCAAGTTCCGTCTGGCTTCTTACAGCCAGAGACCAAGGACAGGATTTAAGGGTGACACAGATGCGCTGCTGGCTCCCCAGAACTCCTGGAAGTGCTACCTCCTTCAGGCTTTCATACCTAGTTAAGGCTCAATAATCTTGTTTTGCATGTTGTCACATAACTGCTGTGTGCATCTTACAGAGTTTACTAAACTGATTCTTGCAGCATAGATGCAGAATCCATTCTGAAGAAAGGCCTCTTTGGTTGCTGGCAAATTGTTTAAGTATCCCCCAAAATCTGAGCCTAGCTTTCAGATACATGAAAGCTGCTCAGCTCTCCTCACACAAGTTCTGTGAGGATGTTTAGTATCCTTTTGTGTGAACTAGAACTGATGTCATCTTTGCTTTTGATATTCATTACTGTCCAGATGGGTTGAAGAGGAGAAGCAGAAGAAAGGTAAAATTATGGAATTAACGAATACTAATATTTCTTACTCTCCTCACTGAATGCATGCTATTTAGGTGACTCTAAGCATAGTCAGTCATTCAGTCAGGTAGTCTTCTCCTTCCAGGACTGACTGAGAATGTAAATGTGTTCCTAGAACAGCTACATGCAATGAAGTGACACTTTGAGAATAAATTGTCCTGAAACTTTCTTGACTAAAAGGTAATGAATTTCAGTAAATTACACACTGGGAAAGTAACTAGGTTGCTACTCACTGCTCAGGTCTTCAGGTAAATTGTGGCCATCACCTTGAGCCATGTATATGGAAAAGATTAGGGCTGTAGTCAGCTCAAGCCAGTCACAGCTTAGAGCTTCAGGGAGAAAGATGTCATTCTGTTTCATTACTTGAAGCCCTGAGTAGCTGTGGAGTGCAGGTCTTGGATTTCTTTCCATGAACAGACATGGGGGGCTGTGCATGGTATCTTGCAAACCTTGCAGTCTTTTCTAAACAGAAGCAGTACCTTCATACATGAACTGTGTATCAACAGCCAAAACAGAAGGTAGCATCAATGGATCAGGAATGAATCTTCAAAATGCCTTTGTGAGGGTGGTAAGCTACTAATGCTCTATTAATGAAGAAACTTGCTTGCCAAAAACATGTAGTAGAGTGAATGGTGCTGTTGTGTATTTCAGTCCTGCAAAGCTAAGGTCCAAATCCAGCAAAGTATCCTATAGCCTGTTAAGCTGTGTCTTCTGTTCCCTTTGTTATATGGGCAGGGTATGCTTTGCGAAATTCTAACTATTTTAAAGTGGCACCTCACTGGTGCCAAGAAAGCATCTGATGTATGGGGTAGTCTGTACTCAACACATCTTTCTACTTCAGCTTTTGTCTTGTAGGCATTAGCAAACTGTATATGTCAGCTGACTAATCTTCTCAATCTCTGCTTTTATGCTGTCCCTTACTTCCCTGTCTCATTTCCCAAAACTCTTAATTGTCTGGTACTTTGACTTCATCTGTATTCCTTGCTGGAATGCAGATAAACATGAACAAGACCAAGAGCAGGATGAGCACAGAGCTCTGGGGGTGGCTTAATGCCTACACCCTTGAAACACTCAGCAGAGTCAGCAGAGTCCCTGGCTGGACCTGAGACATCTTATGTTGCATTTACACACTAACAAATTATCCAGATCCTCCAGGAAGCCCCATTTGAAACAAATGGTTTACTGAAGCTTGATTTTTGCCTTATTTCCCTCAGCTTCTGCTATTTATGAGGCAACTAATTGAAAATAACAAGTCACTCCAGTTTCTGATTCTTTGATCCTGCCAGCGGCACAGACCCGTAACCTCCCCCAGCTCAAATGAAGGCTGTCACTGCCGGCTCAGCAGCCCTCACACTTTGTCCCACACTGCCAAAACACTTTGGCATAAAGGACCTGAAGAGCCACCACTGAGCCTCACCCAGCATCACCAGCTCCTTGACAGTCACCTTCCTGCAGGTGTGTGAGTAAGACCTGTGGTACAGCCACTCAGCACTCTACAGGCTGTTTTGGACTATCCCACAATACCCACGTGGGAGTGCCTGATGGAAGGAATAAAAACTGTGTCAGGCAACGGAGCAGGGTGTGCTGTGTGAAACGTTGTAACCTGAGTAACCTGGAAAGTCACAGAATTAGACAACAATTAATGTCTGAAGCTGGAAATGGACCTGCAAGACCGACACTGCACAAAATGCAAGGATGGCTTTGCAGTTTCAAGCTGCCTTTACTGCCACGGCAGCTTCTTGCCAAATTTGGGAAGGCAGGAGGGATGTTCTTGAGCCTCATTAGGGCCAGTATCCAAATAGAGAAACAGCTAGCTCATTCTCTAGTGATTTCTTCAGCAAGACTGAGGCACTTTCAAGCTCAAATGTGGAATTTTGCCTTCTTTAAAAGATAAGAAGGTTAAGGCTACTGTGAAAGTGAAGACTGAAATAGACAGGCTGGGTATAAGAATAGAAGGGACAAGAAGGAGTATCCTGGAAACTACAACCTGTTAGTCTCCCACAGCAACAAGCCTGACATAGTTTAGGAACTGTTTGGACAATGCTTTCAGGCACATGGTGTGATTCTTGGGGATGTCCTGTGTAGGGCTAAGGGGTGGACTCTGTCATCCTTGTGGGTCCCTTCCAATTCCTTCCTCAGGGCTGTCCAGGCAAACCTATGCTTCCATTCATCTATGCATAGTGCTCTCACTGGCAGAAGTATGTTAGTAGCTGAAAACCATTCTTCCACCTCTGAATCCTCATATTTGATTCCCAAAACTACACATTTCAAGGGAAGGTTCAGATTTTGTAGTGATTAAATCACACCCCTAGACACTACTGGTTGTATGATTCTCAAATGTAACGGGACAAAAGGTTTCAGAAAAGAGCATATCACAAAGGAAAGAAATCCTATAGATCTAACCTTGATCACTGAAATGCTCAGAAGTGAGCTAAGCCTATCACTCATGTGCAAATGAAGTATAAATGTAGTGCTGTTTACCTAGATTACTGTCAGAGCTTGCTCAACTGTCCTAGTCAATCTGAACTGCAACTTCCATCTATTTTTCAGGGTCTATCAGTTTCTGGATTTCTTCCTCTTCTCCACATCACTGTGGCAAATTCTGGATCAAAGACAAGCAATAGGCATTTTGATAGGCACTGGGGACCCTAGGTCTGACTCTAAACACAGCATAGGAAAAGTGGATCATAAAATCCCTTGTTGAAGGCCTGAGAAGGAGGTGTTGAGCACCTCCAAATCTGGTGTTCCAGGCTATTTCTGGTGATGAGGCAATGCCAGCTGGCATACAAGCTGGGTTGTTGCACTCAGAGATGGGGGAAAACTTAAAAAAACAATGACTGTGTAGGAGGCTGCAAAGAAACAAAAAGTGATCAAAGCGCTCTAGTAGAATAAAGACATGCTCCACTCCTTTGTTTTCAAGAAGCCCCTGCACAGTAACTCTCATGTCAGGAAATTAATCACAGAAAATTCCCAAGGACAGCAGTGTGGAAGACTCAATAGGCAAGCTGCTCTGAGGTAGAAAAGGGACAAAATTTCAGATGAGCTCATGGACAAGTTACCTGCACCCCACAGAAAAACTCACCCGTTCTCACACTCAGGTGTCCTTCCCTGAAGTTCTTTGAGTTCAGTGGACGAAACTATTTTGCTGACATTTTCCAGTTCAGCTCCCGCTTGGAGTTCAAACTGTTCATTGCCTGGTGAAAAGCCTGGTTTGGGGTTCTGCACAGCCCCTGCTTTCTGTGACAGAATTGGGCTGTCAGAAGAGAACAAAGCTGACAGAAGACAACAAAGCCTGTCTGTAGTCAGACAGACTGTAGTCCCCTGCAGACTGAGCTGGGCCTATTCTTTCCACAGACTGAATTTCAGGGAGAAAAATCATTACTTCAGAGCTGGAACTATTGGGTGACTGGAAGATTTCAGTTAGGCTAGGCCAGAAGCAACCTCTGATCTTGCAAATATTTTCTGAATTTCAATTCTTTGCGTTGCATACTCTGTTGGAATTAGTGAGCCACCACTTATATCAGGTGAGTGCTTGCTTAATCACTGAACTAAATAAGCTTACAAATCAAATCAGCCTGTCTTAACTTCTTGTCTACTAACAGAGGAACTCAACACTTTCAGACACTGCTTTGCAAGAAGCTGTAGCTATGGCATTAGGATCAGTGGGAGTTAAGACCTGGCTTCCTGGCAGTAATCTTTTCCATGAACTGTTATTACACAGGAGTCCAGTGCATAGTGACTCTGGTGTATAGCAAATCCAGGTGACCAACACTAGAGCACAGCCTCATGGCTATGCAAAGCTTCATAAGTATAGCTTCATGTTGCTGAGCACTGCAAGCACCATAAAACAAGAGGGAGTGGTTTAACAGTAGAAAAATATGCCTGAATTCTGTAAGTCTGCAAACGTGGGATTGATCTGGTTTCAATATTTGGGATGATAAACCAGTGCTGCCTGTACAAATGCCACCATCTTCTTCCAGAGCTCCTGTGTCTGAGCAGCTCAGTAGCTGGTCTGGTCATAAAGCTGTGAAAAGAACTCATGCTTCGAGTGAAATGTGCCTTCAACCATGTGGCTTGCAGTTATAATAATCTATTGTACACAAGCAGAAATTAATTTGATGGAGTAGAACAGCAACTGGCTGGAAAAAAAAAGTCACCCAGCAGAACTGAGTATCATGCCTGAGTCATAACGTCATGACCTTATTAAAAAGGCAGGGCGAATGAAATTAGCCAGATGTCTCAGACTTGTTTACCGCTGCCTGATCGTAGTGTCCTGACCTCACTTAATTCTGCTCTGAAAACTTGGTATCAAGCTGTAAGGGTTAACAGTGTCACAGTTTCACACAGAACCTTGTAACTCAGGCAGGAGTCTCAGCCTTCTTGAGGTCCAAAATGTATACTGTGTTCCCCCCATCTTTACCTCATGCAGCTGAGATCTCTAGGGCTGGGTCATTTTTTTTCATAATCCAGAGGTAGGTATTGGAAGGGGCCCTGAGTAAGCACTTGTAGGTAATGCTGAGCTTTCAATGCAGGAAGAAAGCAGTTATCAGGAATTACTCTTGCTCTCCAGGTATTCATGCTTGGAGATCTGCATTGTTACATGCTTGCTTTGAGTTTATGTTGCAGCTTTTAAAATGTTTGTATTAATCACTGTGGGTGAGTGTGAGAGAGTCAAGTAGAAGGTGGAAAGGACTAACTGGATACCTATCAACAGTTAGGTATCCAAGCCAAAATGCAAATCAGAATAAAACAAACAAGCAAACAAACAAACAAACTACAACAATTACTGCCGTCAAAATGAGAACTTTCAGGCCTTGTTACAGGACTCTTGCACCTTTTCTCACTCTTTCTAATAGAAAGCAAAGTCCTAGTAAAGTGTGTGTTTCTTTTGGAGGAACTTTCTTTAGAATCTTGAGACTGTGACCTTGTCCATTATTGACCGGAAAAGTACTGAGAACAATACACCTGCTACCCTTGCACCTTATCTCTGTGCAATAATTGGGATTTTGGTTTTACGGTTCTGTGACTATTTTTATGAGACAAGGTGACAGTAGGATCTTCAGCAAAATAACGTGTAGAAAACAGTGCCTGGAGTTCCCTTCTGAGCTTCTGCCCCACTGTGCTAAGCAGTTCTGGTGCCAAGCAGCCTAGACACAGTGAAGCTGTAATCTCAAGGTCAAACTTCCCATGATGGCTGAGACAAAACCAAAATGTTGAGTCTCTGGCATGCTGGCTTGTGCTTAGTTTTACTCAGTTTTAAAACCTCACACAGAGAAGTGCTGAATCTCTACTGAGTAAAAAGATGACTCTGGTTTAAGTCTGCGCATAAATTTAATACTGGCCTCACTTGGCTGTCCAAGGAAAGAAAAAAATCGTCAAAATTTGTAGTATGTTCTCTGTGAATAAAAGCAGGCCAAACAAGGTTCAGGCTCTTCTTTTTAGTAGTCCAGATGCTTTTGAGCAAAACAGTTGGTATTTTTCTCAGCAGCATTTGAGGCATAGGCAAGGATCTTCATGCTTGTGCACTGTACTTCTTTTAGTTAACGTGTCATTTTTGGGGAAAAGAGAAAGTCATTGAAACATAGCTTAAAAACTCAGCTAAAAGGTCACAAAGGATTGCTCTGTGCCCAAGATAGCTAATAATCCATGTTTGCTCTTGGTAGCAAAACAACACATACATGTTAATTGTTGCCTGTAAGTCACTCTTCTCTCCCCTCTTCTAAAATCTGTCTTGAGTCATAACATTATAGAATATCCTGAGTTGGAGGGGACTCACAAGGATCATCAAAATCTGACTCCTGACCCTGCATGAGACAGCCTGAAGAGTTATGCCATGTGCCTGAGAGCGCTGTCCAAACACTTCTTGAACTCTGTCAGGCTTGGTGCTGTGACCACTGCCCTAGGGAGCCTGTTCCAGTGCTTAGCCATGCTCTGGGTGAAAAACCTTTTCCTAATATCTAACCTAAACCTCCCCTGACACAACTTCATAGTATTCCCTTGGATCCCATCACTAGTCACCAATGAAAAATTATCCACAGTATTTATTGGTTTGGGTTTTTTGTTTGTTTGTTTGTTTTTTTTGTTTGTTTTTTTTTTCTCTGAAGGAGACTTGTCTTGATATGCTGCAGATGACATCAGTCTTGACTAACGTTTTTGCTCTATTGCACCCCACAGTCCCTCTCTGCTGGGAACAGATTTCCTGTTGTGGGAGTTAGACAGTGGCAAAGAACTGGAATATATCCTGCCTTACTTACGCCACTGGAGTTCTGCTGCTCATTTGCCACACTTGTTTGAAATAAACATAAGAAACATGATTGAAAAATCCCATACTCCGAGAAAAGTTTAGCATGAGCATGTGAAAAATCCTGCCAGATCAAGGGTATCTTCACACATTTGGAAGTGCATGCAAAATTCCCAGTTCACATGATGTGACAGTAACTCCTAAGACTGTATCTTATGTGATAAGATGGAGTGGACAGTGCTAGTGACAGCTTACACTTTGATCAGAGGCCTTCCTAGATCAGGTTTCTGTAATGAGATCAAAAGATTTTAGCCATTCCAGCTCAGCATGAAATTTGTAATAGAAGAGGTTTTAGGGGTTATGGTGAACACCAAGTGGACCGTGAACTAGTAACGTGTCCTTGCAGCAAAGCAGGCTAGTGTGGAGTTTCCTTCCTTAGAGATATTCAAAAACCATCTGGACATGGTCCTGGATCACCTGTTGTAGCTGCTCCTGCCTAAAAAGTGAGGTTGGAGCAGATGACCTCCAGAGGTCCCTTGCAACTTCAACTATTCTGTGATTCTTTAAATGTAGTCCTGTTTTATGTTATCATGTTAAACAGTTTGGGGGCGTAGCTTATTGGTGCTCTGGCAGGCTTTTGCATAATGTATCTTGCTTGCATTTTACTGACAGTGTGGAATCCTCTGAATTAACTTACACTGTAAAGGACATATACACACAGTTTTGTTTTACAGCATAATCTTTAGACAAAATGTAGAACTAGGACACGTTTCCCATTAGTTGTTGATTAGTAAAATACTGCTGATAAAACCGTCCTAATATCTGCTATAGACATCTAAACATAATTCCCTCTTTGCCTTGGTGAAATGGCAATATGCTGCTTTATTCTTATTAATCTTCAGTTTCAGAACAATTGAATGCATGGTGACTCAAGCAACATGTCCTCTTTGCTGTTTTAATTCTAAGAATAGATATATTAATGCAACAATGAAACAATGACTCACATCTAAAGGAAGATATTCAGGGTGTAATTCTCAAGTCTTTTTTTACCACTCAAGGAGAGGATAGTGTGAAGGGGCAGAATCACAATGTGAAGGAAAACTAGATCTTTACCGGACAAAGCTGGCAGAGTAAAAGAGGTTAAATTTATTTTTTTTATCAGTTTGTATAGTATGTGCATGAAGAGATAATTTGTGATGTTTTAATACGGTTCAGGGGAACAGAACACATTCTTCCACCATGCCACAGGTAAGCCAAGGCTGTCTTTTTTGGAGAACTGTTTGCAAAGTGACCCACTGTGCACAAGGTGGAAGGTGCCTGTGTTTCTCATTCAGCCTCAGCCCACACGAGTCATTAACAAGAAGCAACTTCAGAAAATACTCTGTAATAGTAGGGTTAACTTTGTTCATAAAATCTTATGTGTATGAGAGAATAAGGAACTTTTGTTATAATTCAACAAGATGTTTCATGGACAATCAAGCAAGTGTCAGTAAAAATAATTGCAGACATCTTGCTAAACAAACAAGTATCAGTATCAGTAAAATTTACAGCTGATAAGAACTGCACCTTTCATCTCTGACAAATGCCAGATGACCACTTAACAACTACCCATGAACTCAAACCTCAACGCGGCCGCATTCAAAACTCGGGACTTGGAAATGTATAAAAAGGAACATCTACTACATTTTGGTGTGTGCCTTGGCGGGGCATTTGCCCCCCAGGCCACCCAGCACTGTTTTGCTTTATTATCGCTTGCTTAATAAATTTATCAATGTTTAATTGGAATTGAGTTGTCTAAATTCTTATACTAACTTATAACATACCCCAAGCAGGCACATTCTTTATTATGTAAACATGATGCACCTATTGATGGCTTGGCTCCAGTGAAATTCATTCAGAGAAGAGAAGCTTGGAGGAGAAGATATAAGCATCAAATCTGTAACAGGGGAAAAAACATTTGCTTTCCTTCTGTATTCAGGAAGCAGCTGCAGATTCCTTGTGGCACAAAAAAAAAAATAATGGTCTATTTATACTCACCAACAATACCAGCAAAAATCTGGAGTTTGCTGGAGCATTCTAGCAATATGAAAGCAGAGCTATTTTTTCAGTGACAGAAGGAAGATGTGAAAATGGGAGCTTTCACTGACTCATCACAATCATGGGGGTTATTACAAAACTAAATTGTTTTTCCAAAACACTATTTCCACACAAACAACTCATTTGCAGTTGTGTCTTCACGGAAATAGACCCTTCCATTATTAAAAAGGTTGCCTTCTTCCTTTACTGTTGACTTCATTTTAACAAAATGTGCATGGAATAATTCTTTCACCTCTTTACTTTGTTTTTTAAAAACTACCATTAAATTAGCTTTTCCTAATATTTGCTTTTCAAATATTGCTTGTATTTTATAGTAGTGTAGGTGTAATCAACGACCTGTTCTGCTGCCTTCAGATCTTTGGCTTTTACATTCAGTGAAACTTGTCTGTTGAGAGGGTAATATTTTTGAACATACCTCCACTGCTATATTACACCAGATTTTCATACTTTCAACACTTTCAGAGAATGGCAATGTTCTACCACACAAATGCATACAGAACAGGTGCTGTGTGTACATCAAGCCAGCAGCCTTGCAGGGTTTAGAGCTGCTCTCTGACTGCAGTGCCCCCTCTTCCTTGCCCTTAACTCTGCTCTTCGACTGCCTAACCCCACCATGAGGGGAAATCTTCAACAGCAGCCCATGACCAAGATTCAGTGAGTTCAACTATATGGGAAAAGCCTGAGTTATTTCATTACTTGAGCCAAGTGGTGATAAAAACTTGGCACAAGGTGAAAAGACCCATTTTTAAGATTAGGGTTCGTAAATCAAATTCTGGGTTTATTTGTAGACTGGCTTGAAACTCATTTTCAAGCTAAAGCAATAGCAATATAATTTATGGGAGAATATTCATTCCCTTACCTCCCAGTGGTTCATTTGTACTTCAAAGCAAGGATTTAGACTTAGTTCAGCCTTAACTGTGATGTCCTAACTATCTTCTTAGTGTTGCAAACCATGTCTGAATATACCATATCCTTTGCTATGTTGAGAGCTGGCGGCTCAGTCTTATGGCTTCTCCTAACTAGTCTAATTTTCCACAGCACTTCCCCTTTCCCTTCTATGCCTATGTATAGCTCAAAGATTTTCCATGGAAGGCTCTCACAGGCACTTTAAAATCTAGATAGATAATACCCATCCAGTCTAGTTAAGATGTTTGTGTTGTGTGTCACAAGTTTCCTACATGGAAATGGTGCTGGCTTTTGTTTCAGGCCATTTTACTTTAATTCATATGATTTCATCCTGAGTGGTTTTGTAACATGTAGGCTTCAACAAACTGAAAGCAGATAGCTCACCCTTTTTTTTTTTAAAAGGAAAAAAAAAAAAAAAAAGACAGTTTTTTTGGAGCATAGAAACATTCCAGTAATTTTTTTTTTTGTTTAACTGATATATTTAATCAATTTAATGTCTCCTGAAAGTTTACTGGACCAATAGAAATTAAAACACTTTTAGAAACAAATTTGTGTGAGATTGTGAAATGTTCATTTCACAAAAGTGAAATGTTAAAACATTAATATGGATTCTCAATTAATTTTGAGTTCTGTTCCTGGGAATAGCTGTGTTGAGACCTACAGAAATGGGTGGAGAATCAAAGTTGAAAGGTAAGTGTAATTTCTGACTGACTTACTAGGGAAGTTAAAATACTCGATGCCTTTTGGAGAGAAATGTTACCTAGAAACCCTTACCCAGCCCTAGCTGTTGGAGATGACGGTTCTGTGGTTCTAAAAATAGATAGCATTTCTCTTGGAGTCTCTCTTATTTTTCGGGAAGATAAATATGTAATGAAAAACTACAAAACTCCTTGTCATTGGTCATCAGGTTGGTCAAATGTGTAAAGAAATTAGAAATTAATAGGGAGAGTCAGAGGAGCTGTTAGACCTACTAAGCAAAGAGGAATGGTTTTCATTTTTGGGATTGGTCTTAGCTCCTAAGCCATCGACAGTTGGTATTTGAGAGTGGATACTGAGGGGAATACCAGTCTGTGGCAGCTTTTTATTTGACCAAAGCATCTGCTAGTGGATGCTGGTAAGAAAACACTAGGTGGATCATTCTTTGTCCAGTAAATCATGAAGCATGTCATTCAATATAACTGATAATTAATTATTTGCTAGAGAGAAAGTGCAAAACAAACAAACAAAACAATCTCCTTTACTGCTCATAAGCACTGGAGGAAAAGGCTCAAGCCCATAAAAGTTTTTTAATGAACAATTCTTGATATATGCTACTGTGTAGTTTCCTACACTAAGTCCTTGTATTACTGAAATGAATGTTCTTTTTAACATTCTCTTTACAGGACAAGACACTACAAGCAAAGATTTGCTAAGCATAAATAACATCGGAATAAATCTTTCAATTCTGTCGAGAGCAGGTTTCACTGTAAAGAAGACAAATTTTGTGAAAAATAAACTAAGCTCCTTTGAAAGAAATGTTGGACTTCAGGACCTGCAGAAGCTTCCATACTCAAACTTAGACTCTTTTTTAAAGAAAACTGGAAGTTAAAGCACATCAGATTCTGAAGAAACTCAGGAAATTTTTTTTTTTTTAGTAATTTTTCTCAAGAGGTATATTGCAAGACACAAAACGTATTTCAATTTAGGTTATCTTTGATTCAAAAAAATCAACTCTATGCCTATAAGGTATTCAAACCTTGACAGAAATACAATGTTCCCACTAAATAATGTGTGATTTTCAGTTGCCACTTCATTGTTTGCTACAAATATTCCTAAAGAGTTTTTTTTTTTTTTTTTAATTGGGGCTCTCTATACATGTGTGTATGCAGGGCAGGCTTTGTGGAACACTGCTGTGTCAGGGGACAGGCTGAAGAAACACAACTTTTGTCCCGCAAGGTAGTGCTTCAACTTTGAGGACTTAATTGCACTGAAAACCTCATACTCGTTTTCTGTTCAGCACCAGATGTCAGCAGAGCTTTAGGTAGCTGGCTTACAGTCCAGCTCTTTAGAGTATATGTAGCACATCACATACCATAAAAAATCTACACTTAGGTGATGAACATTTGGTGAATTACTAAGAAGGGAGGAGTTGCTGCTCTCTGTCCCTCCCCAGATGTCCTTTTGTGTCCCACGTGTGAGCAGCTCAGTGCTTTGTGGTGCATACATCCACTCTCCTGCTCTTTCCACAGGGACTGCTCTGCCACAGCTGTTAATTGCTCCTTCTGCTGCTGGCTAACTAACCAAACAAGCACTACAACCTGCTCTTGTGGTTTGGTGGGTTGATCCCAGCCAGCAGCTAAGCTCCCGCACAGTTGCTCCTCACAAAAACCTCCCAGGGGGTATGGGGGAGAGGACTGGGAGGGAAAAAGTAGAAACCAACCAACAAACAAAAAAGTAATTATGGATCAAAGTAAAGACAGATTATTAAGTATAGGAGAAGAAAGGGGAAAAAAAGCAGGTGATGCAAAGGCAATTTCTCGCCATTGCCCAGCAGCACAGTGATGTCCAGCTGACCTCCAAGAGTGGCTACTTATGACAAAACTTGCCTCCTTGGGTTTTGGGGTTGAGCACAGTATTCTGTATTATGGAGTATTTCTCCAGTCAGCTCAGGTCATATATAAATATGAACAAATATAAACATTTGCTCATCCCTAGACTATGCCCTGGAGAGCAAAGTGAGCTACAGGGATGATAAGTAAGCACAGCCCACCAATAGCTAAAACTTTGTTGGTTTGATTTTTAACTATTTTCATCACAAACCTAAACCACAGCACCATTTGGGCTGCTATGGAGAAAATAACTCCACCCCAGCTAGACCCAGTACATAGAGGAGGCACATTACCCTTTGCTGCTAGTTCAGAGCATGCAGCATGGGTGCTCTGAAGCTGATGAAGATTGCTGGTCAGTGCAGATCTGTGGGGTAGATCTGCAGTGGGTAGAGCTCCAAGTCCAGTGTGGAGGAACTCTAAGTTCAGCGTGTGGTACAAACTGACCTGTGTTCAGACAAAAGCACACTGTTTTTCAAGCATATTGCCAAGGAAGCTTCATACCTCTGCACAGTTTTGCTTCCACTACCTGCTGTAAAAGAACAGTTCTTTAAAGGCATGGAAGTGCATGTTATCCTACCCACCACTTCACCCTTCTCTAAAAGTTGTCACTTCTTCACAGACCTTCCTCATTTGAGAAAAAAATCAACCAACCAAATAACCAACCAACCAAACAAAAAAGATAAACCCCAGCAGTGTTCCTATCCTTCTCTCTTTTCTTACTTCCTCAGTAGCATGAGCTATCTTGGTTCAGTGAACTTTTGGTTCAATGCTTTTCCCCGGTGTCCTCCACTGAAACCCTTGTGACCACGATGGGAACACAGAGGAGGGTGTGAAGAGGGCAGTGCTTCACCTCAGTTCAGGGCTGACATGGGTTAGCCAGCCCAGGATGTCTCGAGGACTAAGAGACTGTTTTACATTCAGGGAGGTCCTCTGTGGCAGCTACCCCTATTGTCCCTTCTGGGCTCAGCAAAACAGTTAATGCATTTAGCATCATACCTTTTTGACCTCAGTAAGACTGTGCCTGCCCTGAACTACACCATAGGTAGTTCTAGCAGACTGGAATCTGAAAGAAAAGGGCAAAATTTTGACTTATTTCCTATTCATACAAACTTCTGTTAAAGACACACTGGTTTTGGTAGCACCCATCCCTTTACTTAGCGGTATTTAAAAAAATATTTAAAAACCCCAGGGGTATATAAATGTATGGATAATTTTATAATACAGTGCAAATGTCGCTAAGTTTTGATCATATGCCACTTTTTTATACTGGTAGACTGATCAGCCTACTTTACTGGCTTTTGTCCTTAAACGTAGACTCTTGCCCTGTTTGAGAAGGATGCTGTCTTCTAAATTAGATAATAACATGAATACATACAAATACGAATCCTTTGTACATTTTTTAAGGCTAGAAGTGTAAAAAGCATTGTGGTGTTTCCCTTGCGATTCTGCTTGTGTAGGTCAAGCAATAGAACTAGCTGAGACTAACAATTTTTCAGTGAAGCCTCTAAGGAGGCAGAGAGACAAAATGACAGAGTCACATCACATGTTCTGTCAAAATAGGCAAGGCAAGAAACAGGACCTGACATGCATGGCAATAACAGATGACACAGATCTTTGACTAGGGTATAATGTATTTTTTTTCAAGAATATAATATAGTTTTCTCAAGAATTGCATGAGATTAAGAGGTCTGCATAGAACTACGTGACATTCTAACTCAGTTTTACTGAAGTTCATAGGGGCTTGATGCAAGTCTTTGCCAATGCATGCCAGAACCTTGCCCACCTGTGAATTTGACTCCTCTTGTATAAAGCAGTCCCAGTCCCATAATAAACCAATATTGTTTTAGTTTCAAAGAATGTGACTGATTCTCACTTACAAAAGAATGCTTCTATGTCTTCCCTATATCAAGGGATTTTATTGTAACTGAAAATAAGTACTGATTTGTTTCTCAGATACTTTTATTTTATTATTTTATTTTATGTCTGCATTGAAAAAAATAGTAATATTACAGCATAAAGGCTAACTGCATTTCTTTGCTTGAAAGCAGAGGGAAATCACTTTGTATTCAAATGTGCATATTGGTAGGTGGTGAATCCAAATCCTGATGTATAGGAAACCCTTTAGAATTTACTTGCCAAGGTTTTAGGGAAAAACCCATACCACTAACAAACTTGAAAAAATTACCTTTTATAAACTCACCTAAACACAAGTAAATAGGATAGATTTTCTCCAAATATAAACACTTAAGTGCTGTAGTCAAGCAGAAAGATACTGGCTTTGATGTAATTGTTTTTATAGCCAACATAAGGAACAAGCATGGAAGGTTGCCCTTTCCCGTTGCTCTCTGACTTGCACACAGCAGGTTCAGTGTGTTTCTTGCCTCTTTTTTCTTTTGCCCAGTCACTGGAAATTTGCCATTGCTGAAATCAGTAGAAAATACCTTTTTTTCTAATTTTTTTTTTTTCAGAAGTCTTCCTTTTCAGCTCTTGCTGAAGCAGCTCAATGTGAAATCAAAGAAATAACCTTGGCAGTTTCCAAATGAGGTTATTGTGGGCGCTTTTGTCTGTTTGTTTGTTTGTTTGTTTGCTTGTTTTTTTTTGATTGGTTTGTTGGTTTGGGGCTTTTTGTTGTTGCCTTTTTTTTGTTGTTGTTGGTTTGTTTTTTTTTTTTTGAGGAGTCTTTTACCTTGTTCAAGTTGAAATCAGCATTATCAACACGCAATATAGTAGCAGCTCCACAGCACATGATACATGAGCAGCTCCTGGGGATGGGTTAAAGGTGTGAAACCACTCTTTTCCTCCTCCCACAGGAAAATAAACAAGGGGATAAACTGCAGCTGAAGTGAGTTATAGGGGGAGAAAAGAACATTTGATGTTGTCATAATCTGAGAGGAGTCTTTTAGTAGTCTCTTGCATTTGTTCTTTGATGAGGTTTATGGATTTCTGTTGTCAGGAAAATTAATGAGATAAGTATTTTTTTTTATTATTTAATGCCATTATAATATATGCTGCATCCTGAAGAACCCTTTTAGAAGACTGTGCTCTGTTATGGTATCATACTCACACTCAGACTTGAAATGAGCAGGAGTTTCCACGTTTGCCTGTTCCACAACAACCTCTTTGAAAAATGATAAGCAGGCCCAAAGTGCTGTGAGACTTCAAAAACAGAACACGTACTTTGGAAACTTCACTTCTGCAACACACTATTCTTACAGAGATATCAGTGTACAGGAAAGGTGGAGATAAGTTTAGATCCTCAAAAATGAGCCTTGGTTTTGTGGCAGCTATCAAAACAGAGTGTGTGTCTGTTTTTCTGTTGCAGAATATAAAAGTACATGCATGTTTTTTTCTTTCAAAGGCATAAAATATTACACTTGAAAAGCACTCTTCTCATTCTTCTAAGGGAAAGGGAACACAGTATGCTAAGGAGAAATGGCTCTCTCAGTGTTGTGTTCTCTTCCGTAACCTGTTAGACTGACAGCCCTCGCATCACGGTCCAAGCAAACAAGGTGTCTTTGTCAAAGGAAAAGAATAATCCTTGGACTGAAGTTCCACAAATGGACAATTTTTGAGCCTGACACTCCTGGGATTTTTATACAATGGATGGGTCCTAGAGGCAATATGGGAACCTACAAGGGTGAGACTGCTGGTTGCTATTCAAGGCATCTCACTCCAGACACGCAGCTCCAAGTAGTCAAAAACCTCAAGTGCCAACACTTTCCAAGTGTTGTGGGTTTCCTTCTAAAAACCCTGTTGGAGTTTTTTCCCTTTATACCACTGTGAAAGAAAGGTGTTGACAAACTGGAGAGGGGGCTAGCTGACACTGGGGGTTCCCATGTCCTGAAGGGATGGCTGTTATTTTCTTTTCCACACCTTATAGACTGAAGCCTCTGAATTTTGAAGTTGTAATAACTCGGAGGGAGGAGTTTGCTTTTTTCCTCCTCTCCCGCCCTCCTCGTCAAACACTTGGTTAGACCAAGACACCAAGACACCCGAGACAAAGCTGCCACTGGGGTTGAACCCTCAGTGTTAGTGCTGTCCGCAGTGGTGCTGGCTGAGCAGCAGACTGGCTGTCTCAGACAGCTCAGGGGCTGCAGCAGGGACACCAAGGGTTTGCGATCGAGCCACCAGAGGGAGATAAAAGGCCACATGCGTTTGAGCTGTGCCACCCGCTGTCTTCTGATGACACGCTTGTAACCATCTATCAAAAGGCTCGTATTAAATCAGACTAACTTGCGGAAAAAAACCAGCAGCACCGCTTGGCCGCCAGCGCTTGCCAAAGATGAACATTACCATTTTAACTTTGGCTCTGGCAAAGCCAGTGCATGTAATCCCAGGGCCAAAAAAAGTCCCTAACCTGAACCAAACCAACTGAGAAAACTGTGGTTCTGTGCTGTGCACACATAATTGGTTTTATACCTGTTACTGCTCTACCGTGTTTCAAACTGAGGTCCAAGAAACCCATAAGTTTATGCAAATATTTTTGTTGCATGGTCCTTTTGGAATAGTTCTAATGAAGCTCAGCCGCTGGGTGTTTCTCTTAGAATGTATTGCAGGGAATTCATGTTTGGGAAAAATTCCAGTGCATATTTCAGAGTCGATTCTCCACTCAAAGTAATCCTTCACAAGCAAGAACACAGACTACAATGAAAACACTTAGTGAACTGCTCTTAAGAAGATGATTCAGACAAACTCTTGGTTAGACCTTTATTGTCTAGAAACATTCTTTACCTTCTTACTCTTTGTATCTGTCTCTTCCTTTTTTAGGTTATTCCTAGTCCCAAAGACGTAATGTAAAGTGAAGAAGTCTCCTTGTAAAACAGTAACTGCAGCTGTTTGAAAAAGTCAAGCTACAGCTTTGGTAAGAAATTGTAGGTTTCTATTCCGTATTAGGATGAAAAAACACCAAAATTATGACAAAGTGTATGTGAATAAATGCTGAAATACTTTGAAAATTTTCATGGACATAGGACGCTTCAGTAATTCCAAATTTAAGTATTTTCAGGCTGGATCAGCAGTGAGATAATCCTACAGCCTTTCCCATTCTTGCCTCCCTTCTTATCTTGCAGTTCAACTAGGGAACACCTCCCATAATATCTCTATTTTAAAACCCTAGTTTTAAATTTTCTTGTCTTAAAAGGGTGTAAGAGGCCTGAAGTTATAACCTGTGAGTAGCTGATCCAACACCTGGTCATATGGGACACTAAGGAAAAAAGGAAACCCGTAAACAAGATGGGCAGAGACAGAAACACAACAGAGAAATGTAACTGTGGCAAACATGAGAAACAAACCTGGCTAATCACAGTAACTGATGGGCTAGCAATAAATTGGAGGCACACTTGGGCTTTGCAACTGATAAGGATGCAAACTCAAGGAGGCAGGATACTGGAGAGGTCAGTGGGACTGTGCCAGCTGCTGAGATAACGTGGGAACAGGATTCAGGGAGGAGGGAGGATGAGACAGAAAGGGATATAAAAAGAGCCAGTTGCCTGCATGCTGAGACTGGTCAGCATGTTGGTCTGGCATCTGATCACTGTAATTAATTCTTCATTGTTCTTAAATTCTTTCTTATCTAATTGCACAGTCTCGCTCTCTATCCCATGTGCATGGTTGATGCAAGGACTGAGTAGCACCTACTGGGGTAATCGATGTGATGAATTTGGTGCCAGCAACTGCAGCTCAGGCCATGGGTTTTGGTGCCCCAGACCTGTGGTGGCGGCTATCAAAGCGAGTGGGGTCTCATTTGCAGTGACTGGGGCAGGGAGGGGTCTTGAGCACCACTCAGGACCCCACCAGACTGTGGGGTTGGAATTGTGTGTGTTCGAAAAGCCATCAGACTGATACTGGATCAAGGTGGGGGAAGCTGGAAAAGCAATTGTCAGAAATGAAGAATGGTCCTGGTTAGAAGAGGAGGTTGAAATATCTTGTTTTTCTTATTTTTCCCCATAAAGATGAAGACCTGGAGGCAATGCTAAATTGTTCATAAGCACTGAGGAGGAGGAGGAGGAAGGGAGTTTCTGTTAAAACAGATTTCAGAATGATTATTAAAAAAAAGGTTACTTTGACATCGCTACCTGAGCTCACAAGGGACCACCTTTTATCACTTTCGTGTTTCTACAGGTTCAGCATGTCCTATTAGAAAATGTGCTGAAAGAAGAATGAAAGCAATTCAAAGAGCCTCTGTGGAAGGCTGGTCTTCAGCCTTCCCCCACATATTCCTTCTGTAGTATGGCTGTCTCTGCTACTGTCATTTTGCTGCAGGAGAAGGGTTCAAAAAGCAGAATCCATGTGCTTCTTGCTTCACCACTGTAGCACCAGGGCTTGGTGTGAGTTTGTGTGAAGACTCAGATTTCTTAGGAAAAACTGAATGGTTCTCCTTTATTCACTTGCCTTTCTTTGCACACATGGGAACACACACACACACACACACACACAGACACACACACATACACACTCTCTTTTTCCTATGTACATAAACTATGTTTACTTTTGTGTTCTCACCTAAAATAACGAAAGCATGGCATGTGTTTGCTGCACAGGGACTCTGGACACTGTCTCCTATAACCTAAGGAAGTCTCTGCTTTTATGGTGCTTTTAACCTTTTTTTTTTTTTTTTTTGTAATTGATAACCATTATGGCTACTTCACTCTTGTGAAAGCATCTGAAAAAAAAAAACAAACAAAGCCTAGAGTTTTGTGCTTCAGACATTTTGGATCCCAACACTGCCTACTGTTAATCACACATTTTTGAAACTAGACCTAATTTTTTTTTTTTTTTTGTGTAAGTGTGAAGTATTCCTGCCCCTGAATGTCATCAAATTGTCAATCACAGAGAGCCAAATAAACTGATGAAGATGGCAGTGTGTACACAGCAGTTAACAAAAGAGGCAAATAATTCAGATCTTCAGGATTAAGTCGTCTCTAGGACTGCTAACAGGGGAATGAGAAAATTTCAGCCTGAAGGGTGCTGAATAGGGTGGTGGTTCAGTTCTCCAAGACACTGAGCATCTGCCCACAAGGACTAGGCAGTTTTTCTGAGTCAGGATACAGCGTGGTGAGAATTCCCACCGCTGCTGCTGTTAACACCCAGAGCCACCATCACCAAGCTCCAGCTCATGGGGAGACACAGATAGCGCATCAACTTCTGTTCTTTCCAGTTTTCTTCTGTGTGAGTGTCCCATAGATCCTACAACTGGGCAGAAGGAATGAATCCTGCAATCTGCCAGCGTTGACACAGCTTATTGTGAGGGGGACTGAACACCCTTTGGTGATATCTGAATTACAAAGAGCCACTAGTGAGACACAGACATTGCTCTCTGCAGCAGGCCTGATACTTAGAAACAGAGGTATGACAGTAGTTTGATGCATGCGCTTGCCTGGAGTTTGTCTGATCCATGCTGTCAGCACACACTTACGTGAGTTACATGGGGTTTTGAAGTTTCAAACTTGTTCTAAACGTAGATCTGTTTAATGATGCAGAAGTCTTGACAGCTGTTCATAAAACCCTCTTGATGCAAGAGGCTTTGTCAGGACCTGTTTCTTGTTATCTGCTCACCACTGCTAATCAAGCAAATGGCCTGCTGAGTTGTACCACTAAAGCCGACACAAAAGCTGTGGCGTCCTTGTCAACCAGAGAATGAAATATACATGCACTGAAGCCTTGGAAGTTGTACTGAGATTTTGCTTCGCTTTGACATCTGCAGGAAGCCATGTGGGGATTTCATAAATTCACAGGAATATCCACTTACGTCATCCATACTTCTTTGCCACGCAGATGTTATGTGGACATTTAGTTCACTGCAAGTAGCTCTGTAATCATGCTACAAGTGGAATTTCTTTCTTTTTTTTTAACATTCTTCCTAGTTGCTCTTATTAGTTATGCCTGCAATAGCAAACGTAGGCTTGGGTTCTTTTGCTCCACACTAAAACCCTGAGTCAGGAAGATGGTTAAGCACATCATAAAGTATAGGCTGCAGTGCTTTGTTGAAAAGCTGTAGGTATAAGAACATGTTTAACCTCAAACATGCGCTGAAGATCTTTCCTAAATTGACACTTTTCCCCAGAATAGTAATTTCTTAAATAGTAACAGTAACATAAGCTTAGTGATGCTCTGAATTGAATTAGTTAACCCATGGTGGCATTAAGGTGAGAAATTATTTGTTCCTTTTATGTTTAAAGTGCAGGTATATGTGAAAATTAAAAAGGGAGCATTTTCTTCTACAAAGGAGGCGCTTCCTGCTAGGTTGTTCAATATTTTAAGGTATAAAGATTAATTCTGTTATTAAAATAACCTGGTGAGATGGGAATTTCAAGAAACTTGGATATTAAAATGAAGGAGTCTGATCATATAGCTGAATTAAGGTTATTGGCCTATGGTCAGTTAAGGTGGCCTGTTTGCTGGGGAAGAGGCTAAATGGTACAAAGGGAAGTTTTCAAGGCGTCACTTTTCAGAAAGCCAAAAATTACCCGCAAGCTGTACTGTCTAGAAATATCTGAGCTCCAATCACAGATTTCAGTGTGCAAATCAGACCTCTTTGTTAGGCATTGCTTAAATTAGGGATACATTGAAGTAATCAGTATTCTCTTCAAAAATTTGGTTTGGAAATTATTCTTTTTTTTTTTTTTTTTTTTTTTTTTCCCTTCATAGTCATTGCCAAGGACTCATTCAGGATATTCAAGTGCACATACTGGAGATGAAGCAGGAGCTTACTTCTTGTACCAGGAGTTCAGATACCCATACACATGATCATAATGTGCCACTGGTTGAAGCTGTCCCCATGCACTGTAAGTGTTAGATTTGACTTTGTATGTAGTAAAAACTGGCAGGTGGGTAGGGATATGGGGAACATATGCACTGGACAACTGGCCTAGAAGATACTTGGAAAACTAGCAAGTGTTTGGGGTTCAAAGTATTTTGAACAGCAACACAAAGTCTAGCATGTGGGTGGTTACTCGTCATGTCCCTGTGAAATACTGATACTGAGGCCAAAACTGTGTAATGGCTTTACTAAAATGACCTGTACAATGGGTCAGAGTGTGTTCTCAGCAAGTTTGTGGATGGTTCCAGACTGAGGGGAATGCCAGATACACTGGAGAAAAGGGATGCTCTTTAGAGGGACCTAGACAAGCTAGACAAATGGGCTGATGGGAACCTCCTGGAGTTCAGCATCAACAAATGTCAGGTTTAATTTGGGCTCCCCAATTCATCTCATGACAGACACCAAGCCCATGCTACAAGTGCACTGGAGATGGAGCCCACTGAGATGCAGAGGATAGCACATGACAAGAGTGGCACCAAGAAGTGCTCTTGTTGAGGTTGGAAAGAAGAAATGAAAGGGAGCTCTTCTGGCTGTCATCAACTTCTCTGCGTCAGGGCACTGAAATGACAGCACTCTTCTCAGAGATGCACTGAAGGCAGAAGACACTCATTGAAACAAAGGGCTCTCAGAGGAGATTGGAAGGTACTTTTCTTTCCTGGAAGGGTGCTCAGTGCCCAGGCAGGGAGGCCCAGTGATGCTGAAGGTTCTCTGCTCTTGGGCACCTTCCCAACTTCATGGCCTAGAGGAAATAGATGAAGCATCAGTTTGGCCCACCTGTGAAGTAAGGAGGAATCTATGAACCAGTGTATGGGGGGGGGGTTCATCTAGAAATCTGGATTCTTGAGTGAGCTCCTCCAATACTGAATCATGCTGTCTGTGTTTTCACTGTTGTTTGCTAACTGTGTCCCGTTACATAGCTATGCACACACCGCAGGTCTTGCCCTGTGTGCGTGCTTCATGTTGAATTAATTGGGAGTATGAGACCCTTGCTCAAGCCTGAGCCCAAACCAAACACAGAGTGGAGGTTTTCCCTCAGCGAGGAACTTGTCGGGAAGCACGTAAACTACCCGCGGTTATCGCAGGTCACCCACGAGCGACGCCAACCACTCGGGACTCACGAAAGGAACACGCGACACGCATGGCAGACAACGGGCCGCGGGGAAGCCGGGGGACGAGGCGAAGAGCGGCTGACAAAAGGGGAGAACCCCCCGTTCGTGGCCCCGGCGGAGCGGGTGCGGATGCTAGTGAGGGTGCGGGAGCGGGTGCGGATGCAGGAGTGGAGGCGGGAGCGGGTGCGGGTGCGGGAGCGGGTGCGGGAGCGGGTGCGGATGCGGGTGCGGATGCGGGTGCAGGAGTGGAGGCGGGAGCGGGTGCGGGTGCGGGTGCGGGAGCGGGTGCGGGAGCGGGGGGCGGCCCGGTGCGCAGGGGGCGGGCGGCGGGCGGGGCGGCGGGCAGCACCATGCGGCCGCGGCTCCCCGCCCTCCCGCCCTGGAGCTGCGCGGCGGCGGCGCCTTCCGCGGGGCGGCCGGGGGCAGGCGAGCCGCCGCCGCTGCCCTCCGCATGGAGCCGGGGCCGCCCGGCGCCACCGCCGCCGCGCTCACGGGGGTTTCTGCGGCGCCGGGGGCGGCGGGCGGCGGCGGCGGCGGCGGCGGCGTCGGGGCGCCCTGCGGAGGATGTGGTGAGTGACGGAGGCGCCGCGGTGTGTGTGCCTGTGTGTGCCTGTGTGTGTCTGTGTCTATGGGTATCTCTGTGTGTGCGCTCCCGGCCGGCAGCCCGCCCGCAGGCCGCTTCCCCCCGGCCCCGAAGCGGTGGGTCCCGGCCGGACGCCCCGGGAGCTCCCGGTGCCTTCCCGGTGCGCTCGGGGCGCTGTCCGCGGTGCTGAGCGCGGTGCTGAGCGCGGTGCTGAGCGCGGTGCTGAGCGCATCGCCGCCGGCGGGCGAGGCCGGTCCGCCGCCGGTGGGCGCGGAGGGAAGCGCCAGGGAAGGAGGGATTCCTTCCCTGGCTTCCAGCCTTGGGGTGCACTACCGATGCTGTCTCGGCGGAGAGGGGTGGTCACTGGGCTCGGTGTGAAAATACCCGGCCGAGCCTTGCTCGATCCGCCCGCAGGGTTTGCGATCCTGTCATCGCAGAAAGCAGCCGGCAGATGAGACCACGAGTAAGCGGGTGACACGAGCACAGCTTGGGGTAGCCGTCCAGAACCGGTGGGGTTTTCGATTTGCATTTCTATACAGTATCTGTTCAACATCTGCTTGCAGCAGACAAGATAAAGTAGCTCCTTGACACCATGCAGTTTTGCAAATGAAAACATAGACTCAGTTTTTTGCTGTGCTTTAGCTTAAATGAATTTGCAGTTAGGTGAGCTTAGCTGCGTTATTCTTACATTTTCTTGGTCTAGAGTCACATTTAGACTAAGACTGATTGCTGTGGAACAGTATGTCCTTATTCCAGTGAGTAAATACATTTCTTTTAGTGGAAACTTCTCTGAATGTAAAAGTAGTAACTATACACTTCAAGTCTTTCCTTCTTGCAGCCCATGTTCAAGCTTCTCTTTCCTGCATCAGCTAGGCAATCTCCTCCTTTGTTATCCTACAGTATTTTTTGTAACAAATACTCTTCATTTGCATAAAAAATGAACTGCAATGTTGCATTTTTGGTACTGTGTTCATTTTTGAATCTTTAAAAAACGTGATTTCTCAGAGCTGCTCTGTATCAGTGTGTGAGTAGGTGTTGGGAAGCCATGCTTTGCCTTCAGTTATCCACAGGTCTTAAGTGGGAACTGAACTCTGCAAGCATTTTGCTGCAGATCTGTGGCACTTGGAAGAATGCTTTTTTCTGAAGTCGGAAGCAGTTTGCCTGTTTACAAGGTAGTCAATACTGTTCATCACAGGTGTTACCAGACAAGGACTCGAGAGGAGTTAAGCTGTGTGATCATGAGGCTGTTGTATAATCAGAGACATTAGCCTTGGGTAAGGACTATTCCTCAGTTGTATAGGAGCTGGCAAAGTGTATTTCTAAAGGTGAGGGTCTGTCTATAGGCTGAAAGCTGGGACAGGTATTTAGGCTAAATGGGAGTCCATGAACATCTTGAGTCACAACTAACCAAAGCTAGACCCCCTTCAGTACTGCCCAAACTCCTTTGTAGTTCAGTGGGATCTGTATTTCATTTGTTGGTGTATCCCAGCTTCTAAGTCCTATCTCACACTTGCTGACTTTGGCCTCTGCTTTTTTGTTCAGCGATACTAGACCAATTTCTATATTTGTTTCTGAGATGAGAACAGGTCATTTTGCTTGAGCTTACTTTGAAGAAAAGGTTGCTCCTGTTCCCACCGAGGTGTTGATTGCTTCTCTTTAGCCTGTGGGAGAGAAAATAGGGCAATTCAAGAAAGTCATGGTCTGCCTCACGTTTATAACTTTTCCTTCTGTGTTTCCTCATGTAAGTGCTTCAGCTGGCTTTAAGCAGACCTCCCTGTAGGCATAAATTTTCTCCAGTGTTTTGAAGGCAGAAGACATAATTTCTGAAGGCTTAGTTTTGTAGGTGTTCTGCTGACTTGATTAATCATGCAAATAATTCTAGGGGCTTCCATGCTGGACTGCTTGTCTGACTAATGACAAGAAATACATGACATCCAAGTAGCAACTGGTAGAAGCAGATTAATTGGGAGACAAAACCTCAGCATTCAGCTTGCTTTCCTCACCTTTGTGCAGAAGACAAAGTGGGGCACTCAGGCTGAAGCTACTTGTTGCTCATGCTGCACCCCTGTGCCATCTCATAACTTCTGCAGGGCTGTCAGATGCTTCGCCTGCTGCAGCTGCAGGAGGGGCAGGAGAGCACTGGCCCACAGCTGGCAGACATGGGCTCTGATACAAGGAATAGCTGTACATTTGTTCAGTCTCGCTTGCTGTGCAGCCCTGATGCTCTTATTACAAGTACCCGTCACCTCTTGCAGTGCGTTTTGCTGCCTTCAAGTGGCAGTTGCAAAAAGGCAGAACTTCAGCATCGCTGTGTTTGAATGAGCCAGCTTTGCAGTTACAGGTGACAGAGGTGGCTGTGCCCTTACCCAGCTGAAGATGTGACCACTTGTAAAGCCAGGGTGTGTGTGTCATGTGTGTTGATCATAGGGAAGGCATTTTAACTCTCTTGTCATTTCTTGAGACTGTCACGGAGCAATATCGTGAGGCTAGTAACATCTTATTTGCATTTATGCAGAACACGAATTTGATCTGCAAAAATATGTTTATACTAAGAAAAACTTGCTTAAATTACTGACCAGGGTGCCTAAAAATCCATTTGACCTAGTGAACAAGTAAATTTTATTTTTATATAATAATAAGTATGTGAAACGCAGAAGATTCGAAAAGTATTTTTCATACCTACTCATCAAGTCAAACTGCCTGTAGATGGTTAAGTTTGCTTTTAAATGTAAGCAACTTAAAAATGCATTTGAAGACCCAAGTTAAAAATAGTAGGCTTGCTGTTTGCCTGCAATAAGGAGTCTATTTTTGTCTTTATTCAGTAGTTTGCACACAGGCATTTCAAGCCTCCTCTGTAGCAATCCAGCCCCTAGATTTGTGTGCTAAATCATTTTGGTTTGGTTAGCAGTCGTATTTCTCCCTGACTTACAGATGTTTCTAATCAAATAGATAGGGAAGGAATACATAAGTTTTTTCTAACCTCTAAACACATTTTCAGCTCCTCTGGGAATAGTGACATGATTTCACTGTCACTTTCAAAATTGCACTGAAATTCAGGGGAATGCCCATACTCGAAACCTTTATATACTTGACTCTCCTTTATACTTATGGTTTATAGATTTTCCCAGTACTACTGAAAATTAAATCCATCAATAGTTCATTTTAAATGGTTTTATTTATAAACATCAGTTTGAGGCTAGCTAAGATTGATCAATGTATCTCTTTAAAATAAAAGATGTGACACTGTCTGGAAATACCTATTTAGGGTTCATGTGCATGCTTTGTTCAATTGAAGCTGTACAGGGTGAAGGAATTTCTCTTTCACTTTCATATATACATATTCAAAGCTGTACAAGGTCTATGATTAGAGCATGGTATAAGCAGAAACAGATTTCATGTATTTGTATGTGCTCAGTATATATATTAATATGAAAACTGTCCATGTAAAGCAGGTATATGCAGTGTGGAGACATGACCCATACCTTTTCAAAATATTTAGTTATTTTGTAGCTTGCAAGAGAGTTCTGGTTTTGTAATCTGAAAGCAATCATCTCCAGTTTGGAATATCTTAAATTATTTCCATGTGTTTCTTGGATAGTACTTCTTGTTGGGATAAGTGCACTGCTGCAGGTCTGGACAATTGATCCTGATGAAACACCCTGCCTCAATGATCCTTTTGGGATTTCATCTGTGTTGCTGCCTCAACAGCTGCTTGAATTTTGGGGTTTTCTCCTTTTCTTTTGCCATTTGTTTGCAGGGATTTATGTTCCTGTCCCTAGCTCTGACAGTTTAGAGGGTAGTGTTTCTACCTGGCCTCTGCAGGCTGGATTTTTGAGCCTTTCCAGTCTGCCTGTCAATCCTTCTTGTTCTAAGGCAGAGCCTTATCCTAATGGCCAAATTTCTGAGGTGCTGAAGATTTCCTTTAAAGTGACGACTCACCTTCCCTTCTTGCCTGGGGCCCAATCCTGTGCCCTTGAAGCAGGAAGGATTTTTGGTTTTGTCTCTGGTACTTGTAGAGTCTCTGTTGTGACAGGGACCTTGCATTGACAGGAGGCTGCATCTTTTTCCCCCCTCACACACACACCTTAATTAACTAATCTTTCACTTTGCATGCTAGAAATAGCAAGGTTGCATGACCTTCCCTTCTTCATGCACATCCCCTCTTCTATCATCAGTGTTTTGACTGGGATGACTTGTGTGAGGAAGGGGAGCAGAACTTGCTTGTGTTTTTCTTATGTGCCAGTCACACTGCCCAGGTGCTTCCCTGTGCATTGACAGCAGCAGCAACAATTGTGAGTATGGACTGTTTTCTTCCAAAATAATATTGGGGATTAATTACATCAGAATATCTGCGTTACAAGATGCAATTCAAACTACAAATAAATGGGATGATTTAAGTCTTTGCAGGGGAAAGGAAATCAAGAATCATGGAATACATAATTATTTTTAGACAACCTGTGAACCATATCCCTGATTTATTTATGTAGGCATGCGTGTATCTATAATCTGCATTAGGATTGCGCTCTTGTGATTATTAGTAATGTGTTTTGACTGCATTCTGGTAGCAATTGCAGTTATTTATTAGATTGTGAGCATTTCTTTTGTCCACAAATAGGAAAAAAGATTGTGTAATGCTCTGGAATATCACAGGTATATTGCTGCTCTCATGCCAAGATCGTCTTCAGCAACGAGATGCATATCTAAATAGAATGCATTATGGTCATTAACTTAATAAAATGTGAGTCATGCACACCAGCACTTTCATTCTTAAAATACTTCAGTAAACTGGTATATCCGTTTGCCAATAGATACAGCACACTGTGGAAGACAAATCTGTTTCTGTATGGACAAATAATCTCCAGCATCTTCCCTGAAGCTCTGTGCTCAATTTAGGACTGTACGTGTGAGCTCACTAATGAACATTTTAAGCACACTTGCATGATGTATTGTCATCACCAAGTTTTAACTAAAACTGTAAATGTTCAACCACTGTAAAGTCTATTCTGACTTTAAAAAGTCCTAGATTTGAAATGATGCTGTTGACTAAATATATCAGTTTGTTTCGGAGAACAGACAGAACACCTGAGTGCTTTAGACTAACTCTGTATATGATGGTCCTGTAGGTGTTGAGAAAAGGCAGCAACTGACACCAGAAATTGCTCCAAAACCTGCATCCAAGCTAAAGCCTGTCAGTAGCAATTTATGACTCAGAAAAACTTTCACGTTCTATCTTGAAAAATGTAGGCATACTCTGGGGAAATAAAAGGGAAAGTTGGAACTGTACAGGCTGTCAGACCCACGTCATGCGTGTCCATGCAGGAGATCAGCAGGTGAGTCAGAGGGAATTTGGGAAGTGTTTCATCTGGGGGATGCTGTGGTACTTTGGTGTTTCAAATGGATTTTTCTCACTTGCAGGGCAGAGGGAGTCACTTCAGGGATGTGTAAGGAACATTTGCAAATATCAACCTCTGACAAAGACATAAATTCTGATTACATAAAAACATGAAATCTTCAGTGTAATTAGTCCATGTATTTTCTGTAGCATTCTGAAAATATTTTCCTAATACTGATTTTCTAAAAGAGGAGTTTAAAAGAGAACATTTAAAAAGCCCTAATCTCTGCATAGTACTGCATCTTCTTTTCATCATGCTATCAAGTCTTTTACAGCAACAGTCAAAATCAATTCATAATCCACCTGCTTTCTGACAAGAACAGTTGTCATTTTTTAGCTGATATCTCTATGTACACATTTATACTGTCTTTGTGTGAAAGAGTATCTGGGAGCTGAGCAGAGGGAGGGAATCAGATTCATAACAGGTGAATAGGAACTCAGGTTTTGGCACAGCTGTCTGAAACATTCGGTCTTTCTTGTTAGCACAGGCTATACACATGGTGACTGCACTCTTCCTTCTTCTCAGCTTTCATGTTTGCTAGTCCACTGTGCAAGGTTGATGGACAGCAGTTAATTCTACTGCACTCCTTCTATGCTGACATTTGTATAACTGTGAGAAACATGTCAACCTCAGACAGCAAATATATTTTGCTTCCTTCCATCAGTGAACATCATCTACCATCAAGCACATTTTCACAGAATCAGCTGGCAGTTTCAATTGCTCAGTATTGCCTTTAAAATCAACATTTATGTTTATAGTGACCTTTTCTTTTTTGTATCATTTTGAAGTGCAGAGTTTTATGACCAGCTGCTCCCAAGTATTCGTGCTTGAGAAGCTAGTACTGCATATTCCAGGAACAAACGATTCATACAAAATAAACCCTGTGGTTCCAGCAGGGTATCCTACTGGCATGTGCTGCCTCTTTCATCCTAAAGGTGGGTGGCTTCTTCCATTTTGTGCATTTTGGAAGTGAAGCATCTGCAGTTCCTGCTGGCCTCTTCGGGCCTCTTCCTACATTTCTACATCATGCCACCCTTTTCCAGTGTTTTTGAGCTGGAGTAGAGCAAGTTGTGTAGTGGAGGGTTATGCTGTTGAATGGGAATCATTCTACAATGTGCTGGTGAGTTTTATTTCTGCTGCTGATGGCAGAATAATAGTGGTATCATATTATTGGTGGCTTTCAACAAATATTTTGCTACAGATGGTGGAGATTAATGCTGCAGTGCCTTTGTTTGAGCTGCAGTGTTGATAACAAAAGCTTTGCCACAGCTGCTTCAGCCAGCAAGGCAGGGCCCTTGGGGACCTCTGGCAGGATCTGGTCTCTGTGCATCACTGGCCAAGAGCAGAAGTTCATGAGCACAGCTCATTTGTTTATTTATGACAGCTGTTTTTTGTCAGTGGTCCCCTGCAGGTCACACGTGTCTAAACTTAATCAGAGACAACTCCTGCTCTTTCTTTTCTTTCTTACATAAACGTTTTGCTGAGCCCTGTGTGCAGTAGGGGAGGTTTTAACTCATGTTTTCTTATTAGGCACATCGATTGTGTGGAGTCAGAAACCTCAAGCACCATGAGCAAGTGGATCCTAAACATTTAGGGCTAAATTGGTTCTGTGATACATTTTTGGAAGTATCCAAAATGTTGATTCATATTAGAGTGTGTTTCTGTACTGAAGTCAGCATCAAAATTTGCACTGACTTTCACTGACACAGGAACAGGCCCTGAAGCTATTGTTGTAGTCCAGCCTAAATTGCATTGGAGAGTGACTTGGGATATTTCAGTGAATATTCTGAAATAATGTTTGTCCCTTGATATCTGGTAAATTGCATAGCTGAAAGTTTCAGTAGGTATGTGTGCTCACTTTTATATCAGAGGTTTTGTTCCACTTTTAAAGTGTAGTAATGCTTTCATAGAATAATCAAGATAAGATGGAATATTAATGAAATGAAGGGTTTTTACTAGAGATCTGATACCTTCCCATTAACAGTGAGCTGAAATTTCGGTGAAAATGAGCACATGGTGAAACTACCGTAGTTGATGACTGAGCCTTTTTGGGATTCATTTTATTATGTAGTTTGAATTAAAAACAAAATAAAACACAATGAAGTTTGTTTAGGAGGTGTTTTCCAGATACAGAGCAGATTTATGACAAGGTTGAAGGTGTAAATTCTAGGGTGATGAACACTTTTTTTCAAAACCACCATTAGATAAGAAAAGTAATACCCTTGCAAGAGGTGATTGGATCTTTTGCTGAAGATTAAGGCACTGGTATCAAGCTGGAAAACACAGATTTCAAAAGATGCTGGGGGTGAATTTAAGTAGGCATAAATCTCAGCAAAAGTACCAACATTTGAGAACAAAGATACATCCTAAAAGCACAATATAAAAGAAAATAGTAACTTTTCCAATTACCTTTTTCAGACATTTCTGCTGGAAACCTGAAAGCTGCTGAGTGGGTGTGGACATTTGAGTCCTTTTAGTTCATCCAGTTTCTTGTTAAGAAGTTGTAGGAGAAATAGGGTGAGTGATTCATAGGTGTCTTGAAAATCTACTTGGTTTTTGTTAAAAGAAGGAAAAATCAGGAATGCTCTGAAGGTCTGTGTGGACACCTTAAAGTTATTATGATCATCTTGACTTTCAGGTAATTTATTGCTACGGCACGTTGACTGATTCACGTAGACTTCTGGTGAGTAGCTGGTACTAGACTTGTGGCATATTCTCTTCTTCAGCAAGACCTGCTGTGTCATGGAGAACCTTGTAGGACACACAGCCACTTTCTCCCCACCCTTCAGTGATTGTGGATATACCTTCAATAACACCAGAAACAACATTAAACCAAAAGGGGTATCCCAGTACTCCTTTCTTCCTGATGCATAGAAAAAGCGTGCAGTGCCTTGATAGATGCTGTTCAGTGAGTTGAGTTCAGTTGGAATGAGTTCCTGTCCAATTGTGCTAAATAAGGGTTTTGTCTCTGGCTTGGAGCCACATTTTCAATCCTTTAATTTACTTGGGATTTTCTTTTGGCAGGACGGGATGTTCTGCTCTGTTGGTGAAAATGTCTTACTTTATTGACAAGTTATGAAGGTCAAGAGAAACATTCAGTTAGGTTTGTATTCAGAGACATCGTCAGAAGATGCATAGCAAGGGAGCCAAGGGAATACAAGAAGTCCATTTACAAATGCAAATCAAATTTAAACCTTCTTCAGGTTTTTAACTGTAACTGGCCATGCTTTTAATTTTCAATTCTGACCTCTTTTATATATAATTCCTGCTCTAGAAGGCTAATTTTCTACTTTCTTCTGAAAATGTTGTCCAGACACAGAATGATGAATAATCTCTTTGCAGGTGCAGTCAGAATCAATACTTTTGCTCCTGCTGGTGACTTGCTGTAGTGATTTTGAACACTAATGCTTCTAATTAGATTCACTGACTTTGAGATTTAAATATATATGGAAAATTATACTTGTGGTCTAATACTACCTTAACTTCACATTCTTTCCTAACTCGGGGTCCCAGGAGACCTCTCAGCTAAAAAAATCTGATGTCATGTTTTAAACTTACTGTTACTGGAAGTTCAGAAGAAGCTTATTTCATACCTCAGAGTTGCCAGTGTTTCTTAAACTAACATTGTAATGTAGTTACTTAGTAGAAATTTATAAAAGAAAAAAATATACTGATAAAGAGACAATAATTTTCTTTAAAACTTCCTCTGTTGTTCACAGGCATTTGCTATTTCTAGATCTCTCAAGAAATTCAGTATTTGCATTAATGATACACAATAACTATTAACTGGTTTATTATGGTATTGATTTAATAAATCCATTTGAAATTAATGTATGTAACTTTCAAGCATCATTTTGGACACTAAGAAGGCTCTCCTGACAATGCTCCAGTTGTGACTACCTTTTGTCACTCTTAATTTTTCTCTGTTTACAGTTTCTCTCAGCAAATTAATCTGCCGTGGTGGCTTAGTGGCAGATGAACTTTAAAATGATGATGTATCTTCACTACCTTTCACTTTTGTTTTCCTCACTTGGCTTTAACTGAAAGCATTGTGTTCCCATATTTGGAGGCACATTTCATTTTCATTTTCATTGCTTTTTTTTTTTTTTTTTTCCCACTAGCAAAACGTTGAAGCTCAAAACAACATTTTATTTCTAATATTTATTGCAAAGTGGCAATTTATTTTTCAGAATGCTATGTAATGTTTAGTAACCTGGCTGGCTAGCAGATAATGGCAGCAATTCATGTAACATAGAGAGAACTATGCAGATGACTTCTTAGAAAGTGGTTTAGCTTCCCTGTGTTATTTAGCACAGGCAAAACAGAGGCAAATGTTACAAGTTTTATTAAATATAGTACATTTACTGAAACACTGACATACAGGTATAGGAGTAAGAGAAACAGATGTAGAGCTTTTATTTATGCAGAAGAAAAATATTTATTGATAACTAGAATTGCTACTATGCAGGCAGATGTTTCTTTACCTCTGTTTCTCTTTATATATAGGAGAGTTTATCTGTACCTCAAGGTAAGTATTGCAAATTTTGTGTTTACTTGCTTCTTTAAAGTTGCAACATTCAAGTTCATTTTAGATCTATTTTCCTGATATGTTTTCTAGTTTCCTTTCTCCTGTTTTGTGCCAAGCTGTTGTTCTCTTATAAGTCTATAGTTCTGGTATTTTTCTCAAGAACAACAAAATATCTTCATTGTTTTTCTTTGAGGACAGTGCCCGCTTTAGTGTAATATATTGCATTTCTTTCCTGAAGTATAGGTCAGGTAGACCTTTTGTTTTAGTAAGCTGAAGTCTTCATTGTCCCTGGAAGTGGACAGTCTGTTTGTCTTCATCTACCCCAGCAAAGACTTTGGTTATTTTTGAAGTTGCTTTGATGACAGAGATGTGTGTGTTTACTTGCCATTGGAATTTCATTCAATTTTCATGTTGGTGGGCAAATGTGGGGTGGGGAGCATTTACACAATGCTATGTGTCATTGTTATAATGAAATTTGAATCATGGACCTTTGCATCATCTGTGTGAGCTTAAGCCGCAGTTGCACATACCGAGTACATTATTCCTAGTACTTCTTAAAGGTCTTTAGCAGCTCAGTTTCAAATTCAGGGAAAAACAACCAAACTGAATCCAAGAAATTTGTACACAGAGATCATGCTAGAGATGATGAGCATCTGGTTTGGTTTGAAGGTGAACTGTATTAGTTTTATTTTTGTACCCATGCTGTCTTTGCTACCTACACGCTGCAAAACAGAAGGTTTGAAATCAAACTGGTTCAGACATCAACATGGAGCAGGAAGCTGGGCTTTGTAGATTCAGACAGTAGCTGTTTATTGGTTTTGTATTCTGAAATACAAATATCGTTTCTGGAAGAAACAATAAAAATGTTGCAGACCGTCAGAGGCAGGAAGAGATTATTGGTACAGCATGGCCTTGAAATCTTGTTGAGTTGGATGCAAGTAAGCAATATGTGTTTTTGTATAGTCATGTTCAAGTCATAGCTTTTAGTCAAGAGCTATACCTTATCACACAAAAGCAGGATTTGGAGTAATATGGAAACAGCATCTGTGGAAAGAAATCACAGGTCATGAATGGCAACAAAACACTTGAGCCTTCTACAGTGCAGGAGCTACAAGGACGTTCTTTTGAAAATCTGCTGGTATTTGGGGCTCCTTATCTATAAATATTACAAAGTCCCATCTTGCACATATCTGGTGGTTTTGTGTGAACATCAGAAAATTAGACAATAGGAGACAATAGGAGATATTTCAGACAGGAGCTGCAAACCCAACTGAAGGACTGGAAACAAAAGTTGAAAGGGCAACAGGCCAAAGATGATATAATCATTCTATTAAAGGAAGATATCACTTGAGGATTCAAAAGTGAGACTTTTTACACTCTCTGATTCTCCCACAGTAATTATGCATCCTCAGGTCTCTGGGGGCTACCTGTGCAGATCTTCACTGCTGCAGGGAGAAAATTCATGTGGACAAAACTCCACTAGAGCTCAAGCTAGCCAGCACTGTAAGAGACAAACAAAAGGGCTTTTTTAAACATTATAACAACAAAAGGAAGATCAGAGATAACAGCTGGTCTGTTGCTGGATGAGGTTGGTCACCTCACAGATAGGGACATAGACAAAGCAGAGACTTTTAATACCTCCTTTGCCTTTGTCTTCAACACTGGCTATGGGCTCTGGGACCCCTGGAGTCCTGTGTTGGATGACTGTGACAATGATAACCTCCCAGCTGACCCTGAATTTGTTCAGGACTTGCTGCTCCACCTGGATGTGCATAAATCTATGGGACCCAACAGAATTCATCCCAGGGTACTGAATGGGCTGGACAATGTCATTGCGGGACCTGTCTCAATTTTTTTTTCAACTGCCCTGGGAGTCTGGAGAGGTCCCAGTCAACTGGAAGCTGGCAAACATTGGCAAACAATTTCAAGATGGGAAAGAAGGGAGACCCTGGTAGTTACAGGCCTGTCAGTCTCACTTCAGTGCCTTGTAAAATTATGGAGAAAGCTGTTCAAGGACTACTTAAAAACTACTTTAGTAATAATGCGGACAGTGGTCATAGCCAGCATGAGTTCACACCAGGGAATTCCTGCTAACCAGCTTGATTTCCGTTTATGACAAGGCCACCCACCTACTTGACCAAGGGAAGCCAGTAGATCTGGGACTTGAGAATTTTATCAAAGCTTTTTATACTGTCTCTCACAAACTCCTTCTGGACAAAATGCTTGATACACAGCTAGACAAGTCCACAGTACATTGAATGAACAATACTGATGGGATTGGGTCAGTTTTATTAGGTTACATCAGGCTGGTGACCATTGCCCTGGGAGCCAGGAGAGCCAACTGTGTCCTGGGGGCATCAGGCACAGCATCACCAGCCAGTCCAGGGAGGGGATTGTCCCTCTCTGCTCTGCCCTGGGGTGGCCTCATCTTGAGTATTGTGTGCAGTTTTGGGCACCACAATGTAAGAAGGACATCAGACTATCAGAGTGTGTCCAGAGAAGAGCAATCAAGATGATGAAAGGTTTCAAGGACAAAATACCTGAGGAGCAGCTCAAGTCACTTGGTTTGTTCAGCTTGGAGAAGAGAAGGCTGAGGGGAGACCCCATTGCAATCTTCAACTTCCTCAAGGGGAGCAATAACAGGGGAGGTGCTGATCTCCTCTGTGTAGTAACTAGTGATAGGACACGAGGAAAAGGAATGACACCAAGGGTGGTCAGACAAGTTCAGAGTGAACATTAGGAAAAGTTTCTTCACTGAGGGGGTGGTTGATCACTGGAACAGGCTCTGCAGGGAAGTGATCTCAGCACCAGAGTTCAGGTAGTGTCTGCATGATGCCCTTAGTCATATGATTTAGTTTTAGGTAGTCCCTCAAGAAGCAGGGAGCCAAACTCAATGGTCCTTATGGGCCCTTTAAACCTGAGATACCCTATAATTCATCCAGCTGTGGTCTCAAGAAAAGAGGTAGACTCTCTGAAGTGTTCAGAGCATTTGTTTCCTGAGATGTGACGTCTGATCTTCTTGTAGCATTTCCAATTTGTCAAGGTGTTTATTTTTTGTTCATATCTTTTGCCATGACACTTGAGTGACATAAAGGCTCTCTGCAGACCCTTTACAACTGTCTCTGTAAAGACCAGATTGTCTTCTTTTGCCTTGCCCACAGCTGAAAAGGCTAGTGATATTTGTTTCCTGCCATTGTTCTGTTGTTGCTGTCATCCTTTTTTGTCATTCATTCTGAAATGAAAAGAATTATGGAGGACTTGGGGCATGATGTTGGTGTGGATACCTGAGTAGAAACAAGAAAAGAAAAGTTGTCACTTACTGTAGCTTTGAAACTACAGCTTCTGCAAGAATATTTCACCAGGTGCAAGCTGGCCCTTGAAATTCATTTGGTCCTTGAACTTTCAAGGAGAGTGGTACTTTGGCTTGAGTCATAAGGAAAAGGTAATTAAAGAGTCAGATTAATTTTTTTTTTTTCCAAGTGCGTGTCTGGAAACTTAGGTGCCTAAAAACCTTGGAGAACTTAAGCAAATAAATTATGAGAAGAACTGCCCATCAAATACTTGAAATAAAATGTTAGTGTTCAAGACATGAAGTGTCTGGGAAAAGAAAAAAACCCACTGAGAGTGTCCCAGCTCAAAGAGCTGGCTAACTGGGGACTCAACATCTGCCACTGCATTTCTCCGCACTGCAGGTTACCCCTGCTCTCCTGGAAAAGTCAGTTACTATAATTTAGAAGAGGAAAAATAACAGTATTGCTTTCATCTGTATCTCTGAAGTGTTGGGGTTCAGTGGTAAGTAGTAAGGAAAAGATACTGACATAAATCTTTACAGTAGGAAAAAAACCCACTCTGAACTAGCCTTTGGCTGCACTGCTTCTAACTTCATGTTGAACAAAATACCATGTGCTGAAGTCACATAAAGGAACATCTACCAGTAATTGTGAGAATCAGAGGGTCTAGGAGTTAATGTGTTCTTGGGGTAGTGAAATGGCTTCTTGATTGACAACAATGCTGACTAGTTGTTCACAGCATCTTTCTCCTCACCAGAGCAGGCCTCTTGCTCTGCTACCCCTCAGCCAGTTCCTCTGCTGTTCTGTTGTGCTGGGGAGCACCTGAGGGATGGCACTGCTTGTATCTGAGGAGAAGAAACTGAGCTACTAATGCTGCCAGTTCTCATTCCGTGACTTGGGTTTTTTAGTGAAACTTGCAGTGGTGTCCAAGGATGAGCACCTTTGGCAGGATCAGGCGGGTGCTAGCTCCATATGGCTGATCCTTAGAGTAGGGAAAAGGGCCTAATTACTTTTGGCATGGGCTTTTAAATCAGAATGGCTTGTGTTCCCACTGAAAATGCAAGTGTAAAGGTCTGTGGTAAAAAGAAAAAACAAGGAATACTCCTGATATTTAGATGAGAAAACCTGGCATGTTCAAATCCTGCAATTAAAGGAAAAAAAGCTATCCAGCATCATATTTTGGAAAGAAGTCTCATGCTTTAATTGTCCTGATGATTAGTCCCACTCAGGGGAATGAATCAAAAGCATCCTACTGAATGGAAGAATAATGAAGGAAACAGAGAGATGGAAAAGAGACTTGCTGCAATTTCCATTCCTTTGCATTGGTTTGTTAATGATCAGCACCACGATCTCAGTCTTGAAATAAAGCCTTCAGCATCAATGCAGAGAAGTCTTTTGAGTTTTTCTTTTCCTGCCAATGTTACTTTTCTCCTGATATTATTTCAGCTCTCTAACTCTGAATGCTGTAACCTTATCTAAGAAAGTGTGCCAAGTGTGGCACTGATAGCAAAAGGGTGGTCTGTAAATAACAGAGCTGCTAGATCAGGCCTGCCTCAGCCACAGTGTGCCTTTTGACCACCAATAACTCTAACAGAGATACGCCCACACTGTCAGACTCTCACTTCCCTCGTCTTTAAACATCATCAGCATCTTCCATGGCAACTCAGTTTTTCTGTTGCAAATGCCTATGGATGACTAACACATTGCTAGTTTATGTAATTTCCCTGCTGTAACTGTCTTAATATGGTCTATTAATATGACCTAGTGCTCCATCTTGTTTAATTCTTTACATTTCCTCTAATTTGAAATTGGGTTACAATGCAGCAATACCTAAATCTTATCCTTAGCATTTGCTACATTCCTGCAGGCATTTTTTGTTAACATTTTTTTGTTCAGTTTGTAGCACTGTATATTCAGGTTATAATTCATAGCTTGGTGTTGAAGATGCAGCTCAGAGAAACTCAGTTAATGGAAGACTCTTCTGGAAAGCAAATCTCCCTCTGTTGTCCAGAAAAGCCTTTGAAGGGCACAATAAGTAGGAAGAACAATTTTTTTAAACCAATTGCATGTTGTAAGACTGTCCTAAAAATGAGAAATGTCTCCATACAGAAGAAAAGTGATTACAGTTACACTCAACAGCACTTCTGATGGCACGATACTGTTGATTTTTATAGGACCAAAGAAGTTTTATTGCGAACTCAGGAGTATTAAAATAATCTTTCAAGCAGTAAAGCAAATTGTGAAAAACACTGATCTGCAGAGTATGGAACAGTTTTCTATCACATCAGAGTTTGACTACTGTAAAATACTTGACTAGCATTTGGACAACTGTGTTATTTAGTTAAGATGCTGCACAGGGGAAGAATTTCACAGATACCTGAGCAAATAGCTCTGCTTCACAGCATGCTGGGACTGGGACACAATTTTTGCTAATTCTTGCAGAAAAGTAGATGAATGCATAATGATGGTACAATTGTAAATCATTGCATCAAAATTTGAGCATCTGTCTAAACCCTGAGCACACATGAGAAGCAGGGAGATATCAGGAGAGCCCAATTTAGCTCTCTTTTCAGGGCATGCTACATGAACAGATCAGGGCTTTTGCCATCTTGCTTGCAGACGTGTTTCCTGCTGTCCCTGACACATGTGGGCCAGTAAGCCCACCACAGTGACACACCTCGTGTTAGGTTTCATGTTAAAGACATAGTTCTCGAGACAAAAAAAACAAACCATGCAATTTTCTGACCTGTTATAAAAATATTTATTTCTTACTATGTTCTTCTTTTGAACTTCCCTAGATTGTGTTTTAAAGATGTTCTAATTAAAAGAAAAGCTGGGCTTCTAATGTAATACCATAAACACAAGACCTGATGCATTAAAGCAAACAGACTAAAATTTGTAGCACTTGAAGTAAGGCAGAGAGATGTCAAAACTGATTCCTTGTTCAAGAGACTGCGAAAAGAGAAGCAGAAGGGAAAGGTGAGATTTCTGCTAAGACTAGAACATTATTTCTGCTGAAAAACCCTGCTGCCAGTGTACAGTGAAAGGGAATTAGCACCTGCAAAACACAGTCCTATCTCACTCTGTATACTCTGGGCAATCACCTTAGGACTAAAGTATTTAAAGGAAACATTAAGCATGATGACTCGAGGTACTTTGATAAATTGACTAAAGCTTTCCTCACATAAACAATGCTGTGGAAGCAGAGCCCAGGCACGGGGTCTTTCTATCCATCCATCCCTAAGCAGTGAAATTCCATATGCTAGCTTCATGAGGCTATTTCATCTTTTTGGTATTTTGTGTTTAGAGCAGGCAGAAAAATTTGGGTTATTATTAAGCTGTTTCAGCAACATAATGCCTCATCTCTCTTATGGTCTGTAGTTATAAGAAACTCTTCATTATTTAGAATAATAATGACATTAGTACAACAACAATGCCTACCTTCATTCTTTTATACTAATTGGATAATATCAACTATAATCTGGAAGACTAGGATGTGAGAGTAATCTTTGAAAAGAGAAGGCTTAATGGCATGGTTTAATTTAATTTTTTTTAACCTTAGCACACATATTATCATTACTATGTGTTTTCGACATGTCCTCTAAAGTGTCTGTTGGAATGATTCCTGTTTTCTGCTTTTAAAAAAAAACCAAGCCAAACTCCGTTATGTTTACCTGTCCTGAGATACTTCAGACCTTTGCTCCAGTTGTTCCAGAACTACCACAGATATGTTGCTCTGCCAGTTAAAATATATGGTCTGTCAGAGCTTATTTTACAAGGCAGTGGTTTCTTTGCTGTGGTCCAACTAAACACTTAAATACCTGCTCCCTGTTGGCAGCTTGGATGCACAAATATAAGCACACATTTAAATGCTCTTTCAAGTCACATCACAGTGCTCTGCAGGATCAGACTCCAATAACACAGGCAGGCTTTGCAGGTAACATTAGCATCACACAGAGGGTACATATGTACAGGCAGCTGTGTGAAGATGTCATCTCTGGCTTTGAAAAGGCGTGTATAAAAGCTGACATGTTTGCCTACGGTATCTGAACACCAGTTGTTTGCTAGACAGCTGTGATCGTCATTCAGCTGGAAGGGAAGCAATGTCTCTGAAGCTGATGGCAAAATTTGCTAAACTCAGCATTTCACCTGATGTATTTTAACCAGTCTACTCCTGCTCCACTTTTAAACCCTCTCACTACAAGCTCCATCTTCATCGAGGAATTAGTAAGCAGCTTTTGTGGAATGACTTTGAAATTTCTCCTTGCGCAGCAGAAACTGTGGCTATTTTTTGAGCTGAATAAATAATTCCCAGGGAGTAGTAAGTCATCAGCTGAGTTCATCTTCTTATTTTCTTTAGTACATATTCCTCACACTTGCAGTAATGACTCTAGCTGCTAATTGAGCCCCCCTGAGTTTTAAGTACTGTGTGTTCAGTAGGTAACACTTGACATTATGGCTGGAGATGTTTTGTGGGAGACACTGCTTTCACTGCTTTGCCTTCACCTAGTTTCTACTATCTCAAATAGTAGACAAATATTCTTTCTCATTAGCCTGATTCATAAGCATAGCTTCTGTCCCACAGTGGCAAAGTATATTAACATTTCCAGTGTGAAAATCTGGGTTGGATGTGTCACACTCACACTGTAGTGGCCTGCATCCACTACACTACCCTGCATCCACTTCATCCCAGCCCCTGATGAATACCAGCTATTAAAGTCTTGCTGAAAATCGCTTCTGATCAGTCTGCAACGTTAGATATATAACTATGTGGATTTATTTGTACTCTGAATCTATTTCCATGAAATAGTCACAAGATTTTCAATTTCACTGTCTGTAGGTATTAGCAACAATAAAACATCACTCCAGTACTCAGGGGAAGCTCCCCCAAAAGGGGAGCAAGCATTTTCTGAGGTAACTCCATTTCAGTTGGGTGAAAGACTTAAGACAAAAAGGGCTCTGTTTAATGTGGACCTCTCAGTCTGTCAAGTGTGTCAGAGTACTTCCTACACAAAGTTTGAGAGCTTGTGACCAGACTGGAATACATACCAGATAAATTCACAGGCTCCTCACCTGATAGGGCTGTTTTTAATACACCTTCTGTAGTCTCAGCATCTTCCTACTGCAGAATGCTGCAGTATACAAGAGATTTTAAACTGACAATAAAAAAAGAGTGGAGATAATTGCTTCCTGCTGCTTCCCAAGTGCAAAGTAGAAAAGAACATGAAAAGTAAGAAAGCAACATAACTCTGCTAGCAAAGACTGTTCGTGTTTGGTAGGAGCATAAAGGGAAAGGACCCTTGCTTTAGTCCACATAGGTGCCTACTGACTTGAAATATATTTTCCCTCCCAGACCTCTTTGAATATTAATATGAGTGCTATATAATATGAACCCACTGTTCCTGCGATAAGGTCAAAGTTGGATCAATACCTTTTCGACAGTTGATGAAGTGTCACTGTCCAAGTTTTTCCTGGACACACCAAAGTCCTGACTGATTGGTATCCTAACCCTTTTCCCATCTTTAAATGTAGCCTGCTTGCTCTCAGTGCTCTAAATAACTGAGTGGAGATGACACTGATGGACTGGACTCGGCACTGAGCAGCAGGGCTGTTGAAGTGAAGTCTCAAGCAAAGAAAGCAAAGGCCATTGTTGCTATTTGGTGGTTTCTGCTAGAAAAAGCAGGGGAACAGCGTAATACATACAAAGGATATTTCAAGTAAGCTCACAGCTTTCCTCTGCAGCTTCAGCTAAGGAAAGAGGTGATTGAATTAAGAGCTTAGTGGGGTTGCTTGGGAAGAGTTTGGCTTCCCCATTGCCAAGAGGGGCAAGAAGTGCGTCAGGTTGCTGTAACTTTTAAAAATATTTTATTTTTATTAATCTTTTTATTAATCTTTTCTTAAACCAGGGTCCGATTCTTCAGGAAGGGAAAAAAAGCAAATTGTCATGTCTTCCAATAAGATGAGTGATAGGAAATGGCCACATGTATAGGAAGCTCCTGCTGTTGCACAGCCTAGGCATTGCTGTTTTAGCATTCACTGGCAAGAACACATTCCCTGCAGTCATCCCTCACTTGTTCTTTTCTTGACAGCAGATGGGAAGCAGGATAAGAAGACACCCTGAAAAAGAGTAATTACATCCTTATCTTTGCTTAATCTTGATTTTTCTGCACCTTCTTTCATAGTAGTTGATTGGTTGTGCTGTGTCAAGCAGATGCTTTAAAGAAATCTATTTATGGGGATGCTCTGTTTGCAGCTGGAAGTGGCTTACAATGGCAAATAAAAGGACTTTTCTCCACTGAGATGTGCAGAGAGGCCCAAGGTCATGCTAGTCAAACAGAAGCTATTCTCAGTGAACTGGATCACTGTGCTAGCACAGCCAGACTGGAAGAATCACAGAATGGCTGAGGAGGGAAGGCACCTCTGAAGGTAATATGGTCTGATCCCCCTCCTCACACCAGAGGTCGATTGCCCAGGCCATGTCCAGACAGCTTGTCCCCATCTTCAAGGATGGAGACTGTACAGCCTCCCTGGCAGCTTGTGCCAGTGCTCAGTCACCCTCACAGTAAAAACGTGTTTCCCCACGTTCAGGAGGAACCTCCTGTGTTTCAGTTTGTGTTTGAATTTCCAGATTAAGGCTCTGTTCCTCAGACTAATTCCAGTGGCCACAACTTACCTGTAACTAAGTGTAAGCGCAAGTGTTTTGATGCACTTGCATGAGCAAAACAATTTGATATCTTTATTTTGGTGAAAGAGGAATTGAAAGAATTATCTACAATGGTAGGGGGAGGCAGGGAGAGGGAAAGCCAGATAGGCTTGGTTGAGAAACAGTGGCTTCTCTGTATGGTCCAGTCCAAAACACCTCCAGGCTGACAGAGATTCTTTTGGTTGCTCTCAGAGTAGCGAGTGCTCCTGTTGATGTGAAACTCCCATCTAAAGGTGAGTTTTCTTCGTCACCTTCCCAGGGATGCATGCATCGTTTACATGCAATTTTGAGAGGCCGTGGTGATCTCTGAGTAACTTGAAGACTATGTGCCATAATCTGGAAGGTACTCTAGAAGCAGAGGCTTTATGGTTTCAGTATGCAAACTTCCTCCTCAGCTTTGGCAAAATCTAGGGAAACTTTGCTTGGCAGAAGCGCATCCAGTGTATCTGCAGAAATGCCAGCCAGTCTCCCTCTCTTAGCAGAACTGATACTGCCTGATGCAGGACAATAGAAAAAGTACAAGTTCAACTCTGAACAAGCGAATCCTGTGGCATATTCTGCACTGTTTTCCAGGATTCAGGGTTAGCATGTCAACGGGATATGCAACGGACAAGGGCATGTGTGTGCATCCTTCACAGGCTGACACGGGCCTGCTGTTCACAGAGGTCACCAAAAGCAATTTCCTCATGAAATTTCTAATTTCAATATACAGTCCCTGAATTAGTGAGTAATGAGAACAAAGCAACCCATTACTACATGTCCATTCAGCCTCTGCTTCCCACCTGGCCACATTTTGTCACAAAAAATGGTGAAATTTCTCATGCATGGCAGGGCCAGATGTGCTTGACCTGAACTGCAAGAGTATTTGAAACTGAACTGACTTTTCTGCTAGAATGAAACCCAAGGTAATATCAGGTTTATATGAGGACTCAAAGCACCACGGAACTTGACATTTTGATGAAATAAAATTTAATTTTTTTCAAATACTAATAGCAGAAGCACCAATTACTTTGTCAAATAGTGAGCCCAGGTCCAATAATTTGCCTCTAGATTTTAAGCATTTCAGAAAATGAAGAGGCTCAGATCTCCATTTTGACTGAAGGCTAGCTCTGACTGTGGTAGTTCCCTTCAGAAGGCACCAGAAACAAAACTAATAGTGATAATTAATAGTGATAAGTTTCCTAGAGAATAGTAATAAGAGGTCACATTTTTTTTCAGATCTGCCTGGAAAAATAGTCTGCAATGTAATAACATAAATAAATAGCCTAAATTCTTCATTTTTTAATCAACCAGAGACTTGTTGTTTCATGGAGAAAACCAAGACACAACCTCACTTTGCAGAAGAACATCCTCTTGAAACATTAGAATAAGTTCAAAGTTCAGCTGGGCTGGCTATTTGTTAGAGAACAGACTGCATGCCGAGATATTTTTTACTCTATCATGGGAATGTAAAGATGCCTGCAAGAGCATCTTTTTGATATTGCTACAAATGCAAAAGTGTCTTCTTTATCTGTGAGCCAGAACTCTGGAAAGGGATGCTTTCTATGTGTTAATAAAAACATCTACTTTTCTCCATTATTCTGCTGCTGAGGAACATAGGGAAAATCAAGAGGGGTGCATGCTATAATGACAAAGTGGCCATGCAAACTCTTCTTTTCAGTATTGGTGGTGGCAGCAGCAGGTATTGCCTTTCTGAAGGAGAAAATTTGTTACAGCAGCGGCCTATTACACCAAAAAACTTGTTGTCCTAAATTGGTTTGCTTAGCTAGGCAAAGGAAGAAACTGGTTAAAAGGAAAGGGAGTGAGAAAGATATGGCTCCTCATTTATTTGGACCACATATTTTGTGTAAAGGCACAGACAGTGAGGCTGGCTGACATTTATGCCACTGGCAGCAAGCGCTTAGATGAGTGGGGCAGTTAGCACCCTGCAAGGACAAGCCCTGCTTTTATGCATCATACCTGGGCACTGACCAAAGCCCTCAGAGTACATACTGCTTCCTCACAAATCGTGTTATTTCCCAGTCATACCATTTGGCAGCCTTGCTGGGATGTTCTGTGCTCACTGAAGGTTAATAGGGGAGGAAGCAGCTCTGCCTCTCAGGGAGTAGCAGGAGGTAAAGGTTTTCTGTAGCCTCCAAACTGTCCTCCCCATCACCTAGGAGAGACAAGTGATGCCCCTGGCAATGCCTTGCCCCTGTGCCTGATCCACCAGCAATTTTTTGCAGGAATGCAATGAAGGTGCTTTGCTGTTGTGAAGAAGGCACTGACATAGAAGTGGTAATTGATGTTTCATGCTCAGAGGCTGCTTCCTTTGTAAACGGGCTTGATCATGCACTGAAAAAAAAAGCACTGCTGAAGAATGTGGTAATGCTAGGCCCTTTCTTTTGGGCTATGCAAGATAATAATTTTTGCCATTTCTGCAGCTCCCAGTCAGAACTCTGTGATGCCACTGCAAAGTATGAAAAGGTATTATTTTTTTTTTTCAGTTCACTTCATACTTAATCTTCTAAAATTGAGCTGTTTTCTGTAATTTCTCTCTTAGTGTGATGGCCTCCTAAAACAGCTTTGGAAAAGAGTGCAGGGGTTTTGTGTGTTTGCTTGTCCTAATAATTCAATTTCATACTGGAACCAGCAGTGTTTAACATCTTTGCCGGTGATGTGGGCAGGGGGATTGAGTGCACCCCCAACAAGTTTTTGATGTGTGGTGCAGTAAACACGCTGGAGGGACAGGATGCCATCCAGAGGGACCCGGACAGGCTTAGGAGGCTGGATGGTACAAACATTATGAAGTTCAACAAGTCCAAGTACAGTGTCCTACACCTGGGTCAGGGCGACCCCGAGCACAAGTACAGATGGGCAGATATTGGATCAAGACTAGTCCTGAGAAGGAGGGCTTGGGGGAGCTTGTGGGTGACAGGCTGGACAAGATGCAGCAGTGTGCATTTACAGCCCACAAGGCCAGCTGTGTCCTGGGCTGTGTCAAAAGCAGAGTGGCCATCAGGTCGAGGGAGGGGATTCTCACCATTTGCTCTGCTTTCATGAGACCCACTATCCAGCTCTGGGGTCATCAGCACTGGAAAGACTTGGGCCTGTTGGAGCAAGTCCAGATAAGAGACAAGAAGATGATAGAGCACGTCTCCTATGAGGGAAGGCTGAGAGAGTGTGGGCTTTTCAGCCTGGAGAAGGTTCCAGGGAGATTTTATAGGAGCCTGTCAGCACCTATTGGAGGCAACAAGAGAGTGGAGAGGGACCTTTTACAAGGTCATGTAGTGACAGATCGAGGGGGAACGACCTTAAGATGAAGGAGGGTTAATTTAGATTAGATATTATGTAGAAATTCTTTACTGTGAGGGTGGCGAGGCACTGGCATGGGTTGCCCAGAGAAGCTGTGGATGCCCCATACCTGAAAGTGTTCGAGGCCAACTGGAAAGGTCTTTATGCCACCTGGTCTAGTGGAAGGTATCCCTGCCTATGGTAGGGCAGTTAGAACTAGGTGACCTTTAGGGTCCCTTCCAACACAAACCATTCTATGAATTTATGATTTTGATGCCTCAGTTATGTTTGTTTTCTGTTATATGGTGATGAAACAGTTCTTGAGCAAAATCGAGAAATTCAAAAATAGGTGACATAGAACATCCCCCTGATGGCACTGTTTTTATTCACAGTTTTCATCCATGTTCACCATATTGCTTGCCTCTGCATCTCCTAAACAAAATCTCATTCTCACTGGATTAGGTCTTTAAAGGTACACAGTATCTGCCAGTACAGAATTTGTGATCTAAGTAATGAAGAAAAGCTGTTGGAAATGAGGGAACACTCATTTAACTATCCATCAAGACAGGACTAGGAACAGAAAATACTACCATGTCTTCTGAATTTTATGCAATGTCCTTAATTTCTGACTTTATGCATTTTTAAAGAGCTATATATTATCTTATCATCCCATATTTGGGAGCTCATGAAGTCACTTACATAAATTCTGCCTAGGAGGTACATACTGCTTCTTACAAATCAGAGCCTGGTTACGGATAAAGCTACCAAAAAGCTAGCTGAATTAATTTTTAATCTACCTTTAAAGAATATTAATGCTTTATTTCCCATACTTTTTCTCAAAAGCAGCATTCTAGCCAAACTTCTCATAGAAGAAAGCAAAGGGAATACTTACCTTTGAAAGCAACAGCTTATCATAATTTGTTGGAGCTGTCAAACCTTTCCACAAGGCTCATGCTTGTTGCCCTGACTGGTTTATTGATGTTGGTGTCACTAAGCATCTAGAGGCAGACCAGTTTCTCAGTATTGCAGTACCTGCCTGAACTTTCTGAACCTGAGCCTGTTAAACCTTCACGCTGCTGAATATAAATCACAGCCTTTCCAGAAACTGAAATATTTGAGTACCTATTTAAAGATTGATGGAGCGCAGTTCTGTCGTAAATAGAACACAAAGAATAAAAAATACTTTCCCCATAATGATATATAGATTGAAAATCTTCTGGTTTTTGCTGTCCTGAAAATAAAGCCACTTCCTTAGGACTGAGAGTTGCTCACACACTGTGAGTGGGCTGAATTAAAGCTAACAGGCATGTTTTATTCTTTTATTATTCTGCCTCTGAGTGCTTGACTTAGCAGGCTTAATGTTCTTTAAATGTAGGAGGATGATGGGTGAACCTCAGTGGCATACTTGCATATGCATGCAGAATGAGCAATCTATGATCCTTAAATCAGTGTCCTATTCCCTTGATCCAGAGGTAGTGTGTATAATTCAGCTGACATTTTTTCTACATCACCTATAAAAAAATAATATTCCAGTTCCAGTCCCTCTTCTTCTATATTTGCATCAGTGAAACAGCAAAAGAAGGATGCTTGGGCCCAAAGCAAGTATTTTGTAAAACTAAAATTAATTGATGCTATGTTGCAGTGTCAAACAGTTTCAAATGAAGTCAAACCTGCAGAATTTATTTATGCTTCAGCTAAAAAAATGCTGGCCTGAATCCTTCAGCTGCCTATCCCAAGCAAAAGCATAGTTTTTATTAAACCAAAATGAGAAAATCATTCCAGCGCATTGATGAAAGCCCACGTGTGCGTGTCTCAGGCTTCCTGGCAGTTGTGCACTTTGAGAAGAATTGAAGGAAATAGTTTTAATGCCCTTCATGAGTTTTTGCTGGGTAACCTCATTAGTGGCAGGAATGGCTTCCTGTTTTCTCAGCTCTGCTTGTTTCTTATAGCTGGCCTGCATACTGCAAAAGTCATGACTTCCAGAATTAAACAGCTTCTGGTTGAGAAAGGGCCTTGAGAAATCAAGATTAGGAGTAGTCTTCTTACAAATCAGAGTCTGGCTAGTGATAAAGCTGGCAAAAAAAAAGGACAGTTGCCTCTCAAGCTGGAAAGCAAATGGTGTATTCTGGAGATCATGTTGTGTGCCACGTTTAATGAGTTAGTGAAGGAAAGGGATAGCCTCTGTACAAACTCTCCTGAGGACTTTCACCATTTGTGATCATTTTTGATCCAAAGGCATCTGAGAAAATCTGGGTGGCCTTAAAAACATGACAGCAGCTTGCTCTGGAAAGTTTAACACATGCTATGAATTGCCTCATTCCTTTAAATGTATTGATGAGGCTGAGCTTGAACAACCCTCTGGAGAAAGTGGCATGGGCATCTGATTGGCAGTAGTGTCTCATCATGCTGTTGAAACTGAAAGGAGAAATCTTTAATGTCTCATAGTTCCAAGATGGACATGAAAGAAAATGTTACTTAATCATATACAGAATACAGATCCATCCCTTCCTGAAGTGCCATGCCATTGGTTACCTGTCACAAAAAATCAAGGTGATGCATAGAGTTATTTGCCCTTAGTGTAAGAGCAAAAATGGTGAACAAGACGTCACCTACAGGAGGAGGTGCTGAAAAGTATGGTTATTTAATTCTGATAATGAAGAACTATTTGACTTTGGTCACATTTATGCACTAATATCAAACTCACTTTTGGCGCCTGCCTGGCTAAGTGAGACCTTTCTGAGGTGACTAATGTTTTAAACTGGGAAAGTCTTGAAAACTGTGCAAACCCTCTGTACCCAACTTCATAATATAGAATGTTGAGGAGGAGATAATGTTAATGGCTGTAAATATAGATCAAATACAAGAAAATAAACCTTCATGATAATCATCATGAAAATAGAAAATGGGATAATCAGGTCAAATACTGTCTCTGGAATAAAATTGACTTACATGTTTTGTAAGTACTAATAATATTTTAAATGTGTGAGTTAAAACAAAGATAATAATCTCCTGCTTCATGTGATGGCTGAGGGCAGAAATGCACTTCTCATAAATGGTGGTAACGAATAGACCTCTGTGCTATGGGATTTATCCTCTCTTTACTGACCTTTATTGGTGGTGTTTATAGACAATGTCTTTCTACTGGCTAATTGTTCCATTTCTGTATTTTAAAAAGATGTTTCTTACAAGCCCTATAACTCTGTGTGACATGCTTGTAAAGAATGTATCTGTGCAGGGCATGTACTGTAAGCAAGGTATTGGTCTGTGCCACCCTCACTGTTATGGACCTCTGCTGGAATTGCCCATGAATAGAGGAGAATGGAGATACTGGGAAAGAATTTTTTCTGAGAAGTAATTCTGGAAATTATTTTGGCTACAATGCAGATGGCTTTTGTGCCACCCACCTACTGAACTGTGGTCCTGATCCCTTTGAGTGAGCAGAAAATTGACTTAAGGTGACCGCTAGTATAATGGGAATATAGATATGCAGACTTCTAACCTCTCTTATGCAGCACTTCTGTTGCAGGCATCCTTCTTATACTACAGGCAGACGTTCCTCCATCCATAAGTAACACAAGTGTGCCTGCTTTAACGTGGAGGTTGATGTTTTCCTTTTGCAAAGTTATACTCATTCATGATCATAGAATCATAGAATGGTTTGGGCATAAAGAAACCTTTAAAGGTCATTTAGTCCAACCAAAAGTCATTTAGTCCAGCCCCCACCCCTGTACTGAGCAGGGACATCTTCAACTAGAGCAGGTTGCTCAAAGCCTAGCCCAACCTGACCTTAAATGTTTCCAGGGATTTTTCCACCACCTCTGTGGGCAACCTTTTGTTTCAGTGTTTACAGAATCACAGAATCATTTAGTTTAGAAAAGGTCCTTAAAACCAGTGAGTTCAACCTTTGGCTGATCACCACCCTGTCAACTTGACCATAGCACTAAGTGCCACGTCCAGTCATTTCTTGAACATCTCCAGGAGTGGTGACTTCATCACCTTCCTGAGCAGTGTGTTCCAGTGCTTGACAACCTTTTCCATGAAGAAATTCTTCCTGATGTCCAGCCTGAACCTCCCCTGGTCCACCCACCTGCTGAACTGTTGGTCCAATCCCTCTGAGGATGGCACCTCATCCTACCATTAGTTGCCAACCCCCACCTTGCTGCTAGACCTTCCACCAGCTCCATTACCCTTCTCTGGACATGCTATAGCACCTCAATGTCTTTCTCACATCAAAGGGTCCAGAACTGGACATAGAGCTCAAGGTGTGGCCTCACAAGTGCCGAGTAGAGGGGAAGAATCACTTCCCTGGTCCTGTTGGCCACACTATTCTTTATACAGACCAAGATGCCACTGTCCATCTTGGCCACCTGGGCACACTGCTGAATCCTGTTCAGCCAGCTCTTGACCAGCACACCAAGGTCCTTTCCCACTGGGCCTCTTTCTAGCTGCCGTTGTTGTAAAAATATTCTTCCTTATGTCTAGTCTGAATCTACCCTTTTTTTGGATTCAAACAATTACCCCTTTGCCCTATTGCTACAGCCCTACTAAAATGTCTGATTCCATGTTATAAGCCCCCTTTAATGTACCAGAAGGCTACAGAAAGGTCTCCCTGAATCCTTCTCTTCTCTGAGCTGAAAAACACCAGCTTTCTTAGCCTTTATTTATACGAGATCCTGCTGATCAGTTTTGTGGCCCTCTTCTGAACCTGTTCCAACTCAATAATATCTATTTCTGTGGTGACTGGCTGAGAAAAACAAATTTTTGTGTAACTAGCTGTGGAAAGGGACTCTTTCACTTCCATTTCTTCTTCCAGCATTATTTCTCTGTAGAGCAAAAGTGCCCTTTACTGAGCTCTGTGCATGGCATGATAGAAATTTAGAGAAGGGGTCTGAATAGCACAATTGGACTGTATGCTAGAACTGCTTCTGCATCCTAGTTGCATACTGATCTCATCCCATGACAGAAGATTGCCTTGTGGGTGCAAAAATAGTTTTCAGTCTGACTGACAGAACCAGAACAGCCCTCTCTGGATGTGTGTTAGAGCACATGTAAGGTGCATGCCAATTTCTAGGCAGCTTTGCTGCTACAGCTTTGAAGCAGAGGAATTCTTTTTTGCCTGCCTACAAGCATAATCTGAGTGATACTAAGGCAAAGACTATTCTTCTCCATGCCCTAATTTATTTAGAAAAGACCACACTGATTCCAGCTGAAGGTCTGTTAAAAGCAGCACAGAGATCTTCAGGCTGTCCTGATCTGTGTGTGTTGTCATCGCAAAAGCATAGAAAGGAAGGCTGTGGTGTGCATGTCCTGCATTTGATCTGGGCTCCCTGGCTTGAGCAGTGGGGTACTCACTTGAAGCATTGTCAAACACCTTCAGCACAGGCCTGAGCCCATCTTGTGGATTGTTTGTGGAACACTTCTCTTGTCCCTGCACTTGGTCCCCACACCATATCCAGTGGTGGGCAAAATTAGGGCTCAGTGCCAAAGCTGATGCCTTTGATTTGGCGTGATTTTTTGTCAAGCATGAGGATCTGAGAGTGAGGTAACACAAAGCTACAGATTAAAGATGGGGGAAATGCCAGCTGCTTGGCCAGGGGAAGGGTGAAGGCTGAGGCTATGCTTGGAAAACAGAAGAGCCTGCCAGAGCAAGTCTGAGCAGAGGAGAAACACAGATGAGTGTTTAAGGTGAGGCAGGAGGACAGCCATGAAGGCTAGGTCAGGGATTTCTGTAGGCTTTCAAATGTACTTAACTTCATTCCAGGCTTTTGCCTATTTTTTTGGCTTTCAGAATCAGTTTTTGGTTTTCAGATAAATGATGATTCACAATGAAAGGTCTATCAGTTCTCCTCAATAATCTTGTCTGAAAACACTTAAAAATCTTTCACTTGAATGCTGTTGAGAAGACAGTTTATTGACATATTGGAATAATTTGCAGTCCTTAGGCTAGGGGCATTGAGCTGAAAGGGAGCTTTGCAATTTGCAAATATCTCACACCCAGAGAGAATCCAGCCACCGGTATAGTAGTATATGTGAGACTGTTTATGGCAGAGATCATCATTATCAGAAAAATAAAACTCTGAACCAGTTCCTGAGTTTAGTTTTGTTGTACAAATTTGTGTTGGGTCATATGGGTTAGGGCTGGTTAAAGTTTTTGGCATTTCAGAAACATGGTATGCTTTACTTTCCAGAATTGTTTTTCTGTTTTCAGCTTATATTTTTTCTTGTTAATGTCATTTCAGGTTTTGTTTTCTGAAAATGCAAAAAACATTGAAAACTTACAGTTTTAGCCTGTAGTGGTTTTGTTTGGGGCTTGTTTGTTTGGGGGAGAGTGGGTTGGTGTTTTTTTTCTTTTTTTTCCCTTTTTTTCCCCAGTTTTTTTTTGTTGTAATTTTTTATCTGTTCATAGGAAAGAAGACACTTAGAGTAAAACCCTCTGGTTTTGTTTTCTGTCAGTGTTTTCTATGTCCTACCCCCCGCCCTGGGACTAACCTTTCCCAGGAAATTTCTTCAGTATGCCCAAGAGCTCAGTCATCAGTGAAAGAGCAACAAAACCTCAAATTTAGAATTAATTGCTAAGTATAAGTAGGAACACAAAATTTTAGATCAGCTGCTCAGTAATGTAGCTCAAAAACTCAACCTGAAGTAAGCTTGCAATGGAAGCTGTGTGTGCAATGCTTTTTTCTGTGCTCCTCCCAGCTATTGCAGCTTAGTATGTTTCTAGCTCATATAAGGAAAATAAACAACATTCATGTATTTAAGCCTGCTATAGGTGACAGATGTCCTCAGGCATTTGGTGTGTGCTGTCTTCCACAACTGTGATTCATGTGAGATGGGAAGGAACCCATGTTTCCCGGGGGGGAGTTTTCGGTGCGTGCAGCAGATCTGAGCTGTCCCACTGCTGTGCTGTGGCTGGTGCAAATGGGTTTTGGACACGGAGAAAGTTAAGAGTTTCAGACTTGCAGGTTCACTGCACCTGCATTCAGCTGATGCTCTCCTGCGCATCAGTCAGGTCTCACAGTAGGTGTCCTTCTTCATGTGCATCTGTCCTTGCTATTCATTCTGTGGGAAACAGGATTTGCCAGGTACATACTGCTGGGCGTCTCTTTCCTTTTGCATGTCTTCCCGGGGCAGTCGTGGGCTTGAAGGTGGGTCAGGCAGTCAGACATGAATCATACAGAGTGGAACATAACATCTAATGCCTTTGAGGGTGGCACTGGTTCTGACACACTTCATAGCTACATCCTTTGTTTGGCGTATAGTGGAGGAAACTTGTAAGAATGTATTGGGAAAGAGCTACTGCTGAGCAACTGCTGAGCTCTTCTGCCTGTCAGAGGAGTTTTTGTTGCAATACACTACTTGACATTTGCAACTCACCTATCTCATGGCAAACTTGCTTGAAAATAAGAAAACTGCCAGACATTTCTGTCCGGAGTTGTGTAAATGTTAGTGACTGGAGGGTTTTTTTTTCGTATTTGCTGTCCTTAAAGAGCAAATTTTAAGACAAATTTTGTTTCCCCAGCTCACAGCTGATTATGTGATCTTCTTTTCCACTTTCACTCACAACAGTTCCCAGAATCATCTTTTCTTTCATAAGATCACAAGCTCAAATATTTCTATACTGGTTTCATCAGGACTTCAGCATACCTACCTGCCTATTGAAATTGTTATTTTTGCTGACTTTTGGAGCATGCCTACAGTTGTAACCAAGTAGATCATAGAATCACAGAATCATGGAATGGCTCGAGTTGGAAGGGACCTTTAAAGATCATCTTATTCCAATGCACCTGCCATGGGAAGGGACACCTTTCACTAGACCAGAGATGACAAAAAATATATGTGTCTGATCATGCAGGTGCTCAAGTCTGTATCAAAACAACTGTATCCATCACAGTGGCTTCTACTTATTGCATTTGCACATTTTCATGCTTTAAGTGGCCATAAGTAAGTAGGAAGTTAGACAAACTCTGTAGTCTGACTGCTGAATAATGGCTTACACGGAAACCTTACAAGAAATATAAAATTGAGACAGTGCTCTTCACTCTTCTTGTGTTGGTCTTGTGGTCACTTAAGCAACCTTGATACTTCAAGAGCTTTCTTGGGTCTAAGCATAGAAATACTTTTGGGTTTTGTCCTCCTTTTATCTATTGAGTAAGCTTCTATTAAATAAGTTGGAAAAGCTTCTAAATGCCAGCTTAAATATATTCAAATTTGAACCATTTCTTGTGCCAACGCTCTCTTTTTGCCAAAATAATCGTGTTCTTCCTGTCATGTCTAGCCCCTATCAATTTCCTGACAGTGAACATATCCTCTCCAGCCTTTGCTTTGCTTAGCTAAATTCCAATCCCTCAGTCCTTTCGGCTCATGCAGGCTTTGCTGTATTCCTTCACCATATATGTTTCCAATTTAGTCCAATTTAATCCAGTTTGCATTCTCAGTCTACCTCGAGATTGTTGTCCAGAACTGAGCACAATAGTTCATCAGCACCTTTTTGCAGTGCCGTTTTCTTGCTGTTACTCATAGCATTTCAGTCATGGCTGCTTTACACAGAGAACAGCTCAGAAATTTTTTGTGTCTGGAGAATCATACATGGTTTAGCCCTGACAGCATCAGCCTTCTTTTTTGACAAAAAGAAAAGCACTAACTCCTTCCACCCATCTTTTCCTGCTGTGGGACATTCCTGCAGATGATTAAGGACTGTAAGTGTCGGAGTCATTAACGCGCTCTTGCATTCATCGTGTGTGCTGCACATTCATGGGCACTTCAGGGCATCTGCATTTTGCTGCTCATATAATAATTTTGTTTGACCTTTGGGTTTCTATGCACGAGCATGTGTTTCTGTTCCTCCTTCCTTTCCCCTCCTGCGTGTGCACAGGCTGGGCCAAAGTCCTGTTTGCAGGAGTGTGGCTCTTAGCACGTGACTTATTAGGTGTCATAGAAGACACCCTAATGGTCCCAGGATGCCTGGAGGCAACATCAGCCAATCAGAGCAATTGCTTCCTGAAAAATAGATCTCTCTCTCTGAACATCAATAGCAGGAATAGAGACAAGAAAATAAGGGAAGGCTCTGGGAAGACCTTGTTTCAGTGTTCCGGTACGTAAAAGGGGTTTCTAAGAACTATGGATGCAGATTTTTTTAGAGGGGCCTGTAGTGATAGGGCGAGGGTTAATGGTTTTAAACTTTAAAATGTAGATTTAGACTAGATCTAAGGAAGATATCTTTTTACTCTGAGGGTGGTGAAACACTGCAACAGGTTGCCTAGAGAGTTGGTAGGTGTCCCATCACTGCAGTCGTTCAAGGTCAGGTTGAAAGGGATTTTGAGAAACCGGATGTAGTTGAAGATGTTCCTACTTATTGCAGGAAAGGTTAGACTAGATGAACTGTAAAGGTCCTTTATAATTCAAGCTAATCTATGAGGGTAGGATTTTATGATTCTATGAATAGAGAGCATGCTTCCTTGAGTTGAGTTGGCAGAACTATCAGTAGCTCTGGTAAAGTACTGAATATACTCTTTTTGGAAAGCTGAAAGTACTGTGCTGCAAATAATTCAGTATCTAGTTCTAAATACTAAAAAACTGTATTTATTACCTTCAATTTCATGTATAGCCCCTTATCACCAGTTCTTTCCACAGTAACATATTCCCACAATTCCTTATGCTATTGTGTTACACTGAATTAATACAAGTGATGAGTTTGCTACCTCTGTGTAATTTGGCCTGTAGGTGTTCAGTATACATATATGCAACAGTAATTTGGTTAATGACTCATGCTTACTGCCCTCATCTTTGAATATGCTGTTGCCCTGAGCAGATGGAGATCATCATGAATAAATACTGTTTCAGAAAAAGATCCACCACCGGAGCTAGTGGTGGAAAAGGTTTATGCAAGTATTTATGTCCCAAATCCCAGAGTTTTATTTGACATGTTTTACTGGCACATTAGCTACTGCAACTGTTAAGCCTCTCTTCTCTCTCTTTTAAGACAGATGGCAAGAAAATTACATCCAGAAAGGTCCTGAAGTAGGTCCCATAAGCTGGAAATTTTATAAGCACTTGGATTCTTTTTTACTTGTGGAATGTTTTCCAGGTTCTTTTATTCCAACTGAGGGCTAATTTTTATTATTATTATTATTTTATGGGAATGAAGACAATTTTTGATATGGAGACATGCAGAGTAACTTTAAACATACATAGATTGTTCTTAGTTTATGCATATTTAGATTTCTCCCATCAGTATTTTCTCCAGAATACTGATCTTCATACTACTCCCCCTCTCTTTTTTTTTTTTTTCCAAAGAAAACAGTGTACACCTCCTGAGCTTCATGTGAAAAATAAAATACAAGTGTTTTTTGAAAAAAGAAATATTTTCCCTGCTTTACTTTCCATTCTTTTATGCTGTTTATTGTGAGTAAAATAGCACGCTTCAGATCATGAGAACAAACAGAAAATGTGGTGGCAGAGTAACAGCAGTATTTGGAGTAGTGCTGTTTAGCACTTCCATCTCAGGGTACAACGCCCTTGTCTCATAAACAAAAACTACAGAGGGAGTAGCTGCACAGAAGGAAAATAAAACATGCCCATGAAAAATTGAAACAAGCATTGTATCTTGGCAGGGTTTCTTTGTCTGTCTTTTATTGGTGGGTAATCTCTCAATTACTAGAACATACTTTCTCTCTCCAGCTGTGCCTAAGCTTGTTTTGGCATGGCTGTAATTAACGTAGTGATTGAACAGTCCTGAGTTCAGGTGTAATTGCCTAGGTGATGTTCAGCCAGTCTTCACTTTAACTTCCTGAGTGAGTCATTAGGCCAGTGACAATAAATGCAGCTTTTGCCTGCATGCTTTTTCTATATATAATTAAATTGATATTTGCATGTTTATGTCATTTGAAGTTGCATTTATAGTAAATCAATCTTCCTTTGCATGTCATTTTCTGAATATTCTCTTGCTGCCAGAGACCGCTACATTGCTGGCATGTGAATTTCAAGTTCAGCACTATATACAAATCTGTCACCAGAGGCACTGTTTAGCAGAAGAGATGGTCAGGAGAGGAGTGGGGAAAAAGAGGAGAAAAGGGTGCTTCAGTGTGCAGTCGTAAAATCAGTTCTCTCAGAAAAACTCATCCTGACAACCCTTAACTGGTCACCACTCTTCTAATGCCATATTTTCTCCAAGTCCTGGCCCATAGGCACCATGTCTTGGCAATACTTTTAACATTTATTACCAAGATGTTGCCTTAAAGCTCACCACAATCTGGTGCAATTAAAGGGTTAGATCCTCCTGTCATTCATCTCTGTGGGAAGTGTGATATTTCCTCGTTTCACACTAAGCTTAGTCACTCCTCAGACAGACAGGGAAAAGGGACATATGTTCAGCTCTGTGTACCTGAGATAGCAGCCAGGGCTCCTCAGAGTCTGAGGGACAGATGGGCTCAGCCTCTGATGCTCTGTTCTGTCCTCTGGATAAGCTGAGTGTTCACAGCATATGCTTTGGGAAGGAGAGGAGTCCATGAGTCCAGCTTGCTGTGGCCATTATTATATTCTTTCTTGGGCATGGAAAAAAGAGCCTATAAGATGTAGAGAGTTGCAACACTGGATTAGTTCCTCCAACTGCAGCCATTAACTTTTTACTTATTTCTGTCACTGCTCAGAAGCTCAGCCAAAAATAGGAGTGTGAGAACGGTACATTTTCTTTCTGTACTACTGTATCTCCATTTGTACTCAGTCCAAAGGAAAGGCAGGTAATGGTGAATTGTTTCAGGGTTAGTCTTCTAACATTTTCCTTTGTCTTTGCTAAGGACTGCAGTGTGTGGCACTCTGGGTCTTGTTTGGGAATATCCTGAGGTGTGGAATGTCTCCAGTGGGCTCTGCGCACACAAGGCATTGTCCTGCTGCCTGAACTTCCCCATCCCTCGGCCTCTTCTGTCGGCAAAGGCCCTATATGCGTGCCAGTCTTCGAATCTACCTCCTCCTAAATGTCTTCCCACAGCAGCTAGAATGAAATGCAGTTATAATCAGGGATACAGCAACCACTGGGTTTTTAAAAGCCAACGTTTAGAAGAGTTTTGTGGCAGTTTCAAGGGGAGGGTACAAATAGCACACTTAAATGCCCGTGGTGTACAAATAGTAACATGAAACTGTGACTGAATGCAGAGGTGAAGCTCTCACAGGAGAAATGGACCAAAAACCCTTAAAGCCTACTCAGAATCCCAGTATTCAGTGTAGCTGACAAGTAGAGCTGTCTCTGAGGAGACAGAACTCAAAGCCATGTTTGGAGGCATTGACCAAGTGATTACAGAATTTATCTTTGGATTTGACTACCCTATGTGCATGCAAAACATTTATGACTACTGCTGTATGCCTAAAAATTGAAATGTATTTGAGTGATGGCATTAAAAGACTTTTAAGCTGTAGATAGTATTGTCATTCAGGACGGAGGGAGATTTTTATGAGAATCTCACACCTGTCTTAGAGATTTGATTATCAGTTTCATGTCACAACTCACAAAATTACTGTGCTCTGAATCTCACCAGAGATTTTTCAAAGATTACTTCTAAAAAGTTGCTGCTATGCCGTCATATCTAAAAAGACAATTAACCTGAGTAAGTGCATAGCACATGACTGTCTGCCAGGTTTGTCATAGCCTTCACACATTTATGAGGGTCAGGTTTCCAATCTCTGGATTTATATTTTTAAGCTTACCCTTCTTCCTTTTCTTCAAAGCTTTTAAAGCCAGTGGTGCTCTGCCTGTGACTTGTACCTGACAAGTTTCTGGTGTTGTCAAGATTCATTTGCTGCACTCCTCCTTGCAGTGGCTGTGTGGCTGGAGTTCTCCCAGGCGTGTTTCCAAGCTTAGTGAGAGGATGACTTAAAGTCAGAATATCTAAGTGAGTGCTGGGCATTCACTGCTACATGGTGTGGCTTATACCAGTGGGACTACACATGTGCAAACACTGCAAAGAGTTTTATGTATCATCAGAGGTTTCTGATGAAAACAATATTTGCAGTTTAAAGACCAGCTTTTCAGGTTCTTTTCCCCAGCAACTCTGGAAGGCCGTAGTTCAGAATCATTTTGGATCCTCAATTTTTCCTTTACAACTATCAATTACGTTTGGTTTCTTAAGGAGTGAAGGAGGACTTAATCAGATTTTTTTTCTTTTTGTTATAAAAGGTACAATAAAAGATGTGTTTGAAGTACTAGCAGTGCTACAGTATCTTTCTGAGATCTGGGTTGATCTGGTTTTCACAGTCCATAAGCATCATCTGAAAAACATAGCCAGTGGAAAAGACCTCTGCAGCTTATAATCGCTGGTCCGCCTCAAATTCAGTGGAGAAAATATGATAATAATTAAAAAAAACAGGCAGTAAATATTTCTGTGCCTTCTGAAGGAATAGAAGTGCCTGAAAATTTGACTGAATCGCCGTCATGGTGGGACCAGCTGACAGAGCTAGTGAGAAAGAGAATTGGCTTGTATTTTCATTTGGAGACCTTGCAGCCTGCGAAAGCTTTGGGGACATCCTTGCCTGTAGACCTGGATAGCTGCATAAAGCAGTAAGGGCTGCTGCCCAGCAGGGGCTCTCTGCCAGCCCTTGGGGTACAGGGTTGTCCCTGGTACTGGTACTTTTTGCAGTTCCCTGTGTGTGAGGGCACTTTCCAAGGCAAGCCTTGTGCCACTGCCTCCCCTTTAAACTGTTTGTAGCCCTTTGGGATATGGCTTGATTCTCTTGCTGTGTCTCAGCCACAATGGAGGTGTGTTTCCCTTCTGTGGTTGTCTGAGCTGTAGTGACTCTAATTCAGTGATTGCTGCAGCTATTTAATCTGTTTAGGGAGCAGAGAAGGAAAGCTAAGAGGTGAAGATATTTCTTTTCAGAAGATTTATAATTGTGGGCGGCCACACTGTTGTTCCAAATTAGTGCCACCTGCCAGAGGAGTGGAACCTGATGGATTCCTTTAACTAAATGAGACACCAGTGCTATGATTGGTTCTGTAGCCTTTTCTGTTGAAAAATCATCACTATGGTGAATGTTTTCCATTTGCAGCAGTGAAAATGGTCAGAGACCCTCCCGTGTTGTGGGGCCAGAAAGGCTCAAGTAGAAATTGCCAGACTTAGTGCAATGAGGATGCAGCCACTTGGACCAAAATGCCATGGCTATGCAATGCAGGCCCCATAGAGAGCTGAGTGCTGGACAGTGATGTCTTGGCCTTGACTGAGCACCATGAAAGTAAAAGTTTATTCTGACCCCCATTAGATTTGCTTTTTATTTTCCTGAAGTAAGGAATAGTGGATCTTTCAAAACCCTTTCTTTCTAAATCTTGAATATTGATACAAAAAAAATTTTTTTTTTCTTCTTCCCCCATCCACAAGCTGTGAGGTTGGATGTCTGCATTGCTTTACTCTTGAGCTGATAAAGTTGAATTGCTATTTAGACTATGTTCTTCCCCAGAGAAAGATGTTTTTGAAGACCTGTCTTTTTAAAACACTGGCCTGACCTTACTGTGCAGCTGTGCTGGCACTCCTCAGTAAAATAATACCGATCATTAAACTAGATGATCTTTTTTTTTCTCTATTAATGTATTTATTAGAAAGTGATTTTTCATTTGGGACTAGAGAAATAAAATTATATGATCCAAACCTTCCTTAGAAGGAAAAACACTTTTCAAAAAGGTTTTGCAGGTGACCTATGTTGAAACAAATAGATTTTATTAGGACTAAATATTCTGAACATAAACAATTTTCATCATAATTACACTTATCTTGCATTTTCTTGACCTATTTCCTCCACTGTCTAGAAACCTAAATAGAAGGTAAAGGCCCTGTGGTAAAATACAAAGCATGGTAGAGGATGATCTGAAAACTATCTTTAAAACTCTACATTATAATGTTTAAAAAGCAAAGGAACCATTGCTGCAAGTTAGAAAACAAATACAGAATTTATAAACAGGGTTTTTTAAAAAAACAGGAAGCTGCTGGAGATTAAGTTTCTGTAAAGCCAAGTGCCTGGTAAAACTTACTGAAAAACTGACTGACAGACCTGAGTGTGGCTGGAAAATCACTGCCTGTTGCACCCCTTGGGTTGTCTCCAGATCAGTGCACATTTCCTGAATTTGTGAGGTCTGTGTCCTGTACCCTGGCCTGCAGGGGTGCAGGGTCCCCATTACCTGTTCTGTTGTCTGACCAGATTCAAAAGGATTCGTGAAGGTAGCATAGTAACCCCTGGGACTTCAGGGTCTTCAGTTCCTAGGGCCTGCTTTCCCTCTTTTGCTGTCATCTTAGAAAATGTTCAAGCTGGAAAAGAAGCTCCTAAAGTTTCGGGGCTGTTTGGAACTATAAGTTCTGCTGTTCTTGGAGAAGTTTTTACTGTAACACTTGCAGATCACACAGGATTTCCAAGACTCTGCTCCTGTTCAGGCAAAAGGCAGAATTTGAGCTTCAAATTTCCTCTGAGCCAGAGATACCTGGTTGCAGACAAATCTGCTTAACATCCTGTACCTTGGAATGGAAAGTGAGACTATTTTCCCTGCAAACAGCTTTGCTTGTTATTCTGTGCCCCGAAGCTATTTCTGCCAGTGCAAAATGCTCACACAAGCACAGTAACATTTCCTCTTTGCACAGAATTGAATAATCAAGAAAAGTTCAGAGCAATGAATAGTCTAACACTCTGTCTGTAAATCCAGGCCTATTTCACCTCCTTCGTCCTACCTACTTCCTGCAATGGATCCAATACTTTTTCCTGGGACTTAAGTCTGTGTGGTTTTTTATACCAAGGACAAGCTTCTGTTTATCCTGAAGTGTTCTTTTTTGCAGCTTGGATACTCTGTGATTGTTTTGGTTTTGTTTTTTTTTTTTTTTTTTTGGTCCGTGCTGCAAAACTGTTGCAGGGAGCAAAGTTTCCATTCCACACATGAAATAGTCTCCTATGGCTTTTGCTGAACATTTGCTCAAATACTGCCCACATTTCTTCTATCACATACTACTCTTAGTATCATTGTTCTGGGATAGCATCCTCTCACCTGAAGCCATTTTGTAGTGAGGGAAAACAGAACAGACTGATCTGAATGCCCGCGATGGGTTTCCTCATGAATCATAGATGCCTCCTGATGCATCCTCTCTGCAAAGGAAAGCTGTGTTTTGCAGGGAGCACACCACTCCACTCCAGACCACTCTGCAGTCACAGAGTGGGGATGGGTATGACTGGGGGCAGCAGGCAGGCATTCTCTTCGTGGCATTAAGGAATAGGTGTTTTTCCCTGGGCTCAGTGCCTGTAGCTGATAAACCTGCGTTATGGGGAGGGATAACTGCTGTTCAGGGACGCGAAGTAGGGATGACCTTTTGTGTTTGCATTGGCACATTTCACCAAATCCATAAATGGCAGCCACACAGCCTGGCTGTACAAGACATTCCTGTAACATTTTCAGTCTAATTTTCACTCCTACACAGAAACCAACGTCGCAGTCTTTGCGTATGTAGCACTGCCTGGGAGAGGGAGGCTCCAGTGCATCTCTCTCACAGCAGTGGGTTATACCCAGAGGAAATACTAGAATGCTCACCAGCTGGAAGGCTGTAGGAAATTTATCTGCTGAGAGAGGGCTGCAGATAGGACTTCCTACAGAAAATGAGGATGGCAACCAAAGGAGTTGCAATTGTCATCTCTAAAGGCGCTGCAGCCTCAGCAATAGCTGGAAAGACAACTGCAATAGAAAAAGGAGTGAAGATCAGGCTGATGATGAAAAGCTAATGTACTCACCTTTAAATTAGTGAACATGAATAGTAAAAAAACCTATTTTCTGTGTAAGTGGGGTGTTGAACTGGTGGGAACCCAGCCCTACTGGTTTTTTTTCTGAATTTTGTCAAATTTTATAGCTTCAGACATGGTTCAAAGTGCAAAAATACCATGAAACCAGTGTTAAGCCACCAAAAGATCAAGGAGGTGGGAGTTGTGAAGTTTCAAAATGCCAAGATTTTAACAGTATTTTGATGACCATAGGGTGTATTGTAGTGGAGTTTTCCAGCTACTTCATGATAACCACTTCCTAACAGAATCGTGGAACGTATAAAGTTGCAAGGGACCACAGTGTGTCATATAATCCAACCTGCTCAAGCACAGGATTGTGACCAGACTGTTCCTAAATATCTCCAGTGAGGGAGACTCCATAACCTCTCCATGAAGTCTGTTCCAATGCACGGTCACCTGCACTGTAAAATTATACCTCATGCTCAGATGGAACTCCCTGTGCATCAGTTTTTGCCCACTGCCTCTCGTGCTAGTGCTGGGCACCACCAAGAAGAGCCTGCATCTCCATTCCATTGGCACCTTCACTTCAGATACTTGCAGACATTGACGAGGCCCCCTCTCAGCCATCTCTTCATGAGGCCCAGCTTGAAACAGGCCCAGCTCCCTCACTCAGCCTTTTGCCATAAGAGAGATGCTCCAGTCTCTTAATTATCCTCATTGCCCTACTCTGGACCCGCTTCAGGAGCTCCATCTCTGTCTTGTCCTGAGGAGCCTAGAACTGGACACAGCTCTGGATGTGCCTCACCAGGGCTGATAAAAGGGCAGGATCTCTTTTCCTAACTCTCTTCATACACAGATGTGAAGGTCACCTGATATAATGATTTTGAAAAGAAAATTGTTCTGGAATATTTTGCAACCATCAACACTGACAAGAGCATCTTGGAGAACAGGCTTTTACCAGCTGTGAGATGGTAAGAGAGCATGGCTGGTTTGCAGTGAGGCTGGCATAGTGTGAGCTATATGGCCCTTGTGCTACCTGAGATGGATTTTTTCAGTCTATTCCTTTTGTTTGCATCACAGAAAAAAAGCATTTTGTTCCTTTTAATTTAAAATGAATAAATAAGCTCTGTATTTCTGTTGGCTAATTCATTCTTCAACTTGTTCAGTGAACGCAAATTATGCTTGCTTCCAGAAATTCTGCAGAAATAGAGTATGGTCCTACTGCTAGTCATGTAGGACTCTATGTGGGACCTCTTACCTATTTGGGATCCTAATCTAAGTAAGAAAATACCTAAGATAATGCACAAGACACTGGAACTGCCAGATAAAAGGGAATGCAGGCCAGAGTCTGCCAAGAGGCAGAAGCATGAATTACTGGGCTTTCAGATTCTGAAGCAACTGGATTCAGGCACTCCATTCTGGCAACAAGATGAAGGAAAAGCAGTTGCAAAGCACCAGTTTTTAATAACTCTGATCTGTCAGGGATTTTACAAACAGTAATCAGAACTGGAGAGATAAAGATTCTTGAAAAACTTTTCTTTTTTTTTTTTTTTTTTTTTTTTGAAAGTTGCAGAACACTGTAGGGTTGTTTTGCTGGTTTTGGGGGCGGGCTTATTCCTAGAAGGATGTCCTGTCAGCAATGACATCAAGATTTTGTCTAGTAGTTTCACTGTTCTGTGTCTGTCAAGTTTGGTAAAATCCGATGTGATGCCCGGCACTGAAGGTGCATTTCTGAGACCTGGTGACCAGTTTAGCCCTGCCTCTGTTCCTGGAACAGGAAGCTTGTGCACTGTGCTGTGCATTTTTTCGACCCCCTGCCCTCCTGCAGATGGGAAAGCAGAAGTGCCTTCTCACTGCTGCTTGCTGCAGAAGGAAGGCTGTTGGGAAAGGTCTGTTCAGTAATCTTTCAGGTACTTGAGTGAAGGTTTTACTCGCATCAGATTGAGGAACAACTCCTGTTCGTGGTGACATGAGTGCAAACCAACTGCTGTATAAAAAGGAATATAAGAGCAGACTTGTACCCATTGTGAAATCCCATGCAGTGGACACTCTAAATACCAAGATATCTGGTTTTGGTTTTGTTAATTTTCTGTACACTTTATGAACAACCACTTTATGACAACCACGGGACAGGTCATGATTTCATTGTGCCACGCTGTGTGCAAGCTCCCACACCTCAGCCTTCTTGAGGACATTTGACATTTCACTTCCACTTGCCCCTTGACAGATCTGTTGATAAACAAGTCACTCCTTAAAATGGGAAAAACAAAAGAAGGAATAAGGACATTGACACAGGTAAGAAAGACACTGGTTTGAGGTGAGAAATAACGGTGTAAGTCCTGGAGTGAGCTTTCAGTCAGAGTTGAATTAGTAGACAAAGTGCAAATGAGCTATTACTTCATAAATCTTATTTCACAATGCTTGATAAATTGCTTGTTATTTAGCTCAACATTTGTATGTAGTTTTTGGGGAGGGGCAAAAACTCTTTAAAACAATGATGGTCAATAACAAACATCCTGAGTTTATTGATGCATTTGGTTGATGAGGCTGAAAGGCTAGTATCTCTGAGCACCATTGCTGTTGATCCCAAAACAATAGAAATGCTGAAGTGAATGTAAATAAATGATTTTGTATAAGAAAACAGTCTCTGTCCTTCACTAGTTTAGTCACTTTACAGCCAGTAGCTTCATTTCAAGTGCACTGTCTTTGATTCTTTGATTATATTTTGTCTGGACAAAGGTTCCTGAAAATCAAGTGCAAGTTCTTTTTTCTTCCATCTTATATGTAAAAAAGAGAAAGGAAAAGAAAGAGAAAATAAAAGAAAGGTAAAGAAAGAGAAAGGAAGAGAAAAGAAAAGAAAGAGAAAGGAAGAGAAAGTTAAAGAAAGAGAAAGGAAGAGAAAGGTAAAGAAAGAGAAAGGAAGAGAAAGGAAAAGAAAAGAAAAGAAAAGAAAAGAAAAGAAAAGAAAAGAAAAGAAAAGAAAAGAAAAGAAAAGAAAAGAAAAGAAAAGAAAAGAAAAGAAAAGAAAAGAAAAGAAAAGAAAAGAAAAGAAAAGAAAAGAGAAAGGGGAAGGGAAGGGAAGGGAAGGGAAGGGAAGAGAAGGGAAGCGAAGGGAAGGGAAGCGAAGGGAAGGGAAGCGAAGGGAAGGGAAGGGAAGGGAAGGGAAGGGAAGGGAAGGGAAGGGAAGGGAAGGGAAGGGAAGGGAAGGGAAGGGAAGGGAAGGGAAGGGAAGGGAAGGGAAGGGAAGGGAAGGGAAGGGAAGGGAAGGGAAGGGAAGGGAAGGGAAGGGAAGGGAAGGGAAGGTTTGTTATTCAGCCCTAATTAAAACATAAAAAGCATTTAGTTGTGAAAGAAGACATATTGTTGATGTAAAGGGAATTTTAAACAAAATAGTGCTTTAAGAGTGTTACTGTTTCATGTCTCTTCTTGGAAAATGTATGGAAGCATTCTTGTATGGAAACATTATATAGTAGCTCTTAGCACTGAATGCAGAGTAGAGAATTTGGGCACAACAAAGAAAAAACAGGTTTTGGTTATCACCCCTGAGGCACAAAAGCCCTTGATGTGACCTACAAAGCTGCTAAATGCTTCTTGTACTGCTTTGAGCAAAGCACTCAAGCTCACATCTGTCAAGAACTTAAGCATATAAATGATTTTCATTTGTTAGCACTTGAGTTATTCCACTAAATGCAATTTCTCTTTCTAGGAAACATTTTTAGGGAACACTTGGGAAAATTTTGGCAAAAATATTTTTCATAATTAGGGGACAATTTGTCAAAAAAAAAAGGGAGATTGTGAAAGCTATGTTTTCAGTTGTCCTATTAAAGAAAATGTTCTCTTTTTTCCCCTTCCCTATGAAAATCCAGTATTTTCATTGTCAAAATGTGTCAATATTTTTGCGTTCTTTTCTAGAAGTCAAGTATACACTTTTTGTCCTCCTAAAGCAAATCTTGTATTTCTTTATGCAAATTGGGTTTTATGATATTATCACCTGGTAAAAAAAAAAAAAAAAGGCAGATTCTACCAAAATGCTTTTGTTAAAAGGCTTAGATGAAGATATAATTTTAAAGAAGAAATGAAACTAGTGAGAGTCCTCTGAAATGCCTGAAATTCAAAGAACTATTTAGATAAAAGAGCCTGACAACAAGCTCTGCTGCAATCTACGCACAGAAGTTGCAGCTGCTGGAGAACCTGCTGGAAGTAGCTACTTCACACAGTTCTCCATGGGAAGTTCCCTGTGACAAGATTTTAGCAGGGAGGCAATGTTAGCTCTAAATTTATCTCTGCATTTAAATGGGATTTAATTCATGTTGCAAGAAAAGAACAAACTGAACATCTTCTTGAAAAGCAAAAATGGTATAAAAATATTGATTAAATTTCCATCTCAACTGTAGAATCTTTTAATTGGATGGCTAATTTAATTTTATTTCACTTCCTTTTCTTCACATGGATATTTGTACCTCTTTGCACACACCATCTTACACTGAAAGATTTATTTTGCTTGTATATTTGATCCAATTCAACTTGTGATTCTAAAACCTCTTGATTATGTGGAATACATTACTGGAAGCTTTGCAGTTACATAAGTTTAGTTTAAAGTTTAGAAGTTAAGTTAACTGACTTGCTGAATGATAAACTGAACATATTTTAAGAACTAGGTGGTATGGTATATTAATTTGAAAGTTGTTTGTTTGTTTGTTTGTTTTGTTTGGGGGGGTTTGTTTGTTTTTGTTTTGGTGGGTTTTGTTTGTTTGTTTGTTTGTTTTTTGAGAGATGAGTTATTTCAGTGTCATTGCAATGGACTTCAGAAAGAATCAGAAGGGGTTAGATTATCTTGTGGTCAAAAGTTTTGCAAATTATGTCATTAATTTATAGACAGCACTGATTTTTAGCGGAACCACACTGTTTCTCAAAATTGTCACGAATCTTTTTCCATGTCAGGGGGATTGGAACTAGATGACTTTAAAGCTCCCTTCCAACCAAGGCCATTCTGTGATTCACTGATTTTGCCTCATGTGAAAAAGCCCAAATGGTCTTGTTCTGCAGCTTGCCCCAACAAGTTGTGCAGAAATCAACAATTTCGATATCCGTGGAGCTCACAGAAATGTTTATTTCAAAGTTAATACCTGTAGTGTAGAGCTGCATATAGGTTTTCCTGTCTCACAAAATTCGGGTGAGATTCACACCACCAGAAGACTTGCAAAGTTTAAGCAACAAATGGATGTAGCTGTGACCCTTCTCACCCTGGTCTTTTTAGGAATATGCTTTTCTTTTTGCATTTTGGACACTGCTTTAGAAAACAAGAGGAGGAAGAAAGAGTTTTAAAGTCTGAAAAGGAGTAAAAGAGTTCCCGAAAATAGTCAGTTGAAACAAATGGAGACTTCTCTCATAGAAGGCAGAAATAAAACCAGCCTTTGATCTGACCTGAAATGCATCTTGTCATTTGACATTGTCCTCTGAGCAAAGATATGGTAATTCAGACATTTTGAAAGACCTGACTGGATTTCCTGCATAGGCAGATCCTGCCCCATGCTCTAATACTTCTTGAGACCTTTCCTCTCTAGGGCTCCTGCTTGTATTATCACCCTGTGCTTTGCTGTCTGTCACAAAAATATTTGGCAGATATATTTGTTTTTCCCCAAGGTTATCATAATGACGGCACCTCTAAAGTGTTAAAAGCTATAAAGCCAGGCTCCATCTGCCACTGGGCATCTGTAAGGCATTGGGAAAGAAACTCCATGAAACTCCTGGTGAATCTGGATGAAACAAGAATGGAGATATGTGCCCTTCTGTGCACGTATGTAAGCAAGCAAAGGTTAAAGGAGGATGAAATCAAGAAGTCTTAATATAGGACATAGTCTACTTTCTTGTGACTTGCAGATTAAACCCATTGTAGCAATACTGTAGAGTATGGCTTATATCCCACCCACCCCCCCAACCCCAGGCACAAAGAAAGTTACTTATAAAAGGATGAAAAACGATGAGATGGTCAGTGGGGAAAGGTTAAAGTTTCCTATTTGCAGGAACCTTCGCATATAGAAACAGTATTGTGTTGGATATATCTCTAGCAAGCCAGTAATTGATGGTTTGTAGACATAATCTGATCACAATAATTGTAGATATTTGGATTGAAAATACACACCACCAGAAAAAGACATTAGGAAGCAATCAGAAAGGCTGTGGTAGTATATTAACATCTGCTGTACTGCTAGATTGTAAAGCTCTTGAAAACAGTGAGGAATGACAATAATTTAGAACAGTAGGAAGGACACGCTTGCATTCATCCTCTGAGTCATCTGTTTGAAATCAACTAAGAGGAATTGACTAGTAACCTTGAGGGAATAGCATTTATTTGTAATGGCCAAGATGAGAATGCATTGAGAAACTGTGTTTTTGGTAATGTTTCCTTGCAATTAGTTTACTAATGTTTGCATATATGGAGTGAGCCTGGAGACAGAGAGCTAGTAAGAAGAGACCTAATACTTCCAAGTAAGTGTTGCATTTGACAGCCCCTCATGCCATGATATGAGGGAATGGGCTCAGAGTGTGTGGAATCTCTGACCCTCCAGAGATTTCAGATCTTCTGTGACTACATGATATACAAAAATCAAGGGGATTCAAAGCGGGAACTTTAAAACTTTTGAGAAATGGTTTGGACATGGCAACATTTATAGTCTTTTTTTCATTGTGCCACCAAAAGGGGGAGGCACAGAGAAGAGACTCATGTGCGTGAGGTGAGGCAGAAGAGTCTGTTCTTCCAGATCCAAGGCAAGGGGGTGTGTGTAGACCATGTCATGTCTCCTTGTCCTGAAGGCTAGGTGATGTCTAAGGGCATCAGTAGGCTGGAGGAGGAGAGCTGCTGGGAGCTGGAACTCATTCCACTGCCAAGGCTGATAAATCCTGTGAGCAAGATTTCCCAACATGTCACAGAATGGGGCTTTCTGGGCAGGTGAACATGGGCAGTCTTGTCCCCAGTGAACAACCAGCTCTGCCTCTTGTGTTTCTTCCAGCAGCCTCTTCTTTGAGGGCTAACACAGATCTGGTTTCTCTTGATGGCCCCTTGATTGCTGCAATATAACAGTGGTTTGTAAGATCCAGAGCTAAGAGTAACTGTGCTGCCCCTGGAGAACTCGAGAACTGCTGCAAGCACTTTTCACTAACCTACCATGGAAGTGGTCAGGAGCAGAATAAAACACCAGCTGCCAGGAAAAATGGCTGGAAATTGTTCATCTCTCTGAAGATGCTTTGTTTGTTTCAGTGGGGTGGGAAAAGGGATTGGTCTTTGGTAATTTGATTCAGTGTACCCTATTTCGCTTTGGCAGGCGATTAAGGAGCGCTTTCACTGTAGAGAAAACGAGTCACAGATTTTGGGTGGAGGAGACTGAGGGGAGACTTCATTGCAGTCTACAACTTCCTCATGAGGGGAAGAGGAGGGCAGGAATTGATCTCTTCACTCTGATGACCAGTGACAGGACGCAAGGGATCGACATGAAGCTGTGCTGGGGAGGTTTAGGTTAGATATTAGGAAATGTCTCAACCCTGTGAGAACTGTCTCTTTGCTATCAGTCAGGTGGGGACTAAAGTGTGAAACTTACCTTTTTCATGGTGGGTGATCCTTGTTTAGTCCCTTTGGAGGTTAGAATTGCCTGGGTTTTGTGAAGAAAAATGACTGAATTCAGGCTTACTGAGAACATGGATACTTGTGTGCTCTTGGGACAGAAGGAGAACAAGTTGCTGTAAGCTCTTTAAAACAAGGTTTTTGCTTGTTTGTTTGTTTTTTCAATGTGGTGGGACACGCAGCATCAACTCTGGGTGATGCTGAGGGACAAAGCAATTCTCAGAGGTTTTAGAAAGTCAGTAAATGTTGTTGTTTGTGTGCAAACTATTCTGCTTGTGCAGGTTGCTGCGTGCTGCTTTCAGTGAGGGTTTAAGAAGGGTGCCCAAAGCAGTTATCTCAGGCGTAAGCAGAAAATAAAATTTTAAATAGGATAAATAAATAGGAAGATGGGAAAAGCTCATTCAGAGGGTGATTGTTTATACTGACTGACAGTGAGTCAAAAAGGAAGCCTCAGTAAAACCCACAACTCTACTGAAGGAAGATGCCAGGAGAGAAATCTTTGCTTTTACAGTCCTTGCTACCATGAGTGAGAGAAGTGACAACAGAAACCCAGTTGTGGATTGTCATATGCAAATATACAGGCATATCTAGGAATAAAATGCAGGTCCTTTGGTCCTCCCTGAGGATGATTATGATCCAACAGTTGGCCAGTACTGCCAGTCCATGCCAGACTCATTTTCTGCTGGTAACATGGAGCAGTTTCTGAAATGAGCTGAAGAGCAACTAACAGGGTTTTTTAAAATGTATTTTGTGGCTCTATTTACATTCTCTGTGTAACTACAATTACAGGACTGACAATTCAGCCTTGACACCAGCATCAGGATGATTACCAGCAGAATTACTGAGCCATTTTAAATAGCAAGGAAGAAAAATGGTGGTGTAAACATTCAATTTCCCACTGACTGAATGACCCGGCAGGCTGCAACCCATCTGCTTTCCTGAACTGCATATGTTCCCAGAGACTGCCAAGGACTGGAATGAGAAAAAGGAGATCTCCAGCAGGAACAGAAGAAGTGTTCCTGTTGTTTAGGGGGGGGGAAAAAAAAGAGAGGAAAAAAAAAGAATGGGAAAAGGAAAAAAGACACAGGCAGGCTTGTCTGTAGTCAGGAAGAAAACTCTGCTGGGAGGCAGCTGTGAACATGTACTGAGGGATATATTTAGACAGAACTGCCATTGCTGGTGTCTACAGAAAAATCTGTGAGAGAGCACTGAACAGGCAGAAGACTCTGCAGCAGAAGACATTGCATTGGATAAATGTATTATTTGAGGGCAGAATGGAAGTCGTTTCTGATCCTCCTCAGACTCTGTTGTTATAAATTCTGTGAAACTGAGCAACTTGAGAGCCAGATAAATAAGTAGATGGGAGCAGATAACTGGGCAATAGTGCAGTGACAGTGAGCTGGGGCACCTGGGAGTGCCCATAGCTGCAATGACCTATAAACTGTTTAGGTCTGGACAATATAGGGATAAATACCTGCATGGTGAGCAGTGTCCATTATGGGAGACTTAGTTTTCTGTGGGACCTTTGCCTGTGGAGTTGGGAGTGCTAAACAACAGCAAAACCTGTTCTAACTCATCTGGCACAAATAGCTGTTGTCACGTTGCTGTTGGATGAAGGGTGGAACGATGAACGGCACCATGATGAAGATTATTTGACCTCCTAAATAACACAGGCTGGATCGTGTCACCTGGGATTCCTGCAGTTTCCTGCATAGATTCCAAAACTGCAGCAGCTCTTTTGCAAAGACATCTGCTCCTCCTCCACATAACTTGAAGGCCTGAGAGTGAGAAAAACAGAGAACAGCCTGCTTCTCCCACTGTAGTCATCCAGTAGTTAATTACTGTCCATGTTTTTCTGTCTTCTGTGAGTCCTAGTTTGAACTACACTAGTTCGAGCTCCCTGCCTCTGGGCCTCGTTTGGCTGTTGACCTGATGTCAGACAGAAGTCCTGTCTTGTAGTACTGGACTTTTTCTTCACACAGGTTGGGACCTGCTTCTCATCTTTGCTTTCAGTAGGCTGATAAATCAGCCTTCTTCCTTCCCTCAGAAATAGTGTGTTCTCTGGCTGATGAGACATTTACATGTCTCCCCTCTGAGTCTTTTTCAGGCTTTAACATCTTTTTTCCAAGCTGCACAGCAGAGCAGGGATCAGCATCCCCTTGGTGTTTCCCTGACCTAGTACTCGGAGAGACTCTTGCCCTTTCCCTGTCAGTCCCAGCTCAGTCCTCAGGCCTGTCAGAAACCTGCACAGTGGTGCCCTGCACAGCTGCATAACTGTGGAGTGGCCACAGGTAGGCACATACCAAAAGCTGTTTCCACACAGCCTGGGAAAGCCTCTCTGGGCTCTGCTTTGCCGTGGGACTTCCTATCAAGCAGGCAATCTTGCAGTCTCTGCTCCCAGACCAGCAGCTCGTTCCCACATCGTGTCTTTCCCCTGACCTCCCAGCGGTACTAAATCCCCAGCCCTGCAAGCCTTTGGAGCTTTCAGTAAGGGGGAAGGGGCCCCAAGAGCTGGGTGATGTACTATGAAAATGCACCAACAAAAGCAGCTTTGGCATTTCAACTGCGTTGACAGCTGGTGGATGTTTGCTTGATGTGACTAATCATCATGCGTGTCACCAGTCTACAGAAGGCAGAAAGAGATTTCTCAGCCAGACCATTCAGCAGCAGCACATGGCTGTGCTGTGAGGCAGAGAGGAACCTCTTCTCCATTACCTCTGAGGCTTGTTTGCGATGCAGTGGACTCACTACCAGCAGCCACCGGGTGAAAACCATGCAGGCCCGCTCAGGCGCTTAGTTAAGCGCACCCACCAGAAATTTTAAAGTTTTAACGAGCTTACTGAATTGCTCGTCAGGCTTTAGAGCTCATGTGCCTTGGGAATTCTGAATACTGTCCTGAATGATTAAGGCCCTCAGTTGTTCAGTTCATTCTGTCTAAACTCCCAGGAGGTACCCAGGTCACTCTCCGATGGCCTCGACCAAGCAGCAAAAAATTCATAATGCAATTATTAATAAACTAAAATAAATAACCTTTATTGTCTAACAGGAACATAGAACAGAAGGGAGAAATATCCTGACAAATGCTGAATGGCTGTCTTGAGTCACTGCACTTTTTTATTATCACTAAATGTCTTGCATCGTGTTTGTAATACCTGGAATCAATAATAAGAAATTGGGTTATAAAGAAACATTGCTGTGATGTTAAACACATTAATGGCACCCAGAAATAATTTACAATCCAATAATTGTACCTCAACACTGGTTATTGCAAACTGTAATTTGAGGAAGTTAAATTGTGAATCATAATTCAAGACAGTGCTTGACAATTATTCTATTATGCATAAAGATGATGGGCATAACAATTGTCTTGTTTACCTGTGGCAGAAAACCTACTCATTTTAATTTTGGATATTCCATTTTGCTGTCTTTTATAGAAGAGGTAGAGGATAATTCTCTTCTTGCTCACCCTTGAAAAAATAAGGGTAATTCCACCAAAGGTATGGGGTCATTTGCATTATTGTGCTGTAGATCAAAATAGTGTCTGTTGAACTTACCTCTTCATGTGGCCACCTTCTGCTCAGCAAGCTTTATATAAGTTAGGAAGAAGCTTTCAGCTTAATTGTATATTATTTTGGCTGCATGGTGTGGAGCACTCCTGTAGAAAAGCAGCAGTTTGTTCAGCTCTTGGCATGACCTCATCCCTTTAAAATTAATGTAGAGTTATCAAAATGACTGAATTTTAATAAATTGCATTTCTGCAGATATTATAAGCTGGCAGAGATGTAGAAACTCAAAAGTCACAATCAATACTTTTAATGCCTCAGATGTTGAAATTAGCTAGTGAAGGCTGTGTGACTTTCAGAACAACACATTTTCAAAATTTACTGTACTTTTGTTATGAGTAGGATTGTTTGCTCTTTCTTATCTAGTTTCTCTTTTTACATTATTTTGAAATATGAAGCACTGTGAGAGTTGACATAGCTAGAACCTTAGTTACTTTTATCTGATCATTTTTTTTATATCCAGGCTCACCTAGGTTTGTTGGGAGGGTGGAGGAAGATAGAAGAGTTAAGATATATTATTTTTTCTCAATAAATAAACCTCCCAGAAAAGAACCCTACAAGAAAACTGTGATTCTGTTTTTTTGTTTTTTTTTTTTTTTTTTGTTTTTTTTTTTTTTTTAAATTTATCCTCTAAAGCATTGTATAATCCAATTGTTTTTCCACAGCAGTCATCAGAAATTCAGTTCTGTAACAATAAGGAGGGAACATTTTTTGTGTGAAAAGAACCTTCTACTTAGGGCTTCTAAAATGAAATTAATACTTCACATGTATAGTGTTCCTATTTTTTGACTGTTCAGGTTAGGTGAATAAAAGATGTCAGTTTTCTTTAACATAAATATTTTTTTTGTGACTGCTGTATAAAACATAGTCTCAGAATAGGGCTTTCTTGGGTTGACTTTTACATCTATTAAATAGTTTATGAATTTTTTTCACTTATTAATTAGAAAGTTTCAGAAAAATGTTTTGAGTTTTTCTCCCAAAAGAAGAAAAAAAAAGAAACTGCCATTACCCACTAAAGTGTAAAAATAATTTCTGTAGAGAGAGGCGATGACCTTGAAAAGTGAGGTACCTCTGTTTTTGAAATAGCTTATTTGAGCCAGCCCACTGGCACGAAAACTTTCTATTCATCTTCCAAAAAAAAAAAAAAAATAGAAACCAACAGATTTTTTTTTTTTTTAATGCAAGTCTGGTTAGATGTGCAACTGTTAATGTGCCCTTGAAACAGAACAATATTCAAGCAGTGTGCTAGTCTGTTATTCATCTTTACAAAAATCCTATAGAGGTTAAAAGAAGTGCTGGTGGGATGTTAGATCACTGGATCCATTAACAAGGAAGGGAATCCAGGTGGTCTCTGGTTGTCTATGATCCAGCTCCCTGTAAGGTAATTACTCTTTAAGCCAGCCCTGCCTGGTGAAATGGCAGAATGTTTTTACATGTCTGCTGGTCCTTGCAGTCCCTCCAGCTGAGACAAGAAATAAATCTGATATGCTTTGCCAGCACCTGAGTGAATCACCTGGAGCCTGTAACCTAGAAGATTCCCAAATTCTTTCAGATGGAAGAACAGTCCATGGCCTGTAAAGTCCTTATCCTTGGTGCATTTAATGACTGTCCAGGGCAGTCCCTTCCTTCATGTGCATAGAGAAGACCTGAAGTTATCATCCAAAATCATTCAGAAACTTAATCAGTACCTTTATCTGTGCAAAACCTGTCCTGAACAAAACAAACAAACAAAAAAACCAACCAACAAACAAAAAACAACAAACCCAAACAAACCAAAAAAGAGAGAGAGAGAAAGCAATAAGCTATCTGGCACTGAATTGACACTCCTTTATGTGTGTGTTTTTCTCACCACCTCAAGCTGTTTGTGTCCATTGAGTGTCCTCAGGTGTATGTTTAGACTGTAGCTTCCCAGGCGTACATGCTGACATTTTTGTTCCCTCTTCATTCCACAAATAGCAGCGTTTTGATATGATTTATTTTTGGCACTTCAACAGGAAGCATAATATAGTGAATAATGCATTAACTAATGAGGACATCTGTTTATTTGACACTTTTTTTTTATTAAAATGGTTGCTTCCAAGCAGTTTGCTTCTAAGAAGGGAAGCAAATGGGCAGAGCATAAAGGCAGTGTAAACAAATGGCAGACATTGTACCTGTCTGCAGTGATTCTGGGAGTGGTTGCAATTTGGTGCAAAGCAAAATGCCTCAGTCCAATCCCACTAGGAGCAAATTCCATGCAGCTAGTGTATAACAGCTCTTCTATAAAAAATGTGCAAAACCAAAAGTCAGTCATTAGTGGGTTTGTGATATTGGGAAGGACTAAAAGTTGAATCTCAAAACAGAACCTGACAATGTATCTAACAAGACCAAAGCAAGTGAATATATTTTTCATTTGTGCTTGGGTTGTGTCTCATTTCACTTCACAACTTGTCTATAGAACTAACAATAAAATCACCTGATAAAAAAATCTTATTTACCCTGTCAAACAAGTAAAAAGGTGAACTTGGCATAGAGAGTAATAGTATACTGAAGGAATGTGGAGGGAATGCAAGGTTTTAGTGAAATGTTTAACGTGCAGACTCTATAGACTATGAGAGAATCCATTCAGTCTGGATATTGCCCCCAAAAATCAATTTTTTTGCGTGTGAAGTCAGTGATAGGCAAGTGACACATCTGTGGCATCTGAATGCTATATAAGTGTATCAAGTACAGTGGACCCCTCTTCCATTTCTTCTTTCGTTTCAATCTGATAATTCTTAATACATAATGAAGCATGTTCTGTTGGGACAGTTTACAAAGCTAAAAGGACAATTTCAGGCTTGCGTTTCATTTGCTGGGGTAATTTGTTACAGGTCTTGAAAATCTCAGCTTTGCATGTGAGTATTGATTTCATTCAAGTATTTAAAAACAGTCCTACAGTTCTTTCAGCAGTGGGTAAAATTATAAGGTGAATTTAGAAAACATTCCGTCTCCCTGAGCTCATGGCAGTGATTTAAAGGGAATAACTCAAATAGTACAAGAAGACAACCCTGTCCAAATGCAAACACGTTTTCCTCTTCCTTGTTTCTTAGCAATAACTGCTTTAATTAGAACTTTTCATGATTTCTACTGTTTGACAATGGAGTTTTTTCCCTTCTGGATCCCTTCTCAAATGATGTTTAAATTACCAAGAAATTTTGAAGTTTAATGCAAAAGTAGATATAACCTATAATGAACTTTGCTTTGCTCCATGCTTGCAAAGATTTGTGCAATACTTCACTTTGAAAGCTTTGCAGAACAAGGTGCTTTGCTTTGTAAACAAATCTGTAATGTGTAGCCTGTCTGCCTCTTTTTTTTTTTTTTAACGAGTAGGAAATTTCATAGCTTTGGAACTGTGGAGGAGAGGGTTTCCTCAGAACTATTAATCTGATCTAATCAATTTATTTATGAATTTTACTTTTATATTTTATCAGAATTATGGTATCTCCAAGGTTTAAGCACCTGCTTTTTATACTGGGTTAGTTCCTGGGCCTTGGTGAAATGGGATAACTGCCTGGTCTGTCTGTTTCAAAACAGCATGTAAGAGCTGGTTTAAGAGGAAGATTAACTTCCAGCATAGAACTGGGGCCACCAGTATAGGATTTTTTTGCCTCTGTACTCTCATAGCCCGACCAAAACTGAATCAGCTTGTTCAATATTTAATAATTCAGGTGAGAAGCACTTTGGAATTTATCTGTAATTAATGTTGAATAAGGTACTTTGACAACTCTCTATGTCCAAAGAATAATCAAGGCCCCATATTGCCTCAACACCTGCTACTGTTCTAAGCGTGTTCTTTGACAACAGCAGGCTGAATTGGCACCTGAGGAAGTCACTGTACTTGATTTAGTTACACCAGAGGATCAAAATTGTTACTGCACACAGCTAAGGTCATGGCAGAACCAAGCAGCTGGGGGCACAAAATCTTCCTTTCATGCTCTGCCAGGTTCAGTAAGCCCTGGATTATTTATTTTTCCTTTTCACGGGATAACTTTGAAGATAAGCTGATTTTTAGAAGGTATTACTTAAAGCACTGGATTTTAGAGCAGCTAAGCCCTCCCCCCCCACAATAAAATAAAAAAAAAAACCCTCCCAAAAAGGGAAGAATATGTTGGAAGTAAGGGTACCCCAGTGTCTTAAACCCCCAGTGCCAAATGTCAGTGTGAATTAGATTTTTATAATTTTTTTTTTTTTTTTTTTAGGAATAAAACTGCAACAAACATAGAAACCAAAAACAAACCTAAAAACCTTCTAGTAAGTAGTTTTCATGGAAAAGACACTCTTTTTTTTTTTTTTTTGCTATTGTTTTTTTGCCTTATGCAGCAGGACATCATCACCTTGTGCCGCCACGGATTCAGGAAAAGGTATCCCTTTTATTTACCATCACAAAGGATTGATAGTTGGAGCTGAACACTTCAGCTGGAACTGGAATATTATGGCTTTTAGCACCCTCCTGTACTGTTCTTTGCCATAAAAACAAATAAAATCAGGAGAAGTATACATTTCAGAGGAAGCCTGGAACGTTTCTGAGGACAGCCTGCTACAAAGGCTTCTGCCTTCTCCCATGTACTCTTTGCAGAACCCACTTCAGAGCTATTCAGAGTTCATTTGTCCCTCAGGATCAGTACAGTGAATGAAATGGTGTTCAGTTTACCTATACATACCTGTTTTCTTACCCCTCCATTTCAGACACATGCTTTGTGTTGCATCACCATCTCTTTTTCAAGAGAATTCCCAAAAGGCAGCTCCTTTCAATGATTTATTACACCACAAGTGCTTATGCAAAAGATTAAACTTTTAATCTCCAGCACTTGGTTGACAGTAGTTTGGCTGAACTGTCAGTTAAACAAACTGCTTGAGCATGTTTCCAAATCTCTCATTTCCTCAGAAAATTAAGTACAAAACACTCTGAAGGCCACAGCTGTAGCACATGGAGAGGTTAAAATAGTGGAAAACCCCTTGCATTTTCTACTGTAAAATGTTCACACAGGTTAGTAACTGGCTAATTTTCTAATGATTATTTTACCATTCTACCTTTGCCTTAGCAGCTAGAACTGCTCCTAGTAGATCTTTGCATAGCATTAGTTCCCAAGTCAAAATAGCTACCTGAAAACAGGGAGTAAGTGATACTCCACTATCATTTTAACATGGGACAAAGGCAGGTTTGTGGTCTTGGCAGATACATAAATGGAATTCTAATGGCATGAATCTTTAATGTCAAATGATACACTTCAGCTCATGGACTGAGTCAGTGAAGAGACATGGAAATCCTTCCTCTGGTACCTCTGAATTCAGTTCAAAGTATTGAAACTTTCAGAAGCATGGCAGTGGCCTTTTTCTTTGCACTTTCCCCTTTCCCCCAGCAGCCTTTACACTGATGTTTTCCCTGTTTCTCACCACTGAGCAGTAATGAGGGGAACTTCGTGTTTGCATGCTGGGAGGACTTTCTGGGTTGGAGCAGTCACCTCATCCTGTTCTCTGCTATCCTTTACTTTCCTCCAGCTTCTTCTTTCCCTTCACGCAGAAAACAATACCATTCCCCTCCTATGAGAGTGCCTAGCAATAATATTCCCAAGCCTTTAGGAATATAGGAATATGTCCCCTATGGTTCAGCCTAATAGACAGCAAAAGCCATTTTGAAAGTAGCTACTTTGCATGATTTCTTGTGAACTCTGGTGAAAACTCGAATTTAAAAAAAAAAAAAAAACAAAACCAAAACCACACTTCTTAACCCTCCTCCTTTAAACCACCACCCCCCCCCCCCCCAAAAAAAAAACACCAACAAAAAACCACACATGCAACCCCCTGGAAAATGAACCTTAACAACCCCCCCAACAATAATGCAGATAAAAAAAAAAAAAAACATTTCCAAAAGATTCAGAAGCTTAGCCTCAAATATAAGCTCTTTAAAACGAAGACATTTTTTGGCAGAGAAGTAGGAGTTAAGTGACTGTTTTAACTAATGGTCTTGTTATGCCTCCTGATACCAAAAGAAATGTAAGAGTTGGAAGAGCTGCATGTCAGTCAGTTAGGATCATTTCTGTAGTGGTCAGTTCTTGCAGTACAGGCAAAGCTTTCAGACCGGGCAACTTCTAAAAGTTTGTGAACATACATGAAGATAGAACAAATTTATGTCCTCTGTTCCCCGCAGAAAAACTCCACCTCACTCTCCTCATGGCCAAGGATGGAAGCAGTGTCATAAAATGTCCTGATGACAAGTGTTTTAAATGTGGGACGGAAACTGATAGGCTGTTTCTCCATTTGATACAAGAGTTCTGTTAGATCAGTGAACATCATTCACAGCATATGAATGTCTAACAGGAAAGGTTTTCTGTCTGGAAAATAATTTGCTGCTTTTGGAGAACTGTCATACACCATGCAGTGACCTACATATTCCGTTGTGGTAAGAAGTGCTGAGAACGAACTGAGTTGTTGTACAGACTAGAACTTTCGGTCAATGCTGTACAGAGACAGCCAAGCAGCAGCTAGTCTGGCACGTAGAAAAGTCAGAAGTTAATCCCCAAAAATATACCTCCAAAACAATTGGTAGTATAACAAGATGCTATTTTGCTTCTACCATTTTAGGGAGGGAAGTAACCTCAAGGGACAGGAGTTTCAAAGTACAGATGGAGGATAAAAATCCTTGTCTAATACACCTAACGGGTTTATAATTTTTAGTGCCTGTGTGAATGTTCACACAAAAACACAACTTTACTCTAAATCTTCTTATGAGATCATGAGAAAAAGTGCTTCCAAGTTTAAACCTTGAATTTATCTGGACTCAGTTAATATTTCAGTGGCAATTTTCTTAACATATCATAGAATTTTGTTTTTTCCTTGTGCACAATAATAGTAGTAGATAGAGGACTGGCATATGAACAAAGTACCATTGCAAGCAGGACTACTCAGTAAAATGTTTCAATAATAAAAAAGTAAAAAAAAAAAAAAATTAAAATGGAACATTGCTCTTATGAGGAAAGACTGAGGGAGCTGGGCCTGTTCAGCCTCATGAAGAGATGACTGGGAGGGGGCCTCATAAATGTCTGTCAGATCTGAAGTGAGGGTGCCAAGAAGAGGGATCCAGGCTTTTCTTGGTGGTGTCAAGCACTAGAACAAGAGGAAACGGGCAGAAACTGATGCACAGGAAGTTCCACTGGAACATGAGGAAGAATTTCTGTGTAGGTGAACATTGGAACAGATTGCCCAGAGAGGTTGTGGAGCCTCCCTCACTGTAGATATTCAAGAACCATCTGGACACAATCCTGTGCCATGTGTTTTGGGATAACCCTGCTTGAGCAGGGGGGTTGGATCAGATGGCCCACTGTGATCCCTTCCAACCTGACCCATTCTGTCAGTCCGTGATAGTGGGAAATGAAGGATACTGAGAAGGAGTGAACTAGTTGTTCTGAGAACTGCAGGAACTCAAGGAGGATACAAATCTCTGGAAAACAGATATTTTAGATGCTTAGCTTTGTGTTTGCAGCATGAAACCTTGGGGTCAAAAATACGTCCTCTTTCAACTTCTTACTGGTTTATTTATAAAATAAACATAACGGACTGAAATAAAAGGAGGAAAGGAACATGCAGGAAATGGACTATTATTGATTTGTGAAAAGATTTGCGAATATATGTTTTTTAAGGAATAAAAGCATATAGTACAGATCAGACTTTATTGCAAACAATTGCACAGCATTTTTAATTGACTCCTTGGGTATAATTTTGAGAAATATTTGCCTGTGGTCTAGTTTTTTCACTTCCAAAACAGAACGTTTATTAGAAGGTCTTTTCAGACAGACTCTTTTCTGTCATTATGTTCTTACGTTATCCTTAAATCAGATAAATTTCTTGCCTCAAATGTTCGTGTTCCAAGCAATTCTGGTGACATACCGGAGCATCTTAACCTATGATTCCTTTAAAAACCATTCACATTTCACTTACTTTACTGGGACTTTGAAAGATGGGAGCATCAAAACTGGGTGGAGTGCAGCTGCTGTTTTGGCACCACACTACTTTGTGCCTCAAGATACAGTAGCAGCCTTGGGAGACGATTCCTGCCTCAACAGAACCATTCCAAGACTCTAGTGTGCATTCCATCTTTCAAAACCTTCAAAAAATAAGATGACCAAGTGTATCAGGACTGAATACTAGAGAAACACAAGCCACTTTCTATGTGCCTGCCAAATGCTTCTGCTTTGGCAAATGCACAAAATCTTTAGAATCTGATCTTTAGAAACCTCCACTATTTCTTCGTGGTCTTAGATGTCTTTCAATAGACTTCTCTTTAATCTCTTATTCTGATCTATCTGAATATGTTCTTTGCCAGTCCTAGGAGGGTAACTGGAAAATAATTCTATGATGTCTAAAAATGTTGAAGACTCCAGTGTATATATTAATTAACTTTTTTAAGAAAAATTCTGTACTAAGAGAATAGGAAAGTCATAGGACTAGGAGGGGAAGGAATAAGAAATCAATTCAGAAACAAATCTGTGTTTTGATCTCTGACATTACACTCTGTTTTCTGTCTGTTTTCTGTGTTCTTATGTAGCTCTATTCTTTTCCTCATAAATTAATTTTCTTAATTTGAGGAGCATTGAGTTAGTGCTTTCCACAGCAAGTTCAAGTTTATTGTGCTAACTGTATGTCTCCACTAATATGGCTGTAAAATACACATTGTTGTTTTAATTGTACTTATTGTTGTTGTTATTCTTCTTATTATTATTCTTATTATTGCACAAGGCTCTTTACAAAAACACAGTAGTATCAGGTACTTTTGAATTAGAGTAATAACTAAGAAGAAATGTGTTTGTTATTTTGACAATACACAAAAACTGAGGTACATACCCACATGATTGACTTGACTCATCAGAATCACAACACACTCTTTCTATATGATTATCTTTAGCTCTTAACATGTGTTATTATAGAATTGGTACCACACTCATCAGTTCTTCTTGGGTGATTTTAAATCCCTTTAATTCATGGACTCTCATAAACTTCCAAGTGAGGTTAACCCTCTTAATCCCTAAAGATTTGAAAATCCAAAGGCAGCTAGACTGTCTGACACCAACTGTTTGGTCAGTTCATCTCTAAATTGTTTGGGTCAAACATAGCAATAAATATTTTGATCAACATTATTAGGATTTCTTGAGTGTTTAGCGGTATATTACTTCTTTTTCTTCTTGGAAAGATAGTGATACCTACAGAATCTGGATACCTACAGAATTCTGTACCTGTTTTCAAATCAAGGATCAGCTTATACAGTCCCCTTAGGAACAGCTTTCCCTATGTACCTGTAAAGAATAAGGCTGTAGCTTACAATACAGCTCATTCAACTTTATTGAGTTAAAAAATGTCTTTCCAGTATACATTTTGATAGGCATTTTAGGCTACTGGAAGAACCAGTTTAAAAAGGGGAGCTGGGGAAAGAAACGTCAAAGCAAGTGGATATACTTCACTTAAGATAAAGGAAAAAATATTTTGAGGCTGTAGGTTGCCTGCCATCTTCACATGAAATAGCACTGCAGTATCTGTTAACCCTCAAGAAATTTGTATTTAATTTCCAGGCATTAAAAATCATATTAAGGTCAAGGTATTGATAATAGAGTTCATATGTGGAAGGGAGTATTATGGGGTGGTTGCAACTGTCTTGGAAAAAAGTTCTAAATCTGGGTGCTAGTAAGTTAGACTGATAAAAAGGCCCAGAAGAGGAAGGCATGTTAGAGTACAGGCCCTGATTAGGCTTGGATTTACAGCTACCCTGTGGAGTTTCTGATCAGAACACATTCAGGTTGCCCTCTATTTGTAGCACCATGGTTTGGAGCCCAGACCTAATTATTTTATTTTCTCATTCTGTTACTTCATCATTTATTTTCTCCCCAGGATGATATGCCCAATATTCTTCAATGAAGCCAGCAAAAGCTGTGAGGGTTTATCCTCAGATTTTGTAAATTTGTGCCCATCATCCCTTTACCTATCATCAAAGATGAGGCCTGCTCCTGTCTTACCTAACACTTTTGCCAGCCAGAGACTACTTGATGTGACCTGGCTTAGCTTAATTTCAGTTGATATGTTTTTCAAGAGGTAGTTACTGTAACTTAACACAGTGGTTTCTAGAAAATGCTACCTCTGGTGGAGACAATATTTTGCCCGGAAGGGCATTCAAATAGAATCAAATTAATATTTTATGCTGCTAGCTGCTAAAGAAGCTTGGAATTTTCAATTTCAGAAGGAAAAAAAGAGAAATGTTCCAACTAATTTCCCACCAAAATGGCACATCCGTTTCCATGTATTTTTTAGCTGCAAAGGGAGCATTTGGACATTGCTATTAACACAGTCAACAAAAGTACATGGTCTTCTAAAATTAGATTGTTCCACAGCATACCCCTTCCCCAGGGTAGGTCATTGCAGTCTTCAGTTTAGTGATCTTTTTCGGTCCCAAGGCAGAATAGGTGAAATTAAAGGGCATGACTAATTAATGCAGCAACTTATACGCAGAACAATAAATCAGACATGCTTTGACTCTCTATATTCTACTTCTTTTTTTAATATTAGTCTGTTTTATCCTTTCAAGCCCACTAGCACTGCATATTTGAGGGTCAGGAGTGTTCTGGGTTTAGAAGAATATCCCATACTATTTATTTGTTTAGTTCTTTTACTTTTTTAATGTCATTTGAAGATGGTGCTTGTTGTGTCTTATCTGACAACTCTGAAGACAAGTTCACTCCATATCAATTTTCGGAGGTTTCAAGCTCATGCTTAGTGGTGTAATCTAAGCTGCAGGGTAGGGAAAGAAATGAAGCATCTTCTGCAGCCTGCCTGTAGACTTGCCTTTTTTGTCTCTGGTTTTATGCAAACTGGATCTGGACAAAGCTCAACTGCTGCAACTTAAATCATCACCAGTTTTCCCAAGGTGGTCTTTTCCTGAATCACAGTACTGATGCTTTTGAGAAAGAACTACCCAGACTTTAGCTATAGGTTCACTCTGCCTTAAACCTTGAAAGGTGATTTTACCCTTTTTTATTCTTTAACCTGGTTATATCAGAACGGAATAGTACTTTGAGAAAAAATAAATACATTGCAGAAAAAAAAATGTATACAACATAGAAAAGAGGAAGGACTTTGGGGTAGCAGAAATCTTTAAGCCTAATTATTTGCCAGTGGTAGGAGCATCAACTGATCAAGTGCTTCAGCTGTGGGGCACGAATGTGTAGGTGTTACCAGAAGAAGTTCAGGCAAAATCCTGTGTGCTTTCTCCTTAGCTGCACTATTTATAAAAGAGAGAGAGAGGGAGCAACCCACGTTTGGTCGACACTGCACGGAAGAGAGAAGGTATGAACAAAGAGAGATTCAAGAGCAACAGCCACAGTGGTATCACTTCATACAAGCCTTCCCATATAAGTTGCCTGTGACCAGGACTTACATCTCAGCTATAAATCACACTGGAGCATGAACTGCTATACCTCAGGGTTATGGTTGGCTTATCCCCTCAATGCCACACATTTTTTTTTTTTTTTTTTTTTAATGAGACAGGTCTTGGGGTAATAACACGGCTTTGAAAAGATGGGATTGTAAAAATGCAAATGATACATTTGCATGCAAATGTTTTAAACATAAAATATTTTAAAAGCCAATTGACGGTTGGTTGTGGGATGAGTGAAAGTCAGCTGGATTTGAGCTGTGAGGAATAGCAAGATATGGCACAGGGCTGGGCTAAGCTATGGAGTGGCTGATGTTGGAAGTGACCTCTTTGACCAGGCCAACACACCCCTGCTGGGTGTTTAAGTAAAACATTTGCACTCCTCATTCCTGTGAAACCAATGACTTGTAACGTGTAGCAAGTAGGGTAGGGTGGGGTTTTTTTTAGCCACTGTTTGAATAGTGAGCATTATTTTTGTAGATGTTTTTAGAGATACAGCAGTGGAACAGAAAATTGAATTGTCAGATGATGGCTGAAACTCCATGAAAGGGGGAGTACTCAGGACTTGACCCCAGTCATGAGAAGAATCAGTACATTTAAAGCTGGGTCAAGAAGTGCATTGATGTCCAGTTCTCCAATATGTGACATCTGTTTTACAACCTTTCATAAAATGTAGCACTAGGAACATTTCATCACTAATTCTGTTGCACTTGGTCTCTTACACAGGTAGATAGATCTCTCAGCTGCTGTGCCATAGCACCCTGAAATGCCCATGGCTCAGCCTGGTAGAGGGAGAGGTAATTTCCAGAAGGTCTCTTCATCACAGTGTGCTTCTAGAAGTCTTCAGGCCTTAAACTGAAGAGTTTTGGAAGGTAATAATTGCACACTAATTATATGAGAAGCTAGAGCAGAGCAGGGACAAGCTTCAGTGCTGTATTTTGATATGCTAGCTGTATTAAAACTAGGTCCTTTTCTTACTTAGCCATCCAAATGAACGTTAACAAGTTCAGCAGTATACACCTGTATTCAGTTATCCAAAGTCTGAGGATTAAAACTATATGTTGTGGACTGATGTGATCTTTGTTAAAATCAGAAAGAAAGCTTGAGACTGCATTCACCCATAGTTTGACTTTGATCTTCTCTGGGCAGAAATAAAACTGAGGATGTTTCAGGTGCTTGCTGTTGAGTAATTGTTTTCTTAATATTTCCTCTGCAAAGCCAAGTTCTAAGCCTTTTTGAAGGCCTACTGAAAAAAAAAGTATATTGAAATGCTTTTATTTAAAAACTGTATCAGAAACACGATGGATGAAAATTGATTTCCTGTCTGAATCAAGGAACAAGAATGGATACTTCTTTTCATTTTTGTCATCTGCACTTCTCTTTAACAAGTCCAGCTCCTGGAGTCCACTACTACTGCTTTAATTTTCTCATTTTCCAAAAATAATCTCTCTCCATGTTTGGGGAGAAAAGCTTGACCATCTGCATCTTAAGCTTAACAACATGTATCCTAAACTCTGTACATACGAAAGCAAAGCAAATACATCCCACTTCATACTCCAGTGCCTTCAGGTGCTCTAATTACTGTCCGCGTCAGACTGCTCCAGTAACCCTGAGCCACAGCAGCTGAAACTGTACATGGCAAAGGAAAGGGAAATCTGACTGTAGCATGCAATACAGTGGCAAAGCAACTTCCCAGAACATGGGCAGAGATAAAAGACAAAGAAATTACTTTTGTTAAATAAATATGCCTGAGTTATATTTTAATTTAATGGACTGAAGAGGTATTTCAAGCAAAGGACTTGATGCAAAACAGAATTTCCCAGGTATTTAAAAGGATTCTGCTGCTATTCTTCACCTTGAGTTTCCACATTTGTGCATTTTCTAACATTTTTCACTGTTCATCTCCTTTCCATGATCTTCTCTGTTTTCTCAGATCTTCTCAATGAGATGCTTGCTGGAAGTTGCCATGCATGCAGATGTCTCCTTCTCAAGTTCTCTTGCTTATAAATAATTTTTTAAGCCCTATCATATATCTTTTCCACCACAGGCTTTAAAGCAGTCTAGAGAGAGAGAAGCAAAGGTTAGCTGTCGTCTGCAGTGACGCTTTACATGGACAACTAACTTCTCATTATTTATTAACTGATACTAAACCTTGGTAAACTTCCTGGGTCATCGTCTTTGATTAGTCTGAGGAAATATAGTGTGACTCTGCAGGGCTTCCCTCTGCAGAAGATCAGGGTTTGCTCAGAGCTGGTATGTTAACCCCTGTTCACGCCTTGCCATGTGCAAATTAAAATAGTGGAACACCTGAATTCAAGACAGCTGGAGGCTCAGATATCTTCACAAAGCACTCCCTGCCTTCTTCTGTGTCAATCTTGCACAATTTGTCCCAAAACTTTTTGTACATCCTCTCTTGTTACAATGATCCTTAGCACAGATGGGGGAAAACAAAACAAACAAACAAATAAACAAAAGAACAGCTGGATGTCCCTGTTCATTTTCTGAAGAAAACCAAACCAAACAAAAATGAGACAAAATACAACAAAACACATAAAAATATGTCAGTAGCAACTTAGTATTGCTTATCCCTGAGAGAACCTTGCACAAATAGATATAACAAATAAAAAATAATGCATTCAGCAGAACAGTGAGTGAAAATAGTTGTTTTTTTTTTAATAATATAGTCAAAATTAATTCCTTTTAGAAAGGAAGAAAAATTTTGTTTTGAATAACCTCTGAATCTGATTTTTAAAGGTGCCTATGTAATTAATTTCTTGCTTCTAATAGTAAAAACAGTATTCTGTAAGGGTTAATACTATATTTTCAAAAATAAAAAATAATAACAACAGTATCATTGTCACATCTTACAAACAGTTTGACAGATCTTCTCTCTATCATCCTTAGGCTTCTGACATGATGGGTGTTTAGGGCAATTCCACGTAATTCAGACCAGCAGAAACTGTGTGTAAAAATATTTTTATTAATGCAGAATGTTTCTGGCCAGTATATCTGGATTTTTACTTCATCACTGGCAAATATATATATATATTATATGCTTTTAGAAGACTATTTCACTCCGCTTCTGAGGGCAACGGGCAGGGATGTACGCTCGGACTTCTTCTGACCAGTGATTGCTGAGGAGGTTGAGGAATGAACAGCAAAAAAATGCAAGCTGATAAGGTCTCTCCAAGTAGCCTTTTACGTTTGCCATCACTGGAGACAAAGTGCAGGACTACACAGTAGCTGTGATTCATATTAATTGCTGTGATACCGTATTAAATATTGACTTTGTTAATACGGTGAGGACTAAATTTGCATGAGCACTTTCAGATCCTCAGATGAAATGATTGTTATTCTCACTGCGACCATCACCACCATATGGTAGCATTAAAAGTCTTATTTGGTAAGTAAATATTTCACAGTCTTCCCAAGGTTTTCTTTTTTTTTTTTGAGGGGGGCGCAGGGATAGCTTTGCAGGATTCTTTTGCTTTGTTTAGGTGTAAATCATGGAAAGAAACAAAAGACCTTTTAAAATGTTGAATTGATGGTTAAGAAGCATTAGTAGCTAGTAGAGGTTCATTGCAGAGGTCCTCAGCTGTATAGACTTTGTTCTGCAGTTGGGATGTATACTTCAGATAAATACACCTCTTCATAAAACATCCATTCTCCATATTTCTGACTTGCTCTCCTGTACAGCAGGCAGAACTGTGAGACCTGCTAGTAGGGTGGCATTAGAAAGCTGGGGCTTTTCTCCCCAGGTGCTCTTAGTCTGTGTTTCTTACAGGTTGTGCTTTGTGATCTCACCTGCACTCCTTGCAGAACAACTACTGCAGCTGTGCTTCCTCTTCTGCAGTGAAAATGTGTCTTTGGGGAACGCCAAACAAGTTTCTGCTTGTTGTATCTCTGAAGTTCAAGTCTTTGCTCCTCCCGTAGAAGGGGCCAGCCCTCTGCTAATAAAGGTTCCTCAGTTATGTGCTGATACATATTATGGTTCTCCTACAGCCTGAATTCCAGTAAGTTCTTTATATTGTCTAGGTACTTTTGCCTTACACTTAGAACACAGGGATTTCCTTAATGTTCATTGTTTGGACTACAGGTCCTGAATGTCACAACAGTGCTATTTGGTACCCACTCACCTACAATGGATAGGGGATGCTGGAGAAGTGAAGGAATTACGTAAACCTGTTTTGAAATGCTCTTTTCAATGCAAGTAATTTTTTCATGATAATTTTTTTGCTGAGGATTTTGTTCTGTACCAGTTGTGACCTATTCGTTGGTTGTGATGGGCTCTGGATAGGCCTCTGGGTTGTAAAGGTGCTGAGCTATTAGTAACACAGATTTAGACAGAGTGAATCTAGACCTTCCTTCCCTCCACATTTCAGACTTTCACACGAGAGCCAAAGCACACAGGTCAGAAAACAACCCCATTTCTTCCACCAAGAACTTAGTTACTGTAAAGCTGTTTTCTTTCAAATGTATCCAGGAATCTTGAATGTTGCAATAAAATAAAGTCTAGGCTGAAGCACACAGAACAGGGGGAAGAAGACAGGGAGGGGATGAACATATGAGGTAGCTTAAAGATCTATGCTTTTTATATCTTGGGAAAGATCATCAGTATTTTATACACTGCATGGAGAGACACATTTTGCCCAGGCTTATATGTGTAGTTTTACTGGAGTTACACAGGATGTAAGTTGGCTGAATCTGGTCTTGCATTGCAAAATCATTTTTGCCAGGAAACACAGTATAATTAGAAGACCTAAGGAGGGCTTAGTTTAGGAAGCATTCAACTCTTTATTTCAGAAAGAACATAGTTCTCTATACTCAAAGTCTCTTTTATGTTCCTTTTAGAAAGAGATGGAAAAACTAGCAAGTATACACTACTGTAGTTTACTCAGCATATACTTTTCTGCAGAGGCTTTGGGGTAGGTGATCTCTATGCATGACTAGATTCTTGATTTGCTGTAAGGTTTCGCAAATAGGAGTGGAATAATACAAGGTGACCTATCCACTCCTGCTTTTCTGTGAGCTGACTATGGCTGCCTCAGCATCAGGATCGTTTTTTCACTGGACCTGTGAATGCCTAGTCTGTGAACGAAAGGATCAATAATTGTCCCTTAAATATCCCTTAAAATAAAGGATGGCTGATCTTCTGCCTCTCCCCTCTCTCAGATCTGGCCACAGCACCTGTTTTACACACGGTTTGCCTGATGTCAACAACCCCAGCTCCCATGTCCTCCTACAATGATGATGTTCATGCAGATGTGTTCAAAATAGTCCGTGTAGGAAAACGTATGTTCTTGCTCATGCTCCCTGGTGAGCTGTACACATATATGAGGAAACCTTCCATCCCGTGAAAATTGCTGGCTTAAAGCCCAAAAGTGCCCTTCCAGATTTCTCAAAACTGAAGTAAAATAAGAGAACTTCTGAGATTTTCCCCCACCTTTGTATTTTGGGAAAGTTTGTGTTTTTTTTAATTCCCCACAGTTTAAGTCACAGTTCAAATTTAGAAATTCACTGCATTGTTTATTGTCCCCAAAAGGATGTGTTCTTTTGGATTTTAGTGTAAGACTCTAACATGATAGATTCAGGCATTGCCAATAAAATGCAAGCTTCTCATTGTTATAATAATTTTAACAAAAGTAGATGACTGCACAGGAGATAATGAGGATTTAAAAAAAAATCTTAAGGAAAACTAAGAAACCTATTACACTTCTCATTCCCCCACTCCAGGGGCAAAGTAGTCAACACTGGATAAAAAAAAAAAAATACGTTCATGGCTCTTCCATACAATGTGTGCACATCAACACTGAAAGGTGTGACTCCAGCTAGTTTATTTGTTGATGGTCTGGAGGACATATCAGGATAGGACTCAATGTGGATGGGGTTTTCCAGGTCCTGAGGAAGTTTAATAGGAGCTATACAGTTTTCTCTGCTGCAGCCAATTCAAATCTTGCTCAGGATTTGTGATAACATATTCCTCTAATTTAGACATATTCTTACCCAGCCTAGAGCAAAAATCAACAAGAGCAGGTGGCTGGACAGTGTGAAAGAACTAGTGCAGACTCTGTACACAATTTCATATAAAGGAGAATAGAGCCTGGAACAAACCACATTTATCAAAAAACAATTACTGATTTTGCAGGAAATCCATTGCATTTTGACTAATAATGTGAATGTGATGCCCTGTGCTTGTGTAACGGTACAGTATAAAATCCTGACACGTGGTAAAATCTTCCTTGGGTTTCATAGGAGAAGTGTTGCTATGACAATTTACACCAGCTAAAAATATACCCATGACTGCTTAAAAGTCAAGCTAGTAAAAGCAATATTTCCATTCCAAGATAAAAATGAACAGTTTATTGGAAGTTCAGTAATAGGTAATTCTCAGGAAGGTACTTTGACCTTGGCTTGTATCTTTGCATTTAAAGAATCTGGTTTCTGCAGTGAACAGTTAGCAATTCAGAGATGAAGTTATATAGAAAATATTTAGGGCTTTTATGGGTTTTCTATGGTGAACTGCATATTACTGCATTTGCAAATGTTTTTGAGCACATGAAGTGCTGTCTGTGTGCTGATCATTCCCAGAATCCAACAATACAATAATGCTGCTCACAAAAGTTAATCTTTCAGGGCTGTTGAAAGATGTGACCTTCTCAAGTAGGCAAGCAAAGATATGGCTGTGCAAATCATTATGTCATGTCCAAACGAGAGGTGTGCAGGAATAGTTTTTCAAATGTCTGTCAGTATTTTTACAGTGCCATCGTCTGCAGAGTAGGCTGGAGTTCTGGTCCCTAAATAATTTTTTTTTCAGTTGAAAATACAAATGAGGATGTGGCAGGTCACACATACACCTCCTTCTTGTCACAATGTTTCTTGTACGTGGGTACCATGCACTTGTGGAGAAGGCAGAGCTGTTTGACTCTCTGACTACTGTAGGTAAAACCACGTATTTTGGAAGGCTAAGAGCAGTATTTACGGGGCCCAAATTCTAGCTCAGACCCTGTGCCTCAGTTTGCTGGTGGGTGGGCATAGGTTTTCAGTCCTCAGATGAATCACCATGGAAGGGATCTGCCCGTCTCTGCTGAATGCCAGGAGGCAGCGCAGTACCATGCCAAGCAGTGCTCCACTAATTTGGGATCCCTAACAGTGTTTATATCATGAGACCCTGTAATTCACTGCAGGCTTTAGCTTTCCAAAGATTTGCTAAGAGCACATGGGATTTCCCACCACCTTTTAGAAACAAAGCTCTCATCCCCAAGGCTGATTCATTCACATCCATTCTCCTTTCACCTCAATCCTCTTGTTTTATCAGCTAAACCAAGGCCATTTTGAACAGACTCTAAGGTCACAGGAAAAAGCCTTCAATTACACGCAGGTCCCAGACCCTAATGTGTGGCCCAATGGAGGTACTTCTGTTACAGGATTCTAAATCAGATGACCAAGAAAGAGAAATGCTGTAAATATGTACAGGATAATTTTAGTGAAGCTTTTTACTGTTTTTGCACATTTAGGTTGCGTATTAGGAAAAATTTCTTCACTGAGAAGGTGATAAAGCATTGGAACAGGCTGCCCAGGGAAGTGGTGGAATTACTGTCCCTCTACATATTTAGAAAGTGTGTAGGTGTGGAGCTTAGGGATATGGTTTAGTGGTAGACCTGGCAGTGTTGGGTTATCAGTTGGACTTGATGACCTCTGAGGTCTTTTCCAACCTTATTCAATGATTCTCTTCTATGAAACTCACATTACAGCAACTGGAAGAAAGTAAACCTTTTGTTTTTCTGGTATTAAGGAGTAAGCATATGGTAAAGAAAGCAGAGAAATGCAGGTGAGAATTGAATAGAAGAGAGTCAAACTTGAAAGACCCAACTGTCCTACTCACTGGCTGAGTTGTGAGGGAAAATTCCTTGGAAATCTATAGGAGAACAGACCAAATTATTAAAAAAAGTAGAAAGATACATGAGGTACTTTAACCTGAGTAGTCTTTTCACTTTAATCCAGGTCAACAGTCAGATGTTTGATGTTGACTTCCCTTTTTTAATGTGTCTTTTGCATTGGGGTGCTTGAAACTCAGCTTGTGGTAACCTGCTTAGTGAACCCAGCTTTTCAAATTATAATATGGATATAAACATTTTCCAGAAGAAATATTCTTTCTCTTGAAATACTTGGCATTTATCAGGAAACAGTTTGAAAATAAGTTCACAGTACTTGCACTTCTGTTTCATTTACTGCAGCCAGAGGATGAAATCTGATTTTGTGCAATTTTGATAGTCCTCCTGGTTTTGTCTAAGTATCAACAAATCAATCAGAAAAATGAAAGCCTCAGTGCTTTCCTTGTTTTCTTTTAAAGAGGTATGCTCTCAGTTCTCTAAAAGTTGATAACCTACATTCTGCATTTTCTTTCAGCTTGAATTTATCCATGCATTCATTACTGAGGGGAGTGCTCTCCTTAATTGTGTGTTAAAACCAACCCCAGTCCATTATTTTGCCCTTACAAGTAATTTTTCTTCAGGTGTTGTGAGGTCTACAAGTACTTGTCGTGGCTGGTTGTCCTTCTGAGGCAGAGCTCTGGTTACACATACAGGTGGGCTTTCTCCAGAGGGCAAGTACAGTTTTGCAGACACAGCACTGCAGCGCTGAGTCCTCAGGTCTTGTGTACTCTGTAGTTGGCTTCAACTTTTCCCACACCCTTCCTGCACATTGCAAAGTCCATGAGGTGTTTTTATGTAGTCCGCAATCCTGTCCATAAATGCTTCCTTTACACTCACTCATCTGGCAGGGTTTGTCATTCCCCAAGGATAAAAGGCTGCTTAGTGCTGTCAGTGTGTGGATCATCTGGCTGCCAAGCTGTAGGATGGATGTTCTAGCCCAGTTTGGGACCTAATCCTTACTCAGCCGTTTCTGCAAAGCAGTGTCAAAGAAGTACATACATTGCTATAGGTCTCAAAAAATCCAAAGGAGGATGGAGGAGAGGAAAATGAGGGAAATAATTTCATTAATCTAGACCCTTTTATTAAAAATACGCAACAAAGCAGTGGATAACTCTTACAGAAGCCTGTCACTATGACAAAATCAATTATGTTTACCATTTGTTGGGGTAGCTGGATGAGGGCATACCAGTTAGGCACAATACAACCTTCTGTCACTGCAATCCATGTGATTTCTACCTCTGATCTCTACCCTCTATGTCCACTGCCACATTAGGAAAGTAGTAATATACTTTCAGCCTAACTGTCTGTATAAAGGTCTTCATGAGCAAGATGAAAGGATTTTAAATTAATCCAACTGGACTTGGAATTCCCAGCACAGAAAGAGCTGTTGCTTGCTCTTATAATGATGATCAAATCCCTATTACAAGGAACACTTAAAATTTTCATGTACTCAGATAAGGCCTTTGATGGGTGGGGTGAGGGGGGTGGGAAAGGAATTTCAGTGTTTGTGTCTTTTTTTTATGAGAATGGTTTTTCAGTACAGGCGGTAAAGTTTGTAAAGAAATAAGGCCAAATCTTGGATTTATAAAAGAGAAGAGATAGCACTGAGTTACTTAGAGCACTTAGAGGCTGTCATATGCTGGTGCTTCATAGTTCTGTGTTTGGAAGATTGGTCACAAATGTCCTTAAATACTTGAGTTACAGATTTTTCTCTTGTATTGCTATTCCTAACAGCCTGGAAAACAGACTAAATATAAGCATACCTTTTGAATACCTGAATTCTCAGAAAGCCAAGTACTTTTTGTCTGGCTGTGCCTCAGAGGCATAAGGAAGTGTAACTCCTCTTCCCCTCCTGTTTTCCTGGTGGAAGGAAGTCAAATCCCCAAGCTAATACACTGTGCTTCTACAGGGACACTGGTTTCACTAGGAACTGTCAAAAATGGAAAACCTTTTCACTCTGAATGGGGCTTCCAACTGCTTGCTTGCCTTCATGCAAAGTATTTTCTTTTACTTCAGACTGCCTTTTAAGGTAGCAGAAAGGAATAAGGTAAATTATTTCAAAAGAGTATTGTAAATTTTTTGTCTTTTTTCTTTTTTTTCTGTATCATCTTGATGTTCTGAGGTAACCAACTGGTACCAGCACCACAGGAACCCACCTATAGAATCCCTCGAGGTTAGGGTACTGTTTGAGAAAACTCAGTGTATGTATAAATAAAATGCAGTGCAGTCCCACAAAACTGAAGCCTGTCAGCATCAGTCTGGAACAAATCCTTATATATTATAACGTCAAAATTGAAGCACCACCATCAATTGTATGGGAAGGTAGGGCAGAGAACAGAGTCCCCAAAGTATTTTTCTTGCAAAGTAGATTTCTTTTACACCCCAAGCTTTTTAAATCTACCCCTATTTCTAAGCAGGCTAAGAGCTCACGTGGGCTCTTTCTGGGGCCTAGCAGTCCTGACTTGGTATCTTTATTTCTGTACTTTTTTGTATTTGTGTATTTTTGTACTCTTTTTGCATTGCACTCATTGTGCTGCTGTGTTTGATGGTGATAGGATTCAGTGGTGCAATCCTCTCTGCTGAAGTCCTTGTGCAGGGCTGGGAGCAGAAGGTGAGAATTTACCCATGGTTTTGAACACTGGGCTGGATCTTCTTAGACTGATCTTGCCTTGCTGAATTACTGGTCGAAAGGCAGACAGCACCCTGTCCAGATGGATCCATTGATGGGGAATTTCTCTGGGGAAATTAGTCCAATGGCTGATCTCACTGTGAAAAATTTTACTCCTGTGTCCAATAGGAATCTCCCCAGGTATAACTCATACTCATTGTCCCCCATCTTTTCCATGTGAATCTTTGTAAAAAAGGAGTCTCCACCTTCTTTGTAGACACACTTTAAGTACTGGAACATGGTCATACGGTCTCTCTTAAGCCTTCTTTTCTCCAGCCTGAGGAAACCCAGCTCTTGGCATTTCCTCCATGGCAGGCTTCTTAGTCTTTTGATCATCTTTGTGGCCCTTCTCTGAACCCCTTCCAGATGGTCCACATTTTTAATTTTTTTTTTGTCCAGTGGGGAACAAAACATAACACAATATTCCAAGTGTGGCCTGACAACACTGAGTAGAATGGGATGATGACTTCTTTAATCTCTGCTGGTGAAGCATTTTTGATAGAACCCAGCATCCTCTGGGCATTCTTTGCCACAGCAGCACAGTATTTACTCCTTTTGAGCTTATTGTCCACCAGGACAGAAAGATACCCTTTTCACAGAGCTGCTCCCCAGCTGGGTAAATCCCAGCCTGTGCTGCACTGCTGGGTTATGTTTTCCTCAGTGCAAGACCTTACATTTGCCTGTGTTGAACTTAAATCATAAGCTGTTTCCTGATTCTCCATAGATATTTCTAAATGGGCTCATCTCCGTATCATTTGTTAAGGTTCCAGAACTGCTGGAATATTCCACCTGGCGTAGATCATGAAAAATCAGCTTTTAAGCATTTCCTGTTCAGAAAGTGGTGTTAATTTATAAAGTCAGAAAGTAAATGTTGGCTTCATTACACATTTTAAAATTAGGATCTGTTGCCTTGGTTTGCTTCTGACAAGGGCTGAGACTTGTTCCAACTTTACAGTGTTTAACAGAGATGAACACAGTGGTTGCCATCAGCTAATTATTTTCTTCTACAGTAAAATAAATTTAATAATGCATCTGACTAAAACGGACAACCTCTGACACAGGTTGGCCAGTACTTGTGAAGTAAGTATTTTAAATGAAGAAAAAAGCCCAAAGGATTTGAGGATGATCCTTTTGCCTTCTGGTGTGGTTCTGCAGCAGTTCTCACGTCTCTCACAGGCATTTGGCAGCACTGGTGTAAACAACAATGTGCCAATTTGTGCGGAGACCTTTTGCAAAAAATAGGATCAGAGGTCTAATAGCTAGCCATTTTAACACGGTGTTATTGTTCTTACTGTACTTGAAGATGAATAATCGCATAATAAAGTATGTTAGCACCGAAAGACTGAAACTGTAGTCATGGGAAATGTGTGCACTGTTTTTCTTAGATAATGCCACTATGGTTCTCTGAAATAGTCTCTAGAGCTTCAGTTTGATTAGATTTATGTTTTCACATGTGTTTTTCACTTCCAAGAATGCTGCAAATTAACAAACTCTGACATTTCTTATCATTACCTGAATTTTTTTTTTCCTCTTCGTAAACAGAGATTGTTGCAAACCCTGTGAAGACCTCCACAGAAATGCAGGTCAAACATCTCCACTGCAATTACTCAAAGGAGGCAAATTGCCCCTAAGGTCAATTAAATTGGTACTGTGTTTAGTTGCCAGTCTTAAAATCGTTAGGGCTCTCCCATACTGCTACTCAAAACAAGTGTTTGACATCAGTAGCAAAGTAGTGTTAATTTATCATTAAGTACCACTGTAGTACTTACTAGTACTTTCCTCGATATTTGTTAGTCTTTCCTTGAGTAAATATGTGTGAAAGACAGATTTGTGGGTGAAGATCTGCCATGAGCTGACATGGCTTGTTGGCTAATGCTGCAGGACAGCATGGGGGATATCTCCACTGTGGCCTCAGCATCTCCTCTTATTCAGATCAGTTTGGACACCACATCTAGCAGACTGATTACCTTCTCATGACAAGGAGGATATTCAGAGCATTGAATTCTTTTTACCCTACCTTTGTTCCATGAAAGTGAGAAGTGGGAAATGTGTCAAGAAAAGAACAAGTTGACACCAAGTTTTTAAAATAAAATCAAGTAACAGAATTTTCTTGAGATTTTGACAAATCTTCCAGCCTTGCACAAAGCTGTCAGTTTCTTACAGAACCTTCTCCAGCAATGATACTAGATGAATAGAATGAGAATAAATCACAGAGCCCTAGCAATCCAACAAGGGCTTAGTCAGCAATGAATTTAGATTGTTGCTTTAGCAATCAAGGTTTGGCTGTCAAAAGGCCTTTCTCTCCTTTGTCAAAGCTTATGAGTATTCAACTGACTGAATAAAGCTTAAACTAGTCATCGACTGTTGTCCCTGAAAAGTCGTGCTCCAATACCTTGACACACTGAATGCTTGAGTAGCTCTGTTATCTGTGAAAACAAAATATGTTGGAAAATAAGCTTTAAAAATCAGTCAGTTCTTTTACCTTTACTGTGAAAAAGTTTAGCATGGATGTAAGGCATCTGACCCGAGATATATTCCACATCAGCTATTTGTTTCCACGTTAGAAGAGCTAGGGGGAATTAGCTCACTTTGCCACAGATGAGGTCAGACCAGGTGATTGTCAGTAGGCCAAGAACAGGTCAGACCAGCCTACTGACAGTACCTGTCTTATTGTTGGCAGAAACTTGTGGCTTTGCAGAGCCCTATTTTGAGAAATAGCTTTGATTGCCCCTCTTGATACTCAGCAGCACGACAGCGACCCACAAAGTGGTCACTGGTGTCCAACAAAGCGCTTTGTGACAAAAAGGGACAAGAGGATCTATAGGAACAGGCAGCACCAATTCAGTGCTTGTCAACAGTCTCCTGCAGAGCAGAAACTAAGCTCAACCCAGGAGAAGTTAAAGACCTTGCCAGGTGATGGAGGTGCCGCAACAACTCCACTGGCAGCAAACCTCTTGAGCTACAGCTGGGCTTGGGAAGGGATTTGGTCCAGCATGCAGCAGCAGAGGAGCACTGCCTGACTTCCCTCCAGCAGCACTGCCAAGGAAACCAGCAGGCAGAATGGAAAATCAGCCCCAGTCAGTGGTCCTGAGAGATCGTCACCAGACACTCCAAAGGAGGACTAAGGCCTTTAAATTCTGAAGAGAAACACACCACTGACTGCCAAGGCAGAACAGGTAGCACAGCAGGCACTATTGCATGAGAGACATGATTCCACCTCACAGAAGGCAGGTTAGTGACCTGGGGGTGGCAGCCCAGATCTTCTCAGGGGTAGCCAGTTGGGTAGCCACCCTGCTGACACTGGCACCCGGAGAGTGCCCCAAAATGCTCTGAAGATGGTAAGCACCCTCATGGTGCTAATATGGTAATCACTTTTTCTACTGGGTATGTTCCTACGTGAAAAAGTAATAACAGATATGAACAATCCAAGCTGACAAGCAGGAATCTCACAACACATTAATGCCTTGGAAGTCACAAGTTACAAAAGCATTGCTAGTTTTCAGTGCAAACAAAAGATTACAGAACCAAGTGCACTGTAAAAGTACAAGCGTGAAGGCACCTCGATGAAGTTAAGGAAATTTTGTGTATGCATATGCACATATAACAGCACACTGCACAATATGGCAAAAAGGATTAAATGCTTTGGGGGGAGACTGGGTTGCATGGTCATATTTTTGTGACAATTCATTTTTTTATGGATTCTCTATACCTGAGAGCATTGATTCCACCTCTACCCCTTGCCTCCAGGCGCTTCCTTCCTATGCGTTTTTTTGTGCACTGCTCCATGGCAAAATGCTGCTTAAGAATTGGCCACATTTGTACTGCAAAGTTGTATCCTCACGACTTTACAGTCAGCACTGACAGGGCCTGCAACAAGGTGAGAATTCCTGAGCTGAGTGATGACAGTGTGACTTTACTGACCAGGGCAAAGCAGTGAGGCAGATCTGGAAAGGTACTGGACAGCCTGTATTTCAAGTAGGTGCCTGGTGTCTTTGAATCTAAGCTTAGAACAGTTTCGAATGCACAAATATATGTGTTTTTCTTAGAAAGCAATAAACAGAATTGTACTTTACAATGGGGTTGTTGGCTGCGAGCCAAATCAAAGAAGCAGAGACAGGCAGTGAGGCATATATAGTCACGCCCTCTTGCACTGACATCAGAGTTTACCACAGCTTCGCATAATTTCTGCTTGGTGCAGCAAACTATCTTTCATGCTGTTACGGTAAGTCAACCCTGAAGTTCAATCCTAAATCCAAATAGTTAATTATAGGAAAAGGCCTATTAACTTGAGTAAGGGGACTACTCGTGCACAGAAGGCTGCACAGAACTGGGCCAGGTGCTAAAAGAGGAAAGCTGATCATGTTGTTTTGAAGGGCCAAGACTATAAAAGGTCTTCATATAGGTTTAAATTATTTCTCCTAGAGAAGCAAACTAGGAGTTTCAATTTCTGTGTTAGTGATAAGTCCCTCACCTTTATAGTCCGTCATTTATATTCATTGGCTGCAACAGACTGGAATGTGTCCAGTTTTCCTTCTATACAGAGTAAGATTCTATTTTTTCATTGTGAAAGGATTCCTGTTTTCAGTGAAATCCTCTGTCACTTCCTTTATTCACCAGCATGAGGCTGCTTATTCACAAGGGTTGTAAGTTTTAATGAACATTACTTTTTGTTCTGCCTCAGCCTGTCAGAAAAGTTTAGTAAACCTTGCGCCTTGTGCCAAATGCATTTAGCAGCTGGATAGAGCATATGTGCAGTGTGCTCTCTTTGGAAAAGCTGTCTCTGTGAATTACCGAGGTGCAGAACAAAAACATCTGGCATTCCCCTATGAGGAAAGGGAAGCACAGATTCCTTGTTGCTGGCCAGTCCTAGCAGGGCTGTACTGGGTCTGGCTGAGCAGGAGTTCATTTCCCCACAGGAGCCCTCACAGTGCTGTGCTTTGCCTTGGTAGCTAGAGGGGTGTTGATAACACACCGGTGTTTTGGATACTGCTGAGCAGGGCTGGCACAGCATCAGCGCTGTAACATTCCTTCCTCAGTCGGGGGCGAGATTCCAGGAGGGGACACAAGTAGGACAGCTGGCCCAAACTGACCAAAGGGATACTCCATACCTTATGATGTCAGCTTAGATATAAAAGCTAAGGCAAGCAGCAGGAAGGGGGACATTCATTGTCTCCAATGGCTGCCTGCTGGATACACCACTGTCTTCGTTATGGAATGGCAACATTCCAGGTTTGCATCCCTCTTGTGTGGTACGAAACAGCTACAGTGCACTCAACAGGACCTTCTTTGCATCTTGGAAGTGCAAGGTCACAATGCAAAGGGTAGGTTCTTTGAACATGTGCCTGTGGACCAGACACAACACAACCATGAACTCATGCTCTAACAACTACCTGAAAGGAGGTTGTAGCTCCTGGGCTTGGCTAGGAGTTTAATATATAGATATAGGGTTCTTTAATACCTCAAGAGTCAAGAGAATAAGCCACAGGCTTGTTCCCAAGGAATTTCTTTAATTTTAGGGGAGCAAATAAGGGAACTTGGCCAAAGTTCAAGACCACACCCCACCAGCTAGACAAAAATGTTCCACCACGATACTGTTAATCCACAACACTTGAGATCCAACAAATCCACAACATTTAAGGCAGCACAGTTCAAGGAGTATAGACAAGGAGGAAGGAAATGAGTAACCAGTTCCACTTAACACCTAGGAGCAGATGCTCTGAGTCCTAGAGATATGTCCTAACTGTCACAACCCAGTCTGCCTTTTAGGACACAGAATCTGTTTAAATATTTGAAACTATTCAGAATAACAATGCAAAGGAATCAGAAGAGGGGTAAAGTGTTGTGGTTTAGGATAATTATGGTGGTGTTACTGGTACCTTAATGACTATTTGTTTTTTAGGCAAATTATCTCAAAAGTCTTAAATCTTACATTAAAGCCTAGAGGTACAATATGATTCTGTAAAATACATATACAAAAGATTTTTTTTTCTCTTCTGGGTGGTTTTCCCCCTGATACAACATGGAATTTCTAATAATAATCATAATAAACAGAACCAACTGCTTTAAATGCTGATCAGTTCACCCCATTTAGGGCATTGTAGTCTCTGTGTGTTCTTTTTCTACTAAATGATGGCATAGTATAAAGGAATAAGGCAACATCTGTTAAAAGAGTGTTCATATTTTCTGATGCTGCAGTTTTCAGAGATCACCAGAAAACAGCAAGAGCAGCTGGATGCACGAATGTCAAGTGGCTTGAAATAGTTGAGAGCCTGTTGCAAGGACAGTTCTGTTCCATCTGTCATTGTCCGTGGGATTTTTCAATATTTCTGTTTCCCTACAGGATTAAAGGTGCCATGAGACATGAAATATTTCTGTAGAATATGGGATCTGGGTGAAACAAATTTGTGGACTGTTTTGAACAGGCACTTGGACAGGCAGTTAAGAGAAATAGCTATCTTGGGCTTACCCTGTGTTTTCATAATGTGTGGTTACATGTGCTCCCTTCCTCTCAGTGATAGATAATTACACAGAAATTATACAGACCTCTAAAATAAATCTACCAAAACTATCTACTTGATTTCAAATATTTCAAGATTACTCAGGACTCTAACCAAGACTGAAAAGATTTCCTGCATCAGTGCCTGCAGCTTTGGGAACTTTGGTCCAAATATAGCACATCCCATTAGTAATTAATATTGCTTAATTTGCTTTACACGTATCCATAACTCAGGTCATCATAAATAAGGTATTTCCAAAGAAGGGCATAATTTCACCTGAAGGTTTTGTTTACACCCCCTGCTTGGGTTTTTTTTGGGGGGTTTCACAAATGAGGAACTGAGTGGTGCTTTTCCTGTGGTGGGTTTTTTTGTCTCTCCCACACTGAACCTCAGATAATCTGGCTGGATTAAAGCTGCAAGGGTCAGTGCTCCAATGTACTGACTTTCTAGTGGCAATGAATCAGTCCTACCTGTAGGTACTGCACCTTAGGGCGAGTATTCACAGAACTGCCTTTTTAAACAGTTCCCCCTGTGTTTCTTGAAGGCTATTATGGTAGGAAAATGTGTATATTCTTTCTGGTTACAATGCTTCTTGTTACAAGCAACACTTTTCAGCTGATTTGCACTTCCCATACTGCAGATTTTATCACAGAAACGAAGTGCAGGTTTTGAAACCTGGTGTGTTGAATTAGTCATTGGTTCATTTTACCATGCTGTAAGAAGTACAAGCAGAGTCTTTAACAGCTGTTCCCCTGAAGTGTTCTGTACTAAAAGATGATTAGTGCACATTCAACATTTTGAGTCTTGCCATCGTATGCAATTATAGAAATGATAATGGACAAGTTTCAAGAACAGCAGTGATGTAGTGCAAGAGTTCTGGTCCATAATAATAATAGGTTCAGCTGCAGCAACCCCATGCAGCACCACAGGCTGGGGGAAGAGTGGCTGGAAAGCTGACCAGCACAAAAGCACCTGGGGGTGCTGGTTGAGAGCAGGCTGAACATGATCCAACAGTGTGCCCAGGTGAAAAGGCCAAGGGCATCCTAATCTGTGTCAAAAATAGTGTGGCCAGCAGGACCAGGGCAGTGCTCTGTACCGAGCACTGGTGAGGCCACGCCTTGAGTCCTGTGTTCAGTTCTGGGCCCTTCATTGCAAGAAAGACATTGAGGTGCTGGAGTTGTGTCCAAAGAGAGACAACAGAACTGGGGAAGGGTCTAGAGAATAAATCCCATCAGGAGCAGCCAAATGAGCAGGGGTGGTTCAGCTTGGAGGAAAGGAGGCTTCTGGGAGACCTTATCACTCTCTATAACTCCATGAAAGGAGGCTGTAGCCAGGTGGAGGTCGACCTTTTCACCTGGGCAACCAGTGACAGGACAAGAGGAAATGGCCTCAAGCCGCTCCAGGTGAGGTTCAGGTTGGACTTTAGGAAGAATTTCTTCCTGAAAAGTATTGTCAAGCTTTGGAACAGGCTGCCCAGGGAGATAGTGGAGTCACCACCATCCCTGGAGGCGCTCCAAGAAACAACTGGGTGTGGCACTTAGTGCTGTGATCTGGTTGACAAGGTGGTGATCAGTCAAAGGTTGGACTGTGTGATATTGGAGGTCTTTTCCAACCTAAAAGATTCTGTGATTCTCTAATAATTAGCCCATCCTATCCAGTGTAGGGGTTTATATTTTTGAAAAGTACATTTTATTAATCTGATAAAATTAAGCAAAATGGTAAATATGGAATAGATTAGTAACAGCAGTAGAAAGAACAAAAACAATATTGCCCTAAGAATGAAGAAGCTTTCTGGTGCTGTCTGAAAGATAGGCACAACTTAGGCACTTAAGAGACCGATAGAAAATGGAAGAAAAGCAGAGCTGATACTGATCAGTGCCAACAGCAGAGCTTTGAAAACTCATCAGACCTAATCTGGCATCTACATGAGAAGGAATGGGATAGCAAGTAGTGAAACATATTCATGAGGTGTTGTGGACAGTGCCAGAGCGCTCAAACCTGTCCTGAGTAAAAAACTCTGCCTCAAAAACATCATCTGCTCTTACAAATCTGAATATTTTAGTGAACAGGGCTGCTAAAAACCTGCATCAACATCCTTCAAATGCATGCATTATATATTCAGACCATGCTGTCATTGAATAATAAACCTGATTAAAACATGAGACTGAAATCAGCAATTACACCTAAGGGAACAAATAGGTGAGGGCAGCCATCCTAGATTGCTATCACAAGTGTTTGTGAACCCTACAAATAAACATGTTTGTATTTTTCCAGTAATGTGGAGTTGGAGAGTTTTTATGTGACACCAGGTCACTATGATGGAATGTCATAGTGATGAGTGCATAGGTATTCATCTTTCAGTTTAAGCCATGAAATAATCCAAATTGACCACCCTTATGTAGACAGCCCCTGGGAAAGTGAGGCTGACATGTTGTATTTAGTAGGTCCTATGATCCACCACTTTAGTTAAGAGCTGGGATTAGATGAGAGGCTTTCCAGACTGCACATGCTAAGTAATGGTTTGGCTTATGATAAGAGTTTTGCAAAAAAGCTTTTTAACACTAGCTATTTATGTAAACATTTCTGTTGCAATGCTCAATTTGCACTCCTCCAAAGTGGATTAAGTTAAACAGCTCAAAGGCATTTTTTGGTGAAATTAGATAATGCACAAAAATAGTTTGTGAAGAATAATGATGGCACATTAAATTCACACTTGAGCGTATTTGACAATAAATTTCCTGTGTTGACAGGTCCTGAGAGCATAGATCTCATAAGTGCATTGCACACATGAAGTGTGGTGTGGTTGCAGTAGAAAGGCAGCCAAACAGCCTTGAATGCTCAGTGGAAGCACACGGGATTATGCTAGAGAGCAGCAGAGCTTTTGTTGGCTAATTAAACAATGAAGGAAGGGAAATATAAGACAGGAACAGTGTTGAAATAGCAGTATCATCTGGAAAGCTACTTTACGGAATATTGACTGATGTCACCGGGATCTTACATATGGACTCCAAGATTTAGATGTATTAAGGCACCAGTTCACAGAGCCTTGCAGTATCTAGTCTGTCTACAAAGCGACCCCTTGAAGTGCTCACATTTTTTAAAAACCAAATGGCCAGACCTTTGTGGTATTTTCATTACCCACGTTAAGGAGATGTCCTGGGTTTGCTGACCAGCACCCCTGGGGCTGAAAATAGTTTTTCCAGGTGGATTTCCCGGAGCAAAGCCAATCAGTGTCCATTGCCCTGGCTGGTGCCACCCTCTTTGTGCCCTTTGTGCCAAAGCTTGGCGGTTCACGGCCTCCCACCCAGAGCTCAGTGTGCATCTTGAGCTGCAAACCGAGCTGCCTGCACCAGATATACTCCTCAACACCAATCCTGTGGGGGCAAGTACCAGAGTCCTTTTTTCTCCATGCTACAGCTGCAGGTAGAGCCGCAAAGCTCAGTGTGGCTTGCCCTGCACATTCTTGGGTGGTGTTATGGGCTGTGTGCACGTGTGGAGGCAGTGGCCCTGGCAAGCTGTGTGAACTGTCTTGCAAAGCACTGCTGCTGCAGGACAGGGCTCTCTGCAGCACCTTTCTGACTCCATGAGCTTTAGCTATGTTCTCTCAGTAACACTTAGATGGTGGTCTGTGAATTCAGGTTAGCTCTTACGGGCCTCTTATGCTTGGATTTTTGACCTCTCTTTGTGTTTACTTCTGGTTTAAAGCCATTTTAATAATTCAGTCCCATGTTGTGTCTTAGAAGAACAATGGTTGTCATGAAGAGAATCCCCAGTATGGTGCTGCTTTGGATGATTTCCCGGTGGAGATTTTGCTTGCTGGCAATGGTCCCTGCCACTGTGCTTCATTTACTTGTTTCGTAGGCCCAGGTCTGTCATAACCTGAAAGTCAAGCACAAGGCTGAGCAGGAAGAAAGGATGTGGGAAGTGGGTGAATGTACTGCCCCTCACATCACCTGGGATGGGTGGACAGGACTCACACACCCAGAGATTTGTGGTAATCTGACACTTACCCACGTCTGGACAAACAAGTGCTTCCTACTGTTGAAGATATAAATTAATTTCTTTGTCAGTACTTTGACATGGCTTATGACAGCAGTGCCAGAGGACTTCACTGAATTCAGAAAGTAGATGCTTAGATGGGCAAATGGGAGGTGGACTCAGGAAAGCACCCTCAGAAAAACATGCCCTCACAGCAATGTTCTCACTTGCACTCAGGCAGCGCTGCTGCACACTGGAAACCTTGTGGTGCACAGGCATCCTTACTCAGGAGAGCAGCTGCCTTGTCCTCTCCATTTGCTCAGTTACTCCCCCGCAATTCCAGGCCATGCTTCTTGTATGCTTTATCAGCCTTGATGGCCTCGAACTGTAAATGTTTTATGTGGAAAGGCACTGCTCTGCCATGGGGGCTAGGAGAACAGGAAGGTGCTTAGCAGAGCTGTCATGCTAAAAAGTCTGTGCAAGTCTGTGACAGAAACCCACAGACTGGGCTGTGGAGCTGTTGCTGAAATCCTCTGCATTTTTAAACCACAGCACCTGCCTTAAAAGGAAGGGAGGTCCACGCACACCATGCAGGCATCACCCACACATGAAGGACCTAGGGCTGCACTGCTGGAAAGATGCTGCAGGAAACAAGCATTTTGGGCTCAGCACTTGCTCTAGACAGAAAATGTTCCATGAGACACCAACCTTCTCTTCAGGCAGGCATTCCTCATATTTTCAGGCCTGCTCTCCTGTAATTTGTTTTCATTTTCTAATGAAATCATCGTGATGAAATGAGACAATTGTCCCATGTGGGATTTGAGTAAGTCAACTCATGCTTGCCATTAATTAGCTGGGTTTCAGTTCTTGATTTTGAAGTATTAAAATAAGTTTGTGTGAAGGCTTAATCACAGAAAGTACCTGAATCTTACACTCAGTAATGTCAGAAAGAGTCCCACTAGAAAACATGTTCCCAGTTAGCTGCTTCCAAACACTGCTTCTGGTGACCTGCTCCTACGGTCCAGCTGGTCTGCACTGGTAGTGCAGCTCCCACGGGAGCACAGACCAGAGCCTCTAAGTCATCCAGTCATCAGTCCTAGGGAGGCTGCATCGCCCATACCAGAGAACTACAGCCTATAAATATTTCTCAGAGTTGACCTTCAAGACTCTCACAGCTCCCCACATCAGCCCTGAGGATAATGTAAAAGATAAAAAATGGAAAGGGTACCACTCAGGAAATAGACTTCTGGAAGCATGCAGTGCTAGTTTAATTGAAAATCTGAACTTGAACAAATTATTTCTTTACATACACCTATGTAAATCCCATCCAATGGAACAACCTGAGTCTTTTCAAAAGTTTTTTCCAGTAGCATCCATCAGGGTAAGTTCAGAATCTGCCTTTAATGTTTCATTTGTGCACCAGATGAATGATGAAGTCAATGGAAGTCATTGCTGGTCTAAAATGGCATTGTTGTGTGTTGAATAATGGAAGCCAATATGCACTCATTAGACAGAAAACAGCATTTTTCCAGGGCTGGCACAATGAGTTTGAAGGGGCTTACTGTGTGAACATTGTGGAGGGACAAATACTTCTTTAGGATACTCTTCTCTCTACTGAAGAAGAAGATCTATTTTGTACTTATAGATGTGTTAAACCTTCTGTCTTCTGCCAGGCTATTCCTTGAGGAATGCCTTGCAATGCTTTGTATTGTGTCCTGTCCTGTGACAGTTTTCTTTCATCCTTGCTGAGTGACATGCTACCTTTGCTGCTCAGCCCTCACTTTCTCTAAGTGGAGAAGAAATGGATACAAGCAGTTTATGTGCTCACCTGTTCTTGCCACCCAGAAGTCTGTGCAGATACTCAGTTTGCAAGGCATTAGCCCTCACTGGACTACATCTCTCCTGCTTCACCTTGCAGCAGCTGCCTCAGCTGTTTAATGCCTTGGCAGGCAACACACATCACTGCCAAGTGTTGCATTTGCTGGGCAAAATCAGATGTCAGTAGCACTGACTGGACAGGCTGAGTTAAAAAGTGATGCAGACTTTGGTTTGATAAATGCTTAAGGGTAATAGGCCGGGAGGATTACTTGAAATAACTTTCGAGCCTGTGGGACATGAGATATCTTAGCTGGATGCTTTGACAGTGAGTTTCCTAGTTCAGAGGTGACATTTCCTATCTGTTGTTGCAGGACCAAACTGAGCTGAGCTCTCACGGTGTTACAGCCACATGTTTCTGCTTGGGAAAGGTGAAAACAGGATGTACCTGCTGGCTGGTGCCCACAGCTTGTACCTTGCCTGCCTTCTTGTGCTTACATGCGGTTGAATCTACTCGTAAAGGACCAATCTGCCTAATTTGCTGAACAAATCCTATCTCAAAGGAACATGTTGGAGTAATGTTTTCTACTGAAATGGGGCTGGTCTGAGTCTGTTTCCTAATGTTGTTGTTGTTGTTGTTGTTGTTGGGATCCACACTAGATTCATGCCTGATATTTCAGAAAACTTCTTGTCACGGGAATGCTAGATTGATGAGCTGATAATCAAACTCAGGTTTCTCAAGTGTCTGGAAAGGCAGATAAGCAAAATCCTTACATGCTTACATAACCCTTGCTGTTTAGCTTTATTCGCTTCATCCCTGGAACAGAATTTTTCTGATCCTCCTCCAGTTTTTCTGGTACGATTGCGCTTTTTTTTCTTCCTGAGAAGTTGGAGTGAAAATGACACTATTTAGGTCTTTAATCCATGGAATAACTCAACGGATTTGATGAAACAGTTCCTATTACTCTCTGTGGACTTTAAAGCAAATTCTCGCCTTCCTGGCACCGAGAACAGAAGGTGAAAGGCACTCTGACCTCAGTTGCTGATAGATATTGTAACCATCTGGTCCCTGGAGCTGGACCTGCTGTCAGCCCTGGGCTGGGAGACCCAGATGGACTGCAGAGGTCTGGTGACAGGGGAACTGAATAGGAAATACCATGAGAAAGATGTCTGCTGTGACTTCGACAGGAAGAAAGTCAGGCTTTTTTCATATTGAAAAGTGAGTGATGAGAGATGCTTTTCATACAGAGCTCTCCAGTGGCCATTAAATCTTCTGCTAAGAACCATGCCTTTGCCAATCTTTAAGGATCATAGAGGGAATTTATTGTTATGCTTGTTTCTCTCAGACGAAGCAGGAGAAATGTTAAGGAGGGATTGTCCTACTAGCTGACAGTTATTAATTTCTTAGGAGTGTTTTGAATTCCAGATCATGTGTTTATATTCTCAGGCTGTATTATTCTTCACATGGTTTTTGAGCCCTCCTCATCTTTTCTCCGAAGGGTTTCCTCTTAAGCTAAGCCATTATCAATCATAGGAAAATTATCATGACACAGTAGCTGTGCAGCTCATTGCACATTTAAGACAGGCACCAAAGACTTCTTCCCATGGACCAGCAAAGCTGATCTTTTTTCCTGAAGAAAAAGATATTGCACCTTCAAATGTTCTGTTTCTCTGCTGGGGGTGACTCATGTCACAGCTTGGATATTCACAGCTATCCACGGCTTGGATAGCTCATCCCAAGAGTGCTGTTCTCCCCCTAATTCCAGTGAAAGACATTAAAATGCATTATGTTAATAGCAGTATCTGATAAATCTGCTGCAGATAGGCAGAGCTGCAGGGTTTAGCACAGCAAATAGGCTGGCTTCAAAGAGCTGTAACTATGAGGAAAGTTATAACTCTGAGAGGATAAAATCTAGGCACGAAATCTGCATGTAAAGGAAAAGCCCTTCTCTCCCTTACGCTGTGCAGCCTTCAGGACAATGAGGATATGGTTTACTTTGTCTCTTCAGTGGCTCAAGCTGAAGCAGTATGCTGACCCCCCACTTCCATCACTGCCCAGCAGCCCAGTGCCCAGGACAGGGGTGGGTTACAGAAGCAACAAAGGCAAAAACACAGGCCCAACAAGGAGGTGTCTGCCAGATGCAAGCGTTAGGGTCTGGCTGGAGGCCTGACCTGGAGGCAGTTTTGAAGCACTTCGGTCCTCCTTTGTGTTCTGAGGAAAGAGCAGACTATTCACTTTTTCCTCACTCTGGGACCAGCTATGAAATCAAGCTTCTCACAGGAGGTGAAAATAGCACCAGCATTTCACAACAAGACTTTTGGAGCGTGGTAGACAATGGTGGGGTCCTGCAGGTTTCCTATGCAAGTCCTTCCCAAGCAAGCTGTGCTGTGGTGGGAGATAGGGGATGGACAATTCTGGAGGCTGCCACATCCTGTTTGTGTCCTGATTGTGAGGAATGTTGCCCACATTGCTAGCCCAGCCTGCATCACTGCCGGGAGAAGGCACTCAACAGCTCCTCTCATAAACCTGGATGATGACAGATACTTTTCACCCAGTAAGCCTGTGCATGTAATCTGAACCAAGAATGGACTTTTACTTAGCACTCTTTAAACAGGAATTTTATCGAACTCTTTACAGTTGTTGTGGCCAATAGTCACTGACAGATGTCTGAATAAAACCAGGAAACAGCAACACAGCACAAGAGTGGGTGGTGCATGTGCTCCTTTCAGTGGCCAAGTTCTATGTGTCACTTCAGTGGGGGGGACAGAGCCTCTACTGTGACTATAAATTGCACACCTCTGCTTCTGTTTTGAATTATCTCCATATGGGAGTGAAGAGATACTGAAAGCTACCCTAGATTCTCCAGTCTGTTGCTGGCATTGCTCCCAGAATGCAGCCTGCTGAAACTGTGAATTTACAGGCATGTCGGAGGAATCGCTTATCAAAGAAAGCAAAGTCTTTCTTTCCTAATAAAAAAATACATCTCAGAACTAGAACTGAGTATAATGAAGAGACAAAACTGAAATAATGAAAGATATTTTTGACGTGTTAATGTGCTTAAGCTTTAGTCATCTGCCTTTAATGTTTACACACTAGGCTTGAGAGCCAAAGATGTAATAGGAAAATGCAGGAGATTGAAAATGCTGGGAAAAAAATTGGATTCAGTAATGCAGGTAATCTCCCGTGCTTTTTTTAGTTTTTTCTTTTCCAGTTTCTGTGCATTCTACCCATATTGAGATAAGCTAATTGGAAAAAGAGAGAACTGTGAGCTTGAAGGTTCACAAGAAGCTAGTTTCAAAGTACCTCCCTCGATTATAAAATCTTCATTTCTTCAGTTGCTTGGTGACATAAATCGTCCCATCATGATTAGAGAAAAAAGCCATGGAATTCATGCAACTGTCCACATTTCAAATTGTACTTTTGATTGCTGTGTTTACAATCTGTGTAATAGCCTAAATCGCTGTTTAAAGATGACAGGCAGCATAATGTGGAGTAGTTCATCATGTGCATACAAGCACCTTGAAAATCAGTGTGGACAATTTCAAAGCAATTAATGAACAAAGGTTCTTGACTTCAGTCAGCTTTAATGAACTCTTGTTTATTAAAGCACTGACTAAAACTAGTCTCCTACTAGAGATAGGAGATAAGTAGGAAAAGGCAGCTAAACCCAGAACCATGAGGGGATCTGGAAAATCACACTGGAGTTTAGACCTGGGAAAAAACTCTAGTTGGCTAGTTTGCATCCTATCAGATCAATTATCATCTGTGGTCTAGAAAGAATATTGTCTGCTTGGCACTACAAATACTTTGAAGGACGAGTAGGAGAGTGCTGAAAGGTGAGCACACTGCAGTTGTGCACACTTCCCGTGGCATTTGCTGGAGAAATGGCTTTGAGTAAATGGTAGGGAGTCATACTGCCTGGTGATGCACGCAGCACATTTTATTCAGCTTTGTCAACTAACGCTCAGCCTTCTGGATGACTTGCACTTGCTGAGAAAGCTGGAAGAGAAACCTTTCCCACAGATGACTTTTGGCCAGCTTTGGTGCATGACTGTCGGTCCATAATGACAATGTGTGTCTTGAAGGGCTTTTGCACCAGTCTGCTGGGCTATATAAATAGCAGGAGTTTGTTAACAAGGTACTAAAGTCAAAAAAATCTGTTTATTTTGAAATAGGATCAATCACTATGTTTGGGTATTTTTAATCAGCTTGGAAAAAGGAAGATGAATAGGAGTACTAGAAATACCAGTCCACTGACATGTAGGTGAAGGTTCTTATCAAAAATTAAGCAGAAAATAGAGTGTCACTGTCTTTTCTAAGGCTTGCAAAAGTCCATCTCTGAGGACCTATGCAGAAAAGGGAAGTTTACTCATCTTCTCCCTTTCTGTGCAATTTCTTTCCTCCCTGCATTGTTGGTCATGGACCTACACCAGCAGAACCCAACAATGGCATATTTGTGCCACATCAGTTCCAGCTGTCCAGAACTTAAATGTGAAGCTGAACAACTGAACATAGTCTCCTTTTTTTAGTGTGCCTATGTTTCTGTGACATTGATGATTACCTGTAAGTAGTCATACATTATCAGGGACTGTTAGGGCTGAATTCTGCTCCATGCAATGTACAAGGAAGAGATGATCCAGGCACAAAAGCTCTGGTGAGTAGCATGTGGCCTGTAGTTGTTAACAGTTTTGGTTTCAGTGATTAGTCCGGCATTGAACACCATTTTTGCAAGTTATATGCCTTGCCCAGCCCCTATGTTTTCCTACCATTATGCCAAATCCTGTATGTGTCTGTAGTATCCTCCATGCATTTGCTGTTTTTGAGCCCTATAAAGGAACTGAAACAGAAAAGTGTGCAGAAAACCACAGTGGTTTCCATGTAGATTATGGCTTTTGTTCTTGTCTGGCTGGGTCTGAAAATTGCCTTAACATCGCTGGACTAGTGATTTAAGGGGGAAGTAATTGACAACAGAATTTTTCCTGTTAGAGCTTTTGATTTGTTTCAGTACACCTGCAGCTGAAAGATGTATCACAGCATGTGTTATGAGATCTGTGTGTCAACACCCATCTATGGTAGGGGAAGAAAATTTCCTTGTTGGATCTTTGACAATATTTATCTTCTTCCACAGAAATCTAATCCCCATGTGTTGAATCAATGCAGCTGATTTCCTGTTTACCTCCCCTTTGCATTTCCCTTCCATTTCAGAAGTTACAAGGTTGTGTGAAGACTTGGGTTTTCCCTCTTTGGTAAAGTGTTATTTACACAATCTAGTTAAGTCAGGAGAAAAACTGCAATCCTAATTATCTGTCTTATCCACCTATTCAGATGAAAAAAAATTGTATGAAAAGTGATCAATACTTAATTTACTTAAGCAATTTGGGAGCTCTCCAAATCACTTTTGAAGAGGTCTGGGAGATGCCTGCCTTTTCTGTTGTTTTTACAGATTTCTGGAAAGGTGCCACATCTTCCAGTCTTGTTTCTGACACAGAAAAAATCAGACAGATCCAACTGTGCTAAAACTAAAAACAATTAACTGAGAGGAATAGGCTGTGTTCTGAGAAAATAAAAACACCTTCTGTTTTATACAAAAACATCTGCAGAAAGTGTCTGGGTGGTAATTTAAAAAATTGCATCTATGGACATACTGAGACATGTGGCTCCCATTTTGTCTTATGGGATATACCATGCCACAAAAAAAAAAAAAATTGAGAACCTGGTCTAGGAGCAAATGAGGTAGTGGAAATGAATCCTGGCAACTGGACTCCAAGCACTCTCAGGATATGGCAGTTAGACAGCACCTGAAGAACCAAAATACTATTGGATTTGTTGGTAATTGTGGTTTTCAAGTTTTCATTTGGTTTTTTTGGTTGTTTTTGGCCAGCTCTGGAGTTGTATATGAGCTGAATACAATTTTGTGGGCTCTGTCTCAGGTCCTCAAGATTATTCAGGTTTTGAACTATCACTGATCATATCTGTAGTCTAATCTGTAACTGAGAACCAGCATTTAAATACCTTCAAGCTTTTCTGTCACAGAGAAATGTGGACACAGAGGTAACAACCCTTCTGCTCTCATAGACTGATGAGAGAAAATTATCAGGCACTTGTGTTCTGTAGCAATGGAGAATGTATGACCTGGCCTAGAGATGACAAGAGGGTGTTAGAGGAACCAGGACTCCCAGAATTTTCTGCTCAACTGGATCACTTTTTATCAGGTTTGCTGTCTTTCAAACACCTGCCCATCTTTCAAATAACATGAGAAAGTGGGGTTTGGTGACAGTGTGGGTTTTACACCTGCACAGGCTATTCCTAACTGTTTCCCTAGGGAGTAACTGCCATGTTTCTGGCCTCACCTGACCTGACTCCTTTTACCCAGAACTGCCCTGCTCCTGTGTCTGATTTTGTGCAAGCTGTTTCTGGGAAGGAGGTTTGTCACGTGCTTTGGCATGCTAGTATTTCGGGAGGTGTGCAGATTCCGTGTAAGAAAACACAGTGACTGCAGACAGCCTGTGTCCTGACTCTCTGCATCTTCCTTTAATGACATTTTCTCACTTCTTTTTTTTTTTCATGTAGCTCCAAAACAGCAGACTTGTGTCTGCATCATCTATATCCGATTCACCATGCTACAGTGGGGAGTGATTCTCAGACTTCTAGCACAACCTCCATGAGCATGCTGGAATCCTGAGTCACTGGTGGTACTAACTGGTGAAGGATTTCAGTGTTATTCTCTGTTGTCACATCAAATCCACTGAAACTAGAAGACAGACAGGATGCTGCCCTTAATTTTTCTTTCAGAAGCCTCAGGTATTAGAAAATATTAATGACCTTGGTTTGCTCCACTAACCTAACTTAGGTTTAAGGTCTTTGGACTGTGAAGTGTGAAATATGTACATTTAGGAGATTCTGCATTTCTCTGTTTGTTCCCCCTGATAAAGGGAATGTATCAGTCAGCTGAATCCTGGCAGAAGATTTTTTAAGAAATGCTTGCCAATTCAGCTGTACAAGCCATTAATAACTGGCTAGTTGTCATAATGCAACATGGAGTTGAACAGTGTGTCTTGAACTCTTCTCCTTGAACTCCATCAGAAACCATCTGAGAAAGACAAAAAGCTGAAAGCTTCTTTTCCTAGGTGGAACTTTAAGCATTCACTATCAAAGAGACAGTGAAAACTTCTTTTCTTGATGCATGCTTTCTAGATGATATTTCAGGCAAAGATCTATTTGAATGGTACCAGTTGAAAGAGTGGCACTTGAGTCTACAGACATTAATAATCATACAGAGTGCACTTGGATTTATTTCAAAAAACTCCAAAATACTTTTGAATAAATGTTTTGTCAGGCTTTCAAAAAAGGAGAGAAGCTGCATCTCAGGAAGTCCTTCCTTAAAGCCAGCTGCTTTGTGTGTTAACTTATTTTATTTCAACCATTCTGCAGCAGCCCTTCTCATTTGACTTCTCTTTGTGATGGTAGTGAGTGCTGCCAGCACAATGTGCCTCCACCCCTTTACCCAGTCCTGGGAGCTTCCCTTTCCACTTGCCCTTGTAGAAACTTGCTGCTTTTCTTGGTTCCAGAAGAACCAAAACATGTGGAGCTGCTGCTTCAGGTTGTGGTGTCCCGGACCTACTGGTTTGCAGACAGAGATCTACATCTAACCTAGTTGATGCACACTCCTCAAGTGGCCCAGAAAAGAAGCCCACAGTAGACTTGAAACAGAGAAAAGTCAAAGTATTCACCCCCAGAACCTGCAGACACTAAATTGGTTGTAGCTTTCTCTGATACCGAGTTATGTGAAATTATAATTTGTCTTTCAGTCTCTAGCAGCATTTTCTCTGTCTTAAGTTTCAAGCATGCATCTCACACTGTGGAATGAGCCTCACATTCCTCTTCTTTCTTTTTTGCCAGTCTTAGGTTTCTGCAGTTTTATGTAGACCTGCAGCAGCTGCTGTCCCATACTTGGAAGTAATTTCCCACAGTCCATTTACAGGTGCCAAGCACTTGCTGTTTAAGTCAGCATAGAATCCTTCTTTATTGTCAGTGGCAAGTGAGTGCCCACGAGTTATCCCATTAACTTCAATAAAGCATCACTTCAATTATACTAATTTTAGGAGTGACAGATAGAAAAATTGGTTACTTTAGGATTTAAGGAAAAGTGCCTTAGACTTTTTTTTTTTTTTTTTTTTTTTTTTTTTGTCTCTTCTGGAATATTAGAATATGGAGATAATTATGGAACCTGACATAGTTTTAAACTATATTTATTTCAAAGAGCAGCCACACAAATGAATAGGGTCATTATGTCATAGTCTGATTCAGGAAATCTTTGTGTCATGACTTGTTTCTGTGACACAAAACAGTTTGCCTCTGTGTTTTCTTCAGAAGAAACAGTAGTGTTTCTTCTGTTACTGCATGGCCCCTTATAGGACCATTAAAAGTTAGAACTTGTATTAAAAATATTCTTTTTATGCAGGTTTTGGAGGAGTCCAATAACTCAAAACATTCCACTGACGTTTTTCATCTAAATGGAGCCTTTATTCCAGTTCACTTAGAGCAAAATACAATATTCTCCCCTTACATTCTACCTGTTCTCACTTCTTCCACTTGAAATGAGCTATCTTTCCTTGCACAAAATAAATTTTTTGGCTCGAGAGCATCAGCAGTACTTGTAAAGCTGCTTCTTACATCACCATCTAGTGATTTAAAATCATTGCAAAACTCACCTGAAGAGAGTTTCACTGATGGCACAGTCACAACACTGAAGACCCTGCCTTACCTGTGCACCTTCTGGTCCTTGGTTGTAGAATCCATAACCAAAAATGAGCGTTTTCTCAGAATCTGAAGAATTGTTATTTTCTCTGCTGTTGGCATCCTTTTATAAAAAAAAAGTGGATGCAAGTGGAAGGAGGAAATATGCCATAAAGCCTTGAGTATAGAGATAAAAAGACTACCAATATATCCTTTTAAAGAAGTATTGATTTGGTGTGCTGGAGCACAGTAGCACTAATTGGAAACTGCCGGTGCATCAGCAGGTTAGATACATCTTCCATTCTGTTTGATTTTTAACACAATCTGTACTATCTCTTTTTAATATTCTGTGAATGTGTTGAGTACTTATATTAAGCAACAGTTAAGGTGGCATGAGAAATAAGTGGACAGTACGCTTTTAAAACATAGTGGAATTGCCTGGCTGTAACAAGGTAAGCAGCTACGGGATGGCCGTGTGTGCATTTGTAGAGGTAGGTAAAACAGCGTAGAAGACCAGGTGCTGCTTTTGATTTGGACATGTGGTAGCAGGTGGCCAAGAAGGCCAATGGATCCTGACCTGGATCAGGATCAGTGTGGCAGCAGGAGCAGGGCAGTGATCCTTCCCCTGTACTCAGCACTGGTGAGGCCACCCCTGGAGTGCTGTGTTCAGTTCTGGGCCCCTCAGTTCAGGAAGGACATTGAGCTGCTGGAGCAGGTCCAGAGAAGAGCAACCAGGCTGGTGAAGGGACTGGAGCACAAGTGCTGAGAGGAGAGGCTGAGGGAGCTGGGGTTGTTTAGTCTGGAGAAGAGGAGGCTCAGGGGTGACCTCATCACTCTCTACAACTCCCTGAGAGGAGGTTGTAGCCAGGTGGGGGTCAGTCCCTTCTCCCAGGCAACCAGAAGTAGGATAAGAGGGCATGGGCTTAAGCTGTGCCAGGGGAGGTTTAAGTTGGATATTAGAAAGAAATCTTTTACGGAGAGAGTGATCAGGCACTGGAATGGCCTGCCCAGAGAGGTGGTGGATTCTCGGTCCCTGGAGGTTTTTAAGACTAGACTGGATGTGGCATCAATGCCATGATCTGGTAACCACAGGGGGGTTGGATCAAGGGTTGGACTTGATGATCTCGGAGGTCTTTTCCAACTGAGTTGATTCTATGATTCTATGACAGGCAAATGGGATGTTTTGGGACCTTTTCTCCACTGGGTGCTTCAAAAGAAGAAAAAAAATTTAAACATATATGGTCCTGTGCTATTATTCTTCACATGTATGCTAAATGGGGCACGGACAAAATTTCTAATCTGAAAGACCAACAGCTCTTCTTGCAATAAGATCATTTCCCACTGTTCCTATTGCTCAGTGTCATGTGTCTGTTCATGTACTGTGAGAGCCATTTTCACTTGGAGTTGCCAGCATTGTCAGACTGTGGATAGCAGAGAGACTTTTGCTCAGGTAATGTCCCACGGTCTGAAAAATTTATGTCTGAAAGAGACAAGATGAATGTGCCAGGTCTTCATTATTACTCAATAATCTCCTTTGTAATGGTAGACTCTGTCAGCCACAAATCTGTGTAAAGTGTCAGTGACTGAAATACCCTTCCTCATGAGTGTTAAACCAGGGTGCACCTATATAGAATATCATCTCCTTTGAGTCAGCAGAGGGGGAGATAAAGTTGTGGTTTCTGGCAGTATTGTGCACAGTGATTCCTCCACCATTGGTTTGGGTTCCCAGGAGCCACAGGTGAAAGTTAAAATATGGGTCCCTCTGTTTTCAGACTGGATGCTTTGCACTGGAAGTTAATGAACTGCTCTCCCTCTCCCATCTCTCACTTTTAGCCGTATGTTTGGTCCGTTGTCTTATTTACTCATTCCTGAAGTGATCTTTGGGATACAGTTTGGTTTTGGCAGAAAGCAGGTTTCTTGCATTGCTAGAAGATAAGATTTACATGTAGTTGACTGCCTTTTAAACTTAATGCATATTTTGACAGAGCCAGAATTGCTTCTGAAACCTTGTTTTACATAAACATACTCCTCAGCTTTAAGATACTCATTACATATTTTGTTTACCTGGATTTACATCCTCTTTGTTGACATAGACATGCAATTTGTTTTCAAGATGAAATACTGGAATCTATAGCTGTGTTTGTAAAAGTAATGGGGAAAACACTGATTGCAAAAACCTAAGAGATTTGAAAGAATTTTCCAAAAGAAGTCAGTATAAATATCTGCATTTTACAAGGTGGGAAAAGTGAGCTAATGGCACTATGAAAATGATTTGTATGAGGTTCCCCTGCAAGCCAGAAAAAGGGCTAGGAAATAAGAAGTTATCAAATACTGAGGTGTTGTGTGCAGACAACATAGGAAAAAGAGCTTCACAGGCCATCTGGAAATTTAAATCTGGGTTTTCCTCTGTCCCAAACAGTTAATCAGCTGTTACCATGTATTTTCATTGAAGTATAAGGAAAGTCTTAGCTGCCTTGAACACTAAGATGGCTCTGACAGTCACACACATCCCCACATGCTGAGACAATTTGTCCCTAAAAGAGCACCACAGAAGCTTTAGAACTCACAAATTCATTTTCTTTTTATTTTATATCTGTGCAAGCCTAATTACTGATAAGCTGACTGCACTGGTGACTTGTATTACTGTGTGGGAGTCATCAGTTTGCCTCAGTAACGCAGTGAGTAGAGAACAGAAATGTTTTTTTGTTCCTTGGGCTCTATTATGGTTTTAAAACTATGCTACATGTCTTCATTATATTGTTTTAGGGAATAAATATCACCATAAATTGGGCTGTGCATGTATATATTTAGTTCATCCTCAGATGACAGACTAGAAAGTTACCCTGACTTTAAATGCTGTTTAAGTTTGAAAGGTAGTCTGCATTGATAAAGTTTGGTTCTCAGCAAGATGAAGGTCAGGGACAGTAGAACACAACAGTAGTGACCTGCAGTCTTTTAGGAGATGATCTGATTGTTGTTATGACAGTTTAAGGTCCTGCAGGAAGTCCAGCTCAACTGAGGAATACTCTTCTCTTCTGAAAAACTGCATTTTTTTCCTATTCAGAGCCAGGGCTGAGGACATCTCTTCTCTCCTCTATACTCGCCACTGAATCACATTAATCTTTTGTCCATAGTTGCTGCTCTTCCTCAGCTGTGCATTTTAGATTCTTTCTTTCCTGCTGCCCAGTGAAATCAGTAGGTCTCTGCCCTTATTACTGTCACTGAATTATAGAGCAGGGACTCATGAATCTGTTCTCAACTTCTTCAAAAACAGCAGTACAGTTTCATGGTATCATAGAACCTTAAAGTTGTTTAGGTTGGAAGAGACTGAGCACAAACATTACCCCAACACTGCCAAGTCCACCATTAAACCATGTCCCCAAGTGTCACATCTACATGTCTTTTAAATGCCTTCAGGAATGGTGACTCCACCACTTCCCTGGCTGGCCTGTTCCTTTGGTGCTTAACCGTTCTTGCAGTGAAGAAATTTTTTCTGGTGTCCAAACTGAAACTCCCGTGGTGCATCTTCAGGCCATTTCCCCTTGTCCTATCACTTAACTTCATGGGGGAAGAAGGTGACCACACCTCTCTAAACTTTTCTTTCAGGTAGTTGTAGAGAGCAGTAAGGACTCCCTTAAGCCCCCTTTTCTCCAGGCTAAACATCCCCAGCTCCCTCAGCCACTCCTCATAAAACCTGTGCGCTAGACACTTTCTAGTCGCTTTGTTGGTCTCCTTTTGATACTCTCCAGCAGGTCTTTGTGCTTTCAGCTGCAATTATTAATGTCTAAAAATGTGGAGCATCTGGGCCTTTTCCTGTTGCTGTGGGATTCTTAAAGTCTTTTTCCTGTAGGAGTTCTCTGGCACTTCATAGTTCACTTATCCAGCCTTTTCTAGAGGAACAGATTGGTGTTTGCCAGCATTACTTTAATGACTATTTTTCACAAATCTTTTAGAACTGAGATCTAAAGGCATGACTGAGAACTTACCTTGCAGTAAAATTTAGATGAATTTGTGGTTTTAAAGGCTGTTACAAAGCAGGGATGGAACACACTTCATTTTCTTTAGAATCCCAGGTAATTGTGAAGGTATATCTCTGGTCCTGTGCTGTTGTACAAAAGCAAATTGGTATGGTTATTTTTCATTGTCCAGCACAGAAAGGTTTTATCAGATCTTTGTATTTCTAAGCCAGCATCACATTGGCTCTTCCTGTTTCCTAAGATCCTATTTGGGAAAGGAATGGCTTATTTTCTGATGCTGGAATTAGTATTCAAATCACAACTTTGAATTTAGTCTCCTTATAAGGTATGCATTATTAGCCAGAGTAAGACATCACTCCATAAACAGCCATCAAATGAACGAAGAAATACTCAGCAATGCCTTATTTTCATTAAAAAAAAAAAAAAAAAAAAAAGAAAAGAATCTTCATTGAGTGGTTTTTGATCAGCAAATAAAACCAAACTGTTGCATGATCTCTAACAGCACCTCATTCTACAGCAGTAGCAGTGCCTTTAAATTACTTGATGGCCTTTGCTTCGCTGTTAATTTCACCTGAGACTGTAGGCAAAATTTAAACAAGGGTCATCTGTGATGGATAGTTCTGTCCTGAGCAGTTCCACTCAGTGGTCCAGCAGCGATCGGACATTCTGCCTCTGTGTATGTCAGATCACAATGCATGAAGGTGATTCTTGGAACCTTGCAATGTAAGCACCCAATGCATTAGCTTCAGGAGGTGTAGATCATTTCTGCTCCGTTGAGTATTCCATGAAATTAGCTGTTGAAAGTACACTTGCAGGGCAGGTCACTTTGCGTCAGAAAAGAATGTTCCCTTTGGCCATTTGTAAAACTTAGCATTCGCTGGAGTGATGGTGAGAGTCACTAGGCATGACCAAATAAAATGCAACTGTAAGAATGTTGGGCTATTTGCTGTGCTAAAGTGGCTTATCACAATTGCTTTTGATTCATATTAATTGAGCATCATTTTTCACGGCCAGTCATGCTGAAGTTATTGGAAGTTTCACAGAACTTCGGTTTATGTATTTACAACCAACTGTTGGCAGTGTTTGGAGTCCTTATTACTCAGCAGGAAACATGGTAACACTGATGTGAAGAAATGCTTAATGCACCATCACATCACAAGAAATTGCAGAGCAAATACTTGTATAGTTTGCCTGATAGAGAAACTCATGCACTGAGGCTCCTATCAATCATAATTCCTCTACACATGATGACCTAAAAACATAGATTTTGAGAGATGGTTCAGCTCCAGTGTGGCTTTGTTAGGTATGACAATGTGAAGGGACACAGAAGTACTCCTGAGGTCATGACAGGAATCTGTCACAGAACTGGCTCTGCTTTCCCTTTTTCCCTGTGCTTCTTTTTATTCCCAACACATCTTGATTTTATCTCTGTGTGTCCAAATCCGTCAGCCTAAGTTGATGGAGTACAGCAAGAAAGGAGGTTGTGAAAAGGAAAATGGCTGAGGAAAAAAATAACATGCAACAACTAGCTGTCTCAAGAATTATTTTAATACACTGAAGTAGTAAGTCAGGAGCAAGTATGCAAGAATAAAGGAACTTGTGACAGAATATAGCTAACATCTTAATTTAAAAAAAGAGAAAGACAGAAGGGCACAATTAGTGAATGGCAGGCAATACAAATTTGGATTACGATATTATTCATTAATTACAAGGATTTTGCTAGCATTTCTTTAATCGAGACATTTTAAGTCTAGCAGATGGCACATCTTGCAGTTCACAGTAGGAGATCAGCCATTATCTTGAGCAATCAGGTCTGAAGACGTTTGGAGATAATATACATGACTAAAGCTTGATTTTCATGTGGGAATTTTTTGAGCCCAGGCAAGGAAGCACCAGCAGTAGTAGGGAGATCAGACTGGGTTCCTAAAAAGGTATCTGTGGCTAAAAGCAAGGTCAGAGTTGTAGGGAGAAGTAATATTGTCTTTCGAACAAGTGGTTGTACCAGCTGAGGCCATCACATCTGTGACACCCTTTCTGCAACACTGTGGAAAGTTTACCTGTCCCAGATACCAGATTATATGTCTGCAAGAGATCACACAGCATGCAAAGGGATGGGGAGGTGGGATGGGAGACCAAGCAAACTGGTATAATCTGCTGAGGTTGGTGCACCTAATAGAATATAATAAGCTTTCTGTAAATCCTTAGATCACCGCATCAGCACAGTTACTGTCACAAAATGGAATTTAGGGCAGACATCTTCAAAAGCAATTGAATCCCATTTTTAAATGATACTCAGTAGTACCCTTTCTCTGGAACTCCTCTGTTCTTTTCTGAGACACAATGCAGACCACATCTTAGATTTTCCAGTCAGTTGTACTGATTAAAATTCATTGTCTGGTAATTTAGGTTTTACATTGTCTGAGTGGCCCCACTTTGATGTGCACGCTGACTTGGTTACCCTGTTACTCCAAGTTTGCTCCGGCATCTGACTCCCAAGTTGCAGTGTTGCTTTGCTCGTACTGGAGATTTCTTTCCATCAGCTGGAAGCATTTGTGTTCAGAGCTCCTTGAAGTTACCAAGTGTTAGACATCAGTGAGAGTGGCCTCCTGCCCCGCTGTCCCAAGCCCAGCCTGTTGTGGGATCACTACAGGACTAAGCACATCCAGCTGCCCACAGTGTGCCCCCACGGCCCTCGCTAGGAGGGCATTGCCAGAGACTTCAAACCACCCCTGCAGCAATAGCAGCTGCCAGAACAGATTCACTTTTCAGAAGTAGCACTGTTTTCCAACATGGCATAGCTTCAGTTCTGGTAAGTTGCATCCCATGAGTGGATCTATGCTGAGTATATAAGGAAGGAACATTCAGAGGCCCTTTGAGCTGGGGGGGGAAGAAAAAAAAAAAAAGAAATCCCTCCTAAGCTTCGTTTCCCAGGACTTCTACTAGGGCAGATGCAGGAGGGCTAGGGGCTCTCTGTACATGCACACTCTGGTGCTTTGCTGTTTGTCCCCCACTGTCAGCTCTCTCGTAGTTTCCAGGCGTGTCAGCTTTCCGCAGCAAGAAGGCAAGGTGAGCACCTGCCTGTCTGCAGGCTCTGCCCAGGTCGTGGTGCAGCCAGTAGATGGCATGAGCAGCCCAGACCGGCTCCAGGCAGCCTGGCACAGCCTCTTCGGGCTCCTTCTGATGGGAACTCGAACCCTCGCAGCGAGCTCACCGAGATACCTCCAGACTCCGCTCAGGATGCGCCGTCTCCAGCACCTGTGGACACGCTACGGGCAGCTCCTCCGCCTGTACGTCCCAAAGAACAAGAGAGTTCTCAGCTTTGCTGTGCTGTGTTCAACCCGACCCCTGGTGGCACATCTCTATCACTCCAGGCGTTTTGGAAGGGTCGCGACAGTCTGAGAGCTGTCCACCACAACATACACCAGACAGCAGCCTTTCGTGGTCCAGGCAGCACTTCTGAGGCAGGTCTCATCTCAGAGCAAGGTCTGGTATCATTAACTCATACTGCTTCTGTTTGCTCGACTCCTGCCCTGAGAAAAGCTACCAGACTGCACAACTCTGTCCTCCCCCAGCAGTTTTCTTATTCCACGGTGGACATCAGGGCTCCTGACACTCCCCTTGTCAGAACTGGCATTAACTGCAAAATTATTGTTGGTTTACTCATCTTTGACTTTCAATCTTTTAACATCTACTTGAACAAGAAAATGGATGTATAATATATGCATCTTTCTTACCCACTTTTTAATTTTTCTTTCCAGTGAACAGTTTCTTATCTCCTAATCACCTTCATGTGCGAGCTTTTAGCATTATATTATGCATCTTGAAACTTGTAACCACACTGTGGCTCTTCACTGTGTTATATACCAGTCACATAAAACCATAAAGTACAAAACTGTCTCAGCACAAGTGGGTTTGCATCATGTACTTAAGAAGTAGGATGCAGAAGAAAGAGCATGGGAAAGCAGCAATGCTGCTTTTGCTGCCAGCACATGCTGGAGAACATAGGACTTCATGAACTCATGGGCTGACCACATCAGTTATTTTCAAGGACATGCATGGTTTTTCCATGTAAATAGCTTGGCTACTAAATCAGGTGGCTTCTCAAGCACCCCCTGATATTAGCAAGGATGGAGATTGATGTTTGAATTGTTTTCTACAGGAGGCTACCTCAATGTTTCCTAGAGGGTGAGAAGCACAAGCCAGCCCTGTCAGGTATTAAAGCAGGTATCAATTATATATGACGTAGTAGTGTTGGCCCGAATAAAAGCTTAAAGACCATCAGAAGGAAAACACAGATAGGTAAACTTGCTTCATGTTCCTCCACAATGGATTTTAACCCACATTAGTAAAAATTGCACTAAGAACAAATTTGATACGTGACTTGTAAAGTGGGTGGATGGAAAAACAAGGATACTTCAAAGTACTCTAGGAAAAGACCAAGCCATATTCCTCATGTAGCTAGTTGTGCTTTAGCAAAAGTATTGACTGTGATCTTAGTTAACTAAACCAGCAAATTAGAATTTACTGAATGTACGAAGTTTTTCTAGACTAGAGAACTTTGCAATAGCACTAAGTGCACTTGTTACTGAAAAATGGTCAGAAAAGTAAACTCTGTAACACCATAGCTTTAGTATTAGAAAGCAGGCATTCTTTATTTGGCGCAGGATGTACAGGGAATATTTCCAAGCCTATCATAAACACTGAGTATAGTAAAGCTCTTGTTTATGTACCATATTTTATATACATATTAATTGATTTTCCCAGAATAAACATACATATGATAATCATTTCCCTGAAGTCATTAACCTGTATTCCCTCTCCTTTGCACATGTGCTCTTCTGTCCCAGGGGTCACTCTGGTGGTCTCCTCTGGTTCTTGATCCCAAAGTTATACCTGACCACCCAATGAACTCAATGTTACTTTCCCAAACTGAGTTGGCAAAACTAATCCAGTCATTTTCCAACTCCTCTTCTTGGTTAATGTTTAGCACAGTACCCATTATGCAGTTCCATAGGCCAGTGATTTTACAAAATAATCATTGTCTTTTCCCTGCCAGCTGAGCAAACAGTTATTCATCTGGCAACATAAACTGATGCACTTCTGTATAAATTTCATGTCCTTTTGTATTTGATTTCTGGTTTGAGTCTTCTGGGTGTACTCCACGTTTAAAGCTGCATATTTACAAGACCAAGAAAATTTTTAAAGTGAAACCTGAAATTCTTACTTGCTGCCAATCTAAAAAGTAAAATGGAGTAACACAAGTCCCATATTGTAACAGAACAGTAAATTTACCAGGGGTATGTGTGCTGAAGTAAATAAGTGCATTGTGTTCTCCACTCCAGAATGAGTACTTCACCAGTGTGATTTCTCTGTCACTTGGCTTTCTTTCCCTGGGAGGGAGTTATTCGTCTCCTCTCACAGTTTTGAACACTGTCCTAAAAACAGGTGTTGTTTGGACAAAAATAGGGACCAAGGAAGGTATAAGGAATGACAGCATAGACAGTGGCTGAGAAGTTTTGTTCCAAGCAGAATGAAACTGGTGGCAAACCAAGGTACAGTAGCTTGAAGACAGACTTAAGGAGAAGTCAGGCTGGGGTGTTGTGTGCATCTACACAACCCCTAGCAGCATTTTCATTGTGCTCAGATGAGACAACTCTGTTTTTCTAAGCTTTGTATTTCTGAGTGGATATTTTATAAGACAAGCCAGACAGTCCCCAGTTGAGTTTTTCTTGGAATAATGATGTTGCTTCTTCCTGAAAGAGGATTTTTTTATCTGTGAGTTCTCTTTTGGTTGCAAAGTAAACAAGTTAAGCTAACACCCAGGATGAAATCAGCAACATTTGGGACCGCAAACCTAGTGGGTTTAGGTTTCAGCAAGAGCACATTATTATAGCTTTTTATTGTAATTTTTTCCCCTCCAAAAGTATGTTAGGCTTCATGCCAGCCAGTTTTCACTGTGGGATTTTTTATTTTTTTTTTTTTTTTTTTGTCTCCAAGAGACTTTCAGAGGTCTGACCATCTTAGCCAGCTTGTGAATTTCTTCTTTGTTGCCTTTTAACTCCTACACTGTCACATACAAAGTCCCCTTTTACTGTCAGTCTTGCCAGAACATCTTACAGCCCCCCCCAAATCACCAGATGCCTTAAAACACACAGCACAGTTTGACAGTTTTCTCTCTACTTTTAGAGCTTTGGGGTTGCAGCTCTTGTGTCTTTCACCATTCCCACGCAGCTAGGAAGTCTAGAAACTTTATTTCTTCTTCATGAAAATGGAGCTTTTTATCAAACTTCTGTATCTACAGAACCTTTGGAGAATACAACGAAATTCTCCATAAAATCACAAGCATTGATACTATTGCTTGCTTGCTTCTTTAAACTTCACAAGTTTAAATTTTCACTATTGCCTAAAGTCCCTTAGCATTACTGTCAACTGAGAACCATAGGAATGACCTAATTGAAATAGCCTTCTGCAAGGAATATGAAGATAATATTCATGTAGTTTCATATTCATTCATGCTGTAAAGTGTTACACAGTGCAAATGACATCAGAAATTAAATTGTACCATGGAAATAAATTTCAGATTCTTACTCAAGTGGCAGTCTTACAACAGAGAATCACCATTTCATATTCATTCTCCTAAACCATGCTGTACCTAAGGTTCTTTGAGATGATATCCCTGTGGGGTCCTTGCACAGCAGGTCTGAAGTCACAAGAGGTTTTTATGTGTGACAGCAGCTCGATCCATGTGGGGAGTCTGTGGAGCATAATCTCAGGTTCATTCAGCTGCTATTCAAGAAAAGCACAGAACAGGTGATAGTGTGTGATACTGCCTTTCTGTGTCACACATAAAAATGGACTGAAATCCAGGGCAGGCTCTGGGCTGTCACATGACTGAGACTGCTGCAATGCTGGAAGAGCAGGGATGTCATCTGTGTTATTATTACACCTTTACAGATGGCCAAGAAGTGTAACAACTATCCAGTGATGAGGCCTTGGGGATAATCAAAGAAATAACAGTATTTCAAGCCCTTTAATTTTAACCATGTATGAAGTGATAAATAGTCTTTTATATCCAGGAAACCATTAAATACTTGGAGAAATGCAACACTGAGAAATACAGCACCTAAGACTGCCCAAGAGTACCTTTCATCTCACTGCTGTTAATCTGCAGTGTTTAATGACCAGCTTGATACTATCATGAAAGCTCATCTCTAGTTTCTATGCATTTTTAAAGAAACACACTTCCCTCTAAGCAGTAGTATATTTCGCTTGTCTTTCGACTGCTTTGCTCTCCCTGTCTTTGGATCTCAAGGTAGCTGTCTCTTTGCTGGTCATTTTGTGTGTTAGTTAAAAGTTCACCATTTTGATGGTTAGCAGAAAGTTCCTCACTTTGGACTGGGGCATGTGCAGTGTTGTTCAGGTAGTCGAAGCCATAGATTTATTAAGTTCTATCTGTGTTAGAGCAGTAGCTAAATTTTCCACCCCTTGATATCGGGTTAGGAACTCTTCCTTTTTTGCAGCCTTTTTTTAGGATTTTAAAGACCAGTTTCCAATTAGGCACTGCTTTGGCTGCTTGTTTATCTCCTCTAAGGACAGCTTCTCTTAATGGATTTTTTTAACTTATCCCATTCTTTATAGTTCAGGTCTGTTGGGGTGGTCTCTTTTATTACAAGACATTTTAAAGAGCCTTTATCCATGGGATGTCCTTCTTCTTTAATAAACTCTTTCACGTGCTTATATAGTTCCTTTTCATTTTTACTTAGGTGGGCTCCCATTTTGGTGTTAATCTCTTAGAGTACTTTAGAATGGCTCACCTCCGGTGGGATGAGGGATGCTTGGATTTGCTGATTGCTGGTTGCGATGGTTGTTGGAATTCCCGGCTTTTTGGTCTGCGATATCTGTGGTGTGTTGCAGTCTGTGGAGTGTTTCTGCAGTTTTCTTCCTCACGCGAAGCTTCACTTGTGGCGTCTCTGCCCTCACTCCCCACCAATTGCGGCATCCAGGTTCAAAGAAATGAAGCTGCAACACTTCTTGGGGAATTAACGAAAAGAACTTTTTATTAATGTAACAGAAAATACTTGGGCTGACCAGCCAACGTAGGAGAACGTAAGGAGAAACTAAACTGCACAAGGCTCCTGCCTGTTAGTGGGTAGGGTAGGGAAGGCTCTGGAACAAGAGGTGGGGCTTAATTATATAAGGAAGAAATGACCATATAAGGCTGGGACTGCAGTGCAGAACCACTGGCCCACAGAAAGGCAGGATTCGAGGGTGCAAGGAGAACAAGGGAAAATAATACCAGAAATAACACAGAACGTCATCCTTAAGCCATAGGCCATAATGTTTGGGCAAGTGGCACCAGTCAGTACAGAAGCAAATATTCCCAAAGGACAGTTAGGATACATCTGTGAAAATGCAGTTGTAGAAGATGAAGATCTGTGCTTAAATACTGAAGATAGTGCATGTACTTTTGAGATGCTTCCCCATGCCAAGACCCAATCACAAGTCTGTTATGTAGGAAATGGATGTGCATGTGTTAGGACCCTTTGTGCTAACCTCACCACTGATTATTTTCACCAAGTAGCAAATGGTACTAATTGTTGTGTGTGTAATTTTACTCAAATGATAGGTTGTGATTTTGATTACACGGTTCCTGTAACCACTAGGCAACTGATGGAGGCTGATTACACCTTGTATCACAATGTACTGAACTTGCAAATAGGTGTGGATATTGACCTTTTCCAAACAATGCTTAGACACCCCGACAGAGAAAAACTGGTCCAAGAGGTGAACAGAACAACACAATACATGCTTTGGCGAGTGGAACGTGACACTACGAGTATAAACACTATCCTAACTGAAGTGGGACAAGTGGGAGAACATCACTGGTGGGATGTCTTTACAGTATATTCCCCTACAGCAACACAAGTGTTTCACTACTTAATGCATCCAATGCTGCCCGGATGGGTGGTGGGCCTGAGGACTGGGGAAGAGGAACTTTGGAGTGAACAGAGGTTTGCCAGTCCAATTTGGGGGAGGAGGAGGGGGTCTGGTGGGCTGTGGGATCCCTGGACCAGCAAGAGGGTGGGCAGGTTTTTGTTTGTTTGTTTGCTTTTTCTTTCCTCATGGGTTGGGGGTTTCAGGCTGGACTGGGGTTGTGGGTGATACCCGAGCCTCAGGTGGGTGTGGGGTCACCTTATCTGTGTGCTGGCCCCACCCAGGGATGTGTTTGAGATTGCTCCTGTTCCGGCACTGTTGCAGTGAGGTCAGAATATGATGAGTTTGGCTTGCCCATGGCTTCTGTCCAGGAATGGTTTGTTTTGGAATTAGTGTCCTTTAAGGGTGTTTAGGGCAAGGGAATGCCCCTGAGTTTAAGTGTAGGAGGCTGAGGGGGCAAAATAGGGAGAGAAAGGCTTGCCCTAATCATTTTAATGGGTGAGAAGCTTATGTGCCCCTATGAGGTTGTGAGCTGTGCTGGCAGTGGATTATACCTCTGGCAGGGTCTCCCATGCCAGACAGGTCAAAAATCAAGGGTCAAATAAAATGTGTCCTGGGACAGGATGGGCTCATAAGCCTTCCGGCAGTCATCCTAGGAGAAGGACAACTCTAATTTCAAACACAGGCAGATGGAGCTCGCTTAGCCCTGTAAGGCCATCCATCCAAGAGAAGGATACTCTAATTAAACCTGTGTCCTGAGGACCTCACTGTCACCATCCAAGCTTGCCAGGCCCTGGCAGATGAACCTCAGGAGTAAAGGGTGGTACCAGTTGTACCAGTTCTGCGCATGCTGTGCCTCACCTAAAAAATCCACTGTGTGGGCTCGAAGGTTATACCCACACTTGTAAAGCCCTGCAGTGACAGGCGAGGGATGAAACAGCAGGTGATAAAGGTGCACTGGAAGCCTCAGTCCTAACCCTGCATGCAGGCAGTTCAGGACATTGGTCACCTGAGTCTGACCCTGGAGATGACGGTTTCATTTGGCAGCGTCCTGAATGACCAAGCAGCCTTTTTCAAGGAGAGCACTGCTTGCTCCACATGGAGAGGGGCCTAGAAAAGGTGGCCTAACCAAAGCTCATCTCTACCCTTCACCCTGTTGGTTAACCACGGCCAACGGGCATCTTCTGATGCAGTCAAATAAAGATTAAGAGTCAAAGGCACACACCTGCCTTCAAAGGTGTGTCCAAACTGACACTCACATGCTGGAACATCAGAACCATGCTTGGTACTGTGAACAGTGGACATCCTGAGTGTTGCTCCACTCTAATTGCCCACGAACTGTCACGACTCAACATAGACATCGCTGTTCTCAGTGAAGTTCATCTCCATGAGGAAGGCAGCCTTAGAGAACATGGTGCCGGTTCTACACTCTTCTGGTCAGGTAAACCCAGAACTGAAAGGCATCCCTCAGGAGTTGGCTTCATGATCAAAAACTCTATTGTCTCTAAACTTGAAAACTTGCCGACAGGTCATTCTGGTCGCATTATCTCCCTACACTTCCCACTACACAACAAGCAACATGCTGTTCTCTTTAGTATGTTTGCCCCAACCCTCCAAGCTGATCCTGCCGAAAAAGATAAATTCTACACCCACCTACGCCACCTTATCCAAAAGGTTCCTGCAGATGATAAGATCATTATCCTTGGTGATTTCAATGCCAGAGTAGGAAAGAACTCTGAAGCCTGGAAAGGAGTACTAGGCAAGCGTGGTGTTGGGAACTGCAGTGATAATGGTCGCCTTCTGCTAGAGTTTTGTGCAGAGCAATAGCTCACCATCACTAACACTACCTTTCAGCAGAAAGATAGTTTGAAGACAACCTGGATGCATCCTCGATCCAAGCACTGGCACCTCACTGATTATATCTTGGTGCAACAGAGAGATATTCACGATGTTCATCATAGCCACGTGATGGCTAGTGCAGAATGCCAAACACATCATCGCCTTGTGTGCTGTAAACTGAACCTCCACTGTAAGCTCAAACCTAAAAGGGATGATATTCCAAGGAGAAGACTCCAAGTTAACAACTATCAAACAGCTACAGTGAGAGAGTTTCCAGGCAAATCTTCAATCCAGGCTTAAAGATCATTCCATGGATCTCTCTCCTAAAGCACTTTGGCAACTTATTAATAATAGCATCCTGCAATCCTTTGAAGAATCCCTAGGGTTCTCCTTCAAGAAAAACAAGGACTGGTTTGATGAGAACAATCAAGAGATCCAGGAACTGTTGAAAAAGAAGAGAACTGCTCACCAAGCACACCTTGCTCAGCCACCTTGTCATGTAAGAAAAGCAGCCTTTCGACTCACATGAAGCAAGCTCCAACAGAGACTTCGTGACATCCAGAACAAGTGGTGGACCAATCTAGCAGAAAAAATCCAATTATGCACAGATACAGGTGACTACAGGGGATTCTATGAGGCTCTGAAAACAGCCTGTGGTCCTACACACCAGGTTCAAAGCCCCTTACTCAGTGCAGATGGTCAAAGGCCCACACTAAGAACTTAAATCATCTTGTTTGTGAGCTGCTTTACGCTGATGATGCCGCCCTCGTCGCCCACACAGAAGTAGCTCTGCAGCGTTTACCATTCTGTTTTGCAGAGGCTGCTGAGCTTTTTGGTCTGGAATTTAGCTTGAAGAAAACAGAGGTTTTCTATCAGCTTGCACCTCAGGAAGCCTTCCATCATCCCCATATCACCATTGGCAAATCAAAGCTCAAATCAGTCCAGCAATTGAATTACCTGGGAATCATCATCTCCTCGGACAGTAAGATTGATGCAGAAATAGACAACAGGTTAGCAAAGGCACACAGAGCTTTTGGTAAACTCCATAAAAGAGTGTGGCAAAAAAAACACCTGAAGAAAAGTACAAAGATGAGCGTTTACTGAGCCATTGTACTGTCTACTCTTTTATAAGGATCTGAATCCTGGGTCATTTACCACCACCACCTGCGTCCCTTAGAACGCTTCCATCAGCGCTGCCTCCATGCAATCCTAAACATCCACTGGACTGACTTTGTGACCAACACGTCTGTCCTTGACCAGGCAGCAGTCACGAGCATTGAGGCCATGCTGCTGAGAACACAGCTGTGCTGGGCAGGGCACATCTCCAGGATGCAGGACCACCGCCTCCCTAAGATCGTGCTCTGTGGGGAACTCGCCACTGGCTGCCCCAAGAGAGGAGCCCGAAGAGGAGATACAAGGACTGCCTGAAACAATCCCTCAGCCTTGGCCATATTGATCACCACCATTGGTCTACCCTGGCCTCCAGTCGGGAGGCCTGGAGACACAGCATCTATAACGCTGCTGCTGCTTTTGAGAACACACGCAGGGTCACTCTCGAGGAGAAAAGACAATGCAGAAAGAATCGCGTCTCGTCGATATCACCTGGGGATTCTTTCTGCTGTGCCTTCTGCAACCGGACTTGTCTATCTCACATTGGCCTTTTTAGCCATCAGTGCGCTTGCAGCAAGCGTGGGTAGAGCCCTTCCCAAATCTTCGTTCACGAAGCCTGGATGTGATGATGATGTAAAAGACTAAATGGCAGCTATTTTCTTTTTGCTAATAAAGTTATTAGCTGCTTTGCTGTGAATCTGACTTTGTATAATCTTCTTTCCCCTGTGAAATACCTCCCCCTGTTCTGCTTGGGATCCTCAATGATGAAAGCGTGCCTACTTAATGGTCTTTAATGTGTGAGGAGAAGTCAAGTGATTTTATGTTGGGCTGACAGAATGAATACTCATTTGTCTTCAATATGGTGATCTGTAGTATGTAATGATTGTCCTGTCTGCACCACAATTTTGGCTGGTTGCAAGCTAAAATCCATTTCATAATGGAAAGGCAGAATCATTAGATCGAAGCATAAATGCCTTCCCTGAGAAGCTGCTGTGCAGGAGGGGATATCGGGGGTGAGGGGTGGGGTGGTAATTTGGCCTTCTGGAAACGGGATGTTAAGAGAAGGCATTTTGTGGGCATTTTGATACATAGAGCTTGTTCGTTTTTGCTGTATGCACTGGTCCCTGGACAGAAAGAACCACAGAAAAAACTTCACCTCCACAATCTCAGCATAATTATCTGTGTGCTTTTTTCAAGAAAGCAGCATTTACATGGGAATTTGCTCTACCTCAGAAAGATTTCAGGTGGTCATGCAATTCTTTGTTTCTTGCCACTGCACTCTTGCCCCTCCCCAAACATCCACACATCCAAATGGCAAAAAGCTCAGTATCCTACTGCTGACTTTTGAACATCTAAGGGAAAGGGTTACTGCATCATCTACCAACTGCTGATCGAGCAATCCTGAAAAATAGTGAAAAATTTAGAAGACAGTCATATTCTGTGTCTGTAAAGTGGCAAGAAAGTCGGGAGGAGTCAGGATGGAATATGACCTGGAAGTAGTTGTAATATGTGAAATGAATGAACTGGATATCCCAAAAACATGGGGGTAGAGAAGGATGAATGAATTTCAAGTAAGGCTCACAAGAAACTGCTTAAAATTTGAGATATTTTATATTGTAATAGCAATGTATAGACTTTCTTCCCAGCTTCTTGATATGAAATTCCAGAATGGGTAAATTAGAAAGGATTCTAAGAAATGTTTCATGTGCACTTGGGGTTAAGATAGGGCTTTTGCACAGTTGGATTTTACACTGTTTTGCTGCTCAGGTGGAATATGGATTATAATGTTCTGACTGCTGTCTTATACTTCCCACCTACAAGTTGCCATAAAAAAGTGAATGTTCTCAGTAAACTACAAGTGCTCCACACTTAGCATTTTGCTCTCCAAAAGCAGCAAAGTGATTCTCTCCACTAGATAGGTCACTTTGGACAATGAACCATTGAGACAGCTCATGTTCTCAGGTGGAGTTTTCTGACCTGACAAGTACAAATAGAACTGATATTTCTGACTTCAAACATGAATTCTGCAAAGCTCTGCAAGGTGCAGGTGGACAAAGGGTATAATACTGAAAAAAAAAAAAAAAAAGGCAATATTACACCTGGCATCCTGCGATCCATTTCACAGTAGTAATTCCAGTGTTGTTTCATTGCTGTGTAAATTAATACATCAACAGTTTGGTAGTGAATGCAGTTTGATTATTCCATTGTTTCAAGTTGAAATATAGCTCAGAAGGGATATTTGTATTATTATGGAAGCTAGAAATGTAAACCAGCATCACCACGCTTGCAGGTGTTGGGGCAAAGTAAGAATGCGCTGCCCTGAAGAGGTCACAGACGAGGCACAGGCTAGTACAGAATAGCTAAATGTAAACACACTGTGCACAAGAAATGGCAGATTATACTGAACTCCAAAATAATTGCTTTGAAATACAGTACTGCAAAGCCACTTGGGTTTTTTTTTTTCTGTCCTTCAGAGTGAAAATGCTATTTTAACATAGTACAGATCACCTGAATTTAACCCAAAATAAGAGAAATTGCTGGCAGAGAGGGTGCGAATTTACAGTTCCAGAACAAAAGAAGAAACAAAGCAAAAAAATCACAGGCAAGTGAAGTCTTGCTTGAAGACTTCCCCCAACCCTTTTTCTTTACTTGTTATCAAAGTCATGAAGAGTAATTCTTACTTAAATTTATTTTAAATAGTTTTTAGAAGTTCAGTCTAATTGCTAGTTTGTGATTTTATCTGTGGTAATCAAGCCTCAACGAAAAACCCAGGGCCATCCAGTAGTTTCTCTCTCCTAATTTCTTTTTGAACTTTGACTAAACTACTTCTTTTCTCTCTGTGGAGAAAGTATCTGTGAATTATAATGACATATCTTGGCAAATGCTGTCTTCAGAATCATGTAGCTGTCAAAATATGTGATGAAGTCAAATGGCCTTAAGGAAGGAAAATGTCATTCATCATCATGACAAGTGATATACCTCTGTCAGACAGTCTAACAGACTAAAGTTTATCCCAAGAATCAAGAAACTTGCTTTAATGATCGAACTTTCTCACTTCACAGCCTACTGACTGTGTCCTTCTTCCTCCTTTTCTTCCCTTCCTCTGCACTTCACCCTAGACAATTTCCCTGGTTCTGTCAACAAGAGATTTCCACCTGAGATACAGCTGGACAATAAAAAATTCCTGCTATTTCCTTGTGGTGAGCCCATCCAGGGCTGTATCATCATCTGCATCTTCCAAAAGGTTTTCCCTGACCTGAATCTCCCAAGATGCAATCCCTGGCCATTGCCCCTTGTTATTCCATCTGCAACTGATGGTAAAGGTTCTTTGTAATGCCCTATAAATATTTCTAAGCTGCTACTAAAACACCACAGCCTAGTCTTTCCCAATGAAACAAACCTAGCTCCCTCGCCCACTTTTCTGGGTTGTATTCAAGGCCCCTGACCACCTTCACAAAATTTAACACTTCAGGACTGAGATCTCTGAAGCAGAACTGAAAGACTAAGCAGTTTTGAGAATTTTATCCTCAAACCTGCTATTGGTAGCTGTTTTTTGTGCTTTTGGTTTTATTTTTTTCAGTTGGAGGACAGAAAAGAAAACAAGGTACTAAGTCTGGGATGCAGATATGGAAGATGGATCTTTCTGCTATACAAGGACAAAATATGATTGTATGAACAAAGGTGAAGAAAAGCTGTGCTCCTTAGTGAAATGTCTGTGTGCATATTGTGCTAACAGTTAGGTGGAAGTGTTGATTTTGGTTGAAACTCCTCACTGTCTGCCAGTGTTTCCCAGTGGGACTGTATTTTAGTTTAGAGATGCTGCTGGAATTTTAAGGGATCGCTAACAGCATCTGTGGTGTATGGGAATACTCTCTTTCTTTGCTGTCTGTAGTATTCCCTGCTGATGTGCTTTGATCTGGGCCTCACCTCCTTACACACTGAAGCTGTGGGTTGGAAAGGAAATAAAGTTAAAAAATTTCCCATAGAGATCTTTCCCTGTGTTCTTGCAACTGAGTAGGTGATAGCAATGAATAACAGCATCCTTGTCATGTCCTGAGTATCACGGGCATTCTTGCTTGTGTATCAAAGGAGGAACAGAAGCTCATCATTCCCATGCTCTGCTACTCCTAACAACGAGGCTGTGTGCCTCAGATGATCAAGAAGTAGCATCCTGGTGCCTCTGCTGAGATCACACCATATGAGCTCAGACTCCAGCAATACTGTAGTGTAAAGTAAAATTTATAACATCCAACAGGAGAAATTAAAGGATGCAAGGATGGATCTGCAGATACATGGCTTGTTTATAGTAAAGCTAACCCATAGAGTTGATATTCCCAGTACTATTGCACAGTTTCTTCCTGATTAAGTTCCTTAAATTTGGGGTTTATTCAGTGTTTACATAACCACACAGAGTTTAACAGGATTACACCAGTGGAAAGTTTTGCCTAGAGAATGGGGTAATTGACAAAAACCATATTAATGCAGCTTAATAATTTACTGCCTGCAAAATGCCTTGAGTTCCTCCAGTGGTGTCTGTATCAAAGCAATATATTATCATGAACTACACTTTGGCAAACACTGTAATTCAGAAGAAGAAAGCTGAGCACTAGCTGCCAGTGTATCATAGCTTACAGCATCTTCTTGTTTGTTCCCACCTCCAGCAGCACTTGCGTGGTCACTTCTGTGTTCATTCTTTCTCTTATCCACCAGCTTGGCAGCAGAGCAAGAAAGTTGCTATAAAATTGAATGATGCATCTAAGTACCAGGTCTTGTCTCCACAGTTACTTGGTCGGTGTTAAGTACTGCAGTAGCATGGGTTCAGCAAACTGTTCAAGATGATGTGTGTCTTGATGTGTTTCTGTGCTTAAACCTGCCTGAGCCAGCAGAACTTGTCACTAGAGGTAGATATGAGTGTAAGCATTTGCAAGAAGGAAAGGGAGGCTGTAAATCTGCAGTTTGCCACATAGAAAGGTAGATTGCCCTTTACAGCTCTTTGTACTGCCACATCCTCAGTTTGGTATAAAGCATGCTTGTATCATTCTGATATCAGAAATCCACTTGGATGGAGGGCTTGCTGTCTGGGTGCAAGGAGCCGGACCAAGTGCAAGCCTTGGAGATCTGGCAAGGCAGAGGCATCATGATCCATGTGGATGTTTCTTATATGAAACCCTGGAACAGTTATTCAAAAAAGTGCATGCTGATCCGTCTGCAAAGGATCAGGTCAGCTGGAAGCAACCTCAGCCTTCACAAGTGATGGCTACAACTTCTGGCTTTGTGTGGAGAGTGCGCATCCATGTGAAAAGCCTTGTGTTGCAATGAAACCATCACAAGGCAGTGCTTGTGGCCAGTGTGGTCTGGAGGAGGTCAGAGGAGGTCATAGCCTTGAGCTGCTGTGGTTGTACCCTGTGCTGGGCAGCAGCTGTGAAGAGAGGAGAAATGATGTCTGTGAGAAGGGGAAAAGGCTGGAGAGAGAGTCGGCTCCAGATGAGGTGTCAGACGTGGCCTGGATGAGGGCCAGCTTCAGAAACATGGCGAAATACTCTGCTGAGAAAACAGGAAGGCAGCTGTCCAGGGGTACTCTGCCTGAGATTTTAGTGCCCACAGCAGAGAGGTGACAAGCTTAACTTTTAGATCCCTCTGACACGAAGGCATGCAGAACAGGGGCTGCCTGTGGAGACAGAGTTAACAGAACAGGTATTTAGGACAAGGGTTTGACTTAGCCCTACTGCTGAGAATCCTGTGCCATTATTATGGAAGATAAAAATCTGCAAGAAGGGGTTACAGGAACTGCAGGGAGCAGGTGTTTGATCGCAGGGGTAGATGATAAAGACTACCATTGTGGGTGAATTAACATATGTGTGGCCTTGTCAAGGGGGATTGGGAGTAGATGATTCTAAAGTCCACTCCATTTCTATAATTCTATGATATTAATAGTCTGACAGAGGTACTAAATCAAGCTTCACCAAGGCAGGGATACCTTGGGGTGCAGAGCAGATGCAAGGGTGGGAGGAGGCTCTGTGAAGCACTTGCTTCAGCCTCTTGGGTTGCACAGGATGCAAACGCCAGTTGTAGGAAGTTTTTGACAGTTGAAGGACAATAAAAGATTTTATGTGTGACCACAGCCCAGATAAGTACGGACTGCACCTGAATTGTCAAATTATGGCTATTTGTCAAAGGAAAAGGCTTGAAATTCTTACATGTCTGCTGCACTTAGTAAAAATGTATGTGAAATAATTTTTATTAGATAGCCCGACATTCATACTTTCCAAAGCAGTTGGTAATTAGAACTGAGCAATATTTCTATTGTGCTGGTTAATGATGGCTGTCATCCAAACATGGCACTTCTGGACATTAACAGATTTATTTGCTAGCAGCACAAGTACTGTCTTTGGAGCTGCTGAGTGTGTGTGTTCACATGGCTCCCTCTTCCCCCTTCTCTCCCCAGAGTCACTTGAAATAATTAAACACTTATATCTTCATTGAAATAAATGAAAACCAGGGAATTTTCTCCCTTGGGTGCAGTATTTTAGGGGCATAGGCTCTCCAGCTGCAGGGCTTTGTGGGGTATCTCAGATGCTATCCCACTCCATCTGCCATTTCATGTCAGGTGTCATCTATAGCTGGGATGCTGCTGTTCCCTGTTTCACTTTTCCTCCCACAGAAAATGGCTCAGGTACACCCCGACCCTCAGCTCTACAAGTGATCCTGACTTCTTACTTTTTACATACAGATGGAGCACTGTGAGTAAATAGGAACAGCCAGATGTGAGATGACCCCACTGTCCCCTGGGATCCTTATATTGCAGCTGGGTGTCTTGGGGTGAAAAGTACCTGAATTTGGCTGTGTGTAAGTATGAAGTCAGTGATGACATTCATACACAGCAAACCAGCCAGTTAACTGTACAGATCCCTTCATACCTTAGTGTTTGAAACTCAAAGGCCTGTGGAGGGATTTAGGCCCAGGAAAGCTTCCTTATCATGCTCAATACATTGAAGTCTCCAGTTCTTCCTCCCAGGAAGATGAAAGCCTTTTTTTCAGATAAAAGCAATCTTCTCAAGTGTAAGGTATGGAAGATTGCTAACAAAGTGATTATCCAGAGAAATAACAGTGCAGAAATATGTTCACTCCAGCAAAAATATCTCTCAGTTGTCTCAAAAGGACACAAAACTGCTGAGAGGAGCATGGTATACTGCGTACATGGCACTACGAAAATGTCAATGAGCAAAGTTAGCTCTGTGTTACAAATTAAGCAGCAATTAAGAGCACATATTCTGCACTCCTTAGCCCTTCTACCTTCCATGATGTTCACTGTCTACGTGTGCAGTCACCAGCCTTAAATTTAATAGGTTACTTCCATTAGAGCGAAACTTGGCTGGTAAAGATGTTCAAAACAGACCACACTGTGAAAGGGGGTAAAATCTTCAGAGGCAGGCACGTAGTGATTCTGAGCTAGAAATGCAGTGAGGTTTAGAGCATTTGCTTGTGGACTGCCTTCAGCTTAATCGGTTGGGGCTTATGTACTTGAACTTACTGGTTGTCAAAGTGTCTGTGTGGGAGCATTGTTCAAAACTTTTGAAATTCGTGGCACAAATACGGTGGGGTGCCTCCCCTTTCTCTGTTTCAGTCCCCTTCATATTTCAGTGTGTATTGTTCTGAAAGGAAAAGTGACATCATCATGAACACTTTAATAAAAAGGAATCAGGATTGGAAAATTCTGCGTGCTTACCTGCAAGTATAGACCTGATTTCACGCATACCAGCTGGATATTAACTAACCACAAGAGTCCTTCTGAGGATGGTACTGCCTTCAGAAAACTTTACAGTTCTCTGAGTTACAATCTATACATTTTCTTTTTCATAACTTGACAAGAATAAGCCACTCCTGGGGTCTTCAGTGTCTTCGTGCTTCTAGTGTCCATCATTGCCCAGGTCCCAAGAGCACTTTCATGGCCTTGTTTGGTCTCTCAGCCAATCCAGGGAGAAAACACTTTTCTTCCAGTCCTCATCAGACAGCACAAATAAACCACGAGTGTTTCTATCACGCTGCAGCAATCAGAATTTCTTTGCTTTGGATGCAGAATAAGCTTGGAGAGTGGACAGTTTGCATTCAGTTTCTCTTTCTCCTACTGTTTTCTGGGCTCTGAAACACACAGAGTTCCCAAGCTGAGTTTCAGCAGGAACACGTTCTGTATGTGGCACCGGTGCTGTGCTCACGTCCCAGGCTATGGGAATGCTGAAGTGCTGGGATGAAGCTCCTCATGTGGCCCCAGAGGAAGTTGTTCCTGCCGCTACCAGGCCTCAGATGTGAGAGTTATGGCTCTCTTATTCTTTGGGCACGGAAGAAATGGGCTATGAGTTTTCAAATTTCCTAGTGCAATTTGAAAGGACTCTTTGGGAGTGTCGGACAAAGCCAGCAGGTGGTTAGTGCTCTGGGAAAGTTAAGCTCACACACAGCAGTGTGAAGGATCATCCCCCATGAGGGCACAACATGTTCTCCTTAGGGCAGTGGATGGTGTTTTTTTCAAGACAGCATGGGTTGGACAGGCTTTTAGAAAGGCCACTGGTCTGTATTCCCATGTCTTGCTTTGAGAATAGCATTTACTGTGCAACACAGAACAAATTAGAGATTCCTTAATTCTGGCCTCTCTCTCACAATTTTACTTAAAATTGTGTCTGTGTGTGCTTGAAAATGAACTGGGACAGTCTGCTTAACTCTTCCAGTTGTCACTGTTTGCCTGCAATGCAAACTGAAACTGAGTTAGGACTTTCTGATTTTTTTTTTTTTTTTAATTCTTGCAAGTGCATCATTTACCGCAGTCTAGAAGTTTTTGGCATTTTGGGTTACAAGACTGTGCCTGATGTTGTGGGACCTCTCAGTAATATCTGCTGCAAATGTTTTATTGGCTGAAAAGTTGAGTCAGAGAGTATACAGTGCTACACTGGGAGTTAAGGAGCTTGCACAAATAACGTACCACACAGAAAAATTGAACAGGAATGTCTGCAACTGGGATGAGTTTTTCTATAAGGGGTGTTTGGCTATGTGAGAGCCAAAAGCAGGCTAACCCCATGCTTGAGAAGCACTTGGAGAAGACTGGGCAGATGGAAAGGGAAAGGACAGAACTAAAGGGGGAAAATCTGGAAGTGTGCTGGACCCTCATCAGCTCTGCTACAGCCAGTCAGCAGAAGCCTCCTGCATTGGGACTGTTGAAAGGAAACAGAGACAAAATGGATGAAGAGTTTAGGAGGGCTGGCCTATGGCACTCCTGGGGCATGTTTTTCTGTGAATGAAGTGCAGAACTAGAACTAGGGAAACAAAGAGTGCAGCTGCTAAGTCCAAACTGCAAGAGCACAGGGCACGCTGATTCCCAGCTAAAATGGACTTGCAGAGTTTGCTTGAAGGTGCCTGCACAGCCTTCTAGCATTGTTGCCTCTGAAGAAGCAAGCACTGGAGCACAGACACCTCTGCACCTCTAAAATTGTTATGTCTGTGCTCAGAGGTCATTACATCCTGGAGGATATCTGAGTTCTGGCCCAGGAGCAGCGAGCTGCTTTGGTGCATGACAAAAGCAAGGTTGTACCTTGCTTCCAACAGCACATTCCCTCATTGGTGTGGATTGCTCTTACAGTCAGTCAGTAGTAACTTACAAGCCCCCAAAACAAGAAAACTGAATATTGACTGAAAAAACTTCTGCAAACTGATGCCAGTGTTTTACTCTCATCCCCACTGTTCACCAGGACCATGAGTCATGATCCCAGAGATAAACATGGAGCTGGCTTCTTACTGTGGAGACTGATAATGTCCTTCTCCAGACACTGTACTTTTACTTTGCCCTGGTGACAGTGCAACTATTGGAGTTTTGTGAGCTGGAAGCAGATGGGTTTAAATGTAAGAGGGTCAAGGAAAAAAATTAAAAGTGGCAAGTTGCCTTGTTTTCAAGCTTTAGATTAACTCTTTGTCTTAAGTCCATGTTTTTCAGGATTTGATTTTGTGCTTGTTTTTTTTTAAAACTAGTTTTTTTGGTTGGTTGGTTTTTAAACTAGTTGCTGTATGCTCTAAGTATTGCAATGAGGTGTTTGCAGTGTAGGAGGTAGCTTTCTGTTACTGGAAACTTCAGGGTGATCCCTCTGAGGGCAGTGTTGTTCCAAATTCATGGGAGTCAGCAAACAGGAATGTCATCTTCCCAATAATTTTCAAATGCTGAAAAATTCATATCATTTTATTGCCACAACATATCTGGCCCTCTGTATCTTTTCTGAGACCTGGCAGATGGAATATATATTATTTATGTATTTATTTTATTTTTGCAGTGCATGCTTTTATCCCCACTTTTTCCAGGTTAACCCTGTTGTATGTCAGCTCAGAAACAAAAAGGGATACTCCTAATTTTGACCTCCTGGAGGCTATCTCACTCTATCCAGCTGCATTAGATTCATATTTACATGGACTTCAGAAAGAAAAGTATGATTATATATACAGGGTCCATGTGAGATCTGGTATGTGTTGTGCCAGACACTGTATAAAGTGAGAAACCATTGCTTCTGCAAACACTGTAAGGAGGGAAGGGAGAAACATGGTTGCATATGAGGGGCAGAAATGGACTGGAAATCTTTTCTTTCCAAATGTGTATTCTGACTGCTTCCCTTCTCTGCTGTCCCATGGAATTCAGCTTGGTATCCAGAAGGACTGCTGGCAACCATCAGAGGCCTTACAACAGTGAGAAGGAGCAAGGGAAATTCCTCAGGTTACTTACATTCCTGTTCCACAGTCTTCAGAAGGAAGGGGACAATATAATAATTTGATAATCAGAGTGACCAACTAATAGAATGATTACAGAGACGCAAAGAGGAGTCACCTAATGGCTCAGTGGAAACAGAGTGTGCACAATGAACCAACAAGCATTTGGAAATCTCAGAGAGGATATAGCTCACTAGGGCTTTTTACTGCAGTACTTTATGGTACAGCTCCTTAATGCGTAGAAAGGAAGGAAATCCAAAGAAGTGGGTTTTTTGTGGGCATTTCAAGAGAATTTAAATACTGAATGTGCTCTCATCTTACAAGATCTCTCTGCAAGCTGGAATGAAGCTATGTGTAGTGAGGTACAGAGTCTTGTGTTTTAAAGGGTATTGCACTCAAATACACCTGCAACTACTTGTGCTTGAGAAAGAGTTAGATACAATCCATGAAAGCAAATCCAAGTAGTTATACCATAGTGTATTTGACAGTATGGAGAAAATGTATTCCTGTTCCAACATCAGTGTGGTTACATTGCATGCATTTTAAACATTAATACAGTAGGGATTGATCCTGCTTTCACCCTTCTTGCTTTGGGGAAGAGATTTTCAAAGGACTCATCGCCTCCACAGTTTCATTGAGAAAGAGGTGCTGACAGAATGAGAACTGTCTTACAATTCACAAAGAAACTATTTCTGTTTCCCCTTTGCTAGCAGTGCTTCTTAAAGGAGCAGCACTACCAACACGCTTGCTCTTCAAAAATATGAGAAAATGGGCGAAGTAGCAGTTTTTAGATCATCATCTGGTTGCTCCAAGCTCTCACATTTGCTTTTCAAAATCTCTCTTTCTCTGGCTATGGAAGTATTTGCTAGTCTTTCTTCTGTAAAATGCAGTCATGGCCATTACTGTTGATGGAATGAGTTCCCTGGATTTGTTCTTCTGTGTTTAGTATCAGCACTCATGTGGGGGAAAAAAAATAATTGTATTTCATTATTATTATATATGTTATTATACAGTGATGTTTGGCATTATAGAGTTTTTTTTGTTACATAAAATTTAAAATGTGTGTTCCTTTTTCTGTTAGTATGTGGAGTTCTGCTGCATCAAATAATAGATTGGTGACTGTGCAGAGATTTCCAGAGCACAGCAAACGTTTAGCAAGAAAAAGTAGCACAGCCAACATTTCTTTATAGGCAGAAGGAACATTCTGCATTGCACTGATACAAAGGTGATGGTTATCAATACCTAGTCATGACAACAATCCAGCAAGAATGCTGTGGGGTGTCCTTGCGTAATTCATCTTATGACAAATGAACTCACTGCAGGTCTTGCCATATCTGTTGCAGCTTCCTGTTGTTTCACCCACTATCTTCAGAGAAGTCCTCAGCTCCTCTGAGATATGTGGTTGGGCAGGACTTCTCAGCAGACATAGAGGAACAATCAGAAACATCAAACCCATTTTCAGTAGCCCGTGTGTGTTTGTCCGGCCTTTCACACATCAGCAAACCATGGCAGCACAATAATTACTTTTCTTAAGGGCCTGCTCTCCTTCCTATAAGTGTAGAAAACACTTGATATACATGAAACACTTGATATTGGGGGCAGTTATTGATACAGGTTTTTCTGTGCAGTTTTATCTTTTGTCATACCTTCCAAAATGCCAGATGTGCAGAGGATGTAATGTGATCTTCTAAATCTCTGTGGCAACACTGAGAAACCTTTATGACTCCTCTTCCCTGGGCATTTGAGCAAGAGAGAGGCATCAAAAGCAATGGCTGAAAAGCAGGAGCTCTGTAAACTACAGCTAATGCTGCCTGGTGATCTCCTTTTTCACTCATAACACCTCCCCAAGCACTGCTAGGGGTGTTGTGTTGCTCAAAGCATGTGTCACGAAGCTGCTTCCTCGCGAAGAGATTGGCAGAACCAGAAAAAAAACCAGACCACTGCTTACATGCCTGTCAGTCACCTTCTGCCATTATGGGCTGTTCCAGGATGTAGTGCCACAGTCGCTGATGGATTGTGGCAAGGACACAACCAGGAGTGTGCCGTAGGCTACAGCTTGTTGAGGGGCAGCTGGAGGAGGATACACCTGGGAAAAAAAGTAATTTCTTAGCTGGGTAGAGAGACTGAATCTGTAGCCAGTCCTATTTGACACGAATCAGAAGCCAAAACTCTGTCCGTGTCAGAAGTGCCCCAGCACTACTGTGAAGGGGACAGGCAAGTGAAGTGTAACCAGCTCATGTACCGGTGTTGGAATAATTGGGGAAGCATAAAGGACTGTAAGAGTAGCACATTTGCTTCCAGAGGGAATGCAAAGCCCTGCCCTTCTGTGAGTGTGAGCTCAGTTTTGCCTCAGATGGTTGACTGCGTGCCAGTGCGGTGTCAGACAGGGACTGCAGACACCTCACAGCTGGCACTGCTGCTGTTACTCGGGGTATCCAGCAAAAAGGCAAGCAGAAAATCCCCTGACGCTGCGAAAGAGTGCTCCTGTCAACCCAAGTGCTGTATAGGGTCAGGCACAACTGACCTTGGATGAAAAGCCAGATAAAGGAATTCCCATGAGTCTGTGTTAAAGTGGGGTAACTTCCAAAAGACAGTGGTTTTGGCACAGAAATGGAGAAAGTGGGCAAGCATGGTACATGGTGATGTGGTAGGTAGTCCATGCTCCCTTTACCCAACTGTCACGAGTTTTCTTCTTTAAAGAAAAAAACCCTGCTTTGAAATTTTTCCCCTTACCACTGAAATGGAAAGGTGTTGAGCAATTGGAGGGGGATGAGGGCTAGCTGACTGGATTCCCCTGGCCTGAAATAAAGGTCAGTGTGGAGCCACACGCAAAGTGATTAGCTGATAGTCCATATTCCAAACTAATGGGTTTGGGACACTGTAGGGGGAGGTAATTTTTTTTTCTGCTGACAAGACTACACTTTATTATTTTTCCCTGACTCAAGGAGTGGTCTGGAGAGGGGGTGTCCGGGTTCATTTTTTTGGCCAGATCACTGGATTCTCGTGGCTCTGGGGGAGGTCCTGGTTCAGCTCCGATTCCCCATGTCCTGCTCTGCTCTCTGCCCGGGCTTGCCTTGGGTTCATGGGAAAGCTGGTGCCACCTGTGGAGGAACCTTTAGAGGGGAAAGACTGCCTTTCCCCTCCTCATTTCCCATGGTAAGGGGAGCTTGCACCCATCCATGAGGAAAGCAATCCCAGCCAGAGCCAGCCTTTGACACCTTGAGTCCAAGGAGGAATCACCCTTTCCCCTTCTCCCTTCCCACGCCAGCAGCAGCCCTCGTGCCTGGCAGGCATTTTGCCGAAGGGCAAAAAAGCACTTAGATGTTTTCAGTGGAAGTTACAAAACTGTGGTTTGTTTGTTCGGTTGTGTTACATATATCTATATTTAGTAAAGGGCTGTTTGGGTTTTTTTTTGTTTGTTTTTTTTGTTTGTTTGTTTTGTTTTGTTTTGTTGTTGTTGGTTGGTTGTTTGTTTGGTTGTTTGTTTTTGTTGTTGTTGTGGGGGTTTTGTTTGTTTGGTTTTTTTCCCACACCTTTTTGATTGAAGCCTCTTGATTTCAAAGTTATGATAACTCAAGGGGAGGAGCTGAGTTTTTCTCCTATCCCGCCCTCCTCAGCAAACACTTTTGCCTTATTAAGCTGAGACACCGGCCCTTGCTCTGGTACATAGGGCAGGTGACAGCAAGGGAATATGTTGCTGGCCAGCTGTGGCAAACCCTGCAGCAGCATCTGCTGCAACCTCCTTGTGCTTCTGATGCCTCAGGGAAGGCAAAGGGGCTTGTGTTGCTCTCAGTAATGCCAGCTATTTTCCAGGCAGCTCGTGGCTGCCAGTTGTCAAAGCATCATTAACATAATTTCCAGAGGTGAGAATAAATGGTGAAGAAGGGGCATCTGTCACTTACTCTAAGTGGGACTGGAGCTGATTAAAGCTAACAACCTGTTGCAGGTAACTGAGCACTAGAAACCTTTTTTTCTGCCAAGTTTTCAAGGTGTTGCCTTATCTTCTTGCTCCCTGTTACTCCTGTGTAATCTCTGAAGTATGAGATGCAGAATTTGGAGAGTTTAGCGGAGTAATTTTTGTGTGTGAAAGAAAAAGGACATGAACATGAGTGAAACTTTTGTAGCATTTTCCTTAGCAACAGGGTGAGAAGGGTCCAAAGCTTCCTTGTTTCTCTGTGTTTCTGGAATCACCCAGAAGCCAGTGGTAAAGATGGAAAAGGGTGTTGAAGTGTGCTGTGCTGAAGTCAAGACTGTCTGAGCTAGAGGATCTCAGTTTGACATTTTCCCCTCACTTTCCTTGCCTTTTGTCAATTGCTTGTCTTTCAACAGCTGAGTCATGGAGTGTCTCGAGGCAAAATGCAGTGTTGCTAAGGTCTGGTGTGAAAGAATTAAAGTTTTAGAATAGGCTCTGGGGGTCTAAAGACATCCATCTTCTCTTTATTTGCTCTTCATTTATACTTCAGTTTCTTCGTGTGTATTTTTCATCTAAGATATACTGGGAAAGACAAAGGGTAGAGGAAGTTACCTCTGGAATTTAGCCTTGTCTCATACATTCTCTATTCTTGCAAAGTCTGTGACACCTAAACTAGTGAAAAGCACAAAAGAGTTCCCAGAAGCAACTCATGTCATCCCTGACAAACCCCACTTGCCTTCAGATGCCCTTGAATTGATTGCATTGCTTGAAGTAGGCAGATAGGAAAGTGTCCAATGCGTGGTGGGAATGAGCACCTTTATAGTATGCTTGTGTGGATGTACACATGGATATAAGCATAAAACTCTAACCTCGTGGTTATTCTGTTATTCTGAATACCGTCGTGGGTATTCTGTTAGGTTGGCAATACCTGAGTGTAGCGTGGCAGAGGTCACCATCCCCCCTTGCTTGTCAGCCATTGCTGTCTCTTGTTTTGACATTTTAATAGGAATATTATAGAAGTGGTCGGAGCACTTGCTGAGGATCCTTTTTATAAAGGATCTATGTTTCTGCACATAAATACATGCATGCATCTCACTTTACACTTTTTTCCTCATATTAGTTGCCCTGGAATCCTCCAAGACAGTTGCTTTGTAGTGCCTGTTTTTCTCACATCTTTTGATCAAGCTGAGAGAATTGAGTAGGCTGCAGGACACTCCTCCTGGGTGTCTCATCTGTGGGACTTCTGTCTCTGTCTTTGTGCCTAGGTCTACGCCTTACTGCTTCTTTGCACTGTGCAAAAGCCATTTTGTGTGCCCATTCCACTGCATTGTATCCATTCTATAGAAACTGAATGCAGTAACTCCTTACCTCATTCATGGTGACTAACTTATTTAGTTCCAGCTGTGGACTCTGATGCCAAATATAGCTATTTCAAACTTTTATAGCACTGGCAGAATGCTGACCTAGAAAGACAAAGTGAAGCTGGTTTTGAAAGGCTTAGGGACCATTTAAGTATGTTGGTCACATGGAGAAAAAAATACAGATTGCATCTCTGTGGTTCCTCCTTGTGGGGATTAACCAGGCACTGAAGGTGTAGCAGGGCAACAGAGTAGGAAATACCCATACTTAGTGATGTAAAATCTACTGTCTGCAATAAGCAGCCTCCAAGCACCTTCTGCTGCTTCACAATAGTGCATGATGAGAATGAAACCCATATATGTTCCATCTTGAGAAAGTGTCTTTGCTCCTGCTTCTTGGCAGCATCTTTCATGCATTCTAGAATTCTATAATGAGTTCTTTAGAGTAATGCAGTTGTTAACTGTGCAGAAATTTCAGTGTACTGACCCCAGTGAATTATCAGAGGTAGGTGTAATTATTTGTAAAGTAATTCATGCCTCGATTATGAAATATTTGCTCTTGTCATTCTCTTCAAAAGAGGGGGCGTGCAGTTAGATTTTTATTGACCTTTTCTAGGCAGCTCTTAGATGTGCCAAGTGGGTGGAGGAAACGTGGAGGTGCTGATGTTACCAACATGAACATGGAAGGATAATTCAGCTGGAAACTGAGGATTTCAGGAGAGAGGGGGCACTCACCTACTCACTGCAGAGCAGAATAGTGAGTAGTAGGCAGAAACCACATCCATTTTGTTTCTTCACTTGTGGAAGTGAGTGACACCCCTGTGTAATAAAAGAGCAGCAGTTGGTCTCTGATTGTGTTTTCTAGCTGTGCGATGCATGAGGGAAAGCCTATGGGAAAAGTACACACAGTCACTGAATGAGGGTGAAGGAGCTTACCCAGAAAAACAGGCAGGGCAATGGGAACTGCTGGATTCATTGTGCCCTCATGGCAGAAGGCTGGGCATTGGTCTTTCTTTGAGGCTGTGCCATAGGACAATTTGTGTTTCTTGCACATCCTGGCTCAGCATCAAATCCTGCCTCTGCAAGCATTAAGGTAAAGGGACAATGAACCCTCATAACCCCACACCATCAAATGTTCACCAGTTTTCTGTATTTTGGCAGGAGCCTAGCCTCTTTTTTTGGTACTGGAGATAGTATAGAAAATCTGCAGTAAAACTGAGTGTCTTGGTGTAGCTAAAGAGCAGGAGTTTTGCTGCTGCTTTGCTGTGGTACATGTCAAATACACACAGACAGGGTGTTGAAAGGTCATCCATCTTTTTATCCAAAGGTCACTTCTAACTCATTTGAAAGACCTATAATATTGGGACTGCTTCCTCACAATGCTCCCAGGAAACCCTTGAATTGCTGCAAATGCTTGTCCCATCTGCTACAGATGCAGAGAGTGCTCCATTACTCTTCACAACCAGGTTCTGGAAACTGCAGTAAATTTCCATGCATTTTCTCTTCTAAAGAATGTAACTTCATCCCCTCTTTCTGCAAATCAATCTTATTGTCATTTCTGACCTCGAGTCATTTTTGTTATTTGGCTCTGGACCTTTTCTTGTTGGTCCACCAGTTCTTCCCAGCGTGGACTCCAAGACACCTGCTCAAGTCTACAAACATTCTGAGTAGCAGTTGACACTGAACTCTAAGAGTACAATGTTATTAAACAACTGTTAAAGCACTTTGTAGCAAATTGTTTCAAAAGACCATAAAATCACATAATATCTTTATATTAAAGCAAACTAATGTATTCTCCACCCATTTGGAAACCAATTTTAACGTATTCTGTACCCAGCTATAGGTGCTACAGAGGCAACTTCTTCATTCAGGAACTGCCACAGTCTGAAACTTCTCCCTTGCTGCTTTTTCGGAAAACTCTATGGGCCCATAATCATACTGAGCTTGAAGTGTTACTGCACACCGTAGCGCACTGTGTTACACACTTAACTGAGCAAAACCTTCAAGAACTCAAATGACATCGTAAAGATTGTACAGTGCAATTTAGCACGTCTCTCTGTGAAAACACTCCCATCCAGTTTGCCATGTTTTGCTTTGGGTTTTGTTTGCGTGTGTTTGTTTGTTTAGTTGTGTTGTGTTGTGTTGTGTTGTGTTGTGTTGTGTTGTGTTGTGGGGGTTTTTTTAGCATAGCAAATTTGGTGCAGCTGTCAGCGCTGCAGTGTTTTTTTTACGTTTCTTATTTTCCCGTGGGAAAGCTCAGGCAGCATGAGCCTGCAGCTACGCTCTTGGATTCTCAGATCCAGTTTGCTTGGTGGAGGGAGGGAAGATGGAGGAGGTTGGATTAAAATATGGTGTGAATTTAAAACACTGTTGTTAGTTCCTTGCAACTAACAAGCAGTTGATTCTTTATTTAGACTGTTATTAGTATGTTTAATTTATCTTTAATTCTGATATATCAGTGACTAGCAGAGCTAGTGCAGAACAGCTGTGCTAGGAAAAGTTCTCAAAACAGACAACTCTGTACTGCAAAACCCCACTCCAAGATTTTGGCATATAGCACCTGGTCCTTGGTCAGGTTTAGCAGGCATTTTTTTTCTGGCCTGCTTTGAAGTTTGCCTGTTCTGGTATGAGAGGAGCAATTCCCTCTGCATTTCTTCATTTTTCAACCTTCCAGCATTCACAGTTTGTGACATGAGATTGTGGAACTGTTTATCTGATTTGTTGATGGGTTTTGGGGTTTTAAAAACATCAGTAACATCCTTAAAGAAATAGATAAGCCCCCAGACTGTAGGCTGGGTCCTTTTGTCTCTATTTCTTGGGCTATGAACTTTTATGGGTTCTTATTTGCAAAAGTATCTCCCCAGCAGCAAGAGCTAGATTTTTTTAGGCATCCCCATGGAGTTTTGTGACTGCAGGAGCTGCCACAATATATATATAAAAAATAGAACCCCAAAACATATTAATCCCAATAAAATCACATGAGAGATTTTGAGTCAGCTAGTGCTGACTTCGATGTTTTCCTTGTATAAGATCGTGGACATTCAATTTCCCCATCGAGATGGTGAGTTTAACAAAATCCCATTTGCTTTCAACAGTAGGCCACCTCCTATAGCAGTCAACAGCAGAATCAAGTGCAATTTTTTGACATAAATGTGTCTTTCATGCAAAGAAATGAGATTTGGGGTCTCTTGAACTGCGTCTGCCAATTCAGATGGTTGATGTCAGCAATTATGTTTATTGCATATCCTCCTTGTTAAAAATGGCTAATTCTTGTCGCTTATCTGTGTTTTGCAGACCCATAGCTAGCTGTGTAGCATTTATAGTATATAAAATCATCTGCTGTTTATCATACAGCCGTTGTAATAGCAGTTATTTCCAGATGATACTTGCCTTTAAGGACAGCAATTCTTGTCAACATCAAAGGAAAAATGCTATTTCTCGTGCAGTACCTATTCCAGCAGTGTTTCCAGAACGGCAATTGCTTGTTATTTATAAATTCTTGGAGCCAGTAATAACTGGGCCAGCTTTGGGTAGTTTTGCAAGCCATATTTCTGGTTGTTTTTTCCATGGTTAAAATTATGTTGGCTGAAGATTAAACTTGATTCTCACCAAGGAAACTCTGGCCAAGGCACAGAGTTTTGCCAGCATTTGAGATATAATCATAAAATCATAAGTGTTGCAATTTTAGGTTGATTTCTTTGGCAGGCAATGGTTTTCCGACTACCACAGGCAACTCAGTAGTTTTGGATCATCCCTAAATTGACTATATTGTTTGTGTCTATTTTGAAAATGCATTAAGCTCTCAGCTGGCTTCATTGCAGAAATGCCTCTGAGTGTTTGGAAAAACCTACTCCAGGGTATGCTGGCTTTTGTGAGAAGTGCCTGAATTCACATCTGCATTGGAAAGCTAATTTGGACTGCAATAGGTTGTGAATTTAAAGCAGAGTAGCTATTTTCAATTAGCATCTTAAATTGGCAGCAGTGACTCCATGTATAGAGTGTAATGGAAAGCAGACTGATTCTTTTGTTCACACTGAATTAGGCTCAATAGGCAATTTCTCAGTGTGTGCCTGCATGGAGCTTACTGTTCTGGAAATTTTTTCTCTGGCCACTTACACAAGTCTAACCTGTGGCTCTTTGGCTCAATGTATTGTGTTAATTTCAGCTGCTGAGGAGCACATGTATGTTTGAAGGTCCACTGAAGTACTGAAGTGCACATGGTTAAATAGTTTTCACTAGAAAGCAGGAAATAAAGAGCAGAGGTCTGTTCATGGTCGTTTTTGTCCAGATTGTGACGACCTCTACCTCTGTCATTTAGCTGTGATTTACTCTTTTCTCCAGCTCCTCAGAGAAATCCCAGTGAGGGCAGCACACAAAGATCATCCAGATCTGTGAGGCACTTCTTGTCCTGTCTACCATGTGGAGGCTTCATCTGCTTGGGTCCTTCATGCAGAGCCTCACACATAAAAATATCTTGAAAATTTCAAGATTGTTATTTGGATTTGGGTTGTTGGTCTTTTTTTGGCACCAACTTCAAGACATTTCTATTAGGAAATCCTGTCTGAATTTGATGATCTCACCAGATTCTCTGTGTGTCTTTTCAGAAAGGACAGAAACTATTGTATTACAAATTGCAGTAGAAATACCACAGTGAAGGTGCTCTTTTTTTCACATTACGGTGTTCTCTTTTTTCACATGACATTGCTGTTCTGAGAGCACACAATTTTAATAAATTGCAATTTGAGAGGAGTCTCCTGCAGGAAGACAATTGTGTGGCTTGTCATTACTGGCATTTATTGATGTTGCCCCAGCATTTCCAGCCTACATGAGAGAGCATAACAGCTCTCCTGCCTCAGGCAGGAAAGACATGAATGGTATTTAGACTATAACTGGTGCTTCTCAGCCTTTCAGCTGCTTAAACCCACCCTGCACAGCCTTACACCTTGTGCTGAAGAGTTTTCAGTGGTTAAACTGACTTGCAGCTGAAATGAGGGCAAAACCCACTGAATACATAATGACCTCCTACAGTGTCTTTCAGTGCAAATTATCCTTAAGTGTGTGGACAAGTCCAAAACTGAGGATCATGGGTTATGTAGTGCCTTTGCTCATGTCCATTACCAGATTCCTGAGGCATCTCCCATGGCTGTTCGTAGTGAACTATGGTATTATTGGTGAATTCATAGGGACTGTATATTTCTTCTGGATCTGCTGGGAACTTTCAGGAATGCATTATGGAACAACTATTTTTCAGTGGTGCAGCTAGTGACCATATGAGACGTATGCGAACACAAAGATCATTAATCTAAAAAATGCATTTGCTGTTGATATGTATGATTTAGTGTCGACATCAGAAACAGGCCATCTCCAGTTTTGAAGAATTCCTTGTCAGACAAAGTGTCTCCTACAAAGCAGCATCCCATCTGAGCCTCTGAGACTGTTTCCAGTCCCCAAAGTGGATATACACCACTGCAATTCTAAACACGAACATGTAATTTGTGATAGTCCCAGATAAATATCAGAGCTAGAAATCGTGACAGACCTTTGGGCTCTAGGAGGTGGTTGTGTTAAACAGAGGTGAAAAGTTTCTATTTTAGGGACGGGGGGCAGGGAAAGTCTGCTTGTATTTCGCTAAGTGGTGTTTTACAGCTGAAATTAATGTTTTGGGATCACTTCCAGCATGATTAAGTGTTTGGATTGGGAGTGGAACAGCAAGAGATGGTATACATGTCATTGCTCAAGACATTTTAGGCAGAGAGCTTGCTTTAACTGTAAGTGAACAAATATTGCTCTGGGGTTCATCTTCACAGAATCACAGAATATTCTAAGTTGGAAGGAGTCCACAAGGATCATGGTGTCCAGCTCTTAGCCCTGCACAGGACATCCCCAAGAATCAGACCATGTGCCTGAGAGTATTGTCCAAATGCCTCTTGAAAAGGGCACCCAAAAGCAAGGAGTCTGGGCCTTGCCACAATATTTCTGTGGGATCCAGGGAAAAGTATCCTTGTTGCTCTGTGCAGGTGTTGTCTGTGCCCACCTTTGCCTCCGTCTACTAAGTATCTACTGCAGCACTGACCTGTGAAATATACACACTGTCAATGATAAAACTTCCTGTTTTCTGTTACCTGGGTAAATGTCACATAGTCATGTGGGGCAAATAGGATAGAGCAGAGGAGGTGGATGTACCATACCCTAGTTGATCACGTCTTTGGTAAGAGGGTTTTTCTGGTGTTACTTTAAAAAATATGCATGGCATAAGTCTGCTTAGCTCCCCAGGCAGGGAACTGTAATGATGGCAATTCAACTTTGCCTTTAGCTTGACAGAATCTCATCTGCCATAAAGTGGGGCAAATATCTGCTGGATAACTGCCACATTGCATGAATGAACCATCTCACCCACTGAATCCCATTTCCTGAGGGGATCTTCCTGCCTTTGGCAGGTTGAGTCACAGCAGAGAAGTTCTTGAGACATCTGTCTTCTCCATCATGGGGACCAAGAGCTTGCTGGGGCATCTGTGGCCCTTCCCATGATGCAGAAGTCTGCTAGAATGAGTATTTTTACTCTCAGTAACATGCCAGATCAAGTCTTCTAAATTGTATTAGCTTTTAAACTAGGTTGTTCTTGTCTTCAGCTATTTGAAACCCTTAATGCTGCACTATGTTTACAGAGCACCTTGCTTCATTAGATTACCCTCTTTAATTGGGCTGAAATTGGTTTTTTATGTCCATGCTTGACCAATTCATTCCCAAGCCTGTCAAACTTCTATCTATGTATGCCAGGAAAACTTTTACTTGAAAGCTTCAAATGTGAGGCTCAATATGATTTTTCAAGAAACTATTTATACTTTTCCATTTGCTTAAATACAATTAGGCATGTTTCCACAGAAGATATGAAGAGAATCTGGTTTATTTCCTTTCTAAACCCTTTATTTGTTGTTAGTTTTCCACTACAGAACAGTGGGATTCCTTTTTGTTGTCACCCAGAGAGGGGGAGGGAAGAAGAAGATCCATGATAAATATTCACAAATCTAGTTCAACTCCTTTATAAATATGGTAATTCAATTAAAATCTTGAAAATACAGGACAAAGTGTGTAGCAGACTTGAGGTTGGTGCATTTTATTGACAGCAACAAGAAAATAATATGGGTTTGTGACTTGTCATTGGGACTCCAGGTGGCTACAGAGGAAGGATCATTACTACTTTTAACTGATTCAGTTGTGCTTCAGACTTAGTGGGACTGCAGATGACTGTTTGTGTTTAAGTTCTGTTTAGAAAAAAATAACTTGTTTAAGTGGTTATAGGTTACTTAGTTGCATATAACTGTGTGTGAAATCACCTGGAAATGGGTTTACATGCATAAATAATATACCTTTTAGAGCTCTAAATAGGTATTTTACACTGCGACAAAAACATGTAATATGACTAGACTCCTCTTCTCTTTGTGAAGAAAACCAGCTAATCAGTAAAGCATAAACTTTGAGGTCCCCTAAGATTTCAGATCATCCTTATCCAAATGCTGCACTCCTAATGGGCTGAGGTTGGATGGTAGTGTCAAAGTAAAGGTAGGATAGAAACCCTGAGCATGAGTTTGTGGTATTCAGCCTTCCCTTGAAGATATCCTGCATTTTAAATAGAATAAAGAGAGACCAAGTAGAAGATGAACTTTAAAAAGTGGTGTGTTTTTTAGTGCTTTTACCTTTATGGTGGTTCTCTAGTGACTGGGAGCCTGATGCAGCTGTGAAATTGAAATAATGTGATATATGTGCAGTAAAACACACCCTGTTCCCAAGGGTTTAATACCACAGGAATGATGGTCCCATGCTCTGATGCTTGTGGTTGGCACTGGAGAGCTCTGAATGTACACTGAAATTAAAGAACAGAGGAAGACTTCCGAGAAAACAGCAGCATTTCTCAAACGCTGCTGAAATGCCTTATAGCAGGTGAATGAGATACCACTTGGCTTTTTTGGCCTAAATTAGGGAACATATGAGACAAGGACATGCACCTGTTGGAGCAGGCAACTAAAACAATATTGGCTTTCTTCCTTCCTCTTTTTCAGTAATTGTCCCTTTGCCCTCAGTGGGACTGTATTGAATTTTGCCAAGAACAATGCTCTGCAGTTACTGAGGTGAAACAGTGTTTTCGCTTCTGACTCAAAATGTATGATGTCCTTGGAAATGAAGCACATTTCTTTACAATACAATTCTCACTGACAAAAGGAACTTTTCTATCAAAGAGGTACCCCTATACTGAGCCTAAACAACTCCTGTCACAGTCTCTACAGAGAGATGGTTTTCTGTCCATGTCACTGAGTGAGATAAAGTAAAAAGATCTTTATGGTCTGCTTTGGGATGTGCATTTCTGTATAGTAGTTACCAGCAGATATTCCAGCTAAAATCACAGCATTTCTGACTGCCATTTCTTGCTTCCACATAACTTCGCAATGTATGTATCTTTACCCTGTTTTGTGTCTCTGCTGTATTTCTTGTTATTTACAAAGAACTGTGCCCTCAAGGTTTCCAAGTGTCTTAGAGCCAATAAGATTTTACCCATTAATTCTCATGCCTTGGTAAAATATGGATCAAAACAGGTTCATTTAAAAAGCAAGTAGGGATACACTTCATGTAATTTTTATTGTTTTCTGATACTTTGACCTATCGATTGATAATTTTAAGATGATCATTTCATAGTGGCAAAAATAAGCTAGACTTTTCTTAACAAAGAGCTGAGAGAGTTCATACAGATCTCTGGTAGGGAATTAGACACTAAGTATGGTGGATTCCTCAGAGAATTTCTTCTACCACAGTGGGAGAAGGTATAAATTATTTAGATCTATTAAGTATCAAATTAAGAATTGTCAGTAGTAGCAATGTATATCAATGTTTAAGTAGTCTGACCAAAGGTTTAACCATGTGCTTTACAGCATTTTATTTGAAAAAAAAATGTTCTGCACAACTGATTATTTCAATCAGTTCACCAACAGTGGTTATTTTTGATCACATAGTAGCACGTCACTTTTATGCAGCCAGGGGCTGGGACATTAGGAAGCAGCACTTGAAATTTAAATCTTTCAGTGCTAGAGGTGCATCTTAGTTCTTGGCTCTTGCTCGCTGTTGAAACTCAGTCATTGGTCACTTTACTCTCATGTTGTTTGTTAAGTTGGCTTCCATTTCTCTTATACCCTTCTCTGAACTGATGAAAATTTCACCTCCTTCAGAATTTCTCCTTCCCACTTGATTGAAAATCAGTGTAATTAGGCAATGGGTGTTAAAAGGAGAAGCACTTACAGTTATTTTGTCATATACTCCGTTACAATTTATGCCTTTGTTCAAATGTCTCTAGGAGGCCTGTTTTTCTGACTCTGGAGATCTCTGGAGATCAAGCATTCATAGTATCAGTGTGGACGCTGTTAAAAAGTATGAAATTAACTAATGCCATTTATAGTTAAAGCCTGCTTGGTGCCATGTTTCTTTTTCTTACTGTGGGAGAGCCGCCTTCTTGTGTTAACGATGCTGGTATTGCCTCCTTCACAAGTGAAAGGGACAGCTCACCTCTGCCCTTGTGAAGCCCTCCAGGAGCTGGTGGAGGGGACATCTGGAGAGTCATAGTCCAGTCCCACAGGCTCAGCCCCTGCTCCAGACTTGGTAAGGGAGCCCAGAAGCAGAATTTTTGGAAAGACACACATACTTTTCATGAGTGTGTTCAATGCCATTTTCTTTGATTTAAATGTTACTTCTGAGGAGAAATTCAAACTCACTTCACTGTGTTGTGTAGGAGGACTTTACATGTGGTGAACAGGGGAAAGACAACAGGATATTAAACCTGCAGGTTGCAGCCATTGCCTAGATTTCAACTGACTGGTTACTAGTTAAACCTTTGGGCTGCATGTGAGATCAGGAAGGTCTCTCTTGGCTTTCCAGCTTATAGTCCTCGTAAACTTGTCTCAGTGCTTTGATCAGGACAATAACTGTTTATTTTTTAATTCTTATTTATTTAAAAAGCAAACAGATCCCTTGCTGGCCAAACCCTATGGAAAATGATGGGGATTACATGGGCTTTGTCTTTGGTTTGCAGTTACTAGAGGATGAAAAGCCATACATGAGTGATGATTTGCAAAATGAGGAGGGAATCCTGTTGGTAGATTTCTGATAAACTATTCTTTTTTTTTTCCAATCTTTCCTATCATAGCGTCTCTCCAATATCTTCAAGAGGGGCACTTCTCTTTATGTTTTCCAAGCATAGATCCATCAGACTTTTCTCTTCTTTTAGAAAGCAATGCACAGAAAATTTGTGTTCACTGAATGAGTGAAAAGACACTTATCTAAATTAGCCATCCCTGGAATATATTTAAATGGAGATTCCAAAAGTTGTAAGTGAAATCAGGAGATTACGTGTTCCAGATTTCTGTGTTTTGTTATTAATTTTCGAGGTTCAGTTTCAGTTTTCATCTCATTGTCCTACTAACACCTCACAGGGGAACATATGAGGTGTCTTGTAGTTACACCTTGTTTGTAAGCTAGTTCTTCAGCACTGCATATTGGTGAGGACAGACTTATGCTCTGTGCAACACATCTTGGGAGAGGTGCTGGTGAATGCACAGTTATTCATAAAACGAAGTGGCTGCTACTTGGCCTTGAAATGTAAATACCCAAACCAGAGAACAGGTGCATAGTGAGAAGTGCGGTCCCTGAAGACCTCCAGCCTATTCCACAGTTCCCAAAAAGGATCAACCTTTAATTTACGTTATCTACACTGTTCTTTTAGACTCCGTAGTCTTCGAGAATGTCCCACAGACTGTGCTTTGTAGCACAGAAGATGTGAGTGTATAGAAAGAACAAAGTTTGGTTTTGGTCAGGGTTTCCCTCCTGCTTTTTAACTCTGCCTAATTGCACTATGGTGGAGTTCCTTCCTTGCACCGCTCCCTCACACACGCCAGGGGGAGGTCTTGGCACAGCCCTGTTACTGCTTTTTGCAGAGCCGTGGCATCCACTGCCACAGGTAGGAAAGAGAAGGAAAATGGGGGCAGAGCAGCTGTTGACATAACTGGAGGCTCTGACATCAGTGCTTTTAATTAGGTGGAGAAAGAAAAGAGCTAGCAGGTATTTTTAGAAAGTAGACTGCTGGGGAAAACTACCTCATGCTTGAGGTCTCTGGGTTTTATCATTTTGAGCTCTCCAGAAAAAAAAAATAAATAAATTACATCTTTCTTATTCTTTCCACTTCCTTATATATCCCTCACCCTTTTTCCACCCTGTCTCAGCAACTGGATTACTCAGGAGCTTTAATCAGAAGTTAGTTCCATAAACTTTTTATTGCTAACCTATCTCCTGCAGATCAGCTGTGTGTAATTTCAGACCCTCAAAGACTAATTAATAGGAACCAGCCAAGAAAAAAGATTAAGAGTGTGTGTGTTTAAATGCACTCAAAGTCTGTCTCTCCCTGCTGCCATGAAAGCCAAAGGTAACTCTTCTGACTTTCAGTATTGCTCTGTTATCACTCCTGTCCATGCTAAAGCAGCTGGGGGACTTCAGGATGAGCAGAGGTGGGGCAAAGATCAGCTCTTGTGAGTATATCCAAGCGGGTCTGACCCGCATCTCATTGCCATGGACAGACACAAAGTCAGTTTTTTGACTTTTCATGGTCTTGGACCAGCCAACAGGATGCATCAGTACTGGTGTTGCCATTCTCCAAGGGTTTCTTCCTCTAACTGTTTTCTCTAAGAGTTTCTTTCTCACTCTGCTTTGCCCTTATTTCTTCTGTGGTAAAGCCCAAGAAGCCTCCTCATAGCCCAGCTGGGTACCCCGGCTGGAAGAATCTACCACATCTCCTCTAAACAGGAGAATCTCACAGATGAAATTTTTTTACCACTTATCTTGCTGGCTTTTTGTCACACATTTGCATGTTCAGTGTTGTTTGCTTGATATGAGTGTATTATCACAGTGAAGTGAATTAATGAAAGATGACCTGAGCCACAATTAATGGCCTTTGATCCGTAGGAGGGGCTGCAATGCAAAAAAAAAAACCAAAAAAACCCACAAACAAAGAAAAAAACCAACAACAAAAGACAAACAAACAAAACAAACAAACAACAACAACAAAAAAACCACACCACACTAGCAAAGGGAAAGAATATGAAATGACTTACTCTCTCTCTCTCTTTCTCTCTCTCTCTATATATATATTAGTTGCCAGCCTGATCATAATGTTTACCACCTATGCTCTTCATTTTCTACTGAATGTTTCAGCATTTTTCACCCCGTATTATTCAGGAGGTAAGAGAGTTCAGGAAAGGGTACATCTTCAGCTGAGATTGTCTGTAGATTTGCAGAGATTACTTTAAACTGCTAAAAGGTTATGTAAATTTTGAAGATCCCTCTTTGGAAATAATGAATATTACAAGCATGCTTTTGTACTCTGGTTTCCTAAGGAAATGAAGATTAAAAGGTTATGTGTAGGTGGGTACCTCAGTCACTGAGTCTTGCTACCATCCCTTTGTCTCACAAGTACCATTTAAAATTGTTGATGAAGTTCAGCTAAAAGAGGCAGCAGGGTTGTGACCTCCAAGCTTTTGAGTTTTTTCAAGTTTTATGAAAATGGGCTGTGTAGAGGAGAGGGCTCCCAGGAGGAGGGTTCCCAGGTATGGAAGGACTAAAGTATACCTCATCCCTTATCTAATTTTGTAGAATTCAAGCAGGAGACATTATGAACGCTGACTTCAGAGAGTGCACACTTGGCACATGACATAATCATAGTGTTGAAATCCACACAGAATGAAGGCTGTAATTGCTGCACTTCAATAAAGTATCTTTTTCACTGCAGAAATTGTAGGCTTGGGACTTGCAGATCCCAAATGGAGTGTATACACCAAAAGGATGGATTTTTCTTTTGGATTGGTTATTTGATAGCTGTTTGCTCTGTGCAGAATGCAGCAGTTCCCATAACACTGACTTTACAAAGGGTTTAGAGCTATGATCCAGCTAGAAGTGCTCACTTACACCTGCAGAGCTAATCTGAATTAGCATAGCTTCTTTCGTACACTGCAACCTATGGTTTGATCCTGCCATTTGTAAAACAAGAAAATGAAACCCATTTATTTATCATTATAGCTCAAAGGTGTCTATTTGGTGCTTGAATAGCCTCTTGAGAAAGGCAGGTGATAGATTTTTATCGCTACTAAAATATTTACTGTTACCCAGGGACACATTTTAAAGCTAATGTTAGTTGTACTAGTGCTTTGCAGATGAATAGAGGTAGTTTCCCCCGATGTCTAACCGGCCATATACCATCCTTCACTGATTGCAATGACTGCAGAGCAAAACAGCTTTGCAGTAAAACCACTGCACATGTACTGAAGGTAAGAGAGCCAAAATCTTGAAGTGCAACTCCCATTACAGCTGGAAAGTTGTTTGGTTTGGCCCTCTAGTGTGCAATGACCTTTTGATCTGTGAGCTCAGAAAGTCTTTGCGTGTTTAACTGGTACCTGTGGTTATTTTGATTACTTTTTTGACTTTATTAATTACATCCTTGAGTGTTAAGGTCTAAACTGTAAGCTTGCTTGTTTTATCTAGTCACTGTTCACCAAACTCAAAGAACAACTTTATTTTAAGGATAAAACGCCTAGCTGCTCAGATTAAATTTCTAGTGTTATTTGCGAAGACATGCTAGAAACAAGTTTGCAAAGGAAAAAAAAAAAAAAAAGAAAAAGAAGAAAAAAGGGAAGTGTTCACATTGGCAAAGGAAGGGAATAAGAAAAATAGATGATATATTCTAAAGAGCATTGGTATGATTTCTGGAAACTTCCTAGCTTGCTTTCTATAGGTATGGTTTCTATAGAAACCTGGAGCTTTGAGGTGCAAATCCAGTATAGCTTTATCTTTTAAAACTCTTCATGCAAAGCAAGAGTGGGTTACTGCACTGTTACAGAATCAGTGAAACCAAACAATCTTTCCAATGCAGGACAGGTACTTTCAGTAAACTGAACACCCCAGAGCACACCTCTTGCAGAGTATCCCCAGTGTCAGCTGACTGTGACCCAAAAGCCTCCTACCTACCATAAAAAGAAATCTTCCTTGCTCTACACATATCTTTGCATATGACAGTTGATATATTTGCAGGACTTAAAATAAGGATTTGTGTAGCACTACAGAGCTTGTGGACCTGGCTGGAGGGCCTGTTCAGCTTCAAGTACAGCCTGAAGGTCGCTTTACCCAAGATGCCTGCAGAGAAGTAGGAGCAGCAGATTAAAAAGCCACAAAGAGGCTGTGTGAGAAACATTACAAGGAGATTTTATCTAAATCAATCTAAGCAGTGGTGGCTTATCTAGCTAGGAAACCCTTGTGTGGCGTAACTCTCATTCCTGCAGTCAGATATCTCAGTCTGTGTTCATTTAGATGGTCATCAGCTCTTTTGTGTTCCTCCTCAAGGATGACCGCATTCTTTTATAAATGTATTGGGTTTTGGTAGCAGAGGGGGGCTACAGGAGTTGCTTCTGTGAGAAGCTGCCAGAAGCTTCCCCCATGTCTGACAGAGCCAATCCCAGCCGGCTCCAGGACGGACCCACCACTGGCCAAGGTTGAGCCAATCTGAGATAGCAGTAATGGCTCTCTGATAACATATCTAAAAAAGAGAAACAAGTTATTGGACGGATGGAATTTTGCTCAGACAAGTGAGAAGTGCATATATGTGAGAGGAACAACTCTGCAGACACCGAGGTCAGTGGAGAAGGAGGGGGAGGAGGTGTTCCAGGCTCCAGAGCTGGGATCCCACTGCAGCCCATGGTGCAGATCGTGGTGAAGCAGCTGTCCCCCTGCAGCCAATGGAGGTCCATGGGGATGCAGAGATCCGCCTGCAGCCCATGGAGGAGACCCATCTGGGGCAGGTGGATGCCCAAAAGAAGGCTGTGAACCCTGTGTAAGACTAAGGCAAAAGATGCAAGCAGAGGAGCTACAGAAATGCCTTGCTTTCCATGCATGAGAGGATTTGAGCACCAGGATCAGAAGGAATTATTTCAGACCAGTCCATGACTGCATCACTGAAGCTCTGGGACACTTAATCCAATCAGCTAAACATTTCAAACTTTATTTTATAAAGTGCTTCTTTTTGCTTAGCAAACAACGACCACATATAATAAGCATGCTTATAGTTTAACTCATCTACCTGTCCCTTGGAAACAAGTGTTTAAAATGCACCCACCTTACAGCCGGAAAGGGTGATTATCCCATTCAATCCCTGCAGTGACGCACTCTCCTTGCTTCATTCAACAAATCCAGCACTACAGGAATTATTGCTCTATCCTTATTCAGGCCAGCAGCTGATGGTCCACATGGAACAAGCCTGCTGGGAGGATATCCAGGCTTTGCTTTGACTCTAAGTGACAGTGAATTTGCCACAAACTCCACTTCCTCTAATCACAGCCAGTCACTATCACTGCTTTGAAGCCCTTCTGCATCTGCCCAGTTGGCTTCTGCTCTGCCTCTGTTGGCTGCGCGGTGGGGCTGAACTCCCACTCTCTGCCTGTGAGTGGATGCTTAAGCAGCTCTCACTTCTCTTCTGAACCCACATTTTCCATCAGCTATAAACCTTCTACTTTTGCCTGGTAGAGGAGCTTGGCTCTGGTGAACAGAGGCTTTAGGGAGAGCATGGAGTCCTCCCAGGAAATAGGCCTTCTCTATCCATGTTTTGGCAAATTTGGAAGACAAAGCAAATTGTCAGTGTAAGGGACAGAGAAGATGAACTCCTGGGCTATGTTCTTCTCATTCCAAACATCAGTTGGCTTAAAGCTTTCAGCCTTTCAGATAACTGGTATAGCTGTCAGATAACTGGTATACCAACGCCTTCTTATCTCTCAGAGAGTTCTAGAACTTAATTAATTAACATTTATGAACTGTGAACACTTCCTCTGATAGGCATTATCAAGTATCACAGCGAAAAGTGAATAATCTTGGCATGCCTAAATTAGCTCAACTTTGGTATAGGTAAAAAGAGAATAAATGACACTTACTACATCATAGAGAATATCTTCAGTTCTTTGAAATGCCATAATCCTCCTCCTATGGCTTTCTGGGCTATTTTTATAATACTAATTCTGATTAAAAATATGAAGGCTCACTGTCTGCTCTAATCCATTTTCATCCCTGAATATCTAGCAATGCTAAATGCTCTGACTAGCCTAAAGGCCTTTAAAAATACTCCCATGCTGTAGAAACTTCTGAGGAACACATAAGCCGCACACTTTCCCCTGCTTCTGCAGTGGGGAAGAGTTTATGGAGCTGCACAAGCCATCAGGATGGCTGCTGTATTTAGTGCACTGACTTCGATCATATCCCAGTCTGATAGCAACTGATTTAGATTTTAGCTGTCTGTTGTTCCAAAGTGGAGCTCACACACCGCGATCACACACTGTGATCACACACTGACAAGAAAATGGTTTGTCCATTTCAAGTTCTTGTCGTTTTCCTTTTGTTCTCATTATAGCAGCTGCTCAGCTCCACTCTTTATAAGCTAAGAAGCTGTATAAAAATGGGCTGGAAGTGCCTGCACCAAAAAGTGTGAGGTTGAGAGGCCGCTTCTGTAGCCTGCTTCCTGTGCAGGGTAAAGCTGCTGTGAGCCCTGTCCAGATTGCACCCAGGCAAAGAGAAATTCCACAGAACTACTCAGCAGCAAGTAACTCATGATAACAATGGAGAAAAAGGCACAGCTCTGGAGTTATCTTGTGTTCTTAGGCAGTTTTGCCCCACTTTGTGTTGTATTTTAGGCTGCTAGTACTGCAGATAGAATCGTACTGAACTCTACCTTTTGATACTAAAAAAAGCTCAGCTAACCTTCCCAAACTCCACAGCTGTTCTGAGAGGGTTTTCGGCCATAAAGCATGAACTCTTATCAGCTGTTTTGCAATTAAAATGAGAAAAATCCTCCAAAAAGCACATTTTAAAAAGTACATAACTTGATGTTGTTTTTCAATATCCTGTCTGTAAAAACAGGATTTTTTTTCCCCTCAGTTTTCTGGTGAAAGCTAATTTGATCATGAAAGAAGCAATTAAACTAGAAGATGGTCTTCTGTTTTATCTGATCTTTAAATAATTTAGAGGCTGAAATTCGTTTGATTTTTTTGTTATTTCTACCAAACGATAAAAACATTACTCATTATATGAGCAAGTAAACACAAAAGGCAAATTATGTGAGGCACATAAAAGTGAGGAAGGACTAAGAAAGAAAGTATGTGCAAAAGAACAAATTTGGTCCTGCAGAGTTTGGCAGCCATATTTACTGTGATTTTCTGATATGAACAGATAGAAAAATAGTAATGTAAACAGTTTAACTAGAAGTCATCCAGTTCAAGTCTTCATTTCTAAATTGTCTTATGACTTCATAATATTTATTTCCATCTGCTACATTACTATAACAAATGCAACCTTACAGACTTCCTTATTAGAGGAAAATTGGATTTTTTGCTGTAGGAATGGAAGGGGTGTAAAAGATCCAGAGACTATACTGGATTTCAGTTTTGTAGTTAAAGCTTGAAAAGCAATTTGAAAGCAACGCTTTTCATTAAACATTTAAGAAATTTCTTGTAGAAAACATGTTTGCATGATAAAGAGAGGAGAAGAACAAAGATATTTTTTTGTAATGATAACACTGTGAACTGGGAGAGAATGACCTACCCTGTTGTCCTTCTTGGACCATCTAGATATAACTCAATCACTACTCACCCTCACAAAGACTATTTCAGTGAGGCACTTGAAGACAAAGTAATCTGGTGCCTCAACCCAGCATATTCACTGGAGGAAGGTTCCCTTTTTGTGGGGATGTATGTGGATTGATTGGTTACACAGCAAAGAGGATAAGGGAGATGAGTAGAAGTAACTGTGATGATTTCAGTGCAATGGAAGAGTTGGTATGGAGAGAAGGGCAGGGGTATTTTGAGGGCACAGCTGGTGATTTTGTTTTTTTTTTAAGGACACAGTGGCTGTTTTGAAAGCACAGATGGTGTTTGGGATGTAGGAATCTGTAGAAAACCAGGATTTGAAAGATGCCTAAGCCACTTTTTCAAGCAGGCTATGAGTTCAGGTTTCTCTATTTTCAAGCATGCTTTTAGAAAGATCTTAAAAGAGCGTGGGTGACTCTTCAGAGTGTGTGGACTTAGCACTCTGTGCAAACCAAACTCTAAATAACCCAGGTTGTCTCTCTCCCACCATCAAAAGCCAGTGCAGTCAGTGGTTACTTTGAAAAACTGTGTCCATCTGTCCTAGAATTATAATAAATGTTTTAGCAAATGCATTCAAATTAATTCATTTTTCTACTTGCAGTATTGACTCTGTAAGTGTTCTTTGACACTATGTGATTAATTTTTCCAAGGTTGACCCTTTTGTTGTTAAACAGAGCCACAAAGTGACTGTGGCCTGATGACTTCTTTTTTCCATGACACGACAGATCAGTCTTGTCTTTCTGTCACACAACCACGAAGCAAACAAGGCTATGTCAATAAACTGGGATTATTTTTAGCTTCCTGTGAGCTCCTTTCTGCTTCTTGGCTCCTATCTCTCCAGGCAGTTGCGAGATGCTGTTTTCCTCAAAGCCCCTGATTATACATTATCTGCTCTGGAGTTTTTGTCCATTCCCCAAGTAAGAACCAAGATAAGATATGATTATCATCAGGATATCTTGAAGCCTCAGGCTCCACAGATGAACACTCATGGCAAAACAGGTGACTGTCTATTAATTTCCATTTCATACACTTCTTTCTTCTTTGAAATTACTAAGTGTAGTTGCCCTGATGCTAAAAGTCATCATATCCAGAAGCCTTGTGGAATTTATGCCACACAGAAGCAGTCATAACAAATCAGACCAGTGTCCACTAAGTCTGTAAAACAAAATACGAGAATAGGGCAAAAACATAGTGTCACTTCATTAGTATTGCCTGGATTTTTGGAAAGTGGGACTCCTGAGCCAGAGATTTTGCTTGGAAGCCTGCTAAGGACTTTTTTTGAATTTGAAAAAATTATCTCTTCTGATTTCCCTGTGATGCTTATCTTTTCTTACATCTGCATCATATAATTCCTCAACTGCCTCACTTTCTTTAACCTGAAGAGATGGCATTTTCCAGTGTCCACTCCTCTCTGTTAGGGTGGATCCGAGAAATGTCACAGGCAAGAGAGTTTTTGCCTGTTTTAAGTTCATACCAGGAAGAAAACTCTTGCAGATAATTCTCTTCATTTGTGCACCCAGAAGTGTTTAACACATACAGGATTACTAGACTGCACACATACACTCCAAAGTAAATTCATGTAAGGAGTAGGCTTGTTGGTGTCACCAAATAATCCTTTTTGAGTTGTGGCTGACAAATGCCAGGAACCATCTATCTCTATGGTTCCTTGAGGTGAAACAAGAAGCTGACCCAATTCCACTACTCTGACATTCCTTTTTATTTCTAATTTTCAAGATGAGCGCAAAAATGTTCCATCCGGTGACACGTATAAAGAAGAAAAGCATTCAAAATCCAGCTCTGCTTTGGAGAGTTTTCGTAGAGAAAGCCAGAACATCTTTGTCTGATTTAAAGCACTGGTTCCTGACTGCTGCTGCCTGCAGGGCAGGGAGAGATGATATTGCAGTGGGGATCTGCTGCAGGCCCACCTGACAAAGAAGACAGACTGGATGAGTCACACCGTAGACAGATAGGAGCAGCCTTGTGTTCATAAGCCTTGGTCCCCATGGGGGGCTTCAACCACCTCGATATCTGTTGGAGGGACAACATAAGCAGCCCAGGAGGTTCCTGGAATGTGTTGGTGATAACTTTCTTCTCTAAGTGATAGAGAAGCCAATGAGGGAGAGATGTTATGCTGGGCCTTTTTCTCACTAGCAAGGAGGGTCTGGAGAGGAATGCGAAGCCCAAGGTCAACCTGGGCTGCAGTGACAGCAAAATTGGTGGAGTTTGAGACCCTTGGGGCAGCAAAAGGAGGGAACATAGCAGGCTCACTACCCTGGGCTTCACGGGAGCCAACTTTGGCTCTTCAGGATCTGCTTGGTCGAGTATCATGGGGTAAAGCGCTGGAGGGCCCAAGAAAGCTGATCAATATTCAAGGATCTCCCTGTCAAAGAGGATCATCAACAAAGAGGAAGTCAGGTAAAAACGTCATGAGGCTTACCTGGATGAGTGAGGAACCCCTGGACAAAGTCAAACACAAGAAGGAGGCACACAGAGGGTGGCAGCAAGGACAGGTAGCCTGGGTGGGAGGAGTGCAGAAAGATTGTCTGACCAGTCAGAGATCAGGTCAGGAAAGCTAAATCCCTGATAGGATTGAATCTGGTCAGGGATGTAAAGGGCAACAAGAAGAGTTTCCATACGTGCATTGGTGATTAAGGGGAGCCTAAGAAAAATGTGGGCCCTCTCCAGAAGCAAGTGGGAAATGTGGTTACCTGGGTCTTGGAAAAGACTGAGGTGCTCAGAACTTGAAGGTGCTAAGTCTATGTGTTCTAATGAGATGCATCTATGAGTCCTAAGTGAACTTTTGGACAAAGTGGCTAAGCTACTATCCATTATATCTGAGAATTCCTGGCAGTTTGGTGAAATTCCCACTGACTGGAAAAGGGGAATATAACCCTTATCTTTAATAAGAGAAAAAAGGAAGACCTGGGGAACTACAGGTTGGTCAATATGACCTCAGTGCCTGACAGCAAATTATTGATTTGGAGCAAATGATGGACTATAAAGCAAATCCTCCTGGAAACTATGCCAAGACACATGGAAAGTAAAAAGGTGATTGGTGACAACACGTCTTCATTAAGTGTAAATCAAGCCTTACAAATTTAGTGGCCTTCTATGGTGGGTTTGATGAGGTAGCAAATGAGAAAAGAGTGACTGATGTCATCCACTTGGATTTTGCAAAATGTTTGGCACTGTCTCACACAACATCCTTGTTTCTGAACTGGAGAGACACAGATTTCATGGGTGGACCACTGCATTGATAAGGAACTGGCTGGATAGTTTCACACAAAGAGGTGCAGTCAACAACTCAATGCCCAAGTGGAGACCAGTGACAAGTGGTGTCTCTCAGGGCTTGGTACTGAGAGCAGGGCTGTTTAACATCTTTGTTGGTGACATGAACAGTGAGGTTGAGTGTGCTCTCATCAAGTTTGCTGATGACACCAAGCTGTGTGGTGCAGTCAACATGCTGGAGTGAAAGGATGCCATCCAGAGGGACCTGGATGGGCTTGAGAGCTGGGTCTGTGCAAACCTCATGAAGTTCTGCGAGGCCAAGAGCAAGGTCCTGCACCTGAGTTGGGGCAATCCCAAGCACTGCAGACTGGCAGTGAGAGAATGGATTGAGAGTAGCCCTGAGGAGAAAGATGTGGGGGTGTTGGTGGATGAGAAGATCGACATGAAATAGCAATGCACACTTATACCCCAGAAAGCCTATGGCATCCTGAGCTGCATCAAGATAGATTCAGGGAGGAGATTCTCCCCGTCTACTCTGTCCTTGTGAGACCCAACGTGCAGTACTGTGTTCAGCTCTGGGGAGGCTTTGCTCCTCTGGGCCCCAAGTGAAATGTTCCCCCATGACGGGCCTTAAATGTTGGGGATCACTGTCTCTCCTCAGAAAAAATGTGGATCACTCCACTGGGAGCTGAGACAATTCTGAATCATTGGCTTTTATCTGATATGCAGAAGAAAGAAAGAAATCAGTTTTAAGAAGAAATCAGCTGATGATGTTTATTCCTGACAGGGCTTTGCTTCTGCTCTGGAGGGAACTCCTTGCAGCTTGTATTGCCAGGGCAATTTCGGGTAACAGTTCAGTGCTCTGTGTGTCCCAGGTAATTCTCAAACTCACGTTAAACTTTACAGGAGGTTGTCTAGCACCAGATGCTGCAGGGGCTTTCCATGAGCTGGTAAAACAAACAGAAAAGCAGGTTCACTGACAGGCTGAGGAAGCTTGCCTGTGCTGGATGTACATTTCCAGGATACCCAGCATTTGCTAACTTTCAGAGGCCAGATTTAATCTCATCTAGCACTGTGCAAACTGTGCTTCCGTCTTTTTAAAACTGAAGTATGGAACTCCTGCTTTGTTTCTTGAACAGAAGGCTATTCCCTAAAAGAGACCTTAGTAGCTACAATATCTGTATATGTCCTTTTTCATGACTTTTATATCTGCCAACACAGGCATCTTTTTTGCTGTTTTGATTCCCCTGTGATTCTATCTTGCATTTGTCACATACTGTTCACTCCAGCTATCTCTGGTCAAATTATACAGAGCACTTGATGTGAAACCAGGCAGTGAGTGTAATAAATAACCTTTTTTTTTTTTTTTTTTTAATTTTTCTTTTTTTAGCTGGTGGGAAGTGTCTCTCTTGAAGGCACCACAACACCTGTCAGTAATTTTTCCCTCAAATGTGTGGCACGTAAATACTGACATTTAGGATTTCTAAATCCTTAAATGTCACAAATCATAAAATTATGCAGGTTGGAAGGACCTGCAGCAGTTTCATCTGCCTCCCCCTCCTCAATACTAATCCAGCTAAACCAGAATGCTGTACACGGTGCTATTTTTTAATAGTTATTTTTTTTAATAGCTCCAAGAATGGAGAACCTGCGACATCCCCAAGACCTTGCTACAGTAGGGGTCTTCCTCTCTGGGGAAAAAAATTATTCCCAAGTTCTCATGGTAGTGTCCTGTGTTGCATCTTGTGGCTGATGGCTCTCATCCTTTTGCTGTGCATCTCTGAGAAGACCCTGTCTCTGTCTTTGCCCTCCCCTCCTATGGGGCTGCTGAAGACAGCACCTTTTAAACTTCTCTTCTTGATCCTGCCTTGAAAATCATTACCTGTCATAAAGAAATACAAGTTAATTGGTTTTAATATTTTGGTGTTTTGATCGGGAAGGGATCAAGTTTTCAGGCTTTTATGCAGAACCACAAAGGCTGCTGTTCTCTTTTTGTCTGACCTTCTCATTGTTTATATTGAGCCGTGGTTCTCTGCTTTTTATTTATTTAAAGAAGCTGAAACTGCAAATGAGACAAGTTTTTAAAATAAAAGAAAGAAAATCATGACAATTGCCAGAATTACAAATGCAGTTTTAATTTAAAGTGCTTTTGTGGGCACATAAAAAACCCCTTTAGTATGTAGGACTGCTCCAGAACTTGTGAAATAGTTTGCAGCTTCCCTCAAGGAAAGAAAAAGAGATTCAAAAACTCAAAAGAGCATTGTTGACAAATGACTGGAAATAAGCATTTTCCAGCAGCACTGAAAAAACAGTCTATATACCTTTATACGTAAAAAAAGTACTTTCGGTTCCTTATTTCTTGCTTTTATAAGCCTTGTATTTGAGAACTTACAGTTTTAACATGTAAACAAATATTTCAAAAAATAAAGACTAAATAAAAGAAGTAGTGACATTGAAAAATGTTGGATGGTTCAAATACCTTAATAAGGAAGCAAGGACAAGGCAGGAAAAGAAGAGGGTAAACAATCTGTGAAGTATGAATGTTAAAATAATATGCAAGTAGAGAAAGTGTTGTGCAGAGAAAAGTAAGGAACAGGGTAAATAGAGGTTGGAGATCAAAAGGACTATAGAAATAGAGGCAGAAAAGTTCTGAGAAAAACTTCGTAAACAAAAACACTCTAGAAGTGGTTTCGTAGAAAAACTGGAAAAAAGTGAAGGCCTGGGTATGTAGCATGGTACTTTTTAATACATTTGAGAAGGCTGTTTTAGAAAAGCAAGGGAAATAGCACTGAATAAAGGGTAGCTCTGTATATAATGTGACCTTCAGCAAAACAATAGGCCACTCACCTCACTTCCCTCTCACTGGGAGAATCTGTGTGCTCCTGTTACAGGTAAAACAAAAAGAGAACAAGATCTCTTGGTGAAACTGCCTCCTTTTTTTCCCCCTGATTTTCTTAGCAGTTCTGTAGAGTCTTAGAGTGTTTGTGCTGTTGACGATTTTTAGTAAACACTTATTGCAAGCAGATAAAAGTACCAATAAACATACAAAGGCCCAAAGCAACTGGAGTCTTTAGTGGAAATAACTCAAGAGCAGCAACTTAAAACTTCATAATATATCAGAATTTCGAGTTTTGCTTTGCTGATTCATTTGTATAAATGGATGAAAGCATCTGTCAGCAATAACTTAGCATTAATTGTTCTTTAATTAGTATAATGAGCATTTCTAAATGGTGTAATGCTCATGTGTGCATTTTCCAATGCTTTCTCAAACGAGAATTTAATTCTGCATGTCCTTTCTGAAAAATCCTAAGACTAATGTGAGTGCTCTTTCATAGAATTATAGAACCATAGAATGGTTTGGCTTGGAAGGGACCTTAAAGATCATCAACTTCCAACCCCAACACCACGGGCAGGTAACTTTTCACTAGACCAACTTGGTCAGGGCCCCATCCAACCTGGCCTTGAACACTTCCAGGGTTGGGTCATCCACAGCTTCTCTGGGAAATCTGTTTCAGTGCCTCACCACTCCCACAGAAAAAGAATTACTTCCTAATATCTAATCTAAACCTTACTCTCTTTCACTTTTGTCATCCATCTTCATTGTTATGTAGTACGCATGTCCCAGTCAGATTCTGTGAGAACAAGTCAGGAAGGGAGATCATTTAAAGAGAAATAAGAACTCAGTAAAAGCAATGCTGATTTATAGCATGTTATTTAGACTCACTCATTGTTGCAGTAGTAGTCAGGCTGGGACTTCTGGCTGAAGGACAGATGCCAAGCTCCTTTCTTCCTCACTGCTATAATCTCCTGCTGCTTGGATGGCTTGTGCCTGCAGTGCTCCTGGATTCACTGCTCGTACTGCAGCAGCAGCAGCACAGAAACTTTATTTATTAAAGACTCCATGAACCCTTCAGATTCCATGAGTGCTCGCAGTATAGCACATACATACCTGAGCATCCTCCATCAACACTCCAGAGAAAGAAGTAAGAGCCAAAAAGAGGACAACTGGTTTGGAAACGTAGTGAGCATGACCTCAAATGTCAAAATACGTGGACTCAAGTGCTTTCAGACTGAGAGGCTGTCAGTCCACTTTGGTGCCTCGCTTACAGAGCAGCACATCTGTGATGAAGAACATCAGAGCAGCCTGAAGCCTGTACCTCTGCACCTTCTGTGGCAGGGGCTATTCTTTCCACAGCAAATTCATAAGTGCAGTCTGCAAAGGAGACACTTGTCAGGGTAATAACACAGCTCTTGGTGACCTTAATGCCAGAGAGGATTTGGATTGCACTTTTCTCGGGGAAAAGTTATTTGTAATGAGAAAAGCCGCCAAGCTACATTTTTTTTTTTTTTCTGTTGCTTCCAATGCCTGTTAAAGAACAGGACAGAGGGTCTCACATGCTCATGTTTGACATTTAGGCCTTATCATATGCATCTGTCCTTAAAGAAATGCTGAGAGATATACTCAGGCTTGACAGCCTGATTTGCAAGGATCTTATCTGGCGGTGAAGTCCTGCATATACCTGGTGCAATTGCATCACCAGTTCTGCAGTTTGCATGTCCTCCACCTTCTTTGATAACCACCAGTTAAAGGAATTTTTGGTAGGCTGACAGGCAAAGCAAATGAGATTCCTTGGAAGGACTCTTGGCAAACATCTTCATTTCTGCTGGGACATGTGTTTGCATGCATGAGAGTGTGTGGAGTGTGTGTTGGAGGGGGGAGGAATTTACAGTAAGACATTGTGTTAAATAACAGTGGATGATGTCTGCAGGTCTGTTCAGTGAGTTTATCTAAATATTCCCTTTTCTCCCCTTTTTTTTTTTTTTTTTTTTTTTCCTTCCTTCTTTCTCTTCTCCCATTTACTGCCAGGAAGGGCCACCTCTGAAGGGCCAGTTCAGTACAGCCTGGCACCAACACAGACGGACATCAACAACAGTTCCAACTGTGAGTCAATTTGCAATTCGGGGAATCCTTGAAAAAGTATTGGTTTGTGTGCATGTAGAAGTTGCAAGACCCCTGCAGAGGGCTTCCAGAACAGAGAGAGGGTAAATTTGTTACCCCCAGCTCCCTCTGGTTGGAGCAGCCTGTAAGTTTTTGATGCCTCACTGAAAGCATTAGGTAAATGTAGCTTTTCCTGAAATACACAAGGATTCTGATGTGTGAGGGCCAGTGCCAGGTCATTTTACCAGCAGAATAGACTTTTGGAACTGTATGCTTTTCACAGAAAGCTGTCCTCCAAGAAAGCTTAAGAAACTTCATCTGACTAGAGGAGAAGAGGCTGAAGCCATGCACAGAAAAGGATCTTCACTGAATTTTTATTTTCACCGCTGGAGACAGGAGCTGCCAGTCTCAGATTTGTGTAGGAGCACTGGTCTGTGTTGGGATGAGTGAAGAGACCTTGCTTTCAGTTTTGAGGTAGTTTAGCTGCTATCACTTAGATTCTCTGGTGCTCCCTGGAGCATCTGGAGGGTGGAGACAAGCCCTTGCATGGTATAACATGCTCATTCTCTTCATTATGTATGCACACAAAGTTACCTGACACTTGTGATGCCAGTCTTCAGTGGCCCCTTCTACTGATATGTGTGTTGGGTGAAGAGAGTCTTTTTGGGGCTGTAGGAAGGAAAAAATTTCGTTACACAGAGCAAACAAAAAAATGTCATCTGCTCCTCACTGCTTCTAAAAGGTACTCTTGTCGTGTATTTTTCTCTTGGTGACTCTCCTGGGACCAAAAAGCTTTGGCCCAGTATCACAGAGAAGGTAGCTGGGGAAAGGAATAGTGGGTTAAAGGAGAAGTAGGCAAGTGGATGAGCTGTAGAATTCAGGAAGAGGCAACGGCAAATACAGAGGACAGTAGAAGGGAAAAAAAAAAAAAAGAAAAAAGCCTCCATTCACTTCAGACAGTAAGATAATTTACACCATCTGCTGTTAGGGACTGAGAGAGCAGACCCTGTCTATCACTGGTTCAAGACTGACCACCAGAGCTATGTAATTGGTATCATCTCATTCATGGAAAGGTAGTATAAAGCAGTTACAAACTTCTGCACAGTGATGGGATTAACCCTGTTTTTTCTAGGTGCATTGTCCTCAGTATAGGGCTAGCATTTTCCCTGATTCAACTAAAAATCATATATTTGGCATATATACATGTAGATACAGCTTTTTATGAATATATTTGAATATATTTATCAAGATCTTGCTCAGGAACTGTAAATGTAACTGTAATGTTGTTATCATAAACAATGCTGTAATCTGATTTCATGCTGCACAGTGAAAAATGAGAAATTCACAGCACAGACCGATGTCATACTGATCTGTGACTGCCAAGCAAGGAATTGGTTGTTTCTTCTAACCATACTTTTTGGCCTCAAATGGTTGAGTGAATCATACTGTATTTGTTCCCCCTTTTAGTTTTCTGATGATTTGTTTAACTCCCACAGTTCCTGCAGTCCAGTGGACTCCTCTGTAAGCTATTGTTTGGAAATGTTGATATCCTGGGCAGTGTATCAAACCAGATGGTTGGTCAGCTGGATCAGTCCTGTGAGCAGCTCTGTCAGTAAACACGTGGACATGGGCCCTGAGATCAGCAGGAAGACTCCTTGTTAAATTGCAGCATGCGGTTGAGGGACCTGTGCTTTAATTTGTACCAGGTGGAAGTGATTTAAAGAAGATTTTAAAATCTCCCAGAGATGGAAAGCTGAGCACTGAGAGAATTGCAGGCTAATGCTTTTACTTGTCACAGGATGCCTTTAGCAGTCAATGAGTGGATATGAGCTAAAACTCTGGGACTACATTTTTACTGGCTCTTATATGAAAAAAAAAACCAAAAACCCACAAACAACAGACCCATAGTTTGGGAGAGAATGAGCTGCAAAGCAGGTTTGGAGGACTTAAAGCCTCTGTGAAAGTCTCTTACAGTCTCTGTCTTCTGGTCTAGAGCAGCACTACATATTTGGCTGTTTTTTTTTTTTTTGTTTTCTTAAGTTGTTAGGGAACTCAATCAAACTTCAAGATGGATTGTGATTAGATGTCATTGAACAATGATTGATTTTGTTAGTCTTTGTTGTAGTTCCTCTTTGGTAAGGACAGTTTGGGACTGAACTATATGGGTTTGCAGGGGAAAACTCAGACAAGAAAAGCAACAGTACAGTAATTCCAAACAGGAGAGATATTGATCAAGGCTGTTCAAAATGCTTGGCCCATGCACGTCTTTCCTTTTTTTTTTTTTTTTTTTTTTTCCCCATTCATTTATACATAGCCTCTCCTGGTCAGATGCTGGACCTGCACAGCTTAGTGCTTAATTACTGTGGCCGTGCAGTCCTTGAAGATTCACAAAAGCACCTAAAAATGTTGTTGGGACTCTGTTGCTATAATTACTGAGGATGCCCTCCTTTGATTGAGAAACCATGTACAAACAGGACAGAAAAAAGGGCAAGATAAAGGTAGGGGTATAAGCCCTGTAAAAATGTAGAAATCTCTCTCTATGAGAGAGGGGAAGTACTCAAAAAGGGGCTGAGAGAGGTTACAATCCCCATTCTTGGACCTATTCAAAACTTCACTGAACAAGGCTTGGAGCAAGCTTATCAAACTTGGAATCCATGCTTTGAGTAGGGGTTGGACTCCTTGTCCTCCAGAATGGCCTTCCTAAAAACATCATCTTCTAATTCTACTATTTTTGGTAAATTCAGTAGCAAAGTCCTGTGTGTCTGAACTACATATAGCCTTATACTTGGTTTAGCACCTAAGCTGCAGAAAATGTTCTTCCTCTTTGGAATTAAGCTGTCTCCTCCAAAACCACGAGATGAATGTTGTCTTCCGGTAGTATGCAATAGACAGAAGAAGAATGCCATGGCATTTTTTTTGCATCAAATTAAAATGAATCCTGCTATATACAGAGAGCAGCTAGGATTTTGGGAAACCAGGGCTGGAAGGTGAGCTGACAACCTTAAACAGATAAAGAAGTCTTGTTTTCCATAAGACTGAGAGTGACTGAACTCATTAGAGAGATACAGAAAGACAAAACTGTCCTTTCAGAGATGCCCTGGGGAACAGAGCTAGAGAAGTCTCACCCTGACAGCTCTATTCCTGTTGTGTAGCTGAATTTTATGGGCTAGGTCCTGATGCTATCAATCCACCTAAGTTTGCACCACTGTTTAGAAAGGAAGTAGATATTCTCCAGGGGCTAAATGCCAGTGACTCTGATGTGACTTTGTGATAAATTCCTGGGCTCTTTCAGTGGGAAGAAAGTATTGTTGCATTACTTGTAATGACTTATGATATCATATCCATTACACTTTCTGTGTGTGTTTTCAAACCCTGAGTCCCCATTTGGTTTTGATGGACACCAGATTTTTGCCTGAATTTTTTTTTTGGCCTTTTTTTTTTTTATTTTTTTTTTTTTTTGTAATGATGGTAATCTGAACTGAGAAGTCATTATAAATTCCTGCTGTGCATACTGAATGCTTAAGTATTACCTCAGGCAGGATCCATGGGAAGAGGTAATAGTAGATGTGCTCTTATACCAACTGACATAGATGTGAAAAACAGTTTTTTTCTGACACACTAGTCACTGTTCATATCTGAAACAGAAGCAAGAAATTTCAAGCTGTCATGTTGCATTCTGTGTTTCTTGGTTTTTGTATATTGCTTCTTAAAATTCCTATTCAGAATCCACTGAGGCCATTTGGGTGTCTGATGTTTATTTTCATGAGTTTGGGAATAATTATTATAGCAGCAAGATTGATGAATAATTAAATTTATAATGGTATTTTTTTCCTGCTATCTATGACATTAGTAGCTTTTATAGTGGCCATTCATTAAAAAACTAAACTGTCTACTTCCCTCAGATATGCCAATTTGTTTCTGCAGTCTGCTAATAACAGCTAGTTCTGCTGGCAGAGTTCATAGGGAAAATTTAGAAAGTGAGTCTGTATTACCAACAACACTGCTGCTGATTTTGTTATTACCAGAGTTAAACCCTTATCCCTTCTGTGCTCTGACTTATACACTGTGATGCCTTGATTTTGTCCACCTCCTAATCATGTCTGTCACAATACAAATTGGATGGAAAATCTTCCACAGGAGAACCCTGCCCACCATTTTAACCTTAGCAGGAAATAACTGTGCAGTACCTTCTGTGGAAACATTTCATTTCATCACAGTTGCCAGTTTCAAATGATTGGTTTTTACCTCCAGTTAAAGAGCACTGCAACAGAAATGCCATCCTGACACAAGTCGTTGTTCCGAGACCTGCAGGCAGCAGGAAAACAGCAGCTACTGAGGGAGAGGATCTGTGGGTCTCACCCTGAGAGAAGCTTTTAGGGGCAGTGGGGGGCCTGGACACCATGTGCTTGCAGTTGCAGGCTCATGAAGCACACAGGGTTTTATGGACCCTCAGCAACTCTGGTGTGAATTTGTGAGGGGATCTCCTCCGGAGGTGATGACGCGTGCCAGTGCTGGAATAGGGCCCTCAGGTTCCTCATCTCTGATACTGAAACAGCATGTGAAGAGGCACGCTTTTCCAGGTGAGTGGGACAGGCAGAGGTGATGTCAGAAATCAGACAAAAGCACATGCACTTAGGAGGAGACTGGCAAGTCAGGAGAGTCTCAGCAGTGTCAGTACCACTGCAGAGTGACCCCCAGCAACACATCTATTGACTAAGGTGCAGGGGAGCAGCACTCATGGAGAGCAGAACTTGATCTTTAAATACTTCAAGGTGTTAAAGCTGTGAAACAGCTGTGAAACCCAACAGGGCTGTGTAAAAGAAAAAAGCATCCAACCATTTATTTTTATATATAGAGAGCATCGTGTACTTCATAGATATTCTGGAACCTACTTCATGGGGGCCTTCAGACAATAAGATCTGAATTAGTTTTTGAAATGCATTTATTACACAGATTTAGATACTGGTGTGGGCACTTTTACTCAGAATTAAGCTAAACTAAAATAAAGAGTTAAATTCAAGAGCAGGGTGTTATAAATTAGTATAAGAATTTCGACAACTCAATTCCAATTAAACATTGATAAATTTATTAAGCAAGCGATAATAAAGCAAAACACAGCGCTGGGTGTCCTGGAGGCCAGTGCCCTCCAAGGTACACACCGAAATGAAGTCAGTGTCTCTTTTTATACATTCTTGAGGCTGTTAAGTATATGTTAAATGCTGTCTGGCACTGGCTTTTCGGATGGAAATTTGCTCGTGGCTTGAGTTCGGTGGCGGCTCGGTAAGTGGTCGTCTGGTACTTATGAAAAGGTGCAGTTCTTATCAGTTGTTTATTGACACTTGCTTGATTAGCAAGCTGTCTGTGGAAACTCCTCTAGTTTAATTACAACAAAAAGTTTCTGACTCTTTACATAAGATTTTATGAACAAAGTTAACCCTTCTATTACACAGGGTATAAAAGGCAGTTGAAGACAGAAGGAGAATTTTCCTTAATCTAAATTTTATGAAAAGCTCATGGAGATAAATTGCTTTAAACCATCCGTGCCTTCCTCCCTCACTCAGGCTGCGTCACTCCAGCCAGTAGAAGTGAGCATTACCCAGTGATTTCATTCAGGTTCTCAGCAGGGGAGAGATTGGTCCTTAGGAGGTGTTAGCCATGCAGAGTGTGAATGCTCAGGAATTGCCTGGAATATAGGAAAACTGCAGAGGTTTACAGAAGCACCTGGGTTTTTTTAGATCAAATTAAAGCAGCCTTTGACTTTTCCTGCTTTATGCAGAGATTAAATGACTGTATTCTTTGAGTGAATGTTCTTGCACCTGACTCTGTTTTGTGATAGGATAAACAGGAGGTGAAAGAAAATATAAAATGGATTGATCTAAACTAGGAGGAATAGACACTTCTGCCTCAAAATGTAAGAGTTCAGAGGCAGTGGTAGGAATTAAAGATGACAGTTTCCCAAAACGTGAAACTGTGGAGTCCACTGCAAAGGGAAGATTTTGAAGCCAAGGGTTTAGTTAAATTCAAAGAAGCATTAGTAGTTTATATGAATTACAAGAGTAACTGGAGCAACAATAATTAGTTATGATAAAAATTCTGTGAAGGATATTAGATATTGAACTTTGAGTATTATTCTAATCTCTATTACGATGAGATAAACTAGCTGACAGCCAATTTGCAGTAGACAGAAACTTAACTGAGAAATACCTGAGATTGATCTCTACAAGTCATAAGTTAGAATATCTTCATCTTCAGTCATATCCAATCTATCACTTGATATATCTTCCTTTTTTGAACTGCTCCTCATTTTGTCTGAGTGAAACCCTTCAGGTGTCCAGCTGCTAATGAGTAACAAATTCTGATCATACCGACTCACAGTAAGTCAGAATAGCTGAACTTATTAATGCCACTTGCAAGAGAACTGTGTTGAGCTAACTGTGCTTGGAGCCTGAATGTTGTCATAAATAATAGTTCTGAGGAAACAGGTGAATGGGTTTAACTCCTAGCATAGCATGAGGTCAGTATGTGTAGTTTGAACTGTTCAGTATTTCATAACAGCAGTGTCCAAGTTTATTAGCAAGGTGAAAAGCAACTTGCAAGATTTGTGCAACTTGTGAAAGCAAGTTGTGGGAGCTGACTGGTGGGTTTGTTTTCATGGAATCATAGAATTAACTGGGTTAGAAGAGAGCTCCAAAATCATCAAGTCCAACCCTTGATCCAACCCCACTGTGATTACCAGATCATGGCACTCAGTGCCACATCCAGCCTCGTCTTAAAAACCTCCAGGGATGGTGAATCCACCACCTCTCTGGGCAGGCCATTCCAATGCCTGATCGCTCTCTCTGTAAAGAACTTCTTTCTAATATCCAACCTAAACCTCCCCTGAGAGAGCTTGAGCCTGAGCCCTCTTGTCCTGCTGCTGATTGCCTGGGAGAAGAGACCGACCCCCACCTGGCTACAACCTCCTTTCAGGGAGTTGTAGAGAGTGATGAGGTCACCCCTGAGCCTCCTCTTCTCCAGACTAAACAACGCCATCTGCTTCAGCCTCTCCTCATAGGGCTTGTGTTTGAGTCCCTTCCCCAGCCTGGTTGCTCTTCCCTGGACCTGCTCCAGCCCCTCCATGTCCTTCCTGATGTGAGGGGCCCAGAACTGAACACAGCACTCCAGGTGTGGCCTCACCAGTGCTGAGTACAGGGGAAGGATCACTGCCCTGCTCCTGCTGCCACACTGTTCCTGATCCAGGCCAGGATCCATTGGCCTTCTTGGCCACCTGGGCACACTCTGGCTCATGTTCAGCCTCCTGTCAATCAGCACCCCCAGATACCTTTCCATCTGGCTGCTCTCCAGCCACTCTGTGCCCAGACTGTGCTGCAGGGCGTTGTTGTGACCAAAGTGCAGCGCTCAGCACTTGGCCTTGGTGAACTTCATCCCACGGGAATCGGACCAAATCTCCAGCCTATCCAGGTCCCTCTGCAGAGCCCTCCTGCCTTCCAGCAGGTCAACACTCCCCCCCAGCTTGGTGTCATCTGCAAATTTGCTAATGATGCACTCAATCCCCTCATCTAAATCATTGATAAAGATGTTAAACAGAACTGGGCCCAGCACTGATCCCTGGGGACACCACTAATGACTGGATCCCAGCTGGATGCAACCCCATTCACCAGCACTCTCTGGGCCCTGCCCTCCAGCCAGTTCTTAAACCAGCTCAGGGTTTTAAGGATCTTCAGGATGCAAATAAAATATCTATATTCAGGTCTGATGGGACACATGCAATAGACTTTCTCCTTGGTGGAAAAAAAATCAGTGGATATCAGGGAACACAATAGGAGAGAAAGCTGCTCTCCCTCCTTCCATGATTCACAGAGGAAACAATGTACGTGAAGAGGTTTAGAGGAGGAGGAGAAAGATCCAGGAACCACAGTGCAGGACATTTCACGTGTACCTTCCACACATCAGCTCAGACAGTCCACGATCATGGACATAGAATCACAGGTCATAGAATGGCCTGGATTGGAAGGGAACTTAAAGGTCATCTAATTCCAACCCCCTGCTGTAGACAGACACCTTTCACTAGACCGGGTTGCTCAGAGCTCCATCCAACTTGAACACCAGGGATGGAGCATAAACAGCTTCTCTGTAACCTTTTATAATGTCTCACCACCCTCATAGTAAAGAATTTTTTCCTAATACCTAATCAAAATCTACTCTCTTTCAGTTGGAAGGCATTCTCTTTTGTCCTCTCACTACATGACCTAGTAAAAGGTCTTTCCATCTTTCTTTTAAGTTCCCTTCATGTACTGGAAGGCTGCAGTTAAGTCACGCTAAGCCTTTTCCAGGCTGAACAATCCCAGTTGTCTCAGTCTTTCATCATAGGAGAGGTGATCCATCCCTCTCCTCAGCTTGGTGGCGCTCCTCTGGACTCACTCCAAGAGGTTGATATCCCTCCTGTGCTGAGCACCACAGAGCTGGATGCAGTGTTACAGGCAGAGTCTCATCAGAGCAGAGCAGAAGCGCAGAATCCTCTCCCTTGCCCAGCTGGCCACACTGCTTTGGATGCAGCCCAGGACACAACTGGCTTTCTGTGAGTGTACATTGCTGGGTCATGTCCTCTCATCCACCAACACCCTTGAGTCTTTCTCTGCAGGGCTGCTCTCGATCTGTTCATCCCCAGCCTGTATTGATATGGGCGGTTACCCTGACCCAGGTGCAACACCTTGTACTTGGTCTTGCTAAATCTCATGAGATTCCCATGGCCCCACTTCTTGAGCTTGTCCAGGTCCCTCTGGATGCCATCCTGTCCTTCAGGTGTGTCAACTGCACCACTCAGTTTGGTGTCATATGCAAATTTGCTGAGGGTGCACTTGATTCTCTTCATCTATGTCATTAATGAAGATACTTAGTAACACTGGTTATTTACAGCACAGAGCCTTGAGAGACACCACTTGTCACTGATGTCCATCAGGACTCAGAGATATCGACACTGTGGATGTGACACTGTTCAACTTCTTTCATATCCATCTAAAAGTCCACCTAGCAAATCCATCTCCACAATTTTGATATAAGGATGTTGTGGGGGACCATGGCAAAAGCTTTACAGAAGTCCTGATAAATGACATCACAGAAGTCCACTGGGTTAGTCAAACAGGGCTTGCCCTTGGTGAAGGCATGCTGGCTGTCTCAGTTCGACTCCCTGTCCCTCATCAGCCTTAGCACAGCTTCTAGGAGGATCCTTCTGTGATCTTCCTAAGCACAGAGGTGAGGCTGACAGGTTGGTAGTTCCCAGGGTGTTCTTTCTACCCTTTTTAAAGATGGGTACAATATTTCCCCTCTTCCAGTGACCTGGGACTTCACCTGGCTGCCAAGGCTTTTTCAAATATCATGGAGACTGGCTTGGCAAGTACATCAGCCAATTCCCTCAGGACTCTGGGGTGCAGGACTTATCTACATTCAGGTTTCTCAGGTGGTCACGAACCTGGTCTCTATTTTCAGTGGGAGGGACTTTGGTCCCCCAGTCCCCATCCTGCTGTCCATCTACTTGAGAGGTGTGAGAAGAGAGGTTGCCAGCAAAGACTGAGGCAAAAAGCCTTCTCCTCCTCCACTGTTAACAGTTTTCCAATGGTGTTTCTTGAGGGGGGTACACTTCTTTGACCTTCCTTTTCTGGTTAATGTACCTGTAGAAGCTCTTCCTTTTATTCTTTGAGTCCCTTGCCAGGTTCAGTTCCAGCTTCTCCTCGACCTTCTGCTTCCCATCCCTACACAACCATACTTCATGGCTATGCTCTTCCTGGGTCACCTGTCCCAGCTTCAACTGTTTGTGCATTTGCTTCTGTCCCTTTATTTTGAATTTTCCTTGTGAACAGCAAGGCTGAGGGTGAGAGATGAAATTAGCAGTCACTAAAAGGCATGTCACACCAAGTGCCTGGGCAAGTGCAGAGGCCCTGAAAAGGGAGAAGGATGCTCATGCAAAAGTACCAAAAGTGTGGTCCATGTTTTGCTGCCTATGTTTCTGCCTAAGGCCTTGTGTACTTTTGGCCAGCTCTAGGATCTCCCTTTCCAGTTCCTTCAACAGTAACTGCTCTTACAGGCACTTAGTTCTTCTCTGGACTCAGTGCAGGAGCAATTTCACTCCTGGAGAGTTCATACCAGAAGTCAGCAGTGGAAAAGCTAGCATGCAGTAACTTCATGTCTGAATTCCTCAGCACTCTAACTTTTTTTTATCAGGGAGATACAGAGATAAGATTGTAATACAGTGAATTCAGAAGTACATTTAAAACACTTCTTGTGTATGTATCTTATTATTTTATGTATTACCGCTCAACATGTAGTAGCCATTTTCATTCCACAGTAATTATGTCCAGATTAAGTACTCTACTTGTTAAACTGAAAAAATTTAACTGGTGATATAATCTTTATGCAACTAATTTATAAGAACTTGTGTCATGTCCTCTGAGTGATGTGAACATCCTATGAGATACCAACATCATCAGTAAGCATCTGGTGAAATCTTTACATCAGTTCTTGTCCTGGGAGCACTAGAACATGAATTTAAAATTGCTCTCAGTTTAGCCTACAAAGTTTTAAACTACCTCTCTTTTTTGGAATGGCCAAGTAACTTACTGTGAGGTTTCTCCTTTTTTAAAAAAATCCAATGCTTTCAAGACATTATGGTCCTGAATTATAAAATTACCTTCTTTCCTTTTTCTTTTTCTTAATAAGACAAATATAATTTCTCTACAGTACATTTCAGCTCTGAAATAATTAAGCATTATAATTACCTCACTTCAGAACAAAGCATTCACCACAACTTTTAACAGTCTTGTAGAGGGATAATTCAAAAAAAAAGGAAGATTTTTCATCACCCTGTAGTATTTTCACATGCAGTTTGTACTTACATGAGGAAGAACTTCAGAATGTCAGAAGAAACCACAGTTTAGAAGCTCCTTCTGTTCTCGTTGCTGCAGCTCTCCTTCTACCCTTCCAGTAGGCAGGTGCAGCCCTCTTAAATACAACTTGGGTGTGGCAGTTTCGAGAGGATCAGAGAAAGAAGGAAGTTAAGGGAAAGCCAGAAGAAGATTGTGGCTGAGATGAGCAGCTAATTACTACTGAAGCTTTTAATTAATTAAAAGCCAGCAGCTGATTTTCTGCTTAGGTATAGCAATTTCTTTACTCAGTTGAAAGGTGCAGCACTTTCCTGAGTTATCGCACCTGAATCCTTAACTGGAAAGAGCACAAAAACTCACAAGAACTGTGAGGCACATGTCAATAGCATTCAGAAGTTGTTCAATTAGCAGATAGTCAGGGTCCAGTAGGCAATGTGAGCTTAACAGAGAAGGAAGTCACAGTGCAGCTCCTTCTGTCGTGCTGACTAAGCCTACAGAAATGCAGGGGGAATTGTGTGTGTGCTGCTGGGGGGGCTGTGATGCCATAAATGCAGGAGGGAGAAACAGACAAAAGATTGCCACTCACAGTTTCTCCTGAAGCTGCTCCAATGACTTTGACCACTTCTGGATTTCCAGTATGCAGAATTATTTTTTTTCTTTCTTTCCTCGTGATTTTGAGTTAAAACCTTTGCGGTTTTCTTCTCCCTTGCTGAAGTTTTTGCAAAAATATTCTTGCCATTTTTTTCCAAGGGGAATGATAGCCCAGTCATTAGAATGAACAACAAGGTTTAGATTGCATTATCTCCAAATTAAGTCAGCTGTGATCTCTGCATGCCCAGTCAACTCCCCCTAGAGTCCTCTGTGGGATGGCTGAGCTGGATGGCTAGCCCCAGTTACACCATAATGTTTGCAAGGATGTCTTACTGGTCCTGCCTGTCTCTGTTAGTGGCCTCCCCTCCAAACCACATCAAGAGATCTCTAGGTGATGTAGCAAAAAGAGAAGTGGGAAAGAGGTGGAGAAGCCTTTCATATGAAGGTCTCAGTGTGTTGCTGAAGTAGACTGGGCCTTTCACAAGCACTGTGTGTGGACAGGTAAGATGTTCAGATGGCGTTCAAGCTGTTGTCTCCAACACCTGAAGTTATACAATTACACTTGCCCAATGCCTTCAAATTCTATCTCAGCACAATAAGTCTGCATATTTATTGCTCCATATCTTTACATTCATCTAAAGCCATCTAAAATCTGGGAGGTCAGTGCCTGCCCTACTCCCAGGCATGCTTCCCTAAAGCCTTAATTCATTCTTTCGTTTTCCTGAAACTGCAAGAACTGATTGAAAAACTAATCAAAGCCCTCCCTTTGCAGAAGTAGTTTTCAGGTGAATCAGTGGATCCACAGCAAAAGAAAGAGACTTGTTCAAGTCTTATTACTGTCTTTGTTCAGAAAAAGGCTGATATTTCAGCTGAACCCTTGCTAGACATTAAAGTCTAAACCAGAAAGATGTTAGCAAGGCTGGAGTAAGGGGAAAGGCTTCTACACATGGACAATCTATCTGTGAAATGCAACAGCACAAAAAAAATATTGTTTATTGATTTGCCCACAATTCTGGTGGGATGGCAAGAACAATTCAGTTCACCCTGGGCTTTACTGTGAGGGTGGTGAGTCACTGGAAGAGGCTGCCCAGAAAAGTTGTGGATGCCCCATTCCTGAAAGAGTTAAAGGCCAGGTTGGATGGGGCTTGGAGCAACCTCATACAGTGGTAGGTGTCCCTGCCCATGGAAGGGAGGTTGGAATGAAAGGATCCTTAAGGTCCCTGCCAACCCAAACTATTCTATGATTCTATTACTGGAACATGTCAACACATAGGAGACACTCAACCCTCATGCTTGGTGAGGTTTCATAGGACTGTATTCCCAGTAGAATGACTCTAATTCCCTTCCTGTTGCTTGTGCCTTTTGCCAAAAAAGTACTTACTGATGTGGCTTCTGCAAAATAGCTGTTCTCAGGAGTGCAAGCAGATTTCTCTTGTCATGGATGCCTGAAGGACTTCTGCCTTCCTATCATTCTCTTCAAAATGTAATATCTGCCCCTGCAAAGCATAAGAAAGATGAATCTCCAACTGGATGTGATGAAGTCTCTGATGCATGTGGTCTTTTGATGGAGGCTGGATATGGAACTGTCAAGGACCATTTTTTTCCAAATGAATTTCAACTGTGTGAAAAGCTCCCCTGTCCCAGGGGTTAAGGCTAGGGTTGGATGTGCAACTGGATCTAGGCTTTATTGAGAAGACTCACTGCATTCTGAAAGAATCATAGAATCATAGCATTCTTAAGTTGGGAAAATACCTTTAAAATCATCAAGTCTTACTGTCAACTTAGCATGACCACCATGCTCTCCATTAAATTGTGTTCCCAAGTGCCATATCCACACATTTTTGAACACTTCCAGGGATGGTTACTCCATCACTTCCTTGGACAGTCTGTTCCAATTTTTAGAACCCTTTCCTCTGACGACAAAGTTCCTGATGTCTATTCTAAGCCTCCCCTGGCACAGCTTGAGGCTATTTCTTCTTGTACTGTCACTTGTTCCCTAGGAGAAGAAACTGACCTGTACCTCACTACAACCTCCTTTCAGGTAGTTATAGAGAGTTATAAGGTCTCCCCTGAGCCTTCTTTTCTCCAGGCTAAATACCCCCAGCTCCCTCAAGTTCTCCTCATATGAGCTGTGCCCCTTCATCAGCTGCGTTGCCCTTCTCTGGCCACACTCTGGAGACTGGAGGCCGACTACAACTCAGGCTGTAGCTACAGGAACAAGCTGCCATGATAATCCAGGATATAGCCTTATAGAGAGTCAAGAACTCAATTTAAAATCAGTGCAGCATGTTCTGACACCCTATCACCAGCATGATGCAGCTCCCTCCCTATGGAACAGCATCTTGCTCAGAGTAAGTGGAGAAGTCAAGTTTTGCCCGGTTTCTGTCATGTCTTAAGCCTGTTGGCCTGAGGTGAGGAGTCAAGCCCCAAAATCTTTTCTGTCCTCTTTGCAGTGAATGCACAATGGTTTCTGTTTTCCTTGCAGAGAAATAAATCTTGCTAAATCTTGTCTTCTTGCTAATCTCATTTGCATTTTGTTTCATTTCCCTCTTTGAACTGAAGGTTAGCAGCATGTTCATGCCCAGCAGGCATCAGTTTGCATCTGTTCTTAAATTCAAAGCACATAGCTGTGCCCTCAGTTTCCATTCTTTGGAAGCCTGAATGTACCGTGATTAAAATAGACTGCAAACAGATGCTTGGTGATAAAGAGGTCCCGTTTGCTCCTACTAATTGCAGTTTGTGCTGCGGGGATTTTGTCACTGTCTAATGGCTAATCTTTGCAAAGCTTCAGTGAATCTCCTAGGTTTGAGGTTCTGGCATAACCATGATAGCTTGTGGGTTTGGCAGGTGCAATTTTTGCATTCAAAGCTCACTGAGCAGCCCACAGCTGCCTAGCTACAGAATCACAGAACTGCAGGATGGGTCAAGTTGGAAGGGAGGTCATTTGGTCCAGCCTCCCTGCTCAAGCAGGGTTACCCTAGAGCACATGGCACAGGACTGCATCCAGATGATTCTTGAACATCTCCAGTGAGGGAGACTCCACAACCTCTCTGGGCAGCCTGTTCCAGTACTCAGTTACCTGCACAGTGAGGAAGTTCTTCCTCATCTTCAGGTGGAACTTCCTGTACATCAATTTGCCATTTCCTCTTGTACTAACTGCTCGGCACTACCAAGAAGAGCCTCCTGACACCCTCCCTTCAGATCCTTGTGTTCATTGATAAGGTCTTCTCTCAACCATCTCTTCTTGAGGCTGAACAGGCCCAGCTCCCTCAGCCTTTCCTCGTAAGAGAGAGGCTCTAGTCCCCTCACCACCTTCATAGCCCTCCTCTGAACCCACCCAAGAACTCTCTTGTCCTGAGCATCCCAGAACTGGGCACAGCAATCCAGATGTGCCTCACCAGGGCTGAGTAGAAGGGCAGCATCACCTCCCTTGACCTGCTGGCGACACTTTTCCTAGTGCATCCCAGGATGCCAATTGCCCTTCTCATCCACAGGGGCACAGTGCTGGCTCATGGACAGCTGCTTGTCATCCACCAGGACACCCAGGTCCTACTCCACAGAGCTGCTTTCCAGCAGGTCAGGTCCCAGCCTGTGTGGATGCCTGGGGTTGTTCCTCCCCAGCTGCATTTGCCATGGAACTGACAGCTGAATACATGCCCTGTCACACCCTCACACTGCAAATTTGACCACTGGGGACATCCCTCTTCCAGAGGGCATGAAAAGAAGAGTAGTAGAGTTTGTTGTGTCTACCTTGCACTGTTTATGCACTGGAAAATTTGTCCTTTGGCTTCTGGATCTGGAAAACCTTCCTTAGGTTTAGAAAAGAATTCTTCAATTTTCTTTCTTTTGTACCAGTTGAACTTCACTGAGCAAAGGCCAGTAAAGGTTGGTGTAGCAAAACAAACTGATCTTTACAAAGAGGTGACAGCAGGCAAGAGCAGGTCACAGAATATGAAAAGTCAGAGATGACCCAGACTGAATCTGGAAGCATGTGTCTGAAATAGTTTTTTGATGACTTTGTCCATGTTATCAGCTGTCCACATGGCTCCAAGATGAGTTTGGTGACTCTGACTCAAGAGAACGAAGGGAATAGTGTCTCTCTTCCTGCAGTCAAAGGTCTGCCTTAAGTCCTCACTGTGCAGTTCTGGGCACAAACCAAAACAACCCTGTTGACTACTCACTCTAACATTGTTGTACTTCACTGAGTGACTCCCTCCACATCAGCTTGAGGCTGGTGCAAAGTGCCCTCACAAATTCTGAGATGCATGTGCAGGTCTGAAGTCGCTCTGCCAACCCCCTGGCTCAGCACATGAGGCAGAACAGCAGCACACACCACACCTCCCCTCCCTCCTGCTGTGGGTACACCAGAGGCACCCACATCTCTGTGTTGTTTTCCTGACTTCTCTGTTAAACCCTTGAGTCCTGTATCAAGAGTAAAAGTTAGCTGCAGGCACAGCTGAAGCTGGCCAGGCATGCGTTTATAACACATCTGGGGTTTTTTTCAGTGATTCTGTATGGAATTGCACTCTGAGAGCATGTTTGTTGCTGCCCTTACATTATGTTTTTGTAAAGTTAGTGTTTCTGTGAAAATAAACAGAAATGGCAGCATAATAGAGGGAAAAAAGTGGAATAAAGCTAAGGAGAGTGGTAAAGACCCTGGTACCTGGTACCTACTTTCAGGGATTTGCATATTACTGAAGATGTAGAGGGTGGGCAGCAGGGAAGCTTCAAGGAGCAAAGGCATGTGGTATGATGACTGTAGTTTTTAGGTGTCTTGAGCTTTGTATGTTTGGGTCAGAAATGAGCAGTTTCAGGGTGTATAGGGGTGTGTTTAAACATGTTTCATGGTGTCAGGCATTCTCTGCCTGGTGAGAGCATTTGTATGCCATTCTGACACAGTCTGTCTCTCTTCCCAGGGTGAGCTTGTGATAAATACCCCTGTGTCATATAAACCATCTTAGCAAGTTACTTTGACTGCTTCTGAATTGTGCCAGGTGTGGTATTCCTTGTCTGTGCTTCATAGCTGGAAATTAAAAAAAAAAATATGCAACTCTTTTCTTGTACAAGATAAAGCTGTGAACTTTTTTTTGAAGTATTTTTTACTTTGCAGAAGGGTCATTTGGGAGAGACCTTGAGTTTCTATAAGGACTTTAATAATTCAATGTTATTTATTTAGCTGAATAACTTAGCTGAATTTGGCCGCTTTATTAATTTATTACAGTCATTATCACAAAGTATCTTCAGTTGGCCTAGATGTTCACTGTAGCTTCTTTCCCACTGAAATATTGTATTCTAATCTAGCCTAGCCTGGTCTAGTCTAGTCTCTGAATAAGATATAATCCAGGTAACTATACCTTTGAATTTAACAATGTAACCTCCTTCCTAGAAGTCTAAATTGAAATTGTATCAGCCTCATATTTCTAAAGTGTTCTGTAAAAATTGGGAGCAATGTGCTATCAAAGTTATCATATAAAAGCAGGGTTTTTTTCAATCACTGTTCATTTTTATTTTAAGATTATTATTTCTTGGCATCTTCACCGTTCCCATAAATTACCGTGTTCTTTTGGAGCAGAATGGAGTTAAAGTGTGAGTATCATAGTCAAAAGGACTCTCAAAAAGACAGAAGGACTCTCAGCATATGGCAATTGCTTTCACATCAGTAAACCCTGCCCTGAAGTTGCATTTTCCATGGTTGTTTTCAGAAATCTTTGCACAATCATATGCACAGAAAGTGCTTTAAATGCATAACATTCTTCCTTATCCTTCTCCAATTTCTGTTTGAGGCCCCAAGTGGGTAAACCTCCCCAAGACAACCCTGGAAACTTAGCTGAAATTGGACTGGAATGACCTGTGCCAAGAAGATACCATTGCTTCAAACTGACTAACAAGGAGAACCATTCCTTGACGAAGCAAATGCCATCCAGCAATAGGAACCAGAGTTTTTTATAGATTGGCCCATCAGGGAATTAGCTTGGGGGTGGTCAAGATTTAACAGAATCAATTGGGCTGAGAAATAAAACCATTCTCTGTGACAAGCAAAAAGAGGAATGTAGTTGGCACTCAGAGTGGCTGTTTCATGGCTGCTCCTGGAGTGGATTGTGAGTGGTTAGAGAGCACAGTATGCTTCTGAAAATAATGATGCTGGCACCAAAATGCACCATGCTCTCGGATCCTCTCAATTCTTCTACAGCTCTGAAGGTCCTGTCATGGAAAGGGCATTCCAGAGGGAGAATCTGCAGGGAAAGAAAATGTTTCCTACAGAAAAACTCTAGGTGGCTTACTTGCTTTGCCTTGGATAGGACATTTTCCCATCACCAAGTCTCATGACAACAAACCTTACAACAAACCAGAAAAACAGAGTCTTGAGTTTAAGGATGACTCTAAAAAAACGTTTCTCTTCCAGCATTTTTGCTTTCTCTATTCAAGGGGTCAGAGTTAGAAAGGTGATGAGGAATCTCTTTATTCTTACAACCATTTCCTCTCAGAGTTGTTGATCCCACACACAAGTTTGCAGTCACATTACTGCACTGCAACATAACGTTGAAATAGGAATGAAACTCCAATGTGGGTTTGTCCTGTGGAATATTCCAAGCTATAAACGTTTGCTGTCCAGCTCCACAGCTGCAGAATTAAGAGTACCTTTGAAAATCCTGGCCTGTGACTCTCATGATATTTCAAAGGTCTGCTAGCAGTTATAGGAAACCCCAGAGATGCATCAGTGTATAGTGCAAACAGTTTTGTTGAGTCAAGTGTGTATTTGCCTCTGGTCTGGCAGGATGCAGCAATCTCAGCTCTGGCTTCATCTGGCAACTGCTGAATTGAACCAGTAACTCTGTCTAATTTGTTTTGTCAAAAAAACAGTGGGAGAAGTTTTTCAGCTTCCAGTCCTTTACATTTAGGGAGGCAGTTTGCATCATAACTACCTGAGATTTGCTCTTCAAAATTGGCCAATCTTCTCCCTTTTCTTTCTCATATCACCACAAACTCCCATCCTCTGCTCAGTCTTGGTTTTTTTAGCCTTTGGTGCCATGTCTGGGTTTTCTGATTTACATCTTTATGTGCAAGCCCCTTTTTTTCTGACTAAGGCAATCTGCTTCATGAATGAGTAACAGCTAGCAAGAATCCAATATCAGCCATGAAGCATCCAACAAAGTCTCCTGAGCCTTTGGCTGAGCATTAACATCATTCCCCTTTGCAACTCAGGAATATCACCCAAGACCAGGATCTCAGAAACAGCACCCTGGCTGCCTTTCATTGGCATAGATGTCATACCACTTTGAGGTACTTCAGAGTTATTGAAAAGAAGTAATTTGATTCCCTGGAGAAAAAAAGCTCATGCCTATAAATGCCTTATATTTGTTGCTTTGTGTGATTTTAACTAAGCCCTTAATTTTATTATTTGTGGTGGTAAAAGCTTCTGCACTGTCAGTGAGGGCTGTGAACTGATAGTGCCATGGAGGAAAGAGAAAGGAGAATTTTCACTGTGAGCCCTGGGTAGAGACAGAGACCCCTTAATAAGGGTCCCACTGACAGTTTTTCTGGATAACATATATCAGTATCTTCATAGGATCCCTTTCTGATGGGAACAAGGCATTAATGGAGCAGGACAAGCCTGTGCAACTCCTAGGAGGGGCTGCTTTCCCTCTATGGACTCTTTCTATTTTGGAGTATTCCTACTGCTTTACCCTGAGTTAAGCTGGTCTCCACCTGCCTAACCTAGGAATTACTGGAGCTCTGTCTTTGTTTTCCACTTCTCTAAACGAAGCAGAAAATTGAAATACAATAGTGATTACACACTAATCAGTGCCTACTTAGAAATACACCTGGAATGATCTTCTGGTGCCATAAAGGTTTGAGTTCAGACTTGCAATTTAGGACTGGACAGGTCAAACCACAGGAAAATAACTGAAATGTGTAAACAACTGAAAATAACCTTCTGCAATGGTATCCAGGATTCTTACTTTATGCAGCACATAATTGTGCATTAAATTGGGTGTTGAACAGTGGGACTTGGGTAGGAGATGTGGTTGCCAGGCACTCTCCTCCTGCAAGGGGGGAGATTTTTTTGTAGCTCTATACAGTTTTTTATTTTATGCATTTATTGTATTGGAAGATGCCTGACTGTGCTCCTGAAGGGCACATCTCTGTTTGCTAAAGCCCTCAGCTCTGCAAATTTCTGTGCATATCAGATACTGCATGGCTGAGTGCAGGGATCCATCTACAGAGAGGATGCAGAAACGTAACTTTGTACTTCCATAAGGGTAGGCTTGGGAGTCGAATTTTAGGTATCCAGGTTTGAATATTTTCTTTCAGATATTGCCAGGAACAAAGGAAGTTATTTCCTGAGTTTTGGACAATGAGAACCTTTCCCCTCCCCTCACCTTCCTTCTTCTCTCCTCTTTCTGGGGAGGGAAAATGCTTCGAGTGTGAATTCAGTATATGGAGTTGCTCCTTCATGTTGTTTCCATTTTAATTCATTAGTATGTAGTTGTTCCCACATCTTGCTGTTCTAACCAGCCTTGCATCTCTCCTTCCTACACGTGCTTGTGTCAGTAATCTGCTGGCTAAACGGGAGCTCAAGATGTGGACCCTTTGTCACGGCATATTCTTTTGACACTCTCAGAGATCTCACGACCTTTTGATTTATTAACCAGAGTTCAGCTGAGGGCCATTTTTCCATGAATTTATCCAGCTACTAACTTCCATCACGAATTTGGAGATTTTATGGGAAAGTGAACTATTACCACAGTGAGCTATTACTGCTGTGTCATCACTCCTGCTTTTAGCCTGAAAACCTGCTCCCAATGGGGTGGAAGTGCTACATGATATCATAAACCGCAATCTATAAAATCTTTAATAGGCAATCATAAGTTATCATTTTAATCCATCTCCTGTAATCAAAGCCAGACCTCCAGTAATGTGCATCTGTAGTTCTTTTCTCTCAGGCATCCTAAATGTTTTTACTGCAACGGTGGGGAACAAATTCTGATCATTTACCTAGTAAACCATGCAGGAAGCAAGGAAAATTAAAAAGACAAGGGATTCAAAAGGCTTTTTCCTCATTTCAGAGAATCATTTTCTCTGGCCTACAGAGCATTGCGTTGCAATTATTTGACACTGTACGCTATAGCATGGTCATTAAAAAAAAATAAAAAATCCCTTAACAATTCTCTTACTAATTAAAAGGATTCCTTCGGTATCCAGGACTGTACTCAGGTCTGTAAAATCATCATGTGGCCACAGAAAAGTTCTTGGGACTTTTAACTGAGGTTTTAAAACCCCCTAATTACTCCCTGAAGAAAAAAACGCACATGATCCCACCCCCCAAAATAAACCCATCATTAGAAGACACCAGTTTTGATGGAAAACCTGAAAGGAATGCCCTTCTCATATAGCAGTTACCCAGGCCAACCTTCTGTTGATTTGTGGCCTCTCTGTTGATGTCATCCCCACGTCTAATTGGCTAGACTGTCCAGTATATGGTGGTTTGAGATAAGACCATTATGGACCATTAAATTTTACTGATTTTTTTTGAGTGCTCGCTCCTTTATTCCTGCTCTCACACTCTCCTGACAACATACATGGTTAAGCACGATGCTCCCTTTCCCAGTTCAGGATATCAGATGCCAAATGCTGCTCAGCCTTGCCTGCACAACAGGCAGGTGCTGATGCGTGGTTGTGAATTTCTCTGTCAAATGTTCCACTCGGGTGTTTTGCTGTTAAGATAAATAGTCCCCTGAGCTCCAAAGCAAGGTCTGAGATGGATGGAGAACTCCTAGCACAAGATCCGGGTACACGATTGGAAACATTTTGGGATACGTTGTGGTTATTCCTGTGAAAACAAGCATCTGCTCAAGAACAAATTAGCTAGCACCAAAAAGACATTGCTTATCCTCATCCTGGTGTCAAACTACCTTCTCAGCCTCATGCAAAGGGAAGCTGGAGTGCTTCACAGAGTCTATTCCCAGGCATGTGGGGTTGAGCGAACGTGCAATGACGGTGCCGTCTTGCAATTAGGGCATGTCATGACTGCATGCTAGAAAGCCCTTGTTTTATAGGTTAAGAATGGTTTAGGATTCACTTTAGTGGAGAGAAGTTGTTTAATAGCATCAATGATGAATAAGTTTTTTGAACTTTTAGGCTAGATCATGTTAGTTTTGATTGTAAATGTATGCTTATGGATGTGATATTTTTTGCCCACGACCTTGCACTAATTAGAGTGAGTAAATATAGTTGTATTACTGAGCTCAGCCATTACAAATTCTTAATTAAAGTTGGATTCTGACCAAAGGAGAAATTTTGTGTCAAATCTTGTATTTATCAGTGCAGTTAATTCTGATCTATACAATGTTTTCATCTAAATGTTAAGAAGCGTATGCATTTTGACTCTTCCTATCTTTTTACTAACAAATGCTGCGCAAGTATTGCAAAACTGGCTGTTAAGAGCAGTTTCCAAGCATATGATCAGGTGATCCCTGGTGGGTGTTGAATACACTATGGCCACAGCCACTGAAGTATGGTTGCTGATCACTCACTCTCTGCTAGTTCACTATGAACTGCCAGTGTATTGGCAAGCAGCCACCTAAGGTGCATTGATCAGATTGCTGGTGCTAGCCTGGTCACGCTCAGATGCACCCCTCTGCTTGTGCCTGTTCGTAATTTTAGGTTTTTCAGCTCTAGGGAAGTATGTCACAAATTCCGTGCTGTAGACTGTGTGGAGCCAGGGCGAATTCCTGCCATGAGAGCAATGGAAAGTTTCAGCAGCTCCCTTCCTGTGACCACCCAAACTTGTTTCGTGCAGAAAGCCTCCCCAGAGAGGACATCCTGATCAAAGAAAGGCTGGGGCATGTCTGTAAAAAAAATAAGGACTGCCACAAAAGGAGACCCAAGTTCCACTACAGCTAACCACCACATGGTCAGGGGAATAACTTGCAATGATCACAACAATTTTAAGACATTTGACGTGCCTTGTTGTGGAAATTACCACAGGACCAACAGAAATAGGTGTTGTGCCTCATGGTCTCAGGTGGAAGGAATCCTGTGTGTTAATGAGTTGATCCTAATTAGCATGGATGCCCATATGTGGCTCACTAGAGACTATAATTCCTGCTGATCCCAGTGTCCTTGATATCACAGGCCAGATGGTTCTGTGGGTGGTCCTCTGTGTCAGGGAATACACAAGCAGTCCAGAGGAAGGGAGACAAGAGGCAACCCAGTACTCCAAAAGAACTTTGAAGTGGTACAGAGAGCCCACTGTGAGTTCTTGGTCAGAACAGGAACCATTGGGATATTTGGAGTATATTTATATTTGTGTGTATAGGATACCATATAATAAACCTTAGCAACTGTGTGCATGTTTATACTTAAGCATTTGTGCTTCACTCTCAAAAAACAAGTTTCACAAATATGCCATCAGAAGCAGGCCAATTGCAGCAATAGATCCAACCAGAGAATTTGGGTAGGAATCAGTTTTGTGAGGAATGGTTGGATCTCTTCCAACAGTGCATAAGTGTAGTGGGCTTCACTGCACAAAGCAGAACCAGGTCTCTAAAAGAAAAGGAAAGGTTTTTTACCTTCTGAGATTCAGTTGCCCAGTCTTACCAATACTCTGGCAGAAATGTTCTGAAGTCCTCATGCATATCACACACACACACAGAAGTTTTGTGTTTGCAAGACAGAGATAGAGCATATATTTACAAATATGTAGAGATATATTCAGTGTCTTGCCCAGTCATGCTGAGTTCTGCGGTGAGAGCCAGGGTGTGAATCCCATATTCTTAGGCCAAGATTTTTCTCACAAACCTGTCTTCACATCGTGCAAAAATCTATCCTCTTTTTTTAACATTTCTGTTCCCTGTCCACATCATGAGTGCAATAGCATTCTCTGAAATGGATTTTTCAAGATCTGGTTCTGGATCTACTGGTTCTCATTAAAGCATTTCTAGTTCAGGCATGCATAATTTATGCATCATTATATGATAGAAAATGCTGCAGCCTGATATAAAAAAGGATATATTTGCTGGCACGCTTCTTTATTAAAAAAATTAACAAATGTTAACATAGACATTTATTTGAAAACATAGATTTGCTTTTCTTTAGTATGGTTTACCTTCCAGATCAGGAGAGATATGAACCTTACAGATGTTAACCTTACAGACCTTCACAAAAAAAAACCCCAAAACATCAAGCACTGGGTACGTTTGAGTGGCCAACTGCAATAGATCCAACTCAAATGCCAGGGAAAGCCAGTATTTTCCACTCACAGATTGCTCAGCTGCTTCTATTCAGTCTTGAAACAGAGAATAAAAGGAGGCACTTGCCTATGGAGAGAGATATTGGATATTCACTGAAGGCATCCTGCTGGACAACTTTGTCCCAGGTGTGCAAAACCCACAGGTAACCAATAGGTATTTCCATTCCAAGCATAAGTAAGCAAGGACCAGCTGTGAAACAAGGATACTGGGGTTGGCTTCTGCAGTGAATATTCAGTTGAGAGCCATGCTAAGCCGAGAGAAAAGTTAGCGTGGTGTGCAAGAGCTTTGCAAACAAAAGCTGAGAGAATAGTTAACTCCCAGCAAAGAGCACAGTATTCCTCCTTAGTCACTTTTCTGGGGGCCTGATCACATGAACGGAGACTCTATACTACCCACATTTCGAAAAAAGAAGTAAAAAAAATAAAAATTGGTTTAAAGGAAGATGAGAAGTACAGAAAAAAAAGGGAGTTATTCAGTTAGTAATTATCATAGGCACTACCTATAAATGCTGTAATTCTCAAAAAATGTCAGCATCCATGTGCAAATCAAACAGATCAGGTCTGTGCCTGTTATAGTGCAGTCAGCAAATGCTTGGACTTGTGTCACTAGGATAGAAGTTTGGGATTTTGCTGAGCCAGGTCCTGACAGTTTTCACAATTAATTCGCTTAGAGCTGTAATTTAGAATTTATAAAACTCATTGCTCATGTAACTAATGTAAGAGTTACCCAGTGTCAAATGAGATTGGCTTATCATAGCATGAGATATTTTGAAAGTCAATAAGAAAAATGTACCTGCCTTGTACCAAATCTGCAAGAGTAAAGAAGAGTTAGACCATGTGTAGATTTTAGGGAGAGAGAAAATCATCTATGGAGCTTGCAGAAAAGGTACTAGTGTCATCTGAACCAGAGGTTATCACACCTATTGTGGGGAAATGCAGAAAGTGATTACTACACTTGAAAGAAAAAGTACCTCCTTGCAATTCACATATATGTCTACTGCAATAAAAAACTGCAGCTTGCTGATACTGATGTCTGTAATACACTTTCGTATCTGACAGTCATCTTTTAATAAAGTCCAAGATGAACATAGAAGGCAAGTGAACTATGCTTTGTGTATTGTTGGAGCTTAGCTGTACTGGCTTTCCTGATTAAAATGTTTCCCAAAGCAGATCCTGCAGATCAGTATTGCATTTTGTGCTAATGGAATTTACTGACACTTTTCAACAGGCTCTTTCACTGTCAAAGGTTTGTTTTGGTTTTTCTTTGTGGGCATGGATTTTAAATTTTAGTCATTCAAGCATTAAAGTAAGTTTTTAAAAGCTAACTTGAGGTACATATGATCTGAAAAGAAAGTAAATAATTCATATTCCTTCCGGCTAAAGTGTCCAGAGGCATTGCATTTTAGAAGTGTTTGCTTTGCTTTAACTTTGTAAACACCTTAAAATGGATCCAAGTATCTCTCAGGTGTTGAAAGTAATTTGCAGTTATAAATTCTGAAGTCTTATAGCTCAGTTTACCTGGATGCACATGTATTAAACCAGGCTGTCCTTGGAGAAAAAACAAACAAACAAAAATCTTTTTAACTACCACTATTGTGGTAGACATGAGTGAACTGTCCACGGCATGTCATGGCTTATTCACACAAGTGGCTTTTTGCGCATTACTGATTACCAAGGAATAAGAAAACTTCCAGAGTAAGACAGATCTTTTTATGGAGCAAAGTCCCTTCTCACAGTCAGCTCTCTGCAGGCAGAGTCCCAGCAATACCAGAAAGCTCCACAATGATGAGTTAACTCCCCACTTGGCCTGTGGGGGCTTGGCTGTGAAGGGTAGTAGGGCCACTGTGATGCTACTCAAAGCCTGGGGTGTGGGCCCAAGAGGAGCCACCACAGGTGCAGATCCTGGTGGTGGCAGCAAATATTTGAGCAAGAGCTTTGAAGGCCAAAGTAAATCGGGGTTCCCATGTGAACAGCAGATGAATGTGTGTCAGTCAGTCCTAGGTAGTAGGCGAGCTCTGTTCTGGCCTCAAGCTGCACCATGAGAGGTCCAGGCTGGACGTCAGGAAGAATTTCTTCACTGCAAGGGTGGTTAAACATTAAAACAGGCTGCCCAGGAAGGTGGCAGAGTCACCATCCCTGGAAGTGTTCAAGAAATGACTGGATGTGGCACTTGGAGCTGTGGTCCAGTTGGCAAGGTGGTGTTTGGTCAGTGGCTGGACTCGATGATCTTGGAGGTCTTTTCCAAACTTTGAACTTATTAACCACCAGGCAGAGCTTGGAGACAACCAGCACAAGATGAAAACATCCTCTTTTCAGTATGGCAACATTTTTCACAAAGCAGTCTTCTTCTTTGTGAACTTTCAGTTTGGATCCTCAGATGAATGTTTGCTAAACACTTTTAAAGGACAGGGGAAGAAATTAAAGTCCTTAACTGTTAATCAGTGAAAGTCATAGACTCTGAATAGGTATTTGTTGTACTGCACATTAATGTTTTTCTTTACCATTACACAGAATCATCTTATCACCTCTCCTTGTAGCTAAAACCCTTCTTCTGCCCCATGAGCACCACATACCTTTATTTTGTCTTATATGGTCCAACTAATTAATATATCCAGTAAAAATCTAAAGCACTGTTCTCAACTTTTGAAGAATGGCATCTCAGTTTTATTCTTGGTAAAAAAAGGCTCAAATGCTAAAAATCATGTTGTGCTTTTGTTTTTTTTATCCCAACAATACTGTTTGGCCCAGTAGAAGACTTAATGTCCTCCCACAAACCTCAGTATAATCACATCACAGACTTCATTAGCACAAAATATTCAGAAAAGGATGAATGTGTAGAGCTCAGGACTACCACTGACTGTTTAACATGGCAACTGGAGGACATTACAGAAAAGAATGACTCCACACTTGCCTTTTTAATTAGCATATTTTCTTACATTAGCTCGATGTATCTGAGTGAGGAAATACTAGGCTCGATGGATCTCTGAGTAAGGAAAGTTCATATTTTGTGCTTATAAATCATCTACTGTCAAATATCTACCCTTAAGTAAGTTTTTTTTTTCAAGTCACTCTTCAATTATATCTCGGGTAATTTTAGAAAAATAAAGCCAGTGCTATGTTTCACCCTTATAAACAGGAAACATGAAATCTATGAGATTTTAAGGTTAACAGCCAAAAATGGAGAGCACAGGTCCCTGTGTAAACATGCACTTGCCACAGAATTTCTTTCAGAGCAAAAATAAATCAACAGTCAGAAAATAAATATGTAGACTCTGGAGTCTGGTCAGAGCAGGTGTCCAAATGGATGTTCCCTTAGTACTGTTTGGCAGCATAAGCCTTTTTTAAATTTGGCATTATGTGGGCAACATGTCTAATTGCAAGAAATATACTGCCCAAATATTTCATTATCTTCCTGTTATTCATGTTAGCTCGTTCTTATCACTCACAGCTCTACATTTGACAGCTACAAGTAGTGTTTTCTATTCATATTCATCTTTCTGGAGGACCACAGAGCAGAGTTTATAATATTTGACCAAAATACAGAAAAATGTGTTTCTTTGTAATGTACACACTCTTCTTCATTCTTATAAACATACAAATGTTATGGACCTGCTTCAGCATTGCATGCATTTGGTGTGCTCATGTACAACAGCACAGAGCTTGTTTTTTTTGTTTCAAGGAGGTATGTGCTGTGGGGTCCCTTCTGTCACTCTAGCTGATTGATTTTTCTTTTTTTTTTGGTCATTCTGATGACTCCTTTCTCCAGATGCCAACTGGGACTGAGAGAGAGTTAAGAGACACCTCAGACACTTGCTATGACAGCATGTTTCAGAGATTTTAAGATCTAATCTGGTCCCAAAAGCTCATTCCAGGGAACAGGTACTGATTTTATCAATATTAATCATCAGAGATTACCATTAAAAATTATAATATATGCAGGAGACCTTTGGTGGGGTAACTAAAAGGACTTACATACTGTGCCAAGTTCTTTTTTCAGTCAGCTCAGTGCAACCACAGTACTGTAAACAGAAGGACAATGTGGTCCTAGGTGTATCCTAAAAACTAACTTGTTAGGACTAAATTTACAATAAGTATTATTTTGGGAGTAATAAAATTACCAAGGTCATAACTGACATATTCTCTGGGGTTGTTTTTTTGATGTTTTGGGTTTGGTGGTTTTGGGGGGGGTTTTGTTGGTTTGGGTTTTTTTGGTCTGGGTTTTGGTTTTTTTTTTTTAGTAATGTCCTCTTTCTTTTCATATCACTGAATTTTGCTGGTCTGTTGCTCCCCCAAAAAAAGGTATATTCACACCTCTAGTGTGATACTTGATGTGCAATTTCTTTGATTCACATTCACATTTTTAGAGCACTTTTGAGAAGCAAGATAAGTTTTCCTGGAAGTACAGTTGTCGTGGTTTTGCCCACCAGCCCATCCCTGGGGCTGAGGATGGTTTTGTCCAGGTAATTTCCGGACAAAAAGGCCAATCAAAAGTCCAGTGACGCCTTTGCTAATTACATCTTTAAGAAAACGGAAGAGAAGACTTGTGGCGCAGTTAAAATTAGGGGCAGCAGCCATGTAGAAAAGCGGCAGGCCCGAAGAGGGCCAAGGCCCTCTCCTCCCCCAGCTTGGGCCGGGGGGAGGCAGGTGCGACACTGAAGTCCTCTCTTTCTCTCTAGTAAGAGAGTGAAGAAAAAAAAAAGTTTAAAAGATGAACTGTTTGAACAGAAACCACTGTGGAAGAATTCCAGCCAAGAGATAACGGAGTTTCCAAGGTCGAAGCTGGCAGCTAGAGGAGAGAGAAAAAAATTCAAAGGGGGGAGAGCTGTTTCTTCTCTTTTCACTCCCTCTCCTCAGCAGGGAAAAGACTGAAAAGTAATCCCTGCTACTTGTAAAAATTTGTTGGAGTAAGGAGACTCCCCATGCGGCTGACAGAGGAGCCTGTGGATGTACCAGAGAACCGAGACTTCATGAGAAGGACTGAGGTGAGGCAAAGTCTTGTTGAAAACTTTGTGACCCTTGAAAGGGATGATGCTTATGCCAGAGTGAAGATGGCTTGGATAAACTTGGAATCCGTGTGTGTGTGGATCCATACTCCTCTTGAAGATTTATAACTCTCAGAGGGAGAGAAAATCTCATGCTGGAGGATGGACTCCACGGATTAGCTATTTTAACAGTTTATGGGAATGCAATTTACCAGACAACTACTAAGCCTGCAAGCCCACCATCAATGCAGCAGCTCAAACCTTCTTCTTTCTCTCCTGGAGCGAGGCGGCCCATGTGAGATGTTGGGATCCGTGTGTGTGTGGATCCATGCTAGACCCATGCCGAGAAGTCTATCAAGGACTGTTTCTCCCATGGGGAGGGACCTCCATAGGGAAACAGGGGTGAACTCTTAAGCCATTATCCCCTGTAACCCCATGGTGAAGATCCATAGTAAGCAAGTGTCCCCTTGCAAGCCTATGGAAGGAAAAACCTTCAGGACCTGGGTAACCCCCAGCCTTCGGTCTTAGCCCAGGACGGGGGGGTAAGCCCAGCCTTGGAGGCCGACACAAAGCGAGAGAGAAAGAAAAAAAGTTCCAACTGCAGCAAGAATGCTACTGCTACTAAAGATTTGTTACTGGAGAAAGAGAGAACTGGAACTCCGAAAATGAAGATTAAAATCACTTCTCCTCCTTGGACTGATATAAGGGGGGGGGGGGGGAGTATTTCTGTAAATATATAACACTTTAACTTGAATAGAAATTATTGTAGATATAATTCTTTAATTTTTAATTTATTAGTAGTTCTTGTTTTACTAGTAATAAATGTTTATACTATTTTCCCCAAATCCTGTCTCTCTTTTGTCTGCAAAAACCTTCTCTCAACTAGTAGTAATTGTGTGAGGGGTGGAAAGCAAATTAAGCCAAGGCAAAACCACGATAACAATGGATACTGTTTTACCTTTTTATCTTTTGGAAAGTGCAGCTGAACATGTCCAGTAAGTTGGCTCATTCACCTAAGAAAGAATTGGTCTTCCCCTACAGTAGATCAAGATGATTTTTCCAACAACACATGAAGAATACCTTGTAAATGTTGGTACTCCCTTCCAGCCTTTGGCTCCTACTTGTTATGATGATATGTGGTGACTTGATCATTTAAAAAAATTATTATAATTGCTAATCAGAGACCAAAACAGAATAATTGAGCCACAATGTGAATAGTTACAAATTTGTGAGCACACCTAAATTTTGACATGTGCTTTGCTTGGTACATAGAAAACCTCAGAACTGCTTGCAGATTTTTCATCTCAAAATTACTGTACAGGATAACAAATTTTAATCAAAATTCAGACCTTTGTAGAACCTTATTTTTCTTCCTTTGTTTAAAAATTCTTTTCAATCTTTTCAAAGCTTTTTTTTCTAATTATAAGGGGGTTTCTTATAAATTATTTTTTTAAGTGTGTGAATGTGGGTGACCCAATTCCTGTTGGAAAAAAATTTCACAGGCATTTAAATTTTGGGTTGGCATAAGAATTTATATAGCAAAGAGTGAAATATTAGTTTTACTATTTTTAAATTGCCAGTGCTGTGCAACTTACAAGCACTTTCATCTTCTGTACAAATGCAAAATAAAATGCAAGTATTCCTTCCTATGGGTAGAAAACTAGAACACTACCACCTTTGCCAATGTATTTAAGCATCTTTGTAAAAAAGAGCAAAAGATTGTAAGGTATTGAGTATTTGCACTTGGAAAACATGAGTCATTACACGCTGAGTCTGGCTCTCACACCACTTGTCCTGCTTACTGAGAAAAGATGGAGAATACAATGTGAGTGCATGAGGGGTGAGTGTGTATGTGTGTGTGTGTGTGTGTGTACAGGCAGGACTGTTCAGGTGCAAAACACAGAAAGCAGAGGGAGCTCCCTCTGCAGCTGCTGGATGCAGTGCTGGATGCAGAGATGGATGCAGTGAAGGATGATGATGGCTCAGGTGAAAGCAGAAGGATGTCTCCAAGCTGCCTGCAACACTTAAATGTTTTTTTGTACTCCCACCTACAAGCGAGTTTCAGCTACAGGTTGCACTTAGGCTGGGCAAGGTTTGCTTCATATATATGTGACTGCTGGGGGGAGGGGGGGATTTGGATGGTAAGAACTAAGAAACCCTCTTCTGAAGGAGAATTAATGTCCACAGGCAGATCAGCTAGGTAACTCTGTCAGAAGACTGATACTCTGACGCCAGGGCAGTGCCAGCCTTGGGGTGGTCTGATGTCTGTTGTTCTGTTTAAGAACAGCAGCCACCCACAGAGTTTCTTGTGTGGCTAAATCCATTGCATTGTGTCGTGCTGTGTGCATGGATGTGAGAGCAATCCTTCATAGTAGTTATTTTGATAATTTTCCCTGCAGTGGTGCTTAAGGGGGCATTTTTGTGGATTTTCAGGTGCTGTATAACTGAGACTCCTATATTGAAAGGGCTTTCGTATCAAGATGTGGGGAGAAAAGCAAACACCAATAGCTACTCAAACCAATTCAAGCATGGGGTGTGGACAGGAAATGTTGATTCAAAAATAAGTAGTAAATTGTAGGCAGAACACCTTATCAGGAAAGATGTTTTATATGAAGTAAATGCTCAAAGAATGGCCACAGCAATTATTTTAAGGAGTGGGATTTGGCCAACCAATCTAATGAGAAGGAAAGAATTCCTGCAAGAATGTTTCAAGGTCTCTGCTTGCTGGAGTTCAATTATCTTACAGATAGAAATATCTGCATGGATCTTCATGGATAGGTTTTCAAAAATAAATAAATGAATCAGTAACAAAGTGAGGAACATAACTCACCTCCCAAAATTTCACACAAAGTACCTGATTCCCCCAGCGAAAGAACCGACCTACAAGAATCAGTCATGAGTTTTAGGGGCTTGAGGAAAACTAGTGGGGCGATTTCCATCGTTATTTGTGCCAAAGTGAACTGCAGAGGTTATCTCTATGCATGTCTGCATTTTTAAAACTGAAGCTATGTCACTGATTTAAGGAGACAACATTGGAAACCGGCTGTGAATGAATAATTTTCACCTTTTTCACAAATTAGTTATGCTTATGTAAGATTAATGGATAGTGTCTCAGAATTAATGTGGAGCATCTCAGGAAATTACTTCTACAGCTACAGTGCTATTTTGACTCCACTTTTATACTCCAAGCCCAAGAGGACCACCTGGAGTTTGGTGATGCTTCCATTCATGATGCAGTGGATGAAGAAGTAACAACTGTATACAGCAGATGCATTTTCTCCAGCCCAGGTGAATGCCTGCGTGGGCTGTAGCCTGTTCTCTGGATATAAGCTCTCTCGAGTGTTATCTGTGACTTCTGTTCCTGGGGTCGGCCTTCCAAAACACTTCAGGGTTGCCAAACAGCGTGCAATGAACCCCTGTGTGTCTTTTAACCTCACACTTCACTTTATGACTTCTTTTCTTTTTAGCAAAAACAGAGCCTGCGTGTAAGCCACTGGCTGAAAGGCCTGAGAAAACTCAAGATGTTTATTACCAGAGTCACTTATTTGCTTTTCATCAGGCCTCGGTGAAAAGCACAGCAATTTCAGTGTATATTGCCTGTTTCTCAAGACATATTATTCTGAATCAGCTTTAGAGGAAGCCACAGCAAGACAAGGCAGAGAGCAAGTTGTGATTGCTTCTTCTTCTGTTCTCTCCCAACACAGATAAATTATAAGCACTTTGGGTGGTATCTGTGTCTGAGATAGACTTGGAAATGCATTCTTAGGGATATCTTTTAACTTCCACCATACAGACTGGTAGGAGTAGGAGGTTTTCAGTTTTTCAGGTTTTTCAGATATCACGAGCAGGTACATCCTCTGAACACATAGGACTTGGCAGTGCTCAGGGTGCCTACAGGGGCTCGGGCTTTGATTGGGGCTGTACCATGCTTTACCTCAGGACTTTGGGCAGAGTTGGCATGCATCTGTGTTACTCCCACTCCGAAGGGACTTTGAGAGCATGGTCCTTCTCTGTGTTTCAGATAGCTGTTTGAGAAAGTGGCTGTCTAATTCCTTAGGGCTAAAAAACAGAGAGGTGCCGAGGGGAGGAAGATTAGATCCTTGCTCCTGCCCATTCCCAGCTCTCCTGCTGAGATGGCCATGTGGTAACATGGTTGTCTGACAGACAGATAGTCCACAGGGTGAGTGGGGGATTTTCCCGTCCTCTGTGTAATCTTGTGCTCTTGGGGCACGGGGTGCACAGAACTTCAGCGCTGGCTGTTCCTCCCACTCCCTGAATGGTTGTACTCGCAGCTGATTGTCCTGGAAATCAGTGTGGCCAGATTTGTGCTTTATTGAGGTGTAGGTATGCTGGGAATGCACGTCTCTTTGCAAGAAAGGCGTATCTGAATCTTATCAGATACATCGCTTTTGAAGGCTGCAAAGGCTGATCCCTGGGCTTACCAAGCAACTACAGAAGGAAGGGACTCTTTTTTCTCCTTGTTCCCGTGGCAACGCTGGCTTTCGTATCCAGCACCAGACTCAGAGCTTAAAAAGCGTAATTAGAGGAGGGAGGTGGTGGTGGGGATGGGTGGATGCGCTAAGGGATAGCTCATCATGTGATTGATTCCCAGCGTCGTTTGCTGGACATGTCACCCTTCTGAATCCCTGCGGTAACACCTCCATTCCCAGCCAAAGGAGCTTGTAAAACGGGAAGGGGGTCTTCTTCCCCACCTCTCCCGCCTCCCCCGCTCCCTCCCATGCCTCCTCCTCCTCCTCCTCCTCCGCAGCCCTTTGCTCTCGGAGTGGGCGAGTGCCCTCCCATGCACAAACCCTGGAAGTGAAGTGAAGGTGGTTCCTGGTGACGGCATTGGCACTTTCTCATCCGGGGAATCCCTAAGCAGAAAGATGTCCTGAGCGCCAGAGGAGTAGAAAATCTAGATCCATTAAAAAAAAAAATAATAATAAAAAAAAAATAAAGGAGGAAACGGAACTGCCACTGTCCACAAGGCAAGTTCTTAATCGTTATTTTACAGATGCCACTGCCCTCTGCAGATTTCTCTGGGGGGCGTGTGGGGGAAATAAATAAACACAACTCATGCACATAAAAACTTGCTGAACAGCAGTAAGATGCTCTTTAGCTGATGGCTTTGGTTTTTTTCATGAGTTGCTTCAGAAATGTGGAACAAATGAAAACTGCGGGCATTCTTTAGATCCTCCACACCCCATGTAAGCTGCCAAGGGCCAAATGCCCATCACACGAGTCATTTTAATGCAGAGAATTTGCTACAAGATTATATACTCTTTCTGACAAAAAGAATTGTCAGAGGTACTTTCACATGTCTTTTTTTTTTTTTCGTCTTCCACATATATATATTTGCTTTTGTACTACAAAAGTACCCAGAAGCTGAGGTCCCATGTTGCTATGTGAGAAAGGTAAAATGCATAAAGAGTACTTGTTCCCTGCAAGATCTTAGTTGGACATGTGAGACACTAATTTTGTATTTATTGTTTTTCCATTAAGAAAAAGAATCCTAAAGGCAACAAATATTTCCGGAATGGCCTTTCATTATCCTGGATCCAGTACAAGGATGTGGCAAAATCCCATGATATTGCTGAACACCAATTTGCTCTGCTGAAACTCCACCTCACTCACTCCATACAGAATGAGAAATAGGTTAGGTGTTGACTTGTATATAGGCTCTTTCCTCTCTTTCAAGATAATTAGAGATTATTTTTTCAAACATGCAGAAAGTTTCGATTTGTCTTCTTCCCAGCTTAAGTATCAGAAACAGAAGAGCCAAGCTGAAAATGTGTACTAATATTTACCATAAGAAAACTTGAAGGCTGGATTGCATTTAATTCAGAATTTTAAGGTGAACTGAAAGTTACTCTAATCTATAGATTTGAGTATGTTTTTAAATTAATGCCTTAATTTGGTCTAAATTTTATTTTTAATTTAAATGATAGGAGAAACTTCTCGTGTCCATTAAAGCCTTTTGCTCTAGCTATTGCTTCAAGTTTTGAATGTTTTCAACAAAAATCTTGTTATTGTTCCTATTTCATAAAAAAAAAAAAAAAAATAGCACCTGCAGAGGTAAATACAAATTGCTTGTTATCCAAAGCAGATCTTAACAGATTTTTTTTCTTACTCAAAATATAATCCAGAAATAGATTTCCTCCTATTAAATTAGTCTAGAATTCTTATGTATCTTCCTTTCGGTTTTATCTCCTCACAACCAGTATACTGATTTGCGAATGTGTCTTATTTATTTAGTATTACTTTTAGGGAATTAATGTGAAAATCCAGATAATCAAATCAAAAACCTTTAGAAAGGTCAAAAAATGCTATCTTATCCTTGGTATAAAAAAGATACTGGATGATTAATTAGTTAAATTAAAAAAAAAAAAAACACAAAACAAACAAAAAAAAAACACACCAAAACCAACAATAACAAAAAAAAAAAAAAGAAAGAAAGAAAAAAAAAAACACGAAAAAAAATTTCTCTTGCTGCATCCAAAAATATGTTTTCAATAAACTAGGCTTTTATTTTTCTTTCTCTTTCCGTTTATTTAAATTGGTCATTACACTGCTGATGTGCCATTGGATTAGTCTGATTATTACAACATGCATGACGATCAAAACTGACTATGCATTGCTCATCTTCTGTGTAATTTGTGTTTTCCAAAGAATGCCGTCACTTTTTTTGTGGTTTAGTTTTTCAGTTTTGTTATTGGCATGTTTCTTTTTTCATTGAGAAAATTTTACAGCTGGACACACAGCAGAGGTATGTGCTAGAGGTGAGCTAGCTCACATTTCAGGCTCAGAACTGAAATTCCCTATAGCTGTGATTCTAAGTCATGTTCTTTCTTTGAAGACGACAGCAAGTCCTCTTTACTTTTCCTCTAGAAGTAATAATTTTCCTAGAGAACTTCAGACTATTGAGTAGGCTGCTTAAATTGTGGTATTTTACCAGAAATAGCAATCCTACATATATAAGCCACACAAAGCAAATACTGGCAATATAATGCCAACTGGAAAACTGCAGTGTGATTAGCAATGTTTGGTGCAGAGTTACTGCATAAACTGAAGCTAGTCTCATGCCCAGATTTTTACTAAGTGGACAAACTGTTTATTTCAGTATCCAGGATCATATACTCCACACAATCTGCATATCCCCTTTGGGGCTGGGACTGAGAGATGGCCGTGTGAAACGTTTTCTTTTTCATAAGATACTATGTCTCTCCAGTGTCCTTTGTGACACTGCTCTGTCCATTCAGACTGGACTTTAGTGACAGAACAGTCTGTCAGAAGGGCTTGCATCAGACCCTGTCTTTGTCAGCCAGAAAGGAGGAAACTAGCTTGAGTGGTCAGCTGCTGCAGGACTAGCATTTGTGCAGTCATGGAGAGGACAAAGAAGTCATCACATGGCTTTGAACTGAGATGCTGCCTCCTGCTTCAGGGATTTGTTATAGAAATTCATCATACAAACTGGAAAAAAGCTGGTAAGATTGCCTTTTCTCACAGAAGACCATTTCTGGAACAGCTGGACTGTTTAATGTCAGCTTTCTACTGCGCATGGGAAAGAATGCAGTATTCCCCTATCACTGAAAAAAGCAGGTTCAGTGATTGTATTACCCAAACCTAGAGACAGTCCACAGCTGTTTAGGTGTTTAGCTACTGTCATGTTCATCTTCTAGGAAGTAATAATGAGAATCTATTTTCCTTTGGACTACTTCTGTGAAACTACAATGTTGTTTTCATCCTTAATGCTCAAATATTCTGTGTGCAGATTGGGACCCTGGCCTGCCATTTTGCATTGCCCCATAGATGGTGAATTCACAGCCTTTTGCAGCAAAGCTTGTCCTTGCTTTTCCATTCTCTGGAGAGTTCAGTTTTCTGTTTAGCTATGTGAGGGCTCCATCTAACCTTGCCCCTGGATATCAGTGTCAGAATCTGAGGCTGCAGCTGGTAGGCTTAAGTAAAAGTGAGCAAAACTGCTGTACCAGTTAGCTGTCAAGTTTATAAATTATGTAAAGACCTTCTGAGAATTTGGAGTGAAGAAACCCCTGAGACAAACATGGATAAAATGGCAAGCAAATATACAAGAGATAATAGCAAACAAGACAGTCTTGAGAGTACTAGAAGTGTTCTAGCAGGATTCTATTGGAATGAGCAGGAAAAACATCCATTGAGATACAAACAGAAGTTACTGCAGGGGGAGGTGTTTCCTTTATTTCTTTATATCTCCTTTTAGGCTTTGTGCCTGTTCATTAACCTGTCATTCTTAGTACAATACATTCATTCTTTACTACAATCATAGCATTTTCTTAAAACTCATCAACACGTGGGTTTGACTGGCTAACCACAGGTGATTCACTCCTGAGAGTGGCAGCTCTCAGCTTCCGCAGCTGCAACTGCACTTACAGCACTCTGCATGAGGCCACAAGCACTCAAGATGCAGCAGGTGCTCTTCAGCTGTACTGCCTGGTCAGGGATGGGACCTGGAAACACTGGTTGTGCATTTGGAAAAGCTATTTTACAGTCATGGGGCTAAACAAGAACCTCCTGGGATGATACAGGATAGGCAGAAGAGTACCTGCAGCTCCAAAATCTCCTCCAAGGGGAACCACAACTACAAAAATTTCTGTTACCTCTTTAGTCCCTCCCAACAACAACATTCTTGATGGAATGTGCATAAGCAATTTCTGATGAGTTATGTGGCTGTACATTAGAATATATTTCGGTGTGCGGCATTTGGATTTGGGTTCCCCTCCTGGTTGCTTTAGATAATGTGGCATGTAGGATATGCAAGGTTTTCCTTGAATGCTGAACTCACTGTCTGTGCCATTCACAAAAACTGGAAATAGTTTTCAATACAGACAGGTCTTACATCACAGAAATAGTCATAACGTTGAAAGAAGCCTTCACATTGCAAAAGAGTAGCATTTCTATATTCAGCTGCAGTACAGTAATTTTTACTTTGCTTTTGAGTGTGGCACACTTAGCTCCTATGTGCTTCATCATCCAAACGCTGAAACTAGTGTCAGTGTGATTTTCCCGTGTTGTGAGCTTGCCAAAGTGTGATGTTAGCGGCAGTACAAGGTCTGGATTTGAGTGGTTACAGAACATCACATTGCACAGGAACCTTATAGGCACAATTTAAATATTGCTCAGTGATTTATCTGGTCCTGCAAGGAAATTGTTTTTATCTCTGTGTCTGTGAAGCAAAAGGCAAGTTGAGTGTGAAGTGTTAAGCACTTGTTTAGCTTTAACACCAAAATAACAAGTCTTAGTGCCTAAAGCAGCTCTAAGATATATTCATCTCTCTGAAAGATTTCTTTTAAGATTCAGAGGCACAGATTTGAAAACCTCTTTGTCTGTTCTTTTACAGTCCAGTTTACTGGGAGAGTTTTACACGGTCAGTAACTTTTCTGTTGCTTGCTGACCAGGTACTGTAATTTTCTGTTCACAGGTTCAAAGATCAGAATAACTTAGCAGAGAATAGCTGGAATATAAATATGTGCAGAACAAACTCTCTTATTAAAAAAACACCTTTGATATCACCAACCTACCCTCTGGTAACCTTGAGGTACAATGGCCAGTGAAATTGTTTCGTTATAGGTATACAAGCAGACATAATCCAGCAGACACACCTAACCACCTCATCTTATAAATAATTCTCCCTCTGCACTCAAACCTCCCAGAAGAACACTACACACCTGGTACATCCAGCACTTGTCGGAGGGAAACATAAATTAAAACAGCCTTTCAGACTGTGAGTGCTTGGAATAGCAGAGAAAGTACCGTTCTTTATAACCTGCCTCCTGCAGCAACAAGGTTTGGAGCACAAGATTGTTGCAGAGGTGATGCAGGGAAAGATTTCCTTCTGGACAGTGACTGTAGCCTGAGCTACACGTTTCTGAAAACTCTGCCCCACTGGGAGATCAGAACCACTTCTGAAAAATATCTATTCTTGCCATCTGAAACCCATTTTGCAGAAGTGACCACAAATTGTAAGCTACTTTTGAAAGACAATTCAAGGCAGCTTTTATCAGGGTATGAGTCAGTTTCATAGGTGAAGGTGGGGGCGGGACCTTAAAGGCAGTGGATACCTTTCTTCTAACAGGTTAGAAGGATTAAAGTTCATTAGACTTTAGCCTAAGAATGCTGAGATTGCTCTACAAAGCCTTTAGTGCCACACTCAAGAGGTGTAAAAAGCCCAAGGATTGGGTCATTTTTTTCCCCACTTCTTGAACGGCCAGCTGGGATAAACAAGACACGATTTTGACCTACTGCTCCGTAAATCACTTGTTTCCTCAGCTCAGAGGGCAGTTTCCATGTACCCCCAGGCTGGAGAAGGTCAGGCAGGAAGGTGGAGTGACTCATCTCCTGACATACTCACTCTTTGCAGAATCAAAGCGTCATCTGGCAGCAAGCAACCAAGGTGAGCACATGCTGTATTATGTGGCAGAAGGAAGGGTAAGTGGTGAAGGACATTTCTCATAGCTTCCCACAAATCATTTTGCAGTCACCAAGCTTGCATCAGAAAAAAATGGACTAACGTATTTTACTTTCTGCAGAGCAGCTCCTCAGAGTTAAGGTCCGATGGCCAGAAGTCTGTGAAACGTCAGTCCTCACCTGGGCAAAAAGAATCTGGATCTGCTGACACTGTTTGGTTTTTTTTTTTACCTTCTCTTTTTTTCCTTGAGGCTATTCCTTCCTTAACCTTTATGTCAATATCTGCTTTGACCAGTAAATGTCTTCCTGTAACATTAATGTTTCTCATCTCCAGTGGTGACTCACACTGAGTGCAAGGCCTGCCCGTATGCCAGGATCCTCTTCCCCACGAAGTTTCCCGACAGTGTTGTTCTGTTGCAGAACTGTACTGCAAGCCCACAGCATGCCAGAGGGATGTCTTTTCATGACAGGGCTTAACAAATTGCTTTGTAGTGTAATAGCATCACTTTTGGATAACAAATCAGGGCTGACTCACAAATTCATCACAGGAATGTGCTTCTGGAGCTGTTCTACTGCCTACAGAAGAAGGAGGAAGGTGAATGTCATCAAAAATATCATAGGTTGCTGGAGACACATTACACGTTTCATAAGTAATCTTTCAACACATATGGTAGAAGTGAGAAGATAGGGGAGGTAGATATTTCAAGGGAAATAAGCTCCTAAGATGAAAAAATAAGTTTTGACATTAGAACTAGTAAGATAGCTATGGTAGAGATTTGGTCAGATCAGAAAAATTTGTTAATCCTGTCCCTTAAGGGAATGAGGCAAGCCTTTAATTTCAGCCAAAGCAAGGTCTTACATGAATCATGATCTATGGATGTAAAGAGTTGGATCAATAGGCAGATAAATAGATGATATATTTATACACTTGGATTTTATTTAGTGCAGTAAACTTGCCAAATAAAACCAATCAACGAAATAGCACCAATGTATCAGATGAATATTAGGAATGGGGTCTCTGTCTAAAGAAAACTGTTATGGTTCTATTGGCAACTGTCATCCTGGTGGTATTACTATCTCCACAGTTTCAGATTTCCACCAGAAAAGAGCACTGGATCCTCTAGCAAATATCATCACATTCTTCTTCACAATCTGAACTGCTATTCTGACTGAGCTGAAGGGAGTCTTATTTGGTAATGATTTAAAGCACAGAGAATCAACAACATCCTTTGACTTGTTTGTCTTTAGCATTAAAATTGAAATATTGATGATTTAGAAAATAGAACTCCTTTTCATTCTGAATCTGTCTTCAGTATCCAAGCACTGCCTGAGTTCAGACCAAATTATGTGGCTTGTGTACCTTTTCCCTACTGCCTTAAGTTTTTCATGCTTTGTCTGCTCTCATCACCTTTTCTCTTTCAGTCAGCTGAGAGTTGTTTAGGGCTAGACACCATACCACTTCAGGTTTTCCTTTGCAGGACTGTTCTTGACACAGAATTGTTTATTGGTCTAACTTTTAGCCCCATATACAGTTGGGTCACTCAACTGAAAGAGTGATGTGCAGGAAAGAGCAAGGACAGAAAAAAGAAAGGGAAAATACTCATATGTTGTCAAGGGGTTAGGTAGTCCCACATCCTTGACTGCTAAAGTCAGTTATCAATGTTCTTCCTTCTGAAGAAATACTGAACATTAATTCATCTCTTACCTTTCTCTTTGCGAAGTTAAAGAAGCCCAGTTTCAGTCCTTCCTGAGGGGCAGATTTTCTGTATCTCAGACATTATTTTAGATTCTTTCCCTTGTATCGCCCTTTTGAAAATGCCACTGGAAACAGAAACTGCCTTGCCAAAGTGGCAGAAAGAAGTTATCCTCATTGCCTTGGACTTTGCCATATTTCATACAGACATGCTGTACATAGACTTGCTGCAGCCCAGTATACAAAACACTAAGCTCATCTCAAAAAAACTGCCTACAGGCTTAGTTTTCAGCATGCCAACAGTGATTTGCTGTTCCATTTTGGGAATGGTTTCTTTTACCTCTTCCCATTTCCAGTTTTCCTGAAGCCTCAGTTGGTCACTAGGCCTGAAGTGGAAGGTTTAGTGTTTTATTTCCATGCTTTTTCCCCATTTTGGCTCTGAACCATGGATAAGCTCATGAACTTTGGAATTAAAACGTCTAGCAGCAGCCAAGCATGTCGTAACAGTCAGGTCAGAGCCACTCACAGCTCTCTGCCCAGGCTTGCAGAAATGGGGGAGACTGGGACTTCTTTGTCATGCTTTGAGCCTTCTAGCAAGGTGTGTCTCTCCCCTTTGCCTGAACTTGAAAAGTGAAGGTTGCACTGCAGTGCATTCAGTACACACACAGCTTGCTGTTTTCTTTTAAAGGGAATGTCAGAGCAGGAGTGGAGAAACGTGCCAGTAAAACACGGAAAAGTAAATACTTTTCAAATGCTGTTTGCCACTCACCAGGACTTAATTTGGTTCTGTACATCAGTTCTCTGAGTGCGTCTGTTTCTTAGAAAATTGAGAGGCAGGCAAGGATAGCAAAAATACCAAAGAAGCTGTTAAAATGTCAGCCTTTGCCAGTTGTTACCACATAGCTACCACTGACAAAGAGGAAGGTAATTGCAGTACTTGCATAGTGCCAACAGCGTAATGAGTGATTTATGGATATTTTCGCGTGCTGTGAGACTCACCCTGTTCCCCTCTAGGTTTGGCTTCCAGAACTGGGACACTACAGCCCCACACTGCAGTGTTTATGAGACCAGGTTCAGCTGCAACTTTGGGGATCCAGTGTCTCCTTCAAGAAACATTTGAGGAAACCACTTCAAACAGAAAGACGTTGCACAGTGGTTTTCAAATGTTTAATAATTCCAGCATACATTAATTCCAGCGTACTACATGGCTGCAGTACCTTCTCTGAATATTGGGTATGAAAAGACATGGGGGGTCGCTCTCTCATCAAGACAAGATGCTCTTTACCCTTCATGGGGTCTGTGTCAACTACCACCACAATTTAGGGAGTTTTTTGTTAGCCAGTATGCAGAGAGGAAAGGTAAGAAAAATGGTGGCAAGTCATGACGTCTCTAAATAGTCCCTGGAAAAACAGGCAAGATAAAAGGACAGAGAAAGGAAGGAAGGCTAGTAGAGGAAGGTGATCAAGAGCTTTACGCAAGAAAGCCCATTCAGCCATCCCATATGTTTCTGAGGAAGTAATGACCTTTTGAGACTGTATCTACTTGTCCAGTATTACATCAGAAACTATACATTTCCTGCATACCTAGCTTGTTACTCAGCTTCTTCCCTGGAAAATTAGCTTATATTCATTTTGATTTTGGTTCGCAACAGAGTGAACTCCACTGCTGTTACACATTTTGGCAATACTCCTGTTGGGGGGACAGTGATGTGGGCAATGGTGCAATATATTTAATGATGCTGTCGAAACGCACTTCATGAGTTTTTATGAAGTGTGTTTAGGTTGAGGATGTGTCTCGTCACTTACTGGTTGCAAAGTAGTTGCATTCTTGTCATTACCACCTTTGCTTTGGAAAAACTGCAAGTAAAAATTGTGGCCTACTGCTAAGGAAGGGTTGTCTGTGTTCTGTGCTCCTGAATTCAAGATAGTCCCTGTAATAAATGTGTGATGATGTGCAAGTCACAAAGCAGATATCACCCACCTACACAGGAACCTGTAGAAACTGAGGTAAATTTCAGAGTTGTATCCGCAGCAGCTGAACAGACTCACATATCTCTGCATGTGCCCCATTGGTGGCAATAGATGCTTTGTCTGAGGCATGTGCAGAGAACTGCCTTGTCTACCTGTAACAACTTTGTTCACTCAGCTGCTCCTTTTAGATAATGATGATGAAGCCAAAACAACCTGATGGACGGAGCTGTGTTTCTAGAAGCTATCTGCAACATCACCTTTCCCCTCCATGAACTCCTGTCAGTCATCAGTTGGAACTGAATCTCACAGCTGAATGAAAGCACTCTACAAAAACTGAGTCATAAAATATTTCCAACCCCTCTTGGATTATTGCTTGAGTAGCTGCATGTGGTAAAATTACAGAATCATATATACTATAGGAGCCACATGCCACAGGCCGTCCTTCACAGGCAGCCCATCCTCTTTTTGAGAGAATGCACATTAATCTTATTAGTACCTAGTACCAACCCAACCAGAAATACTAAGTTTAGGCTGTGTGATTTTGTTTTTGCAAATCAGCTCCTACCTGTGATGAATCAAAGGTCTAACAGTTAAGCTCCCTTTGTTTTGTTTAAGAAACACATGCATGTTGCCATAACACAGTTGGTGGCCCATCAGTCTTGAGAGTAGTTAATGGGCTTAGAGAATAATCTTTTTATGTGGAAAATGCTGTGGAAAGCCACTTTGGGGCTAGATTCAGCACTCCAAGTGCCCCTGGAGAGGCTGAAGAAAAAATATAGAGGCTAAGAGATGAGAGGTGCTGGAGAGCCTGAGAGCTATTCCAGCCCCTTTCACCACTGGTTATCACGTTAGTGAGACAATACATTTGAACCTTCCCACTGAGGACACAGATTGCTGTCTTTACCAATTTGGTGGACGATATCAAACTCAACTTATGCCCCAGAGGACCCATGCTGCCTCTCTGCCTGCAGCCTTAACCCTGCTAGAGAACTGCAGAGGCGATTCGGAGCTAAGCAGCCATCTGCTCTCTGGTAAAATGTCTCCCAAAATTATTCAAGTAACCATAAGAGGAAGCAAGGGACATAGACTGCTGCTGAAGCAGTAGAAAATTCTGGATGGTAAAATCAGATGTGGATGGTAAAATCACATGTGTGTGAACAAGGAGCGTAGGATGCGTTGGTGTAACTGAACATCTGTCTCAGAGCCAAGGTTAAACTTGCTGAGTCCACAGGCTGAAAGATGCACCTGAAGTGCCTTTGACAGATCCCAACCCAAGGCTTTTTTAGTTTTTTCAACCCCAGAGAAATGAATATGCAGGAAAATGGATGCTCTTTGAAGAGCTCTCTTCCGCACTACCCACACACAACCATGCGCTTTCCTGGATCGCATTGGTAAACCTCCATAAAAACAGAGATCACAAAGAACCAGCTGCAGTTAACATTTAAATAATTGGTTTCATCTGGGAATATGTTAGAATAAAGTTTCTTGACCCGTACTCCATTGATTTTAAGCTGAGAGGTCCGGATTTCTTGGTAGTTTGCCTCATTTGAACACACTGTGGGGTTTTATTCAGCAAAACGGCCAGTCGAATATCCCAGAAGAGAGACAAATAAGCTGTACCTGCAAAATGGAGATTTGTATCCTATAACACACTGCAAGAGAGCTAATGGATCATGGCAAAGTTCTTATTGAGCTGGGACCTCCAAAGCACTGCTCTAAGACAATTAGGGTTAGACAGTCTTGGGGAATGAACTAGGAGCAAGGAGACTGTTGTGGCTGTGTGTGCAGCTTGAGGCATCAAAAAAGACGTTAGAAATTTGGGAAGGGAGGCAGAAAAGAACTACAGAAATCACCTGAAGTCAATAGAATTCCCTTTACTCTGAGTTCATTTGAGAAGCATGGTCCATTTCATATGTTCAAGGCAATCGATTTGATGTCATTCTCTAGAGCGTTACCTGCAGAAGGGATCATAGACCTTTCTTTCATGTAGCAAACCAAAGCTGAAGGAAGAAGGCAATGGCTAGGAGCCAGGGACAGAGTAATTCAGACTAGGAACAAAATCTGAAAGGTTTATAGAGAGGGAATCACAATTCACTGAGTAACATGGTAGATCTTCCTGTATTTGCAGACATGAAAGAAAACATAAGAAATACTATCATTCAGTTCAAATTTGCTGAAATTCAGTGGCTAACATGAGATCAAAGTAGATGTGTCTGGGTCTCTGTGATGTGCCTAGGTCCTTAGAAACAACTTGCATTTGAATACTATGGCAAAAATTACACACTGTCAGCTGTTTTCTAACTAACCATTTATTCATTTGTGTAGAAAGTTTTACAGCTCTAGCACAGGTATTCTAACGAGAGATGCAGTATCTGTTATGTTCTGCTCAGTTATTGCAGTAAAAGCCTGTCTTCTGGAAGAAATGAAGTTAGGGAAGGTAAATGGCAGAGCTGCAATGACATGAAGAAGAAAAGCATGAAGGATTCCCAGAAAACTGGATGCATTTCTGACTTTTCTGTGCAGAAAAATCAATCTGATTTCTTATAAAATGAGCAAAGTAGTACTGCTAGGAAATCTAGGGTATGAGTTTGGAAGAAAAATGGTTTCACTTTTTATTCCCAGTGCAGTACTTGACAGTGTTAAATTATAGCATTGAACATACATACAAAAGTTCCAGCAATAATATTGTGAGGAAAAAAATTCACTAGATGGCAGGAGGCCAGCAAGTCTCCTTTTTTGCATCTCACAGTAACATCATACATCTGAAAGCAGAGTTCTATCACTCTGTCAGAGTGTATGTGAGTCTGCAGACAGGTTCTGGGAAAGAGCAGCTTGTTGGTTTGTTCTGAGTGTCCTTATACACTGCCAGGAACAGACCTTGATACCAAAGTTTCCCATCTCTCTCAAATAAAAGCCTCATTTTGTTTTACTGAGAGTAAGAAAGGCCATTTGTTTGTCCTTCTTCAAGGTTTAGTCAGAGCTTGTCCGTTTGGAATGACCAGTGTACACTGTGTGACCCCAAACCAGGCAGCATCACAGCTTATGGGAACAGGAGAAGGCAGAGAGGATCTTCTGTAACCAGCTCCCTGTGGGGAATATCAGGCCTCTCTCCCTGGTCTAGCTCTTTGTCGACAAGCCCTGGCTTACTCTTCCCAGCATGGCAGCAAAGAGGGTCAGGGAATTAGAAATTGCTCTGGATTGTCTTCCAGCATACTCTTTTTTTTTCTTTTCCTCCCCAGTTTCCTTTTCCAGTATGCAGCATCTCCCATCATTGGCAGAGCAGAGAGATGGGTCTGTGAGAAGCCTGTCACCCCCCTAAGTTCAGTACCAGAGCGGTAGCTAGCAGCACAGGACTCATTTGCAGCTAGCAGATGAAAAGCAGGAGGTCAGGAGCAAGTTAAGGTCAGGAGATCAGGCTGGAAGAAACAGCAAAAGTTTTAAAAGATTATTTCTGTAGCTGGCTTTAGGGAATAACTCGCAAACTGGAACTTGCGAGAGTTGTTACAGCATCCCTACCCTCTTCATCCAACTATGCCGTGGTCATAATTTTAGTTCCTAATAAACCATTTTCCCCATGTATTTATGGAGATTTCCCCATAGAGATTTCCTAATTACTTCTTGCAAGACATTTCAAAATTTTTGGAAAAGGGAAGCTAAGTCAGAGACAGCAGGAATAGTAAGGCAAAGCAGCAGGACAGAGAGACCAGTGAAAGCATGATGTTATCACGAACCACTTTCTGTGTGATCTTCATCCCAGCTGCTTTCAGTAGCAGATCTTCCAGCTTTTACATTACAGTCAGCCAAAGCTGATGATTCAGGTCCAGAGAAGAGCAAAAAGGCTGGTGAAGGGACTTGAGCACAAGTCCTGTGAGGAGAGGCTGAGGGAGCTGGGGTTGTTCAGCCTGGAGAAGAGGAAGCTCAAGGGAGATCTCATAACTCTCTACAACTCCCTGACAGCAGGTTGCAGCCAGATGGGTGTCAGTCTCTTCACCCAGGCAGCTATCAGTAAGACAAGAGGGCATCGTCTGAAGCTCTCCCAGAGGAGGCCTAGGCTGGATGTTAGGAGGAAATTCTTTACAGGTGTTGGAATGTGCTGCCCAGGGTGGTGGTGGATTCACCGTCCCTAAAGGTTTTTAAGACGAGGCTGGATGTGGCACTGAGTGCCATGATCTGGTAACCACGGCAGTGTTGGAGCAAGGGTTGGACTTCATGATCTCAGAGGTCTTTTCCAACCCAGCTGATTCATTATTCTATGATTCTGTGATCACTAGTGAGAAGAGACTGGTTGATTTAAAAGGTCTTTGGCTGACATGCTATATAAAAGACATCCATTTCTGCAAGAAAATATCAACACATCTGAGCTATGACATTTGCAAGTGTGACAGTTCTGCAGGTGCACAACAACTCAAGGAGACAGTCAACTTTTTTCCTATTTGCAGCGTGGACTAATGAGTGTGTGGTTTTCATATAGCTGGTGTGACACACAGAAGTTGCAAAATGACAAGGGACTGATGCTTCTGGGGAGCTTGAAGATGTGTCATGCCTTTAGTATTTATCAGTGGGGAGGTGAGGAGAGCCCTGACCCAGGTTTTATAACTCTAGTTGGCTCCTGTTACAGCACCACCATCATAAAACAGCAGAGAAAGAGTTGGCTAGGCTTTCTTGCACATCATTGTCATCTGGTCTCAACCAAGGCATCCACTGGTAAGTGGATGTAAGTGCTACATTTTAGCCCAAGTCTGTTACACATCACCTCTCCCGAGATACCTAGGAGCCTTTTGCTCTTCTGTTTGATGAACATTACTTTTGCTAACAGAGCCACCACTGCTCCATGTTATTGACCAGGACAATGTGGTTATGAATAATCTCTCTGTGAGCATCATGGTGTGCATGCACCAGGAACTTGCTGGAGGCAGTAGGCCGTGTTGGACAGGGCTTTGAGCAAGCTGGTCTAGTGGAAGTTGTCCCTGCCCATGGCAAGGTGGTTGAGATGATCCTTAAGGTCCTTTCCAATCCAAACCATTCTATGATTCTACGATAGCTGGAAACATGTATTCTCCCACCAAGCTGTCACACGTTGTCAAAAGGAAGAGAGTGACTCCTTCATCCACCACAGTCTTTCTGCCCTGTTACCCATCCTGTGCTTCTGGGCAAGGACTGCTCAGTCCTGTTAGTCATCTCAATCAGTCAAGAACGAGGCACTGGCTCACACCAAGGCCAACCCTCAGCACTGCCACAAGCCCTACTACCGTGGTGCACAGCGTGCACCATGCCCTCCGTTCTCTTAACATTGTCAGGAAAGAAGCAGATGAATTAGGGCTGCCTTGAAAGGGGCACTCATGTCTGCAGCGTGCTCACATTAAAATACAAAATTTCATTGTGAGAAATGAAACTCTCATATCTTCCTGTTCCTAAGGATGTCCTCCACTCTGAAGCTTGAAACATTACTACCGTGTCTTCTTCTTGTTTGTTTTTTTTTTTTTTGAAGTCTGATGCTCTGCTTGTTTTCCAGACAAAGTTTTCCCCTCAATCATGGAGAAAGAGAGCTCTCCAAGGCACATTACCAGGCTCTTCACCAAACCAGGGTCTTAATGTGTGTATTGATGGTAAAAAAGGGTTTTCACATCCATGAAACATGGGATCACGTACCACACAATGCTCAAGAGGAAGTTTGTTATTTAAATGCATTCATTTCACTTTATTAATTTAAATGCATTTAAATAACTCTTAGTGGAAATAATGAGAGCTGGTGAATCTAATAGCAAACCTTTTTTTTTTTTTTTTTTTTTTTTGCATGTTTCTGCAGATATAGGTATCTCAATCTGAAAAGAATGACTTCTGGTATTTCCTTGTTGTGTTCCAGTGGATTGCTTATGTGGTTTGATAAGGAGGAATTGCGTTATCATTACAATATTCTCAATTAAGCTGATTGCAAAATTTCATGACATTCCTGGGAAGCTTGGAGGCCTGAGCCCAGAAAGTTAAATAACCACCCATTTTTTCTGTTTGCATAAACTGGGCAAGGGATGCTTTTGCAACCAAGCAGTTGCAAAGGCATGCCTCAGTTTTTTAGTGTATAACACAAGATAAATTAACAACCCAGACTAACAGAACAGAATATTAGCCCTCCTAACTCAGGGACTTTTGAAGTCTAGGGGAACCACACAGTTGCTAGTCATGTAAATTCTTTTCTCAGCTGTTTACTGAAAAAAAGAGGTTCTGGAATAAAATACATAGCCATGCTCCTTAAACAACCCTCATTAAAATTGGACACATATCTCTTGGTTATAATTCAAAAGTAATAAATAATTTCAAGTTAATGTGGCCTTCAAATTTTGCCAATATATTCATGTCACCAGTACAGCAAAATCCTAAGAGCTGCAGTACAATGCAGTTATTTTCAACCCACGCAAAATTTTACAAAGATACTCCTGTCAAAATATGTTGTACACTTTGATGTTCTTAATTCTATTGAGAAGTACTTGACAAGGTTTCCATTTGACTTTGTTTATTTTGCGTGCTTTTGAGTGGTGCCATATTACTAAAGAGTCATTTCAAGCAGGTCAGATCTCATCAGGAGAGCATTTCCCTCAGTAATTTGTACCTAAATGTTAATGATTGTTCTCTGTTTATGATATTACTAAGGACTAAGGCTATGTTTTTAGGCTGGCACATAATCGACTTCTACTGTACTTTTGACGGAAGAGAACTGACAGTGCCTTCTAGCTTGAAAATCCCCTAGATTTTCAATATTGCATTAGGAAAAGAAAATTAAATCTGCAGTTTCAAGCAAACCATTTATGACCAAAAGGAAAAAAATTACAGCTGTGCTGTAGATCTGTCCAGACAAGTTAAAGCAGAGGCGTATTGACTTTCCTAGTATTCTTTTTCCCCACATTCTTCTCCTGAACATATTTGCTTTAACTTGACAATAATGTCACAGGGGGGAGAAACAGAAACAGTGCCAGAGAAGTGGGCTGGCATCGGTGCTTCCACACAACAGGAATGATTTCCCTGTGAATCACCCATCTCACGAATTAAAGTACCCATCCCTGGCTCAGGAGGTTGGGAGGCAGAAGAAACGACAAAGTGTTCCTCGCTGCTGCTTCTCACAACGAAAACATTTTGTGTATGACCTTAACTGCTCAGTGACTGTAGGGAAGGGGATTCTCTTTCATCACAGGAGTTTTATGTGCTATTCGATTCACATTGTTAATTTTTCATGCCGTTGGCAGGGAGGCAAGGTACTCATTGAGGACTTTGGGGAAGACTCTCATGATGAAATCAGTGTGCTCCAGGCACAGCGTTTGTCTTCCAATTGCTCAGTAAGGAGATGCCTGAAAAGGGTTGTTTCCTGCTTACACCTCTAATGGCCATGGTCCTGGGACAGCGGGAAAAGTGCAGGAGCAGAGCACAGCTTGATGGATCTTTGATCACACCCTATTCTCTCCCTTCCCATGTGTTGTCTGCAGTTCCCTGCTCCCTGGTGCCCTGAGATCAGCAACGCTGAACTAAAGAGGCTGTGTTTTATCCATGTTTTGGCCTACTGTAACAGAATAAATTTTGGAGAAGCAGAGAATTGGTGTTGCAGATGGCATTTCCACTCAAATCCTTCAACTTACCGTTGTCTGTTGGAGTAAGGCAGGAATGCAAAGAAAGTGGTCTGGAAGCTGAAGCTGTAGCTTTGGATACCTGCGCAGTCCATCCTGCAGCTCAGGCTCTCTGCTGCAACTGTCACTTCAGTGTCAGCACAGCAGAGAAGGGGTGAGGGATAAGAAAATCAATTCATTCACTCCCTACTATCAGCTGAGAGCCAGAATCCCCTGCACACAGTCTGTGATTTTGGTACTGAACTGTTCTGCACCAGTGCTGAGTACTGCCAGACTATCACAAATGCACACTTTGTGCACACAAGCCTCCAGGAAATGGAGCTGAAACTCCAGAAATGCCACACATATATTTTTAAGTTTTGCTTGAATTTAACATCAACATTCACTGAATCAAGGAAAAAAATATTTCACTGTTCCAGACATGTTTTTCTTAATATGCAATATCCAACACTATAACAGAAACTGTTTTTCTTCTATCCCAAAAGCAGGAAAGCATTTTAAAAAAACTTTGATAAAAGTAGAAGAAACTTGAATTTAATTAGCAAGGATGAGTTAATTTAAAAGTGCTAGTAAAACACCAAGAGAGAGTAAAATATCTATGCACAGTATTGTACAGTTTGCATTGCTAAGCTCCTATCACTAGAAGGCAGAAATAAAAAAAAATAAAAATTAAACAGCAACAAGAAACTGAAAAATATTCCATGGTGCACGTGGAACTGTGTCCCAAGAAGCTCTGGCTAGAGGTTTGAATTGACCAAAAGAATGAAAGAAAAAGGTCAGTATATAAATTATTATATAAATATAATAAGAAAAAAAGATCAGATGCTCTTGTGGATGTTCCACAGTTTCCAGGGTGGTAGTAATGTTTGCAAAATATTACAGAAGAAAACCTCTCTGTAATCTAAGCAAAGTATGAAACAAAATTTTTGCCACTTTCCCTAGAACAATTTCTGAAATGTTTTTTATATGGGAATATAACTATTAAGAAGGAAGAAAAAAAGTTCAGAAATATGCCAGTAGACAGCTTCTGAACTCCTTTTTGCTCATATTTCCTAAAGTGTTCCCATGTGGATAGCTAGCTCAACTAAAATATCTGTTTCAGTGTGTTGAGCTCAGGTGTTCCTCCTAAAAAAATTGTCATTGAGAAATTATCTCTCCTTGTACAGTCCACTGGTTACTAACTGCTGCTGTTGTTTCGTGTGGGCACCAGTGATACAGCCAGGGGCAGTGTGAGGAGCATCAAGGATTACAGAGCTCTGGGAACAGCAATAAGGGACTCTGGAGCACAAGCATTTTTTTTTTCACTGATCGTCCCAGTCAAAGGGAAGATGTTTGAAAGGAGTTGAATGTGGTTGCCAGTTGAATCTGGCAAACCAACAGATCCTGCCAAAATGCCAGGATTTTGGCAACTTGGATCATAGGCCCTCACTTTGAGGAAGTGGGTCTGCTGGGGGCTGATGGGTCCACCTGTCAGAGAAGGGGAAGAGCATCTTCAGCCATAGGCTTGCCAAGCTGGTGAAGATGGCTTTAAACTCCAGATGCTAAGGGAGGGGAACCACTGCTACCAGTTTGATGTCAGTGCCAATGAGACAAGCCCAGAGCTTGGAGAGGAATCATAGGTCAGCAGAGGAACACCTGTAGAGTGGCAGAATGGAATTAGTGACAGTCCAGCCAGTAAGTCAGCTTTATCAGGGGCTGACCTTAAATGCCTCTGTGCAAACACACACAGCATGGGGAAGAAACAAGAGGAATTAAACACAGGCTATGACCTTACAGGCATCACAGAGATGTGGCTGCATGGCTCCTACAGCTGGAGTGCTGGAAAGGGAGGATACAGGCTCTTTATGAAGGGCAGGCAGGGGAGTGGAGGAAGAAGTGTTGCCCTCTGTGTCAAGGACCCGCTGGAGTGGATGGATCTCTACCCTGGGACAGCTGAGAAGCCAACTGAGAGGTTATGCATCTGGTGTAAAGGGAGGGCAGGGATAAATGACATTATGACAGCTTCATGACCTGGAAGATGAGTCTTCCAAGCAGATGAGTCCGTCTATAGACAGGAGCAGCCTTACTTTCACAGACCTTGGTCCTCACGGGGAATTCAAGCACCTCAACAGCTGTTGGAGGAACAGCACAGCAGGTTCCTGAATGTGTTGATCATAACTTTCTTCTCCAAGTGATAGAGGAGCCAACAAGGAAAGGCACTAATCTGGATCTTGTTCTCACCAACGAGGGTCTGGTGGGAAATGTGAAGACCAAGGGAGGCTTTGCCTGGATCCTTATGGGGATGAGAAGGGTGCATAGCAACCTCACTATCCTAGGCCTCAGGAGAGAAGACTTTGGCCTCTTCATGGATCTGCTTGGTAGAGCATCATGTGAAAAAGCCCTGGAGAGAAGAGGGGTCCAAGAAAGCTGATTGATATTCAAGGATCACCCGCTCCGAGGTCAAGATGCAAGATGTGTGTATTCTTCTGAGTAAGAAATCAAGCAAAGGGGATGAAGGACTTTAAAAAATGAGCAAGAAGCTTCTAGCAAAACTGGCACAGATTAAGGAAGTTTATGGAACGTGGAGAAAACGACAGGACACTTGGGAGGAATATAGGAGTGATGACAGAGCATGCAGGGATGCAACAAAGATGGCTAAAATTCATTTATCTTCAAGTACATCAGGAGTAAAAGGAAGACTAGGCAAAAGATATGGCTGAACGAAGTAGGTACCCTAGTGACAAGGGAAATAGTGAAGAAAGTGTTACTCAGTGCCTTCTCTTCTTCTGTCTTTACAGATAAGGCCACCCCTTAGGAATGCCAGTCCTTGGAGGCAAGAGAAAAAGTCTGGAGAAAGAACAACGTTCTCTTGGTAGAGGAGGATTGGTTTAGAGATCATTTAGGCAAACTTAACACCCACAAATCCATGGGCCCTGATAGAATGCCCCCATGAGTGCTAAGGAAGCTGGCAGGTGTTACTGCTAAGCCAATCTCCGTAATCTTTGAAAGATCCTGAGGAGCACAAGGGATGCTGGAGGCCTGGAGGAAAGGCAGTATCACTCCAGTCTTCAAAAAAAGACAAGAAGGTGGACCCAGTAAACTACAAATCAGTCAGCCTCACCTCCCTTCCTGCAAAACTGATGGAATAACTCATCCTGGCTGTCATCTCTAAGCATGTGGATGAAAAGGTTATCAGGAGTAACCAGATTCACCAAGGTGAAATCATGCTTGACCAACCTGATAGCCTTCCATGGTGGAGTGACTGGCTGAGTAGAGAAGGGAAGAGCAGCGTTTTTTGTCTGCCTTGACTCCAGCAAGGCTTTTGACACTTTTGACAGTTTCCCTTACAACTTCATAGGTAAGCTCAGGAAGTGTGGGTTGGGAGAGAGGACAGTGAGGTGGATTGAGAACCGGCTGAACGGCAGAGCTCAGAGGGTTGTGATCAGTGGCACAGGGTCTTGCTGGAGGCCTGTAGCCAAAGGGATCCCCAAGGGTCAGTGCTGGCCCCAGACTTGTTCAGTTTATTCATCCATGACCTGGAGGCAGGGGCAGAGCATACCTCATCAAGTTCCCTGTCGACAAAGAGCTGGGAGCAGTGACTGATACCCCAGATTGCTGTGCTGCCATTTGGTGAGACCTGGAGAGCTGGGCAGAGCAAAGCTTCATGAAGTTCAACAAAGGCATATTCGGGGTCCTGCACCTGGGGAGGAATTACCCTAGGCACCAGCACAGGCTGGGGGCCGACCTGCTGGAAAGCAGCTCTGTGGAGAAGGAGCTGGGAGTCGTGAGGGACCATGAGCTGTCCATGAGCCAGCAGTGTGCCCGTGTGGCCAAGAGGGCCAAGATTCTTCTGAGGTGCATCAGGAAGAGCATTGCCAGAAGGTCCAGGGAGGTGATTCTGTCCCCATACTCTGCCCTGGTGAGGCACATTTGGATTGCTGTGCCCAGTGTCTGGGATCCTCAGGACAAGAGGGACATGGAGCTCCTAGAGCAGGTCCAAAGGAGGGCTGGGAAGGGGCTGAAGCACCTCTCTTATGAGGAAAGGCTGAGGGACCTGGGCCTGTTCAGCCTCAAGAAGAGACAACTGAGAGAGGATCTTACCAATATATACAAACATCTAAGGGAGGGTGTCAAGAGAATGGGGCCAGACTTCTTCTAACTGTGCCCAGCAACAGGACAAGTGTCAATGGGCACAAATTCAAACACAGAAAGTTCTGTGTGAATAAGAGGAAAAATTTATGTCCTGTGAGAGTGACAGAGCACTGGATTAGACTGCTGAGGGAGGTTGAGGCCTCTGGTTCTCTTGAGATGTTCAAAACCCATCTGGATGTGATCCTGTGCAATCTGCTTTAGATGAACCTGCTTTAGCAGGGGAGTGGGACTAGATGGTCTCCAGAGTTCCCTTCCAATCTCAGTGATTTCATGATTCTGTAATTCTGTGAAATGTTATAAGAACACTCTCTTCCTTCTGTAATAATTTTTAGTAGCTTAAAACCGAAACATTATTTTAATTTTTATCCACCCATGTAAGTTTTTTTCTGACAGGCTGTTTTTCAGGTTCAAATTCACATATGATAGGATCGGACAGCTGGTTTGTTTTTATATTTACTTCTAACAAGAGGATGATCTAAGCATTTGTTCTAAAGTCAGTTTTGCTACATAAGCTTTGCATATACAATCAGACAAGAGTAGCAGGAAATTCTTAGCTGGATTTCGTAAGTCCAAAAAGGCATAGGTAGCAATATGCCAGTGAAATCTTCCTTTGCAAATAATTTTATATGAATTCTGATGCAATACACTGATACTGAAGCTTCTGGCTGTGAAAAAGAATTTTAATCCTGAAGCAGCAGAGGGAGCTATGCCGACACAATCAGCTGTATTCCCAGGCTTCTGCAACTGTGAATGGAGACTTTTGTGTGCTGCCTGTTCCTGACGTCTGTAGAGGTTAATATGCTGGAAATATGCTAAACTATGATAGCAGCCTCAGGGAAGGGGTAGAACATGTGTCTGAGGGGCGACCAATAAGAGGAAAAAGTGAAATAGGATACAATGTTCAAATGCTCCTCGGCACTAAAAAGCCTAAAAGACCTTGCAGTTTGGTGAGATGCACGCTTTTCAGGCGCTTTGACATTTTTGAAAATCACATTTTTATTTCAAGAATGTGGGGAATTCCAGTCATTACTCTGGGAGCCCGGGCTGGCCTTTTTACCATCACCTACATCTTCCTACATCTTCCTTTTCACAATGGCATCAACTCACAGAGCTTTTTGCCATCTCCTCAAAAAGTATACTCTACTGGCTGCTCTGAGGTGTAAGCAGGCACTGACAGTAAGACACATGCTTAAACACATGGTTGAATAAATAAGAGCTTCATTTCTTATACTTAGACATATATCCCAGCTTTTTATAATTCTCCTTGAAGAGATTCATTTGTAAGCCTGTTAATGCAAAGCAGTAAGTCCTCTGGGAGCTAAATGTCTGGTAAAGCTTTTAGGTTTTACACACAGCCACATGCACTCTTCACATATGTTGGATGACTTTGCATGTGTGCACATATTTCTGTGTATATGGATTTGTATGTGTGTAAAAAGATTCTCATTAAGCTGCTTAACCATATACATATTCCTTTTCCTGTCTTACTTTCTAACGCCCTCCTAATCCACCCCAATTTTGAGGGGGAACTACCAGGGGAAATATGTAAATACAAACACAAGCAGTGTCTCAGAGGTCACCACAAAGCCTTTGGTTCTTGGTTCAGTAGAGTGAAATTGCCCAAGGCAAAGGAAAAACCAAAGAAAACATAGCCCTTTGGAAAATATAAACATTAGTGTCCCCTCCTACCTCTTCAGGGATCCTGAGGCAGGTCTTTAACAACCAAGTTTTCAAAATTATTAAGTTTGGAAAGGGAGGTGTACTCATCAACAGGCATCCATTTGAGCCAGTAGCCTGTTCATTCTTACAAATTTTCATGGCAGCCAGAAAGTTACTATGGGGGGAGACAAGGAGGGGAAGAGGTGTAAGGGAAAAGATGAGTTTCTCTTTTACTCTTTTAGTGTTGCAGTGGTAGAAGTGTGGGTGAGCAGGGAAAAGATAAACCACTTGTACCACGGGTGCTGTCAGGACTGCCTTGTGTTCCCATCTCAGGAGGCCCAGGACTTTTTCCCGTTGTTGTTCCCCACTGATCTGAGGCAGGGCAGGATCTGACCTGCAGCATCAGGGACCTCCAGGCTTTGGAGTACCCCTTTGGTGGAAACTTCTAGCTTCTAGCGCTCAGTCTCTGGTTCTGTAGGCGAGCAGTATGTTTAGTAGCAGGTCTTTTCTTGACTCAGTCCAGGTTTTTTTTTAGACGTCTGCTTTGGTGGGAGACTGCTTCAATCTGTTTATCCAGGAGTCTGCTACACACCTGTGGAGCTTTTACTGTTTGCTTGTTTTCAAAAGTGGGGATCAGACAAGATAAATTAGGTTTTAGTCCTCATAACACATGTATTTAGCAGTCAAATACTGCAGTATTTAATGTGTCAGATAAAAGATCAAGATTTAACGTGCTGATTATTGAGAAAGCATTTATCATAAAAATGTACATCTCTAATAAAAAGTACAAGGCAAACTTACATATATGGAAATTATTAGACTAGTTGAATTTCAAGTACTTCTCACAAAGATACAGTGGAGATGCCAGAAAAATGGATTCTTGACTTCATATGGAATTACAAAAACATAGGTTTTGTTCAGACAGAGCACTTTAATATTAAATTATTTGTTCTTTTTACTCAGTACACTAAGAAGCCAAGAAATAACAGAGAGATCCACAGTAAAAGAACTTTCTCAAGCTGTCTGCAAAACATGTTTTCTGACACATTTCCCCGACTCCTCTCAAAGTCCAGGGACAAGACAAGGGGGTCACGGCACTGCAGGCAGGAAGAGCAGCAGTGAGCACATGGGGGCCCATGTAATCATAACTGTGAGAGTGTTTTGATCCCCCTGGAGAGGACGGGCTTCAGCAGCTGGAAGGATCTGTACCTGTGCAATGCTTAAGCTGCTTGTCCAATCTTACTCTTGACCACTATTCATAGAGGCACTGAAATGAAAGGATTGAGAGGACACCTTATGCTTGTTATGGGAACTCACTGAAGCCTAGCAAATATGGATGCCCTTCCAGTACTGAAATGGGCCTCACAGTAAGATGGTTAAAGCATCAGCTGCCTTATTATTTTGGTAAATCCATGCTTGCACTTCTGGTTTCCCTCACAGCCACTTTCTCTCTGTGAACTGATGTTTTCGTTAGCCAAATGTGAAACCTCTTGAAATCAGGAAGTCCCCAGCTCCATACAGGTACCAGCAGTGTGAATCATGTCCCCAAACTCATCTCTCATTAGTGGAAACTTTTTCAGGTTGTGAGATTCAAATGCCACAGTTCTTAATGAAGGTTCAGGTACTCCCGTACAAATCACCCCACTTCATTTTAATGAAGCTTGTGAAACTTGCAGTCAGTTTTCTGCATTGTTACAAAAGGTTTTGTCTGTGTATTTCCTGGGGTTTTTTGAGAAAATAGAAATGGTTCACAAAACGGAAAGGCCAAACAGTGGAGATAATTTGAAATGTGCCCTTTAGTTGCACCAAGCTGTTACCACTGCAGAAAAAGTCTGAAGCACTGACACAACTCACTACAGCTGAGACTGAGCGCCCCTCAAAATCTTTACCATACAGTCAATAAACAAGAGATAAAATCAACAGCTAATATCAACAGTCTATTTCCATTACACACCAAAAAAAAAAAAAAAAAAGACGAAGAAACATAGTTATGTCAATTATGTAAACACTGTTTGTCAATCATGAGTGATAAAGGCTTATGGGGCTTTTGAGAAGTGGCTAAATGCCGTAACCATCCATATCTAGACAGCCCTATAAATCTGGGCATGAAATGGAGGTGAGGAGGAAGGATTTCTTACTCCAGTGTGAGAAAATATCAGCAAAACCCATTATGATGAATACTCTGGGTTGGTTTTTTCTAACACAAAACGTCAACTGTGTTCATAAAGATCTTATTTTCCATCCTGGGCAAGGCAAGGATTGGAGCTTGAAATCCCCTGCATTCTACAGATCCCGTCAAAAGCTCTCAAATCTTAAAAGCTGCTCTCTAAGTAAAAGAAAGCTGCAAGTTTCAAGTGGTAGCTGAAACTAGGAGAAGGAGTTTGTGATGGCATTGCCAGCGTTGGAAGTACTGATGTGTGAAATGGCAGAAGTCGAACCAGGAGTTTCTCCTTTCTTGAAAACATATCTCCTTTAAGGCGACCTTTACCAGGACAGGGGTTAGTTATGCTGGGCAAGGATCTCAGGTCCTCCTTCAGAGGGTGAGAACACCAGTGTACAAATATGAATAAGTTTTGAGATCAAACATTAGCATACTTACCACATTAGCACAAAAAAAAAAAAACAAAAAAAAAAAAAAAAAAAAAAAAAAAAAAAAAAAAAAACCAAACCAAAACCCAAGAGCGGATTCTTCACAGTTTACACACAGCTGGTCTGATGCAAATGGCAACTTGAAGATGAGTGTTTGCCTTAATAAACTTCAAGGATATTCTTTGCCATATTTATGTGATGGAGACTGAAGGAGCATCCTTTGAGACTGCTTGGAAATGTGTTGGCACAAATTTACTCTTATTCCTAAATTCTTAGTCATTATGAATCATTGACTTCTTTTGACAAGCCGCACCCTCACCTACAAAGAGATTTATTTGTAGGCTTTTAAAACAATGTATGGTTTAAGAAAGAGCTGCTTATTTTGGTTAACCACCAGACAGTTAGACTGCACTCACAATGCATAAGCAAGCAGAATGTTCAGTTATAAAGTTTGGCTGCATTCTAATATAAACATCATCTATCCCCCAAGGCTGCCTTTTCAGGGGAAATAGGGATCATGCCACACAGCATCCCCAATTATCATCATGTCTCTATCTAGGCTTCTCAGTTGAGAATAAATAATTTTCATTAAATCAGGGTTTTGCCATTTTTCTTAGAAAAATAATGAACTACCGTTCTGTGCCCTGCAATGTGCAATAGTTTGCTAGCTCTGGATGTGAAATAAAAGCATTCCTCTTTGAGCTGGTTATAAAAGGATTATAAAATGTTGGAGTTGCTGATAGCATTTAGATGGGACAATATTTTCCCAGTGTTTGAGAGTTTAGCCGCTTTTATTGTCTGTGCTTCCCAAGGGCTATGTCTACACTTCTATGGATTACAGGTGTTAAACTTCCAGGACAACTTGAAGGCAGCTAACCAAGAACAGAAAATTCTCCAGTCATGGAAACACAATATAACACAGGGAGACCTGGAAACCAGATAGATACTGCTGCCTGCAGTTCAGGCTGCTGTGGCCAGGTTGAGTACCTTCATATCACTGTGCAGCTTTCAGGATATTTCTGTGCTTTTCAGTCAAGGTGCCATCTTTTGAAGGAAGAACAGGAATGCTCCTATGTAATGAATTTTGTCAGGGTTGCTGGAAGTAGCACTCCCCAGGTGCCTGCTGGTCCCACTGAACTGGGATTTCTGTCCTGGCACAAATTTCAACCGATGCATTATTGCATCTATATTATGCTTACTCTGAGTATGAGGCAGTGGGGAAAGCATGAGAAACTTTCAAAAGCAAATATAAAATTGCCCAGTGTTGCAAACACTTGGGAACACAATGAGAGCACGTCATTGCCTGGTTTGTTTCTCTTCTCCATAAGTATTTGGTATGCAAGTCATTCCAATCTTGTGAGCCCTTCTTTGGAAATCCTTCTTTTGCTTATAATTGAACTTCACTACTAATACACAGGGTCAGATTCAAGGTCCATTAAGCCAAGTAGCTTTACTTTGGGTGACTGTTCAATGAAGGAAATAGTAATGCAATGCCACTTCCAGAATTAGAGCCAAAGCAGTATCCCAAAGCACGTGGGGCATGGTCTCCATGACAGAGCTATGCCTGCTGAACCTGGACACATCCTCAGGAGATAAAGTAATAGGTTAAACTACTCCTTTTAACGGTTTTGAAGGCCTGGCCCTTCCCTCTCTCCCTCCCTCTCCTCTCATTTGAGGAAATGCACCTCTCATTTGAGGAAATCAGCAGTGCTTGGGAGGGGTTTTTCTCCTTACCAGTCTTGAAGTTTTCATTGTGGCATCACCCTGATGGCTACAAATTGTTTCTAACACCCTTGCCTCACCTAATGAGCTAATGAATGTGGAGGCAGTGGCACTGCTGTTTCACATGTTGAGATTCCCCTTCTTCCCAGTTCCCCTTTAGATACAAGAAGTCCCTCATCTACCCCAGGAAGCAACATAGATGTGCCATGTAACACTGGGAGTGAAGGAAGAACACTTACAGAAGTGTTGACCAAGGCTGAATCAGCCATGAGTGTAGGGCTTCACACAGGCTCTCCCTGATGGATGAAAAAACAAACTGAGAAAGTGACCACTCTTGCCTGGTTTAGAGGAAAAGGGGAGCGGGATGCACCTCCCCTCCCTTCCCCTCCCTTCCCCTCTCCTCCTCTCCTCTCACCTTTCCCTTCCCTTTCCCCTTCCACTTCCACTTCCCTCCCCTTCCCTGGGGAAGAGAGCATTAATTTTGAGAGCTAGTGGTCTGGTTTTTTAAGTGTGCTAAGCCCTTGGGAAGTAGAACTGAACTGGGCCTGGATCTCATAGCTGTGTGTAACATAAACTCCCGTGGCAAACCAGATAAGTCCAACCTATCTCAAACAGCACACCCTAGATGTATTATTCCTTCTGTGCCTCTCATACTGCACTGTGAAAATTGTGTAATAGCCTCTAGTGTCATCATGGTGATAATTGCATGTTTATGAAGCTTTCAGAGAATAGAATAAAGAAAGCCATAATAATTGAGGAAATAAATAGCACCTAATTTTCATCCAAATCTAAATACTGTGTAACTACTGGAGAATGATGGAAAACTGGAGAAAGGGCAATACATAAACATTAGAATGGGGGACAGTTCCATGCTTTGGAATGAGAGAGAAATAACAATGTATTCTTACTGCATAAACCACATTACTTCTCCCCTGAGCACCACATAAATTTGAGGTCAGGCTGTTGAAACCTGGATCATGATCCATCCACAAAAAACAACTAAACTCTGGACTCAGGCATTATCTAAAATTTCAGTGCTTAATAATACAAGTTTAAAGTTCTTGTTTAATTGTCTATGCAAATATATACTGAGAGTAAGAGCCTAATCTTTTTCCTTTTTACTTTTGAGATACAGATCTTGATAATCTCATATTTGTAACTAATACAGCTGTAACTCTGCCAGGAAGTTTTAGTGGTAACAGAAACCCCAAGATGAAAACTCCAGATACCTTATCTCCCAGTTGCATGTAGTTAGGAGGACCTTGAGAGAACTGAAAGTGGAAAGTTCATTGAAGTGCTGATTTAATGGCAGTTTTACTGCTGTAGTCCTTTGTTCAGACTTCATCTGCAGAAGCTCAGATACATCTTTGAAGATGTGTAGGAATATGTGAAGATGAGCACAATTCCTGGGCAGGAATAAGAACTCATGCCTACCTGTGCCTGCTGTTTTGAACTCCGCTAGGATGACAAAGCCATCCTTCACCAGTCTGCTCCACAGAGCTGGATCCTGCCCTTTGCTCAGCAAGGCCAGCAGTAACCCGTTCAGGGAAGGGGGCAGTGAGTTAGGGGATGCAGCTGTGCCATCCCCTACATGTGTCAGGAGACTCTCTTCCCGTTTCTAAGATGGGGTTAGTTTGTTTCTTGCATGTGTTAATCTCAGAGGTATATACAACCAAGGAGTTCTACCTTCCTGGGCTAACATTCACATTTCCCTTCTGCCTGTGATCTGAATCACTGTCTCTGCTTAAAGCACTGAGATGTCTCACAGGCAGTGGAGAGGGATGCTCTATCTGACCTGCAACATGCAACAGGGAATTCCTAGGGAAACTGAATGTTCCTTACCCCCTGGCAGACACTGCCCTGGATCACCACAGTGTACCGGCACATGATCTTCACTGTGACCAACACCTTTTGGAGACAGAAAAAGGGAACTCTTTCCTACTGCATCATGTCATGCCAGATGTTCCTCTGCAGAGATGTCCCATTGCTCCCTGCAACTGGTCACATCTGCCTGTGTATTCCCCTGATGTTTTTACCTTGGCAAGAGCTTCTCGGATCCTATCCCACCATGTGAATGTTGTCCTTGGGAAGGAGATTTCAAGGGAATGTGAACAGATGCTGTTTCAGTGAAGTTCCTGAACCTGACTGAGAAATTGCCATTTCTCAAATACTTGACTGCTGCACACAGTTTCTTCTTTCAAACCTGTGACAGTTGAATAAATCTGAGTGAAAAGAGAATAAAATAGTTTCTGTTCTCAGTGTTTTTTTCAGTTGACCAGACTCAAAATCCTCCCACAGACCTATACAAGTTCAGAATATTCTGGGTTTGTATTGAAGAATCACAGAATCGATTAAGTTGAACAAGACCTCTGAGATCATCGATTCCAACCTCTCACTGATCACCACCTTGTCAACTAGAACATAGTACCAAGTGCCATGTCCAGTCATTTCATGAACACCTCCAGGGGTGGTGTCTCCACCACCTCCCTGGGCAGTCCTTTCAAGTGTTTAACCCTTTCTGTGAAGAAATTCCTCCTGATGTCTAGCTTGAACATCCCCTGGTACAGCTTGAGGCTCTGACCTCTTGACCAAGACAACTGTCACTAGTTCCCTGAGAGCAGAGACCGACCCCCCATCTGGCTACAACCTCCTTTCAGTTCCTTGTAGAGAGTGGTAAGATCTCCCTTGAGCCTCCTTTTCTCCAGGCTGAACAATCCCAGCTCCCTCAGCTGCTCCTCATAGGATTTACACTCAGGACCCTTCACCAGCTTTGTTGTCCTTCTCTGGACATGCTCCAGCACCTGAAGGTCTTTCTGCAGTGAAGGGCCCAGAACTGGATACAGGAGTCAAGGTGCAGCCTCACCAGTGCTGGGTACAGGGGAAAAATGACTTTTCTGGTACTGCTGACCACTCTATTCTTGATACAAGCCAGGGTGCCATTGGTCTCCTTAGTCACCTGGGCACACTGCTGGATCGTGTTCAGCTGGCTGTCAACCAGTACCCCAAGGTCCTTTTCTACTAAGCTGCTTTCCAGCCTCTCTGTCCCAAGCCTGCATGGGGTTGTTGTGGCTGAAGTGTAGAACCCAGCACCTGACCTTGTTGAACCTCATGCCATTGGAATCAGCCCATAAATCCATCCTGTCCAGATCTCTCTGCAGAGCCCTCCTACCCTCCCACCCACCTTGGTGTTATCCATGAACTTTCCAATGGTACACTCAGTCCCCTCATCTAGATCACCAGTAAAGATATTGAACAGGATTAGTCCCACTACTGAGCCCTGAGGAACACCACCAGTGGGTGTAGCTCCATTCACCACAGCCATCCAGAGAATTTTTAACCCAGCAACAAGTGCACCTGTCCAAGCCAGATATTCCAGAAGAATGCTGTGGGAGGCAGAATCAAAGGCTTTGATGAAGTCTGGGTAGACAGTGTCCACAGCCTTTCCCTCTTCTGCTAGGTGGGTCATCCTGTTATAAAAGGAGATCAGGTTGGTTGAGCAGGACCTGCCTTTCCTAAACCCATGCTGGCTGGACCTGATCCCCTTGTTGTCCTGTTTGTGCCATGTGATCCTACTCAAGATGAGTATGGAACTCTGTTCCATAACCTTCCCTGGCACACCGGTCAGGCTGACAGGCCTGTAGTTCCCTGGATGCTCCTTCCAACCCTTCCTGTGGTTGAGTATCACATTAGCCAATCTCCAGTCGTCTGGGACCTCACCAGTTAACCAGGGCTGATGATAAAGGATGGGGAATGGCTTGGCGAGCTCCTCTGTCAGTTCCTTCAGTACCCTTGGATGGATCCATCTGGTTCCATAGACTTGTGAGTGTCTAAGAGGCACAGCAGGTCTCCAACAACTTCCTCCTGGACTGCATCGGGTCTATTCTGCTCCCTGTCCCTGTCTACCAGTTCAGAGGGCCCTGAAGGTAACCGGTCTTGCTGTTAAACACTGAGGCAAAGAAGGCTTCAAGTGCCTCAGCCTTTTCCTCATGCTTGGTGGTTGTGTTCCGCCCCCAGCTCTGACAAAGAATGGAGAATTTCCTTGGCCCTCCTTCTGCTGTTATGTATTCATAAAAAGGCTTTTTATTATATATTTTTTGTATTTTATATGGCTAGATTGAGTTCTAGCTGAGCTTTAGCTTTTTTTAATTTTCTCTTTATGTGATCTAACAACATCCTTGTCCTCTTCCTCAGCTGCCTGCCCCTTCCAAGGGTTATAAACACTGTTTTTTAACCTGAGTCACTGCTAAAGCTCCCTGTCCAGCCAGGCTGGACTTCTTCCCCCACAGCTTATCTGTTGACACATGGGCACAGCCTGTTCCTGTGCCTTCAAGATTTCCTTCTTAAAGTACATCCAGGTTTCCTGGGCCCCTTTGCGATTAAAAACTGTTTCCCAAGGGTCCCTCTGAACCAGTGACCTGAATAGGCCAAAGTCCACCCTCTGGAAGTCCAAGGTAGAGGTTTTGTTGATGCTTTCCTTACTTCACCAAGCACTGAAAACTCTATCATTTCCTGGTCACTGTGCCTCCAGCTATCACAGCTCCCACTAGCCCTTCTCTGTTCATAAACAGCTGGTCTAGCAGGGCACCATGCCTGGTAGGCTCAATTACCAACTGTGTCAGGAAGTTATCTTCCACACACTCCAGGAACCAAGGTAGTTTATTTTGTGTCCTCTGGCAGAAGAACCAAATTTCCCAGTGAATAGTAGAAGTAGTAGTAGTGGTATCTCTTGTCAGAGGAAAAATTTCTTCAGAGTTTTAGAAAATGACATCTGTGCTAATTGTCTTAAATACAGCTTCAGACTGTATACACACTGCAAAAACATAGGAAAAATCATTCCTGCTGTTCCAAAGTGCCTAAGACACATATTATAGCTACACCAGGAGTATTTTACTGGCATCAAAGTATGAATTTCCCATTGCTACCTTTGGCACAAATTAGGATGGTTATATTCTAGTTTTTACAATCTAATTACATCTGTACCGAGGCGACCTGACACATCCTGTCAGCAGAGACTGTCCTCCTTCACCCCCCTGAATGAAACTATGGCAGATGAGACCTGAAGAGCCCAACTGGTCCTCGCTGAGCATTATGCACCTCCTTCATCTGTCTCAAGGGCTCCCATGGAGACCCAGAATTTCTAAGCATCACTGACAGAGCTGTCTAGAGAGCTCGTTTGTCTTTTATGTTACAGTTTAAAGCACAAGGCCAAGAAAGTGGGCAATCCTTTCCTGACTGAGACTTCCCAGTTTTAGTTTAGCAACAGGGTGGAAAGAAGGCAGGGAAAAGATCTGATCTAAGTTGGGCTTCTGAGTTTTTTGATCTTTCCTTGTCCTTGTTCCAGGTCCGTGTTTAGCACAGCTGACATCTCTAAGATAAGGGATACCCCAGACTGACATGACCTCACACTGCACCTATTAAGGACTGTTTCACTGTGTCCAAAGACTGCTTCATAAACAGCATCTTTGCCTAAATGATGTCCTGGCTGCCAGATGTGGAGGTTTATCCGTTAGTATACATGGAAGACGTGACAGCCTCTTGGGATTTTACAGGCTGAGTCATTGGATAGTGACTAAGAATGATTATTCATCGGTAGCTGACAACTAAACAATCTTCCAGCCTTATGGAACAGTGTCCATCAAAGCTTTGCAGAAAGTTGACTTTAACCCCATATTTAGGTATCAGGTTTTAGGTTGCACATTATGAATAACATTGTGATTCAGATGTCTCAGAGATGTTCAGAAAACTCTTACCAGAAGAGCCCCTTGTCATAGTTATTAATCATAACATTCCCAGAAGCAGATCCTCCCATACACCATGAGGGCTGAACACAGGTGGTGGAAAGCAGCCTTCTCCATCCATTTCCCAAGTAGGCAACAGAGGAAAAAACATTAAGAAGAAACCTGCAGCTACTTCCTGTGAACAGGAGTAAGGGCAGTTATTCAGGACTACCGACTCTGCCACACAGTAAGGATATTAATTTTTCATAGCTCTGATTTTCAAAGTAGGGTGATTCTGTCTCCAGAGTTTATTGCACTGGTGGAAGAGCTGCCTCCATATCCTGAGTGAAGACACTAGAATCAAACATGCAAATCCTTTACCTTATTCATACTTGGGGAGGTTTCAAAGGGATGTGTCACAGAGGTGGTTCTGCAGAACAACAGGCACATGAGGGTATGCAAAGGAAACTCCCTCCTCTGTAACTACCTGCTCTGCGTGAACATGCCCTGCCTAGAACACTTCAAGGGGCAAGGACAGAGATCCTGCAGAAAGGTCTTTGGCACATAAAGGCAAATTTGAAAACAGGTACCACTGCTGTAGCCAGAAAGGCATGTTTTTTTCCAGCCAAGTACATCTGCTGCACCAGCATCCAAAGTGTATACAGTTTGAGTGGGAATTTGGCAGTGGAAGAAAAGGGAAGAAAACCAACAAATTATTTTAATTCCATATACAAAAAAAAAACATTTTAAAATTTATCCTTTATTTCTTCTGAACTCCAATAAAGACTTCTTTAAAAAAAGGAACATTGTTTGAAATTAAAAACTCAAGCTTATATCTAAACTAAAGTCCTTTTTACTGTGTGATTTTTAAAACTCATCCTACTTGAAATCTGTAACCCTCCTAAAATTACTGTCACGTTCACATGAGAAATACCTAAAATGCCAAATATTTGTGGGATAATTGCTGTTTACTTGACATTTGTTGCTGCCCTGATTTCAGCAGGCATATGCTTGCACAGTTCAACCATTAAGCTTAACATCAGCCACTTTGCAAAGTTAAATAACTCAGCTGTTTGCATTTGCTTACTAATTGCTGAGAGCAGCCATCCACACAAAGGATTAAGTGACTATTATTCTTCAGAATAATAAAAGTCTTATTCTGCAGGAAGTCTGAAAAACGTCATTTGGTACTTTCACATATAGCATCTGTAGGAATAACTTAATGGATTACAACAAGCTAAAAATATATTTGGGCCTACATGTCAGATTCCACCCTGGTGTGCTTTTAACTCCAGAAAAACATTTTGGAATAGAAGTAGCAATTGGCTCTTAACTTCCATCTTCTACTACTGAACTGCTCTGTTACTACTAGAATGAAACAGCTCACTTAAAAACAAAACCAACAAAACAAATAAACCATCAAGTCCAAAAGCATTTGAAAGCTTGCAGTGGGCATTAATGAAGACGGCAGACTCTTCTATGATAGGGGTGCTGAAAACAACACAGCAGTATATAATCAAATGAATACTTTATTAGTCATTATAAATCTGTCTTGCAATGGTGCCTAGAAACTAGAATTACGTTCCTTTCCTAAACACTTTTAACGTAGTGGAGCTTATTTCAGAATTTTTACAAGCAGCTGGGACTTTTAAAAGATTTCCTTCCCTTTGCATTGATAACTCCTCCGTAGAGTTCATCAGTAGGAAATCAAGGAATACATCTTGAGGCAGTAATTTTCAGAGTGTTCTGTTCAGTTTGACTAATCTGCTATGTATACATCTCAAGGGTTCTTTCCCTGGTTAAATAAATACAGAGGCTTTCACTAACTCTTGCATTTGCTGCTCTGCAAGTAGCAATGACACTAATTTAGCAAAGGAAAAGTAGTTGAACTGAATTTAGCTATAAATTATAAGATGGTATCTCTGCATAAATAAAAGTAATTATATTTCCTTTGTAGCTTTAACAAAGGGTTGGTGTTAAAGGCTGTGATTCTTCGGTGCATCTTAGTGACATCCACGAGGCCTCATAAGCAAGGGGCTTTGTCTGCACAGCAGGGTGTGATGTTGTGGTGACACTGCTGTGGATAGCAGTGGATGCAGCTGAACAAGTGCAGTGCCACAGCTCCGCAGGTGCCTTGAACTTGGAGTAACTTAGCCATTCAGATGGGCAGGTCCATGAGCTAGTGCTGGCTCAGAACTGGCTCCTGGACCATCACTCAGCAACTCCCTCTTCTCAGTCATGCTTTCAGAAAGACATCCATTTCTAAAGTTACACCTCACAACCTTTTACCGGTGTGTGCATCCCTGGGCATGTTCTCCAGAGAAGTATAGGGCATGTATGTATCTATATATATCTATATATATCTATCTATAGATAGATTTATCTGGCTGAAGTGTGCATGCATTGTGATCTCTGGCCCTGGCTGACATCTTTGGAGGTGGCACTGGCTAGAGCTACTGGAGGAAGGATGAATTCAGATGGATGGGTTAGCCATACAGGAACTCCCAGAAGTAGTCATCTCTGCCCTTACTGGTGGGAACAGCAGTCTCCAGGCCAGTTTTGCAGTTTCAGCATTTACTTTGCTTCCTGTGGCAGCAGCAGCACTGCCTTGGTGTAGCACCTGTTGCTCACCTTCAGGCAAAATTCAGTGTTGCCCCAATGTCTGAGAGAACCCTCCCTAAATATCAAATGCTTGTACTGTTCTGCAGTACTCATGAACCTGGATTTATGAGTTAGCTACTTCTGCACATGCCTCAGCAAGCTTCACAAACCCTCATGGCTTATAACATCTGCTGTAGGGTGCACATGTTTGCTGCAATTACTGTCGTCTAGGGTATGCTGGAAAAAGCCTCACTTCAGAGAAGCTGTCAGGCTTTACCCTTGTTTTGCTTTCGACCATAAAATCCATTGAGCTTCCGTTATTCCAAGAAAAGGTTTTTCGTATGTTCGTTCTTGTGTAATCATTGGTCCTCAAAAAAAGTGTTTCTTTCACATGATTGTTTGTCTGTATACCTGTGTCCTCTGCAAAGCTGTCCATGTTGCCATGTTCTGGTAACAAAGCTGGCTCAGAGCAATGTATGGCTTGTGATCAGTACTGGTAGTTTTGAAAATGTGTTTTGAAGCCCTTTCAATCCAGGCACTACCTATTGTTTAGAACTGAGTTGTGCAGGAGCCAACTTCTGACTTCTGGGGCTTCTTTGCTTGCAGAACTGAAAAGGGGAAGAGCCGGCCAGGCTTTATTTTAAGGTTACATTCTTACAAGATCAGTATGTGATTAATGACAGCTTTGAGCTTGTTACAGGCATGATCAGTCTATGCTGTAAATGACTGTAAACAAAGCAGGAGAAGGTAATGTAGCTAATTCTAAGCCAATGTTTATAAACAACTTGTCAAACTTTATCACTGTTGGTTAATGTCTACTAATAATGTATTAATGCTTTATAAACTATTTATAAATGGAACTGTAATATAGGAAGAAACTTATGCAACTCAGTTCTGTGCTCACGATTAAGCACAGAATCTTCTTCTGATCCTCAGCCTGCACGGATATTTCTTCTAAAGTCCAGAGAAGTAGTGCTGCACAAACACTAAGTGTTGTTGGCCTTGATAAATGCAAAGCTGCTATGCTGACAGGAAAACAAAAAGCACACCACTGAGTAGGTTCTGACTTGGTACCCACCTTGTCCTGATTGGATTCCCCGTAAAACACTGCTCTGATCCCTCTCCAAGTGACTGAATGCCGAGAGTTTGTAATATTCGGTTGCTGGTCCCAAGTCTCATGTTGGATAAATATACAGAGGATAATGCTGCTGTGTAATTATAAGTAACCAGATCACACTACATTTGATCTCCTAATCCATGAAGACAGTAAAGTGCTGCTGGAGGGGAAGTGATTCACTGACCTTAAGTAAAGAAATGAGCAGACAACCCCTTGGGTTGCTACCAGGAAATTTTAGGCTCAGGTATTTCAACGGAACTTTACGCAGATGAATGTAGCTCTTGATCCCTCCCTTCCACATATTGATACCTGCAGCATCAAAATTAAAAAAAAAAAAAAAATTGTTGATGTCACTTCTTCCTGTAACTCAACACTGCTTTGTGCACAGTTCAGTCTACTGGATGTGTAAGAGGAGTGTGACGTTTTGTAAAATGATATTCACTAAAAAAAAAAAAAATTTAAACCAGAATAGTGCTGTGATAAATACTTGAGGACAATAAGAAGCAACAAATGTGTTTCAAAATGTTAACTAAACCCATTTTTCATATTTGTCCTTTATAACCAAATCTCCAGTATCCATGAGGGGATCACACACTTTGCAAATTAACTAAACCATGCTAAAAAGTAAAACAGACTCAACTTCTTTTTTCTTTCCCTAAATTTATGATCCATGTTATGATTTTTTTTTCCCAAAGGTAGCATGCTGTGCTAAGGCTAACCTAATTTACAGGCAGTGTAAACTGTTTGTAGAGTTGTTTTCCCCCGGTCCCCCATATCTGGATTACCCATCATTTGCTCTGGATCTCTGACAGTTGACAATGCCTCTACCCTACCTCAGTGCCCTGTGCTCCAAAGGAGTGACTTTAATGACGTACAACAAACACCAAACAACTGCACAGTGCAACAGCTTGTGACCTAGCAATGGATCTCTCTTGCTGGCACTCCCCAGCCTCCAGCCAGCACCAAGTTGAGTCCCTGCTTCCTTCCCTACCTTCTCACTCCACTCGGCATCCCATAGTCCGGGAAGGGAAAGCCATCATGAAAGTGACTGCATTCCCTGAGACATATGTTTTTGTTTTCTTGTTTTTTTCCGGTTTGATGTGAGCTGTATTTTGTTGAGGCTGATAAACAAGGCAGCATTGCTAAGTACTAATGAGGCCGTGCAACTCTCAGCGTTCAGGATCAGCTTGAAATCAACAGATGAAGGACTGTATGACCCACTGAGTTGTTTCTGACGATGCAGTGTCACTAAAAAGAATGACCTGTACTGTTTGTCTTCGTCTGCCAAACGTGGTCATTAATACTAGACAAGACAGACTGGCTTTTTTAGATTGTCATGCAGTTTCTTCAGAAGTGATCTGAACATCATGTATTACTGAGCTGCACTTAGGTGAGGAACACAAATGACTAGGTACATGCAGTATGTTAGCACTGGTGAAGGTAAAGAAGAAAGATAAAAAGGTGAGCTCTTCCAAAAATATTTTGTAGTAAAAAAGCCTAAACTTGTGTGCAATTTGTTTTAATTAAAGGTCTGCCAGAGGAACTTGAAAATTCACTGTCTCTACTGCAAAAACAAGCACTAGGAAAGAAATACTGCATGAACCATGTGAAGCAAGTAAATTACAGGAATATTTTTTAAACCATCTCAGTGATGTAAGTTATTGCCAACAGTGGGAAAATGATGGGCCTATGAGACTAAAATTTTTTGCCAGTCAGTGAGACGCAAGTTCCCGGGTGCCCACAGACCCTTATCTGAAAAGATATCAAAATGGAGTTAGGAGAAAGTGTCTCCCAATGTGGCAGAGTACAGGACACTGGGATATTGGCAGGCCGCAAGCCTGGACCCAACTATCTTCCACCAGCTGAATGTCACCCCGCACTGGACACATCAAAGGCAGACTTCAGCTAGCTATGCAAAAACCACCAGAGTTTGCCATAAGAGACTGCAAAACGTAGCAGATGCACTTCTGAGTCCTCTTAGAGATCTCCTCAAGCAGATGGCGCTTGTGATGTACGAAGAATAAACTTTGATAGAATTTCTGTGTTAACTCATGGTCTGTCCAGCCCCTCTGGATAAAGTGCCGTGTATGACAGTTTTGGGGAGAATTTTATTAACTACCATGTAAAGAAAGCAAGGGGGAAATGTGAAATATTCTCTTTAATGTCCCTTTTGGTTGTGCTTCCCACTAACAAATTGTGATGTTTGACAACTGAAACAGGTCTGTTTAAAAATGTTCTGGCCTGGTTTTATAGCAGATATGATGGCATCTGACACCTGAAAACAACACATCAGACAGTTACACTCACTTCAGAATCAACAAAAGCTCTCCTTCATAAAAATTAATGGGATTATCCATCACTCCTTTCATTTTCCCCACTGATTTCTGCTTTAGAGATTGGCCAGAATACTCCTCTCATCCGCTCATATTCTCCTGTCGAGAACTTTCTGGTGGACTCCATTTTGTGTGAGAGTGCGACTTACAGGTTAGCTCCTTCATGAGTTTTGTTCTAGGCCTTCTGCTTCTATGAAAATGCAGAGCCTCACCAAGTCATTTGGGTCTTCTCTTTGCTCTGTGCTCTCCTGCCAGCTGAGTGGCAAACTGTGCAAATCACCTGCACAGGAGTGCTGGGTCTGGGGTCAAGAGCACCTTCCTTTCAAACAGGCAGTCCTTGGACAGTTGTAGACGCTGAACCTCGTGCTCTCAGTGCAGGGAAGGGGTTTGAAAACTGTTGATTCAGAGCTGAAAATGAGGCTTTTCAACACCTTGCCCATTAACACAGGCAAAGCTGTTCACTCCTAGTAGCAGCCTGGCTGTCAGCGAGGAGGTGAGAGAAATGATGGTAGCACTTCTTCATAGGCAGCTCTGTTGTGGCACTAGCAACACCAGGTTTGCATAGAAACATAGAAGTAGCCTGTGTCAGAGATCAAGTGCTGCTTTGCACTCTTGGTTTAGCAAAAGTTGAGCACTGGTAAATTATGCACCGAGGGAACTGCAGAGCAAGCACTTTGACAACCAACTATGACAGGTTTTTTTAAAGCTCAGAAGGGGCTTCAGTGCAAGGAAAAATGGGTGGAAAAGTCAAATTAAAAAAACCCTGGAATTTGGAGCACTTTTATCCTAAAGCCTGTACCCAAGGTCTGCACACCGGTAAATTTCTCCATTTCTCAATTAGGTGAAAAAAAACCCCTTCTTTTTTCATCTCTTTATTTCACTGAATGCAAAAAGGAACTAACAGGAAAGCTCTTTACCTAGGTCCCTTCCTGTTCTGGATCTGGATACAAGGATATTTTGCAAGGACTGTTTCTCTCATCCTGGGATGATTTTTCCTAAACCAGCAAATTACTGAAACTTCAGCACAAACAGAAAGCTGCATGATTGTCATTCTTGAGACTTTCTGATGAAAGCAGAGGTACTTACGACATATCCGTGCATTTGACGAACTTTGCTTATATTTAAGTAAGAAGTTGACAGTTTCCACACCAAACACAGACAGATTTATCTGTAGTATTACTCAGAGAAACATGTGTTCCTCTAGTTCCTGAGATCTCAGAAGTCCTGTGCTGATGTGCCTGCCACACCTGCTGCAAAGGTCAAAGCTGTAGCAAGTGGGATATCTGTCTTTTTTTAGGAAAGTGTGGCACTACAAAGAAAGCAGGGAGGGGACAGAAGCCATATAAGTCACAGAGCTGCCTCCTGGTCAATGGGCAATGCAGTGGAAAGAAAAGCTGTCTTTCCTCCATGCCACATACGCCTTCCTGTGATAAGCAGTCAGCACACAAAGATCTGCCATGTGCTGTGCATCACAGATATAAATCAGAAGTCCCACACAGTGGTGCAGAGATAAGGACCTGATCCTTTGCTGCGTTGCAGGAATGGTCATTTATATACTCTAAGTCCAATGGCAGGGCCTGGGGAACAAATTTTTTAACCACAATTTTTCAGTGTACTTTGGAGTCTCCATCCAAAATTGCCTCCCTTCTTCTGATATTCAGTTGTGGCTACATAAAACCCACTAGGAATTTATTATCAAAATGAAAAAGTTACCCAGTTTTCCTATACAGCACTGGGTTAATTCATTGGGGAAGTTCTCACTCTATCACACAGTGAAATAATGGGATGCTGACTCCATCCATCCTTCAATTTAGCCTGTTGTGAAATTATCAGTCTTATTTCTCTGAAACAGAGTGTGCAAGGAAATTATACTGCTGCTTCGTCAGTGATTAATGTTGTTATGTAGAAGAAATGAAGCAGTGTGGTCATTCAGTGCATCCTGCATTTCAATTTGATAAATTAGGCCAAAGTGGATTCAACTTTATTTTGCCTAGATTTTTCCAATTGCTTACAAGTCAGGTACCATTTCATTTGTAGGTTTAACTTAAATTTCCCTTCCCTTCCCTTCCCTTCCCTTCCCTTCCCTTCCCTTCCCTTCCCTTCCCTTCCTTTCCCTTCCCTTCCCTTCCCTTCCCTTCCCTTCCCTTCCCTTCCCTTCCCTTCCCTTCCCTTCCCTTCCCTTCCCTTCCCTTCCCTTCCCTTCCCTTCCCTTCCCTTCCCTTCCCTTCCCTTCCCTTCCCTTCCCTTTATTCTCAAATAAAGACAAAAATAAAATACCTATACAGGTTCCTATAGTGCCTCAGCCTTGAGTAGAAGCTGTTCAAGCACAGTTAATTTCTTGTTACCAATCACAGAATAGCAAACAAAGGCTCCTCATTTAAACATGACACAGTTCTTTAACCTCATATATGGACTTTCCTGGCTTGGCTTTGAGGGTTGACCTCTGCCTTGGTCTAAATCTTCACAGATTTAAATTTGCAAGATTTTTGTCAAGGCACTTTACCCAAAGTCTTAGGGCCATCTGAATCTCTTTTCCTCAGCTAGCAAAATGCCTGAGTTTCTGCTTCAGTGTAAGTCCTTAGCTGATATTTATCTGCTGAAGAAGGCATGCAGTTGCTTTGCTGATCTGAATCCACTGTACAAAATGATAGCTGTGTTCTCTACTGTCTTGTTCAATGGCAGCAGAACATGCACCAGCGAGCAGCTGCCCCAGAGGACCCTAAAGTGCTGGGCTTGATCAGGCTGGCATAGCCTTAGAGCTGGTCATTCACTGCAAAATCCACCTTCCCACCAAAGTCCTGCAAGCCCAAAGCTTGTGATGTGCACTTATGCCTTGCACTGTGCTCATGTATTTCACTGGGATGCTGTTGGTTTTCCATTTTTCTCTGAAGGCGGGCAGGTCGCTGGCTGCAATCAGCAATGGCTCAAACACGGGGAAACTCTGCAAAGCCTGTAGGCATTAAGCACCCTACAAAAATGATAGCCATTTATCATTGTTAACAGCGCTAAGGATGTTGCTCAAACTTGTAGGAAATTTCCATCCAGGTCAGAGAACAGCACTCCGCGCCCCCACCTTGCATTTTTATTTGTAGCTCTCAGAGGACACGAACTGTTACAAAATGACCCGGAGCTGCATCACGGCACAGCAGCAGCAGCAGCAGCAGCAGCAGCAGCAGCAGCAGCAGCAGCAGCAGCAGCAGCAGCAGCAGCAGCAGCAGCAGCAGCAGCAGCAGCAGCAGCAGCAGCAGCAGCAGCAGCAGCAGCAGCACAGCCTCTTCTTTTAACTCCAGCTCCCCCGGCTCTCTTACTGAGTGAGGGTCCTAGCTTCAGTGCAGAGAGAGAACTAGCTCATACCTTTGGGAGAAGATATTTAAAATACAATCTGGTAAACAAACAGAATGCCGCTACAAAATACTCAACAGCATTTTGTCGGTTCATGACCTCTCAAACTAATTTCAAAACAGAAGAGGATAGAGGACATGGGCAAGGAAGTAGCTGACTCAATTTTTGATTTTTGAACTCTTACCAATAGCAGTATGCTTTCTAAGGATTTTGACCCCTACTCCAACATCAAAATAAAACACCCACGTTTTTGAAATTGCTCCATCCCCACTCTGAGGAATGTTCTTTTAAAACATAGAAAAAGAGTGTTTTTCTACTTGCTTTGCTAGATTTGAGGAATGACTCTGAACACCTTGGTTTTAACCAACAAATGGGAACTGAACACTGTGGGATATATACTGAAGAAACATATTTAAATAGGCTCAGCTGGGACTTTTGTTTTCATTTCTGTGCTTCTCCCATTATCTGGTCAAACTGAAAATGTTCAGAGAAGCACACTGTCTACCTATGAAAGGCCAGATCCTTACTGACAAAACTACTTGCATGGGGGCTTCTGCTGTCCTAGGACCAACTGTTGTTGTTTGGTATGAGTGTAAGACCACATGTCACTATGTCCAACACAGCCAAATGATGGAGGGTTGTTTTCCATTCCATCAAGAACTGATTTATCTCTGAGCTGTTTGTGTTTATTTTTCTGGAAATTTGCTAATTCATAAACCAGGAGACTGGTACATGCTGTTATTCAAAGAATTCTCATGATGAAGTGCTTCCTCCAGTTTAAAGTGCCATCTTCTTCATGTCTTAGCAGATCCCCAATCTGCTGGACCTATCCTTCTCATATCAGCATCCTGCCCTGTTCCAACAGGGAATCATTGGTATCCCACACAGACAGTTGAAATTACTTTGATGGTGACAGGACTGGGGCAGCATTAACCTTCTCACAATTCAGTGTTCTTTCATAGAAGTTAAATCAACTTGCCAAAGCAGCTCTATTATACACACAGGTAACTATGAAAACATCTCTGTTCAACCAGGGGTAAAACAAGAGGACTTTGTTCCGATATGAGCAGCACTGTATTGATATCTCATGATACAGGTGCTGCACAAAGACAGTAACTTCACTTTCTGGATTCACTTCCTCCTGCATAGGGGGAAGGGTATCACCATCCCAGGCACAGCATCGCTTTCCCTCCTGGTCAGAGCTGAGATGAGCACACAGTGCCCATCCCTTGCATTGTGTCTGGCTCCAGTGGGCTGACAGTGTGCCATTTCAAATAACATGCAGGTAAGATAATGCTAAAGGCCAAGTTCACTAGATCTCCCCAAATGATTTAGGTATCTGCTTTACTCAACTGACACCCAAGGAAGACTTCACAGACGTCAGCTGCTGACTCCCGATGTATAGAAAACAACATCTCTCCTTGGACTGTAATTCCCAGTCCCACACACAGATCTGCCTTCCACCCACTGCCTGTGTGTTGTCTTCCTGTCCACTTTTTCTCTGACATCACGAGTCTCTCCCAGACATCTGGCCCCTCTAGAAAGGGCAGGATTGTTTTACCCTGTCACTGGCCTGCCTGGTGGGAGAGAGGAAGTGGTGGGAGGTCTGCACTGGCATAGTACAGCAAGTCTATTGTCTCTGTTTCATTGTGCTTCAGGATTTCTGAAGGGCACTCGAAAGGGGATTTCCCTTCCTAATGCGTAGTCCTGTCAATCGAGGAAGCAAAATGGTTTATTACACCCTTATGTTGGAGGGTTTCACACCTGAGGGAGGAGCTCCACTGGTTTAATACAAGACTGAGAAAAAGTACTACCAGAGAACTATGTTTCTTCTTTATATCTTGCTGAGAAAAATTCATATTAAAGCACTGGACTCATGTGGTGGAAAACTGGATTGTATCCCAGGTTTCTGCCAGTTTACTTTGGTACATGCTATCAAGTACATAAAAAGAAAATTATGAAGCAATGGAGATCTCCCAACTACTGCCTTTCTTGTGAAAATGGAGCTGATTATGTGTCCCTTCCAGTAGTTTTTTTACCAGCATTTCAGAATAAAGATTGAAACATGCTTTGGTTTTAAATGGTTCCCAACATTATTTGAACCTATTTTTTGGCTGAGGCCTCACATTTGTAGTAGTGAAAAGAAATGAGTCGCTGATGTCAGTCTCAACATTTCCTTAATCTAGTAAAGGTCTGTGCAGAAAATAAGGAGCTGGTCCTGTGCTCCTCACCCTTACCTCCCTGTCCCCAGTTGTTTGTTGGCATTTTATACCAAATCCTGTGCCTATGAACATATGACCAGACAGATCAGGGGGCTAACGTGCCTTAAAAGTTAGAACTTACAGTCTCCCGAGATAATTTTCAGGGTTGGTTTTCTGTCATATGATTTCCCTTGTTCCCTGTTGCCAGCACAAGGAAAAGAAGGAGTACAAGAGCAGAAGGGCAATACAAGCTCTTTAGGAAACAGATTACTAGGTATCAGTCATAATCTTCACAACAAGCACAACTTCACATTCCTTCATGCTAAAGGATATAAATAATTCCTGATATAGAAAAATCCATTTGCTTCACTGAGTACCTTACACACAAGCCACAGAAGTGTGAATTGTGGGTATGGTTTTAGACCCACATTTTTGGGCAGTGGGAGTGGGCGATTTTTGGTGTAGTGAGTCCAGTCCTTGGGTTATCCAAAGCTCTATCTCTGTCTTCTCAAACTCATAATTTTTTCAGCTTGTGCTTGGAAAAGAAAGTAGCATTGTCATACTCCCAAACAAGCATGGTAATCTGCCCCACAATTCCAAAGTAGAAGCAAAGTGGAAGATTCTACTGTCTGACAAAGATTATCTTCTGTTTCCTGTTTCAGGGAAGAAAATGAGCAAAAGTAAAGGTCATCTGTGTTTATATTAACTATACAACAGTTCCACTATGTTTCGTAACAAACTTGGGTCATTATTTATCCACTTGTCCTTTATATCATTGCTTTGAACTCTCTGGGTTTGCTTATCATGATATTTCTAAAATCTGTAAACAGCAAGGGAAAAGTATTTCTAGTTTTCTAAATAGAGCATTAGGTCATTTTATTATCAGAGAAATATAACGCTGCCCATCTGTTGTTGTTTCACATGTGGAACAGCAGGCAGCCTCCTCCTAACCGTTAATTATTTCAAGGAAGTCACTGCAACAACTTTGCCATATGGGCCCGGTTTCGTTTCTGTTCTTCGTGATAGCCTTCCCCACAGCCATCCAAGAAGTACGGGCAGTGCTGCTCTAAGAAAACAAACCCATTCACGCAAACCCCCAGCTGACAAACCACTCTTGATACAATTTGCGGCAAGTTATTTTAGGTTTTGTAACTGGGGCAAAGGTAGGGTTTCATTTTCACCGAGGGCTTTAATACGTCTCTCGGCTCAAAATCGAGTTTGCGTCTGCCGTGGAACCTTTGGAAAAGGTGAGATTCTCCACTTTCCAACCCTGGGGTGTCATTACCTGTTATATCAATGTACTGCTTCCCGCAGCAAGATGTCTCCCTTGTTACTCCCTTATACCATAAAATACAGGAGGGCATTAGCGAGGACAACTGGAATAATAGTTAACCAGATCCCAAAATCCTCAGTCCCTTTGTGGTTCACTGAAAACATGCTCTTCCAGGTCAGAATGAGAAGAAAATGTTGAGGTAAACAGGTTCAGTCACAGAGTAAACAGAAAGCTGCTGTGGTTAGAAGCCCTTCCAGGCAGGCATTGTGTTTCTGCAAAGTATCAGTGTGGTGCTTAGCAAAGTTTGCTAGTCCTTCCAAGTGCTACAGTAGTGCAGAAAAAGAAGATGCTATTTTATACAGATAAATACAACTAAGGAGCTATCAAGTGCCTTAGTCCCCTCTTGAGCTTAGCTAAAAGAGCAAATTGCATGTGAACTTCCTGCAACCTCTCACCTTCTCGTATACCATTGTTCCCACTTCCCAAAACTTGCCCCGTGCAGTACCAACTTATTCAGGCACATTCTGTGCCCTTAGAATCTATCACTTCCACCACATGAGTACATCGAACACCAAATTGTGCAGCAGGATGTGGTGCTCGCATTTCTATCTAAGCCTCAAAGAGATTGACATTGAAAATGTCTGGAAAAGCTCAATTATCAGGTTACTCCAAATGAAAATGGGAATTAAGATACAGCTTTTGGGGCAAAACTCAATTGTCAGGTTACTCTGAATGAAAGTGAAAATTAGGATACAGCTCGGGGGCACTACTTGAGTCTATGTGGGGTCTCTTTGCTTCTCAGGGTGTCTCAGAGATCAGTATGCTCTGCAGCACGTTGGGTCTAGCCTTGGCCATGGGGGTTTTCTGGAAGACCTGTGATCCCTCTTTGCTGGGAAGACTAAGCTGAGGTGGGGACTTGCTTGTTGTGTTTTGATTTGAGGAGGGATTCGCCAGGGAGTCGTCCTGGCAAAACTGACCTTCTTCTAGGGAGCTGTGATGTTCAAGAAGTCTTAAGCCTCTTTTAAGGGTCTTCCAAGAAATTTGTCAGCAGAAAGTTGTAGGAATGGGAAAGAAAGACTGAAAAGATTTGATAGCCAGCAGCACTCCCCAGACCAGATTAGGAGAAAATTTGCAATGGACTGCCTGTGCAGCGATTATACAGACTTCACAAAGGAGTGGGAACCCATGTGGACCAGTTGCTCTAGGGTAGGTTTTCTTTAAGGACCAACTGTATGGGAATATGAGGAATGGTCGAGGTTTATCCCCAAAAATCTGAGAGCTCTACATGGCTGATGTACCCATATCAGGATATGGCTTTGCATACTTTCATGCAGTAGGGACAAATTCCTTTGTTGTCTTCTACAAACAAATCACACACACAAAGAATATAATAAATGAGGTATCTGGGGGGAAAAAAAACACCAAACCAAACCAAACAAAAAAAAAACATGAAAAGGAGTTTAGAAGAACCACTCACTAGGGAACTATCCAAATCCCCTCAGGGAGAAATGGAGAGGACAAAAATGGGAGGACAGGTGGCTTTGGAATTGCTCCACAGCATGAGAAGTATCTCCTGGGAAACGCATGGGCCATCTTCCCCTCCCTGAAAAAGGAAGAGTGTGCTTCTAGCTTCAGAGAAGGCAGTGAGAACGTGAGAATTACAATGAGATTCAGCCCTATCTAAGTACGAGCTTGTTCCTCAGACAGATTAGTCTGCTCATCCTGCCTTGATGCCTCATCTACCATGGAGAAAATCCAGGCTAGGTGCTGGATCCATCTGGTTTGCTCCAGATGGATCCCTCCATGGCACCACTTATGTACAGGCTTTCAGAACCCTACCCTAGTCACTGAGAATTTTATGACCAAGAAATTTACTGAGAAAACCCCTGCCTTCTTTGAGGTCTTACTGCAGGTAACTGCTATGCCCCTGCGAGTTTAAACACTTTTTGATGTGGAGGCTACCTGGGTTGTTTTAATGCCCTGGAGAAGAAACATCCTGTCTTTTTTCAATTTATGTAGTTCCCAATGGCCCATAACTGTCTTCATGGGCTTGGACCACTTTCAATGTATTAAAAAATATCCCACATTAAAGTGCAAATAAATTGCAAGTGTAGATTAAATTTTTGTTTGTTTTTGTTTTCACATGTGTGTCTGCGCATGCGACCGTCACTTCACGTGGACAAGGGTGCAGGTGAGATGACTTCTAAGCATGTTGGCACAGTTAAACATATTCCATTCTTGACTATAATCCCCCCATAAGCACTGTCCAAATATTTGATGTAGCAGCAGGGACGACCAAAAAACGTGAGCTATACTCAGATAGCCCTTTACCTTAAACAGGATGCTGCTGCGAACACAGTTAATCTCTCTTGCTTTTTTTTCTCTCCCTGTCTCAGGTTTGTGTGCCTTTCATCCAAACAGCTTGTTACATGCTAAGAAAATCCCTTAGCCTAAATGTTGATTCCAGCTTATTCACACGTCAGGAGTGTAGGATGTGCTTGTCCCCATACTAACCACACATTACATAACTTAATAATGAAAGTTTAACCTCAAGGACTTCACTGGGTCTCTTAAATATGATATTTTCTCTTACTTATGGGCCTGGCAACTGTTATTGCATGAATCACTCTCCACTTAGATGCCCATTACACAGCTCGCTATCAGCACCAACTCTTTTTTCAAAGATGGGAGCACTGCTCAAGGCAAGGCAAAGGTTTCCCAGCACTTTTTTCTGATCTCTTAAAGGGACTTTATGAAACACGTAGTAAGTATTTAATAAAAACATATATAAAAACGAATAGAGCAGCAATAAATTGGAGTAATGATGAGTAGGTAAGCAAAGAGACTATAAAAGAGGAGGAAATAGAATGAAAGTCACCTGTTTTCTATCAGAAATCGAGTTTAGAGCTCAAAATCCATTCCCACATAGACAAAAATACATGTGTGACATGTGAGGAAATTAACTCTCCAGGATGTGCCTTGGGAGTGCTCTAGGACAGAGGCATTTTGGAAAGAGGTGATAATGTCCTTAAAAGGGCATTGAGATTGTGGAACTCCTGTGTGTGGGTTCTGGAAAAAAAAGATATATTTGGGGAAAAAAAAAAAAATCAAAAGCTCTCGGAAAATGCGACCAAGCAGGCTAATTGTAGACACTTGGAAAATGGAAAGACATTCCATTTTTTTTTCTTTATTTTTAAATAGGAGCTTTTGTGATCTGGCTTCTGTTGATGGCATGAGGAAATATGTCTTGATTTCAGTGTCTGTTGTGTGCAGTCTTCACAGTCACAGCCTGAAAACCTTAAATAAAGAAAACCACCAAAGAGTAAAGCCCAAATATTCCACCATACTGCTTATCGGTCATTAGGAAGTGGCTTTTTTCCATTGATGGGGCCATACTGCTGTTTCCATGCCTACTCATCAAATAGGAGCTTAGGAAATACTTTTGTATCTAACAGAGATATCAGCTAGTAAACTTCAGTTGCAATTTCTGATTATGGTAACCAAAATCATACAAATGGTGGGGAGATTGTAAAAAGGTGGCTCTGTAGCCCATTGCCAACTCCAGTGAATCCAGGGTAGACAACTCTTTTTACTGATGACATGTGTTCAAGGCTTGGTGTCATGTTAACTGAGATTATAACATTTGTCTTAATGGAAGTACAACCAGATCTCCATCTACATACCTGACCAAATTCCCTGTGAAATCCATCTTTCTTACTCTAGTTACACTCATCATCTGGCAGTAACAACTCTGTGAAAATGGTGCTGAATGGTAGGTTTTCAGAGATAGATCTTTATCCAAATCAACTGCAGGAATAATTTCTTTGTTTCATGTTCTGTTTCAAAGAATCAAAGGAAAACCTTGAAGGCTGTGACCTTGCTGTGAAATATCTCCAGAATGCTGGTCACTAGGGTCCCATCTTTTTCCAAGGCTGTTGAAAAACTAGATGAAAATAGATTGTTTAAATTAAAATTAGAAACTTGTGTGCTTCTCCTCTGAAGTTGGAACTTTTCTGTGTGCCTCTCAGTGATTTTGTATTTTCTTTATTGCAGGATTGCCCTGCTGCTGATAACAGCGGCAGCTTTGTCTAAAGCCTTGATGTGGTTATCTGTTGTCCTTGCTATTTGGTGAATCTTAACGATATCCTAAACTGACTCTTGTTTTATGCTCCATCTGTATTTGGCATTTAGTGCTGAAAAGCATGATTTGTAAAGTTAGAGACCTGAAATCCAATTTAAGAAGGAAAGTGGAATCTTGCACAGTTTTCTTTGCTTGGTGTAGCATCTTTCCATGATCTGCAGAGTGTCACAGCCCCTTGTGCCTTTTGACATGCATCTCGATGTGAGCTCTTCTGATGTATAATGGATTTCAGCTTAGTCCCAGAAGCACACAGTAAACAGCAAGAGGGAGAAGGCTCTAGAAAGTACCACAGTGCTGTTTCTGAAATTTGCCATGCAGCATCTCACCTGCTCTAGCTGTCCAGAAGGATCTATCACCCATAAAGCATTTGGCTCTTTCACTCTGTCTTCTCTGGCTTTAATGATTCTTGAGACACTTACTAAAGAACAGCAAAATATAGAGAAAGCCAGGAAAAATCTACAACACTGAGCCTTGGGTTGCCTTTTTGAATCACATCTGAAAACTGCAGTTTAGTCAGCAAAAGATCTGAGTTGGTGCACAAACTGTATCCTTTTCTCTCTCTTCCTTAGTCTAAGCCAAGAATTAATCATGGCACAAGAGGTAAATGAGTGGGGGATTTCAGTGTAAACTGTGCTAGTGGATTGGTAAACATTTCTGGTATTGTTGCAAATAACCAACACAAGTGTAAGGAATGAAAGTTTAGCTTTAGGCCCGTATGTTTACCATTATGACTTTAAACTGTTTATAAGAAGAAGAGTACTTTAAATGTTCCTGAGGAGATGGGCAAAACCACATGGCTACTAGGGGTTTAACTGAGATAAAATGTTTGCCTTAAAATCTGGAGAAACATGGTCACTTTGCAGGCGTGGTTTGTCATTTAAAACATTGCTGTTGACATTGTGTTGTGACACCAGCCTAAAACATTTATGGTAACTCCAGAAATGAGGTGTATTAGAAGCTGAGAGGCAACATCTGGATTCTTCCTTATCACTGGGTCCTCAAACCAAGCTAATTCAGTGTTTCCCATGTTAACTAGCAGTGCAATTCCATCATCATCCTTCCCATCCCCTTTCCCCACCCCATCTCCAGCCCCACTTCCCCCTCCTGTTTTTAATGGAGTTATTAGGATGTGGATTTAAATGTCTTTCAACAAAGCCCTCGGTCCAGGATGCATGTCAGTAGGTGAAGGTGTCAGTTTTCATGGCGACCAGTAGAACATTGAGTGGTTTTTCCCTACCAAGCCACTGACTAAAAGCTTGGCAGAGCCGGGTGCTGTTCTCCTGGAGGTTGTGGACTGGACATCCCACACCCCACATGTCTACCAGGAGACCTGGTCTGGCAGCTCACCCCATGCTGGGGAGCTTGGAGTCTGTAGCTCAAATTCTTCCTCAATATCACTGGGTCAAACCACCTTTTACCACCATAAAGGGGTTCTCCAAGAGACTAGCAACACGTTCTCAGTTGACATTATTTTCTATCCTGTTTTCCCCCCGCAGATGAAACTAAATATTAAGTGGAAGAGAGTGCAGATCTCTAACCAGATCATGCAGTGCTGCCATGGAACAGCAAAGACCTTGGTTGCAGTGTTCCAAGGTATTTTTAAACATCCTGTGAGGTTTGGCTCCCTGACTTAGGATTTGTAAACATGTGGCATTGGCAAGTATGAAATCAAGCTATCTATTGCTGCCAAAACAGGTGGGGAAGGATGTCAGAAGGACGAAGTCCCTTACCTTGGTGAAAGGGATCTTCACAGTGCTGGTTGAATTCCACTCAGAGTGAGTTCACACACACAGAAAAGGACAAATATCTAGCTTGCAATAGGTATGACCACAACAGCCAGGAGTTAAAAGTAACAAAAAGGTCTTTTGCTACTTTGTAAAACTGAGTGCTCCGAGAGCGCATTGCAGACTGACGCCAGAGTTCATTAGCAAGAGATACACAAGGGCAGGTGAAAGCAACATTGCCTTCCTCACCTGAGAGCTCTCTCTTTCATTTATCAACACCTTGATCTGATTGCTGTTTATGTTAGGATGGTGCCAAGAAGGCTCACGGTGGTGACCTCTGAAAAGCACTGAGCTGCCAGCAAACAACGTCTCCTTGAGGAATCCCTAATTTCGATAGGAAAGAGCAAGGACAAATGAGAAGACAAGCACCCTTATCCCATGTCACTGGCTTTGCCCTGTAACCTTGTCTTCTCCACAGTCAGATCTGATGCCTGTCTTTTTCTGTATGTGCCACAAGAGTGACCATATACTTCTGTGTGGATGTAGCCCCTTTCATGCTGCCCTGAAGTCACCCCTTAACCCTGCAACAAAGGATTGTACTACTGAAGAGTCTGCAGCCCTCACTGGGTTTGTCTTTCCTTTGTCCCTGTGCCTCAAACACATCTTAGAGAGCTATTCCCAAACTTCTGACCAGCACCCAACCCATTAAACCTCCTCAGTATTACAAGTGCTCTGTTACTGAAGCGATATGCAGGAAAATATGCTCCATGTCATGGAGCAGCTCCTGTGGAATGAGGAAAATGCTGATGAGCTGGAGGGTGAAGATGCTTTTAATGCAAAGGATTTGAGGTAGATGTGATCTCTGCCGAGTTCCTGAAGGAATTCCTCTCAGATTCAGAGACCGTGCCAGTTGGGGGTCTGCTGGATAACCCAGAGCTTGCTGAGAGTATCTTGGATGGAAAGTATCCATCATATGGATGTTTTTCTAGCCTTTCTAAATTATTTTCATGTAGAAGTAACCCTTCAAGGCCATGCTGCTTGGGCCAGTATTTAGATCGAGCAGTCAGATTTTACACTTCAAGTCTCTGTCTCCTACCCTGATAAAGGCCTGCAGTAGTGGGAATGGAGTGTTTTGTAGTTGCTGTAAATGTGGGGATTTATTTAAGCTACCATGCTTGGTTTAGCTGATGAGCTGATGAGGAAGAACTATCAATGCAGTTATAAACAACCACTTTTGTAGCAAACATCTACCTAGAAGACAGAGAGCTCATGCTGACCCGGGGCACCACTGAGATCCTAGCCATGCCCGTAGCAATATGTTTGCAAGGAAAAGACAATTAATTACAGAGTGACAGGCTCAGTTAGCAGGATTACAATACACCACTTTTTACAGCAAAAGACCAAGTTAATTATCTCTGGTATACAGGATAGTTGGATGTGTCTAATGGCCTTTGCTCCTTCCTGAAGGGAGAGATTGTTTATTATTTGCTAATTCCAAATCTGAAACCGCTAAGAAATTTGGGGGTTATTTTTCCGTTTTCTCTGTTGAAATGACATGGAACTTGGGATCATTAGTTCTGCTATTGTTTTCCTCCTTGTTTTCTCTCAACGATAAGACTAAAATTAAAAAAAAAAAATATAAATAAAATAAATTAAAAAAAAAATCATTATGACCAGGCATTTGTATTGTGTTGATGACAAACATATTCTAGTTTATATATTCATGATTTGTATAAATTTGTGCATGGATTTATATCTATATACAAATATACCTGTGTGTGGAGCATGTATAACCTTGGTCAGTTTGAGCTCATGGAGAGAGCAGAGGCAAAATCAAGGGACTTAGGGAAAGTCAAGAAAAACAAATGCATAATCCTGCACCTGGGAAGGAATAACCCCAGGCACCAGCACAGTCTGGGGGCCAACCTGATAGAAAGCAGCTCTGTGGAGAAGGACCTGGGGGTCCTGAGGGACAACGAGCTGTCCATGAGCCAGCAGTGTGCCCGTGTGGCCAAGAAGGCCAATGGGATCCTGGGGTGCATCAGGAAGAGCCTTGCCAGCAGGTCGAGGGAGGTGATTCTGTCCCTTTACTCTGCCCTGGTGAGGCACATCCAGAGCTGTGTCCAGTTCTGGGATCCTCAGGACAAGAGGGACATGGAACTCCTGGAGTGGGTCCAAAGCAAGGCTGTGAAGGGACTGAAGCACCTCTCTTATGAGGAAAGGCTGAGGGATCTGGGCCTGTTCAGCCTTAAGAAGAGGCAACTGAGAGAGGATCTTATCAATACATACAAGTATCTGAAGGGAGGGTGCCCAGAGGATGGGGCCAGACTCTTTCCAGTGGTGCCCAGCAACAGCACAAGTGTCAATGGGCACAAATTGAAACACAGGAAGTTCTATGTGAATAAGAGGAAAAATTTATTTCCTTTGAGAGTGACAGAGCACTGGATTAGACTGCTGAGGGAAACTCTTGAGATGTTCAAAACCCATCTGGATGTGACCTTGTGAACCGGCTTTAGCAGGCAGGCTGGACTAGAAGACCATCACAGATCCTTCCAACTCCAGCCATTCCATGATTCTGTGATTCTCACGGGCTTCTGTAATGTAATCACTCTGCAGTCTTGCCTCAAAAATGAGGAATGACTCAGGACAGTTTTTCTCTAAGCATACGCTGTGTGTAGGAATCCTCTTAATAGGTCTCCAGTTTCTTAGCCTTTGGCAGGTATCATGGACAAGCACTTCTCTTGATTCGGGAAGACATTTAATACTTCCTAACTCTTCTTGATTTCCAAGGAACTAATGGAAGTTCTTATAGCTAAATGTGTCTGTACGTTGCTGAATCCATAAGTAATAGCTTATGTTCTCATCCCACCTCAGTCCCTGTTCACGTTAATGATATTTATGAAGGTCATCAGAAATATAAAACTACTCATCGATCAACCAGCCATGAATAATCAAATATATTTAAAATACAAATTGCACTTGTGGAAATTATATTGTGCCATTGGCCATTCTGTTCAGAGGGGTTAAAGCTCATACAATAAGTTACTCATTGTAAATTATTCACTCATTTGTAATAAACAATTTTTCATCAGAAATCTTAGTCTGTTTTTTTTTTTGTTGGTTTGTTTGTTTGTTTGTTTTAATTAAACAGAGATGTAAACTGAAAATTGGAAGAATTCTGCTAAATGGCTATTATTGAGGCACTGCTTTCTATGTCATCTGGATTTGAAACTGAATATTTTGAAAAGGTTTTATTTAGATGCTGAAAACCTACAACAAAGGACTGGATTGGATCTAAAACAATGTTCACTTAGGAAAAATGGGAGCTATGTCAACTCCACCTTAAAGGCTGTTCAGGAAAACGTCTGGAGGGGACAGAGAAAATCAAGTTAAATTAACCAGTCTTGATCCCATAATACATTTCTTTTTAAGCCCTACAAACATAAAAGTATCTGCTTCCTAAAGCAATGTGGTAATGGAAAACTTTTACATCCTGTCTGGGTCCACATATGCAATTGTTAGAAGGTTACTTTGTTTCTGAGGAATGATGGTAACCTGAAAGAGAGACAAATATTTATTACCTGTAAGAATCAACACAGAACACCATAAATGGTACAGAATGGCCTTACTGCAGGCGTGTAGTGGTCACACTCTGCCCTGTAGGAGTTGCCCAACACAGCTCAACTGGCTTACATCTCTGGAGATACTCTGGACATAATACACCTCTGGAGATACTGGCCTTTTAATGGAGTCAAGCACTAAGAAATCAATTCAAATAAGTCAGTGATCTGGATAAATCTTGTCAAAAGTAGTCCCTTCCTTTGCCTTCTTTCTGCAGTTTCTCTGAAACACATATGCAACCTAAAGGGAGTCGTGAGGAAACATAAGACAAACCCGGGAAGCGAATGAAACGAAAGGAAAACAATTCAGTCACATCCCTCTTGGCATGAGGATGAGCCTAAAGCTTTTAGACGGAGAGAGTACTGCAGAGTATAAGGATACAGGAGCTGCTGTCTATGCAACGTGAAGATCTGGGGACAGAACCTAGGCACAGGGCAAATCCTTGGAATGGCTATCCTCAAAGAAATCTATCTGCTGATTTCAAGAGCTTTTGTCTATCCGTATGTGAGCATATACAAAAAGAGGCTTTTTTCAGTTTAAGAATGGAAACAAATAGAACCCTACTCTACGCAAGGCTTTAGTCTCAGATCCTCAGAAGTATTTTTCTCTGTAAATCAAGTGCCTGAATAGTGGATGTAGACTTTACGCGTTGGATCAGAAATGCCTTCAATCAGGTGCTCTGTTCAGGCGCTCTTTTGAGTCAGCAGTGCAGGTGAAGGTGTCAGCATCACCCCGGTGGAAGCCATCACCTGTGTAATCCTGCTGGCAGAGTGGTTCCCCAATGTGCTGTAGGCAAAAACAGCTGGCATAACACAAACCCAAGCCACGCAGCTTACGTGTGTAAACCGACCTGGATGATGTCCCTGAGGTGGGGTAAGCACTGTGGGGATGACAACATCATTATCTGGCTCACCTCAGAGCAGTGCTGGAGTTTGTAGCTGCAAGACTTGGCACCAGCACCATCACACTAACTGTAATGACTCTCCTGCACCTGGCCCCCCTGGATCCAAACTGGAAAAATGTGGAGTCAAACTGGCATCCTAAGAATGTCAAAAGGTAACCAAAAATAAAGTAATCTATCATGTGTTAGCCAAGAAAAGGTAAAGAAAGTTAAAACTCTCTAGCAACAGGGGAGATCCTTCCATTATTTCAACTTGCTTTGTTCTGACCTTATGTCTTTCTTTATAAACATTTAGAAACCACAGCTTTAGGGACTGTGGTATGCTTTTCTTCTCACAGGGAAGCTACATTTCCTAGGAAATTTACTGTAAGAGCTTTCCCTGTTCCTGACAAAGGCAGGCACTGTCCCAAATAATAAAAATTACTATTCATACCATGAGAAGTTTTGTTCAAGAGATTTGACAGACTGTGTCTACAAGACACTGACAGAGCATGGTTGGAACTCACAATCTGATAGGCAGAGCACAGAATGCTGTAGATGGTGTGTGAATGTGTGGAGGAATAGAGTTACTGTGCATCAGGACTCACTCTCAAACAGCCTGCACAAAACTCTACCTGCAGCTTTTGGCCATCTCCTGGACTGAAGTGGTGGTGATTTTAATTCTCACCCCCACCCACCTTCAACATTTGCATTTGATTTCTTGGTGACTTTTAATGATTAGCTCATGCTAAAGCTGAATAAGAAGTGTGCCTTTTTTGGTGCAATTCTCGAGAGTTCAGGACTGGGAAATTCAAAACTGCCAAAAGACAATAAATACAGAGTTTTCACTGCCACCAGGCAAAATACTGATTTCAGTGGAAGTCAAGCAGCATGACCCATCCTGTAATTTACAGTAATATAACATGAAAGCAAAATACAGCCAGAAAACAAAAGAGTAGAAGATCCAGAAACAACTTAGCTAACAGTGATCATTCGCCCCCTAAAATTTACTATATTTTAGCCTCAAACTAGCCTCTTAATAGCCTTTTTCTAGTATCCATACACAGAAACCCCTATGGACTAAAGACTCAAAAAGTCATGGAAAGCAGTCTCTCTCAGTTGTCACCAGTAACCAAACAGGACAAATGTTTTCTGCATTCATGGTGTAAAACAAACTGATGTTTCCCTAACAGCTGGCTTTCCACTGCCTGCTTAGTTACTCCAAGTGCCCATGTATTCCAGCTTTGATCGCAAAGGCAGACAGTTTCCATATGGATTGAGAGATCTGTTTATTCCCAGGCAGAGGGCCTGGCAGAGATGCATACACCACTGAATTAACCACCCCTGCCAGCCTACAGGTGCACACACAGTCCCCCCAAAATCAGCCTTTGCAGGGAAACGTTTCTGAGGTGCCTGGCTGGCTGGCCAGCTGGCATCCCACAGGCTGGGGAGGGCTGCTGAGTCCTTGGGTTGTGAACCCTTCATTTCCACCTAAAAGCCTGTTATATTACTATCTATTCAGCTTCAGTACACAATTGTCTTTAGACAGTGTGACTCATCAGTGGTCTGCTCTGAATTCTGCCCAAATTCTATTTGATGCCCTTTTGTTTAAGAAAATAGCTCCTCTAACCATGAAGACTGATTTGATTTCTTGAAAATAAGATATTGATTTTTTTTCTCTGTCCTCCTGCTAATATTTTCTTCCATAATGGACCTGCAATGTAAAAGGGGTAACTTAGAGCAGGACTGAGCTGAAACACAGTCCTGGCTCCATGGCACCTTTCAGCCTTTCTTCTATTCACAAATACACCTGATCAGTATCTCTGTAAAGAGCTCATTGGCTTTTCTTCTATCCGGTCACTTTGTAGTGCTCTGGGCCCTCCAACAGCATGCATAAAAGAATCAGGCATAAAACTTGAAACTGAATAGTTAGGTCTGATTCTGAATTACTGTCAGTGCTCAAAGTCATGAGCTGTGACATCTTTATTTACAACAGATCAAATCAAACTATTACTGCTCCCAGCTGTCCACCCTGTTTCTCTGCTAGAAGATGCTGCCCCCATGGTAGAGTGATAGATGCACACATGCCTATGCCACAACCCAGTGAATTACCTCAGAGTGTTAACCAGGGGTGGGTGGAAAGGCAGAGGGTGGTTACACCTTAACCCATGGCAGATGAAACCATCAGAGCTCATGAATTCAAACCCCTCATATCCCAACTGCACACACAGGTAGTGTGAAATTCCCCTCAAGGCTTTACACAACTACAGGAGCAGTGCTACTGTGCCTCAGTGCACAGGGGATTCCAGGTCCTTTTAGAAATGTGCTCAGCTTTATGGATTCATAAAGAAAACCAGTTATACAGTGACTGAAGCTGCTCCAGTGGTGCAGAGACTTCATGCCCATCTTGCATGAGGTGGTTGGAAGTGTCTGGAGGAAAAGCAGTGACTCTTTTGAGTATTTCGAAGTTAAAATACACAATTGGATTGGATATATTTTCTTTAAAAGTTGTCCAAAACTCTAGTGCATTTCTTCCCTTCACTTTTTGAACAAAAACATAAAATCAATTCTCCACAGATTTGCTGTGCTTTCAAGGTGCATTTGAAAAAGTTGCACTGTTTTCCTCAGAGTCCCACGAAGTTTTTGTAACTACCTACCAGCTTGATGTCAGAAGGAATCACATATGTTCCTCTTTCTACAAAAGTAGTTGACGACTTCAAGTGGATAATCGATTGGACATATGACTTAGCAGTCAATTGACCACTCCAGTATCCAGTCTGATTGACTATTTTCCCTTTCTTTCCCGGTGAAGTGAAGCAGACAAGTGTCTCTTTTGTTGCTGTGGAAACACTGAGGTCTGATGTAACCTTTAAGTTAGGTAATTTCACCTCTGAGGCAAGAAAAACGGGCCTTTTGCAGTCAATGGGTGCAGATCGAAGCAAATGAGAGATGAAGAGTTCATACGCTGGAAAGTCGAATAAAGGCTGGAGCACAGATGACTTAAATCCAGTTGAGCCATCATTTTGGCAGACAAGCAGAACACCCACAGGCAGTTGTGTTCCTGCATCTTAGAATCACAGAATCATCAAGGCTGAAAGGGACCTTTAACATCATCCAGCACTACCATCAACCCAGCACTACCACTGCAACTCCTAAGCCACTAAACCACATCACCCAGCAGCAGATTCAGGCGCCTCTGAAACACCTCCAGGGATGGTTACTCCACTGCCTTCCCATGCACACTTGAGAGGACAAGACTGTTGCCTGACTTCTGTGAAGTTTGGGAAATCAATCAGTTAGCAGCTTTTCTAAGAAGTTTAAAAGTCTTGAAGCGCCATATTCATGAATGACTGTGAACTCACAAATTTTCCTGCATACATCTCAGATGGTTTTTGGGAAGCTGATCCCAAGATTAATTGTCCATACAGGCATCAGATTGGAAATGGAGGCCCAAGGGGCAGCTAGACACTGACCTTCGAAGCTCAGGTGTCAGTGGCTGAGTACAGTGACCTGTGCATGGCATTTGGCACCTGCAGAAGAGCAAGACACACCTATGACAAGCTGCTGAATGGTGGAAAGATACCCAGCCATCTTTTAAGGACAGTGCAATCATATTCTCATTTATGTCACAACCACTTTAAAAAATGTGGCTAAAGTCATTGGGTCCCCTGGTTGCTTCTAAAAAGTGTATTCTGAAGCAAACTAGCTTTCTGTACAATTAACACTGAGCTAGAGTAGAAGTTTATGATGAATATTATATTCCTTCAGAATGCAGAACATGCAGGTTCTAATTTCTGTAAGTTCTTTCTTCGTTGTTGCAGGACTGCCAAGTGGGTGTAAATATAATGTGCAACCAATATAAAGATATAATGCGCTGCCAGGGTTATGTGGAAGGGTCTCTAAGCTGAATAAATGGTTGCCTTGAGAGTTCATTATTGTCCTTACAGTAGCAATACAGACAAAGGATTACTAATCATCCTGAGCTGCATTTCTTTTTTGGCTGAAGGAGATTTAGCATTCAGAAATAGACTAGGTGGAAATCCAGGTAGCACAGCACAAGTCCCATGACAGACCTTTTTTCTGTCCTGTGCATTTCCAAGCAGGTTTCCTTACTGAATGGCTCAAACACATTCTTAGTTTTAGTTCAGATTCAGGTCTACCCACTGAGGTGCAGCTTTGCTGGGGAGACTGATACGAAAAAGAATAATTTCTGTTCAAACTGCAAGTACCCTTTTAGATACTGTTGCTTTTCTCTACTTTAATTTTGGTATGCCCTGTGGTGTCATGAAGCCCACAAGATCCTGACAGCTGTACATTTTATGTACAGCTCTCCTTAATTACTTGGCCTAATCTTCATCTCAGGAGTCATGGAGTGGTGGATGTGGATTTACCTGCCTCAGAGATACATGGAGAGGACAAACTGTAAAGAGATTCAGAGCAGAAAAACAAAACCAGTGCTACTTGCAGAGTTTTTTGTTTATAACCACTTATACATGTTTGGATGTTGAACTGCTGCAGCCTTATTCCCCATCACGTCTGATTGCAGTTCCCCTATTTAGATAGATCAGTAGGGGCTTTACCTCATACTCCTCAAGGGCCAGGCTCTGGAGAAGAGCTGGGAAGGGGAAACCCTTTGAATCTTTAGGACATCACACCATAAATCTCTTATGCAGCACAGAGCTCTCCCTGCTGGGCAGAAGCCATTTGCCTGCTGATCCCTGGGGAATGAGGCCACTGCTTTTTTCAAGCAAAACAGTGTCATTTGAAGCCTCTGATGACCTGAAATGGGATTTAAAAAATTATTATTATTATCATCATCATTATCATATTTTCACATTTTAATATTTTATTATTTTTTTATGTATTCTTTTCCTCTTCCTGTTTTTAGAGAGTAAGAAGAAGTGATTGAAAGTAGAGCCTGGGAACAGCTGGCTTCTCTTTTGGGTCACAGAATTATCCAAACTGTTTGCAAACTCGGGTCTGTAAAGCTAACAAATGGAGAGTCACTAAGTCCACCGTATACTTTAGGTTTCGTTTGACGCCCACATGCTGAAACTACCTCACTTGCATCTGCTGATACAGAGAGATCCTTGCTGGGTGAGGTATCACCTCTGCACTGCTTGTCTGAACATGCTGATTTTTCAGATCTAGCAGAGTTTTCTTCAGCTTTTGGGCACAATGACATCCGAGACTCCTTCTTCCGCTTGCTTTAGCATGAGTGAAGTCACTTGCAAGTTCTCTCATCATGTTTCTGTAACAAGGATGTTATCTCTGTAAGAGACAGACTTAGCAGAGCAAGTGTGAAAGAGAAAGCAGACAATATGGCTACGTGCATCCTCCATAACCCCCAGCACTGCTGCCTGCAGTCAACATAACCTTTACCTTAGGGGAAAAGAAATCCAGGAGGAACAAAAGCCACACTGGTGGGGTGTTTATGTGATTGTCTCACTCCCTGAGCTGCTCTTTTTACCTGTGCGTGGTAGTGCACAGTGCATGGTAAAACTAAATATATGTAAGAGTTATAATAGATGTTGGAGGCTTCCACTGTAATGCCAGACTAGTTAGGCTGGCTAACTGCTTTCAAATATCTTAACTTCTCCAATGCAACTTCCTCAATGTGGTTATTTAATTCCATTTCTTTTTTTTTTTTTTTTCCCAACATCACCTCTAAGTCAAATAAGATTTGTTTATGTATCCATTGCTTGCCACGCACTTGGCAGGATTTTTGTTGGTTTGGGGGTTTTGTGTCTGTGTGTCTTTTAATATACCCACTTCCCTCAGCTGCATCACTTGTACCTATGCATCACCAAGCCAAAAGGATCAAGGCCTAAACACAGAAACTTCCCTGTGAGCTTGCCTTCAGGTGGAGAAAATCAGGCAGCAACCTAGGTTCCCTGACAGTTGATTCAAAAGAAAAATTATGTGATGCAAGCAAAATTATTTTAACCCTGAACTGAGACAAAAAAGGAGAAGTTCCTAGAACGTTCAACAACATAAAATATGGTTTTGAATTCTATACTTTTGACCTGGTATTATTTACAAAAGCCTAAGTGAGACAGTAAAAACTGAGTTGTAAATTGCTTTATTGAAACAAAATATATGGCTTTGTGTTCATTAAATATTTTGACTGGTTATGTATTTTAAGTGTTGGTGGAAATACTTACCTTTGCTATCACTGGACACTGATTATCCTTGGAGTCTTTTACGTTTTTTTTTAACCACAGAAATAATTTACAACAGCTGAATCTGAAAATGACTGTTATTGGACACTGTCAGATTTTTCAGTATATTGAGAGGCAGAGTTGCAGACAAGCAATTCAGGTCATCAGGGGCCTAAGGAAAGACAGGAGTTCACAGGAAAGGTCTGCAAGCTGTAGTCACGGACAAAAGTTTAAACAATAGGGGCCAGATTGCTGTGATTGAAAAACACAGAAAATCCACATTTTTCTTGATGAGCACTGGCAGAACATGAGTGAAGACACGTTTGTGATTGTTTCACCCAAGAGTTCCACCCATTGTGGCTGAGAAGAGTCAAATACACAATTATTGGTGTGCAGCCCCCTCTCTTGCATTTTCATTCAGTGTCTGGTGGGGACAGGACAGAGGACATGCCCTGTCATTGAAAATTCTTCAGACAGATTAAGCTCAGGACATGTTATTACCAAAGTGTGGTTCGGTCCGCAGGAAAGGGAAAGCTCATTTCAGTGTCATCATTCAGCTGTTCAGATCCATTGCCTGCTTGGCTTGGGCTTTTTGTGTTGCAAAGGGAAATAAATAAGTGATGCTGCCTCTGAAAAAAAACCTGAGATGTCACTGTGACCGACACAGGCTTCTGATTTCCATGAGTTTTCAATTAATGATAAAGCTGTACTTGCTATTTTAACTCAGTTCTTCAAGTCCTATCTGGGCCATCTGTTGTATGAACCCATCCAGCAATCATTCAGGTCAAGGGAAAATGTGACTGCTATAGCTGTTTGTGTTTCCAACAGGTCTTATTAAGATAACAAAACTGATCTGGTTTTAAAGGCATCTCTGTGACCTTTATGAATCAGTGACTTACACTGAGGGTATGCAGTCATGGCACATAGAGCCTAGATAACAGGTCCCACAATTTAGCGTGGCAATCCAAGAAAAATTTAAAAACCAATCTAGAAGGCAATTTTTCATCTATTTACTTAACTGACATATGGTTGGTATGCAGAAATCAAATCTTTAATCAGAGTACCTGATACATGAAAAAATACAGTAAACTTCTAGCACATCATTTCTTCTTCAGCTCATCAGTTTTTTCCAACTGTATCAATTGTTTCAGTTAAGAGAGAGTAACTCTCACTTCTAACCCTAAATCATCACAGTTACAACACAGTCCTACCAATTTGTCTATCTAGTGCATAGAAGTATTTTCTGACATGAACTACAGCTTTTATTTGTGATCTGAACTTGCATTATTATTATTATTATTATTATTATTATTATTATTATTATATAAGCTGACATTTAAAAATTGTATTGATGAAACTTTAGGATTATAAAGTCCAAAACTAGGAAGTATCTCCATGTACATAAACTGTCCATTCAGCTTCCTAGAGTGTGGCTTTCATGGTACAGTCAAAAATTACACCTTTTTCCTTTGTGACTTCTTCATCCAGTACAACTTTTGACTCTTAGGTTTCTTAGTTTGGATCTACCTTTAGAGATTTACACCTCAAAAATTTGCTGATGCTTTCCTTACAAAGAATGCCACAGCTTAATCTTAGTGTAAGAATCCTAGGATGTCTTCAGAAATCTTATCCTGATTACTGGTGGGAAGAAATTAAATATTACTGGTAGGAGACTCTGAGTATCAAAATTGACTTAGATTGGTGAATGTTGCTTAAAGCACTAGGCAAGTTTTCCGTACCTTGAAGTAAACAAGGTCAATTTTTAAGTTAAAAGGTTAAGCAGAATAAGTTGGAGACCATTGAATGGAAGGTAGGGAGCACCACGTAAAAGAAAATTGAATGGATTATGTTCACTGCTCTGTGTCCAGAGATTAAAAAATTGGATGTGACACACCCTTGCTTTTCGTTCCCCACTCTAGTTCTTATATCAAAATACTATTCTAAGTTTTGATGACGTTCTCAGTCAGTCATATTCCAAGCAGGAAAATCAGGGGATTTTCAGCTATGCCATTAAATAATCACACAAAATGGGCATGGAACAGTATGAATTCATACATACAGGTTTGTCAGGTAATTTGGAAGTGACTAGTTCAGTTTAATCAGATACTTTTCAAAATAACATCAAATGTTTGTTAAAAGAAAAAGGGGTCCAGTTATTTTTCATGCTTGTGAAGACTACTGGCCCATATATTTGCCCTGAGCTTCAGGAGGGGTTTGTCCCCACTTACTCTGTGCATACAGGTCGGAACAGCCCAGAGCCACTTTAGATGACTGCAGCTGCCTCTCTGAAACCTCGCAGGCACTGAGAACTGGTGAACCACAGATACTTTTGATCCTAACCCTAAAACACTCCTCTTCTTTTCCTCAATTCCAGGCCAGTGGTTTGTGGGCTGGCAGGCTGTGCCAGTTGGGCCTTTAAACCACTGCGAATTCCCCTGCCCTTGGCAGCATGCAGGGATGGCTCCAGGGAGCAGGGAAGGGGAAGCCTCCCCTGTCTATCTGCTCCCTGGCTGCTGAAACAAACAGGGTGATGTCCCTGCTGTGAGTGCCTGATCCCTACTGGACTTCAATTCCAGAGTGAACACACAGAGAGAAATAAGTCTATCCCCAGGGCATGCGCAGATAACTGAGATGCTATACTCTTAATGCAAGCATTTGTGACTCTTCAAAGTGGATCTAAACAGTGATTTTCCACCCTGAACAAGTACCTGCTGGATGGCACCAAAAAAATTTAAAGAAAAAGAAAGATTTCTCTCCAGGGTAAATTAAAAATAAAGGCTAAAAAATTGAGTCTAACTAGGCGATCATAAAGCAGAAATGGTTATCAAATGTTTCACCTTTGTTCTGAAAATGAGTATTTGTATGGCTTTCACATCTCTCTTCTGTTTCCCAGGCTCAAAACACTTTTCCAGATCTCTGCCTGTCAAGCTTAGGTGGATATTACAGAAGTGAGCCTGGGCCAACATCTCAGCATCCCAGCACCCTCTGTGAGGGTATTTCTCCTAAGGATTTAGCAGGGCTTGAGTTCAGCTTTGCTGATTTTTTCCTGCAATGAGAGACAGCCATGCAAACACCTCTAACCACCCTGTTTAGCACAATCAGGGAGAAAAAGCAGATATGAAAAGTACAGTCCACAGATCTGGAACACAACCTCTGCAGCATTAAGAGGCTGTTTTTTTTTTTTTTTCTAAGATGCTGCAGTTTAAAATCCTTGGTCATCCCTCCTATGTTTAAAAAAAAAAAAATCAGAAGGAAGGTTTCTCTGTGATTTATAAAGAAGGATGGTAAAGGGGAAGGAAGGTGTTTGGCTTCTGCTAGACTCAAGCCTAATCAGTGTAGTTTCTACAAAGAGAGAAGATTAGGGCCCAGACACGTGGCACCAGTTGAAGTGGGTCTATGTAGGAAGAGTCTGGATTGCAGAAAAGTGGCCAAAATCTCTTTTTTTCTTTTCAAAACACACATCTGTCCAGGAAAAAAAAAAAAATCCTTCTTCCTAGCCATGCATCCTGTTTTCCATAATTCACTTAATTGGATGCTTTCTGTTCAGATTCCTTGAAGGAGTACGACTAAGCACTCTAAAGGCTTCCTCGGCAGAGCTGGCAGACAGCAGCAAGATCCCATGCTGTCCAAAGCAAGTATTTCAGGGGCAACTGAAAAAAAAATAAGATCTTTGGTAAATTCCCTCAGCTACCCAGCCCTCTGTGCAAAAATTTATCTTCTTTGAGGTCAAAGGGAAACTTTGGTTCTGACCACTAGACTCAGAAGCCTTCCTCACTTGGTGCTTGGGACCCAGTATTTTTGTGGCTGGTCCCTGCTTTTCAGTTTTGTCATCCAGCTGGTCCAGCCTAGGGAGTGCCCCTGAGGTACACACACACACACAACCCACACCCCCTCACAAAGCATCTTGGAAGGAGGCGAGAGAAAAAGCTGCTCGCAATGCTCTTTGCTCGTCACAGTTTGGCTTTAAAAACTGTCTGGCCCAAGAATCTCTTGGAAAGCGGTGCAATCCAGGTAGACTCCTGTGCCTGCTGAGACATTGCTGCAAGGCACCAACTGGCCCCAGCATGTGTCCTGCAATGTGCTGTACAGGAAGGGCGTGAGCTTGTTTGAGGTGAAAGGAGTTCCACCAGGAAATGTTGGGATTACAAGAAATCACTCAGGACACCTGTGGAGTGAATGCCGGGGTTGGAAGAGGTTTGACTGAGCCAAAGTGAAGAGGTTCCCTCCTCTTTGGCAGCGAGCACTAAGTCAACCCTGCTGAAACTTGAAACGCCTTTATATGATTTGCATGTTTCTATGATGCTTGAGTAGTGTCCATACACTGCTGTCACTACCCACAGGGAAGAGAGTTAGCAGGACTACAGAGCAGGAATAAGCTGGGCATACAACACACTAGAAAGATAAACACAGTAAAATACAGTGTAGTATCTTGTAAGTCTCTTCACATGTCATTCCACAAGAGCCGTAATTCAGGTGATTCAAAAGAGCAGTATTGGTGATGTGCAGCCTCAGTCTGAGAGCTTTGTTGTTCAAATCAGGGAACTAAAAACACCTCTTCTCCCTGGTTTCCTGTTCACCAGTATAATAAAAATATGGTGCTTTTCCCATTCCATAACTATTTTACACATATGGCAGGTGAGGTACAGAGGGCATGGAGTGACCTAACATAATCTTCTATACTTTGAAGCAGTCTATTAAGTAAAAAAATTGGAATATTATCACTGGTAGTAATGGACTAGCTCAAAAAAGGACCTATATATTGCACATTTTTTACTTTCCTGGGTTTTGTGGGTTTTGTTTTGTTTTGTTGTCCTTCTTTACAATATATTGTTTATTTGTCTGGCTTCTGCTTTTTCCTTGCAGCACACTGTCAATCCTGTATTCCTCTGACTTTTCAAAATCTTGTGGCTGTTACAGGCATCATGTGAATGTGTTTAAATTATGCCTGGAGCAGGTATACACAAATTTAAGCATGACCAGGTATTTGTGGCCTGCCTGGAGAACCACTTCTCCTGATGAGTAGCACTATAGTGAGTAGTCCCACTGACATAAACAGGATGACTCAGTCCATGTGTGTTGCAGCTAGGAGTCTGGACACAGGTGGAAAACCAAAAAGTGTACGGAAATTCCTCTCTGCTGAGTGTGCGCCATGAGCAGCCAGTGCATGTGTTCACAGGTCCCTCTGTGGAAACACATCCTGCCAGGTTTCAATCTCTGCTGGGAATAAGGAAAAATGTCTCCTACTGCCTTGCAATGCCTGCTGGTCAATATCTTCATTTTAAAATGGGAGTTTGTAAAGGAAGGAAGGAGAAACAGCACCACAAAGCTGAACAGAAAAGTGGGGTCCCTAAAAAATCACACTCTAGACACTTCTTTGCTGGGTGGTTGTGATGTGTTACAAGTCAGAGCTCTTTCCCGGGAGGAAGCTGGCTTGAAGAAAAAAAAAGCCTGTTCACCATTAAAACCATGATGATGAAGGGCAGGCTCCAGCTCCTGCTCTGAGCACAGCTGTTTCTGCCATCCAGAATGTTGACCCCTTTCTGCTCTAAGTAGAGATCACACAAATGAAATGCTCCACCACTGCATTGCCTGTGTCCTCACTTTGTTTTGGGAAAAGAGAGAAAGCAAAATAGGTGCCCGGTGGTGCTTTGTTTTGGATATGGATAGCAAAGCAGAATGACACTGATTAGGTCTGAAGTATGCACAAGTATTTTTTAGGCCCACAGAGGATACCAAAGCCAGTTTAACACCTCAGCTGCTGGTAGGACTTCTGCTATTACTACATAACTGATAAATTTGGCATTATACTGCACCTGAGGCAGTAGAGGCAGTAATCCAGCGTATTACTCGTGGTCATTCCAGTACAAAGCAGAATCGATGTTTGCAGTTAGCTAATCCCAGGCAAGGGCCATTCTCCTCTAAAAAGCATATTTCTGTGGGAAGAAGGTGCCCTGGGCAGCCACACCAGTGCCCAGTTGTCAGTCTGAAGGCAGCTCTGCAATGTGCTGATGAGGATTCCACAGCACAGCCCTGAGCAGCACTGGCAGAAGGAAAAGGGAGTCTTGGCAGCTCAGCAAGAGGAAGAGGAAGCAGCACCCTCCTCTTCCTCCTCCTCCTCCTCCTCCTCCTCCTCTCTCACCGTGTGCTGGTGTGAGATTTCTGGGTAGTCTCTCTGCTGGCATGGGTGAGATTGTGTGAACTGTGCGTCTCTCCCTCGTGGTGGGAGCACAAGCACACATTTGTGTACCAGCAAAGCTGCTTCCTTGCCCATCTTCTACTGCCACCAGCACACTGATGTGCTGCCCCTGTGTCACCCTCCTGGCCACACATCCACACTGGTGTAAGCTGGGGGGAAGGTGAGGGACAGACATTCAAAGTGTCTGTGGGCAGACTTTGAGCACAGCCTGTTGGCTTCAGCAGCACTGCCCTCACACCAACCAAAAACCAGTTCTCTGCTTTTTCCAGAGTTAATGCACTTTCTCAGGACAGGGATAGAGTGGTCTAATGGTAATTGCTGTTGTGGAGGAAGTTGAAGTTAATATCTGTTTTCGCATGAGTATAAATGCCAAGGCCTGCATACATACATTTCAGAAGCAAAGGGAAATTACACACTGAACTGGTGGCATTTCATTAGCATTTACATTATCTTTGGACCCAGAGGTCTCGGTGAGAGAGTCTAAGGAATTTTACCCAGGGCTTTATAAGGACTTTTTAAATTGTGTCTTGAAAACCTCTAAAGATAGAGAAAGTTTAGCCTTCCCTGGAATCCTGGTGCACTGCCTGGCTATCACTGTGGGGAAGAAGTGTGCCTTCATCTCAAGCCTGAACCCCTCTAGCTTCAGCTAATACCCATTGTCACTCCCCTTTGCACCAGGCACTGCCAGGATGCTGTCACGTGCCCCAGACCCATCTCTACTCCAGGGTAAACCAGCCCCTCCTTGAAGTCCCACAAAGCCATAGGGCTCCCACAGCCTCTCTGCTTTGTCACTGTCTCACCTCTCTGGGGCCCCAAACAGAACTCAGTGACTGCATGAAGTCTGACGGGCCCAGAGCCAAGGGGTTCACCCCTCTCTCCTATATAAGCTGTCTGCCCTGTAGAACTTATAAAGTGGGTAAGGGGGCAAAGGGGGAAAGAGGGACAAGCTGGATCACAAAGCAAAAGGATGGCTTGCCTAAACTTACTTGAGGCCAGAAGACCATCTAGTTCACTGTACTGCCCTTGAGACTAGCCAAGAGAAGAGTATAAGGACATGGGAGGCACACAGAGAGGGATATTTGGGAAAGATTTCCCAGCTTCCAAGAATTTGAGTTTCATGGGCAGTGAGCTTAGATGTAATAGGTCCTAAATTACTTTTTGTCTATAAGTTTATCAGGTTAGTTTTGAACTCCATCCAAACCTTTACCATCCACAATGGCCTGTGATCAAGAGTTCCACGATGTCCTCTGACAAGCAGTTCCACAATTTATTTAAATGTTTTATGAAAAAGTGCTTCTTTCCATGTTTGAAAATAACAGGGCTTGTGTTTGAAACTGCCATTTTCTGGCTTTACTGATGTTCCTTACTTCAATGATTCCCTAATAATTCTCTCTCTGTTCCAATTACATGGAGCACATGGGGCTCCACCACATCCACCAGACTGCATGTCTTCAGCCATCTGTCTTGTTCTTCTCTGTATTTTACCCAGAGCAGATGCAGGGACAAGAACTGTGCAGGGTTTTTTTCTTACTGTGGCTGCAAACCATGTTTGGCTGAGAGATGTTTTCCATTTTGTTCTCCTTTTCTTTCCCAGAAGCTCCTAGCATGAGTCTGCTGTTTTGGTGGAGCACTAGCCCTGTTGTGTGTGGAGCTATTTATCTGAAACTCAGCATCTTATCCTGAGTGGGGATAATCCATTGAAACCCATGCAGTAGTGGAAACCATGAAACCCATGCACTGGTAAAGGTCTGGAAGAGTTTTTTACCTGTAACCTTCCAATTCCTTTACCTAAACCCCAGTGTTCTGCCTTCTAAGCTAAGCTAACATGGCTCCAAGAAATACTCTACTGGAGTATTTTAGTTCTGCTTTCATGCCTTTCAGTCTTGCCTAACACACTCCAAATTTCCCCCTCTATGTCAATGACACAGGGGTAGTACAACTAGGACTAAGCTCCAATTTTTATTTTTTTTTTTTTTTATTAGACTGAAAGTTTAATGGCATCCCTCTATTCCTTTCTTTCCACAGCCCTGTTGATTACTTTAGGCCTTGTATTTACCCCAAACACCCAAACTTCAGCTTTCGGAGTAACTTACCACAGCATGCCCATCCCCAAAAAAGTTGAGAGGCATTGAAGAGCTGTGGATGGGAGAGAGAATACGAAGGACAGTAAAGAGGGAGTGAGACATCCCTGCTGTGCACACATAGCCCTCATTGTGGTGGGGCCAACCTCCATGGACACTGTTTCAGAGGCAGTAAAATGGCTGCAGCATGAGCTGTGAGTCCATACACTGGAGTTACTGTTATGCTGGGGGGCAACCTGGTGCCATCCCAGGGCAGAATCTGGCCCTCTGGACACTACTGGGAGTTTAGTATCAGGAGTTAAATCGGTGGTGTGTTGAATCATTGTCCATGAAAAGGGAACAAAACCTGTTTTCAGTGTTTCCCCTATCCCAGAGAGCAACATTTCTGAAAGTGACGTGGTTAGTCCAGCAAAGTGTAAATGACCCACTCCAGCTCACCGCTTTCTTCCTATCAATGACTTTTTCTGTGTCTGGTGCAGCGCCTGTAATAATAATCTCTCACTGATCTATATGAGCAATAGATATGACCTTTTGTGGTTAAATTGATGTGGCCAGCCTTCTTCAAAAAATTTATAGCTGGTGGTGGGCTACGGGTAGGGCCACTTGGTGGGGCAGCCTGTCTGCACAGCCAAAGAGGCCAGAGCAAGTCTCATGTGCCCTGCACCCTATCTCAGACTGGGACCACCTGACTTCACCAGCAACACAGCCTGAAAGGAACAAAGGGATAACATCTTGTATCCTGGGTAAAGATCTGAGATAAAACGGTGCTCTGCAGATTGCTGGAAAAAAAAAAAAAAATTAATATCTGGCATCTTTATGTTTCTTGCCAGAGCTCTGACCTGCTTCCCTGAACATACTGATCCACTGCATCATGATTGAGTTTCCACCTCTGCTCAACAGGAGGTAATTATAAGGATACCTTAAAAGCTGAGAATTATTCCAGTTAACTCAGAGGAATGGTGCTGCTGACAGTCCTCAAGAACCGATAGCATTTCGCAGAATCATAGAATCTTAGAAGGTTGGAATGGACCATCTAGTTCCAATCCTCCTTCCATGGGCAGGGACACCTCACACTAGACCAGGTTGCCCAAGGCCCTATCCAACCTGACCTTGAACACTACGAGGGTTGGGGTACCTACAACCTCCCTAGGCAACCTGTTCCAGTGCCTCACTACCCTCACAGTAAAGAATTTCTTCCTGATATCTATCCTAATTTTCCCCTCTTTCAGTTTGTACCCATTACTCCTTGTTCTATCACTACAGTTCCTGAGGAAAGGTCCCTCTCAGGCTTCCCTGTAGGTCCCTTTCAGATACTGAAAAGTTGCTATGAGGTGTTCATGCAACCTTCTCTTCTCCAGGCTGAACAGCCCCAACTTTGCCAGACTGTCTTCATAGGGAAGGTGCTCCTGTTCTCTTATGAACTTTGTGACCCTCCTCTGGACTTGGTCCAAGAGTTTCACATCCTTCTTATGTTGGGAACACCAGAAATGTATGCAGTCCAGGTGGGGTCTCACAAGAGCAGAGTAGAAGGGGGAGAATCACCTCCTTCAACCTGCTGTTCACACTCCTTTTGATGCTTTCCTGGCTGCCAGTGCACATTGCCAGTTCCTGTTGAGTTTTTCATCAACCATCGCCCCCAAGTCCTTCTTCGCAGGGCTGCTCTCAGTCACTTCTCTGCCTGGCTTGTAGGTGTGTTTGGGATTGCTGGAACCCAGATGTAGGACCTTGCACTTCACTTTCATAGAATTACAGAATCACAGAATCACAGAAGGGGCAAGTTGGAAGGGACCACAGTGGGTTGTCTGGTCCAACCTCCCTGCTCAAGCAGGGTATTCCTAGAGCACACTGAGCAGAATCTCATCCTAGAAGGTTCTTAAATATCTCCAGGGAGGGAGACTCTACAGCCTCTCTGGCTAACCTGTTCCAGTGCTTGGTCACCTGCACTGTAAAGAAGTTCTTCCTAATGTTCAACTGGAACTTCCTGTGCATCAGTTTCTGCCCACTATTTCTTGTCCTACGGCTCAACATCACCAAGAAGAGCCTGGCTCAATCCCCTTGAAGCCCTCCCTTCAGGTCAGTGTATCCATTTATAAGATCCCCTCTCAGTCTTCTCTTCTTCCAAGTTAGCAGGCCGAGCTCCCTCCACCTTTCCTCACAGGTGAGGTGCCCCTGTCACCTCATCATCTCCACAGTCCTCCTCTGGACTCCCTCATGGAGTTCCATCTCTCTTGCCCTGAAGAGCCCAGAACTGGACACAGCACTCCAGATGTGGCCTGACTAGAGCTGAGCAGAGGGGATGGATCACCTCCCTGGGCCTCTGGCGATGTTCTTCCCAGTGCACCCCAGACACCACTGGCCTTCTTGGCCACATGGGCACAATGCTGGCTCATGGACAGCTTGTTGTCCACCAGGATTCCCAGGTCCTTCTCCAAAGAGCTATTATGAGGTGTTCACATGGAGGCAAACATTGTCATTTCCCTGCTGATTACCAGAAGGCACTTGTGGATGTTAGAGCTAATAGTAACTAATGGACCATGAAAAATCACCAATGACTGAAGAAGCTGACTCAGATCTCACTTTTTTGTTTAAGCCTGTCTGTAAATTCCTCACATTTTTGATTGGTAAGAACAAAGACAAACTGTTTAAAATGTAACCACAACCTGCAGACATTACATAGAACGTCTGAAGTTCAGGTCGGATATTCTGTTGGGTGAGTGGGTGCAGCTTCAACTGAGGCTGAGAGGTTGAATCAGCAACATTTCCTCCCTGAAGGAGAAACGGGGGTTCTGCAGAATGAAGAAGTTCAAAGCAGGGGTCAAGGTGTGTGTACTGACAAACGGGAAGAAATGGACATGCAAGGGGGGGATTTTGGTGGAAGAATATTTATGCTCTTAAAGAACATAGGGGAAGCGGGGCAAAACACCAGGGTCTTCAGTCCAAAATGCAGATAATTAAAGGTTTTGAAAATATCATCTTGAACAAATGAATTAAAAGCAACGAACACGTGGAAGTGGGAAAGCTTTCCTCTCTTGAGCAAATTTAGCATTCGTACAGAGCTACACTGGAGCCACAGGAGACTGAACCCTACATTGCAAACATTTCAGACAGCTAAAAGTGGCTGAATGTTGATACTTCTGTCCTTGTTCGGTCTGCTTTTTGCATCCATTCAGATCCTCAGGCAACTTGGGCTGCAGAGCGTAGGGTCAGCCTAGGTGCTAGGGCAGTCACTTTTCAACTCCAAGGGAAGTCATAGCACAGAGTTTCTTTCTCTTCATCATATTTCAGCCTGCCAAAGCCATTAGCTTACCTGAAAAAACTACAGTAAGTTCAGAAAAACGACATTTCAAAACTAGCTCTGCCTTCTCCAGTTGTTCACAGGGAACAGCATTTGCATTTGATTGCTTTGCTGATCCTTAACTATTTTAGTTTTACTACAGCAACTCTTGCTAGATAATTATTCCCTCCAAAATAGTTCAGCTTATCCTCCCCCTCTCAGCACTTTTGCTCAGGACAATGTCTCACTCACTTCTGCCAGAACACTGGGATCTGTATCCACATGCCTGATTTTCTTTAGGTGTCCCTGACCATCAGACACTTCATCAGATTCTTTAATATCTTTTGCATCCTGTTGCTGTAGACAAGTCATGCACCTGCTGGACCATCTGCCTTTGCAGACTGCAATTCAACCCCCCCCCACACACAAGAGATTTCTTTATCCATTACTTTGCACTTTGTTAGATGGTAACTGTCTGTACAGAGAGGCTCTAGTAAGGTTTTTCAGAAGGTGTTTCAGAAGCACAGGCTAAAACTGTTTTGTTGTGTTTTTTTTTTTAATAACCTGCCATTGACTCAAAAGGACTCCAGTTCTGCCTCCAGAAGCTGAAAGGAGCACGTGGGGAAACCTGCAAGGCAGTGTGGCATGCTGAGTGCTGCTCATCCCGCAGCCAGAGAAAGGGAGCACTGTGGCACTAGACAGCCTAAAGGCTTTTGTTTCTTTCCTCCCAATTTTAGTTTTTTGTTCCCTGCCTTTGTCTTAAGATATGTTTCATATCTTGTTCATATTTCTGGAATGGGATGAAAAAGCCATGCTATAGTCACCTGACATTTGCATGAATTTTTTGGTGTGCTGTTTATTTTTTTTTCTCTCCTTCTCTTTGGCCGTCACAAGTCTGCCTGTTGAGGAGTTGTTCTGGATGTTTCTTAGGCAATTCAGATTTCCACCAACCTCCAAACCCCTTGCATTCACAACAAAATTTTGTTTTCCAATTTCCTCACACTATGGGCCGAGAGTAGAATGCCTCTTATTTGTTTTGTTGCTCATCATGACCCTGCCTCACTGAAAACCATACAGCTGAGTTTAGTGTTTGCAAGTCAAGTGTCTTTAATTTCTTTACCATATGTTCAGTCTCTGTGATTTGACATTATTTGTGACATTAACACATGTGACATTAATACATGTTGCTTCACTCTCTGATAACAGTATATTGAGAAGACTGGAAATACAGGGAATAACAGCATACTGAGAATATTGAAGGAAAAGTTTTCTTTTAGTTCTTGTAGCATGAAAGAAGAAAACTGCAGGTATTATTTTGCTAAGTTTTAACACATTATATTGTATTGGAAGCATGCATTCCCCACGGATACTCTTCTTGGATGTGGGCACTTGCTCAGTGTCACAAAGTCCTTTGGAGTTGTTTGGGGGTTTTTTGTCAGTGTCCCTGGGCAACTGATCCCTTGTGAAAAAAACTTGACAAAACTGTCTCCTCTCAGTTTTCTTTGCTCAGTGTGTTGTTAGCACTAGTGCTGTCCTACAACCACTCGGTGTGAACGCATCAGTTACTGGTGTTCCCCACAGTATTTCGCAGCAACACTTTCACTGACAGGTTCTTATAAGATTGTCAGGATTTGGTCAGTTGTGTTCTCTTTGCTTTTGCTGTAGAGTCATTTTCTCTGGACATAGCACACAATTAAATTAGCAGACCCAGTGAATGCTGATAGGAGGCTGACTGCTGCTTACCTGCAGAACAAAACCTTACAGAATAATTAATACCCCTTGACAGAGAATAGAGAGAAGTATGGAGTGGAAACTGTGGCTGTTGTCTGTCCTATTACTAGGTTCAGACCCTGGTTTTGGTTATAAATGTACCTTCCCACCTCCGAGTACAAACTCTGTGATTTTGGTTTCTAGTCACATAGCTGAGATTGTGGCTCTAGATAACCAAGTTCTCTGTGGCAGCTGTGGTGAACAGCTCAGGAGCAAACTACAGGATTATATGGGTTTGCAAAACGGGCCCTCATAAATCTGCACATAGCAATCAAATTAACAAATACCACTTTTATATGCTCCCTTAGTACCAACATATTTGCAGTCTTTCTGTGGGTTAATCATGAATAGGCAAAGGTCTGAGCTTGTGGAATAGCACATTCATTGTGAATTGTAACTCATGAGTAAACTTGCAGGAGGAATTGCCATTAAAATACTTCCTTTCTCTGCTTGGTGAGGTGCTCCCACAACTTTCAGTGCTTTACTAGCAACCTGTATAGGACTAGTACATTTAGGGTAATAGGATTCCCCTTAGATCAGTTTTGAATGTTTTATGAGTCAATTAAAACCACTTGAAAGAATTTAGTGGCACAGGCACCACAAATTTTATTTCCTGACAACTGAGTTCTGCATTGTTTTCATAGGAGTAGGATTAATGAAGGTTTTTAAAAAACTTTACCCTGAAAGGAAGTATCCAGATCACAGTTATTTGTGTTTTTAAGCACTGAAACTTGGCAGTACAACTTGTAGGAATTTTTCAGTGATCCAAAAAACCCTAAATATACATGCATTTAGGTCTTCAAGCGTGTTAAAGAATTGTGTTTACTGGGATCAGCGGCCCCACAGCACATTCTGTGTGTGTATGTGTGCGTTTGTGTGTATGACCTGAGGATCTGGAAAGAGTTCTGTTTCTGCAGAATATTCCACAAAAGTTCTATCCACAGAGGAAATCACAGCAGTCTGACTGCAGAAGAACACTTACACTGCTGAGGCTCTCCTGCCTGACTCCATATTCAGACTTCCTTTAGAAAGGGAGGAATTAGTCAGCAAACAGCAAAAGCATTTGCTACCTATATAGTTTGGACTAAGGATCATCTGGAAACAGTCATGATGTGCTAAGGCCAAATTTTCAGGCATGAAAATCTCTATTTCCATGGACTTCAAAGGAGTCATACTAATCTTCCAGCCCCAGGGGTCTGACCTCCGTATTTTATTTCAACTTTCACATTATGTTCACTACCTTCCATACCCCACCTTTTGCTAAATGAAGTTATATTTAGCCCTTGGTCTGATATTTTATATTGAAATCAATTTTCCCACCACCAATATTTGACCCGTAATACCTTTTTTTCATGATTTTGCAAAGTCAGGAAAAAGAAAAAAGAAGAAAAATAAAATGTAGTTTTAACTTCCTCGTGGTAAACCTTTACTGAGTGTATAGCTTGGTAATTTCTGATGCCCTAAAATGAGGACGTAGGAGACAATGATTATGGGGTTCCAGTCACCCTAACTGTGACAGAAGGGTAGGGCAACTGGACTTCACACTATGTCACTACACATGTGGAAGAACGGAAAGTAATTAGTCTGGGAAGAAGGAACAAGTCCCTATAAACTCTAAACCACCACTCACAGGCCACTAAACTCACCACTTGCTTTTAGAAATATGATGAAGCCTCATGGTGACATGAAACCTCAGACGCTTGTTTAATTGAATGCAAAACCAAAGAACACTGAACTGGCCATTCCAGGTCAAACTGAAGTCCCACCCAGCATAATATCCATTTTCTAATACCGGCCAGGAGCAGGCTCCTAAAGGAGATTATAAGAACGAGGCATGTAGAGAGCAATTTTCTGGATGGGTGCTCCCAGCTCCTGTATGTCAGCCAGGTACTGTGTTCTTAGGATACCTACAGAGCACCCAGGTGTATTTGGGGTACCCAGGTGTCTTTCCCCCCTCAACGGTAGGCAGGGTTCAAAACAGGCAAATACACAGTTTTTGCTCTGGCCAGTCTGCAGGTAACACCCCGCCTCCACCCTACCCACCGGTGCACTGTGTTAAACACAATTTCAAAACATTTTTTGAGGCTTGAAATAACTGGATTTCCCTGGGCTTTAATTTACCACTTGACTAGTTTCCTATTTAACCTTTCACTTCAATCCTTATTTCACAGCGTGAAATGATACCCCTGCACACCATATTTCTCTTTTTGAGGCAAGCCTGCCAAAATTATCTTTTGCTTGGATGTGATGGGAAATGCATGCAACTTTCTGAAGCAACCCAGTGAAAACAACGTATTACTCACAGAAAATTCTCAGTGAAGTTTGCAGCTGAGAAACTTTGATAGGAGGAGTGGCATATCAGACACACTATTCCCAAAGTTCCACTTATTTAGAAAGGAAAAGGCATGAAAACTTTCTGAAAGAACAATCTTTCCCAAACCCCATTTGTGAAAGGTACTTAAGCCCATGCCTGGCTTTAAGCAAAGTAGTTGTCATAGAAATACTCCTGTGCTTAATATGATGCTTGCTAAACCACAGATTTAACCAGGGACACTGTAATTAATGACACTACTCTTTACAGCATGAGCTAAACACAGATAAAACACAGCAGGGAATCTTACCACCAGTTCAGGCTTTGATTAGACACTTCTTATTTTCTCACTGGATGAAAGATCTTAAAACAAAGCTGCAGTAACTGTGCATCCTCTCTCACACTCTATTTATTCATTGTTGCTTGGGATTTAAATAAGAAGAGTTATGGAGGAGACAAAGGCCACACAGAGAGTCTCCTCTTCCCACATTCCTATTTTTGTTTACTGGTGCTCATCTAGCTGATTTTCATGGGCAGCAAAAGCTCCAGTTGAATCAGGGCAGTTCTGAATTAGCTGTGAACATGTGTGTGTCAGGAGGTATGTACATGGGGAAAGCCTCATCCTTCATTTTGTATATCAGTGACAGAATAGATCCAAACAATTTCTGCATTTAACAGCAGGACATTTAGCTGAGCTCTCAGTGAAACCTACAAAAAGAATGTACATCTGCATGTGTGGTCCATGGGGCTAGACCTGTTGGTATGTTTAGACAAGAGAGAATATCCTCGGTCAGTCTAGTCACAGTTGTCCCATCACGTACTGGGACTGAGGCAAAGAGCATAGTACTGATCAGAATGCTTATGTGAAAGAAAGGGTGGTTTCAGTTCTAGGTCCTGCCCTCCCAAGTATTTCACCAGTCCAAAATTTTTGGCAAAGGTGCCTAAGAGCCTGACTAACTCCTGAGAGGTAAGTGCACTTAAATCTCTTTACACAGATGAAGGAACTGAGCTCAGGTTTCTCCCTCTTGGGAAGAGGACCTTTTCCACCACTGGACTGTTAGCACAGGCAGAAAGGAGGCAGCCATTGTTACATTCCTTTTCAAATAGCATCTCCTCTTTTTCTGGTGTTTTTATTTCACTTTGGAGCTGTGAATTGCACCTCCTTGCACAAGGAGTTAAAAGCCTCCTAAGCTTCAATGAGAAATCTCATTTTACTGTTAACACTTTGCTGGTTTCTTGCTTAACAGACATGGCAGTTGTGATTCCCACCATCAGGCACTGGATACTCCTTAGGTGATGAATGTGCAGCCTGTGTGCCCAACTTAGGATATTGTTTTGCTGATCAGATCATGAAGAGTTTGGAGCTCTGCAGCTGAGAGCCATTTGGTCTAATTCCCCTCTCAGTTCTAACTCCTTTGCCCCTTCTGCAAGGAAAGAGGCTGGTAGCTTTGCCACACAGCCACAGGGGTGTTTTGAAGATCGTATATCTTGGAGACTGCATACCATTGAGATAATCTGATGGAGAAGGCTGTAAACACCTTGGAGGGCAGTGTAGGCAGAGCACACTCTGGAGTGCTTGTGCTGCACTGAATGACTGCAAAAGGAAGCTGGTTTCTTTACAGAGCCAGTGGAGCAAGGGCAGCACAAAGTGGAGCCCTTGGTGACCCCTCAGACTAGCCAAGTGATTTAGTCAGGGATTCACTGGGATAATAACAGACCCCAGTTAACTGCACTCTCTCAGCAGCATAATTTTTGCTCCTGCGATGCTGCAGGGATGCAGGTTGGTGCCAGTGCTCTGTCAGTCAGTTTACTGCAGAACAGGCCAGCTTCCTGCTGCAGCAGAGGGGGGTCACAGGGAATCACAGAATCCAGAACTCTGCCATGCTTATGGTGTTAAGACTGCACAAGATACAGACATACAGACAAACCTGGGTGACATGGTGGCCCAGGGACAGAAACAGCACTACTGAACTCAGTGAGCAGAGCACGGGCTGAGACTGCTGACTATGCAGGTACAGGCTTGGAAGGGGTTGGGACCAACATCTGTTCTGGTATGAGCCACCACAGAGATAAGGACTGTGTGCTGGTTGAGATGGGCTACAAACTAACCATGGATTTACGCACATAGTGTGCCAGTCTAATTTGGAAGATCTGTTGGTCTATTGTGAGTGCTCCAGGACAAGGGGGATTATCACACTTGGCCACTAAACTCTTGCCAACAGAGAAAAATCGGTCTGGATCCAAAAAAATTATGAATTTAATGTGAATTTGTTAAACTGCATTAAAGCTCTGTTTCAGCGTTTTTAATCAAAGGTGCTTTTAATATGATTAGACTTCATTACCTTACCAAGAAAATTGGTCTGAACTTCATTTCGTAAATTTTTTGTCCTGAATTAGAATATCCACCCAGAAACTGAATGAAGTTTCAATATACACTTTAAAAATTAATTTGGATTTATTTCCATGAGAGCACAATGCCTGGACTGAACCCTTGTCAGTGGAGTCACATCGATGAAATGAGAGAGCTGTCAGTCTTCAGAGCAGTCCTCACTGCCAGTGCTGGAGCAGTTTGAATTCAAATAGGGGCTGACAAATTATTCCTATTAATAGATTTTCACCTTCTGTGACTTTTTACTTAGTTATTTTCACAGGCCATATCCTTGGTTATAACTATTGACATTTTTCAGGAGTGTAGTAGTCTGTAGAAACTTTGGCTGGATGTGTTTCTGAGGAAGATGCTCATTAACTGCACAAAAATATTTTTTTCATTCAGCCGACACCAAACAGCATCAATGTCTTGCACACTAATGGGGCTAGCATTGTATATATATATAGATATATAGATATATTTATAATTGTTAGTGGATGATCTAAAAAGTTCTGAAACATTACATGCTAAAGTACAAATTTATCTTGTTGTGAAAGTTTCCTGAAGTTTCATAAATTGAGTCTGTAAAAACTGTTGGTAAATTGGAGGCCATCAGGTCTTGTTTTGTAGCAACATATATACAGACACTTGTACAAACAACTCTGAAATGTGCCATTTCCTGAAAAGAGACGTTACTGGGACGTCATCACCTGTCACAATTGCTGCTGTTGCCAAAGATGTTGGCTTGACCTTTAAACCACTGTTAGAATACTTTTGGGTAATCAAGATTCGCATCTTCATAACGTCAGTAGAACAAAAGGTACCGTTGTCCTGACTCACATGAGTTGATGTCAAAGACCTGGTGCTCATCTGCTGAAAGAACTTTGAGTCCAGCTTAATATAAGAATGTGTTTCATTCACACTTTTGGTTACCATATATCTTTACTGGTTAGTTCTGTTTAGGATGATAGTTCTTACTCTTTTCTTGCTACCAGTGGAGGGGCAACAGGCAGTTTATGCAGATAGTTTTCCCACCTGTCTTCATGAGTTTTAAATGAGTATAAAATGAAGAAAAAGTGAAAATGGCAGTCCTCAGTTTAAAAGAAAACTGAGAATAGGGTTAAGCTATGAATTTAATTATTCAGGAACCAATTTTGTTAAATGAGTACACTTTCTGTAAGTAAAATAAAACGTCTTAAACCAATTTTTGCTCTCTTGGTAGGGCATTGGAATTTCAAAGTATTTGTAATTAGGCCCCTTTTCTATGACCAGAGTATTTTTAAGAGTGAACTTAGCAGCAAAAGAAAATCAGATTGTTGACATTTATTCAACTGTTTGTTATTCTGGAGCACTTTTTGTTTATTTTTCCTTACTGATCTGTCTCTTTTTCCCTGCATTACATATTGCAGACATGTAGTGATTTTTCATGAGTGATTTTTCACACGAGTGAAAAATCAGACTTAGCAGCATTCTGCATTCACTTCACGTGGCGTAAATAATTTCACGAAGTGCAGAGGTCCAGAATAGCCAGACTACCAACAGTGAGATGAGCTTAGGCATAGCCAGATCCTAATTTTTATACTGAAGCAGTTGAGATGGGTGGAGAGAACAAGGAGACAAATGAGTAAAAGCTCCATACACGGTCTCTGCCTGTGTGTTGGTGACAAGCAGGCAGCACTCCTTGACCTGTCCTGTGATGAACTGATGTACACAAAAGTTTGACTGCTGTTCCCCAAGCAACTGTGTAATTTTTATGAGATTGGGTAACGTGTCTGAGCTATGGCTTCCACTCCACTGAAATCATGCAAATGGTTGCATCGCTCTATTTCCAGAAGTCCAAAGTGTCCTTTGGCTGTAGGAACTTTCAGCTCAGAAGGTTGTTGTACACTGGGCATTTTCTGACCGATCTGGGACAAGCCAGCTCTCTGCCACAGTTCTGCAACTGAGGGGGTAAAATGGCAATTTTAATATGGTGTTAAATTAATTGTTAGCCACTCTATTAAGTATCTCACAGCTGTCGACAGCAAAGGAGGAGAAGCAGTCTCATGTGCCACAAGCAATGCCTACTTCTTTGGCATTGATGTGTACAGAGGTAAATCACAGCCTTCTGCAGTGGATCTATGTCACATTATCTAAAATTATAACTTTTCTTTTTGGAATAACAGGCTTACTTCCAGAGCAGATTTCCGGTATGTTTTTTCAAGAAATTTCCCACTTCTAACAGAAAAGGTGCAGGAATTCAGGAGTGTGGAGTATCATTCTTAGGCTTTCATTTCCAATGTGTTCTCAGGCTGCTGGGGTCTTTCCACAGTATCACACTGCCAAAAAAAAAAAAAAAGAGTCTTTGGTGGGGGTCCATCCTGTGTCTTGCTCATAGCGCCTCAGTGCTGATAACTCCCTGAGATGATGGATTAATACATGGCCTGAAGGTAATGTTTACTTTGATTATTTAGATTTTGCAGAGTACAGAAAACCAGGTCATACCGAGATTATTTAAAAGTGCACTTCGACAGCCAACAGAGTCCTTTACGTTTTGCCAGAGTAGGCTCCCTCCTTGCTGAGTAGTGACCCCTTAAGGAAAAACCGAGTTACTGCCGCAGTACTATCTTCCCCATCTCCAGCTGTTCTTCCGTGAGGCTTGCTTTTTCTCCCCGCCCTGCCTGGGGCTTATTCCCTCAATTTCGGTGCAGCACGTTTGAGAAAGGATGTCGTAACGCTGTCTGTCAAGAAATCCAAAATGTGACTCAAACGCATCTGTAACTTTTCGGGTTAAGAATTGTACCCATGTCCTTCCTCCCCCACTTGCTCTCCCCCCCCACCTTGATTTGATTTGTTCACTAATGTTGTATCCCCAGGCCACTGAGGAAGTATAATTTTTTGCCTTAATGTTTTGCAGTCGATGTAGTTCGCTTCTCTTCCTTTACCATAGTGATAGGGCTTAGATAACATTGGGGTTTTTTTCTGGTAGTTTCAAAGTCCAAATGCTGAGAACTCAAAATGCTGTTTACCCACTGCTTCTTCAGAAACTTCTTGCTCCAAGAAAGTATCATGAAAAAAAAACCCGAGTCTCAAAACTTTCAGCCAAGAAGAGGAAGAACACAACATATGTTGGTTTTGGAGTGTTTTGTCTTTTTGCAGCCTGATTTTTGGGAAGATTTTTTTGAATTACTTCAATCTAAGAATAATGAAAACGATCTCAAAAGCATCTTTTGTTTATGGTGATTAGTGTAAATGGGTTTTTTTTTCAGTCTAAGGGGCATGCATAACTGTCTCCTCAGAAGAAGGAGGAATCACTAAGAAGTGCAAAGTAGCCATCCTAGTTTAGGTTCTGATCCCATCTGTTTTTCTGTGTTGCATGACCTTTCCAAGTACAGAGGGAAAACCTTTCATTGCAAGATTTCAAGCAGTTTGCAAAGATATCTTCTGTAACTTTTCAGAGTGTTGTGTTTCCCGCCTAATGGTGTTTAAGTGCAACTCCTACAGATAGCAGTTACCTGCACCAGCAGGGAATATGGTGCTGAGCAATTATATACAGATCCCTGAAGTCTTCCAGATGACGGTGAAGTTCAGTTTGGTGCATTTACACTGCCACCAGTTACTTTACAGCTGACTCGGGTACGGCTGTACTGGGTGCAGTTTCATCTGGGGACTGCAGCCAAGCTCTCTACCTGACCGACACCCTCGGCTGTGAACACTGGTGGTTCCGGCATCGGGCCGGTGCGAAGATACCGAAGTAGAAAAGGAGAGAACTGAGAACAATGCGACCTCCCCGGGGGCAGTACCCCCTTGCAGAGCACCAGGCGGGGGAGCGCTCCTTAGCCTTGCAACTACCCCCCTCCCTCCCCTGAGCATCCCCCTCCGCCGGGGAGGGGAGCGGCGCTCCCGGTAACCTCGCAGGTTCAGCGGAAGCCGCAGCTTTAAGCAGGTGCCCGAGTGGCAGCGCGAAAGCACCCCGAGGAGCACCGCAGACGCCTCTCGCTTTCTCTGACCCCTTTGCTGTGGCCGCCCGCGGCCCATCGCCCGGCCCCGAGGCGCTCCCGCACGCCGTGCCCCGGGGCTGCGGGGCGGCACCAGGCTGCGACACCGCCCCGTCCTGCCCTGCCCGGCCCTTGCCCCGCCCCGGCCCGCCGGGGCCGCGGTGCCTGCGCCCTCCCCGGGGCCGGGGCCGGGGCCGGGGCCGCCCAGCACCCTGGGGCCGTGCAGGCTCCTCCCGACAGCAAGCGAGCGGTGCCCGGGGCGGGCGTTAGCAAGGCGTGTGCCGAGGGGGTGTGTTATGTGGGCTGGAGTTTATTTTTATTATTAGGAAAGAAAGGAAAGGGAAAAGAAAAAAAAAAAAAATAAGGAGAAGAAAAAAAAAATAAAAAGGGGGTGGAGAAGGAGGGAGGGTGGGGGGTGAAGGGAAAAAAAAAAAAAGGCCCGGAGAGGAGTTTCCAAAAACTTCCAAGGAACTCGCGGCTCCAAGTCTCGGGCGGCAGGCAAGAGCGATGCTGGAGCCTCGGGCGCTCCGGGAGCCGACAGCGGCGGCCGCGGCGGCCGAGGGGGCGACCGCGGGGATGGCGGAGGCTACGGGGAGCGCGGTGCCGGCCGGAGCCGGGGTGGCCGAGAAGAAAAAAGCCGGCAACGGCAGGAAGGGGAGGAAAGGCAAGAAGCCCGCTCCGCCGGAGGAGGGCGAGGCGCCCGGGTCCGCCACAGGTAAGCCCGTCGGCAGGTGCGGTGGGAGCCCCGCGCGGACCCTCCGCGCCCTTCCCGCACCCTTCCCGCACGTAGCGGACACATTCCCGGCTCCTGCCCGGCCCGGCGGACCCTCCGCGCCCCTGGGCGGCTGCTCGCCCAGCTCCGGGCCCCGTGGAGCGGCGGGGGCAGCGGCGCTGCCTGGAGTCCCTCGGCTGTCCGACCGCAGTTCGGTCTGCTGTCCTCCTTCCCTCCCACGGGCCCCGAAACCCTGGGAGGCTCTCGGTCAGCTGTTGCTTTCTTCTTTTTATTTTTTTTTTTCCACCCCTCCATTTTTTGGAGGGCGTGAGGCTATCTCTCCTATTACAAAACACATTTTCTCTCTCTTCCTTTCCCCAGAAATCAGTTAGCTTAGTTGAGCAGATGGCAAACTTTCATGCGGGGTATTTTGTCCGAACTTGCAGGTATTTACTCGGGGGTGACCAGAGGGGACATTTCGCTCGCTTAGCAGCACGTGTTGCTTCTCTCATGCCTCCCCGGTATTAAGCGCAAGGATTCTTGCCAGTGATCGCTCGTCTTCTGTAGCTGTCCAGGGGCAGGGCTCTGTGGATGGACCCAAAGGAAGGGGTCACAGCTGGGCATGCTGCCCCACTCATCATAGTTATTTATTTCTGTCAGCCAAACGCCCCAGTCAAGATCAGGACTCCTGGTGCTGTACAAACACATACGAGCTCATAACGCTTTTCCTAGAGAGCTTGTATTATGCCACCTACTTTATCAGAAAGCCTAGTGGTATCCACAGATACACTTAGCTTTTTGCAACAGCAATGTATAGCTGCAGTTACTGTTTAGTTTACCAACTTCTTTGACTGCCGTGTTGTTTGAAGACAAATGTTTTAAAAGAAGCATATGAAAAGCAGTCAGTGGTCTGGTTTGGATTTGGGGTTTCTTTCCCTTTCCCCTTAAAAAACCCTAAACCTTTGGGTTTTTTACCTGTAAAGATGAATTAACAAAAAGCCCATTAGGGTAAAACTCTCTAAATATACCTACATTAATTTTGCTTAGTGCATCATGACCAACATGATGCTGTTCTAGACATCAATCATCAGCCCTCAGGGAGGATGCGTGTGATTCAGAGCAGAAGGTATCCCTTTGGGCTAATAATCTTTACAAAGTAGCACTGTCCAATGCATCCTCTTCTTCTTGTCGTTTGGAGACACAGTTCACACAGCCTCTGCTCGGCACTGGGTGTAAACGAGTTTCAGGTACAGCAGGGGAGGCTTTCCCTTGTTATGCCAAGCTAGAGACAAAACACTTAGTTTGACCTTCTTTTTTTCTCTCACCTGGTTTTTATAACGCTGCTTGCTGTTGCATTATGCAAGCGTTGTAAGTATCTCCTGCTAAAACTAACCTCCTCTTGGAACATTAAAACCTCTGGCAAACGTATGTGTGACAGCTGGGCTATTTGAAATGTTGGGTTTTGGGTTTTGTTTGTTTGTGTTTGTGGTTGACAGAGGACAGGAAGACAGTAACAAGTTGGACAATTTGTGACAGGAAAGGTCTGTCATGGAGACACGCGATTTCCCACTGGGCACCTCAGAGTCCCGTGGCATCCCATCCCCTTCTTGTAGGATGGCTTTCTTTTCCCGGCTCTGCAGACAGTTTTCTTTTTCCAGTGAGCAGGCTGCTGAGGAAGTAGTGAAAGGAGTTGTGAAACAGAAGGCATAGTTTTTGGGTAATCCAACCAAGCTGACTCTGAACTCGGTAGAGATTTGGGGGAAGCTGGTCTTCTTTCTCTGATGAGGGGAGCTAGCATAATAGTTAGGAAGATCCACACAAGTAAATATCAACTAAAGTTTAGGTATCCAAGTGTATATAATGCCCACTTCTGGTGGTCTGGTTATGTCTGCCATGGGTGAGTGTTTTATCTGAAAGGTGGCAAATGTAGATTGAGGTTCATCAAGGCAGGATTCAGATCATGCCAGCTCCTAAGATTTGCTAAAACTCCAGAAGGCGAAGTCCTTACTAAGCCAAAATATGTCAGTTTTTGAACTAGAAATAATCCACTTTTCTGGCAAGTCCTTACCTCAGTTCTCCAAAGCACCAGTATGGTTTTGTAGGTATGAAGGAGCACCGCCTTCATCCATACCTGACATTACTAGCCAAAAGTTTCCTGTGTGGGCAAGAACTGAACATTCTTCTATCTTATGTAATTAAAATCCCATTCCTTCCAAGATGAGTGTATGTGGCAGGATAGTTCACATGTGTAGCTAATCCGTGTAGTCTGTCTAATGGGAGAATGAAATACAGCGTAACACATCACTGTACACTTGACTCACAATCAGATAATGTCACACTGGCAGTGTAACATAGATTTTATCTCATCTGTTGCCTATGGGTATTTTCTGGTCTGAGGGGCATTTAAAACAAGAGCTGATATTTCAGAAGAGAAAGAGCAAAAAGATTAGTTAATGTAAAATGTAACAAGAGAGCAGCATTGCATTTCATGCCATGGACTTTTATTCTCTTTGTTCAAGCATATTAGAGCTTGAATTAACAACTGGTCTACTTATGTAAACTTGGTCGGGACAATATGAAGGCCTTCTGACTTTGATGGGACCACAATTTCTCCTTTTTGCTAATAGTTTTGCAGTCATACCTGACAGTGAGTTTGTGTGTTTAGGGTGTGCGCAGTCTGAGAGGTCATGAAAAAGTTTTGCTTTTTAGTTACCTGTGCCCTTTAATTGAATTATGTCAGGATTTGTACACTTGATGTATTCTTCTCTGTGAGTAGTTTGAATCTACTTTTGGTCTCCCTTACAAAAAGCAGTGGCTTGAAGATAATCCTCAGTTTAAGACTTGGCGTTAGCACAGAAATCTGTAGCAGGTGTCCAGCTTTTTTCTTAGTGCTGTTTCTTCTGATCACAGCTTCTCTTAACTTAGTTTGCTTTTGGCTGTCAAAGTATATCATTCACATTTCGATCCCGGGTCTGAAATCTTTGTCTTATTGGTAACTTGTCAACAGGCTGAGGATCAGCTTTATTATCTGGAGAAAAAAGTGTAGGAGAAAATGTTTCTTTACAATATTCTGTCACAACTTACCCGGGAACTCCAGAATTTCCCTTGGAGAAAAAAGTTAATTGCTGGAAGAAAAGATGAAGTGGTTTTGGCCCGCTCTGCTCACCTGCACAGTGGTAACACTAAAAAAATCTGGGTGTTTTCCATTGGCAGGTGAAGTCTAGGCTCTGTTACCAAAGTTTGGGAGGGTCCACATTGCTATGGTTTCTTTGTCACTAAAATTACGTAGAAGAACATTTACCTCCACTTGCTGTAAGTGGTCTTGAACAAACTGATTCTGTCTGGCTTGTGTCAAGTCCAGGTTGATTGTACCTTCCTTCAGCAGGGCGCTCTGGACCATGGTAAATACAGGGGGTGGAAAACTGAGGAGACAGTATTGTAAATGGACAGAAGGCTACAGTTTTTCTGCAAGTCGAATCACCAAACTGCTATGTTGACTGAGTGTACAGGCAGGCTCAACAAATCTGCCAGCAGGGCTTCCTAGGGCATTGTCAGCACACTGAAAATACACCCAGCCCGGGCAGGGAAACCTAATGCAGGAAAGCTGAGGTTGGGTGGTAGTCTTCCCCTCACAGAGGCACTGCTCCTGACTTAGGGTGTTGTTATGGCAGGAGCAGGGAGACTTGGACTGGGCCCACTGCATAAGGTGGGGCTACTGAAGTGAAAGAAAGGAATCAGCCCTGGAAAAATTCCTCCTGGTAAACCACTAAGGTGGTGTAACAGCACATCAGCTGCCCAGCCTCTTTGTCAAGTGTTTCTGGACACCCTGGGGAATGTGAGTTTTCAGGTGGTTCTGCTTAGCAGAGAAGATGAGAGAGAGGTTGCTGGGCTTGAAGGGATAAAATGTGAGAGAAAACATCAAGTGTTTTTGAGGAAAACACCTTGATTGTTTGCAATGACAGCCAATGGTGCTGTCAGAGCAGCCTGCTCTGGCCTTGGGTGGTGTCAGCCACTCTGACACTCAGCAGCAGTGGTACAAAGAGCAAGGCTCCATAAGAATCTGGTGCAGGAACACAGTTCATGAGGCAGGAGGGAAGAGCCTCAAAGGCGACTCTCAATCACCATTTCAGTGAGGTAACCTCAGCAGCATTGCTCTGAACACATCTGCTCTTACTGAGCCCCGACAAGAGAGGCTGCAGACATTGACACAGAAAATAAATACCTCCTGTGAGAAGTTTAATTTAGAATTAGATAAAATGCCAGAGCTTTGAGACTACTTGACAGAATAAACAGCACGAAGTTCAGATGAGTGTGACCGAGAAGAAAGTTTGACTGTGTCCTGGTAAGAGGCTTGGTTGTCTGAGGAAGAAATTGTTTTGAGCATATTGTAGACCAAGTTTCATGTCAGGGCTTGGCTGGGAGGATCAGAGATCAGTCTGAGGATTGCTAAGTTTAAATTGATACTCAATATTCATAAAGAGATATCAGAAGACAAATCAATATTTTGCATTAATTGAAGACAAGAGCCTTGGAGATGGAATGAAAGCTGTGGTATCTGGTAAAGCCTGTCTACTCTAAGAGGAAAACTATTGCTTAGAGGGAGTGACAACCTCTTCTGGCTTTTCCAGGCCAAAATATTTGTGTGCTGCTGGTATGTATGTACATTTTTTGGGGGAGGAAATCCTCTCTACCTGTGTGCAATGCCTAAATGCTCCAAACATTTCACACAATCTTCAGAACAATTCTGAGAGTGAATCCTTCAAAAAGCATGTGAGTGTGTTCATGTTTTTTTGAATAAATGAGATTAGTCACCATTCAAACTTTTTTGACTTAAGACTACAAGTACTACTTGACTGCAGTCATGGGAATGCAAACAGATTTGTGAGGACATACCAGTACAGTTGTCCAGAAAATCCTTCATGTGCATAGAAAGACATTCCCCCTGTGAAATAAATCCAGAAACTGTACTGAACTTTGAGCAAATATCGATAGCTGGGGAAGGACGAGCAAAATTTTCTGATTTTAAAATGTTAATATCTGGCAAAACTTATGAGCTGATTTAAATCTGAGTTTGTCTATATGCAATTGTGGGTTTCTCGGATTTCTAAAATGGCAGTAAATGAAAAACAAGTGGAAAAAAAAGTGGAGTGAGACAGTTTGAAACATCACTCGTAAGTTAAAAAAAGAAGATCCTAAGCAGCTGATATTTCAGAAGACTTCAGCCCTCACTATTTGGGGCAGCTCACTTTTAATCTCCTCTATTGAGTCAAAGTACACTGGGTTTTCACAAAAACTTTTTGGGTGTTCAGTTTGTAAATGTCCAGCCACAAAAATCGCAAGAGAAGCTACTGAGCATCTTTGACAACACATTCTACTTTAGGCACTTAAGTGGCAATTTGTTATTCTCAAAGCAAGGCAAGGTAAGTGCAGAGCTGAGGAAAACTTTCTTCCAAGATCTCGCTTTCCCTACACCCCCTTTCCAATCTATCTGTAACCATCTGATAGTCCTCTGAGGCAGGTAGTTATAACCAAAAGCAAAACAGTAAAGAACAATTGTGTCACAGGGTGTCAGGATCTGGAAATGCTATGAATTCCTACCAAATCAGTGTTTTGCTAACATTCCAAAAGTAACAAGAGTGAATGTGCCTTTAACAGTACTGATAGTTTATCGTGTTCCGTTATGATACAAGAAAACAAACCAAGTTGTCAGTATTTTGTATGAGTCATGCTAGCTTGTGCAAAGAGCTGCTTGAATGTGCTTGAGGTGTTTCAGTTAACCCTCAGTTGCTCCCTCAAGTACGCGGAGTCCTGGGTTCGGCGCGGGGAGGGCATCTTGTCCCAGCCCTGGGAAATCTGCGGTGACAGGCTCGCATCGGAAGAGTTACGGCGGCGGTGCCGGGGATGCAGGGGCAGCACAGGCGAGAGGAGAGGCGGAGGCGCCTGTGGAAGCGCTGCTTTAAAACCAGCGAAAACAGTCGAACGAACAGTGAAAGGGGAATAATACCCGCCGGTGACCCGGGGGGGAAGAGGGGTTTGAGGAGGGATCCCGAAGGGATGCCCGTGCCGGCGGCGGCCGCGAGGGGGAGCGGCGGGAGCGCGCTCTGCCCACGGGAAGGCACGGGAGATGGGGGACCGGGGGGGAGCCGGCTGACCCTGGCCCAGGAACTGCGGGGATTCGTGCCGAGCCGCACTGGAGGCTCATCAGGGTGTTCTTCAGCCCCTTTGACTCAGTGGGTGCTTCACCGGCATGAGAGGATGATGTGAGGATGCCGGCTTGGAAGGCAGTCCCCCCTGAAAATCGAGCTGGGGTTCTTAAGGCTGTCGAGTTGTGTTGTAGGTCAGTGGATGTGCAGGTGAGCTGGTAGACTTAAGTCCTGGAAAACACTCTGCTCTGATCTCATGAGATATGAGTGTGAAATCATCCCATGTAAGGTCACAGGGATGTTCGTGAGCATGCTTTTCTCCTCTTTTCCTTCATTCTCTCACTTCTTCCTTTCTTCCCACCACCCTTTTTTCCCCTTCCTTTCTACTTTCTTTTTCTTTCTTCCTTCTTTTCTCTATTTCTCCTTTCCAGCCATGTGTCCCACTGTCCTCCTTTTTTGCCTTTTTGTCCTTTTCTTCCTCCTTTCTTTTCTTTCTCGCTCCCTTCTTTTCTCCATTCCTCTTTCTGCCCTCTTGTCACTCCATCCTTTGCCTTCTTTTTTTTTTTCCCCCTCCTCCCTGTCCATCCCATCTACTCTGTTTCTGTCAATGGAGAACAAAAACAATGGAAGGAAAGTAAAGCAAGACATTTCATAAGGGACTGATAGAGATCTTTAACATAACCTCCTGTCTGGAGTAACTGCTAGTTTTGTGTTTGTGCACAGATTACTACGCGTCTGGTTTTGCATTTCTGGTTGTGTAACTTTCTGTGGGAGCATTAGATTTGGGGAGAAATTGACCGTGTTATGTAGTTTGTTCACTATGGGCCATTTGACTTCTAGCTCTGACAACCAAGTCCACAGGCTTCGCAGGTGAGGGAGGAAGAGGGAGATGCTAATCTGTTCGTGACAGTTCACTTGGGAGTCTTTCCTCATTCTCTCTGTGCATCTCTTTTCTCAGGTTTTATGAGCTGATGGTCCTTCCACCTCTGTAAGCAGGGGGAATCCAGGTCAGGCAGTTTGGGCTTGGCATTCAGACATGGACTCAGGCTGAGCCTTGCTCAGTGCCGTTCTCCAGCGTTAACAGCTTTCATTTCATCCTTGAGTCAGCCACATGCCATGTCCTATGGCTAATGGTTAATCCCTTTGAGCACAGTTACAGAAGCATGAATGCATACTTGATATGACTAAACAGAGTCCTTAGTAACATCCAGTTGCAGAGGTGATAGAGGTTGCTATTACTGCCAGAAGAGTTAAATTTTAAATCCAGTATTGGGTCATCCTCTGTGTGTGTGCAGATGTGATGTTTTAGTGGGATTGTTGGCTTCCACAGTGACAGACTCTTCAGTTTTGCTTTGGGGAAGTCCACTGGGTTTAAACAGAGGAAAAAGGGGCTGTTCTGTCAGCGTATTGCACCTGTATATGAAACAGCCCTGAAAACTGCTCTGTGTTGTTGCATTATATTTGGAACGGATGCCAGTAAACTAAACAGGCCCTGTTATTCTGTGAATACATTTTTGCATGTAGTCTTGAATTGCGCCAAATAGACTGATATTGTTTGTATCATCATAGTCCTCGAGCTCTTGCTGAAATCAATATCCTTCAAACCACCCTCTGTGGAACAACCTCAGTCTGACAGCAAGTTCCTCTTGCCCAGGAGCATACAGTCTTTGCATGTCCAATGTCACAACAGATCACAGTCTGATCCCAGCACAGAAACCAAAGTCTCCTGACTCTCAGTGTAATCTCTTTCTTCCAACCAGCCTGTTTTCTGACATGTGGCCATTCTAGATATAAGAATAACATGTAGGTATCACAAACCTCTCACTTCCCCCCCCCTTTTTTTTCTTTTTTTTTTCCTTTTTTGTGCAAAAAGATTCCTTTCCCCTTGTGAAAATGGGTTTCCTGGAGGGCAGTGTGCATTCTTGATATGTCTACTGCAGGGGAGACAGATGGGGTGGTTTTTTAGCTATTACGCACATGCTGTCCCACTGATACTATGAAGCCAGTGCTATGGTAGGAGCTGCTTCCACAGGGAGGATATGGAGATGAAGGGCATCAGAGAAGATATCAGTTGTGTCAGACTTGCATGTTCAGGGAGAGTCACTGGTAGGATTTGAGAGACCCTAAGAGAGAAGGCTGCATCAGAAAAATTTTCATGCAGGCTGATTACAAGGGCAGCATGTCCCGTTGCAAGAACAGAAGGGGAACTTCCCATGCAGAGCTTCCACATTCCATTGGGAACAATCTGACCTGTAAAAACTGGTGTCCCAGGGCAGCCTGTGCCTCCTTCTTGTTTGTGCCCTCTGCTGCACTTCTCCAGTGACCAACACCAGCTTTACAACAGCATCCTGATCCTCTCAAGAGAAGTTGCTGCAGGAGAAGTTTTGGAAAGCAACCCTGAAAACGTAAGAGCTGCTAATTGGACCTGTTCTTAGAAAGGATGGACTGGAAATGCAGAGGTATAAAGTGCCCCTGTCAGGCTCTAGAGGATGAATGCAAATGCCAGTGCACTTGTGGCATTAGTTAAAATGCACTGCTTCTAAAAGTGAAGGCAGTTATTCATAGAAAGAACTTGCTTGGATGTGTAAAGGATTTCTGCTACTCACAGCATCTGAGAGGAGGATTGCCATAATATTTGAAAGATGTGCTATAGTTCAGAAAGCTATGGGATGAATGCAGAAATCACTGGGTGAGGGGGTTTTTTGTGTAACAGGCTTCTAGTCTGACCACCCTTCAGAGCAAATTATTGCCAGACTTAATGTTGTAGACTCCAGGAGTCCTGGCCTTATTTTTTTTTTATATTGGTACATTTTGATTTACATGGGATTTTTAATTAAGCATGTTGTTCATGGCATGTAAGAAGGTACTGCAAGTGTACAAAAGGCTAAATGTAAGTGCTAGATGATAAGATGAACTGTGGAAAAAAAAAATTGACTGTCAACCAGTGTGAAACTGGTGTGGAACAAAGGCTTTCCTGGCTGTATGAAGTGCCAGCAAGGTCAGAAACTGGGAAACTATTTCAGAGCAACATTCTGAAAGGAGAGCAGGGAGGTCCTTGAAATAAGGTCAGAGTGAGTGAATTAAAATAGATAACAGTCCTTTTAACTCAGGACCATTTTGAGGTTATTTGGCATTGCTGTTCCTTGATTATTTCTTCCATCTGTGAGTGAGGGTGTCTCTCATCCCATTCTGTCCTCTCTTTTACAGTGAAGACCACCTGGGTGAGGAGCCCCTTTGTAGGAACCCTTCTACCATAAAATGAGCATTACTCATCCAAGCTTCCAAGTCTCTCTTGAGGCTGTGTTCCGTTCCATAAATGTCAAAACCCACTGGTCTCAGCAGCCAGTGTTCTTGCTTCCATCCCCAAAATGCTGTCTGCTCTTGTCCCTTCTCCAGCTCACACCTGACTGAAGATGATGGCAGCAATGAGGCTAATCCCAGTTTCCAGGCAGGTTCCAGATCTTTGGCTGCCATGGGAGTTGTACCTAGCAGCAGGGTGAAGTCAGAGCTTGGTGTTACGGGGATACCATCTTCACTGCCGTCCAAAAAAAGAGCAAGGGAGGGGATATAAATTCTAAGAGCTGTTCAGAGAGAAGTAGCTTCTTCTAGGCATTTTGTTTTAACTGTATGGAATTAATTGCACAGCTGCTGCCAGTGACGTTGCTTCCTGTTGAGGAGAAGTGCTGTACAGAGATTGCCAGGGCACCAGAGAAGACTGAGGATGATTTAGTTTCAGGGTGGATTTTTAAATGCTTCTCATGGTCCACTCTAGGGTTCCACAATTTTACCTCAAGTTGAATTTGAATGCAAGTGCCATCAAAGCTGAAGTAAGCTGCTAGGGCTGTGTAGCCGTCCTTCAGTCCAGGGGCTGTAGTTTAAGTCCTTGGTGTCTGTTTCCCTTTTGATTGCCAGAGGGAAACAGTATGACCACAAGATGAAATGGCAGGAGGACATGTAATGGGTAGGAGGGATTGGGTGCACTGCTCTGTCTATGAGCTAAGGCCCCCTCTCTACTGCACAGGTGATTTTGCTACAGATAGCATCCTGTCTTTGTCTTGCTCATGCCTTTTTCGCCCCCCCCCCCCATCTGTGATGAAAACTTTTCTTCATCTTGGCATTTGGCTCAAAGTCACCAGCAGCAACTTCTATCCAATCCCTCTCACCCATTACAGGCAGTTCTGGGGTTACCAGGTCTGTGTATCACTCTGTCCTATTGACAGTTAGGCCCTGAAATGAAGGTGATCTTCCAGCTTACTTACAAGCAAGTTGACCTGTAAGAAGTGCATTGAAGCTCCTTGAACATCATCACTGGGAGTATTTGCAGACTTAAACTTGAGCACTTACCTAAGCACTCTAGTGAATGGAACTATCTGGGGCTGTGTGCAGAGAGGATACCGTGCCTAGGGCTAGGTTTCCCCTTCTCTCACCCTACACAGGTAACCATGTATTTTAAGCTCCAGGCAGGTGTCCTTTGGCAAGTCCCAAAAGGGCCAAGTAAAAATTAAGTTAATGACACTGCAAATTATTTAAACTGCTCTATCATGTCGGTCTAGAGAGAATATAGGCAGAGAAAGATAATTAAATATCTAATGTTTGCTGCTGAGGTTAATGGCTAACTCAGCTGATGTGTGAAATCAGGTACATGTATGTTTGGAGGTGTTTTGGCATCTTTTTCATCTTACCCTCTTTATATCAGTGAAGTGATATCTGTTTCTTATTCTACTCTCAGCTACTCAGAGAGGGCAAACTCTTCCCCCCCCCTCCACAAGTCATGCTAGAGCAGTATCAGTGCAAACACCTATTCAGGCTTGTGCACACACATACATTCTGGTCCATCACAACTGCAGCAAAAGAGGAATTAATTTTAAGTATTCAAGACCTCCTAGAGTTATATTACATCAGAGAATTTCTCCACTGAGGATGTGTCAAGAAAATAAAAGGCTTCTTTTCTAAGCCATTTTAAACTCAGGGCTGCATAAAAATGCTGGAGAGATCTCCTTGGAGAGTGGTCCTGTGAAATATACCAACAGCTGGATGGCACAAATTTGGAAAACACTGCTGTTCTTTAAGAATAGATCTGAAAGCTGCTATGAGAAAGCAGTGCATTTTCCCAAATAACCTCTTAATTCTGTGTTAATGTTATAAAGGGAAACAAATGCATAGTCTCTTGATCATGTGGGGAAACAAGGTCTTCATGGAAAAGGAGAAACCTCCCCACCATAGCTCAGCAGGGAAGTGTAGAAATGTCCAGAACAGCGAGTTCACTTTTGATTTTTATTTTCTTCTCCTTTAAGGCTGTAGTCAGTTAACAACTCCCTTGACAGATTAAAGAAATATCAAGCAGCCTTGGGATTGCCTTGTTTTCATGTCACATTTCACGATGTTTCTCACTATCAGCTTCACGGCGAAATCCAGTCCGTTTCAGATCAATGCCAAAGACCCCAGGCACAAGTAAAAACTGTAAATCACTTTGAAGCTGAGGGATAAGGAACAACTTGAGATATTTAGAACTGAAGTTAGTTTTGAGGCTTTTTTCACTGACGGAACCGTGGTGACTGCTGACTCTAAACCAGGGAGTAGATAAGGTAAAAAGCGTGACAGGATTATCCTCCCAGTGTTTGCAAATCCTTCTCCTGACCATCAGCGGGGTACATGTGGGACCAGTAAGAATGCCTGAGGTTTGTCATTGCTGTTCTAGTGGAAAGCCCCATCTCACCAGAGCCAGCTGGAGGTGGGATTACTGGGCTAGTCCAGCTTTTTGTCTGATTGGCATGGTCATTTTTATGTGTGCCAAAACACGCTTGAGGACGGAGTGGAGAACGGGCTTGAGGGCCTGTTTGACAAGGGAAAATGTTGGGTGAGGGGGATCTTTCAAGCAGGAGTGGAGGATATGCACTTGACCAGGAATAAATGTATCAGCATTTCAGGGCAGCCGCCTATTTCTTATGTTTTCAGTGCTCTGCTTCTGCCCTGTACCTGCTACATCTCTTTCCCCAGAACCACCATCCACATTCTAACTCAGCTCTTGCCTGAAGCATGCTGCATATAATGTTTCTAGGTAGGAATGTGGGGGTGGAAAGACCACATGAGGTCATAAAGTTTTTTTGGAGTTGCAATTTGATCCAAAAAGTGAATTACCAGGTGCTTCTTCAGGGAAGGATTGGAGGTTATATTTAAATACCTCATTTAGTAAGGCCTTTTACTCCAGAAGAGAATCAATTCCATTTATTCTCTAAATGTGCATTTGTTTTACCATAGCATAATTTTAGGATGATGTTTAAATTGATCAGTGGATTGAACTTAACAAATTCAGAAATAAAAAAAAATAAGAAGACGATGCTATATATCATTTTTTCTTAAGAGGGTTTTACCAGGCTACTGAGTAATAAAACTTTAAAAAGGCAATGCATTTCAGATATTCATTTTCATAAATTTATCTTTACTTTGCGGAGAGGGGATAGAACAGGGGTGATGTCCTGGCGCTGTAATCAGCACTTGAACTCTCAGGGCCAGGGTGGATATAGCATCAGTCAGCAGGCTTTAATCGAAGAAGGGTGGCAGAGAAGCTTTGGTAGCGCTCTTCAAATATAAGTGCTTTGCTGTTGTTACCTCTCAGGGAGGCTCCTTGTAACAGAAGGTTCCTAAGAGAGGTGTTACACTCTTGTACGCTGTGGGCAAGGGCTGCAATCGGTCGTGACTTGGCTGGGAGGCTGCTGGGTCTGCTCCTCAGCAGACAGAGCTGCTGGAAACATAGGTTGTATTTTGTTTCTGAACAAGACCATTTAGCACTGGTCCCCTGCACACTTGTTCAGGCATTGAGCAGGAAGAATCAGCTGGAGGCAAAAACGACACTGCTTGTGCATGCATGGAAAGCAACAGTCTATGGTCAGTGGTCTGCTTGTGCAGGGACACCTGGAAAGCTCATCCAAATGAGCTTTTAAACTGCATACGTTAAGCCATTGGATCACCATTTGCCTTTTGTTTCCTTTTTTTTTTTTTTTTTTTTTTTCTGGTAATTTTTAACCTAGCTCAAAACTGGACAGAAGATCACTTTATTTCTTAAGATGTGTCCCCACCACAGTGCAACTGAAGCACTTTAGGTTTACACTGTGTGTTAGTTCAGCTGAAGTTTTGCACTCCCCTCCTTTGCCAACAGCCCTAAAACGTGCTAATGAGCCCGAGCTAAGCCTCTACCCCCAGCCGGGGGGAAGAAAAGAGACCCAGCCTGCAGTGCTGCTATGGTGGTGTTACACATGAGATGTTACATAAAGGCAGAAGAAGTCAGCTTGGGAACGTGTTGAAGGGAAGGGGAGAACTGGTGGAAAGAAAGGGCAGGGACAGGACTGGGGTTTGTGAAGCTGAACATCAAGCAGTGGGAAATGAGTGAATGGAGAGAAGTTTTTGGAGGAGACCAAAAAAAAAAAAAAAGGAGGGAGGAGGGTGAGAGCAGAGAGCTTGGGAAGCAAGACCTGTTTGGGAGATAAGGCTGCAGGAGGGGTAGGGGAGAGAAATAGGCTGAGTGGGAGACTGGAGATTGGGAAAGGGGGAAACAGAGGCGTGACAGACCTGCAACAAGGATGGGATGAGTAGAACAGAGAAGAAGGTGGCTTTGTGGGGGGAGGAAAGAGGCTGCCAATACAGATGGTGTTGGGCAGCCCTACTTCCTCTGGGCTTCACAGCAAAGTGACTTCACTGGCCATCCTCATCGTCTTTTCGCCTCTTCAGTCACGCTGTTTCCATGCAGTGACCATAGCAACCCAAGTTTTTGACTGGCTGGCTGTTCTAGGATGGTAGCTGTAATGATAGCAGTAGGGAGGGGAGGGGAAGGCAAGCAGCTGCGGAGCAGGGGAAGTTGCCTGAGTACAGTAATCGTGTTTGGCAGGTCAAGGGTGAACCGTAGCCCGCGGGAGTTGTACAATGCCCAAGGCTAGCAAAGTGGTGTTATAATAAACCCCAGATGTTTCCGCTATTTACAATGTATACGTTATGTTTAAACCTGAAAATGCATCCTAGGATCTGGTGGGTAGGGAAACAGTTATTAGCTGCTTGGAAATGACTTGCTGGTAATGTATCTGCTCCCCCTTGATATTAGCTGTTGCCTGTTTAAAATATAAATCTCCTAAGCAGAGACCCTCACGAGCAGCCTCTCTGCCAAACCAGTGGTTCCACTCGGCGTCACGAGGAAAAGCACCGTGTCCCCCCACACACACACACCCCCCCTGACAGGTTTTTGGGAGGCTGCACCCCGGGCACGGCAGCCCTGGGAGCGCTGGTGTGGGAGAGGCAGCGCTGTCAGGCCGGGGAGCTCCGCCAGCTGCAGGTGCGCAGAAAGCGCCGCGTAATTTCCCCCAGACTAATTATTTCAGAGCTGGGGGCCAGAACCCTCGCGGTATGTCACGGGCCACGGCAGAACTCTGAGGGAGCGTTTTGAGGGGGGGAGGGGGGTGGGGTTCAGTTGTCCGGGCTTTTATGTCAAAGCAGTGACTCGTCTGTGAGAGTAAGCTGGTCAGCTGAACTGAGAATTTACGGCCAAATGGCTGCTTCGCACAGACCCTCCGGGTGATCAGTCCCTACAGATGGTCCAGACAAGGAACTCAAAATGTTAACGTTTAAAGGGAACGAGCTCCACTGTGGGAAGGCTTGGAGCGAAGGCTCCTGTTCGGAGATGAACCGTTCCGAGTGAATTACACCTAAGCCCCCCCACATTTGGAAGGGACATGTTCACTTCAATGCTTTATCGGTTTTAACTAACCCAGGAAAAATGCACAGCTTCAGTGAATCCTCATTAATTGCTCATGCAAGTCCCCTGCCTGCTTGTGCTTCCCTGTGTGTCAGCCTGTGCTGCGCCACGCTTATGTGGTGGCATGAGGGGTACTTGGGATGCAAAGGGACTTGTCTGGACCCCTCACCACGGGGTGTACAGACCAGGCCTTTGTGTCAGGAGTGGAAGAGGAGCACTTTAAGATAGGGTGTGCAAAAGTGTTGCTGAAGGTCAAGTAACAGTTTGCAAGGAGAATGGCCAAAAACTGATTCCTTACCCAGATCACCAGTTTACTTCTGATGAGAACCCTTTTGCCTAGGATGCCTGGCACACGTGGGAGACTTGAGTAGTCACATTACACAGCACTTGTCATGTCTTGATATGGGTTTTGGGTATGGAGAGAAATGAATCCTGAGGCTTGGGAAGCACACTATGCTGATTGTGAGGTTTTGTTGAGTTTTTCTCTGTTTATTTCCTGTTCCTACTCCAAACACTTCCTGTGCAGCTATCCCATCACATGTCTACCATGACTTCTATTAAGGGTGAAGTCTTTTCTTCCCGAGCTTTGCTGTCCTCCCACATCCCATGTGCCTGCCTAAGAGTGATTTTCTTGAATTTTAGCCCCGATGGACAACTCCCTGCCTAGCCATCCAGTTTTACAGTATTTCACATCACACCTCATAAGAAGGGATCCAGTACAAGCGTTCTGCTAGACTGCCTGTGAGATGTGAATAACTCCCTGTACCTCTCTCTGATTCACTTGGACTCATTATTGTGGGTGAAGGACTATTCGTGTTAGTGGTTTCTAACGTGATACTCCAATTTAAAATGCAGGGAGCCACGCCAGTCTGTGTGGATTCAGTGCCTGAGATGACTGAGTGCAAAATGACCGAAGCTCTGTAAATTCACATCCCGTCCTATGAACTTACTTCCCCATGTGGAAGGTTAAATGTGTAGAAATGTTGTTTGCCTGAGATCTTTTTTGAATGCTATACTCCTCTGCTTTGCTGATTGAGAAAAGGGTTTTTTTGATGTTTATCATTTAATTCAATGTGATGATGAATTTTTTTCATGGTGAGGTTGCTGAATAAGAGTTAAAACAGGAAGAAAATACCTATTTCTCTCCCAATCTATGCCTAAAACTCAGGTTCTCTCCTTTTTGAGGACATTATGACCATAGTCAAATGTGACTCTTAAAGTCACTCAAAGTACTTATTTGTTTAGAAAGTCCGTTGACTGTGAATTCAAAACACATTTTAATAACATTTCTGCTTTCTCGTCTCCTTATCATATTCAGCTAATGCAAGTCCTTTATTTTGCTGTATTTTTATCTTTATCTATCCCTCTGCAGAATAATCACTGAGATAACTAATAGATCAGATAATACATTATTTTCCAACATAAAATCTAAAATGCAAGAATTTATAGGGTGCTTATGCATATATTCAGTGATGCAATTGTCTAAATAAATGGAGGGCAGAGACAGCATATCCTCAGAGCTTGGAAAACTAAGTTATCAAATTGAGAATAAGGGCTATGTTTAATTACAAGTGAGAGCAAATAAGAGTTACAAATAAGAGTTGGCAACCAGTGAGAATCTTTGTCTCTTCTTCTTTTTTTTTTTTTTTTTCCCTGGAAAAAGAATAAGTTGTAGAAAGGAAAAAGCAGGTTAAAACCTGCTGTTTAAGTCAGTTTCTCCCTCTAAGCACTGAAACTGTGTTTAAGACTGGGGAAACAAGCCATGGGGATTAACAGCTGTCAGACCTCTCAGTACTATCAAAACAATGCCATCTCACAAGCACTGATAAATACCAAGAAATTAAAAACTTCATTTTTTGTTTGTTTATTTGTTTGCTTTAACAACTCAGGAAGATTAGATGATGATATTGCAAGAAAGAGGGCACCTGGCCTTGGAGCTATTTGCCTTCCTTGGTATGGAAACCTAGACTTCCATGTTTATATGCTGCGTTTGGTGTATATTCAGTCAATCCTAGGCAGGTCTGTGAAGGTTACAGATGGAGGTGCCATGCACTGCCAGCAGAGACAATCCTTTTGCTGGTGATTTGCTGGATTTAGAGAGTCCTCTATGCAGCCCCAACTCGATGTCGGAGCTCTTGATGGAAATCTCTGAGCACGCAGTGTGTGCTCACTTCCTCCAACACAAATAGCTTTATTGTTCCAGAGGCTCCAAGAAAACGCTGTTTTGGTACTGCTTTTCCTTAATCCTTGATCTGTTCATGTACTACTGGAAATGCATGAAGCTCATGGGATAGAGAGAGAGTATGCAAAAAGATCAGCCCTGGAAATAATGTCTTGTAAAGTCCAAAGAATGCCTTAAATTCTTTCAAGAAGCCATTATTAAAATGGAAAAATACAGTTGACATTCAGTATAATTATACTGTTGTTTTTTGTTATTGTTTTTCAGCCATGTTGGGTTTTACAACATCTCTCAGTAGCCAGAGAGCGATTCAGGAGTTAATACCCTGAAAGCAGAATGCTTTTTGCTGTATTGATTGTTTGGATTTCTCTTAGCAATAATGGTGTCCTGCTTGGTTGCTTCCTACATAAAATTCCCTTTGCAGCCAGAAGGGGGACTCAGGATATTAAATTTCAGCAGATGCAGTGAACTCATCCATTATATTCCTTCTTCCAAACATTCCTTTCTAATAAGATTGTGATCCTTTCTTGGCTTCCTCACTCAGTCTTTCGTGGCTTTCACTCTCATAGCTTTTGTTATTATGTAGTTTGCAATATTGGACAAATTTTGTGGAAGGAAATACTGAAATGCTTTGACTCGTGTCTGGAACCACGTTCCTGTCCATCAGAAAGAGGTTTCTTTGTCTGTGTAACATAGGGGTTTTCAGCCCATGCATTGCTGCATCTCCCTGGAGGTGTATCTTCTCTCCAGTGTGTAGGTTGGATCCCAGGCTGTAAGGGAATATTTGGGTGGTTGTGACACCCAAACACAACAAAGTGTTGTGAGACCCAAGAGAGAGTCCTGGGCTGCTCAATGGACTTCAGACCATCGTCCAGTTCATGACAAAAGAGAGTAAATGAGCATTTCTAAGCAGAGATATGCATGTTGCTTCGTGTGCAATGGAACAATCTATTAGAGAATAGACAGAGGTAAAAAAAAAATACAGTAGAAAAGCCAAATTGTGGGGATGCATTATTTTAGGGGAACAGCAGGCTCAGCTCTTGCACATCACTAGGGAGTGAACCATGCCTGCCATTGGGCTTCTTGTGAGACAGCCCTGTAGTCATGCCACCTTGCAGGGCTGAGTCTTACAGGAAACTTCATATACCTGCCAGTTCCACTGCTGGGGGTGCATAATAGTTTCCATTGTAAACCCCTGTTTTCCCAAACATTTTTAGGATCAAGCTTTTATCTCTCATTTAATTCTTGTAATATGAGTTTCTTTCTCATGTCTTCTAGAAAATCTGGACAAAAGAGATGACTGGCAACCCCCTAGAGTTCAGCACAGTTGGGGAGAAAGTTATGCATTCTGCCTGTTACATGCTATTTTCAATGAAAATCCAGATTGGAACTTGACATGATACCATCTTTTTAGGATAATGTGGTTTTGTTTGGTTTATGAAAGACTGGTTTGTGGGTTTTTTTCTTTTTCTTTCTTTTTTTCTTTTTTTTTTTTTTAAGACTAGTTAAAGAAAAAAGTGACACTGTATAAGAATTAGTCTGAACACTATGCAGATGGTCTCTAAGGGAGATTTGATTCTTGTTTCATTCTTCAATCTCATCTCACTGCATGGAGAAGCATTCCTCCTGTGCCTGACAAGGAGCAGCACCTCCTCTAACAGATTTTGCAGTTATTTACTCCAGATAGCTTCAGAGAGGCACAGTGGCCACATGTGATGAGGCTGGAGACTTTATTTCATTTCTGATTCTGCAAGAAATAAAGAAATCCACTGGACTGCTGCAGCATGACAGTAACACCAGTGGGTGGGAACCTTCTTGCTTTTTCTAACCTGGACTTTTCTGGGGGAGATGTCTCAGAGTACTCTCGTATGAGACTTTTTATTCTGGTGGTGTAGTAAGGAATGTGTAGGTTGCTGACTTCCTTTCACCTCAGCTGCCCAAACCTGAACAGAGCTGGTTTGAGGTCTGGTGGGACTCTCTGGTGAAAACAGCTTTGCTGCAGATTGGCTTGCAGTTGTTCTTTAGTGATCTTCAGTAACTTCTCAGCAGGAAAAAAAGCACATTTTGTGCTGGATGCTGTGTGTATACAGTACAAGTGATTCATGCCTGAGATGGTTAAGCAGTAAAAGCAAAGGAAAAGTGTCCAGTTGCAGGAGTAACAACAAACTGAAACTTTTAACACAAATTAAATGGAACAGATAAATCACAGAGGATGATATGCGCAAAAATCTCCAGCTCAGTAGTAGCAAAATGAATCTGCTGTACACAAGGCTGTTATGCTTGAAAATGAGACAAAATGGAGGCCAGGAAAGGGATGGAGCATTGGTCTGATTCGTCATTTTGTGCTGAGCTTTTAAGAAAGACTTTGATGTCTTTCTATCCTGAATGATGAATGGATATTAACATGTGTGAGTGTTAACACACAAACTCACTGCCATTAAAGTCAGGTTTCTTAAATCAATGCAATTCAAGCAGATGGAGCATTGCCTCTAGAAAGACCTGTTAGGACTAATTTAATCCAGAAGTTTATTGATTCAACTTAATTTGCTAAGGAATTGATTTTAATGTGAGTTTAAATATAAATCAGCTTTAAATCGGTTTAAATGTGTTCACACTGAAGCTTTGCACTGGTTTACGTAAAATTGATTTATTTTTTAATTGGATATCTGCAAATTTGGATATGGATAAGGTCTCTACTTTTTCCCCTCAGAAAGACCGTAGCACATTTCTCCATCTTCTGGGGTGAAAGTCTAGCTGTAACGAATCAATGACAAAGCATTTTATTTTCACAGGGCCTGAATTTTACCTTAGTACTGTGCTGGGCCTTCAGCTCTTATCGTATAGCAAATAAAGCCCCGGATACTGGAAAATTGATATAATCAATTTTCTGGCTGTGATTTTTTTTTCCAAAACTGTGAAACAAAAACCATTTGTTAAGTTTAAAAGAAGAAGTGGGGGAAGGGAGTTTTACTTGTTTTACCATGTCTTTATTCTTTTTTTGCTGGCACTCTGTTCAGAATTTACGTGGAATTTATTCTCCAACGCCTTTTTAGCTAAAATTTACCATATATTCTCTGTTCTGTTACTGGAGATTAGGGAAGTAAGACTCAGAAAATTATGCACATTGCTTACAACCCTTCATGGATTTGAGCAGCTCTAAAAGGTTCACCTGTGGCTTCTACATGAGGCATGTACATAGGGAATGTCCTGCAATAAAAGCAATTTTGTTACAGTTCCTCCCTGACAGTACCTACTGGTGGCCGCAGTCACAAGGGTTAGAATGTGACATAATTATTACTAACTGTTTGATGCATGTTTTAGTCTTTAGTCATAGATTTTAAGGCCATTGAAGGATTTTGACCAAAGTTTGACCCAGCAGCACAGGCCAGAAGCGCCAGGCTGGACTTGATGGCCTGGAGATCTGCTTTACAGTTTTCCTGTATTCATGTGATGATTCCACTCCCGTGTGGTCCACGAGTTACCATTCACACAGGTTTCCTGGTATGCAGTTCCAGCACTTATGGGTGATCTGGAATATACTTTTAAAAAGACGTGTAATTTTCCCTCCATAACTTTTAAACTTTTGCATCGAGTCCCAAAACCGTTTCTGAGCTGCATAAATTGTCTTCCCCATCCTCCAGTGATTGCTGGACCATGGCACGTTTCTGCATGCTTTGCTGATCACGTGCTTATGGATTTTTTGAAGGTTGACCTTTAAAAGGATGTCCAATCTTGTGTAATAATTTAGCCAATAGAGATACTTCTAATTATATCTTTCTTCAGATTGTTCCTGCTTGCAAGTATTCAGTGCTATTTAGTCATTAGGAATTTCGTTGAAGTTTTTGTTTCTCTGAAGGTAGCCTGTGCATTTTACAACAGATGTGGCATAAATTCCTTTTCACTGCAGTTTTTCCCTTTCAGTTTTGCCGTAGCTGCACCGTATAAATGTGGAGCTCATGTATGTTATGTTATAACATGTGAATGTATGTTATACTGAAGTGTACGTGATGAGATCCTCTCCATATACTGTGCAGGTCCGTAATGTTGAAAACCATGTTTAGACTTTTGCTGAGCTGGGTTTGAGCTCACGTTTGTTTTGCAATGGCCAGGTGTATCCAGATCCTCAGTTCCTGAAATGAATCAAAAGGCTTCTGGCTCTTTGGCTAAACTGTTTGCACTCCTTCTGGTAAAAAAAAAAAAAAAAAAAAAAATTTTCTAACAGATTTTTCCAAGTGACAGCCACTTCTGTCAGCTGAAGTGACCTGGACTAGTTGTGCTATGTCCCTGGGGAACAGCACATCATTTTGCTCTGGGTGTGTCACACTTATGCCATTGTCAGACCAGGTGATTTTCCCCTTGGCATGCAGGAAGGAAAGTTGTTGTCTCTCAAACTGACTTAGGGATGGAGGCATCTTCAATACCTTCGACATTTTCTAGCTGGTGGAGATTAAGGCAGGCAGAGGCAGGAGAAGCTGAATTTTCAGGTGTTACATTGTTGGGATGGGGCTGGCACATGCTCTGCTCTCTCTGTGATCAGCACCAGAAGAAAATTAATAACAAAACCTTGGAGATTCCAGTGGAAGAACTGTCTTGGCCTTCGACAGGTTTTGCCCATACAATCTTTGAGTACTCATATGTTTTTGTAAGTCTACATCTTTCCACTGCCTGTGCTAAACACCCACACAAATCCTAGAAAGGGAGTACTGGTAGGAGAGCTGACCACAAAGAATTTAAATGAGAGGAGAGGAAGGAAAGTGGAGAATGAGGAACTGTACCCACAGTGTTAAGTTTGACTTGTGCATTAGCAAATCAATGTCTTGAAAGTTTCAAAATTCTTCATGGTGCTGTAAATATTTTATGCAGCCGGTAATGTAACAGCAACTTCTTTTTTTTTTTTTTTTTTGTTTGATGCTCCAATTAATCTTGCTTTTTTCAAATTCATTCCCGTGTTTTGATTTTCTTTTTGTTCATGTCAAAGAAGCCAGCAGAAAGATTAGGTTTTCCACCTTCCCACCCTAAAATTTCAAGATGGATGAGTGGTTCTTTGAAGGGAGAAACAACAGCGGACAAATGAACCTCCTAAACCTCCAGTTTTGCCCTGGGATGTCCAGAAATTTTCTCATGTAGTTTGTCAGGAATGGTAGCATCTGTGTGAACTTCATGAGAGGGAGATTGTTTGGGTCTTTGGGAAGGCAGTTGTTTTGGTGAATTTTGGGCCTTCCTGTGTGCTCATTATTCTTTCCAGTGGTAATATCCCCAAACTCATATTGCTCCTGTATCCTTATTGGTGGTAGCAGTGACTCTTACCTCTGTCAACCCGTGCAGGAAGAGGTTATTGGTGGTGACCTAAGAAGGTACTCTTCATTCCACAGACTGGGAATTGCCTTGTGGCCACCATTTCCTCTGAATTTCACCTGTCATGGTGTTGACATGGTGAAAACATCCTGTTCCCTGTGTTTTTTCATTTCTTATTAAGACATCCCCGTGGGCAGCAGGTCCTTCTGGTTTTCTTGTTCAACATAGAGAATTATCTTTATACTGGTGAAGTTTCTGTGAGTCCTGTGACTGTAACATTGTCTGATGTTATTTAAATTCTGCATGATGCACTAATGTGGAAGACTGTCACTCCTATGCATATGTGGCTGAACTCTCACTGGGAGTAGGGACAGCGTGCCATACTTGCATAGGAGTATCCCTGACCAGGCACCTAGAAGTTTGCTGGCAGCGTTGCTGGATGTGTATTGTTGTTCTTTCTCTTAGGGCTTCTACAGCCTTAGGAGGATGAGGAAGGGTTTGAGGCCTATGAAAGCCTGCCATGGATGGATCTGCGTTGGGCAATTTATTGGCTGAGGCGTGGTACACTTTGTCTGTGAAGTGGAACTATTGCAGAATCAGAACGTGGTACAGAGCCAAGAAAACACTGTATTAGCCAGGAGCAAAAAATGGGCCTCTAAGACTGGGATCAGTGGAAAGCCATGATTCATGCCCTTTGCATGTGAACATCCGAGCTTTGTTGGAACAGCGTGAAGGGAAAGAGCATGGTGGAGAAACGCTGAGAGGGTGGAGAAGTGACTGAGACCAGAGGTGAAAACAAGAGTTACAAAATATAAGATAGTGCATAGGATTTGAAAAGCTTACAGGATTTGACACGCAAAAATCTGGGTTTTTTCTGATGATGGCAAATACAAGAGTGTGCCAGAGAATATGAAATGTGAGATGGAGAGGAGGAGGTGGCTGCAACACTTTTGAGCCCCTGGATTGAAAGGTTGAAGCTCTAAAGCTGTTAAGAAAAGTAAATTCTAACAAAAAAGAGAAAAAGGAGAGTTGCCTGAGAACCGGATTTTCATCAGGAATGCAGAGAAATAACCTCTGAGTTTATACGACCTGTTTGGAGGGTTTTTTCCCCCAGGATGATCTTAGGACACACCAATGTGGCTACACAAGTATCACAGCTGAGACCCAAAGTTTAAGCTTTGCATGCCTCTCAGCCCAGGGGCCTGGTGAGCCTCACAACTCTGGCCATAAAGCACAGCCTGAGACCCAGCTAAGTTAACAGTGCAGTTGCAGCCTTTGCTTTTAGGTGGTTCTATCAGCTGCACTAGCCTCTGTTTGGTGACTTACTAAATGGTGGTTTTTTTCAAGAAAAAGTAGAGATTAGTGCTTAACATTCCTACACTGCAGAGCAAACAAGAGAAAGACATATGTCTGATGCAGCAAGCTGCACTTCCTCCTTTCATCTGACTTCAAGGCACACAACTTGAGACAAGCATTTTTAATCCTCAGTCCTGAAATTCAGCTCCTAAATCAAAAGTGGCTTCATGAAAAAAGAATAAAAAAAATATAAATAAATAAATAAATAAATTACTGAGTACTTGCAAGTCCCCTTGAAGCCCATGGGATTCATCCTGCAAAGCATTTCTGTGCATTGGATTGCCTCAATTTTAGTGCTTAAATAAAGATTCTGGAGCCTGCCTTTATTCACTTAGGTTCGTAAAATATGGACCTGCAGATTCTTGTATTGACTTTGTGAGCCCTTGTCCCTGAATCACCTACTGGATATCAGCTATAATTATTTTACATTGTCCCCACATTTTCACTCTGTACGATCAGGTTTTTGTATTGACAGTGGTCATCAAAGCAGGGATGCAGCCAGTTGGAGTCGGATGAAGCACTGTGGATCAGAGGAGAGTATTTAATGCTATCAGGCACTGTGTTCCTGCAGACACCATTATCAGTAAATAAATTAAGTGTTGACCTTTAAATCGTAATCTTTGGGTTAGACACTTGCTCACAACCAGCTTCTCTTGCAAAACCTGCATTTGGCTATCTTTGAAGGCAGTTCCCTGTCTCTGAGGAGGCCTAAGCTCAGAAACTGATATCTTGAGTGTCTGCAGGAGGCTGGACAGCCTGTCATTATCATGTTACACTGAATAAATGGGTGTTCTCAGGCTTTCTCTTGTGGGCATGATACTTCTAGACATGCTGTATTGTCACTACCATACTTTTTCTGGCTCCAGTGGAGATGCTTTTTACTTGTAGAGTGGAGGAGAGAACAGTACTGAGATCCACTCCGTTTGCACAGCACTTCTTCCATATGTCCTTTTTCAGTATCCTGTTGAAAATCATGCCTTCCCAAGGTTACGCTGGGAGTTGGCCCGTGGTACTTTCCTTGGAGGGGTTTAATGGGCTTCTGACAGGGAGAACAGAAAGAAAACCATCACAATATCAGACAGCAGTTTCATGGCTAGGGATAAATATCCTCGAACACTGGCATGACATACCCCGCGTTTGAAAGCATCTCACCCCAAATAAATGTTTTAGGTGGAGATCTGTGAGGTTCTTGGTTCTTGAAAGGACCAAGTGAGACTGCAGCACGATCGTACCTACACCTGTTAAGGTCACTGAGTTCAGACTCCACAGTGTGAGAAGAGCAGTTCCCAGTAAGGGTAATCAGAGTAGCAGTTGGCTTTGTGATTGGCTTTTGGGAGTAGTTACTGTGATTTATAGAGGCATTTGCTGGTTCCTTGCTGCTCCAGTGTTTGAAGAACACGGCTGCAGGGCTATATCTCTCTCTGTTGCTCATTTTCTTGGCTGCTGACCATGTTGCTAGCCATGCCTTTGGCATTCCCCTTTCTTTTGGCCTTTGCAACACCTGAAGTTTCTGTAAAAATTTCTTTTTAGCATCACTAGAACGAGTGATATTCTGTGGATCTTGGTTTTACATGTGCTGCTTAAGACAAATGTCAGGTTTGCATTTTTCCTTTTGCTCTTCTACACACACATGTTCAAATATCAAGACCCAGAAGGTGAAACATATCTGGCCGTATTTTCGAAAGAGTTCAGAAATTCCCATTTATGTAGCTAAATGATTCGTTTATTTTTCCAATCCTTCAGCTCCTGTTCAGTTACTCTGGTATTTTGGAGAACTGCTTGTTTGGGATTATCTCCTATCATTACCCGCAGTGTTTTATTATATAGGTAATCTGCACAGAGACTCACCATGCTTGCAGGAAATAGCCAGATTTTGAAAAGTGTTCAGAATTCAAAGGCTGCCTGAGAAAATAATAGGAGGATTAAAACCAACAGAAGCAACAGAGTTTGTTGTGGGGTTTTGTTGTTGTTGTTTATCGTGTTGTTTATCACGGGTTTTTTGTTTATTTCTTTGGTTAGGGTTTTGGGGACTTCGGGGGCAGGCCTTGATGCCTAAGCAGGAGCAGTATACATTTTAAAGTATAGCTTATGTTTTATACTAACAGCTATAGAAATCTGGTCTGCTGATGGTAAACAGTCTCATGTGTAAGCGGAGAAGGCTTTTGGAAATAATATAATTTGTCTTGCATTACTGCCCTGCCTTGAGCATTATGCAACAACAAAAAAAAAAAAAAAAAAAAAAAGGCAAGTCTGAAGCCAAGGCAATGGGTGTTATTCTTATGGCTTCTATTACCATTCACCAAGCTGTTGGTCACAATTTTGCACAGCAAACTCTGCACATGTGCCTACTGGCAAGCATGCCTAATACATTCCTGTGCTCAGACTCTCAAAAGGCTTTGCGCCTTCCTAGGAAAAGAAAAGACAGGGAAATAAAAACAACCACTCATGGAATTTCAGCTGCGAGAGTGTAGTTGTGTGATAATATTTTGCAGGTTTCCTGTTTAATTTGTTCAATGTGTTGAGCTTCCATGCAGATTAACTATACAATCAAACACTGAGAGCGAGGAGATTGCTGTGCTTTGCCAAACTCACAAGTCCAGAGAGAAGTTATCTACAGTCATACATTATCAGTGAGTCTTTTGCAGGGAGAATATGGAAATGCATGTTCCTTATCTGCAGTGATATTATGCAGGCCAGCAGACACACGTTTTTGAGGAAAAAAAATTGCTAACAAAATGACAGCTATTCAAACCATCTTAATAAGGAAAGATCTAACACCTTGCTTGCTTTTGCCTGTTAAGCCCTTCCAACTCTGTGGGGCTTTTGCTGACACAAGTGCTCCACTGCTTTGTGTTCTCTTGCTGTTATCACCCTTGTTGCTTTCTTAGAAAGTCTGTCAAAGCAGGGGAGGTCTGTGGGTCACAGAGAGACGTCCTGACCGGAGAGTGGAAAAAGCCTGGATGCCTTTCTGTGTGCCTAATTGACTCTTAAATGTGAGGCCCTCACAACGTTTTGCTGTAAGGAATACAGATAATGTGGATCCCACCACGCCTTTCATTCAAGCAGCACCTCTTCCAGGGTGCTTCTTCCACTCCTAGGTTATGCTTTTTCTCTTTGGGATCTGGCTGTTTTCTTTCCTACCGGGCCCTTGCCATTCTGTGATGGATGGCACGTGTAAGGGCTGTGCTGCTGCCATTCCAGAGCTGCTCAAAAAGGGCGCTGCCCGAAAAGTGACCCGCAGGAAGCACTGCGAGGCCCGCTTCCATCTTTGTTTTGGCTGAGCCATCCCGTCCAAGATGGTACCTCAGCCTCCATCTGCATGTAGGAAATGCAGGAAGTGTTTTCCTTGCCCTTGCTGCCTCGTTCCTGCCCACCAGGGCCAGCCTCACACAGCGTGGTGGGCAGAAGCCTCGCCGGCGGCGGGAGTGGTCCGGCGTGACAGGCACGGCAAGAAGGAGTGGAAAGGAGCCAAGCCAGCAGGAGATTCTGTGGGGACAAAGGAGAAAGGGGTAGACAGGCGAGGGGAGGCAGTTGTTGGGGGGGGGGGGAAGTGATGTCTAGTTATCATTATAAGCATTTTTGCCTCCTCTAAAAGTGTTTTTACCCCACAGACACCCCACTGTCTTACCAGCACCGTAGAATTGGCACAGGCTGGGATGAAAGTCAGCTACCCCTTGAAACAGTGGAAGCTGTAGCTGATCTTAATCCAAGTGCACAATGCTGTAGTTTCATCAGCAGAAGCTTTCTCATATGCCTGGCAGGTCTGATTAATTTTTGCAAAACTGCGACTGAAAGGAAACAAACATAGTGTAAATGAAAAGAAGAAGGAAAAAAAAAAAAAACACAAAACAATCTCTTTTCTGTCATGTCTGTGAACAGCTTTTACTGCTTTCCCTGGAGAGCCTGCATGCTTGGACAGCAAGTTACTGTGAATTAGTGAGGGTCACTGCCATTGATTAAATCCTCTTTTATGTTTCCTGGTAACTCCTGAATTATGGCAAGAGCTGAGCATATTAATTTAACGCTTTTCTTTTTTTCATTGACATTTGTGATGGAGGAAAAAATCTGCAAGTCATTTTGAGCAGATAATATTGAATTAAAATAAAACTCAGGAACAAAATGGCATCTCTCTTTTACTCCCAGTTTCACATTGCTACATTGAAAGAACAATCAATAACTAGTTGAAGTCTTAAGCACAAAAATTTTTATCATTGCAATCATGGTTATTCTCTTAATTTATGCAAGATATGGACTAGGAGTATAATAAGTGAAATATGGTAAGCTAAGGAATATTGCCTTTTTATTTCACACCTCTGCAGCTCCTTTTCTTACACAGTGACAAAAGGCTATAACCTTAACTCTTTAATGACAGAATGAAACTATCAGCACAAGCCTCAGTAGTAAGGCTGTTAATGCTAATTATTTTCATCAGAAATTTTAAATATTTTTTTTTTAGAAAAGGTAAAAAAGATATTTATATTCAGGCAATATTTACCGTATTCTCATATAAATGTATGTATACATACACAGACACTCATAAAAGTATGTTTATTTAAACATATTGGTTTCAGAATGGTGTGTGGGCACTTGTTTTTCCAAAAGCAAAAGTTGTTTTCATAGTGTTTTGGGAACACGCTGAAATTTCCAAAATTACCCTGGGGAGTGGGGGGAAATGGAAAGCAACATATGAGAAGACGTTCTGGGGGATATTTCTTAGTGATCATGAAATTCTGGGCCTTTACCTGATTCATCCCAGTGCCACCCTGCACATGGGCCTGCCCTGTGTGTGCAGCCTCCATGGATGCCGTTCCCAGAGACGTCTTCCTCTCAAACATTTTGCTTGTACTTAGCCTTAAAACTTCTTGCCAGGGACTTATTATCCACAGCAGCAGAGATGCACAGAAAAAGTTACCACCTTCCCCTTAATCAGAAGTTTTTTAATTATGGAAGGCTGCTCTGTCCCTATCCTGTCTTCTGCCGGTGTCATGTCAGGCATCACCTCATTTGGTTACTGGCTGCAGACCACATTTTGCCAGCCACAGCTGTTCATGCTGCTCTACTCTTGGCTCAGTTTCCAGGGTTTCCCTGGGCTTTCCTGGGATCAGGAAGACTGCCTCACGTGTGGGACAGGCCATGCTGCTGCCTTCAACAGCCAGCCTCTTATCAGTCATGTGCATATCAGCTGTTTATTTAAGCTTCTCATAATTATGGTCATGATGGTGCTGCTTGGTTTTTTTGTGGTACTGGAATAAGAATTAAAACGCACAAGTTAAAAATACTTAAATGTAATCAAGCATGTTCCAGTTTGCCAGAAAGTTTTCTCGTACAGGACACGTTGGAGACCTGTTGGTGTCCCCTATGGGGTGCTCCTAGTCTGCGTGCTGTGGATAATCACTTGGCCATGATGGCTGTTTGTTTCCTTGGACAAAATTATGGCTTTTCAAGAAACAAATGCCCTGCAGAGGGAGGCACTACATGGTGACACCCCGGAGGTTCAGCCGGGGCACAGCTGAGCCTCGATGGACTTAGAGGCTGTCAGCCCTCGGCTGACCAGCTGTAGTTCCCCATAATTAGCCCTCCCTGGTCGTAAAGGTGTTATCTTAAGCCTCAGGGGAAGTAAGGTTAAACAAAGTGTTTTACCTCAATCCTGGAGCACTGGGTTACAGCTAACCCACGGGGTCGAATGAAGGGTAGCATTTCACAGAAGGACTGCATCCTCTTGTGAAGGCTGTGCTCACAGATCAGTATTGGTGTGGAATATTAGAGGTCTTTAACTTAGGCTGAAACGGTTTGAGGCTCACACACACAAGAAATGTTTATTGCTACAACACAGTAGAAACTGAGATGCATCAGCTGGAGCCCTACAGCATCTTGGCTGAGCCTTTTCAGCGCAGTGTCCCCTTCTGGGTCCACAGTACCCTTAATTGATATTGATTCTCTTGATGGGCTCCCATGCCCATTGTCTCTTGCCTCAGGAAAAGGATATGGCCAAGCTGAGGTTTGAGGTAGGTGTATAATGTGCGTTATAATGTTTGGCTGGAGCAAAAGCCTTTTCTTCACATGAAGGAAGCTGTTGAGCTTATATTTACGCTTTTAACTCCCTGTCATATCAGTTGCACCTGGAGCTTTTGCATAGCCCTTGACTCAAAGTAGTAGAAATTAGCAAAGAGCAAGACACCCTCCCTTTCCATTTCTGTATTAACTACCAGAGGTGCCTGCCACAGCGGGCTGTCTTGTGTCCAGGTGCACACAATCCAGTAAGTGTTGTTAGTGTCTTATCCTGTATTGAGAAGCAGCACTTCAGTTCTCACTAAGGCCGTGTAGGGTTTGCGTGGGTAAGATCGATGTAGGAGAACTCCAAAGAGTCAAACTAAGCTGTCACTAAATGTGGCCTAAAGACAATACATGTAAGGTGCAATTGATCCTTATTTTTCGGGGTTTGTATAGAAGCGTTGCTAGTCTGGTTGGGGTTTTGCTCTGTGTGGCTTGCCTAGCTCAGCTCGAGCTGGGAATGTTTTCCCTTCTCAGGATGGCCTAATCACCAGCACCTTCTTTTATTTCCTCAGCGGTGCCTCCCAAATTGAAGGAAATGAAAAACCAAGAGGCTGCTGTGGGTCAGAAGCTTGTGCTAAGGTGTGAAACCACTTCAGAGTACCCTGCACTCAGATTCAAATGGTTAAAGAATGGGAAGGAGATAACGAAAAAAAACAGACCGGAAAATATCAAGATCCCAAAAAAGCAAAAGTAAGTACAGAGTAATAACTCTCAGGTGGGGTTGGGAGGGCTTGGGAGTACCGTTCATGAGAACATAAGCACTGAGGTTGTTAATTGCAGTAACCAAAAGTGAAAAGCTGTGAGTTACAGGGGAGGAAAATTTAAGAAAACAGCCATCAAAATAATTTTTCTTGAAATTATGAACAGTGTTAGTATGGTATAAATATTTCATAATTAGTTCTCCTTTTTCAGTGATTTTTTTTCTCATAGCCAAAGGCTATGGTTTTAACCAGTAAACCTTGGAGACAGGCCATTTTTAAAGTACTGACAAGAGGAGAGGTACCTTACGTTTATTGTCTAAAATGAAAGAACACTTAAAACCATCAAAGGATTGTAGATTTTGGAAGCAAGCAGTTTAGTCCTTTAGTCCTTAAGAAGGGCTGAATGCTATCTGCATTAGCTTTGAATGTCTTATGCAAGCATGCAGTAGTCCTTTACCAGAGACATTCCTGTGCATGCAGAACAAGGCACAGTTCAGCAGATGTCGGATGAGTAGCAAAGCCTGTAAATCTCATCCTCCTGTGTCCCCTACATGTGATGGATGAACAGTGCCAGAAGATAGATGGGTGCCTGGTTTCTACAGAGGAGAAACTACGCAGTGCACTGAGACAGGAGAAGGCTTTTACTGTTTGGTCTTTGCCATGTTGTTTAGGGTAAAATTTCAAATTTTCAAATTTTCAAATTTTTCAAATTTTGGCCACTTGTCCATCAAAGGAAGCTATGAAAATCTGTTTGAGCACAGCCCATCGACTCTCACTCTTCTCAGTAGGCTGCTATCTGCTGCACTGGGCCATGCCTTTCGCTCATGCAAGACACAGAGGATTTAGGGTGAACTCTGCAAGTGGTCTTTCCTTCCAAGGTGTCCTGTGACCCCATACTTTTTGTCAGGGCTCATCTCGTTAGGCAAAACAGATGCCATAATTAAACAGACATTTGCCTTGTTATTCAGGTTAAAATCCAGACATCCTGCCCTGCATTACAGTTTCTTGCACCCCAGCCTGGGGCACAAGGTGAAACATGGGGAGGGGCAGAGCAGCTTCGCCACAGTCCCCATTCCACGGTCGCGCAGACATCAAGAAGAAACCTGTGATGTCTCCTTCCAGCATTCGCAAAATGGAGCTGTTCCAGGTGGCAGATAGCCTGGCAAATTGTCTGGACTCATTTGCAGAGCCATATGTCTCCGTCAGAGTTGTATTTTCAGTCTGTTCTGTAAAGAAAACGTTCGGATCAGAGCCTAGCCCTCAGCTTTCTCAGCAAGGCAGTGCTGCCTGTGAGGGGCAATCTTACATTTTGGCTGATGCTGACTGACCAAACTCACTGGGGCCAGGGCTTCACCCTCTGGGCCTAGACTTCATCAGTTCAGCATTAAATCAGTAACTGCCTTCTGCAGGCTCACTTCTTTTCTTTTTTTTTTTTTTTTTTTTTTTTTTTTTGACCCCCAAAAACTTCGAGGAGCTGTCAGAAGGGACACTTGCTGATAGCTAATAATTTGATATCGATGCATAAGACTGTTTTTCAGTTTGATATGCTGAAAAGTGCTTAAAATTCCCTGAAAGATATGTAACAAAAAAAATAAATTAAATTTGAGCCTTTTTCTGGAAAATGAAGATCCCAAGCCCTGTTCACCCACCGTAAGTGGGCAGAGTGCAGGCTTCAACCTGTATTTCATACTTCTCTGTGCTACCTCAGTCAGGAAGATATCACTCATTTTTGGAATTTCTCCCTTCTATTTTCTGTTTTAGAAATGCCAGTGTGGAACAGAGAAGCACTTCCAGTTAGAGATGTGAAAGGCACTGTAGAGTACAAAAAGGGGAAAGACAAGGGAAGTCTGATGACATCTGAAGGGTTTTTCTTGCCTTCCTACTTTGAGATTTTATTTTGGGAACATATCAGTGCTTTGCCACTTTTTCTTTTGCTGGCTGTGTGTGCATCCAGGGCTGAGTAGATATGAACAGCTTAAGACAAGATAGATATTATTTTGATAAAAAGTGGAACAGACATGTTGCAAAGCTAAAGAAAAATGGGGGGAAATGCAGTGCAAGTTAATGCATAAACATTGCATAATTCAGTAAAGAAAGCCATGTTAAAAAGATCCCTTTGCAAATTAAAGGAGTATGATGAAAGATTTTTTTCCCCTGCTAATGTTCTGTGAGTTTTTTTCATGGAAACACACCAGTAAATGTTTGTCATGTTCCTATGCTGCGCTATTGTTAAAACAAGCATTTTAGTGTGATTTTTTTACTATTACCAAGTGTGCGTAACATCAACTAGGAAGGTTAGGGTAGTTGTTGAGCTGTCTGGGATTCATGTTTGGTTTAAGGTTCAAATGGCTACACAAAGAACCATCAGCATGGTATCACAGCCTTACTGTCCTTCCATCCAACCACTTCAGAATAACACCTTCTACATATTTACAAAAACCTCACAAAGTTTGTAAGTAGTGCCCAGTGGGCACTGACCTTTTTAGTAATGTCACATTTTGTAAAAAATCACCTTTCTCACTGTGTAATGGCAGAATGAAACTTGTTGTTTGTTGGGCGGAAAAGAAATGTTTCTGGTAAAGGTCTGGTAAATAGCTTTGGGGTTTTTAACAAACTGCAGATACATGGCAGTATGATGAAATATCTACCTCAGAAATTGAAAATTAAGACCTTGGCTTGGCACCTAGAGTAGGCAAGGAAAATATGACAGGTTGGTGTCTACTGGGTACAGTGGTCAGTGTGAATACTACTGGATCAAAGGATTTGCCAAAGCGGAGCAGATGCTGACTCTTTTCCTAGTGCTTTAAGAGTTTAGAAAATCCTGTGGCAATGCAGCCTTCCTCAAAGCTTAACTCTCTGATGACTGCTTTGCATGTCAGATGAACTTGGGGAATCATTCCTAGGATGATTTCAAGGGGATTGATTTAGAGGGTGCAGACATGTGATGACCCCACCTGGAGTGCTGCATCCAGCTCTGGAGTCCTCATCACAAGAAAGGCATGGAGACCTGTTGGAGTGAGTCCAGAGGAAGCCACTAAGCTGATCACAGGGCTTGAGCACCAGTCCTGTGTGGGCAGGCTGAGAGAGTTGGGGCTGTTCAGTCTGGAAATGAGAAGTCTCCAGGGAGACCTTACAGCAGCCTTCCAGTGGGTAAATGGGGTTTACAAGAAGGCTGGAGAGGGACTTTGTAAAAAGGTGTGTAGTGACAGGACAAGGGGATATGTCCTTAGACTGAAGGAAGGTAGGTTTAAATTAGATATTATGAAGTTTTTTACCGTGAGGTTGGTGAGGCACTGCCATAGGTTGCCCATAAAGGTTGTGGATCCCCATACTTGGATGTGTTCAAGATCAGGCTGGATTGGGGTCTCTTAGTAACTCAGTCAGGTGGAAGGTGTCTCTGCCTGTGGCAGGGGGGTTAGAACTATATGATCTTTAACCCTAACCACTCTGTGATTTTATGCTTCTATGACAGTACAGCAGGTGAATCACACTAAATGGCTGTGCTCCTTCTCATTACACTAGAAAGTCAAGGGAAACTGAGTGACTTTAAATTTTAATGAAAGGCATTTAAAGCACTCACTTTTTACCTCAAATTTGTCAGAGTAAGAGCGTGGAGTCACTGAGTTTCTGCTGCTGATTGCACGTGATTCATGATGCCATGACTGATTGATTTGTGTGTCCAAACTCGAAGCTATTTCTTAGTGACAATGGAGATACTCGAAAAAATCAGGCATCAGAGAAGGGCTTTTCACCAGCTAGCTAACTTTCCCATTCCTGTCCCCTTGTACAGACAGCATTTCATTTTCCTTCTCTGATTTCAAACCCAGGTGAGACCTGCACAGTGTTGGTTTGGACTGTGTGCTGTACAGAGTCAGGCGCTCTTCATCATAGGAAGACACTCCTTTATCAGGATTGTTGGTTTTGTGGTTTTTTTTTTTTGCGGCAGAGGCAAAGTGTTTGCCACTTCATCTAGCTGATGGCTTTGGATGCAGTAGTGCACGAGAAAACTTGGTGTGCAAGTGCCCTGTACCTTGAGCTTCATCCAAGCTTAGCCTGGATATTTGCCTGCAGACAGGCAATTCTGGATGACAGATGGAGACTGGCAGCAAAATGAATTCAAGCAGTCAGATAAGGTGGGCTGGGACTGCATTCTGCAGATGTATTTCTTTCACTTTCGTGTAGGAATACAAGCTCAGCAGTGTCATAGTGGCAATTGAGCTAAAGATACAGCAGAAGCAAATCTTACAGGGAGAGGCATTTTTTTTTTGAGGAGAATGGTATAGTTTGAGAAAAGGACAAGGCTTTGAATACAAAATCCCCTGTCAGGGGCTTTAAGTGAGTACTACTGGAGTACTGTATTGCTAGGGAACTGCTTCATTTGCAGCCATTAATGAGTCATCTTCTGCTCCAACTGTTTTGAATTCTGTCCTGATACGTCTCAATGATATTTTTAAAGCTATAAATATTCATATTATTTCTCCCACTCTCAGAGACAAAACTCCTTGCAGAGTTTTTTCTTAAAATAAGAGTAAATTTGGCTTGTTAGAAATGGAATTGTAAGAAATCTGGTTGCTTCACTTATTTTAATAAAATGATAAAATCATAAAAGGAAGGCATAGTTCCTTGCCTTTTTCCATAGGTACCCATGAAACAAAACCAATTAAAATAAATGTGCAGGGCAAAGAGGGTCTTCACAAAGCCAAGCATGCCACAACAATGGTTTGCCTCAATATTACTTAATATATGAAGAGGACTGCAGCAGATATACAACAGGTGTCCAGGTTAAAGTGATATAGCTGCAGCTCTGCTTCTTCCTTCTCGTTGGATTAAAGTGAGTTCTTCAAAAAACTGAGCCTGTTTACATTGCTTTCAGGAGCTTCCCAAGGCTATAGCTTGCTCTTTACCTAGACAAGTGTCTTCAGGTATGGCTGAAAGATAACCTGTGCAATATAGGAAATATCACAAGTCCAAACGACCTGTTAGGTGTTATAGAACAGGGGAAGATGTTCCTGGTGAAGCCCTTAACAGGCTCTTGCACAGGTGGGAGTGTGGATGGCTGGCAAGAAGATTAAAGAGCAGGCCATTTTCACTGTTGTATAAGCACAGGTATTAGTCAGGTGCAAAATTTCCACACAAAGATACAGTAGCATTCAACTTTTAGACATTTCTGTCAGTGCCTCTACCACATTTTCCTCATATATTAATGGTTGCCACCAGCTAAAGTCTGCCCTTGTATGCCATCTGAAATGCACCCCAGTTGATTCACTCAGCACTGGGAACCGGGCCCCTAACCATGAGAAGGGAGCCCGAATACTCAGCTGTGCATTTCTTCACCTTTTGACTAAATTGCTAGTCCTGCCTTGGCTGCTCCTCCTCCTTGCAAGCACAGTGGCCTCAAGAAAGCGGTCCCCTTTCATGACATGAGGGGAAACTCTTCCTGACATGGGTTTCTAGCAGAGAGGCGTTCACCTAGCACACTGCTTTCATTCCAGAAGGGCCACAGTGCTGACTCCTCAGCAGTAAAACCTTCACACAGAGGCAGGGAAGCTTGAGCTGCTAACAAGCAGATGTTTGGTAGCAGATGGGATAGCTTCCTGTGCTGGAGGGAGGGAGGTCCTGCAAGGATGGGCTGAAAAGGGACATGGAACATTTTGGCTGCTCCAGAAGCTGCCCCTGCTACAACAGACTTGTTTGTGGTCTGAACTGATCCCTGCTCAGTGATTCCCAGAAGGGGTAGCCAGTTATGATTTCTGCATGGAGAGTTAGGAAACATGGAGCAAAGCAACTCCCCAAAGGTAGTTTAGCTCAGCAGTCATAGTTAGACATAATGGTAACTCCAAGCTTTTAGAGGGAACAATCCATGCCTCCTGGGTATCAGTCCTTCAAGTCAGGGTGAGCCAATGCTCGTGCACTCTGAGTGACTATTCTGCAGCTAAGTGAGCGGGCTTTACTACAGGCAGAAAATTCCCCAAAGCACTTATTTCAAATAGTAACTGGTAATAGTAATAATGTGTGCATTTTCCCCAAGCTAGTAATTCTCTGCAGTTTAGATAATGGGATTATTGCCATCTTACTAGTTGGGGGCCCTTTGAATGACACCAGAACATATTCTTATGAAATTAATGGGTAGGCAGGAGTTCTGCATTTTAAAATCTAATCTTAAGACCTTGGAGACTGATTAAATTACATCTCTGAGCCAGGAACAAAATGTAGCTTCATGCAAATTTTGTTCCTGCCCATGATTTTTTGTTAGCACTGGAGAATGACTTACTATTGGAGTTTTAGAGGCTGTTAGAGTGTGGTGTGTCCTAATCTCCTGATTATTTAGTCAGATGTTAGGAACTACCATACTCACCCAGAACTTTATTGCTGGTAATATGAACCTGTAGGAAAGGGTAATCTATTTTAGTATTACACCCATCTCTGTGGCATCTGAATGGCCAACAGTGTGACTGTAGGTTGGTTGGTTGTTTTTTCAGATTTCCTTTAAAAGCAAAGACTTCTCTCATACAGAAAAGCATAAATAAATATCTTTGTCTGAGTCCAAGAATATGCCTTTTTTCCAGAAACTTTTAAGAGAGGTATTTTTTTTTATTATTATTATTCTCCCTTCTTTCAAACCAGGATACTGTTGATCTGCCAATAAGAATGGAAGACAAGACTCTCTGTTGAGGGAGGGGGTGGAAGTACATTGGTTGGTGCAGTGACTGTTAGTCCAGTACAGGATGTTTATGTGTTGTGTTTTTTTTCTCTGATTTCACAGGAAATACTCTGAGCTTCACATTTACAGAGCCACATTGGCTGACGCTGGGGAATATGTATGCAGAGTGAGCAGCAAGCTAGGAAATGACAGTACTAAAGCCAGTGTCATCATCACAGACACCAGTGGTAAGGCTCAACTTTTTATTTTACTCTCACATTCAGAAAGACCATGTCTTAAAGCTGCCATCAGGACGAAAGGGTTTGGAGAAGGGGAAAGCTTTGCAAGTGAAGTGGAAGAACTGAAATCTGTTTAGGTGTACTAAGAAAAGTGATCGGGCCTGACTTGTCTTCTGTGCAGTTGAGATGTTCAATTTTCCTTATGCAGACAAATGGGATGTCTCCTACAGATGTCTCAGGACAGATCAGCATTTTCTGTATGACACCAAGTCTAAGACACAGTCTAAATAGTCAAGAATTGAATCAAGTTAAGAATCTAATTCCTATAATACACAGTGGGAGCATTTTAGGCATGTGGGGAAGTTTTTATTTAACCAGAAACATGCCACAGTTTGAACAGCACTCCCCTCCTTAAGTAATAATTGTATGTCTCTGATTGCCACTGTTTTTACTTTCACATATGCTGATAGGGGGTTTTTTTACTTCTAAAATAATAAATACAAAGACATGAATGTAACTGAAGGCATATTATTCAAAGGTCTGAATGTAATTCAAGTACTTTGATATATATACTGTGATTTTAAATTATTTCTTGAGGAACAGAGGTACTCATGAGGCAGATAGCACTCAGACTTGGACAAAAAATTTACAACTATTATAGATTGCTGGTTTTGCAGGGCCATTTCATTTATTGGAAGTTCCAATTGCTTCTGATGAAATTTTCTGAGTGTTCCATTCTGCACATAAATGTATTAGCAGTATTGTTTCTCCTTTGGAGAGGCATTGAAGGCAGCAGTTCAGCTGAAATTTGTTTTTCAAGTGTGACTTCAACTAATTCAGCTCCAGTAATTCATACTCCAGCCAGTTGTGAAGTATCAAACATGCCCTCATTAGCAAACAAAGCTGAAGTTCCATGCATATCTTAGATGGGTTTAAAGATGTTGTAGCAATGTAAATTTACCAGGCATGCTTTTCTGTTTCACATTGTGCTCTAAAATGGGAGATAGGCATTTAAATAAACAGAAAAACAAATGTAGGTCTTTTCCAGTGGGATTTGTCTTTGGCTATCTGCAGTTTTGTAATCACACAGCAATTGCCTGACTGTATTCACTTCGTGTATTTGCTATTCTGTTTCATCAACTAAAGAATCTCAAGTGCTAAGATTTCATACTAGCTGTATGGTATTATAATCATGAGCAGATGTCAGGAGACTGATATAAAAGATCAAGTGTTATTTACTGGAGTGCTATTAGGAGGAAAAATGGGTAGGTGTTTCTGTGTAGCTTTGTAGATGCTCTTGGTTTCCATGAATACAAATTTTGATTGCTCATTTGCTGCTTACATAGAAAGCTCCCACACTGTTTCCAAGATACTGGAGTTTCCAAAACTCAGCTGTAGGCACTGTGCCTGGGCAGTGATACAGATAAATATAAAAAAATGCTTGACCGTCCTCTATTACTTTCTCAGACAAGGAATGGTGTCATGGCTGGGGAGTGCATGTGGGACCTCATTCCTCTGCTTCATGACATGGATTTTTCAACTTCCTTTTGGGCTGGGCTGAACGACTGAAAAACACTCCCGCTGCAGGGAGACAGGAGCTTGGTCTTAATTGAAAATGTTTGTGGACAAGCCCTGTTATGTGCATCTATAACAGCTATGTTAGAATCTGTCTAATTATGTTATGAAATGTAAGTTGTTTAGAACACAGGCATGCATGCAAACTCCCTTGAATGTGGGGCAAACTTGAATCCAGTCTAAACGGGGCAGCTGGCTCTTGTCTGTAAAGATCTGAACTGGAAACTCAGTGATATCTGAACTGGAACATCTCGGTGATATTTGATAATCTACACTCAGGCATGGCAGCATTCACTGGTTGAATAAATCAATCACGCATATTTATTTGCTACACATACGTCTGAGCCCCCTCTTCTTATTGTTGCTTATAAATTACCAGCAAAATTGTTCATAATTGTCCTGCTAATGATGGAATTTTCCACCTGGATTTGAGGAACAGCATGGGCAACATCTGGTGGCTTAAGAGCAATAGATCCCTAAGGCCTCAAAGGGCAACATCTGCTTTGCAAACAGGGATAGACCCCCTGCACGGGTGACCTCCTCACCCCTCCTTCCCCCGCATTCCCTGACCTCTTCCCCTTGCTAGCTTAATGACAGATTTGAGATCCAAACTCGGTAATGAGCCCTGAAGGGCAGTCATTACTCAGGTCCTGTATATCTGGGAGGTCCTGCACTATTCCTGAGAAAGAGTTTTAAAGAAAAAGAAAAAAAAAAAAAAAAAAAAAAAACAGAGCAACAAACAAAACCCAGCATCTTTAACCCTTACTTGCTGTTACCTGTTAATGGGCTTTTGGAGAAGCCACTGGGGTCCAGTGCAGCCCAGGAGCCCCTGTAGAAAACTGAAGTGTGTATATCTGAGTGGGCTGAATCTCTCCAAGCAGGCAGAGAGGTTGCTTTCTCTCCACCTCCAGCAGATAGGGTGACAGTGAGGTGAAGAAAAATGGATCAGAAGGCCTGCCTTGTGGTCACACTGGTCTGCTCTGATATGCTAACCATAACTTAAATTATGAGCTTCAATTTGGTGACCTCACCTGATCATGTTTATGATATGTGCCCTGTTACCTGCAAATGAGATCCTCCTTTCCCTTTGTGCTGGGTGCTTTAAGACTGAGGGTAGAGGAGGTGATGGCATTTCTGGAAATGGAGTTATTTTTATTTCCACTAAGAGATTAGTGGTTTTCAGTTTAAAAACCTTGGTTTAAAATTCCCTAAAATTTGTCAGACTTTAACTGTTTTAGTTGAAATTGTTGCTGGTGTATGCCACAGAAGAGAAGGTCTATCTAACATGGTGCCTTGTCTCTAACATAACTAGTAATGGGCATTAGGAAAAAACATATGAAGAACAAAGAAAATGTGTTGGGGTTTTTCTTCCAAGAATAGGAAAAGCCTAACATTTACCACTAAGGTCACATGTCTGAAAGTTGCTGATTTCAGTTCCCTGCTCCAAACATAGGAGAAATGACTATTTCTCAATAAAAGAGTTGTAAAAATTTCTTTGTTGTTTTCAGTGAGCAAAGACCTTAATTTTCCCCCATGTCATTCCCGGAAATGGTAAACTTCCCTTTCTAAAACAGTAATAGTGCAATAGTAACTCCTGTCCTTTCTGTTGTTACCTTTATTATAAACATTGCTGTTACTTAAAATTGCCAAATTTGCTCTTATGCAATTTTTTTGTTACACAGAAACATACACACCCCACACAAACTGTATTAACCTTCACAGACTTTTAAATTTTCTCAGTTTTACTGAAAGAAACATAAAGCCTTGACTATGGAGCCATATGTGTGGGTTAAAACCGCAGCAAATATAAAAATAGCTGGATAAACACAATTTTAACCAGTTCTTAATAGCAAGCGATGGGAGCTATTCTGTTCTCTTTTAAATTTATAATGAGTATAGCTTGCCCACAGGATATGAGCTGCCTTCTTATTTTCATTCACTCATATTCACATATGCTCCCCTAAGAAAGATTGTAATTGAGGTCAGAATAGAGGCATGTAGTTCTCCTGGTGGTGTATACATAGTGCACAGGTTTGCTAATGCAATAGTAACTGCTTTTTTTCTTTTTTCTCTTTCCTTTTTTTTTTTTTTTTTTGCATCCTAATTTTTTACTTTATCCAGGCAAAATTCTTGTAGTGAATTTTTCATGGACCTTCTCATGAACATAAGACCCTACTATGCTTAGTTAATGACACTGACCAAATACTTCACACCACAACCAAAGCTTTCAATTTCATGTTTTAAAACTTGTTCACAACCCCCCCTTATTTTAGACAATTAGCTCAGCAATCTTTTTTTCCAAAGTGTCGAGCATGCCCTAGCTGAATGTGGTGTCTTTCCCATTGAAACCTATTGACCTGATTTTTTTATTTTATTTTATTTTTATTTTTTACCTATCTGAGGATATTTGCTGTGCAGGATGTCTCAGGGTGCAAAAGGGTGGATTCATGCAGAAATATTTCTGAAGTTAGAAGCCTACAGCAGTGGGTAACTCCTGGGTTGTGTGCAGGGTATTGTGTAATCACAATTCCTCCATGTCTGTGCAAGGTCAATTGACGTAATTTGACTCATCAGTGGGGGTGGCTGGGACAACTTTACCTGAATTGATGAGTACAAGAAGTGCTCAGGTGATCTTTTCATGTATCCCAATGTCAACAGACGTAAGCCTTGGGAAATTAATTTGCTACACCGTCAGTGGCCTGTGCAAGCTTTTGGTTGCATCCGTAGGACTTGCAGTAGTAGTCACAGCTCTGAGTTGTACAGCAATCAATATGGATTTGATACTCAGCATTCATTAAATTTTAATTTGCTCTTCCTCTTCTGAAGATAGCCAGTGGCTTAGCCTCAAGAAGATGGCTGAGGAATAAGTAAATAAAAACAATATTCAGTATCTAGCACCCATAGAGCATGCAACCAACTGTGAAATACTTCAAATGTGAGAAAATACCTGTCTTCTTTCCAGGGCTTGTTTAAAACAGGGTGTCAGGGTATCTTTTCTCTCTAGCATACTTACAGTTGACCTGGGACCATAGTTTGTTTTGAACTGGCTATAATGGGTCAGGTTGTCAACTGGTGCAAATGCCTGGGCCAGTGCCACTGATTTGGTCCTTCACACAGAAAGAAATGTGGCCATCCCTCAGTTTGGTGCAGCAATTCCCTTAAGAGTACCCTTTAACCTTTCCTTGCAATTTGGCCTGTTTGGGTTGAGGGAGGCGTTCTTTTAGGCTAGTTCAGGTCAATAGTTTCTTGGAGGAAAAAGGTGAAAATTACAGTAGTTTTAAGAAACAAAAAGTTAGTTTGGCCATTGGATCTCTCTGTGTCTTTTGACCACATGTGCCTGCATGCCTCTGAGGCCTCAGACTATGGTCTTACTGATCACCTACACACCTACTCCTGACTCTGCCATCTGTAGATCAAATACAGAGGTCTCAAATGCTCCCCTTTCCTCTAAGTGTGCACTAGCTTGCGTCAATCTTTGTATAATTAAGGTGGTGTCACCTAAGTAGCACAACCAATGCAAAAGGCTTAAAACTTGTATCACTGCCAGAAGGTACACCTCAGGGTGACAGAAAGCTTGTTTGTAGCTCTGACTACCTGTGGTGTTCATGGTGTTTGAATCCCCCTCAGAGCCTGTGTTGTTGGCCCTCTCAGGGTTTCCAGAGCCACCACCATCAAGGCTTGAATTAAAGGCCTTGATACAAGATCAACCAGATCCCTTCATTTTGTTCAAAGAGGCTTTTTGCATTAGGTCTTTGATAAACTAACTGCGCGGGAAAAAAAATGGGCTGTGAGGGCTTGCACAGGACTGTTCACAAAAGCAGCTGTAGGGCTGTTAAATATTTTGTTATCCCTAGAGAAAATGTCTTTCCTGAAAAGAAGGACCTCCTGCCTCCCTCAGAAACCATACAGCAGAGCTTGCTGCCCGGGCACTGAGTTGTCTCCTCTCAGCAGCCCAAAGCTCCGTATCTCAAAGGATGGATCAAGATATCGAGGCCAGCAAGGTGGTGGCTTTGCTGTGAACCCTGTGGGATCTGAAGGAGCTCTTGCTTCATCATTTTGTCAGAGGACACAGCAGGAGATACTGCTGGCCAGAGTACTAAGGAAATAGGACTGAGAGGCTGCAGGGACCTGTCCTTTAAAGCATCCCCAAACAAGGATCTCTCATCCATCCTTCAGTATTTTTACAAAAGAAAGCCCCAGCACAAACATATCCAGTTTCAGGAAACAGCACTCCACCAAGACTAAGTGTTCCTAGAAGTGCCAGGGGACAGAACTGGATGTAGCCTCTGAGGTAGCTGCTCCTCATGGGAACTTAAACATGATGAGGAAGACAGGGCTGCAGACTGCTGTCTCCACGCTCTAGCAGAGTTCAGCAGCAAAAGTATCAGCATTGGAAAGTGCTTCCAGCTCTTTCATCTAAGGCAAGCACTGACAACCCCCACACTATGGGAAGCCTCTTTTTTTTTTCTCTGCTTCATTGTGTTCAGACAGCTTGTGCTAGCTTGTTCAGAAGGTTATGTGCTAGCCTTCTCAGGTAGTGTAAAATGCCTTTCTTACTGTTGTGGTGTACTGTCTCCAGTAATCAATACACACAAATGTTGTGTCTGCCAAACTTAGCATCCCCTGTTAATGTTACTAACATGAATGTTACTGGCGGGGCTTGGTAATGTGTGACTTTGCCACATGTTTTCCAAATGTATTTCTCAGCACGTTTCAGGTGTAGGAGGCTCTGGCTGCATTTTCCACTGGCAGGGAAGCTTCCCGTCAGCGTTCACACTGACGCAGCTGGGTTGGGGAGGTGCCAGTATGAAATGCTCCATCAGGCTCAGCACAGGCACTAAGTGGAACATGGTTTCTTTAATGGTGAAGGAAAAATTTGCTCCAGTTGTGCCAGATGCTGAGCTACACAGCTGTCAGACCTGTTCCTGTCTCCTGTTGTGACTAAGAGAGGTTAATTGCTCAGGCAACCCAGCTGCACAACAGCAAACTGCCTCCATACCCAGAAAGTGGTCCTGAAAGCTGCCTTGCTACAGGCCACTGTGTTCCAAGACCTAATGCAAAGGTTTTGACCTGAAAAATTTTGCTTACAGTACTCACTTCCATGCCACACGTGTCAAAGAAATGCTGCATAACAGATTCTCTCACATTAGTGAGATGAAACCGGGATGTACTGACCAGGTAAACAATATATTTGCCAAAGAAAGCTGCACCAAAACTGGGGAAAAAAGTACAAAAAAAGAAGAGCTAGCAAGTAAGAAACTGAAATACAGGGTCAGCATTAATGTCTAATGAGAGGAATGTTGAAGGGAAAACAGTTGGACTGAGTTTTGTCTCTGGTCAAGTTTCTGTGAACTCTGGAGACACTGAGCAGAGAACCACTGGAATCCAGATTCACAAAACAGAGTAAAAACATTCCTGAGTTTCCTTTTTCTAAATCTCTTACGAGGCTTTTTCTGCCCTATTTGTTTGACCTACTAGAGGATTCTTGGTGTGCCTTGAGGATTCAGGGCAAGGCTTTTTTTTCTTGGCGTTCAGGGCATTTCTCCAGCTGTAGAGTTGAAAGTTGTGCAGCTGCATTGAGCTGCACCACTGAAAGTCTGAAATGTGTTTTGAGAACTTGGAGAAGTTCAAGATTATCGATGAATACAACTGAAAAGCGATTTGTTCACACCTAAAAAACGGCACACAGTTCTGGCTTGGGGGGACAGCAGAGCACAAATCGATGCTGTCATTGGAGCAAGGTCTCTGTACGAGTCTGGGAAGCCTAAACAAAGGCTTTCTACAATCTGCTTTCTCCCATCTGCATTAGCAAATTATCATGGCAGTGTCATCCCACTTAGCCATCGGGCACTTCAGCAAGTGTGTGCAAGAAGTCCATGCCATTACGTACAGCGTATGGAGAAAATTAGAGGACCAATGTGGAAGAGGAACTTTTCTCATCTCTTCAGTAAAGCAACTGTTTGATTTCTGTCGCAGAGGCCCCAGCAGTCCATGAGGGACAGGGTTTGCATGTGTGACTTAGAAGACTTGTCTGAAGTGGCAAGTGACATTATTGGATGTGCTTACCAGAAGTTCAAGTGATATGAAAAGGAACACGTCTTTGCAAAATTTAACTGCCTAGAAGCATAAGGACTGAATACTCACACTGACGTCTTCCAGAAGCAGAGCCATCTGCATGATTTTTCCTGTTGCCACTGATCAGTTATTCCCAGAGGAAAAGGAGAGATTGAACAACTGCCTTATTTCAGAAGAAACAAGTGTTTTTTTCTTCATTTCTACTAGTAGGCACTCTCTTTTTTTTTTATTTTTTTTTCCCCAAGAGGAAACTTTTGCAACTTGGTGTCTGATTGAGGCCACTGCCCACTGAAGCGGGATTTAAACTTGCTTCTTGGAACAACTTCTTCTTCTTCTTTACCTTTTCTTCTTTACCTCTTTACCTTATCCATTCTTGGAGCTGAATGCTGTTAGAGGATCATCTGACACCACATTATAACTTCTTGTTGCCTCTTGTCTTTTCCAGAGAGCACCAGCAAGATACCAGTATCAACAGAAGGGACAAAAACTTCTTCACGTAAGTTGAATTAACAGAGTCTTCCTATCTCTTTCTCTTCATTTCGTCTTGAAACTGCTTCTGCAGCTCTGAAACAGCTCCTTCTTAGATGAACAATTCATCTACATCCAGCAGCTCAGTGTCTGCGTATCACCTTGCATACTCGAGCTACTTCGGGGACTGAGAAATGAATGAAGAAGGGTAAATCATACTTTTTAATATCCAGGTGCTGTTTTAAGGAAGATAACTTGGCCTACAGTTGTCAGGCTGCAGAAGCCCAAGTGAAAAAGTATTTGTGTTGTTAAGAACTGTATTTTTAAAAAGCACTTGCTGCTCCTGCAAATCTTAGCAGCTGCCTATGAATTTGCAGACTGTGTAGATGCACTGATGTGTCCTCGAGAAAGTCTGTTGCCTAGACTGCTCTGTTCCTCAGGGCTCTGCATACAATTCCTGACAGCTCTGCAGGGTCTGTGAATGTAGACAGGTAACTCACTGACAGTAGTTTAGCGACTTTTGAAGCTGCCTTGGTGTACCAGGATCCTTCTCCAGATGGTTTCCTTTCAGTCTGGTGGAATTTGCTTTCAGCATCCTGCCTGCAGTTATGGATTGCGTACCTCCAGAGTTACTCCCAGAACTGACCCCAGTGAAAAAGCACTTTCATTATTTTAGCTGGTAGAGTTACTTTATATAAGGCCACAATGCAAGCAGTTATCTCTACCACTGAGTTTGGCTGAGGGAGCTGTAGATAGACGTGTGTAAGCCAAGCAGCCCAAGGATTTACAAGATGCACATACCCTCCTTGGCAAAGAGGCTGGGGTCCTGCTAGCTTTTTTGGGAAAGCTATGTCTGGCAGAGACAGGTTTGAGTGTGAAATGACAGTGTTTGTAGGCTAGATCAAGGAAAACAGTGTGATTGCCAGATTTTGCATTTAGCATGCCTGCAGTCTTTCCTTTGATGCATCTGTGTGTGTGGCGACCTACTTCTGAAATTTTGGCACTGCTGCCTGACAGAAGAGACATTGGATGTGCCCGTATTCTTTCATGTTCTCAGTGGGGCCTGTCACTGGTGCTTCACTGGATATGTATGAGACCACATAGCTAATAGCAAGTGTCTTGTTACCATTGGAACCATTTTTGTTCAAAAAAGGTGACACGCTGGTCACTGACTCCGCTGGCCTTGCCTTGCCTTCTCCCTTGTGCAGCAAGAATGCAGTCCCTGCACTTTGCTGCCTTCTTTCCCACGAACTAAAGTTCTTGTCCTTGAGTGGTCTCTTTCCCTGCTTATGCCCCTTCCAGTGCCTGCTGTTAAGTACTGTTCTCCTCTTTACTGCTGCTGTGCTGCTGGAGGGGGATGTTCAAGAGGCTGGCTGCATTCCTGATGAGTCGCTGCACTGGCAGATTTCATGCCAAGTGACACATCACGCTGTTGTCCTGAAGAAAGGGAAAAAGCAGTATGTTCACTGGCTGCTTACTGAGGTCTTCTTGTGGGCCTCTGAGTAGGTCTTCAATATGTGGCTAGAGCACAGACCTGCCTAGTCCCAAACCCAGCCAGATGCTGTTTTTCCCATTATTCTCTCCCAGCCCTGGGTCCAGACCAGGCCAGCTTTCTCTACTACTACATGAGTTTCCTGCTGACTAATGGTGTCTGGGGTTTTGGGCACTGCTGATCTTTTTTTTTCCAGTCTTTGCAAATGAATATAAGGTATTAGTTTGTTTCTTCTTTAATTGAAGATAGGCTGTTGTGAAATACTGATGTTTAAATTGACAGGAGCTAGGTCTCCTGAAGTATTGCTTCAGTCTGAGTTTCTAAGATTGGTTTCACTCTGCTGAAAACCAGACTTGATCAGGCAACAGATTCCTCTTCTCTGCATGGCATGACAACTTCAGTGTTTCGCTGCAGAGCATGCAGTATACCTGTCCTGCTCCTTAGGATCCACAAGCTGGCTTTTAGCCACCTGTACTTCCTTCTTCCCTCATCACACTGGCAAAGTGCTCTCTCTTCGAACTCTTCCTTCCAGCTCACAGCACTTCTCAAGCCTACTCTTGAATTCTTTATTCATGCATGACACCAAATGACTTGCTAGACAGTGAAAGCCCATGCAGCCACCCAAGTGCATGGCTCTAATTTGCTGCATGGTTCAGGTTCCTACACTTCATGAGGTTCAGACCTAGCTTCAGGCTAGCTACTTCTTCTGTAAACTTTTCTGAGTGCTTCCTTTGTGTGATTTGTGTTGAGGTCTGTTTCCTTCAACTGTCCTACAAGATTATTTACCATTTTGAGAATGCTTCTTCTTTTTCTTTCTTTTGGGGCTGTTGCTGTCTCTCATTTCCGTCTGGAATGTGTTCTGCTTCCCCTTCCATCTCCAGGCCTTTGCAGAGGTGGAGACATTCCTGGACCCTTCTCTCTTTCAAACCACAAAGGCCCTTAACCATAGTTGTGATAGATCTGAATGCCTGACTCTTCACTTGAAGTTATGTGAGAAGAATATAGCAAGCTAGTGCTTCCTGGGCCAGCATGTGGAGCTTGAAGACCTACTGCTTTCCACTTTCCTCTGATGCTGTCACAAACAGCTGAAAATTTTACTCTCTCTTTGCCAGTTTTCTCCTGGCCTTCCCTCCCAGGACTATGGAGCATTTTTGCTGTAATTGATTATTCACAGTGTGCCTAGGACATGCTGAACCAACTTTGAAGTTCTTTGCTTTCTCAAGCTATCTCATTTTTTTTCCTCTGCTTTGTTGGGTTTCTGACTACTGAGGGGGGAAAAAAATGAAAGAAAAAAGAGAAAGCTCTACTGGGAGAAGATGTTTGGGCTCCTCCAGTAGAACACTGTAGCTGTGGCTGTATTCTTACAATTTTATTGTTACTTCTGTGTGTTACAGAACCCATACCTAGGATACAATCTTCAACAGAAGGAACAAACACTTCCTCCTGTAAGTATATACAAGTTGTTTAAATTATTGCTGGCAAGACCCTCAAATACAGTTCTCACTTCCCAGCTCATCCAAAAAATGTACTTCTATCTAAACCTGTATTAAGAGATCAAGAGTGACTGGGTGAGATTTCTGCACTACAGGGGCAACTGTTATTTTTATTTATTAATAAAACTCTCAGAGACATGTTCTTCTTTGTGCATTGAGATCTAAACACCTTTTTTCAGAAAGGTCAAAACGTACGTTTGGCCAGAGCAAAGGAGGAGGAAACTTCTCAAGTGTTTCCTGCCTGGAATTCCCTTCCCTGCCCTCCCCAGACAATGTATGGCTTCAAACAGTTTGCTCTGCCTCTACCTCCATAGCCCCTGGCTCTGGGTTAGCTGGAACACCCTCGGGTCCAGCCATCCTCAGCTGCATGCCAGCTGGTGCGTGTCAGAGTACCTTGGGCTCTTCGTCCTGTGCCCCACTACCTATAGGAAGAAGATAAGGAAGGTGAAGACATCTTTGTGTGTGCCTTCCCTCAGCTGAGACAGAGAACCAGAAATGGTTCCCCTTCCTGGGAAAGAGAGGTTGTGTCTCTGCTTATCTCAGGAGCACACTGGGAGTTGCAGGGGTACCAGTGAGGAAAGTGTCTCTTTTCTTCCTTTGTAGTGATGCTTCCCAAGGAATCACGCATTATAGCCATAATCCTATACATTTTCACCCTTGAGAACCAGGAAGGAAGAGCCTTCCAGCTCTTTAGTAGAACCAAATCTACCATATACCCAGCCAGCCTGGCTTTGAGCAGTCTGGAAGGTCATTTCACACAATGGGAGGTGCTGGGTTGTGAGAGGTAGGGTTTTGACCTTTCCCTAACACATCAAGTGTATCTGGCAGCTAGGAATAGGATGGCAGGTGAGATAGACCGACGGTCCAAAATACTCTGATAGTTCCAATGATGCTATAAAATATGGTGTGTACTTTATAGCAAACTATACATTAATGTTCTTAACTCACATCTAATAGCTACTGTAACAGCACCAGGAAGAATGGTCAAAACCATATCTCTGGGTTTTTTGTGGATTTTCTTCACAGCTATTAGGCTGATTAGTTTTAAGTGTGTGTTAAATTACAGAAATTTGATAGCTTATTTAAAAACTTTCTGCCAGCAAGGTGAGAAGAGCTAATTTTGGCCTCCTTTTCCCTTTGATGCTTAGCAGCAGGGTAGGAAGGAATAATTCCTGGAGCAATTTAAAACAGTAATTTCTCTCTGTTCTCTTCTCATTAGCACTGATGTGTAGCGGGATTAGTACTATTCAAGTCACTAAAATAAGTAATGTAGGAGGGAGGGCAAAACTGGATATTGCTGCCTATTCTGGTTAGGAAAAGCAGGAGGGAGCCAGTGTTTATTGCTAACAGATGTGAATGTCTCTCTACAGAGTAATGAGGGAATTGAGTCCCTGTAGTTACTCTAAAGTTCCTTAGGGCTTTTCTTTTCTGAATTTCAGTGGGACATGTCCATTTCACACTTGTCACTGTCAATCTTGTAACAGCCACAGGAGATAAAATAAACTGTTTCCTTCCACTTCTCAGACAATAGCAGATGTTTAGAGAACATGCCAGCACTGTCACTGTTGGCCAGACACTGGGAAAGACCTGGGAACAGCAGAGTGATTCAGTAGGCTCTCTTCCCCAGGGCTTTCACAAGAGCACAGATATGTGTCATGCTTTGCTGTTTTAGGAGTTCCAGTGACAGACAGATATTCAGAGATCTAAAAGTTTTTTAAAAATCCCACCTCTGTAAGACACCCCACAACTGATATCTCAAAACTGAAGGTCCCTACCCTTTTATGTGCACATATACCTACACTTCTCAAAATCCAGTCCTTTTTGAGAGAGTGGACCTCCATTCTTAAGTAAAGGAGAAAGGAAAGCCTGTGACGCATTCTGAGATTCACATAAAGAACTGGTGATCTGGTTGAGGGGTCAGTAATCCAAGGGAGGAGGAAAGAAATTAATTCTTTTGTGTCCTGTTTCATAGTGAGAGACTTAGTGGCACTGATTGTTAACGCTTTCCCTTGCAGGTAGAAATAGTTCCCACTTTCTCTTCTACTCCAGCCCTAGGATTGTTTCATCTATATTTATTTTCTTCTGTGTAATCATAGAATGGTTTGGGTTGGAAGACACCTTAAAGATCATCTAGTTCCAACCCCTTTGCCATGAGCAGGGACACTTTACACTAGACCAGGTTGCTCAAAGCTCCATCCAACTTGTCCTTGAGCAAGTGCCAGGGATGGGGCACTTACAATTTTCTGGGCAACCGTGGCAGTGCCTCACCACCCTCACAGTAAAGAATTTCTTCTCAATATTAATCTAAACCTAGTCTCTTTCAGTGCAAAGCCATTCCCCCTTGTCTTATTGCTACATACCCTGAGTTACAAATTTCATTTTCGTTCATGATGATGCTCTCTGTGATACGTTTTTTTCCAGTTGTAGCCCTGTGTGCTCTCACTACAAAGAACTGCAGAGGCCATCCTTGAGCACATCAGAAATATTTGGGGATGGAAGAGTTTTTTCCACCCATTGTTTCCTAGGACTGCAGTGATCTGAAATAAGTGCCTTACGACCCTGTGACTTTCTTCTGCTGAGGAGCTGCAGTGGAAAAAGTAAATCTGAAAGTTCACCCTAATGCCTTGGTTTTATGGGTTCAGTCAACTATATATTCAAGACTAGAGAATGAAATTGTGGTGGTCTTTTTTGCTCTTCTGGGACTTGTTAAAGGAATCTTGGCTTCTCACCCTGATAACATACACATGGCAGCTTTCCTTTTCTTTAGACAATTGGTCCCAAAACTTGCATTCTTGTTTGTAAGTTACAACATACGTGGAAAGAAATCAAAAAGCAATCACTTTTCTTAGGTTAAAACCATCAGCACTGCTCACAGCCTTCCGTGTGGAGGTGTTGTACAGGAAGATTTGTGTGGTGCAAGAGGGGAGGAGCAAAGTGGTGGGGTAGGGGCTGCCTACAGTAACCACAATTCCTGTTGTGTGGGAACCACCAGCAGCACAGTACGGATATAGAGACCAAGAGTGATTCTGCACTTTGGTTTGCTGGTTGCATGGACGGCAACAGTTTGGAAACCCGTGTTCCAAGGGCTGGATGGAAAGCTGAGCACTTTTAGCAGTAGGAAATGGAGAGGTTGCACAGAGACAGAGCCTGTGGGAGTACATGCCAAACTCTTCATCACAGATGGAAGCGTGTGCTTAGTTGCAACCTTGCAGTGCCACTGTCATGCTTGTTTGTGCTGCCCACTAAGGGCTGCTCCCTAAAATGTCCGTGGAGGCAGTCCCTCCAGCAAACAGGAAGGCTGATCCCACCTTGCCTGTGGCTTCTCTTTTCAGAAGAGTACAGAGCAAACTTGTTGAGCTTTTGAAGTCTTTTAGAAAGACCCAGTGTTGATCATCTGTCCCAGAGATTACATCAGACTAATTTTCCTACAGACTGCCATGCTGGCCTCTAAAAACTGCAAAGAAATTAAAAAAAAAAAAAAAAAAAATTAGTTGGATAAAAAATGTACCAGTTTGAACTGCTCAACCCTTCTTTCTGGAGTTATTAACTTACAAGCTCCAAGCCTGGCACAGCAAGGCACTTTCCTAACACTTCATCTTCTCATCCTGCAATAACAGATTCCAATCTGTGTATTAAATGGAGATCAGGTGCAGCACGTGGAAAGGAAGCACGGAAAGACTTTTTGCCTCTCACATTTTCTCAAGTACAATACTGAACTGCTTTGATGAAAGTGTTCCATGCTGAGCAATAAAACCTTCTATGAGATGATGTGAGGGTCACTGGTTTACAGAATATTTTTAATGGGACTATTTTTGCATACACGAAGCAAGCAGCCTGGACAGTAAATCATCTGTGTCCTAAAATCTTAACAAGCAAGATAAGTTTCTGCTAAATTCTGCTTTCCTTCATCTCCTGAAGTGAACCCAATCCTCCTCCCTTGTATTTATTTATGTTATAACTGACAGAAGTCCACTTTAAAAAAACCTGAATTGTTTTCAGAATCATACAAAACTGAATCAGTGTTTTGTCAGAAAATCTAAATACACTGGTGGCAGCTCAGGAATTTCTGAAATGCAGCTATTTTGGGGTGGAAGAGCACAATTTTTTATGAGATAGTAACTGGGTAGAATCACCTGGGGCAGGATGGTAAGAGGAGAATACTGTAACCAGTTGATAAAGCTGAGGGAATTCAGATGGTGAAGGCAATTACTCAGGTTCCAGTTATGCTAGCACAGCAGGACTCCCAAGTCCTGCTCTTGTAATAAATTAGTCTGACATCTTCAACTGTCAGCATTTAACTCATCCCTTCCATGGATCAAAAGGCTGCTTTCCCAGGAAAGCCATATACCTGATGCCTTGGTGGGACAGTGGGTCAAAGGAAACCCCTGAGCCACCCAATGTGTTTTGCTTTACTATTTCAGTGGGTTTATTTTTCTGAAAAATCATCTCTGGAGAGAACATTTTGCCTCATTCTAAGGACACCGTGAGTGAGTAATGGGAGGGTCAGATAATTACTGAAAGAGCAGTGCTGAAGATGTGTCAATCCCTTGTTAAAACCTACCACAGTTGCATTATGTCACAGTTTCATTCTCCACAGTGGGTACAAATGACAGTGGGCAATGCAGGGGTAATTTCACTACCCTTATGATTTGTTCTGGCACAGCAAATCCTGTTTCCCTGTAGTTAAATTTCACAGAGAGGGCAAATTCAGTTGAATAGGTAACATTTCCAAAGAGACAGAGCTTTCAGTCTTTTGTGTGATTCCTAGTCTAAAGCTGGTGTGGCATGAATTGTCTGTTCCAAACCACTTAATATCCTAGGGTTTTCTGTAGCTGCACTCTTGGTCCCCCAGTCTTGTTCTGAAGAAGAGCTTGGGTTGTCACTGAAAACTTCATCTGCATAAGGCTGCTCCACTGAGAAATTTGTACATCAAACCTCTGAGATAACACCACTAGAATAGACTCAATTGTCTTTTGTGCTGGGTTTCTTCTTTTTGTTTTTCCTTCAAGGAGGTCAGAGAGGTAAAAGGCAATGATGGGTATAAGCAGTGCTAAAATTGGAAGGAGCTGACATAACAGTCACAAAGGAATAAGTGCAACAGTTTATATAGCTTAAATACAGCTGCCAGAGTGGAAGGATTTTAAGGACATTGGCTTATTATACCAATATCTGCGTATTTGTGCGTGTAAGAATAAATGTATAATCTGTAAGGCTGACATTTTCCTCATCATTTGTATATGAGGAGGCAGTAGTGGTTTATTTATAAACACATATACATGTATAGGTATATAGCATGTGCATGTAAGTGTGAAGGCAATGGTTTGGATCTGTTTACTTCAGGATTCGCTTTCCTGAGGCCATGGCTTACACCATAAAAAAACCCACCAGATGTGTGGCAGTCTGCTCTGATGGAACACGAGTCACAAAACCCACTTCACGTGTTTCTGTTGTTTGTAATATTTCCGAAGGAGTTTTGCAAGGTCATCTCTCATTGCCTTTAACATGTCGTGGATCATCTTCTCTCCAGAGTTCTAACAGAAAGTCTTTAGTTTTTAGCTTTTAGGAAAAAGGGATTTTTAAAAACTGCATGTGTCCTCACTGGTGGAGTGGGGGAGCCTCTCACAACAAGGTAGCTGTCCAAAAGGCACAGTGTTAATTTCTTCCTCAGCTGGGTTTCAGAGCCATCCCTACCTTTCCTCAGGAACCCTGGCTGTGTCAGGACCTCTGTTTCTGAGATACTGCGAGTCATATGGGAATTTGTCTTCAAGGGGCTGCTAGTAAGGCCTGGTTTCTTTGAAGTCCTTCCAGATGGTCAAATCATGGCAAATTCTTTCCTAAGAGAGCATTAGTTTGTGCCTTTCTGACTTCTTCTTCATACTGTGCTGAAGTGGCATGCACTATCCACCCACCTGAGACCAAAATGAGCATCTTTTTGATTTGCAAGAATAGCCTGTGCTATACTGGAGGATATGAGCTTGTAGTACAGGGATGTGTTGGTGTTTTGACCTTGGTGGTTTGGTCACTTTGTCTTCCTGGGGAGGAAGGCCCTGGCACTGTGACAAAAACAGGTGCTCAAGGACTCCTGTTCCCTCCTGGCTGTACCCTTTCTGGCTAGTAATTATGAGCATACTTTGTGGTAATGGATCAGCCTTCTTAAAATCCTCCCTCTTCTGAGTCATGGAGGTGGTTCTTGCTGAAAAAAGGTACGCAACAGGCAGTCATACCATCTGGGCAGAGGTCTGAGGACAAAATAGAATGTGTGACCTTGACAGAAACAAGCATCTATTTAGTGCCATTATCCATGCTGAAATCAAGAGTGTCGGTGCTTGTAGGAAGGCATGAAGGAGCCAAGGAGCTCAGAGTGAGGATTTATGAATATGTGCATGGGTACAGAATAACATTTATATTTTAATGCAATAGGCAGTTCCCAACTTACCCCTATAGTCCAGATATTCTGTTCATCTCATCTTCCACCTGTTGTCCACACAGTACATACCCCCAAAGAGACTTTACCCTCAGGCACAGTGTTGTGTTTAACCCCAGGAGAGATTAGCAGTGAAGTTCCTTTGTGCTCCTCAGAAGACTCTTCTGTTCTCAGAAAGACAGGATGACAGCTCACTTTCTTGGCTTTGGAGGTGGAGTTTCTGTTGTTTCAGTTTTGGAGGGAAAGGTTCCAACAGAGAGAATATTCCCAAAGGGAATTTGAGTCACCAAATTTGAATTACCCCATCATGCCTGAAGGCTTGCTGGGCTCCCTTTGATGAAAAGGCACAGACAGCAGGCTTTCTTAAATGGAGTGTTCTGGGCTTTCTAGTCCACATTCTCCCAGGGGAGATCTTAGGCTACATTAGCTGTAAATTGAAACACCTCGTGGCATGTCAGGGCCCTGGTCCATAAGAGGCTGTTTCAAGTCCGTGGTCTGGCAGTGGAGGTCTGTGACAAAGCAGAAAGACAAAATTAATGAAATACAAAGGAGTCAAGAGGCTGGGTCCAAAGCTTTGTTTTCATGCTGAGCTTCCAATGTGGGATGAGTTCTGGTCAGTCACAAAGATAGTTGCTGTTGTCTAGGAAGAAGGAACAAAGTTTCTTAGAGAGCAACAGGGGAAGGGAAGAAACCCCTCTGAGTTACCTTCCTGGTCTCCTACGTTCTTTTGATTCTTGAGCAGGAATCCAGGGAGTCCATACCACTTTAACAACTGGAAGTGCCTCAACATTTGATGGATCAGTTTCTGGAAAATGAAAGCAGAGAGTAACACAGCAGTAGATATAAGATGAACAGAAAAGCACATTATTTTCAGAATAACTTGCAAAGTGAATGTTTCCATTTCCTTAAGAATAGCCCCTTGATAAATTCCTGTTTACCTCTTAGAAAATGTAAACTGCATCACGTAAGTGATATTTCAATAGCTATGGGCAGAGAACTGTACACACAAATATGACCTTTTCATAGATGCATGGCTTTGCAAAGCCCTCGCTATGTCTCCTTATTAGCTTCTCCACAAACACAGTGGTGCTCTATAGCTGAGACTCAATTTAGACTATAGCAGTTCGTATCAGGTAAATTAAAAACAATACCCTTCTTTCACGTTCCTATTCTGGCAGTGTTGTAATAGCACAGTGGGAGCCAAGATAAACCCTTGGGAAGAAATTATTATCCTATCCTTCATGTCCACATCTCTTCTAAATTGCCTTTTGGTAACCTCTTCTAATTGGATGCAAAATGGGAAAGTTGTATCTCCTGTGACTTTCATTATCAAAATGTTCCCGCAGGTTCTTAATGGTTTCTGCTATTCTTGACATTCTCCCCCTGTACAGAGAGGAGAAGAAATTGCTGTAGTCACTGCAGCAATTACAGAGCAGCCTTCTACAATGTGATCTTCTTTCTAGGTTTGCATCTTCCTAAATATTTAGCAGGAGCCAGCTAGTCCATAACTTCGAGTTGCCTATGCTGTGGCATGGAAATGCATAGCAAGTAGCACAAAACACCCACTCTGTGGTTTTTGAAAAGAAAGCTATGCCCTAGAGCAATTGTCCTTTATGAATCATGTCTGATGGATATCAGTATTTTCTTTCAGTGACTGTATGTGTGTGTGTGTATATATATATAGGCTCCTAGATTTCTTCACAAGATTTTCTTTTCCTGACTGCCCACTCTGCAGGCAAGTCATTTCAACTTCATTATGGATGTACAGAGCTGATAGACCTTATTAGTTTATATTAATCACAGTATCTGAGATCCTTTGGCAAAGTAATTCCCAATTTCCCCTTCTACAGGGATCTGCTTTTCCAGTTTCCAAATCTGCCTTCCAATTTCCAAACTGCATCAATTCTGTTGCAAGGTAAAATAGCACGGAGCATTTCTAATTTACGATGGATGATCATAAAGGCTAAATCTTGGGTGCTAAGCAAAGTGAGGCTGAGGAGTGAGATGGAGTGCTAGAGCAGTGTTTGCCTATTTCTTCATCAATATGCTTTCTTGTGTCATTTTGGGTCATGCCAGCTACTGATTTTCAAGACACCTAAGTACAATATGAAGGATTAAGAGCACTGAGGCCTTGACCAGGAGCCAGTATGCATCCCTCCCAGTCCAGCTCCCTTCACTCTAAGCAATTCTCCGAATAACATCCCAACAGAAGTTGCAACTTCCAAACACTCCCAGGTTCATTTAACTACACCGGCAAGAATTAATAATAAAGCCATATGAATGCCATTAAAACACCACTTCAGTGGGCTAAGACATAGCCTTTCCACAATTTAGACACTGAGACCTGGAAGAAGACACATGTACATGATTTTTAATGAAGGGCAGAGCCACAGTGAAGTGTCATGTGATGTAGATGTAGCCCAGTCACACTTGTCCTTGGACTGAGGGCTTGGTCCATCCCCTTTACTACTGAGCAGTGTTGGAATATCAGAGGCTGTCTATTCAGCCCCAGCCTTCCCAGTGTCAGTGTACTTGTGGGGCAAAGAGCAGCTGGCATTACACCCCAGCCCTCCCAAGTTCAGCAGCCACAGCCACTGCTCTTGAACAGAGAGATGACACAACACCTACTACACTCCAGTCCAAGCCAACAGAGAAGACAACTGTTTTCCCAGCCTTGAGCATTTGGCTCATTTGTTTGTCTATTTGTTTCTGTTTCGTTTATTCAGCACAGACAAGGTCCTTGCTGCAGAGCTACAAATGTTCAGAATTGATGTTGAGTGAGGAAGGATTTGACTGAACACAGTTTTACAGCCTGAAGCTTTTACAAATGCCATGTTCCACTGAGCTTATCTAAAAGTTTACCATTTATACATGGGGTGGTAATAGCACTTCAGAATTTATTACAGTCATTATTTTTCCGAGGTTTGTAAAGTGGAATCTGAACTTTACTACTGATATCTTTCTGGTAATATTCACAATGATCCAAAACATGATTCTTAATAACACAGTCAAGTGTCTGACAGGTGTTTAGATGAGCTTTCCAAAATGTCAGCAAGTTTGATGAGGAGTATCACTGCAATGGTTGGTTTCTAAAAGAAAAAGATAAGCCATAATCCAGGGAGGAATTACAAGGGTGTTTTTTTTAGTAGCATACGTTTTACACACAGATATGTAGCTGTGAAAGCAACAGCTACCTATGTAGTAGAAAGCTACTCATCAGATCTACTGCTGCCAGCTGTGGCATAAATTGCCAGTGGCAGAAAGTTTTTTCTGGTCTTCCCAAATTAGAAGTGAGCTAACCACATGTCCTTTTATTTGTTTGAGATGTCTGTGTTTTTATATAGAGAGAATGATCTTTCAGTTGTAGCTAAAAGTCTGTTGTAAGTTCTCAAGCATTGGTGTCCAGTGCCGTGGGGCATTAGTTCAACAGTTTAGTTATTTTTCTGAGAGAACAGTAAGTTTAAATGTCTGGTGCTTTTGCCTGATTAAATGCCACCTCCCCTGCTTTTTTTCTGTTCCAAGAAAGTCCAAAACTAGCCTTGATTGTTTTGAATTCCTTAATATTTTATGTTATTTAAAGCAATACAAACATGGAGTGATTCCACAGGACACACAGTGAAATAGGTTTTGGGAGTCTAATCTTGCACTATACTTTTTATACTGTTAGTATGACTTTTATTATTTCCCTGGAACGGCTCTTTCCTTCCATGTCCCACTGGGGAAATATTTGGCTTAAAACAAGCTGCAGGCTATGCATAGTTCCTGAATATTTTAATGATCTACACAAAACCCATTAGCTGACACGGTGGCAACTAATACTTGACAGACAGTAGGATAACAGTTGTCTCAGAGACTGTGAGAGGCCAGAAGAATCTTAAACACCAACACTGCAGGAAGGATGAAGAATTGCCTTGAGCAGCCACGCAGCTCATTCAAATGCCTGTCGATCTGTCTTGATGAGGAACTGGTGCTTTGGTTCTCTGGTGTAACGAGCTCTGAATCAGATGCTGTTCCAGGAGACTAGGCAAGCTGCATCAGAGGAGTAGATGCTTGCAGCTTCTTTAAATGTTTGTCGCTTTGGAGGGAGGAGGTTAAGATTAGGTCCAGGGAGGGAATGCTGTGAACATAGATTCTGTATCTTTTTTTGGAGGATTTGTAGCTGTGCCAATGTAGCTGTGATGGCTGAGACCGGCAGATCAGTCCCAAGGTTTTGTGGGAGGTAACCTAAGCCTGAAATCCTCTCTGCCTGTGTTCAGGCAGCGCATTTGGACTGTGCGCTGGTGAAACGCCTTCCTGGAGTTAGGGGAGAGGAAATGAGGCGTGGCTTAGGGACTGTTTACCTTAACCTGTCCAGTTACACCTTTCTGTTAGATGCACAGGATCCTTGGTGCCTTATCCATGTCCGTATCCTGGGTCACATGTGTAAGTGTCCTCTCATGCTGGCAGCAACACCATGAGTGAATGACACTTGCAAGATCAAGAGTTAAATGCCAGTGCCTTACTAATTCTTCCAGCCAAACAGACACCTGGAGAGCTAATATACATTGTTGTACTTACTGCTTGAGTTATGTGTAGAAAATACGCAATAAAACTTTAGATAATTGGATGTGGATTGCATTTGCAATTATATGTTCACTGGATAATATGCATGCATCAGAGACCTAATATTCACCCCAGCAAGAGAGCACAGTTATAGGCAAGCTGAGCAAATGGAGCTTTTCAATTTAAATGTGCAAATGAATTTCATACACACATGGGCACCATTAGCAGATGGTCAGTAAGGAAGGCTGTGTACAGAAGGGGGATTCTTTCCTTTTAATTTGACGAGAATCTGTTTCTCTGGATGGTGTTCCATCCTGAGGAATAGCTTTTGTTATCTGTAAATGTCTCGTAAAATATGAGATTGCCATTCACAACAGCCCAGAAGCGTCATGTGTGAAGTACTGGATGAAGAACTTTCTGTGGATGGATAAAAAAAAAAATCAAAAAGAGTAAGCCAAGTATTTTGACTATTATAAAATTTTCAGAACAAGATGTGGCACGGGTAGCTCTAGTAGAAACACATTAGCTGTATTTGATGACCTGGCACATGATTGCTGAAAATTCTGAGAATTCCTTAAGGAAAAAAAAGTATTCTTAAAAAAGCTTTTAAAGAAGAAATAGGCATCAGCTAACTGAAATGGGAGCCAAGCAGAGAATTGGTTATGACTTGTTTAGACCTGTTGCTGTTGAGTTCATCAGCTGTATCCTAGTATGGAAGGGGTGGTGGAGTGCAGGAAAGGCTAGTCTAAGCAGAAAGGAAAAGAATGCATGCATGTATGAGCTGGCACTTCTGCTTAGCCTGTGTCTCAGTCAGATCTCACCACTCACTTCTTAAACACTGCCACGTTCTTGGCATCTCCCCTTTCATTATCACAGGAAATTGTCAGCATGACAAAGTACATTACAGCATTTATAAGAAATACTGATTAATAAGGGTCCAGTGAGCTTTCAAAGTACTCTGCTTTTCTGATCTCTGAGGACTGTTTTTTCCTTAGTCCTAGTCATGATCAGGTCTTGGACTTCAGGAACTCTGCAGATAATAGTCATTCCAAATAATTTTGAGCACAGTCTCTGCACACAATACTACCTGTCAAAACTGAAATACCTTGAACAAGAGTCCCAGCTGTCAGCCAGTCAAACATGTGAAGCAGTCATGCTGCTGTACCTTCTCTTTCTGGTCAAAGAAAGAAGGGGTAGCTGACTTGTTCTGGAAAGCAGCATGTGTTGCAGGGCAGAATTTCTGCTGCCAGCCCATGCTCACAGAGGCTGGGAAAGCAGCACAGCCAGGATGCATCAGCAGGCAGGCTGGACAGTCCCATTACCCACCAAGCCCTGTGTCCTGTCTCAGGCGGGAATGGGTGCCACAGGGGCTTGTGGGGGAAAGACACAACAGAAAGATGATGCTTCTGCTACATGAGTTTCCTCCTAAGCTGTGGCCATGAGAGGGAACTCACCCTTTCTGACTCCTATTTTGCTCTAGTTAGATTTATGGGGGGTCTTGTCTCTTCTGTAATCTTGTTTTGTTGTTGGCTGCAGCTCCTTCTCACTCTTCCATAGCAAACACCACCACCCTGTTATGCCTTGGATTAGGTTCCAAGGTGTGAGGTCGCCAGTGCCCCCCATGACTTTCGAAGGGAGCTTCTCCCACCTTATAGACCCAGGGTAGTCAGGGACGACAGATGATTAAACCTTAAGCCACTAAATGGAGTGTGGTCTTCTTTTGGTCTACTGCCTCTCCTCATCCTTTATCTACATCAACTGGAAACAACTACAGCAGAAGGCCTCATAAATATTGTGGCTGGAGTCACGTGCAATTTCAGACACCTTGAATAGTGTCACACGTGACTGATGTGGGAATAGAGACTGCCAGAATATAGAATCATAGAGTGGTTTGAATTGGAAGGGACCTTAAAGATCATCTAGTCCCAACCCCCATTCCACGGGCAGGGACACTTTTCACTAGACCAGGTTGCTCAGAACCCCTGAGAACTTCCAGGGATGGGCCATCCACAGCTTCTCATCCACAGGGCAACCTGTGGCAGTGCCTCACCATCCTCACAGTAAAGAATTTCTTCCTAATATCTAATCTAAACCTTTCCTTTTTCATCTTAAGGCCACTCTCCCTTGTCCTATCACAACATGCCCTTGTAAGGAGTCCTCCTTCAGCCTTCTTGCACTGGTGAGGCCACACCTTGAGTATTGTGTTCAGTTCTGGGCCCCTCAGCTCAGGAAGGACATTGAGGTGCTGGAGCAGGTCCAGAGAAGAGCAACCAGGCTGGGGAAGGGACTCAAACACAAGCCCTATGAGGAGAGGCTGAAGCAGATGGCGTTGTTTAGTCTGGAGAAGAGGAGGCTCAGGGGTGACTTCATCACTCTCTACAACTCCCTGAGAGGAGGTTGTAGCCAGGTGGGGGTCGGTCTCTTCTCCCAGACAATCAGCAATAGGACAAGAGGGCTTGGGCTTAAGCTGTGCCGGGGAGGTTTAGGCTGGATTTTAGAAAGAAGTTCTTTACAGAGATAGTGATCAGGCACTGGAATGGCCTGCCCAGAGAGGGGGTGGATTCACTGTCCCTGGAGGTTTTTAAGACGAGGCTGGATGTGGCACTGAGTGCCATGATCTAGTCATCACAGTGGGGTTGGATCAAGGGCTGGACTTGATGATCTTGGAGGTCTCTTCCAACCCAGGTAATTCTATGATTCTGTGATTCTTGTAGACCCACTTTACATACTCAAAGCCTGCTGTAAGGTCTCCCTGGAGTCTTCTCCAGGCTGAACAGCCCCCGGTCTCTCGGCCTGTCTTCATAGGATTGGTGCTCCAGTCCTGTGATCAACGTAGTGTCTCTTCTCGGGACTTGCTCCAACGGGTCTGTGTCTTTCTTGTGTTGGGGCCCTAGAGCTGGATGCAGTACTCCAGGTAGGGCCCTGTGAGAGCAGAGCAGAGGGGGAGAATCACCTCCCTTGACCTGCTGGCCACTTCTCTTCTGATGCAGTCCAGGATGCAGTTGGTTTTCTGGGCTGCAAGTGCACATCGCCAGCTCACATTGAACTTTTTGTCCATGAGCACCCCTGACTCCTTCTCCCCAGGGCTAGTGTCAATCCTCCAATCTGTGTTTTGGATTAGCCCGACTCAGGTGCAGGACCTTGCACTTGGCCTTGCTAAGCTTCGTGAAGTTCACACAGATGCACCTCTCAGTCCTGTCCAGGTCCCTGTGTTTGTATGTCAGTGCTTTACTCATTACTGTCCATAACTGTGGGCAAGGCCAGAAAGGGAGGGGAGACTGCAAAACCAGTCCTCGTGGAAAACTATGGACTTGATGTAATACCTATAAAATACCATCCTTGCCCTTTTGTGATTAACTATTGACATATATGCTAAAGCATGAGGCTTACTAACCCCAACAAAAGAAGCATTTGGTTTTGTTAGTGCAGGAAAGGGATGCGTGTTCCTATTTTCCATTCAACTATCAAATCTTTTCTCAAAATTTCTTCAAGAAATTTTGCAAATAGTTTATTAAGCAAATAGGTGCTTCTCTATGGCAGGTATTTTTTTTTCTTTTGTTTCCACATGGAAAAAGGAAATGTTTCTGTTCCCCATACAGGAAAATATGGTCACAGAGGGCTATAGTATCACCTGACAGGCTGTAAAGGCATAACTTGGCCTGATCTAAAGGCATAACTTGGCCTGCTCTTCACAGTCCACAGAGGTCCTTGTCTTTGCTCAGGAGATGGAGAGGAACATCCTGACTGGCTGAAGGCACTCCCTTCACAGTGCTGGTGATGTAAGATCATAAACTGGTAGATTTGGGGGTCTCATTTTGCCATTCATGTGAAATTCTGAGAAGGATCTGTGTGCCAGTCTTTCTTCAAGACTTCTAACTGATCTTAAGACTGGCCACAGTTTGACCTGATCCTGGTTGATTTGTCCCAGAGCAGATACAATTAATATGTATCACCCACAATAAATACGTGGGTGAACATACAAGGAAAACAATGCCTGCATCAGGGAGCCAGCACAAGGCTTCTGTCACTGACACTCACCCTTGCGCTGCCGTTTCACCCACTGTGATTAGAAATTCATCAAATATGTCTGGAGAATTTGCATGCTGAGCCTGCTTTGGAAAGAGGGGATTGTCTAGCCGTGAAAGGAGATTATGCAGCAATTTCCTCCTCAGCACAGCAAGGCAATGAATCTGACTCTTCATTACAGAGGAAGGATGAGTAAGAACCGTTGCATTTCCTGTGCAGCAAGAGCAACATGAGCCCTGCTCCAGGTTCCTTTGGGAATTTCCATGATCATGTCAATTTCAGACATGATGCATGATGTTCCTACTAGAAGATGTAGATGTTTAAATAGGAATGCTTGTGGGGAAGGGGAAAGGGATCGATTCACTAAACAATGTGTTGGCTCTCAGCTAGAAAGAAAGCTGTACAAAAGGAAGACAGGCTCGAAGTTAGTTGCTTGACTTTTATAACTCATGCATTAATTACTGACAGCAGCAATGTATTTCTGAGATGACCGTAGTTTCTAGTAGATATTCTCACATTCTCTCACCACTTAGGAAAATATTTCCCTCCACTTACAAAAATATTTGCTGCGTTTTTATTATGTGAGAGGCTGTTAAGAAGTCTTGCAGCTCCTTGCTAAATAAATGGAGAGAGAGGTCCCACAAAGCATCTGCCTCTTTCTCCTGCGTTTTTACACTCCTGCTCAGGGTAAACACAACTCCATGGTGCTGCTAAGGCATCAAACACTGCCTTTCTCTTTCCAAGAGTCTTTAATACATATGCAATCCTGCTTGGATTTTTCTAAAGCCTTTACCTGAGGGATGTTGTACATCTGCAAATGCAAAAATGTATCACAAGTACACTTTCTTGTGCTCAAAAAAGACAGGCAGTCTAGCGATTGGAAGTTAGCAAGACACTGATCAGAAGAAAGAGCTCCTGAACAACCCTAAGCATGTGCCTTAGGACTAGTATGAGTGCACATTACAGGCTGGGAAACTCAGACCAACACTAGGCTCCTGAGGGAACAAACCATGAATTCTGAAATGCATGTGCAGACACCCCCAGAATGCCCAGAAAGACTTCAGATGCCGCAAAATTGAAATTGTTTCCTACCAGGATTAGTCCAAACAGTTACCAAAGGTTGTTCCACAATCATGTGCTGATGGGAAGACAGACAGACAGACATCATTCCGCAGATGGCTAAGATGGAGCATGAGAAGTTTTCTCCATAAGGAGGGGAAAAAAAAAAAAATCATGAAATCATCATCAGCTAAATGTGTCTACTCTTTTTCTATGAAGAGACAGTGTTCACCATGTCTCTCCTCTGTCCACAAAGCCTTCAAAAAAAGCATCAGTGACATTCATCTCTCTGGTTTGAAAACCGTATCAGCATTTTCTGCAAAGCTGGAGACGTCCTTCAGCAAGAGGAACTTGGAAGTTCTTCCTAAAACAGTCTGCCGTGCCAGTATTGAAAGCGTGCTCTCAGGAGAGAAAGAAAACTCCCAATGGGTAGAAAAGGGGTAGCCATGTTAGGTTATTTTAAAATAAACCCCAAAGCTGCTATTAACGCCTTGGGTGAAGTCTGTCATGGTAAAAGGATGTGAGGAGCCATCTTGGTTCATCCAGCTCCCTCTAGGGCAATGAATGGAGGAACACCTTCAGACATGCACAGATGCAGGTGTGAGAAGGGAACTGAGGTGCCCAAAGCCACATTAGGCCCATTTTAAGTGCCTGGGTACATTTTTTTTAAACTGGCTTCTATTTCTTTTTCCTCCCTCATAAAGGAAATGTCATGACTGCACATGCCTTATTAAAAGATTGCTTGTTTGGCTGGTAGCCATAGAGGAATAATTCCTCTTATTGCCCAATAAATCAAGTTACTGTCATTTTAAACACTCTAGCTGAATTTCTGATGAGCACATGAAAGAGTTAACTCTACCCCTTGTCATGCTACCACAGCATTAAAATAACAGCAAATTTCAGGAACATAAATTGTCCTCGCTTGTAGCATAAATTTGGAGCATAGGCAAAATGCTCATAAAACTATGCCATTTTGTAAAAGTCTCCTACTTGAAAAATATAAAAGTAGAGCTGCGGACTAGTAAAGTGCAAATAAAATACATGCAGGGAAGCAGAGTGGTGTCTTCTGAATTTGTAGGCATTTCAAATGTATTTTAAAAATTAAAAGACAAACAAACAAACTTCTTAAAATGTTAAACATTTTTTTCATTTCAGTTAACACAACTTTTCTTATGCACAATAATAATCAGGTTATCCTGGACTGGGAGGGGGCGTTGATTTAATTTGAAGTGGTGGGCTCCTTCTCTGAAAGGTTTTTTTGTTGCTTGGGCAATTGAGAGCCTTTCTTTCCTAATAGGATTAGCGCAAATAATTACCAAAGGATTTCTCCGTGTCATCTGAGTACAGTTCCCCCCAGCCGTATTAAAAAGCCTGTCTTCAGTACGGAAATAGTCAAAGGCAGTGGGTAGCTGAAAAGGTTATGGTTAACTGTTGCCACTCAAACCATGGAAAGTCATCTACAGAGGCAGGAATGCAGTGGTTTTTACCCTAATCCCCATTGTGCCCAGCTTGTGGGAAGAGTAAACAGTAGCTCCTTGTTGGCAAGAAGCTGCTAGGGAGGCTCTGAGGGGCAGCAGGGCGAGGTGAGGGGCCACAACCCAAATGGCAGGTGTCATGACAACCCTCCTGCAGCACTTGTTCAGTAACGTGCAAGTGATCTGGGATAACAGAGATTTAGCTTGGTATGTGCCAAGTTTTATGGTAGCCCTTTGGTTTTGGGTGCAGACCGGGGTCCTCCCCTCTGACCTATTAGGAAGGGAGTCCACTTGTAGAGGTTCTTTGGCGTATCCCTGAGATCTGTCAGATACATCAGCAGTCTATGGGAGAAGATTCTGGCTCTTCAGCTTTAGGACAGCTCCCTGCTGCTTTTTACAATTTTTGCATTCAAGCACTTTATTGAGCAGTAAAAAATTCTATGCAAAAAAAAAAAAAAAAAAGGAACCTCTTGAGGGGGGGAAAAAAGAAATTGTGACTCAGGTTGAGACTGCACAGAGGCGTCCTGCTGGGGAAACAGGTCTGAATTAATTCCTGTGACATTAATCCATGTATCTAATCTGTAACTTTATTACTTGTTCAAAGCACACTGTACTTTTCTTCTGTTGTAAGCCTTCGTTTCAGGAGTTCTGGCTCTGTATCTGTATTTCTGTGCAGCATAATATATTGTCCAGAGTAAATAGAAAATGAAACCTGAAAGGCATTTCTTAGGCATTAATATACATATACCAGCTTGACAGATACATGTCTGTAATCATAGATCATTGTTCAGTGTGCCAGGAAATGAGCACTTCTGGCTTGACCTGTCTGATATTCTTTGAAATCACAGGACATGTATGCCCTTTTTCCAGCTCACTATGAACACTGTTGTTTTGATAGGAAAAGGGCTTGGTAAAAATCTTTATTTGGGGTGCTTTGTCTCATGTTACTCTATCTGTATCTGTTTCCTCTCTGCCCATCCTCTGGAGACTTCCAACTTGTGTAATTGCTTTTGAGCATAATCACATTCGTGGATCGAAGAAAATGCACAACTTTATTGTCGCAAGTTAATTGTTCCTGGAATAATTCTTACAGGTTGTCCATTGCTGTCTGTCTCAGTGATAAATTCAGACCCATCATTCCTTCCAGCCTCTGTGTCCTTTTCCAAATAGCTGGTATTATTTAACCACTTCAGTTGGCAGTCTTGGAAACTCTCTCATTACCTAATGCACCAGTGAGCTGACTGTTGCCAGTAGCTACAACTTACCTCTACACTGGTAAGCAGTAAACCTGAACTTTCTGTCTGCTGCAACCACATTAATACATTAATAATGCATTATGTTTCCTGTAATTACATACGTGCACAGAGATTATTATTTTCTTTTGTAAGAGGAGGAAACAAGATGGAGGTGGGGGGTAGAAGGTGATGGAAACAGATACAACTAATTATTAATGCTGACTAGACCCCAGCTGCATAGGTTTTTAATTAGCCCATGTCTAACCCTAATAGTCACTGTTGGGATAATACTATCTCTTCTTAAGTGGGTTGGTTTAGCAAAGGAAATGTGCTCTCGGCTCACACCTGCGCTGTGTAGCGTTACTAGCACATACTCAGCAACACAGGCCAAAATGTTAAATTTCTTTTCAGTTCACTTGGTTAAATTTTAGTCATATTGTGTCCTTCAAGGCAGTCTCAAAGAGCGAGCTCTGTGCAGCTGAGCAGGGCTGCTTTCCTGATGAAACCATGAACTGATGCCTAACAAAGGAAAAGGAATGCAATATACAGATCTTCACGTATTTTTCGAGTGTTATTAACAAGGCCTCTAGAGAATCATTTCAAATTGATCAGTGAGGCAGGAGCACCATCTCCCCTCTTCAGAGAAAAAGGAGTTCAAAATTCAAGACACCCTTCCTTTTCCCCTCTTAGCTGAGCTGAAGGCTTCTGGAATAAGTGGAAATGTTTTACCCATGAATGTGTGTGCCAACCTGGTCCATCCCCGGGAGCTTGGGCTTTGCCCTCTGGGGACCTTGTGCCTTTAGAATGGAACCTATTTTGGCCACTTCCTTGTTTTCTCCTCTAGCATTTGCAAAGCTGTTAAAACGCCAGTTCCTTTGTTGAAAACCCTGAAGGAAGGACACAGTGTTTAGTGTGAAATTAGAAACACTGCGAGGTTTCCTTGCCCTTTGGCAGCTTTTAATTTAATTGGAATTAAGAGGCAGTTGAGCAATTGCAGGGTTTGAGCAAGAGCAAGGCTTCCCTCAAGAGAAAGCAGGTCTTAGATCTTCACTGTTGCTGTGGCTGAGCAGGCTGAAATCTTGCCCACACTGGCAAGATACTTGACCCCATCTTTGCAGAACCAAATGTCCAAAGGAATGGTAAAATTTTATAGAGTCTGGCTTCAAACTGTGGCACTGATCTGAAAGGGATTTAGGGACATTACTCATCTCCTCTATTTGTGTACAAGCCAAATCACAAAGTGCCTTTTTCTTTTCCTTGCAGCCCGTAGGTGCTTGTTTCCCTTCCCCACCTTCATAGCCACCATTTCCACCACAGACATAACATACCTACAGGCATGTACATGAGGGCAGCTCTATTTTACTTGACTTTTTCCCTGGATGATAATTTGAATGAGCTTGGCTGGGAACACAGAATACAGGGTGACCTCAGCCCTGCCTGTCTGGCCCACCTTTTCAAATGCAGGAATAAAATGCATTTATTCCTCTAGACACCCTCGAGAAGAAGGAAAAAGGGAGGCTGTCCTCTCTATCCCCTTTCTGTAGTCCTGATGCCACTCCACAGCCTCTGTGGTGAAACACATGGCAGGCTTAATGCACCCCCAGTGGACAGCCTGAACGCAGGAAATGCTGCAGGAATAATGAGTCCTTCAAATGAAATTATAATTATAAACTCATTCTGATACATATGTATCAGCTCTGTCACCACCTCTGATGCTCCATTTCAAGGTTTTTCAATGTCTTGCAAAAGGGGATGTTTCCAAAGCTGCATTACAGGATTTACATCATCAAGTAGCAGTGGCCCCTTTTGCCCTGTGCTGTTGTATGCCTATATGTTAAATGCAAAGAAGTTGTAATGAACCCATTTTACCTGATTTCTAGAAGGTGAGAGTTTTGCTTTTTTGATAGACCACACATAGCCCAGAAAAAGATCCTGGGTGCAGGGGTGAGAAAGATGTGGCAGGCTAGGGCTTGCATTCAAAATATGGCTATGTAATAAAAGCATATTTGATTAGACTACTGAAGCCTCATTACTAGACATAAAATCTCCTTTGTCATACTTATTTGAATTCTTCTTAATTATTTGCTGGAAATTGACAAAGTTTCCCAGCCAATGCCAAAGGAGTGATTCATACCTTCTATGGCTTTCTGAATGCACTAAGAAAGAATATTAAACATTAAATATTAAATGTCCTCGTTGGTACAAGGATTCTGAGGCATGATGAAAGCTGTTGCTTTCATTATTGTTGAATTTTTGCACTTAAAAATATCATGTTGCCTATCTCTTTTAATCGGTGAACATCTCAATTCTGCTAACTTAAACATAATCAGGATGCACATAGACATGACCAGAGCCAAACCAACCCGAGTAATTGAGTGAATATCCTGATTTAGGATAAGGTGGATTAACTTCATTATTTAGAAGTATTTGTAGAAAGCTTCTAAGCGAACCAGCTCTTGAAGGTGAAATCCTAGCTTTTTCTGCAAGCAAAATTCTGGTGTTTGCAGATTCTGAATGTATAACTGTACTGTAAGATGTACTTTAAGAAAGTCTAAGCCACAAGCATGTCAGTGTCCCATCATTAATACCTATTTATTTAATGATACAGAAGTACTTCTATGCAGTAGGCTGGTTCCATGTCTTTGACTTCTTTCTTTTTGGTTTTCTAATAGCAAAACTATTGACTATGCATTAAGTAAAGAGTTACTCTATGAAAAACTGCATGTGTTGTTAAAATACAGAAAATTATGCTTTAAAGTGAAGTAAAGTATGATGCCTTAGGTTTTAAACCATAGCAGTTGGGAATGCGTGTAGGTACCAAAATAATTCTTTCTATTAAAAAAAAAAAAAAAAAAAAAAGACAGGTGCAGTTAGTAGAGTCAAGATTTTTCAGAGTTAAGGGTGTCTTGTTGGGATCTACTAGGAGCCCCTGCCTAAGTTAAGCCCAGATTCAGGAAGGGCTTTGAGTCATGGTTTTTACCATGCAAAGTCTTCAGTGAGAAAACAAGGTCAAGGAACTTCAGGCCTCAGGAGAATAGTCCTATTCTCTTTCTTCCAGCTTACATATATTTATGGGGCCAGGCTGGGAATTAGTTGGTAAGCTTATCCATTAAAAAAAAAAGAAAGTAAATTATTTTAAAATCAAACATCAGTTCTCTGATCCAGTTGAGAGCCTGGCCACATGAACAATGTTACTGCATCAGCGCAGGTCACAGAACATAGGGAGCACAAAGAGAGGAGAGACAGGGAAAAGGATATTGCTGCCCAAACTGTTTATCATGAAACCACAGCACTATGCTCCAAAATGCCTTCTCAGTTCTTGAATTAGGCTATGATTCAAAAAGGCACTTAGATATATGATGTAGCCCATCTCTAATCAGGAAGGCATTTCACCACTTGTTTAACTCCGTGTACATTTAAGTATTTTATTAACCAGGCGTCGCTGAGGGAGGGATAATCCCTTGATTTAGGGTTTTCAGGACCTTTACTCAAATTATCAGTGTCCAGTGACTCCCTCAGCAGCAGCAGCAGCAGCAGCAGCACTGTGACTACGAAGGCTCTCCGGCACAAAATCCTGCATAGCTGAGCCTGTGCAAAGTAGCAGCATTGCCACTGTCCCATGAATACTGACGGGGAATTTCTTCTGTTTGAATACAGTGTTCGAATGCAGGCATGCAGATACATTTGAGCACTAAGGTGGGTGGGAGTTAATGATCAAGCCTGAGCCCTGCAACTGGAGTGCTACCCCTGCTCAGCGCTGCACTGTGAAAACAAATAAATGCAACCACCCCAGAAGGTTTGCCGGAGACTCCAGTGACAGAGTGAAGGGGGTGTCAGATCTGGAGAAAAAAAACAAGCCCCCAAACAAACAAAAAACAACAGACCCGTCCCCTCCCCCACCCAAAGAAGCACAAAACAAACAAAAAACCAAAACAAACAAAAAAACCACCCCCCACACACAAAGAAACCACAAAACCCAAATACACACACGCAGAACCACAGAACCACACACACACACACACACACGCACACACACACACACACAAAAAAAAAAAAAAAAAAAAAAAAAAACAAAACCAAAACCATGAAAAAATCCACACCTGAAAACTGCACATGGACTTTGTCCATCTGTTTCTGCCCTCAGGCAGAAGAGCCTAGCTGAGCACATTACATGTCTTTGCATCTCTTAAATGCTCCTTTACCACATGGCAGAGCTAATTATCATTAGCCTGAAGAACAGCAGGGCCCATCCCAGTTTTGTGACTGAGCAGAGGCTGGGGGAATGAGTCAGTGCCATTGATGAAAAATGAAATTCGCGGTTTGATGTCCTATTTCCGTGTCTCGTGTAGTGCCACTAGCTCTGCTTTTGAATAGGATGAAAGAAACTCCGTGTCTCACATTTCACTTGAAGATGAAAAGACTCAGAATACCTTTTGCTTCCCCTAAAATAACAGCCCATTTTATGGCAGTTTTCAGTTTCAGTACTGGCTGTAGCTGCTTGAAGTATGCATCTCTTAAAACGGCCATTGAAGTTTTGTTAGTTTTTGTGGGTTTTTTTCAAATCATTGTTTCTGCAAGCCACAGCTGTTGGTCTTACAGGGAGCATATTCCTGGTGTAAAGGCTTGGTGTAAATGTGCAAATGTGATGCCAATACAGAAAATACCGCCACGGAGGCAATGTGAGCTCTCCCAACTGTTTTCACAAGCACTGCAGTTTGTATACTGAGTTTCAGACACATCCAGTGTGAGGAGGTGGTTCTGACACACCAGCATTCCAGTATAGTTGATTTGGCTTGAGGGTGCAGAGAGTGTTAGAATACAGCTTCTTCATGTCCCCATCTCCTGTGCTGTCTGAGGGTAGCCCTTTATACCAAATGAATCAAGGATACTAATGATTCTATTGGCACTGACATGTTTACCCTCATCTCTATGGCTGAATATGCGTTTAAAGGTCCATATTTTTACTGCTCATCTTTTCTTGCATCTTCTTATAGACTTGGTTTTCATCTCATCAGTCACACATGACTGCAAATGGCCGGAGGGTTTAAAAGAATAAAGGGAAAAAGGTGGTGGGGAGAAGCACACAAACAGCACTATCACTTATATCCTGTTTGCTTTCCATCAGGTGAAAAACGGGATGTGTGTGTGCAGGTGACAGCCTGTCCCATTTTAAGATTTAGAGTTCTAGTGACAGGACCAGCATAGAAGCAAAATGAAGTTTTCTTCGTGTGCCATTTCAGCTGAGGATGAGGTTCCTTGTAAGGGCTTTTAGAAGGACTCAAGGAGTGCTGGCATCAGTCCAAGGGAGATGGATTATGGAGGTTGGTGAAACAGTGAAAGAATGAATAAATGAATAATTTTGTACCATGTGTTACAGCCCACTCTTCCCACACCATGACTGCTGGCAGTGATGTCGCTCATTGAGCCTGATCACTTGCTTTAGGTCACTCCTCCGTCGTTAAATGGTGCACTTATTTAATTTGAAGAAAGTGCAATCAATAAAAAGAGATCCTTTTATCTTGCTCATCAATCTCTTGTTAATGAGCATGCACTTTTTTCTTATTAGATTCTTGGTTACAATGCTTTTAATTTCTCAGTGTATGATAGAAAAGGGGGTGCAATCAAACACATGATGGAGCAGTTGATGCTGCATGCTGCTGCTTGCTCTTTTCTGAAGAACTGGCATGTTCTTAAAGGAAAGCAGTGGTCTGGGTGGGTGCAGGGATCACTTGCCCTGCGCTATCTGGTTCTCTGTTCATCCTTTCTTAAGCTGTGATCCAGCCATGTGAGCCTGTAAAGATACATTTTAATTTCCTAATGTCCCAGTAGCTGCAAGAAAGTAGATAATTCTAAGGGAATCTCAGATATTTGAAATCCAGTGTCTTCCACGAGAATGATTCACCAAGCCTACTTTCCAAAACTTGGAGCAGGTTTGGGTCTGATTATGGTGTGACTGAAGGGTCAGATGAGTTAAATGGTCTTTGCTGCTCTAGTTTTCAGGATGATGTCAGTCATGGTCTATTCACATCTTTATGGTGACCAGAGAGAATGATCCTCTGCAGCTTGGTATTAGGAAGTCAGCTTCCTTTTATCACCAGTAAAACTAGCAAACAGATAGAACATGTTCCTTCTCATCACAGGCTGGAGGTTAATGCTGTCTTTGGCTCTGTGTATCTCCTTGAGTCTTTTGGGAGTGAAACTTTGCAAAAAATCGTTTGATCCTTTACAAAAACACTCCACAAAATAAAATTACACTTTTCTAAGGCTCTGATTTTCAACCTGTCATTTACATATGGCAGGAGTCCAAATCTCAGTCATAGATTAGCTTCATTAGTGTAGACTCAAACTGCTTTTTCCTCTCAGCCAAAGAGGCCCAAGCCACATGGTAATCAGAAATAAATCTTTGCACAAGGAGCTAACCTAATTATGAACAGGCAAGTTATTTCCTTCCTTATCCTTCTGTATTTACCACCAATGGGCTACCCTTGTAAAACTTTGTTACCTCCAAGGTCATGCCTCCTCCTGTTTTTTTTTCCCGGGTCTCCCTTTCAGTGAACCAATTGCTGACTTTTTCCAGGCACTCATCTCCTCCAGCCAGGGCCAGAACCCATGTCTAAGCACAGCATGCCAGTGCTAGCATGTCACTACAGAAACGTAAAAAGCTCACAGCTGAAGCTGTGGGATGAAGCGTTTCTGCATTGCTTTGGGGGTAAGAGGAGCAGAAAGGACCCTCAAACTCAGCAAACTGTACCTTCAGGCCCAAAAGTGAGAGACCATCATCAGCCTGCCTTAACTGCAGGCTCGAGAGCTGTCACGGAAGGTGGTGTGCTCCCTTTCCCCTCCCCGACGCGGTGAAAAGAACGCGGGGTTGCATTTTGGCCCAAAGATTCCCCAGAGGAGCCGGCCCATGCGGTATCGGATCGCAGCACGGCAGGTAGGCTGTGTGTGTCCTCCTGGCCCTGGCTTTGGCCACCTGTAGCGCGGGGCCTGGGGATGCTGCCTGGCGGATGATTCAGCACCGCCCGTCTCCCTTCCTGGCCGCGGGAATAGCGGGAGCCGCCGGGCACCGCCGAGGGCGGGGGCAGGGTGCCGGGCGCCGCCCCGCTCTCCTCGCCGCAAGCCCCCGCAGCCCCCGGGGGGCTGAATCAGCTCTGCAGGCTTCCCTGGGAAGGGATACGAGGGGAGGAGGAGGAGGAGGAGGAGGAGGTCTGGTCGGAGCTGGCTGCGTGATGCTGAGGCAGGCAGCCTGCGCGCCAGGTCTGGAGGCGCGGCGGGGGAAGGGACCCGCAGCGGAGGAGGGCACTGCAGCCTGGCCGGGAGCCAGGGACCACGGACACGCTGCGGCCACGGAGCCGACGGGGGGTGTGCGGGTGTGCCTGCCTGCCTGCCTGCCTGCCTGCCTGCCTGCCTGCCTGCCTGCCTGCCTGCCTGCCTGCCGGCAGGAGCTGCTGCGGGCAGGCTGGGCCCCGCCGGTGGAGGAGGGCGTGAAAAAGGCAGGGAGAGATGCTGTGCGGGCTCACTTTAGCCAGGCGGGCTGGGGCAGGAGCCCTGTGGCAGAGCCCTTTGCGAGCTGACAGCCCCTCTGGCAGCAGGGTGGGAAGGGGGGCGATGCACCCACCTGCAGAGGAGCCCCTGGATGTGCAGGCAGCACGCCGTCCCCTCTGTCCAGCTCCACAGCACTGTGTGTATTCGGTTTAACTTCGTGGCAACCCTTGTAAAGAAGGTGCAAGACTTCCACATGAGTTCCTGTTCAATCAGCAAGATGTGAGCAAAGCAGAAACATAGTTTAAAAGAGAGCAGTTGAATGTGAATAGGATGGAGGGTAGCAAAGATTACTGAAGGGTGAACACAGGCTGTTTGCCAGGAGGACCAGTGCAGTAAAGGTGTGGACAGGGCAGTGAATTAAAGACAAGCTCAGAGAAGTGTCAGCAGGGAAAATTGTCTTACTGGAAATAGGGAGGTTGAAAAATTAGGCATGGATAAAGAAGGAAAGACATTTTAAACCATTTCCACCAAGCCCTCAGATACTGTAGTATCTCATCTGTGCAATGAAGAGGATATTCCCAGCTGGTTCTCAACTTGCACTCCTCTTTGAAGAATGATGCTGTAGCTTCACACCTGAGGAGGAGCTTGTGTATGCAGAATTGTGTCTGGTTTTCCCAGATTTATCAGCTAATCTAATAAAAGGTACATCCTTTCTCTAGAAACCTTGATTACTTGTACCCACGGACCACCACAGCTGTCACAACAATGCTGCTGTGATGTTACACTTTCTACAGTGGCTGTGTTGCTACTGCTGTTTGAAATAGGTTTTGAAATACTCAGAGAGGCTGCACTCATGCAAGGCATTACCAGCTAAGGAGAACATGTGCTTTATAGTAAGAGAAGCCATGTATGTAAATATGCAGTGCAAGCTGTTCATTCTCTCTGAGGTTACTGATCACATCATTAACCTAAGGACCAGACACTTTAGCGGTAATGTAGGCTAGATTGTATGATGATTTATCTTTTTACATTCTTCCAGAGAGTGTTATCACTGGCTATGCTTTAAGGTAAATGCTCCAGGCACTTGATTGTAGCAGCATCATGATTACTTCAGTTGGCTACCACAGCCTCACAGGAAGCTCTGTGATCAGACATCCATCAATTAGTCCTTGACATGGCAGTCTGTGAAAACACAGTGGGATTCATTGAGATTTTTGATAAACCTTTTTCATGTTACTAATGTTCCCATGGAAGGGGGGGCTGGGGTGGAAGAAGAGTTGGAGGCAGAGAGAGAACATGGGTAGAGCCAGATGCTTCTTTTAACACTACCAAAAATACGCAACTACAAAGGAATTTACCTTTCAGGTGCCTGACTAAGATACCAGCAAAAATGAGTTCAGGGCAATTTGTAGCACTTGATTCTTTGTTTCCTTATACATCCCGCTGCCATTTACACTAAGGAGAAAGAAGGGTTCACATAGCAAATCTTCAATGCAAATGTTTTCATTAAGTCCAAGGAACTGGAAATTGTGTTATAATCCCCTTGCCTTTCATTCATACGTCTGTATTGTTACACAGGTGTATTTTCTGTGGGAGACAAAAGAGGGAACAGATCTGATTCTAATCTTACTTTCATTATGTTAACTAGACCGTTAATTTACCAGTGTATTACACTGCACTGATGGAAATGGTAGTGCTAGGTATTGGTAGAGGTGAGAAATGACAGCCAAATTTAATAACTAAGTGTAAGCCTTTATTAAATAATAATGAATAATTTTTTTTCTTTTTTTTTTTCTTTTAGTCTGAGTGAGGAGATATGCTAGCAACATGTGAGCTCCTGAAAAGTACATTCGGGATCTGATTTTAGTGTGAAGTCTTTGTTTTTTGGTTTTGGAGGAGGGGTTTGGAAAAGGAGAATGGAAAAATGGAATTAAAAAAATATGCAGACATCTTTGTAGTAACTTAAAATGCAAATTTGTTAGAGGCAGGAATGGTTTGGGCTTTTTTATTCCCTCTGCTTGACCTAAGATGCATCCCAGTTCTATTCCTAGGGAACAAAACTTATTCAGGAGCTTGCAAAGAAAAGCTGTCTCTAGGTGTCAGGCAGGGAGAAATTGCTTATGGAAAGAGGTTTTCCCCCTGGGAGAGATCGAATATCAGGCTGAGCGAGCCCAGTCCAACCCAAAGAGCTCCCACCGACACCCGGTCCTTGCCGGAGGACTTTGCCACCGATGGCCGCCGCCTCCGGCCACGCTTTGCCAGGAGAGAGGGAGCGGGTGGGTGCGCAACTCCTGCCCGCTCCCTCCCTTTGATTTGATGGCCTTTATTCCTCCTAATTGGATAAAATAGGAAGTCACTGACAATCCTGCGTTGCTGGGTGTACTGATTTCCCTCAGAGCAGCCCTGCAGAGGGCGGGGGGTGGGGTAGGGGAGGAAGGAGCGAGTCTGTACAGCAGGGAAACAGGCTGCGAGGGGGCTGGGGGAGCGGGGCGGGAGGGGGGGGGGGGGAGCGGAGGAAAGTGAATGAGCTCTTAAGAAGGACAAAGAGGGAGGGGAGAGAAAGGGAGTTACCACCGTCTTGGCATCGCTCTTCCTTTCAAACCTCTGTGTAATGATATTGTTTGCAGTGATGCTCAGACAGCGAGCACCTGCTGCTCTGTAATGATTCAGCCTCTTTCAGCCGCCGCTGTAACACGACAGGATGCTGCTGCTACTGTCACTTCTGCCGCTGCCGCTGTTGTTACAGATTTTGCTTTTGCTCCTTCTACCGCATGACAATTGTTTTCCTCGTCTAAGCAGATACCAGCCTCAGATGCTCAAGGTGAGAGTCTTACCTTTTGCTCTGGGCTACTGGTTCACTTAATCCGGTCAGTTTGTTCAGTGTTTGTGGTTTTCTTTATCTCATCACCCTCCTTCCCGCTGTTTTGTTTTGTTGTGCTTGCTTTTGGGGGAATGTTTCTTCCCTCCTTCAGAAGAACTGAAATTGCTTGAGAGGCATTTAAGGAATTATAAAAGTGGCTAGCAAACAGGAGCTCAGTAATTGCAAAGCTGTTCTCACTTCAGAGAAGCAGAGAGAGTGACAGAGGGCTTGGGGGCAGGGGGACCGGGGAGCATCTGATTTTTCCTGTGCATTACTCCTCTCCCAGTTTGGATGACGTTGCTGAGCTTGGACCTTTTATTGACTCCCACTCTGATTTTTGCAGAGCACTGTGACTATTACTACCATCTCTTTTTGTCTGTGTCTCACAGTAATGGACTGTGATAGAGTTAAGGCCTTTTGGAGGTGAGCTGTTTGAGAGCTGATGTTTAAACATGTCTGAAGTAGCTGCCGACACTTTCCCCAGCCCCTCAGCTCAGCTGAGCCCTGATGCATCCCTCAACGGGCTCCCAGATGAGGAGAACATGCCGGGGACCCAAAGAGAGGACAGGAGGGTCCAGGGGATAGCAGGCCTTGCCGCAACCTGCTGTGCGTGCCTGGAGGCAGAGCGACTGAAGGGCTGCCTCAACTCTGAAAAGATCTGCATCGCCCCTATCCTGGCTTGCCTGCTTAGCCTTTGCCTCTGCATTGCTGGCCTCAAGTGGGTCTTTGTGGACAAGATTTTTGAGTATGACTCTCCTACCCACCTTGACCCTGGGAGGATAGGACAAGACCCAAAGAGCGCTGTGGATCCTACAGCTCTGTCTGCCTGGGTGCCTTCGGAGGTGTATGCCTCACCATTCCTCGTACCTAGCCCCAAGAGCAAGGCTGAAGTGACAGTGCAAAGTGACAGCTCACTTGTGCCCTCCAAACCGTTCCTCCAGCCTTCTCTGTATAACCGCGTCCTAGATGTTGGGTTGTTGTCCTCTGCTGCACCTTCGCTGTCACCACCCGCCCTGGAGCCTACCACAGCGTCTCAGGCACAAGCAACAGAAACCAATCTCCAAACCACTCCAAAACTTTGTAAGTAAAAGCTGTGTGTTTCTTCGGGTTTTTTTTTCCCCCCCTTCCAACAAAAAAAGGGAAAAAAGAAAAAAAAAAAAGCCACTTAACCGTTCTGCAACCGTCCACAAGGAGGGCATGTGACTGGTGTGGAAAGCTTAAGTGTGCTAAGACAGGTATAGCATGGGTTACCTTCTGAGGAGAGCATCTAGAGTCCTCTGCACTTAGTTCTGAACTGTGCAGGGTAAAGAGGGATCTCTGCAAAGGGTTAATACCACCCTTTTCTCTGCATCCACTTGTAGGGAAATATATGGGAAATATATGATTTAGTGTTTATCTGATAGCTATTCCACATGGTCTGTTTTTCTTAGAAATTTGATTTGCGTCCTGTGCTGGATCTTCCATGTATGTTCATTTTCTTTGCCTTGCCTGCAAAGCACTTCTGGTACATCCTTCCTGAAATCTGTTGCTGGCAAACATCCCTATCATCCTCCCGAAACGCTCAGACCAGTGAGAAAAAGTGACAGCGTTTTTGAAGCAGTTAGAAACCAGGAATTATTAATTTAGCATCTAGCTTATGATCTTTCTCTTAAGAGCAAAGCACACATTTCTCTGTGTCTTCTCCCATCTCTGGGAGCTGATTCTTTTTGAAACTGTTTCTCACGTACTGCTTTTTTGCCTTTTGTGGGGCATTTCAGGAAAGCCTTCTTGCCAATGCAGGAGGAATTAATTTCTGAATTAGACTTTGCTCATCCTAGAAGCACAAAACATCCAGGGTACCTGTACTTTTTTTTTTTTTTGTTTTCTCAGTAGCAGCTGTAAAGCATCAAAATGCTGCATTGCTGAAGTGTCATTTCTTTGACATTCATAACTTTAACCCACCAAATCCAGAGCAGATCAAGCCAGCAGTTCCTGAGTTGTGTAAAATTGTGCAACTCCAGTAAAAGAGAAAGCAGCACAACCGTCGTGCTGAGAGCACAGGGCTGATGTTTCCTTTGGAAAGGTGCAGTGATCAGAGTGCAAAACTGCATTCCTCACAAATTTCCTTGCAGGACTCCATGTCTTTTATTCTCCCTACGTGCCTTCCCTGTGATGCTGCAGGTTGGCTACCTTGTAGATGGTACATAGTGGATCTCACCCTGGGGCCCTGAAGTCACCAGAAGTTCACTGCTAAGTTTAGCCCCACTAGCACTGGACCTAGTATAGATACGTGGCATTTGGATTAGATCTAACATTTTGGGCCAACCCCTTGCCAGCATAACTACAATGATTTCAGAGAAGGTCCTTCCAGCTGGGAGTCAGTCTTGAACAGCAGTTTCAGAATCACTGAAAGAAAGTCCTAAGTATTCCTGTAAAAACCCTACTTCTTTTTGCTTAGATAATCGTGGTAACCATCCTTTGGGTTTTTAAAAGTAACTTGTCTGATGGAGACAGTTCTAATAGGGAAATACTGCTGTACTGTTAAATGACAGGGGGCTTTGTCTGTGATATTACTTGAATTAACCACCTCTGCTATTATATAGTACAATTCTAAATGTTTTAGTTTGAGCTTTTTTTTTTTTTTAATATTGCTGATGCATAAAATCTTTTTTGTAGCGCAAATATTGTGACATTAAATATATGACAGCACTTTTACTTCATAAAGTGACAAGAGACCAATATCCAGTCAAAATTGCCTTGAGAATTCCTCTTGAATTTTCACATATGAAGCAAATCTTTATCAATAAATAACATGCTAACTTCATCTCTAAAATAAAGGAGGGGCAAGGTGGGGTTTAAGAGATTCTTTTTTGGAGCAGTCACTGACAAAATGCAATTATCTGCATTCAGATCTGCTCACATCTGGGAAATAAAAGGTTGTCCAGAAGCTAGGTGATTGGGTTGAAGGGGTTTTTAGGTTTTGGGTTGGGATTTTTTTTTGTGTGTGTAGCTGTGGGAGGGAGAGGGCAGGGGTATTTGTTTGATTTTGGGGGGTTGATTGTTGTTTTTTTTACTGTTGCTATAATTTTCTAAAGATAAACCTGTATTAAGGCATCTTCTGGTAGCTACAGACTGAAAGGAGAGGGAGAACTGGCAGCAGGTCAAGTTTGGGTTGCTCTGAGGGAGAAGGTTGTGTAGACAGAATTTATTCTAACTGTGGCACATAGTTCTGACTATGGCAAGCAGCTGTAATTCTCTGCAAAGAAAAATAAGAAAATATAGCTGGAAAAATACACTGCAGAAGATCTGCTAAAGAATTCCAAGAGGCATAAAAAGAGCTTTTTGGACAGCTCTAAAAGCACTGTCTTGGGGTTTTTGAAACAGCTGCATTTCAAACACATCATTGTGTTTTATGTAGAGCAAGATTTGTTGGAGAGGTTGACAGATTGCATCAGTGCTAACTTTTTTTTTTAATGCCTTTGACAGCTATAAAATTCTCAGTGACATGGCTTGAAAAGTAGCATCTGCAAATTGGATTGTCCCTTCTTCTGCTTCTCAGTGCCCTTCTTTTCAGTCAGGGTGAGGTAACTTGTTCCCAGAAGGTCCCTTATGTGATGATTTTTTTTTCCAGTGCAGAAACAAAAAAGAACTGACACATCTCATATTCTGTGGTTGATGTACTGTTTCTGAACCTAGCCCTTCCATGACTTTCCAAATCATTTTCTCTTCTCCTCTCTTTTCTGTCTTACTCAGCATATTCTGCTTAAAGCTGTATCCTTCAAGGTCATAGTCTGCAGAGAGCTAATTGATTCTTCTTTCTTGGAGCCTGGAAGAGAAAGCCAAAGAGAGACAATCCTTGTAATTGTGTCTGGTGTACTAGATTCAGACAGGTCTCACTCCTGTTATTATACTTTGCCCTTTATCAATACAGAGATATTCTTTTCCATTGGGTTTACATTTTGTATTTTCATATAATTTCTTGTTTTCTGAAACAGAAAGGGAAACTGAATTGTTTTAAAGCATTCCCATACTTAGGAAGCTTGTCAATCTTAGCTTAGTTACACCAGAGGAGATTGTACTATAAGCAGAAAATAATACTATACACGAGAACCTACAGTCTCATTTCCCATGAGAAGACATGCAGATTGTAATAGTGCTAACTTGTTTTAGGAACTAAATTTCACTTCTTCCTACACTATCACATTTAAATGCAATTCCAGCCTTTACCCAGGCTAATAACAGACTCAGCTCTGTAGTTCTATAGTAACTGCTTTTATACACCTGCAAACCAACCACTCCCCTCTTTAAAGGTTTTCCCACTGCCTTCTCTTTCCATTTAAGCAGATTTCCTCCAAAAACAACTGGCAAGGCCCAGGTAGGGCTTGCCTTTCAGTGGTGACAGCTCTGCCAAAGTGGCACAAGTGGTCCTGTGCTTTGGCTCTGTCACAGAGCAGAGCTACCTAAGCAGCCCTTGGCATTCTACAACTCTTGTGACTTGGTGAAGTGGTGCAGGGCACATGAGAGGCAGAGCAGGAGGCAGATGCCACAGCATGACTTTGCTGGAGTGGGTTTCCCTGTGAGCAGAGCTAAAGGCCCATCAGAGAGCAGTGTCCAGAGGGTGCTTGTCGCTGGTGGCACATCCACACTGCCCCTGCATCCTTTCCACTTCTGGCTTTCCTGCACACCTCAGGTGCCACGTGCTGGTGGGCCAGCTGCACACTGTGCCCATGCTGGTGGCCAGCAGGTGACAAATAAGCATGTCTCCATCTCCCTACCTCTGTGTCCTGTGCTGGTTACAATGTGCAGAGGCGGGTGCATCAGTGCAGCACCAGACCTGTGCACGTCCCCTGGGAGGCAGGCAGGGCCCCTTCCTGTCCCACTCCCATCACCTGGAAAACATGGCAAAGTGGAGAAAGGGCTCGGCATTGCTGTCAACCACCCCTGACTGGGACAGTTCCCTTCTCATATTTCTGATTTCTGCTGCCACTTCAGATGTGCTGGGTCAGCAGGAGCAACTGATACTGCTTTCTCATCCTCAGTGGAAAAAGGTGTTAAAAGGTTGCCTCTGAGGTCTGGTAGTGGTTTACTTAGGTAAACACCTAGGAAACGGTCTCAGCTCCCCTCCAAAGTTATCCAGGCAAAATGACTGAATTTCTTATATCTTTATAGAGCCAAAAATGGGGAAAATTGAATGAAAACTTACCTGTACCTTGTTTTGGTATTGTACTGTAAATATTCCTTGCAATTTTGCTCTGCCTCTTTCACTTCCCCTTGTTCTTTCTCTGCATTTGGTGTCCTTTTGGGAAGGTCCGTATTGTAGCTTGATGGCAGGCGAGAGGGAGCCTGTCCCTCCAGTTACAGGTGCTGCAGCCCTATAACTGAAGACTTCAGTTTATGGACAAAGAGGATTTGCTGGTAGCAGCTTCACACAGTGTTTGTTCTTTTTCTTGAAACAGTCTACTTCTGACCCATGCTCTCTAGTTCATATCCCTATCACAACACCGTGAGGTTGAGTCCATGCCTGGCAATCCCTGAATGTGTCAAGGTCAGGGATGCCTCAGAGAGCCAACTAGGGGACGGTATTCACAGGAAGGGAGAGCAGATGATACAGCACAGGCTATACCAGCCTTTTCTGTGCTCACTGTTATATGCAGGGCAGTGCCATAGAAGAGACTGGGGGTTTTTCCCCCAAAGCTTGAAGATGAAGGGGGAGAGAACCTTAAAGCAGGTGCTGCTCCATTTCTGATACATTATTGGTGTTGATTAGCACCTACATTAGGAAGCTGGTTAGCCTCCAACTTCATATTCACCATAAAGGGAGAAACCTCCCCAGGCCTTACCAGAGTGACTCCAGCAGGAGTAACCCTGTTTCTCCAATGAGTCTACAGGGAGACTACCCTTGCAATTCAATTTCCAAGTTAAATATTCTACTACACAGTATGGGGACTCATTTTGAAAGCCGAGACTTTTCTTTGATGTGTTCTGTGGATTAACAACATCTTGTCAAAGGAAAGTTACAATTAATCACCAGTTAAGATACCAGACAAGTTCTGAGCCGAACTCAGGAGCGTAGTAAAGAGATGCTGATCTCAGCATGCCCAGGAGACTCACATGGACCTCCATTAACAAGCGGCAATAAAGCAAGTGCCACTGCACTGAGCCAGCCAGTCTGTATTTCTGCACTATTCCAAAGGTCGTGGTGCCTCACAGATGCATATATTTGTGACAGGAACACTCTTGGGGACTGATGAGGTGAGATGCAGAAGACGCAGCAAATTTTAGGGAGTTCAGGTCCATTAAGCTTTCTAAAGTGACACTTCCTCTCCCCACTCCGGTTGGTTCACACTGTCTTTAAAACGTCCTCAGCAATCACAGTTTGTTCAGCCAATTTTTTTTTGTTTTATTACTTTTTGTGCCTATACTATCCCCCCTTTTTACCATCCATTGATTGCATGGAAACAGTTCCTCTTTTTAACATGCAGCAGAATGTACCGATCAGTCCTGTGTTTCTTTCTCTTGGACAAACACCCCAAATATTATGGCTTTCAAATTTATGCCATGGGTGTGGTTTTCCTTTCATGCACCAGGCATCATGCCTGGAATAGGCATAGTGCCTATTCCAGGCATAGTGGAAAAAAAAAAAAAGCAGTATTTCCCAAAGTATTTTTTTCTTAATAACAATCTGAATTTCTCAGTACAAAACGGTACTCTGCACTTGTATTTATTTTTTAAAACTTCATTTTGCATTGTAACCTTCACTGGGAATGTCATGTATTTGTGTTTTGTGGAGCTTCTGCATGTTCTCCCTCCTCATTTATGCAAAGATGTGTATGTGAGTATAGAAATTACAAAAGGTATATGCAGTATATGGCCATTATTTCTTTATTAAAAATTACATCTGAGGTTTTACTGTATCATAAGTTTCAAAGCAAAACTGATTAATAATTGATATAGTTACAAAACTCGGGGTTTGGATTTCCACTGCAGGGGACTGAAATTATCCTCATTTCATATCTGCTGTATTTTTATACTTATTGTACTTTTTTATTTCCTATTAATGCACTGCAAATAAATGCACTCGGATCTGCTGTGCCTAACTTTTGGTTACAGAGAAGCCTTTCTCTGCCTCAGATGAGAAAGCAGAATTTGGCTTGCTGGAGGCTCAGTAGCAGGTTAATTGTGGTGCAGAGCTGGAACGATACAAACGAGCATTTTCATCATTTGCAGTCTTGCTAATGGAAATGCAATAGATTTGCTGCAGAAATCCAACTCGGAATCAATAGCAATGCAATGAGGCAGCTGGTTCAGGGAGAGCACATGTGATGCCAATCTGCTGCAGACAGTACCTGGGCAGAGACTGTTCTGTCTCTCAGGAAAGGGCAGACAGCCCTGAAAGATGTCATGGCAGGTGATAAAAGAATTCTGAAAGCAAAATGCCTCTTTCACCTACTTAGGAGAAAGGGCTTTTACTGAATGATGGAAGGGAATCATTTGCTTGGAGGAATTCAGATCTGTTTGGGCTCAAAGTTCTCTCTTTTTTTTACAAGGCATTATGTTAAACAAAGACAGGAGCCTTTGTGCTTGAGGTCATGTTCAAGCCATATGAAATCAAGAAAGGACTGAGTCATAGTGTGTAACTTCGGAGATGGATAGGTAGTTTTGGAGTATCTTCTGGTAAAGGTTTCTGGCCCCTTGTTCCTCAGGCAGATCACAGAGAGTAGCAGGCACTGCCCTTTGTGCACTGTTTTATATTAGGCACACTGGCTACCTTTACTAGTTTTACTGCAGGGAGCCCAGTTTCCCGCAGAGTGAGCCCTGTGAATCACATCTTGATCTCTCACTTTAAAACATTATGTGAAGTACCAGACTCAGTAGGAGGTCACATTAAACTCAAAAACCTGAGCATGACCATTGTTTGCCAGTTACAAAGCAGCAAGGGAGAAATGCACTGTTTTGGGGCAATGTGAAGTCTGCTTATTTACACCTTGACCTGTCTCATCTGGTGTCTGCCCCTGCTCCCCCTTCCCCAGTAGAGTCTTAGTCACTGAGACAAAAAGGTTTGAGCTGAGGAAAAATGGGCAGGAACAAACCAGTGGGACATGGCTGGCCCCCAGTCAAGGCTTCTCTAAGCTAAACCAGAGGCAAGATCCATTCAGTTCTGGACAAGGGTTGGTGGTATTGTAGCATCCATCTATTACCTTTGCTCCTGTATTTTTTTGTTAGAAAAGCCTTATTTCAGTATATGTCTTCTCTCAAGAATATATTCAGCTTTTTCACATATGCTTTCACTAGCCCCTCCCCTCTCTGCTTCAACCTGGAACCTGCTGGCAGTGCATTCTCAAAACTCAGACAGCTTTTTATTTTGGCAGTGAGTATCACCTCAGTTTTGAGATGAAAGGAAATCAATACAGTGTTGATAGTCACATGGCACTGGGTGGGGGGGTATAGGAAGCTATGATCTTAAGCATGATTCGTGACATAGTTCAGTATTTCTATGGAATTCCTGAAAGATATTTGAATTTTACAGTTTTTAACAGTCAATTAATTCATGTGATTAGACAGATCAAAGTACAAAAAAAAAAAAAAAAAAGAGTATCAAGTTCGTTCAAAGCCTTTCTCTTATGAAAAAAAAAAAAAAAAAAAAAGGAAAAGTCTCTGAGCTCATAAAAGATGATTTTAATCTTCCAAGGTGATAATGGGAAGCCAGAGTAAAGCTACTGGAACAGCACCTTGAGAAGAGAAACTTGGGCTTTTCCCTACACTAAATTAATCTGGATAATTAATTTAGTGTTTCAGCTTGAATGAAATGGCCTGAGTTTTCACTGCCATAAAGGCTCTCGGGTCTGTAGCCCTGTAAGACCCAGCAGAGCACTGGAATGCACTGGCCCATGACCTTCACAACACGGTAGCATCCTGGCTGAGGTTTCTTCCAGACCTGTGCTGGTTGTGCTGTGAAGCCTGAGAGCAAGACGTTTACCTCCCTTTTCCCTCACTCTGGCATCTCTTTTAAACAAATCCGCCTACTTTGACTTAGAAAATATGTGTTGTTTGTATTTTGGTCGTTTGTTCGCTTACACCTGTCTCTCCCAGATTAAAAAGCTCTTTCGTGCCATATATTTTCCACTCACTGAGGTGCATATACACTGTAATAGCTCAGCTTTGGGTAAGCCTTTTTGACAGGACAGGCAGGCTGAGCTCTACAATTCTCCTCATGGAGGGAATTGTTTTCAATCTCTGAATTATTTTATCCCCTTCACGCTTTCTTATTTTTCAGACAAATAGAGCTGTAATTTTGATACGGTACTTACACATGGAGTAGTCCAAAATTCCAGCAAAGGACAAAAAAAATCTGTTCAGTGTCTTGGTCACTGTTCAGGAGTACTCAAGAAGCATGAAGTAGCATGTGGCTACCATAGCACATGTGAACCAGTGGCTGTTCAGTATTTTAAACAGTAAATTAGTAATAATGTCTAGTCAGAGTAGAAGAGCTGTGATTCAGACATGCAAGGACCCTCACTAACCTGCATTTTTGACCTTCAGGGTTGCATATTTCTTCTCACTTAGGTGGGACAACAATTCTAAGGTTCAGTCAAGGAAAGAGAAGACAAATGTTGCCCGGTCTTAGCAATGCTGTGTGCATTTTCAGAAGAGTTTTGGCTCCCTCTTTCCCCATCTGGTTCTGTCCTGCTCTGAAGGATGCCTTCAGCAAAGCTCCTTGGGTGAATTCAGTGGTTTTAACTGTGCAGAATTCCGCTATTCACTTGACTTCTGCTCACATTTTCAAAGATTCCTCCCTCTGTGCCCGGCTGGCACTTCTCCCATTATTGGCCCAAGGACCATTGCATCACTTTGCTCTTCAATCAGTTTATTATCTCAACTCCCCCAACATCTGGTTCTTCCTTGCAAAAGTGGAAACAGCCCTAGTGCATGGATTAGTGGGGTGGAAGGATTTTGGTGTTTGCACTGCTCCTGTTTATACCCAGTTTAAAGGCACTTTGCTTGTGTGATGGATTCCTTTGCATTTCTGTCCTACAGTGGGTCTGCTGGATGGACTTAGCCTAATAGCGTTTCACTATGCCTAAGCATCTTCTATCATCACATGACACGAGAACAGCGGGGCATGATCATACCAAGAAAGTCACAATGGCTAATAATTTCAAGATAGCTGGGATTTTTAAGATGTTTTTATATTTTCAGGATAGCTTTTCTTGAGCTGTGGGTGTGCTCGGCAGGACAGTTAGCAGTGTGACAGTAATACTGCCTTGGCAAGGGAAATTAAGTGTATTGGGGTGAAAGGGGCAACTACAGGGGAATGGAAGAATGATCATGTATGTATCTTGTCTGAGCTGGTCAGGGAATAAACCCGTGAGAGTGTTGTTATGGTTTCAGGAATTAAAGAGCACAGGATAAGAAGAAAGACAAAAGACTTCCTGCTGTGTCAGAACAGGGACTTGGAGAGGCTTCAGCTCTTATTTGCAAGAGAGGAACATCATTAAGTAGCCACTAAAGGGCTGGGAAACTGGGAAGAAGTGATTATACCTGTCAAGTACATGAGAGCAGGGAAGATACTGTGTTGACTGGAAGAAAGCGGGAAAAATCTGTTCCCCAGTGCCACAGATACCTGCAGTCCCAAAGCAGCTCTTCCCCCTGCTGATGATCTGGAATAGGAATGCAATCATCCACTCTGTCCATTATGCATTTCTAATGGATCCTCTGTAGGGCAGATCCTCTTGCCATCCATCCATGATGAGCAGGGGCTCCTTCCTCATCGGCGCAGAGATCCAAGGAAGTGCCCTTCACACCTTTCTTTCTCTGGCCTCCGCAAGGGCTGGAGTCACACTCTGCTCTGCCTGTGCAGCAAACACTGCACAGTGTCTCTCTGATATTGAATCCCCCCTCCCAACCACTTGGTTCAAAACTTCTCAGTGCACTCCAGGGGTTGCCTCGTGGAGGTCAGTCAGCCCACCCTACATTTTGGAGATGTTGATTTAGTGATAGTGTTAATAGATTTTGAAGGTTATCAGTGACAATTTTTGAGTATTCCTTCAGCTACAGAATTTTTGGAACATACAACTCTATATGCATTGTCTTTGTGAACAAACAAAGGCTGTGTTTCTGCATGAAAAAGTCAATGAATGCATTAGGACACAGTCTTTTCTTCAAAGCCAGTTAAGGGAAAGATACCTTAAAATTCTCCTTTCAGTTTATAAAATGGCATCTGGCCAGTAAAGCCATCAAAAGGGGATCTGAACATGTGAATGTTCAAGAACATGGCTAGCAACCTTTCTGCTGTTTGCTAGCTCCAAGCGTTTGAATTTTCCGTGCTGTAGAGATTAATGGAGGCCTCTCAAACAAGTAGCTTTTCAAGCAACCCTGTAATTTTCCTAATTGTTGCTAATTGATTGTTTAATGCGTGCAGCTTTTCCTTCTCCAATTTTGGAGGAAGGATTAAAACGACACGTTCTGCAAGTGTAGTCAGATAACTCCTCCGAGCCCACGGAGCAGACTGACTAATTGTGAATCAGAGGAAGTATCAGTTCCCTCAAGCCACTCAGCTGGGCAGAGCTGGCAGGGGAGGGGGATGAAGACAAAGAAGACAGAAAAAGATCCTGATGCTTCCTGAACAGGACTGAGATCCAGAGAGTATCACAGGTCAACATGCCAGCATTCAGAGAAGAATTTGGTATCTAAATTTACTTGCCCCTGACGTATCAGCAGGTTCCCCAAGTTGCAGAGTAATATGTGGTTATGCTTTGCTTTTTCTTTTGGAGATTATCTGTAATGTCTGCTCAGGGCTGTTATCAATGCTTTCAGGATGCTAACACTCATTGATTTTTAACAAATGGGTATACCAGCACTACTGTCTGATATTAACTTAGATTTAATTCTTATCTTAATTTTCTGTTTTGCAGATGATGATATAATGGCAGGGTTTTTTTTTTCCTGATAATTAATCCAAAATTATGACTTATCAGAAACTTAGGCACAGTTTTTAAAAAAAAAACTATTTGCAAATGTTGTTCAAGTCATGTAAATACTGCCCCTTCAAAAGAAGACTTAAAAATGTCAGTCAGTAGAGAAAGATCAGACAAATAACTTGATCATGACTTTTCTGTAATGACAGGTCACATAAGAGAAAATCTGGAGTGTTCAGATCTGTCAAGGAAATCTGCATCATGTAATAGTGAGCTGAAAATAGATTATTCAAGTTGGAAATAACCCCAGTTCTTTCAAGGATAAACCAGTTAAACTGTTGGGGTTTTTCCTTTGGGGCTTAACTAACTTCCATCAGGTGGAAGAATGTGTGTCCCAACCAGTAATGTCACCAATTGTACCACAGTAATGTGTTACCCCTAAGGTGATTGATTCATATCCCAATCTCATCAAGAGAAAAGCTTTAGCAAATTCAGATCCCTCCCTCTAGTGACTCTGGGTGAATGCAGATTTCTTCATGTTCAGAATAATGACTTGAAACAATTACACACTGACTCTAGTCTTCCCTGAAAAATTAATGGGCAGTTCAGCTACACTGTCTTTGTTTTACCTTGTGGTGAATTCAGGACTGGAAATACTCTCTACCTTTCCAATTGTAGCTCAACCTCTTTGTGCTTGAATGTAAAAATAAAAGAAATGTTGGGATGACACTTTGAAATCTAACATTTAATCTGCTTTAAGTTCTACTTATTTTAAAAGCATTATATGACATTCCTGTGGAGAGTCCATACGGTGAATATTCATAAAGCATAAGAAGACCACGGAGCAGAAGGACCACAAATCTAGTGATATTTGTAAAACTAGGAGAGCTTCTGGGGATGTTCACTTGTTAACAGAGCTTTTAAAGTTGTCAAGTTGTGACTTCCCATGTGTGATCTCAACCTCAGTCTTTCCTGTGCTTCATTTTCTCGCATTGTTAGTGATCTGCCCTTTTCATTGCTTGAGAAGCCTTCAAGCTCGTGCTGCTTGTAATTCTCAGCAGACTTGGACCCTGAGCTGTGCTCCTTAAGGCAGCTCATGTTTTGAATTATGCATAAATCCATCTCGGAGGGGCTGCACTTCATGGCTCCTTTTTGGAGGTGGTGATGTAAGGGAGTCTAAGTAATATAGTGACAGTTTTCATTTTTCATGTCCTGGCTTGGTTAAGAGCAAGCCTTGAATTGTGTCATTTTTCTCCCATGTGACTGTTTAATCACCTGAGAGAGTATACCAGCAAGAGTTTTGTGGTAAGATTGATTATGCTCCCAACAAAGTGCTTCCTTCAGCTGAGCGCCGGGAAGTAGCCAGTTTAGCAGCTAATGGGCTTCAGCCTGATGCGAAAATGGCCACTGTGATTGAAATGTCACTGCAGTGCATGGCAGCCCCTTTGGCCTGCATGCTGAACAGTACTGGAAGGTTCAAGGGGCTGTTCAGGTTTCAAGATGTGAGGAGATATTCCTAATCTGGACTACAGAGAACTGTGCTATGGGGGCGGGGAGGGCACATCACCTTCTCCTTTGAAAGTGTCGGGGTGGCATGTGCAGGAATATCCAGATCTGCAAGTAGAGAAGGGCGGGTGTTGCTGCAGATGTAATGATGACTTTGTTTGCACTGTTACCCTGCATTGCCATAGCCTGCCATTGCCTGGTGCTGTGAGCTTTGCAATGTCATTGCAGTATCATGGCAAAGTGTGCTGCAGGACTGTGTAGGACTCCAGCTTGCATGGCACGAAATGGGGAGAGCCGTAGTAGAGTGATCTTCCACTTAACACCACCCAATACATGTTTTGACAGCAGCCTACACCCATTTCCATTACAAGCCTGGGAGAGAACTAAGGAAATATACTCACCAGTCCCACTCTACACAGCATGAGTCAATAATAGCATTGTAGGTGACAGTTTACAAATGTTTTGCCTTGCTTGGGCAAATTCATAGTCTCTGAGTGTCAACAGCCCCTCTTACAGATGCCTCTGTGATTTAGCCTGTATCACAGAGGAAACCTCTGGCAGCATCAAGAATGAAGTCCCACAGCCTGAGAGGCAGCTGTCCTCCCTTTGAGTGGTAGCATGTACTAATGAAATTCCAGGAAGAAAGGGTGGAAAATTCACAAATAAAGGGTAGTAAGTATAGACACACACTTACAGACATATGTGCCTAAAAACACATCAAAGCAAAAATCATTCCAGAATCCTTCCCTTTGAAACAAACCCTTGGCTTTGTTGGTTTTGGTTTTTTTTTGGGGGGGTTGGTTGTTTTTTTTTTTAGTTAGTGAAACGAAGTATTGTTTAAACACATAGGAAGACGATATGTCTTTACTGGCATTTATTGCTAAAAATGGATGAAACAAATGTAAACAAAATCAGATCCTGACATTTCAAGTCAGACTTTTTCTGTCATTGTCATTGAATGTAATAGACTGTTAGCTAATGGTTTCCTTCAGGAAAAAAAAAAAAAAAAAAGAAAAAACACAAACTAACAACAATGCTTCATTTTGACAATTGACAAGGTAGCCAAGGTCTGGCGATCACATTTTCCAAAGGGCAGAGGCTGGAGTGTCATAAACTAGTTGTTCACCCTTTGGCTGAATATCAACCAGCTGCAGGGCCTGTTTGTTTGTGCTTGTTTCTGGTTTTGTTTTGGTTTGTTTATTTGTTTGTTTTTAATACAGACGAGTGCTTCTTTCCAATCTTGGCTAGTTTCAATTTTTGTACATAAATATGCAAAATCAGGTGATCTTTGATTGAGCACTGTCTGCCCCAATGGCTGTTTTTCCACTGTCCAGTGTCTAGCAGTCCCCATGTCACTCTCCTGGTTAGGTTGGAGGGGAAGGAGCCCACGATCTGCTGGATGGAGGAGCACAGCTGTGGGGAGGAAGAGGAGCTGTGAAGGGTCTGCTGCCCCATCACTGTGGCAGTGGCAGAGTGCCAGCCCTGTGGCAGAAGGGACGGCAGTCCCCACAGCGCTGCTGAGGGAGATTGCAGGGATCCCATGGGAATGCAGCACAAGGATAGCTACAGCCCAGCAGGCAAAAAGGAAGACCCTTTGGGCAGGAGAAGAAGGGACATTAGGCACTCTGAACACTCATGGGGCACTCACAGGCCTGAGTGCAATTCCTATGGCGGAAACCCCCTCCTTGCTTGTCAGCCCTATCCAGAAAGATTTTTTAGCTTTGCCCTTCACTATTGTCATTACTATAATAAATTGAGGATAATTGCTTGGCTTGAAACAGCTCTGCCTTCTGCTGTGTAGGTGGGGAAATGATGCCAGGAACAATCCTTTCTTCTCCTGCCAGTTTGCTTTTCTCTGCAGCAGGGATACATACTGGTTCTTATAGATGCTGCTGTTAGTAAAAAGCAACCTAAGCACTGCCTCAGCTAGAAATGCAAGACTGATTACATTAGATGTGCTTTATTCCCAGTGTCCTGCATGAAATCAGCTCCAAAATAGATTAATACTGTTGCTTCAGAGTGGAAAACGCCAATGCTAATATAGGGTTTGTTACAGATAGACAGCTTGGTACGGAGCACAAATGCATGGGATTGGGTCACTGCCAGACTTGTGTTTGAGGAGGGAGGTCAAATGAAGGTTTGCATGTGATATCTCCTATACCAACCTCAGCACGTGACCAGTTGCTGGGATACCCCAGGGAGCTGTACCCTCTCTATGTCTGAGCTCAGCTCTGCTGTGGTGCTATGTACAGAAGACTCAAACGTGTTTTGAGCCACGGTCCAAATTACTCTGCTGCATCACAATTAGCATGGGACGCCGTGACAACACGTTAAATCCCACTTCAAGATGAAACAAGCCTTCTGGAGAGCATGTAGTTTGAAACCACAGGGAAATTACTGGAAGCAGAGCAGAGCACATGAAGCCTACTGCAGGGACAAGGGCCTGGTGGTCCTTGTGCACTGCAATGGAGGGATCATAACCTTTTTGGTACCACACATGATAACCAAGAGGCAGCAGGCCTGTGCTGCAGCATCAGTGGTGGTGGAGAGGTCAAGGGATTTTGGCATGGCTCCAGAGCTAGGAGATCAATTTCTGCTTTGTATTTGCTTTGTGATCCTCTTCTGCAGTGCTCCACTGAGCAGAGAGGAAACTGACCTCACCAACCATACAAAGCCAGTGTATGCCCAGGTGAGGCTGTGGTGCTTGGCTGTCTGGGGATGGATGTGCAAATGAATGGACAAGTGTCTTTTCCGTCTGTCTTACTTCCAAGAACCCTTACAGTTCAGCTTATGAGTGTTACTGTATGGACGGTGTAGGCTCCCACTTAGAAATGTTGTGGCTGGCACAGGGCTACTATTCACAGTCAGAAAGGAGATCTGCATAGAGCTGGAATGAATGTAGGGTTTGAAGAGGTGCCCCAAGAGGGAGAGAGTGCCACTGGTCCATGACTGGTTCCTGCACAGAGTCTCTCGTGCTGCCCACAGCATCTCATCTGTGGCAGCCCTTTGCTGTTAATTCATCTTCCAGAGCAGGCATTTCTGGGGGGAAGGTGGTGGATTCACACAGTAACCTGGAGATGCCTGAAAAGCAAATGACACACTGCCCCTTAGACTGATGCTAGGGTACCAGTACAGGGCTGTAGGCTTGGTTGGTTGTTGTTCAGGACTGCAGGCTGTGAGGAGGTCCTAATCCTTCTTCAGAGTCTGATTATGCCAATTTAACTATTATGCCAATAGTTAAATTTGGCCAGGATCTGCTAGTTCTTTTCTATGTTTTCCTTGGCACCTTCTCGGGTCACAACCTATATCCATCCTACACCTCAAACACTTTTTGGTAAATACAAGAGCAGCAGTCAACTGTAAGGCAGGGAAACAGCAGTCCCAAGACTTCTCAGTATCTTCTGTTACTGGGCAAGGTTGCATCGTTTGTGGAGTGCTGCAGTCCACAAGCAATGAGACAAAATGCTGCACATCTCTTAGACACCAAACAGTAAAGACCTGTTTGGCTCACAGACTGTCAGCAGCCAAAGTGATGCTCTGATACATCCATTTTGCATTCAGATTAGGTGGAAAGGAAATATACTGTAGGCTGTTTTGGACAGCTCAAATGAATTGGTTGGTATGGCAGGGGGCTGATCTTTCACAAGCGTCAAAATCATTAGGAGAAAACATACCTGTTTTTTCATAGCTACTCCTACAGTAGGGTGAATGTTTGAGTTGGTGCCTAATTAATGAAGCTTTAATTTTAGGCCTGACTGCTAAGCTTTCTTTTGCCAAACACACTGGGACATCCAAGCATCTTTTTTCATTTACTTTGTTGGGATGATCTCTGAGGTTGGTGTGGACTTTTACAGGTATTAAATTTCAGTGTCTGGAAGATAACTGAGAAACATGGATTCAGGATATTGTGGGTGGTGGCCCTTTATGCTACGGCCCTGTCTTCTCACCCTTTCTTAGAGATCTGACAACCCAAAACCAAAAACATCTGTTGTAAACAAGGTTTATTGTCCTACTGCTGTCACTGATATTTGTGATTAACTGTCTCTCGACTACCCTCATCTACTTTCTATTTCCAAGGTACTTTTTTTTTAAGAGGTCCCTTGCATCCTGAAGCATTTTAGTGGTATATTGTTTCCTGATAGCAATGCTTTATATCATGTCCTGGTTATCTGACCCTTCTAGAGAATGACAGGGAAACTAAGGGCTTTTTATCTATTGCCTTGGGACATGGCTAAGACCTCCTTTCACTTACAGATTCAAGGTCTTTACAGGGGGAAGGGGAGAGTTGCAGTGCCTTCTCACTAGGCTAAAATTACTATATTGTTACAGAGATTAAATAGAATAATCTTGAAAGCTCCTAGTATATTAGCATTGCCTGATTCCAGCTAAGATCTGCTGGAACAATATTTCCAGGGGACCATCTATTATTCATCTCTCCTTCTTTCGCTAAAAGAAAGACCTCAAACACAGAGCATAACTAGTTTTACTTTTGCTTCAAAAGAAATGCCATGCTGTTTCATCTTTCGCGGTGCAGTCAGGTCCTTTTGGAGAACTATATAACTATCTCTTCTTGCCATGGCGGGGGAGGCCATCATTTATTCTGACCAAAAAGGGATTCTCAGGAGTATAAGACATTAACAGTGAACAAGCTTACAAGGTTCATAAATCTCCAGAGACAGATAGAGAGCTCTCTAGTAAATGAGGATTCTCGTACAACCTCCCACTCCCCTTCCCAGTGTGTTGCCAATTTTAGGGATGAGAGTTATACCAGACCTTTCCTAGTAACGTTTTACTCAGTTCCTCTCGCACAGATATGCTCGGCTCCGTAATTGCTTCTCATAAAATGCATTTGTCTGCATAGCTCCTGCTTTGTCATTCCTGCAGTGCAGGGTCTTCCTGGCACTAAGAAACTGAGTTCTTGCAAGCTCAGGAGCTGTGTGGCAGCAGAGCAGGGTTCTGAAATCCCATCAGGGCCTGGATTATCACGAAAGGGTATTTCATTGTGCAGTAGTTGCCTGGGGCAGGACTCATCCAGCCTCTATACTAACCAAGCTACTAAGGTACCACTAAAGTGCCATGGGGGCTGACTGTCATCTGAACTAACCAGCTCTCTCCAAAAGCACAAGTGTGCTGTTTTGAGAGGTGGCACTGCCCTGTGCAACATGGGCAACAAGGGTCTGTTTTCTCAGGGCTGGCATGGCAGCATCTCTTCGTGTTCATCCTTTTGGCATAATGGATGTGGCAGGGCTTGGCTTTGCTTTGGACCAGAGGTCAGAGGAATTCAGAGCAGCAGGGCAGAAAGCTGCAGGTTTGAGCCTCAGCAGAAGCAGTGTGTGCCAACCCTGATGCCTGGCCAGCAATAAGCCACTTCCCAAGCAGCTGGATGTCCCTCGTGCTGCCCAGCTAAGGGCAAAGTTTGTGACTACTCCTTATGGGCATGTGAGAAGGCTGTCCCATAGCTGCAGAAGCCTGGCTCAGTCTGCAGTGCCTGCCGGTTTGGGCTGTAATTGTATGCAAAACCCCTACAAAAACAAAGTCGCAGCTGCTGGCTCATTTTGTATGGCAGCCCTTCGTTAATGCTGTGTAATGTGAGAACTGCTCTGTGCCAAGAGCACTGTGTCCCTCCGTCCTCCAGCCTCCCTCTCTACCACCAGACACCTCTCCAAGCTCAAATCCTGCCCCTCCTGCCCTGGATAAGGAACTCATCACGATAGAATTCACATGCATGGACAGGAGCAAAATCCCTCGCTGCACAGACTTTGGTCTGTTCTGTAACCCACCTGGAAACAGTCAGGATTATTGCTATCTCCTTCTTTGATTGTGCAAGTTCAGATATTTCTCACACTCCAGACCCACAGCTACTCTTCCAGAGGACTGTAGCAAATTAACCTCTCTATAATCACGTTTGAAATCCCCTCCCCTGGGACAGTTCACACCCAGCACCCCTGCAAACCACCCCCTCTTCCTCAGGAAGAGCAGTGAAAGGCACTGGGGCGGTGGCAGTGAGGCTGCCATTCAAAGCTGTGGAAGATACATGCTCAGCTATTGTTGATGGATGTTCCTTCTGTGGCAAGTTGCTGGGACCCACTGGTAGTGGGTGAGGTTGTAGAAATTACACTACGCAGAAGGAATTGTGGCCGACACATGACAAATGTGCTTGCTCTCCTCTCTCTTTTTCCTCCTAAAAACTGGAGCAAGATGGAGACAGGAAAGGAAAAATGGATGCATTTTAATCCAGGGGTAGAGTTAGACCCTTTTAGCAAATCTCCTGAGGTGGCAACCACCTCATTGAGGTATTTAAATCCTGCTGAAGATGTGCCCTGGCATTAAAGAAAAACTGGACTGCCCCATGAAAAACAAATTCTGCAGCTGTAGCCTTGGTCTACTGCTTGCCAGTAAATCTTTCCCTGTTCAGAAAGAACAGCAAGTGAAAAATGAAATCCAGCATTGCTTTCCACAGGCTTTCTGCCTGCAAAAGGGAGGTGATAAGGGCCACAGCTCTTGCAGCAGTAGCACGTTTGCCCAACAGCATCTGTTCTGCCATTATTTACCTAGATTGGCAATAAAAGCTCCTGATTTGTGAAATCAACCAGTGTAGATGGTGTCAGCTGTCACTTGGATTGTGGCCGTGATTTGGTCAGCTGCTGTCGAAAATTATAATGACTATTAACTAGAGATCTGTGAACGTTAATTAAGATAACTGTTCTTCAGAGACACCTGTGTTGTAATAAAAAGCACCTCAGAACAGTTGACAGAACAATTGACTTAGAAGTCATTTGTAACCAAGTGATATATTCCACCAATATAGCACTTAAAACATAAGCAATGGAGCGTGGCTTGTAAAATCCATCCAGATAGCTCTTAGTATCCATCCGTGAAGCTCTTAGTACTCAAAGCTTTCTTGACAAACTATCAGCCTGTTCAGTTCTGATACTGCATAAGCATCTGTACTTTTTTCTTTCGCAATGTTATTTTTTCATAATTTCTAATTGTAATGATTTTTAAAAAAACAAATAAACAAAAACAAAAACAAAACAAACAACAACAACAAAAAAACACTTCTTGAAAAGCTGGGCAGCTAAAGTTCAAAAATCCTGAGGCCAGAATCTAGTGTGTCATTTTATGTGAGATTTTCGGTTTCATGCCAGTTTCATGATTTTTGAGCACTGTATGACCTTTTTTTTCAGAACACGGGCTTCAAGTCTCGGAATCTTCAGGAATCTGGATTTTAATAGGACTTTTTTCCGAGTTACAGTTAGATATATTTTAATCGGTTTTGTTTTGTGGCAAGCCCTTCAGGCCAGATTTCTGCTTTACTTTTCCTTGTTCCAGAAAATCTCTAGCTTGGCTGAATAAAAGAGAAACAGGCCCATACGTGTTATTGATGGAAGATCTGCATGACGTTACAAACATCTAAAACCCTCTAGATTGTTTCAGAAACACACAGGGTAATTTTTTAAACTTTCTGGAATTGCTCCACTAATAGTCTTTTCCCACAGGAAGTGACTATTATATCCCTAGCAATAAACAGCCGACATCCTCCAAATGACACTAAGCTGATGGATTGTGAGTATTGCTTTCCTTTTCAGCCCCACGCAAAATTTCATGTGCTCATATGCACGTGTACGTGCACACAAACACGCCATGATCCATACACAGAATGTTTTGCCAAACACAGCATCAGGATCGTTTTCGCTCCTCGTTAATTCCCCCACCATCTCGAGAGTTGCGTGTCCCACGTTCGACAGAAAGTCATATCCATGAAATATGACAACCCTCCCTCTGCTGAGTATGAAAAGTAGAGCTGAGCCAACCAAATGGTTTTATCAGCTGCCCCAAGCAGACTGGTAAATTTTTTGCTAAAAACTTTCATTATAAGCCCACTCTGAACTTTTTCTTATCTATTGCCTAATGCTAGTGCTCTTAACTTGAAAGTTTAAAGGTTGCAGGCAGCAACTGACTCAAGGTTCATTCAATTAATATCCTTATACCAGAAGAAACATGGAGTAGGTTGTCTGACTGAAAAACCTTCCTTGAAAATTACAAGGGATGTCCTGTTCCAGGGCTGTTGCAGGTGGAAGTGGAAGGCTTAGACAAAGTTATTCAAAAGCAAAGCCTTGCCCATGAGTCTGGAGGTGCAGAAAGGACTCCCTTGCTTTCTAAACCCTTTCTCAGAGAAGGGTTTAGGTGCAGCTGAATTCTGTCTTAGCCTTGGACTGTGTTAACGGTTTGAATTTAAAGGCATTATAGAGGTGTGATTAAACCACTTTGTCCCACAGGTTTTAATGATGGCAAAACAGCTGTATTTATATAAATGAATTATTTATTATGACAAATTAACCAACAGGTGAACAGATGAAAGATCTTAATCAGAACTATTTACTACACAGTATAAAATCTAAAAATCTACTAGCGGAGTAAAATATAGCATAAAGTGGTACAGTGCACTGTAACAAAGCAATTATTGAAGCAGTTATATTAAAGCTAGCAAAAATAATTATTCAGTAGAGATGTGTTGTAACCCATACCAATACTTGCAGGGAGATCTCTTTCTCCCACCCTCGAGGAGTATCCTTGAGGGGCATCCCCAGCCCAAGGGAGGGGGATATATATACACATACACCCCCAAGAAGGGTTATGTCAGAAGAACCTGACTGCATAAGAGGGGACTGGAATTTTATGGTATAAAGTGATTAACTGCTAGTCACACCTTTACAGGCCAGCTATCATCTTATCTGTCAAATCAGACTTCAAAAAGCAGGATGTGTAATCAAAGTTTGATGAACTAGGGTGATTTTAGCATAATTAACACCAAGACAACACCAAGGCTCCAGCAGCTGATCTTGCATGATAGCTTTCTTGATAGCTTGATTGGATTTTAGGTGTTACCAGGGTGGGTCTATCCTGCCACAGGGGCCAGCCTCTCCAGTACACTGAACTGCTTTAGAATTTGAACTCTAAAAGGGAAAATTTAAACACCACACATCTGACATGGGCTAGGAAACTCTATATCCTCGCAAAGTCAGATTTTGGCCCACAGTTGATCTGTGGCAGCAGCAGCATTGCACTGTTACACTTCTAAAGCCACAGTAGAGATCTAGAGTTTGAATGCATGCAGTATCATTGAAGCATTTCTGATATTGAAGTTATTGGCTCCTTTGTGTTCATGCTCTCATATGTTCATTCTCATGCTTGGGGTGAATGTTGCTGTCCTCTGGACTCCCCCTGATTTGTCCTCCTTCTTCAAAGAGCAGACTGGAGTCTTGCATGGAAAGCTTACTGATGCAGCACACCATGGGATGTGCCTTTTCTCAGGCTTTGTTGTTGCCCACTGTTTGTGATCCGTAAAGACTCAGACTTCCTTTCTGTAGAATCATTCATTCCTACCTGTGTGTTTGTAGCTGACTCACTCTGTTTATTTGTTCCTGCTAACCAGCGTACTTCTCCTGTTTTTCAAAGTCTTTTCTCATGAAGAGGCTGCCTGCTATGCACTCATACTCTCAAGACCATAACCAAACTTCCCAACCTTTAGAGTTTTGCCAGTGTGTGACACAGGCCATAGCAATGTGTGACAAATGACAGAAATGTGGAACACTTGTGCCCTGTTGCGTAGCGTGCTGTAATTGACAGATTAGAATCATTTTTGCCATATAAACTGTTTACAGAGTACCTTTTCAGAGAGTGTGTCATATGAAATAGTTTTGTGTCGCTCCCTTGTTTACATGTGATTTGCAAAATGGGTTCTTTGGCCGAGTTATCAGATGGCTGTGGCCAAATTGTCAGATGGCTGAGTCAGAGAACCTCAGCTGGGAATCTCTGTTGGTACCTTCAAGGGTGGTTAAAAGAGAATCATCCCACCGATTTAGCTCCTATGTGTAACCTCTTCTGTAACTCTGCAGGTGTTCCTGCCCCTCCCCAGAGAAATTGGACCAGATGTAACCACTTGCAAATGTGCTCTCCTCTTATAAAGCCTCTCCCTTGTGCTCTCAGGGCTTGAACGTTGAGACTTCTCTCTTACCCGCTCAGTCCCTGCCGGCAGCACGTCAGAAGGCACAGTGTTTTGGAAAGATCAGGCCCCAGCTGTCAGAAAAATGAGTGAAATGAGATTAGTGGCCATATCCGAGAACGTCCTTGCTCACTAACAGTGCACTGGAAGCATATAAGCAGAGCCAGGGATGAAGCTCGGGCCTCCTTCCGGCATGGCACAAAACCTTAATTGGATATAACCACTTCCTCCACCCACCCTGCTTCGTCGGCCGTGGTTGCAGAGTTAACTGGTAGAAAGCAGCACGGTGCCAGAAATCAATGCATGGATCCCCGTGGCAGGGGGAGAGTCAGCAAGGCATCTCTGATGCAGAGGGACACGGGAACGCTGGCACTGCTGGCCTGCAGTTACAAATCTGTCAGTGGAACCTGGGGCCGCCACAAAAAGGAGTCTTTCGCCCTCCCCCCGCCACGCCAGCACAAATCCAGTGAATGTGTTGGGAGGATAATAGTACCAGTTTTATAGCAGCTTCAGCCCAGATCACATTTAAATGTGCAATCTCACACCCATTCTAAAAACTTGCCACACTGCAGATTTGCAATTGAAATGAAGGAGCCTTGGTGCGCATTGCTCTTCAGGGGATGCCACAGAAAACCCATGGTGTTTTTTCTGTATTTTTTAGAAAGCTGTTACCACAGTGCCCTCGTTCCATAAATTTATTGATTATGGGAATAAACTAGCAGTGAGAATGGGAAAGAGAGGTTTTAAAAGCTTTTGAAGAAGCACAAAGACACCTCTTTGGTTACCTGGAAATAAATCCCTTGCCACATTGGCTCTTGTAATCCTCGCTTGCACCAACATCAAAAATCAAATATTATAGTGGGAATAGGCCCTGGATGGGGGAGAATAGATAGCTTAGAGTGACTCAGCAAAATTTTACATCTGTCTTCTTTCTCAGGTTTATGATGGGAGTTGTTACTTATCATGGTTAGACATGCAGGGGTTGTGCAGGAGGGGGTTCTGCCCTAGGCTTCACCAGGAGCAGTCTGGACATAGAAACCTATAGCTACCTGCAAGTTCATCCCTACTCCACCTCCCCACGCCAAAAGATAAAGGAGGAAGAGTGTATTTTAGTCCTCCAGAAACCAAATGAATTTGCAGAAACGCATCTCAAGTGTGGAGAGCTGCAGCTGCTCCTACATAGCTTCTGCAGCAAAAAGTAAAAAACTCTAATAAAAATCAGATTCTGGAAAATCTGCTCCCTTCTGCAGTTACCACTAGATCTGCACAGCAACAGCCGCTATAGACTGCTTTGCATTCATTAGTTATTGTAGTTATTTTAATGAAGTGCTTGAAGATGTAGGAAAGTATTACGTGCCATAACCATGCTGCTCAAGATTTTTTTATAAGCATTGGCAATTAATGATGAGCCCTAAATTGAAAAGTTTTTGCAGTTTGTTGGCAAAGTTTTCTGTAAACATATTGCATAATAGCTCTTCTTAGGACAATGTTCTGTCATGAAAATTCTGTCATTCAGGCAAAAACTTGATAACTTTTCAGAGCCTGATCCTTTTCAGGACATAGCTACTTACTTCACAGTACAAGAAATAGAAGAAGACATTCTCATTAGCGACCACTGCTGCAATATCATTAAGACAACATATTATGTCAAGGGTAAATCCTTCCTAGTTCAGCTGCACTCGATTTTTTTGCTCTTGCCTTCACAGGCACGTTTTTTTGCCACATGAAAATGCAAGTAAGAGAGTCCTAGAAGATTGCCTGATGAGTCTGAATGCTTTGTAGCACAAGTATGCCTAGAAATTATTTGCTCTCAGCTGAGTGTTAGATATTATGTTTTAAAAAAAAAAAAAAAAAAAAAAAAAAAAAAAAAAAAAGGCACAAAACCTTGCACTTGCTGTAATTAGATGCCCCTTTTTGGAAGACAGCATATCTTTCATTCTCTGTTCACAGAGGGGACTGCCTCTTGCAGTCACAGTCTATCTGGTGCTGGACTCACAGTGACTGCAGTGGGTGGAGGAGTCAAAGGGACGCTTTCCATCAGCTCACAGAGCCCATGTGGGTGTGATTGGTGAAGTAGCTCTCCTGGTTTGGTCTCCTCAGGAGGATCTCCATCACAGCTTTGTCTTTCTGCATGGAACAGTAATAATTCCAGATACCCAGGGGCTGGAAATTTCCAAATTCATAACCAAGCCTTTACAGAGGGTTGCTTCCAAGTTCTCTTGTCAGCACAGCTTTAGGAAGGCCTCAGCTCTTATGACATGAGTTCATGGTGACTGCTGCTGCTAAGAGTCTTTCTGAGGTGCATTTCTGGACTTGCTGTGGAGGTCACACCCGCTTCTTAGGAGCAGGACCCACACTTGCAATAATTACTGCGTGTAACAGCATCCACAGCAAGGGAGCTTGGATCTCAGCCTAGCAAAGTCATAATGGGGAAGTGTGCTCTGTCCATTTTGCAGCCAGATAAGTTGTTAGTGTTTCAGGTTTTGCCTTCCAGGTTCACTCATGCAGCAAAGACATTCCCTTCCCCTACACACACTGGTGAGGGTCTGATAGGTTAATGAGATATAATTGGGGGAAAGCAGTGGAAGTAGATGGTGGAGTACTGGTTTTCTGTTTGCTGGAAAGAAGTAAGGAGACGTGTTAGCACTTGGGCCCTTCGAGGAAAACCATTACTTCATTCCTGTCAACAGAAGCCAGATATGCTGGGCACTGTTAAGCATCTTTTGGTCCTCGAGGACATCTCTGATCACCTACTGTTAAAAGTCCAGCCGAAGGCAAGACATCAGGCAGTTCCACTCTCAACAGGGAAACTGTCTAATTACTGTGAAAAGGCTGTTTTCCTCCCGGTGTTGCACTGTTTCCTTCACCAGTACAGCCTGCTACTGTGACTCATCCGCCTGGGGCTTAATGAAGTTATAGTGCAGAGTCAAAAGCAATTAAAGTTCTTTTGTAGAGCAGCTCCACCTTTAGCTTGTCCTCTAAGTCCTGTGCTGCATCTGCAAAGACTCCCCTGCCGTTTTGCAGGAACAGCTGAGGTGGTTCTACACGTGAGAACGACAAACCAGGATTGGTCTTGTCCCCCGTTCAGCATCACTCAGCATGCTGGCCAGATCTGGGATCAAGAATGTGGCTCTCAGGAATCAAGGAGTGGAGAGTGAATCTTGGAAGAGGATTGAGAAGGGAGTTTGTTAGTGGCCAGGTCCCCTGTTTGTGGGTTAGAAATGGGCTTGCTGTGTTCCTGCAGTCTCACAGACTCACTCTCTGGGGCAGGCAGCCTTCACACCTGCACTCTCTGAGGCACAGGCAGTACCTGTGAATATAAGCCAGGAGATGCTGAGGTGTGTTGGGTTGCTTAGGCTGAGGTGTTTCAGTTGAGCACCAGGAGTGCTCTTTTCCAATTCTCTTCCAGTTCTTCCCTGCACTGAGCACTACCAGCTCAACAGTGAACATGATCCATTTCAGTACGTGGGATGCAGATTCGTTCCACTTCAGGGGACATGGGATTTAATACCAGGTCTTTTACACCCTGGCTAAGCACACCCTCCATCCCTTGTCCCAAAGGCTGCTGTCTTAAGCCCAGTGGAAACCTTTTTAGAAATTTAGGTGTTTCTACAGAAATGCCTTGTTTGCAACAAGTCAGTGCTTCCTGAAATACTTTTCACTGCAGAGTACCCCACCTCAACTCTCACGCATGCTAATCCACACCCTCTGGGATTTTTCAGCTGAGCAGATGATATTGACAGCCAGCTGGATGTGCACTCACTCTCCCTGAGCCTGTTCCTTTCTCCGATGCTGAAGCTGGTCCTCCTTCCCCACACAGGGAGTTCAGGCCAAAACTGAAGCTCAGGTCAAGCAAGATCTACACACAATCAGAGGAAGTGAGTGAGAGGTGAACAAAGCTGAGCAGTAAACACATGGGAAATGCAGCGATTAACTTCCCAAGCCAGCGTGGAAGGCACCCAGAGGAGAACGCAAGAAACAAAGGTGCTCCAGAGATTTGCAGGGAGAAATAAGGATAGCTGCAGATACAGTAAAAGTGGTATGTAAAGCAGGAACAGGATCTGAGAGGAAGGAATAACAAGTACCACAGTTCTTAACAGCTCTTACTCTGAAGAACCAGAGTGTGGCAGAAGGGAGGGAACAGCTTGCTTTGTAGCCATGGCAGCAGTGATCTGACCTGCCCAACATATCTTCCTGACCCCCACACTGGAGTGGATGGAATCCCAGTTCTCTTGTTCTCCCTGGTTAGGGTTTTGTTTCTTTAGTTTTTAAGCTTCATTTGTGGCCATCTTATTCAAGCAAAGCAATAGAGATATGTATTTTTCATCTTCTTTTGTGCCTTATCTCAAGGCTTGTGGTTTTATGCACATTATACATTATGTGTAATGTTTCCTGGCAGTGCATGGAAACAGAACCCACAAGCAAGGATGTGTTTGTGTGGTCCCAGGAGGTGATGTGAATACATGGGCAATACCCTGGACAAAAACCAATGCAGCAAAGGAGGTAATTTTAGAAATAACCAGCCTGCTCTGCCCCTAGTATGCAGTCTGGCAAGAACAGATTTTGCACAGTTCTGCAGCGTGTTTCTTTCCATTACAAGGGTAGGACAACAGAATGCGAGACCTAACCGAACTGCTGTCATTCGGAAGGAATCGGGTCCTGTTTCACTGTTTCAGCCTAGTGCTGAGCTGGTAGTTTCCTCTTCTCTGAGTTTTTCAAGCTGTTACCCCTGGGTGTCAAGCTGGTAGTGAGTATAACCATTAGAAAGAGCATCACTCAGCTCATCTGTCTTGGAACTGGTCTGGGTACCAGCATACAAACCACTGTACAGTGATTTATTCCTAACTATGTGTTGCAAGACTTCAGGCTGCTCTGCCAGGGGCTGTTTCTGATCCCAGCAGCCCAGTGGGTCTGTCATGGAGAATCTCAAAGGCTTTGCTAAAAAACACCTGTTTTAGGAAGGTTTTAGTATTCTTCATCACAGATGGCTAGATTTCCTAGAAATCAGGGAAGAGATGCAAACAGCAAAGCCCTCATTAAGTAAGCAAACAAACAAATATAATGCTACACAAACAAATCCAGATTTTCTTGTACTTGCCTCCCTTGGGCAGAATCTTTGGCACTGTGCTTTGAAAAACAGTGATTTACTGCTCAATGTGAAGGAAGAAATGTTGCATGAATATTAAAAGACTCAGCAAGTCAGAAACAGCTTAGTCATGAGTGAAATAGCCTTTGTAACACCCCTTCAGCTGTCTCATGTCCTCTTCCTGGAGTACAAACCTGCTGCTTCTACAGCCCTGCTTTTGGGGTTACCTTTGGATTTAGGGTGTTGGGTTTTTGGACGAAAACTGATCCATTGCAGAAAATACCTACCCCAGACATGAGGAATGCCACGTGGACGTTGCCAAAGACAGCTGGCTGAAGGGGGAGGGGGTGGGTGGTGCGGGGCAGCAGGTGGTGCCCTCTGGGTGCACACAACTCCTATTGTGAGACCTGCGAAATAACTTGAGAAAAAAATCTCTGTTTCCTCACAGCCTATGACAGCAAGCAAGTAGGCAGACAGTACACCAGCACCACAGCCAGCATCCTTTCTGTCAGTAGCATCTCCAGGCTGTGACTTATGAGATATTTCTCAGTTAGGACATCAGTTTCTGCTAGCACACCACTCATCAGAATTAGAGTAGGTGGGTTCTCAGGAGGTGATGGAGTGCAACAATCTCATCCGAATGCTTTGTGGTGTAACCTTTCTCTGCTGGTGGGCTACAGAGACTGCTTTAACACCCTCATTTTCCATCCCCCTTCAGCCAGGAGGTGCCTCTGATGACTTAGTTCAGGTGACTGCTGCATATGCTCCCTGAAATACTGCTCTATCACTGGAGCCCTTGCGTGTTTCTTGCAGTCCAATTTGCAGTTTTTTAGGTGACACAACATGTGAGTTAGCCTTGGAAAAATATTACTCTGCCCACAAGTTTCCAGAGTACTGGTGCAGAGAGGAAAAAAAGAGAGGTTGTAAATTAGCTTTGGAAGAGCATGATTTAGTGTTCAGACATTCATTGAAATTCAGAGATAAATGACTGGGGAGACTCCTGCTGTTGCATATTTTCAGTTCTCCATCAGTATATCAAGAACATCTTCTGCCTGCTGGGGTCTGCTGATTCCTAAGTCACAGGGATGGTGCAGTCTTGTATGTTTTGAGGGCAGAGCAGGAGCAGATGAGGAAATTACTGGCCCTTGGCAGTTCTTTACTTCCAGTCTTTTGGAGTCAGTTGAGTTATGCTTTTGAGAGTACAGCACTGACTTGGAGTAACTATATAGATCAGAGGTAAAATACCTTTGTTATAATGGAGTCCTGCTGACCCTAAAATGAGGGGAAGTGAGGGAATTCTTAAGTGAGGGGAATTCTTTTAGATATTAGTTTTAGAGAGTTTGGTATGAAAAATCAATTCTTATTTAGAGGCTACGTAAAAGCTTTTAAAATAATAGCTCCGCATAGCTGAGCATTTCTGGGCATTAACCATGTTAGAGTCCTGTTTTCTAGAGTTGTTTGGAATGCTTGAGCTTACCTGATTTTGTTTGTAAATGCAGCTCTATCCCTTTTTTGTGCTGGTTTGCCGATCTTATCATTACTTTCTGGTGCCTCAGACCATTTGAGGTACGTCTTTGGATACGACACGCCATAAAACAACGGCACAATAAAAATTTATTGTGCTTGTGCCTGTATGTCAACACTTTGGGCACTGTGTGCTGCTGAGGCCCTCAGCACAGCCCCTTCACTTAGCAGATTGTGTGCTGCTTCTGTCATCCCTGGCTCCCATTGCATGGGAGGGCTCTGTCACTGCTGTTAACCCCTTTTGTTCCGTGATTTCACTTTGACTTCTGGTACCGTGAGACACATGCAACTTGGAAAATCGCTGTGTTAGTAAAATAGTGTCAGTGTTTCGGATTTTGATTGCTGGGTATGATTGCAGAGGAGTGTTCTCTTAAGGCTGTGCTTCAAACCCTGCTCATCTCAATGTAAAGGCCAGAAATGCGAGCGGGGGAAGGGGAAAGGAGGAAGGGGGAAAGGGGAAGACAAGGCAAGGCAATGGAAGGCAAGGGAAAGCAAGGGAATGGTCATGAGACTTTGGTATTCCTGTTATGTGACCATAGAATTGTCTGTTGATCTGTTTGTTGTGAAAAGTCATGGAGAAAGGAGGTAAAAACTCTTTGGATGATTCATTGCCTGTGTGGAGATGGAATCTCATTACCAACTTCATGAAATGTCTCCCAGTTTGCAGAAGAAGGGGAAAGTTTGGGGGAGGGATGATGATGACATGAAGAGAGGGGGGAAGAAAATGACAGGCATGGGATGAGTTTTGAACACTGCATTGACAGATACCCTGTCACTGCCTAGTAGCTAAAAATAGGGTCCTGGTATTGTGTACATAATGGGTATTAACTCTGTCTCCAAACTAGGTGTGTGCAGGCTTTACAAATATCCATTTTCTTCTCAGAAAGACAGAAGCAGGCTGCAGCCCTACCACTTCCCTACACACAGGCACACAAGCTCCTGACTCTCATTTACACTCATTTGGACTTTTGTTTAGACTAGGGAAGAAGCAAACTCTGCATGCTCAGTCTAAATAAAGGGCCCTGGCTCCCACTTCCACCTAATTGCTTTATGCTTCAGGAGGATGGAAATGGACTCAGGAACTAGGAAGAATGAGACCCTTGTGCAGGGCCAGCTTGAGGCAGAGCTGCTCGGACACCTCATCCCCAGAGATTTACAGGGCCAGGTTTCCAGCTGGTGTTGCTCTGAGGAGCTCTTGTAGCCAGTGGAGCTGCAGGGCTTTACAGTTGCTGAAGCTGAGCCTCTCAAGCCTGCAAGCATCTGGTGCTGACTCACTGCTGGGTGCAGCAGCCGGGAGTGAATATGGTGTGAGAAGGCACTGACATCTCACACTCTCTGCAACAAATGCAGCATTAAAAATGGGAGCATGGCAGGACCTGCTCCTCACGCTAAAGGAAAGGCTCACCCTGCCAGCAGCTTTCTGCAGAAGCCAGGAGGGGCATTCAGGGCAGAGCAGCAGGAGGACAACATGTGGCACGTCGTACAGAAGCTCTGAGGCTGCAGATTCGTTTTAAATTTCATCTTCAGTTCTTTGCTTAAAAAGAGGTTTCTTCATCTAAATCCCCTTCTTCTCGCTGCCCACACCAGTCCCCAAGAAAGTACTTGTAAACAGCAGTTTTAGTCACAGAGTATTGCTTCTGCCACATTACTGGCAGTAGTGTGTAGCTCTGCACAAACTGCTGCCTGCCTGTGCTGCCAAACTCCTGCCTACAGGAGCCCTCATCACTGTCAGATGTCTCAGCTTCTACATGTGCTCAGCGAGAAGCAAGATTTATTGCAGTGATAAATGGTCTCTGAAGTGCAGTTCTGCTGCTCAGTAATTGAAGCCAAGAGCCAGGCTGTTCCCAGGCCTTGTGTGACTCTCAGCGCAGCCAACGCTGCCTATTCCCTGTTGTGTCCCTGGCTGTACTTCTTCCCCATGCCCAAAGGCAATGCCTCCCTGAGCGTTCTGCCCTCTTCTGTCTCCAGCCCTGTGGCTTAGCTCCACACAGGCAAAGGGGGTTAAGCAGTTCACTTCTGAAGTGTGTGTGAGCTTTCCTCTTCCACCAGCGTTAAGTGCTAGCTAAGGAAAAGGAAAATGCTTCTCTTAATTGTCGGCAGACATAAGTCATCAGTCATGAGCGTCTTCCTAAGAGAAATGTTACAAACAGAGTGTACTTGGTATAAGCAGCTGCTTTTGATAGCACGGCCAGCCAGGCAAAGCTGCATCTCCTAGACAGACCTTTCAGTCAGGGCTTTCTGAACAGCTTCCCAGGAGAAGAAATCGCATCAGTAGCGGACTGCAGGCACTGCAGGGTGGGTAAGAGGCAGCCCAGGCTGAAGGGAAGGTGCACATGCTGTGTTTGATTTTGTTCTTACTTGCTCACTTTGTTTGTCATTCAAGGAATTTCTCTGACACCTCCTTTATGAGTACTGCCTTGCTGCACAGGCCCCAGCAGGCAAATACACGAAGCTTTCTGCAGGGATCCCAGAGGGACTGAGAGCTGTTTTTGCATGGAAGTGTTTAGGGAAAGCATCAGGAAATGAGAAGAGGTCAGGCTACAAGAACTAGAGAATATGGCTTCAGTTACTTCACAGCTGAAATATGCTGACTAAGGGCATTTAAGTATTTTCCTAAGCACTGTACCTGTCTGTATTTCCAAGCCAACAAAAGCTGTGTAGAACGTGGAAGAGTGCTGTAGCAGGCACAGGAAAGTGAGGAACCATATTGGAAAATCTGGGATGACCCAGCAGATCCCCACTGCCCAGGTCAGCTAATGAGAAATGTCAGTGATGTGCAGTCACATTGCTGAGCCTAGATGGGCTCCAGTCCTGGGAGCCTCAGCTAGATTTTAGAACCTGTTATGCTGTACTCACTGGGAAGCCTGTTTGCGTGGATGAGGCTCCTTGCCCTGGCTGCCACAGCGTGGGTTCCTAGGCTGTGAGACATGCACAAAAGTCACCATGGCAGTGTCTGAAGTCCCTGCAGTTGTAGTTCCTCCAATTCCAGCACAGAGAAACAGGCCAGAAAGCGAAAATATGACATGGTTTCCCAGGGTGTCTTGTTTCTACCAACTGCTGTGATCCTTGGCAGTACATGCAAAGAGCTCGAAGAATGGAACAGAGCTGTTAGCATTGCTGAACTGAGATCTTTGATACCTAAGGCATCTTAGAAGCTATTCATTAGCATCCATATTGCAGGCAGTAGGCTGATGCTGACTGAATAAAATGCCTCTAAATAAATAGTATCATCTAGTTGTCTGAGGGCTGTGGGAAGCAAGGTGCATATGAGACGAGCTGGCAATTCACAAACCTCAGACTGAGTGTTCCCAGTTTGCTGAGCACTGGCAGCAGAATTGCTGGGCTTGTGAGCAGTGATACATGGGATGCAACAGAAAAGGCTTTCAAAAATACCCTTGGTTTGTTTGCAGCACAGATAAATCAGGACAAATGGCAACCGATCCAGACGATGTTTGGAGGCAAGAGATACCACGGGTTAAACAGCTTTAGACACTTACATTTATTGTGTTCAAGGACAATACCTGTAACGTCTAACCCAGCAGCCATGACACTGGGACCACAACTAAGTGCCTGTCATGTTAGTCAGCCCAGCTGATCTCACTAAGAGATGCTCAGTAATACAGACAGTACCATGCACATATCAAACCATACCCACCCCACTTGTAGGGAGCCACACTGACCTCTGTGACCCCCCCAGGACACCAGCAGAGAGCGGTGCTTGTGCAGTATAAGAACATTGTGGGATTAGATGAATTTGTTGAAGCTGTAAAGGTCTGAAGACACGTTAGTGGGCTCAAAAGCCCACGTATCTTTTTCCAGCTCAGTCCACCAGTTTACCAAAGCACACTGCCTCCCAACAGAGATCTGAGCTCATTCAAAACCTAAGGTGTACCAGTGTGTATGAGTTATAAAGTGTGTTCTGCCGCTTCCTTACCCATATTACTGCAAAAAGTACAGTTTAATCTTCTGTGATCATACATACAAATTTCCTACCACCAGCAAAAGTACTGCAAGCAGCCACTATATTTAGCATGGCGTGGTTAAAATGGATGAGTTGAAAAGGTTTCACATCCATCAGTAGGTTACCAAAAAAAAAAAAAAACCTCCTCTGTTTTAACATACTAATGAAAGGATCAAAGCTTTCTTCTCAATGGAAGAGATGGTTGCAAACAGTGAACTGATTGCTATTCCAGAGATGTCCAGACTAACAAATAGCCCTGAAAGACAAGTGCATATCTTCAGACGAGGGAAAAAAAACGGGCCCGAGATCTACATGTAGATCTCAGCAAAGACCACAATACAATGTGAAAATACAGACTAGAGAGTATGTCTGCTGTTTTGTGACCCAATCTGAAGGCCCCTGCCGATCACTGTGTATAGTTCCCTGTTTTCATGCAACAGATAATCTCAACAGGGCAAACCATAAAGAACAGAGAAGGAATGTACAGAGCCAAGAACAGTGAGGAACCACAGACACACTCAAGTTACTAACGCTCTTTGCAAGAACATGGATACCCCATGTTTAGGCAAAGGAAAATTTAATTGAAAGTAGACTGGTATAGAGGAAAAGCAGATTCAACATTTTATCCTTTGCTGAACACCCTGGTGAAACAGTGTAGGCGTCCATCTCCATGAGAAGGCACAGGGAGAATAATCCTCACTGCTGAGTGTGATGGTAGTCTGTGTTCATGGCAACATCAGAGCAGAAAATCTTGAGAGACAAAAAACAGAGGTGGAGGAGATCCTTTCCAGCAGTCACTGATTGTTTATAGGCACTCAGGGAGAAAAAAGAATCTGAAATACCACAAAGCCTATTGAAGGAGAGACCCTGTCTACACCTGGCGCACATTTAGCAAAGGCCAAATGACGATGAGTCATTAAAAATGGGAGGAAAGGAGAACAGTAACCCTTCCCTAGTCAGGAAAGTGGCTAGTGGAGGTCTGCCAGATGTCTGGGTTTGTCTGCCAGTGAAGAGTAGCCAGATGGGTGTAGGATATCCCCACGGTCCTCTCCCACCTGAGGATGCAGGACAGTCTCAGCAGCCCCATGGGAGTTTTGCCAAGGTGCCCATGCAACGTGGAGCAGGAAGGAGAAGGATGCACCTTTCCTGTCCATGGATTTGCCACCCACATGAGTCTTCCCTTGTCCCATTTCTCCAGAAGTTAGCCTACAGCAGTAGTGAGTAGCCTTTGCACACTCTAGCCATGGAGGCTGTGGGCGAAGGTCCAGTTGTGTGTTGGAAAACCTGTCACCGAGACGCCCTCATCTTCCACCAACACAAATAGCCATATCTCAGAGCTCTAGAGGAACACTGGGAAGTCAAGACAGGCTAAAGGGCAGAAACTGTGGGGAATTTTCCAGAGGTAACTTGAGTTATAGCCACCTGGGGCACTACCGTGGATTTTTGGTAACAAGATGCTTTGCTGAGTGACCTGTTTGATGCTACGTTTACTTGAATTTGGTCCCCTAAAAATGACTGTTAACCCCCTGTGTTGCAAAGGTTCTTTTCTTTGCTGCAACCTAACCTGAGGTGTGATCACCTGTCATGATCACAGGCTGTCTATTTGTCAGCTGAGCATCTCCAAAGGAAAACTCTTGTTACTATTTATTTCACATAAAGTTTATTGCCTTCAAGTTGCAGTCAGCATCCCTGAGTCATAACACTGCAGTCTGAAACACATGTGCTTTGTGTCCCTGATGTATTCCAAAAAAAGCATTTTGCAGCCAAAAAACCAGTTAAAAAAAAAAAAGGAGGATAGTGTCTTGTATGCACTGAGAGACCTGATATTACTAAAAACATCTGCACAGTCAGCCTTACAATAGACCAGAAAAACTGAGCATTCAATTTCTAAAATGGTGCTGGTGTGTTTTCCACCAAAGTTTTAAAAATATTTCTCTATAGGGCAAGATCTTTTACTTGCCCAAATTGTTTAGAAGTTTCCCTTTCTCAAACAGGTACTGTTTCCATTTTTGCAAACTGAAAAACTTTTTATAGGAAGGAAAACGGATGAGCAAATTCATCTTTTTGCCTTAACCACCTCAACCCAAGGAGATGTACGCTGCATTTATCCGCACCTAAAGTGAGAAATTGTTATGATATGTATGAGCCGTGTGGAACTGAAAGCAGAATAATTTTGGGGTTGTTGTGTGTGATACGAAGTGGAATTTTTTTTTTTTTCTGTAAGTCACTAGCACTGTTCTGCCCTACGCTAATCATCTCTCAAAGTCCTGAAGACAGTAGATTTTATTTGCTAGGAAGTGGGCAAGTCTGGTTAGCCCCACTGCAGGTGAGGCTGCAGCAGATCCATGGCCCGGGCCCAGGCAGAAGCAAAGCTGGGCACAGAGGCACATGTACGTACACACATGGTGTGCAGACACATGCACACCACTCACCCATTAAAAGAGTTAGAAATGGAGTTTAGTGAGAAGATTGGACAGACTGCACTGATCAGGTGCAAGGCCCAGCCACAGAAGCACAGTGATCAGCATCCTATTTACACATGAACAGCTCCTTCTTGTCCTCCTGTTTCCCAATGCTTGTTCATCCTCAAACCTCTCTGATCCCTCTCTTTCCCTGCCTTGTTTCCATCCCTAAACATCCCTTGTTTCCATCTCATCACAAGACTTGGACGATGCCAAAAAGTACTTCCCTTGCATCCCATGAGGGGAACCAGATGCCCACAGGCAGCAATATCCCCTCTGAAAGCCGCACAAGGAAGCATTTCCAGACAGATCACAGTGGTGGGTTTCCTCCCTCAGTGTGTGGCAGGTGGCTCCTGAGATGGGCTGGGAAGGAGACCCCCTGTCTGCTCTTGTCTCTATGCACTCCCTTACTGGTGGACAAATGAGCTTTCATCACATAACCTAATGGTGTTAGAAAATAAAATAAAGCTGAATTGTGATCACAGTGAGATGTGCCCTTCTTTCACTTCTGTCACTCTCCAGATTTAAGAATAATTATATTCTGGATGTTTGTTAACTATGTAATTTACCAGGAAAAGAATACAACCCTGAACAAGAAATCAGGGTTTCCTGCTACTTTTTATTTGCCTTTAGGTGTGCTACAGGTGTGCAAATTTTTTCTGCATGTTGTGGTTTCTAAATTGCCTCCAGAGGCATCTTTTACATAATCACTTTTTATGTAAGCTTAGTGCTTTAGGTGTGAAGAAATACAGCCACAGCCACACACACAAGGTGATGTTTTAATTTCAGGTCTCAGACAGCTCGTGGCCAGGCACAGACTACCCTGGCTTGTCCTTTTGTGTACTACAGCTGTGACCTTCAGCTCTGTCACAGGCCTTGCCTTTTACAGACCAGAGTTTCTGGCCCAAATTTTCCAAAGAAGTGAATATTTTGGAGCAGCAGCAGTGGAGCTGGTGGGTCAGAGGAGGAGGCTGATCAGGAGAAGTCAAGTGCACAGCAGTTTGCGGTCATTTAAGAAACTGCTAACTGGACATCATGCAGAAACCAAGGACCCACTGCTGCAGAGAAGTTCACCTCTTCTGACATGCACAGGCACAAGTGCTGGGGAGGAGGTAAAGGTGTCAGAGAGAGGTTTGGTTGTAACCTGATTATGGGGCTGAGAGCACCCAGGTGCTTTCAGTCCTTCTGCTCTGCCTTGACTTCTCATTTGTCAAGAGAGAGGGTGCCTGGGGAAAGTTTACCAGCCTCCTGTCAGACCCTGACTAGCATTCAAATAAAACAAACTTTCTAAAATAAACACTTGTTTAGAAATTAAGTGCAAAACTGTTTTTTCCTGCCAAGGTCTAAGCTCAGAGCTTTTTATTTCCTCTGCAGCAATGAATGACATCATTGCCACTCTCTTACACTGTGTTAAGCATAAAGGAGGCCATCCAGTCCTGAGCAGAAACAGAAAAGAACTGCCTAAAAATCTTGTAGAACAAATAAATTACCTTCTTTTAAATATTGAAATTTTAGTCTTGTAGCTAAGTTTTCTGCTGTGAAAAGTCCATGCTGTCACTCGTTTGCAACTTTTACCGACCATTCAAATGGAGATTTTCCCTTCCTCAAACATTCTTTGAAAAATTTAATTGAAAAGAAATTTTCTATTCTTCCAAGAATCAGATTAGGAAAGTTTTTGCAGACAAGGTAACTGTGTGAAAGAATAGCCTGTGAGTACCTAATGGATGAACTCACACAGTAACACATGCAGGTGGCTCTGTAGATATGGAATCATGTGGCTGCAGGGACACTGCTGTGGAGCACACATACACAGCATTATGTTTCATTTACGTTGTTGGTGTATTTGTCAGAAAGGTTAATTGCTAACCTTTGGGAGAGACAGAGTATGTTGGTGACTGGTAGCAGTCAGCATCTTGCATTTTGTTTCGCCGTGCTGCTAAACATGCTGCTCCTTCTCAGACCCGAGTGTGAGCATTAACTCATGTCTGCCTATTGTTTTCTGCTTTCCTGCCTATTTGTTTTGAAAGTTGTCTGAATTGGGTGGGATCTACACAAGGTACAAAACTGCCAGCCCAGTCTGTATCACAGGTTTGGCCACTTGTGGTGGGCCTGAACATCTGCCCTGGGTGGAGATTTACCCTCTGGATTCCTGCCAGCTCTTTTGTGGCTCATCAGCTTCAATCAGCCTCTTCACATAGCCATTTTTTTTTCCCAATGGCACCCAGTTTGCTTCCATGTGGAATGCTGACTTGTTGCTGTTGAGACCAAGGTGTCTGAAATATCTCCACCTCTGTGGAAGACAAATGCAGTAAAGGGGAGATGACAGAGAATTAATGGGAGGGCAGAGATGTCAGCTGCGGATTGATTTGATTTACTGTGTTCCTGCTAGGAAATTACAGACATTATGCTCACCATGGTAACCTTGTTCTCCCAAAAAGAGGTGGGGGAGAGAGGAGAAGGGGACAATTCAGAGAGAAAATGTATACCTGCTAGCTGCAGGATCCCTGAGAAGAGAGAAGAAACTCTCACTTCACTTTTGGCACAGCTGACAGATTCACCATTAAGAGAAAATAAAGATAATCTGCCTCTCAGAGTGAGTCAGCATTGTACGCTATGTTGAGAAGAGTTTGCAGGGTGTTACTCATCTTCTGGAAGAATAACTCTCTGGGATTGTGACAGAAGACCACATTGCCCCGAGGCATGATTTTTTTAAAATGTTATTCATCTCCTTATATTTTTTTTCTTTCACTCTATGAATGATCTGTTTTACATTTAGCTGAAAGATACAGACTAGCTCATTCACTTGATGCAGTCTTAAACTGCAAATGGAGAGCAAATTAAAAATTAACAATGGCAAAAAAACCCCCGAACAGTCAAGGATAAGAGCTGGCATGATCAGTGATCCTTCCAATTGCATCGAGAGGATGTAGCACAGCCCGTGTTTCTATTTTCCCCTTTGATTTGCTGTGAGTGGCTGTGAGTAATGTTAAGTAGCTTTTGCTGCTGTGCTTCTCCCATTCATTTCCATAATTTCTTGATCATCTAAGATAATGCCCCAACAGACAGAAAGAACGAACACTGCCCTAGAAACAGTGGCTACTTGTCAAACTAATTCTGGCTGCTCTAGGAGGAAAGTCTCTCCTGTATGTCTAACTCCCTTTCACTGTCTTCATCTACACTTCCCTCCTCTATTCATCAGCAGTTTTCGTTTCCGAAAGGCTCATCTCAAACTCAGACATCATTTAAAGTCCTGGGATAGTAATCACAAAGCAGTCTGGACGGTATTTTAACGAGCATACAATATTTCCGGCGTTGGATATGATTCTGTTGTTTAGCCTCCTGCCTCCAAGAGCGAGTGTGACTGCATGCACCTCTGTGTGTGTGTGCATGGGTGCACGTGTGTGGTTTTGGTCATTAGGTGGCTAATTTTCTTTGTTAATCTTATTGCCTGGCACATAAGCCTGCTGGGCTGTGCATAACAGCTTGAGCTCACATTCCATCTTATCTGAGTTGTGTTGGATTCATTAGTTGAACTGTGGCTGTTGCATTCAAAATGACAAAAACAGTGTGACATGTAAGGGTGCATGAAAAGTAAAATGCACCATTTACTAGCATCTCTGTAGCTGCTCTTAGGAAGCACCTAGGGCTTTGTGCCAGGCTTGCCCAGCTCCTGGTGTCCATCACAGGCTGCCTGTGTATCCTGCATCTTCCTCCCACGTCGATCCCCAGCAGCCTGGAGCTTCAGCACTGTATCTGGGAGCTCCCTGTGCAGAGCTGTCAGTGGGAAAGGGCTTTTATTGTTCCCCACAACCTCTGTGGAGCTGTGAGATGGTAACTGTTCCGCTCCTGCACTGGAAAAACTCAACTCTGTTGATCAAACAGAGCCTCTAAACCTGCAAATGTAGGGGTGCCTTGGCAGAGCAGTTCTGACCTCCTGCACAGGTCAGGGAGCCCTGTGTGGTCAGGAACTAGCTGTGGTGCCCTGGGGCATGACCACAAGCATGAAAGTGATGGAGAAGGGAGTACTGGGGCTTTGCAGTGTGGGAAGTTACAAAGGCTCTCCAGTTTGCCCACCACGAGACTCCCAGTGCAAGCAGGAGATAGCAGCAGGCTCGTGCCAGGGGTGATAGCTCTGGCAGAAGGAATGTCTTTGGGAACAAACAGCTGGTCTGGAAGCTGCTGAGATCTGGGAATGATGGGTTTCAAAAGATCTTTTGTAGGTTTACACACTTTGTGAATGTTCATCAGCCGAGAATGGGTTTTCCACAGGAAGGAACAGGGAATGAATTGTCCCACTGGCAGTCAATGGGTAAGAGCAGCATCCCCAAGCACCACGGTGCTGAGATGTTCCAGCATCTCCTGATATGAAACAGAACCTCTCATGGCACTGGACCCTGGCCCTGGATTGCTCTTTGGAGATCCTGTGCAGAATAGCTAAATTTTTGGTTGTTCTTCATAATTCTGATATTTTGCACTTCCTGTACATAAGAAAGACAGAGCTCAGAAAGATAGTATAAGATGGTGGTTAGGCTTTGGTAACCCTGCAGTGTACCATGAAGAAGACTGTAGATGATGGTCTCAGATTTCCGCATTGAATTTTTACTTTAATTGCAGTTTCTTATACAGTGAATAACTGTTATCTTTAAGTACAGTTTAGAGCTCACAGGGTAGAGGCAGTGATTTTCTTTGTACCCTGTCTTGTCAGAGACACCTCATCAAGTGACAGTATTATGATTTATTGTAATACTTTTACATTTTACCTTCCAATAAAAAAAGATAATGCTCTTCCTCTCAAAGCTCTCATTTTCTGTGTTTTCCTCTCCTCACTTCCTTTTCAGCATTACACAATGTGAACAGCAAAGCCTTTCAATGTACCCTACTGTGGTACAGAGCAAGTGAAAAGAAGTAGAATCTGAGAAATGCCAGCTCTGTTGAAACCAGATTTCAATGCCACACTTATGCAACCGATTCTTTTCCCCACCACAACACCTTTGAAATCTATAAACTGTAGACACAGCCACTGTAGAAAGCAGGCTTTGCTATGCCAAAACAAAGAGGAGCTGGTGGTCTCTTTGTGGCTAAGGCTGTGATTAGTTTTCAAGTCTGGAATTAATCTCTCATATTGCAGTTAAATGAAGTTGTTCCGTCTCTGATGTACATGTAGCTCTTGCTCGGTACTTGCAGCTTTAAAAAGTCGAGGATGACTGAATGGGAGAGAGGAGGAAGGTTGTCAAACATAAAAACTCAGTATTACCATTTTTGCATGTCTCTGATGGCTACTGGATGGGATAGAGGGGGAGGATGATTTACAGAAACAACTCCAGCAAGAAACTTAGATTTATGTTTTTGTGCTGTCTTAATTGAAAGCAAATGCACTGGTCTGTGTAAACAGTGAAGCGTAGTAGCCCTAGAGGAATAGATAAACCAAATGAACTCTTCCAAATTTCTGGCTTGGGTTTTGTAGCTACATGAAAATAGATCTTCTCCAACTCAGGAGAATGAAAAATTGCAGCAATCTTGCTTCATATTAATAGAAGTTGATTTACAGCCTCATAATTGTCTTAACATTCCTTCTTTTTTTGGTATCCTGTGTTGTGTCATTAGCAAATTGTGACTGCTTCCAGCTTCAGACTTCTTAGTTAGTTAGTAGTCCTGGCAGAGTTGTAATTAGAGCTATTCATTCTTTTTTTACCTTTGTAAGCATTTAAGCCCAAACAGGCATCAATCCTTATCAAAGCACCACCTCTTTTAATAACACAGCAGAATTTAATCTGTTAACTCAAAAGGCCAGTCAACCTCTTTCTTTCTCTGCTCAACATGCAAAAAATGTTGGGCAGCATGAGGACCTGGGAGTGTAGCTGGGGCACTTTGCAAGGGCCTGCCTTCAGACCTGCTGGGGAGATTTGCTATGGCAATTGCTAAGTCTTCCCACTTTGGAGCGAGGCCTCAGCTCATTTTCAGTCCGAGCAGCTTGGCCACAGCTACGGCACTGCTTCCTCTTGTTACTTCTTCCTGCCCAAATCAGCTGGCAGTAGCTTTTCTCTCCAGATTGTTCCTGTAGCTCCTGATCACTAAGTACAGCACAGGCAAGATTAGTGTGTACCCAGTTGTGTCCCCAGGGTGCCCACAACACTGTGCAAGGTCTCGGGAAATTACAAGTACTTGCAGGATTTTCCAAAAGTAGGTCTTTCTGATGGCCAGAAAAATGAATCCCAAGAGCAGTCTCCCTTGGGGCACTTTTCCTGTGGAAGTTTTGGGACGTCTTGGATCTTTTGAAGCAGCGGTAGATGAAAACCCACCCTGTTACCATATATGTGTGACAGCTAAAACTTTGAGTGTTCAGAGCTAAAGTGAATGAAGTTTGGCTGTGAGTGGGAGGGATTCAGAAACTGCTTGTCCTGTATTTTGCCATACACAGCTCCAGTCCTTCACTGTCCTTTGGGTCCCAGTAGCTGACAAGATTAAAGCGATGTTAAGATGAGGCATTCCAGAGGAACAGGCAGTGGAGAGGCAGAATGTGTGGAGAGAGTTTGGAGCTGTCCTTTTGCACAGTTTAACAGCTAGTAATGCAGAGAGGAAGGCAGCATCACACAAGTCCGTAGCTATGGTTAGGTGCCATACTTTAGGACCACAGGGATGTGCATAGCTTCCTCACAGGTACTGAAAATGTCTAGGTTGTGCGGGTTTTGCAGGATGTTCTTTGCAGTCCTTGACCAGCTCATGAGAGCCACCACAACTTCTAAATAAAAAAATAAGGTTGCAGGAAAGCATTATGGATGTTCAGGATCCCAAATGCAAGTAGTTCTACAGGCTTTATAAGGAAACCTCTGTTTCTCACACACATCACTGGAGAAAGCAGAATTGTGCAGAAGAGGTTATTCCTTTTCTACAGTTGTGACTGCCTTGAGTAAGGACCTGTGCAAGACCCATCTGCTTCACTGCCTTTCCTGTTACTTGTGCTTCCATTGTTTTTCATCTCTACTGCTTCGCAACACCCACTGCTGGAAAGCTCACGGGTACCGTGTGTTTCCTGTTTCCATGCAGCCCTTCACTGAGGTGTTTCTGTAGTCATTTGATGAACATCCTGTTCTTCGAGGCACTGCAGTAACCTTGAGGCCAGCACTGTGCCTTGCCTGTACCTTGGCTTGCGTGATCTCCCAGACCTCCCAAGAACACATTCATCAGATAGGATATCTATCCCAGCAATCACTCCCACTTTCAGCTGGCTTCCTTAAATTCCCTGACCAGTGGCTATCCATTAATAAAACTGCTATAGCACCTCTACTCTGCCTTTAAGAAAGCAGTTACTGAAAATGGAGCAGTTTCACTTGCTCCAGTTCCATAGGTGACAATGATGGAGCGGCCTGGTATGTCCACAATGGCACCAAAATCGATTCATTAAATTTCATCAGTTGTAAGACCCAGATTTTGATTAGTTAAACTGCTTGCTTGGCTAGTGATTTATGTGCCTGCAGGACTGAAATCTGGTTTGGGGTTTTTTTTGTTGTTTTTTTTTTTTTTTTTTTTTTTTCTAGAAGACACAGTAGATAACCCCTGTGAAGTACAGGCTGTGGCACACATCTAATTATCAGAGTGGTGACCAGAGCAGATTTAAGTGTCATGGCAGTCCTGGGTTTTTTTTTAAATCAAAAGATGGAGTTAATGCTACGAAGAGCATGAGGAGCAATCCTGTATTGCTGCAGAGTCATCCATGAAAGATGCATTCTTTATGCAGGCCAGCTGAGCCCATTTAGCCTGAGACCATGTGAGTGATAGCCCCTGGCAAACCAGCAGTTTTGCACCTCCAGCAGAGAACCGTCACAGTGACAGGCAGGGTTGGAAGGTAATTTCTACTTGCTATATACTAAGCGATGTGAAGAACATTGCAAGAATAAGTCTTAAGTTACTTATGCAAACTTCTCTGCTTGGTTTCTCAGAAAGCTCAGCTTTTAATTTAAGGAAGTTTTCCTTGCTGGAAAATCTCCAAGGAAGTGTGTCGCTGCCACTGCCATCTGTCTCTTTTCAGGGGAACTCTGTCTAGTGAATGAGGAGGAATGCTGGTTGGCAACTAATAGCAAATTTTACCCCTTGCATTTGCCAATTCTGACCCTAAAGAGCACTGGTCTGTAAAAAAGCAGTGGGTATATGACATAACTATATAACTAAATAACTAACTAAGTAAATAAATTAATAAATGTTGGAACTAAATTACCAAAAATTAGAACTTGTTACAATAAAGTAAAAATAATTTAAAAAATTATTCTAGGGACATCTGTAACTCTAAAAGCTATTTACAGAAGCTCTGCTTTTGGGGTGCTGGCACATCACAGTGCAGAGTGCCTGGGGTTGGCAAGGTGTGGAGTTGGCTAGGTGATGTGTTCCAACCCATGGCCTGCCTTTGAATCATAGGCACACAATTAGATCAATAATACACGTCTCTCCCTTCTACTCCAGCTCTGGGCTGGATATCTGTTTGTGAGGAAAACAGGAAAAGGGGAGGGAGGGATAAAATAGCAAAATAATTCAGACAAAAAAGTGAAAACTAATAGAAGGAAATATTTTTTCACATAATACACAATTAGCTTGTGGAACTTGCTGCCAAAGGATATATCTGAAGCCAAAGACTGCAGACCTGTTCAAAATAGGATTAGGCATAACATGAAAAGCAATGTTAGCCATATTCGTAACAGTTAATACTTAAAAATAAACAAGAGATTTTGGAAAGAATATAAATCTTTGGGCATCAGGACTGAAGCCAAGCTCTAGCTAACAGGGCTTGGGAAGAAATTTTCCCTGGGGCCTTTTTCTTCTGAAACTGAGCATTGACAGAGTACCTTGCACCTTCCTCTGAAGCATCTGATGCTAGCCACTGTCAGAGAGGGGGCACTGAGTGACTGGGCCCTCAGCCAGACATTGTCTGGGAAAAACAATTTTCTTTAGTTAAATACAGATTCAGAATTAAAATAGAAACAGAGACAAAGTTTTGGGAAAGAGGAACAAGTTTTCTCCCTTCAGATTCTGGGAGCAAAAACCAGAACTTAGCCTATCCCAAATCAAAAGCAGGAAACATAATACCTGTGCTCACATGTTGATGAACTCATTGAGTTCAGTGAGACCTAACCACACACAGCTTCAAGTCTGAACATCAGCATGACTCTGAGAGGCCACATCTTCCTCTTCCACTGTGATGCTGGGGCCACTCAAACCCCTTTTCTATTTTTAGTGCAGCTTTTTGATTTTTAAAGTAATCTCGATGGGACCTGCTGTGCAGGACAGGAGGTGTGTCAGTCCTGCTAACACAGCAAGGATTTTGCCAAGACTGGGTTTGTCCCAGGACCTTCCAGAAAAATCTCACTGAGCTGCAGCCCCCATGAAAGAACAGCATGTCAACACACTTGTCATCAATTGCTCCTGGTGGAGAGTTAGGGAAAGGTTCCCATGCAGAGTAAGAAGACTCTGCAGATGGATATGGAGAGGCTGGATTGGTGGGCCGAGGCCAATGGTATAAGGTTCAACAAGGGCAAGTGCTGGGTCCTGCCTTTCAGCCACAACAACCCCATGCAGCACTACAGGCTGGGGCAAGAGTAGCCACAGTCAGAGAAAATCAGCTCCTGGTAGTGGAAGCAGGCAGTTTTAAGTCTTTGGGAAAGGCCACCCTCATTTTATTAGGTTGCATTTTATTGCCGCAAAATTTGGCATTCTCTGGATGTTCAAATTGAGCTGATTTTCTTCTTCCGAACTGCAAAGCAATCTCTTGTTAAATCTAGAGAGAGGATGATATCATTACTTGAAATTTTTTCATTCTTAAATGAGGCATAGAGCTGGAAATAGGTTAGAAGATCAATTTTGGAAATGTGTGAAGCAGGAAATAGAGGGTGTCTTCTTCGTCTAGCATCGCATGGCCTCAACAACATGAGTCTGGTTACTGGAATTGTCACTTCAATAAGAAAGTTCATTAAAGCATCTGCAATAGTTTCCTGTCTAACGACCATTCTTGGACCAGATGTGCCAGTAGGAAAATAACAAAGAAGCAAGGAATAAAAAGCAAAAAATATGCTTATTTATAAATCAGACCAGCTGTAAGACTCAAGGAACCCCTGAGACCAGTGGAATGAGGAACATGAATTAAGAGCTCCCCATTTCCTCCTTCCCCTCTACCCTGAAAAATACACTGTGGAGTCTATTATGTCTTTCAAGGATAACTAGCTGACTTTTATCTTTGGTTTTCTCCTTTTTTCTTCCTTGAAAACTTTGGATCGAAGTCATTGCTTATTTCCTTGCTGAAAGTTAAATTTTGGCTACAAGTAGGTCAGTTAAAGTTTTGCTGTCTCTTGGGTGACCATATCGGTGCAGATCTGTTAGAGCAGAGCTCGTGGAACAGAATTATTTCTCCTGATTCATATTAAGCAGACCTGGCAAATAATTCATGCTACGGGGGGAAAAGAGGAAGAAGAGAGCCTCTTAGGGGACAGTGGGAGAGGTAGGCCCCTGGATGCAGGAAAACAGACTTTAGGAAACAGGCCTGTTCCTAACAGTCCTTTGTGATGGTTCCCACTTTGTCAGATTGCTTAAGGTGACAAAGGACATGGATGTAATTCGCCCAACTATCCATTTCCCAGAGGGAAAGCCAGAACCAAGCTGCTCAGCCACAGTCTTGGTCTTTGCTCAGGATAACCAAGTGTTTTCCCTGTCTCTGCTACTGACCCTCAGTCTATCACATCATCTCTTATCTTTTATCTGTCTGCTGACTTTGGGTTGTGTTACAGATATTTCTGAAATGGAAACAGTTTATCCTGCTGCCTCCGCACAGCTGTAGTTCAGTCATTTTTTTTTGTTTTTAAATCCGTAAGAAGAGCTCTTCTGCACATACTCCCGCGCTCAGAAACCCAAGTAGATGTTAGGAAACATACAAATTGGAATAGGAAAACTATAGGGAAAATGTTGTGATGCCTTCATACAAAGTGGTGATGTACTCCAGTACTCTGGAGTTCTGCCTCCTGCTTCATTTCACAGATAAAAAAAGCAGAGTAGAAAGGGAATCAGGAAAGATTTAAAGGAATAGCAGAGAGCTTGGAATAACTCTCAGGCTTTTCCTGTGTGAGGAGATCGAAGCTGAAACGTTTGGGGGACATAATGGGGAGGCTGGGTGATTTTAAAAATTACCTTAAGAGGATAGATAGGGGCTCCTGTCCTCTTTGTCTGCTGGTACAAAAGCAAGAATATGCTCAGTTCCATTGTTTGATGGACTAAAAAGCTGATCAAAGTCAATGTTTGTTGGTTGTCTTTTTTTTTTTTTTTTTTTAAATATTGCAGGTAGTCAAAATGTGGAGCTTTTTGCCACATAAAATTATAGGCTGAAACCAGAACAGTGTTTTGTCGGATTAGATTTCTGATCATGGGATTGTCAGAAAAGCACTTTAACTGCTCTATGGAAACTGTCAGAGAACCTGATTTTTATTCTTGGAACTATCTGTGTGGTAATGGTACAAGCTGCGGTATCTGGCCCACTTCAAATCCTGCACCAAAACAGGAACCCAGGACAAGGTGATGGGTAGGTGAAGAGGGAGATTGTGCTGGCTCGGTCAAGGAAACAATGCAGTTGAGAGTGGTCAGCAGAAGGAAACGCTTTAGCTCAGGAATGGATGAAATTTCTGCCTAATCTATCTGGCTCTCATAAACCAGGCTTTCTGGGGTCCTTCAGGCCACTCGGCAGTGTCATGAGACAAAAATGGCAGCTTTCCAATGGCAGCCTGCCAGCTGCTTCCAGGCAGACAGGAATGCACCACAGTAGTGCAGACCTCTTTCACCTTCAGCCCCAAAGCACGTGGGCAGGGGGACCTTCCAGCTCCGGTTGGTACCGTGCTTGTCATACCACCAGAGAGGAGAAGGTCTTCTGAAATTGCAGGGCAACTCACTGAACAAGGAGAGAGACGCTGCAGGGGTGAGTAACAACAGCAGATGTAGCACCAGTCCTCACTACACGCCTTTCTCCCGGGTCCCTCTCTTGCTGCCAGGTGATGCTTGAGCCTGACAGACTTGCCTGCCGCGGTTTCCAGCCCACCACCTTGCAAGTGCATACCCCAGGTAAAGGGGCAGGGACGACACAGCTAGGAGTAAGCAGTGGGGCTGTGGCTAATGCACCGGCTGAGCTGATAACTTCCCGTGGGAGCTGTATCCCACGGCTTCCAGAGACCAGCTCAGGAGTTTGCTTTAGGTTACTCCACTCTACTCACGTAGATCTGTGCAGGAAACACAGTTCTCTTTTGAAGATTATGTCCTGGCCCCAGACTGATAAAAGTGCATGGATTTGCTCCCCTCAACAGGTTCTGTGTGGATCCAGGATAGGAACAGATGTAGCTAGACTTAAGCTCTCCTGGGAAAAAAAAAAAAAAAAGAAGAAAAACACACAGCACGTTAAAACTTGAAACCTGATTCTTTACAGGTGAATTTGAATTCAAAATGCTCACTGTTTCCTTGCACTACCAGACTTAGACCATCTGTAGCCCATATCAAACAGCCAATTTTAGATGCTGTAACAAGGGATTTCTTTTCTTTCAATATCATGCTCTTCTTGCTTGTGTTTTTTAAATAATTTATCATATCAGTGGAGAAAACTTCCTGTATGTTTTGTTAACTCAGAGAATGTATGATCCCAAAAAGTAAAGCAGAGAGACTATGAAGGACAAATTAAACATGATACAGAAAGTCTTGTCACTAATCAGGTCAAATTTTCTGAAGTAAACAGGCTAAGGACAGTGAAAAACAATGAGACAGAACCATAGGCAAAAGCAGGAGCTGAAACATCTTTTCCCTTACAAACCATAACTATAAAGCAAAATCAATTTCATTTTTTTACTTTTCTCGATACTAAGAAATAGAGTAAATATCACAATGAAGTCAGTAACATTCTAGTTCCTGTTGAGTACGACAAACCCCCAAAGCAATCGTAGTGTACATTTGTGATTTATGGTCTGCTTTCTCTATTACCTTGAAATTCATTGTCCCTTTCTGGGATTTTTTTTTTTTCCTCTAATAATACATCTGTACTCTTTGGGCCTGGGAGGGCAGGGAGGGGGAAGAGGAAACAAAAAAACAAACAAACGCTTACACCAACCCAAAACAGTGATTGCACAAACACTTACATATGCTGAAGGAGATGGTTTCTGCCTGCAGCAGCCAGAAGAACTAGGACACTCAAACCACCCTGATGCCAGTGTGTGACACACCGTATCAGCACCAGAGTTCACACGCAAAGGCAAGCAAAGCCTTTTCTTTCTTAATCCACCCTTCACCCTGGGGTTTTAGACTTCCCTAGATTTTTTTCTATTCAGAGCCTTGTAAGAACAACACAGTTGGAAAATAGGACCTTGCACAACTATTTTGCTTCCGTGTTTTGGGGTTGATATGAGAGACCAACTGTTTGCCCCACGTATTCCCTGGCAGTGACTGGGTTCCCCGTTAGGTGATGTGTTGCTGCCCATGCTGAGGTCTTCCTCTTGCTTGGCAATATGAGAGTGAAGTCCAGCAGCCTGTGAGCTGATGGTTGCCTGCAGCTGAACTGGGGGTGTTGTGATTTCAGGAGCAAAGCAAACTTGAGCCTACAAAGTTTTGGAATGTGTTAATTTTTGCCTGTATTTCTGCACGGTGGGTCTGGGGTGCTTAGAGAAGCCTGGGCTCCTGCCCAGCTGGTCTTAACCAGCTCGCCCTCTTTAAGAAGTTTTGTATAACCTATTTGGGGCAGACTGAAGTGCCTGAAATAAGGTGATTTGTTCTCTCCTTTGATAGCCCCTTATGGGCACCCTGAAAAGCTACTGTCCTGGTTTAGAGGTGAAAGGACAGAATTAATTCTAGCTGAACTCCCAGCTATTGAAGAAGCCAGTAGTTTTCAGCACTCCTTATAGCTGGCAGAGACATTCCCAGAACGTGATTTGACAGGTGTATGGAGAGCACACCAGAATGCCACTAGTTCTTCCCTGTGTGTGGCCCTGTCTGCATGAGCCATCTGTTACTTCTCTGCCTGTTGACCCATCTTTGAAGAAGCAGGATCAGGTGCAGACACATCGGTGTTTCTGTGGCAGCATCCTTGCACAAAGGTCTACTGTGATGTATGCAGAAACTGGTGGTCCTTTCCATCTTTCTCCTTTTGGGGGGCCTTAGCAAATCATGCAAAGATGCCCAGGGCCAGGGAGGGTACCTGTCATGTCTATCTTCTTCCGTGGTGTCTTCTCCCGTGGTCTTGGTCAACCAGGCTGAGAGGTCTAGCAAGGCTGGAAGAACAGGTCAGTAAGTGGAGGAGGAGGAGGAGGGGTGAAGCTCCAGAGCTATTTTGTAAGTCTGATTCCCTCCCAGCAGGGGCTAGGACCATCAATGGCTGTTCTCTGTGTGTCAAATAGTGGATTTTGCTCTATTTGAATTTCCCTTCCACCACATCCTCATCCATATCTGTTCAGCACTTTGAGGGTTCCTCCACAGAGGCATATGAAAATAAGAAGGCAGGTGGAAGAAAGATACAATTTCATCTGCTTCTGCTGCTTCCCAAGAGGAATGAGGTTTTCTCTTCCCAGCCACTTTTTCATCTGGTTTTAGCAGTACCACATGTGTCATATATGGCAGGAAAATTTCCTCCTTCCCTTAAGACTTCAGTACCTTCAAAGAGAGCACACAGCCCAGAGTTTTGAGCAGTAGAGGAGATAGCCAGATTTCATGTAATCTGAAATAGGTGCATGCAGTTACAAGGAAGGCTTTTTGTGGATTTGTTAACATGTTGGAAGAAGAAATCCTGATAGCAATCACAGCCTAAGCCCTTGGATACTCCTTGGAAAAGGCTTCATTTTCCAGTGTTTTAGGGAGTCTGGGTGTACTGGATGTACTGGGTGCAAAGTGTCCCTTGTGTCTTTACTTCCCTGCACCTTCAGTGTCACCACAACAAGCTTGAAACTTCATGGAAATAAGAGGAACAAGAGAAAATAAAAGGGCTGTTAAGATGCTTCTCACTGCAATTCTTAATGCAACCTGATTTTCATAGAGGACTGATGGGAGCAGTCTCAGTTTGTCCAGCTGGGTATTCAAATGCTCAGTTGTCCAAATTCATTGATCAGCTTGGATATCCAAAACCAGTGCTTGATGTCAAGGGCCTGCAATCCTTTGGCAATGTGCCACCCATCTCATAAGTCACTGGTCTTTCACTGAAAGGTGCCACCTACTCCTTCCACCATGAGAGATCTCTGTTGTGCATGAATGTCTGAAAAAAAATGGAGAACATTAGTTAAACAGAAGTAATAAACACCTGCCAGGGCCTTTGATTTCAGTGCTGTTCATACTCAGCACTATGAAAAAATGTGCTATATGAGATCATTATTTAATTGAAGAAATATTTACGTGCAGACAGAGTCAAGGGCAAAGCTGAATTCTGGAATATACTCCAAAAAAGCTTGCCAAACCTTTTTTCCTTTTCTTTCTTTCTTTTTTTTTTCCTTTTTTTTTTTTTTTTTTTTAAATTTTTTTTTTTTTGGTTGTGTACTGATTCTAAGGAAAGAGGGGATTGATCCAGACGCATAAGCAGGGAATTGGGAATTGCATGTGATATGTGATTCCACGTGGTTAAATGTCCACCTGGAAGTGCAATCTTTCATTTTAAGAGGAGTTTTGCAAACATTATATTTAGCAGGCAGGAAACCAAACATTTCAGTTTATGCACTCCAAGGGACAAAAATAGCAGTTGTACACAAAGGATCTAAAGACCTGTAAGTCTTGGGAACCATAAGCACTTTTCTCTTTTCAGGGTTTGCTGAACCTTCAGAAATAAGAGTACTGAAGTCTGGTTTACATAATGGCTGTAAGATTAGTGGCTGAGCATGCTCCTTAGAAAGTGAAAGAACATAATTGTGCATATACTGCAGTGTGATATATCTTCTACTAATCCCTTCTTTTCTTACATAAGTATATTTTCTATAATTCTATGAGCAAATAATCTCTTGAGGTATTTCATTTACCTTGGACTCTCTCCCTCTTGCAACAGACCCCTGCCAGAATGTATACCACCAGCTCCAAAGTTTCACTTGATTTTCTTGATCTAAGTCTTTGAAATCCCACCTTTTCTGAGGTCACTGTAAAATGATCATGGCTGACAAAAATGACCTGCACCCATGCTTGTTTGCTCTAAATGTTACTTCTGTGGTAGATTATGTATGCATATTGCATCAAGGCAGTGCTTTAAGGAGGCTGGCTGTGCTAGGTTTTGCATTAAGTTGAAGCCTGAAGTTTAATTAAGTCTATTATTTAACAGGCTAGGGAAGGGGGGTTCTTTCTTCAGCTTCCTTATCTCACTGCTGGAATTAGCTCAGGTAATTGCCTCACTTCTCTTGCCCTCTGTTGCTTGGTAATTTCCTCTCCTAATGTGCCTGCCACTCTCTAGTAAAAATCCAGAAAGGCCTAGGTAAGTGCTAGGGAAAAAAAAAAAAAAAAAGAACCAAAACACAGAAAAGCTGAATCTCCAATTTCAAATCCAAAGCAATAAGCTCTAAAATGCCTCTTTTTTTTCCGACTAAGTAGCTGAACTGAGGCTTTTCTTTGTGACCCTTTATTTAATACCAAGGGCATGTTCTGTATCAAGATATAACCAGACCTGTCTCCAGAGAGCAGTCAGTCTAGGAGAGGAGCCAGGCACACCAGAACATGCAGGGGATGCAATTACTGATGGGTCTGGTTACTGTGTCGAGCCTGCTCCCACACAAGAACCAGAGCCCGGCCTCCCTTCCTCGACCCGATTACTCACTTCTCCTGCCTGCCAGCCAGCCAAACCTGCAGGGAAGGAAAGAGGACAGCCCCTGTTCAAGCTGGCTGCAGGGCAGTTGCACCTTTGCCATCCTAGCACACCCCCAGCTCCTGCAGGAGGGCAGGGCAGTGTTTGTCAAGGTGTGGTGCTGCTGCACCCCACAGACATCCTTTCTGCCCTTACACCTTAGAGCCGGTGCCATAAGGGCACGTGGTAGAGTAGGGAGAATAAACAGGACTGGCGTCAACTGGTGAAGAGGAGAGATGTGGGGGTGACTAGAAGGAAAAATGTGAAACAGGGAGACAGACAGACCGGACTGCAGGTCTGGCACAGCCTAGAAAAAACTGTTGGGTAGGGGCTGCAAGGATCTGAAAACAGAAAGGGTGAATGCTGTGCTCTGTAGGTCCACTACTTGTACAGTGAGAGCCAGACTTGGACTTCAGCTCTGCGTGGAGTCAGAAGTATCATTTTAGGCAGCCATAATTCTTTTTCAGCTTCTGGAAACAGTCTGGTTAGCAAATTTCAGACAACAATAAGGTCAGAGATGAAATCCCTGAAACTTGCTTTTTCCCATTTTATCTCAAAGTGATAACCTCTTCCATTTCTTTTTGCAATGGGACACACTCCACTAGATCACAAAAATATGTGTGAAAGATGGGAGGTAATGAATGGCATCCTGTTCTCACTCATTTGTAAAATATGTCTGCTGTTGACTTTGGGCCAAACACTGGTCTCAGTTACAAGACAAAGACTCTTAATTCCACTAGGAGTTCATACTGTTGCATTTAAACTCAGAATTTATGTAAAGACTGCTGACTTTTTAGGTACTTGATTTTCAGATTCCCTAATCAAGGCAACTTCAAAGGTGGATGAGCCCAGTTTCTCGTGCTGGTCCAACCAAAACCAGCAATATGCTATAGCAAAATGCTTGTATCTGTTATTTTAGGAGAACCACTTTGTGACTGTCACAACTACTGAGCACTAAAATGAGTCAAAAGGAAAAAAAAAAAAAAAGGGCATTTTTGGTGGAATTCCTTGAAAAATTTTTATTACTTTTCAGACATAAGTAATGGCATCCGTGTCACAAACAACATATACTGCATGCAGTGTACTTCACTGTAATTTAGAGCAAATTCATAAACAAAACTAACTTGCAGAGAAAACTATGACTGTCAGTCTTTCCGTTCTTTTTCAAGAAAGTACAAAATAAATGTAAATCCACCTATTTTTCCAATTTGTTTACTTTCAAATTACTCTAAAATTGTTAAACATTCTCCCTGCTGTCTCCTTTTTCTTGAATATTGTCCGCGGATTTCTTGATGTTTTTCTTTTGCTTGGATTATTGATTAGGAAATAAAACTTGGGAACTGAAAAATGTTCCTCATGCTTTTGGAAGCACAAAATTATTTAATACGTTCATCAGGCTTCTTGAACTTGCTTCTAGCTTTGTAAAATGTAGAAAAGTTCTTTTTGATTTATTTTTTCCTTGCTTCATCTCTTAATGGGTATCTCTTTGATACCCACATTTCTTCTGATCAGCATTAGTAATGAAGGGAAGATTGTATACCACAGCAAATTTCTGCAAGACCACACAAAACTAACAGGCCAAAACCAGAAGAAAAAAAAAAAAAGTTAAGCAAATGCATTTCACATTATTCTTAGTTTAATTTTGCTATCTCTGAATTCATTTTTCTGTTAGTCAACTCTTTATTCAGAGGTATCATCCACTAATTTAGACTTAGCTTTCCCCACATGTGAATGTTTTAACCTAGTCTTTGTTCTCATCCCTAGATAAAAAGGAAAATTTTCATCTAGGTGCTCAAATTTGTGCATGTTTGTGCCAGCACTGTTTCGAACTATTGATCCAAATAGTTGCTCTTCAGCTTTAGAAGCATTAAAGAAAACTGCTCTAAGGACCCCTCTTTATTGGACCATATAAACAAAAGCAGAGAAATCATGTAAATATGATGGAGAGAAGGACTCTCTCTCTTTCTCTCTCTCTTTCTCTCTCTTTCTCTCTCTCTTTCTCTCTGTCTCTCTCTCACACGTACACAGTGGCATCAGTTTCTCATTTCATTCAAGTCATAAGTGACTCTGGCAGATAAATTCTCCTGGCCTGTTTGCCCTTTTGTCTCAAAGCAGACTCCTTGCACAGTAAAATGCAATTTCATCCTACTCAGTGAGTTTCAGAAAGGCCATGGAAATTAATGGCGCACAGAGGTCATATCTACAGCACTGCGAGAGTGAAAGATTGCACAATCCTGTAACTTAGCTCACCACTGGTGTGTTACCAACAAAAGACCTCCTTTGCTTCCATGAGATGGCTGCTGCTGGTAACAAAATGCATGCCTTCAGTGGAATGAAGCAATGTTGAGTACAGGGAGGAAGACAGCAGTGTCTGCCACAGCACTATCTGTGTCCTGCTGACCAAGGTTAAGTAAGGCAGACAGCTGACATGGGCCTCTGATACAACAGGAAAGTTGAAAAAGACACGAAGTCAGCTTTGCTTGGCTGTAAGAGAATACCCTGAAGAAAGAAAAATCATTCTGTTTTGCCCTGAAGTATTCAAACTTTGACTTGCCTTCACTGACCTTGAAGTGTTTTCCAGTGAGGAAATGCATCCTGTGAAAGGCAGGATGGGTTTAGGCCAGAACTGATATCCTTACTTACTGGGGTCTTAGTGCCAGGGAGCTTGCTGAGTTTCTGGAGGCACAAGTTGGTGAGGAAGGCTCTAGGTGAGGGCTGACAGAAGGGAGAGAAGAGGCACCACTCTCTGCAAGCAGCCCCCAGAGCTCTCAGGGGCAGCCTCACACCAACAGCTTTGTCTCTGGCAGCAAAGAGTTGTGATGCTGCCTGGGCACAGCGCCGGGGCTGCCACACACACCAGGCTGGCATCCAAGTCCTTTACCCCCCACACTTCTAAGCCCTGGAGGAAGTGACCAGTTACTACTTTTTTTTTCCTGTGAAAAGGCTGAACCTCCTCTCAGTGTTTCTGAGAGTCAAAAAAAAATCGGTCATTACTGAAGCTTCATCACAGGCTGGTCATTTACTCCTTGTAGTTCAGTCTGCAAAGGTATTTTAGTAGAGCAGCCAAGGATCCTTTGTAAGCAATATTTAGAGGCACTTTGCATCTCAAGTGGGTTGCATTGTTTTTCAGGCTATGGTAAAATGCTGCTGCAGTGCTACCAGCACATGAGGCAGACGGAATCCCTGAAATATTTGGCTTCTTTCTTCAAGCCGCATTATAGCTTTCACTTGAAAGGAAAAAGGGAAAGTCTAACAATACAAGATAAGCTTGAAGGCTTATCAACAAAACAATAAAAACAGTAAGTGAATGTGTTTTTTTTTATATCCTGCTGTTCTAAACTAAACTCAGGTTTTTGGAGATTTGACTCAAGGTTTTTAAACAGACTATTGATCTTGTTTTAGCTCATACTAGAAGACAATATTTTTAATAAATAAATGCTAAGCCTACATCTTCCATATCCTCAGGAGAGCTCCACTGCTGCCTCTATCAAGCATTTGCCTAAGTTGCTGGCCCAAAACACTTGTTAGCTTCCCCTTTCACTGGTTTGTGCAAAATTTCTGTCCTGTCCTGGAGACTTTCAGGAATTTCTCTGTTCCTAACAATCAGGCTTTTCCAGTGTCACCAGTGCTTTCCTTCTGCATCCCTCTAGTTGTTCCTCATCTCATTGCAGACCAGCATCCTTACAGCTTAGCTCCTCTTCCTTCCCACTGACCCTATAGGTTTCCACACCCAGGCAGCAACTGTGTGCTGCTTTCAGTAAATCCATTGTTCACACATCCACTTCAAATGTTGCCCACTGCTTGGGGGCTTTCTGCAAACCATGCCTCTTAATTTTACTTGGGATATTCTCTCTTGTGGGAGAAGCTACAAAAAGTATTGGCTGCCACCATCAAGAGTTTCTTGCTGTTTTCTTGTATCCCAGTCTCTCCTTGCCTCTGTTTCTTGCCCTTTACATGGGCTGTGAACTCTTCACATTTCTTACTGGTGTTCTCTATCTTGTTACACAACATTATCCTAGCTCTGTTTACAGTAACAGAAATAATAAATCACAGAATCATAGAATCATAAAAGGGTTTGGGTTGGAAGGGACTATAAAGATCAACTTGGTACAACCCCCCTGCCATTGGCAGGGACACCTTTCACTAGACCAGCTTGCTCAGAGCTCCATCCAATCTGGCCTTGAACACCTACAGGGATGGGGCATCCACAGCTCCTCTGGGCAACCTGTTCTGGTGCTCCCCCACCCTCACAGCAAAGAATTTCCTCCTAATACATAATCTGAACCTATTCTCTTTTAGTTTAAATCCATTCCACCTTGTCCTCCTAGTCCCTCCCCAGCTTTCTTGTAGGCTCCCTTCAGGTACTGTCAGGACACAATTAGGACATCCTGAAGCCTTCTTTTTTCCGGGCTGAACCCAGTTCTCTCAGCCTTCCATTGTACAAGAGGAGCTCCACACCAGCAAAGAGCACGGACTAAGGATAGTACTGCCTTAGCAAATTGGTTTATTCTGGAGAGGAAGCTCCTACGTGTAAACAGGGTTCTTTTTTTGGTCATGTAGCTACATGCACTGTTGCCATATCTCCTCCCTTAGCTGAACAAAAATCTTTGCTTTCTGTAGAAAGTATGATGTTCATGTGGAGTGCTTGTTCTCCCTCACTCTGAGACTGTCTCTTGCGAAGAGACACACTCTGATCAGGCTGTTGAATCACTGTCTTATTCCTACGGATCCATCCCTTCTGTAGGTCTGAATCTGGATGCACACATGACTCTGAAAGTGATTCCATTAACACAGCAATTGCCTGGAATCTGATTTTTGGCAGATTTATAACCAGATTGTAGAAATTAACTGCTGGAGAAAATGTGCCATTTATTCTCAACAAGAACACATTTTATTTTTCCACATAGTTGTTACTAGACTTTCTTTAGAGGCTAGAAAAATAAGCTTATGATTGTTTTATTGTATTTCTTTTACAGGGAAAAAAAAATTCAGCCTTTTTATAAACATTTAAAAACTGTCTGGCACAGTGACATGTTTATTGCATGGTCCTCTCTTGTGTTTCTTGAGAACAGGTACAGATTAAGTGGCAGTTACTGTATCAGCATATTAAAATAAAACTTCACTGGAGAAATAACGCCTGAATAAAAACAGGTTATCAGGTGAAAATAAGGCCTGAGAACAAACAGTGCCACTCACAGAAGGAAAGTAGTCCTTTCTATTGCAACAGTTGCAGTTCTATTAATTTTTACAAAACTGAGTTGATAGCAAGGTGGAAGGGGCAGCACTCCATTCCCTTTGCAGTAACCTGTGAGGCTTTGCCACAGAGCTTTTTCAGCAAGCCCCATGTGAACTGCTGCACATCTTTTAATGCAGATGGTGGAAGAAGTCGCAGGATTGAGGGCAGGGGAGGGAGAGCAGTCTCACAGGACTGGCTCTGGGCATAAGAACTTTCTCCTCTGCACTCACAACTGCTGTGTGCAGCAGCTTGCAGAGGTCCAGGCAGGGGTTCACTGAGGACACGCTGAGCTGGTGCCTGCTGGTGTAACACCTTCTGACACATCACGCAATCTTTTGAAGCCTATTGGAGTCAGTCCCACCAGGACTACAGCTCACAGCAGGAAAAAAAAGTCCTTTCAGGCTAGGCAACCTGAAATCTTTCTGCTTTGCCCCACTAGTCATGTTTTCTAGGCCATTCTTGTTTGTCTTTTTACTGTCACCAGTATGCTTTCCCCGAGTGCCACTTCATACACACTCATTTTCAAGCAGCGCTATGAACAGTGACAATTTCATACCTCCAGGCAGGAAATTAGGGAGGGAAATGAGAAAAGGCTCCCTTGCCACAGAAAGCTGGCTCTTTGATAGGAATTCTAAGTGCTTTGACAGTTTGCTATGAAACGACCCTCCTTACAGAGTACAAAGCACCTAATAATGTCCCTCTGCACCGCTCTCTTCTGGAGAGAGAAATTCTAAGCAGGGAAGTGGTAACTCTTTTTTTTTAGAAATGATGGGTCCCATGGCTGTGCTAGTGGATAGCAGAGTGAAAATTTCCCTGTGTACCCACCAGGAGAGGATTTTTCTCTGTAGTCTCAATGAGCAACTCCCAAACAGGACAGGAGACTGGATCGTCTAACAGAGACTGCATAGGAGACCCAGTAACTCTGTCTAAAAGTTTCTCTTACATTTTTTCTAAGTGGATTGGTGCATTTCAAGTTAAGGAATAAGTTCTAGCAGCAAGAGAATAAGTCTGTCTTCTTTTCTACCACTTATCTTTCAAAACTAATTTTTAATGGTACCGTAAATAAAAGAAAAAAAGTAAAAAGTAAAAAAAAAAAGTAGAAAGTCCTTGGAAATCTCTCATGGAATACAAATATCCAAGTAAACTAATGAATGAATTCAGGCTTCAATCTGCTAGAAAGGAAGCTGTCTTTGATAAGTGTTCTTGTTCTTCACTTATCTTCATATCTGCCAGTCCTTTTGGGAATCCTTTCTTGTAATCCTTTCTTATCATAGATATCAAGGAGATACTTGGCAACCTGTGAGCCACCCTTTGCGTTTTCGGAGAGAATCTGCCTTTGCTGCATCTTTAACTTAGAACAGAGGGCATATATCTGTACAAGTCTGTGTCAAAGTGTGTCACAAGAGCTACCATCGCATGGGAAGAGCTAATCTCTGCTACTCTGCTGTTCCCCACCACCCAGGGGCCTCAGGCTGGTTGAAGAGGTTGAGTTCCCAATTGTCTCAGGGTCAGCACGTCTCTTTCATGCCTCTGGTTTCCAGTGGCTTCTTCTCATGGTCACCTCCATGAAGAAGAAGGCCACGGGGAAAGCAACAGATAGCCTTCTGTGCTCTGGGGAGGGGGGCTTGGCGAGGGAGCACGTCCTTAATGTCTGTGGAGATGTGCTTCAAAATCAATGAAAGCTTCTTTCATTATGGAATTAGTAACCTCTATGTTTTTCACTGCAGAGTGTGCAATAAGAAACAGATTAATGGGTGCCTGGGAATCCTGGACTGGACATTTAGAATTATTTCAAGGAAAGGTTGCAGACACAGGCTCCTCTTGCAGACTTAGTTAATGTGAGGTATTTCAGTGGTCAAGCCTTGCTTTCAACAAGGCTAGACACTTAAAGCACTGTGCTGAAATCCATTCTACTGCAGCAAAACTTTTTGAAGACACCAGGGAAAATCATGGAAGTGAATGTGGCTATAAAATAAGCAGGTTCTTGAGTGCCATCTTGAATTTGTGTGGGCTTATTTGTTCTGTTTTAGGTATATTCTTGCTGAAATGCTTTCCTGAAGTAGGATTCATGACAAGGATTATCATGCCGACTTTATATGAAACATCATTTGTAATAGAAAGGTTGCATGCTTTCCTTCATAACTATTCATGCTAAATAGTCTTTATTATCCCTGCATCTCTGTTAGCAGATAGAACTAAAAAAGGAGAAAGATTTTGCAGAATTATAATTGGATACTTGGAATTATTAAGAAAAATCCTCTGAGGAAAGAGGAACAAGAACAGATTTTGACTGACTGTATTATAATGGAATGAATTTATTTCAAATACTCAGTGTGATAAGAAAATAGTTATGTCAGTATCACTACATGCCCATCAGGGCAAACTTGATAGTGCCAGGTGGAATCTGTAATACAATCCTCTGCCACAGTAACTTTCAGGAGCAACAAGACAGCTCTTCTGACTGAGCTGAGTCTAACTGCAGGTAATCAGACCTAGATTTTTATCATTATTTAATTTAGTAATTGAATTTGGATTACAGCACTGGTGAACTAAATGATCAACCCTTGCATAACGCATCAGATGTGGACTGGAGAAGAGAAAAAAATCCAGACTTTCCATTCTGAAGCAGGGAAAGCACTGTTAGTACAGCTGTACTTGCTGCCTCACTCCTGAGGGGGCCTATTGCCATGCCAAATCTGCAGTTGGATTTGAGTAGCTGTCAGGGCCTTAGGACAGTGTAAGGATTCTCTCTGGACAGTTTCTTGAAGGACAGCAATCTCTCTTCATAATCTTCATAGTCTCTGTGTGCTCATCCTTTCAGTTCTGTCAAGTTTCTTTTTTCTCCTCTTTTTTAAGTGAAAAGTCTTCTCAAGCTAAAACCACTGACTATGGTTGCTTGCCCTGTGCAGAAATGATGCTGTTTGCATTAGGGTGCTCCCCACTCTGCCTTGCAGAATTGGGATGTTTGTGACTTTAGAAAAGAACCCACTGCTTCACTGTCTCAAGCCCAGTCCTCCTGACAGCCGTGAGGTTTCCCTATAGGTCCCATCAGTCACCTCTCTAGGCTGTAGTGCAATCACAGATGGGATGTTCTCCATTAGAGCAAAAGACTCCACATTGGATAAGGTTCAGTGTATCTTGATAGTTGCATTCAACTGCTTATCTGCTGTCTGATTTAATTTAAGGTCTCTAAGTTTACAGACCCTCACACTCATTCCTGGTATTTTCAAGGCTGTTTCAGAGTCCCTCCATAGCAAAAGCACTTCCTTTTCTATCTGTCTGTTTAGCATCCCCGAGCTTAGACCTGTTTTTCCTGCACTGGTTCAATCTACGCATCTTTCCTCTGCACATCCTGTCTTCTTTTCTTCTCCTGTCCCTCCCCACAACACACACATTTTTCCTCCTCAGACCCTCAGGTCTGTCATTCCCTTGTATTTTGCCGTTCACATCTCCCTTGACCAGGTGGGGAATGTTTTCTGAAGGCTCTTGCAGACCTTTTGCTCATGCTTATCACACAACCCTCAAGTGAAAGTTGACATCTCTCTCATGGCAGTGAAAAAGTATGCCCTGTCTCAGAGCTCAGTTTCAATCAGGTCTTTCCCTTCACTTGAAATTCTTCCACAGCCCACGTTTTCCACCCTTTTTCTTAAAACTCCGCTCCGCAAGCAGTAATCGCATTTCCGCGCTAACCGCCTGTGAACTGCGCCCATCTTTTCTGCGCCCCGGTCTGAAATGAAGCAAGCAAACAACAATTGTTCCTGATGGGCCACGTTCAGGCTGTGTCACCTCCTGACCCTCTGTGGTGAGCCAGATGCTGTGCAGGTCCCGCAGTTGCTCGCCTGCCAACTGGGTCAGTCTGCTGGCCTATCGGGGAGGAAGCGATCGGGTGGTGCAGCAGGCTGGAAGTGTCTGTGCTTTGTTTTTCTTTTCTTTTCTTTGCTAAGGTTGGGTTTGTGAGAGGAAACCACCGCTGAATCCACGCTGCAGGGAGAAGAGGGGCATGCCGGCTTGGTTCAGCAAGAGTTTATTTGCTCTCAGTCTTTCCTGAAGTTTCTATCTTGCAGACCCCGGTGATTTCCTGTTTCCCTCTTTCTGGCCCTGATCCTCATGAAGATAGTGCCGAAGTGAGAAAGCACTGCCTTAGGGCCAGAGAATAATTCCACTGACTTGTAAGCACTTAATTCCAGATGCTGGCTAAACACATCCTTAAATGATCTTCTGTGAGGTTCCCAGGAATCTGTTGCACTGCATGTTATTTGCAAAGATGGAGGCTGAAGAAATTTTTAACTACACTGAACATCCAGTTTAGTGTATTACATCACAAAAGCAATGTGAAAAATTCTGAGCAGCCCCAATAAACGTACTGTAAATGTCTTATATAGAGATTTGGCTGTTTTGCTTTTTGTTTGGTTGTTTTTTTCTCTCTCTCTCCAGTGTTTATGTGTTGGTATTGGCAGGTTTTTTTAAACCTTTGGTATGTTCAGAGCTACATGAATGCAATTTCAGGTCTGGAACAATTAAGTATGAAGGATGTGAAACATCTTTCTGCACATCTGGTAAAATGGAAATTCTTGTCTGTTCAGAAAGGGGCTAGTTTTTGATTTCTCTCAGGTTTTGTCTTCTGTTGTGCTGGCACCAGTGCCTTTCATCATTCAGTGCAGTACAGAAATGCCAAGGTTTCCTGTACTGCAAATTCATGGCAAGTTGGGTGCATCAGGGAAGTCAGAGTGAGTTGAAGAGGCTCAGTACTCAGTGGGAAGACAATGTAAGTGGTTTAATGGACATATAGAGGAATTAAGTGCTACAGACAAGGTTACACAGGAAATCAATCTACCCTGCAGATCAGGGCTGTACATCTCCAAACTGCACATCAGCAAGTCAAGAGGGAATTGGATTGTGCTTTCAAATAAATGAAGGAACTTCAGATGAGGGAACACGAGCTAGTAAAGCCGGCTTTCATCTGGGGGCATACACATCTTCACCCCAAATCTCGCTTGTGTGCACTCTCTCCTTACCTCCTTCACTCCATGCAGGTGCCTTCTTCTTCCACTGGAATGAGCTGCAGATTCACAAAAGGAGACTGGATAGGTGTCCAGTGAGATAGGCCTTCCAGTGAGAATGGCAAAGCTCTGTTTGTGCTGCAGCTGCTGCTTTGTCTCCATAGGGTCATGAGCATCTCACTGGCCCCCTTGCATGACTTTGAGTGTGTCCTTTGATTTTACACCAGCTTTGCAGAAACTCAATTGAAAGAGGCATGGATACTATTCTGTTTATGTTGCAAAGCTGTTCCCTCTCACTTGAGTCAGAGATCCCTTAGGGCTCTTCTCAGTGGACTGTCTCACCTGTGCAGATCTGGGAGTCTTGATGCTGTAGCCACTCAACACCAGAGGGTTTTTTGGAAAGCGAGAGAGAGAAACAGAATGCATTTTTCTGTTTCAAGACAAAAGAAAGTGAGATATTCCCCAGGTAAGCACAGTTGTATCTGCTTGACATGAAATGATCCTAAGCTAGTTTTAAGCAGTAATTCACCTTTTAGAGAGTAGGTTTTAAAAGATGCAATAGCTTCTATTTTTCTTCTTGTTAACATCTTTAGGCAATCCCTGTGGATGGGAGCAAATTTCATTGTTTTTCAGTGCCATGTGAATATCTGCATTGATAGGGACTTTGTTCACACTGCCTGCAGTAGCTTTTTAAATATGGTGCTTCTGTGTTCAAAGAAAAGGGAGGGGAAGGTAGAGTGTGCAGTGTTTTCAGATGTTTATCTCGTGCATGATATTTTCAAATAGCAATTTGCATGTAATTCGTGTAATTTAGTCCTTTCAGTAGGCCAGTGTTTGATATAGGGCTCTAGAACACAGCGACTTTCCTATCTCGTGCTTTTATAGCTGAAGACAACATTACAGAAAATAAAGGAGGTGCAAATTTCGAGTAGGTGAAGGAGTAGCAACACACAGATACATGGTCTACAGCTGTGCTCACCACTGCTGGTCATTCCCAGTGTACATCCTCCAAGCCCATGTCTGCTATAGATGTACAGAAAGGCAGTATTTTGGGGCTAGTTGTGGACTGTATGAAATGGACTCTGATGAACACCTGCTCCCAAACGCCACATTTCTTCCATTATGTATCTTTAAGTGAAACCCAAAACCATAGTTTGCTTAATTGGCAAAGTAGACTTAGAGTGCATACACTGAATACTGGCTATATGCCATAAAAACTATGCATACTTTGCAAAGAAAAATTAATATCAGAATTAACTCACTGGAGACCTTTTTCTTCCCCTCACCCCACCATAAAGGTCAGGCAGACTGAGACTGTGGTGCCAGCAGATCAGTAATGCAGAGAAAATTCTTGTGCAAGATTTATGCTACAGTTTTGAACACATGATGCCAAAAACGTGGGTGAAGACACTCCTCACAAATATGTGTAAAGCCCTTGTATCATGAGGCTTCTCTGAGAGCTGCAGATTATCCCGTCTCTAGTAATCAGTTCAGAGCAATTGCTGCTGTCCAAATCTCACTTATATCAGCTGGGAAGTAACTGTTACTTTGAAACTCCTCAGTGTTCTGCTTTTGATTGAGCTGTTGCTTAAAAAAAAAAAAATTAAAAATAATAAAAAAAAAAGTAAAAGGCAGTAAGAGAGATTATGGAAACAATTACAGAGTGGTACAAGCCTACTTGTACCACTTGTACCATATCTATCTTAATTTTTCAATTTAAAACATTCCATTAGCCAACAGGATAGCAAAATAGTGGGGTTTTTCTTTCAAAAATGTTGGGGGGTTTTGCCTTTCCAAATTAAGGCGCCATCTTTCTGAGCCTGAGAATCCTCAGAAATGCTGATCCTCTGAGTGCTTGCCTCAAGGTTGAAGTGTGTCCTTTTGCTTTTTAATAAGGTAAAAGCACACAAAGGTGGACAGGCTATCAGCAGGGATAAGCCTAATATTGAGTTTACCTGTTGGGACTCACAAAGGCTTCAAAGTATGCACTACTGTACAGATGGAATTTGCTCTGCCCACATTTGTCAGTCTTGGGTCTCGGTATGACACAGCCTCTCACATCAGGCATCTCGTTTGGGATAATAATCCAGGCTCCTTTCAAGCCAGTAGAGAAGGAAGGGCTCTTCTACGAGGCACGTCTCCCCATCCTGAGATTCATGTCAAGGATGGCTGTCAACCCACTGACACCAAGCACAGAGGGCCCTTCTCTGCTGACTGGATGGCAGTCTGTTGGCCAGCCTTTTGTCAACACTGGGTGCTAGCTGAAAGAGTGTCAGACTACTCTTAAAACATGACCCCTTTTCCTGCCCTTGGACAAGACATAAATTTATCCTCGTCTGAGAGGTTATAAATCACGCTTTGAGGGGCCAGGAGAAAGGAATGTGTTATTAAGAGGAATCAGTGCTCCATGTTTGTGTTTCATTAGCACTAAGAGGCCCCAGCCAGGATCAGAATCTGGGGAGATGTGACACAATGGGTGGGTGCAAGTGCAAAGCAGGAGGGAGTTCTGAGTTTTGAAAGAGGTCATAGGAGGTTTTTTCCTGGCCTGTTAGAGTAGGGCACCCCATGAAAGTAAGGCAGCATGGAAGAAAGAGAAAGAAGCTGACACACTGGTGATTAATTGCAAAGGAAGGAACAGATATGGGAGATGTTAGCTGTACAGTCAAATGAAATTTAATGGAGTAAAACAGAGGACTTAAATATCTCAGTCACTATCTTATGTCTCACTGAAACAAGATAGGTAAAGCTGCTCTGAAAATGGTGCCAGCCAACGTGGTCCATTTTCCCAGCTACTCAGTGCTAAAAGTGCATATACCTGGAAGTAAGAAAATGGGAAATGCATGAAAATCAAATGTGACAGGGACTACATCACACTACCACTCAAAATGTGTTAGTGGTATTTGTTGATAGCCAATCTGCTAAACCCATGTTTTCTTCAGATTCAAAGTGTGCAGGAAATCACCGCCTGTAAACGTGCCCCTTGGGGACCTTTGTGTTAGAAAAGGCTTTGAATATCAAAAAACTTTTGTGTTGTATGAAGCTTTCTAGTAACTCCAGTGTAATCAGTCACTCAATAATAGCATTGTTTCACCTGAGGATAGAAACTGTCTTTCAGAAACAAAAATGACCTGAAGTTGTGTCAGGGCAGGTTTAGGTTGCATATTAGAAAAAGGTTCTTCCCCCAGAGGGTTGGGCACTGAACACGCTCCCCAGGGCAGTGGTCAGAGCACCAAGCCTGGCAGAGTTCAAGAAGCATTTGGACAATACTCTCAGGCACATGGTGTGACTCCTGGGCATGGTCTTGTGCAGGGCCAGGAGTTGGACTCGATTATCCTTGTGGATCCCTTCCAACTCGGCATATTCAGTGATTCTGTGAAAATATTGGGATTTTTTTGAGCACAGTAACAAAATTTCTTGCTTCTGTATGTCTGGATATGGCTAAACAAAATCCATCCAGGAACCTTCACCACTTATTACGGTTTGCAGACAGCCCCTTCAGTCGGTTTTAGCCATTTGAAATACTCCATGATCATGAACCCATCTGCAGGAGATGCTAGGTTGGCCTCTGGATTAAAGATTCCTACAGACACTGTGGTGACAATTGTATATGCACAGGAAGGTTCAAAGCCTCCAACATCCCTGTCCTCTTCCTCCTACATAGTTGAAAAAGGGTAGCCACAGCTCTCATTTATGAGCTGGGGAGAGACATTCAGCACTCAGCCTTTCACCCTCTCCCTTGGGAAGAAGGAAATAGCTGGACTGAGGGCTTGAATCAGCACAGGGCCTCAGGTTAAGCTTCCTGAAAAATACCTATTCAGGGCAATGCCAGGAAGAAATCTCATCCAGGTCCTGATTTTATTGGACGCTGTATCAGCAATCCGTAATGACTGTCACACCCCAAAATCACTTGACTGCAATCAATGCAGAAATTTAAGGTCACTTCATGGGCAGGGCTAGGGAAACCCTCACTTCCTCCCAGATGGAATGTGGGGATTGTGTATGTCTGAGGTGTGTATTTAAACTCCACTCCCTGTGTCAGTCAGCAAAATACAAGGCAAGTAATAAGTGCTTGTGTTAATACTTGCCAGATCATCCCTAGCCTTACTTCTTCCCTCTCATATAAGTACACTTACCAGTCAGAAAGAAAAACAGCCTCTGATACATATTTTTTGCTCATGTCTTTTCCAGCCACTTCCACATCTACAACTGGGACAAGTCACCTCACAAAATGTGACGTAAAGCAGAAAGCCTTCTGTGTAAATGGGGGAGAGTGTTATATGGTTAAAGACCTCCCAAACCCCCCAAGATACCTGTGCAGGTAAGAAATCCTACTTACCTCTTTTGTTGGAGCCACCAGTTTTCACAAATAGTTTTTCTTCAAAGGAGGACCTGAACAATTTCTTCTTCTGAACTTGCATTTCTTCGTTTTTACCCATGTGGATGTGAAAATAACGTACCAAGACTGACCTCTGTGTTCTATATATGAGGCATAGTGGAGACTAACTAGGAAATCTTCCCACATCATAAAGGCACAGCAACCTCCATTAATGTTTATATGGCATAAAGTAACAAAACTTGAGCCTTATTGCTAGAAATAATGAAACAGATACTGTAAACTAAATACACAGTATTTAGAAGGGAAAAAAAAAAAGAAAAGGTGTGTGGATCAATGCACTGTATAATTACCCTTTGTACAGGAGAAACTGTTGTTTTTATTGTCTGATGTAGTAACTGAACACTTTCTGAGGAGATCAGATTCACAACTGGTTGTTGTGTTTAATTGCATAAAAAGCACTGAATGTCACGTTAATTGGTGGAGGTTGCTATCTTGTGTGAGGACCTTGATTCAGGAAGTCATATGGATTTAATTTCAGGGGGTGCTTGTGCACCTTCCTCAGATCCTGGCCTGTGCTGTTTTGGATTGCTGCAATAGTCCCTTGTGTTGGAGAACACCCAGGAAGAGCTACAGCACTGGAGTTTATCTCCTGCCTGGGAGCACATCACGTAGCATTTATCCCTGGAGATGAATAGAATCATAGGGACTGCTTCTCTCTAACTTGAGAGGCAACTCAGCATTTAAACCTTGGGAAACATCACTGGTACCTAAGAGGGCCAAGTGGAAAGGGTGCACTTTTGTGGGAATATTGCTGTTTTTCTAGCAGGCAAGAAATGGTGGTTGGTAAAGGCTGTCATCAGCTGTAACTGCATAATTTTTCAGTCTCCTGGGACTAAAAGTGAAAGAACACTAATTGTAAAGATAACTTTGGTGGGTGTGTTAGGTTAGGGTCTATGATGCTTTCACTAGGCCACGAAGACTTTGACTGCTTGTCAATGTTGTTAGTGTGGGAAAAAAAAAAAAAAAGGTAAACAAACAAACCAAAAAAAGCCACCAAAACCCTCCACCAAGCAGCACAATGTTCTGGTTTACCTACAAGTTTTCTTTTTTATTTTTTTGGTACAAGGATGATGTTACCTGCACTTCATGGGCTTTGTTTTGCTTTGGGTTTTCAGATGGCTGTGCTGCTGAAAGTAATGTATGTTTCACTGATTTTAGGATCATTTGTAGCTAAAGTGAATATGGAAAAGTGTGCTGTGGTGGGTTGGATCCTTTTTTGAGAGAGATATTTTTCTTAAATGTGCATGATCATTGTAAACCAGCAGTACAAGATGAGCAGTTTGCCATGACTCTTCAGAGTGTGTACAAGAGCCTACCTGTTGTGTTTCAACTTCCTATCCAAATACTGTTCAGAAAACTCCAGGGCAGCAGAGTTCAGCATCTGGGAGACTTGCTAATCATTAACATTGTCTTGCCAGTTTCAGAGGTGTCCCATTTTCACTGATATGGGGACTTTTTTTTTTTTTTTTAAATTCAGAGATCTGTATATGTTTTTTGATGATGTTATACGCTGGCTAATTGTTTTAATAATATATTTCAGAGACAATTGAATGAAGTGGGTGCATTTTTCCCCTATTGTAGGCAAGAAAGAACCTTTAATTCTGGGTCTGGATTTGAAAGAAAAGGCAATTCCCAGATTTGGCAGATGTGCCTCTCCTTGGGTGGTCCAAGACCTATTTGGAAAAAGCATCAGAGCTTTAAAGTTAGAGAGGGTGAATCTCATTTACAGTAAGGCAGTGGAGAAGAATTCTTATCCTGAGAACTGTCAGGGCCACAACTATTATGCAGAGCCATTTGCTATGCTCTCTGCTACTTGCCAGAACCAAAACTTTATGTTGTGTAGTAAAACAGGACGCAGTACAGCAACAAAAGAAATAAAAGCGTGAGTACTTAAAAGTGGGTACACTGGGAAACTGAAAAGACAAAATACAGTTTTCTTCTTATTTCATTAAAAATGCAGATGTCCATTTTTAATTCTAGCATTCCAGTGTTAATTAGAATAAGTATATAATCGCTACACATTGTCTTCATTGTTCTGAGAAAATAAATCTACTCCCAGAACATGCCTGTGGAAACAGAATGCTTGAAATATGGTACTTGCTCTTCATATTTCTGCCTCAGTAGCAAGTTCACATTTTTCCATATGGTCCATCTGTTGAGAGCAAAAACAAAATTTTTAAAGCATGAGCCATATCATTCTAAATTGGTTTTATCCCTAACCAAAAAAACATGACTCAGATTCAAAACAACCATGGAATTTTCCAAGTGATATCTCTGGTTTTGTAAATCCCCTATTCTATTTAAAAAAAAAAAAAAAAAAAAAAAAAAAAAAAAAAAAAAGGAGATACCACATTCAACTTCTGTTAAAATCTTGCCGTGTGTAAAACAAACAAACAAACAAAAGATCCAGACAGGATCTGATCTTGCTTTCAGGGGTACTGATGTGAACTTCGAGAAATTTTCCTACTTTCAAGGGGTAACCACGTGAAATACTCAAGAAACGTGTGAAGGGTTAGACATTGTACAGCTACATCTATGGTAGCATGTACATTCCCTATGTGCATTTTAATTATGGCCCCAGACTGAACAAAACAGTCCCAAAATATGACAGATGAAATAGGAAGCTTTGAGACTGCTTAAATAAACTAGTGTGTAAAATTTTCAGAAGCTTCCCAGGAACATGAACCACATTTTGAAAATGCCATGGACCTGGGAAGCCTGGATGTTACTGGTTTGCTATGAAACTGAGTTTCTTGAGTCGTTTCTGTTCAGTTGGAAACATGTCCCAAGGTTCACTGAAGACAGAAATATCAGGTAGCTTTTTCAATAAATTCAAAATTAAGACCAAGATTCCTAGCCTTTCCTTCTTACTTGAAGAAAAAATTGTATGAACATAATATCTGTTACACTTTTAAAGCGTTCTTTTGAAGTATGATACCACGTGAAGGCCTTGTTAGTCTGACTAACTGATTTCTTACTCGCAGATATCATCTTTTCTAGTGCTTTTGTTGTTATTGAAGAAATGAATTTACATCTGAATTTCACTGGATGAAAATAATGCTTCTCTCTAACTGAATTAGGCTGCTGCTTTTCTTAACAGCAGAAGAGTGAATTAACTACTTTTTAAAGATATAGCCATTTCCTGTGTGTATCTTCATGTAAAGGCCTTTGTAGAATAGAATTGGGCAGAAGGTTATTGAAGCCAGTGAAAAGAGAAAATTTGTTTCAGCGACACAAGGAGAAGTTCCAGAGATTTTCTTTCAAGAGGTGGGATAGAAATACTGGTTCTGACTTCGGCAGTGAAATGGACTACTAAATATGACAGTACTGTACTTCCCATGGGAAAAAAAAAAAAAAAAAAAAGGGGAAAAAACAAAACAAAACAAAACTAAACTAAACTAGACCAAAACAACAAACCAACCAACCAGAATGTTCTTCCAGAATGCATTTGTTTATAGGCAGTAAATGAAGTGGAAGTGTGAGTTCCTGATCCATTCAGCCGTTCCTCTCCTGCCAAAAAACAGTTTGGTGATATGAATTCAGTGCTCTGAGAAGCGTCTACTGAATGCATGCAAATACTGCTCTTTGCAGCTACTGTGTGTAGAGGAAAAAAGCAATTCTTCTATTATATGTGGTTCAGTATCATGGGTTTACCCAGTTAATGCAATAAATAAATAGTTCGAGCAGCCTTCTGTAAGGCTGAAGTGAAATTATTAAGCTCTCACAGTACAAACATCTACCCTTTGCTCCAAGTTGTTTGACTTCAACTAGTGTCATAAAAGAAAATGGAACATGGATAATGATCCAGAAAAGAAAGACACAAAAAGAAAGAAAAGTCTGAAAACTTCGAGTAGGATACCGTGTTTTGAAAAGGATACAATCGCAAGCTGTTTGTGACCTGGAAACAGCGCTGCACTGCACATCTGAGCCATAAAATGCCTTTAGCACTCACACATCATCATAAGAGGACCGGCTCATCCCAGCTTTCCTCTCAGATGGCCCACCCCGGGCCCATTCTCAGGGGCAGGTGCTCCAGCCCGTTTGCTGACAATGGTTTCAGAGCGAGCATAAACACACCTGAACTGTTCCCAGCACCATCGCAACAGGGCTGACCCCGGTTGGTCTGGAAGTGATTTCAGCTTTGTCTACACCAGCGCTCAAGTTGTTTTCATCACCTCCACAGCTGCACCAATATCTGAAAACAAGCACAGAGGAAGCAACCCACCAATGGCCAGTTGCAGGAGCAAGGCCTGGGGCTTTTAATCAGCAGCATGTTCCTTGGGATTGTGTAGGGTTGAGCCTGAGGGGCAAGACATAGAGGTCTCTGAGAATGGAAAGCCATCTGTGCACAAATGCCAGCTTTCCAGGGACAGTTCTTTAACAAGATCACAGCAGCGGGAAATAATTTTACTCTCATTCAGTTGCACAGATGGAAATGCTTTCTATCAAAGGCATTTTGCCTTCTATCAAGGATGCAAGAATTCTTCTGTCATGCCCAGCAACATCACATTTTTGTGGCAGAGTTATCTTTGTTGCATTTTTCTCAAATGAATGTACCTGTGGAGACTGGGATCTCTCCACACTGGGTACTTAGATGTAACCTTGGCTCTGGAGAACATAAACTCCCTTCCTTGAGAGGCAAAATAATAATAGTAAGCTCCAAAGAATTATCTGTAGATCCTCAAAATATGTGTTTTGTTATACAGAAATAATTCCTGCATGGTTTATTTGAAGATACTAGTGTTTGTGCCTGACACTGGTCCTCTGCCAAAGGGATTTTCTGAAAGTCCCGCTTGTGCAGGAGCAGTCTCTTAGGGATAGAGGCAATTGTGGAAGAGCAGAATTTAAAAAATCAGGACAGCTTTCAACACACATGAAACTCAGATGGATTGAAGAGATGGAGGATTGTTCTGAACAACGTGCATTTGCAAATAAGAGGGTTCTTCAGCCCCTGGCAAGTAAATGATGAAGAAGTTTGAAAAGGAGCTAGCACCATGTCATCAGCAGGAGAAGAAGAGGGAGATATTCCTGCACCACGGCAAACTCATGGAGAACATCACAAAGACAAGCAACACAAGTGAGATGTGTTCAGGAAAGAAGATATCAGGCAATTTCAGATTGCATACTGAGTAAGAGGGGAGGGAAGAAGGAGAAAGAAAGAAAGAAGATTGAAATCTGTATGTATTTAGTGGGGGGGACAGTCATTCACACTGAAGTCTGTAGCACTACGGTGATACTTTGGGAGCCTGAGCTCTGCCCCAGAATGGAGAATAAAGGTGAGGGAAGAATTAACAGGAAGCAGCGGCAAAGACAGGCAAAGCACAGAAGAGAACTTCCTTCACTATGACCAAGGGGAAAGCTGCACTGAAGTTTTCTGCAGAAGAGCTTATGAACTGCAAGGACAGACAGCTATGGGCCTTCTTTTGAGAGCACTTCTGCCTTCTCATCTTACTTAGTGACTGGACTGACTTGTTTTTCCGCTTGTCAGCCATGTTGAATGTACTTCCCTTTGGGTTTGAGTTTGTCTTCTCACTTTTTGGAATATTTTTGGCTTTTCTGTGATTGCTGTATTAAATACTCCTCCTCGAAGCAAATTACCAGAAAACACAATATGCCCTCACACAAATAGGGAAATCATGGTGTTTTCATAGATTTTATGTGACTGGTGAAAGCAACAGTGCGTTGCAAATTTGAAAAAAAGAACTCAATCAGGTCCCTTCATGAGGTGGAATAAGCAGTAAACCAGTACACGTTTTTGCTAGCCATAACTCTTCCTTTTTTTTTTTCAAAACAGACAAGCAAAAAGACTTCCTAGATTTTTTTTTTTTTTTTTTCTCTGATGGATTTTGGCTGTAAATTTTGCAGAGTGTTGTCTTCTGGAAAGATTACACTTTCTTGCCTCTTTTCTGATGATTTTTCACTAACACCTAACCAGGACATCACTTAATGCACTCCATAGACCAGCAGATGTAAGTCTGTTAGTGCAGTGGTTTTGGTGTACTATTGCTTATCACGTTTTTGCCCTTTAGGTGCCAACCTGGATTCACTGGAGCAAGATGTACTGAAACTCTGCCCATGAAAATCCAAAACCAAGAAAGTATGTTAAAATAATCTGAACTTTGCTTTCTTCCCCAACTACAGCAACAAAATCAATAGTACTTGGTGTTTTCACAGTTCAGCTGGAACTGGCCTCTTTACTCACTAATTTATGACTGATTCTCTAAAGTACAATCTGTACACCATGGCATTACTGACCTCCAAAATGTTTCTCATTTGTGTGATTTTTGATCTTTCCATTCATTCACAGATGCATTTGTTTTGCACACACTGGCAGTTTTCTCGTTTGGGAGACTGCTGTAAAGTGCAACCCTAAAAGAGCAAACTCATGGAGTGATGTACAGATCTTGTGTCCTTGCTGCCTTGTGGAAAGTGCATCCTAATACCAATTTGGGACTCTGGAATGGTGGATTTCTGTCTCACATCTTGAAACACACTTTGATCTGGATTGGTTTGGTTTTGGCTGGTTTTTCAGGGGGGTATTTCTTTACATTTCCACAGAGCAAATGAGTTGCTCTCAACGTCTCGAGCCATTTTGACACGCTAAACCGAGATTCAGTTTCTGAAAGTGAACTCACCAAGTCATATCAGTTCACACTGAAGGAGCTTCTTTCTTAGCATATGTTCACCTCTTCTCTTTTCTCTGTTTTTTTTTTTTTCTCTACCATTTTTTTGTTTGTTTTTTCCTCTCAGGTGCCCAAATGAATTTACTGGTGATCGCTGCCAAAACTACGTAATGGCCAGCTTCTACAGTACGTCCACTACTTTTCTGTCTGTGCCGCAGTAAAAGCATGCTCAGTTGGTGCTGCTTTCTTGTCGCTGCATCTTTCCTTCAATTTTTTTTTTTTTCCTTAAATCTGTAACTAGATTTATTGCCTAAGGCCTAATATTGATTGTCTCTGCCTGTTGCATGAAAACGATAACAAAGAACGCAATTGCAATACTCTCCTGGATCTTTTGGCATTGAGGTTATGGGGAAATGCAGGACTTTTAGGAACGCTGTGAAGTTAACACTGAGTGTCTGACATGGACTCCCCACTGACACTGAGCAGAAAAAGTAAAAGAATTATATTCGAAAGTCTCTCATTTTACTTGCTGCAGAAAGCTAGTGAACAGGTAAAGTACAGGGCAGCACTCACCCAACAAAAGGGACAGGTAGCCAGTCCTCTACTTCTATATGAGATTTGCATTTGGAACTACAGGTTAAAGGTTATGTAGGTGTATACTTGGTTTCTAGTGAGCACATGCCAAACAGGATCAAAATGTACTTCCTCCTCATTGTCCAAGTTTCAGTTGAGAGAAAGCATAAAGAAAAAGAAAAGAGAGGGAAATGGCTTAAACAATGGGGTCTGATATATTTTGGGTCTATTGGGGGTAACAGGTGCAAGAGATCAAATAGTTCAGATTACTTGGTAAAATAGAAGTTCCAAAGACACATGCAAGCAGAGAGAGGACTTTGTGTCAGACTTCTGTTAGAATCAACACTGCAGTCACATCCCATTAGTTTTCCCATGAAGGAATGGGTTAATTATTATTATTATTATTTATTATTATTATTATTCAGGGAGGAAACAGAAGGTACAATAAATACCTTTTTTTCTCTCACTGGCTTTAGCAAAATTGAAGATAACACATAAGAAAATTGCTTAGATCTCACATTTTAATGCATGTGTACTGTGCACAATTAATTACTGCTGGCATCAGAATGTACTGTGATCTAAGACAAGTATGATAGAAACAATTTTTTTGATGGATTACTTGCCAGCAGAGAAATACTATAGGCTATCCTTTTTATTTCCATTAGTATATAGGACAAAAAGCTGTAAGCATGGGCTGGACATTTTGGAGCCTGCAGAGATGCAAAGGTTTCCTTGTATATTGATGGATGAAAAACGTCCATATATAATTCATACTGCCCATCATGGAAGCTACCCATGTAAATCCCAAGAGTGATGACTAGAGACCAGACCTCCCAGCACTCAAGTGTGTATTTTATGCCCTGATTTAAAAGCTTTATTAGTGTGAGTTATTTTTAAAATGCCTTTAGTAACTACGGATTTGAAAAATTTTATGCTGTGACAGTATTTTTTTACCAAATATTAGATTTAGTCTACCTTTCCTGGGTATTGTGGTGAAAAGTGCAGTTAAGGTTTTCTGATATTAGAAGAATAATTTAAAAGGAGGTGGTGTAAAAATATGAGATCCATTGTTTGCTGCTGAATTTACCCTGGAAATTTTGCAACAGTTGCCGGTTGATTATAAATTCACTTTCCTATCCAGGATTAAAAAAAAAAAAAAAGGAAATAAAGAAAACAAAAGGAGTTTAGAAAGAGTTTAAGTGGGTTTTCCTTCATTAGTTTTTCAACTGGGATTTTTAAAAGACAGTTTCAGTTTTTCTCAATTTTCCTCCATGGAAAAGGCATAGATGCCCTTGCCTTGCTGCAAGAGTTATGCTCAGTTACAAGTCCTAAAGTTAGTCTCAGTCTTTCCTCTCCCTGAAATGCACTGGCAGGAGAGCACATCTCTGCCTACCTTAGAGTGCTACCTTAGGCAGTACCCCTACCTCTCTCTGCTCTGAGAGCCCCAGTCAATGGCTGTGAGATTCTGGCATTTTTGCCCACCCTGCATCTTATGCCACTAAAGATGTGGAAATGACACTTTGGAAAGGGTTCATCTGGGGTACATTTATACTTAACAACAACAAATAATGAAGAAGCATTTATAATTTTTATTATTAAAGCGAAAGAAGACCACAACATACCATTTAAGAGGGGGCTTAGAATGAGAGTTCTCTTTAGGCGAATGTTGCATCTGGGGCATAAAGCCAAGCTCATATTTTCCAAGAAGTGTTGTTGATGATTGACTTAGCTCTGTAGATGCAGCTTTTGCAAAGTACAGAGCAAACTGGGATACTAAACAGCATGAATGCCAGTAGGAAACAAAACTGTATGTGTGAACTGTACAGTGCTATCTAATTTTACTTGGTTTCAGAAGCGTCTTTCTTCATTTGGAAAGACAGAGTCAATGGGATTCCAAGCCAAGTGTGCCTACTGATGAGCTGTTACCATCTTAATTTGGCTGTTGAGGAAAAGTTGGCTTCAGAAATCTGCCCTAAACTTGGAATTTGAGAGTCCTGAAGTTACAAGCTTTGCCAAGGGGCTTTTGCAAGGCCAGAAAAAGGCTGCCACCAGAAAGGCTGTATTCTGGAAATCCCTTGTCCCAAGACAGTGCAAAGCTAACTGGCTTATCCTGGCAGGGGTTTGGTTAGCCCCAAACAATTCATTTACCATCGTGCACTAGAAATAGGTTAAAAAGGGACACAGGAAATTAGGTAGCTCTCCAGTTTAAGAAAAGTTCTTCCATAGAAGTCCTTTCTGTCAACAGAAGCATGAGCATAACTGGGACTGGATGTGAGGGAGGCTACTGGAAAGCACATGTTTACACTTAACTGCTTACACTGGCTTTCAGCTTTGCAAACACCCCAAACCATAGGACAACCAGTGGTTGCTGAGAGATGTGAGATTCCCCACTGCCTCAGTTAACCTCCAGCACTGCAGATACACCTATTTCCCCTTCAGTTGGTGCTTACTGCCTTTGTAGTCCAAAGGAAGCTGAAGAACAAAATGTGCTAGCGTTCTGCTTGTCTCTGGAGCCTGCTGTCAGACCCTGTAATGTCCTTTCCTTGAGCACAGCAGTCACAGCTGCTAGCAGGTGTGCCACCCTGCCGCTCTGCTGTGACCATTTTGACTTTGAGGCTCGTGGTCCACCACTGCTCCTTAAAGACAGCAGAAGGCTGCCCTCAAAGTGTTCCAAAAATACATCTGTTCCATGCAGATATATTTGCTCTATCTGAATGTTCACACGTTCACTCCCTTGAAGTCGAGGAATCAGGGCAAATGGAGGAAAGATAATTAGTTAACTTTAAAGGTTTTGGCTAATTTTTATGCAGTTATGCATGAGAACTCTTAGAACAACACTATGCAGAATGATCCTTGGGATAAGAAACAGTGACAGAGCTGTGAATTAACAGAAGGCTGAGGAAGCTTCTCTGGAGCATAATCACAGGTAAACCCTTTGTCCTCTCAAATACCCCAGACAGACCAAGGACCCCACCCAAAGGGCCAATGGACTTGCCTATTTCACTGGTGAACAGTGACTTTAGCTTGAGGGACGTGCTCTGGGCCTTCTTGGGCATGAATTGAACATGGTCCATGCCTTCCCTCAGCATGGGACACCAGTTTAAACTGTGTCCATTTCAGCTCTGCCATCCCTGATGAACAAGGGGGACTGTACCAAGACGGGCAGAGAGTTTAGATGACAACCCCTGCCTCATATGGCCAAGATGAGCCTGTTTGAGGCATTGAAGGGGACAAGAGTTGAGAAAAGCTCTGATATCCTAGAAGGGTGGCCAAAAATGCAGTTACTCTGTGATGGTATTGATTTTCCAGTCTTTGCATATAAAAGTACGTTTTTAGTTATTTTGCTACCTCTGTATTTCTCAGTTTCTATATATTTCTCAAGTGTTCACGTCTGTATGAGGGTACTATACAATCTTACTGGAAATTTTCATTTTTTAAAGCCTTTCAGCACCCTAAATTGTCCACTTTATGTGCTGAGACCAAGACCCCTAAATGATACAAATTAGGAAAATGCCACTGTGCATCTTCTGCTGAAGGTTAAAAAAGACAGTTTTTCACTATAAACTACTCAATAAATGTAATTACATACATACTAAAACTGCTATGATAGAATACTTCAATTAGGAAAGGGAAAAAATTTCCATGCTTTTAAGACTCAAACAAGTTGTAGGATAACACTTTTACAGGAGCCAGAGGACTCTAAATCCTAAGCTCAAAACCTGTTTTGCAGCCTGAGTACCACTGAAATGAACCAAGATTTTTAATACAAAGTGGATCCTAAATGTCACAAAGAGACTGTATCCTGGTCCCTCAAACAGAATTGACTGACATTTAGGAGTTCTATTCTCTGATAGCTTAGGGGATTTTGTTTCCAAATCAAATTACATGAAAAAGAATTTCTTTTTAAATGTCTCATTACCCACAGAACACATTTAATAAGAAAACTAAACAATACTTAACAGACATGACACCTTGCTACTTCAGAGTTGAAATGGGTCTCCCTGGACCTCTCTGCTGTTGCAGTTGATCCAAATGTGTCCTTCCTTTGTCAGGTGCAAGGTCTCTTAAAAAACCTGAGGTAGTCCTCACCCCTGAATGGGCAGCACCGTATCTCCAGGCCACCCACCCATCTAGATCTATAGGGTAGCCACCCCAAAGTCTGGGGGGGCCCAGTAGCTGTGGCACACCACTCAAGAAAAGAGCATGCAGTTCTGGGGGATTTGTTCCACATTTCCAGGCACCATCCTCTTGTTCTGTAGACACTGTGCCTTAGCAGTTGTAGTGTTAAATCACTCTGGGGGAAAAAAGTGCTTCCTATTTTTTTTTCCTCCAATACTATCATCTCCCCCCTCGAGTCACATCCAGAATGAAAACTGAGCTGTTAAAAATAATTAATTGATTTTATTCTTAGAGCACCTAGACAAATATTCAATAGAAATCACATTGCGTGCAAAAACCATGCAACAATAATTGGGTTAAATAGGAAAATATCAAAATAATAATCTGTTTATAAAATGAGAAGCTTTGGGGTATTCTGCTTTCTTTTGATCAGATCTAGGGAATGTTCCTAGGAATACCATAGATAAATAAGAGCTACATAACATGTAGGTTTGAATAAGCAATGCATGTTTTTTCAGCATGTTTTTTTGTTAGGTCTTTCAGCCAGAACATATTCCCATTTTAAGTACCAACTTCTTACTTAATTATTTGAAATAGAAACTGCATGATATGAATTACTTCCCCTAAAATTAAATCACCTTCAAGCTAGGTGTTTTACCTATAAGCAAGCATAATTACAGCAATATATATGCATGGGCATGTCATTCATTTTATTGAAGATTTAACCAAGCTTTCTATGCAACTAATGTATATCATTAGCAGGGTTCAGATAGGCATGTAATACTGGCTCTTTAGGAAGAGACCTGGATGGATTCCAGCTTACTTAACCCTTAAAATGTTACTGATTGGCAACAAGGAATTTGCATTCCCCACGTGTGCAAACTACATTAAAAAAATCTATATGGTGAGAAAATTAGGATTGGATTTAAATTTCATGGCACACAAGAACAAAAAAAAAAAAAAAAAAAAAAAAAAAAGGCAAGAGCTACCATGGCTATAGTGTTGGCTCCATGGGAAGGGGTACATGCTGGAGGGAAAACCTGTGTTCCTCCTTACCCTCAGCTGCCAGGGCCTGAGGGTGCTGATTTAGGCATGTGATCTGTGCAAGGGGTTATCAGGCCTTGCGCCCCAGTGTCCATCCACCTGGCCAACAAGTTGTTCTGCCAAAGCAGCACAGCCCAAAGACAGGGAAAAATGGGTTGGGTTTCTCGTTTTCCAGAAGCCAGAGCCCTTCAGCAGTCAATCTGCAAAGCAGAGAAGGACTCCCAGGGCTGAGCAAAAAGTTCCAGCCACCTCCAGGTCACAACCTACAAGAGCAAGGATATGCATTCTGGGGACAGAAGCAGGTCCAGAAGGGGGAGTGATGCACAACCCATTTGCAGGGGGGTGCTGCCCTTTGTAAAGCATCCCTTTCCTTTCATGGTCCCACCTGGAACCAACCAGCCATTGCACTTGGCATCCTCAGGCCGTGGCCCCTCCCATCTCAGCAACATTTTTAAGGGTTAAGGGTTCCTGTGGCTGCTCAGATCCCCCATACATACATATTTTTGTGTGTAAGACTTGCAGAAGGTCTGGTCACGTAGCTTAGAAAGGCACTGCCCCTGTAACCAGGCACCCCTTTGTCCTGTTTCATGTGCAGACACAGAATAGCCATAATTCTCATATGTGATTTATTTTTTGAGTACAGTGTATTGCTCTTTTCTGAAACTTTTTCCTTTTTCTTTCTTTTTTTGACAACTTTCTGCATTGGCAGAGCATCTTGGGATTGAATTTATGGGTATGGACCAATCATTCCTTTTAGCCTGCAGATTCTAGACCCTGAGAGATAAACCCCCTTTTATTTTTTTTTTCTCCACCTCCCCTTTTCAGTTCTTAACCAATTTCTTTATGCTTTAGAAGGGATCATACAGCTATAACAACAACCCTTGTCAAAGTGTTAGTGGAGATCAGTTCACTAAAATGCTAATAGTGATAGAATATAACAGACCTAATGAATTCTAAGAATTACTGAGGTAATCATAACACAGTGCACTATGTTCTGCTGTACAGTTTTGACATTTGCTTTGCTGAATTCTTCTAAGGTTGCCAGGTTTTGGAAACACTGTAAGCATTAAGCAAAACAACTAACCAGTATATTAAAAAAGATAAACTGTTATGGCCACTTAAAAGTCTGCAAATTTGCAGTTTTGAGCTCTGGTTTCCAATTAAAGTTTTGTGTCTAAACCCACATCTAGGTGTGTCAATCAGTTGGCCGTACATACATGTGTAAATAATATGCATATATACATTCATTTCCAGGTCTGTAAATTAGAAGTGGGCTGGAAGTTATTTAGGAATTTAAGTAGACTAGACTCCAGATCCTCAAGTCAGCAAATATATTCAATATTTCTAATAATATACTCATATTGCATCCAACCAAGAACATTGTCATTGTATTTTTACACCTCAGCTTTAAATATAATAGGAATAAATCTTTTAAGTCCTCTTCATGAATAGACTGTACTTATCTGACTTGCTATTCATATTCAGAGGTACAAATAATGCATCTCTTGAATAGGCTAACTTGAAATTCAGGTCACTTTCAGTTTGGAATCTCCTATAATTGTCAGTAAATGAAAAAAAACAGATGGTGATGCTTTTCACACAGTTTCTGTTCGTGTTCTTATTAAGAATGTCCCCACAAAATGTCATTAGCTTAAGCTGTGAACTGTGGAAAACCCATTACAAGTCCTAATTTAAAAAACTACTCACAACCCAGCTAATTTTTGTTACTATCACAAGGTAATATTAATTCTCAGTCATAAGGAATAGATTGTAGTAGAAGATACATGGCTATATAAACACATGAATAGTTAAATTAAAATCCTTTAAAAAACTGACTTGCAAATTTTGTTTTATATAAGAAACAATCAGAGAAACAACCTCTTGGAATTAAATTATTTTTAAAATCCCCAGAGACCTGTAGATAACTAGTTATGTATAAATTAGAATGATGTGAAATTAATTGCATAATGTGCATGTTTGAAAAGCTGCACATAGAGGGATTTAATATCTTGACTTAAGTCTTAAGTTGATTTGATTTCCCCAGCATTCTGTATGTGAAAAAAAATATGGAAATTATTTTTGATAATTAACAGGCCAAAACCTTTTCTAAATTCCACTGCACATATAATTCTTTACAGACTTCCTTGCAAGGCTACTATAATTTTTTTCAGGGTGGTTTGATCAGCACATGTTACTTAGCTGGGCATTGTTAAGTGACTGTAAATATTAATACTGGTCAGAGAGAGAAGGCAGTTTTGGGCCAAGATGTGATGTAACCTCAAGTGCCCCACAGGAGTTCAGTCCCTGCTTTGCAACCTTCTTCTGGCCTGAAACAGCAAGCCCAAGTCTTGTCTTCAAGGCACCATGCCATCTGCAGAGTCGTGACCAGAATCCCTGACCCCTCCCAGCCACCAGCATCCCCTGCCATCCACATTGGCCCCTGCAGGACACCAGGAAATCCCCCAGTTGGCCCCTGCTGTCCCCTGTCAGCCAGAAACACAGCCAGGCTTACAGGAGAGCTTGCTGGTTTGCTGGGCATGGCATGCCCAGAAGCACATGCCTTCCCAGGCAGTCACTCCCCACAGAGTCTGGGGGAGGGCATGGCAGCACCACCATTCCCACACACCATGTCAAGCTGGATTGTCCGCAGAGCCTCTTCTTTAGGGGCACAGGAGGGAACTGAGGCACTGAACGCAGACCTGGGGGGTTCAGTTTTCCATGCCCCTCAAGACCTACAGTCCCAGCAGACATGCTGGTGCAAGGAGCCTCGCTGCTTCCGTGCTGCATCCCCCCTCCCCTGCATGGGTGAGTGCCCACAAGTGTCCAACACACAAGCAACAAGCCTCAGCCCACTGGGCAACCTCAGGCAGGCCGTCACCAGCCAGCATCCCAGCAGCTCGCTTGGCAACAGCCTCAGAGCAGAGCAAACCTCCTGGAGTCAGTGCAGTTTTTCCCTGAGTGTAAACAACCAAGCAGAGTTTCCGCTGTTAATTAATCTTCTTCCTCCTCTCCCTTACCCTCCAAGAAAAACAGGTTGATATGTCATTACTCATTTTGCTTCCACGAGCTAACAGCTGACGGCATGACAGTAAAAAAAAATAAAAAATAAAAATTTAAAAAAAAAAAAATTTTTTTCAAAGCTTTTCAAATTAGCCCCTAAATTGCTTAGCTCAATTCTCCTGTTTCCTGTGACATCCTCGTAATACACCATTTCCATGGCTAACTAATAAGCGCTTCCAGAAGGGGCAAAAGTGGGAAGGGGATCAAGTGCCACTAACTAGGCGAGGAGTTATGCTGTATGAGAAATCCCTTCACACTCTGCTTCAACCTTTTTTTTTTTTTTTTTTTGTCCCTAAGCATTTCTTCTCTCTGTTTTTTTCCAGTATCCAGCATGTTGTGCCAGGCCTGCAGTTGACTTTTCAACCTTTTAATCTTGTCTCTCCCTTTATTTCACCTTCCTCTCTTTCTCTTTGTCCTGATTTGGTTTGGTTGGAGTTTCAGCCCTTTCTTCCTTCCCTTTTTTTGACTTTCTGTTCTTGGAGTTACTTTTTTTTTTCTTTAATACATTTTTGCAGCATTCTAGTTTTACCAAACTCACTTCTTCTCCCCCCATTCCCCTCCTTGTTAATAATTAGAGCTATTAATTTTGTCTGACAGTGCTCATGACCTGTTTGCTGGTGTTTTGGTTTGCACTGGGTTTGGCTTGTAGGACAAATTTATTCCATAGTGCCGTGCATTGTATCAGAGAAATTAAGATTCCTTTTTGCTTTTTGGTTTGCTGCATGGAGTATTTGCCACTTGCTTACAGCAACTTTAAGACTAAACTAGTCAAGCTCGGGAAACACCTTGAAGGGAACACTGATCCCTCTGCAGTAAAGAGTATTTTCACCTGAACTGGTGTGTCATTTGTGACAGCACATCATTTGGACATAGATGCGTGGCAGATGTGAGGGACCATTGTGCAGCTCTGTACCTCCTGGTGAATTGCCCCACAGCCCTTGTATGTTCATGTAAGCCCGTTCCAGCAGGAATAATGCTGGCTTTTATCCCAAAGGTAGCGCAGAGCTGTGCAGCTCTAATTCGTTCATTTATTTTTAATCACCTGCTGGTATTCCAGCTGTGGTCAATACTGCACGTCAATATCAGACTGCTTGCTTGATCAAAAATAAGACTTGAGTAAAACTAGACATCCATTTTTGTCCTAAAAGCAGGAACCAAAATCCACATCTGTAAAGCGTCAACACAGAGTGCGCCTCTGCCTCAGCACTCCTTGCACAACGTTTCCCCAGCAGAGCACTCAGCAGTGCTCTCTGCCAAGCATGAGCAGGGCTGGAAAGCATCAGTAGCTCCAACCCAAACATTACCAGTGCTACTAACACCTTTGTAACAGTGAAATATCTCCAATGAATGAGATCAGTAACAAGTTGTCATCACTGAGCAAGCTGCCACCCCAGATAGAGATTTCCTTTGTTGTTCACAAAGAGATGCGAGTAGAAACTCAACATTTCTCTCATACAAGGCACTGCTGGTTGTAGATTTTGCTGTGTTTTAGGAGAGCACTGGAGAAGGAGTATGAATTTTATGACCAGAGCTCAAAATGTGTCTTCATTTCCATTGGTGATTTAATTACAAGCCAAGCTCATGTCTCAAATGTGGAAGAATATTTTGAAATCTCTCCTGTAAAGACAGCTGAGACACAAATTGACATGGGAACAGAGGGACATTGGATATGAAAACAATCCAAAAAAGATAATAAGAAAATAAATTTCTCTTAAGGCCTGTAAAATTGGCTTTCATTCCAGCTGTCTTTGCAGAGTAAAACTTCCAAAACATTTGCAAATTCATGTTATTACCTTAGCACACTGAATTTTTATTTCCAGCAATCGCTGAGTGTTTGTCAATTGTGAAGTTGTTGCTTAGATATTATTCTCGTTAACTTAAACAACAACGAAAAAAAAAAGAGACAAAAAAACCCAACCAAACAACAACAACAAAAAAAACAAACTGACTTTTGACTGTAATTGTACTCATCTCCACTATTGTGTTAAGAGTTTGTGGTGTAGCCCTGTTTTCCTCGCGGTTAATAATGAGTCTGCCTGAAGTGTGGTGGCCGTGTCTGTGTGGCTGTGTGAATTTGTGGAGTGGTTTGTAGCATGCCAGCTGTTGATGGTGTGCTCCTTGCCTAGCCACCCTCCATGTTGTGACTTTCTCTTTTTTTGTCCCTTTCTAGAAGCTGAGGAATTGTACCAGAAACGGGTGCTGACCATAACTGGCATTTGCATTGCTCTTCTAGTAGTTGGCATCATGTGTGTGGTGGCCTACTGCAAAACCAAGTAAACTTTTCTCTTCTATTTTATATCTTTGGTTGTTGGTCAGGGCCTTCCCAGTTGACTGTAGCTTCTACTCCTCCGAGTGTAAGGTTGTATCTGGGTTTCTCCAGAGCTGAGCTGAAGAGACAAACTTGTAGCCAGGGTGCTCTGGTCTAAGCCAAACGAGTGCAGGTCTCCATGTCCATCAGCAGAGCAAAAATAAGGCAGGTATCTGAAAGGTTTCTCAGGGTTTTTTGGGGGAAAGGGTTTGTTGGGGGGTTTTTATTCGTTTTTTTTGTGGTTTTTTGGGTTTTTGTCTATCACCCATTCCAGCCAGTTTCCCCAGCTGAAAAGGAACAAGCTCCATAACTGGAATCATGTTGCTTCCCAGCAGTAAATTTTACATATCAGTCTAGTTTGTTTGTACTTGAGACAAGACTAATGGTGCTAAAAGTTACTGTGCACCAAAGGCCAAAGAAATGAACACAAAAGTGCTCTAAATGTAAAAGTAGGCACTTAAATGCATTCTATGAGTCTCTAAATTACTGGGGGTGACTCTCAAACATTCATGAGGCACCCTGGACCATAAATTACACAGAACATCAGCAGAATTTCTGCTGTCAGGACTCCTGACTGCTCTTATAAATCTCCCCACCAAAATAGAGAAAACCCTTATCATAAATATTCCACATTTCTATAAACCTGATTTACTGTTTCATGGTCTGATTGGCAGTTGGGTTGTTGTTTTTTGTTATAGGCCCCACCAATAATGGATGTGTTAAACGTGGGGGAGGAGAGAGATCATTTTTCCCCGTCAGTGAGAGTCACACAAACACACACATGGAGCTGCTCCCACCCATAATTTTGTGCCAGTGGTCAGTGAAGAGCAACTGAAACAGTTATAAAATAATCAGATCAATTACTGCTTTCAGAATCACAACTGGCAAGCCACGGCAGCTAAATTGTATATTTCCTGATCCAGAGTTCATTGAAATCAGCCAAGACATCCCCATGAATTTCAACATAGTCAGTACGTTTGAACTACAGTTTTCTATATAAAGAGCCCCCAGAACCCATCAAGGGTCTGGATGCTTTTTTTGCCCCAGACATCAGCAATCATTGTGAGCCAAAAGCTGAATGTTTTCCAACACAGCGGATGAGAGCACCATGCCAGTTCATGGCCCTCCAAATGCAGCAGTGATGCCAGACAGCTATCTGTGAGGTGATTTCCATACGCTCTTTTCTCCAAATAGGAGAAAACCCAGAAACCAGGAGGAATCCTGGCAATGGTGTTAGGAGAACAGTCTAAATAAAATGTAGTGGCTCGGATTTTGTTGGTCTCTTCACAAGAGACACTGCATGTATTAATTGCTAAGGCAGCATCTTCAGTCACTGAGTCTTAATTCAGTTTATTTGCAAGTCATTTACACTGAGGGAAAAGCTTCTTAGAGTAAGTGAAATACACACTAGCTTTCACATTATTCTTTCCTCTCAGCTTTGTGGATTAATTTCTTTTTTTGCTTAGTGTCCTTTTCCTAGAGGACAAATGGCACAGATGGAAGCATGAAAATGCAAATACATGGGAAGTAACACAGTGTCTTAAGGACAGATTCCCAGGTGGGACGTGCCAGGATCTCAGTCCTGCAGATGATAAACTCCTTCTAGAACCCACTTTCTCTATGACGTCAAAAAATTCAGGTTGTCCTCAGCTCCCAAGGTCTCCAGGGTCTCAGGGAGATGTGAAATCAAGTTAAACCCTTGCTCGAGTGTCACTTTTCAGCCCAGTCAGGTCTTCAGGCAGCTGCTCAAATGTCTCCTGGCACTGCTCTCTCAATCCACCTTAACCACTTTTGTGTCCTAAGGTGATGCCTGGTTATCCTCAAAGCAGAAAGTCCACATGGATCAGGGACTGCATCCTGCTGAGACAGGAGCATTTCCAAAGCAGCCATCTCTGCTTATGCCATTCATGTGGTGCAATATAAATTAAGCATTTTCCACTATCCAAGCACATACACACAGAAAAATATGTAAAATGCTCTGTGTGTCAAGTAATGTTTGCATTATGTCTTTAAGCTTTCCGGGCTATCAAGCTTCAATATATTTATTGTTTTCCCTCACCCCTCCTATTTGTAAAGCTTAGAATAGTCCCCTGGAGTTCACAACAGGATTGAAAATTATTATATCTTACATTGTCCTACCCTGCCAACACTGTCTGCGTTCTGCATACAGCTTAGGGAATTGTATGTATTTTAGCTTTTGCCACAGCCAAGGTCACATGCACTCCACAGTGCTGGAGCCTGCATCCTCCATTCATTTACATGGATTCTGTGGCAGTATGGTGGAAGTTCTCCAGCAAGAATCAAACAAAACTGGAGAATACTGATAAATTAAGTTTGAAATTGAATAGCTATTTCTCTAGTTATTTTTTTATGTGTGTGTGTACTATTTATTGTGTTCTGCACAGCTTTCACAGTGCCAGGTTTTACTGTGCTGTAAGTTTTGTTGCTGACAACTTGTAATGAATGATCTCCTGAAAAGTTCTTCTCAGGAGAGGCAGAAGGATTACAGAATCACAGAATCTTTTAGGTTGGAAAATACCTCTAAGATCATGGAATCCAACCTTTGACTGATCATCACCCTATCAAATAGACCATAGCACTAAGTGCCATATCCAATCATTTCTTGAATACCTCCAGAGATGGTGACTCCACCACCTCCCTGAGCAGTCTATTCCAATACTTAACAACCCTTTCCATGAAGAAATTTCTCCCGATGTCCAACCTGAACCACCCCTGGTGCAGCTTGAGGCCATTTCCTCTTGTCCTGTGACTAGTTGCCTGGAAGAAGAGACCAACCCCCACCTTGCTAAAACCTCCTTTCAAGTAGTTGTAGAGAGTGATAAGGTCACCCCTGAGCCTCTCTTTTCTCCAGACTAAACAACTCCAGCTCCCTCAGCCACTCCTCATATGATTTATATGTTAATAGCAAGTGGGGAAAGAGCAGCTGAGGACAGGACAAAGTAGAAGCATCAAAGTCAGCCAGAGACCATGTCATTAGTACATGGATGGTTCTACTAAATGCATTTGCAGCCATGGCATCCACCTGGTAATCATTAGGTTCCAGAGTGAACCTGATGTTGCTAAAACAAAACCTTCCAAAGCTGCCAGGGAGTCTGCAGGCTCAGGCATACCTCACATAGTCACTCACTTCGGATGTCTCAGGCTTCCTCTGCACCTTTCACTTCTTTAACACGCTTATGTATTTGAAGTACACTATTTAGGTAAGAGATGAGTCCCACCAAAAAAACCATGTAACTGCCACCTCACAAAGATTGTTTTCCAGTGTCTGCAAGCAAGGTTTGAGGCACAGCCACCTTGGCTCCCTGTGGTGAACAGAGTGGTGTAACCCGATGGGCTTCAGAAACCTTGCCTGATCTGTTGCGAGGGCATAAAGGTCACTGGCTTAAATCTCTCCCCTTTCCCTTCTGAGGGCAGAAAAGACCTTCTGAGACAGAGCATTGCTTCCATTTTCCTCACACTTCTTCCGATCCCCCTGTGGCCTGCTGACTCCTGGAAGGGATCCCAAGCTTCCTTCCCCCTCTGCAGGTCCCCACAGCTCCAGCTGCAATTAGAGCCGTGGTCTTCGGAGTTACCCTGAGCTCTTGCAGCAGCGTGGGGGAATTCTGGCAAAAAAAAAAAAAAAAAAAAGTTATGTTATATTGTTATCATCAACACTGATGTGCTGAAAGGCGCAGCTGCTTTCCCTCTGCCTACTAAAACCGTTTCCGTGTCCCGTGCACAGGAAGCAGAGAAAGAAGTTGCACGACCGCCTTCGGCAGAGCCTGCGCTCGGAAAGGAACAACGTGATGAACATGGCCAACGGGCCACACCACCCCAACCCTCCGCCAGACAACGTCCAGCTGGTGAATGTAGGTTTCACTGCCCACGTTTCAGCCTCAGGGAAGCCAGGGCCTCAAGGAAGCTCACCCTTCTAAACAGCTTTTAAACCTCTGCCTGCGGCAGGCTGCTGACTGATTTCTCTTGGCCTTCTCCACCCAGGTGGAGAAACTACTAACGCTAACTACTGCCAACTTCTTCATCAGAGAATAGTATTTTTGGTGTATCTGGTGGTGGGCGGGTTGCCTTTCCAGGTCCCTGTCTGTGAGGACTTCTTGTTAAATACGTATGTTGTTTATAGCTCGATTGGAATGCAAAACTTTGCCACTTTCCTCATTCATCTCCTCCTACTTTGAGTCTAGATGGGGTATGTATGCAGAGGTGTACGTGAATGTGCTCAAGTGTGTCAGTATGGTTTCTGCATGCATTTAAGTGACAAAATTTGTGCTTTGGCACATGTGAAAGACTGCAATCTGGAGAGAAGGGATTGGATATTGTGTCTACAAATGCGCTGTGAATTACAGTTTGTAAACCTGCGGTTTGTCTGGGTTTTTTTCAGCAGTATGTTTCGAAAAATGTAATCTCCAGTGAGCATGTCATCGAGCGAGAAACAGAGACCTCATTTTCTACAAGCCACTACACCTCAACAACACACCACTCTGTGACAGTCACCCAGACACCTAGCCACAGGTATTGGAGGGGGAAGAAAATGACACCTGTAATACAAACCTGTTGCTGTTACAAAACCAAAAAGATGTGTGAAACAACAGACTGGGGAAAATCTATGTTCCCTTCATAGTATTTTCATTTTAAGACTACCAATACTTGATGTCGGATCACCTAACTGATTATCTTTCCATGAATCTACAAAGTGCTGAATGGCATTCCAACGCTGTCACTTTGAATTTTAGTACGTGCAAATTGCTGAATCAGTGACAGCTGTGACTGAAAAGCCCTCCTTCCCTCTCCTTTTATTCATACATGCAAAATCACCTTGCTGCGTGTGGATTCATGCCACTCACATAACTCTGCAGCCCCGGTTACCAACCCCGCACGTCCTGAGCGGCAGCAGAGCCGCTTCCTACCCCCCCTGGCTAAACTTGCGCTCCTATGCCTTTGCCAGCAAAGCCCACTCTTAACTCCCTCCCTTTCTCCTTTCCTGGTTGCTGCTCTCCAGCTGGAGTAATGGCCACACCGAAAGCATCCTCTCGGAGAGCCACTCGGTGCTCGTCAGCTCCTCCATGGAGAACAGCAGGCACGCCAGCCCAGCGGGGCCGCGCGGCCGCCTCAACGGCATCGGCGGCCCACGGGAAGGCAGCAGCTTCCTCCGGCATGCGAGAGAGACCCCCGACTCCTACCGAGACTCCCCTCACAGCGAAAGGTAGGACACACCACCTCTCTGCTCTCGGCTGGGAAAGGCCCGGTGTCCCCAGAGGCGGTTTCCTGGGAGCACAGGAGGAAACCCAAGAGCGCAGCTGTTCCTGCAGGGCGTGCATCTCCCCCTCCTTGTTTGTGGAGGGCCTGATAGCAGTTTGGAGGCTGCTAAAAGCACTTCTTCCCTTCTTGCCTCTGCTGGATTTATTCCTATTAGCCAGTAGTTCACACTTGGAAAAGCTCCATTGGAGTAACTAGTCAAAAATTTCCACTGTAAAGTAAAAACAGATCTTTGCCCAATCATCCTTTTGTTAGAAGACGCAAATGAGGAAACTGAGGGATTTTGTAGGGAGAAAGCAATGTATTGATCTGTAGGAGGAAGGCACTAAGGACTCCTAAGCAGTATTAGAAATTATGCCACCACCTCCTTTCTGGAGAATTCCAGCTCCTAAACCTTTTATCTTCTTTAAAAATTCCCCTTGACCTTTTTATTAAATAAAAGCAAGGAACACAAAGTGCAAGCCAGAAGGACCCAAGTCATTATTAAATCAGCAATAGTTAGAAATAAAGCTAGCCAGGTGTTTTCCAGCAAAGTAATTTTTATTCTGAAAAGGCTGAAAAGGTTCATCAGTTCCTGAGGTCTGCCTTGAAGTGTGTGAGTTGCAAGAAAACTTCTACTGAAAAAATTCATCTTAGGTTTAGGCCAGCACTTTGCCTCAAAAGCATGTGATGGCCTCGGAATAGATAAAAGAAAGACTGAGAAGAAACAAGACATTTAAAGAGAGTTTTTCTCCCAGTAATCATAAGCAGAAGAAAAGGGAAACAGAGGGTTACCGTACCAATTCTCTGAGCACTTCAAAATCACAAGGGATTTGATCTTGTGGGATGTCCGTGATGTCAAAAATGCAGCCAGGCAATCCCCAAGGAGACTGAGCTGTGCAGGAGACAAACTGTGGTTTCTGGAAAAAGCAATGTGCAAGCGCAGCAAAAGCCATTTCAGTGGTGCTTCCTCTGCCATACAAAAAACTGCTTAGCAGCAGGAAGAGGGCCCACTGAGCAAGGACCCTGAGTGTAGTGCCACTGAGGATAGTAAACTAGCTCTCTCTCCTTGTAACTTATCCGTTATTTACCATGGAATTTAATTTCAAGATAGTTGGCTCACAGGACGTAAACAGCCGTGGCCCCAGTCCAGCAGAGCACTTCGGCAAGATTAACTTTTAATCGTGCAAGTAGCCCCATCGAAATCAGTGAGATTACTCACTCGGGTAGAGCTCAGCATGTGCTTAAGTGCTTTGCTGGATCAGGACCTGTCGCAGTAAATGCCACATTGTCCCCAGCCTGGGAACTGTACAGGACGCCCGGGCACACGCCTGCCAGGGGCGGGTATTGCAGCTTAGTATATTTGGGCATCTGGTTGTGAGAACTGAAAATCTCTCATGCTGTCTGCCTGCACTGCCTAGGACACCCAGAGCATCGTTCTGATATGAACCATTTAGATTTAATTTTTTTTCTTTTTTTTCTGGGGGGGGAGGGCGGGGAGCAGCATATTCCCTTTTGTTTCGCTGAGAAGAAAGAATGCGTTTCATCAATTATTGTGTCTCCTGAAGGCTGTGCTACGAGTGAAAAGCAGCAACATTTCTGTGATAATTCATAAGGCACTGATGTGTCTGAAGCGATCGAGAATTTGGAATGCTGGAGATGATAGTTCCCTTGGCATTAACTGCAGGCCTGATCTATTTTTAGCAAGCAGGAAATACACGGCCAATTGCTCCTGAGATGGATTGCTTGTATGTGTGTGTGTATAAGGGGGAGAATGAGAGTTACTTGCAATTAAAAATTACTCTGAAACCTAAAGGAATGTGAGAGCTGATGAATTACTTCCTGAAGCCATCAAATGTGGTGTGAATTGGTAGATCAAGGCTGTACTCCTCCACCAGATGCCTCACAATTTTCAAATGAAATACAATAGACATTATGAGGGGTTCTTTTGCATTACCCCATCCATTTGTTGGATCCCATGCCCTGCCACCTACCTATTTACAAAAGCAGAGAACCCAAGCGGTTATATCTTGGATGTCCTTAGTTGTCTTAGAGAAGAGAAAATCAAAAAACACTATCCCTGTACGAAAAAGGCTGGGCTGTACGATGAAGTTGGCAGCACATAACTAGTTAATGCTGGTTGGATGGCTGTGGATACACACAGATCCCCTTTCACTGAGTCAGCATAGTTAGTTGACCATGAAGCTGGATAAATCAATCACCTTTTAACCTTCTTTTCAGGATGGGCTAGAGCTGCACAACTCCAGCTCCTGTGCCTCAGATTGCAGACAGCAGCTAGTTAGCAGTGCCCTGTTACAGTGTGGGGGGAACACACCAGCAATGTGTGAATGCACAAACACTCCAGTAGGAGTAACCTGACGCTGCTGGAAGCGTGCACAGTATGTTGAGCACATTTAACTAACGTAACGCGTTAACAGAACCAGTTTAGCTAAAATCCAGTATGTCATGAAGATATATATTCAACACTGTACCAGGTGGTGAAGCAGAAAGGTTTCGGTTTTTTCAGACAATGCCTATTTAAAAATGTGAAAGGGATGAAAAGCTCACTCATGGAAGGAGAAAGAATGACTTAATTCATCCAGTGCACAGACCTATTAATTGTCCTTTGCTCAACCAACTTGATTAATTCCCATGCATAGTTTCAGTTTTGTTTTTCTTTCTCCTGTTCCTCAGTTGAGCTAAATCAATGTGCCTCTAGTGAATTTAATTTACTCTACTACACATCTGTTCAGAATCTGTCCCATTTGCTCTTTTTTCCAATAACTCTGTTTAAATCAAGTGTAATATGTGCCACTGAGTCATAGCTTGGATAAGAAAGCTGGATTCAGATTTATTTTGGTAATTTCAGATTCAGATAAATAAATCACTGATGAAAAATTAAATAACTACATCAATCATAGAAACATAACTTTTCTCAGTGGGCCTGGGTAAGAGATGGAGCTTAAGATTTTAACTTTGGACACAGCTTAAATTCAAGCAGGTGAATTTAGGACAAGAATAAAAGCAAAACCAAACTGTGCAAAGTTTCATGCTGGGCACTGTGCATTCGATCAAGGGGTTTCAGGCAGATCCTCACCTGGCGTGAATACACATGACCCCACTGCACCTCTACTGATCCAAACCAGTTGAGAGTCTCACAATTTTTGTCCTCTATCTTTGGGACAGACTCTGAAATGGCATCTGAGATTCATTTTCAGAAATCACTTTTGGTCACTACCCTTCCCACAGGAACAGGGACAAATCTTGCAGAGATATCATGAAGACTAGGCCAGACAATCCTATCTTTTAGCATTTGTTCCCATATGAGGGCAAATGATACTCCATGTTTCTTTGCAGACAGACCTCCCAGCCAAGGTAACTAGCACCCAAGGAGTGGAGCAGCACAAAGCTGCTGGGATGGTGCTGCAAATACTTCTCTGACTGTCCCCCATTGATTAAAAGTAGCAGAATCTGGCTCTAGATTTTATCCAAAAATTACCTTCCTCCTTTCCTCCTTAGCCTGAGACAGTCTGGTTGCCAGAAGAGGATGAAGCCCCAAGAGGACTGCCCTTTGGTTCCCTTCCTTTCTCTCCTCCTGTCTGTTCACATGCACCCCAAGTTCTGGTCAAATCCTTCCAGAAGTGCAGAAGCCTTTTTCCCTTTTGAGAAAATACTTGCAAATGCATTTTGTTTCTGGCAGCCCCTCTGTCTCTGAATCCCATTCCTGGATTAATTCCAGAAAGTTATTCTGGCAAATAATTTACAGCATCTCCATGGCTCTTCTGAGGCAAACAGATCTGGGGGCTTTGCTGTGCTCCTCCTGCTCTTAAATGTTTTTTGTCTGGCGTCCCAGAAGTCAGCAGTTTATAGGATTAATAGCAACAGGAAAGTTTCCCTGGTAGCCCCTGTGTGAGGATGCTGGGGATCTTAAGGGATCCCTGCTGTTTCTCTCCCAGTCCACACAAGCTGCTGTGTTCACAGGTCACCACCGCTCCTGTGCTTGCAACCTTTCCCCATCTCTTTTCTTCAGGTATGTCTCAGCTATGACCACACCAGCTCGCATGTCACCCGTCGATTTTCACACTCCGACTTCTCCCAAGTCCCGCCCCTCCACAATGTCACCACCGGCTTCCAGCCTGACCGTCTCCATCCCCTCAGTGGCGGTGAGTCCCTTCATAGAAGAGGAGCGGCCGCTGCTCCTGGTGACCCCACTGCAGCTACACGAGAAGTACGACCACCACATTCAGCAGTTCAACTCCTTTCACCACAATGCCACCCACGAGAGCAACAGCCTGCCGCCGAGCCCTCTGCGGATAGTGGAGGATGAGGAGTACGAGACCACGCAGGAGTATGAACCAGCACAGGAGCCTCCAAAGAAACTCACCAACAGCCGGAGGGTCAAAAGAACAAAGCCCAACGGCCACATTTCCAGCAGGGTGGAAGTGGACTCCGACACGAGCTCTGAGAGCAGCAGCTCTGAGACCGAGACCGAAGATGAAAGAATAGGCGAGGATACACCGTTCCTGAGCATACCCAACCCCGGGGCGGCCGGTCTGGAGCCAGCCACGGCCTTCCGGATGGCTGAGAGCAGGACTAACCCGGCAAACCGCTTCTCCACGCCAGAAGACTTGCAAGCAAGGTTGTCCAGTGCGATAGCTAACCAAGACCCTATTGCTGTATAAAACATAAAACACATAGATTCACATGTAAAACTTTATTTTATATAATGAAGTATTCCACCTTTAAATTAAACGATTTATTTTATTTTAGCAATTCCGCTGATAGAAAACAGGAGAGGGAAAAAAAAAAAAACTTTTATAAATTAAATATACGTATGTACAAATGTGTTATGTGCCATATGTAGCAATTTTTTACAGTATTTCAAAAATGGGGAAAGATATCAATGGTGCCTTTATGTTATGTTAAGTTGAGAGCAAGTTTTGTACAGTTACAATGATGGCTGTCCCATAGTATTTTGCAAAACCTTTTAGCCCTCAGTTGTCCTAGCTTTTTTGTGCACTGCATTATGACTGGATGTATGATTTGCAAGAATTGCAGAAGTCCCTCTGGTCGCTTGCTGTAGAATCCCCAGATCAGAAAGCCCTGTAATGGCACTCCCACTCTACCCCACCAGAAAATTACACATACACACACACACACACTGAAAAAAAAAAAAAAAAAAAAAAAAAAAGGAAAGAAAAAAAAAAAAAAAGAAAAGGGAAAAAAAAAAGAAAAAAAATGGGAAAAAAAAAGAATAAGAAAAAATTTTTTCTTCTATGAGAACTTTTATTTGCTTCCTGTGTATGAGATGAGTTTTGTCTGCTCTCTGCCAGCCAAAAGGTTTGCTTCTTTGAGCACTGGGATAATAGTAGATCCAACAGCATGCTACTATTAATTACAGCAGGATAACGAAAAACATACAAACAAAAATAAAGCACCAACCTGCATTAAATAATGTTACTTATAGAAAGAAAGTAATACTGTGATTTTAAACCAAATATATTATTAATCAGAGGTCAGCTTGTAATCACTAGGAGCTGCCATTTCATTATTTTCCAGATATTAATTGTTCTAGTTATCCCTTAGGAAATGGGTTTAAGTTAACTGAGGCTTTGAACCCAATACTCTATTTAAAAAGAAAAAAAAAGAAAAAAAAGAAAAAAAAAAGAAAAAAAATTTATATAATAGCAGATATCTGTAACCAAGCAAGGAAGAGATCTAGCTGGAAAACAAATGCCACTAATAAAAGTGCAATCACTTTTCACCTCTAGTTTTTAATGTTGCTTTCTAATACACAATTTATTCTTTTGTTCCCCCTCAATTTTTCTTCCCTTTTTTTCTCCTTCTCAGAAAGAACCCTGACAAACTTCTAGCAATACATTGTTAGAGTTGCTGTTGGAGTAAGGATTGCTCTTGGACACAGAAATGCTTTCCAGGGAAGAACCTGATTTGCTGAATGGTTAAAAAGCATAGGCACATAGGAAGGACATAGCAGATGTATGGAGTTTATTTCTACTTGCCTTTATTTACTCCATTACTTGGGTAGAGAGAGGCAAGGGTGATGCAAAGGCCAGTTGTGAAGGCAAGCACACCATGTGGGTTACAGCCATAGTAACACATGTGTGGGTGTTTGATATCAGTGTTCAGCCAGTGACACTCTTGAAGTCTTTGACTAGTAATGAACAAGGATGCTGTCAGTGCTGGAGCAGTTGCATCCATCCAGACAGAAGCAAATGGCCTCTTTTGCACTGAATTCCTATCAGTTTAGTCAGGGTCACTCTGCCTCTTCTATTCTTTCGATATTTTGTTGTGTGTTCAGTTGGCACAGCATTGACTCAGGACTGATGTGGAAAACAAATGCTTTTCCTAGACTCTGGGGATTCTGAAAATGAGAACATATGTTTTACAGGTATTACAGAGCTCAAAATACGAGCCATGTCAAGAAAAAAAGAATTTCAGCCAAACTACACTCATCCTTTGGGCCACATTCTGGTCCCAGTTAAATGAAGACAAGTACGTCAAAGAAATTTTGTGAGATGCAAACCTGAGGAACTAAAGTCCCGACTCAGTAAATTGTTCAAGCATATGCTTATGCTAATCCCAGCAGAAGTTACCTTGAGCATGTGCTAGACTCCCATTTACACAACCAGCACATGTACAAAGTTAAGCATGTGCTTAAGAGTTTTGATGAACAAAGCATGTCCTATTGATTTGAGACCCGAAAGCAAAGTATAGTAAAAGAAGCTCTTTGCCAGGATGACAAAAATCAGTGAGTAGCTCACTGTATAAATAACTGCATCATATTACTAAGAACATGGGTGAGTCTACATGAACACCAGATTCAGCAGAAGAAGAATAAAAAAAACCCCTTGGTATAGGAAGAAGATGATAAAGTTGTAGGATGTTGGTATGCTAGGAAACTAGCACAGCTTTGGGCTACGTGGTGGCTGAAATGGCCCTGCTTATTTGAGAAGTCTATGGGAGATGGCAAATATATAGTCTGGACTTAAGTCCCCTTTGCCATGTTTCCCTAGCTGGCATGTACTTGAGCACACTTTGCCTTTGCAGACTGAAACAAAAGCTCCCCTACAAATTTTAGACAGCATACTCTCATTTTCATCCCTTTAGTCATGCCTATTTATCTGCAATCCCATGCAGCAGAACACCCACCTCCCCAGTAATTTTTCAACTCAGTATTTCAGAGGGCCAAGTGGGCTTTCCTGATGAAGGCCACAAGTTTCCAAAGGATTTGCACTGTTGAGTTTCCAGAGACACTTGAAAATCTGTCCTTTCAGGAAGGCCTCTGATACTGCAAAGACCTTGCAGGATAGATGAGAGAGAAAAAGTATGGCAGAGAAACAAGATATTTCCCCAAAAATTTCCCATCTTAGTGGCAGAATAGAGAGTATAACATAGGTCTTTTGTAAACTTCTTCAGTACAGATCACCCACAAGGCCAGCTCTCACTGAATTGTCTGTTAATAGCTCAGACAGATTAATCAGGATGGAAAGGGAACATGCCTTGAAGTGGAGGAGATTATCTGACTACTAACACTGTTATTATAGTGGGCCAGTACAAAATGAAGGAGCAATTCCCTATTTGGGAGCTGTGCCTGTGAGATTTATTTGGTGCAGGTCTAGGGAAAAATGTCACACCTTTTCTGCTGCAGTGCCTCAAAGTCAAAGCGGTGTGCAGTTCCCACTCTTCCTCCCTTCTGGGACATACACAGTGTGTTATAGGGTAAGCATGAAATTAGGCTGGAGGCTTCACATGGACCTAAGAACAAGAAAATACAATTGGGGATATGGCTGCCTAAGCCCTTAGGTCTTTGTGGAGAACCCAGCCTTACAGCACAATTCATGCAGCAGCAAGTTACGGGGAATCGCCCTAGCTTGGCACTCAAAGAACTGGGAGAAGGACGCAGCCCCCCCACCTCTCAACTCGTGTTTTAACCCTGAGAGGGTGTTTCACATCAGTCAAGTCCACACTCAGAAGTTAGCAAGTCTACCTGGCCACAGATGCTGCTGGCAGGCTGCAGCCGTCTCCTGCTGGCCAAGGGGCTGGAGGCTGCAGCAGCACGGAGCAGAGCCAGCAAGTGCCTACAGGAAAGGCCAGCTCCCCTGCTTGGGGATATTTGCTTCATTACCCAGACCTCTGAGCTAGGCAGTCCCAACACCCTTGAGCCATCACTGTGTAACCCTTGCCAGCTTTTTTGGCTGAAGGTCATGGACAAGAAGAAACCATTCTTTGAAGAGGGGCAAAATATTCCAGTGGTGGCAGAGTTGTTGAGATTGTCCTGATTTATTTCCATGTTATTTAATTTTGGCCGTGAGTTTTCCCTCTGTATGTGTTTATATCCTTATTCCAGGATAAAAGGCTTCTTTGAGGGGTGTATAGCTGGCATATGTTGTGCACAACCTGGGTACGGCCTGCCTGTTCAGGGGGTGTAAATCATTACAGCTCCACAGAGGTTCTCATATAACAGAGAAAAGCCTACTTCCTCCACTTGACTCAGTTATTCTCTTCCTCACTTGAGCCACCCCAACACCCCCAGGTTTTAAGAGATCAATCACTGCCTTTATCAGGGAAACAGGAAAGCTCTTTCTTTCCAGTCCTCCAAAAAAACCAATGCTGCATCTCCCTGCTTCTCTCACACACATTGCAAGCAGTTTCCTGAGCATCCAGGATAGCAAACTTGTGTCTCCTCAAAGGACACACTTCTCAGCCTGTTGAGCACTTCTTGGCCCTGCAGTGTGGCTACTTACCATCAGCTGGGACTTACTGCTAGTAAGAAACAAAAAAAAGCACCTACGAAATGCTGCAGAGAAGGGCAGACAAAGAACATGGCCAATTACCATCATTTGTAATTCTCTATTCTACTGTAAATACATCTTGTACATACATGGATGTTTTCATTATTTACTGTCTTTATGAATTATATGTTAAATGAGAAGCTCTTAGTTTATTGTGTAACACTGTAAATAACATAACGTCCTTTATTATTTATGCATAGGCATCTAACACGCAGAGAAAGTTATCCTCATATTATTTTAAGATATATGTCAAAAATATGTTGCATTTTTCCTTTTGCTTTGAAAAAATTGTAATATATCCTCTTTTTCCCCTCTTTTCCTTTAAAAAAAAAAAAAGAATGCTAATTTATTGTTCAGGAGAGAAAGGGGATGTAACTGAAAGGCAAACTGTTCAAAGAACATGCTATGGAAGCCACAAGCTACTGATAAACTAAAGAATTTATTACCCCAAATACAGCAATAAGTAATTGTTGATTTATTAAGGTTTTGTTATTCATTTTCAGTAAAAGAGGTGCTGGATTAAATTGTTATGTGTGGTCCTGGCCCAGCTGCTCAGCAGACTGTGTCAGGTCAGTAGCTACCATCTTTGTGTATCCAAACATCATTGTAAAGGTCTTGTTCTGTTGTTGTGGGCCACTGTTCTTGAGATTTCTGACTCATCCCTGCGGAGGTCTCTGGCAGACACTCTTGTTCCTATGTACAATATTTTTAGTTTCGGAAGTTAGAATTATTAGCTCTACCCTGAGCATTACTACTTAAGGTGGATGTGGTTGGGGGGAGGGTGGGGGGACTTGCAGAAACAGCACAGTCTTGGGACTGTGGGAGCCTGCTCTGCAAAAATGTCACCTCACTGTTCAGCAACAGTCAATAAAGCAAATCAGATGCCGGGAATTATTAGGTAGCATCACCATGCCACTGTCCAAATTGTGCAGGTCTTAAGTACAATACGTGGTCTTGCCCTTCTTGTGTCAGAATAGAAAAGAGTATAATAGGCAAGGGTTTGGAGGGCAACCCAAGAAAACAGATATCAGGAGTTAGTGGGGTCTGGGGAGCACAGGGTAGGCTGGATCTCATTAGTCTGGAAGAAAGGACAGCTGGGGGAAGAGATCACAAAAGTCTGTGGGATCATGATTATCTTGTAGAGGGTAGGGAAGGACTGGATGTTTAGTACCTCTTCCAATAAAAGAATGGAGTTATCAATCAAAACTACTGGGCACCATATTCAGAAAGATGTGACTCTTCATGTAAGGTGTAGGGAACTTGGAGAACTACTTGCTGCAAGAGGTTGTGGATCATAAAAGTTTCCATGGATTCATGGTGAGGGCCAGATCTTAGACATTAATCCAATGAAAATTACTAAATCCATGGAAACCACGTCAGATGTGGGAAATAACTGAACTCAAAACATGTGGAGGTTGTATAAGGTGGAAGTGTCTTGTGTGTTTTCCCTGCTCTTGCCCTTCTCCAGCTATCTGGCACACTTGGAAAGGAGGAGAATAGATATCTAATCTGGCTGTGCTTACATGATATAAGTACCTAAAGTCATTTGCTGTTAAGAAGTATTAAATAAGACAAAGAAAGCTAGGAGTGAGCAGAGGAGGGAGGAATGTAGTAAAGACATCTTAGATGTGTTTCACATTCATTTGTTCCCTGGGCTAGTAGAAACATGTAGGTCAGATTCCTTTCACCTACCTACCTAGTGGCAATGAATGAGATGCCAAACTGGGAATGGATGGAGAAATTGAAGGATAGAGGAATGGAGGGATGGGTGAATGGAGGAACAGAGGGATAAAAAATGGGAGGGAAGGATTGAGGGAGGTAGGGGGCAAGGGTTTTCTGTAACCCTCCCTCCTGGTGGGCCAGTCAAATACCAGGACAAGTTCAGTTTCCCTCAGACAACTTCCCTGTCTTTCTGTTTTACATGGAGGGATCTTGTAGCAGTGAGTCTGGATGCTTAGGCTGTTTGCCTCACCTGAATGTCTTAGCTGGGTAGGGCCTTGTCACCTCAGAGCAAGCACGAGGCACATCCTATGACACAGTGCTACTGCTGAGGATAGGATGGCCTTCTTATTTTCATTGCATGCTGTTCTGCTCTGAGAAACCAGACCCTTTCTCAGGCATCCCCACTGGCCTTTCATGGGTGGGAGTGGAGGTAGAGAATTTCTGAAGCAATTAAGTACCAAAAGAACCAGTCAGAGTTAAGAGGACTAAGGACCTGATGTCACATTTGATACAGACCAGAGAGTGCTTTAGGGAACACATCCTTATGTGTCCCAAATGGCTGTCCTTGAAAAAATTGTTTGTCACTCCATGCTGTCTTTATCCCGTTGGCTTTCTCTGCCAAGCTTCTGCCGCTGCATTTCTCCACAAGGTCTGGAAGCAGATGGCGTCAGGAAAAATCAAGCAAATCCTTCTCATTCCTGCAGCCCACAGCTGGGTATGCTCTTAGCATGCCAACTCCACCCAGTTATGAGCACATGATTTGGCTAATGCATTCCCCAAGTTAATTCTCTCTGTCTCGCTTACAACTGATGGGAAGAAAATTATACCAAATGCCTTGAGGTGTTGCAGCTAGTGACTGATGGTTAACCTGTGTAGGCCAAGCAAAGCAACACGGACTGTGATCAGGTTATGAGCCTGAGAACAACTCTTTAGTGGCAACAGACCCTTAACATCGGGAACTTTTCAGGGCTAAAACTCATTTTACCTTGAAAAAAAAAAAAAAAAAAAAAAAAAGACATAAAGCCTTGGGGATTTCTGATCCCAGAGTGCTTTTTCTATGTGATGACACGTCCTTTCACTGGAGTGATTTCAGAGTAGCCCTCATCAGAAAGGTTCTACTGATTGCGAAGTTATTCCCCTTGACTCCAGACTAAGTCTGGCAGGACAAATGCCAAGAATCACTCGTATGCTCCTGGTGACCCCACTCATCAAGACAAGGACTAAAGGAAAGTTCCACATCTCCCATCAAGGAAGAGGTGGAACAGGATCAAGCCCATGCACATCTAGGAAGGCTGTCATGTCACTGGGGTTGGGGCAGCATGGTGCTCCCCACCTGAGGGTGTTTGGAGCACTGTTCTTTCTAAGCACTGGCAGGGACTGTCAGAACCTGAGACAAAGCCGTCAGTGTGAACAGAATGAATTTCCTGGAAAGCTAGGCCTTACTCCCTAAGGTTTTAAGTCCAGAAGGTAACAAAGCCCCAACTTCAGTTGGAAGCTGGACTTCTAACGTAAATGGCAGCTGCTAAGTTTCCACTTTGCTTCTTCCCCTTGGGGATAGCAAGAGCGTTCCCTGCACTGGAAGCGATGCCTTAGGAACTCAAGAGAGAGGAACCCTGGCAGCAGTGCACAGAAAACACCTGAAATAAGGCCAGCTCTTTTGATGACAGCAACAGAGGAGGTATCAAGGGAGTCTTTGTAAGGTTATATGCTCATCGGTTGGTAGGGAGTACAATGATTGTTAACAACTGATTAAGTCATTACTCTGGTAATGGCCAATTTGGAGCCGTGCTTCAGAAGCCAGATATTGTGTGGGAGGTATTTTAACTTACCCTGCACATTACTGCATCAGTTGGGTTATGCATTCTGTATACAGTCTCTCAATTTCCTGTAATGATTTCCTGATGTTCAGTGCATGCTCGGTGACAGGAAAGGAAAAATGCCACAACAAGGCCATTTAGCAGCTACAAAACTGCCTGCATGTGAGAGGAAACACCTTTTGCACCTCAGAGAGGAAAAATTGAGGGTGGTATTTGTCCTGTACAGCTGTGAAGAGATTGAAAAGGAATGCCTCTGTCCTTCCCAGTTGGACAGGCTGGACCACAGATTGCAGAAGAGCTTTCACAGGGCCACAGCTGAGAAGAGACTGACAAGGTGGAAGAGTAAGGGGGCTCAGACTAGAATGAAGAGTGCTCATGTGCCTCTCATTTCATTGAAATAACCCTAGACACAATGGATTCAATCCCAAACAGAAAAAGAGTCACTAAAGATGCCCACGTGGTGGGCCCTGGCCCCTCTATATGTGGCAAAGAGAGACAGTCTCCAAAGAGCAATTCTTGTCACAAATTCTCGTTCTCGGGAGGTTCCCGTCTTGTGCTTCCTTTCTCATCCTAAAGTCCCCAAATCTGAGGGTGAGGTGAGTGAGATCCCCCACAGAAATGGACAGCAATCTGCTCAATGTATATGAGAAGGCTCAGACACCTGCACAGAATACAGCATCATTCCTAGAAAAAACAATGGGAACTACCAGAGAAGTGAAAGCAGTAATCCAGAAATTAGGAAATAAAAGTCCATGAATGCCACAGTGTAAATCCAGGAACCTGCAATTCAGCATCCAGTTTTAAAATCATCCCCCAGTCAAATCTCTAGAAAACAAAATAATGCCATCCTAGTAATGCATTAACCACTTTAATCATTTAAAAAAAAAAAAAAAAAGCCCTGTAATTTTGTCAATTTAACATCTGCACACACCATCTTACCATATCCAACTAAAACATGCAGTATTTATCTGATGGCTAATGGTTATGGAATAAAGCTCAAAGTAATAAAACTCCAAATAAGAACTGGCAGACTACAGCTATCTTGTTTCTGGTTTATAATTAACCTTTCAGTTGTTATGGTACTGATTTACACATTCTGGATCATATCAATGAAATAACAGAAAGGAACTAATATACTTTACTCCCTTTTACTTTCATTTCCAAGAACCGGCTTCCTTCAAATAGAACTTACTCTGATTACTGAAGTCCAGATAACAGAAGTTCAGGTGACATAAAGTCTAGGTAATAGGATCATATTTAGAATGATTGTACTCTCAGCTTTTTATTTGACTGCCCAATACAGCCCAAAGCTTATCTGAGTATTTCTGTGCCTCTCATAATTAGTAAAAATGGCTATTCTAGGAATACAAATGTGGCAACCATGATATTTTTAGTAATCCTCGCTTGCTGCCTTACAACTCCATTTGACTGACAGGAGCTGTACTGGCTCAGCAGCAGAACAGCTCTCAGCTTGGTCCCAAGGTGACTGCACTAGGCCCTCAGCTGCAGGAGAACAGCATGTTTGCTGCTCCTTCTTTGGTATTTCACCAGGATCACATCATCAATGTCAGCACATAGTTCCAGGATGCTCTTTGGAAAGGCTTTTGGTTGAAGACCTGAAAGAGCTGAGTTTCTCTGTTTCCCAGCTTCTTCTCACATGAATGCCCTACCTCTTTCAGATTTAAGGAAATTAAAAGAGCTTTTGAGGGGGAGCAGAACAAAGATGATGCTATGAGCTTCTGTCTCGAGAGAAAAAGATAAATAGCTTTGCCAGGGAGCCCATATTTAGCTGTGTCACACGCACTGAGCAAGGTGTTTTTCATCTCAGACTGAGGCGATGGGAGATGTGCCATACTGCCCGTGGAATTTGGTGGTGCTGAACTTCAGACCAGAGGCTCAAAAACTCTTGCATTTAAGGATGGTAACCCAGAGATGTGGCTGCCCTGGGAGTTCCAGAAGCATTTCAGAGCATTGCTCTAGAAAGGCGGCTGTCTGAGTTCATTGTAGCACATCACGCCCTCGGCATCTGTGGAGGTTCCGAAGGTCAGCCACTCTTGGCTGCAACTTGCTTTCAGGGGTGTTAAGTGCTCCCACTCTGGCAGGGAAGCCCCTTGGCTTGAAGACACCTAGCCAGGGCTTGCTTTCTGAAGCCCTTTAGGGCACTCAGGGTATCAGCAGTGCTCCTTCCCACCCAGGGGAGGAAACAAGTGCACAGCTTGGCTTTCTGTGTGTTGGCCTGAAACCAGACACTGTGTCAATACTCTGCTATGACAGCTATGGTAGTGAGAATTACTTCATAACAGAGGCATCCAGTGACTTAGAAGCAGAACAATCTCTTGCACCGAAGAGCAAATGTTTTCCCTGATTTCTTGGAGGGGTGGTGGGTGGGAGCTGAGATGATGGAGTGCAATGGAAACTTGCAGCCTGCAGGCTGGGTGAGCATCCTTCAAAACCTGGGGATACAGACAGCACCCAACAGTAGATGCTCCAAACCCACTACCAACATGGAACCCCAACTTGCAACTGGCAATAGGTGCACTGAAGGTTCTCCAGGAGGGGAGGGTGGCTGGTTTAAGTGGTGCTACTGATACGTGGTTGACATTGAGACAGGGTCACACCATCCTTGCACATACAAGCAGTGACATGAGCATCCAGTGACTACAGTTCTGTAACCAGCTGTCCCATCCACCTCTAGACAAACATTGTACCTATGTGGGAAGAACCTGCTGGATATTATCAACTTCCCATGCAAGTTGCTTGTTTTGCCTAAACTAACTGCACTCATCCAAACATACACTCTCCCAGAGGACTCCTTAGTAACTCTAAATTGTCTGATCCCTCTGTGAGAGTCCCCAAGACTTTGCAATCCCCTCTAAGGGGACAGGATATCCCCTTTGCTGCTGATAGATAGCAAAATAGCAGTGAGAGCAGAGAGGCAAACAAGCACTGGCCACGTGGCTACTTAGCTAGGCTTCTGTTCAACAGATGACATTTCCAGGGGCTCATGAAATATCTCTGTGGCTCTACATGGTGGTCCTGACTCTCACTCTTGTAGTCAGACTAGTAAATTACACACCATCCCTTTCACCAAGGTATTTGACTCAGTCAAAGTACAAACTTACCCATTTGTGTGTGCTGAATCCTGACTTTCTGGAACATCCTTTTCCACTATTGCATTAAACAGGCGAAACATCTGAGGTGAGATTAAGGAGGAGGGGCTTGGGGAAGTTAAAAAGCTCTCAAGCAGCTGGGGGGGGAAGAATCCTACTTAAAAATCATTAATGCTTTTGTGCCTCCCTAAAGAAAAACAGGTTGTTCACTTTTAAAGTAGAAATTAGGAGTTGGGTTAAATGCATGGAGTCTTCACCCCAACCTTCTGAGGAGAAACTTTGCTATTTTCTTGGTCTTTGAAGAGTAATGACTTGCCCTTCTCCAGGATTGTAGCCCTGACTGGCATGTGCTGACTGGCCTCAGTGTCACCTCAGTTTTACTATGCAGATGAGCAGTCTGAACCCTCTCTAAAGATAAGGAATGTTCCTGCCTTCATTCACGAAGCTGCAGAGGTCTGGCAGTTTGTGAATAACTGCTTTGCTAACAGTAGTCACTAATTGAATGCTAGGGATTAAAAATCGGATTGCTAATTCTTTTAATGTAAGTGACAGTGATAATGTCACAGTGCTGTAGAGTACATAACCTTGTAATAGCTGAACTTTGTTACCATGCGTTTGGGTTCTCTCTCAGCTAATTTGCAGTAAGTTTCAGCTGCAAATGGCATATATTTGGTGTATGAAATACCAATCCATGCAATATCCCAGTTCTTGGAAGGACCCCATGAAAAAAAAAAAAATCTATCTAAGCCTGGTGCCATTACTAGGAAAGGAGAGGAAAACATTTCTAGTGGCAGCTGAAACGCAGCAAAGCTGCTTGTAGTGGTCAGTAATACAGTTTGATCTTGTTCCATGATGGCTGGTCCTCAGAAGATGACATCCAGGGTGCATGTGAAATAGACCAAAACCAGCTTCAAAGGCAGGGAAGCAAATATCATCTCTCTGCTGCTCCCATTTTCTATGGACTGCCTAGTAAGTCTGCTGGATATCTATCTAGATGTGGAATATACATGTGGAATAGGGCAAGAAGTTGGCCAGCAGTGAGTATTTAGGACCTTTGGAAAAGAAAGGCAGGAGCAGTTCTAAAGGCGTAACTGGAAAAAGGTGGAGTTAAATTTCGTGTTGGTGAGAAGGAGTAACAACTCAGGGTACCTGTAACATTTAGGAATGCCACACCCTGTTAGGGACAGCACCGCAGGCCTTTGGACTGAATAGCTGGGACTTGCAGTTCTGTTTTGAGCCCACACATGGTCCTCGTTCTCCCAACACCTACATGCAGCCAGAATGCAGTGGCCAGGGGCAGGACAAGCCCTTTGATTAGTTCACAGACAGCTAATTCTACTCTAGGAAGGCTGTGCACAGCAGTTACCTCTCGTGTCTCCTGTGTTTACAGGAACACTCGCCTGGTCATCAAGACCAAGTACTAAGAGGAGGAAGAAAACCAATGGGACTGGTGAATTATTCAGCTTCATAAGAGAGGTTGCTGTGGAAGAAGCAGCAGTTTTCTTCTGCATTGAAAGCAATCATACACAGTGGCTAGAAGCAGCGTGACTGAAGTTATCCTGGTGCAATCAGGACTGGAGGAAAATAAATGTGAAACAAAAAGTGGCATTTAGTCAGTAAGGGAGCCTGCTGCATGGCAGGGAATGGTCTGCTTCCCTCCTGGCACTGAGGCCCTCCACAGCAGAAACAATATGACAATGAATTTCTGCAATTAGCAGTACACTTCCAGAAACTGAAGCCTTTCCTCATTTCCTCTAAGAATGGAAGAAGAGTGACTTAACTGATTGGCTGGGACGTGAATATGGCCATCCACTGACAATTCCCAGGCACTGTGCCAATCGGCAGGCCTGTGTGATGTCTGAATTATGGTCATTAGAGCATTCTTTCATCCTTGCTGCTCTGACTTTTCCACCTTCAGAGCAGAAACACACCCATCTTCCGAAACACCACGTAAGTGCTGAGCCTAATCCCCAGTCTGGTATTTATCCCAGTCACCCTGTGTCTAAGTCTACCCTGACCTCAGAGGAAAACAACAGAAATGGCTAGAAAACAAGACACTGTTTCTTACACTCATATGGGGACAAGGATTTGCCTTATGATCTTTTGCCCATCTGATTCTTCTACTCCAGGGTCACACCTTAACTCCCAGTTGCAGCTTGGGCAACTTCCCATAAGAACATTGTTCCAGTCTTGCCACACTTCATCCAGCTGATACAGCTTGTTGCTTGTGGAGGACCGAGATTTTTGTTTCCTCTGAGGGATAAGTGGTAGCAGGTCAAGTAACATCTTCTTGCTGCCCCCCTGGACCCTGAGAGTGGGAAAGCTGGGTTTCTCTGAGGTGTGCTGTGGACCTCTTGTAAAGATTGACGGTACTTCCCAGGCTGCACTTCGACATTGCCAGTTTTGCTACTTCTTGAGTTGCCACAGCCTGTAGGATGGTCCCTGCCTCAGCCCAGAGGCTCAGCTAGGCTCTCAGAGACCATAATCTCTCTGCAGTTATTCATGGGTGGAAAACAAATTGCGTGTCCCTGAAGCATACAGGTTCTGTTCAAGTAGACCACGCCTTTCCTTGTATCTAACATAAGAGGACTTCTCTGGCATTTTACAGCAATGTGAAAGTTGAATCAAGGACAGGCACTGTGAAAGGTGGAGACAGACCAAGGTAGGCAGGTTCTCTCTACCTCCACTGACGTATCTGACCCACACAAGGCCACATGCAAGGGTAGACTACCCTACAGCCTTGACATTGTATTGCATCCCTACCTTAGTTCTCACCAAACAGAGACAGAAGTCCCTTATTCCCTAGCTGTTATAACTTTTTGATTAAAAACACATCTTAAAGATATACCTGCAATTCTAAGAGTTTGACATTTGAAACTGCACATGGAAAAACAAAACATAAAGACCTTAATCACACTGAAATATATTGTCTGGCTTCTTTTTAGCTGATGGAGCTGAGTTACATTCTAGTTTCTACGAAATTCAAAGAGAAGTGAAAGACACTTGTGGAAGTGGGGAAATAGCCTAAGCAAGGTAAAAGTCAAGAAGGTTAATTAATTTTTATTTGAGTCAAACTGTGCATTGAAGTGCAGCCCCTTGAAAAATCATTTTCTGGACGTGTAGACTGTATTGCTGTAGGCAACGAGAGTAAGCCAGAAATTTGATCAGATTTCTGTTCTCACTTTAATGCTGATCTATCCTATCCAGTGCTATTCATGCATTGAAAATGCTCTAATAGGAGGCAGGCAAAGTCAATTTCAGACTGAGAGTGCCAAGGGCTAAATTAATGCAATAGGAAAGTTTCAGAAGTTATGGATAAAATAAAAGGGGAGCCAGGGTATAGTCTCAGGTGCAACTAAGTCCCTGTAGCCACTTGATTTTGTCTTATGCAGGGATTACTCAGTCTTTGAACAGTCTCAGATGATTACTTACGAAATTAATGAGATCCGTAGAAAAAAGATCTGTGACATCTCCAGTGTTTAACCTAGTTACCAGCTATAATAAATGTTTTCTTGAGTGTATTCTTCAAGCATCATTGTTCCCATTGCATAAACACTGACTGGACACGTACAGAACAGATTCAGTCCTCAACCCAGTAATGCTGAGGCCAGTATCAAAGATCTGCTTGCTGCAAAGCCTCATAAAAAAGGACATGCTCAAAGGAGGCAGTGACATTATGAAAGCAGCCGCTAGTCTGTTGGATCACATCAGCTTTCCCAGGCTGTTCTGTGGTAGGCAAGAAAGAATTGTTTTTAGGACACTGACTCAGCTTCGGCCAAGGCGTCTCCTCAATGAGCCTGCTGGAAGGGTTGGATTCAGTTATCTTCTTCAAATATGCACTTGCTTTTTAGACAGCCCTCCAGTACCTGGCGTAAGGAGGGATGAAACCACTTTATCCAACATGCACTGTGCTGTCTTGCATCTGCCCATACTTGGTCTCTCACTGAGGGACTTCAGGATGAGGCCCTTCAAGTGGATGGGAATATTCCCTTCCAGCCTGGAACGGAACCAGGTCTATTCAAGGCAGACTAACTATAGGCAGCTACACTGCTCTTCCCTTCCAGGACTGGGCCATCAATTTATAGGTGAACATGCTCTGTCATCTGGCTCCCAGGCTGTTGCATTTTATGCAGGATTACCAGTAAAGGGGTTCCTTTTAACCTCAGAGGGTTAAAATCAAGCTTTGGATTAATCATACTAATGTCCTGAGCTGGTGCCTGGGAGACAAATACAGCAGCTAAGCCTGATGGCACCCTGCAGACGGGGTTCTAGGATGGACAGTGTGCAGTAAAGGCGTTAAAATGCAAGTGTACTGACCAGATAGAAGACACAAACCCATATACAAAGACCAAAAAGTTTCTTGTGATGCTAACAAACCAGAAAGGCAAAGAAACATGAAAGATGCAGACATGTCGTTCACCACTATGTCAGACCGAGTGGGGTGGAGTCTGACAGGACCACAAACTCCAGACAATTTTACCCTGCCCTTGGGATTAGCTGTGAAAACCTTGCATACTGAAGGGCTGGACTTGCACTTGCATGCAAGGCATCATTCAAACATTGGCCATTTTCTACAGCCTGGAGTTTCAGATGGGGTACAAGATCAAGTAGGCAAGGGAGACAAATTTGAGTGTGGTTGAAAAGGTAGTTTTTGACTATTCCTATTCTTCAACAAACCTACATTTAATTCCTTGTTTCAGGATGAGATATCTCAGAAAAAATGGTCATAATCTTTGGTTTCATGAGCAGAAAAGTATTTAACTATTTGTGTGACTAACATTTTTATGGGTGCCTAAGAGTGTTAACAGAAGCACAGTGTATCTGTTTAAACTGTTTCAGCAGCTCATAGAGTTACGGTGTCAGATATTTTTCAGATTAGTCCTTTTAGCAGCTGATAACATATGGGTCTTAGCTGAGAAGGCTATGATGTAAGGCTTGCAAAAGGCCTGAAAGGCAAATTAAGCAACAACATGACTGGTGCTCTGGCATGATAACAAAATGTGTTTCTTTCTAAGAGGTGCACAGTAGGGAGAGGTATTCCCTCCCCTTCACTCTTCTTGCATTCACCCCCAGGCACAAGACGACAGACTCTGTGCTAACTATCTCAGGCTGCTTTGTACAGCTGAGGGTACCAGCTGTCCTTCTGGCAGTCCCTAACAGCGTGACAGAAGGGCAGCACCTGGAGGAGCTGGCAGGCTCCTGGCGTCTCCCCGTGGGCTCTTCCAGCCTACCCCAGAGCCATTTAGGTGGGGAAAGCACGGGAAGGGCATCCCAAAGATGGGAAAGGAGAGAGAAAGAGAGAGAAAGGGAGGGGGAGAGAGAGAGAGAGGGGGAAAAATGTCAGAGAGGAGAAGACTACAGAGTTGGGTTGAGGAGGAATGAAAGGTTGCTTTATCCTTAGATCAGCTGCACTTTTCCTGGGCACTGCTGCCTGTGAATGGAAAGGAGCAGAGATGGCACCTGGAACAGGGCAGGATGGGATAGCATGGAAACCAGGGGGCAGCCCTTCTGCCCATGAACACCCTGTTTATAGCCAGAAAGCTGGGATGGGGTTTGCCTCAGCCCTGAGTGTCACTGTGCACACTGCTTGCTGCAATCCACACAGTTTGGGGAAGGGGGCAGAAAAAAGGCCAGGAAGAAGGAAACAGAGAATGGCCTACCTGGCCATTATGATCTGGGACAAACAGCCACCAATTAAAGGGTAAAAGAGTAGGAGGGAGATTGGGACCACTCCTGGGAAGGGCTGCAGGACTCCCTCAGTCCTGAGGAGCCTGCACTGAGCCCTGCAGGAACATCAGCAATGCCACCTTTCCTGCTCAGAACAGGGGCAACTTCTCTAAGACCCAAAACCTGGTGATGCCTGACCTATAATTATAGGGTTTTCCTCCTGAGAGTGGGTTCTGCTGCAGTGGGTCCACACATTGCATTGAACCCTGAGACTTCCTGTAGCCCAGTTGCGTGTTCCAGTGTCAGTGCCTGCATAATGACTCCCAAAGCTAACCTGGTGCTTTTCTGGATCCTTGGAAATCCAGCCTGGCCTCAGTAACAAAGTGCAGATACACACTGGAACATACTGACATATCCTGTGCTGTAATGCTGTAATGCGGGAAACTCCTGTTTTTGAAATCATTATACTACCTAGCTGAACATCATAAAGTTCAAATAACTCTAACTGGCTGTAGTCTAGCCAGGAAACCTCCACCTCTGGGGTGAGTTCATTAAAGCTGAACTTCTGGAAACTCAGAGGTGTTTAGAGAGCCTGTTAATTACTGTACTAATCCTTTAGACAATGCTGGCTCCCGGGATTTCCGGAGCGTTAGCGCTGTAGTAGCAGTTGAGATCACTCCAGTCCCTCCTCACAGGAGTACCTCCTTATGCAAATACTGCCAGAGTCTTCTCCAGGGCCACCCATACATAGGTAAGGCAGTCAGGAGAGTCGGAGGGTGTCAGAAGCTGGCCCTGAACATTTCTTAGCAGATGTGAGCCCTTTTTGTCTCATTACCATGGGGCTGACATCGTCTGTTTGCTATGTCTGTCTGATAGCTATGAAGCTCAGATGGTTCCTACCCACTGTGGAATGAGCTGCATATTTTTTTCCAAAATCAGATCTCTTCAAGTACCTCGACCCTGGTTTGGCTCAGCAAGCCAGCAGGTCAGCAGAGGGACAGAGTGCTCTGGAGCCAGAGCACGGGTTTAATGACAGTGTGGAAATCAAATGCCTAATCCATGAAAATGCCTATGACAAAATATGAACAACCAAATCATACTCTCAGTAACACTGGGAACAGAGCTCAGCAAAACAGTTGCATTCATTCAATCAAGGTGAAGTAGCTGCTGCCCAGCAGCTCTCACTCTTTCCAGCTGGACACTCACATTCCCAAACACGAGCCTTCCTTATAGGGGGGCAAGTGATGCCCCTACACAGCAGAGGAAAAAGCAGTGTTTTGTGGACCCACTGTAGTTCATGAACTTTGTCAGGCTGATCAGTGATTTTCTAGCAGATTCACCCCTAATGCACCCCTTGCTCAGATGGGACTGCTGCACACTGACTGGTTGTTAACCTTTGTGCCTACATATAGCAGGCTCCCAAAGACAAAGCAATAAAAAAACAAAAGCAACAAAAGGCAGGGAAAAAGGGGGGAAAGCAGGCAGAATTCTGATTGGTGCCAGTTGCTTCCTGTGTGAGCCCATGACAGCACCACCAGCAGAGTCGAAGTTGCAAGACCAGCAGCAAAACAACAGAAGGAGAACACTCCAGCAGAGGATCTGCAGAACAAACCACAGCATCTTGGGTGAAAAAGTACTGATCTGTGATCAGAAGGCAGGTTGGAGACTTGCAAGTTTGCAGGTTTGCAAAAGCCTTTGACCTTGCGAAAGCTGCGGCGCCTACAGTGCCCTGCAACCTGCAGCTCCAGCAGAAAGGAGTGTGGATTGGGCTAGTCAGTAAGCTAGTGCATGAAGTGCTGTTTTTCAGTTTGAGAAAGGAAGGCTGAAGTTTCTACCCTATAGCTAATATGGACCCATCAGAGCAAAGATCTGAGCTGCTCTCTCCCTCATCCCAGCCAGTCCATCACCACCATGTGTCTGTGGCTGCTTTGTACAGGACTGTGCTCCCTTCTGCAAAGGCAGGAGCTGGACAAGTGCTTATGCTGGGGATCCAGAGACAGGTTCCTGGTCTGCTCCAGTCCTTTGCAACTCACTTGTGTCAGGCCAAGGCAGGTGTTAGGCTCGTCCTGTCCTCTTTCTTCGGGTACTAAAATCTCCCTATGCATTGCCTTGGAAAGTCTCTGCATCTGATCTGAAGACAGAGGAGAGCCAGAGGGGTAGTCCTCAGTTGTTTCTGCAGAGCTGAGCAGCCACATCCTCATCCAGATAATAACACTTGAGCTACTGTTCAGTGAAAATTGGGACCTTCAGGAAAAAGTGGTCAATTACTGGATATTGCAAACTAAAATTTTGCTGCAACCTGTGGTTTTCTGTCTTCCTGTATATAAATCAGGTTTAGCACTGGCAGCGTTGAGAAGGTAGTCTGTGAAAGCACAGTTTCTTTGTAAAGAGACCAAAGGGCAGTTTTTTGTTGCTGACTGTGACCTATTGTACCTTAGTAAGGCAGATTGATGAAGAGGACCGGGCTTGGATTGAGAAGCACAAAATTTCCACATTCAGGAAGAAGTCCTGCTGCTGTCTCTGTGCACAAGCTTTACTTAACTCTTTAGTGGCTATCACAATTTAACAGCCTGCTTGTGGTCTCAGAATGGATCTAGACCATGTAGGTATCAATCATGTAACTTTAACAGCATTAGGCCTGGGATCATTGTGACAGTTGTGCTGCTATAGCATTTTGACAACTATTAGACAGCCCTAGACCTTCCATCAGCTTGTGAGCTCTTTCGGAAACCGGAGTGGCCAAACGTGTAGGTCTGAACAAATCCAGCAGTTCTTGCTATTTGGGCCAGCAAATCATGTGCACAAGCCATATTCTGCAACACAGCATGTTAGATACTGGTTTCTATAAGCCCATCAACCTTAAGTTAAAGAAAATAAAACCTTTGTGTCTGTTATGTGCAAGAGGGTCTTGACAGAGCCCTGCTACCAGGCTAGTAGTAGATTTGGTTCTTAAGTCTATGTAAGTCTAAGTCTCTCATGCCCTGAAAACAACAGGATACAGGAGGGAGAAGTGGGAAGAAAGAGACAAGTCCTTCATCTCTGGTCACTAGTGTGCCACAGATGAGTTTCTAGTTGGAGAAGTATGGCAAGCAGTGGTGTCTGAGGAGGCCAAGGAGTACAGTGCTTCCCTAATGAAACGACTCTCTTAGGAGGCTTGACAATGCTGTCAGATCCTTAGTCCCCAAGCACAGCAAGAAGCTGTTCTGCCTCAACTTGTTCTGCCCCCTCTTTCTATGGGTGGGGATGATAGACAACTTTTAGGCCTTCTCTAGCTGCATCTAAATTACATGGTGCATAGCAGTGAGGAATCAGCCACAGTTAGGTTTTTGAGAAGATGAAATAGGGTGATGTTTTCTTTCCCTGTGGGCGTTGCTGCACAACACTGCCATATACAAACAAGGTTTTTCACTCTGAGGGGGCAGAGGGAGATCGTGTTCAGGCTGTTATGTATGTCAGGAACAGCTTAATCACCAGGGTTGCTTACTTGCCTGAGACCATTGCTTTATCTTTCAGGAATCATCAATGTTCCACTTAGGAAATATTTTTGCCTCTAGTGATTTGTATGTATGTGTTAGCTATCCAGCAAAAGATGGCATGACTAAATAATCCAACAAGTGTTTTATCAGCTTGTGTTTGCTCCTGATTCAAAGACAATGCCCCCCAAACAGTCATTACCCAGGAATGCAGATCTTAGAGCTTTGGCATTAAATTTCACTTAATGGAATTTGCTGCACAGATAAAACACAAAAAACAGCAAGTCCTGACTGAGGACATTTCCTCTGATAACAAACAGTTGACATAGGAAAAAATATAATTTATCCACTGGTTTGTCTGAGGTCAATGATTTAAAAAAACAAAGGGGGTTTTCTGTTGTTGTGGGGTTTTGGGTTTTGTTTTTTTTTTTTTTTAATCCAGACAAGCACCCCAAAAGAATGGATTTCAAATTGATGAGGTAATTCATCCTGATTTTCAGGTCATATGAGCTCACTTGTTGCCGGACATGCTTTAGAGGACTGGCACTAGAAACTGCAGAGGAGGTGTGTTGTCATTTCAGAGGACATCATGCTTCACAGCTGGTGCCCTAAGAGCCCTCTGGACAGTCAAGTGTGACAGAGATATGACCCTAGCTAGGACAGTGGAAACGAGTGTTGCATGTACTTCAGAAGTCTTTGGAACAAAACCAGCATCCACAGACGTGTTGGTCCTGATGGCCTTCTCTGTCTGATGCCTGACAGGACAGTCATGGGGAACCTTTCTCTGGTACACCACAGTGCTCTTCCAAACTGGAGTCTGAACATGATGGTAGAAAATCAGGGAAAACCAGAAAAGGCTTTGGCCTTTCCAGGCTGCTGCTATCTTCCACACATGCTGCTGTCTTCATGAGTTTTGCTCTCATGTCTTCTTTGCATCCTATGCCAGGGGCCACTGTCCCCTCCTTTGTTGATTCCAGCGGTTGCAGTGGGGATGGGAGGGAACTGACAAGGGTTGCAGTGTGGTTTAAAGCCTTGGAACGTTAAGAATTTGCATGGTGGGCAATTGCCCCCAAGTTACTTCTTGGGCAGTCAAGGTCCCAGAAAAACTTACTAAAGCATCAGGTGGAGATCAAGTAATGAGAGATATATAGTGTCCAGATGCCTCTCTTTTAAAGGACACAATTCCTGCTTTTGCATTTTTTATGCTCCATCCTCCTCTCATGGCCCTCCTGTCTGAACTTGTGATGGTTCACCTGTGTTGCACCATGAGATGATTGATTTCCTTATGCCAAACAAAGGCCTGAGCTGTTCCACGGTGCCAGGTAAAGCTTGCAGCATAAATTAGCTGTCAGTGCTCCTTTGGTGGGTAGAGCACAGTGTGCCCACTGAGGGTGTGGAAGAGGAGAATTCTTCTCAGTTCCTGTTTATTGCCTGTCTCCCTTCATGACAATCCTGAAATTAAGGTCTGCACTGCACTTGCCATCTCTGTTAAAAAAGGAAACAACACCTCAGCCCTAGAGGGAATTACAGAAGAGCCACTAAGTGGTTTGACATTTGCTATCAGAAACGGCAGTGTACATGTTCTTTTCAGGAGCAGATTTCAGTCCCAGGGTGAGATATTACTTATGACAGTATACCTGGATAGGCACAGGCTCTCTAAGGGAGAGAAGAGTAGAGCAATAACTCAGTACCTTGGGCAGGCAGGCCTCTCTGACCTGCTTTAAGAGCACGGGTATCACAAGAGTGTGTGGAATAGATCCACCTGAAAAGTGGATTATGGGATTGTTAAAGACTTGCAGTCCTCTAAGGAACTCAAGTGGTGGAGAAAAATATTTCCTCTGGAAAGAAACTCCATTTTATGCAATTTTCCATGGTCTTCTAGTACACCAGTCTTCCCATCCAGTATCATCTTTCCTAAAGTACAGAGGAAGAGGTGGCAAGGATGTGGCATGAAGAATAACATCCCTGACTGACCTCCAGCAGCATCCAGGAGCCTGTTCTCATAAGGAGCTAGGTGACTGTCCTTTTTCCAATGTTTTACACCTGTAATGGGCTAACAATGACAAATATCACCTGAAGCAGAGATCTTTCTAGTCAGCTTACCTTTGCAATAGTCGAGTAGTAAGAAGTAATGCATTCTTGCTGTTGGGAACACCACAGACTTCTGGCTAGCTCTGCAGTTTGGAGGGCAAATGAAGATGACAGCAGGCAGGAGAGGTTATTTGCAGAGTGGGTTGGAAAATTGATTTGTTCCAACCATAAAGTAGTATGGGTGAGAATAAAAATAGAAACCCTTAGTCAGAAATTTCTGCATTCACTATCCATACTTACAACATTTGGTGGAATGTGGACATGAGCCCTTTGAGGGCACTGAAATTTACTTTTGCTTATTATTTCCCTTTTCTAAAATATTTTCTCTTGTCAAAATCCCTAAATATCATAAAATGGATCTTTCAAGGAAGAACTGCCTACTCAGTAAAAAATCCTGGTCTGATTTTCATCAGGAATCAGGATATATAAATATGCAGTTTGCTTGCCATAAGTCACACTGTTCTATAAAAGTCACTGAAGGTATTCACCAGTATCTCAGAGGAATACATTTCCACATATTTTGTGGAGGCTGAAACTTGGATAGGAGATCCACTGTAAAAAAAGGTCTGTGATTTAAGTTCACCAAGTGGCCTGTGGGATGAGTCATTAACTTATGCTACTTGTCCAGCAAGCAGTTAAGAACCAGTTGGAAGGGCGAAACAGTGTGTGGGACAAAGTGGGGAACAACAGCAATGCCATGTAGAGTAAAAAACTTCTTTGGGGAGTGAACTGTAGTTATGAGACCACTGTCTTCGTTACTGTTTCTACTGGTTTGATAAATTTTCTGAGAGGAATGAAATGCCCCCCTCTCTTTATACACTGCTCCACAATTAGAAAAGCAAGAGGACAAATTGACTTTTCCTCTAATTCATTAGTGCTCTGATCAAAGAAATGCAGAAATCCAGCTGTTTCCTTTGCCTCTGTGGTCACAAGACGAAGGACACATTGGCAGCCTCTCTTGGAGGGAAGTGGAGGTGTCACCTTGAATTAGGTATTTGGGATACTTTTCTTGTTTGGTTCTTTGACCCTTTCTATATACAGCCATTGTGGTAATTTAACTAAAATGTGCAAGCCCTGCTGTAAAAACACTTCCAGTGATTTAACTAAATGCTGTGGTTTGCATATCTAAACAAATCAATGAAAGTTAAACCAGGATAAGCCATTTTCTCTGAGGGAGCTTTTGAACATGCTTTTAGGGTTCCCACAGGTGAATTTAAGTGAGTCAGCTACAGCAATTTAAGGATTTGGAAGATCTTTCTTTATCCTGGTCTTTGCTACTGCCACAGCAGGAGTAACCATCCTGGTCCCCTCAAAGTGCAGGTGAGGTGGGTTATAAGCAGCATAAGCTGAGCTGTAGGCAGCACCTTCGCTCAGTGGCCCCTGCTGCTAACAGGCTGGGAGTTACCAGGGTGTGCAGGACCCTGCACAATGATATGAGCCCAGGGACAGGCGTTCCCCAGAGTGTTGCTTTCAGGTTTGCTCCCTAAATTGCCTTTATGGCTTTGCACAAAAAAAAAAAAAAAATAATAATCTTGGTGTTTAATTCCAAAAGCTGATTGCAAATGAAAATCTCCAGTGCCATGTCTGCCACTTAATGGCAGCAGCTCCTGGCAGCTGGAGAAAAAAAAAAAAAAAAATTTCTCAAATTGTCAGGGGGATATGGTCCAGTGAGGCACTTCCTACACTACGTGTACAAAATCAGCATGTGCAAAAATCTACTTTTGGAAGGGTTAAGCTGGGCAAGAGTGCTACTGGATTTCCGTGGGATTAGCCAAGTTTTGCATCCTGCCTTCGGTTGTATGAAATCTTACACAGGGACCAGAACAGAGATTTGCCTGTGCAGCAGTCAAACAGATGCCACAGCGCTGGAAGAAAATCCACTGGCCCACTGTTTTGGCATTTCATAAATTTGTATTGTCTTGATGTGGCTTACTTAGCACCCTAGTGACACGAATCAGCCTGAAACTGTCAACAGGTTTGATGCCATTTGGACAGGTAGCGTGAATTTGTTTTCAGGTTTGCTCCTAAGCATGCCAGAGGGCTTGCTGTGGATGGCAAAGTCCTAGAACAGTAATCCACTACCCAGATTCGATTAAAAAATGCCTGCTGGCCATTTATTTTATCAGACAGCTTGTCTCTTAGCCTCTCCAGCAAACATCAGTTTCTGCAGGCCAGCAATGGACAAGGCATATCTGGGCTAGCTCTCTGTTGTAAGACTGGATGTGCCAGCATCTTAGGGACCAGCTGGATGTAAGGGTGAGGGAAAACTGAAGTAACCTTAAAGGCTTTCCCATCTCATATGAAGAGTCAAAGGCTGCCCTACTGCTTTCCTGGGGTGTGTTCAGTGACAGGGACCACTTCAGATCAAACTCAAGAAAGTGCCATTGCAGAACTGTTTGTCTCCTGCAGTCAGGACACAAAACCTTGGCCTGCCCATTGGATGCCCTCCAAAGCAGCCACTGCAATGACTGTATATTGAATTTTTCTCCATCTCTTGGTTGGGCCTCTCAATTACATTTGTTACACTCAGGATATTAACTGTAGACATGATTGCCAGCAGCTGGATTTTGTTGTTGTGTTTTTAATGAGATGACTGTCTACCAGGCATATCCCTCCTGAAACTAGAGGTGTGTGTAAAATCTAGGCTATTAGAGGAGGTGATAACATTCATATTTATCTGGTGTATATGTTGCTAAATGATAGTTTACTCCATTTAATTCAAACACAATGGGTTTCTTATCTTACTTTTCCTTCCCAAACTCCATTCTGAGACTGGTGTGTGACTCATCTCTCATTCAACTTATTTACAGTGTGTGGTCATGCTCTAAATGAAAAGAGTTGTTGATAAAAAACTACACAGTCTTCAAGCCATGGAATTTTATGCTATACTTGCACTTCCAGATTGCCTGTGGAGGAATTAAACCTCTTCATTCTGGTGATACACGCAAAGTTATATATGCCAGACTTCTTCTTGCTTCACGGATTTGTTCTGCTGTGTTTCTCTCATTGATTCAACACCTTGTCCCTATGGCTTTTCCCTTCCCTTTCCAGTCTGTCTGGAAGGATGGAGATTCAGACTTCCTGAATTTAGTGGTACATACTAAACAAACTACCAGAAAGTCACCTACGAGAACTGAGGTGTCACAGCAGGCTGAACCCTGACTTTGTGTCTTGTTTGTAAGGGACCTGGCCTATCCTACATGTCTAGTGGCTGAGACAGGCAAGGCAAGAAAACTGCTCAGTCCCATGCCTTCCTTTCCTTTCCTTCTCTCCTAAATGTCACATACCCGACCACACACTTCTGCTTTACCTCTTCTTCCTTGGAGACCTTTGTCTCCTAGACTCTCCTCCCCCTACTATGGCAAGGGAGATCACAGTCTGGATGGGGTGCTGTCCATAAAAATAGGTCTGTGGGGAGACTGAAGATGTTGGGAGTTGTGGTCCCAAGAGAAGAGCTAAAATTTTGGCTTCCAAGGGAGGGAAGACGATGTGCTGCATTTGCAGGGGTCACAGCCAGGAAGAGGACCAAAACTAAGAGGAAAACACCCATACTGAATAGCTAGTTTTATGTAGTCTGATGAAAAAACTGAAGTACTGGGAAAATAGCTCTTATCTCTCTGAGTTTCCTCTGATACCTTCTTTATTTCAGGCTGTTTACTGATAGAGAGAAGGCATTTGAGAAACAGTATTAATTCCAACTTAGTCTTTAGTCACTATTCCACTTTCTGATTGTAAGTACTCAGAAAACAAAAGCCAAAGGTTCCAAATGAGGATTTTTCTGGCCATTTTGATCCTGAGTCTTAGCAGTTATGATCATGCCCTAAGAATTTTTGTTATCAGTAAGTCTGGCTCCTCAGGGACCATGGTCATGCAGCAGGTCCACCCAGCATGGTCACCAGATATCCCAGAGCAAGTGTGGCTGTAGCCCTGTGTACCCTGTCAGGTGCCAATCTAAGCAACCTTTTAAGACTTCCAGTCTTGGAGACTCCTTTTTAAAGTGAATTAATGTTTATTAAGATATCAGTCTTCACAACACAACCTGCACTCAGCTACAGGACCCTTCTGCAGAGCCGGCCCTGATGCAGGATTTGCCCATCCCCTCTGTGCAGCTCAAGTATTGTTTCCTTGGATTTGTACTCACTGAGCAGCACCTCCAGTTTACTGAGGTTGTCTTGATGGTTAAACTTTCCCTGCCACAGTTTGTGCACTGCCTCTCTCCATTTTTCAGGCTGAATGAAGTACAAGACATGGCTATTTAAAGGCAGAACAAGGCAAAGAGCAGTAAAGCTGGTGAAGAGTCGGGAGCAAAAGTCTTGTGAGGAACAGCTGAGTGAGCTGGAGTTGTTTAGATTGGAGAAAAGGAGACTCAAGGGGACCTTATAGCTCTCTACAATTACCTGAAAGGAGGTTGTAGTGAGGTGAGGGTTGATCCCTTCTCCCAAAGACAAAGGGAGACAAGAGGAAATGGCCTCAATCTGCACTAGGGGAGGTTTAGATTGTATATTAAGAGAAATTTCTTCACCAAAAGTCTGTGGAGGAGTCACAATCCCTGGAGGTATTTAAAAGAAATGTAGTTGTGGCACAAAGGGAGATGGTTTATTGGTGGACTTGGTAGTGGTGGGTTAACTGTTGGACTTGATGTTCTTAGAGACCTTTTCCAACTCTATGGTACAACAGAATCACAGAATTATTTAGGTTGGAAAAGACTTCTAAGATCATCAAGTCCAACCTTTGACTGATCACCACCTTGTCAACTGAACTAAGGCTCCAAGTGTCACATCCAGTCATTTCTAGACACCTCCATGAATGGTGGCTCCACCATCTGCCTGGACAGTCTTATCATCATCATGGCTAGGGACAGTCTACTCCAGTACTTAAAAACTCTTTCCACAAAGAAATTTCTCCCAGTGCCCAACCTGAACAGCAGGTCACTAATGACTTCCTCCTGGACTGCAGGGACTGCTCCCTATCCCTGTTTACCAGGTCAGGGGGCTGATGGCCCTGAGGGTAACCGGTCTTACTGTTAAGACTGAGGCAATGAAGGCATAAAGTGCCTCAGCCTTTCCTTCATCCTTGGTTACAATAATCCCCTCCCTGTGTCCAATAAAGGACAGAGATTTTCCTTGGCTCTCCTTTTGCTGATGATGTATTATAAAAACTCTTTTTAATATCACCGCAGTGGCCAGGGGGAGTTCTAGCTGAGCTCTTGCCTTTCTAATTTTCTCTCTACCTGACATGATGACATCCTTGTAGTCTTCCTGTGTTGCCTGCCCTTTCTTCCAAAGGTCATAAACCCTCTTTTTTTCCCTGAGTTCCTCCAAAAGCTCCTTGTTCAGCCAGGCTGATCTTCTTCCCTGATGTCTCATCTTTCAGCATACAGGGATGGCCCTCTCCTGAGCATTTAAGATTTCCTCCTAAAAGTGTGCTCAGCCTTCCTGAACTGCTTTGTTTATTAAGGACTGTAATGGTACCCTGATTCTAAAATCATATTGTACTGAATATATATGTGTGTGTGTGTATAAATGATGTTATATTAATCCATTTATGGTAAATAATTCCATAGCCCATCTGCTGTATATTGGCATCAGTTATAAATATAGACCAGCTCCAGCCTAAGGCTGACAACCTTGCAGGTTTATATGAAGCTCAGGAACACCCTCCTTTTTCATGTCCAGCAATGAAACCATCACCACAAACATCACTAGTGCTAGCAAAAAGTGTTTTGAGCAAGTTGATAAGTTTTATGTTTAGGAGGTTTATTCTAGAATTTCAACATTTTTAAGAATTTCTTACTCTTCTACAACTTTCTTCTGTCCTGACCTTTGCACTTTTGCTTTTTGCCCACATCCAGAGAAAGGAGGCCCTTCCTAATTCACATTATGGATTTTTTCACAGATATGGTAAATCACAGACAAAAATTACTCCTCTACTTCAAAAGCTGAATTGATTCATATAATAGGTCTAATGCTTTATTGATGGGAAAGGAGTGCAGAGGTGAAGAAATATGGTTAAAGAAACATGAAACTGAGGAGAGCAAGACAGAAAACCCAGAAGGAATAAGGTAAGGTCGTGAATTTCAGGCACTCCTGAATAGAGTGTCCTTCAGCTAGGATACCTGGCAACCAAGGTGACTTGGCAGCATAGACAAAGCACCATGGAACTGAGATGGACAATATGGAAGACAAGCTGTGTGCAGGAGTTTGGGGGAATGTGGATGAGGACCACCCTGCCACAAGGAGAGAGGATCATTCATCCTGGACCATTCAAAAAAAGAATAGAATTGGGGCGGAAGAAGAGGGATATGAAAAAAGTAATTTGTAGGCTGCATTAGAATTTTTTATTGGTAAATATTTCCTAAACTTCAAAAAACGAGACCCTATGATTTTAATACTGTAAATGGCATCCTCCACTGTCCACAGTACCTCTCCTTAATGTCACTAGTGCTTAGCACCTTGGCCCCCTTAATACCCACAACAAGGATAAGTCACTGTAGAGCAATGCAAGAGCTGCCTTTCTCTTCTATGTTTGTGCAGCATCTGGCACAGTGAGAGGCCATTTCCAAATGCTGCTGCTCAGATGATAATGAATGTGAGATCTGACAATTCAGCACACTCTGTTCACATGCCAGTCCTGGTGCTTATGTAGAAGTAAGAAAAGATTTATGAGAAAACTCTGCTGAAGAGCATGTCAGTCTCAGAAGCATGTCTTTGGAGAAATGAGGGTGTCCCTACAATACTGCATGTTGGCTTTCAGGGAATAGTGTGTCCTCAGCAGCCGGAGACAGGTTCCTTATAATTCTCTTTGGCTCATCTTTCTTTGCCCTCATCTCTGTTCTCCCTATAGAGCCAAATAACTTCTGCAAAAACCAAGTTCAAATTCAAAGTGAGTTCTGGCAGCTCAAATCCCAAACACATTTCCCCCTCATGGGATCCATTCCCACTGCTTCAGCACTACAAACCCAGCTTCCCTGGGGTTTGGACATGGCACTTCATGGTTAGCATGAGCTCCAGCATATTCCTCCTCAGCCATCTCTTTCCAGGAGGAAGTGTCCTGCTTATATTTAATCACTCTACATGCTGCAGCCTCTCCACAGACCAGTAATTCCTATGGTGCTACTGTGGTTGCTCAAAATTCTGTGATGAATGAATTGGAGCTGGTATTCAAGACGTGGATAGCCTAGGCATGTATGGATTAACACAGTAATACAGCCTGTTCTGTTGTCTTCCCATCTATTAACTTTTACCATTAGATGCTTTTTGGTTTTTACTGTTTACTGAATGAATGTTTCTGCAGATCAACCCACAGTAATACAACCTTTTCTTATGTTATTTTGCATCTTGAGATTTTCCGACAACCCTTCTCAGCACCTGTTGTTTTACTACCCCGACTTTGTGTGCTTGCCAAAGTTGATTGCCTCATTAGGCAACTACCCCTTCTACCCATCATTTGTAAACAGGCTGTGCAACATGCAGTTCTGTATAGATCCTCTTCATTTGCAAGCTGTTCATTGTAAATTCCTACTTTTTTAGTCACTTACCAATTTGTCTATTTTAGCCTGTTCTTCACCTACGCAATACTTCTTTGCTTGGAGCCCATCAGAGCTCAGTTTCTCCAAAGCCCTGTAGGGAGTCATAGAATTTATGGATACAACAAATACCATCAAGGAGAGCCCTTAGGCACTAAGAAAACCTGAGTCTTCCTCACAAACACATTCAGCGGCTCCCCTAAATTACCCTCACAGATTAGTGGAACATCACTTCCTTCTGCAAAACCCAAGCACTCTTCTCGATCATATTTGTTGTATCCATAAATTCTATCTTATGTTCCTCAGCATGGATTTCAGAATTCCTAACCTGCACTGCCCACAACACTCCTCTCCACAGCTTTTTTAAAACATACCTTATTGGCCACCCACCTTTCCTGTGCTGGGGTTAATGACAGCTCTCACACTGCAGTAACTGATGTGGGAATTTCATACTTGGGCTCCTTTTGAAGTTCTGGATGAATGTCTTTGTTCACGGTGATTTTTTCACTCTTTGGTTTAAAGAGTTGTTCTGTAGGTTTATTCAGACACAGATCCTCCAGCATACCCCAAAAGAAAGTGAACTGTGAACCTCAGAGAGCTCCTTTCCAGTGAATGGGCACATGAAGAATGTGTTTAGTTTTCTGCTATGGCCTTATCTGTTCACCTTGAGCTCTGCAGCCATCTGCAGCTTTTACACAGCCTGTGGAGAGCATCCTTCTCCTGATGAGTGGGGTGAACAGATATGCCCGTGGCAAGCTGCTTCTCCAAAGTGTTCAACCTGCTTGTTCCTAACTCTGACTAACAAGATGAATTCCTGTTGTCCTCACTTGGTCTCATTTGGAACATGTTTCCTCCTCCTGGCAGCATCTCTTACCCTGCTGTTCAATCCTAGCAGCCTTTCTCTTTTGAACTGAGTCGTGCACATTGCTTGGGGCCAGCTAGTCACCTGCTGTGACATTTCAGTGCTCTATTAATTATCACTCTTTCACCAAGTTTCTGCTACAGCCAGTTTGTTAGTAGTTTCATTTAAAACTATGCTGTCAGTTCCCACGTATTATTTCTAAGATGACTCATATTTTCCAAGAAATACATATGTAAACTTTTTAAAATGTATATATATGTATGTGTACCTATATTACTGAGCTTTGCTTCTTCTCCTCTACCCTGGGCGTTCATATTTTTTTATGAATTTCAGATTGCAGTAATGGCATTTTGGTACCTGCCAAGTCTCTAAAGCCTTGTCATACTTTGAAATTTGACACACACTGTGGAGAAAAAGACTGGCTTAAGCAAGTCTATGCAGGTTATGGTGGGAAAGGATGGAGCCCATTTTATTGTGAAGGATGGTGGGCTCCTGCCTGAAGCTTCAGTACAACTTACCTACCACACACATTTGTGTACTGCAAAATCCAAAGAGCAACCTTCCTCAAAAGCCTAGTATGTATTATCTCTGATAATGACACATGGCCAGGGAGAGCTTGTAGTGCTGTTTTTTTTAAATATACTTTATTTTAAAATCCACCTTTACAAAATGACACATGGGAAAAGGAGACTTTGTTTTTTGGTTTTTTTTTTAATTGGTTAGTGAAATCTGTGCAAAGACTTAAAAAATGGAGCCCAAGTCCAGACTCTATAATGCCACTCTAAATAAAGGAAGAAAGGGCAATACAAAACCTATCAGTGTGTTTCAGCTCTACCTCTTCCATATAAGAAGTCTCAAAACTGAAAGAAACTAGTCAGAAAAGTTATGTAATGTATTTTCTAAGAACACCAAACCAACTAGTATAAACAAAGCAGGAATACAACAGATTTTTGATTTCACTTCCTGGAATGTAATTCTTTTAGAGGCAGAAGACAAAGGAAGTTAGTATTACTCCAATTGTGATTAATGGGGTACAGGCAAAATGAAACAAAAACAGCAATGCCCAAGTCTGAGAGTTACTTATGTCAACTTTTCACATGGAGTCTATTGCAGGTGGGCTCACAACAGTTCAACCTGAGGCAGTAAGGAGTGTTAAATCCAGAAATAACACAAATATTTTATACCACATGTTAACTAGAAACTTTCAGCATCTCCTATAGTCTGGTGAGAGGAGGAATTGATTTTTCTGTATCAGGTCTGGAGAACACTTAAGCACGGCAATTGTGTTTCCCATTTGCAAATTGACATTAGAAGTCGAACAACTGCATGAATTTATTGCTGTGCATTTTTCTAAAGAAAAATCTTTCTATAGATCAGGAGTTCTTCAAAGTCAAGACGGATTACTCCTGTCCAGAGAGATAACCTAGATCACTATACTGAATGAGGAACATCTTAGGCACCCAAAGGAAGCCCAAACCAGCCAAAACCAAATCAACAAAACCTCTCACTTCTCCAAAAGGCTCTAAAACATACACATTTGTTTAGAAGTTCAATTACTGAACACTCAGGACTGCTTGCTCCACATGGAGAGGGGCCTAGAAAAGGTGACCTAACCAAAGCTCACCTCCTCCCTTCACCCTGTTGGTTAACTGCAGCCAATGGGCATCTTCTGATACGTTCAAATAAAGATTAAGAGTCAAAGGCACACACCTGCCTTCAAAGGTGTGTCCAAATTGACATTTGCATGCTGGAACATCAGAACCGTGCTTGGTACTGCAGATAGTGGCCATCCTGAGTGTCACTCTGCTCTAATTGCCCACGAACTGTCACGACTCAACATCGACGTCGCTGCTCTCAGTGAAGTTCGTCTCCATGAGGAAGGCAGCCTTAGAGAACATGGTGCCGGTACTACACTCTTCTGGTCAGGTAAACCCAGAACTGAAAGGCATCTCTCAGGAGTTGGCTTCATGGTCAAAAACTCTATTGTCTCTAAACTTGAAAACTTGCTGACAGGTCATTCTGGTCGCATTATCTCCCTATGCCTCCCACTACACAACAAGCAACATGCTGTTCTCTTTAGTATGTTTGCCCCAACCCTCCAAGCTGATCCTGCCGAAAAAGATAAATTCTACACCAACCTACGCCACCTTATCCAAAAGGTTCCTGCAGATGATAAGATCATTATCCTTGGTGATTTCAATGCCAGAGTAGGAAAGAACTCTGAAACCTTGAAAGGAGTACTGGGCAAGCGTGGTGTTGGGAACTGCAGTGATAATGGTCGCCTTCTGCTAGAGTTTTGTGCAGAGCAATAGCTCACCGTCACTAACACTATCTTTCAGCAGAAAGATAGTTTGAAGACTACCTGGATGCATCCTCAATCCAAGCACTGGCACCTCACTGATTATATCTTAGTGTGACAGAGAGACATTCACAAGGTTTGTCATACCTGTGTGATGGCTAGTGCAGAATGCCAAGCAGATCATTGACTTCTGTGTTGTAAACATAGCCTCCACTGAGAGCTCAAACCTAAAAGGGACAATATTCCAAGGAGAAGACTCCAAGTTAACAATCTTCAAACAGCTACAGTGAGAGAGTTTCCAGGAAAATCTTCAATCCAGGCTCGAAGATCATTCCATAGATCCCTCTCCCGAAGCACTTTGGCAACTTATTAAAAATAGCATTCTGCAGTCCTCTGAAGAATCCCTGGGGTTATCCTTCAAGAAAAACAAGGACTGGTTTGATGAGAACAATCAAGAGATCCAGGAACTGTTGAAAAAGAAGAGAACTGCTCACCAAGCACACCTTGCTCAGCCATCTTGTCATGTAAGAAAAGCAGCCTTTCAACTCACATGTAGCAAGCTCCAGCAGAAACTTCGTGACATCCAGAACAAGTGGTGGACCAATCTAGCAGAAAAAAATCCAATTATGCATAGATACGAGTGACTACAGGGGATTCTATGAGCCTGTGTTCCTACACACCAGGTTCAAAGCCCTTTACTCAGTGCAGATGGTCAAATGCTTCTCACAGATAAAGTTTCCATTTTGAATCGATGGTCTGAACACTTTCAGACTCTCTTCAATACCAGCAGTCTTGAAGACTCAGCAATGCAGTACATTTCACAATAACCAGTGAAAACTGAACTGGATACTGCCCCCACAATGGGAGAAACTCTTAAGGCCATACAGCAGGTGAAAACTGGCAAGGCAGCTGGGGTTGACGGAATCCCACTTGAAGTCTGGCAGCACGGTGGCCAAGCACTCCATGCTAAGTTTCACGAATTTGTGGTGCACTGTTGGGAACGAGGTGAACTGCCTTCAGACCATTGTGATGCTGTCTTCTTCACCTTGTACAAGAGGAAAGGAGATAAATCAGACTGCTCAAATTACCGAGGTATTACTCTGCTCTCCATTGCTGGTAAAATCCTTGCAAGAATTCTTTTGAACTGATTAGTACCCACCATAGCAGAAGTTCTTCTACCTGAAAGCCAGTGTGGTTTCCGAGCCAACAGAGGTACCACAGACATGGTATTTGTTCTCAGACAACTGCAAGAAAAGTGTCAGGAACAGAACAAAGGTAACGTAACTACGTAACTTTTGTTAATCTCACCAAAACTTTCAATACTGTGAGTAGAAAAGGTCTGTGGCAGATTTTGAAACATTTAGGATGTCTCTTAGAACGCTTCCATCAGCGCTGCCTCCGTACAATCCTAAACATCCACTGGACTGACTTTGTGACCAACACGTCTGTCCTTGAACAGGCAGCAGTCACGAGCATTGAGGCCATGCTGCTGAGAACACAGCTGTGCTGGGCAGGGCACGTCTCCAGGATGCAGGACCACCGCCTCCCTAAGATCGTGCTCTGTGGGGAACTTGCCACTGGCTGCTGCAAGAGAGGAGCCCCGAAGAGGAGATACAAGGACTGCCTGAAACAATCCCTCAGCCTTGGACATATTGATCACCACCATGGGTCTACCCTGGCCTCCAGTCGGGAGGCCTGGAGACACAGCATCTATAACGCTGCTGCTGCTTTTGAGAACACTTGCAGGGTCACTCTCGAGGAGAAAAGACAACATGTGGATAGAGTCCTTCCCAAATCTTCATTCACAAAGCCTAGCCATGATGATGGCCTATATTATAATTTGATTTCCTATTGCACATGTTCTGCTTAAATTCTATCCCTTCAAACTGCTCCTTTCCTTTTCTTTTCCTTGACTTTCTACTCTACCCTTTTTTTTTTGAAGGTGCAGCTTCTTTTACTTCACCCTTATAGATGCAGCATTCTGAGCAGTATCTTTGCTGCACTTCACTGCTTTTTCTACTTTTCTATTTTCTGATTAGCTATATGACAGTTTTAGCTGCAGCTCACTTCCACGCAGGATTAGCTGAAGCCCTTCCACTCTGGAAGTCAGTCCCCTGGGTGTTCTTGATGAAAACTTCTTGATGGAATTGAACCTACCACACACCTTCCCTACCTCGTCTACTCAGCTATGCATTAAGGCTTTGTTTCTCCACATCTCTGGCTGGCCCCGAACATGCTTATGGGAGGACTTCCAAAGGTGATACTGTCTAAAGCCATAAATTGTGCATGAAGAACCTTCTGTCTTACCCAGCCCTTTTTCAACCATAACTGATTGTCCATCACGATCACCTCCTTTCCAGGAGTCCCTAAAAGCCTGTCTAGACACATGGAGGAATTTGCTACCTTTGCATCATCTGCCAAGCAAGTCTCCATGTGGTCTTCTCCAATATCCTGAGCAGGTACTTATATACATGCTATTTATATGCAGGCACTGGAATAGCCTGCATCTTGCTCTCTGTTGGGATACCTATTATCCAATATGCCAACATATATACTAATATGTGTGTGCCCACTGTGAGGATCATTTCCAACATTTTCTGGTTAGCTGATGGTTAGTTTTATCCTTTTCTCAGCTGCGCTGCGCTGCTAAAGCTGAGTTGGACTGCTCTGCTATGTCCAAGAAATGTCATGACAAACTCCTCTTTCTCACTGAGTTTTTCCAGAGCAGTCCCCAGGGTAAATGCTCTGTGCATGGGAGCTGCTGGGCAGTGATCCATCTGCCTGGCAGCCAGTGACAGGTGTGCCATGAACTCGTTCATCTCCTGTGCTCCTGTGCCTTGCAAGCTTTCCTGGAGGGGAGAATGAAACTCCCTTGCTACTATTGTTTGTGGAGTTTGCATTAATTTATTCCTCAGTTTAGATAGGTTACTTGGTGTCCATGTGAGGTTGATTTCTCTGTGGGAGTCAGGACAGGTTCGTTGTTACACAGCTGGCTTAGTGCTGGGGCTTGTTTTGCTTATGTGTACCACAAAAAACCTATACACATGAACTCTGTGCGCCTTGAGTCTTAAAAGTAGTCATTCTTCAAATCATACTTTTTTCAGGACTGTTTAGTTGAATTCTTGACTGAAAGCCTTTCCCGGATGCTCAGCACAGTTGAAAAGGTTCAGTTTCAGTTGCCATGTATCTGAAAAGGACTTTTTCACAGCACAGCAAGGCAAATTCTGCGTGCATGAACAGAATCCCCTGAGTTAGGTACAGCTAAAGACAAATCATTTGTTGGTAAGAGGTCCGCTGGCCTGCTATTTCATGCACAGCATTCATAAAGATTCCGTCAGTGGAGGAAGACTGGATGATCTCAAAACCATTAATCTGGAGAATAACACATTTTCCTCCTTGCATCTTTTTTTAAATAAAGAGTTTTGGGAATAGCCTGGGAACTCTCCGGCAGTAACTCTGGACACCAGGCATAAAACGCTGCTCCCTGGTGCTAATCAACAAACTACTACAACTAAGAAGGGAAATCCCTGTGTAGAACAGGGTGGTGAAGTGGAGCATAAAGCACAGTATCTCTGAAATAACAGTGGTATTTTTCATACTTCTGTTTCCTTGGACAGCAAACAACTGTGGTGGGAAATAGTAGGAAAAAAGCCCCACAGACAAATGAGGACCGAAGTCAACATCAATTCCCCAGTCTGTCAGGGCCAAAATGAATGCACTTCCCCAAATGAATAAGCTTTCCATTGTGTTCTAAAGTGTCTCTTCCTTAAAATAAGCATGGTCTAGAAATCAATACAGCCTGTTAAATGGATTAAAAATGGACCAAAAAATAGATCTCAAAAGGTAATTGTTCAAGTGGGCCAGTGTGTGAATGCAGATGATTTTAGTTGTATCCCTGAAGGATGGATTTCAGTCCGAGGGCTGTTCAATATTTTAATCAATATTCTGGAAGGAAACAGGAAAATCATTGCTGATAAAATTTGTGGAAGAAACGGGAATACACAGAATAATGAATGATTAAGGAAGAGTTCCTCAGGGAAACCCAGATTACTAAGCTGCTGATTACTGCTGCCTGATACATATACCTTTGTGTTTGGCTAATAGTTAAAATCTGTAAGGAGCAGTCTGTAACGAGGGGAAGAGCAGTTTTGGAAATCAGTGCCCCTGGCAAGGAGACTTAATGTGCATTTTAAGTGAGAGGCTCCAGCTAAAAAGGGTATCACAGTCCTCCTGTACAGGGGCTCTAGCTGTGGTGACATCATCCCTACCCTGCTCTGTTCAGCTTGGTGTCACTCGCATGGAGAGGACAGTGGAAGAGGCAGAGGGATAAAATGGGAAAATGGAGGACTCAGAAAACAGATTTATAAGCAGTTCAAGGTCTGAAAATGTTGCCTTGAAGTAACAGGCTTCAAGGACCTTAATTTTATCTAGAGAGAAAAGATATTGATCACTCTAAAAGCAGTGGTTTTCATGCTGAGGTTACTAATTCATTGACAAGAGACCATCCAGGACATCCAGTACAATTATACATTCAAAATTTGCTGGACTCAAATCAGCTTTTGCCTGGGAAAATGCTCAGGCATATGTAAATTTATTTAAAAAAAAAAAAAAAAAAAAGGATGTTTGCAAATAACAAAACAATGGGAAGGTAAGGTATTAGAAGGAGAAAATTGGGGGAAAAAGTTCTTCAAAATTCCATAGCTGCAAAGACAAAAGAGGATGGAAATAATTAGGAAACAGAGTAATTGCTGGGGTGGTGGATTGTTGTTTCATCGAAAGCTACGCATCTTCCTGCAGAGAGAAGTAAGCTTACAGCTACATGTGGTTTGCAGCAGATCAAATGAAGATGCAGTCATAACAAGAATATGCACAGCATCTCACTGACTGAGAATTAAAATGCTTCTCGGGCCTGTGCTCTGTGGCCTGTGTCTTGTGGAAAGGTCACGCTGGGGAAATTTATTTCAAGTACTACTTTCATTTGACACCAGCAGCCACCACGGATGAAATACTTTCAGTGGGAAAACTTCATTTCCGAGATGCAAACTCAGAAGTAGGGTAACAAAGGCATTTCTGATTCTCTGAGAAGTTCTGATGTTGGAAAGGGCATGGATTAAAGGTTCAGTAAGTTCGCAGTTCGCAGTAATTATTGAAGTGTAAGGTCTATTCCTTATATCAGTAAAAGTCTGAACTGAAGAGCTCTTAGCCCCCAAAGCTCCTCAACTCGATTTTGTTGCCTGACTAGTGTACTGATCACAATGCAGCAGATGGCACAGTCTCCTAGAGGGATGGAGCTGTGCGGATGTGATGCGGATAGCTGCAGGTTTCGATTTCAGTCCCAGCCCACCACTAATTTTCTTTAGTCACTGATGCAAAATATTGATTTCAAGGCAGATTTAAAAGTGCTACTATTCCACAGGGGAATAGCAGCATATATTTAAATTCCATATGCTGATTAAACCAGTCAAAGGTCTTACGTGTAATTACCTATGTGGTTTTTAATACATTTAGTTCTCGATTCTGTACAGCACGATCTCCAAGATGAGGAAATAGGAAGAGGAGTACAGTGGGAGTACAGGAATAGAGTATTATGAGAAGAAATGCCCTAAACTGCCCCAACCACGTGGTCTCAGGCGTGATGGTGATATCTTTGCTCAGTCAGCTCGGGGGCTGCTGGGCCCATTTCACAGAGGACTTTAGGAGGGGATTGCTCACTATCACAGGGCTCAATATGACAGGCTCAATATTACATTACACCTTTTATGAAAAGTTTCCTGGCCACTAGAAGAGCTCAGCATGGGACTTACTGAGCTCTCACTGAGTCCTCAGTGGAGCTTTCCCAAGCAGTATACACACGATCTGCCTTTGAGGCTCTGTTGTCTCCTGAGTCTCATTTTCTTCCTTTTTGCCCTTGTGGGCACGTGGCCAAATCTGTTACAGCAGCCAGCTCTGCTTCGGATGGAGAAGCTTTGATCCTTGATGATATTTCAGACACTTGCCCTCAATTTTTTGATTACTTTTTGCTTATCTGTTGTAACATTTTGGTGTTAAGTGGAAGAAGTGTGACCACACAAAACAATGCCAAGTGTTTTGGGAGAAAGAAACTCCTCAGCCTTGCACTGGGCCTTGATTGTCTAAGTCTCTTGGGTGCAACCAGAAACTTCCTGCTAATTAACTGGCAAGAGGTGGTTGAAAATGTCCTGACTGAACATCTGTCTTATATAGAATGCCCTTTTGATTAGATTGAAACATTCAACTGGAACATGCCAGTTTTGATGAAAATTATTGAAGTGGGGTTTTTTCCTGCCAAGCTGGAGCTTTTGTGTGATGAATTTGGTGTACTGTAACGGCATTATGATGGGCAAAATGGCAACACTGAGGTAAAGAATTGGAGCCTTTACTGAGATGATGCATTTTGATAAAACTATTTTTACTATATTTTAAAAATTCCTTTTAAAGGAGGGGGCGGGGGGCAGGGGGCAGCTTTGAAGGGAAATTACAAAAGCAAGGCTTATAAAAAAACTTCTTATGCTTTCAAAATGCCTGTTGTCAAAAAGCCCCAGAGTCTGGGCAGCCTGCTCTTCAAACACAGCCTGTCACCCACCCTTCCCACATCAGCAGCCCACTTCAGCCATGTTCCCCACCCATCCCACTGCATGACCTCCCTTCCTTACGGCAAGAAACCTCTCCTTGAGACTTGTTGTGTGTCAGGTGCCTTGAAGGCAGTGACCATGAGATGGTGGAGTCTGAGCTCCTCAGGGCATGAGGAAGACAGTGGTACAGAGCCCTGGAGGACAGAGGGGCTCAAGAATGCTGGCTGATATTCAGTGATCACGTCCTCCAAGTTCAGAAGTGATGCACCTCAACAAGGATGAAAACAGGCAAGGATGCCAGGAGGCATGAGTGGATAAGGAGCTGATGAACTAACTCAGAGCAAAAAATAAAACTTTCAGAAGGTGGAAACAAGGAGAGGTGGCCTGGGAGGAATAAAGGAAAGTAGCAATGGGAAGCCAGGGATAAGGTTGGAGAAGTCAAGGCCCAGTTCAAACTGAGTCTGGCCAGGATATCAAGGATAACAGAAAGTGCCTCTATAGGTATATTGAAAACAAAAGAAAGACTAGGGATAACGTGGGCCCTCTCTGGAAGAAAAGAGGAGACCTGCTTACCCTGGACAAAGAGAAGACTGAAGTTCTCAACAATTTTATGCCTCAGTCCCCAGTGACAAATGCTCCAGCCACACCACTGAAGTCAGGGAAGGCAAATGCAGTGACTGGGAGAATGAAGACCCTAAGCCCACTGTAGGAGAGGATCAGGTTCGACACCATCTAAGGAACCTGAATGTGTACGAGTCTATGGGACCTGATGAAATTCATCCACAGGTCTTGAGGGAGCTGGCAAAATTGCTAAGCCACTATCCATCATTTTTGAAAGCTGACCTCGTCGTTGTCAGGTTGGATAAGGCCTTGAGCAACCTGGTCTAGTGAGAGGTGTCTCTGTCCATGCCAGGAGGAGTTGGGACTATGTAATATTTAAGGTCCCTTCTAACCCAAGCCTTTCTGTGATTTCAACACAGCCAACAAACATGAGGCACAGAGATGAACCTTTGGGGAAGGCAAGGCTCCTGGGTACCAGTTTATTGCTGCTTGGGCTGAGCAGTGTACCTTTCTGGTATGACACTGGAGGATTAAATGTCTTCAAAGCAACAATGGTTTCTCTCTTTCAACTTTGGAAAAAAAAATAGCAATTTCAAATAGAAAGTAAAGCCTCCAAACACTAAAGAGATAAAACAGTCTTTATGGGCCACCCACTCTATAAGTCATGACTGAAGGGAAAGGTAAATGGAAATGTTTAAGCCCAGAAGAGTGACAGAAATAACACTTGGGACTAAACTACAAACTTTTCAGACGCCTGGAATCACAGTGGAAATCCAGGAGAAGATCAAGGATATAAAGTCAGCCTTTTATACTGTCTGAACTTCAGCACAGGGAGATGCAGGATTTCTTTGCCTGAACAAACAAGGACACTTAAATTTGTCTATCTGGGATAAGAAAGACAAATGCACAAATTTACAACATATGTGTATTGCATCTCTGGTGATTATGCAGTTCAGGATACTGATCTGTCAAAGTTATATATGCATTTGTAAGCAGAATGCTGGGACTGGTCCCATTAACCTCAGTGCATCTATTTCTGATTATAATATTAAATACAGGTATAAGTCTTTTGGAACACTTTATCTTTAATCCTGGCAAAATTAATAACCAGGAACTGGCTTTTTCTAACTTCTCTTCTTTAGTCCAAGTTCCAGTCGGAAAGAAGGTCCACCCCAAAAAGTCAGATACGAACTGTCTGATGGCTACCAAATCATGACACTGCGCAGAGAAATGGACAGGTCTTGTGTCATAGGGGAGGGTGGGAGACCTCGGCATGGAGCACACCTGCACCATGGCTAAGGGCTCCTAGTTTTTTACTCAGGGACATTAGAAAACCTCCAATCAGCTCCAGATAGATCATAAGACATTTTTCTGGGTCACTGAAATCGAAACATTCAGCAAGAGGTTTTGTTATGCTTGTTGCCTTTGCAGGATGCTGCTATCAGCATCCCTGTCTAAGTGACTTACATTTCAGGATAGGAGAATTTCCTCCCATCTGAGAAGTTTGAGCGAGACATAAAAGATATAACATGTGTAAGTAATAGATATCACAGATGTCTAAACCACCATGGCATATTTTTAGAAAATACTATTACTGGCATTAACATGATACTTAGCTTTTCAAGGAGTTTAGGAATTTTGGTTTCTTTCTTGGGGCGTCTAGACCTAATGACTTTTTGGCTAGGTTCTCACTGTATGAGAAGTTCAGCAAGTCAAGATGTGCCCAAAGGGTACCAGAGATGGCCCCGAGGACCGAAACGCGATTTGGAAAGAGATATACACATGTAATGAAAAGCTTGTGTGTTTGCTGAGTGTGTCCCACAGCTCACAACTGGGATAACCAGTTTGCTTGGTTCACAAGCTGCCTTTGCAAGCCAAATGTTCAAGGAAAATGAAAGGGCCACAGAGACAGCTGATGATAGAGGATATCTGTTTGAGAGACAGTAAAGCTTTGGGGAAACTGCCAAATGATGGTGCAGAAGACTTCAGCAGGAGAGTTATGCTTTAGCTATGGAACATGAAGCCATGGGAATGTGGGCTCTGTAGCTACAGTGAGTGGTCCATGAACAGCCAGTCTGTAACAGAAGTAATTGTCCTCACAGTGCTGGCTGTTTATCTCTGACAGAGCACGTGTCCCACCCTGTAGAAGACATTAAGGGTCCAGAGTATCTGGCGTGTTTCATCCCTTTTGTTGCTGCTCTGGCTGAGTAAAGCAGCACACACACACTCTCATTAGACAAGGCACTTGGATTTCTTGTTTCAGCCCCTGGAGCAGCAACAAAGCAGATCTTACTGGGCCTTACTGGTAAACCTGACCAATGATTTCTGAAATCACAATTGAACCGGGTTTTGTAAGCAAGCATGTAGGTAAAGATACAACACTTCTCATCTTACAGAGTAGCATATCCAGAGCTTGATCCCTGTGGCTCTTGTGATGGCCTTGACTTATGAAAACCTCAGTCCACCATCAACAGAGGCATCCATCGTCTCTTGACCTTTGCATGCTGGTCTCTGAGTAGGCTAGATCACAGTGTCTTACTTTCCCCTTCTGCCACAATGACAGTGCTGCTTCTTCCAGCTGTTAAAACCTTTCCTCCAGCATGATCTTCTTGCCAGGCATTTCCCTTCTGAGATGTGGCTGAGTCATCCAGGGGTCAACTGCTCTGACATATTACTGGAAATCTGACAAGGTAGAGGAGCTCACAGCAGCTCCTCCCAGTGCTTTTCAGGCCGGCTGAGCTCACCAGAGGCCGATCGCTAGCTGCCTGCAGGACGAAACAGGAGGATTGTGTTGGCAATTTGGCACTCAGCACTGAACATATTGGTTTCCCAGTTGCAGGCTGTTTCCTGGAAACCAAATAATCTCTGTGGCCAGCACCATCTCCTATTATTCTTTATTAAGAATTTAGCTCAATTCAAACTGGCCACAGATGCAACTCAATTAATTGGCCTCCTCAGTAGAGTTGCTGCTCTGATGTAAACAACGGGGCTGGCTTGGGACAGCAAAGCTTAACAGGGCCAGACTTGCCTTCCAAGAGGAAAGTGCAGAGAGGATGTATGTGTTGAATGACAGCGAGAGCTACACATAGTGCTGAAGTCTAGCAGGCTTGAATGGTGTGTGAATGGTGTATGCTCATCCAATTCACTGCTTGCACAAGCATGGAGCCACAGAACACCTCCAGCCTCTGGAGAACAATTGAGGGAAAACACTGGAAGTCAAGGAAAAGAGCTGCTCCAGCACATGTTGCTGGAGGGAGCTACCAAACTGTGCTTGCTGGGCAATGCAGATGTTTCAGCGAGTAGAAGCCCCTCTTGTTGCCCATGGGACAGCATTTACAAGATTTTCCTTGCATCCTCATGGCCCTCCTGAATACACAGCCCTGCTGGATGCTGAGGCTAGTGCCTCAGCCCTGCTGCTCTCTAGGTGCATGGGGCAGAGAGGGGTTGGGATTTCCAGTTTGGGCACAGCTGTGTCTCCAGCTGTTTAATGCTGCTTGCCACACCTTTCCTCCACCACTCATTTCTCCACTCCTGGTTGAAACATCCTGAACCGTGTCCCTGTGTGACAGCCTTCCTTGAAACTCATTGCTGAGAACTCATCCATATTTCACCTCCTTTCTGCATTTTTTTTTTTTCTAATCCTACCAACTAGAGCTGTTACAGAGTCTGGCACCTTTCATGAGGAGCCCTAGCATGCAGCAGCCAGTGATGTCTTACCCGCAGAACACTTAAGAAAACTCTGCCAGACCAGGAGGAGCCAAATTCTTGTGACAGAAAGTTTTGGCAGCAGAGTGGTATGATGGAGACAAGATAGGGCTTCGGCAGGTTTTACTAGAGATGAGTTGCTCAGGTATGTCATAGGGAGTTTGTAGAGGGGGATGGAGACACGCTCTCAAAGCTGTAATCTGTGTGTACACCTTGCATGATTCTTCCTCAAGGTGAGCCCTGGACCAATCACAGTTTTTCCAGAGCTGACTATGAATGGATCTATGATGCACTTAGTTCTACTCCTGCAGCCCAGATAGGACTTTCAGCATATTCCCGATTTCCGCAAATTGCTTGTTTTATATGTAGAACTTTTTACTGTTGACATGACCTGAGGAGTCACAACCTCTTTGTACAAAGGCTTGTATTTCAATGAAAGTGAAACTGATTTTTTTATATTGTACATAGAACTATTCCTAAATTCTTTTATTCATTTGTTTTTTTCTAAATATATATATATAGGAAATTAAAACACCACTTTGCTTAGAAAGAACTAAGCACTAATGAAAATTTACTGTTAAGGAGTAGTTTTCTTGTAAAATAAAATTTTATTCTTAACTATATTGCAAGCAGAAAAAGGACGAAATTTGCTACAAATTCTAACCATCTCTGTCTCAAAAGTTTTTTTTTTAAACATGTATCTATTTCTTAGCTGAGTTTTCAGATTGACAACAGTTGTTTAAATTGGAAAGCACACCCACACCTATATTGGGGTCTGGCTGAGAGGGAGTTCATTTCCCCATAGCAGCCCTCCTAATAGTGGGCTTGGCAACCAAAGCTAGAGAGGTGTTGGCAACACACCAGTGTTTTGGCTACTCCTGAGCAGGGCTGGCACAGCATCCCCCTCGCCCCAAATTGATGGCAAGACCCTGGGAGGCCCCACAGCCAGGCCAGCTGACCCAAACTAACCCAGAGCCGTGTGATTCGCAAATCATGCTGCAATCTCAGAGGTGGCATGACCAGCTGTGAACTGCTGCCTTTCCAGCATTTTCGCATCCAAAAGGCTAGGAAACCACAGGCTTTCAATGGTAAAAGGGGCTGACCAGAGGAAAGCGATTTCTTCAGAGTGAGATGTGCCACAGGCATATAAAAGCTATAGGCTGATGCAGAAGTAATTGGATCAAGTCCTACAGCCTGTGTGCTTTACCGGATGTTGTCCTAAATGAGCTAATGGTCCCTGCTGACCTTTAAATCTAAGAAATGCTGACTGTTAAACTGCTTGATCATGGACTTTTGAGACAAAAATTTCTCCCTTTTGGTTTTAGACTGGTCCACTACACAGGATTCAGGCATTTTCCCACAGAAATAATTCCAACAGGGGCATCCTTCAGTAAAATCACAGATTGTTTCTGGTCTTCTCCAACATCCCAGGGAGATTTTTATGGTTAAAAACTCCTTTTGGTGTTGGGGTTTGTTGGTTTTTTTTAATTCAGAAGTAACTTGCAGAGCCCTTTTCAGGATCTCAGATTCCATTCTGAATGTTGGATGTCGGCTGCTATTTTTTGTACAGGGTTGGCAGGAATTTTTTTGCCAGAGGAGGAGGGTGTCAGTGCTGTGAAAGCAAAGAGACCTCTCTATAAAATGCGAGGGCTTAGACATGTGGCTGGCACACACCAGCTGATCCACAGCAAGCATTGCTGTGTGCCCTGCTATCTCACACACTTTTCCCCACCTACTCTCTTTGCTGGTGTCAAAGCCACCCCCTGCCCTTGCCAGAGAGTTGTGCAGGTGGTGCAGGGTTCAGACCTGCTTACCTTCTTGCCAAAGTGAGAACGAGGCAACTGCTGGCTAGGAAAATGCTGGAAAAGCTACAACCAGCAGTGCCCTGCATAACCAAGAACTGCCCTCACGTCAAAGGAGACAGAACAAATCACAGCCAAACTGAAAAAGTTAAGTCCACTGAAACGCACAAGAGTTTTTTTACCAGGGAGGCTGATTTTGGAAGAACAAAGCTGAAAATTAAATCAAACCTTCAGCCTCACTCTCTTGCTCCTTTAGTCAAAATCAATAGTATTACCACTAAGGTGTTCAACACATCAGCTTCTTGGCTCCAGAGCGATTCTGGCAGGACTAGTAACCCTAAAGGGCAGTATCATGAAATTAAGAAAGGTAAATTGTTGAATACAGACTAGAAATTTATAGTAGAGAAAATAATGTCCTATCATTCCCCTGGGGAAGAAACAACAACCTATCTATTAACATGTTACTTTCGTCTCTAAATTTTATGGGATTCTGTAAAGTAAGTTAATTAATGTGGGTGTATTTTTTTATGAATAGGGAAGGAGCAATATGTGCCCTTCGTAAGGAACTGCATCCTCAATATTCTTTCTCAGAATCATAGAGTGGCCTGGGTTGGAAGGCCTTAAAAATTCTGGTTCCAACTCCTTTCCCATGGGCAGGGACACCTTCCACTAGACTATGTTGCTCAGGGCCCCATCCAACCTGGCCTTGAACACTTTCAGGGATGGAGCATCCATGAGCTCTGGGCTCATGGGCAACCTGTTCCAGTGCCTCACTACCCTAACAGTAAAAAATTTCTTCCTAACATCTAATCTAAACCTACTCTCCTTCAGTTTAAAACCATTGCCTTGTCCTATGCTCTTAAAAACCAGTTGTTCTTCCTTATTTTTACAAGCCACCTTAAGGTACTGGAAAGCTGCAATGAGGTCTCGCTGGAGACTTCTTCAGGCTGAGCAATCCCCATTCTCTCAGCCTGTTCCTATAGGAGAGGTGCTCCAGCTCTAAGGTCATCTTTGTGGCCTCCTCTGGGCTCCCTCTAAGAGGTCCCTGTCTTTCTTGTGCTGAGGAGCCCAGAGCTGAGTGCAATAGTCCAGGTGGGGCCTCACAAGGGCAATATAGAGGGGGAAAATCACCTTCCTCGACATCCTGGCCACTCCTCTTTTGATGAAGCCAGGTTGTGGTGGGCTTTCTGGCCTGTTAGTGCACATAGTTTGCTCATGTCCAGCCCTTCATCCACAAGAACATCCAGGCCTTTCTCCCCAGTGAGAGGCTGCTCTTAGTGACTCCTTCCAGTCTGCGCTCATGTCTGGGATTTCCCCGACCCAGATGCAGCACCTGGCACTTGGGCTTGTTGAATTTCCTGAACTTCTCTTAGGCCCACTTCTCAAGTTTGTCCAGTCCCTCTGGATGGCATCCTTTCCTTCTGTTGTGTCAGCTGCACACTTGCTGAGGGTGCACTCGGTCCCACTGTCTGTGTCACTGACGAGGACACTGAAGAGCACTGGTCCCAGGACAGAGCCCTGAGGGACACATCTTGTCACCAGCTTCCACCTGGATATAGAGCCATTGACCACAACTCTCTGGCTGTGTTCATCCTTCCAATTTCTTATCAACTGATTAGTCCACGCATCAAATCCGTGCGTCTCCAGTCTGGAGATAAGCACGTGATGCAGGACCATATCAAAGGCCCTACAGGAGTCTAAATAGGTGGCATCTGTCAGTCTTCTCCTGTAGACCACTGCCATCACTCCATCATAGGCCATCAGATTGGTCAGGCACCATTTGCCCTTAGGAAACCATGCTGGTTGCCTTGGATCACCTCCTTGTCTTTTATGTGCCTCCTCTTCTAGGAGGATCTGCTCCATGATCTTCCCTGGCACAGAGGTGAGCTCACCGGTCTGTGGTTCCCTGGATCTTCCTTTTTCCCCTCTTTAAAATTGGGAGAGGCATCTCCTTTTTTCCAGTCACCAGGGACTTTGATCTTCGATCTGTCTGATTACTATGACTTTTCAAACATGATGGAGAGTGGCTTGGCAACAACATCAGCCAGTTCCCTCAGGACCCTGGGATGCATGTCATCAGGCCTTATGGACTGGAGGCTATTCAGCTTCATCAAGTGATCCCACACCTGCTCTTTGCTTATAGTGGGAGGGACTTCACTCCCCAAACACCCACACAGAGGATCAGGGACTTGGGAGAAAGGGGGAAACCTGACTGCCAGTGAAGACTGAGGAAAAGAGCTTGCTGAGTACCTCAGCCTTCTCTGTTTCAGTCGGTACCAGTTCACTCTTGCATATCAGAGGGTTATGCTCTCCTTGGCACCCACAGGTTTTCAGACAAGGTTCCTCTTGATCCCTCTCAGTCTGGGACTGAGAAAGGTTACAGCACAAATCATGAATATGGGAATATAGAAAGAATGTCTCCTCTTGAACATTTTTTGTTCACGCTGATTATTCCAAACTAATCAAGAGGCTGGACCAACATATATGTCCTAGACAAGATACATAGATTTCCTGAAATGCTGACATATCTCTCAGCCTAACACACTCTTCTGTGGGAGGAACTCAGGGTTTACATTCTTTCCTGGAGGGAGGATGTGTACAATGTTTGTGTGTCATTGAGATGTTCTACATCTCCAACTCGTAAGTGGGATCCAGCAGTTGTGTTGCAAGAAACGATGGAGAAAAAGCCACACCAAGGTGTCCTTTCTCCTAACTTGCACTGTCCAGATCAGTCCTCCAAGGTGAGGAAAACAATAGGATAGCTTTCCTGTACACTGATCATTAGAAGCAGAGACAATTGCCTAGGAAGTGCCTTAGATGCTATGACTATTGTGCACCTTCTTTAGTATTCTTAGCCTCTAATACAGCTCTTAATCACATACCTTACAGGTCTTTCTATTTACTGTAGCTCTGTAACAGGCTGAGGGCTTCAATCCTTTTCCCCTAATCTCTTTTCTAGTTACGATGTTTCCTGAATGCAGCAGTTATTCCCTAGATTGTCTCCTTGAATTCAGCCTCATTATTTTATCATTTTGACAATGAACCACATTTGCCATCTGACGGCTCCAATTCTCAAAATAATCCAAATCCCTTGGAATCTGGTTACACTGTTCCTTGCTATTTGTTCATCCTCTGCATCATCTGTAAACTTGGAGTTCTCCGGTCAGGTTGTGCTTTCAATTTTTTAGCTGGGGCAAATCTGGACCTTCTCCACTAAAGTCTGTGGAATTACTCCAGAGTGAGCAAACAGAAACTAGAGCTGGATATTGCCTAGGTTTTCAACACCCTTATCCAAGTAATTTTATATTTATATATAGACACATGTTATGAACAACAGATGTCCTAATGCTGACCTTGAGGACATTTTTCATCTGTTCTATTCCTATGCCATTTTTCTAGTTTACACCCATTTTTCCTCAGTCCTCAGTGTTTGTTTGAAGTTAATTCAATATCAATTAACATGTTCTTAGTGCTATGAATGAAGTTCTGGCAAAGTGAAGATACTTCCAGGTTTGCACTCCTGTTTCCCCTTTTCATTTTCTTAATTTTTTTTTTAATCCCTTTCTTTAAATAAATTTTTTTTCTTTACCACAACAAGAAAAGCATTGCTTATGTAGCAGACCACTAGGCATTCCTGGGGACAGTAGGTTTGCTGAGCTCTCTGGAATAAACAGTAAAAAACTTGCAAAGTGCCTGAACTCATAGAGTTTGATACTCAACACCAGTGTGTAGGATAAATGTAGTAGAACTGCTGACCTGTCACATAACTCTGCAATTTAGTCCTACAAAATTGCTTCCATTTCCCACACCTCTGGAACACCAGAGTACACAGCAGAAAGCAAGACATGTTTTGTCTCTACAACTCTTTCCCCTTCCGTGCTATTTCTCTCATGCTGGTGAATCTTATTGCCTATCACAGTCACAGTTTTAAGCATAAAATCCCAAGGGCAGGCCAGACCACAGAGGAATAGTATAAAGGCAGAGGCAATCTGCTATCAGGATGCTTATGCCAAACCCTGCTGCTCACCTCAGAGCTGTCAAATCATAACTGGATGAATTTTCTTCTTACACCTGTAGTCAAACTACGCTGTTCCTCTGTTTTGCATTTGACCCCCTAATTTCTGTCATGGCAGGCAGAGGAGACATAGAATCAAGCTTTCCTCCAGCTTACAGCACCTAGTATTGTCTGACCTGTGGAAACAGGAGTAATATGATCCTGTAAGTTGAGACTGTCTCATAATGTGCACACACAAGGGAGTTCAAGTGGTTTTGGCATTACCTAACTCTGAAGTATTCAACTTTTACCTCTTATGTTCTCTTGGCAACATGTGGTGCAATTTATACATATATTTCTATGCAGTTTCCTAGGTTTTTAACACAAGAAAATACAAATAGTGCCACGTGCAAATAAAACAGCCCACCCATGTGATCCACCAGGTTTGGAAACGCGAGAATCACCAGGCATTGCTGGTGATTGGGCTAAAGGTTTAATGTCACCAGCTAGCCACTCTGCTGGATGGTTTGGCTCTGCAGACAAGCCTTATAGAAGAGAGGCACCACACTGAATCATAAATCAAACAATGTGGGAGAAGAAGCGTGCATTTTTTGCCTGCTTAAATATGCATGTTTAGGAGATCTGGCTTGAAAGTGAGCCTGAGGAATCAGAGATTATCTCTCTCCCCCTGAACCACATGTGATCCTATTCCTCCTCTGTGGTAAAAGATTTAAGTGGACTCTTGTCTTTTAGTCTGGATGCTGATTCTTCACTCCCTACAAATAATGGGGTAAGAAATACAGGAAGAACACCTCTCACAGGCAGAGTAAATGTGGGATGGCCTGAGTACCGGTTTAAGCATCTTGTCTAAAGACAAAAGTTACTTGATGTCAGAAAAGACAAAAAAAGACCTTTATTTCTGTGTTCTTCTGAACAACGTAGCACAAGATCAGAGTAGCTGAAAAACTGGTGATTGAAGAGCCAAAGAGAAATATGAATGTTTCCTCAAATTCAGGATGCATTTCCAGCTGATCTGCAGGCAAAAGTTACTGGAGGCCTTCAAAATAATTGCAACTGATTTAAGGAGGATTAAAGGTTCTTCAGAGTGAAAAAGAAAGTGTTTCCTTAGGACTCTGTACTCTCTGCCTGGCCTTCCCATGCCCAAAAATACTTTTTCAACAAGGATTTATACCCTTATTGAAAGCAAACAAGTCTGTGACTCTTAATTCTGCACCCCACCTCAGCATTGCCTCTCTTACTCCCCTGGCATGAAGCAATTCTCCCAGGTCCTGAGCTCTCACAAGGCTCATGACATGCTGAGTTGCTCTGCTGTCAGCAAATGCAATGAAATTCCAGTATTGTCTTCCTTGGTTAATGGCAATCCACTGAATGTTAAAAAATAACTCACAGTTTGTGTGCCTGGATTTCAAACAATGGCTCTGCAATATCCTCTGGCATCAGTGAAATGTACACCCCAAAAGCTGGAGAGGAAGGTGCGGAGAGCACAACAATAAATGGGCATCCAACACACTTTATGCTGTTGGAAGGGAAAGATACACCTTGTTTTGTCCCTGGCTGGCTTTATCTATAGGATGAAGTCCCTCCACTGTGCAAAGATACTGAAATGGTAGGTTAGACACCTCAGAGCCCTAATCTCACATGCTCTGTGTCCCAAGCATGATGGTGCTCACAGGGCAGGGCTCAGAAACAGGTCACTGTGATCTGCCTTTCCCAACTCCTCCTTACAGGGAGAGCACCCTCCCCACCTTCCCCAGGCTGGATAACTCTTCTCTGGTGGAGCCCTTATCATCCCTGTGCTCTGAGCCATGGCATGTACAGAGTACCAGTGGGGGAAAAAACGTTCAGAATATGTTTTCTGAAGTGACTGATTCTGAACAGGAATTCAGCAAGGTAGGGGGTTGTCATAGTCCACTGAGCAGCCACCTGGAGGCACATCAGACACAAGGCAAAGTTGAACAACAAACACAGATGACACCTTGTTCACGCACCTGGAATCATCTCCCTTGTTGAAACAGCCTCTCTTGAATTTCAGAAGAACCTACAGGGATTTCTGATTAAAACTGTCACCTCTGATTTTAATAAGTTTGCTTACTGCTTCTATCCAAACATGAAACCAATTGTTTTTACGGCAGCATAAGCAGCAGATGTAGCAAAGTGGGCCGTGAAACACATGAGTCAGGGAGAGTGGGACTCCTCTCAAAGTCAGGTAACAAGAAGACCAGAGGTGCCACAAGAGTTTAAAGTTGCAGAGAAGTGGCAATTCAACACAGAAACTAAGGACAGTCAGTGGAAAGTTCTGAAATGTGCAGTCAAGTGCAGCACTGGCTGGTTGTTGGGGAATATATGAAAAGTAACTAGTAGCAGTTTAATTCAATTCCTGACATCCTTCTTCTTCATCATATAAGTTTATTCCCAAAGTAATCCAGTGTTCTCACAATTTTCGTAAAAGATGTTATGAAAATCATAATCCTTAACACAGATTTTTCAGAGACTATGCCTGCATGCCTTATGGACCTAAGATCAGGGAGAAGACACGGTTTGATGAAAGCAGCTCAAAACTGTACATTTCTCAGGTCTGTGTGCAGTTAATGTCTTAATTCTCAGAAGTATCTGCAGTCTGATATGTAAAAATATGAGATGCATTAATTTGGCTAAAGCTAACATAAGGTAATCATAGTACAGAAGTGACCTTAGGGAAAAAAGCAGCATAATTTATGTCCATTTCAATTCCACATGGAATGGATGCTCTCACTAGTGTTTGATTTAGGATCTGTTGAGTTGCTCATTGAGAAGACTAACCTTTAACTCCTTCTATAATAGCTATTCTGGGCTCTAAAGTTCCCAACAGCAAAATTCATTTCCCACCCTCAGGCCAAAAAAATCATTCCAAAGAATGCAGCTGAGACATGCCGATGTTTACTTTCTCTGTATGTGTACACATGCATACCTGTGCATGAACATGTTTGGATGTTTCTTGTTAAGGACACACCTTTGCTAGGATTACACTGATGCTATAAATTTATGTTAATGCCACCATAAACCTCAACAATGTTTCTCTGGATTTATTCTCCTGTAAAAGGGAGCAGAATCTCACCCTCTCCCTTGGCTGATTAGAAATGTCACTCGTCTTGATGTCATATCGAGTCTGTGTTCACAGCCCCTGAGCTAAACAAATTCAATTCACATCAGTTTCAGATTGAGAGGTTTTTGTTAATTAAATTAATTTTCTTAAATTTACTGGAGAAGGAGTTGTTTGGTTTGTTGCTTTTTTTTAAGTCTGTATGTGTACTTTTAAAAGATATTTAAAAGTCAGACTCTTTCTGGTAAAATTGATTTTGGTTAAACAAACTGTCATATCTATATATTTTGCCATAAAAATCTGACTGTAAATATTTTGACTGAAACTGTTTTGAAGAAACACTTACAAGCTCTTTTCCACTGCATCTATTAAAAATACGTCTCATTCATTTTAGGGGGGTTTTATTGCTTTTAAGAATAAAAGACCTTATTTATATGTATACTTATGTATGTGTACAGTATTTCCAGGGAAAATGCCCTTGCAAATGCATTCCTCTAAAAAAGAGCTTCTTTTCCTCCTTATAATCCTAATTCTCCAAAACAAAAGTGCATGCCTGCACTGAGTTATGCAAGAACAATTCCTGTTCTTTAGACTCTCAAGCCTAAAAAATTTTACACGAGTTCAGCATGAGCTTAAATAAACGAAATAAAGGAAATTACTTTAGAAAAGCAGTGCAGCACCCTCTAGTGTGGGCACATTTTAGATTAGTAAATAATACGGCTCTATGAATACCTGATTAACTCAGTACTGACCCAGTAGTCTGATTCAGGCTCTGCCACTAGACTTCTGATTGGCCTTGGGCAATTTGGTTCACTTGTGTCAGTTTCTTCACCTGTAAAAAAACCCAGAAACTAGTTACCCATTTTAAAACACCTTACACTGGGAAGTTCCTGCTGTACAAAAGGTGGACTGGTGTTGTAATCATAGCCACATGATGATGACTAGAGTGCCCTGTCTACCTCCAGAAAAAGTACTGTGCAGTGTTGGGAGTAGGTAGGCTCTCCTGTGTGGTGCCGGGCTAAGTTCTTCCCTTTTCTTCCACAGTATGATCTGCACCAGCAAAGCCATGCTTTGTGTACTGGGATCATAAGATCTACTGTCAGGTTTTCAAAACTCCTCAATAATGGGCTTGTGCGCCTACCTCTGGAAAAGTCTGCTGCACATTGGCTCAGCTAAACCAGGATACCACTCTCTCACATTAATAAATCCCACTGTTTTGCCCTTTATTTTGCAACTTACTAAAAGAACAGAACTTGCTTGGGGAAGTTAAGCGAGGAAGAAGGATAGAGATTCGGTCCCCACAGGATCTTCCAATGAGGTAAAGAGATCTTCAAAATGTAATGCTTAAATATAAAAAGTACCTTCTGAGAAGCCGCTCTTTCAACTCTAGTTTGTGCTGCACTTTGTCATTCTCCAGCACATTCCTGCCGGTGATCACTGAGCATAGCGACTGCCAAAAGCTGGAGATTGTCAGAGGTGCCAAAGGAAGCCCTTTCTAACAGCTTGAGTGCACTGGAAATGATGAGGGGGAAAGAAAGATCGGTGTGCAGATCCCTTCACTTAGAGTAACCTCCTTCCTGGAGTTTACCTGGGGCTGCAGTCATGCAGGTATATGTAATACATATACACACGTGTATATATTCTTTTCAAGTTGTATTGCCATTCCACTGCATGGCCAGATACATAAATCCCAGGTGGAATTAGATGGGATATCTACTTGTTGACACCGTATTAGGGGACTGTGTTGCCGGACTGGAGCTGCAACAAGAACTTCTTTGACAGAACTTGCTGGGAACAAACCACAAAATCTTAAATGTCTCTGACTCAAGCAGGAAGTGACAAAATCATTAAGGTAATTGAGGGCCTGTCTAGGCTGGACAGATATGGAGCAGACAAGGAAGCAAGTGCCAACACGCTCAGAGAGTTGAGATGCACTGCTGCCACCTCTACAGTTGGTTTTCCCATTGCTCAAGCACATGCACGAAGACCTAGTTCAGGCCAGTGTTCTTCTAGTTAAAAAAGGATTTTACTATTTTTGGGGGTTGTATAAACTTTTCTTCCTGCCTCCCAGACATGTTCTTCTCTCCTTGCCGACAGCAGTTATACCAGTCACAAGGCACTTTCCTTTTTCAGTTGTTTATAGCCACTGTGAGCAAAAAAAAAAAGAAAATTATCTATAAAACTAGAGCTGAGAGTGGCAGCCTTTTGTTTTCTCCCCCTCTCTGCAGTAAGAGCCAAGGCATAAAGTCAGGAGAGAGGAGTCTCTTTGCCTGTGAGAGACAGGAACTGGGACATAAAAAATCTTCAGGCATCTCTAAGCACTGTCTCCTGCTTTTGGGTCTGCAGTGATCATACTTCAAATTAGAAATATGTGATTTCAAAAAGAGATGGGAAAAGATGTTTCCTCTGTCTCATAATCATCAGTCTTCAAAGCCAAGATTCAGATTTTCAGTAGGATTAAGTTAACACATGCTGCTCTCTAACAGGCAGGAAGGAGAGACCAAATTGTGAAAAGTAGTAAGATTAGACATGTGCTGGAAGGAGACAGAAAATTCTAGAGGATCCCAAACAATATATTACTGGGTTCAATACCAGTTAAATCTTTCTTCTTTTAGTTTTAAATTGTGTTCTTGGAACATAAGGAACTTATACTGGGATCAAGTCCTTCACTGGTGGGACCGGCGTTGGAACATCACTGCACTGCTGGCAGGAAGACTTGCACAACTTTCTAATACATGGCCATAAAAACTACCGACATGAAAGTGACAGCCAGAGATTAGGAACAACCTTGGACCTATTTATCCCAACTCTACATTATATTTTGCTTATTTTGTTCTGTTGCAAGCAGAATTGATGGATCCTGATCCTGCAAGTATGTAACATTCCAATTATCCTTGACCCTGCTTTGGATCAGTTTGCAGAGTCAGGGTAGCACTGTGTGTGCAGAAAAATGTCCACAATGGCTTATGTGTGTGGCATGAGAGGATATTTTTCTTAACATACTGCAAGACTTCCCTTAATAAATTTTTAAGTATTATTACGTCTGTCTTCCAGTATCATGCTGTCAGTATAGCTGCAATTAAATCTGTCTGGGGGCCAGGCCTGCTGCTTGGCAATGTGTCCACAACAAAGGGAATGTATATACTCCCCAGCTATCACAGAGCTGGATATGTTATTGTTCTGTCCATGCCCACCATCTGGGAACAAGCCCTTTCTGAGCAACATGAGGCTAAGGCCACATGTAGTCTAAGTTTTAGACACAGGATTTTATCTTTTTCAAGCTAATTGACATATTTCATAATGCTAGGGAAAGCAAATGGCATGGACCTGAGATTGTGCCAATTTCAGCTTCAACGGAGCATCCTGGAAAATCCAAGCAATTGTTAGCTGGAGTCGTAGGAGGATCTTATTGATCTACTGAGCTATATTTACAAATTTTACAGCCAAGGTTGTGCATCCAATAGGATGGAAAACAGTTTTTGTTTCTAATGTAATGGTGGGGAAAACACAACAGCAGTTAAATGCTGCTCTGTGTGCACCCAACAGCAGCACTGGGGAGAAAAAAAAGAAAAGCTGCAGACAAAGAATCTGAAATGAAATCAACAAAATGCACACTGGATAGTGGGTATTTTCTCATATGCAGCAAAGTGAAGTATTTCTGCGTTGGCTCTGTGGCATGCTTAACAAAGAGAGAAAAGCACCAGGCAGGAATATTTCTGTGCTTCTAATGCCTTGTTGCACAGAACTGAACCACAGAGAGGTCCAGATGAATCAAGTTCAGCAGGCTCTGGCTCTTTTGATGACACAAGGATAATGTACTGTTAGCTTGGTGTGTCTGGGCTTAGATGCTGCTTGGGAGAGTTTTCTTTTCTACCAGTCTGTGCCCTCCTGCTTCTCAAACATCAGCCCACACTGGGCTCCAGCTGTGGATTCCACAGACCCCACTCACATCCCAGAGCTGTGCAGGAGCATCCCAAAGGAGGATGGAGCATGGAAACCCAGACAAAATGTTGGGCATCACTCCCCTGAAGGGAAAGAATTCATACTCTGACGGATGGCAAGGCAGGGAAATGTCAGAAATTTCATCATCTGTGCTAGCAGGAATTTTATATGCCTTTCTAGCACTGAGATTCATTTTGGGGAGGACACTGGAGGTGTCCAGATGGCACTGAGGATAGGAAACACTCACAAGGCAGGTGCTTTCAACAGCCCTGATCCTCGTTATGCTCTCTGAGCAGATATCAGAGTGATTCTATGTATTGCTCTTACTCAGAGCAAGTGCTGGGACAGTAGTGCACCAGCTGCACCTCCTTTCTGGGTATTCTCCACATTTAGGCTTTTCTACCATCATTTACATCTTGTATGAGCCAGATTCAGAAGGAGATTTCACAGTCTTATGATAGCTATGTGCTTACTGAACAGCACTGTGTTGGCAGTCTTAAATGAAAAAAAAAAAAAAAAAAGGCAAAAAAAAAAAGGCATGTTATTTCTGGTCGTGAGAAACTGGGAAAGTTTCTTAGAATCATCTCTTTTGGAATGCTGTCAAATCATTTCTGTATCAAAGTTTATCAAATCACCTAGGCTGGCAGAACAACGTGCCTCACAGTGCTCCCTCAGTGAGATAGGATCTGGCTGCAGCATTTGCAGCAAGCTGCCTTTCACTGCCCTTCACACTCTGGTTAAACATAAAACACAGAATGATTATTTTTAATTGGCATTCCTGATTTTAAAATGCTTGCACTGGCAAATCAGGAGAAGGCCTGGCAAACATGACATACCTACAGTGGAAACTAAATGAAAGTTCAGGAGCAAACTTCATTCACCAAAATATCTCAGCAATGCCCATTTATGCCAAAGAGATGTGGAAGACTAAGAAGATATCACTGTTGAATCAAATGTGCAAGTGCTAACTCGTGGTGATACCATGCAGCTAGTGGACTAGGGTGGCCTGCTTCCAGAAATACAGGTATATCAAGATATATAGTTTTTCCATTGGGATGAACTTTTTCCAAAGTTTTTTCCATTGGGATAAACCTGTTTAGGCAAATCCTGTGTTACAGGTTGGTGCACTGGTGCAGGATTCTCTTGATTCTTTCACATGTCTAAAATGTATTCTTCTTAAATTGAAAGCAAACAAGAAACCCAGAACAGAATGATACCGCAAAACATTCTGCTCTGGTGTAGAGTGTTCATTCTAGATTTTCTCACCTACAGTTTCATCCATATAATACCTCAGTATTCTGCAGGTAGCAATTAACCTTTATTCAGTAATCTCATTTATCACATCAGGTTTCCCAGGAAACAGCCCAGTCTCAGAGGAGTCCATTCTGATGCTCACGATTTCCTTGCTTAAGCAAGGCTAAGACTTTTAAAGGGTTTAAAGAATTCGCTTATACTTTATTACCATCAAAGAGAAAGATCTGTTACAGCATGAATATGTACCATCAGGAAATAACATTAGCAACAAGAATTTAATTTACTGAATTAATGTTTCTTTCTGGTGGGAAGTGCATTTTGTCAGTTTCATCGCTACATATCTACTTATTCCCTCCCCTTCTCTGGCCCCAGAACCAGTTTTTTGTGGGGCTGGAGTCCCTTTGTCTCACTTGAAACACCTGTAGCCTTATGCCCAGCTCAGACAAGACATCTGATGCCTGTCTGGTTGGCAGGATACCTCCAGCCTGCAGCTGATCTGGAAGAAGCTGCCTGCCTTGCTGAGGTTTGTCTCTCAGCATCTGCCTGTGTGTTGCACCACAGAGAGGCTACGAGACCCCTGCTGCAACTGGGGTCCCAATGTGACACACACCCTTCAGATAGACAGACCTGAAGCTTTCCTAGAGAGGCAAGTGAACCAACTGGGCAAGCACAGAGGGGAAAAGCGGCTCTCTGAGCTTGCACAGCAGGTAAATGGCAAAGCAGGTGGAGAACCGAGGCACCTTTACTCTCAGGTGAGTGCCACCCCCATCAAATCACACACTGCTTCAAATAAAACCTCTCACACTTATCAGTCCTTTGGACTAGAAGGCCTCTCTCAAGTTGGAATATCAACCAAACAAAATAAAGTCAAGTTTGGCAAAAGCAAGTAGGAGGAAAAACATTTTTCTGGTTTCTTGGGAGAAAAATAGTGTGTACTGACCACAATCTCACCAAAGCTGTGGCTAATTAGGATACGTCTGAAGACTGGTCAGTTAGCATGGAATATGTTTCTCTGAGCATCCTAACCTTTGACTAAGTTATAAAAAAAAGGAGAGAGAAAAAATTATCAAGGAGCGTGCAAGATGATGGAAAGAGTGTATTTTCCATTGAATTATTTCAGTGGAGTCCTGCCCAAGTGAATGGTTTCTTTTTCAGAGCTGTGAACTGCAGAGAGGATTTCTTTGGACAGGTCATCCTTTTTGTTTGCTCTTGTGCTTAATGTTTTCAGATGGACTTACTTTAGATTAACTCCATTTTTTCCCTCCCTGTGTCTCACCTTCAGAGACATGGAGATTATTTTTTCTTTCATGTCCCAGCAACACTCTAAACTTGCTGTGTGGTGTACCCCAGTCTGATTGGCATTGAAAACAAGCCAAAGAAAAATGGTTGTGGATTAAAATGCCAGCCTTTGTACTACTGGAAGGAGGCTGGGTAATGCACTGTCAGACAAAGTCTTTATACTAATGATGTCAGCTGTGAAAATTCAGTGCCCACACGCAAAAGCACTTCCTTTCCACGGGGCTATATGAGTTCAAACCTCAGCATTTTCGCCCTGGTGTGTGACCGTCTCCCTGAAAGAAGAGACGACTGCTGGGCAAAGAGCCAGACCTCCCTACACGGCGAGATATCCATGCATGATCTTCCTACACACTCTGGAGATGGGGACTCGGGGATCCTGCACCCACACAACCCATGCCTCCTGCACACTGAGACGTCTTTGTGCCCTGCCCTCGCCCTGGCACAGCCTGGTCCACTGGAAGCTCCCTGAAGCTGGTAAAGTAGCTGACACAAAGGCAGTTGTCCCACTTCTCCGCTGCTCAGACTGGCAGAGGGGAGAAAGAAAAAGGCTGGATCTCATATTCTGAGTTATGGCCATACCACCTGTGCATACAGTCACAACTAGGTGGGGCCATTCACTGCTGGCTTATTTTGACTCACCTCTGGAGCGGAAACCAATCAAGGAAAAAGCAGTCTAGCCTAAGTACTATCCTGAAAGAGAAAGGTATAAAGCAGGCAGTGCTTGAGGTAAGAAGACTAAAATTCTGCCAGCGCCTAAGCAGAGCTGATGCCAAGCACTCAGACCTCCCCATCACCTTCCTGCTGCCTTCTTCACAGCGGCAAGCCACCCCTCTGTATTTAGAGGGCATGGTGCAGTCATTCACTGTAGCAGTGAAAAGCTGCTTCTGTGTGCAGAGCTGTCTGACTGCTGGAGGCTCAGCCCCAGTGAGCTTGGCTGTTCTCAGCCTGGCCCTGGCAGCTTGACTTGCTGCAGTGCATGCTGAAGGAAATGCAAGATAATCCTTTGAACAGAAGGAAAGCGCTGCCTCATCACAGACCTTTGATCTCAACCCTCTACTTTATTCACCTCAAAGCTATTTCCGGATTATGTGTGGGCACTGAAGCCTCACTTTTTAAATTAAACATTCTTCTTTCTCTCTCTTTTTAAAAAAAAAAAAAGGAGAGAGACATTTAATTTCTTATATTAATTTTTCCAATAAAGCACACAGTACTTCTCGGATGATTAAAGGCCATACTGCTCTTTGGCAGATATCACTGTTCTATAATTCCAACCTACTCACATCCCTCAGCTCTCCTTCTAAAATGCCAAGATTTCCCTTCCTTGCCAAATGACGAAAAGGTGGTTTTAAAATAATTGCAAGTACAAAAATGGCAAGTGGAAAAAAAAAAAAACTTATTGGTCAGAAAAACGACCTGTGACTAGTGCAGCACCCCAGAAGAGCCCTTGTTGGTTTAAGGCCTGTTTTTGGAGGGATCCAAACTGGTGACTTCTTCAGAAGTTCACCTGTGAAACAGTGAAATCAACACACTGTTTCAGCTCTCAGAACTTCACAAAAAGGAGTTTTTTGCGACAGTACTTGGGTAAGAGAAGGGTGATGGCGTCCTGGGTGGTGCATGCTGAACATCTGTCCTGTAAGGCTCCACGTTAGTGCTGCTCCCCTCAAAGGAGCTAACAGGTGGCACAGTAAAGACAGCAGCCATGTCAAAGTCAGGGAGTGGCAGAGGTTTCCTTTGGTACAAAAAGTTTTGGAGTCCCTGTCTGAAGGAAGAAAAAGCACGTCACTTGTCTTATACTCACCTCCGGGAGTTCTGGACTAGCTTTGTCTCCGTATTATTTAATGTCATTGCTACTTTGCTTCCCAAAGCTCCAAGATTTCCTGATGACTTGCCTGACTTCAAGATTTCCTCTGCAAACTGAGAAACACAGCAGGATAGCACCAGAAACCAGGTATGAGGGGCTATCTGTTCAAAGGCCGTCTCAGTGGCATGAGATGAACGCAAAGGGATTTGCCTGCTGTAGACAAAAAAGAAAGTGTTGCTGGGAGATCTCACTCACCCTGACACAGAACACAAGGACTTTCCACTGAGAGGTGGACTGGACAGTGGAAGAAGGCCACAGAACCAGAACTATGTGCCAGTGGAGATTAAACACCTGATCAGCCAGACCAGGGCTCCAAGGAACACACCAAGGGTACCTGGACATCCATGCCTGCGACATCCAGCCCAAATCCTTCCTCCTGCTCCAGCTTTGAAAAGGGAAGTAGAAAACGGGGGAACTTACCTGAGTTCCCGTGCAGTGAGATGGTGAGGTGATGGGCTTTCTCCTCCAAAACAGCTGTGACAGGGTGCTCAGAGGACGAAAAAAGAGTTTACCAAAACGTCTAAAGTAGGGATGGATCACTACAGGCAACATCTCCCTGAAGGACTTGATTGCTTTTGATTCTCATGGGAGGAAGCAGAGACAGAAACCTGACCTTACCCATGAGTAGAAACATATTTTATCACTCACAGTATCAGTTCTTGGTTTATCAGCATCAGAGTACATCACCCTCTGACTGAGGACAGCCTAAATAAAAGCACTGGCAGGGTCCAAAGCAGCCTTTTAATTTCAATAATGTAATATCTATTTTATAATAAGATGATTTATTATTATCTCTACAGTTACACACCCCATTATTCTTTTGGACTTAAATGATATTTAACTTCAAAGGCAGTCTCAGTCATCTGCTCTGAATCTGTTTACAAACAACTAAATTTTAAGCAATAATGCCATTGTTAACCAAAAAACAGGGAATAACCCTGTAGTCTGACAGTTTTACTTTTCTATAGGAAAGAGAATGAGAGAAAAAGAGGAAAATATTTGCAAACTCTGGATGATAGTCCGGAATGAATGTCAAGAATCTCCCAGCATCCACTACAAAAAGATACTAAGTGGTTTTTTTTCTTTATTTCCTCCCCCATCTCACCCTCCAAAAGGCTACATTAAAATAGGCATTTTTTTATCAAAGCTTTTGGGGTTTTCCAGCACACTGGGATCAATACTTCCTCTCCAAATACTTGGAAAATGAGTCACTGATCAAATGTCAGCCACAATTTATTCATTGTGCAATGTTCTGATCTCAATGCAAGGCCTCCACTGTGAATATTCCTAGACTTACTAAGAGCCTATTCTGATATTTCTCTATCTCCAAATTGCTTTTGTTCTTGAATGTCACCAGAGCATCTTAGTGGACACATGCAGTCAAAGCAATTTTCTTAAGACAGCCAGTTGTTTACTAAATAATTCATCAGCTGCACAAAAGCCAAAAAGGGGCAGAAAAGCTCCAGAAAGAAAGAGCACTCCTATGCAAATCAATGTTGCTCGTACCCTTCGGTTTCTGGAGGCAGCTTTGCTCAGAGCTTGCAGAGCACACACTGTGCTCAGCAGCCCTCTCTGGGCACACACGGGGGGCTGGAGGGATGGATTGCTGTTTGCAGCCAAGTGAGTGGCACAGCTGACAGTGGCCAAGCTGCAGACCTCCTTACCACGGGATACTGGTTGCTTAACTGCTGATGTCACTTCCACATCCCTGTCAGCTCTCCACAGCATCCCTTCCCCTAGGCACGCTGTGCAGAGCTCCCTTCCCGCTGTCCCACCCCAACCTGCTGCCACCACAGCACTGCATTTTGAGGCTCTGAGGGCAAGGAATAATTTTCTCCCCTGGGGACAGCCAAACGCAAATTTTCTGCAGGTGCCAAGCACCGTGGTTCCTTGTCCTTGGTCAACCTCTTTTTGGCCAGGGTGGAAGAAGTAAGAAGTGGAATAAGCTGTGCCAGGAAAAGAGCTGATATCCTCCATGGTGGAGAAGTGGGAGACTGACTGGAAACCCTCCCTAACAGAACATACTTCTGTGTCCTCCCACAGCCTGGACACATCTGGGGACATCTGGCTGTCTGCTCCTGGAAAACCAAACCGTTCCTTGAGCAATGGAAAGAATGGAGCACATTTTCCTGCGTGTGTCCTGTTGGGTTCAGTTACACCTTACATAAGCCCTCTCCTCAGCAGGAGAGTGAGCAGAGACTTCTCCATCCCCCTCCTAGGACTGGGGAATACAGTTATCACCAAGATCTCTCCTCCTCTGTCAAAATAGGTTATAACTAGCCAACACATTTAAAACATGTTTGAACTGCTGGGGCACACACACTGTTATTTCATAGCCTTCATTTCCTGGAAAAATTGTTTTGAAAATTTCTCTCTGCTCCTAAGCAAGCAGAATGTGTCCATCTCCCTCTCTTCACCTTCATGGTCATATCTGGCTGTGCACTTTTTCATTCAGTTTTTTTAATTTACTACTCTGAATTTAATTGAAAGAATTAGTGTTACTAAAATTACACACGCGGTGGTATTCGGAGCTGTAATTGCATTAAAAGAAAATGTGCAATTTTCTGTTGCAAGGAATGGGGGTGTGGGAGTGGAGAGGAAGAGCAAAACCACTCCAAAGATTACTACTAACAGAAGTAAACCTGGCTTTGATTTAGCCAGCATCAGCCCAATGTATTTTTAGATTTTTTAATTACATATATCATAGCCTGAAACACATTCCTAATACTGCTTTGGAATTTGAATCACTGCCTTACTTTTTTATTTTTTTCTTCATCTGTTTCAAGTCTGAGCACTTAAAAAAAATTAAAGAAAGAAAAAAAAAAAAAACAACTAGGTAATGGTGTGTCCGGAAGAAGGAGGTATCAGTTTTCTGTGCTATTGAGCTGCAGAGGTAACAAAGGACTGCCATTCAACACATTAAGGAATTAAATTTGGACTGGCAGTTTGGACTGGATTTTTCTGCTGCGCTCAGCACTTTCCTATACCAGGATTTGTTCTGGAACAGCTACCCCTGACGGTCCATTCTATGGCAACGCTTGCTCCAGAGCAGATTAGATTAAATTAGTATACTTAGGCCAGCGTGAGAATGGCTTATGCACAAGGAGTGAACCACAAATCACTCTTTCTCTTTATGTTAATCCCATAATATTAAACAAATTAATGTCCCTTTGCAGACAAACATTTGTTCTTTGTCGGCACAGGAGCATTTGAGGAAATTAATTCAAAATAACTTTGAAAAGAGATTTGTTAAATTCCTCTAAAGCCCTATGACCTCAATTTAGTTTAATTGGGCATTAATTCCTTTAACTCAATTCTTGTCCTAAGTCAATTAAACTCAGCAGAATTGTGACCCTTTCAGCTCTGAAAGTCCTCACTGTGCTCTTGGCAGTTCAACTACTGCAAGGGAGATGTACACCTTTTGTTAAATTTGGATTATTTTTCCTTATTGTCCTGTGCTGAAAAGTCTTTTGTGATGCCTCAACAAGACCAAAGTCCCCCTGACTTGCAAAGGTCATAGGGATTTGACTTCAGATCTATAGCTACCACCCTTGCTACCTAATGCCCAGTGCTCCAGCCTTCCTCCCAGGACTGTGCCCAGTACCGTGGAGCACTTGGGGTGCAAGCAGTTGTCTCTTCTGTACAGACCTTAAACCGCCCTGAGCTTACATGAGAATACTCAGACTAACTCAGTAGGGTTATTTTTGCCCTGGATACGTGGTACAGTTCATGTTGCCAGCAGATCCTTTTCTGCTCAGACAGTCCTTTTCCATTCTTGGAGAGCTAACTGGGTACTTTGCGCAGGGAAGGTCTGGGAGACCTCTTGATGCATCCTTGTCCATTGCAGTGGCACAGCTACTTCTACTAGCAAACCAGTCCTGAGAAATACTGCACTGAAGCCACAACGTTTATGTAATCTGGAAATGGGGGAGACTCTCCACACACAGGCAGGCTGAAGAGGCGGAATCCCGACTTGGAGAGCCTCTCTGAGATCAGGTCACATCTGTGCAGCAGATAAGAGCACCGTGGGGAAGCCCAGGAGTCAGTAGCAGTTGTCAAAGAATGAAAACCGGCCACTTAGCATCACAAAAGGGAGGTTAACTTGCCTTTGCTATGTAATATTATAAAAGTGTGTCTCTCTTAGGAATGCCCAAGAGAAGAAAGCTTTTTTTGCAAGATACATTTCCACCCCAGGAAGGGTGGACCCAACACAGAGGCATTACAGCCTTGCTATTCTTTGCCTTTGAGACTTCTTTGGCGTCCAGAAAGGCACAGGTTCACCAGATAAATCTGTACCATTGTACTGTGGTTGCATGGCAAGGTTTTGCTAGTGGGGGAGCTACAGAGATGGCTTCTGTGGGAAGAAGATAAAAGCTGCCTCTATGTCCCACAGAGCCAGTGCCAGCCAGCTCCAAGATGAACCCACTTCTAGCCAAGGTTGAGCCCACCAGCAACAGTGGTAGTACCTGTGGGATAATGTATTTAAGCAGGAGGAGGGAAACAACTGGGCAACAGTGATTGCAGATGGAGAGAGGAGTGAGAGTATGTGAGAGAAACAGCCCTTCAGACACCGAGGCCAGTGGAGAAGGAGGGGCAGGAGGTGCTCCAGACACCAGAGCAGAGATTCCCCTGCAGTGAGGACCGTGGTGAGGGAGCTGTCCCCATGCAGCCCATGGAGGTCCAGAGTGGAGCAGAGATCCTCCTGCAGCCTGTGGAGGACCCCATGCTGGAGCAGATGGATGCTAGGAAGCTGTGACCCCCTGGGAAGCCCACACTGGAGCAAGTTTGCTGCCAGGACTTGTGACCCCGTGGGGAACCCACGCTGGAGCAGTTAATGAAGAACTGCAGTCCGTGGGAAGGGCCCGTGTTGGAGAAGTTCATGGAAGACTGTGTCCCATGGGAGAGACCCCACACTGGAGCAGGAGGAAACCATGAGGGGTCCTATCTCTGAGGAGGAAGGAGCAGCAGAAACAATATGTGATGAATTGGCCACAGCCCCCATTCCCTGTCCCCCTGCACCACTGGGGAGGTGTAGAGTCAGGTTGATGATCCGTGAGTAAAGTTGAGCCTGAGAAAAACGGAGGGGTGGGGGGAGGTGTTTTAAGCTTTGGTGTTTTTTTCTCATTACCCTGCTCTGATATGATTGGTAATATATGAACATAATTTCCCCAAGTCTGTTCTGCCCATGACAGTAATTGATGAATGTTCTTTTCCTGTCCTTATCTTGATCCATGATATTTTCATTGTATTTTCTCTCCCCTGTCCCATTGAGGAGGGGGATAGAGCTCCTGATAGAGCAGCTCTGGTGGGTACTTGGCATCCAGCCAGGATCAACCCACCACAATCCCACTGCAAAAAGTAGTTCAACAAACATGGAAACACACAAAGCACACAAGCGACACAGAACAGCTGAGACATTCAAGGAGTGAGCAATTAAAATTACTCCTTTTCTATCTGCTCTCAGTACTGTTTTTTCTCTAGCACCTTGTGGAAGTTTGGCAGATCTGCTGTAGAACTAGATGATAAAAGGCAGCAGAGACATTTTGCTAAGAGCTTCCTATAAAATTCTCATTAATCAACCAGCAATTCTGCATTTAAAACTCATCCAGCAAAATGTCTGCTGTTTTTTTGTCTCATGATGAAAGGCAGACAATAGCAATACTTTTTCCTCTTTCCAAAAAGGAAATGGGAGGAGGGTTAGCATAGATGTGAGCAAGAGAACAGTGGCTGGTGGAACATGTTACAGTGTCCTCCACAAGCATAAAGAAAGGTCATTTTCCTGCTGGCTGTCACAGAGACTAACCAGACCAGCAGCTGTACTGGTAAGCACAGATTTAAAGAGGGCAAGGTCTTGCATTAACTGGTGACACTCTGTTTTACTTGCATTGCAGTTTCAAGGCTTGCTTAATTAAAGGGGAAAATATTCTAAGGAATATGCAACAATTGTAAGAGCATCCAGAATGTGCAAGGCACTTCCTACCCAGACAAGGCAGAGTTTTGCATAACCAGCTCCCACTCCAGGCTGTCCTGTAGGCATGCCACTGCATCCCATATTTGCAGCTATGCACCATTACCTTTCTCCAGCAGCTGCCTTACCTGGCTTTCCAACCTGATCAGCATGTACACAGTGACTTTTTGACTTGTAGATTCACAGGGACATGCTGGGGGCAACTGAATTGGATGGATGGATGGAAATTAATAGAGGAGAGCACCGGGAGGAGTCTGGGTATGAATCAGCCTGGCAGCTGTGGATTTTAAGGAGTATAAAGGATTAAAAGCTGAGGTTGATCTTGGGTGCTTGGGAAGAGGCAACTGGGATACCCCCTGACACTTGAAACAGGTGAAATGTCCTAACTCAGGTTAGCTGTGACCTGCTTGTGTCTTTGGAAAATTTACCTCTGCCTGCTTGTGATACTTCATGGTGTGAAGTGAGCTGTTTACATCCAAGACAACACTCTGGGAGAAGCCAGTCATTCATTACAGAGATCACCTATCACATGTAGTTGTCCTGCTAGACTCACCTGTGTTTTCAAGATTATCACGTTCCCAATCCTTCCTTGTCTCCACTGCTTCTCCAGGATCCTGGCTGGTTTTTTCTCTCCTTACAATTTTGTGTTCTCAGGCAAGGGTTTTCCTCCTACAGTGAAAGGTGTTGCCACTTGCAGCACTGTGAATGTCTGTGGAGCAGAAGAGGACAGTAAATAGCAGAGTGCAAAGGTGCCCTTTTGTTGAACTGACAGCTCAGAAATCTGAGCTGAAGTGAGTTTCTGCCAGGTTTACAAGCAAGGGGATCAGCCCAAGGAGAGTATAGATATATATGGTTCAGATATATATCTCCAAAGAACAACAAACCCAAAGGAGTAATTACCCCTCTCACAGAACATAGGGGCACAATACTCTATTGCATCAAGTCCATTGAGATTCAAGTTGTATTAAGCCTAGTTTCCCTAGTTTGCCTTTCTTCCAGCATTTTTTCTGCTGCATTTCTTCTTCTCAGTCAGTGATGACTTTCCCAAGAGCAGACCAAAGATCTGATGGACAGCCACAAGCACATTTCTGAAAATTTAGCCCTGTATCAAGCTTATCCTAGTGACATATGCTCACATGGCTGCCTTTGGTGAAAAGCTGACCTGCTAGTGCTAACCCTGAAGATTCAAGGCATATTTTCAGCAATGTCCTTCCTCCTCTCTCACTATTCCAGCTTCTAGCACCAGGTAGTCAAAACCACAGGACAGCAGCAGGTTAAAGTCCTGGATGTGATCAAGTTTCTGAGTCTGGTCCTTGCAACACTCAGGCTTGAAGGAATACAGCCATATATGTCAGGACATGTCCAAGGCTGTCTCATCTTGCAGCAGATTTTCTTGGCTCTGGATGTGTACAAGCCCATAATAATGAAGGAACTCCTTAGTTATTAGCCCATCACACAAGGAGCTGTGTTCTAATCCCCTGTTTGGCTGAAGATATCTGAATGCATGACGTGCCCTGCCCAAGGAGCATATTTTCTCAGCATTAAATCATTAAGGATCAAAAGGACCTCCATGAAGATCAAGTCCAACCTTTGACCGAACACCACCTTGTCAATTAAACCCTCGCACTAAGTGCCACATCCAGTCATTTCTTGAACAGTTCCAGGGACTCCACCACCTCCCTGGGCAGCCCATCTCAAGGCTTATATTATTAAGAAATTCAGCGATGCTTCTGATGTCCAACCTGAATCTCCCGTGGTACAGCTTGAGGCCGTTTCCTCTTGTCCAGTCACTATTTGCCTGGGAGAAGAGGCCGACCCCTACCTGGCTACAACTCCTTTCAGGTAGCTGTAGAGAGTGGTAACGTCTCCCTTTTCTCCAGGCTAAAGACACCAGCTCCCTCAGCCATTCCTCATAAGACTTACACCATGAATTAGCACATTTCAGAGCCATCTCACAACCTTACCACTGCTGTCTGCCCAACTTCATGCAGTGGGTTTAAATGGTGAGTGATGTAGTAAGTAGAACGGAGTGTCCCAACCAGTGAGGAAGAGAACAGAAGATTTTGCTCTCCCTCCTACCACTGTGCAGTTCCTGTTTTAATCGCCATTTCCTCTGCTCTGCATAAATTGCAAATTTTGGGACTTGTGAAATCATCAGCCCCAAGGAATTCTTCTGGACTGAGGATTTACCATTCTCACCACGTGTGCTTCAAAAAGGGCTGCCTTGAGTCTGCTTTGAATATTCACCTCACATATTTGTAATAGGAAGATACACTGCAGATAATGTGTATAACAGTATTGTATGTAATAGCTCTATCTATGGATAGATAAATACATGGATATGTATATTAGAATTATATAGAATGATATGGATAAATTTACATTTTCCAGTATCCTCTTGCCCTTGCACTGAAAGCTGGTGGTTATTTTTTGGCAAACCTCTGATTATATTTTTCTCATCTAAATTTTGTCTTCTTAGTTGAAATCTGCATCAATCTCTGAAGATTAATACAGCAAAGAGGCACTGCTGGGGGCTGCTGGAGGACATTTTTCTTTTAAATTCTGATAAACTTAAGTGCTGCTCATTAATTTTTGTGTCCCAGAGGAGTGCCTGGAGCCTGCAGAATAATTTCCTTCCAACAACTTGCATAAAATTTTGCACTGCACTTTGGATCCAAGCCAGGTTGTCAGGGTTGTTATTTATTGCAACTAGTAAAAATGATTCTCAGCTGCTGTAATTCAGGGACATTCAAATGACTTTGGTGGAGCTCTGCTCATTTGCCTTGGCAGCCCAGCAAATACCCTGTAATAAGAACTAACAACGTGGACATATCAGCTACTGTCACAGCAATTACCAGTGTATTTTTAATTACTCAGGGGAGGAAAGGTAGAAAGGAGAAAGCAGCCTTCTTACAAAGATGGTGTTAGCCGGCTGCCTCGCCCAAGACTCCCAACATTTTAAGCCTCTACTTTCATGCACCTTCATGCTCACACGCTCCCCTTTTTTCAGTTTTTCATGCAATCCATTAAGCAATCTGTGGCCACCAGTACTGATTAAACCCATCTTCTCTCACTAAAGGGAGCTAAGGGCCCTCCTTGGGTCTTTACAAACAAGAATTAAAGCAAAGCCAGGAGAAAGTCATCCAAGAGAGAAGCTGCAGTCAACGAAGGGAAAAAGAGCACGGTAAGGCAGTGATGCTAACAAGCCCCATCAGTCCCTGCTATTAAGAATGGCCAGTGGTTTGAGGCCAAGAAGAAACCTGCAGGAGCAGACCATCATGTCCTGCTGTGCAAGTGCTGCAGGCTAACTTAGAGGTGACTGTAGTCGGCTAAGTGAATTCACGAAAATTCAATCTCATCGAGCAGAAGGCATCTGTTCTACTATGTAACCCTGCCAAAGAGAAGTAGAAACCCCTGAAAAATGTTGAAATTGTGTCCAGGTTCTTCCCAAGCCAATCAGTTCTTCATCTCAGCCATTGCAGACACTTGTAGAAGCATCACTTAATATTAACACTGTGCCCAGAGAAACATGAGCTAAAGGGTTGACCTAAGCTGTGACCTTCAGCTCCTTGACGCATGGAGCATTTGCTTTTAGGATGTCAGCTGGCTGGTGGATCCTGAGCCCTACCAGTCATCCTACACCTGAGCTGCACAAGCAGGGGAAATAGAACTTGTCTTCTTCCTCTATGTGCTTATCTCCTGATCGAAGTGAGGACAAGCTGACAACTGTCTTCCTGGCAGATGTGGGCTAGGTAGCTGAATCCGTGATTTTGCTGTAATGATTTCTCTTCACATAAAACCTTTCTAGCTGACATGGCTAGACAATGATGTCATTCTTCCCCTCAAATAAACAGAGTTCTCAGCTTTTAAAATCAAAGGCAATCTTTTCTCATATTCCCCCTGGACTAGATCTCGATGTCTTCCCAGGATGCATATTTGTGCCTGTTGCTATTTTTGCTTGATTTTTATGTGTTGCATTTGATTTTATGTTTCCACATTCATCCTGGCCATCTGATCAATGTGCGAAATAGCAGAAAACTTGAGGTGACACACCCCAGCAGAAAGTCAGGCCTGTTAATATGATGAACACTTTTGTGCTCTGTGGTTTCTGACACCAAGACTCTTTGCAGTGGCAGTAAATTTTTCTGGTCAGTCAGGCGATTTATTGCTTTTGAGGTCTCTGCAGCCATTGCTACACCAAAGCTTGACTGGCATAGTTCAGTGTGGCTCCATTGGCTTCAGTCAAGCAACACAAGTTTCTGCCTACTGAAAATCTGGTCCTGCATCTTTTTCTCTCTTTCTTCTGCCTTCTCCTCATAATCTCTCTAAGGATGAAAGAGGACAAGATTTTCAAGCCTGCTGAAGGGCACTGGAGAATAAGCTTTCAACAGCCTTAACAGGAGCGACATAGTAAAATATCTGTTTTGCAGATTTCAGCTTTCATGCTTACCAAGTGAAATAGATTAGCTCCTACAGTGCAGTGTTAGGGAATGATCCAAGACCATCCGAAGTCAAGACAGCTTTGCATCGATTGGGCAAGTTTCAAAATCATCCTGATGAGCTCATCCCAGCCCAATGACTTCTGCAGGTCTTTGTGCTGCACCTACAGAACTGCCTGGCTTCTCACTTACTCTCTCTTTAGTATGAACCTGACATGCTGGGTGCTATAGACCTGACTCAGCAGCTATCAGCCAATTTATTCCCATTCCTTTTTTTTTTTTTAATGTTAAAAAAATAAACAATTGATTATAGCTCGTGTTTCCACTCTTTGTTTCACTCCTCGAGGTCAATACCACTCTTGTTGGAAGAGCACATTGCAGAGCCTGCTTTTCTCTTCTGGTGTTATTTTTATACACTGCTTTTGATCTCAGGGAACCTTTTCATCCTTTTTCCTCCAGAGTTTAGTAGCATTTTAACTAAGGCCAGTATGCCCTTAGGCACATGCTGTCCTCATGAAATAACGAGGGTGGGTAAGTGAGGGTACAGAGGCTACAGGTCACGGCAGAAATCAGGGTTTCAGGTGGATCTCACATGTGTGAGATCCGAAGAACCTGAAAGCTGGACAGAATCGCAGGCAGGTGTGGCAGGTGAGTAGAAACAAAGAAAACTGGAGCATAAAACCATCAGGTTTACAGAACTCAGATGGGTAGTAAGTAAATTAATTCCTATAGTCCTACTAGCAGAGGATTACCTCTGCTGGGTGAACAGATACCGACAGAGCGAACCCAGAGGTTCCTGTGCTTGTGACTGCACATGAGATTATAGCCAAGGTGCTTCCTCTGTTACTACAGAAATTCAGAATCATGCAGCTTCTTTCCAAATCCTTAGTGCTTAAGCAGTCAAATAGGAAATAAAGTGACACACCCAGCTGTGGAAAAGGGGCTCAGAAATACCTACTGTCCCACTGGTATTTTTCTGGTAGAGAAAAATACCTGTTCCTCAACAGACTCAAGTTCACTCAGACCTCTGCTGAAGTCTTCTCTCTACTGGGCACTGGTGAGATAGACCCTACAGGGAGAGAAACGTTCATGTCTACCAAAGCCGTCTCATACCAAGCAAAATAGAGCACATTACTCTCAGATTCTGAAAGCAATCCATCACTTGCTGCAGGATCTCTAAGCAGCACTACTCCCAGCCAGGTGGGCCTGCCAAACGCGGGCATGAAGTGTGCCACCTGTGGTTGGAAGTGTGGGTGTGATGCGGTTGGATGTGCAACATGGAGAGGGATGAGGGGCGTCTCTGTTTCCTCTGCAGCAATCCCAGGGAGGGGACACAATTCCACATATCCAGCACTAGTAGGGAGAGTGAAAAATGCTGTAGTGACATGAGGCAGCCAGCTAGCTTGCTGAGGGATGCTCATGTCGTGAAGCTTGGCTCAGCTTTGAGCAGCAAGAAGAAGCAGTGACACCATTTCCCAGAAGTTTAGCTGACAATAGCGGTGATTGCAAATGCTTAGCAAAGTGCTTTTTGTCACATTTTGCTAATAAAGCAGGGGTTAGGTCCCTCCTGCCTGCTGGGATATAAATATCTTAATTAGATCTTCAAAAAAGAAAAAGAAAAAAATCTAAAAGCCTGGAAGATATTTTATTATTTCTTTTTTTATTTTTAGTATTAGAAGTATAACTTGAGTAGTGCTGGCACCAGGATGCATAATCCACTTACCAGGGCAAAGAGGGCTCTGAAGCTGTACCACAAATGCATCATTTGATAACAGTAATGAAAAAGACACCAATCTATATCTGCAAATAGCATTAGAGCTGACTTGGTTTGAGGACCAAAGGAAGCTGATGCTGAATTTATGAGGCTGACATCTCAAACATTTGAGACCAGTGTTTCCTTTCCTCCCCTGTTTTGTTTCATTCTCCCTCACTTTTTTTTTTTTTATTTTATTTTTTAACAACTTGACCCTCTGTGGGGTCAGCTCTTAGCCCTGTAATGGAAGCAATTCAGTCAGGAAATGTTGTAGAGTGAGGTGGCCCTGCCTCGTCTCATGGGCTGAGTGGGACCAGCCAGCTCGTGCTGGTTCACCCTGCCCCGCCGGCCTTGGTTTGTCGCTGCACCTCTGCATGGTGCTTGTGCTCTGAGATGCTCACACCACACATATCCCTGCTGCTGAGCTGGAGCTGGAAAAGCCACAGGGCCAGATGGGGGAGACCCCACCCAGCTAAGCACCAGCCAGGATCTTTTCCAATACAGGTGTCCCATATAATCTTTCTCCATCCCACCTCCCACTGTCCATCACACGGCTCCTAAAGGGAGCCTCCTAAAGAGACGTGAGCATGTTGGAGAAAATGTGGGATCTGGAGCAAACAGACATGCATAAGAAAGCTTAAGAAATACTCAACTGCTGCTGCACAGTAGTCCCCTTCGACAGTACCTTGTCTCCAGCTGTGAGAGTAAGAAATGCTGCTTAGGTGCAACAGACAAGCCCATCCCCTTACATGAGTTTCTCCAGCTCTTTGTGAGACAGTTTTCTGTCACAGCCTCCTATGCCATAAAGTTCAAAAAATTCCCTTTCTGTTCAACAGAAGAAGCAGTTTCTTTCTTTTCTCTTTCTGCTTTAAACTGTCTCTGTGGATCCAGTATTGCAGGTTTTGATGAGCTATGGTTACACTTTAAGCTCATGCTCCTCTTTACTGCTTTTGCACGTGCCTGTCTAATACCCTTATGTTCAGTTCCAGACTAAAGCTTCCAAACTTTCACTGTCTTTGAAAGTAACTTCTTCAGCTCCACTGTCATTTTAATTGCTCCTTTCTTTCCATTCTCTGCATCCAACACGTTTTTCTTGTAGACAGGAGGGACAAGACATGCACTCTCTGCTCGAAACGCAGTGAATTAAATTTTCCCATTCACACCCTTTTCCAGCATTTTGATGGACATGCTGAATAAAATTTGTGCCAGCACCGGTCTCTGGAGTACCTTCCATTCAGCCCCATCAGGCAAATGGGCAGTACACAGCTTTAGAAAATCATACTGGTTATTTCTCAGTATACTGTGTTTACCCATGTGCTCTGTCATTTTAGTTTTGACTGTACACTGAGATCATGCTCTCAGGAATGTAAGTCCTCCACTGTTGGGTAGTTCCAGCAGCCACCTGACACCCTTGCTGTTCGTAATGACACTTTAGGCACCTCAGGCAGCAGATCTGCAGGTTCACAACTGAGCTCCCACTCAGCCCTCCAGTGAATGCCATCTGGCCATAGGAACTTGTTAATATCTTGTTAACCAGGGAGCCAGACACCTGTCAGGCTTTCAGGCTCCTGGCATTGATGCAGTCTGGCACTTGTAAATTTTGCCCTTGCTTTGTCTTCTGACACATACCAGGCAACTGGAATTGCAGGTTACCTACTTTTTGGTGTGACTGTCCTCTCTATTTCTCTACTGACCCCTTCTTAGACACACTGAGTGCCAAATCCACCTTGTAGGCCATGCCAGTCCAAAGAAGGTGCTTGTTCCAGAGGTGACATATTCCTCTACAACTTTTCTCTTTTCCTGTGCCAGCAGACAAGTTCCATTATGGAGAGGGATGACCAATCCTTTCTGCATGGGTTCCTTTTCTGCAGAAAGGTTTCCCAGATCCTCACCACCTACTTTGTATACCATCACCTACCACATCCACAGTTCAAGGGTCTGAATTCCTCCCCTGGCTCCTCAGCCTCAGACAAGACGGGATATTGGACAGAGCTCCCAGAGGGATCACAGCCTCCAGACTCCAGTTTCAGCACTGAAATAGTAAAGTTCTCCTCCCAAGGCAGAAGTAGTTTAGAGAAACAATGCACAGACAAGCCCCATTGCAATGCTGCAGAAGAGTCTGCCTTATGATGAATAGGTGTTGGTGATGGCCCAGATAGCCAGGAATCTCTTGATAGTTCTCGATCTGACCCTGACAATGGAGGTCTACCCTCACAGATGCTCCTTCCATTCAGTGCTTTGCATCTGCAATCAGTTTTCCTGGATTTCTCCAAGCATGTTCTAAGCCATGGTGCTTGAGGTGTTTGTGATAGCAGCTCAAAAGGCACTTTGGGCTTTTTTACACTGTGTGGAGGCTCCCAGAAGAATGGTTTCTGGCTGCTTTAGCTCCCTAGCTCTTGACATCATGGATCATTTTAATAGGATTGCTAGCAAACCTTTGGAGAACAGCTGTGATCTGAATGGGCTCATACAGTGGAGCAGCACTTTGTTCAGTTTCTTTGTTTCAAAGAACACATAGTGCTGGCAGGACCACCAAGACTCTTGAAAAATACAGTGGTTGAGAGAAGGTAGCTTTTTTAAAAACACACCTAAATACCGTGCCTGTCACTTGCATTTGTTTTTGTGAATTCTTCCTTACACTCTCACGGTAAGCAGCAGAAGGAAAATTGCATCTCCAGAATGTTTGCCGAGCTGTGCATGCTGCACAGTGTAGCTAAGGAACCCCAGGGGTTATGGAGAACAAACTCCTTCAGCAGGATAGTGGCATGGGGACAAAGGAGAGTTTGCAGAGATAGAAGAAGGGGCAATCCTGGATAAACAAGGAAAACATCTACCCCCAGGAAAGTAAGGTAATTGCATCAGTACTTCTCATCTGCTGATCAAACTGATCTGCTTTATCCTTGCACCTTGCTAAGGCACTGGCACATGAAAGGAGTAGAGAACTTTGCACTTAATATAATCTAAAGCTGGGTTGCTTTTAGTTTATTTCTGCTCTGTTTTAGTTTTTCCTGATTTGCTGATGGAAATCTTACTTGGTCCTTTTCTTTTGCTATATTTAAACCAGGCTTACCTATTAAGCAGCTGCAGAGTCTCTTGCAGAGAAGAGGTGTGGCCTCTGCCAGAAAAGCACAGGAAGGCATATTACTTGTGGGCAGCACAGTGACCACCAGGGCTTCTCAGGGATATCACCACTGCCGTCTCCATGCTGCTGGTGCATCTTCCCTGGAAAATCAGCTGCCCTGGACCAGTTCTCACCCATCTTGTGCATGTGGTCACGGGATTTTAGCGACTTGGAGCATGTCCTTCAGCTTCGCCATTTGTTGGGACTGCTTCACCTGAGACATCTCCAGAGCTGTCAAGGGTGATGGCAGCAAAGAGGGCTCCTCCTGGCTGAGCTGCCCCCCTGAGCTACATGCCACTGTCACCCCCTCAGGCCATGAGGGCAGCAGCTGGTTATCGCTCAGGTCTCGCTGGGGCTCAGAGGAAAAGCGTATCTGGCTCTCTGGCAGAGCTGACTCGGGGGAACACCAGTCTTTCCTTCTTTCTACCAGAAGGGAGACAATAAACTCACCACTTACCTTTTTTTTTTTTTTTTTTTTTTCATTTATGTGCATGAAAGCATGAGTCATTTTAATTTATATCAAATTAGGTGAGTTTATTTTAAAAAAGACAGAGCTGACTTTTGAAGGGAAAATGGAACCCCCAACTGGTGGAAATCCTTACTCTGTAGAAGAGGGTATATTGAAAAGGTGAAGTCAGCTTGGAAGAGCATTCACTTCCAAAGGTTGAGAGAGAATACTTTCCTAATTCAGGATCACTTATTTGGTTGTTTGGATCTGAGAATGAAGGTAAAAGGAAGGGCAGGAAAGTTTAATTTTCCTGTTCTAATCTATGAATATAAACAAGATGTAAAATGAGATTTATTCCTGTTAAAATCTCGAAGGTCATTATGATCAGGAGCTAAATTCAAATCACTGGCTAAGGATCATATTACTTTTGTTTAATAAATCAGTTAATTTTAAATGTTGGACGTGTTTAGATAAACCTTTCCTTTTGCAGTATGCCTGTAGTACTTCTATGTGAGTATGAAGGAAAAAAGAAGAAATTAGGTACTTTTCTTCGCACATACAAAACCCCAGCTGACATGTAGTTTGGGAGCTAATCAAATCCCATTCTCTTCCAGAAGATGTTTAATCAAGAGCACAGGAACCATTAACTAGGAAAAGCAAATAGGTCTTCATCAGTCTCCAGAACCATAAAAAAAGTAAAAATTATTAATCTGAATAAACATGTTAAACATTGTAAATGAGTGAAGAATAGCTGAGTGTATCCCTCACTCAGCCAGAAGATATGCTGGATTTTATCCACAAATGAGAGTCAGACTTTCTTTGAGAAAAAACACCTAAAAGCCCACACATAGCAAAATGTAAGCAGTAATTTAAATTGAAGGTCCTTGCTTTTTGATTTAAATTGTGGTTAAACATCATGTTTTAAATCTTCATGATAAATTAATTTCTCCTCTTATCAAAACTCTCCCTGTTAAACTGATGCATCTAAATTTTCAGTCAGAAAGGCTCAGCTATTAGTCAACACACGTCGCCTGGAAGAAAGGGGGCAGGGTGGAAAGTTTAATCCTGCTTTCCCATCCCCCTTTTTTTTTTTCCATGTAATTCCATTTTCTTCTCTTCATTCTGTCATTATCACAGATACTGAGCTTCTTTGTCATAAGAAATACTACGTGCAGTTAAAATCACGGCAAGTAGAATGGAGATCTCCTGGAGCGTGCGGTAAAGTTGCGAGTTAAGAAAATTCGGATGAAGGTCACACTTTGCCTAGTTCTCTTTTAGTGTCTGTGTCTGTGTGAAGTCTCCCTCCCACTCGGCTTTGCCTTACAGGTTGCTGTTTCGTGGTGCTCAGACCAAAAAACGCCGAATATGTCTATCCAAGCCAACCATAAGCCTTGTGGCAGAAGATTCCCTGTGCAGCCTCCTTCATTCCGGTGTCACCCTGGCATAACAGGAGTGTACGACTGCCTCTCGGCTCATCTCATCACTGCTCTGCACACTCTTTCCTCGTTTGAGCAGATGCTCTGTCAGTTCCCTGTGTGTCGGGGAGAGAGCAGATTTGCTTTCTCCAACAGCCACTTCAGCAGTCAAGCTTATCTTGGCTGTCTCTGCCAGATTTTGGGCACCACAACGCCTGGGCACAGAGTCAGCTTACAGCACAACACCATCCGCCCATCAGGGGACCAGGTCCAGCTGCATGGCAGCAACAAAACCTGCCTCTTCAGGGAAGTGGGAATGGCTGCAGAGGCACTCCCATGCCCACATGCTGCCAATGTTCCTAGACAGTCTGCCAAACCTATAGGAATTTTTATCCTAGTGCAACATTGCTCTGGTCCCTGAGGGGTCATTCAGAAAGCCCTTCCCCTGGTTTATTCAGATACATTGATCTTCTGAGAAGGTGCTCATAAACAGTATAAAGTGTGCTTCAGTCACCTCTGGTAATCCCTTTGAATGATTTTATATATGTCTGAAACGAAATGAGGAGGACAACTCTGGAAGTTTTTTTTATCGAAACTTTTTTTCCTTTTGTAATCTCCAATTGCCCCTTTGTTAGTTGTGTTTTATCGCACAGCTTCTGGTGTTTTCCTTTATTTCACGAGGGTCCAGTGTTCTGGGGCTTTACTGCTTTTAGGTAACAAGTAAGAAAAACCATATGAGGAAAGCCTGGCACATAGCAGGGGTCTTTGTCACATGCAGACACACCCCGGTGAGGCAGCAGGGTGATTGCCAGTGAGAACTGCACAGATGACAATGACAGACAAGCAACCCCTGTATTCCATGACTGAATTGAGTGTGGGAAAGCAAAACCAGGGGGTTTTGTCCCCAACCAGGACACTGTGCAGAAATAGAACTGTCCCTCCCTGTGGAGATCAGGGAAGATGGGCCAGACCTTACTGATTTAACTGCACAATCCTGTCTGCTGCTGTAGGAAGTACTTTAACCGCATATTAAACTTTATAAATGTTGAACAAGGGTCAGTCACATTTCAGTTTGATCCTAGGTGGAACACCAATCTGAATGTAAGAACGTTAATAATGACCTGTGGATTCTTCTTACAAAAAGGGAAGAAAAGTCATGCAACATTAAATACTTGCAAAACAGTATTCAGTAATTTTCTTCATTTGTGCAAATAAACTGTAGTATTATAGACTGATTTATATTAAATTAGTACTACAGTATTACTGATGTAAAACTATTGATGTCGTATTGTTAAACTGATCAATAAACTGCAGATAACTGCTGCTCAGGAGTAAGCCTAGATGTTTGTAAATACATCCTCTCACAGTGAGGTGTGTTAATGGGGTTTTATGGATTTAACATTTTCATTTTCCTCCTTTTGTGCTTCCTGCTGTCGCTGACGTTGTTTTGCAGTTAGCTTACTATGCTGGCATCCCAAAGAGCCTGTAGTGGACTGAAAGCGAATATTTCCATTAGCTGCTGTCTCTTAGAGCATAATGTTTTTTAGGATGGTTAGGGGAGGGCCACATTTGTAGGATTTTGGGTGCCACAAGAGCTTTTGAATTCAGTCCCCTCTTGTGCTGGGCAATGCAGAGTAGATGTGTATCACAGGCAGGACAGTAGACTGCCTGTGCCACGTATCTTCATGTGCCTCTAAAGGCTTCCAGGCACAGCCTAAAGGACATATGAGTTAGTTATGCAGTCACAGAGCAGTGCCCTGAATCCAAGAGACACAGCAGCATCAGATGGTCACAAAAGCAGATCACGTGTCACTGTGCAGAGCAGAGGAGAGAGAGAACCAGCATCTCTCCAGAAATCTGTCCTGAAGGGAAAACTGTCTTCTGAACATAGCCTAAAGATTGGTGTTAAGTCTGGCTGTGTTGTGCCAAAGGCATCCACATTGAGTTAAGGCTCATGTCATAGAAGCTCTGACATGATCGTGGTGAGCTACAGGTTGCGGAATGGTAACATTCTCCACATCTGCCCTCTATAATAGCACTTAAATAACACACAGTTTGGTGTGAATTTGTAAATAAACCATGAAATGGTTAATGTGCTAACAATTCATGCTTTCTTGAATCTAATATAATGGCAGTTTTCGCCCTTGCTGTACAAAGAGGACCATGAAGAGAGAGCAGCCCATAAATGCAGTGTGCTAAAAGCCACTCGCTTGTGCTTACATTTGCCTGGGCTTGCGCATTCTACAAGTCTGAAGGCTTAATTCTTTTCACCCTCAGAAATACTTGGGCACATCATTCCCATGACTACATGTCACAGGAAAATAAACAGACCTTTGAGCACCTCTTTCAAAGCACACTAGAGAACACTTGTGTTTCATGCAAGGAAGCATGAAGGATTCCCTGGCCTGACAGGGCAGGAACCCCAAGTGACTACATCAGAAGACGTTTCTTACATGAAGAACCACGTATTTTAATTCTCCTGCACAAGTTCTCAGCTCAGATAACCACCCAAGCGAAGGCTAGCTCCTTTCCCTTTGCGGGTGAATAAGATGCAGAGCTCATACGCTGCTTTAGGGGAGGAAGTTCCCCCCTTTTTTTCGAGAAGGGCGAATGCTACCAAAGTGGCTGACAGCACCACCCTGCAGAGGGACAGCAGTGCCTGCCCTGCAGTGGCACCTGGTGGCCCCGCGGGTCGCCTACATCCGCAGCACCGGGGTGGGTGGGCTCAGGGGTTTTGCCGGGATGTTTTTTGCTGCTCGGGTAGCCGGGGGAGGAGGGGAAGTGGTGGGGGAGGGAGGGAAGGCGGGAGGGGGAGGGGTTGTTGTTAAATATTGATGCTGGTTCTGAGGATGCGGTTGGCTGAGGCATCATGGATGTGAATTCGGGCTAATCGACACAGGATGTATTGACCGTGAAATGCATCCGCAGGGCTGAGTCAGTCCCGTCACCTCTCAAGGTTATGTTGCCCCATTCCATTGTCCCGGATATCCGGGACAATTTCACAGACGGTCCCGCTGCTGTCTGGGGCATCGGGATGCTGATGCGCTGAGCAGTATTTTGGGTACCCACAGCGGTCCCTGGTACCTGTTGCAGAACAAAGGACAGACTCGCATTTCTCCCCACATTAGGGCTACCTCCACCCATCCACCCTGGACACCCTTCAGGCACTACAGTTGCCATCCAACCCCTGTCAGGGGGAGTCCTGAGGGCTTCCTCTGAGGACAGCAGGTCTGTCACATGCCAGGGGACACACCTGCAGGTGAAATGCAATGTTTGATCCCTTACCAGGGAAAGTCAGTTTCTCAAAACTGGACTTTCAACATCAAATTCAGGTGTTTCCATTTCAAGTGTTGAATTAGTTGGCCTCTTTTCAAAAGATGTCCCTAGCAAGGGATACTCCAGCAACTGCCTGAGTCTGCAAAGACCCTGGGAAGACGTGTTGAGAGGGATAATCTCCTCTGTCACCTTAGCAGTACATTTGGCCACAGGCAGAGAAGAAGCCATCAGGAAGCTGAACTCCTCCTTAGAAATGAGAAACGTCTGTTTTAAGGCTTTTCCCCCTGAGTACAGGTATGAGTACTTTCACACAGCAGCTTGTCAAAAGGCATAGAACGGGCAGTTCAGCCTCTGGCTGCTCTCAACTGATGCTGGAGTGGGTTTCAAAGGCAAAATACAGCCTAGAAAACTGAAAAGACAAGAAGACACACACACTTTAATATGGCTTAAGAGCAGCTGTATCTGCATCTCTGTAAGTAGAAACATTTCTACAGCCTTGCAGATTTCCATGTCCCCCCAAATCACTGCTGCTGTTCCTGTAGAAAAAGCTCCAGGTGTCTCCCCCCAGTGCTCACCACCATCCCTTGAGCTGGTTTCTAGCCCATCAAACTAATTTTTTGCTCTAGAACAGAGCTCTGAAGTCAGGAAGTAGGTATGTCTTCTGGACAGGTTGGAAAGGGGATGCTGGAACAGCTGCAGCCTGCGGGCACAGATACACCCCAGTAACCCTGCCCCCAAAAAATGGTCATCAGCATCCTTCCATGATGACAACCCAGCATTTGCATTATCTACAGTCTTCTGTGTCCTGGTGCTCTCACCAGCTCCCACACTGTGGGCTGGTGTTTCAAGCATTAAGCTTTCACCCTAGATTTACATTTATATTATTCTGATGAGGTACAGCAACTTCTGAGTAGGATTACACTACATTACAGATACTATGGGCCCTTTGCAATGCCCTTGCAGCATGAAGAGGGCTCATGTTTCCTTCATGCTTGGTTCTCTGTAATCAGATTAGTGGACAAATCTGCTGTAGGATGAAGCTTTAATCAGTTTTGATTAGGAATCCTACCATTGATGGCACAACCTGGATCACAGTAGCAAAAGTGAGTTTGGTATTTGTGTGAACAAACTAACATTGTTATACACAGAGGTGGGACAGTGCATATACAACCTCCCACTTAGTGAAGGGATGGGGTAGCAATAATTTTCACCATGCCTGGTGGGTTTTGAGAGTTCTTCCTACAGCAGCAGGGCAAGACCAATCCTTTTCTTGAAAAAGGGTTCTGACAAACCCAGTAACAATAGCAAATTTTGTGGACATCATCTTCCATTGTCTCTGAGCTTGGCAGGCTCCAAAAAGGTGAGTTTTTATGCAACAGTTCCTGTATCAGTTCGTTTCCTTCATGCTCTAAAACTGAGTTTATGTCAGGTGTATAATGGTATTTCCTATTGTGAGATACTGGGTTATTACATTAATTACTGGCTCAGACCAACTCAAGTGTGTGTGGGGGGGAGATGGCCACAGGGGGCCAGAGCACATAAAACCAGCACCATGCAGTCATCACATGGTCATGGCCCTGCCTTTTCCTGGACTACTGAGGAGCTGAATCTACATTGGATCCGAGGTGGCAACTATAATCCTTTCTTTTTCTCTCTCTTTCTTTACCTCTTCTCCTATTCTCCTTTCCTGATGTTTGGGTAACTTAAAGCTTGATTTGCTAAGTTGTATGGGTAAGCATGTGCTAAATCACTGCTTTGCGAAATGCTTTATTTTGGCCCTCTAAACTTCTTCCAAGCTCCCTTATTTTCTAAAGTTTGCCAGTAAAAATGTGTTATTTGACCTCCTGAGAAACATGCGCAGCATCTTCTCCCGTGAGCTCTCTCAAGGTATTAAAAGAACTGAAGGCCCTTTTAATAGACCTGGCAAGCTGACCTTTGGAGCCTTGTATATTTTCAAAGTAAAACCCCTTAGACGAGCTCATATTTCAGACCTGGAGTCTTACACCTCTTTACCAGACACAGCACCCTGTTGGAGAGGTTGGTTTTCTGCAGGGGTCTGAGGAGGGGCCGGTATTAAAATGTTCCACAGCTGGCCTTGTCCCAGCTGTCCCAGGTGATATTCCAAGCCTTTGCTTCCCACTTTGAAAGAGTGGAGCCCAGAGAGCAAGAAGTACTGCTGAGCATGGAGAGAAACCCTCCCTCAGTGGCAAATGATCCCAGCAAAGCTGCCTTGCGCACACCTCAAGTGTTCCCCGTGCCTCAGCATCCCAAGTGTCTGGGACCAGCTTCCCTGTGGCAGAGATTCCCTGGAAGCTGGGGCAAGGCTGTTCCACCAAACTAAGTTTTGAAGGACATAGTCTCAAGCTGGACCAGAAGAGGTTTAGCTGGACATTAGGAGGAATTTCTTCATGAAAAGGGTAATTAAACATTGGAATAAACTGCCCAGTGAAGTGGTGGAGTCACCATCCCTGGAGGTGTTTAAGGAAGGACCGGACACTGTCGAATTGACATGATGGTGTTCAGTCGTAGGTTGGACTTGATGAGCTCAGAGGTCTTTTCCAACCTAATTAATTCTGTGATTCTGTAAAAGTGTAGTCCCTCTGTCACACCACCCTCTGAGTGACCCATAACCAGCAGTGATGTCCCTGTGATGCTGTCTACTGCCTGGGTTCCTGTTCCCATTTTGACTGTGGGCTTTGACTCTAGTTATCAGGCCAGACAGACCAACTCTGATCTCTCAGACAGGAGAAAGGTTTTTCTTTAATTCTAAGATTAAATCTTTTTGGGCAATCAAGCAGCCTTTTTTAATTAGAGTTTGAGTTAACTTCCATTATTACCAGGTTTCTGTGTGTACTGCTCCCACCCCTGGAACGAATCATCTTGGGTTTCTGTGGTCTTTGCACAAAATACAACAGCATGGAGAGAAAGGATGTATTTTTGCTGACTCTGGGAAACTGATAAATGACCAAATGCATCCATCATGAACAGAGGGTAATAGCTTCAAATGCAAACATCTGTTAGCAGCACATTTTAGCGCATTAATAATTTACATTCCACGGAAAGTTTAATTTATGCAAAGTGAGAGTTTTGTGGCATAGTTACAAAAGGCACACAAGATTCTGGGGCTAACAGATCTATAGTGAGCCTGTGACTGCCAAGACTCCTGGTATCATCACAGTTTTTGCTGTGCAGGTTGTACAGTGTCTTTCTCAACATGCCTATGGCTGGGAGTGGAGTACAGTACAAAAGCATTTATTTCCTCATCCATAGAAAGAAAAAAAGGTCCTCTGAGGCCTACCCATGCTAAAGAAATACCCAAAACTGCAAGATGCACACAGCAAAACATTCAGAAAAGTTGCCAACAAAAGGGAAAAAGCATAAAATTACCCTCTAACTGTCATGACCCTGGATTATTACTGATGCACTGTCACTCTGGGTTGCAGCTGCTGGACCTCAAGCTGCTTCAGATCCAGCCCTGCTCTGAGAACTGCAACAGCCAGTGTCCACTGGAGGCCTGAGGACACCCCACCATCTAGAAGACACATGCTGGTGAGCCAGGAGCTGGCTTCTCTGCTGACAACACACAGCACTGAAAAGGAGACCAACAAAGCTGCCAAGCAGTCCCAGAGCTTGCAGCAAAGTCCATTGAACAGATACGTCCTTGCTTAGGCTTCCCCAAAACTGCTTTGTGCATGCAGTAGTTTTGTGTGAGACTACTGCCCCACTCCCTCCTCCCAGGCCAGGGAGCCATGGGACCACAGATCTGCATGCCCAGGGGATCCAGAGCCCAGGAAGGTTGGAAGAGATCAGAAAGCAACACGCAGCCTCTTACCAATTCATGTGGCTTTTGTGTATAGAAGAGTAACAGACTGGCAAGTCAAATGCTCCACAGGTTAGAGATGCCAGGTGTCTACCCTGGGCCTGGACAGAAGGATACAACTTCTGGTGGTGCCTTTCCCAGATTCTCACCTCACTCCAGGTTCAGGATGTACAGCAAATGAAAGATGTAGGAGGAGAAAACCAACTTTGGGAGGGTGGTGCATGTGGTTTTGGGATGGGATTGGGAAAGCAAAATTGATTGGGCTTCATGAAGTTGATGATGCCCCAACTTCTCACATTATTTCAGGGGGAAAATCCTGGGTTTAAAAAGACCGGTTACACAAGTGTTCTCCATTCTGCTTCAATCTGCAACTTTAGAAATCTTCAGGTCAGGTTTTCCCTGCAGAATAAACGTGTATATATATATATATTAAACAAGATTGATTTCAAGACATTTGATTGATCAGATGCAAAATAACGTCTCTGTCTTCTTCCAAGGCCAGAGAGTTAAGAGATCAGCAAATGGCTGTAGGTTTTTAATAATTAATTCACTAACCATGAGCTTAGAAGACTAAATAAAAACAAGGTCTGCACATGAACAAGGGTTCAATATCAGTGGCTTAAAAACACTTAAGGGGAATGCCAGCCAGCACGACACAGCAGCATACATCCATCCCGCCCCACACTACCTCACCTTCCATCCTTTCTGCTGCTGCAGAAAGGGCACCAGTGTAGTTCAGATGACCTCTCTCTTTCCATTAATTACACAGACCAAGCCTGGATTTAACCCCAGTCTGGTTTTTTTTGACAGTCTCCACAGAGCTGTGCAGTGCATGGCTCTACAGTGCTGGTCACACGGAACCTGCCCACCTCACACACACACAGCAGCGACACCCCTCTCTGCCACTCCCGTGTTTCATGCCGGGATAACACCATGCTCCTGACAAAACAGAGGATCCCATGATCTGCAAACCTGTGTTACCAGCACTGGTTTTCCTCAGTGCCTGCCACTGCACCAAAGTCTGTCTTTGTTTCTCAGTAAATGCTGGATGAGAGGGGGGAGCTGGGATTTCACCTCTGAGGCCTGCAAGGCACATCTGTGCACCCGCAGCGGGGGTTTGTCCTGCGCTGAAATGAACGCAGGTAAAGTCCTCCTTATGTTCCTTTAATCACTTCTCATAGGATTCGCTGTATTAACACCCACACCACCAGGCCCTCCTAAAGCAAACAAATAGGCAAAAATGAACCAATCTGGGAAAGGCAGGTCAAGTGGCATGGCTGAGACAGAAGATCTGTGACCAGGAATGGGAATGGGACAGCACAGCCTGAACAAGGACTTATGACCTCAGAGGCAAAGCTCTTGGTGTGACAGGTGAGGCCTCAAGTGAGGCTTCTCCCAGCTGCTTCTCCTTAGTGGCTTCCTTGCAGCCTGCTCCCAGGCATCGCTGCAGGAAGGCAGAACTTGCCTCAAATACAGGCAGCCATAACCTAGGAAGGACAAGATGGAAGCTCAAGTCTCTGATGCAGTGAAAATGAGGAAATGTAAGCAAATGAAACTGAAAACAAAATCCTCTTTTGTTTCCCAACAGAACCAGATGTCATGGAGGACAGGACATACAGGTACATCAGAGAAGGCTGGTAGAAGGCAGAGGCTGGACACAGAGAGGACAGCAGAGTATAGGAAGGATAAAAGCAATCTTTACTCCAATTTGTCTGTGCCCCTTTACTAATTTTCCTCAGGGAGAGGAAGGAGGACCACATCTAAGGCTGACCTTCAGGATCACCTCCTTCCTCAGGCTTTCCCAGTCCCACCAGATGGGATGCTCCAGATTCCCAGAGACACCTCCACGCTGAACCAGGCATCTTCTGATGGGGCAGTCTGGTCTTGTGGTTTTGTACTTCAAATGCAAAAGTCACTGTAGGATCTGAGGCCACTAATATTTATGACTCCTGGGGTAGCCGATGGGTATGGGTATGGTAGGAAAATAATGTAAGCCTAGTAGGAACTGTCGTTGTGCCTCATTTCCGCCACAGGGGATATCAGGACAGGTTGTTACGCTGTGTAAGAGGTTGGGAAGCATGCACTCATTCATCTAGAACCAGCTCCTGTTGTTGGAAGTAGGGAGTTTTTCTCAGCCATTTTGCTATTGTCTTTCTAGGGCAAAAAGCAACCAAAAAAGAAGGGACTGTGCCATCTAGACCATACATAAGTCTGCCAAACAAACTGGATCCCTCTGTTGGCTAGAATTAAATACCTGTACATGGCAGGAAGGGTAGCAAATCTGCTTAAAAAAAAAAAAAAAAAAAATAAAAAGGACTGGTCATCAGCTTCTGCCAATTCCTTCTCAGAGCGGTAGGGGGAGAAAAGAGATCAACTTAGAATTCACGACGGTCAGTCTGTCTGACACTTAATTAGCCCACACAAATTCTTGCCCTGAGTCTCCCAGGGTGATGTTCACAAAGACTTCCCTCCACCCAGCACAGGAAAAAAGATTCCAGAGGGTGATTAAAGCCAAGGAGGACAAACTGAGGTTGCTCTGAATGAGCTTGTGGGAACTAAGAGTTTATCCTGTAAAAAAGAATGCACTGTGAGATGACTGACACTTATATTACAACACCCCTTTAGGCAACTGCTCCAGAGATGAATCTTTCTATTGTGTAAAGCAGTGGATGAACATGTTACCTCTTCCGAAACACCTGTGCTGACCACTTTTAGAATGTGGGTTGCAAACCAGTTACTTCAGTCCTCCTTTCCCTCACACTCCACCAAACTGAAATGAAGGATAATAATGCAATAAAAACTGTGATAAATATGCTTCATATCTTTGGATAACATCTGTCTACCAGACTGCTCAGGGAGCTCATGATCTGACAGATTCCACCGTGGAAACAAAGGAAAAAAATCTTCAGTTATGCAGCTCCTGGGGTCTTTAAACAACATGGCTTGAGATTTTTGGCAAAGGAGATGACAGAACACCACAAAAACAAACAAACAAACAAGCCAATTAGTCCTCCATGTTTCAAATACTCATCATCCTAGGAGGAGAAATAGAGATTCATGGCAACTGATGGGGAGTCAACAGTTCCTTCTGCAAATGTTTTGGGGTTTACGTCCAGCTCTTGGTCTTGGTTTAGGGAAGCCTCCAAGTCTGGTGTTAATGTCACTTTCCTGAAGGGCTTCAGTTGTGGAGCCTAGACATCATTTGCACTGCAGACCACCTGGGAAGGAGTTTAAGACACAGATGCTGTGTGTCACATTGGCAAAGCAGTAGTGGTGAGAAATTTCAGTGGAACTGTTTTCCTTAATCAAAACTAAGAACATTTTCATAGAAACGATGACTGATACTACTGACCAATAATATATTGTTTGTGGCCACAAAACTGCTAGACTTAAAAGTAATTAAAAAATTCACCAGCTATTCACTGAGGAAATTTCTGGTGAGGAAACTTTTCCAGCTTTTGCAGCTGTATTTCTTGGTGTAAATGCTATTCATATCCTTCCCCATTGTCACTGTGCGGCTACCACTTCATAAAACAGCCAGATGTTTAACAAGTTTTAAATTAGCCTGCTACAAGGAAAAATTGCATGGAAATTATCAGACAGGTGAAAATCTGCCTTTCTGGCAAAGTGAAGAACTCCATATTACTAGCTACATTTGCCTGTGTCATCATATATAGCTGTGCAGGTCCTGTGGAGGTTGATTACTCCATAGACTGAGGCTGAAAGAACTTGGGATGAAAACTGCAACAGTCTGCATACCAGGCAAAGGTGCCTCCTTTGGCAAGTGATGACCAAGATCACGAAGTTTTATTCTTTTTCAAAGTAATTTGAGATTTTTGTCTGTTAAAACATGCAGGCTGCTTGCCTACTTCTCCTTGGGCCTACTGCAGACCTTTCAGCACTAATGGGCTCTCAGTTTTACCCCTGCCCTTCAGTCATATAATTCAATGTTTATACATGATACAAACACTATCATCAGAATACAAATACATCATCAGAAAGGCAAGAAGGTAAGTCAGATTGAGGCCAACACTATTTCTGGGGAGTAGAGATATTCATGTGTTCTGCTTATTTTTAGCAAAAGATGGTGTGTAAATCTGAGCCAGCACATTCTTCATTCAATCTGTCCCTGGCCACTAACAGATGGTGCTTCCTCATGCCAAGCACTAATGCACTTTACATTGGCACTCTGTGTCAGGACACAAAGCTCGCCAAGTCCCTGATAATCCTGCTGATGCCAGGAAAATTGATAATAAACAACTAGCCAGGGACATAGTCCCAAGTTTTTACTCTACCTCCAAAGCAGCACAGAAGCTGTACCAGTGCAACAGTGTCGGCTGCTCTCCAGCTTGTGGCTATCAGCGAAGCAAAGGAAGGCCCTGGACAGGGTAAAAAAAGGGTCCTGAGGCCATGCTGGTATGTATCTAAAGATGGGGGGTGATCCACCTGCTTCATGGTAACTAGCTGTCTGCTTAAACCCAGGCTTTGAGAACCCTGACCACTGGGGCCTGAGTGTTCAAACATGTGAACTAATGGCAATTAATAAAAATATAAATAATTTATATATATATATAATATATGTACACATATTACCTGGAAGTGTAACTTTATTGTTTAGCATTTCTTAGTGACCCTTCAGCACTGAACATACCAAATTCAGTCTTCCAGGTCTACTTGCTATGGCTACTAGTCCTAAATGATAAGGTCACTTACAAAAGAAAATTTTACAGTCTCCTCTGAGGAGCTCACTCTGTTTTACAGGCCGTTGTGTTTACTCTTTGAATACAAGCATCCAAAATTCTTGAGTTGTAAAATTCCTGTTCCTTTCCACCAAGTGCCTCAGCGCCGAGGCTTCCTTCTTGGATTGCTCAAAGCTTGGTATCCACAGCTTTTGGAGAGAAGTCCAGCCAGGGTTTGAGGATGAGAACCAGAACGCCTCTGGTTTGGGGCAGCTCAGATGGTTAACCTGAGCCTCCCATCTCCGGGGCAGCCATCCCTGGCAATGGAGACAAATCAGAGGAGTTATTCAGGGACCCATGCACACAGAGAAGAAAAGTGCTGTGCCATTAGTGAACTATCAAAGCATGTCAGTTACACTTTCCTTCTGTCTAACAGGCTCTGACCACGTCCCTGTGGATGTCCCAGGGAAAGCCCTCTCCAAAGTGTCTGGGACCAGGTCAGTCACCCCGACAAGAGCCTGAATCTCAGATAAGGTCTGACTGCATCAGCATCCAAATAGAAATTCTAAGGCAAGGAGCTATGTTTTCATCATTATATAGTTTTCACCTCATAAATGCACACATTTAATGATATATATATTTTTAAGGAGAAAAATCAAGTCATAAATCTGACCAGGAGAGCAAACTGCTCTTCATCTTATTGACTAGAGAGCCACAACCTCACTGGGGAAGGAATACATGTATCTGACCTATTCCATACTTTTCCATCATTGTATTCTTAATGAGAGAGAGGACATCTGTCCAGATTTGCACCAGCTTCAAATAGCAAAGTCTGGTTCAATGTAATGCTTACCAGTTTGGATTTCCCATCCTTTCAACTCACCTTAGTAACTTCAAATGTTTTTTTCATCTCCCTTCTACTGGCTGACCACGTAGTGCCTTGCTCAGACTGTGATTAACTAAAATACAGCCTAATTGGCTGTAGGATACCAAAGGCATTGACCAGTTCAGTTACTGGACACAAAAATGATTCATGCTGATAACTGAGCTTGTGGAGGGTTTAAGAAACACTACTGACCCTTTGTACGTAAACCTGGAAACCTTCAAGGAATGTGGCAATTACAATGAGTATCCACAAACTCAGAAAGGTGTATGGTGAGAATTTTTAGCTTCAGTCTAGTTCCAAGTAATGCTCTGTTTATACCACCCAAATCCTCCACAGCTAGTAGCCTCAGACAACTGAACATCTCGTGGCACATTTGAAAAGGCCTTCTGGTGGGATGGCTGGCACCCCTGCAAGACTCCTGGACTCTCAGAGCTGGGCTGCCTGGTAGGACACCCATTACTAGCTGGTCTCTTATCAGCGTAATTCCAAAAGGATTAGATTAGGAGGAACAGGTCCAATTCCTCTCACAAACACACAGTCTGGCTTAAGCATGGATGTTTCAATGTTTAGTCACCAAATGTGGCCACAGACAATGGCATGTTGTCACTACAGGTTTGAATGTACCCACACACATGCAGAGCCTGGCAGTCACAGAGTACTTAAGACAGATCTTAAGACAGGGATCTCTCCATCCCCTCTTCCAAACAGGTGTAATCATACCTAATTGCCTAGGGCAGAATTGAGTCTTAAAACACCTCCAAGGACAGAGATACCACAATCTTTCTGGGCAACCTGTTTCCAAATGTTTCAGGTCACCTAAAAAAGGTCAGCAAGTTAGGCTACTTTCTGTAGCCTGGAAAAAAAAAACCTCCTTCCTTGAACAATTCAGGCTTTTGGCTGAAGTGACCACCAGCTCAATTGTCAATGTGCATGAGCTCGAGCTGCAGCACTCTGAGGGAACACGTGCTCTGGTTGCACACCCACACCTTCTGCCAACACCTTTTTACATGAGGATGCACAAGTCAATGGCACTGGAATACCAGTGGCTGTCGGCTGGCCACAAATCTGGTAACAAAACTTCCTGGGACAAATCTGACCTGGTGCCACTTTAAAGCCCCCTCTGAGACACAACAACAAATTCACACGTACCTTTTCTTTCCGTCTGATGTTTTCCCACACTCTGTTACACACCATGCACTCAAAGGTGTCGATGTAATTGTCCTGGGTGACATCTTGCACTCCCCACTTGCGTTCCTTCATTGCTGTAAGAAGTCTTGGGTTGGAGATGTCCCCTTTCAGTTTCCATTGTAGGTAGGACTCGTACTCTTCATCATTTCTATCCAGTGTTTTGATATAGTGGGCCAGCTCCCGAGGGTGTGAAAAGCTGGATACCAGGATTGCACTCCTGTTACTGGGAAGCCAGTCTACAATGCTGGGAGACCCAAAGTACACTGGTACCACTCCCAGCTTCAGCGGCCGCCAGAGTTTTTCAGTGATATAATCTTCACAGACAGCATTTTCAAAAGCAAGAATGAACTTGTACTGTGCCAGTATCTTTAGAAAGTTCCCATCGTCCATGGCAGACGGATTTCTGAGATGCTGAGGAAGGTCTTTATTATGCAGACATTCCCCATAGGAGTCTACTTCGATGTGGCACATCAGCTCACGCACGTAGCTGTCCCGATCAGAAGGGGGGTCGCAGTCAGACTGCACGTATACAAGGGGTGCAAGTCTCTTCCTCAGGATGTTTTTCATCTGCAGTGGGATCATGAACCTCAAGGACTTCAGGACCTCTACACCCTCCAGGTACTGAGTGGTCAGTGGCAGGTGGGAATGGCGGCTAAATGTTGCAGTGTGGTTGAATAAGGTGATGGTTGCTTTGTGGAAGAGTTTGTAGTTGTTTTTTGGTGACTCTTCATGGAAAAGGGCCCAATCATGATATTCTTTACGAGGGAGGGGCAAGCTGTCTATACTGAAGTCGGTACCTAGAAAAAAATCAAACATTGCTCATTCTGCTCTTACCCGTCATGTGACACTGCAGTGACGAAGAAACCTAGTTTTAATTTAGTACCAGCCTTACAACCATCATATTTCTGACACTAAAAGGCAGTTGTTTCAAAAAGTGCAATTATGCAAATACACAAGAGGGTAATGACAGACAAAACTGAATTTCGCAGCAGAAGAACCTAGAAAAGCAGGATCAGTAGGTAATATTAGATGTGTTTTCCTTTCATGTCATATTAGTTTAAAGGCCTCTCACTTCAAAGGATCACTAGGAATTTTTTATTTTCACGCACTTAAATGAGACTAGTAAGATGCTTAATAATCCCCTGGATCTCTAAATAGGAGAACAGATGGTATTTTCTCTATGATGTGAGGGAAATGGTTACTGCGGGCTCAATTTTGTTCTAGTCGCAAAACAACAAAAAGGATGCTAAAATATTGGATAGGGTTACGGAGAAAAAGTACAAGAATGACTTCAAGTTTTGGAAAGACATTGTACTGTAGAGACTTTGAAAGCCAAGCTATTAACTTATCAAAGAGAAAATTAAGAGGTGATGTATCACAGCTGCCTTCCAGATACATAAAGAAGTAGCTTCTGGCAGAAGACAGCTCCCCAAACTAATGCCAATAGTAGAAGGAGAATCATGTCTAAACTCTAAAAACAAGACAACTACAGAACAGCCTGGGAAAAATGTGGTAGAAGGTTTAGGACAAACCTTGAAGATTTTTCTCAAAGCCTGGTCTGTGCAAAACTGAGTTGGAAATATCACCTCATGAACCTGACTCTTACTCTCCCTTCAGTACCACTGCACTACACCTGTGTGACCAGCCTTATTGCAGATTAAATGCAAAGTTGCTGAATCTCTGTCAAGATACTTCCTCACTGTCTTCTAACTGTATCTGTTTTACATTTAAGCAAAAGCACTGAATACTGAAAACTTTTAACTTGTATTGTCAAGCAAGAGAAGTGCAAAACCTGAAACAAACACTGAACAGCTGTCTTAGCAAAGACCACAGATCCTTATCTTTGGACAAGCTACTCTACCATCTGTGGCAACCCAACCTTTGTTTAGCCAGCTCCGTGGTCGACTGCATCTAGGACAATTGGGAACATGTTGTCTTAAACAAGCTGTTCTCAAAGCAACTGAGGGGAGTGGCAGGGTAAGAAGCAGATTTTATGGAGGTGGGGTAGTTGCTGATGCCAACTTCTGCTGCACAGCTGTGCAGACACAAGAAGCAGGGTCAAACAGCAGTCATATCCCAGAGGGGGCTAAGGGCCACCAAGGACCTCAAGGCACTCCTGACTCTTTCCAGGGACTCTCCATCAGAAGACTGAGTGTGCCTCATAGCCTTGCATCAGACACAGAGAATTCCCATCCTGGGGAGGGATCGAGGTGTTCCCATCCTAATTTAAATGCATGTAACCTGATGAAATCTCTGTTTTGAGGGCCCCCACCCCCAACAGATAAAGACTGTGACCATCACCCCTATGAAGGACATCAACATTGTAACGACCAGGTCTCATCACTGGGTCCATCAGAGGTGCTCTCTTTCCTCTCCACTACCTATTCTTATCCCTTCCTTCTCCTTCTTTCTTTTCCTTACGTATTGTCTTTCTGAAATTTTTATACTTACATAGAAAAGAAACAAAACAGACACACACCTCCTTTCCACTGCAATTAAACTGTTTTAAAATAAACCTGGCTCATATATACACCAGTTTCATTTCCCTCTAATTCGCCTCAGGGGATTTATAAACTGAAGCTCAGTTACCCTGCCTCAGAGGCAGGTCATAACATCATCTCAGTCAGACTTGTAACTTTTCACTCCCCATTCTACCCTTGACCTCAAGTCACTGATGGCAAAAAACAGGGCACTAGCAAGACTCTTACACAGAATATTGATCTAAAAACTAAAATATAAAGATAATAAAAAAAACCACCCAGCGGCCTTTGCAGCTTCATGAGCCTGCCAAGATGACTCCAAGGATGACTTTATAAAACCAACATAAGACTTCACTACTGCAGTGAAGATAAAAGTTAGTTGTTAGTAACAAAAATCTCCTATAGAGTAAGATCCTTCAAGAGCATCAGATGGGGTTTTTCAGGACCACTACGTATTTGACCTTCCATTTTCCAATCAAGACCAGTCCCAAGCCCTCAACACTAGAAGGATGAAGGGCTGTGCCACTCAGTGCAAAAGGCTATTTGCTTATTCTGTTTTTGTTACGTTCTAGTGATACAAAAGGGTGACGAAAACTGAAAGTGAACAAATTCTCACAAAGAAGTTTGTAAGGTCTATCTGGTTTTGCAAACACATCACTCTAAGTGATGCCAAGAAGAGAGGCAGCAGTTCATAGTCACAATAATGAAATGCTGTGGGGTGAAACCATAGCACTTCAGCTCAGTCTCTTGCAAGGGTTCTCCCTCTCTAAAGTACCATTGCAGAGAAGAGACGGGGAAAATGCAGGCAAGAATGAGAGAAAGACAAAAAGTCAACACGTAAAACTAACTAAACTAGGAGACAATATGTTAGGCAAACGAGAAACCTAAGGAAAAATTGCACTACAGAATCATAGAATCATTTAGGTTAGAAAAGGCCGCTGAGACCATCAAGTCCAACCTTGGACTGATCACTACCTTGTCAACTAGATCACGTCACTAAGTGCCATGTCCAGTCATTCTGTGAACACCTCCAGGAACGGTAACTCCACCACCCCACTGGGCAGTCCATTCAAACGTTAAACAACCCTTTCCATGAAGAAATTCCTTCTAATGTCCAACCTGAACCTTTCTTGGTGAAGCTTGAGGCCATGTCCTCTTATACTGTTACTTCTCCCTGCTTGTCAGAAGATGTCATGCCCATCTGGCTACAGTTTAATTGTAGAGAGTGATGAGGTCTCCTCTGAGACTCCTCCAGGCTAAACAACCCCAACTCCCTCAGCCACTCCTCTTTTAGGACTTACTCTCTAGAGCCTTCTCCAGCTCTGCTGCCCTTCCCTGGACATGCCCCAGAACCTCAATGTCTTTCTTGAAGTGAGGGCCCAGAACTGGACACAGTACAGATCAGAGCACATCAGAATGACAAACTCTAATACAACACTCAATCAATCCTAGCCCAGCAAGAAAACAAAAATTATTAAAGGGAAGATACCATCTGCATGCTCCCTATCCCATCAGATGAAGTCAATAAAGGAGCATACAATGGCATAAGAAAAAAAAAGCACTACAAGACTAGAATTATGAGCAATTTCAACTTCCAAACTATTACTCTGTAAATCTTAGGTATGTGGCAAAGTGCGGAAGCGAAGGATACAAGCTGTTAGGAGGAGTTCTACATTTTAGGAGGTATCTTTCATTCAGGAGTCGTATTCCAACACACAAAGCTCCAGCACAGAACAGCTGGACATCCTCCTCCCTTAGGAACAACACCCCTGAGGCTGTGACAGATCCAGCTCACGCTGACTCACTCACACTGGCAGCTCCTGCTGAGCACAACACTCTGAAAATCATGCGGCACTGAAAAGGTGGAACTGGGAATCCCTCCCAAAAGCAGAGACAAAGTCTAGCAGGTGGGTGCCACACCTCATTTACAAGCAAGAGGAGGTGGCACTTGCCAAAGCCATCGCCTACACCTAGGGGCTTCCCAGGCCAGGTACAGTAAGTCAGGACAAGATGTAGGAAAGTTGGTGTTCCTAGCAAAGCAGTTATGCTGGAAAACCTCTGAACCCCATATTTCTGTACAGCATTTTTCCTAATTTTTGGATCATTCTTCTCTTGACTAGCCTGCAGGCCAAAATTAAAGCATTTTCTTTGGAAGGGGAAACTGTGCTCTGATCCAGCCTTAGCATGGAAATTCAGATATTCAAGTTTTCACTCAGCAGGTTGTTTAGAGGGAAATTCTCTAACAGTAAAACGCCCTTTTGCAGGGTCACAGCTCAGTGCATCAAGGAGGTGGGGGTGGGGGTGAGAGAGAGATAGATGGGGAGAGAGAGATAAGAGAGGAAAAAGTCTCACTCTCTCTGGGTTTTAGCATTGTGAGATCATTTACCGCCGTTTAAAATAAGTTACAATTATGCATATTTTGACACTTTCCTTTACACAGTTCATAGCCACCATCACTAGAAAAAGAAGAAAAAGAAACACTACAGGAAAAGTCTTTTGCCCAGTATACTCCTTTAAAAATGTGAAAGTATACCGTGTCCACAAGCCTTCTAAAAATGAAGATTAACAGTCTTTTTTAATGCTGAAACAGACAGACAAAATTATAATTAGAGACCAAAATCACCAGACTTTACAGCTTTCCTGTGATGCAGTCCAGCTTTCCTTGTCTTTAACTGGGTCAGCTTCTCATTCCTTTGCTGTTATTCCTTTGCTTTCATGCTTGACCACTACATTATCAATTGACAAAGCTGACCTACTTGGAAGTCTGAAAAGATTAGTCATGAGAAGTTTTGGGTTTACTGTTAACAATCAAGCTAAAGTCCTCTCTTTCCAATATTTCCAGTTCACCTGTATTCTGACTGAGTGAATGAGATTCAGGACCCTGTTTTGCTTTATTTTATTAGTTTCCAGACAAAAGATTTGAACCTAGCAGTCAGACAAAGAAACCTGAATTTATTTGTCCACCTGAAATTCATTTTTTTCTTTCGAAAGCAACCACGCAGGGAAAGAGAACAAAATTAATGAAGTAAGGTCTACTTTTAAAAGATGCATCTTTTGTGTTTTGTAGATTAACTTTACAGTACACATAGTGGGAAGTTTCTGACGGAGCCAGAGCAGCTCAGAGGGTTGCACTAGCTGCTGCTCCCTGTGCAGAATCAATAGGCTTCTTTCACTACTTTCCATTTACAGTCTGCTAGCAATCTCTCGGCACATGAGGCAGGGGAGTTGCACTGTTACCAGCAAGGGCATCATTTTTAGACAAAAGACTTGCACAAGTGCAACAAAGGCCTTGCAGAACCTCTGCTAGGGGTAACAAGCCAGAAGACTGGAAAAAGCTGGCTTGATCTCAGACTGTCTTTAAATGCCTTGGCAACTACAAGAAATTGTCTTTTCTCCCATGAGCAGGCAGCACAAGGGATTTGAAAGCAGTATGAGACACGGCATCAGTCATCCCACAGACGTGCACAGCCACTTTTCAGAGTATTTTCACAGGGAATGTGCATCTCTGGATGGTATTTAGCACCAGGCAAAATTTAGTTCAGTGTAAATTTCCTGTTCTGTCATTGCCACCTAGAATATTTAATCTCCAAAGGAAAATAACTAAGCAGGAGAGAAAGCTACTCCTTTAAAAAAGAAATATTCTTACCATAGAACAGAAATGCCCTTGTCATCTGATCATGCTGGTAGGTCTTGTTGATAGTAAAGAAGCAAAAATCCTCTCCACACTGACCGAGTCTTCCTGTCTCCCCAGTCAGGGGAGACCACCAGAGCAGGACAGGATAGTGGTTTACATCAGACTCTGTCTTGGAGCTGCTGTGAAGTTCCTGCTTCTTAAGCTGAAAAGCGTGCCCCTCCACAGGCTTTAATGGGCCGTTGTGTAAACTGGAGATGACTGACACCTTGTTCTCTGAAATGCCCAGTTCGGTGATAACCTTCAGGGAAATAAATGCACATATCACAACATGTCACTGTCACTAGCCAGGGCATCTGCCTGACAAATCAGAATTTAGGCATCAAGCACTAAGCCTGTTTGTGAAGTTTCTGTCAATCGAATTACACCCATTTCACCGACTGCAGCCACTGCCCAGGTGATCTTATGTCAGAACTGCAAAAGCTTTACTTTGAATTTGTAACTAGGAGGCAGGAAATACATTTGTCTACTGAGATATGGCCACATCACGTATGATTTAACAACACAACTTCTGCTTTCTCCCTGGAAAATGCAAAGAACAGAGAACAGCCATTCGGTAGCCAGGTTTGTTCTGGCAGTTGTTAAAAAACCCCATAAAGTTTTCATGTCTCTATGGGTTCAGAATTGCCTCCCCTGCCTAATGAGTTCAAACACATGAGGGCAATGCTGGATGGAGGCAATGCAACATGGCATGGTATGTTGAAACACTCCTGAGAAATTCCTCCAAGATCCCAGGAGCTCTATAAGAAATGTGTAATGTCTCTTCTGGAATCAGCTATTGCCACCAGGCCAGTGTTGCTGACAGAGCTTCCATAAACACTCCTCTTAAAGCATAGACTAGAACATAAAATGTCTGTTGCCTTCAATGTTCTCTGTCCTCTGACAGAATTGTGTGCTGCTTTGACAGCAATCTCATGCATACCCCACCCCCTTGCCCCTGTACCTGGAGTGTCACCACAAGGAAAAAGGCAGCTGCAAAACAGAAGCAAGATGCCCACAGTATCTTCCTCCTCATCCTAATCATACTGCACCACTAGGTCAGCCAGAGCAGTTACAGCTCGGCATTGGGAAGGTCAGCTTGTCTGAAGTCTTCAGCCTTCGCTGCTGGGCTTTCCCATCTCATCCTTATTGCTCTTCATGGTGACTGCTGCTGAAAAAAAGTAGAGCATCAGCTCCTCAAGCTCAGTAGTTAGTCTGATGTCTACCCACAGCTTTCTGTAGGTGCCAGAGCCACATTTTGAGCCAGGTACCCAAGAAACAGTCTGCACAAAACAATGCTCTCACTCACAGGGCCCTCATCTACTCTCCCTGTGGTCATCCTGGAGATCCTCTCTGAGCAGGGTAGCACATCCTCTCATCCCTGCAGTCACCGCAGAGAAATACTGATGGCCGTGGCTCAGTCCTGTATGAGAAGAGCACCTATATTCCTGAGTTTCCAGATGTCAAACTCTGCTGCTTTTCAGCATACTCATGAACAGGGGAGCAGTGGAAGACTCTCCTTTCCTTGGCAAGACCTGAAAATGCTCCTGGAGAAGGCACACAACTACCTGGCCTTGGGACTTACTACACTTCTGGGACTTCTCTTCACAAGCATATAGAATGTTTGTGCAAGATGCTCTATGTCCAGTGCCTAGAGAAAATAATGACAGAGTGTACACACACAAACTCTCCCCACATCTAAAAATATTTCAATTTAACAAGTTCCCCTTTCCCAGTAATCTACATCTGTGCTGGTCTGCCTCTCCTCAAATAACTCTTTCCCTTCCCTGATGCTTTTTTTAGCTCTCACAGAGCCCTACTGTTTTGCTGCATGCGGAATATTACTGTGTGAAAATCCCAACTCCTGGCAACCGAAGTTGCAAAAAAAGCTTCATCTTAAAAAAAAAAAAAAAATTAAAAAGAAAAAGGATGGAAGAAAGACAAGACTCTATCATTCAACACAGAGAAGTAAAGTTTGAAAATGTGGGTATTCTGAAAGCTCAGAAAGCAGAAACACACACAAAATGTTTAATAAATGGCTATTTTTAAACTCCTCTCTTTCAGAGATATGCCTCTTGTAATTTATGCTGGTTTTCCTGCCAACTTTCCCCCCATTTTAATCCCAATCACAAAGTTTCACAACCCTGACAAAGACAGATGGATCCCCAGCCTACTGCCTGCTGTAGAACTATCACTGTGGTGCTCGCAGCTAAAGCCAAAAAAAACTATCCTGTTTCTGCTTCCACTGCCACATCAGTTCATCCCTTCCCCTCAAACATCAGAAAGGCCTCTTTAGTAAAAGATCACATGAAACCCTGCTGTGTGACTTCTGCTCTGCACAGGCCTTACTTCGGAAGGTCTGTGTGGGTGCAACAGCGCACGCCTGCTCGTTAAGCGCTTCTCAAATCAGGCAGGATCTTCTGTAAAGCCTCTGCACCTTCTGTGCCTTCGGCAGCACAGCCAAAAAAGGGCCACCGGGAGGGAAGGAGCTGAATTCTGCCCACTGGTGTGTTGGTGTGCTCAAGGCACACCCTGGAGCTGAACAGTCTCTTTAACGACACGTCTTACCCTGTGCATGGCAAAAAGTAAGACTCTGATCATCCACTGAATGCCACCCTGCTCCCTGGCCTGGTAAAAGAGCAGTAATCGTCACATTTTTAGGTACTGTTCTGAGGGGGAACTGACCCCACAGCATGGGGGTGCCGTACCTATTGGCCCGGGGTACCGCACTGGGACATGGCTTTATTCCTGTACCTGCGGTGCCCAACACGCAGAACTCCTGCCCAGCGGAGCAACGAGGACTTGGAGTGGGCCAGGCAAGGCTCCATCCCGTCCCAACTTCACTAACAAGGATGACCTTGCGGCGCCTTCCCACTCCGGTCAGGCCGAGCGGAGGCCCTGAGGACTCCATGGAATACGGAAAAACCACCACCCCCTGCTGCCCTGCGGGAGCAGCAGCTCCCTGCAAATCCTTCCAAACTTCCTGCCAGCTCTCCCTGCAGCCTCTCCTTCCAGACCTATCTTGCCGCAATTCACCGGCCTCAGCATCCCAGCTAGGGTTCTGCCTGCTCCCCAAAATGCTGCCCCTTCCCTCCCCGAGGCTCTGCCCGTCCCGCAGCACCGGCCCTGCTCCCCGCCCGTGGGTCGGGCATCCTCCGGCCGGGCCCCGCCGCTGTACTCACCCCGAGAAAGTCGCTCCCCCCTCAACGCCGCCGTCCCCCTCCGGCTGGATCTGAGGGGGTTTGGGGTGTTTTGTGTTTTTTTTTTTTTTTAAACTTTCAGTTTGTGCCCCCAGCCGGAGCGCGAAGGGGGGGCGGGCGCCGGGCGGGGGCGGTGCGGCTCCGCGCCTCCCTCTGCCCCGCCGCGGGGGCGGGGAAGGGGGGCAGCTCTTTTCGGGGACCCCAGGGCCCTGAAGAGGGAACGCGCAGGGCTAATCGGTCCGAGAGCGCCATCGCTCTCACCCGCCCCGGCTTGCTCTTCTGCAGACCCCGCACCGCAAAGACCTCACACGATCCCCAAAATAAATCCGGCCCCTGTCACTGATTCCTACAGCTGTTCGCATAATCGCGCTCTCTGCGGTTTTATTTTCTTTACAACAGTGCCGGTGCTATATCCTGACGGAGACTTTAGATTGACTGCCCGGAGCTAGCGGGCTGTCAGAAAAAGAAATGCGTCATGGCAGCTGGGAAGCTCCGAAGAGCCGGGAGAGCCGGGCAGCGCTCGCCGAGGGAGCGCATCCCTCGTCCCCTCTGGCTGCGGCACGCATCCCGCCGCTGAGACCATGCCTTGCTTCCAGCCTGTACCGACCAGGGAACGGCGCCGCCTGCCCGCTCGGGGCTCCCCGCGGCTGGGAGCCACTTTATGCACCGCTCTGCTGTTCGTAGATATTTTACTCTGACAGGCTGGTTCTGCTAGCTCAGGACTGTTTATCCACATGGCACAGCCGTACATGTGGATGCATGTTTGTTTTTGTAACTCGTCTATCTCATACCTACACATTTGTATTGATGCAGAAAGACCTGATATGTATAGATTTCTTCATAGGTATGTGTATTTATACACAAACACTTGAAATTGAGGTGTCTGCTGTTTTTAACCCAGATGTGCCAGGCAGGGGAGGTGCAAGGAGGTGGTTATCTGAGGGGGTGGAAGGAGCAAGAATTCCAGAGGAGGCAGGGAGGACACCTGATGTGAAATCACGAGTGATATAAACTGCAAACGTTATGTACACAGCTCACCTCCTTACTCTGGGTGGGTAATGCCTGCAGTCTTCTTGAGAGGCTCAGAAGTGTACCCAGCAGACAACCTGAACCCAGCCCTCTATAGTAGTGTCAGTGATCCCTGCCACAGTGGCTCTGTCCTCTTTTCACCACTGCTGCTCTTGCCAGCAGCCCCTTTGGAGCAGCTCTCACCTCTTGCTGCACAAAGCGCGCCGCAGAGCTCTGATTTCTCTCTGAACTGCCAGGCTCCTCCTAAGATGAAAACTAGCAATTGACAGCCACTGCAGTGCTGGGACATGCAGATTTACTTATCTTCCAGTCTTTGTTCAGTGATTCATCACAGCTCTTGTCCTATTTGTTGTTTCCTCAAAAAGGTTCTGGCTGCCGGAGTCACATTTTTAAGTAGAAGCTTTCAGGTGGGGTTTTAAAACTATCTTCAAAGTGTAGCTACAGATATTTGGCCTGTAACATGAAGGATCTCCACTGACTAAGCCATGAGGCATGCAGCAAGAATCTCCAAGAAGTATTTTGTAAAGCAGATCCATACAAAGGCAGAATCCTGCTTTTGCAGGCCTGACTAAGGCTTTCAGAGTGCCCAGAGGCTGTGAGGACTGATGAGGCTTCATGGCATGAGTGTGTAGTTCAGTAAATTTAATCGAGTGGTTGGAAATGGATCAGAAGTCTGGTACAGTTTATGGAAGGATCTGCTGTGAACCCACTGGATTTTGATCTGGCCCATAGTTTTAAACTCAGTCATCCTCCTGGCTTTCACATTTCCTTAGCTGGCGGACTCCTAACTTGCTCTCATGAGCATACAACTTGTTTGTAACACGTTTCGGCTTCCTTCAACAGGCTTGACTTTGTCAGTTACTGTCCCTCAAGCCTTTAGAAGCAGTTCACAGACCCAAAAACCCACAGGTTCAGACTAAAAATGCAGAATCTAGTGCTTAGGGCAGTGGGATAGCTACACTATCTGGTCTCTGCCCCTTGACATGAGCAAGGTATTCTTGGACCAGCTCCATCCAGTGGCTGGCATTAGAGAAGCTCTTTTTTTTTTTCTTGTCCTGCTATGCCACTCTGAGGAAATAAGCTCCTATTGCAGGATCTGGCCTGTCTGTAATCCATGTTAAATAGCTGGCAAAGATGATACCAGCATAAACACTGGCAGGGGCAGGTCATTACATATTCACTCTGGAGGAAGCACAACCAAAAAAACCCCAACTGTTGCTCAAACAGCTGAGCTAATAAACCAGATTTCTGAAAGATGTATGTCTCAAGTGCCCTCTGTCCATGGAAAGCTGTTGGTATCTAGCAAACTTGCAAATGCAACTTTTCTCTCCATTGGTCAGGAACAGCAGCTTTTCTTTCTGCTCTGTCTCTTACAAAACAGGATTTACTACCTTTGATGTTTCTCTCATTCATATGTACACATTTCCTCTGACAGGTTTATAATATACTTTGTGTTTCTTTTTATGCCCATCTTAGTTTTTCCTCTTTTTTTTTTTTTTTTTTTTTTTTTTTTTTTTAGTGTTTTGTGTTTTAGAACTTTTTTCTTTCACTTCGATATTGTTGGGTATCCTCTCTGTCTCTAGAGATGCCCATTTCCTTTCTGTTCTATTCATAGTCCTGTTACCTAAAGTAGCTCTTCTGTGGACTGCTCTGGTCTTTACCCTCCATCATGATATTGCTATACTCTATATTACGGTAACACCCAGAAGCAGCAACCACGCTATCCACTCCAAAGAGTCACTGTAGAATCTCATTGTTGCTGTGGCACTATTCTTCTTTCCATAAAACCACTTTAAAACATGTGACACACACAACAGTCCTTTCAACTTGAGCGCCCCAGAATTAAAAGACTTGAGCCATTTCCACCACACATGGAATGATTTCCCACCTCCCTGAATATGCAGTACAGATCCAGCCCTTAATACTGCACATGCTCTGCCTGTCTTTAATCCTCTCCACACTAAAGCATCTCAGTATGCCCTGGATTACAAACTCGTAACAGTGGGTCAGCTGCTTTTCCTGACAACTCACTTCAGTTCAGTTCAGATGTCCTGCTGACCAACATCCCATCAGAGGATCACAGAATCATAGAATCATCAATTATGTTGGAGAAGATCTGTGACCCTCACAGCAAATGGACCACGGCACCAAGCGCCACGTCCAGTCTTTTCTTAAACCCCTCCAGGGATGGTGACTCCACCACCTCCCTGGGCAGCCCATTCCAATGACTAACCACCCTTTTTATGGAGAAATTCTTCCTAATGTCCAACCTAACCCTCCCCTGGTGCAGCTTGAGACTGTGCCCTGTCGCTGGTTGCCTGGGAGAAGAGGCCGACCCTCACCTCGCTACAACCTCCATGCAGGCAGTTGTAGAGAGCGATAAGGTCACCCCCGAGCCCCCTCTTCTCCAGGCTAAACAACCCCAGTTCCCGCCGGACCTGCCGCTCCCTCCAATTTCACCCATTTGTTTAGAAACGGCCCTCTTCAGTTTCACCTTCCGGAGGCCCCAGATCCCCCCTGCCTTGCCCTGCTGGAAAACCCTGAACCCGACACCGCGGCATTTCCGCTTTCCCTCCCTCACGGAAGCTCTCGGTGTGGAAACAGAGCGAGTGTTTCCACACGGGGGAGGCTCCGCCCGTGCCCGCCCGCCCTCCTCGCCGGGCGAGGCGCTGTGGGGCCGAACCGCCCGCCCGCCCCGGCCCCCGCGGGCGCAGCCGGGCCCGGCAGCGGCGGCGATGGCGGCGGAGGGCAGGGCTGTGGCGGCGGCGGCCGAGCTGCAGCCGGAGGGGGACGCGGAGGGCGGCGGCGAGCCGGAGGGCGGCTTCGGGCAGCTGCTGGAGGAGGAGGAGGACGGGGAGGACGCCGGCTATGTGCTGTACAGGTGCGGCCGCGGCGCCCGGGGCCGGCACGGACCCTCGCGGTGCCTCAGGGGGGTTGAGGCGCAGGGTGGCAGAGCTGAGGGGGGCTGGAGGAGCGGGGAGCTGGAGGGAGGGGCAGGGACGTCCCCCGGTAGATCAGGCTGCTCAAGGCCTCATCCAGCCTGGCCTTGAACACCCCCAGGGTTGGGGCATCCACAGCCTCCCTGGGCAAACCTGTTCTACCGTCTCACCACCCTCGCAGTAAAGAAATCCTTCCTATATCTAACGTAAACACACGCTGTTTCAGTTTGTACCCTTTACTCCTTGTCCCCTCACTACGGTTCCTGACGAAGGTCCCTCTGCGGCTTTTCTGTAGGCCCCTTTTAGATGCTGGAAGGTTGCTGTGAGGTCTCCATGCATCCTTCTCTTCAGCCCCAGCCCGCGTCTCAAATTCGTGGCCCTCCCCTGGACTTGCTCCAACAGTTCCGTGTCTTTCTTATGTTGGGAACACCTGTTTGTATGCTGGTCTGTGTTACAGACAATAATGTAGTGGCAATAATAGTGGCTGTTGGAAACAAGGATGTATTTCTGGAAACGTGTGTTTTTGGTGTGTGTGTGTCACTGTTTATGTAGCATTTTGTGCCTTTTAGAAGCATTAAAATGACAAAAGTATGTGTTTACAGGGACAGGAAGGAATGGGCAGATATTGAGCCTGTCCCTCAAAATGATGGGCCAAATCCTGTTGTTCAGATCATCTACAGTGAAAAATGTAAGTCTTAAATATGTTTGTCACTGAAAAATTCTGCTCTCGGCATTGTTGAAGCAAGATTTCGTGTCTTGGATAATATTTTCTACAATTCTGTTATGGTGGTTGCACATGTTGTCTTCACCAAGCTTCTCTGAAGCTGAATCTTCACCTGAGATGTTAATAGCCAGGGTACTCCTTTAAAATCCCATGGCTTAAGATAACATAGCAGACAGTGTGGTTCATGACATAAGGCATTTCCAGCCCACAAGTGAAAGTGAGACGTGAAGCTCCTGCATCTGGAGGAAGAGAGTGAGTAGGCAGCATGGAACTTTTATGATTGTTTTGGATGTTACCTCAGATGGTGTATTTCTAACATACTTTTGCAGCTTTTCAGTGGGCTATTGTGCTGCAGAGGTTTCAGTCAAAGGTGCTGTCAGAGCCAGTATGTAGCTGTTGTTTTAAAGATGTGTATTTGAAGTACACAAAACAGGAAGTAACTTCAAAGGATTGTTAACCTTACTCTCTAATCAGGCCATTTGTAGTGGGTTTCTGTGGCTGGGTTTTGGTAGCAGGGGGACTACAGGGGTGGCTTCTGTTAAAAGCTGCCAGAAGCTTCTCCTGTCTGGTGGAGCCAATTCCAGCCGGCTCCAGGATGGGCTTCCTGCACCTGGACAAGGCTGAGTCCATCAGGAATGACAGTAATGCCTCTGGGATAACATATTTAAAAACAGAAGATTGTGGCACAGAAAGAATTCCAGCCAGGGACAAGCAGAGTGGGAAGCTGGGAACAACAATGCAGACACCAAGGTCAGTGCAGAAGGAGGGGCAGGAGGTGCTCCAGGCCCTGCAGCCCCTGGTGCAGCCCAGGGTGGGGCAGCTGTGCCCCTGCAGCCCATGGGGGACCATCGGGGTGCAGAGACCCCCCTGCAGCCCATGGAGGAGCCCACGCTGGAGCAGGTGGATGCAGGAAGGAGGCTGTGACCCTGTGGGAGGCCCAAAATGGAGCAGGGTCCTGTTGGGGACCTGCAGCCCCTGGAGGGGGAAGCCCAGGCTGGAGCAGGTTTTTCCCAGATAGGATTTGTGGCCCTGTGGGGGCCCTACAGTGGTACAGCTCATTGGTGAAGGACTGCACCCCATGGAGGAGTGACCCACGGGACTGCAGATTGGGAAGGACTGTTGCCTGTGGGATGGCAACAGTTCAAGGACTGTCTGCTGTGGGAGGGATCCCATGGGAGCAGGGGAAGGACTCCTCTCCCTCAGCAGCAGCAGAAACAACAACTGACCATAACCCCCATCCCTCTGCACCACTGGGGGGGGAGGAGGGAGAACATAGAAGGAAGGAGGGGTGGAGGGAAGGCATTTTGAAGGTTATTTTACTTCTCACTCTTTTGCTCTGACCCTTTTAGTAATAAAATCAATTAATATCCCCACTCCTAATCTGTTTAGCTACTGATGGTGATCACTAGCTGACCTCTCCCAGCTGTTAACTCACGAATCTCTGTTCAGCTGCAGAGGGGAGTGAGAGAGAAGCTTTAGTGGGTACCTGGCATCCAACCAGGGTCAACCCACTACACCATTGTTTCATAGCCTGGAATAAGGTGCTGTTCTCTGTTTAGTTCGAGATGTCTACGATTACTTCCGGGCTGTTCTGCAGCGGGATGAGAGGAGTGAAAGAGCTTTCAAGCTGACAGCAGATGCCATTGAGTTAAACGCTGCAAACTACACAGTATGGTACGTAATCATCTTGGGATTGTTTCTGCGGTCATTTGATTGCCTACCTCTTATGTCTTCAGTATCTTATTAGTCCAATAAGGGCACGACTAGCTGAGTTTACACAGAGGAGTTTGTAGATTTCCAGTGAGCTTCCGAAGAAAGCCTTTGTTTAGTTTTTTTCCATGTCTCGTTTTGATTCAGTGTTGTGGTTTTTTTTTTTTTTTGGCATTGGGGATATTATCAGTCAAGGCCAGGGTTAGGCACAAAAAGGACTTTGCAGTTTAAAATTGTATCACTTATGTGATAATGTGGCCTTGGCAAAATGCTGAGGATAACTTCAAGAAGACTCGGCTGACTTCAAGAAGAGGCATAAAAAGCATGATAGCAAATAAGTTTATCCTTACTGAGTAGTGAATTTTAGGAGATCTGTCAGGTTACTGTTTAGCTATGTAATGAATAAATGGTGAATATTCAGAGTAGGGCCTTTTAACTCGCAAAAGCTAACAAGTGCTAGCTTCCATGAAATCAGAAAGTTTACATTATTTTAAGCACAGAAGTTGTGGTTTCTGTGACAAGACTGGTGTGGGTGGACATGTTACCTTGAAACAGCATTGCTAGAATCTTACTTTGCATACTGTTGTAACCAGTCATGTTCCAGTTGTCCACTGTTGAATAGTTGAATGCCCTTCAATAGAACTAGATATGTGGTTTAAGGATTTGCACTGTTTTTGTTTTTTTCACTATTTTTAACTCGATATCTATTAGAAGAACTGTGAACAAAGGTGGTTCTGTGTTCTGCTCTTGTGAATTTTGGGAAAGTCCTGTTGCAGTGTTCAAATGTTTGACTTTTATACAGGCATTTCCGGAGAGTCCTCCTGCAGTCTTTGGGAAAAGATCTCCACGAGGAACTTAAGTATATTACAGCTATCATTGAAGATCAGCCAAAGAACTACCAAGTCTGGTAAAATCCTGCAGTCTTTTCAGCTTGTAACATTTTTGCAGATAATTTTCGCATTTTCAGTTGTCCATAAGTTGTGACCATTGATCCTAAAAGTTATTAAAAGTCGCATTCTGCAGCTGCTGCAAGGGCAGTAGTGGAGGAGTTAAATGGAGTTGCATCATGTCAAAGTTGTCTTCAGCTATTTGTTCTAAACATATGCTCATAACATGCTAAATAGATCTTGTTTTCTTGTTAATTTCAATTTTTAAACTGTCAAAATAAGTCTGACAGATGAAAAAAAGTTACTTGTGAAAAAACAAAGAGACAAATAGAAATTAGTATTTTTTCTTTTATTGTGTCTTGGAGTTCGCTTGCCTGTTGTTGAGTTTCTCCAAAGTGAATGGGAATAGGAAAAACAGCAATGTTGTTATTGCTGGAGAAAATTATGTAGTACTAGAAAATTTTACTCTGCTAAAGATTTTAGCCACAAGTGTTAAAAGTGAAAATATGTTACTTTAGGTGAACTTTACTTGCCTACCAGGAGATGTTTGGCCAATGCATGTGTGTGTAGGTAGAATTTATTGTAATAGAAGTAGGCATCATACATTTCTCAGAGCCAAGTGAAATGTTTTAGTGTATTTAATTTGAAATACTTAACTAGTGGGTTTTTTCTTAAGAAGTACTTCCTGAGTTGCTATATGCTGCTTTAATACAGACCACACATTCACAAACATATTTTAGACTTGATTCCTCTTGTCATCAGGCATCACAGACGGGTGTTGGTGGAGTGGCTGCAGGATCCATCCCAAGAGCTTGAGTTCATAGCTGACATTCTTAACCAAGATGCCAAAAATTACCACGCGTGGCAGCACAGACAGTGGGTTATTCAGGTAATGTATATCCTCAGAACTCATTGATCCTTTAAATAACCTCCTCAGGTTGTAGAATTTCGCTTCTTAAGTACAACCTGAATTGCATTTGGCACTGTGTTCCTTAAGGCTGAAGGGGGCAAAGCACATGCATTTTTAATGTGTGGTAGGGGTTAGCTATGAACTTGCCTTTTAGGAATTGAGGTCAAAAAGTTGCCTTGTTGTTTGCTCACTGTTATGTGTGTGAATTTAATGATGAGCTAATAACTTTTGAGTGTAGCATGTTCCTAGTGCACTCTTATTTTTTTATTTTGAACTTTGTGTTGATTTCCTCAAGAAAAGTCTCTGTATCTGATGTTCGACAACTTAGGAGCAAGGAGCATATATTTTAAAAAGATAAAAAACTTTGGATTATGATTCTCTCTCTTCCTTCCCTTTCTATAGGAGTTCAAATTATGGGACAATGAACTGGAATATGTAGACCAGCTTTTGAGAGAAGATGTGAGAAACAACTCTGTTTGGAACCAACGCCACTTTGTCATTTTCAACACCACGGGCTATGATGATCCAGCAGTCCTAGACAGAGAAGTCCGGTTAGTTATGCTGTTCAGGCTCACATTAAGTGTTCTCCATCACATGGAAACAAAGAAATACTTTGACAGGCTGCATGGGTTTGTGTTTCCTGTTTTTCATGCACTTTCAAGGCTCACTGTCATGGAGAGCAGATCAAGTGTTAGACTGAAGCAAGCTCTGCTTACCCTAAAACTTTTGGCTTTTTATGATCAACTAGTGGGAAAACCTACAGGAAATCCGTGACAGTAGAACCACTTAAGTTGTGCCATTCACTAATATCCCACCCCTAGAAAGCCTGGAATGACAGGCACTCTTTGTGTTTTACTAAATTGCTGTTTCAGCAGTACAGTGGCCACAGTGATTGAAATGTAATGTGGTCATGGACTGTAGGAAGAGCAGTTGCATTTTGTGAGGAATTTGATGGAGCTGGAAAAAGAAAGGAGCTTTCAGGGTTATGTGGCTGGCACAAAGAGAACTAGCTCTGTGAGTTGACCAGTTTTGAGGAAAATGAGCTGACTAAGTGGTATGTTTCTAACTGAAGGCAAGCTGGGCTTCTAGACATGTATTTTACTACTCATGGTGGTAAGAGACGGTTCTTTACATAGTTTTCATATCTCAGGCTGCTGATCAGGGTTGTTAGTTATGAGAAGATACTTGTCTAATGTGGACAAGCAACCAAAATAAGGCACTGCAATTTTTTGGAGTTATTCTTTAGAAGAAAGACTGAATTTCTGAATAGGTCCATTAGTACGTTGTTTTTAGAGGATCCCAGGCCTCACCACCTTTCATGGTTGTCTTTGCAACCTGCTGCAAGTTGTACTTCTCTACCAGTTTGCAGCTCTCCTGCAGATTAATAAATTTGGACTGTTTCCATGGCTTAGACTTGGATATTTTCAACTTCTTCTCGAGAGGTTAGTCTGGAGATCCTCCCTTGATCTGCTCAAGATAATTGGATCCCATCTTAAGAAGCAGACTTAGGTCAAAGGTTAAAACTTCCCAGATGTCATTACAGAACTGTGGTTGGGCTGCTTGATGCTCAATAAACTTGGTCTTTGTCCTAGTGACTGCAGAACGTTAAAAAAGAGTTAGGATTTGTTTTGTTTTGTTTTTTTTTTTCTAGTACTCCTGATATAACTTTTTATCTACAGTCTCCGGAACTCATTGGAATGCCTGGTTATGCTGGGAAAGGGCAGAAGATAAAGTCTGTTTTGTGGAGGTGAAATGTGGCTTTGTGCCTGTATGGGAGGTGCCTTTATACAGTCTAAATCTGTGATTAAAACATCCTAACATACATACTCATATGATTACAACATCTAATCATGCATATTGATAATAGGCAGAGTCTGGGCAGAGCTTGGGGCGGTGCTTTCCCAGCTACTGAAGCTTGCAAAACCCCTTGGCTCAAAGCCTTTTTCTCCTATTCAGATGTCTACCCTGTCTTAATTTATGGCCTCTAGGTTGATTGTATAGCATTTCTAGCATTCTTAGGTTTAGGTCCAGTAAGCAGAACAGAACGAGTTTGGAATGTTTCCTTAGCAGCACAGGCAGAGCAGGTGTTGGGGCTTTTTCTCAACAGAGCAAGATACCTCAGTTAACTCTTTTAGGCCTTGCTCTCGTTTCAGAGATGAGCTGCAAAAAGGCTGAAGTGTAGACCAGAGGGATGTATTTGGAATCTTCTGAGCACTTTCAGGTAGTTTCTGACTGTATTGTTACTGGTTGCATTCATGACCTGTTCTCTTTTTCTTGCAGGTACACTCTTGAGATGATCAAAGCAGTGCCACATAACGAGAGTGCTTGGAACTATTTAAAAGGGTGAGGTCTATTTCTCTGTGAGGCAAAGAGAATATCTGCATAAGGTGTCTTATGCCTGCTTCTTAATTGAAAAGAACTTGTTGCTGTTCATTCTAGTGTAGTGTGCCTAAGCAGGCAGGCAAATACTGACACAAGGTGTTACTACGTTAACCTCATTTCTCTGTAACTTTCCACTAGGCTTCTGATCCTGTAGTTCTTGTAGGAGTACTGCAGGTACTTCTGCTTTTAAAAACTTGACTCTAATGTTACTGGGTTCAAGAGCATAGAGAAGGAAATAGTGAACATGCTTTCAGTCTAAATTCTATTCAGTTGAGCATGTACTGTACTTACTACAAATTTAAGCTGTACTTGTGCTGCATGCTGCTTACATTCTGCCTTACTTGTATTTGCACCCTGCTTTCAAAAACTGATCTCCAAGTAAAGGAGTCATAACAAAAATGCAGTTATTCACACCAGCTTTCCTATCATCATGTGCCAAGCTTGTTAACCTCTGTTCTAGGATTCTACAGGATCGTGGTCTTTCTAAGTATCCAAATCTGTTGGAGGAACTGTTGAATTTGCAGCCCAGTCACAGTTCACCCTATCTGATTGCTTTCCTTGTGGACATATATGAAGATATGCTCGAAAACCAGTGTGATAACAAGGAAGAAACACTGAACAAAGCATTGGAGGTATGTTTTGAGGACTCGGTTTTGCTTCTCAGGGATGCCATCTCTTGTTGTCTCTGGTTTTACAACCTGACGAATTGGGGTTGATTTTCATAAATACAACAGGTTACTTTTTAAAAATGAGTGGTCTCTGAAGAGTTGAACACAAAAGCCAGACAATCACAAGGGTCTCATGAATTTAAATAACGACATTATTTACAGAATCATGATAAGTTTTCTTCACCTCGTAGTAAAGGAAGGTTTCTAATACTGCCTGCAGAAGAAAGAAGAGGTTTAAACAATCAAAGAGTTTCCAGTGTTACCTTTGTAGCATGAACTCACTCTCATCTTTGTAGGTTAATGATTTTTTTTTCAGAATATCTGTATCCAAACAATCTAAACCTCCTTTTGCCCTTCTTAGCTTTTTCTAAGAAAGCTGTCACAATTAGCTTATGGCCAGCAGACACTGGGGACATCAGTAAGAAATGTCAGGCACCATTTCCTCCAGAGAATAAATTCTAGCAATGTTGTTTATCTCCAGTGCTTCGTATTTGAGTACTCCTTGGTGCCGTTTGTAGTGTTAATTTTTACTAGACTTTCCATTCACTGTGAGACAGACTGGAGCTTGATGTAATTAGAGCTGCAATTTTGCCTGATGCCTTCGTGTTTCAACATTATTCTTTCTCAATGTTTCCCCTTTGTTGTGTTCTAGGAGGAGACTGCAACTAAGAGCAGTTGTTGTAACCGCTTAGATTTATGTTGTTGTAACCTCCTAGATTTATGTCCCCTTTATACTATTTCACTGAATTTGATTTCTTCCTCTGTTTATGCATCCAAGCTCCTCATTTCTCAACTCCATTTCACTAAGGCAATGTCGTCTGCGTAATAAAAGAGAATTTAGTAGAACATTTATAGAGAGTTTTCATATTATGTAAAATTTACAAAACCTAGCCTGTGAGTAGGACGTACCTGAATGCTTACCCGTACTAAAATAAAAAAAAATCCAAACATATAGAAATGTATAGCACCAACTCTTAACATATCATGAGAGATGGTTTCTGACTTGCTTGTAGAACCCTTTTGGCACAGTCCGCTCCAAAAAAAACAGAAACAGAGTTTCTCCTGTCTGTCCATTAGGAGTACTGAAGATTAAAGAGCAGGATGATCCTCCAGTGTTTGGAATCAAGTGGTTTACAGCCTGTTGGATCACTAAAAGACAGTCAAGGAAGTATATTGTGATATATTACAGACTGAATAGGCCAGGGTGGATGACAAGCAGTAGGCATGGAAAGAAGTCACAAGGAAACTGTTGAGACTGAAATGGAACTGGAGGGATTTTTGTGCAGTGCCAGACTGGTTGACTACCAGTTGGAGTTGTCATCAGGTTGATATTGTTGGACAGGTGTAAGTCCAGCAAATAAAACAAATATTGTTGTTGAGAAAGGTGTTTCTAATACTGTCTGAAACATTTATTGTATGCACTTCATAAAGACAAGGATTCCGTAAGCTTGTGGTTTAACACTCCAATCTCTCTGTTTTTCTTTCGTAGTTGTGTGAAATTCTGGCTAAAGAGAAAGACACCATTCGAAAGGAATACTGGAGATACATTGGAACGTCCCTTAAGAGCAAGCACAGTTCAGGCACTGAACAGACCAGCACAGTGACAGATAAGCCACAGTAACTGCATATGGAAGAAAACAGTGTTGAGCTCTCAAGCCATTCTAAAGCAATACTAAGTAGAGTCATCAACTAGTTTAAAATCCAGTGTAGTATTACCCCAGTGAGGAGATGTTGCAATGAAAGAGGAGTGCAGAGTGCTGTATTGTCCTGGTTCACTGCTGCTTCTGGTGATAGCTCTTGATGCAGTCAAGAAATCACAGAATATGCTGAGTTGGAAGGGACCCACAAAAATTATCAAGTCCAGCTCTTAGCCCTGCACAGGACCATCCCCAAGAGTCACACCATGTGCCTAAGAGTATCATCCAAATGCTTTTTGAACTCTGTCAGGCTTGGTGCTGTGACCACTGCCCTGGGGAGCCTGTTCAGGTGCCCAAACAGCCTCTGGGTGAAGAATCTTTGTCTAATATCCAACCTACACCTCCCCTGGCACAAGTTCAGGCCATTCCCTCATGTTCTGTCACTGGTCACCCCAGAGAAGTATGACCACTGACAGCATTGTCTTTCAGATGTTTTTCAGTACCTCCAAGAGTAATTTTCCAGTACTTGCTGGTAAACTGGTAGTTTCTGGGGTCCTGATTCTTGCCCTCCTTGAAAATCAGGACAGAAAGTTTGCCAGCTTCCAGTGCGATGTGGCCTCTCCAGACTTCCAAGACTGCTCAAAAATCATTGAGAAAGGTTTTGTGATTATATCAGCCAGCTCTTCGAGCATTCTGGGATGAATCCCATCAGGCCTTGTAGATTTGTAAGGATCCAGCTGGAGTAGCAGATCCCACACAATTTCAGGGTTGAGTAGGAGTTGATCATTCTGGCAGTAAATGGTCCTCCCGCTCAGGGCACTGAGACCCCCTTGGTGCATCATCCCTGTTGAAGTCAGAGGCAAAGAGTGAGTTAAACTCCTCTGCCTTTTCTCTGTCCATGTTTGTGAGGTGACTGTCTTCATCCTGTAATGGGCTGATGATATTTCTATACTGCCTTTCTCCATTAATATATTTTGAAAAAACTCCCTACATTTCTGGCACCTTGAACCCCAGCTGAGCTTTGGCCTCACAGATTTTCTCCCCGCAGCGGCAAGGAGCATCTCTGAATTCTTCCCATGTTTGCTTCCATGGGGCATAGGCCTTCCACTTTTGTCTTCTTTCCAAGAGAAGATCCCTGCTCAGCCAAGCTGGCCTTCTGCCTCAGCTGCTTGACTTCCAACATTTGGGAATTGCTGCTCCTGTGGCCTCAGGAGGTGATGTTTGAAAAGTGACCGGCACTGATGGACCCCAGCACCTGCACAAACATTTTCCTAGGGGACCTTACTTTCTAATTCCCCAAGCTGCCTGAAGTCTGCTCTCCTCACGTGCAGAGCTGAGGTTTCACTGGCACTTTTCCTCCTATCAAGGAGATTTTTAAAGAGATTTTAAACTCGCTGACTTCATGGTCGCTGTGGCCAAGAGGCCACCAGTCTCCACTTCGCTCACGAGATCCGCTCTGTTGACAAGCAGATGATCAGGGAGGGCATCTTTCCGAGTCAGCTCCCTCAGGACCTGTTCCATAAAGTTGTCCAGGTTTTTTTAGGAATCTTTTGGCCCAGCTTGTATTAAGGCTTAATTACTGAAATGTACCAAGTAAAGGTTTTAGTTCCTAACTGAAAATACATAAAGCTGTACCTACTATTTTGGCAGTACTCAGTTAACGGTTGGACTTGATATAAGAGGTTTTTTTCCAAAATAAGCTGTTCTGTGATTCTGTGAGGCATATAACAATTTCTCATGTCCTGGCTCACCCACTTGTGGTTCCTAACACTGTCTCATCAGATGCAGTAATGACTGCAGTTAATTTAGCTGTAGTGGATGTAAAGTAACCTGGTTAGTGCAAGCAGGCTCTGCAGTTGTTCCCTTACATGGGAGCAGCTGTGCAACACTGTCAGCATATGCTATTATATGCAACTAACTCCAAGTGTAATTTTGTAATAAAAACATAACTTAAAGCATTTGTCTGCATTTTTTTAGTGTGTTTCTTTTGGTCTTTATGTGTGCGTAGTTTGTCCTTCTCAGATGGTGGTAGAGATAAAATATCCCCTTTCACGGATATTGGATTCTATTGCAGTGAGGTGTCTTTTGCACTGGAGTATGCTTAACCCGGAAACTCAGTACACTTGATGTATTCAGTGGAGCCTTGAATTCTTATCTGCACAGTCAGGAAAAATCCTTTGAGGATCCTGGAAGATCTGCTTCGTTTTTTGTTGGAATTCTGTTCAGACGGCTGAAAATCTGATTTTTTTAAATGATGTTATTCACCCTTTGTAACCAGATTGAACTCAAGTCACACGTCAAGAGATTAACTGGTAATGTTACGTATCTCCTCTGAGCTGGAAGAATGGCTTTATTTGGGACTCTTTGTTTTTCCTTTTCCTATTTTTTCCACGCATATATTCAGCCAAGGAGTATTTTTCCTCCCCTTTATGAAAGATAGAAGGCACCTGCAGTACAGAACTGCAAAGGATATCTATACCTGCACCAAGAAACCACATCTACCCTGTTTTCAGGAAATGGTTATTGTAAACTGTGTCCTTACAGAGTGCTTGTCTGATGTGAAACTTTCATTGCAAATTATCATAAAGGGAACAAACAAATGCTGGTGTTTATTCCGTAATGCAATCTGTCTTTCTGACACTAAACATTAAAAGCTGCTACTGTAATTAGACAGTAGTAGAGATTACATTTTTAACACTTACTGCATTCTTTGCATACTTTTTTTTTTTTGGCATGTTGTGGGGTTTTTAACACATTTGAAACCCCAGCACTGAAAATAGGTGTACGTTTCTACCCCTATGAGTTGTTCCTAATTGAAACTACTAAATTCAGAGTGCTGAACAGACAGGGTGTTCAGTTTGCCACTACCAGTCAAGAAAGCTCAGAAATACAACAATCAAATGCAATCCTTAAAATAAAAATCATCAATGAGGAGGGAACAGAATTGTTCCTCTGTGTATGGTGTTCCCATGTCTTTCACGAACAGGATTCAGAGTATGCTTGGAATAAAGCAGAGTAGTCTTTATAGACACTTGCATGAATTTCAGCAAGAGTAAGTCATCCCAAGGTAAGACTGATGAACAAGTAATCATTAAAGAGCTATCTACTGACAAAGTTAGTAGGTTTTTGTAGTGGTTATGCAAGCACAGTGGTACTTGCAAAGATAATACCACTTCTGAGCTAAGTTTACCAATGAGGACATAAGCAGATACATAACAGGGAAAATATATTGTCTCATGTAGAATATACTCTTAACAGAAAAAAAAACATTGTCTCATGTAGAACAAATGTGTAACCAGACAAATCATGAAAACCCTATGCTGAAGACTGGCTTAAAAACAACAGCCACAAAAGAAAAGTCATGTTGTAACAGAAATGTTCCTTTTTTTTCTTTCAAGTGTTTACTGTCATTTGGATTGCAAGGAAGCTCTCAAATTCTCTTGCAATAGGCATCTCAGTTCTGTGGTAGTTAGCTGTTCACAGAAATACTGAGCTAGAAGAACGATGGCTGAGCCAGCCAGGTTGCAACTGCGGCTACCAAGCCTTTAATTTTAATGTGTCTGAGACAAAAATCTTTCTTTTCAAGGAGCTTGACTAAACATTTGAGCTGTAGAGAGGAGGGTCTTAGAGTAGGAAGTTTTAGATTACTTTAACCTGTAGACATCAACTTTTAACCTGCAGCATTTGATCAGGGGAAACACCACAGTGATTTGTCCTAAGGGGTTCTTCTGTACAAGAAAACATAACCGTTGTTACTGGTAGTGTGTAGTGATGTGACTCGTGTATAATTTTTCTACCAAAGAGCTGTGTCTAAATGGAAGACTATTGGTACAACTGTCCCTTGTAAATCAGTGTAACTGGAACATTGCATGGACAATGGAGCATTATTAAAGTGCATGAAATCCTATCCTATGCCTGCTTTCATCAGAGGCTGATGTTCTTGCCTTTGTCTAGCTCTGTCCATGTAAGCCATTACTGACTTTCATCTTCATGGTCTTTGCAAACCGTCTGACAAAACGGTGTGTAAACCCTTCCTAATCCATTCAGTACGAAATCAACTCTGCTAGCACAAAGTGCTTCCATCAGCTGCTGTCCAGTTGTGCTGAGGAAGATTAGGATGTGCCATTCAGCTGGACCTCCTGTAGCAGCATTCTCCAGTGGAAAAACAGGGGAGTTTCTCATCACCTTCACCACACGGAACACTTTCACAAGTGCTAGCAGCCAGTTCATGCAGTGCTGTGGTAATGAGGGACTTATGGAGAGGTGGGACAAGTCTGCCAAAATTGAGGGAGCACGCACTTAGGTTTCTGTAAGTACCTGCCACGAGGAGCTAATAGAAGCTTCACCAACTTTAGCCAGGAATCCCACCTCAGGATCCTTGGGCGCCTACACTGTCTGTCTTATAAAAGCTCTGTGGTGCTAGGACCCTGTTCTCCACGAGGTGCATCACTCATCACGGAGAATTAAGCCTACCTGAGGTTTCAGCCTGGCAGAATTGAAGTCGTTGCTGTCTTCTGCTGCTGCCGCTGCTGCTCCGCTGCCGCTCCGCTAGATGACACTGTGACTCGCACAGTGCTGCTGCCGCTTCAGCGCCGGCGAGCAACGGCGTTACCTCCTTCCCCGGGCAGCATCACTAATTTCACACCTGCTAATTAAACGAGGGGGAGCAGCTGCTTGGTAATTCAATACCTAGCGCCACACAGGCATCGAGCACAAGCATGCTGGGAGGGGAGGGGCTAAATGACCATCTTCGTGTTGGTGTTAATTGGAGAGCAATTTTTTGTTAACTGAAATGATGACTTCTCTGACACTGGACACCTCGTTCCAGATTTGGACTCTGTTTAGCCCTGGTGTTCTAAAAATAACCCCTCTGCTCAGAACTTGGGGTCTGTGGCCCATTTACACCTTTTGGAGACAGGCCTCCAGTCAGAGAGCTACACTCATATGCCCTCACAAGGTGGGAAGTTTTCATCCCCTAAAGCCAGCCTTGTTATGATAAATTTCTCCAGTCCTTCTGTAACGAATTGCTGGCTGTTTCTGGGAATACAGGCTGAAGGACAAGAGGACCTACTCCTGCTTCTTGGAAGTCAGGGGAGGGCTTGGGCCAAACTGAGGAAGTCGAGCCCTCCTACAGGTCTGAAGTTGTTTTCCTCACCCTCCGGTAAACAGGACAGAGGACTTTGCTAGAGAAGTCAAAGACAGGCCTCTCTTCCTCATCCACTCCTTTGTTGAAACTGAGTCTTAGGGGGCTGTTACCAGGGGTTTTAAGTAAATGAAAAGATGACATCTGTGACTTTAGCCAAACCAACTTGAGCACGCAGAGTGACTCAGGTGCAGCTGCTTGCTATGTAACGTATACACTGAGCTGCCAGGACATGCTACCACTACCTCTCCTAAAAGGTATAATGCTACCTGTGATGCTTCTGTCCACATCTGAAACGGTCAGGTGACTGGTGTAATGCTGCCTTCTCGGTACTGCTTATGAGCAGTGATCTTGCCATGGCAGAAGAGGTCTTGCTGTACGTGGGCTTCTCGTTCTTTGGGGTTTGGGTTGCTTTGTGTAGGTGCGTTTGGTTAATTATTTCAGTGGTTTTCCGATGTGCCCTGCCTGTTGCCCAAGTCATCTCTGTAAAAGATCCAAAACCAGCTGAACAAATGCTTGTGCTGCTACCAAGGAGCTTTGGAAGGAGGAAAAGGGAACTGGGTTTGTGTTGCTGATGTACATTCCCTGCCCAGTGGCAGGTAGATAACCTTCTTCCCTTTCCAGGTGCTTGCACACATCTGTCCCTGCTCCAGCTTCCGGACACACCATGAACATGAGCTGTATTACCAGTTTTCCTAGAGGACAGTGAGAACACATTTGCCCTGTACATCAAAGCATATGGGGCTCACTGGCTTTGCTGGCTGCCTCTTGCAGTAACAGTTTCTCTGCTGCAAAATTAGTCAAAATTACCATCTGCAGGTACCCACAGCCCAAAAGCACAGCCAGGGCTTCTGAACACTGTTCCAGCACTCTGCTGCCAGTTGAGTGGTACTGAGTTTGCTAAGTTGATTGAGGTCTAGCCTGCAAAGATCCTGAATTCAGCTGAAGGCTACAATAAAAGTAGAGACTGTTAAGTGTTTTACAAGGGCAATGAGAAACATCTGTTTTTAGAAACCCATTTTTAAATTATCATTCTTTAACTGAAAAATGAAACACTTGTAAAGTGAGAATAGAAAACTGCTAGATCCCTCTTGTAGCTGAAATTTTTCTCCTGTGTCATTGCAGAAGGAAGGGGAAGATGAAGGACGACTGGGAAGGGGCAAGCCAAAATCATTACTCATGCATCACTAACAACAGTTAAAACTACTACAGCAAATGATTTCAGGATAGGTGCCTTCTGCAGAACCACCCAGCACACCCAGATGTTCTCTGCATTTGCAGTAAGAGCAGTGTCTTCCCTCCAGGTTAGCCTGTATTGACTTCCTCATTTCATTTTAATTGCTATTACATTGCCAGATCTGTGCTTGTCTGAGCTACGAAGGATAAAATTTATAGGGGGAGAAGAGGAAGAGAAAGATGAGATACAACCCATTTTACTGCAGGACTGCTACTCAGCAGCCATGGCCAAGACATGACCCGCATACCCTGGGCTTTGCATCCCATGATGCCAGCTTTCAGCTGTCACTTAATAGCATGAGCTTTTCACAGCAGAAATTACACATCCTCACATCCTGGTGTACACAGAGATGCCCCCTCACTCCAACAAGTGCTAGCAGTCTCTGACATGTTAGGAGTCTCACCTGACTTCTGTTCCTCAGCACCGTGCCTGCATAGTAGACACAAGCAGTGCAGGGCAACACTTTGCCATGCTTTGCCATGCTGCATTCAGCCTGGGTGGTGCTGGAGTTGATGAGGTTTTGCAGTTATTTCTGAGGGGTCCTCAGGGAAAAGGACCTAGCCATGAAGGCCTCCTGCAACCCACTCCAAAGTCTTAGGCCAGTGGTGGGGACTGACGTTGTATCACCTCTTCGTAGCACCCCATCCACCACATGGTCCCGGCAGGTGAGCTCAGATGTCTAGGCATAAGGTAGCAGCTGGCTTGAATTTTACTGAAATATAGGTGTGCAGATCCAAACATTAACCACTGTGTTCTGCAAAGAGTAACTTGTCTCCTATATGTCAGTGTCCACTGGAAGAACCGGCACAGACCACCACTCAAAAAGGTCAAATAGGATCCCTCAATGATTTGAATTCCCTATGAATAGGGGGATTCCTTGTGAATAAGTGCAGGTGTTGTTTTGAAGTAGGGAGGAGACAGCAGAGAAGAAAAGGTCAGAAAAACCCAGGCAGTAATGCAAACTTAGCTCATAACCTGAACTAGTATTGCAGCAGGACTCTGAGAAACATACATAAAATATATCTGGACAGCAGAGGAGTGCTTATGCTGTTGAGCGGATAATGTTTTAATTGCTTCCTCCTGTTCACAGAAAACGGGCTTTGTAAGTACACAGGATACATCCCTGATATCTCCTCCTGGCTGGAACAGTGCTTGGGACGTTGTGTTTCTGATTCATTCACATGTACTTGAGTCAATGATAATCCTCTGCTTGATAACCACAAATGTTGCTGTTTTCGGTTCAGTGCTAATCTCCAAAGGAACAGTAAAAATAATTTCAAGAAAGGATAAAGTCTTTTTCCTTTGTCCTCTTCTAACAGAGAGCAGAGCTGGAATTTGGAGAATTTTTCAAAGCTGTTTCTATTTCCTAGTCTGCTGTGACTTTAGGTCTTGTAAGAACAGTGTGCCTACTGGAATCATGCCATTACAAGGGTATGTGGTCAGTTTGGAATATTTTTGTAAGAGGACAGAATGATTAGATGAATTTTCAGTGTTTGTTTTAGCTCAAATTCCTCATAAAGGTTTAGCTAGAAAAGCAGGAGAGAAAGAGTTAGCTGGGGCACCTCTAGCTTTATATCAACATCTGGTATTTTAACCAGCATCAAAAACTAACTGCTGAGAAGGATGAAAGCTGTCAGCAGTGAGGGACTGATCTGGGGTATGAATGACCTCTGAATGCAGACTCCAGAATGGAGTGCTCTAGAAAGGTGAGGAGATAAACAAGACAGTTCCTGATTTTGCCAAAGTCCACCTATATTTGTGCATAGAAGGAGAAGATCACAAATATATTAGAATTCTGTGCAGGGCCTGCACATGCATATGTCCTATTGTGTACAAGAACTAGTCAGCTTAACCTCTTCACACCACCTCTCCAACTTCCAAAATGATTCTGGGAACATTCAAAATCTGTCACAGATGGCTTGAGAGTGACAGTAAATTTCAGAGTATGTGCAGGTGACTATGGGGATGCCACTGGTCAGGAAAGATGTTGGATTGCAAGGTACTGGAAGGAGGCCTGGGAACATGAAAGGATTCAGTTCACAAGAAGTATTTATGTAGAAATATAACTTCCTATCCAGCATCCAGTCACAGGAATCCCTGACTCTTTGGGTTTTCTGGTCCATTATCATGGCAAAGTAGGTGTCCTTGGTGCAGAAGCAAAAACAAAACAGAAGAAGGCAAGAAGTTAAGTCCTTTCAGTATTTCCTTATAAATTAGAAAGCAGCAAGATTATCTTCCTCTGTTTGATTTTAAAAGCTTTTTTTACATATCATTCTAAACACTGCCAAAATGCAGCTCTGTATCACGTTGAACCTCTACTAAACAAGAGGAGGCAGAAAGAGCAGTAGTTAGAAAAGAAAGTGTAGTGGGAGCCCTGACATGTACCAGTGTACAAATTTAATATTTGAGCATGTATGTATCACAGTCCCACTGATGACCGGGTTGATCCAAGAGACTGATATATGTAAGTTTTGCACCACTGTGGTAACAGTGTATCCTACTTCCAAGCTGAACCCCCAAACTGGAAAAGAGATAAGTGTTGCCTGCAGCAGTGTGCCCCACCTTGGCCATGACAAGTTCAAGCAAACTGAAACTGAGACTTTGTCTTCAAATGGATGAAGCTTTGTAGGATATCACTGAAACAAGTCAAAAATAAAATTTCACCAGGCTTTCAGTAGCTAACAAGAGGGTGAAAGATTTCAAAGAGATTGATGGACTGTCTCCTTGTAAAGTAACAGTTTAATATTAGGGAGTTCTGATCTAGAATGTCACTGTTCTGTTCAGTGTTCAGTCTTTTCCTGCTCTGCTCCAGACACTGGCCCTATGTGGCCACATGAGACCACAAAAACATGTCTTCCCTATTTCAGGATTTTATTACTTCCAGGCACAAATTTTATCACATTAATATTTCATGTCGGGAAAATTCACCAATTTTTCTATTTATCACTGTGGCTTATTCAGTGGCCTAATTAGCTGTGAGATCTGGGTCTCTAATCCCTTGACTGGCTCTGACCTTGAAGGATTTTGGGTAAGCAAATTTTTGTTTTTTAGCTTGCATTTATCCATTAGGAAAATACTAATGTTGAATTTTTTTTCATCGTGGCTTTGTAGGAACTATCACCTATAAATTCTTGTGCTGCATGTGAGAGAAGGAATAAGAAACCAAATTATGCTAGGTTCTTCTCTTTGGGACAGAAAGATCCAAGTGCACCAGAACTTTATAAACCTAACTAAAATCTTTCTTTCTCATCTTGCCTGTGAAATAACAGCATGTAAGTTTGAGAAAAAGTATCATTCAAAACCAGGACAGTATAGGCTATTAATTATCATGATAATGCTAAGAAAATAATAGTTTTTTACTGGTGGCCATGACATTGTTAAGGACCTTCAAATGCTGTTACATACCTCTTTGCACATACAGCCAGTTTCTACATCCTCATCACTGGGAGCCTGAGCATCTTACATTTGCAGTATTTGCTATATTTGCAGTGGAGATAATCAGCAAAATTCCCATTGCACGATATAATGCAGGTGAATTTTACATACTGTTGCACATGCAGGCACATTCTAATGTGATTCCAAAAGTACCAAGGCTTTTATCTGTACTGTCTCATTGGGTGTAGATACTGGCCTTAAGGGAAGAAAACAGCAGATAATAACAGGATTCCAGCTTTAATGTTGGACTCAAGCCTACAGAGATGTAGAAGAGGCCACAGGAGAGGCACCAAAGGTGTTTTAGAAAAGTTGTGTGCTGAGGGGCTCACCAGCATGTGCTGGACCATGTGCACTCAGGGAATATCCATGTGCATAACACTTAATAGACAAAAGGTTATTAAACTGTTTTTCAACCAAAACGTGGAGAAACAAGTTGATTAGATCAAGGACGTCCATGACTAAAAACAGAATATTCCAGGCCCCAGTGAAATGCCTGTTTTGAAGTCTGTATTTTATCAGATGCATGGGGAGAAGCTCCTGTGGGAGGAGAGAAGCTGCTGTGGGAGGCCACTCTGTCAGAACAGGATAAAACCTAGCACAGGCCAACACAGCAGCGCTCAGAGTGAGGCAGTTATGCACACAAGGAACCACAACCTGGCATAGAGATGAAATATCACTAACCAGCTGAGTTACCAGCTTGCAAGCTCACCTGCTCTTCTAGGGACTGAAAGACAGCATCAACCGCGAGCACCTGACGGACTGTATTTGCATCTGGGTGAGACAACTGCCATTTTAAAATGCTGGTGATGAAATAAAAGTAGTGGGACACGTGATACTCACTGCCCTGCTCTGCAGACTGTTCCTGAGAAATGCTGGCAAGACAGGTGCATTTTCATCTCCAGAACTCTCTTGGAGAGACTGCTTTCACAGTTTGGTAGTGAATTTTATGACGGCTGCAAATTTATCTTCAGTTTCTTGTCATCTGTGGTGTACTTCTTGCAACCTTCTTTTGTGGTCATCGACTCTTCCCCTGCTTTCACAAGCAGTGAAATCATTGGCTCCCATCAGTCAAAATGACCCCCAGTTTCCTCCTACAACTTATCCAGTGCACAGTTATATCTTGCTCCACTAAAAATGTCCATAACCCTCTGGACTTCTAGACGTTTAGATCCAGGCTGCCCTCTCAGTAGGCACTGTTTATGAAACTGCATGTGGCTAAGGGAAACCTGGAGGTGAAGCAGGCGGTCAGAGTGCAGGGAACAAAGCGTGCACATGCTTGCTAGGGTGTGAAGCAGAGGCTATATAATACAACTGGCAATGGAGGGAGGTGGTGCAAGGAATGAGGTTGGCACTTCCTCCTTTCAGCACTTACTGGTTCACTCCTGCCTTTCCCAGCAGCTCGGGGGCCCTCATGGCCTTTGAAACAGACTGAAAAGGTACTTCACCAATGTAAACATACCAGAATTGCAGGGCTAGGGCAGATATAGGGGGGCTGTGGCGTAAGACAGTGAAGAAGATAGAGATGTTGGACCGGCAGAGGGAAAAGACAAAGGAATGCCACGGGCATGGCAGGAGACAAAAACCATAGAGGAAAACGAAGGCAAGTGGGAAGTGAGAGAGATGGTGCTATTATCATGGAAGAAATATGGGGAAAGGCCAGAATGCCATAGTAAGAAAGGCAGCACAGAATCAAAATACGTGATGTATGTGCCTCGTGCATTTGAACCGGGGAGGGAACGCAGTCATGACAGGGGGCTTTCACTTGAGATGTCAAGACTGGCCTGCTTCCATGAAAAGGCCAAAAGCAAGGATGACAGGACAAAAAGTCCTGTGGTGTGGACAGACCAAGAGTGAAGGGAGTGAAGGGCTTTGAGGAGAAGCTGTATGAGGAGAAGCTCTATGAGGAGCAGCTGAGGGCACTTTCAGCCTGCAGGCAACTGTGGGGACACCTCATTGTCAGTGTACAACTTCCTCATGAGGGGAAGAGGAGGGGCAGGCACTGATCTCTGCTCTGTGGTGACCAGCAACAGAACACAAGGGAATGGCCTGAAGTTGTGCCAGGAGAGGTTTAGTTTGGATATTATAAAAAGATTCTTTCCCCAGAGGGTGTTTGGGCACTGGAATAGGCTCCCCAGGGAAGTGGTCACAGCACCAAACCTCAGAGAGTTCAAAAAGTATTTGGACAATGCTCTCAGGCACATGGTGTGACTCATGGGGATGTCCTGTGCAGGGCCAGGAGCTGGACTCGATAATCCTCGTAGGTCCCTTCCAACTCAAAAAGATTCTGAGATTCACTGAGTGGGATGACACAGGGCACCTCGTGGGCCTCCTCCATGTGGAGCTGGAGCCTGTCTGGAGGACGCTCCCGGCAGTCCTCTACAGGCCTGACAAAGGCGGAAGGGGAAAAACAAGAAGGAAAAAAAAGCCTCCAGCCCTGCGCCCGGGGTCCGCACTTCCCAAAGCTGGCGAAAGGAGTAACGCGATCGGCGACCGAACGCCGGCCCGCGGCGTGGGCCGGGCTGCTCTCTGCCGCTGCTTCCCCATAAAAAAAGCTGATTAACGCGTGTCCTGCGGGTCAGGCCGCTGCTGGGTCCCGTTACCTCGGCCGCTTCCTGCCCGCCCCTCACACACACACCCCCGGCCCGGCCCGGCAGCCCGCGCGGGAGAGCCGCCGCCCTGCCCGAGAGTTTCCTCTTCCTCCGCCGGGGCGGCAGCAGGAGGAGGAGGAAGGGGAAGGGGCCGGGAAGGCTCCAGCGCGGCCGCCGCCGGTGCGGCAGGGGCGGGGCGGCGCGGGAGGCGGCGCCAGCGGCCGGCGGGGCCCGGAGTCACCGTGTCACGGCGCCCGGGAAGCCGTTGCCGCCGGATCCGCCCCCCGCAGGGCGAGCGAGGAGGCAGGAGGAGGAGGAAAGGGAAGGAGGAGGAGGGAGGCCGGCTCCTCGCCGCCTCTTGTGTTTTCGCCCCCTTCCCGGCCCAGCTCCGGCCCCTCTCCTCTCGCAGCGGGGCGGCGGCGGGGGGGCGAGGCCGCAGCGGCGCCCGAGCTGCCCGCTGGAGCCCTGGGAGGGGCCTGGGCCGCCGCCTCTGGACTAGGATGTCCCGACATGAAGGTGAGCGGCGCGGGGCGCCCAGGCCGCTCCCGGCGGCGGCGGCGGCGGCGGGGCCCGGCCCGGCGGCCTCGGGGGCCGATCATCATCATCATGGCGCCGCCGGCAGCGGGGCCCGGGGCCCGGCGGCGGAAGGAAGGCGAGGCCCGGGCGGGCGGGCCGCGCTCTGCAGTGTCATAGCAGGGCAGGCCGGTACGGCCCGTTCGCCGCGCGGCCGGGCGGGGCCGGGCCGCAGGTACGGCCGGCGGGGCCCTGAGCCGGCCCCGCTGCTCTGCCCGAAGGACGGGCGGAGTGGGGCGCGGCGGGCCCGGCCGCGCTGGGTGGGCGGCGGCCCCGGCGGGGCGGCCCTGCCGACGTGTCGGCCCCGCCGCGGCGGGTCCGGCCGGGCCCGGGGCCCCGCTGGGTGCCGGGGAGCGGGGCCGGGGGCGCAGCGGGGCGAGCAGCCTGCGCGGCCTTGCCCACGGGTGTCGCGTCCTGGCGGCCCCGGCAGCGGCCCGCTCCCCCTGTGCCTTGCCTTGCCTTGCCTTGCGGCGCAGGAGGCCGATGCTGGTGTGGTGGTAGCGTGTTTTGAGGCCGCCGAAGAAACGTGTCCTGTGTGCTGCCTGCCCCCTTGGTCCCGCTGTGTTTACCGCCGTGGAGGAGTTTGGTTGGTAGTTCGGCATTAGTCAGAAGGAGCAGGGTGGAGGAAGACATGGAAGCTAGGAAAGGAATCTCTACAGGAAGAAGATGGGAGTGTGAAAACAGAAGAGAAAGTCGTTGGGTTTTTCTGTGCCTGTTTACCAGCGTGCAAAGTGTTTGGACTAGTGTTAAAATAAGTCTGTAAAAGCAGGGTTTGTCGTTTGAAAAGGTAACCTTCTGCCATGTTAGGAACTTAATTCAGCACCTGTCTCCATTTTATCTTATCTAATTTTTAATTTCTCTGTTTTATCTAACCTTAAAGTGTTTTGACAAAACCATTTTGGGGGAATCCAATATTTATGACTCATAATACTGACTTCTAGTTAGTCACTTGATGCTCGACAGTGGTGTGTATGCAATGCATTTTTGGTGTGTGGTGCAGTATTTTGCAAACTTCTTGTTTGTGCAAGGATATGTGCGTCCCTATCAAAGAACTGTCTTCCCTGAATCCACTAGATCTTTTTTTGCTTGCTTGCTAAAGTTAAATTTAGTGGGAGTGCTACTTTCTGTTTCTCCCCTCCCCCTGCCCTCCATAAAATACATGTTTTCCCAAGAGGCTGGAGATGAATTTCTTTATGGTTAAAGATGCAGTTTTTAACTGAAATGAAACGAGCACTGATCACAGAGTTGGTGGTGGTGGTGTTGTAGAACTGTGCAGTCAGTAAGACTTTGCTGTGATGCATGTATTCATAAACTTTCTTTAAAGTGCATTAGTAGAATACGAGCTTTTCTAGCTTGAACAGGTCAGAATTATGGGAGTGATATCATAGTGATATCAAGTGTTGTTTTTTAGTGTTCTTCAGTAGTAAGTGCATGGACTATTATAAAAGGTGGTGATGTGTGCTAAAAAGACATTTCAGTCCTTGAGTAGACTTTTTAAGACAGAAAAAGTTTGAAGGTGGGTTTCCATGTAGCAGTGTTTCTGATGGAGACTATATCATAATTTTTGTTTTAGTTGTTAGATTTTTTTTGTAGCAGAGAAAATTACATTTCCTCTCTCAGATATTGGTTGATATTTTTAGTAGGAGTGACTGGTAATGAAATCAGGCTTAATATTCTCTTTCCGAAGCAGATTCATCAGTGATTGTTGCATTTAGACGTGTCTAGTTAGATAAAAAGGTAAATAGTTGTCTCTCTTGCCTGGTGAGTGTGAGTTTTGGTATTTTTTTTTATCATGGATGTGTACTTCTCAGGTGTGGATGAGAACAGACTTATGTTCCTGAAAACATGAGAACACTGTGAGATTAAAAATGACATCTGCCACTTTGTCCTTGTGATCATTTTCATTAACGAACTAGTCTGTCTCTGAATTTCTCAATGGTTCTCCTCTTACCTCACACTTCAGATGTTTTCTTTTAGTCAGCTTTAACTGCAGGGATAGAATATCATGTATTAGTATGGGGGGCGTGGTTTTCCAACTTCATGGAGAAGAGGTTTGGAGACTTGACTTTGGTAGAACTCTGGAAATCTGTAGAAATTATATATTAAAAAAATAATTCACGTGTAGCTGACAGCTTCTGATCCAGTGTAACTAGTTTGGGGATGGCTGTCTTGGAAGAATGTGGTATAGAGAAAAAGCAAGCTTTAATCATCTTCAAGTGTTGTGTTTTTTTTTCCTGTGTATTTCCTTTAAAATAGTCCATCTGCAAATTTACAAAGATTTATTGATGGTTCTTGACAGCATCTGGATGCTGTACCAGTTTTATGATGGAAAAGTATTAAATGCCGGAGAAGTTAGAATTCTAAAGTCTTGGGACTTTAAATAGGTTGTGAAGCATCAGATGGAGACTTAAGCTTACTTTACATCAAAGTTTCTTGACTTTTTCTTTGGTGTAATAATCAGTTCAGTTGTTGGGGTATTTTTGATTGTTCGGTTTTGGGGTTTTTTTGGTTTTATTTTTTTAAAGGGAGACTTCGTTATACTTCAGAACAATTCTGACCACAGCCTCCCTGTTCACTGTGCTCTCATTTCACACATAAACTCTAAATTCATGTTTCTGCTGAATTCAGGAAAATGGGCACCAACTAGAATTTGAATTTTTGTTGCTTTTTTTGAAACATTCATTCGGTGTTTAAGAGGCTTCGTTGGTAATGCTGTCAAGAGTTGAGTATTTATCACTTGCTATTGCTAGTCTCTTCTAATTTTTCAACCCCTTTTTTATTCTGTGATTTGGTGTTATGAGACTAGCTACTCTCTGCCTTTGGTTTTGTAGAATGCAATATGAGGTCATCCCCTCGTCTTGGATTTCATGTTGTTCCCTTTATAGGAGCAATGTGCTGTGTTTCTCTGGATTAGCCCCTCTGTGGTGGAGTATGTGGTGGTGTAATATTTGGGAGCCTACAAGGAACAGGTAGGTAACTTTTTTATTTTTTTTTCCTAGTGCTCTAGAAAGTTTATCAGAAGGTAGTTTGCTTATTAAAGATTATTTCTTTCTGTGGACATCCGTCTGGCAATGATTCTCTCCCGTGGCAAGAGACACCACCCAGGCCAGCACAAAAATATAGAATTGCCACTTCCAGTAGAAGACCACTTTTGCAGCTTCTTTTGCAGAACTGGGTTACTGCAGCATGACTGGCCTGGCCTCGGGTTCCCCACACCTGGCAGCTCCAGAGGGCTCCCAGTGCCATTCCAGTGGCATCACCTCCGTCTTGCGTGCTCCACATCCCGAACCTAGTTCCATCCTTTTTTCTCATTCTTACTAAAGGGTGTAGTCTTTAAGCTTCAAAAAAAACAGTCAGCGATAAGTGGTGGTGATTTTTGATGGTGCCCGTTTGTCAGCGTTTTTTGTGAATCAGCAAAACTCTGCAGTTAATCCTAGTCCCACGTGTGGTGAAGTTGTGAATGGGTGGTGGTGATGCAGCTAGGAAGGGAGAGCTCCACGGAGTGACTGTGGAGTTTCCAAATGCTCTCTGCCGCCTTCAAGCTCCTTGTACTTCAGGGAGCTGATGTCTCGGTGCTCCTCTCTTTTCGTGTGTGCACATAAACGTGTTGTACAGAGATACTTACATCGAGTGCTTATTTGTAATAGAAGGGTAAATAAGTAAACCTTAAAAAGAAATACACCAGACTTGGTCTTTGAAATTCAGTCCATCGTAGTTGCAGGTGAATATGTACCAGCCACTTAAAAGCAATTAATGTAAGGGTAATGGTAGCTCGAGTCCTCTAGCAGTACAGTGAAAAATTGGGAGTCTAGGCTCCTGACATTTTCTGTACTCTCACAATACAAAACATAAACAAAACTTCTTTAGCAAACTCCTTGAAAACGTTAAAAGCAAGAGCAATTTCTGCCCTTTGTAATTATGCAGCAGCTGTTTCATACCTGAGCTGCAGAAGGGCACTACAAAGTTCTGAAAAGACAAATAACACTAAGCAGTCATGTGTAACTTAATACATCATGTAATATCTGTTATAGAATTGCTGCTAAACACAGAATCAATATATTTTGGCATGTAAAACTTTTAATTCAGTTAACAAGACTACAGATTTTTCATAGAAAGTACTCAAGGTACTGTGTTGGTGAAGTATGGCATTTAATAATGAAATGTGCATCTGTGATAACCAGTTACAACTTGCTACCTTTTGATACTTACTTTGCTTACATATTCTCCAAATATGGAGTTTGCTATTTCACAATACAGAATAATAACAAATTCTTTTGTATGCTGCTGCCACTTAGATCTATTTTGTAGAAAATAAATCCAGATTAAGTTGTATATGTCATACAAAACAGTGAGGTTTCTTGAATTTGCACTAGTACTTGAGTCTGATGGAACATTTTCTAACTGTGTATGCAAAGTGCTTTATACTCCTGTTCGTTTTACTCTGTGGTAGCATATGAATGCATCTAATTACAGATGTAGTGCAGTATCTGAAAATGAGCTAGTGTGACAATTGGACTGTTGAGAGCTGTGTTTAGACAAAAAATGTTCATGTTAAATATAAACAGCTGGAAATGTAATTAGAAATATTTGAACACAGTAATTTGCTTTATTATTAAACTGTTGTTTGATTTCAGTAGGAAACTGAATGATCATTTAATAATAAAAAGGGCTGGAAATGTAATTCATATTTTAACTGGAAAGGTAACTTACTGGTTTTGTGGAACCTAGATTTTCATTTTTAAAAAAGGTTTCTGGTTCTGATGGTTTAGGAAACAGGGTGTGAACCAAGACGCTGCTATCCCTGCCGAGTCTGTGAACAAGGTCCTCCAAAAATGTTTGTAAAAGAGAGACCATTTTTTTCTCCCAGGTGTTCATAAAAAGTAGTGCCAGGGATTGTGGGTAACAGGAGAAAAAGGTTAAATCTAAGTTATCTGTGTTGAAAGGTTGGTAGCCGTATCTTAAGCAGAAAAATGGGAACAGAACGGTGACACTTTAACCGGTTTTGGGTGAAGAGAGAAGGCTAATAGTGAAAAAACTATTGCTTCCAAATATTTGTTTGAACAAAGAGGGATTCAGGGGAAATTCATAGAGCCGTGAAAATTGCTTGAGCAGTACTGGACACATAAAATTCATACATGCTGAATAAAAAGAAAGCCTTTCAAATACTTTAGCATGTTTACATTACTGATAACGTTTGAGGGAGAATTGTTGGTGCCACTTGTTCATTGTTGTATCTTCATTGTTACCTTACTTCTGTTACTGTTAAATACAAAGCCAAAGTGGTGACTAACACAAGAAGTGTTAACACATTCAAGAAGTTGCTGGACACTGCAGCAGATTTGAAGAAACGTCACTCAGGAATTGGGGTGTACCAGAATTTGGCTGCAGGGACAGCAATAATTCAACCTTCCTTGTGTTATCTTCACGTTGCACACAGTTGTGTAGTGTGTACTCCATACCACCCCTGCCTCCTTTAAGGTTTGCAGGAGGGTTCTCTGTGTTAGACCACTTCCCAGTGTTTGGGAGTGTGCAGCAGATGAGCAGAAAGAAAAGATGGTCGAGGTGTTGACAGTGGAGCTTTGTTGTGTGGCTGGATCTGCTGTCCTGTCTTGTGCTGCAGAGTTCGTGTGAAATGCTAGGTAAATCACTTCAGCACGAATTCATAGGTAGCTGTTAGCTGTTCCTTTGGCTGTGAGCTTTGGAAAAAACCCACTCAATTCTAGAATATCAAGGATTCTGAAAAATCCAACCTTTGGCATCTTGAGTTTGGTGGCTGGGTTCAGTGGATTTAGATTTTTAATCTTTCCATGCCTTGGTTTCCCTCTATTTCAAGAGAATGAAAATACTGCTCAAGAAGTGCTCTTAAAGTTAATTTGTTGGTGTTTGTGCTGCACTGAAATGCAATAGAGAAAAGGCTTGCAGGGGGAAGGCAGTGAGAAAATCCATAGTCAGTGTGAATTTTTTTGAAGTATGTGATAACTAAGAGCTCAAACTGTCAAATAAGGACAAAACAGACTTTCCTGTTTGTTTACTGAACATCATACGTCCTGGTGCACTGAGTGAGGTGGTATTTTTGGAGAAAGGAATCTAATTATGTTTGGTAGCATTACCAGTGAATTCTGACTGTGGAGATATATATATATATATAGGGATATATATTTTTTAATATGGGTAAGGTTGTGAACTTTCATAGTTTTTGTTCTTGAAATAACTCAGGCTAAATCCTCCACATGCAGTATATTCTTCCCTGTACAGGAGTTAGAACAGATGAGTGGGTTTGGAAGCTGTCGATTCTGAAAACAGGGACATAACAGAGAAGGGGTATACAAGCTTAACTCTAGGCAGAAATATTGCTCACTCATACAGAAACAACATTATTAAGGTACTGTGAGCAGTTTGGACACACGGAGTTCAGAGAACTCAAGCAGAGTGCTGTTAGTGACTCAGGGTGTGTGAGGGGGGAATTACTGCACTGACAGAAACTGAAAAGCTGTTTACCTCAGAAAGGCTGATACAGATTCTGAAAGAAAGGCATCATCTGCATAAGATGTAATCTCTTATCTCCCTTTTCAAATACAAGAAGAAATTTCTTTAATTCAAAAGGGAGAATAAAACTGAACTGCTCTTTCATATACCATGTAATGACAGTGTGGAGAATTTTTTTCATTGAATGTTCTTAAGGCTACCTCATATCCAGATTAAACAATTAAAGCTTTGGATTTTATCTTAAACTTTCTCCTCCAGGTCTTTTGTCTATTTCAGATTCAGGTGTGGCTGTTAAGGATCTTAAATTTTAGGTCCCTTTGCCTGAAGCATCACTTGAGCATCTGGTTTGAACTTACTCCTATGGGGTTTTTCTATATCTAGTCCACAGGGTTATCCAAATTTTTATCTCAGCATAGCATTTTGACAGTTAATTTTGGTGCACTGAAATAAGAGCATTTTGAATTCAGTGTGGAGCATAGAGACAAGCTTGTTAGTTTCATTGTTTCCAAATATACGTGTAACCCAACTTTTCATTTACTAAGTTTGGAAGCGAGGTCTGTGCCGAGTGAAAATTGTGAGACAGCATCCTAGAAGCCCCCAAGTTATTTATCAAAGGTGAGTGCAGGTGATGGCTTGGTATCTACCACTTGAAGTTATTTGTTCTAGTTTGGAATTAACTTTTAAGTATGAATAGAGTTGTCACTGGAACTTCTGACATGTTAGGAGAAAATGGTTCCCCCTGCCAGTTTTTTTCTGAGAATATGGTTTGAATGAGTGATAGGGAGAGGATGGATTTATTTGGTAATTTTTGTCTTCTAATGTTAAAGTATTTGTAAAAAATATTAGGCTAAGTCTATGATTTGCTTTTGTATGAGAATTCCTCTTCTTATTGCCCATTTCTCACTCTGAAGTGAATTTCCTGCACGTGTTAATTCTTTCTGCTGTGATTGTTTTATTTGGAGCTTCAAGGAGACTTCCTGTAAAAGTCACCCCTTTTTCAGTTGGAGACCTGGGTAAAACTTTTTTTTTTTTTAGATTAAGCATGGAACCTGGACACAAGAGACCATGATGTCTTTCCTATTTGCACATGGGATATCAGGTGGAGATTTTATGTTTTGTTAGAAAGCAGTCAGGAAAGTCTCCTTCAGGTAGGAGTTGGTGGTCTTGAACCCCATCGCAGTTTTATCAATTCAAGTCCATCCTTCCAAATTTTTTACTCCTTGGGACATTTCACTAGCATATACTGTTTGCAGCTATCACCTCATACAGCTTTCCTGTACTACTTAAAATTTGTTTTTAATTTCAGCATTTGTATAGTTTCATTTTTTCAAGATCCTATTTATCCTATTCCACATTGATTTGTATCATCCGACTGTCATCACTGACAAAAATCCAGCTGAAGAAAGACATTAATTTAAACAAACAAAAAAAAATCATAAAAAAAAATACTGCAGAAGTAAGATGAAACAACAGACAAAGTTTTAAAAAAAATTATAACTGCATTTTTTTTTCTTATCTCAGGTCAGATTTGGTCTTCCCCCACCACTTCTGCCACTTCCTGGTGCCACATTCTTTTTGGGAGGCAATGTTTCTTGTCTTGACTGACAAGAGGTGCTGTCTCTGGTAGGATAAATTATCTTCTTTGCTTTCTTTCTTTTTGTCTTTGATCTCTTATCTTTTACCTCATACTTTGTTGTCACTATTCTTTTCTCCCTTTGCTATGCTCTCCCTCTCTTGCTTTCCTCCTTTGAGTGCTCTGGGGTGGGATTTTCAAAAACACCTGGGGAAGCTGCAGACCCACATCAGGCTCAAGTGCAGTAGAAGTTTATTGCCTGCCTCTGTAAGCCTCTTTGAAAAGCAAAGCTCTGGTGTTCCTTGGTAGCACAACTAGCCCTCGCTTATTTCAGAAAACAGCTGTTGCTGGAAAGGTTTTTTAGGCAGTGTTTTCTTTGGCCAGTTACAGAGATGAATTTGTGTTTTGTTTTTTTTTTTTTAGTTAGCTGATGAGATGAGGTGTCTTTAGTAGTGAAGATTTAACTAGGTTATGACTGATGTATTCTTTAATTACTTGTCTAGGAGAGTCATTGTTTACAAAACTCTTCAGTAACAATTAATTCCTAGTGTAAATGCTGTTTGCTGTCAGCTTATTGGTACTAAAGCAGCCACTATTCTTGGCTGAAGGTGATTACTAGTGGCCTGCTCTATTAGACTGTATTTATTCTAAAAAGTTTAAAGGATGGGGTGAAATATTTACATATAAACAGCATACAAATTAGCATAAATTAGTGTGACAGAGGAAAATATACATATTAATATTAGGGTTGTAGTTTTAAACTGATTTCTCGACCAATATTCAGACCCAACATGAGTTGCTTTCTGGGTGCTTGACAGTATGGCAGGAACTTCATGGCAGCTTCTGGAAAATAAACACCTGGGCGTGTGCCTAGAACAACTTGGCAGTTGAATAGAGGAGTCTTGGAGGTTGGAGAACGGTGCTGTGAGCTGTGTTAAACACGTGGTGCTCTCTGTACTTGGTGTAGGTACCTCAAGTATCCTAGCTCCAGCAGCAATAGATCACACAAGATTTTCAAGGTCAGAAATGAGCTAGGATACAGTCATGAAAGGACTTCTTGTGTGATTGTCAGTAACTTCTGTCTTTATCTCCACAGAAACGATTCTGGTGAGAAATGATGTTCAGTTCTACTGGAAATATGTTTTTGCATAACTTAGCAGTTTATGTGTATGTGTGTATTAGCTTAGGATGCTTAGAAATCAATGTTCACGTGGAATGAATTTTATACTGCTGTGAGTCTTGGCAATAACCATTGTCAGTTGGACTTTCTTTTTTGATAGAATGAAATTAGCGCTGAAGAAATCTGTGGTTTGGGCACAAAGGCCTGTCTGTGCTCAGGGTGCCATCACATCACTTTTCACTTCAACAAAGCAAATGTCTGAATTATTGCAAACGTTTGCATATGCTTTTAATACAGGCAGCAATGCTGAGATGTACCTCGTACAGCTGGTGTTTAGTGTACAGCTGTTATTTGTGTGCAGGCTGAGGTGGGGATTGTCTCTGCAAGTGGAAAATCTCTGTAGTGCGAAGAACCTTGTGATCCACCGAAGAAATGGGTCTGTGAGAGCAACTTCAACAACAGTAATACTGCTGGAACATAGGTCACATCTGGACTGACACAACTGTGCCATTGCAGTTTTTAAGGTTTCTTCTGACTGTCATTACTTTCTGAGAGTAAATAAGGCCACGAATTTCAGCACCTGAATTATTGGTACTGTTGTTTTTCAAGTACCCAAAGCAGACTCTCTAAACCTAGCTGTGGAAAATGAGGTAAGAGATGAGGGAAAGAGAATTCAGAATGCCCTTGAAGAAGGACACCTAAGCTTTGCAGAAGTAAGCTATAGAGAATGCAGAGCTTTCTACGTCATGACTAAGCTTTTTTCAATCTAGATTTGAATAAGGTAGCTCAGATGATCTTAATTCCATACCTGTTCCCTGCTATGGTTCGTACTGTTCTGATAAGATGAAAATGTCAGTAAGTGTAGTTTGATCTCTGTGCAGATGGGAATCAGTCACTTCTCCTGTAAATGATGACCTGTTGATAATATTAATTAAATACCTTGTAGATTTAAGGAGATGGAGTAGAAACTGTAGGGAGTGTCTTGACCCTGGAGTAGGTCAAACACATTTTCAAGCTCTCTTCTCCTTTGGTTACCTTCAATTTTGGAAAAGTACAAAGGGGAATAAACCTATTTGCCCTCCTGAATTCAGAAAGAATGTGTGGTGTGATCTGTAGGTATCTTTTCTGAGTTGCTTTGACATAAGGCTGTGAAATGCCAGGCAGGATCTGGCATTACATGCACTGTTCTGAAAGACTGTTGTGAGGAGTGGAGGAAACAACTGGAGATTTTGCTATGGAAGAGTGGCTTTGGAAGTGAAGATACACAAGTGAAGGTTTCTTTGAATATAACCTTGTCTTTATAGTGAAAATACTTGAATAATTGACTGTTATTAGTCAATTATTTAGTGGTAGAGGCTGCTATTGATAAAATTCTTGCACTGTTGCAAACTGCTGTCTGAAGTTTAGTTAGAAGCAAACAATCAGCAAGATTCAAACTCTCAAGTTTAACTGATGTTACATTTAAAAAATAAAAATATAAATGGAAGATTTAAACAGGTTTTGGGGTTATTTTGGGTTTATTTTATTATATCTGTTAGAATATTATCCAGCTCTTAAGTATTGGAGCCAGTTACTGGGAAGTGTCATTACTGTACCTGAAAGCTCAGTTAATATTTTGTTCCTGGGAGCATTACAAATTCAAGGAAAGTGACCAGAGAGTGAAGGAACGAATTGCTGAGAATTCCATGCCAGAATACGTTTATTCAGCAAAGAATGAAGTACTCTGAGGTGGTAATTCATGGAGATGCAGGACTCCAGACTTGAGCTTTGAGGAATATGATGATGTATTTTTTCAGAGCAAGTATTTCAAGTCAGCTGGTGATGAACACTCTTTGTAGAACTTGCATTAAGCACTGTGTTGAGCTTCTTCCACACCTATTTTTCCTTTCTTCTAATGCTCTTCAAAAATTAATTGCTTTTCGAGAAAGCAGCCACTTGCTTAACATTTCTAATAGGACATTGCATTAAATGTCCCTAATTGGTAGGATGACACTGCCTGCACACTCTTTCACAGTGCTCTGCATTTGGAGATCTTGGTAGTGTATAGCAGTTTAAAAGGTCCATACTGTAGTTTGTTCCAGTTAATCCAAAAACTCGAGAGAAGCTTCTGGGACTCAGGGATGCCTCAGAAATTAGAAACTGCAGAGGAAATGCTTTGAATGATCTGATGACCTACATTCAGGATGGAGCAAACCTTAGGGGTAAAGAAGACTAAAGAAGTTGTGTGTAAATAATAGAGTCGTTTTGTTTTCCTCCTGCAGCAATTGTAAGGTGTCTTCTAATGGTACACAAGAAAAATGGACTCAATGTTGACTCTACCACAGGCTCTAATGTACAGCAGTTGGGTCTGCTACCTGTACTGACAGATGTCTGCAAATCAAAAAAAAAAAAAAAAAAAAAAGTCCAGCTGTAAAATATATTTTATGTGGAGAGTATTTCAGGTACATTGCCAAACCTCCACCCTGAAAAACCTTATGCTCTGATAGAACTGTAAACTTTGTGAAGGTAAGAGGTGCTGAGAGGTGCATCAGTGAAATAAGGTAGCTGCCAGCTGTAGCACACCCAGAAGTGCCTGGAAGGAAAGCAGTTAATGTTTACTTTTACTTGTAATACCTGGTATGTTGTAACAGTTGATAGAGAGCTGAGAAAATCTGTTAAAATAACAGTTGGCTTAAAAGTTGTACAGAACGTGGACATCCTGTTCAGCTGACCAGGCTGAAGGTGTCTCTTCATCTGTGAACCCCAGCAACACCACCTAGGGGACTGCCAAGGGCAATGGACGGAGTTTCAGGCTCATACCAACCCCACTTCACGGGTATCTCTAAACTACAGGACTTGCTATTCTCGTGGTAGAGCTGGTTGTGTGTTTGACACGCATTCCCAAATCAAACATGAGGATCAAAAACACTGTGCAGTAAGGCAGTCTTTAAAAACTATCTGTGTTTAAAGAAGGTACTTCTTTATGCAAGTTTGAGGGTGAGTGATTTTGCTCATAAATGTTTGAGAACTTGAAAAAGTAGCTTAGTGGGTGAAAACCACCTTTGTGTGGAATTCAAGGGGAGTCCAGTGGGCAGTGGAGAACAGAGCTTTTAAGTTAGTCTGAAAATGTAAAGAAAAAGTTATGCGCTTCCAAGAGGCAGAAACTGAGAAAACAGTTAAAATATCTATGTCCACCTTCCCCTACTTCATTATCTAGTTTTTCTTCAGTAGTATCTTTGTATTGTAGCACTCAGAGATTTTTTTTTGTAGTAGAGTGATCTTTTAAAAACTTTTCACAGTAAAATGCTATCAGATTTCTTTGCTACAGTTAATGTTTCCTTTATCCTTAAAGTAGTGTGTCATGCATTTTGTAACTGTAGCATGGTATCTGAACCTGTAGTAGGGAGTAATGAGACCTACTGGGTGTTAGGCCCTCCCTCTCCTTTTTTCCTAAATCATGAAGTGAGGTATGTTTTATATGTTTTGATAAAATGCTGTATTATTGGCACCTGGTTTATTTTGTAGTTCAGCAAATAAAAATATCTCTGTTTTGTTTAAGAGAATTAGCTACTTACAGTAAAGAGACTTAAGTACTGAAAACTCATGAACAGGAATCTGTATAGCAGTGTTGGGCTTTAGTGTTTAGTGATAGATCGGAAGTTCTTCAGGAAAATGATGGGACTTGTTATTTTCAAGCAAGGTGGTGTAGTGGGTTTCTGGGTTTTGGTAGCAGGGGGACTACAGGGGTGGCTTCTGTTAGAAGCTGCCAGAAGCTTCCCCTATCTGGTGGAGCCACTTCCAGACGGATCCAGGATGGGCTTCCTGCATCTAGACAAGGCTGAGTCCATCAGGAATGACAGTAGTGCATCTGAGATAACATATTTAAAAACAGAAGATTGTGGCACAGAAAGAATTCCAGCCAGGGACGAGCAGAGTGGGAACCTGGGAACAACAATGCAGACACCAAGGTCAGTGCAGAAGGAGGGGCAGGAGGTGCTCCAGGCCCTGCAGCCCCTGGTGCAGACCAGGGTGGGGCAGCTGTGCCCCTGCAGCCCATGGGGGACCATCGGGGTGCAGAGACCCCCCTGCAGCCCATGGAGGAGCCCACGCTGGAACAGGTGGATGCAGGAAGGAGGCTGTGACCCCATGGGAGGCCCAAAATGGAGCAGGGTCCTGTTGGGGACCTGCAGCCCCTGGAGGGGGAAGCCCAGGCTGGAGCAGGTTTTTCCTGGTAGGATCTGTGGCCCCTGTGAGGGCCCTACAGTGGTACAGCTCGTTGGTGAAGGACTGCACCCCATGGAGGAGTGACCCACGGGACTGCAGATTGGGAAGAACTGTTGCCTGTGGGAGGGACTCACACTGGTCCATCAAGGACTGTCTCCCATGGAAGGATCCCACGGGAACAGGGGAAGGACTCCTCTCCCTCAGCAGCAGCAGAAACAACAACTGACTGCAACCCCCATTCCCGTCCCCCTGCATTGCTGGGGGGGGAGGAGAGAGAACATGGAAGGAAGGAAGGAGGGGTGGGGGGAAGGCATTTTGAAGGTTATTTTACTTCTCTTTTGCTCCGATCCTGTTAGTAATAAATACTATCCCCACTTTGAGTCTGTTTTGCCCATGAAGGTAATCAGGAAGTGACTTCTCCAGGCTGTTATCTCAAGTCATGAATCCATAGCTGTTTTTTTCTTTTCTCTCTTCTGTCCGGCTGCAGAGGGGAGTGAGAGATTGGCTTTAGTGGGTACCTGGCATCTGGCCAGGGTCAACCCACTGCAGGTGGCTAGTAAATTATTCTTAAAAGAAAGTTGAATATGTAAGTGGGATGCTTAGGACTGTCAGGGAAGCATTCCAGAAGATAATAGATCATTTTTAGTTCTTTAGGCATGTGTGGTTTAGGAGGACAAGAAAAAGAAACTGCAAGTGAAAAAGCTAAATGAAACTCTTCCTAAGTAGAAGAACAAAAAGAAAGGAAGGCATTTGGTGTGACTGGCAAATGGCTGAGTTGCCAATCCAGGGACCATATGAGCATGTATGAGCAGCCCTGCCAAGGAAAACTTGTGGGTGCTGGTGGATGAGAGGCTGGACATGACCCAGCAAAGTGCACTCACAGCCCAGAAAGCCAGTTGAATCCTGGGCTGCATCCAAAGCAGCGTGGCCAGCAGGGCAAGGGAGGGGATTCTGCCCCTCTACTCTGCTCTGATGAGACCCCACCTGTAACACTGCATCCAGCTTTGGGGTGCTCAGCATAAGAGGGATATCAACCTGTTGGAGTGAGTCCAGAGGAGGGCCACCAGGATGAGGAGAGGGATGGAACACCTCTCCTGTGAGCAAAGGCTGAGAGAACTGGGATTGCTCAGCCCGGAGAAGAGAAGGCTTTGGGATGCCCTAATTGCAGCCTTCCAGTACAGGAAGGGAGCCTACAAGAAAGATGGAGAGACTTTTTTTACAGGAGCATGTAGTGGCAGGACAAGGGGGAATGGCTTCAAGGTGAAAGAGGGCAGGTTTAGATTAGATACTAGAAAAAAAAATACTTTTGAAGGTGGTGAGGCACTGGAACAGGTTGCCCAGAGAAGTTTTGGATGCTCCATCCCTGGGAGTTTTCAAATCCAGGTTGGATGGAGCTTTCAGCAATCTGGTCTAGTGAGAGGTGTCCCTGCCCGAGGCAGGATGGTAGGATCTGTGTGATCTTTAAGGTCACTTCCAACCCAGGCTATTTTATGATTCTGTGAATTAGCAAAGAAGTCTGTGCCATGAAGAATCGGAAAGAAGGGGAGAGGAGCGGAACACGGTCAAAACCTGACATGAAACCTTTTTTGTTTTGGCTGACTGTATATCCCACAGCACTCTGGTGTAGCTTTCCCATGATAAGCAATTGTTGTTTCTGCAGGCATGTTTACCAGCCTTGAGAAGCAGTTCTCTGTAACAAAGAGTGTGAGGGAAAGTCTGCCAAGGCAGTCTTGTTTGTGTTCATAGTAAGAAAAATGCCTGAGAAAGCCCAGGGTGGAATATTTCTAATACCTGAATGAATGTACTGTAGGTTTCTGACCTATTGCTGCTCTGTCTTGTGTTCAGAAAAACTCAGTTGTTTTTTGCAAATTTTTAGACCTCTTGTGGTGTTAAGGAAAGCTAAATTCTTTTTATGATATTGTGGTGCCATTCAAAACAGCGATTTTGAAGGTAGTAAATTTGAAATGTTTTTGTGCTCCTCTCTGTGAACTGAATGGGTTTGGAGGAATCTAGGTGTGACTGCCATGTAGTAGACATTGCTGCTTTCTTTAGTGAAGAGGAGAACCACTTGCTCTTCTTTCCTTTCCTCTTCCAGCTGCTTTCTGGATGTGAGTTCCTCACATGAAAAGCCCGAATATTTCCAGACCACTTTGTGCAAGTCTTTAAGTCTTGAGTTATCGTGGGGTATTTAATTGCAGAGCTTTACTGCTATTGCTGGAGCATTTGCTGCTTGAAAACTTTTTTTTTTGTCTTTCACTTCCAGATCTTTGGTTTCCCAGCCAGTGTTGCCCACTTTCTGCATTGTGCTAAATCTGGCCTTTTCCCCATCCCACAGGGGTAGAAAAGCTTCCTGTGTTTGCCTGTTTGCGGAATGTTTAAGAGGATCAGGAGTGAGTCTGATAGTGCAAAAGGAAGTAAAGCTGAGTGTGTGTCCCTGACACCAGGGCTATGGATAGGGTGTACCTAAATATTTAATTTCAGCTAAGGCTCTTGTGAAGGTAAGAATTTACAAGGAAAACAAATGCATTTTTGACTCTGCCAGGTGTTGTGGGTTTTTTTTCTTATGTGCCTGAAACTTGTCTCACAGAAATAGCAGTCTCCAAGCATGTTTACTTCTCTGTTCAGCTGGGCTGTACTAATCAGTTCACTCCCATCCCTGATGCGATATGTGTCTTGTTTTTCTCGTGTGTTTTTCCCTTTTTATGCCACTCTTCTCAAATAACACTAATCCAAATGCACAAAGGCTTATTTTCTGAGAAAACTGTCTCTTAATTCTTTCAGGGCTAGACAGAGCCTGAAAAAAACAAGTAATTTTGTTTAACTTCTTTTTAGGGTTTTAGAGTTTCTTCATGTTTCTTCCACCTGTAAAACTCATTTGTGTGCGATGTACTTTTCCCCAGCCTAGTTGTCTCTTAGAAGGTGCTTACCTGAGCAGTGTATTTCTGTGGTCTCTTTAGTCCTGAAACAAACTCAGGAACATGGTCGTGTCCTATTAAATGAGAAACTTTGCCACTGATTTTCCTAGATAGAGGATGTAGCTTAGTGCTGTTACTGTTATTTTCTTGCCCTGTCAGTGTTTGTAGCTTCGTCAGTTTAAGTATTTTTTTGTTAATAGAAATTACATGCTGTTTGCCATTTTCCAGATTAGCAGAGTTGTTAAATAAAACCATGTTTTGGCGCCAGTTCCTTTGCTGCCACATGACAAACTTTCTGTGCTTCATTGCAAACTCTCTAATTTTAATGTATTTACAATACTTCAGCAGGCTTTTGTGTTGTGATGGTTTTGGTGGTCAAGTGAAATTGTGTTAATTGAATAATAAGAGACATGTGAGACAGTGTCAAATATTAAATAAGAAATCCAAATCTGCTTGATCAGAAGTCCTGTCAGATTCCTTCGTAGTTTTGGGCATGTTTTGCAAGTGCTTACTAGTGACTTGTTCCTGAAGCACTAGAGTTGACTGAAGCTGTTGTGTTTGTAGCTTCCACAGCCTGGGATGTGAAAGCAAAAATGGAAAAAGTCCTTTTTGCAGCAGGCTGGCTGGTGCTCATGGACCAAGGCCCGTGGGCCTTGCTGGGCCAGCTGTATTGCTTGATCCTTTGGTTCTACACCCGGCCAGCAGGATGAGGGCACTGATTGTCCCCCTGTACTTGCCACTGGTGAGGCCATACCTTTTGGGCCCCTCACTTTACAAAGGACATTTTGATGCTGGGGCTCGTCCAGAGAAGGGCAACAAGGCTCATGAAAGTTCTAGAAAATGTATCTTTTGGGGAGCAGCTGAGGAGCTGGGTTTGTTTTGTCTCAAGAGCAGGCTTGTTGGGGGACCTTGTTGCTCTCTACAGTGGCCTGAAAGAGGAGCTTCCACTGTGTCTGTAGTGAGAGAAAGAGAGGAAATGCCTTGAGCTGAGGCAGAGGAGATTCAGATTAGATATTAGAAAAAAATTTTTCACTGTTAGCGGTCAGGCAGTGGAATAGGTTGCCCAGGGAGGCAGTGGAGTCATCATCCCTGGAGGTGTTCAAAAGGCATCTCATCTCAGTCTGGTGCTGGGTGATGTGGTTGAGTGGCTGAGGGGTTACAGTGGTAGTGCTGGGTTGGTGGTTGGACTGGGTGATCTTCAAGGTCTCTTCCAACCTTGACAATTCTGTGATTCTGAATATCAGGCACTGTGCAAGGGGGCTTCATGAAAGTTGTTGACAACAGAGAGATGACCAGATTCAGGTGTCTGTTTCTACTCCAGACTCTAGACAGGGAGGAGGAGTGCAGTTAAGAAAACAAAAGCCTTTTATAGGCCCGATTCCCTCCCTTTCCTCCTCCCTTTTTTTTTCCATTTCCAAGTCAACAACATCTCTTCCTGCAACTTCAATCTTACTGGTTCTTTTTGCAGACATGCTAGACAGTGTTTTTAGTTACTTCAGGGGTATGGTGTGTGAATTTTCTGTTCAGCACTTGGAGCTGCAAAGGTGATGAAGTGTGTGTTCAATGTTGTAGGTGTCTTTCATGTTTATTTTCACAATCTGCTTTAGTAAACACATGAGGAAAAGTAAACAAAAATCAAAGTTCTATAGTTTGAGTGAATTTCTGGTGAAATTTTGGCAGACACAGCAGAAATTTATGTTCTTAGAATTTAACCTCTCAAATTAGGCGGTAGTCTGCATTAAAGAGATGATGCTATTGAAGTAAGAAATTTGTGGCATTCCCCTTTTTTTAATGCTATCAAATAGCATATATTTTCCTATCTTTGGTCTTGGAAACAAGGGAACTGCTTTAGTACAATGTCTTACTTAAGGTCTAGGCTTGCTGTATGGCATGGGGACTACAGGTAGCTAATGTCAAGCAAATTTATTTGAAAACAAACAAAACCGCAAACAACCCTCTGAAAGAGCATCTTGCATTAAAATGTATCAAATGCATTTTGAAAGTAGTGTGTTACTTACAATCCTCAATATATATGAAATGATATAAACGGGTTGCAGCCTTTTCTACCACAAAAGAGGCAGCACAACTTCTTAGTTTTCACTTGCATATTTGAAGTTGGGGGTTTTGAAATGTGGAAACCATGAAGTTTGTCCAGTCCCTTGAAGTTCAGTGGTACTTCAGCTTGTCTTTTGGAAAGGTGAACCCTCTTAGTACCTCATGTAAGTTAGGAAGAAATTCTAAAGTGGCATTTTCATTCTGGAAGAGAAACCACTGATAGGCTGATTTTGTATTTGTGTTGGACATTTATGGAATTCAGTGATCCTCACTCTGAGCACTGATGAATTAAAAACAGTACCTGAATTATGGGCTGGAAGGCCAGTTTTTGGACACTGAACTACTGACAGGACTGTGAAATGGTGAAACTACCCAGGAAACTAAGGTCTTCTGGTGTACTGCTAAAAGTGAGGAGTTTAATTCTCAGGAATAGCAGAATGATTAAGTATTGCTCTCAGGAACTAATTGTTGTGTTTTCACTGTTTGAATACTTCAGGTGTAGGCTTCGTATGCGTTGAAAATATTTTCTAGTGACTGGTGAAGGGCATTTTCTTTGAAATTTCTAAAAATTGAGCAGTACATTGAAAATATCAATAGAGTTTAGCAGCTCATGTTGTTGAGCTTGGAACATATTTCAGTATCTCTTTATAGCTCATCTCTGACTGTAAGTTCTCTGTAAGAGGAAAAAAAAAAAACAAAACTGAATTTTCTGCAGTTTCTCGGGTAATTTTTTATCTGGGTCAGATATCAGGGCTTTTATTATCATTACTATTCTAATTGCCCCTAGTTTCTGATGAGACTAAGCTGGGGAAAAAAAATCTTTGCTTTTTTCACAAATGGATGTCTATCCAAGGCAGTAATGGCTTGGGACATTAAGACATTTTAATTGAAGTTATATTCTAGCTTTGTTTGTAACTGTAAATATAAATTAACCCTCATACCTGCGGTATTTAAACCGGGTTGTTTGGTGTTTTTTTTTCAGTGTTATTCTGTCCATTATGGAATCAGATTATGTGCTCCCTTTGGCGTGTCTATTAAACCCAGAAGTTGTTTTAGTTTTAATTAATTCCTAGGAAAACCAATTATATGTCGTAAGATCAAATTATATTTGGCTATCACGATCAAAATAGGAAAGGTGTTGGAGAGGAGCGTTGTTTTGGCTTCTTTTTTTCCGTCACTATTCAATGTACTGCATGTAAAATGCTGAAGTCATGGGCCTGAATTGGGTGAAGATGAGGGATGGCTTGACATAAATGTAGTAAAAATTTTGTACTGAAGGGGTAAAACATATTTTATTAGTGGGACTGTTATGTATCTCCTGATTGATTTCACTCCAAATGTGAAACTGGAGAGATTGAGACTGTTGATACTGCAGGAGAATACTGCTGAGGGACCTTTGAGAACATGAAGTTTGACAGCTAAAGGTGAGCCAGAGCTCCTTAGGCTTTTAGCACAATGCTGTCCTCTGGTGGAACAGTGCTGCATTAAAACAGCACTTCTCACTGAGCAGAAAAGTTTTAATTAGTGTGTGCTGGTACTTGTATAGCAATCACAAAACAGAAAAAAATTTGAGGACACCTCCAGTATTATCTATGGTAACGACAATGTGAACTGTAACTAAAATGGGTATTTCTTACTCTTACCACTCCAAGCCAAGGCTTGGCAAAAGGTGAAGCAGAAGTTCTTACTGAATAACAAGTAGTTTGGGGTTAATAGGGTTTCACTCTAGGATTCTTTTGGAAGTCAATAGTAACACATTATGCAAGTCAAAGTGTGTCGAAATCCTTGTCACAGATTGTTCATGCTCATCTTTTGGTCATATTTTTTCCTTGTTCCCTACTTTAAAGCGAATCTCTCCAGACTATGTTTGTTGTGGTTTTTTTTTTTCTTCTCAAAACCAGTGATTAATATGGATGCATCCATTTTAATTTGTAACATACCTGCTATAGTTGCAAATATAAGGTAAATGCAGGGAAATGTTGGATAGGCACATACTGAAAGACATGCTGTGCTAGATAGATTATGTTATCTTTGAGTGTTTGGGGTTTTCCAAATTTTCCAAATGAGTGAACTTTTGGAATTTCAGTTGATGTGAAGATTAAAGTATGAAACATTAAAATCAAAGCTTTTACTATAGTAGAGAGGATAAGGTGGGAGGAAATTATTTGGCTATTTTGGTTTCCACATCCCAGGTTGGTTAGGTGGTTGAGGTTTTGGCAGCCAAAGAATAGGCTTGAAGAAGAGCAGGAAAAACTGTTAGACCTGACTTTGCTCAGACTGTTATAAAAAGGGAAAAATAAGAGATATAATTTCTGGAAAAGAGATCCTGCTGGATTCCAGGGGAGATCTGGGAATTTAAGCATGTGTTTAACTCCTAAATTTCTATTTAATAATTTTTCCTTTTTCAGTTTTCATTCTCTTCTATAAATAAGGAAATAAGAGTAATCTGGCCGCTGTCCCCTGCTGCCAGCTGGTTGTTCAAAGGAGAGAATGCAGTAGCTGTGGCAAAGTACTGACCCCGAGAGATGCAGAAAGCACACTGTCTCTAAAATGTTGGTGTCCTGATCTGACTTCCAAAGTGATGTGTTATGCTAGTGTCAGCTTTTCTGTGTGAGTTGGGTTGTAGATGTTCTGATAATTGATCTTTAAGAAGTGAAGTTCATCTGTTACTCAAAGATGTGGTGCATTTTCACGTGCAAGTGTAAAATACAAACATTATGTTGTGATTTGTGTTTATGGCTGAATTTCTGCCAAGTTAATGTCATGTGGTATATGGAGGCTGCAGTTTGGAATGATATGGAGAAGTATTGCCATAAAAAAACCATGTAAATGAAAACTTAAAAATGTCTGTCTTCAAGTAGGAGGGATGTAGATGTTTGAGAGAACGTGTGACAGGAGGAGTTTGTTGCAAAGAGGCTTACACCTGCATTAAATCAACTTTTCTGAGATAAAAGGAAAAGAGTGGGTAAAATATGACTTACTGGAGCACTGTGGCTTAGTACTTCATTTGGAAAGCTGTTGGTGTCTGATGTAGGCTCTAGGTTAAATAAGTCTGCTTATTTCAGTGTGATGTCTAACTTGCTGATCAGCTTTTCTAGAAAGTTTAGTAGGCAACAAAAAGGCTTGCAATGCTGCCAATGACTGATAAGTGGTGTGTGTGTAGTGTGCATTGCTGGGGAGATGTGTGTGCTGCTTAGGTAAAATGCTACGGGTCTCTGTGTGGAGAAGGGAAAAAAGCAAACAAACCAACTGAAGCAATTAAATTCAGTCTACAGAGTTAGTAAGCAAGTGTTCTCAGAAGTTAAGTTGCTCTCAGTGTCCAAATCACCAGACTGTTGAAGATCCTTCAGAGCTAATGGATGAAACTTCAGAGAAAAGCAAGTTTTAATTGAGAAAGATTGTATTTAAAACAAAACCAAAACCAACCACACAAGAAAAAACCCAAAACAGCTTTGAAGATGGTAATCTGGCCATCTTCAAAATGTAGTTCTTTGAGGCTATTAACAAAGATTCTGTAAATATTTTCTTTTAATATTCTATTCCATGTAGAGTGATGCTTGCAGAATGGGTACGGAGTGAGGCAAATATCAAAGTATTCACATAAGTACTGTGCTTAGATATTAGACACTTGGATAATGCCTTAAGCTCTCCCAGTAGGTAAAGAAAGTAAAGTAAAAAAATTATAAAATTATTTTTCTCACTGTTCATCTAAACAAAGTGATGCAATTGTTTTGAACAAGTAGGATATATCAAAAAGAAATTACTTACTGATATGTTTCTGTATTACTTGTTGTAAAGCTTCTGTTCAGATGCTATAAAGAGTAGTCAAAAAAAAAGGGCAAAAAAATTTCTGTAATTAACACCAGTCCTCTTACAGTGAGGCTTAAAAAAATAGGGAGATGACTAATATGACTATTTAGTTCTGGCAGTTTTATTTCTCTGAAGTTGCCTGTGCTTTTATCAAACTATGAAGAACGAGTGTTAACTGATGCTAAAACAGGATATTGATCAAAATCCTACCTTAATTGTATACACTGGTTTCTTTTGTGAAGGCCCTTAATTTGCTGCTGCAGTTGCAGGACGTTTGTGTTAGCCTTCACAGATTACAAGACAGTGTGTCACTTCTTCACTTTGATAGGTAACCCAGAGGGAAGTGAAACCATACGGAGGAAAATGAAAACCTTTTGAAGGTATAAAAGCCTTCCCTCTGACCACACATGCAGTATGACTGCTTTACAGTGCAAAGGTTGTGCTTGAGAAAGAAATAGAATGGAGAGAACTGTTGCAGCCTAATTTCAAAAAAACATCTTAGCTTTCTTTTCTGTTGTTTTAAATGGAAAAGTTTATTCCTAATTTATACCCCACTTCTAATGTCAGGGATGGTTATGGTGTTCTTCAGAATTAAAATGTTAGGAAGTGTGGAGGTAAGGCTTGAAAGCTAGTATATTTTTGTCGGTGGTTGGCTTGCTTGTTGTTGGTTTTTAATCTCTTGATCAGTCATTGTGCAACTTAGCTTTTAAAGGTGGCCCAAGATTCCTAATTGAACAGTCAGAATCCTGGTCAATGCTAAGAGGTGAAGGTGCCTGTAGGAAGGTGCGTGCTAAGAGATTTTATGGCTTAACCTATTATAATTTCAGGTGCTTGAGTTTGCCCTTATTTTACTTCAGGAATTCGGGATTGTAACTTGGGGAGAGCTGTGTCTTTCAAAGACACAAGTGCGTTTAAAAATCGAGTCCTGTGCCAGCTGCACGCGCCAGACATGGGTGGCTCCTTTTAGTTATTGAGAGGCAGCGGCAACAAATCTGCCTCATAAAAAAGTACATTTGCTACTGTCTTAAAGCAGTTTTATTTGTTCACAGGTGTCAGCTGTGATGCATGTTTAAAAGGAAATTTTCGAGGCCGCCGATACAAGTGTTTAATTTGCTACGATTACGATCTATGTGCAACTTGTTATGAAAGTGGCGCAACGACGACAAGGCACACAACTGACCATCCAATGCAGTGCATACTAACAAGAGTAGATTTTGGTAAGTGATAATTTCAAACTCTAGTAATTTGCTGCTCTGTTGTGTCTACAGGCATAGTGCTGATTTTCATATTTCTGCTGGTTACTCACTTCCCCCATCAGTGCACTCAAATAAAAGCCAGGTTTTCATGTTCTAATAAACAGGCATGTTTTCTTTGATTTTCTGTAGCACAGAAGAACTGCTCTATAGATATATTTGTAATTGGTGCATATATATTTTTGATTTTCTTATTTTGGTCTGGTAACAGCAGATTATCAGACTAATAAACTTACTTAATAACAGTGACTATTACTGAAAGTGCCACAGTCTACAAGAGGAAGAATACTGGTGAGATTTTCTGGGAAGGTTATTCACGGGTGGCTTATGTGGGACTGTAGATACAGGAAGGGTAGGGATGGGCCTTATTGACCTTGAGAGATTAATGGCAAGGACAAGTATGTAGTCTTTTTGGAGCTCCTTTGTAGATCTACTGATTTAAGAACTATTTCTGACTGTAAAGCCTTGTCGGTATTTAAAATAAAAAAATAATTGTTCTTGTCTCGTATCCCATTGTTGTTTCCATTGCACTGTATTTGCAACAGGTTGTAACTTGCAAAATAATTCTGTGACAGTCCACTGCTCTAAGATGTTGCTGATCTGGACATGTATGTTCTTTTGATGTTAAGCTCATGAGACTGGCATTTTAATTTTTTTTTTTGTTACCAGCTGTAATCTTAATTTTTTTAATCCTTTAAATATGATGATTTCTCAGAAGCTGAAGTCTTGTACTTCTTTACCTTTTTGATTAAAATAGGAGTAAAATAAGTACTTGATTGCTTTAAAGTTTAGAGAATAGGTATGTATAGAAACATACAGTTTCTAAAAACAAACTTTATATCAAGATATCTTCAATTTTCTTTCAATTCTTGGACCTCCACTTGCCCTCTAGACTGGCTGGTCATGACTTCAGAAATCCAGACCCTGGAAATCCAGAGTTTGAAAGGAAATAATTTAGTTCATTATTAAAAATATACACCCCCATTTTAGCTTGCATGTGTTTGTTGTTGGGCTTTTTGTCTTTTTTTTCCTCTGTGTTAACAGTGTGGGGAGCGAGGTCACTGTTTGAAATGCACAGTTGAAACTTCTTAGCCTGTTAGCAACAGTTATTTTTTACACATGGGTTAAAAAGACAGCAGTGCTGTAAATATTAAATACTTGTAGGGGTAAGAAGACTGAAAAGTAGTTTATATGAAGCCTTAAACTAATATTAAATGTCAAAGACTTCGGTGTACTGCAGTGAGAAAACTTTGTTCTCAACCATTCTGTCTTTAAAGATGCCTGTCATCAGAGCCCAAGAATGGCTAGGAATTATATTTTGTTTTGCAGCTTGGGTACTTCTCCTGTGGAAGTGTTTGATAAACACTTTTGGCTTGATGCATTTTATGTGTATATGTGATGGGGACAGAGAGAGGTTATTTTTTACTAATTAAGTATGCATGAAGGATACAGATGGTGAGGTGGAAGAAGGTTCACAGTGAAGTATTGAACTGGGTAATAGGATTCCAGGGGCAACTTCAGCATGTTTCGTTGTTTATGCTGCTTATTTTGCAAGTGAGAATAAGAAAACAAGGTCTAGCAATTTCATATAGCTTGATATCCAAGCACTGCTCCCACAGAACCAGTGTTAGGAAAGAAAATACTGCAGCTCAGCTCTGCAAAAAGAATTCTGGTTTGATTAACCCTGTAAAGCGAGAACATCACCCGACCGTGAGCCACAGCAAACGTTAATGGCACGCAGTAACTGCTTGTAAGCTTATAACTGGAGAATTAATCTTGAAATACCTAAAAATAGCACATCCCTTATAGCTCAGGAAGATCTGTGACATCATTCCTAAAAATGTTTTGATTTTAGAGTTCCCTGAAGAATACACATAAAGGAGTGTACCTTTACAGTATTGTGCAGATGCTTAAAGAAACTCTTGTAACTTTTCAAAGGGCCTTGTGTAGCCAAGGAGATCATGTGATTTTGTGGAACATGTAAAAAATTAGGAGCTAAGGAATGTTAAGTTTAGTTTAAAAAATCAATAATGAATGGTAGTAGTCGTCTAGAATGACTCACCGTTGTTAGGATCATTGTGCTAATGGATACTAAAAATTACCAAGGAAGTAGATGTTAATGGCTGAAAAGAAAATAACCAAGGTAAATTGGCAACGTAAATCTAAATGGCATTGTTGTGTCTTAAGCCCAGCCAGCAGCCAAGCCCCACACAGCTGCTCGCTCACTCCCCCACCCGCGGCATCAGGGAGCCAATCAGAAGGGTAAAAGCCAGAAAATTTGTGGCTTGAGATAAAGACAGTTTGATAGGGAAAGCTAAGGCCAGACACACAAGCAAAGCAAAACAAGGAATTAATTCACTGCTTCCCACAGGCAGGCAGGTGTTCAGCCATCTCCAGGAGAGCAGGGCCCCATCACGTGTAAGGGTTACTGGGGAAGGCAAACGCCATCACTCCAAATATCCCTCCCTCCCTCCTTCTTTCCCCCACTTTAGGTGCTGAGCATGATGTCATATGGTCTGGAATATCCCTTTGGCTGGTTTGAGTCACTTGTCCTGGCTGTGCCTCCTCCCAGGCACCCCCAAATCCCTGCCCAGCGTGGCAGTGTGAAAAGCAGAAAAGGCCTTGGCTCAGTGTAAGCCCTGCTCAGCAATAACAAAAACATCTCTGTATTATCATATCAACCCTGTGTTCAGCACAAACCCAAACCACAGCCCCACACTAGCCACTGGGAAAAAGTTAACTCTACCCCAGCCAAAACCAGCACAGGCACAGAAGTAATGAAGTCTTCAGTGACTTTGTGATGATGTGGAAGTCAATTGAGAGTGTTTTCTTTTGTGTGACAGTGTGAGTAGGGAGTTTTCCTACCGAGCGAGGAGAATACCATTAGAAACACAAACTGGAAGGCTGTTAAGTGAAGGTAGGTGTGCAAGCTGTGCTTTACCTGGCCACTGACAAACTTCAGTACTGTTGTCTGTAGGCAAGTTCGTTTCAAAGGTATGAAAATGCCTGTCTCCTCTTGTACTGTCAGGTATTTGTCTTTCAGGAGTCAGTGTATGACCCAGGATTAATTCTGAAGCAAGATAGGATCCAGAAAAATGGCAGTGCTGTTGTTACTGAGCCCCCACAAGACTTACTGGAAAAAATGCTTTAACCAGCACAGGAGTAATGCGCTGCTGTAACAGGGACAGAGCTTAAAATAAAATATGAAGTCTCACATGTAATGACAAGTGGCCTTTAAAGTGCAAATCCAATTAGTTTATTTCAGAGGGGTCAGAGAGTAGCATTGCAATAGGCCTGTGTAAAGAACAGGAATGTGCTAACCAGGCAGTCATTGTACTGTTGTGCTCTTTGTAGGACAATTTGTCAGGACAATGGAGAAGTTCAGAGCAAATTTCCTGGTTTTCTTCTTCCTGAAAAAGAATTCTAAGCTGTTAGGATGTTTTCGGGTCTATACTGCATCATTTTAAAGTGGTTATACTGACAGAGAGAGCGATACAAATTGTTCGTAGAATCCTCTGCCAAAATCATTTTGTGTTGCTTTCATCACAGTCCAGAAACTAGCTTAGGTCAGAAGTACCTTCACTTGTCAGCTCAGGTGCTTGTGTGACAGAAGATCCTTCCACCTTTTGTTCCTGATTCTGAAGCAGAGGGCGCTGATTAAATAATGGGTACCTTGGTAATGTTTGATGTGGGGTCTGACTGGATTCACCAGAATTCAGCTTGAGGCTTTGGTAATTTAGGGTGGTTTTTTTACCCGCTAGAATAAAATCTGTTTGTTAAATGTGTGTATAGCAAAGTCATAGCATTGTAGTTTGTTTGGAAGGGGACTCTGGAGCAGCTTTGAGGGTAATATTGTTTAGGATATTATGGCTGCTTCATCAGTGATACAGGAATATATATACTTTGTTTTATGAAGTGTGGTGTGTTGCCACCATTTGGTCTCTTCAAACATTGAAAAAAAATTCAAATAAATACAGCACAGCTTGTAAAATACTGATATTTTTATCTATCTATATATATCGCATTGAAATTGCATTACTCATATAAAGAGAAGTGAAACTAAAATTCCTTTTGGCCATGTACCCTCGTAAAAAATTATGTCTTAACAGAAAAGACAAGCTGTTATAAATGTAGTCCTGAAGCAGACGTCTCTTTGAAAGACAGATTTTTATCCAAGGAATACTACAGTACTTTTGTTTCATTGCTAACCTCCTGCCAATTTTGAGAATGTGCTAGTTAGAGTTAAGTATTAAATATACATGTAACTTCAGTAGCTATAGATGGATAAAAAAACCCAGAACTGCTTATAATTTTGGTTGTATTTTCATATTAAATTTGTGTTGTTTCTTGGTTGTTTTTTTTCCCTTCCCAGGAAAAGCTATAATGTCCAAGCACTCTGGTGCTTGAGATCTAACTTCTTAAACTATTGTTGGGTCCTTGTCAGAAAGTATTCTGATCCTTCCACTCCTTTGTATTCTCCCCCAAACTGATCAGCAATATGGGTACCGAATCCTCTCCTAGAGGGATGTCCTTGAGGCTGGTGTTCTTTTTTCCTAAGTAACCTCGCCTTCCTAGCTGTGAACAGAAGGCTTTAGAGGTCCAGAGGAGTTGGAAGAGTCATGGACTCCTGCTTCTGTCGTTGGAAAGAACCAAAATTTAACGCCTGAAAGGTTTTCTTTGTGGCCGGAAGGGATAATCCTTCGGTCACAGGCACATTGCATTCTAACACTGATAGATTTGTGAATGAAAACAGTTACACAGTTGTGGGTTGCCTCACTTCTGCAGCCATGGAGGCATGGCGTTTTCATTTTTTCCCATATGACCTTAATTGTTAGGATTTTCATTAGCAAAGGAACTCTTCATAGTCAAGAATGTGATTGTTCGTAAGTTTTAGGATTTTTTATGAACTTGTAAAAGCAAAACAGATGGGGAAATAGCCATTTGATACCCTCAGCACTAAAAACAGATACAAAGATTCATGATGTCACCTAATTACCTTTTTTTCTAATTTAGATTTTTTTTTAATTTAGGTTTTTTTATTTAGATTTTTTTTTTAAATTTAGATTTTACTTTAAAGGAAAACTTATCTGGTCATTTGTATTTCAGATTAGAAATGGGATAGATTTGGATTTTAAAAGATGGAGAGAGATTAAAGTTGAGGGGGAAAAACGAAGGGAAGTATAAACTTACAAAGGAAAAATATTCTGATTCGCCAGTGACTTTTTAACTTCTACGGGTGCATTTCTTAATTTTTTTTTTTTCCAGATGAAGGCATATTTATTTGGCTTGTGCTTGTATGTTTGATGTGTATTAGGAGAAAGAAATGGAAGGAGGTATGAGTGGGAGAACACACGAAGGTGTAATCGCGAGACTGGAAAGAACTCACGTTTTTATGTTTTTGTTGAAGAAATGTTTCGTTTCATATTCTCTAAAAACAAGGACCAGCACAGGATTTGACAGTACTCCCCTCTCTGTGATAGAACAGTGTGTATTACTGGACTTCCTGACATCTGCATTGAGCTGACAGTGTATCCAAGGAAAAGATACTTCCATGTGCTTATGCGCCTGCTCATCTATTCACAACTCTCCTCAGATGGGTTGTGGCCCTGGGCCCTTTGATCAGCTCCAGGAGAGCTGGAGTTGGCACTGCTGCCTCACTTGAAAACAATTAGAGAGTTTTATAGATGGAGGGTTTTAGACCACTGATCATTTTAAGGGATTTTTTTTGTTTGTTTGTTTTTAGGCAGTAAATGCAAAAGTTGCTTTTCTGTTCAAAGTCTTTAAAAAATAAGATGATTTGCTCCTTTGAGTCATAATCTTCATGTTTTAGCCCTATTAGTATGTAAAATACCAGGACTCAGAAAATTCCTTAAAATTAAACTGCTCAGCTAGAAAGGGTCCTTAGAGGAAAATTTGACTTGTTCTTATATGTGTGTCTATTTGCAGGGATGGAGGTTTTCAGTTTTGCAGTCAGTAAGTAGATATTTAATTTAAGCATCATCACAAGAGTCATAGCAAAGCTTAAGTGAAATCAGAGGATCAGCTAAACAAACTGTTGTTAGCTTTGGATGTGTTTGTGACTGACTGGTGGTTTTGTATTTTCAAAGGTGTGCAGAATTTTTTTGCAGAAATTCTTGTTCAGTTATTGAGTTTCAGAGAACAATACAGTGTTTGCATGTATTGTTTGGGGCAGAACTAAATGCAGTTAAATTTGGAATTCTTTTAAAGTATTCAGCTCCAGAGTTTGGCCATCTTACTTACTTTGTTCCCAGGATCTTTATGTAAGTTCCAGCTCTCTTATATCTTTGGGACACTGGAAAAAGTGAAAACAGAAGTTTGCATTTACACTGTGCAATGACACTGTGGAAATTAAAATTCTCTTAAAGCTTTCTTTTTTGCTGTATACTGTAACAACTTGGGTAGCGACCTGCTGTAATTGTAATTTTTCATTATATAACTGCAAGGAGGATTTTCATCCATCTTCACTAAAGCGTTTTGCGGTTATATCTCTGAAAAACAACCGTCACTTGAGCCTCTTGCTTTACAGGTGCATTTTTCTGAAAGAATATCTGTTCTAGAATCCGTGTGACTGATCCATTTAGAGACCATTTTAATGGCTGCTTAGGACTTTGTCCCACATAAACCGTGCTCATACTTTTCTCATTTGAAACCATGACATGTGGAAGTTCTTTGTATTTGGTTACACTGCAGGACACTGGTAAATTTTTTTTACCCACACTCAGGTTTTTGGGTACATCAGAAGGGAAGTGTGATTCTTGGAGAAACTTCAAGAGGAGTACTTAGCCAAAGATGTTCTGTCACTGGTTAGGAGTTCCAAAATCCTGAAGTCTTGTGAATTATGTTCATATATTATCTGAAACAGTCTCCATAACACCTCAGACTTGGAGCAACTTAATTTTTGCATCAGTCTTTATTGCATATCATGTAATAAGAGGAGAATTAGAGACTCTGAAGCAAGGCTGGTCAGCACCTGTAAAATATGTCTGTTGTAATTTTAGAGAAGCTTCTCAAGTCAAAAGATAAACATATGCTTACTGTGAGTAATGGATAAGAATAACAGTGCAAAAAGGAGGAATATGCTGTTATTGTTTTTGAACATTCAGAACACGCTCTAAAGCTGATTCATACTTAATTTATAAATAAAATAAGCAGATATGGGAGTTTTTAAGAAGTTTTTTTTCCAGTCTGGTAGTCCTGTCATCTTCAGTTGAATGTGGTACATTTAAGTGTTGGTCAGCAACCTCTCCTGCAAATATGGGAAAGTAGACTTTTTTCTTCCTAGCTTCACTGGTTCTTCCCACAGATTTACAGGGTATTAGTCAAGGACAGGTGGTGCAGAACATGAGTTCTAGTATCTGTTCAAACATGTCCAATATTTAATTTATATTAGGAGATCCATAATTTTATGAAAGTATTTTTCTGTTACTTATCAGTGAGTCCTAGAAAAAAATGTCAGTGAAAAGATTTTTAATTAATTGCTGGAGAAAACCATGTATTTTGGGTTTTTTTATGTGAACGTGAATCTTAGTTGTGTTTCCTGTAGAGCATATAATAGCTGAGAAGATGAGAGAGGAAAGCTATTGCATGATTTTATAAATTTTAATGTTATGTTTGGCAAACTTCTATGTTAGTAACTTAACAGCACCTCCTTTTCATCAGTAGTACAAAAGTGCTCACATTCAATACGCCTAAAAGTTGCAACCAGTGTGTAACAGATAATCAGATTCCTTTGTCACTATCAATCTTTGATGTTATGCATTTGAGACATTTCCAGAACTACTTAACTGCGAAGCAGTGGTTTAGCTGTGGCATAAATATTGACATATGGTATCCATGAGGACTTCTAAATTGCAATCTAAATTTGAGCTATTGCTGGGAGTTCAGCTTGTGAAATCTCACATTATGATTGAAAAGTACCATGGTTGGCCCAGTATGTGGGATAAGAGTAGTGGTGGAAAAGTGAAGGTTTGGCAGTACTGGCAGCATCACGATAGAAGTCTTTGTTCCTGATGAATATTAGAAAACTATGTTGTGTGCACTAATGGAAATGAAATGTAGTCTCTGATTTTTGTTGTCAGTACCTGAGCACTTGTTGAACGTGGCCATTTCAGTGAAATGCCAGATTAACTTGGCAGTGATTACAGTGAAGGACATTTTTAAAGAGAGCTTGATGTGAACACAATAACCGATGATACTGCTGTGAAGTAACCCCTGTTTAAATGCTTTCTGTTCCAGATTTGTACTATGGTGGAGAAGCTTTCTCTGTAGAACAGCCACAGTCATTTACTTGTCCTTATTGTGGAAAAATGGGTTATACGGAAACATCTCTTCAAGAACATGTTACTTCTGAGCATGCAGAAACATCAACAGAAGTGGTAAGAAGCCTCAGAATTGCTTTTGTGGTGGAAATGTATTTAAAATAGTATCTTTTCTGATATTGTTACCCTCCTGTTCTTTTTCTGTCTTGAGGCATGTATTCATTTAAATGTTTTGTCAGAAGATGTAGCTACACGTGACAGTGACATCAAAATTCTTGTGATTTGTGGGTATCATAATATAGTGAGCTTGCTTGCTTGTTTTATATTTTTTGTTTTGTTGTCCTGATAGAAAGGCTGCCATGTTTAGGAGATTATTATTCTGTAAGACACAATTTTTGGAAGTTCTCATGGTTAGCCTGTCTAGTTGTGTCTCCCTTGTCACAGCCAGCATGTAATTGTCCTGTAAGCTCAAAGCTATGCCAGCCTTTTGTAAGAGAGAAGGAAGACATGCAAAGAGTTTGGTGTGTTTTTCAAGTAACTGGTATTTTTATGAAGTGGGATTTTACCTTATTTTTTAAAACTGTTACTGTCAAAGCAGGGGGGAGGTTCCCCCATCCCTAACCATTAGGACACTAGATGTGTTAAAAATGCACGTCTTAAACAAGTGTCAACAGAAATATTTCGATCAGAGATGTTAGCTCCTGCTATCTTGGTTGACCTTGGGAGCAGGAGAAATTATTTTAGGAGAATGACATGCAGGGTATTGTTCTCTGGTGAACAAGTTTTGCCAGAGATTCCTAGGAAAAAAGTGATGCTTGAAGTGTGTTACTCATTGTTAATGCATTGTGAAGAAATTAATTATAAGTACGTTCTCTTTTCTAATCTTACACTTTTCTTAACTTTCAAGGAATTCTGTGGAAGAAAATGAATGATTCCTCTCCAAGCCTATTATGGAACGTGGGTGAAGGGGTGGAATGAAAGGGTGTTTGTTCACCTTTTTTGAGACTCAAAGGTGTCCTGATCTTTCTTAAAAACTTAGGAAGTTGAACAGTTTACTGCACAAATCAGCTGGACTGTAGGATCATTATTTAACTCGGCGACACACTGTAATTTTTGTAATCTCCTTGAGTATTCCTTAAATTTTGCAGCTTTCAAACATAGTGTCAAGCATTCAGAGTTCCACATTTGGATGTCTTTATTTGGTTTAGTGGCTTAGCATTGCAGTTCTCATTTGCACCACTTGATGTCAGTGATATGTTCCTGACACAGAAATGTTCATAGATCCCAGGCTTTTAAATTTGACACGGCCTTGTTTTCATCTGTGACTTCTAGAACTCAGCACTAGTTCTGAACTAACAACTAAAGCCTAAATTTGTGATTCCAGACACCTGCTAGTCCAGTGAGTCCTGAAAGAGTTGTATTTGTAAAAAAAAAGACACACACAAAAAAAACCCAACCCCTGAACACTTTCAGTGCCTCAGTCTGCGACACTGCTCTATCTTTGTTCCAAACACTGATAAAGGACAATTTTTTAGTCCTTGAATACGATTGTCTGTGTTTGTGCTAAGTTTTGAATGTAGCTTTGACAATAAATGTTTAGTGTGAAGGCACATCAAACTTGGGTGCTGTAGCCTTACTGAGACAGTGGAAGGCTACAAGACTGCTAAAGAGGAAAGTATTAGGGATTCTAAATGTTTGTGGTTGTAGGTTTTCAAACAATTGTTTGTGTTTAGATGGTGAGCTTGTAGTTGTTGTAGTATCTCTGTCTATCAAAAGATGTGTTTTATTTTAGATATTTTCAGATCTTTAAAGGAAGTTTACAGGGGTAGTCACAGCCCCAAACACCCCCACCACCCCAGTTTTTCAAAGAGTAAGCCAAACAATTTTTGCTCAGTTAAATTTTGCCATTTTTGTATGCAGAGTGGTGCAGGTAAGAAGTTCACTTTCTGCTGATTTTTCTCAGGTATGTACAGCAATGTTAGGTATCTGTGGGCAGGAATCACAGACTGACTGAGGGTGAAAGGGACCTCTGGAGGTCACTTGAGCAGGGCCACCTACACCTGATTGCCCAGGACCGTGTTCAGACAGTTTTTAATACACTGAGGACAGCGGCTCCACAGCCTCTCTAGGCAACATGAGCCAGTGCTCACTGACCCTCACAATGAAAAAGTGTTTCCTGATGTTCACGAGGAAACTCCTGTGTTTAAATTTGTGCCCACTCTGTCTGGTCCTGTCACTGCCTGGCTTCACCATCCTTTGAGCCTCCCTTTAGGTATTCATGTACATTTATAAAGTCTCCCCTTGAGCCTGCCCTCCTCCAGACTGAACAGTCCTATCTTTCTCAGCCTTTGCTCACAGGAGAGATGATCCATTCCTGAAATCATCATTGTAGCCTTTTGCTGAACTCTCTTCAGTGTGTGCATGTCTCTCATGTATGTAGAGCTGAGAACTGGGCACAGTGCCCCAGGTGTAGCCTCACCTATGCTGGATGAAGGCAAAAGATCACCACACTCAACCTGCTGGCAACACTCTTTCTGGTGCAGCCCAGGACACCATTGGCTTTCTCTGCCACAAGAGCACACTGCTGGCTCAGGGTTCACCAGGACCCCCAGGTCCTTTGCTGCAGAGCTGTGCTCCAGATGACTGGCCTCCAGTGTGTGCTGGTTCCTGGGGCTGTTTCTCCCCAGGTGCAGGACTTACACTTCCCCCTTCACGAGGTTCCCATTGGCCCATTTCTTCAGCTTTTTGAGGTCCCTCTAAATGGCAGCACAGCTCTTGGCATATCAGCCATTCCTCCCCGTCTTGTGTAATTGGCAAAATTCCCACTGATCACCACCCTCTGAACCCAGCCACTCAGACAGTTTTCACTCCACCTCACTGTCTGCTTATTCAGACTGTGTATCAACAACTTGTCTTTGAGCATCCTGTGAGAGGCAGTGTCAGGAGTCTTACTTGAAGTGCGGGTAGGCAACACCCCTGCTCTTCAGTCATCCACCAGGCCAGACGCTTCATCATAGAAAGTTTATGAAGTTGGTCAAGCATGTCTTCCACTCCATGTAGCCATTCATGACTATTCTTGATTATTTTCTTGTTTTTAGTGTGCCTGGAAATGGTCTCTCCATCACCTCCCCAGGATGAAGGCAGGCTGACCAACCTGTAGTTCCCAGGTGCCCCTACTTTCCCTTCTTTAGGATAGGAGTGACACTTGCTTTACTCCAGTCCTCAGGCACCTCTCCCAGTTACCATGACTGTTCAAAGTTGTTGAGATCACCCTCTCAGTAGCATCTGCCAGCTCCCTCAGCACTTGTTGGTGCATCCCATCACAGGCTGTGGACTTAAGTATGTCCAATTTGCTTAAGTTTGGATTTCAGGTTAGTTGTACTGTTACAAATCAGATACAGCATAAGTCTGCTAGCTTTGTAAATACGAAAATTTTAGGAGACTTCATCAAATTTGGTCTCCGAGTCTCATTTCAGAACAGAGATGCAAAGTTTCTACTATTACATTGCACAGCATCAGCTTTCTCACCTTTAGCAAAGCAGTAACTAGGACACTTGTACATGAACTGTAAGGACTAGGCTGTTGATACTTTGCTGATAAAATTGAGGAGAGCTTCCCTTGCAGCAATGAAATGGACAATCTGAGAGAGTTTGAATGGTTCCTGATTCATTCTCGAAGATCACAGTAACTCTTGTTGAGGTTACAGAAATGCTGTCACTTCAAGGGGTCACCTTAAATAGGCAAGCAGTGGTAATATAAGCACAGTTTTGAAAACTAGCAGGTATTCTGTGAGTATAATTGACATAGGACTTTGGGAGTCATCACTCAGGGTAGCATGGTGATTTCTTAATAGAAATGCTCATGAATTCAAGAGAAGCTTCTTACTGCAGCTTTTGTTCTTTTTTGTTCTAGTTAACAGTGATTCTTAGTTGTATCACACTTAATCAGTGATGCCACAGTCTTTGTTGTGACTCTTGTCAGACCTTATGCTTGACTAAATTGTTGTTTGTGTGTAACAATTCTTGCAAAATTTTCCTAGTCAGAAAGTTCTTGAAAGTTGAGTTGATGCTTAGAATTAGAGATGGGATACTTTGATTCCTTCCTTCCTTCTCATTGTTCCTTATAAGTTTTTCTTAGCTGATGTTTTTCTTAGGACTGAGTCTCTTCAGGCACACATGTGCAGCTTGTAACACCTTTGTCCTATTAGCAAATAACTTTCTTTTGCTTTGCTACTTTCAGTAGTGTCTTGTTTTTCATGTATTGAGTTTCTCTTTCCTCAGAGTAGCTTCAGTGAAAAAAAAAAAAAAGATTGCTTTGAAGGTGTTGCATTCTCTTGTTAAGAAACACATTCTTGAAGGTTAGGCAGCTGTAATGAAGCTGATAGACTTTAGAACCATCTGCCCAATACACATCCATTCCTGTATCCCTACAGGGTAGCTGTGTGATATGTTGGCTTAGTGGAGGATTTATTATATTATGCTGTGATAAGTTGTTCCCTGTAGTGTGTCCACTGTTTTGCTTCTGTAGTGGTGAAAAATCTGTGAAGACAAATGCTAAACATGGAAAATAAGGAGGGAGGGGTTGTAGCAAAAAGCTTTTAAAATGCCTGGTTTTCTGCTCAGAACTGGCTACTAAAGTTAAAGTGGCATTAGATGCAGCAATTGCTGTTGAAAGCAGCTGAGATTTTACAGTGAACTTACTTCAAGACTTCGTTCTCACCTCCATGAGAGTAAGACAGACGTGTGCACTATTCTGTAGGTGTCCTTAATGCCCTTGGTCTTTGAGATCTGCTGTCAACAGCTTGGGTATATGCATGAAGAGCACCGGGAGCAAGAGGTTTATGTTCCATCCCAGCCACTGTAAAGAAAAATGGAATATGCTTTTCAAGCTGTTTGTGGAGTCATTCAAAAAGAAGTCATAATTATGGCAGTTGTAATAGTAGTGTTTGTCTGCCTAGTTAACCTGTACTTTGGTTTAAAAACAAACCAAACCAAACAAAACCATCCAACCACTGCTGTGTGGGATGGTCTCAGTTTGATACTTAGCAAATACTTATGGGCAGTTTCACTGATGCCTCTGCTGGGATGAATGTCAAGCAGGCAAATGGCATTCCTGTGTAACTGGACTTCAGTCTGCGGCAGAATTGGCATACAAATACTATTTTTCAAGGCTCTGAAAATTGAATTTGCGAATCGTAACTCTGGTTTTCATAGTATTCTGAAAATCATGAAGTAAAAGATGACTAAATATCTGCAATTCAGTACACTTTCTGGATTTGTTTGAATATGTTGATATCCAGGTGTTTGTGAATACCTAGAATGTGATTTCAAAGCATAAGATGTTTGGTTCAATGATGTAAGTTCTATTTTGTAAACCTTATAAAGTTGGAGGTTTTTTTCTTGCTTTGTCATTTCAGATTTGTCCAATATGTGCAGCATTACCTGGAGGGGATCCAAATCACGTAACAGATGACTTTGCAGCTCATCTTACACTGGAACACAGAGCTCCTAGAGATTTAATATCCTTTCCAAGTTGAGGCAAAGAAGCTAGACTGTTTCACCTAGTAGCCATGATGACTTGGTTTGATTTTTATAGTCAAAGGGGCATATTTTGGTTTTCCTGGAATTTAGGTTGGTAAAGATATTATATGTCAAAAATAAGCGGGTTCATTTGTTAGTTTAAAAAAGTATAAATGCCAGAAAGTGCCCTCAGCTGCTCCTCACATGGCTTCAAATCAAGACCCTTCATGGCCCTCCTTTGGAACTCTCTAACAGCTTCAGATCCTTCTCATATTGTGGTGCCTAAACTGCACACAATATTGCAGGTGAGGCCGCCCCAGGGCAGAGCAGAGCAGGACAATCCCCTCCCTTGACTAGATGTTGATTCTTTTCCTGATGCCCCCATGGCAAAGTGGGCCCTCCTGGCTGCCAGGGCACTGCTGGCTCAGACTCAATTTGCCATCACCCAGGATCCCCAGGGTCCTTTCCCTGGCACTGCTCTCCAGCACCTCATTCCCCAGGTCTGTTCGAACATCCAGGGCTGCCTTATGATGCAGAATCCAGCACTTCCCTCATGAAACTTCGTGTGGTTGGTAATTGCCCGGTTCCTCTGATTTTTCAAGGTCTCTCTACAGAACCTCCCAGTTCTGTGTCATTTGCAAACATGCATAGTATCCCTTCCAGTCCTGTGTCCAAGTCATTTTTGAAGATGTTGAAGAGCACCTAAGATGGAGCCCTGTGGAGCCCCACTTGCTGTGCTGGCTGTGACCACTGACAGCATTGTCTTTCAGGTGTTTTTCAGTACCTCCAAGAGGAATCTTCCAGTAGTTACTGGTAAACCGGTAGTTTTTGGGGTCCTGATTCTTGCCCTCCTTGAAAATCAGGACAGCGTTTGCCAGCTTCCAGTGCAATGTGACCTCTCAAAAAACATTGAGAAAGGTTTTGTGATGATATCAGCCAGCTCTTTGAGCGTTCTGGGATGAAGTCTCTTTTAGTTGCCCTCAGGCTTCTCTTTGTTATTTCATTTCTGCCAGTTTGAACAACCAATAATGGGCAGTAATCAGAGGGCCTTATTAGACGGGAGGCTTTTCCAGTAATGTCCCTTTCCCAAGCCCCTGGGAGACCGCAGACTTCATGTGAGTTGGGTCTGATCTGCATTCCCTCCATTCCCCTTAGAAGGGAGTCACCTATTACAACTAACTGAGGCTTTTTCTAACAAGATTTACATCCCTAATAACTACGTAGCACTATACCAAAGGTCCAGCTGTGGGCTTCCAATATTGGCTTAACAGCTCTGTAGGCCAGGAAGTTTAAATTTTCCAAGCTACAGAGTGAAATTAATTTCCTGCTGAAATGCACAAGTTATTTGATTAGAATTCAGGCTTCTGCAGCATTTTCTCCTCCCTGGAATTGGAGATGCCACTGGATGACTTTTAATTAGGGAATGTTTGAGCTATAAAAAATAATCTTTTCAAATACAGAAGGCTTCAACTGCTGGTTGCCTGGGAGAAGAGACCGACCCCCACCTGGCTACAACCTCCTCTCAGGGAGTTGTAGAGAGTGATGAGGTCACCCCTGAGCCTCCTCTTCTCCAGACTAAACAACCCCAGCTCCCTCAGCCTCTCCTCACAGGACTTGTGCTCCAGTCCCTTCACCAGCCTGGTTGCTCTTCTCTGGACCTGCTCCAGCCCCTCCATGTCCTTCCTGAACTGAGGGGCCCAGAACTGGACACAGCACTCCAGGGGTGGCCTCACCAGAGCTGAGTACAGGGGAAGGATCACTGCCCTGCTCCTGCTGCCACACTGTTCCTGATCCAGGCCAGGATCCATTGGCCTTCTTGGCCACCTGGGCACACTCTGGCTCATGTTCAGCCTCCTGTCAATCAGCACCCCCAGATCCCTTTCCACCTGGCTGCTCTCCAGCTACTCTTTCCCAGCCTGTAGCTCTCAGGGGGTTGTTGTGGCCAAAGTGCAGGACCCGGCACTTGGCCTTGTTGAACTTCATCCTGTTGGAATCAGCCCAAATCTCCAGCCTATCCAGGTCCCTCTGCAGAGCCCTCCTGCCTTCCAGCAGGTCGACACTCCCTCCCAACTTGGTGTCATCTGCAAATTTGCTAATGATGGACTCATTCCCCTCATCTAAATCATCGATAAAGATGTTAAACAGGACTGGGCCCAGCACTGATCCCTGGGGACACCACTGGTGACTGGATCCCAGCTGGATGCAACCCCATTCACCAGCACTCTCTGGGCCCTCCAGCCAGTTCCTAACCCAGCAGAAAGTACCCCTGTCCAAGTTGTGGGATGCAGCTTTTTCAGGAGTATATTATGGGATACAGTGTCCAAGGCTTTGCTGGAGTCCAGACAGAAATCCACAGCCTTCCCCTCATCCACCAGGCAGGTCAGCTGATCATAAAAGGAGATCAGGTTGGTCAGACAGGACCTGCCCCTCCTAAACCTGTGCTGGCTGGCTCTGATCCCTTGTCCATCCTGTAGGTGTAGTGTAGTACACCTGTGTCTTTCTGTAATAGCCAGAAGCTCTCTCTTTCCATGAGGGGTCTGGTAATTCCTTTCAGTCTTAAGTTCTCGACCTCCATGGCATCACAAGGTTCTGCATCATAACTGTGATTTATAAAAAGTACAGGGTACAACTGCCCTTACTGTAGTAGATACCATACGAGTGGTAAGCATGTTATTGCAAAAATAAAAAGCATGGGAGATGGAGGACCTAAGCTAAGAGTCTAGTAACAGTTAAAATATTAAAGTCTATGTTATTTCATTTTTCACCAGTGATTTTTAAGTCTTGTGATTTTTAAAAGGAAGCCTTATCTAGACTGTCATGGAGAAATTCATGTCAACAACTTTATGACAAAAATGATCTGTAAATAATTTGTTGATTGCATCAAAATTTATATGAGAGAACCTGTTAAAGGTTTGATAGGAAATATAAGCATTTGATAGGGAAAAGAGGGGGAAAATGGGAAAATGAAAAACATCCTTGTCATAATTGGAATTAGTGGTACTTCTTCAGCTAAAACAAGAGGTGAAAAAAAGGGATGTGATGGATGTGCTGAATATTCCAGAAACCTACGGTTTTCCTAAGGACACTGAAGTGGTGAAATTTCTTGGATAAAACCATGAATTACAGAAGTAAAAAGGATTACAGCAATCATTATGTACTTCTGATAGGAGTGACAGGAAACCTTTTTGATATTTTCAGTTCTTAACATAAGAATTGGGGAGGGAGAACGAAATCCCTGTGTCTCAGTAGTAAGCTTGGCTGAACATGTTTTGGTGGTTTGTGGGGTTTGGTTTTGGTTTTTTGTTGATTTTTTTGTTGTTTGTTTGTTGGGGTTTTTTGTGTTTTGTGGTGGTTTTTTGTTTGGTTGGTTGTTTTGGTTTTTTTTTCATATTACTGATTAGAAAATTTTGATCAAAAAAAAAAAAAAAAGAATAAAATGACCAGATCAGTAAGTCTGACCTGCACCGTAGCTTCAGTGTGCTTCAGAAGTTGAATCATTACTCTGTGTGCCCCTTGAGTATTTCACCCATCAGATGTGCTGCTCGTTTGACACTCCATGCCACGCAGTTCTGCTTCCTTAACACCTCGGCTACGATGAATCCAGTGGCGTTCGGCATGTACGTAGGATGTTCCACCCGGGCCGGGGCTTGGGAGGCCCCCGTGCGCGTAGATCAAACATGCACTTTACTACCAGTTCCCCTGGTGGGCTTTCATCTTCTCAGAGTTCGTATTCTCCAAGCAATAGAGAAGCCATGGATCCTATAGCCGGTAAGAGCCGTAGCCACGGCGGCTGCCCCGATGTCCTCCTCTTGTGTGGGAAACAAAACTGAACACAGGGGGTGTCTGCAGGCGCTGAGCAGGGTGCTTGTAGCTTGTCCTTGGAATTCCAGGCAGTGTAAGGCTTATTCCCAGTGTTTCTGATTTAGCACGTGCCATTTTAATTTGCCACGTGGTAAGGGTGTTTGTGGGGGAGAGCATCCGTCTCAAAGAGGATGAAATCAGCTCAGTTTGATGTTAATGGGCGTTTAAAATCGGTTTTCAGTTTGCCTTCAGGCTGCTGTTCAAGTGCCAGGCTTTTATTTAATGTTTAATATTGCAGACCTTATTTTAAGATGTACATCTGAATTCTTTTATAAACTTAATGTTGCAAGTAAATGAGGTCTGTTTTGGTCAAGGTTAGAAAAATTGTGAGGAGGGGAGGAGGAGTGTGTTATTTTCAACACCAGGATTCCCAGGAATAACTTGTTTGGCCTCTGTTTAGCTTTGATGTGAAAAAACTTCTTTTTTTTACAAGGAAATAAAAATAGAAAGTAAAGGCAGTTCTGAAAAACAAATATAGCTTTGTCTGAGGACTCAGTTAAATGTGGAGTGACTGCTGAAGTTTGTTCTCAGCCTCTCAGCTTCACATTTATTAGCATTACATGTGAAGTAAAATGGGCTTATTCTGCATCTTTTATCTTCTGGTGGAAGCTGTGTGTCTGCATTTGGAGCGCACTGAGCTGGATGTCCTTCTTGTTCCAGGACTGTCTTGAGTTCACACCTGCTTCCAAAATACTGTTTTGCTACACTCTAAGCTTAAACTTACAATGAGGATAAATATATCTAAATCTTGTCCAGAAGTTTAACATGGCTTCCTTTTTACTGGAATAAATAAATAGGAAAGACCACAGTAATTTTTGTGTTTAAATTAAGTTTGTAGCATCGGTTACTTCTTTATTGACAATTTCTTTTTCCTCCCTGTGGCATTCTCTAGCAATTAATAGCTATGTAATCTTGCTATTGTATCAGTGTTGGTGAAAGTGTCTTGACCACCCTGAGTTTGTATTTTGCTTTATTCCCTCAAGGAAAGCTTGCATTAGAGTGATTATATTTTGTTAAGGCAGTGGAAGAAAAATTATCATGACTTTTGTAGTGATTTTGTAATGTGGAAGAGAGGGGCAGGAGCAGGATTGTCCTCTGCTTGCTCAGCCCTTGCATCCACTGCAGCAATTGTCTAACCTAAGAAGTACCTGCTACACAATTTGTGGAAGAGATTCTGCAGTAATGCACTGAGCAGTAATTTGCTGCTAATACTTATTTCCCAAAAATTCTTTGTGGCTGAAACTTGCAATAAACATTCCGTCCTCCTGATTTGGAAGACTTAAGAACCAGAGCGGTTTTTTAATTGCTAGGCCTTCTCTGTGCTTCCAGCAGAAATAAAAACTCCTACAGAATGCTTTTGATGTGAAGCAATGCTCCAGTATGTTTTCTTAGCTAAATGTTTTTTTTATTAAAGTTTGAAATGCTGGTACAGTGTTTCTCCTTGCTGCACCACAGCTTCCCTCTGGGGCAGTCAGGAAGATGAAGCTTGTGCTTTCAGGGAACAATTGTTTAAAGGGAAAAAAAAAATCAACCGAAGTGAAAATGAACAAGTTTCTGGGTCATTTGGTATTTTGACTTGAAGTCTCAGGGGATTGCTGCAGAGGACATAATTTGCCAGACAGTACCTGTGGATTGACTCTTAAATCTTCCTTACCCTTAGAGCTGTTAAATGCTCCAACTTTAAAAAAAAAAAAAGTGGTTTTTAAAAAAAAAAAAAAAGGAAAGAGTTTCATGGGTTTTCTGAGCATTGTTTGTTCTTTGACATTGGTAATTGTTAAAAAAAAAAAAAAGGGACTCGATGCACTGAAATTCAGGGTGTTATTCATTCTGTTGTGTAATGCTCGTTTAAGATCTTTCATCATAGTAGCTTTCTCTTCTCCGGCAGAGCTTTTATCTCAGCTATCAGGTGTGAGGCGTTCTGCAGGAGGACAGCTCAACTCCTCTGGCCCTTCTGCTTCTCAGTTACAGCAGCTGCAGATGCAACTGCAGTTGGAACGACAGCATGCACAGGCAGCAAGGCAACAACTGGAGACTGCACGCAATGCAACCAGGCGCACCAACACGATCAATGTCAACACCACTATGACACAATCTACAACAACAACCAACACATCTAACACAGAAAACAGTCAGCAGACTATCCAGAATTCCCAGTTCCTTCTTACAAGGTAACTCGTTCAGTGTATTTACCTGTGTTTGTTTGCCTCTTACGGTTTCTGTTTAGTTCTGGTGGAGATTCAGAGCTCAGTGAAACTTCAGTGTGTGGAGTTAGGGACAGGCCTAGGATGGTGTTTGTTGACAGCATACTTACCTGGTTTAGAAATTACACTTAGATCTCAGGGTATTTTAAAGAGGATTCTCCTATGGTATTCCAGTTCTTTCAGAACACTGACTATTGACCTGAAATAAAAATGTTTTCCACGTAGACCTTGCCATGCCTTCTGCAAGCATATTTTTGATTGTTTGGTATTGTGAAAGAGTGTGGGAATTTTAACAGCTCCTGTGCCAAGAGACCTGGATTTGAGTCAAACGGATTTTTGTCTAAAAGTCCAAAATAATACCATATGGCATCTTTCAATCAGAAACTCATTTGAGAACCTTAATCAAAGCACCTGCAAGTGTCGTGGATTGTGATTTTCAGAGTTGGAGTGAGCAGTTTCCTTTCCCCTGTCAAGGACATGCACTTGTGCCCTAGGAGAAGTGGTGGAATGAATGTTGTATGGTTTAGCAATGATTCAGCAATCCATAGGCTTTACGTGTGCAGTGACATATTTTATGGCAAATGTGAACTTAAAAGTTGATGGAGAAGCACAGGAGGCACACAACTGCATGTCTGGGAAATGGCAACAGCCCTCCCTGAAAGACTCCTGAGTAGCAGGAAACCTCATAAATAGTTCTTGGTTTTCCTCTCACTTCAGGCTCCACTTTGAATGCTGTTGCAGGAGCAGGGAAGGGGTGGGTTTTTAAATCCGTGCCCGTCTCACTGCGGGGCAGAGGCTGCCAGTGCCGCACGTGTGGAAGGGCGGGCAGGACTGTCCTGGAGAGGCGGTTTCTGAGCGCATCTCTGTGCCTGTTGGTGGTGTCCTTGGTGAAATGGGCTTTTAGCAACTGCCTGTCTTCTCTTGCCTTGCTGCTGCACAGGTTGAATGACCCGAAGATGTCGGAAGCAGAGCGTCAGTCGATGGAAAGCGAGCGGGCAGACTGCAGCCTGTTTGTTCAGGAGCTTCTACTGTCCACTTTGATGCAGGAAGAAAGTTCCTCCTCAGATGAGGATGAGCGGGGGGAGATTGCAGATTTTGGTGCTATGGGCTGTGTAGATATTATGCCTCTAGATGTTGCTTTAGAAAACCTAAATTTAAAAGAGAGTAATAAAGGAAACGAGCCTCCTCCACCTCCTCTTTGATGACATCCCACTTTGCAGACAATGTCCTCTGTGCTGTATTTGCCAATGAAAAGTGGACAACAACTATCTTGGGTTTGTTTTGGTGATTGTAATTTCAGGTCTGTCACTCTTGTTACATTGTGTACATTCAAAAGAAAGAGAGAAAAGATATATATGATAATCATTTCCACTTAACTAATTTTTACTTCTAGCAGGTAAGTGTAGGATGCAGTGCAGAGCAGAAAGCTCTGTGTCCTGTACCTTGACATGCAAAAGGCTCTCCTAATACTCCACATTCAAACTGAAGAGGAAAAAAAAAAAACAATGAAAAATCTCTAATGAAGCTGCTGTGTGTATTTATGAATATTAATGAATAAAAACTGCTTGGATGGTTTACCTTAACTACTGCATGACGTTTTTTGCAGCGTGCATGAGTTTTAGTGACCTTGTCATTTAAAAATTTAAATACAAGGAGTAAAACTATAAAAAAAAAAAACACAAAGCTTTCCCATTATTCGAAGGTTACCTGAGGAGAAGGTTAGCGCTGAGTAGCAGTTTTGTGGCCACAAAGTAGCTTTTGAACAATATGTGACAGAATGACACCTTCATGTGCTGTTCCTGCACAGGATGGAAACTCTGCAGTGGGATACATTGTCGTGACCGGGGTGTGGCATTTTTGCTGTATGTGATCATTATGTTGCCCTGTCAGCCGTCACCTCAATGTGTGGAGTTAATCTTCATTTTTATGCATCTGTAGGAGACACAACAGTAAGGCCACTGCTGGAAGCTACTGCTATGGGCTTTTGTGTGCCCTGAAATCAAATGACATTCACTTTTGTTTAAAGCTTTTCTTTGTTGTGGTTGTTAAAATTTTTTAATTGTTAAATATGTTTCATTCAGGTGTAGACAATTCATATATTCACTGTGTTTCTTAAAAAAAAAAAAAAAAGTTAACCTGGATCATATTGTCTTTAGTTTTAAAAAGCCTTTCACAGCCTCAAATCATATTGAGTTATTTATGTATTTGCTTCATAGTTTGCAGAGACTTGACAGTATGAGGAAAGCTAGAGGATTTGGATTCCCACACTGTCAGTATATTACAACGAAATTCCTAATGCTAACTTTAGCACCTTTTATTTATTGTTTCTTTTGGTTATTTTTCTCTGGTATAACAAAGTTGAAAAAGCCTTTTAGTTGAATCATGCCACCTACATGCCTATACTGTTAACCCTACTGGTTTGGAAAAAAAAAAAGGTGTTTTTGTGCATAGAAATTTATAATAGCCCCAAGGCAAGGACAGGGGTATGTTTGGTTTTGGTTGTTTCTTTCTTTCTTTTTTTTTTTTTTTTTTGGTTGTGTGGGGTTTTTTGAATGTAAAAAGTTAGGTTATAAAAACAAAAGTGCACACAGCTTCTGATGAAAATTTAAACTAGGCTTATATCATAATGGTGTCTTTCCAGATCTCTCACCTCACCCCCTCTCTCTTTCTCTGTATCCTCCCTTCTCAGCAGCATTGTAGAGTAAACGTACAGACTTGGACACCACGTGGTGTTCTCAGAAAAACTGTGACATGTATGCTAATCCAAAATAGCAGCAGCAAAAGAAACAACCCCATAGACTGAACTTTTAAGTTCCCTCCTCTTTTTTTTTTTTTTTTTTTTTTTTTTTTTGAAATCATCAAATCTTGATTGTTTCCATGTAGAGCAGCACTAGCTTTGTGTTTTTTTGGTTTTGGTTTTTTTTTTTTTTTTTTTTTTTTTTTTTAGTCTCTGCAACAGAAACTTTACATGCGGCCTCTGGTTATCCTGAGAGTTACCCCCAGTAGGGACTTTTTTTATTGATTGATTGTTGAGGATTTTCAAAAATTTTTCAAGCTGTAGTTTTTCAAACACATCTTCTGCACATTACAATAAGACACACGGTTCAATAAAGCATTTTCAAGACTGTTGTTCAGTTGATTTTCTTTGGTTTTGATATATTATCTGGACAGTTCCAGAAATTTCTGCATTTGTCTTTGATTCCAGCTGTATACTCCAACACAAAATCGATTTGTGTAGACATCCTGAGTGATTTACATAAACATGTTCTGAAACCAGATGCTTTGGGCAGTGATGGAGTGCACGATCCTAAACTCTTCACAGGTAGGTGAATTCAAGGTTGCACAGACCAAGATGCTTTTAAAGCAGGCTCTTCTCAGCGTGGTGTTACTTTGGATTGGTGTGTGGCTCATCTCCAGAGGGTACTTGGATTGCATGACTTCCAGACTCCACCCTGCTTGCCTTGAAGGGGGTGCAAAGCTGTACTATCCGTGGTTACTTAGGGACTGAATGTGTGCTTGGGTGTCCTTGGGCATCACATCAGCTCCTACAAATCTTCAGTTGTTTGGGGGTGGAGGCTTTGAGTGGTTTTTAGGTTTGAAAATTATATGAAATGGCTACTGGGAGGGTATTTATTTGAGTAGTCTGCAAGTTCCTATTTTCAGGGAGGTGTTTTTCCTCTTCAGAGTCAGCTTTGGGTTACTCTTCTATGTGAGGGTGCAGAAAAACAACCCCCAAACAGCTTCCCAGCACAGAACATGGACACCACCCTTCCAGAAAAAGGAGCCTTAGTACTTGGCATTTGCACAGCTCTTGGAGTGCGGTGAAACCTGTGTCGACAAGGGGTGGTTGAGGTCACTTAAAGAATAATCACGGGCAAAGGTATCAGCAAAAACAGTTTTGATACAAAAAAGATCTGTGGCCACATTTACTTTGTTACTACGTAGAAAAAACCACAAAGGAGATTTTGACCAGAGTCAGTCTGGAATGATGTACAGAGAGGCTGGGGATGCAAAAGGGTAAGGATGGACAGTGGACCCCTGTGGAGTCAGGAAGTTCAGAGTGGGCCCCCTTGCCAAACGTAGCCTTGGAATTGCTCACTGGTTTATGCCTAAAGGATTTGACAGCACTTTTAATCACTGACTGATACAAAACTTGCAGATTGATTCAGTAGGATTTACTAGAAGCAAAAAGAGAAGCTTAATTATGAATCTGAGATGGCAACACTGATGCTGCACTTGCTATAGAGCACTGCAGTGGATTCACAGACACAGACGTGTAGTCTGCATGTGTGTGTGTTTGTGTGTGTACAAAGGTTCCTGTTAAAAATTCCCCTGAGTTCAGTGAAGTACCATTGGATGCCTTTGCATTTCTCAGTGGGCAAAGGGTTGAGCCTTGGGGAGGGTGGTACCAGCCCATCCTCAGTTTTCAGTGACAGAGTTCTCAGAGCTGTGGGTTAATGAGCTCAGAGAGATGTCCTGCTCCACGAGAGGTGCTGGCACAGCCACTGTGGCCAGGGGAGCTCAAAGGGCCTCACTTGGGATCCCCGTTCATAGGGTTGCAAGATGCTTGGCTTTAGTCATCCGTCATTTTCCATCCTGGCCTCAGTCCAGGTCAATAGTTTTCCTCAAAAGTCCAGTAACAATAGTATTGTTTCACTCTGCTGTGATTCGGCCAAAAATGGGTTTCCCAGGCTATTAGCTAGAAAACAGAGGTTGGTTAGGCAGCAGGAACTCCCGGGGACGGGCGCTGTTACTGACAGGGGTGGTGCAAGCCAAGGGGAGCTCCCTGCCCGTCAGTACCTCGGGCGGGTCCCGAGCTGCTCACAGGGGGTTTGTGTTGTGCCTGTGCAGAGCGGGCAGAGGCGCCCCCAGGACACCCCCGGCTGCTGGAGGGACACCAGAGCGGCGCTGTCAGCAGAGCCCGTGCCAGCCCTCCCTCCAGTGCCAGCCCCCAGCCGGTAAGGACTGCCAAAGAGCCTTTTCTGTGGGAGGGGGCAGACTGGAGGGCATACAGTCCTTCCAATGCTTTGTAACAGTTGAAGGGGTGGGAACAAGGGTGTTGAAGGTGGCAACAAGTTTGAAAAGCTGCTTGAAGTATCGCTATGGTCTGGTTTTTTTGCTTGTGGTCTGTTTTAATCAGAGGCTGGGCTTTTTTTTTTTTTTTTTTTTTTTTTTTTTCCCCCCCCCCCGTTCGTGTCAAAGCCAAAGAAAGACATCACACACAGTGGTGTGATAAAGAATGAAAATGCATTTTAGCTTGCATCCACCTCACGTTTTACTTAGGGTTGTGGTGACTGCCGTCATCAGTTTCCGGGGAGAGGGTGGGGAGAGCTGGTTGTGTTCAGGGAAGCGGGATGTGCCATTCTCTGCCCTTGGCTCAGGGTGGGTTTGTAAGACCTCCTTTCTTGGCACAGAGCTGAGCTCCCCGCTAAGCTCATGGACAGCGTAGCTTGGCTCAGAACCCAAACATCCATATGTGTGCACACCTGCACGTTTGAGATGTGTGTCTGTTGTGAAGGAGTAAAGGCAATTCCACTCCACCAGCCAGAAGGCCCAGGAGGCTCCTGGGGCTCTCAGAAGACCTAGACCAGCAAAGCAGTGGGTACATTCAGTATGTGAAGAGTTTTCCAGTTACATCACTTAATCTTTTCCCTGGCATGGCCAACCTTCACTTCTGGTCTGCCTGCTTTGCCAAAAGGACACTTTGCTGTTTCGAGGCTGTTGTTTCATTTCACCTCCCAAGGAACAGCAGCAAAGTATGGATTTATTTGCAAATACAACGATTTATTTGCAAATACTTACACTTACAGCATAGGTGCTCTGAAGTTATTCGTGGATAAAAATGGAAAAGGAGAACGGTAGGGAGGAACTGTGCAGCTTCTGAAGGTGCTTCCACCACGCCACCTTTAACACAGCCGTGGCTTTGCCTCCTGTCATATCTAACACAACACAAGGATAAGCACGCTTAGGATGTGGTGTAAAAACGGGGCCGTGGGGTGTGTAGGAGGTACCGCTGGAAGATGACCTGCACTGCGGCATCCTCCCTGCTGGGCCAGCAGCTGGTGGGGGCAGAGCGAAGGTGGGTGGGCTTCAGTTCCCCCCTGCACCGTGTGGAGGCAGTCCTGGCCTCGGGGGAGTTGATGGGGAGGGGAGGCCAGAACAAGGGATGCTGATGTGGGCCTCGGCACACTGTGGGGCGGGGGAGCTGGGAAGGGAAAATGTACAGCAAAAGTCTGGAGAGATTGACAGTGTGGGAAACAACAGGACAGGCACAGGGAATGGTCAGAGAAAGGAAACACTGTAGTCGTTCCCAAGATGAAGAGGAGTGACTGGGGTGGGACTGAGGAGGGCAGAGGATCAGAGTGAATTCCCTGGCAGGCAGAAGTGAGGCTGTGGCAGCTTCCTGCCTCCACCATCCCTGGGGCCTGGGAGAAGTTGGCCACCAGCTCTGGAGCTCTCCTGCCCTTCCCAGCAACAGACACATCACCCTCAGCCCTCAGCCTCTGCTCCCGTTACTGCTGCAGCCACGGTGCAGCCCAGGGCTGTGCTGCCACCAGGGCACTCTCCTGCTTCTGCTCTCCTCTTCCTCCTGCAGAGCAGCCCCTGAATGGCTGTCAGGGCCTTTGCACAACTTTCTCCACCCCAGCACCGGTGAACCGGTGAAGTGTGGGCTCAGTATCTCTTGCTGGCTGTTGCCTTTTCTTTCACAAGGATCAATGTTTGCCCGTGTCTGAGACCTCCCCCAGGAGCCAGAGCTGCTCATCAGTGCTGGAAGGAGGGACAGTTGTTCCTGTCCACATGAGCGGCATCTTTTCCCCCACACACCTTTAGCTGCCTCTGTTGTGAGGCTTCCACTGGCACAGGAAAATTGTCCTATTTTGGTTGTTTGGCTTTGGCCCTTTGAGAGGCAAACCACGCCGTGCACCTCAGCAGCCAGGTGGGAAGCTTCCCAGCAGAAAACTGGATGTTTGTTATTTTTAACTGTCTACCTTCCCCTCACCTTCTCTGCAGAGCCCCAGGAAATGCATTTCCATGGTGCCACTTCTCTGTGTAAGACTCAGACGAGCTGACACCAAAGCTGCCCAGGAATGGCTGTGCTTTGTAAAAAACTTTCTTTTTTTCCCCCCAGGCTGTTCTGTAGTACCAGCTTCTAAATGCATTTAGGGCAAGGTTTGTTTTATCCATGTTCTTCCCGCTCCACTGGGGTCCCTCTTAATCACCAGTTGGTGTCATCTCACGCAGCAGAACAGCACTTTACGCTCAAACCAGTAACCTTTAACACAAACTGTTCTCAGGTCTCAGTTTACAACCAAGTACCAAATGAAGGAAAAAAATAAGCATTTACGTTTTATATAAGCGTTTATTTACAACTTGTTTAACAACTGTACACTCTTCTATCACCTTTGAAGCATTAGTGTATTTGACTGGGAAAAAATATTAAACCTTTTGATTCCAATTATCGTTACTGAGTATTTTTTTGTCTATATACAGGTATGTATATTAATACTGCTACCATGACAATCTGGTAGTTACACAATTTGTTGATGAACCCAAATGGGAAATTAAATGTTTTGACACTCTACGAATCCATTTTTTACAGAAAATATATCACTGGCAACTTCACAAACAGTTACTTTGATAATTGGTCAACATTTAATTCAGGACTGTCAAACAAGCTGCTATTAAGAAGGTAAGAGAGTTTTCTATGCAGCACAAATGAAGTTAGTAATCAGAGACATGCTGGAGATCACCTCTGAGTTGAGAGCTTGCAACCACTTCATGACAGAGATGCCAGGCTAATCTAATCAAAGTAGCCAGCTCCTTGCTGGAAGTTACTTGGCTTCACCTGACATCTCTCTGTTGCATTAGTAAACTCAAACAACTTTTGTCAAGCTAAACACACTTACATACAAATGTCATCAAGGCTCAAGAACAACTGATATTTAGTCTCTAATCTGCACAGACCACTTGGAGAAATGAGGTGCTGCCCGGCTTCGCACTGGGACACCTGTGCAGGCGGGTGCACAAAAAAAGCATCCCCTCCCGCCCAGCACAGAGCCCTGATTGCAGGGATCCTGCACCCAGCCTGGCTTGGGGCAGAGTGTGGTCCCAGCCGGAGCAGCACTTGCAAATGGAAAACATACCATGCCTTAAACACCCAACTAAAAGAAGTTTTACTAGTAATGCTTGCCCTGACACATAACAAGGGATCAGTGGCTAGGACCTGGAAAGACACAGCTCTGCTGACTCAGCCTGATGAAGTGCTGCTGCCTCTGCTGCAGGAGTAGCTGACTCGCTATCACCAAACCCCAGATCCTGGCTGCAGGTCACGTCAGACTTCACTGTCCCTGGCCTTGGTGGACCAAGAAGGACATATCCCCATCTGAAGTCTTTACGGACAGCTGCCAGCCAGAGCACCTGGTAGCCTCAGGCTCACCTGTCGGGTGTGGTGTTCAGAAGGAGAAACACCACACAGTTCTCACTGGGATCTTAATGCTTATCCTTCGCTGTCCTGCCTGGTCTGCTTAAAACCCACTCCTACCTGCCCTTCCTTCCCTTTGCCAGGCAGCACCGGCCACACCCCGTCTGGGAGGGGGGCACACAAGTCTGTCCTTCCTCCACATCATCCTGCAGGAGGCCACCGACACTGTGGGATCGGGATCCCTGAGGACTGAGCACAGGCAGGTGCCCAGAGCCCTGTTTGACAGGCCAGGGATGGGGCAGGCACTGAGCCCGTGACCAGAAGGGGCTGCAGAGATGAGTGGACACCACACTCCTCCAGCCTGGAAAACAGGGCTGGTGGTTCTGCTACTGCCTAAATAAGCAAAACCATTCCAGGAGGCAGCAGAGTACAAACCACACTTGTGTTTCTGCAGATTAAGATCCAGGTGAACAAGAATGGGGTTTCCCCTAGAACTGGACTTAAGGTTCTCAGCATTCAGATTTTTTTCAGATTTTCCAGCAAGTCCTACGGCTTGAAAGCCCCTTTTTCCCTGTTTGTTATGTACTAACTTCTATACAATAAACCTCTTAACTTACAACACTACAGCACTCCCTCGTCTTCTGAATCTTGCCAGTACTGGATGTCCAATACAAAACAAAGATACAGTAGTACAAATGTGCAGATCTTTAAGAATATTAAATAAGCAGCTTTTTAAATTAATATAGGCAGTACAAAGCATTTTGAGTTACACTGTCTACATATGGCAAATCTTATAAGCTAAACTTCATAATACAAAGAAAAGCCAAGCTAGTGCAATTGGAAATTAAATAGCTAAGACTGTGATAGGGGAAAGAAAAAAGGAAAGGAAAAAACCCAGTACAGGTGAAAGATAAACGACCCAAATTATAAACTGGCAAGGACAGTCTGCGTAATATGAAAGCGTAGATGACTTTCATACTTATCTCCATTCATGTTCTTTCCTCAGATTGTTTTAACAATTGTTTTAACACAGATTGGAAAAAAAAAAAAAAGGTTTCTGAAATAAACGAACAATACAGCTCAATGTAGAGAGAAAAATACAACAGCCACAAACTACTGTGTATATACATATTAAGGAAGCAGGCAGTGCCTGTGAACAAAATACCACCCGGTAGTTTGACTGGCTCGGAGATTATCAGATGAAACTTGCTTGGTTTTCCACGATGGGATCGCCAAGCAGCAATTCATTAGTCATTTCTCCTGGTAAAACACCTCCTTCGCTTTACTTTATTTATTTAGAGATTCAAAGTGGATCCTTTAAGGGTGCAGGTGCTTTGAAATTTTAACAGTAACCAAAAGGCCTTTTTAGGAACTCATCAAGACTAGATTTTTTTTATAGTTCAGTATATGAAAATGTTGCAGGAAGTCTGTGTGTTAATACTGTTAATCAGAATTAAATAAAGTGGACAGGCAGAAATAAGATGGAGAGCTGACAGTGCTCTGTCAGTTTGCAGAATGCCTCTTGTTGAGTTGTGAATACTGGATTTCCTCTCTTCTAGCCTCATAGGAGACCTTTTGTGAAGAGAAAGAGTAAATGGAAGCGGGAAATGGGAAAGCCACTCCCCAGGATGGTAAGCTTCTCTGCAAGTAGATCCCCCTTTGAAATCGGATGGCCATGAGTCTTAAGTGTAGAACTGGTTAAGTTTTGGTTATGCAGTCTGGACAGAAAAGCAAGTCATGCACTGAACAGTCCCTGTTATAATAATGCTGCAGGTCATGCAACCACATCACTGCAAATAAAAGAATAAAGAAGAAAGTTAAAAAGCAGATAACATATTACTGTTGAAAAAAAACAAAACAAAAAAAAACAACAGAGAATAGAACAGGTATTTTTCAGAGCAGTTTAGTAAGGCTGTCTCAAGGGTGGTAATAAATTCATGGGAAAACATTTTTGCCAGAGCAACTCTTCAAATTTAACAGGAAGGTTACAGGCCAATAACTGGAAAAAGTAACAAAACAGCCTTGAACAATATCTAAATTTAGCTGTAATTCAGGCAAATCTAAAAGCTTCTGAGTGAAGTCTTTCAGGGCACCATTCTCAGCTAACACAGCTATGGAAACTAGGTTTATACAGCGATGAGAAAGTCTCAGGCATTCCTGCTGTCTGTGAGTACAACAGGTAAAGAACCAAAGCAATATAAAGTGAAAGGTGCCTGTCCAATACTGCATGTGATTACGTACGAAAAGACAGTCAGGGTCACAGAGACTGTCTGAGTCTTCCAGCTCTGAGCGCCACCGAAGACTTTGGGCATTTATGTTTCATCAAAGCTCATCCGGTGCACGGGGCTACAACTCAGCATTCACTGCTGTGCTGCACTGGCAAGTTCTGTTTACTGCAGGCAAGTACAGGTTTGAACTGCAAGAACATGACATGTACTCTCGTTACAGTAAGCTGAGTAGGAGCCACTGAGCAGCCGAAAGAGCATATCAACAGCGCTGCAGAAGTGACTCCCAGTTCGGAAGCTGATTTATTTCTCCATCCCTCACTGATGCACCCTCTTTCTTGGCCAGTGTGATGGGAATGGAGCGCTTCACTGACACAGCCATGGTGCTTTCAGCTTCCCCAGGGCACAGATGTCCCTGCACAGCACTAAATGGGCACTCGGGTCTTCACATTGCAAAGACCAAATTGGCTTCACCAGACTGAAATCAGAGCCTGTTTCTCTCCTCAGTTCCTTCTCCCTTGTATTGCACTGGTCAAAAAACGATTCTAAGAATGATTCTTGTGATGGGAAAGTCCAGGTTAAATAGAGAGGAAAGAATATTTATGACAAAGCTGCTACAAGTCCTGCAGCTTGTGTATCCCTCTTTTTTCCCTTCTCATCCATCCACCCAGAATACTAACTATAGCTGAAAACCACACAGAAACACAGAAACATGTATCAAATGGAATAAAAAATTTAACACATTCAAAGCAGACCTTGAGGGTGTATTTTGAGCAATCACTGTCTGTTAAGCTTGCTTGGCACTGCTTGGGTGCATAAAGTTACAGAGTTCAGGATTAATAATATGAAGATCACTGTAGTTATTCTATAAAAAAATTATAAGTTTAAGCTACATAAGCAGGTACCTATTCTATTGTGCATAAATGAATATAATCTACTCCTTTAGTCTCACCAGGCTATTATTAGTTCAGAGTTACTATCTAGTAGCACTTCAAGTGTCCTGTTGCACAAAAACAGAAGTGACACTGGAGGTTTCTCTTCGAGTCAAAAGTACTTTTGAGAGGTCTTGTAAACTCAGGACACTGTATTATCTTTCAAGGATGTAAAAAAGCCATCTGTCAGTGCCCTTTCCTATACTAGAAATTCTAATCTTGTTCTAAAAAAAGAGTTGGCTGTCAATTTCTTTCTCTCTGTTTTAGAGCTACCTGTTGAGGCAGCAACAGTTCAGAAGACAACGGAGATGCAGGATGTGAGGGTAAATTCACTGAGCATAACCTGACACTGCATCTCCAGCATCTTCAGAAAGAGAGAGTTTATGCAGCAGATGATGTGTGTCTATGGAGGAATGACAGAGAGAATAGAAAGCAGACTATAAAATTTTAAAAATTGTGGCTTTATACTGTAATGCTTAATAACTATTCCAAAACTTTAGCGATGCTGCTGAATAAAAGATTTAAAATCTCAAAACCACCAGTGGTTGCAGGAAATAAGTTTACTCTCTCTGGCTTGCTAACCTTTGGTGACTGAAAACAATAATCTCTTGATTTACAAAATTTTAAATTACATAATTGATGTTATATTCAAATCCAAATAAAAAAAACTGATGGTCTCATTACAACTATTTTATAGCCCCATAAATATTACATTATTTGGCATTTTCCTCTTAAAATTCTGCTCATTTTCATGATCAGTCTAACAACACGAGCAGGGCAACGGAACAACTGGGCTTTAAGGCAGGTATAATCCTTGGGGATCCAAGTTCCATTTGGATAACAAGCTGTTCTTTACCTAGGGAAACCCTTGCTTTTGCAGTGTTTCTGGTTTGTGCCATGCTATGGGAGGTGAATAGTTCCTCAAAGTGCTGGCAAATGACAGCTTTTGTAACAACAACCACCTTCCTCCTTCTGAAATACGCTGTTCTAATTTCAGCCCATAGTAAAGGGGCCCCTCTAATGCAAAGCAATTAATAAAGTCACCACCAGAAAGGAAAGGCTTCCCAATTGTCCTGAGTTTCCCTCTTCTAACAGTATTTTTCATGTTGTATGGATCAGTCTCTTGAGATCCAAGTCAGCAGGACAGCAGCAAGAAATTTTGATCTGACAAATGGAATCTGCTTCCAGTCTGGAACTGGCACACAGTGCAAGGGGGACTGGAGGACATTTAAATTTTCCCAATGGCTTTACACACACAGCAAATGGCAGCAGAGGAAATTCCCCATTTGCCACCAGAGCCAACTAACACAGAGCTGGACTTCAAGATAGTCCTTCACTACGTTGGCAAGGTTGCACTGTACCAGATATGCAAGAAGTCTGAGGTTGCTGTGGCTGGCAGTGACAGTTTCTACCCTATTCACATAGGTAAAGCCTAAAATACTTAATCAGTTAAAATTAAAAATTAATTAAAAAAACCCCAAAACAAAACAAAAACAACCTAGTTCAAAAAGCAAAGGTTTTTTCTCATTAGTTCTGAAATTGACACCAAAATGCAAAATGGTGAAAGATACACTGCTCTTCTCACTTTTGTACTGAAAAGTTGCTTGTATCTGTCTCCTCCATTTTCAAACTGAAAAAAAAAAATCACACCTTATTTTCAGTAATAGCCTGCAGCATCACTGACAAGCTTCTGCTACTTTTCCAGACTTCCAAAGGGAAGAAAGATCACAGGAGTACGGCAATGCACATCATTCTTACCAGGATATTTTCTTGATTCCTTAAAAGTGACAAACTGGAGGCATGGCTGTGATCCTACCTAGAATCTGACGGCTGCTCCAAAAAAAACCCCATGACTTGAAAGTATATTCCGACATAGTAAAGTTTTTTAGCTATTTATTTATGCAATACCAGTTGAGGAAAATTCCTGCTAAAATTTGCTAAAATTGGTTTGGAGATATTGAAGTTTATCACACAATATTAATGCAAAACACAGAGTCCACATTCTACCTAAAACGCGTGTGCAAAAACCCATAAGAAGTCAGTACTGCACAGCTGACTTCGAGTGCAAAAATACCTCCCTCATCAATCCTTGGAAAAAAGTCAAAATGTTGGTCAAGAACAAACAAACAAACATTCAGAACAGTCTTCCTCCGAATCACTAGCAAGGAGGAAATCAAATGGTGACATCAAAATGTTCTCCAACTACCAAATCTACAAAAAAAATGTCAACAACATCAGGACAATTAAACCCCTAAAAATCATCCATGGAAGGATGATTACACGTTTTTAAGTGTATAGCCTAATATACTAGAGGACCTAGGAAAAGCAAAAGCTACCTGCATGTGACAACATACCAAGGACTTTAAAACTGCCAAATCCTTTTACATTTTCTTGACAGCTTGCACATACCGCTTACTGTTTAAGATCACCATAAAGCAGCAGTAGTAGGAGTGTTCACTGTTAACTCTTTCATACACAATGAATATAAAATTGCCAGTGCCCCTTACAGAACAGAAAGCCACAGAGAACTTGCAGAAGCATTGCTGCTAATTCAGGTGACACTGGAGCAGGACATCTACTTATTTTCAAAGACAGAATGAAAGGCATCTTGTAGCTATAACACATTTGCGATTTTGCTTTCCTTTGCACTGTGGGTGGAACACACAACCTTTAAATTAGATTACTTCAGTTTTCACAGCACATAGAAAATACATGTTGTGATCCAAGTGGCTATGTGCTGCTATCAAGAAAAGGAACTTGAATTTTTTTTTTTTTTTCTGTAATGTCTCATCAGATGCACTGACAACTTAACTCCCCACAGAAGTATATGAACTGGACTGAACAGACATCCTTTAGGGTCAGAAACTAAGCTTCAGCTCTGGACAGTGAAAATATTCATCCATTTATCTGTTAACTTTTATTGGCATTAATTAAAATCTGTCAGAAAGATTATTCTGGGCAGACCCTCAGCTCAGTGCTCAGCAAAGTCCCCTCATGAACTCCTCAGCCATTTCATCACTGCCCTGGAGAACCCTCAATTGGAGAAGCTCAATTGTAGCTGGGGTTTTTTTCTGTAGTGTATCAGGACAGGATATAGCATTGCTTTAATAATTACCACTGCAATTTTGATGTAAACAGTCTTTATTGCCTCAGGAAAAAAGTATTCCTAAAAACTTCTTAAAGCTATCCAACGTACTGAGAGAATTCTGTTTTATAGATTGGGTCTATTGCTAATATTCTTTTATTACTGAAGATAAGACAAATAAAGAACATTCACTGGTGGCTCACCTATAGATGTAATTATTCCCTGGAGTTACACTCTGAGCTCCTTCTTTTTCCTAACACCACACTACTTCCAAAGCTACATAACAAGCAAGGAAAATGATGAAGCTGAACCCTTTGAATAAAGAAGCTGTTCTTATGAAAGAGGAGGTTTAACAATGTTCAGCACTTGCATTCATCCACACCCAAAGATTAACAATGGATGTATGCACTAAATAATAGAGTTAAAATGCTAAAGAATAAGGAACTAAATTCCTTCAGACAGAACAAATGACTTACTGGAACTGGACAGCAACCAAATATATTTCCGTAAGAGTAAACAGTACATTTTTAGGTTTTTATATTCAACAAAGATTCTGGGAAATACCATAATTTCTGCAGGTCTGTAAATTCTCAAAAGACATAATGATTGTTCACTTGCCCAACAATCACTGTGAGCAACAGGAAAGCTCAGGTCCAATATGCTTGTTTTGCTCTTTGATGTTTCATAATGATGCTATATATTCTTGAAGGGAACTACAGAAAACACTTCCGTGTCTTATCTTAAGGGAAAAGGAAAGACAGAATCACAAAGCAGAAGAGAAAAGGCAACAACCACCAAGAAGCAAAAGAGGCCATGAGAGATTGGAAAGTAAAAGAGAAAGACAAGGCTTCTAACCAGCATTTGTTCATCTCCTAACTAATCACCAAAACTTTGGAGGCAAAATGGTAAAACAAGTGCTAACAAAATAAAAGCAACTAGTGTGCAGATCTTGGTTCTAGTTATTTTAGACCTGCACCTGATTAACAGCAATAGGGAATTAAATTATTAGCCAAATTTAAGAGATAAAGCTTCCTGTTAAGGCCGCATTCCTTGCTTTCACAAATAGCCTTCAGCAGTTTAGTAAAAGCCAGACGGATTAAAATAAAAAGGGAGCTTTAGGTATTCTTAGGTTCTTTCTCTGATACAAAATGCTGCAATCTCAAACAAGAACATCAAATTCCCTGGGAGGACTGATCTTACTTGCTCCTGTTCGCACACAGCACGCGGCAAACAGTCCTTCAGATTACTGGAATAGGTTGCACAACGAGATCAGTGAGAGGTGTCCCACACAAACTGGAGTCATCTTGTCAGACAACACACACAGCATTCCGTATCTCAGTGAGAGACAGCAAAATGAGTATCACCTCACTAGCTTCAGAAACTGTCCTCAGCCTCCTCCACATTGTTACCTTTCTGCACATAACAAACTTGAAATGTCTTATCTAATCTTTGCGAGCAGAGCCCAGACCTGTCATACCCTGAATAAGTAAAAAGAACTTCCGGAAAACCAATTTTTTCCAAATGTGAGGAGTAAAAGACAAAGCTACATGCAATTAATAGAGTTCAGCATCTGTTTTCTGGGGGTGGGGTAGATAACCAGAACTGAAAACGAATTTCAGACACGTACTGGATGCATTTCTTAGCCTAGAATAAAACAGATCATGTACTTGAGAATAAAACAGTAGTACCTACAGATATCATTCACCTGTTTATTACCCTTTAATCTAGGTGTGCTTGTTTTAATTATCCTTTGCTCATTCTACCCAACTTGTGAATTAACATAGACTTTCAGATGATTAATAAATGCTACTATGTATTTTCTCCAAAGGGATTTATAACAAAAAGTCTTCACTTGGGAGGGCATTAAAATAAGGTAAAAGAATAAATTTATAAACCGACTGCATGTGCATCAGGGTCCAAACTGTCTCTAAATTAAAACTGTTTAAAACTAAATTACAACAAGATGTACGCATGAGGAAGTTTCAATCAATATTCAGGTTCTCTGTGCCCAAAAATTCTTCAACAAAAATGATAGGGAATGCAGAGAATCAGTCAGGGGAAAAAAGCACAGATTTGTAGGAACAGAACCTAAATAGGAAGAACCTCCATCCACCCCACTGATGGACATGAAGGTACTACAACAATTAAGGAGCTGCACACTCAAAAGGCAGTACAGCAAATCACAGCCAGTTTCCAGCAGTCAGCAACAAACTCACCTGAAGGCACTGGTACCATTGGTAAGGCAACTGATACAATTATCCCCAGAATCAATATATTAAAAGCAAGTCTTTTAGTAGGGCATGACAACTGGAATACATTATCAGTATTAATCGGGGCCTTGATCCATTGTGTATTGCTCATCCATAACTATAAAATTTAAAACAAATGTCCTTTTTAAATGGATGATGCAGTAGCATATTAGAGCGTTCTAAATATTTCTCCACTTTTTTTAGAATATGTATTTAAGAGTACACTTGACCAAGAAGAGTGGAACAAACCATTTGAAAATATTCATCTCTGCGAGCAAAAGAGGTAACACCAGTTGATAAAGAAAAACCTGAAAAAAAACATCCTGCTTCCCTATCAAATGCCAAGAATAAGAGCAAACTTTGCATGTAGGACATTAAAAAAAAAAAAAAAATCATTCTTTTTTGCATTGGTAAGGTTTTTAGCAGGAAATATATTTCACAGAATATTATATTCTAATTTTGCATTTCTGTAATGAGATTTCAGCATTTTTCTGAAGCAACAGGTTAGCACATGAAATAAAAAGCCTAATTCCCTTTGAACAAGAACAGTCTTATATAAAGCATAACAACCCTTATGGCACAAAAGTACCAACAGTGACGAGAAATTTACATTGTTACATGGTCCACATGAGGCTTTTCATAAGAGACCAGGCTTCATACAAATAAGACTGTTATTATACAGCACTCCTCTAGATGGTTCTAAAATTTTGGCACATTCAAAAAATGCAGAGAGAAAGAGAGAGAGAGAGAGATGGACTTCAAAAATAAAAGCAAAGGGCATTACAGAACAATGAGAAACCATAATAAAACCCTTTCCTGAACTGTAAAATAATAGCAGTAACAAGGGAGAAAGAGAAAGGCTGCTGGTTTATTTTCCTTGAATGTTGTCACTTGCAACAGAAGTGGCCTGGATCACAGGGCAGTTTTCTTTCTAAGGGCAAGGCTTCTCTACCTTGCTGTTGCTGGCTGAACATGACCAGGGTAAGATCTCCTTGTGCTCGTGGCTTGCCTTTGTCTAGCCAGGAAGGACTGTCCTGAGCCTGTACTAGCCAGTCTGTCTTCTGCTGCTTTTTTATGCAGAGTCATCCCCTATGGACAAAGAGAAACTTCGCAGTGAATACCAACACATAACACTGAACAGCTTTAATCATTTGCATTTTGTTTATTACCTCCCTCTTCACCAACCCCGAACACCTCGAATTCCATAAACAAAGCACCACATTGTCAAGGATAAAGGTAAGATATTCTCCCCTAAGGCTCAGTGTGGAGATCTTCCCCCTCCCCACCCCAATCACTGGCCAGGTTTAGAGCAATTTAGAGCAAGATATCAGTATATGTTTCTCCACATAAACTCATGGTAACCAGATAATTCTTTTCAAAAGGGCTCCCCCCCCCCCCCCCCAGCTTGTTTCAGCATGTTGAGCTAGAAAAGTACTTTTCCTCTGAAAAAAGTTTAGGTATCATCATCCCCCGTGAAAATACCAGCTCCTATGTCAGGAGCACATTTCGAGAGATAGTATGTTTTCATGAGGCATGGATGCAAGGAGGAAATGAGGAAGGCTGTGATGGCTTGTGCAGCTGTGTATAAAAGCAGAGGCTAATTAAAGATTTGACACAGAAAAAGCTATCAGAGATAATCTCAGTGTTCATGACAGGTCACTGAACTGCAGGTCTTAGCTCAGGCTTGTCTTCTACTTGTCAGTGGGACTAAGGTTATAAAATTGGTCAAGGACACTAGTCACCTGAATATGCCTTCAGTATGTGAACAATTCAAGCACTCTGCTTTTGGACATAAAGATGCAGAACAGCAAGAAGGATGCTCTTCCAAGGGAATACAGAGAGGAGGAATTTGAATTTTATGGTGGAGCAGAACGAAACAGGAAAGCTGCACAGGCCAAGGAGTCTTTCTATATAAAGAGCAGTTTCAATGCAACCAGAGTATGCCAAAGGGAAGTCTTGAACACATCTGATGAAGGTGACAACTCTCCCAGCAGACAGGCCTAACAAAAGCTGTATGGCTGCACAGGTCACCTCTTCTATGCAAATTTACCGTTTGAATAATTTAGGAGAGGGTCTTGCCGCTATCCTCAGCATCTGTATGTGGCTAAACTTGCTATGAAGTTAAAGGGGTCATTTCTCAGAGCACTTACTGCAGCAAGTAAACTGAACTGCTTTGATTGTGCCCCTTCCAGGAAGACTGGAAAGCGGAGAATCAAAGAAAAAAGTAAATTTGAGCACTGTAATTTTCTGTAACTGAAGGTCTGGGATTATAGAACAGAGATCTGAACTATTTCTGATTTTAAAACTTGAAAATTAATTTACCCCAAGGTTATCACAGGAGCATAGTCTTATATAGTGAGAGTTTAAAATTACTAAAAATTATTTGTTTCCGTGTTTGTGTGTTGGAAAATGCTCTCCAACCAAAATTACTGTCAATTAATGAATACTGTTATGAACAAGCCAGAAACAACTAATATTAATAGCTTCTTTCCTCTTTTTTTTTTTTTTTTCCCAAATAAGAACTTTGGGAGATTCTTACCATATTGTACCAGGCACTAACGATAAATTTTTCCTCCATTTCTCTTTGACTTTTTGTTTTCTCATATTCTTTCTATAAAACATCAAAAAACACAGATTTAAAAACAAGGTATAATAGAAGTGTTAGTCTTAAATAAAAAACAAGGATCATCTACCACAAAACACAAGGATTACTACCTCCAGGGAATGAAACATTCTGTCCCGCTCCTGCAACTGATTTTTCAGTGCCTGAATCTCAGGAGCAGCACCCTGGTTCTGTTTAGGATCTAATGTGCGGATGACCTGTAAAAGAAAACCAGTTGGTCTTTCATTAAATCATGAAAAAGCAATCTTGTTAAGGATTAAGGACCTTTTAAGTCAGGTTAAGAAACAAAAAAAGTGACTTAAAACACATCTCCTTCTCTCATTAACCACGATGCATTAGAGCACCTGTGGGACTTCTTCACAGAAAGAGTTATTAAACATTGGAACAGCCTGCCCAGGGAGGTGGTGGAGTCACCATCCCTGGAAGTGTTCAAGAAAAAAAATGGACGTGGCACTCAGTGCCATGGTCTACTTGACAAGGTGGAGATGAGTCAAAGCATGGACTCTATGATCTTGGAGGTATTTTCAACCTTAATCATTCTATGGTTCTGTAAAAACATGCTATTTTTTCTAATAGAAAATAAATGTTAGACCTGGATGCACTTTGTATAGAGGAAGAGTACAATGACTGTACTGATCTTCACAAAAAAAACCCTCCAGAGACCAACAATAATAACAAGAAATGAAAAAGGAAAAATATTACAAAAAGTTAAAAGTGAAAAAAAAAAATTTGTTTAGATTTCCTGAAGACTTTTGAAACATCTCACAAAAAGTCATTCAGGAAAACTACACAGAAGTAAAGGCAGACATAAATTTTGATAAAATTTTGCCAAATTAGGAACCTACTTGCAGATTCCAGTGTAATGACATGTATCCACTGCATAGATCTTGATACTACACCGTGGTCAGATGAACAAAGACATCGATATGCTTTTGAGAAACTCAAATAAAATACCGAAGTATATTAAGAGAAGGAATATGACTATGATTAAGGCCACAATATTGTAATTTCAAAGCTGGTAGAGTACCCACACCCTCAATATTATGCTTAAATATTAATCACCTTCTTGACAGAAGCATATACTAAACAATGAAGAGAAAGAGAATGCTGAACATCATCAGTGGAATGTAACAGCTTTCAAAAGGTGGTACAGTTAAAAAGATCACTTTACTCAGAAAAAGCATCAATAAGAGTCCCAAAAATGGGGTAAAATCTGCAGAATTAATCTGTATTAGATACTGCAACAATAAGAAGATACAAAGAACTCACTGGACCTTCCTCCTCTTTTACTTGCTAGTAGTGTGTATACAGATTACTTCTCTATTTTAACTCCCACAGAGTGCACAGGGAATGCAGCCTGTCAGAGCGGGATCACTAACATGGAACACATCAACTTACACTTTTGGCCTTTTCCAAATACTTTTTGTATCGTTCTTCCATTTGCTTCATTTCCTCCTCCTTCTTCCGTAAAGCTTCTTGTAATTCTTCAATTTTAAGTGCTTTATGTCAGGAGAGGGACACATTGGAAAATATCATCATTATATTAAGCATATTTTAATGTTTTACAACAGACATTTACGACACAACTAAAATATATTTCAGCTAAGAGAAGCTGATGTGAGGCACCTGATTTAGCAGATATCAGATATATAATTTTAATTGTTGAACAGCTCAGAAACACACTACAAATGTGTACTCCTATGTAATCTCATAAGATGGCTTTTTTTTACACAAATTTTGCTTTTTGAAATTATGAAAAATAATGAGAAATTGAATTATAAATCAATCTCTTTACTGAATACACTTAGAAAACTAGTTTACTAATGACTAACAGCTTCTATATAACACCTTGGCATTTAATACGACAAATATGATTTTTACTATTTTGTTAGAGGAATCATTCTTACCAGGCACAACTCTTGCTTAAATCTGCTGTGGTATATTGAAAGTAAAAATGACCTCGTGATGGCAGGACAGTTCTGAACAGCTGAAGTTCTGTGGCAGTTATGACAGTGACCTGGTATTTCTATGGCCATTGTCACTGGGGTTCGGGACTAGATGACCTCTAAGGTCCATTCCAACCCCTTAACATTCTATGGTTCTATGATTTCTTACTACAGTGGTCTCTAAAATGTTATCTCATGCATTTCCAAGTGTTAGATGCATCTTTTTGGCGACCATCGTTTTCAGAGAAATTAACAACATACATGTCACTTCCACTGAAAATGTCCATTTTGCTTACCTGACACCTCCTTTAGGTGTTACAATTAAAGACCTTGCACATGAAATACTTTACAAAGAAAAGAAATGGACTGCACAAGTAACTCACAACTGTTATTGCATCTTGGTTCCAAATCTTCAATAATAGCTCGTTTCTTCTGCAGCTCATTGTTAGCTTCATGGAGCTTCTCACTGTTACAAACCACAAAAGCACATATTTGTTTTCCCAATATTATAACTGTGCTTGAATGACCATTAAGCACTACAGAAAATCCTCAGAGAGTGATATATTTCTGAGACCATGATCGATTTTTTTGCTGTAGGGCATTAGGACAAGTGACAAAGTCACTGTGAAAATATTGGTTAAATAAGATGGGGCATGGAAAACCACTAAAGCAAACAGTTTCTTCAAGTTAGAACTTAAGAGTTAACTTTACCGTGGGTGCCTAAAATGAATACTGATAATTGAGATGACACTGAGAAAGAATGGCTAAACCCAAAGGCAACAGAAACTTTTATCTGCAAGACAGTCAAAAAGCCAACATCTTCTTTGCATTTTGTGCCACAATATATACTGAAGAGTAAACAAATTAATTTTGTTTATATTTAACATGCTTTCCTTAGAACAAAATTACTTAGGCCTTCAGAGCAAAGATTTATACGATGTTAAGTAAAGTTTTCTAACCAACAAAAAATGATGGTTCTCTCATCGCTTTCACAATGGCTTTCTATGAAATAAAAACAGAATCTGAACAGCAGATTTAAAACATTCCTGTGTTATCTAATTTTTCTCAGCTGTATATTTTCCAGATCCAGGATTAATGACTGTCTGCCTTTCTCACCAGGAAAGGTGGAATGGAAAACACACCATTTCAAATCACAAACGAAACAGGCAAACAGAAATACTTACAGATGTTCTTCAAGTTTCTTTTTCAGAAGAATGGACTAGAACAGAAAGTCAAACATTTTATTTTAATACATTGTGACGCTTTTGCATAACTTTAAAATTATTTTAAAACATGTAATTTTGACATTCTAATCAAAATCCAACTTTTTTTACTTCAGTTTTAGATCACAAATGTAAAGGATCCTCTGTGGTAACAATCTTTCCCCAACTGCGTGACTTCAGTGAAATTAGAATACTTTAGAACTTTACTAATATTTCCCCAGGAACTAGATCAGTAAAAGCAAGATCCATAAATGACAAAATTCTACTTCAGTTGTTTTAATTTGTTCAGTACTTTCGTAATTAGATTTGGTAAATTAACCTGAAATTGGAAAGTGCAGCAAAATTTGCAAGAAGAGCTGTCCTACCAACATTGCATTGCAATTTGCATGAAGACGTAGCAAATTAGTTGAAGTAAATTCCCATCCCCATAGAAACCAGAAGGAGTAGAGTATTTCTGACTGGAGTATAGTAGAAATTTTTCCTCTTTTCTGTTTCTTATCTTTACTGATTACAGGCACACAAAAATTACCATACAACTTACAGTGTTCCACTTTCTGATTAAATCACATTTAGATAAGCTCTTTAAATAAAAGCTTTGAAGTAATTTTTTAATTTTAAACTCACTGCATACATGGTGAGTATCTTTCCAAAAAAATAAACCCAATATAAATGTCTATGAACTGAAAGTAGTGTTAAGTAAATAGAAAGCCATACTCACAATAGCCTTGAGCAGAAGCCCATGCCAAGAAACAGAGATGACATTAGTATAAAGCAAAACAGCAGCCAACAGAAGAAACTATTTAGAGAGTCATGAACAGAAAAAGTTAAAGCTATGAACTTTTTCACGCATGCGCAATTTTTTCCTCTGTTCTTATATGAGCAATTTCATCCTGTAACATTTTCTAAAACACATCACCAAATCCAAAAATGTAAAAATAATAAGGAAGAACACTAATAAATCATTGTGTTTAAGCACAGAATTTCAAAAGAGAGCAACTGCTATTTTGAAAAGACATTTTAAATCAAAAATCATACAACTAACAAGACGAAGGGAAATAAGCAGTCTGTTGGGCTACAGTAAGAATTGAGAGATGCATGTGTGTTTTTGTGGTGTGATGCTGAATTGTGTTATTGCCACACTGATGGAATACAAAACAATGTAGAATTTTTAAATCTGGAACTGCCATTTTGGTTTGTATTTATCCAGTACTAATCACCCCAGAGGTTTAGCATGTGGCTGATGGTCCAGATCACCATCAGATTATTAGATAAAATCATCAACAAAATTACTTCATTGTTTTTTTCTCCAGTGCTCTATCAACAAAAGTTTAGACATCTTGCTAACAGAAACATTGCTTTCTAGTTTGGTTGTACTTCAAAACACTGTCTTTGATCACATTCCCGGGGGGTGTTTTTACACTATTTCAAATGAGATTTTCTTATTGCACTATAAGAAAGGTAAAAACAAGTCAGCAAGACTCCATTGATTTCACAGCCAGAAATCCGTAGCAGTTAAGGATTTGCACATTTTGACTCGTGTGGCTTTTTAATTTTCCAGCCCTCCGAACAACTGCAGCAACACCACCTCTTCTGTAACAAAACAAAATATTTGTATGCATCTTTCCCGGCCCCAAATCTTTGAACTGGCACCATCACTTATGTCTGATCATTTAGGGGACTACTGGTTGGTTAGGACAGGAAAGGAAAAAGCTGGAAGCAGTGCCCATGTCCCTAATAAAAACTGAACTCAGCTTTTCTTTTGCCATCCTTCTGTAGCACTTTGGTTTAGCTTGGCACAGACACAACTACCAGTCCACGTTCACTCCCCTGCTGTATTTCTGCACATATTGCTTGCCTCGTACCTGCGCTGTTGTGGGAGTAACCACTCTCCCATCAAAACTGATCATGTTCTCATGACCAAGAAACTAACTATGATAAAGACAGGATTAGGAAAAAAGACAAAGTGTTTGTAATTTTACCCACTCAAAGATCCTGTATATACTTGTAGCCAGGCAGATAAATTCAAATAAATTACTCTAAAAATGGGCAAACATTCATTACTCCTGTTTTGGGGGGTTTTTTTGCAGCCTCAGTGAGCTTTAAAGACTCATACACAAATCCTCTGCTTCTAAAATGTAATTACTATAATTGCTGTCATCTCATAGGAAGACAAGTCTCCTATAAAACTCCCCATCTAAAAAAAACCCAAAAAACCCAACAAAACCTTTACCTAATTGTGATCTAGCTTTACAATTAACTTCACTCAAATGTTTTATCTGTTCATAATAGAATTACATATCTATAATAAAACTGTAAAAATCAGCAAATGCACACTTACTAATTTGCTTTTTCCTCCCACTGCAAACAAGTTCCACTTACAAAACACTTGAACAAAATACTTATTACAGTGTGGTTTTAGGAAACGGGTATCCACTTCAATATTGAATTGATATCTTTCTTTTGCATTAAAAAAATTATGAAAAAAGAAATATTTTTGCTTGAAATTTCTTTCATAGTTTAAAAGCCAAAGGAACAGGTCTGTCCACCTTCTCAGGACAAAATTTGGTTTTATTTTATATGTTAATGCCACAGGTAGATGGCTTGGCTCTGGCTTGAGGTTAAGCTAACTTAGCAGGGCAGGGGTAACTATGGGACGTCACTTCAGGAAATTGATTGATGAAACTGCTAAGGCTGTGAGAAGGTGATGAAAGTTGTGAACAGCACCATGAGGGATGGTCAGATTTCACAGATGTGAAGAGTAATCACAGAATTCTTTGGGTTGGTAGAGACCTTTAAAGGTCTCAGTCAAAACCCCCACGAGGGATGTCTTCAACTAGATCAGGTTGCTCAGAGCCCTGCCCAACATTGAATGCTTCCCTGGATGGGACATCCACACCTTCTCCAGGCAACCAGTGTTTCACCAGAAGAGCAAAGTGGCCAAACTTCACAGATAACAGAGTTGTGGGGACCTTCTAGGCAGGTGTTGTGTCAGTAACAGCATGTAAGACCAAGACTGCATAAGTGAAATTATGAGAAACATCAGGCGTGGGATGGATTTTGCAAGTGGGGCACAAGTAACTAAAGGCAGTGTTTATACAGGAAGGGATGAGGGCAGAGAACTGGAGAACAAGGGTGAGAAAGGACAGTGATGGCCAGGCATGCAAATGATTTAGTCAAAACTGTTTGGGGTAACTGTTGAGCAGCCCCCACATGACAACTGTTTCTAAAGGATAATAAATCAAACCTTTTCTGACCACACCAGGTATGTCTGAGTTGATTCTACAGTCTGGAAGGCTGGGGTAAGGAGGCTTTTCCCTGGCTACCAGGGCAGCAACCAGGATGGACTAATCATGCATCCCAACAGAACATATCAGTGCCCATTACAGGCCCAGTGGCACTGACATATTTTGAGCAGCTGCCTTCCACTGCACTTCAACACAAAATCAAAACTGCTTCCCCATGTGGACCTTGGCACACAGCGTATTTCTCCACAGTGACACTTGCCTGGGTTAGGACAGTACTTCTACTACTTTTCAGGGCAGGTCTAAAAATAACTTCAACTTTAAAACCAAACAATACCCCAACAAAAACCAGGCCTGAGCCCTCATCACACATTTTTTAAATTAACTGGAGTCTTCAGTTTTCTGGGTTGAGCACATTTACAGTCTAAGTTGCAGAAAAGTAGTGAAAAACAGAGGAAATGTGTTGAAAATGATGCATCAATGAACTGTATGCCGTGTCTCTCCTAATCCTTTCTCTCATGCTTCTGAAGAATCACTCTGCTTGTATCAATACCTTACGGGTAAACTTAGGTAGTACCAACTTCCATCTGCTTAAGCAGCTGGGTTTAACTTCTGAGGTTTGGTTTGCTTTGTCAGGGAGACTGTACGTGGTGACCATAACATCAGAGGCTCTTGCATCCTCGACACTTCTCTGAGTCTACGCTCACTCTTCTGCTTCTTTAGGACTAAATAGAATCCCACACACCAAGCTCAGCAAGACAGGCCATGGGATTAGCGCACATAAATCTGTCCCAACCAGAGCCTCAAAAAGGGACACAATTAAAATCACAGTGAATAAAGCTGAGTGCAATTAGAAAGGGATCATTTACAATAGTTGATATCTGAGAATAATTTTTTCATATTCTGGTTCACCCTGAAAAATTTGATTTTGGCTAATAATTGAGAAAAAGAACATCTCAGAATGGATCTATTTTAAAATGCATTCTAAAACACATCCTAAATTACTTATGAAAATAATCTTATTGGAAATCCACTAGATGTTTTACATCCATATAGTTTATTCTGAAAATTAAAAGGATAAGCTAAATTAAACACACTCTTAAATGAACATAAGCAGCTAGTAGACACTTTCAGTATTTTATATAAATTAGTTAAAACCACAAAAATAGAAAGCAACACATTACAATTCGTTGCCAATTAGCAACACAATACACTGAGATTGTGAGCATACACTATGCATGTACAGTCCAACAAACCACTGCTTTCAAGAAAGTTCTAGAGCTTCTTTTTTCAAGTACAGAAGATGGTAAACAATTTTTGAGTGGAAGACTGAAAGTTGTTTTCCACACTAATGCTACAATATGTATTCTTACACTTAAAATAAAGTTAACTCTGTATATAGAAACAGAAAATGCTGCATGATGTTGAGGGCCTAATTATTTTCCTTTTTTTTTTTTTTTTTTCCAGTTTTAGTCTGTCTGGGTTTTTTTCCATTATGAGATACATTTACATCAACAACTGCAGAACTTCCACTGGCTGGAAAGGCCCTAATTCTCATGAAGAAAACTAAACCAAAAATAACTTCAAATACTTTATTCATGGAGAATCAACACTTCCTAAATTCCCTGTAAAACTCTCTATTCTAATTAAGTAACTTAAATGCTAATTTTTCTATTGGAAACAATTATTCAAATAAAACATATTTGACACCTTCTCTACACAGGATGGTTTTCTATGCTACACAAATGTCTCACATCCTAGTTAGATAAGCACAATTTAGTGATAACACCACACAAGTAGATATGGAAAACTATCAGAAATCTGTTTGTATGTTTCTTTTACATGGTCTTTTTTACAAAAAGGTCAAAGTTTCAAAAATGGTAAGTACTCGAATGTAAGTTTGATGCACATTTCTACTTACATCTTCAGCTTTCGAACCTTGATCCTGTAAAGATTTTTGTAGTTCTTCAACCTGGGACTGCACTTCTAGAAGTCTCTGATTTACCAATCTAGAAAAGAGATTAACAGAAACAATATATGTTTTTCAGAAAAAAAACCCAAACAACTGCAAGAGGAAGTCAGATTTTTAGTGTCCAGTGTTTTCAGGTTATCTGCACAAGAGATGCAATACTGGAATTTATTCACAAAAAATTTACAACAGTAGTCAGAGCTTACAGTAGTTCCAAAGGTTATACCTTATCATCATTTAGAACATTCTGATACTCTTCCAGGACAACATAAATGCACGCAGAAATCATTTCTATGCACATGAAACAGGAGTTTCTAATGATCAGTTTATGCGTGAGAGCTGCTAGCTTATTGCTTTCACACCGTTAGAGAATCCTATAAACCTGTAGGTTGGAAGGGATCTCCAGGGGTTGTCTAAATCCAGCCTCCTCCTTAAAGCAGGTGCACCTGCAGCAGACTGCTCGGAACCACATCCAGTACCAGGTTTGGACACATTTAAGGACAGAGGTCTAATAGTCTCTTCAAGCTTCTCTTTTAGAGCTCAGAGCTGTACTCCAGATTGCGTCTGTCACCTCTTGTCCTTCCACTTACAATCTCTTGAGAAGAGTGTAACTCTTGTCTTCTTGACACCTTCCCATCAGGTAGGTGCAGATGACAGTATAATCTCCTGTATTCCACCTTTTCTTTGGCCTGGACAAACCCAGTTCTTGGTTTTATCCACACCCCATCATGTGCTCCAGTGTCCGTCACCTTAGTGGTGTTCTGCTGCACTCCTACACATCCACCTCTTTCTTGTACTGGGGAATCCAAAATTATGTGCTATGTCCAGATGTGATATCTTAAGTACTGACAAGAGGTGAACAATAATTTTCTCAGACTGATTGCCTGCACCTTGCTGAGGGCAGTCAAGATCATAGTCAACTGCAAGGTCCCCACAGTTAACACATCCTGCTTTGCTGCCCAGTGGAACCCCAGGGCATTTGCAGCAGAGCTGCTCCACAACCTACTGCTCCCAGCCAGTGACAGAGCTCTCATCATCTCATTTCTCTGTACTGTTGAGCACCCCTGAGTAACAGCTCTCCCTTTCAGGACATCACAAAGCTCCTCACAAAGTGGTACCATCCTCAAATTTGCTGAGAGGGGAGTCCCTCTCATCAGTCAAGCTGTTTATAGAGGCGATGGACAGCACTGGTCCTGGTATTGATGCCTGAGGAACTGATTGCCACTTGGGTTTCATATCACTAACAATAACACATCAGACTCAGCTGCCCAACCACTGTCCAGCCAATTTTCTGATCACTTTACTGTCCACTTCTTCAGTTTATATCTAACATTCTAACCATAAGGATACCATGGGACACTGTGTCAAAGGCTTTGCTAAAGCTAAGTGCCATCCCCTGTTCACCCTTTTTCAGATGTGCAGTCATATCATTAACAAGCCATTTGGTTTAGTTACGCATGATTTGCTCTGAATAAATTCATGTTGACCTTTCCCAATTATTTTCTTGTCCCTCATGCAACTGGAAACAGATTCCAAATGGACTTGCTTTATGAATTTCCCAGAAAGTGAGCTGTGGCTGACCAGTCTCTGTATTTCTTCATATTCTATTTCTTGTCCTTCTTGAAAGTGACTGCAGTATTTACCTTTTCCTAGGCTTCAAGTGCTTTACCCAGTCACAGGGAAAGACAGGGTAAGATTAGATAGAGAGCAGCCTCACACCAGTATCAGCCTGTGGCATGCTCTGTCTGGTCCCATGGATATCTGTATTTTGACTGCCTCAATCTAGCAAGGTCAGCTAGATTGTTCCCAGGCTAGGTTGCCTGGGAACAAGTCCTGTTGCATTTTAAATATCTCCAAGGATGGAGACAACCTCTCTAGGCAACATAATCCAGTGTTCAGCAACCCTCACAGTAAAAAAAAAAAAAAGTATGTTCTTACATTCATATAAAATACAATGTGTTCTAAGCTCTGCCCACTGCCTCTTGCCCTGTTACTGAGCATCACAGAGAAGAGTCTAGCTCCATCCCCTTCAGACCCTCCCATCAGATACTTTGGTTAGATATATTTATAAGATCCACCCTGAGCCTTCTGTTTTCCAGGCTACTTAGTCTCTGTCCTTCAGACTCTACTCATATGAAAGACACAGCAGTCCTGTAATCACAGGCCTTTCACAGTACTGACTCCACTAGGTCCATGGCTTTCTTGTCCTGGGGATGCCTGTATTGGACACAGTACAGTCAAAAGTATGTGGCATTATTAGAAAAGTCAAGTGAAACAGAGGACAAAAATTCTTACCTGTTTTCTGTCTCGAGTTCATTCTTCCGTAAGTTTGCATCATCAAGAAGGCTCTGCAACAAGGCAATCTTTTCATTGTCAGACCCTTCTTGGTTCAATTTTAACATCTTATTCTCATGTTGAAGGCGAATGAGTTTCTCCCTAAATACATAAAACACAATTTTGTAGAAAAAACAATGCCAATTTCTATAACAAAGAAAACAGTTTACCACACATAGTATCGTCTTTACAAATATTATCTTTAGTCATTTATGTGAGACAGTTTAAGACAGCTGAAGACAACAATCATGTCTCTTCAGAACCCCAAATACAAACCTAATTCCAGGAACTCTAATTGTAGAAAGCACAACACAAGGAAATCACCTGAGTACCCTCCTACATCTCAAGAATACAGCTGAACAAATTTATAGGGCAAACACAAAGAATGCAAAACTCAATACCAACTGTGAAGGAAGGCTGTAATCTCAGCTCACTGAACTACTGCATAAACCTGAGCAAGTCACTTCAACCCTGTTGATCTGTTTTCACAGAATCATTTGGGCTGAAAAATACTATTAAGATCATCAAATCTAATGATAATCCAGCACTTTCAAGTCCACCACAGAACCATGTCCCCAGGCACCATGTCTCCACATCCCTTAAATACCTCCAGAAAAGGTGATTCAAACACTTCTCTGGGTAGCCTGTTCCAATGCTAGATATCACTTGATTCCAAACAGCCAACCTAAATCTCCCCTGACACAACTTGAGGCCATTTCCTCTTGTCTCACCTCTCATTACCTGGGAGAAGAGACCAATCCCCACCACGCTAAAACCTCCTTTTTGGGTAGCTGTGGAGAGTGATAAGGTCACCCCTGAGCCTCCTTTTCTCCAGGATAAACACCCCTCCTTGTTTCTTGTATGGCTTATACTCTAGACCCTTCGCCAGCTCCACTGTCCTTTCCTGGACCTGCTCCAGCACCTCAATGTCCTTCTTGAAGTGAGGGGCCTGGAACTGGCCATAGGACTCGAGGTGTGGCCTCACCAGTGCTGAGTGCAGGGGGACAATCATTGCCCTGGTCCTGCTGGCCACACTGCCACTGATACAAGCCAGAATGCCACTGGCCTTCTGGGCTCCTGGGCACACTGCTGGCTCACATTCAGCCAGCAAACAACAGCCTCAGATCTACCCCCGAATGACAGGATGCCACCCAGAGAGACCTGGACAAACTCAAGCAGTGGGCCCATGGAAACCTCAAGAGGTTCAACAAGGCTAAGTGCACAATGCTGCACCTGGGTCAGGGCAACCCCCAGTGTCAGCACAGGCTGGGGATGTCTTTCTGTCCTTCCAGTCTGCTCTGGTGAGACCCCCTCTGGAACACTGGATCCAGCTCTGGGGTGCCCAGCACAGGAACAACTGAAGTGAGTGCAGAGGAGGCCACTAAGTTGATCACAGGGATGAAGTACCTCTCCTGGAGGAAAGGCTGAGAGAGATACCTCAGAGCAGCCTTCCAGTACCTGCAGCAAGCCTACAAGACAGCTGGAGAGGGAATTTTTACAAGGGCATAGAGTGAAAGGACAAGGAGGAATGGCTTCAAAGCAAAAAATATTTAGATTAGATATCAGAAAAAAAAATTCTTTTGAAGATGGTGAGGGGTTTGAGGCACTGGCACAGGTTGCCCTAAGAAGCTGTGAATGCCCCATCCATGGCAGTGTTCCAGGCCAGGTTGGATGGGGCTTTGAGCAACCTGGTCTAGTGGAAGGTTCCCTGCCCATGGCATAGGGGGTGGAACAAGATGACCTTTAAGGTCACTTCCAACCCAAACCATTCTATGATTATTTTTCACTGTGTGCCTTTCCAGCCACTCTTCCCCCAGCCTGTAGCATCGCACAGGATTTTTGTGACCCAAGGGCAGGACCTGGACCTTGGCCATGTTGAACTTCATATAACTAGCCTCAGCCAATTGATTCAGCCTGTTCAGAATCCTCTGCAGAGCCTTTCCTACCATCAAGCAGACACCATCTTCGGTGTCATCTGCAAACTGACAGTTGGATCCCCTCATCCAGATTATCAATTAAAATGTTAAACAGAAATTTGTGAGCCCTAGGGTATAGCACCAGTGATCTGTTACCAGTTGGATTTAACTCCATTCACCACCACTCTCTGGACCCAGTCATCAGCCCTTTTTTTACCCAACAAAGAGTACTCCCACCCAAGCCATACACTGCCAGTTTCTCCAGAAGAATCGTGTGGTAAAGTCAAAGGTTTTACTTTCAGCCTTTCTCTCATCCATTAAGTGGGTCACTTTGTCACAGAAAGAGATCACATTGGTCAAGCAGATCCTGCCTTTCACAAACCCATGCTGGTTGGGCTTGATCCCCTGGTTGTCCTGCATGTGCAGTGTGATGGCACTTAGGATGATCTGTTCTGTGCCCTTCCCTGGCACCAAGGTCAGACTGACAGGCCTGCAGTTCCCTGGATCCTCCTTCCAGCCCTTCTTGTAGAGGAAGGTCACACTGGGTCACATCTGCTATTCTCCAGCCAACTGGGACCTTCAGTTGCTGATTTACCAGGACTGCTGGTAAATTACTGACAGTGGCTCAATGAGCACTTCTGCCAGCTCCTTCAGCATCCTTGGCTGGATCCCACCCACCTCCATGGACTTGTGGGTGTTTAAGTGGCACAGCAGGTCGCTGACTGTTTCCTCCTTTCATTCAGCTCTCTGCCTCTGTCTTTCAGATCATCAGTCTTACTATTAAAGACTGTGGGGAAGAAGACATTAAGTAGATCAGCCTTTTCCTTGTCCTTTTTTGATATGGTTCCTCTTGCACTCAGTGAATGATGGAGATTCTCATTAACCCTTCTTCATTTGTGAATGCATTTATAGAAACATTTTTTATTGTCTTTTATGGCAGTAGCCAGATTAAGATCTAGTTGGGCTTTGGCCCTTCTAATTTTCTCCCTGCATAACCACACATCTTTGTACTTCTCCTGAGTGCCCTTGCCTCTTCTTTTAACATTTTAACCTGAGTTAACCCCTTTTATCCTGAGTTCTGGCCAAAGTTCTCTGTGCAGCCAAGCCAGTCTTCCTGCCAGCTCATCGGGACTGCCTGCTCCCACACCTTTTAGAGTTCCTTCTTGCCTTCCTGGACTCCTTTGCCCTTCAGAACTGCCTCCCAAGCAGTTGTCAACCAGGTCTCTAAACAGGCTGAAGTCTGCCCTCTGGAATTCCAGTGTGGCAGTTCAGCTGACATCTCTCTTTACTTCTCTGAGAACTGAAAATTCTCATTCCATGGTCATTGTGCCAGAGATAGCCTCTGACCATCACATCACCCACAAGTCCTTCTCTGTTCACAAACAGTGAGTCCAGTGGGCACCTTCCCTAGCTGGCTTGCCTGCCAGCTGTGTCAGGAATTTGTCTTCCACGTGGTCCTCTAGACTTATCGCTTTCTGCTGCCTTGCATTTCTAGCAGCCATTTGGTAAGTTTAAGTCCCTTATGAGAACAAAGGACAACAACAGTGAGACCTCTCCCCACTGCTTGGAATACTTCACCTGCCTCTTCATTGGATGGTCTGTACCAGACCCACCAGGATATCTGCCCTGTTGGCCTTCTCCCCGATTCTTACCCATAAACACTCAACTCTATCGCGATCATCAAGCTCCAGACAACTGAGACACCCCCTAACATACAGGGCAATCCCACTACCTCTGCTTCCTTGCTTCCCTCCTGAAGAGTTTACAGCCATCCATTGCAGTCCTCCAGTTGTCTGAGTTATCCCACCATGTTTCATGATTGCAGCTGTCTCAGTTTTCCAGCTGAACAATGGCTTCCAGCTTCTCCTATCTGTTACTCACGCTGAGGACTTCGGTGTCAATGCATTTCAATTGGGCTACTGATCCTGCTGATTTTTTTAGGGGAAGAAGCTTTAATTCCTGTGCATTCCCTGCATTCTAGCACATCAACAACCATCCCTCCTGCTGCATTCATATCGATCCTTTATCTCCAGTGAGGTGGCTGTGGTGCTGCATGCAGAAATATGGGGACATGTCAAATATGCTCACCATGGAGCAAACTGAAGGACCTCACTAGCACACTGTCCCTCAACAACTGGCAAGGTGCCACCAAGCGTATCTCTGCTGGCCTTGGCTTCATCCACTTCCCCTTTAAATCTAGTTTAAAGCTTTTTCAATGAGCCTTGCTAACTCCTCGTGTCACTTTGATTTGCTGATTAACGCAGATAATCTGACAGGCCACGGACTGAACTGCCTCATGAAATACTCCCATTTGGTCTGCAGTCTTCTCTAGAGGGCCGAGAAGGGTGCCATGTTCTGTCACTATGGAAGGGTCAAGAGAGCAGTTTAGCTACTTCTGTAGTGGGCTGCTTGGGGCAGTCTTTCCCATTCATCAGCAGAAGCAAAAGCCTGAACTTCCAGATCAGGAAGTTCCAGACATACGGCAGTCACTGCTACTGTCTATCTCTAACAAGCAGGCATGGAAGTCAACTTCCAGCTGGAAAGAGTGTACATGGAAACATGTATGCTTAAAGAAAATCCAGGAATTTGGGAGCCCACAAGAAGCACCGAAGTCGAACTCCTGGCCCTGCACAGGACCACCCCCAAAAACCACAACATGTGCCTGAGAGTCTTGTCTTCTTGAATTCTGTCAGCCTTGGTGCTGTGACCACTGCCCTGGGCAGCCTGTTGCAGTGCCCAAACACCCTCTGGGTGGAGAACCTTTGTCTAACATCCAAACTAAACCTTCCCTGACACAACTTCATGCCATTCCCTCAGGTTCTGTCACCGGTCATCCCAGAGCAGAGATCAGTGCCTGCCCCTCCTCTTCCCCTCACAAGAAAGGTGAAAACCACCATGAGATCTTCTCTAGGCTGAACAGATGCAGTGACCTCAGCTGCTCCTCATACAGTTTCCCTTCCAGTCCCTTCACCATCCTCATGGGCCTCCCCTGGATATTCTATAATGGCTTTATGTGGTTCTTATACTGCAGTGCCCCAAACTGCACACAATATTGCAGGTGAGGCCACCCCAAGTCAGAGCAGAGTGGGACAATCCCCTCCCTTGACCGGCTGGTGATGCTTTTGCCTGATGCCCTCCAGGACAAAGTTGGTCCTCCTGGTTGCCAGGGCACTGCTGACTCACATTCAACTTGCCATGAACCATTGTAAAGGTTAGTAACACAAAGCACATAATTAGCTTACTTTATCTCAGGAGTAATGATTTCTGCTGCTAAACTGTCAGAAGGCTCTTGTCTTCCCAGAGGCATCAATCCTGAGTAAGGAAAAGTAAAAAAATTTTGCAAGCACACCACTTACTTTCTTTGCATGAAAAGAAGTAAACATTGTTCTAGAAGTTTACAGTTTTAGACTACCGCTAGACAATGTGAAATGACACAAAGGCTACAGCAAGACAGACAGGCATGCACCATTTCATGTGGAGATTAATCATTACTTTCGACTTCATCCGTTCTGAAGAAATAATTTTGTGGTTTATTTTCTGCTCATTAGCTTATCTAAGAACTACAAAGCAATGCAACATCACACATAGAAATGAACCATAACACACGAACCGTCGTGAAAAAATATTTCTCTAAAGAAAATTATGTAACTACACAGAAATCAGATATGCATTATAAAAAATATCACACCGGGGAAGAGAATAAAATTTCTGATTGAAAGAACGTGTAATTTTTGCTTGCTCAGCAAGTTATGAATAGTTGAAGCAGTTTTTCACTTCTGATTTTAGAGGAGCTTAAACTTATTCTCTGCTAAACAAAAGCACAATCAATACTCTCCAGAGAGGTCCTGTAAACTTTAGAAAAAAGGCATTTAATCTCCTTATTTGTCTTTTACCTGTAGTGGTGAGTTGACCCTCCTGAGCTTGTACACATCTAAGCTCTTCGATAGTTTCTTTCAAGGAATCCCTTTCTGTTCTTAATCTCTGAATAATTGGAAAGAGAACAATTGGAAACAGAACAAATAACAAATATCAGTCTTGGCACTACAAATCCATCTTTAACAGTACACAGGTCACCAAAAGGCATAGAGTTCAACACTTCAAAATGAATTAAATACAACTCTAGAGATTATTTTGAAATTAAGGTATCTCAGTCTATTTCATAACAGAATAAATGTAAGTATTATATATTCCACACGGACAGTGGGGGTTTTTTTTTGAGAAGAGTTGCTGATCTTATGGGCTAAAAACAGCAGGGTATAAGCTTACAAAATCAAGATAATTAGAGACACGAAGTTACAGTATGGGTAGTAAACTGCACCCACTGTGGCCACTCAGATGTTTTCCTTTTCCTCTCATTGGGGCTGATTTCAAGGCAAAGGGAAGGGAATTAACAGAGCATAGATTTTTCCCTCGCCATGAATCCAAGGCTTAGACAGGACTGAAATAAAGAGCAGGTGAGTGCACAGTCAACATAACAAATTGCTTTAACTCCATTTTCTTTGTCTTTTACCAGTGAAAGTGTAAGCAGCACTTCCATATCCCATTCCACCTGTGTATCAGCTGGCCCTGCCACTCATCAGAATCTTGGTCATAAAAAAAAAAAAAAAAGGAGTTGCTTAAGACTCAGTCCAAAGAGAACTGAAGAACAGGACTGGACCACTCTGGGATCCACAGAGATGTGTTATTTAGCAGCATCAGGCAAATACTCTCTCAGTTTGGCACAAGTCCCCTTCTTGCAAAAAAATTAGAATCTACAGATAGCACCAAGATTTTGTCCAGAAGGCTGCCAGGAGTCAAAATTGAAAGAAAAAAATAGCAAATATGTAATGATCCAAGCTGTAGTTTTCTCCAAAATTAAATATGTTCAGTATTACTTAATGGCCCAGGACAGACCTTGGCTCTGTGTGGGTATGAAGTTGTGTTAGCTGAGAGGCCCTTGCATTTCATTCTGTTAACAGTTGATTATCAAATGCCAGAATATTTTAACAGCTAGAAAAAGCTCCAGGGTTTCATTTATACAAACAACACAAATTATCTTAGTACTGATCACACAACACACCACACAGGTAAAATTTCAAGCTACACAGCTGAAGGTATCAAACACACTACCACGCTCTGCCAGAACATAAAGAAAAGGATAAAATCAATTTCAGTAACTGCATCCAAAATATAACAAGATAGCACTACGTAGCTTATGACCTGTGGTGGGCTACCTTATTGGTAAGTGTGTGACAACAGGGAACAGAAAGAGTAGGTAACAGACAGTGAGTCACTACATCCATATGATGAGAGACTTCTAGCTGTAAGCTGTTTCTCACAGGTGCATATGCATCCAAAAGAATATGCTTAAAAACAACATCCAGCCCAGAAAAATATCATTTGTCAGGGGGTAAAATGGAAAACTGTATGACAATGGCCTGCAATTCAGATCCTTTGTGCAAGATGAAATGGTCCACCAAGCAATGGATAAGCCACAGGGACGACTTTACCACTGTCAAACAAAAGCACTGGGGAAAAAATCACCCCATTTTAAAAATAAAGAGCAGGAAAGAAAGCCAAAGCGCAGTACAAATACAATTACTACAAGCATTCCAGCCTGAAATGAAAGGCAGATTGAAGTGATCTGAAGGTCAAGTGTCCGAAAATTTAATCAAAAATAGAAATCAATGACCCGTGAGCATAAAATAATTGAAAACTTTTAGTTGAAATGATATTCAGGTGCAGGGCCTGGAAATTTCAGAAAGAACTGGACATGAAATATGACTACTGAGGAAAAAGCCTACAAAGCTTCTGAAATCTGTATTGATGGACTGATAATTAAAACATGCCTAAAAAACTGCTAACTCAAAGTGCTGACCTTGGTTTGAGGTAGTCTGAGGCATCTGCATATACATTCCTAAGAAATAAGCCAAAGTAAACTGGTGAGAAACAACAGTGTGCAAGAGAGGTCTGAAAGGATCAGTCTTGCCAAAAGAGAGCAGTCAACTGCAGAATCACTAGCAGCAAATGACACGAGTGGAAGGGGATAGTTTAGTATCTACCCTGTGTATTCCATGTTGGCAGTGCAAGATGGATCAACAAGGAGCTGTCATAAAAGGTGAGATCACCACAAAGGACATTTCCCTCTACACAGCTACTAAGCCTCTTGCTAGAGTAATCATGACTCCCCAGAGAGAAGTATACTGATGGTACCTCGAAGAATGCCTTAGAAAAAAAATGCAGCAGGAGTTTAGTTCTAGGATGATACCACAGGAACCCTACTATAAACGGTTTTTCAGAATACATGAAAATTACCCTGGGTATTTATTAACCTTCTCATGGTAAATAGTAAACAATTTCAGATGGCAAATAAGAATGCTCTTCCTCTTAAAAATGGGTTGCATATGTTTTTGTACAGTCACTTTATTCCATGCTGTACAATTCTTAGGTTTAAAAAGTATCTTGTACAGAAACATTAGAAAATTTTAGCTGAAAAAAGACTTCCTAATTTGAAAAGATTGCTAACTATAATTACCATATCCCTGTGTTATAAAGGACACAAAGTTGCTATCATTACTAACAAAAAAATAACACCTTGGCACTTACATCTTTTTCTTTTTGGAGGCTGTCTACTTTTTCTTTCAGACGTTTGCATTCATAATCTAATTTATCAGCTTTCTTGGACTCTTCAGATAACCTGTTTTGTAGTTCAACTGCCTGTGAGAACAAGAATCAATAATGTGTCTGCAAGTATTAAAACAAAATACACAAGACAAAGTAGCCAGTTACCATGCACCACGAGTCATGTCGTAAACAAGTGAAATAATTACCTACAGGGTGTCCTAAAAAATGCTTTCGTCAGTTGTTCTGTGTTTCAGCAAAATAAACAGCATTCAAATATTAGGTCTTAGTACAAGCAAAAGACAAAAAAACCTCTGAAGTATTTTTGTTACATCTAAAACAAGAATTTAAGCTCAAGCAAAGTTTACAGAGAGAAAGCCATGTCATTCTATGGATCGAAGAGCTTAGGAAAAGCAGGAAAATCTCTCTGCATTCTGAGAAACCTAGTAAGGAGAAAAAACTCTGAAGAAAGCAAATTACCTATGCCTTTTGTTAACTTTATTTCATAAACCTCACTCAGAATTCAACTACCAGTTCAGGCAGCCAGTTCCTTAACCTGAGAATTCCTGATAATTTCTGATGCACTAATATAAAGATTTGGCCACAGGCTTATAAAGAGTTTTCTTTATTTTGGGAAGAAAGATTGCTACCAAAGCCACATGTATGCTTTCAACTACAGATCAGTAAAGATCTTTTAAAATTATATGAGCAGAAATCTGAAAGCTGAGCACAATGAGAGGCAAATCAGTGAAATCTTGCCTCTTCAAAACTCTCAGCCTTTACTAGCAAAGACTCATTCCCAGAACATTAGTAAGGCTTATAATGCAGAGAGCATCGAAGCAAGTAAGTTCAATAAAAACTGAGCTGCAAACACAGAAGGTCAACAAAGACTCTGATAGAGACATCACAGCTTCTTCTGCAGGAATTCATAAGAATAAGGCTTTTTCATGGTTTTTAGATTAGACAGGAAGAGATTAACTTAAATCGTGAAGCACCACCTACATTAAGACTGGCCAGTTTTTCTAACTGTTTTTTATTTTCAATGTGTAAAGCTACAGCAGAATATCTATAAAGTCTACAATATCTGTGGTCTTAAGTCTTAGAGAAGGGCTTTGCTGCTGTTGTTCTTAAATGAAGGCCATAAAAATAACACAGGCCTGCATTTTCTGACATTAAAAAAATAAAATGTTAGATAAAAATATTTCATCTCTCAGATGTAACATCCATCACTGGGGCTATCACAATAACTGCAGGAATAAATAAAAATACACAGGTCTTCACCTGTGATTGTGCCCCCACTTGCAAAAGATGTAAATTTTCACCTCAAGTGGAAAAGAATGCATTAATGTTTGTAATCACTCAAGCTATGGTAATGGCATGCAGAAAAACACTGCAGGAAATAAACTGTATAACTGTCTTGAATTAGGACTTGTGAGGGTATAGAAAGAGACACAATTTCATGGTAATGCAGAAGATTAAAAAAAATAAAAATGAACTGCCATCACATTTACTAAGCATTATCTCAGTGCAGAATGAGTAAAGCAGGACTTTTGCAACAAAGAAAAGCAAGACATACTGTTAAAAATATATCAGAATGCACATGCACAAAGGGGCTGAATTAAATTACAAAAAAACTATCTTGGAATCTTCGCATTTCAATTCTTAAAGCTGCAATAAAGTTTCTTAGAAAAGGCTTCTGCTGTCTGCAGTGGACATGCAATTTCCTTGCAAATTGCTATAGGAGTTTGAATCAAACACATCTGTTCGGCACAATGCTTCTAAGTCAAAGAAATAACTCCTTTGGTGGCATCCTCATGAGTGGGGTAGGATCCTTCATACATAAGACACATCCCACTACAAAAATTGTCTGTTATTTCATGTTTTTTCTTGTCAAACTTCTTTTTTTTCTTGTAAAAACACTTCGGCTGTATTTACAACCAGCCCACAGAGGCTGAAACTAGTTGTCTCAATAAATAAGATAGCCAAGCGCAGGGAAAAAGATGTATTAAGTCTTAGGGAAACACGTTGCTTCTGGGCTTGCAAGGTTGTTAGTGCTTGTTTCTGTGTTTTATTCTGCTGTAGGCTGACAGATGGGGACCCCTGTGCTGTGACCACTCGATCAGGCAGAAATACAGAGCAGGCACTACTACTTTAATGAGCCATGCTCTGCCTGGCCCTGTAACAAGAATGCCAGCATGATGTCATGTCCCCGTAGCATAGAAGCAGAGAGAAGATTTAGCACATCGTCCACCTTTACAGAGACAGCGTCACATGGCACTCTGATAAGCAGGAGGATAAAGAGATGCCTTTCACTCCAGAGAGAGTGCTGGTGACACATTTTGTACTCTGCTGAGTGCATATAAACAACAGGGATGACATGTGTCCTTCTCTCTTCTTATCTGGAAAAATTCAGAAGTATGAGAAACTAGAACTTTAAAAAAGAGAGGTTACTTAACCACAGGAATAACCTACCTCAGCTGTGGTGCATTCCTCACTGCTGGAAAATTGTAAGCGAAAGGTACATACTTTCTCTGAAAGAAGAGGCTCAAATTCAAGCCCTGCTATTGAATATGAATTAGGAATAATTTCAGATAAGAACACTTAAGTTCTGTTGATTTTTTTCAAATGTAAGAAATACTGCTTATTGGCAAACTAACATAAACCTGTAGTAATGACCTGTAAGACCTGCAGAAAAGGAGGACAAAGGCAGTACCTACAAAACATGGAAATCTTCAAAACAGAAGGTGCTGATTTCTCATAGTTTCTTTTTTTACTTTGAGGTATTAGCCATGTTAGGAAGAGAAAGTGTTGAACAGAGAGTACTGTTGCATTGATGATGCTTGTCCTCACCTGTCTCTTGTATGTTTCCAGCTGACTGCGTGCTGCGTTGGCCTTCCTTAGTTCTTCCTCCAGGCTCACAGTATTTTGCATGTACATTGTATTCTTCTCTTCTAAAAGCTTCACTTGACGCCGCAAATCACCCAGATCTTCCAGTTTCTTTTTATATGACTCTACCTGGCTTTCTAACTTGGCTACTTTATCAGAAGAATGCCTGAAGGGACAAATTTTTATTGAATTTGAACTCAGAAAACTAACAAAACTAACAAAGTTAAATGCTTCCTCATTGTTTTGCTTTAATGCAGAAGACATTCTGAGATATCATGGGGAGAACAATAAAGAAATCATATCCTCTTATTACAAATGTTTTCACTTTTTAAATTACCTGCTTTCCTCCCATATGACTGTTTGTCAACTCAAATTACTGCTGATGGAGATTCTTTTAGAAACTATCACTCTTCCTAATACAGATTTCTTATCTGCTTACAATTTTAAAACAGTAGTTAAAACAACTTCACTCCCACTCATTTCCTTTCAATTCCAAATTATCTTCTATTCTGCGTTTTACAAGAGTAAAGAAGAAAACCTTATGGCCTCCAATTTTTTTTAATGAGAGCCAGGAATAAAATCATAAGGATCCATCTCCTGGGCAATTTATACTTAGTGAGACAGAAGTAAAGTCCTGTAATAGTTTTGGAGTTTGATTCCTTCTAAAAAAAAAAAAAAAAAAAAAAAGAAAAAGAGAGAAAAGAAACATGGAGCTCTGTTCGTAACTTCTCAGAGTTTTTTCAATCCACCTGTTGCACTGCCAGGACAGCAACCACCCACACCTCTACCACTAGTACTGTCCTCAGTTTCATTTTTGAACCAAACAATTTACAGATTAAATTTCCTATGAAATCCAGGGAATCTCCCACTGAATTGATGGGCCAGACACTGAGGCAAGCCAAATCTCTAAAATCCCCCGTGAAGTGCAGAGCCTCTCTCTAGCAGCAAGGAATTACTCTTTGAACCCATGCCACCCAAACGGATAGTTTATGGAATTATGCAGCCTGATGGGTTCAGTCCTTACATTAATGGCAGAGGAGATAAAGACAGAAAGCTTTGATAGAAAGCTGCTGGTGAATTAGGAATGGCAATATTAAACTAAGCCTTGGGAGAGAGAATGGGTAACTGTTCTGAATAACTCATGGCAGCAAGGCGCCAACACCGAAGGATTATGTTCCATAGTAAAAGTGGCTGTCCCACCCTACAAAGCCCTACCATCCTCAAATCATGACAACTTGGTGTGCTAAGATTAGTGACAGTGAGAGTTGCAACAGATGTTCATATTAGCATTATTTAATGTACCAAAAGCACACACCCAAAGTCCAAGCAACGCAAACCTAGTAAAGGGCACAGTTTTCTGATGGGAACAGATGCCCAAGTCATGATAAAGGTGAGTAGCAAATACTCCAATAGATCAGTGAGTGCCCTGTAATAACCACAAGATTGTGTAGAACTGCTAAGTTTACTCATAGTTATTGATTAAGTACACAATAAACAACTATTTTACTTAAGCAGAATTAAACTGGAGGATCCAGAAGAACCTTGGCACTGAGAAAGTGTTTATATTTAATATTTAAATTATTTAAACAAAAGATAACGCAGATTAAGTACACAAATTAAAAGTTAATAGTTAAAAAAGGATTAATGGAACAGAGTTTACCTGAGTACATCTATCTCATCCTTCAAAGACTGAGCCTCTTCTGCCAGTGTAGTAAGCTCTTCTGTTTGTTGTCTCAGTTCTGCAATTTCCTTTTCTAGTTCTTCACAGCGTATTCGATAGTCATCTTTGGCAGCTTCTAATCTGTAAAAACGAAGAAAAACAGAAAATAACGTCCCATCTTGAGCCACAGTTACCTTTCCTCATCATCATCCCTTCTAAAACCCCATGAAATGGCCTCCTGCTACAGTGAAGGAGAAGAGCCCAATGTGCTTTTTCAAAATGTAGAAGCAGATTGACTTTTTTGATGCTCCCAATCTGATATCAGTCTTCCTACTTGGAAAATCAAAAGGTAATGTATGTTCTCATAAAGACAATCCTCAGGTTTTTTCTGCAATAGCAGTTTTTCACGAAAGAAGTTCAAGCAGAATTTTTCACCTTTTTCATCTTGGAGCATGCAGAGATTGAATATGACATCTTTATCATAAGGTTTTGTTTAGCTGTCCAACTCCTACACACCTTCAACAATATTGACCTGATTGTCAGGTGTTATAAATGCCATAGAGCTCTCATCAAAGTGGCTTTATTTATTTACTCATAAAGAGCCTGTGCATGCCCAGCACATCGGAAGAACCAGGTTTTTAGTTAAAAAGTAAAGAACTCAGACCAAAGTTGCTGGAGTAAACTGCTTGCACACAGCACACATAGGCAGAGCTCCATTAACCTGTCAGTGAATAAAGGGAACAAGTGATAGAACCTTTGTCAAAGTATTTTGAATGAATGGAGAAGGATACAGCCTGAAACACAAAAGTCTTATGGTGATTTTGGTCTGAAATTAAAACAAAAACAATCCAGAACTGAAGATATGGGCACAGAAGGGTGGGAAAAATATTTTATCCAAAATGAGTCTACAAGAATGGAGATCAGAGAAAGTCTTTAAGTCATTTAAACCACAAACAACAAATGTTTGGATCATGACAGACCATAAGTGTCAAAGAACAAAGAGGTAAGACTGGGAAAAAAACTGTGGTACCACACTGGGCATCAATTCAGCTGTACATATGTCCTGCTTGGTCAGGCAGAGCTGGAAGGAACACATACAAATTGCCATGAGAAACCACATGCTATGAAGGCAAGGGAAGGGGATAAAGGAGACCAGGAAGGAGTCTCACATGTGAAAAAAGTTTAGAATGACCTTCAGAACCCAAAATTAAAGTAACAGGCAGGGCAGATACCAAATACAGGGATAAAACCTGTTCAAGGAGTAACTGATAACAGACTCAGGCAGAAATCATTCCAGAGCATGGAGATGAATCAGAAGAGATAAAAAGGGACACTATCACTACATTATTCCTTTACATGGTACATGTACAGAATGAAGAAATCCAGGCACTAGCTGCTGTGAAAGAGAAATACTGAACATTTTTCAAGAAACTGATGGGAGAGGGTATGCCAGAATAAGCAGGAAGGAGGCTTAGTATAACAGGAAGTGGAAAAACAGCAAAACAGGCAAAAAGGAAAGTTACATGGCACTTATCACAAGAACTAGAAAAGAGCAGTGAGAAGAGGATAGCAAAAGAAAAACTAGTAGTGTAAAGAAATACCATGGTTTCACTCAAGAAAGAGAGGGAAAGTATAGGAAAGAGAATAAAAAAGTAATAGTGAAGTGAATCAACTTTCTCAGCAGAATAGGCACACACAGCCTGGAAGCAACTGTCAAAAGAGCCAGGAAGGAGATTTACAGAGGGATTGTATTTTTGCTTGTTGAAGAAATGCAAATGAAGTGCAGATCTCACATGTGCTGTATCTTTCAGATTTGAAACGAATTTTTTTCAAGTTCAGAGAAGGATGCACTTTGCTATGTAATAACGCCACCTGTAGTATTGCCTATAGCAGACCTAGACCTATAGCAGTTTAGGAATTCCTACACCCTAAAATGCAATCAGAATAATTTGGGTAAAGGAAAGCATGCTACTTTTAATTCTCACTGATTTTGAAAAAAATTGGCTGAAACGATTTCATGCAAACAATTCAAAATAACTCACAGAGTCGAGAGTGACATGTAGACAGCATTTTAGCATTAAGCTGGTGAATTTTTTTTAAGCTGGAGCTGTAAAGAGGTAAATCATAATGTGTGCATCACTGTAAAAACTGTACCATTGTGGTTATGCCACCCATTGTACTCATGATTGCCAGCAGAACCAGAAGTATCTGAGTCACACCTGTTGCCAGGTACAAACAATCTAACCAAGCACAGCTTTTCTACCTGAATGTTTCCTCTTGGAGCTGTTCTAGCTGTGTCTGCAGCTGCAGGTGCCTACGACCCGCAGGGCTGTTGGGATCTTCAATAGAATCAGACTGATTCAAGCGTTCCATCAAGATCTGGTTCTCGGCAAGCAGGCTGCTCTTCTCCTCTTGGAGGGCTGCAACCTGTTGTAATAAAAGCATGGACTGGAATAACTGACCTATCCAGCTGCAGAGAAATATTTTTTTGTGCTCATGATAAACTATCAACACAACCCACAAATAGAAACATGCAGACTACAATAATAATCACATTTCACAGGAATATACTGCACCATTTAATAGGTATTCAAGTGCTAAGTGACATAACCAACATATTGCAACACTGGGGCAGATTTACAGAAAATGTAACTATTCTTTAATGTACTTTGCACTGTCATTAAAAGAAAAAGTCTTTGTTATGACAGAAGATAACTTCATCATAATTAAGTCTGCATACTGTCCCAACAAATAAAACTAGCTCTCCACAGTAAGGGTCAACTGCAAGCAGGTCCAAAACAGGAACACAGTCCCAAAGATGACTCAGCTTCCACCAACGCTGTGGAAACAGGCAGCAGTGTGAAGAACTCAGAGTGCTCCAACTCAAACAACAGCTGAAACATGGGTTCACGGATTAACCATGAGCACCCAGATCTGCCTAATTAATTCCAACAGTTACTGAACTGCTTGGCAAAAAGCCTGAATTATACTCCAAAACAGGGTTACAATGGCAATGCCTTCCCTCTTCATACTGCTCATATCTTCCAGCTGAGGTATGAATGACTTAAAACTTGGTCTAAACCCGTACACAGCTGATAGCCTGCAGTAACTTCCTACTGGCATTTAACACTGAACTGAAATTGTTACAGCAGCATAACTTGTATTAGTTCTCTATAGCAACAGTTTTACCATACAGCTCAAACCCTTCCTACCAGAGTGAAAAAAAGTTTCATTTAGTATGAGTCATCTTCATACTGGCAACATTGCATCAAGATAAAAAAAACCAATGATATTATTCTGCTCGCACAAGTGAAGCAAAATAACTACCGTGCAATTTTCATCTCCCTCTTAAAAATTGTTTCCACACTATACTGCTTATTTTCTGCTGCCTAAAAGTTAATACATCTTTTCCGCCACTTCAAAATTAATACATACACTATACCACACTTACCTGCATATCTAACTCATGACATCTCTGGGCAATTTCTTCTTTTGTTGCTAGTGCTTCATTTAGTTCTTCTGTAGTCTTCTTCAGCTAGCATAAACAATAAACGTTAACATTTTCATCACTCTCTGTGATCCATTAAAAAACATTCTCAACTACATGATTGTAAAATTTTTACATTTAGGTAATATATTTTTTAAAACCTCAGGCAATTCTACTCTTATAAAGAAAAAAAAAAACACAAAAAACAAACAAACAAAAAAACCTCAGGTGTGATTACTGTTTAGTTTGTGTATTAGTAAACAGTAAAAGTACCTAAAAGTAATATTTGCTCTTATATTAGAATTATCACATCTATTCTATGAATTGAGTCAAAAATTCTTGAAGAACTCGGGTCTGAAGAACTCATCAAATCTCTACACTGAAAAAAATTGTCAATACCACTTTTCTTTACGGATTCAAAGAGTGTACAATTCCAATTTTCAATCTAGTTTTGAAAGGACTGGAAGGTGGAATACAGGGAATAGACAATTAGGGTAAAATCTCTCTAGTAAAGGAAGCTACTTTAAGTGCACATCTGGGATACAACTAACATGATGGCAGAGAAGCCAACCCTTCTGAAAAAGGGCACTGAATCTTGTAAGCACTGGTAAATATTCAGATATTTCCCTTCAAGGCCTCATTATTCAGACATATGTATCTTGCCAGTTTACAAATGAATGCAGTGAACACAAACACAGCTACAGGTGTGTGCATGTTGTGTATATAGACATAGATATTGTATATGTGCTACTATATATCATAAAGTTCAAATGGGCTTTCTCAAACAGCATCAGCATATCTGGTATGTGCAAGTTTATTTCTCAGAGCCTGTTTACCTAAAAAATCAATTTAATCTGTCGGCATTTACATATTTCTGCAGAAAAAGCATGATGGAGGGACACAGGGAAAACCACTGTACTATACTCCTCAATTAGAAAAAAAAGAAGAAGCAGGACAATTTGTTTTGCATATTTTTTTAAAATATATCAGACAAGGAAGGATTATATTTGAAAACTTCTCTTATGTACTGGACTGGTTCCAGGACCCCATATATGTGTGTGTTTCTTGGGGGTTTTTTTCAACTGATTTGGGGAGTAGGAACTCACATAAAAAGTTTTGTTCAAACACTACACATTTTTTAATCTTTCTCAATACCTAAATATTTTTATCAATCTGCAGTTTTGCTTTATTATGTCACAGAGGTAGACTGGTTTTCCAAACAAACTTTTCTTTTCCTTTAAACACACAATAGGAGTAAACTCAATCTATAAGCCTAAAGGACTCTGAAATTTACTACTGAAATTTAGGTTTCCACTCCTCATTTGACTTTCCCACAAAATCCTTTAATGATTAAAGAAAAAAAAAAAAAGGACAGAGTTCTTAATACAGAAAAATGACTGGCCACTGACGTGCTACAATGGAAGGAAAAGAAACATCTGGTCTTAGATACCTGCCGATCAAGGTCAACGTAAGCATCATTTCCAACAGAGACTGGAGACTCTTTACTCATCAACTGAAATTAGATTACACTGGATTAGAAAAAGCAAGAATTTACTTTTATATTAAAACCTAAGCTTCAACGAAAGCTTATTTTTACTTTTAGGAGTTTTAATCTGACTTAATTTGAAAGTTTTTAAGTTCATTTTTATATAAGACATTCAGAAACAAAACCAGAAAAAAATAATCTTCATAACTTATAATATTTGGAGTGATACAAAATAACCACTACATCACCTCTTTTTCTTCTGACAATGCACATTCTTCATCTATGATTAAGTCTACAGTACACCCCACTAAATATTTTACTGAAGTGGCACTGGAATGATGATAGATATCAACACACCAAGCAAGATCTCCTTTTAATTGTTCTCTGCTAGTGGCTTTCATGCTTCAGTTACCTGGAAGTTCACATGCATTTACTTATTTCACTAAAGTCTGGGACATATCCCCAGCTAACAGTGCAAAACAAAGATGATCAAAATTCTGCTGTCTATTATTTTCAAATTTAAAGAGAAACTCCATAGAGTGTATTCTTGAACTGAGTATTACAATTCATTGTGTACTATTTTATTGCAGGAATAGCTGATGGTGGTTTTGTAATATTTAGTATATTTTAAAAAACCAACCAAACAGAAAAACACAACCAAAACCAAACCAAACCAACAAAACCAAAAATAAACAAAAAACCCAAACCAAGCCAAAAGAAAAGAACAAACCTTCATCAAACCCTCGGCACAAAACCCCAAATCAAGTCCTACAAAATTGACTGATGAGCTTATTGAAAGGAAAAGGAAGAGCAAATAAATTTTAAGAGTTATCCAGTTACACAATTCATGGAAGTTACAATCAAAAAGGCCCGGTCCTAACCAACATCAGGACAAAATTTTTTCCCTAAGATCTCCGGTCCAGCCTGGTTACTCTCTCCAGAGAAAAGGCTTCCTTTATTTCTTCCAGAAAACAGTGCTTTTGCATTGCTTTTCCTTGACAAAGTTTTTAGGATACACGGCACAGAGCCTTCATTTGTTCTCAGTCCTTTCTCTTTACACCACTGTGTACAAGTGAAAAATCTCTGTTTGACCTTTACGTCATTCAAATATTTACACACATTTCTCTCCCTTTCGTTAATTGGGATTAACCTGCATAGCTAATGCTTAAATTAATCTATCTGTCCTCAACAATCCTCCTCAAACCATAAAAATGTTTGTCAAATTTCTTCCATTTTGTCTACATGCTTACAATGACAAAACTACTCCAGGATGAAGCATTGCACGAAGTCCAGACTCCCTGTAACAATAATTAGAAAGTCCCTAGCCTCAAAGCTATCCCTGGAAAAATGAAGTCATGCCTTTTTCATTACCATATATAGTGGCATTACAAACTTGTCTTTAATTTAAGGCTCTAATCTAAGCTGATTATCATTTAAACAAAAACTTCCAGTCCCTCCCTGCTCTATGATAAATATTGCATGTTTCAATTACTGCATTTCACTAGCTACTGTAAAAATGCTTTTCCAGATGACTAAAGGGATATCCCATATATCAACCAGACACTGAGCTCCTCTTCCCTATTTCATATCCCAAAACTGTTTGCAAACACTGGGCATGTGCGTTCACAAGCACACCAAGTAAGTTCCACCCGCTAAGGCAGAACTTTCCAGCTGGTGGGTCCCATGCAGCCTCAACAACACATCCCCGACAGCCACTGCCCCTTTCTGGCCCGAGCACAACTTCCTCTTCAGAAAACTAGCTCAACAGGCCTGCACAAGACTTACAGTGAAAGGAATACAAGTGACCGCACAACCCACTAGAGGCCACTGTGGTGTCACTGCTTCCCGGGAATTGCCGTAAAGGAAGCAGGCCAAGGCCACCGACATAATCCCTGTTTTCTTCAGCGAGTTTTGTCATCTCTTGCCAAACCCGCCGTTCTGGAGAGCCCTTAGCAGAAACGTCCAGAAAAGAGGACATGATTTGGAGCAGGATTAGGCAGTGGAGATACATGGTCTGGGTGTACCGTGAATGCTGCACACAACTTGTGAATTTAACTCCGTGGGGTGCAGGAGGAATGTCATGGGAAGTGTGCATGAGGCACTGAGGGTGAGAGCCATCGGCACACGTGCAGATGCAACAGGAAGCATCTTGCAATCTGGTGGCCTGTGCTATGCTGGGAATGCTAAAGATGAAATCTAAGGGCTTGTTTTGTGTCCAGTAAGTAATACAACCAAAGAACAGGAACAGTATTGACAGAGAACTCATAAGTAACACAGGAATCCAACTTCTGATCAAGAGTTAATAATAAAGTTAAGAAAAGGGATGAAAAGGTATCAGGGCAAAGGAGTGCATCCATCTTTCCCCTAACCATCTCCCCACACACTGGGACAATGGTTTATGCAACAAAATGTCTTGACCACGCTCTGCTTCTGAATTGCCTCTACACAGTTTCTCCCCACTTAATAGCAGACCTTTTACCATAAATAGCATGGCCAACAGAGCACAACTCCACCCACCTATCCAAACTTCTCTCTCTTCAGTCAGATTTTCTGAAAATTTCAAGAAAAGTTTTACTGCATGCTGTGTCTTAGGGTTCCATATAGATAAATTTGTCAACTCAAAGCACACACTACACCTTCCATCCACCTAAAAAATATAAGAGGCTTGTCTAGTTTCCTTCATTTTTCACTTTATTTTTGGTCAATCAGCATTCTCTGATATTACTGAAATTTAGAGCTCCAAAATGGTCATTTAATCAGTTACCTGCTCAATGGCACATGCATTATTTATTAGTAATCTGATGATACTAGTAGGTTGATACTAATTTTTAAATCAAATTTCCTTACTGTGTTCTGCTATATATCTCCTTTACTTAAAAGCCTATATTCAGAAAAAAATCATTAAATACTGCTGTACTTTCAGTGCTTCACATGCAGCCTGCAAATGTGATACTAGAGCATGTGGTCTTGAGAGGTATGGATCAATGCCAAGACTTTTGAGTTTACAAGGACAAACTTCATTTCATTTGTATTCCAAATTAAATTTGGAGAATAAAAAGCAGAAGGAAGTGGCCTCCTCTGTCTCCCCTTACAGCTTTAGTTTTCTTCTGCAGCAGACTACCAGGGGAATAAAGGTCTGCCATCACAGCTTTGCAGCACTGGAACTGGCCTTTGGTTCCAAACTCACCATTTAGCTTAAATATCGTATTATCACTTATTTTCACCTGTAACTTTAATGGACGATGAGGTGCAGAAATTATTAAGAGGGAAACAAAAAGAAGTGCCCGCAAAATCAAGCAACTGCGTTAGGTATCTACGTGAGAAGGCAAAGCCTGCTTAAGAGCTTCTGACAGTGAAATGAAGTAGCAAAAGATATTTCCTGCTTTTTTCTTTTTCCAGTTTATTTTGCATAAAAAGGTCAGTCTGGATTTTAAATGGCCCAATAACCTGGACAACATGTTAATACTTATAATTATTTGTGTAGTTTTATGAGAAGCAGTTGTCATTCCATGTCAATCCTTTACAGCTATACCTCTTCATGCTCATAGCTTTGGTATGATATCTCACATAACACTTGTAGGTCTGCTAATCCTATATGATTAAAACCTTCACTTTTTAATCGCTTTCCCTGGGAAATGCGAACAAGTTGTGTTGTCATGGATACATAAAGATTAGGGAATGGGTAAAACTATCACAAAATCTGCATGCATGAATAATCTGAATTATAAAAGCTTTTTTTTCCCCCCCATACGTGATTTTGCAAATGCAGCTGAACCATTCACTTGATGATTTTAACATTTGCTTTATCTGAAATGCTTCTTTTACAGTTGATAATATTTTACAAGCACATTTAAGTGTCCACAAAACAATGACAAAATGCAGCCTCTGTAATCAGGTTTTCCTTTTTGAAACATCTTTATGTTTGTTTTAAAGAGTCAAGGCTATGTATGACACTGTATATCCTTTAAAGCAGCTGAACTTCCTTCCTCCAGTTGATATTCAGTCTATCCTCCAGTCTATTGGTTGACAGACGCAACAAAATACTTTTGTATTATTTCCTAACTATTAAAAAACCAATTTTACTTCACACAACATAAAGCTTTAAACAGTCAGGTCAAAATACAGCGGGGAAAAAAACCCACAAAACCAAACAGTGGAAGTAACACAGTCAGTATTAAACTCAGACAGTAAGCACCTTTTCCTATTCACCCAAGCAAGTTTTGACACTACCTCTGGTACTGTTCTGACTCTCAACTTGACCTGCACAGACACCTGCTAAGTGATCAAGTTTAGAGATGTTCCAAAGAGCAAACAGATTGTCTGCATCAGCTACCACCCTCATAAATAATGAACTTGGCTGCTCGAGGAAAAGATTTGGGAAAATGACAGCAGAATTTCCAAAGGATGTAAAGGAAAGGGAAAGAAAGAAAAACACATAATGGCCAAAATAATTTCTGTAAGGAAAGATTTTGGGCCTTTAAAAAAATCTGAAAACCATGAAATAACTTTAATATTATGCACATTAATATAGTTAATCCTTTATCTTCTGCACAGCTTGCATTCAGATACGTAGATCTGAAGATTAGCATCTAAGAATCTAGGTGATGGCAACACCCCAGATCAATTTGACTATACTGAACAAAATAACAGAAAAGCACTGTTCAATTTATAAAACCTTATGGAGCACAAGGCATATTTTAAACATTTAAATAAGTGAAGAAATGAAATGCTGAAGAGTCAGAAGTTATAATAAAATAACCAACTAAAATTTAGAACATAATATGCTACTTCTCCCATAGAAAAATCACTTTCTACATGCAAAAAACTAGAGAAAACTTGTTCTACTGTGCCTCATGAAATACTTCCCTGAGTAAGATGATTATTGAAAACCAAAGAAGCATCAAAAAAGCTTATGTGTGCTTGGCTGAAACAGAAAAATAAACTTCCTAATAAATCAGTAAAGCTCAGAGAGGTCTTCTAACATATCTAATTTTAAGGAAAGACCTGCAAAGTCAAATACTTTGGAACATCTGGACTAGGTGACACACAGCAGCTTTTCAAATATGTACATATAGCTACTTTCCTAGGCATCTCATTTTGGTGTCTCCTGCATATTGCTTATTCCAAGTCACTTGAATTCTGAGAGCTGCTGTGAGTCCAAGAAATAGAAAATCCTCCTTAAATCCAGTGAATTTTCACCCCGTGTGAATCTGTGCTGGCTATGACCTAACTCCCAGAATAACCTTCTCCACAATTTTGCCAGGCACTGAAAGGGGACAGGCCTGCAATCACCAGTGTCTGTCCTCTTTCCCTTCTTGAAAATTCGGATAATCTTTGCCAGCTTCCAGTTGACTCTGGACTTCTCCAGACTCCAAGTCCAATAGTGGAGGGAGGTCCCGTTCTCAACGTGTATCGAAGTCTGAGACGCTTTCTCACCTCTTCATTAAGGAACCTAAGATCCTCCTCATTTGGTCCTGAAGTGCCTTGGATTTCTAAGCAGCTTGGAAGGCAGCATTACAATCATCCAGAACTGTGCCAGTACCTGATTAGTAAGCTTTTTGATTCAGTGAGTTTCACAAATCTGTTCCAGATAAACACACTCAAATCTGTTCCAGATAAACACACTCAAATCTGTTCCAGATAAACACACTCTTGCCTGGTGATTTCTCCCTACTACTACTCACCATCTCAGAGAAAGGGCACAAACACTTCAAAGCTTACTCATCAAAAACACTGAAAACTGTGGGCTGCTTCAAATCTGGCTATTATATCAAATGAAGAAGACTTTTACAAAAATTAAATAGGAGATTTTTAACAGAAAGAGGGAGGATAAAATAACGTTTTCTACTTCAAGGCAGTGCAGAATATAGTGACGCTGAAATTTGGATTTAATAAAAAGCATTAGAAAACTTCGCCAAAACACCGTATTCCAGTTACAAAAAATACAAAAAAGTAAAATATTCCAAAACTCCAGCAAACTGGTGCTTGGCAGCACTGACTGGAAGATGATTTAACATAACAATTCTTTCAAAGCTCATTTCAAAAGTCTACTCTGCACTGTTGTAGACAGAAGTCCACACACAGACTACTGAATGTATGGCTGCATGGTTGAAGTGATGACAGGGGACAGGGTCCCTTCTAGGCTTACTGACACCTCTTTCTATATTCAGGCATTCCAGAGAAGCGAAATTGCTCTAGAGCCTAATGTGGAATTTAGTTTCTCTTGTTCAGGTTCAAAAGAAATGGGATTACTATTGATTTCCAGCTTTCCTTAAGGGCCTGCCTGGCAGTAAACCTCCCTCAATGAAGACTGATAGGCATTTCACTTGTGGGTATTTTGGGATCCTAAGAAGTCACATGGGGGTTTCAGGGATATAGTGGCTAACACTGTGGTTTTAACCTACCACAAAATGCACTGGAGTAACTAACTTGTAAAAATGCACTCACTAACTTGTAAAAACATACCAGCCTATTATACTATTCTTATATATTCATATTATTTATCATTACATATTATCATTATGTATCATAATACTACTGCTGACAGCAGAATACTCTGCTCTCAGATTCTCTTCCTTTTCACTTGTCAACAAAAGTTATAAAAAAAATAAAGGAACAGCTCATGAAGTTTTGCAGTTTCAAGGTACAAATTTTGATGAAATTCTACAGTATTTGGTTATCCATAAAAAATCAGTCTAGTGTACTTTAGGATTCACAGGGTGGGAAAGGTAAAGGAAAGGGAACCCAATATCAAAAATATCTAGAAGTTCCAGTCTTCTAGATTTAAAGAAAAGTGGGACATTCAACCAGAGTTCCTTGACATAAAGCAAGATTTTTCTAAGGAAAAAATAAGACATTTTTCACTGTAAAAAAGCAAAATCTATGCCCCTTTATTTTCTTTACTTCCAGCTAAGATTTTCCAAAGTAGGAAATAGCATATTGTTGTAAAATGCTGAAAGGCAGAACTTTTACACACTGTGGGCATCCCAGCGTACCTCCTGAATGGCTGTCATGACAACATGTTGAACTGATTCTTCCATCATCATTATGGTCTGGATGTACTCTGAAAAAAAAGAAAGAAAAAAAACATTCTGAAATGTCATTGTTGAAATTCAAGTCAGAGAATAGAAGATCAGAAGCTGCATCTTTCCTACAAAATGAGTAGGTGCCATGGATGACACTGAAATGCATAATCACCAGTCGAGTCCCACCACAACAAACTCAACAGGATTTTACCAGAAGTCTGTTCAGACATAAATCCAGGCTTATTTGAACTCTACAACAATGAAAAAGGTACATGATAATCTTTTCTTTTCCTTCTGGCACCTCACAGTTCTGATATAACTACTTTTACTCCTTTTGTCCCTTTGTTCTCAAACTATTCAGGCTCTTCAAGTACATGATCCACACACAGGCTGTTATTTTCAGTAAGTTTAACAATAATGTCCTGCCTTCCTACAGCATCCTCGTGTCAAAGCATTTTCAGGTCCATTCTTGTTTTCTGTTCTTATTCCTGTGTTACACCACAAATTAGGTCCCACACCACTTTTTCACTCCTCGCCTTTGTACAGATGTGAGTTACACATCAGGTACTTTGTGAGATGCTACAGCGGTCAGAAGGCCAAATTCTGACATTTAGACGAAGTCAAGGACTTAATGGCTTGCCCAGTATCATGCGGTTTCCAGATAGATATGATCTCCTTTACACGTGACCTGTGTTCTTTTAATGATGTGCCCAAGGGAAAGATGTTGGGGAACAGTCACCTCAAAGTGGTTAATTATCTCATGGCAAATCTCACTCCAAGTACATGAAACTAGACTGCTCTGATATTTCAAATATGTACATTTTCAAAGTCCAAACTGAGAGAGTAAAGGACAGACAAGAATTGGATATGCTTTCCACCTGAGGGTGACAAACAGTCACCCATAGGAAGATAATTTTACATAAAACAGAGAGGACAGGAGGGTTAATAAACCAGAGTTGTTGATGTACTCCTGGAAGAACATTACCTCTATTTTAATTAATAGGATATCCAGATCATCTCCTGTTTAGGAGAACAGAAGTAATTTCAGAAGGAGAAACTAAAGTGATTTAGTCACCTGAGAAAACCAAAAGGGGAAACCAGCAGTAAAAGTTAGGATGAACAAAGCAAGAGGAAGACAAAAGGTCTGAAACCCTGGCTGCCATGAAAACCAAACTGAGTTAAATCAGAAGAGGCATTTATTTGGTGTGATTGTAATGTAAATACAGTGGGAATAGTCTTGTTTTCCCACACGTGTATTTGCTATTTGCATGACTGTGTTTTGTGTTTTAAGTGTTTAGAATAAACGTCTGCAATTGCTCTCAGAAATTATGGTATCCTAGATCACACAACAGGTATCTTCAAACAAAGCTTTCACCTGTAAGGTAATGACTGGAAAGCATTCCTAAAATCAGGAGTCACACAGAACAATCACATTTTTCCATTCTTAACTATCCCAGTCTACGTCATAAATGGTTAAAAGGCAGGCCCAAGAATTTTCCTTTGTAGAGTGATTTTCCAGCTTGGCAAACCCAAATTGAAAATATGTACGTTGGAAGCAAAATCAATTCCACAGTTTGAGTCTCCAAAACTAGAGAAGCTTGTAAGAAACCAACAGCTACTATCTGTAGGACAAAATCGTGTCACCACTGAGAAGAAACTACATTTGTCTCTGACAGAAACATGGGAAATATAATTTTCCCCCAAAGTATTTACGTAACAAGCGAGAAAACACGTTTTGAAAATTTATTACCTTGCTTCTGTTCGCAGTTCACAGCACATCCCAAAATAAGCTGAAGCATTCTCCCCAGCTCCGCAGCATCAGCATGCTCTCCGATCAGGTTAACATCAGGAAGGGTGAAGTCATTTATCTGTTGCCCCAGAATCTGTGTAAAGACCCAGTGCATACATGGCTGTATCACTGCACATATACATACCCACACAGTTTGTGCAAAGCTGATTCATCACCGACAGGAGCAATTCACTCTTAGTTTAAATCCACCTTTAAAACAAAGTAAATCGCCTAACATCCAAATATTAAATCATACTGTTTGACACAAATAATATTTGGGAGAAGACAAATATGACAAACATGACACTTATGAGCATCGAGTCATAAGCAAGTATGAGTTACACACTTGGCAAGATTTTTTTTTCTTCAGATAAGAAGGTAACAAAAGCAGACCATCACATGGATAATTGATTTTTTTTTTTAAAGCATTCCATTAAAAATATATAACACCTAAAAACATTTCAGGTAGCATAAAATATTATGCACATATCTGTGTATACTACTATAAAGCCAAGAAATTAAATATTTCACCTACACAATACATATGTCTAACACTGACAGGAGAAAAATACAAGCAAAAAACTCAGATCACTAAGCCTTGCACTTCTGGCAAATTTAAGGATATCTTGCAAATCTCACAGCTAAGAAAGATGTTCCATGGAAGACAATCTGAGTTAGTAGTACAATGATATGTAATTAAACAGCCCACATGCAGAAAGAAAGAAAAAACCCAACAAAACAAAAGCCCATGTGACTCACAATTAGTGTTACCTGATTTATCATTAAGGATCTACATTAATGATTGTCAGTAGATGGAATTAAACAATTCTGCTAAATTGCTCTTTATTGAAGAGAGGCTTGAAAATATGAATATGAAATCTGGAATTAAAACACATCTATGACACATTAATTGCAGATAAAAAGAAATTAACTTCTTAAACAGGGTGCAATAAGGAAACAATGACTATAGAGGGAATCAGTCATTTGCTGCTTGCTCTTTATGTGCAATACTTGGAAAAACAAAGGTATTTGGGAAAAGTATGTAATGTATACGAAGAACAAAAAGAAAACAAGGCATTCAGAAGTTTTCTAGAGTTGGGCTTTGTGGAAGTGTTGTGGTCGAGTTTTTCTTGTTATGTATGGTGCTTTTTGCGTTGTGGAATTGTAGTGTTTTTTAAGCAGTTTTCTCAAAGAATTAGCTTCAACACTACTAAAAATGTCTGGACACTTTAAAGGACCCAGATTCACTCCTGTTGGAAAATACCTCCTTTAGGTCATAAGAATTTTGGGAATCCATCAATCACAATGGAAAATATTACCATTGTATTTGGACTGCAATAATACTGTAAAATACAGACTTTTTTGAATTATGCATATCTGATGTGTATTTATATATTCATCTGTAGTTTCTGAATTTCTTTCAAATATAATGCTGGATTTAAGTTAACAATACTACAGTGGCTTCATAGTTACTGAGAATAAAACTGCTGTTGGAGAAAGCTGAAGGGAAGAGGCATATTGGCAGGCATTATGAGGAACCCAAGGATGTGAAGGTGGGAATAGGGGATTTTGAAGTAAACATATTTATCAGGCAAAATCCACATGAAATCACATATATATTTTAGTACAAGGTGGCTCTAGGAGAAGGAATCAAATTGAGGAAAACACAAGCAGAATTCCTAGTAGAATCCTGTCATCTCCACTATCACCACCAGCACTGACTCCCTCAGAAGAAAAAAAAAAAAGACACTAAACCAAAATCCAGTCAGACTTATAATTGTGCATTACCTTTGCAGCAGTTAATCAGCCTGAAACAGCTCAGAACTTGCTTAGTAGCAAAGTTTTCACACCAGAGACTTAGTCATCATAAATACTTACCAGACAAAAAGAAGGTTGCATCACTTTGTCTTAGTAATATTAATTTTCCATAACAAAACCCTGATGTTTCTTTTTAGTATTTCCAGTTATGATCAGCTTGCTTAACCATCGATTTTCAACATTTATTTCAACATGGACACCTAGCCATTTACTGAATATAAGCTCATAAGTCTAATTTGTTTTTTTCCTGAAAGACTTCAGCTTAGTAACAAATAACTCAATCTCTGAAGTATTTATGAGAAGCTAATATTTTGAGACAAGCCTAGATTTTGTGCTGCAGCCTGTACAGATCAATTTGTCTCAAAACATCACTGAAACTGAAAGCATATTTCAGCTGAAGATTCACCACTGAAAAAAATACTGTATTCTGACTCCTCTGTAGTGGTTAATTTCTGAGTTTGCTCAGAATAAAAGAAAATGCCAAGGGGTGACTCCAATATTCCAGAATTAAAATATTTTATATAAAAGCTTAAGGTGGGGGGAGGCCAGAAATGCTTTACTCTCTCTCCTTACGAGAAAAAAGAGGGAAAAGGGAGACTTTAGCTGAAGAGGAGGAGGGGAAAAAGTCAAACACAGGTACTGTTGAAGTCCATGACCAGAACGTACTTGGTAAAGCCATCTACTGTTTGTATGACAGAATTTGCACATCAGGCTCCCCGGGGACCTCTGAGAAGTTTTAGAGAAGGCTAAGACTGGGGAATAGGCCATGAATCACTACCTATGCCAAGAAAACATCGGTACTTAATCTGTAGAATACAATTTATATTCAACAGGCTAACTAAAATAAGTAACTAAAAAGGCATGTAGATGTAGATTACTTAAAATCATTCTTACCTCATGATTGTAATCCAGTATGCCTTTCAAAATTTTCTTCAGGTTGCTTACCTATTTGACAAGAAGGAGGAAATACAATAAATACAGGAGATTACAGATAAATGATCTTAAAGTAGGTAATCACAGGGGAATCACACAAAGGAAGCATATAATTACATAATCATGAAATTTATGCAATAGTCCCTTATGATCAGACTTCCAGACAAGATCACAAATCTTTATTAATTGACAGAACCCATTTCTATTTATGAAAAAGATCACATTGTCTTGGATAGGCTTTAGATCAGATCTTAAAGCACAAATTTTTTTTTGAGTACTTGTTTATTTTAGGATTATCTTTGTATCCAGAAGTTGAAGCATTCTTTTGCCCCTTTCTTCTCTGAAGTGTTCTAGTAATCTACTCTCTGTAGAGGTAAATACCTTCTTCCAAAACAAAACCAGCTATTGCTCGATATTCTCCTTTATTCCCAACCAATGCAAGTTTAAATGTTTATCTTTCTCAATAATTATCCCTCTTGGTTCTTTCACTTTTATTCCTGTAATTCCCTCCCCACCCCCCTCTCAGTTCTTACAATCGAATGTCTGTCTTACAGTATCAAGGCAAAATTCACATTTCTCAGTGATGACTTCACTGCTATACAAAGGTAGCTTCTGTTCACTTGCATAACCAACAGTACCAGTTAAGTGTCTCCGGCTGTACAGAATCTATGCCACATTTCCCTAGTACTGAGTACTGCTCCCTTTCCAAAAACCCATTTGCATCAAGTCTCTGAGAATAAAGGGTGCGTTTAAAATCGTAAGAATGCCCAGTGGGTCTCGTAGGTGAAATTTAGACCAAAAAAAAAAAGGAATCTTTGCAGAAAGTAACTGCAACAGACTACTACCAATTTATGTCCAAGTATTTAGGCAAAGAATCCAGATAATAGTAGCAGTGCACTGTTTCCCGGGATGGAGGAGCAGCTGAGGGAGCTGGGGTTGTTTAGCTTGGAGAAAAGGAAGCTTAGGGGTGACTTTATCACTCTCTGCAACTACTTGAAAGGAGGTTATAGCTAGGGAGGTTGTCAAGTTGTGCCAGGGAAGGTATAGATTGGGTATTAGGAAGAGTACCTTCACCAAAAAGAGTTATTGGAATAGGCTGCCCAGGGAAGTGACTGAGTGACCACCCCAGGGGTGTGCAAAGAGGTGTGAAAGAGGTGCGTAGATATGGTGCACTGAGACCTTATCTACTACCAGTGGTTTACTGGTGGCCTTGGTAGGGCTGGGTTTATGGTTTGATTCTATGATCTTAAGGATCTTTTGCGGCCTAAATGACCCTGTGACTCCATGAAGTCTAAACAGGACCTGCAGAGACTGAAAGTGATTGAAATAGGATTCACAAAGTTCTGTTGCTGACTGCAGTAGCCACAGCAGCAAACTGAAACTATAATGAAGGGAGAGCAAAACCTCTCAAGTTCCAGTTGCCCCTGAAGCCCACAATGACTTTTAGACTCTTGACTGCATTCCAGAAATAGCCACTTAGGAGATTCTGTCCACTGACAGAAGTCATTTACCTTCCAAACGATATGATGAAGCGCTGTTAGGAAATATGATACTGAAACCCAGGGACAAAGTCAACTCTTTGACATAGTCAACAGACAAAATGAGGTGATGAAAACAAAATTCAAACTTTAGAAAGGAACAGGCTACACACACCCCCCAAAAGACTTTTGCCATGAGATCCACAGTGATAACGATCTGATTACCTTACTCCTATTAATCCATTCCGCTTTGGAAAGAAGTGCCAGAAACTGATCCCTTATTAAGATGTAAGAACATTTTTGTCTCCAAATCACTGAATTTTAAGTCACACAAGAAACAAAAATTCATTTGGACTTGAAAAGTGACACATCAAATACCCTGACAACCTAGAACGAGAACTGGAGATGCTACTTTATAGCAAGTATATAACGACATTTACTGTCCCTCCCATAACAGCATATTAATTAGTTTACATCTTCTACTCTGGAACACACACTTTTTCTGCTCTACACAGCATGTTTCTGTAAGAGCTACAACTATCTCTTAGATATCTGTCCAAAAGCAACCACCACCACCACCACTCAAAGGTGACGCATAATCATAACCAAAGTCTGCAACAGATTTAAGAATTCAAATAAATTAAGAAATTTTATTTTTATGTCAAATCACCACAAAGAATGCTGCACTGATTGGAACATCATTTTCAAACTTGATTCATTAAAGTCTTCCAGTTTGTAATTTACCTGAGTCTGCTGCAGAAAGAGCCACAGAAACCAAAGGCCATGTTGCAGAATTTAAGTCCAGTTTACCGATGAGAGCATTGTGAGGAACCTTGAACTTGAACATAATCCCAAAAAAATGAGAAACAAAATGGAAAGTATCCACCTATGAAATACTTCATTTCCCCTTTCCTTGCAAGCATTTTTGAATTAAAAGTCCTTAAACACAAAGAGTCATCTTCCTCCATATAACCTTCACAAAGCTTAGAGGTGAGATACTGGAACAAAACCAATATTGATCAAAATCTGTCACAAAAACTATCATATAGGGCAGAATCCTTGGAAAAAGAAAACAAACTGAAAAAGAAACATTGGCTTTGCAATCCTATTTTATTCCATTGTCAATCAACAGTACGAGTGTAACTTGCTTTCAAGAATTAACTGTACCATCTTTGTCTGGCACACAATCAGACAACTGTGAGGGTAAAGCAGCTTCTTCACAGACTGACTTAACAATGATTTTCAGTATTATTCAGAGGGCTCTCAACGTTTTTGGTTTTTTTTACTCATTTGCAGTGAATATCCTTAAATGGTTCTACTGCCACCAGCAGAGAGAGAATCATCACAGAGAAACTATCACAAATGTTCTGTATTTTGAGATTCAACTCAGTAGCTCCACTAACATTTATGAGGTCATAGCACAAGGAAGGCAGACTTTAAGCAGCTGAATGAAAATGAACAGCCTGAGAAAATGGTAAAGACAACCAATTGGATCAGAAGTCTAAATTACAGCAGGTGATGGTTGCTCAGAATTATTTTTCTCTTTCTTAAGCACATGGGGAAAACCTAGCTCTAGCTAATGAAGATCATTAATTTATGTAACGACAGAACACAACAGATAGAATTTCAAATATCAACCATGACTGTTAAGTGCCATATCATCCTTTGGACATCAGCCCATGACCACATGGCATGCCTATTTGCTTGCATCAGCAGTGTGACTTCCTCCTTTTCCGTACAAGGCACACGCACTACCCTCCCAATCCCTTTTAACATCCATTCCCTGCATCCCTACCTCTGCTGGAAAACACATGAAACTTACTGGGGTAAAAAAAAGTCATAACTATTCTCAGAAGCTGTTGCAGCTCACAACAGATGGACCATTAGGTGTTTCTAGACAAACCTCTATCCATTTTCAATCTCTTTTCCATCAGCCCTTTCCGTTTTATTTCTCCAGTCTCCTTTTACAAAGGCCAGGAGCTAACGCTTCCAGAAAGGCAACCTGCAAGTTCTGAATCCTTCTTTGAACACTCAAATATCCTCAGCAGAGCTGTGTGGGTGTCCTCCATGTTAAATTATCATTACACTCTCAGGTAATAGCCACCTGGCTATAGTAGAGTAGCACACAGCTTTGAGTGTGAGACTGACCCTTTGTACACAGCATTAACCTGATAAACTAACTGGAATGAATGCAGAGATGATCCAATCTGGCAACACCATAGAACCCAATGTTTGGTCTTTCTTCCTCCTATTTTTCTTTTCCTCTCACCTGTCATATGAAATCTCTATTTATTTAGTTACAATTTACTCACTGTTTCCCAGCTCAGGTCTCTTAGGTTAGTCTGCCTAGACTCCTCTTTTCACAAATTTAGTTGAGTAACAAAGGGAAAGCCTGATGAAGTGGACAGCAGAAAACACCCTTAAGCTTGTGATTGTTGACAAAAAGGGAGAAGGGTTATCTAACCTTTTGTTTTTGCTCCAACATTATAACAGTCAGTCCCCAATTTTTTATTATTTTTATATCATGTATGACTGAAATGCTGTTTGGTGCTGAAGACCCCGCGTGAATTGACTTATCTCTGTTTATTTCAGATCCTGAATAACCTCTGGAAGTGTTGCCATGGCACACTCTCAAGCATTTCGAGAATTCAGATATCTCATTAAGGTGCATTCTTCCCATCTGCACTTAAAAGAGGGGTGGGTGGGGGGAAGGAGGGGTAGGTGGTGTGGGAGTGTGTGTGTGTGAGGGGGTGTGCACACAAAAAGGAGGGGAGGGAGTGTGTGCAGGCATCGTTTGTATCATTCCCACCATACACAATAGGTTTCTGAGTTATTCTGCACTTTGCAGCAGCGTGTCTCATCACTGATTGCAGATGGAACCTAGAGAAAGACTATACTCCATTAGCTTTGGGGGGCTATCCCCCTTCAGAGTGTCTTCTACAGAAAGAAAATCCCCAAAGGAACATAAACAGCCACTTCCTTGAGTTAATGACAAGGAAAGAAAAATTAAATGTGGGTCTGAACATAGACAGCAGTCCCACATGCAACTTATATTTGGAGATGCTGTTGACTTAGGAATTAAGGGTATATCAAAAGAGAATATATCAGTTGCTAATTATCTTTGTGACAGAAATGAATGCTGGCTTACAATACACCTATAACCTCTGCTTCTTGCTTGCAGAAAAAAAAAAAAAAAACATTCACATGACAGGCTTCCACCCTTTAACAGATAAAAACACTTTAGGAGGATGCTGATGAATAAGTGCTCCTTACCCTGCAAAAGAACAGGAAAGTTGTAGCAAAATGATGCTGAACACTGAAAACTAGCTTCTGCTACTCCACCAGTCAAGCCAGCTTGAACGGTAGAGGAAATCAGAGCAAACACAACTGTACTACTGCGGGAAGTCAAAATTAATTCTCAAAAATCATGTTTGTTTACTTAGACTGCAGCATACATTGGCTACCTCGTTTTGCAATATTACACCAAACAGGTATCACTCAAACTGTACTAGCTGCAAAAAGTCTAGTGGCTCCTGCTGTTCAAGTGTGCTATTCAGTACTGGAACAAACACAGCTTGCTACTACACACATCAATAAAATTGTACTTTAAACTGATGCTGTAGTCTGAATGCCAACACAAAAAGTCTAGAAGTCAAAAATCAAGCGAACAATATATTTCCTTCCTTTCCTAAACCTCCCACACCGAATGGAAGGGGAGGGAAAAAAGGGATGACAATTTTAGCCCATCCCTCAGATGGTCAACAGTTTATTCTGTAACTGCCAAAACTGACACGTGTGTATCAAATCAATAACTTGTACCCTGATTAAGGAATTTCATTAGTGGAAAACTTTGGCAACAGAATTCCTTTCTATGCTGTCTTCCATTTTCAACAAAGGCTTTATGTTCAAGATATCTTATTCAGCATGAAATGCTAGGTTGTACACAATTTAAACTCTGACTGTATTAAGGTGTTCAGTTGTACATAATGAAAGAGACAATGGTTTTGCCTTGTTTTTTTGTGGGTTTGATTTTGGTTTTTTTTAACCATCATAAAATTGCAGATGAAAAGTTTCTTTGTTGCCCGAAGGAAGACACAAACTGTTCTGTGTTCTAGTGTATACAACCCTGAAGAAGTAACAACATGTTTCTATACTAAACACAGTAGACTGAAAAAACTAGAACGCTTGCTGAATGTTTCCTACTTTGCAAGTCCCCCGAGTTCTAACATTTCCCTTTTTTTATCTTGTGCGTTTCTCAGTCTATCAAGTCTGGCAACTTGCCCTGAAACCCAAAACCCAGAACACAAAAAGATTCTTGTGAATTGATCCATTTCTTTTAAACTGGTACAGCAACAGGAAAAATATTTTTAATGGCTGCATTATTGCAGTTATCAGGAAATGAACTGCTAAACAAACAAAAAAAAAATAATGAAAGCTGAGCCATCTATTCTTGTTATTCTCCATACAGGACAACACACAATGTAAAATTAACAATCACATCACTCATTACCTTCTCCCAGGTAACAAGTGACAGGACAGGAGGAAATGGCCTCAGGTTGCGCCAGAGGAGTTTTGGAATAAATATTAGAAAAAATTTTCATGGAAAAAGTGTTGTAGAGCATTGGAACAGACAGCCCAGCCAAGTGATGGAGTCACCATCCCTGGGAGTGTTCAAAAAACATGCAGATATGGCATTTGGGGACACAGTGTAATGGTCAACATGGTAGTGGTGCAAGGTTGACCATTGGACTCAAATGTCTTTTCCAAGCTTAATAGTCTATGATTCTATCATTTTCTGAGTACTTCTATCAACATGATGAGGAGGGCTGTATTAGGCCTACACTTAACCTCTGCCAGACCCTCCTTTCACAAAGCAGAACTACCTGCACGTTACACTTTGGATTGTTTTTACGTATGTCTCCCTACCAGACTGGTTCCTTCATGTGGTTCATAATACTGAGAGCTTGTACACGTGGTGACTATTATACCATACGGCATCAGAGGCAAAGAGTGACTATGTTCAGCAACAAGAATATAATGCAGTCATTATCACGACTTGTGAGGCAGTGAGGTAATCCAGTTATCATTTCTCATGGCACTTCTTAAAACATGAAAGGACATCTATAACATGGAATCGTTCAAGTATGCTGTCTATGTGTGAAATCTAGTAACAAACACATGTCTAATAGAAGGCTGCAGTGAGGTGGGGGGTCAGTCTTCTCCCACTTAGCAAGTGACAGGACAAGAGGAAACGGCCTCAAGTTGTACCGCGGGAAGTTTAGGTTGGATATTTGGAAAAAACTCTTCACCAAAAAGGTTATTCAGCACTGGAACAGGCTGCCCAAGTGGAGCCTGGAGGTATTTAGAAGATGTGTAGATGGGCCACCTGGGGACATGGTTTAGTGGTGGACTTGGCAGTGCTGAGTTAACAGTTGGACTTGATGATCTTAAAAGTCTTTTCCAGCCTAAATGATTCTATGAATAGAAATGCACAGACTGAAGTGTTCCCACAAGCCAGACTATAAATGACTGATTGGCTGATAGACATTTACTAATAATGTTTACTCACATGTAAAGAAGAACAGTTGGCAAAGTACAGGATTACTTTTCTGGTTAAAAAAACAAGAGTTAAAGTATCACACTTATGTCTTACTATTATTCTTCATGAAAAGGGAAGTGCTATACAAAAAACTGGATTATACTTCTTTTTTAAACAAAAAAATAATTAGTCTTCAGTTCTTGTTTACATAGATACATGAAAAACAAGATGGAATGACATCAGAAAGAAACTGAAATTTGACCTGATGTTTTTCCAATGTCAGTCACATAAGGAAGTTACTAGATTGCTCAGCTTTTTTTTTTTTTTTTCACACCTGCTAAGCCTTGCATCTGCCAAATTGGTGGGAGACATGAAAAAATATTTATTCCTCAAGCTCCATATGACAGTTACAGAAGCTGCTGCTCTGCTTTCAATCAGCTGAAATGCTATTATAACAAACAGTTCTCAATTTGTTGTTCCCCACATTTAGCAGCCAAGACTTCAATATGAAATACTTAGAAAATTAATATTTAGAGGGAAAAAAAAAAAACAAAACAAAGAAATATTTTACAGAAAAGTAAAATCTTGTATCCAGCTGTTCACTCGCACTTTCATACACTTTTTTGGAAAGTTCATTTAAATGAACTTTAAATGCTCTACATGCAGCAGAACTCAAAAGAGTTTTAAAGCTTTTTTAGGGATCATGTCTTTTATTCACCAGTCAGTCAATATATCCTCATCAACGTACCCACATTTTTGCTGGCAGCCCTACTAGACAAAACATTCTAAAGCATTCCAGACTTGCACATAGCTGGCCAGACAGCAGAGACCACGCTGACAGGTCTGCTGGCCAACTCGAAACATACACAGCAGCAGTGTGCTCCATCTTTGTCTCAGGCAATTCAGCCAGTGATGTTGACAAGCCTGTGAGTACTAGAGCATTTAACAGTTGCAGCCGTTCCTGAGATGCTCAGAATGGTTTTTGGTGGCTGGAACACAGGGAACATGAACCAGCAGTCAAACCATAGCTCTGTTTTCCCCGTTAGTCAGGCTAAATGTGGAAATTTAGAAAGGTGCATAGATCATTTTCTGAACAAAACTACTCAGAAACTACACTGACATCTGCATGTAAAACTACATTCTTCGGGTTCTGAAGCAAAGCGTTCCTCAGCCATAGAACTGTAAGTTCTATTGCCTTAAGGTCTGCAGAGAAAGTACTAGAATGCCAAATGACACAAATGACCCAGCAAATAGACTGTGGTGGAAAACCATGCTGAGTAGAAACACAAAAAACCCACAACTTCCTCTCCTAAAGCTTAGCAGTTCTGCAGAAATGACAAACTAAAAGGAAGACACACTCTGCCATTTTTCTTTAAATATATTGCTTATTATGCTCCTCTTTTTATTCAGCTGCTTCTCAGAGGTCCTTTTTTTAAAGCTACTTTCACACTGCACTTTAAAAAAAAAAAAATCTTTCATTCAATATTTGAAAAACAAGAGAGGTAACTGATGCCCAAAATTTGTTTTAATATTTTCCTTTTAAATCATTGAAACCTATTTACAAGTCCAAAATGTCTTTTCTTTGTTAAACTGTGCAGAACTATAACAACATCAGAAATATAAAACCAAATAAGTGTAATTAAAACAGTTGAAAATTCAAAATTACATATTATAAAACAAGGTCCTAATCCAGAAATACACTACTATTTAGACACAATATTGTACTAAGAACTGAAATACAAATTCACAGACAAGCAAAGTAATTCAAATACCTTGAGCCTCCAATTATCTCCTACTTCTGTTTTGATTCTGTTCAGCCAATTTTCGTCAAAGTAAGCTGGGTCTCTGAAACACAAAGAGCATTATTCATTAAAAACAGGTTAGAGAAACTGTGAGTACACCTTAGTCATTAAGCCCTGATCTCAGGCTTGAGGTCGTTTAAATGACTACCTCTTCTGTCTGACGCATTGCCCGAATACAGTAGTTCAGAATCCTGTTACTGCTCATTTTTCTAAGGCCTTGCACCCTTGATGGCATAGCTTCATTTGTGTGCCGTGAGCAGTTAATGCTTTTAACAAAGCTGCTGTGCTTGGAACATAATTTGGACAGTTTTTCCTTTAAAAATCCTGCCTCTAATTTCTCCTCTGGTGCTGGAGCAATACTTACTTGCGCTCCTGGAAAGTGTTAAAAATACATACTTTTCCACACATTATGGATCCCTCCTGCTGTACACTGCTTACAACTGCTCAACTTCTAAATGAAAAGATTGAGACTGAACAGTACAGCTGCTGTCTTTAAACAGTGAGAAGAGTTAAAAGAGTAGGTCAATATAATATAAGGAATGGCTCTTATTTCATCCAACATATAAAGTTAATACAGTCAGAGTGGAAAAAAAAGCCCACCTTTTCTATTTTTTTTTTTTAATTAGCATAAGGCTCTTAAGAGTCAGTGTGGTAGGCCAGGTTACACTTCCACACTAAGTATTCTCTTTTCGGGACTTATGCTGCTGCATTTTCCACTGTGTGCTATTAGATTTACCGCTGTACCCTCTGAGGATAGAAGGGTACTGGACTGAGCTCTTTTTTTAGGGGTAAGGTGCCATAAGATCTCCTGGCAAAAGTTTAAAAAAACTCTGAACACATGTGGAGAGTGAAATAACATTTATATCATATATACTGTAAACCAGCAATTACATCAGCACCTTATTAGAGCACAGACTTTGCAGCCACACTTTGTACCTGATGCACAGCATCTCCTGTATTCCATCTTTCCCACAATGTCTTTACAATGCACCAAGGTCTGCTAGCAGTTCTACATTTACATTACAGAGCAACAGAGAAAGATCACAAACAGCAATGTTTCTCTAACTGATACATTCCCATTGCTATTTTTACACATTTCGTTACAGACTCTGGAGAAGATTACAACATATTTCCTTTCCTTTGACATGGCATCCTCAAATATACATCTGGAAGAACAGCTTTAATTACTAGTTAAACTGATGACTCCAAATTGCTTCCATTCCACCTGTTCTAGCACAAGTGACAGAATCTTAAACTATGAAATAGAAAAACCAATGTCTTATCCAGAGTTTCATCTGGTTTTGAAATAAATCTTTTCAAATAGCTTCCAGTGGCCTCTCTGCCATGAGAAGTCAAGTAAAGCTAAGAATAAAATTGATCCAAAGACATGTAAGATCTATAACATATGAAGAAGGCTCACATTCAGCTTCCACATGAAACAATAGCTCTCCTTGTAAAAAGTCTTAATTAAAAAGTCTTCATTTGCCTAACTTCCTCTCAATCACAACAAAATCATCTGGACAGTAATAAAAAAACATGCTAGTTCAAGCCTTATTTTAGGTGAGAAGTTCAAAAAGCACTCCAGTATCTGTCAAATAAATGGGTCTTCTGGGAACTGCCAACACACAAGTAAGCCCGGCTTTACAACAGACTCAAAACTACAAAATGTTTATGTGGCTGAGAAAGCAGGTATGACTGATCACCTGTGCTTCACCAGGAAAAGAGATCAAGACTTCCTTAAGGATTGTATCTTATGATTTCAAAGGTTGCACTTGGTCACTAACATCTTGAGCTACTTCGAGGCTGCAGTGCCATGAAAATTGACTTACCGTTTTCATGGTAAACAATGACTCTTAAGAAGCACCATGGGTAAGCATAAACAATATCTCACAAGGAAAACTGTATTTGGGCCAACTGGACAGCTGATATTGCATACCCAATTTGCAATAAGGGTGTCAATAACAGCATCAGCTGAGGAAAAGTAACAAGATTTCAGGGTTAGGTCCAACTCACTCCACTCAGGAAGCCTCAGGAAAAGAAAATAAGCAGCTTTTCTCAGTTACTACTATAAATACAACACATGGATCAGCAACTATCTTTTACAGTCTTGATGGAAGTCATAGGCTACCTAAACCTTTACATATGTCATCAGACATACATAAGGAAGGTCCTTGAGAATTAAATCTAAGCTCAGTGTGGCAGTCCTCTTCCACAGATCCTATTTGGTTTTTTACTTTTTATGTATACAAATCTCAGGGAAGCATCCAAGGGTCCAGCAGCTCACAGGCAATCCATTAGAAATCATCCCCACGTGTTAAAATAGTACCAACAACTGCCCTTAGAGAACCTGCATACAGGTTACACAATAATTAGTTGCATACAGGAAAACTACTTTGCCAGGAATAGGCACATAAGCAACAGGTTGGATATCAACAACAAGAAAATACAAAATGATCATCCTTTCCTTAAAATGAATCAACTGCCCTTATAATTTCATTTCTGTCTTCAGAAGTCCGATAAAGTTAATGATTAATACCAACAGAAATGCCTTCTCTATATATCAAACTGTTTGAAATCAAATCTGAAATAAAAACTTTTCCACAAGGATTTCTTCATATACTTTTTAAAAGGGGCTTCCAGATGTTAGGTCATTCACAGTCCTTGCTGCAAACAAGTCTTTCTCTGCTAAATTTTTGGGAATTAGGATTCAATCATCTTCAGAGTTTTTTAACTACCTTAGTCTGTGTCATTAGAACACAACAGTGTCATTCCTATGGTGTTTGAAAAAGCATCACCTAAGGAAATATAAAAATGTGTGGTTGAGAACTGAGCAGCTAAACTTGCCACCTCATTTTGAAGAATTGCTGCACTAAACAAGGGCAGAGGATGGAACATCATCATTACCAGGAGATGACTTGTTCATGAACCAAGTATTTTGAATTCAGTAAGTTCCTGGGCCTAGATCCAAACTTAGACCATCTCTTGCACTGGATAACTTTTCAGGTTTAGAAAGGTATTTGTGTATCATTTGATTGCTGCCTAGTATCTGAATAGCACTGCAGATAATTGGGACTTTTCTTCAGAGCACTGTTGTTAATGCTCTATCACTTCATGTGATGTTTTCAGCAGTGCTCATTTATACCATCTCCATCTTATTTTGTATGCAAATTTTCCTTTATTTAAGCAGTCATCTCTCCATATCACAGATGCCAAGAGACAGAAATACTCTTCTGAAGAAAACCAACCCACAGAGCATGTAGTATAACTCATGATTATTACTCATTTTGACAGTGGTACAGTAAACTGCTTCAAGAAACGTCTGTTTACAAAAATTTCCCTCCCCCAGCAATATACATCAGCATGGCTTTTGCATTCTGCATGTGTCAAAACACACACAGTGCACTGCAATGTATAACATATCAAATGAATAATTCATTAAGAGGGGCACGATGCAGAGATGACAAATGAAAATACATACCATCTCTTACACCTACCAAGGCCAGTATGACACAGGAAGGAAGAATCAAAACAAGAGGGACACCTGGTACTAAACAGTCCCCAGAGTGAGATGAAAGGAAAATTTTAAAACATAGTAAAAAACAGGAAATTGTGCTGTTCTAGGGATACCAGTGGACAGTAAAAAAAAAAAGTAACAGCAGAGAAGCAAAAAAAAAAAAAAAAAGAAAAAAAGGAAAGAAAACACGAATGCAACCCAGAAGCAAGCTATGGCACTTCTACCAGCATAAGCTACATGATTTTAGGCAGACACTCTACTCATAGACAGTTTAAACATTTCTTTTTGCTTCCAATCTTTCTCCTGGAATAAAACAACACTCTGTAAAATAATCATCAACACTGATTATGTACAGGCATTTTATCTTACTGTATCTCATACCACTGCTAGTCAGGACCAATAACCTTCACATCCAAAAACAAACAGTGAATCTTACAGAATAAAACAAAAAAAAGTAAGCTAAAGCTTTGGCTTATTTTCCTCCTCCAAGACAATCTAGTTAGCACTGGAGAATTTCATTCAACGGTGCTTTAACCTGACATTTGAAGACAAAGGTTTTATGTTACAAAGAAAGAAAGTGTCCCTCAGGAATTCACCAATAACTGTATTAACAACTGAGACTGTAAGCAAAATGCTCATCCTTAGTTACATAGAACACGTCTGCCATTTTCGACCACACGTGACACCAGAAGTGAAAAGCTTCTGAAGGTGTTAGTAATTTTCTCTGGAACCTTTTCTTCCCTTCTTCCAGCAGTTTTGGTACGAAGAATTCTGCTACATTTGTTGTGACTGATTGGTCCTTACCTACAAAGGAGCTGCTGCCTTGAATGCAAAAAATACTGAGAACGATGTACAAAAAAATTCAGAACAATGAAAGAAGCTTTTGGCCCCTTCCAAACACTTGGCACAAGACACAGCAATTTTTTATCAGCTGATGAATAAGCAGTGTTCCTCCTTTTTAATTTTACTGACAATAAATTGTGCAGTTCTTTGTTGTGCACATTTTGTCTATGTCTAAAGCAACAAATTCTCCAAACTAGGGATCTCTCAAAAACTGTTTCTCATGATAAACTACTACCTCCTCTCCTCATAAGCACCAGTGAACTCTTCTTATTAGTGCAGAGGTTAAAAAAATAATATAGTTCACTTTCAAACTTTTAGGTTTTCCAGAACAAATGCTATCCTCACTCTCCTATGGAAATACATAAATGGAAATATCGTTGGACTACCTCAATATCTTTAAATTTTTATCATGTCTCACTTTATTTGATTTCTTCATTGAATATATCTTTTTCATTCATAATCAACTTTTTTTTTTTTTTAATTCTCACTGGATATATTAATCTGCTATTTCAGTCTTTGCCTAATTAACCTCTTAGTACTAGTAGGCTCAAAGAACACATAATGATAAAGAGACTCAAACAGGAAGCAGCTATAGTGAAAAACACCCAGTTTTCAAGGAACATGAATTACAAAAATACTACTTTACCCATCTCAATGGAATAAGAGTAACAGCATTTAAGTTTTGTGTCTGCAGTCAGGACAATAAACTTGCCCTTTGAAGATTAACTTTTTGAGAGATTTTCACGTTGAAGACAAACGTTCAAGTTTTCACTGCAAATGACATGTCTGAAGTGACCTGGTGCTTTCAGGCTGTGCTTCTTCTTTGCTATTTAATGTCATTGCTTGACTTTTGCAAACAACCTTAAGTCTTGCTTTTACATATTCTGTACCTGCCAGTGCTGCTTACATAAAAAGAAGGGTTGACTCTAGACTTGCTTCAAATTGTTGAACATTCCCTGATTCCCAACTAAATATTGTTCCTGTGGTATCTGTTCAAAGGAGCAAGAGGATTTCATTGGTAGGGTTCAATTTGGTTTTGTTTTCAAGAAAGAATATTTAAATTGGTTTTGTCAACATGGTCCTGATCAGTTTTCTATTCAGCTATACAAATGCTGACCCCTGTATTTGACCTATATTCCAATATCTCATGTCCAGGGAAATGGACAGTGTTTGGCTATTCTGCAACTCTACTTCAAAAATCAATTAGACCAATCTTCTGCTACACTTGTTATTATACACTGTTTATCTTCTGTTTTGCTGTTAAAAAAAAAAAAAAAAAAAAAAAAAAAAAAAAAAAAAAAAAAAAGCAGCAATAATACTTTCCCCCGAAGATTGTTCATATGTTAACATACAGACTGGGGAATGAGGTGCTGGAAAGGCACCTGGGGGTCCTGGTCAGTGTCAAGTTGAATGTGAGTCAGCACTGCCCTGGCAGCCAGGAGGGCCAACCCTGTTCTGAGGGCATCAGGCAAAGCATCGCCAGCCGGGCCAGGGAGGGGATTGTCCTGCTCTGCTCTGACCTGGGGCGGCCTCACCTGCAATATTGTGTGCAGTTTGGGCACTGCAATATAAGAAGGATATGAAGTTGTTAGAAAGGTCCAAAGGAGGGCCATGAAGGGCCTTGATTTGAAGCTGTGTGAGAAGCAGCTGAGGGCACTTGGTGTGTTCAGCTGGAGAAGAGGAGACTGAGGGGAGACCTCATTGCAGTTACAACTTCCTTGTGAGGGGAAGAGGAGGGGTAGGCACTGATTTCTGCTCTGTGGTGATCAGTGACAGGACCTGAGGGAATGGCCTGGAGTTGTGCCAGGGGAGGTTTAGGTTGGATATTAGAAAAAGGTTCTTCCCCTAGAGGGTGATCGGGCACTGGAGAGGCTCCCCAGGGCAGTGGTCACAATATTAATCCCGAACAGAGTTCAAGAAACATTTGGATGATACTCTCAGGCACATGGTGTGACTTTTGGTGTGTCCTCTTGGGCCAGAAGTTGGACTCGACGATCCCTGTGGATCCCTTCCAACTCAGCATATTTTGTGATTCCTGCTGTACAATCCAAGATCAGATTGCTGCTGCTCTTCAAAGTTTATCTCAACAAGAATGAACTCAAGATTTAGCAATTTTGTTGCTAAATTGCTACATGAGAATCTCTGTATCCATTACAAAAGCATGCAAAATGTTAAATCTGAAGCACAACCATCAGAAAGCAAGATAGTCAAACACTAGCTTTGTCAGGTTCAAATTATTACCTAAGGCATAAAGAAAGAATTATAAATTGTTTAGGTGATCTTTACTACATAAACTGGGCAAAGTAAAGAATTTCTGTATTTGTTGTGGCACAGCAGTTGTTATAGGAAATATTTTAAAATCATGCTACAGAAACACAATATTTGCATTTTACATCTGGTTTTGAAACGTCACTTCATCAGCTGAAAACAGTATCTCAGAACCACATGCAAAAATGTGTTGCGTTGAAACATTCGACTACGTGGAGATTTCCTCTTGTGCCCCTTTCATTCTTCCTGTGAACTGGCAGCTCCTTCTCTCACTAGAGGTAAGGCTCCTGCTCCTGAGGGTCTGAACCTACGGAACAGATCCAGTGTCCTCACAGCAGTTACGGTGCCAGGAGCTCTGTCAAACAGACCATCTGTGCTCACTAAACCTGAGCCACGCTGCAAGAGGGGAGCAGCAAGTGTCAGCACGGATGGAGGACCCTCACCTCCTAACACCATCTAAGAAGGGTTGCTGCTTGCTAAGGGTTTGAATTCCTGGCATTGTTGAAAGACTGCCAAAGTTTGTCCAGCCCTTACACAATTACTCTTCCTGCTCTTCCACCTTGGCACAAGCTGCACAGCTAGGGAAACCTGGAAAGCACAGTGTGATTACGTGGCTTTGGAAAATATGGCAAAGGCTCAACGGGTGCTCAACCCAGCTGCATCTGTTAGCGAGAGGGTTCTGAGGAACAGACAGGTCCTGCAGGTCAACAACCAGCTGTGAACTGGTGTTGGCAACAAGGTTTTAGTTTCAGTGGCCACCGAATCCTTCTGAGAGCCAAGGACTGCTTTGAAGAGAGGGGATCCACCTGACTGTGGTGGGCAAATGCATCTTCACCAACAGGCTGGCCAACCTGGTTAGACCAGTTTTGAAGAAGGAAAAATAGAGAAAGGAACACTTAGTGACAAAACAGTGCACTCTCTTGAAAAAAAAAGGATTTGGGACAATGTGAAGAAGCGATACCTCACAGTCAACAAAACAGGGCTGGATGAAAAGGAATCACCCCAAGCATATGCATATAAATAAGGAAAGGCCTACAGGAAAACACTCCAGGGAAAGCTGCATTCTTGAGACTCAGCAAGACTGGATGCATAAGTGGAGTGCTTGTGCCCTAACGCATGCAGCATGGAGAACAAACAGGAAGAAACAGAGCTCTGCAGGTAAGGCCACAGTCTCTCTGGGATCATGAGGACTTGGTAGGATGGCTCACGTGACAAGGAATGCATAAAGGCTCTTTAGGAAGAACAAGGTGAGAAGGCAGTGACAAGGGAGATGCCTTTCATGCGAGAGAGCAGTGGGAATGCATGAGCTCTCTCTTTGCATAGATCCGAGCCAGCTGAGAGATTATGGATCAGGATGACCAAGAAGACCAAGATATATTCCTGCTACAGACTGCCTGAGAAGGATAACATCCTCCTCGACAAACTGATGAATCATGACTTGGGTAAGTAGATAGCAAGGTGGGCTGAAAAATAGCTGAAATGCCAAGCTCAAAGGTTTATGAGCAGAAGCATAAAATCCATCTGGAGCCCAGGCCATTAGCAACATACCCAAGGGGCCAAGACTATTAAATGTTTTTAATAGGTGCCTAGGTGATGGAACAGAGGGAAATTTTTCAAATAAGGTAAAAATGGAAGAAGTGTTTGATACACCTGATAGTTGTGCTGCCATTTAGGAGGAATGTGATGAGCTGGAAAAACAGGCCGACAGGAACCTTCCACATTTCACAAAGGTACGTGCAAATAAACGCCATACACCAGTATATGCTGGGGGCAACTGGCTGGAAAACAGCTTTGCAGGCAAGAAGCTGGGTAGAAATCAAGCTTAACACACTCCAGCAAAGTGTCCTTGTAGCAAAGAAAGCCAACCACAACCTGGGCTATGTTGGGAAAATCACTGGCAGCAGGCCAAGGGAGGCACTACTCAGGTCTGGTAAGACTACATCTGAAGTGCTGCATCCTGGGTTCTCCTGTATGAGAGAGACCTGGGCATACAAGGAAGTTCAGCAAAGGGCCATTAAGATGATTAACAGACTGCAGTATCTGTCATACAAGGTGAGACTGAGTGAGCTGTTCTGCTTGTTTAGCCTCAAGAAGAGAAGGCTCAGTGGGATCCTACCAATCCTGTGTATAAATAGCCTGATGGCTCCCTCTTTATACCCTCACATAATCTCAGTGGTGTCCAGTGAACAGACAAGAGGCAGTGGAAGCAAACTGAAGGACGAGTACTTCCAACTGCACACCACTAAAATGACAGTTGCATTCAGTTTATCACAGAAGTTCTATTGCATGAAACTAATTCTAACATCACTGACTGTAATTTCAAGCAATGATCAGGGCCAGTTACGTTACCTTGCACTGTTTCAACTCTAAGTGTGAATCTGTAAGTTAATCCAACTTACTTTTCACTAAGTTCACCTTGAATAAACACCTCCCTAAAACAAAACTTTTCTTTTTCCTTTAAGATGGTTATCTGAACACTACAGAGCAAAAGAATCATATTAGTCATGTTCCAGTTCAAAGGACCATCTAAGCATAGGAAAAGCCACATCCTCACGGAATACCTTGAACTAAAACACATGTAAATACGGAAAAATGCACAAATAATAAAACTCAGTTCATTAAGTAAGAAATTCCTTACATTTTTTGAAGAACCTGGGCCATCACAACCCCACTCGTTAAATCTTCCACGGTCTGGCATGGTGCCTCAACGTTAAACGTCTGGATCTGCGGTAGAAAGGAAAAGGTTATCTTCTTTTACTTCAATGTCAAGGAACTTTCAAAAGTTAAAAAAAATGCTACCAAGTAGCAAACAGAACAGATTACACCCCACACACTTAGTATACATGTTAGGTTTAAAAAGCTTTCTATTTAATAGCAATCAAAGAAAAGAACAGGGTTTAGCATCCTTGTTTTCACAATAAACTTTGCTATAAATACAGTAGTACATTCTCCAAAAGGCTAATTTTCCACCACATTTTCTACTTTGAGAAGTCACTGGACCGTGCAAGTACTTCCAGAGCACACATTCAAAAATACCCACTCTCTCAAACAACATAAGAAACTCAGTTTTTAGAAGTAACACTGGTCACACAAAATGCTCATCAGCTCCCCACAACCAGAAGATCAAATGCAGAGTGTCATATTCCAAACTTAATTATTCCCTGTTGTCAGATGGAAGAGGAGAACACAGTGCTGCTAAACCCTAATGGGTCCATGTACTACTAATGTTCTGAATATTTCAGAACATTTCACCCTGAATATTTCAGGGTGTCTTATTAACACAGCGACAGACCACAAGGCAAAGCCCTTTTCTTCCTTCCTCTCTTGGTGAGAATAGTCTGTCTACTTCAGCACAGTATTTTTAACTGGTCTATGTTATTTGATAATTTATTTAAAATAAACATTAATTTTAAATTATGTGGATGAGTTCTGTGAAAATAATTTTGATGATGCTATTTGGAAGGTATCTGCCTAATGCTCTCTGCTACTATCCTGCTCCTAGGAGAAGCCTGGGCTTAGTTGTAGGAAGCAATGCCTCATATGCATCACAGACAGGACATGCTACAAGAGCTCTTACAGCTTCAAAGTATAAAAATGTCAGATACATCAACCAAGTTTTTTTCTGAACATAATGTACAACCATTCCCGCTTTAGTGGCATTTGAAATAGTAATACTGGTCAGAGTCATTTCACAGTAAACACCCTCAACGTATGTGTCTTACAAAAAAAGACAACTCACGTAACAGTGGAAAATTTTGCAGGTCTTTCTCTGAGGAGAAGACCCTCAAAAAAATCAAGAGCAGAATAGCCATATTCTCCTAATACCTTTGGAAGGTCATGTTAGCACCCTAGCAATGCCATTTAACACTTATTTGAAGAATAGACACCAAGGTGAATGCTCCTTTCTTTCATTTCCTCTGGAAATAAAAAACCTAGCATTCAATTAGGAAAAAATCCAGCAATGATATCTATGAAGAGCCAAAATGACCGAATCCCCAGGGTATGTTTGCTGATTAAGTTCAACTGTGACCAGTGAATAGTCATAAATTGTGTCCATGTTCCAAAAGCACGAGGATTTTTATGCCATTGAAGATACTAATGTTTTTCATAGTTAGACAACAAAGAACAAAAAGAAAGGCTGAAACTAATACGGCTTGTTTCTTCACATACATTTAAATTTTGTAATAAGTATATTCTATTTGCTTGTATATTTCAATTGTGACAAATTTATGCTGCAAAACATTTATTCAGATCCTAAAAAGAGAGCTATATCCTTATCATAGCCTTCAGAGATATGAAAGTAACAAATTTTCTTCAAAAACCCTTCCCTAAAACAGCTTTACAATTTTACTTTACCATTCTCAGACAGTTCTACAGTATCCTAAACCACTCTAAGAAACAGCAGAGTTCATTTTCTAGAAGGGACAAAACAATAACAATGTGGCAATGCAGAAGCAGAGTCCAGCTCTGGAGACAATGGAGGGCAAATTTTTGTGTGCGTGTGGGTGTCCCTCTAAACAGCCACTCGCTAACAGCTGTTAAAACAGTGCTCTTCCTGTGCATTGTGATGTGTTTCCTTCTCGGAGACTTCTCTGTCTTCCTGCTGGAACTGCTCCTCTGCTCCTAATTCCTGAGTGCTTGTAATAGGGTCCCCATCATGAGTTCCACAAAGCTGTCAATTAATTCCCGTTCCCTGACAGGATTCCTGGATATTTCTCCCCACTATCACCACATAGAGCCACGACATCATGTGTGTGGGTCCACATGAACCTTGTGAGGTTCAAGAAGGTGAGGTGCTCAGTGCTGCACCTGGGTTGGAGCAATCCCTGTTATCAGCACAGACTGAGGGATGAACGGATCCAGAGCGGTCCTGCCGAGAAATACTTGGGGGGGCTGGTGGATGAGAGGCTGGACATGGCCCAGCAACGTGCCAACCATATCCTGGTTGGCTCATCCAAAGAACTCTGACCAGCAGGTCGAGGGAGGCAATTCTCCCCCTCTACTCTACTCTCATGAGACCCCACCACCCTTAGCACAAGAAAGACATGGACCTGTTGGAGCAGGTCCTGAGGAGAGCAACAAAAATGCTCAGAGGACTTTCCTCCCATGAGGAAAGAGGAAAGGCTGAGACATAAGGGTTGTTCAGCTTGGAGCAGAGAAGGCTCCAGGAGGCTCTCACTGCAGCCTTTCAATAATTAAAGGAAAGGTTGGGACAGACTTTTTAATAGGGTCTGTAGAGACAGGACAAGGGATAATGGTTATAAACTGAAAAAGCATAAATCCAGACTAGATATAAGGAAAAATTACTTTATGATGAGGTTGATGAAACACTAGAGCAGGTTGCCCAGGGAGGTGGTAGATGACCTTTCCCTGGTAAGGCTGGACTGGGCTCTGAGAAACCTGATCTAGATCAGTATGTCCCTACTCAAGGCAAGGGGGATTGGACTGTTTGACTTTTAAAGGTCCCCTACAACACAAACAATTCTATGATTTTATAAGAGACCAAGGGGAAAAAAGAAGAAAAAAAAAAAAAAAAAAAAAAAGAGGAAAAAAGCCCAGCCACTTGGCTCAATCACTAGCTCTAACAAGCCTTCACATCTTCCCATCAACTATCAAGTAATGAGAGAAAAGGGTTCTTCAATTTTATTAAATATTACTCCAGATCTCTGATCCACACAGACATCAACATGACCATTTTTTTACAAACCTTAAAAGAAGGAGTAGCAAGTAACTCTTTGAATGCAAAGGTGGTTATCACTGGGGACTAAATAATTGCTTCAGGAAGAGACAGTACCTTAGAAAATCTGAGTTCCCGATTACATATATGACTAGTGAGGATTTGTTATCTACTAGGGATAGGATGCAAAAATGTATTCCATGAAAAATACTTTTGATATGAAGGTCAGAGAACAGGACAAACACCCAGTTGCCAAAGACAGTAGGAGAAAACTGGGATAAAACTTGTGATGGGGAATCCAGCATTCTCTGAAACTTGAGGGGAAGAAAAAGTAAAAAACAAACAAACAAACAAAGCAACTCCCTTCTACTTCAAAGAAAAAAAAAATTCTCCTTTTGCTTCTCAACACTAAGAGATAACAAAAGACCTGCTCTTTGCACAGTGATTATATACACAATTTGGTTTTTATTACTGATGCAGCTGCATAATAAACCTTTTAAGTATTCCTTAAGTATTCTTTTGAAATAATAGCTGAAATCATTTTTAGTGGTTCTTAGCAGATAATATACTGTGTGATTGATTACCTTATGCATAAACACAACAAACAGTAACACCCAGTTTCCAATTAGTTATTTATCGGGGGGGGGGGGGGAAGGGGGGGGTGTTTCCAATTATTAAATTGTTCTTATCTAAACTTGCAAGGCTTTCCTTTTCTTTCCGATTCTCCTCCCAGCTGGCGCGGCAGCAGGGGGGAATAAGAGAGCCCCTGTGTGATACTTAATTGCCAGCCAGGGTTAAACCATGTCAACGACACTTCAGAATTATTTATCCACTATTTTCCTGTGGTTTTGGAACTGACTATGCAAGCTTAGTGCTAACTGCCATGTAGAGCCTAGAACAATACCGTGTCACCACGGAAGACACAGATCAGGCAGATAAGACAGGGAGAAGTGGGTGTGAAAGGAGACAAGAAAGGAACCAGCCTCACCAGGTCGGATGCATAAAGCTACTCAGACCATTAGCAAGATCATCTGAAAGAGCAAACTGGCAGAGAAGATATAGGGCGGTTGGATACTTTTGTCCTTCAGCAACAATCTCACTAAAACAAATTTTACTCAGCTTCAACACCTGGAGGAAACCAGAACATCAGTTCTTTCCACAATGGCAAGCCAATTATGTTCTTCACACGCAGCTGTCCTTCAGATGCCGAATTCTCATATTAAGACACACCTTTCAAATGAGAATTGGACTCCTATCCTATAACCAGATCCCGTGCTTCTGGATAAGCTTTGAGTTTTCTTCACCCATTTTTCTCCTCATAGTTGGTAGCACTGCAATCTTCTGCTTGGATTGTCATGGCATAAGCTATTTTTTCATGCTTTCCAAGACAACAGCAGACTGCATAAGACAAACAATAGGGAAACAGATTCTGTAATAAGCAACAGTTTTATTCCAGGATTTGAATTTCTGGATGTTTCCACTGATTTTTAGGTTGTCAGATTTTTATTATTAAAATCTCAAGAACTACTTTGCAATCCAGCTGTAATGGTAGGCACTCAATTAGCCAAGCAATGAAATGGCAAGGCTTTTATGTTACTGGCCAGGGAGGGGATACCTCTGGAGGAAGGACTTGAATGTTAATTTTTTATTAATTTCCTTCTCATTTTATGTAGACTGTGTTTAACCCCAAATATCTAAACTGCTCAAAGCCATGAAAGATCTCAACCAAAACACTTAATTCAGGGTGCAACTTCTTCAAAGATTAAATATTTCTCTTGCAGAAATGCAGTGTAAAAAGCAGAATACATACCTTGACTAAAGCTTACTGACTAAAGGACTTAGGAGATGAGAGAGTCATGACAGCATAAACCAGTTGCTACTGCGCTATCTTGGCATTGCCACTAAATTGCTGCTAACTGGAGTGTTCAAGTATGACAAATTATTACGATACAATGAACAGTCTCAAGTCTGAACGGTACTTGGTTTAACCATTTCAGAAACATTCATGAGAAGACAAGCTAACCTACCAGCTCCTGGGGTGAAAATGAATGTAATTCACATTTTCAGTTGAAAGCCAGAGGAGCCAGCTGATAAAAGAGAATTCTACACAGCATTTGCAATGAAGATAGAATGAAAATATAATACCTAAGAGGAAGGCCTAACAGAGCAGCATAAACCAACAGTTCTTTTCAAGCTTCCATCTATTTCATCATGTTTTATTTGAAAGAGGTATTTACCAGTTGATGTTCTTTTGTTCTTAAAACAAAAGCTAATAAAGTGTAAAATTGCCAAACATTACCTCAATGCACCTACATTTATAGGATACATACATTCACCCTCCACCAAGCACCAATGAATTTTAGAAAGCCCCAGAAGAGCCTTTTAAGACTAGGAACATCTTCTCATGGAAAACAAAAAATGAAAAACCACAAATGGTAGGGTTTACAGGAACCACCAGTCTCCTCTGCTAATCAGGGTACAAAAATTTCCATCTCTACTACCCAGAGATGATGAAATAACACACTTAAAATGATGTAACATTAAACATGGGGATAGCATATCTTCTGTCTTCAGTATTCTGACTCACAGAAAACTAGATGATAATCCAGCAGATAGAATTGGGATGCATGAAGTTTCACCAAAGGAGGATAATGAAACTGTTCTCTAAAAGTAGGTGTTCAATGCAAATAGCAGAACAGTGCTCAGTGAATGGAAGAACAAAATTCTTTTTATTCTCAGTGAAGACTGCATGGCTACTGGAAACCTGCATAGCACCAGGCAAATGTGCCCAGACTGATCCATACTAAAATAAAGGACAGGCAGCTTCAAGGCACAGCTTCTGTGTGATGGCATAAGACCAAGTGAAGTCCATTAACTTCTTGGCTAGGGGCAAGGTAGAGAAACTTCCCAAATTTATACATGTTTCTAATATTACTTAAACAACAACACCAAAAAATTGCAAAATACAGAAGAATAACAACTATTTAAAGCCCACGACATCACCCTCTTGCGCAGATATAATTCAGAAGAGAAATACTATCTCTATTGACAGGTGAAATAAAGAGCTCTACCCCAAAGGTAAAAAAGATGAATCCAGAAGCACTAAGTTCTACTTAAATACCATCTGCACAAACTTCCTGATCAGTGTGGAAACACAGGCTCTCATAGACTTTGAAAGATTTAGCAACTAAAACATAGGATTCAGATCTCTCCCAGAGAGAGATGGCACTAAGTCTTCATCAGTATAAGAAATTTCAGACTTCACAGATTCTAGAACTGGTAACACAGGTGTACAGCACATCACTAAAAACAGCTTATCTTGCAGTTCAAGTCTTCTCCTTTTCCTTATTTATATTTCAACAAACATTTTCCTGAACTTCATGGAGATGTTTGGGCATGCAGAACAAGATTTTTCAGACCAAATTCCATGATCCCTTAAAAAAGGCATTAGCCACCACGTAAAAAGGCAGCCTAAAATCATCTAAACCATGCCAGAGTGATCAAGTCCTGCTGTTTGTATTTTTGTTTCCTCCCTAGCCACTAAAGGGGCAGTAAAATTACTAAAAACTAAAAAAACTCTAACAAAACAACAAAAAACTCTCCATGTAAAGTCTGTTGCAATTAATCACACACTTTCTTCTACTTATTCCTATACTGAAGTAAAACTATGGATACCTTGCTGCCATGGCAAACAAGTTCACTCAAAGGTTTATCTTATGTAATCCTGGAATGTAGGAAAGGCTGTAACTCATTTACTGCTTTGCAACCCTGCAATGAATAAAACACAGATGCTCATTTCCCAGATCTATTGTCCCCAAGACACAAATCATATGGGCCATAAATATGCACTTGTTGTTTAGTTTAAGTACCTTAACTTAGCTACTCTGAGAGCTTTAGCTCCAAATAGTCAACAGGACTTCACAGAGAACACAAAGCACTTCATTTTCAGTGTGGTATACAGTTGCAAAGAAGCTTGCAGCTAAACGGCATGAAAGAGCCCTAAGAATTCAAGGGCTGAAGCACGTTATCACCAGATTCACAATGCATCTTCTTGTGCAATACTTGCTCCACTACCTGCACCACTCAAAAACATTTCCTTTGTGCCCCCCCTTTGAAAAGTTCCCATCCCTCTGCGGCCCCGTCCAGTCCACTGAAACACAACTCCAGCTTTGTATTCATTCAGAAGCTTTTGCCTGCCACAGGCAGGAGGGGAGTGCTGGCCGGACTCCCCCGCCTTTAACCGTAGACAAGATTTTCCCTCCACCAAAACCCTTCTCCTCTTTTTCCACGCTGTCTCTTTGTTCCCTGCCCTGAATGAGAAGTACTAAGTAACTCACAGGAATGACTTCAGTCACGTATGGCAAAGTAAGGGAACAAGAAGAACAACACATGCATACTCTGCAGGGCAGGAAACCACTACCAGCAGTTTGGGGAAGGAGTTAATCCCTTTCCCTTTCCTGTGTGGCAGGTCCTGCCAGCCGGTTGGCAGCAAAAGCCACAAGGACATTACTACCCTCTTCCCCTCACTTCCAGCCATGCATTCCTGCCTTAACCTTGTGCTAGCGTAGTTTGTCGTGTGGCAAATAACCTCGTTGTTTGGGGGTTTTTTTCTTTAATTAATCACTAGGACTTGCAAATTAAATTGATTAAACAACCCCAGACTTGGGCTCCGAAGCTGGAGGCACTTAGCCAACTGAATCTAGGCAAGTCTTTCTAAATAATCACAGTACTCAAGAGTCAGGCAAGAAAGCAGAGAGCAGCAAGTGCAGGGGAGAGAGGAGAGGCCCAAGACTCAACCTGGAAGTCTGATTTGCTTTATAGAAGTCAAACACATTGCAGCAAAAATTCCTGATGGTCGAGGAAGAACAGAATAACAGAACATTATCTTCCAGTTCAAGAGCCTCAAAAGTGGCCTCACAATTAAGACAGACAATTGTGCATAATTCACTTTGACTTCATCTCTCTGAAATAACTGTTTAAGTATTTCAGAAAAGACAGAAACAGATTTTCCTCTGCACCTCCCACCTCAAGATTAACAAGATAACAGAAAAGTTGTTTCCTTTACACTGTTTAAGGTTCACAGTTCCCAGCAGCAAAGTCTGTTTCTTCTCTAAGCAACCCCTCACCAAAAAATGAGGAGGCAGAACTGGGAGCTGAAATTGAGCACATACTAAATCATATCTAAATGTTTATTTCTCCAGAGAACTTGCAATTGCTATAAATGTACTACCATACAGAACAGCTCTTCAGAAAGCAGAAAATTGAAAAAAGGCAGAATTTGGGACAAGGCCCCAAAGAATGAAAATCTAACACTGTGTCAAAATGCACATGACAAATAATACCTGCACCTCCAAATTCTGTCTTCAGCCTTCCTTCCTCTTATTGCCTTTAAAAATATGGGGGAATAGGGAGGAACACACACAAACTTTATCTTAATTATCTTTAATTATTGTATTCATATGTTAGCAGCCTCCTATCACTTGCTTTACAATATAATCTTGAAGAAAAGTTCCTCTGCTTCTGCTTGACCTCTTGGCAATAGGTCAAAAAAAAATCCCTATAACCTAATAATGGTGATAGACACTCCAGCTCCTTCAAGCACAGTGAATGTTACACTCAGAATATCACTGTCTCAGACAACTATCCCTTTAAAGGGTGGAGCAATAAATTCTTTACCATATTAGTGAGAGGTCATAAAAAATAAAAAAAAAAGGTTGCTCAGTCTACTAGTCCTTCACATCAGTTACAGGGGCTGTGATCTCCCAGGTTCCTCAACCCATAAACCATGGCTGCTGACAAGCTCAAGGGTTGTTTTTTGCTTCAGTCTAAACAGCAACATAATTCAAAGAGAACTGTCCTCTTGACTCGCTGTCATCATGAGCACAATCGAACACTCCTGAAATTTGATTTTTTTTTTTTTCCAAGAGGCAAGAGATGCTGATGCAATTATATCACGAAAAGAAAATGAAACCCTACAACTCTGTGGTCAGTGATCAAGGACTGGAAGAAGAAAGAATTTAAACAGGCTTAGCAAGTCACCTACGATCTTGACATCTACAAGAAACCGGAAGAGTACTTAAAAGCATAGATGCACAGGATCAAGAGTCACATAATCTAAAAGGAACATAACTGGACAGTAGGAGAAAACAGCTTTCCCACTAAGTTCCAGCGATTTGATTTTCTCTGAAAAGGGTGCCTACCAAGCATTTAAAAGCAGCCTTCTTGAGGAATCAAAATCTGTTTCACCACTTGCTCACATGGTCTCTATGTTTCATACCAGCACAGACAAGTCCTTCCAGCTGGGGACAGACCACCACGCAGAAGACAGAGATACACTGCTCTGAGGAGATTTTTCGACCAAAAAGGGAGAAAGGTCAAGGGACTCATACCACATAAATGGCTGAAGCGCTTTTAAAATGGAAGGTGCCAAAACAGAGGCCTTGTAATGTTTACAAAGCTCTCACTTATCACGGAAGTTTTAACAGAAACTGTATTCGGCCTTGAGAGTTTGAAAAGAAAGAAAGCATGCAAGACTTAGCTCAGTGAAGGCAGCACATAGCAAAATTAGAGACATTCATCATAATGAAAGAAGTTTCATGATATCTTCACAGCAATTTGCTACTCATAACCTCTCAGCAGCTGCCTCTTTGAGGAGTCCCACTGTTTACATACCAGTGCTAAGCAATCTTTTCAGTATCACATCTTAGTTCTAAAGAAGAAAATTTCTCAGGTTACACAGGAAAAGCCTGTAGCATCTCACTGATTTCAGAAAGATGTTTTAAAGGGTAACTGCCACAGGCACGTTTGACAGCTCCCCATGTTTTCATGCTTTAGCTATGTATCTGAGTTGAGAGCAGTCCTGACACTGGACAAAAAGGAAAAAAAAACAAACAAACAAACCAGAAAACCCCATGTGTTCATATGGGGACCATTCTTAAGTTTTAAACGAAAAAAACGTTGTGAATCTCTATTAGATTCGCTGAAACAATTTTAATTTTACTGTAGGTTTACCTTACAGTCACATTTTTCTAAACTGTCCTGGTTGAAGTACAGCTTGGATAACAATCCCATAGTGCACAGAAGAGTCTCAGAAGAGGTTTCTGGGAGATTATTGGTAGAGTAATAGTTCTGCAATTACTGTAGGTTGGATACACTGCTTAAGTGTAAATATCAACTTGGACAAATCAGTGTTTGGCCTCCAGGCCTCCATTCAGTTTTGCTCAAGTCACCACTACCCTGGCTGCCTCAAAGTAACATCACGGTCACCTGCTTAAGTGGTAGAAAGCCAAAGCTCACCTGGCTGTTTAAAATCCTGAACAAAAATTATTTATGAACCTACTTGATGATACTGTAAGAGAGGTGAAAAAAAATGAGAATTACAATCCAGGCTAGAGCATAAAAACAAAAATGGGCACTGCCAAAATATTTAAAAATATTCATAGGTAAGCAACCTGCTCCAGCTTAAACAAACCAGCATAGGAATCACAGGCATGCAAGGTAAAAGGCCTGAGCGATATTCTCCTTCATTAAAATCATGAGTTGGCAGAGGGTGGAACACTTTCATCTCGCCCTATATCCATCTGAGCAAACACTCAGTTTAGGCTGAACAGGTTCTCAGACGTGTGGAAAGCCTTATCTATACAAAACACAGACAAACCTGTTTAAGTATGTCTGTATGAATGTTAAGCAAGCAGCCTGGGAGGCTAAACCAGTTCTCAGGTGCAGCCAGCTTCTCTGGCATAATGGGAACAGGCTGGCCACCCCAGATATGCATAAACTGCTATTAAAACAGCACTACTCTCACATCTAAATGAACGGTTCCCAAGATTCATTATGGGATTTGAGAGAGGGGTGGGGAAAAAAAAAAGCCATCTTGTTTATAAAAAGTCAGTTTCACTGAGGAACAAAAAAACTTCACTGCCTCTTTTGCAAGTTTCATGCATCCTGGAATAAAGTGAAGTCACCTCTCTGAAATCACCATTTCTTTTTTTACTGACTCTGTTTCAAAGCTACATTCACATAAAAAGAGATGAAACCATAAAAGTAACCCATAACTTCACACAATTCATGCTGACCAATTCTAAAGCTGTTTAAGAGGATTTACTATTCCTGCTGAACACAAAGGATGAGGCTAGTTTCTTTATTAGCTCAGTATCTGAGGGGATGCAAAGTTGAAGAGTGTAGAAGGACCTGAGTGGACCATCACTACAGACAGATGGGTGCAGCTTTAGGACTGCAGATTGTAAAGACTGAGCCTCTCACCCAGCCTTTCTTTGCCAGTATTGACGCACATCAAACTCCTCATGTTGGGACTTTCATTCCCAACATCTGAAAGAGAAAGCATGGAAAACCAAAAGCAAGGCAAGTGGCCAACCATAACAAAGATGCAAAAATTGGCAGGAATGTGGAGGAAAGAGAAACTCCGTTAGTTATTCCAGACTTGTATGAAGCACTGGGCACGCTCTTCCTCAAAATCTCTGCCTTCTGTACTGTGCAGGCCACTTGCTCACCTCTAACAATTAGTGAATTTCCCTTGCTCATCCTTTTTGACTTTCACAGAGAAACCTAACCTGTCATTCCCCAGGAACTTACTCATCACCATCTGAGCTTCATTCAGCTCTGGTCTCTCACAGACCAAATGTCTGAAAATCTCTGTTTCTCTTCAACAGTCAACTGTATGGCAGAGTTTCATAAACAGGTATTTCCTTGGCAATTTTTTTTATAGAGGGGGGAAAAAAAAAAACAACAAACAAACCTGCCACAAAACCAAACCCAGTGGTTCAAAACAAGTAACCATCAAATCAGCTGCTACGGAAATACAAGTTTCGTGGCTGTGTTACAGTGCCTGCTCAGGTTACAGAGTCGCTGCAAACCCAGTTAAACATCCACTACATTTTGGCAGCTCTTTGAGTGACAGCGTAACCTGAAGACGTTTTGTGGACCAAGCTCCAAACATTAAAACGGAATAAAGTAATCCTTAGCATAAAATCACAGAATCACAGAAGGATTTGGGTTGGAAGGGGGCATTGAAGATAATCTTGTTCCAACCCCCCTGCCGTGGGCAGGGACACCTTTCAACTAGACTAGGTTGCTCAGAGCCCCATCCAAGATGGCCTTGAACACCTCCAGGGGTAGAAATATCAACCGATTAGGTTTATACTGTATCATCCTCGGCCTCGCCGGTGGAATTTCGTCTCTCGGCACTCAAGCACCGCTTAAAAAAAGGGGAAAAACAAGCAGGCGGAAATACAAGTTTTTTGGTCAGAGACGGGGGCCGAGAGCGGCGGGCGGGCCACAACAGCGGGGCAGTGACACCCGGACGGCACGGGCGGGGACAGGAGCGGGGACAGGAGCGAAGCCAGGGCCCGCAGCCGGCCCGCCCAGCCCGGCCGCTCCGGGGGCGCTCCCTGGGCCGCGCCGGCCCCGGCCCTTTGTTCGCCCGCCGCGGGAGCAGCGCCCGGGCGGAGCCGGTCCTCGCCGCGGACAGCCCCGCAGCGCCAAGACGGGGCACGGAGAAGGCGAGGCCTGTCCCCTCGGGGCCCCGCAGAGCCCGGCTCGGGGCGGGCTGCGGGGCGCGGCGCCTCTCCCGCCGCAGCGGGGCGGCGGCGGCGGAGGGGTGGCAGGGCCCGGCGCGGTGCGGCGCGGGTCGGGAGCGCGGCACTCACCCAGGTGAGGAGGCTCTCGCCCAGCTCGGCGCGCTCCAGGCTCTCCACGTTGAACATGGCGGGGCTGCGGGGCCGCGGCCCGGTCGGTACCGCCGCTCCCGCCCCGCCCCGGGCCGGGCGGTGGCGCCCACACGTCACGGCGGCCTTGAGGGGGCCCGGCCGCGCCTGCGCCCGGCGGCGGCGGCGGCGAGCGGGGCGGGGCGGCGGCGAGCGGAGCTGAGGTACCGCGGGGGCACCGCTGAGGTACCGCGGAGGCACCGCTGAGGTACCGCTGAGGTGCCGCGGGGCTACAGCGGGGTCACCGCGGGGGCTGCGAGGCCCGCCGGCCGCTCCCCGCACACACGGCCGGGGCACCGGCGGCACGGACAAGGCGGGCGCGGCCCGCTCTCCTCCGCCGCTGCGGGCCCGGCGGGGCTGCGGGAGGAGGGCTCGGCGCCCTGTCTTTCCCTTTCCCCCTCCCCGGGCTGTGTGTGTGTGTGTGTGCGCTCGGCTGTGCGGGCGCGGAGGAGCTGGCTGGGACAGGGTCTGGCAGGGCTGGGAGCTTGTGGGCTTGTGAGGGTGCTGCCCCCACAGCGTCCTCCTGTGAGCGGGCTGTGGCTTGGCATGTGGGTGGAGCGGCCCCTACGAGGCTTTATGCTCTTTTTGGAGTGGGAAATGACCCCGCATCCACGGACTTTCTCCTGTTGGTGAAAGGGGCAGCCTCCGGAAGGTTTCTCTCTTCTTGTAGTCGAAAACAGCTTTGCGCCCACAGACATCAGACGTTCTATTGATATCTAATGTGGCTTGGCTTATGGCAGGAGTGGCCTCCATAAGGTTTTCCTTTCCTTTTTTAAGTAGATGGTGACTTACTTTCAACAGAACTTTGTTCTCGTAAAAATTAAAGAGGAGGCAACCTTCCAGTATCTGAAGGGAGCACACGGGGAAGCTGGAAAGGGACCCTTCATTGGGAACTGTAGTGATAGGACAAGGAGTAATGGGTACAAACTGAAAGAGGGGAAATGTAGGTTAGATATCAGGAAGAAACATTTTACTCTAAGTGTGGTGAGACAGAGGAACCGATTGCCCAAGGAGGTTGTGGATGCCCCAACCCTGTCAATGTTCAAGGCCAGGTTGGATAAGGCCTTGAACAAACAGGTCTAGTGCGGGGTGTCCCTGCCCATGGCAGAGGGGGTTGGGACTGGATCGTCTTGAAGGTTCCTTCCAACCCTTAACATTCTAATATTCTATGATTTATAGAAGTTACCTGCTTAGCACTAGCTCCAAATGGTGACTAGGAAGAATTTCTTCACGGAAAGGATGATTAGACATTGGAATGGGCTGCCCAGGGATGTGGTGGAGTCACTGTCCCTGGAGGCATTTAAGGAAAGACTGGACGTGGCACTCAGTGCCATGGTCTGGTTGACACGGTGGTGTTTGGTCGTAGGTTGGACTTGATGATCTCAGAGGTCTTTTCCAGAGTAATTGGTTATGTGTGATTCTTCAGGTTATTCAATTAATTTTTAGTCTCAAAGACAAGGAGTCTGTGGCCAGAGAGCTCCTGCTTCCCCACTGTGACCCAGCCAGAGGAGCTCTCCATCAGGCTGTGAAGGGGTGACCTGAAGAGTTTGAGTAACTTTCTCAGTAGTCAGTTAAATTCTGGCCCATCTGAAGTTTGCAATGACAACGTGAGGCATCATGATAAGTTCTGCAGTTCCCTATCAGTTAACAACTGGCCTGACATGCAACAACATGAAATACCAGGCACAGTGCACTCATACCAGCTGAGAATCGGACAAACAGCCAAGAAAGAAAGGGTTGCAAATGTAGAAGCTGCCACTTTTTGTCTGTTTCTCAGAGTCCTTCCATTAAATAAATTAGCAGCGTGGACAAAATCTGAGTGCTCCCTTTATAGCAGCCTGTTTTGAACTAAAGTGTATTGTAGAAGCCACGAAAACTTTCAGGTCTTCCCAATAAAGTACCATCTGACTGATCTCATTGTATAGCATGCTGTTTAGGTTATAAATTGAGTCTTTCTGCATTTAAAGGTAGCTTTCACATTTGGGAATGAGCTTTAAAGTCTTAGAAAGCTGCACAACTATAACATTCCATTCCACCAAGTTTTAGTGTGTGCTTTGAGCAATATGCTTGGTACTTTTGAGAGACAGTGCTTACACAGTATTTTTCATTAAGGTTTTCTGCCACATCTTCCTTCAGATCCCGTTTCCTACTCTGCTTTGCTTGTTGTCATGAGGTGTAGCTTGTGTTTTGTTGACACAAGCAAATGCAGTAATTGCTTTTTGTCTTGTCTCTTTTTGATGTGAAGTCGTATATGCCAGTGTTGCTTTCTACAATAAGGAATTCTTGGGCACTTTTCCTGGAAGAGATTTGGAGCCTCTTCATTCTTAGCTGAAGTATTACCATATTTCAGTAAACATTTTTATAATTAAGTGACAATATTTTCCTTTTCTTCCTGCCTGATCAGGGAAGTCAGATATCCAAACTGAAGGCATCGTCAGGCTCTTCCTCATGCTCCTATATGCATATGGATTCAGTTCCACCCTCTGGTTTGTTTAGAACTCTATACCTTTTGGTATGTTTTAGCCTTATAAAGCAGTGCAAGACTTTGCTGGGAATAATTTTAACAGGTCATGCATCACCCAGACAGATACTTGAAGTAGTAATGCTATACAGGCCACTGAATTTGTCTTTTTGCTTCAAGCCATCCATGTGGTTTCAGGCTCATATCATAAGAAAAATGTTTGGAGATTTTTTTTTGTTTTCTCAATAGAATGGTGCCATAACTTAGGATTATTTTCCCTTACAGCATTGCATCTGGAGTTTGCATTTGCGTTATTTTTAACTTGCGAAGCATGATTCCATCAGCAAAATAGAATACCTACTTTCTTTTTTCCTTCTTTTTTCTTTTCTCTTTAGGAAAAAATGTGCCTCAGAGACTGCTGACCTCAGACCCCGCAGAAACCTGCTTTACCAGGCAAGTGCCTCTGCTGGTCAGTTCCTAAGGTAGACTGAAAAAAATCATTATTTGCCTTCTGAAATTGCCCTCCCCTTTTCTGGGCAAGACTCTTTAGGCCCTTTGCTTTCTCTTTTGCAAGGGGCATGCATGCACATGAATGTAGTCAGCACAGTCCTGAAAGCACAGGTGGTTCACAGTGAAGATGTAACAGAATATTATATATAGCTGAGTTTGGCTATGATGTCATTATACTAGCTGAGCTGATTTGTAACTCCAAAGTTGCTGCAAACTCATAATAATCATGCATTAACATACTGCATGAAATCCTAGTAGGATAATCCCAAGTCCAGTTTTAGCAACCTTCTCACAGAATGTATCTCTTGCTATAGGTTGCTGTATTTTTTTTTTTTTAAACTTCCCTTAATAAATGTGCCCTTTGGATTTCTCCTCCCGATTTTTAAAATGTATGGAGATACTTAATGTTGGAGATTGTTGTATATGCTTTATTCAAATAAGAGTGTGCTCACAAAAATGAACAGCTAATAAATTCTCTTTCCTTAGAGCCATTGCTTTGGAGTACACAATCCATCATTGCCATTATTTCTGGTTTATAATGCTATATTTGCCTACATCGCTATTTCAAAGCCTAGCTTCGGTACACTAAAGAACCTGGATGAAATCTATCATCTCAGGATTTAGCTGATCTAGGATTTGGGCCAGTAAACTCATAGAGTCTTCAATATTTTTACTGTTAATCATGCATATTTCATGCCTGCTGATGTTAACTCTTTCCAAATGCAGTCTGGGCATATCTTTGAACTCTTACAGAAAGAGAGCATAAATAACTGTGGGATCCAGTTTGCTGGGTCAAATCCATTCACAAAGTCCCCTTCTCAACCACAGACAGTGGCCGTGACCTGTTTCTAACCTGAAGCAGAAAGTAATTGGATGACTTCTGATGGGAAAGGTCTCAATTATTGTCCTACATATAAGAATTTGTCTTTATTTTGGGAACTTTTGTCTATTTTTCTCTGAAATTAAATATGCTAAATTTATGCCTTAGATATTTCAATATAAGGTAATTTGTGTACAGGAGGTGAATTACAGAACATGCTCTGTTTTAGTTATGTTTAAATTCTTAAAAGTTGATTCATGTTATCTAAAGGGCCAATCTTATTAGAAACATGTTGATCTGAATTAAACCAGTTTTTTTTTGTTTGTTTCTCATACCATGGAAAAAAATTTTGAATTTTTTGTTCTTGAGAAAGTGTGACTCAGTATTTTACTAGCTGGAGATGAATTACCTTATCCTGGAAAACACATGATCTCTACAAATTAAGCAGCATTTTTAAGGGGCAGGGATGATGCTTTTGCTAATAAAAGACAACTGGCAAAAGGAATTGCAAGTTCTGATTTGCACAGTAGCCCACCATCACTGTCTTAACTTTATAATTTTTTTCAAGTACTGACGGTGGCTGCCAGTACTGCATCAGGAGGAAAACACTCAAAACTGGAATAAGTGAAAAACTCCCAAATCCCGTTGTTCTCATCCCGTTCACTCCCAGTTCATCCCCAAAAGGACACATAGTTGTAGAGGCTGCCTTTCTGATTTTGAGCAAATTGTACCCTACCCTCAAAGTCAGTACAATAAGGTTAATAACATGTAGGTTAATAAAGTTAATAACTTGTATCTCACAGCAGTATTGCTTCTGTGTTACCTCATTGTTAATTCCTCAGACATCAAGAGAGCCTCTTACTTCTTTTTCACTGCACTTGCACATTCCTTTGGTAGTGGGTTCTAAAACTCTCTGTGGTTTTGAGAGTGTATTAGCATATGGTACTTCCCAGATAAACTTGGAAAAGTTCAAATCCTTCAGAAAACTATGGGAATACTTTCACTTTGGATAGCTGACAACAAGTGTTTAACGTGTCATGGTAAACACTGTATGGTTTTTAATGTCTTTATGAGCCGTGGCATCAGATATTGCAGCTGTGCTGTCTGTTGAACATTAAAAATTTTAATGAAACTTTTCAAATCTTTAAAATGAAGAAATAATGCATCCACACTAGTGTATGTCCTCATGCTCTGACATTTCCATGGGATCTGGATGAGTTTCCAAGAATGAAAGAAACTGTACTTGCAGTGTTACTCATAATAGTTGTCCTTTTTTTGCTTAAACCTGCAAGCACTGTTCATACTTAACCACTGAGGGAAAAATGTAACTTTTGAAAGGTGTGTAGCTTCTTATTGGAAATGTAACTGAATTAGTGTTACATTATGTCAGTGATCACTCTGAGAAAAACTGGTAGTAGAAAAGATGGTTTTGTGTTCAGAGAGTTAGTTTCTGACAGTTTTTGCAAACAAAATTGCACGATTTTGCAAACAGCAAATTACATTCCTTTCTATTGCCAAGCATTTTGTGGACAGTTCAGTCTGAAGCTGTTTACATTCTGTAGCTATCAGGAATCCTGATGCAGATAAAACCTTGATCCCAGTCTAAGTACAGTCTTGCAATGTCAAGCTGTAACTTAGCTAGTCCAAGTGGAATGGACGAGTAATTCTTTGTCTTTTTTTTTCCCCCCTTTCTGTATTGTTCTGCTTCAAGCAAGTGCCAATAAACTGAGAGTAAGATGAAATAAAACTGGAAATTAATTTTTAGGCCTCTCTTTTGCTGTTTTTAATGTGAGGGAAAAGGCCCGAAATTTTTGTCAGTTTTTTAAAGTTTGCAACTGCTACTTTTAACATTCTGAAGTTGATTGTGTAAATTGCAGTTTTGATGTGAGTATTTTTAGATGTGGCTTGGTTTTCATCACCTAACTGGAACAGAGAGCAGAATTGTGCTTTCATTTAAGAAAGACATGACTAAAAAAAGAGAAAAAGTCTTAAGTATAACCAATATATATATTTTATTGAATTAGTATATACCTATAGTAGGTTTTTATGTACAAAATGTATACCTGTATAGGCTTTTATGGAATTTAGTATAAACCACATCAACTTGCTCTTAAATTGTATTAGATTATTAGCAGCTACTATTTTAGGGGTGATTAGATATCTTTGATAAAAGTTGCTCCTGGAAGTCTTCTCTGACATGTAGTCTTTATGAATGCTGGTTGCCTCTGAAGACTGAAGTGCCTTCATTACTTTATTTAAAAGTTAATCACCCGTATCTTGCTTATTAGTTGTACCACCTGAAAGAGCACCTCTGCTAAACACAAGCACTATGAGGCAAGAGGGCTCAGCAGCTATTTTGGTGCTGTTATCTGGCCGATCATGCATGCAAACCACTGCAGATGTCTTCATGGGCTGTTGTGGTTGCACCTTAAAAAACATGAACTGCAAGCTTGCAGTTCTAGATATTTTGTTTGAAAACATTCAAAGCAGACTTGAAATCAGAAAATTCCTTCCTCCTTCAGGCAGGCGTTTTTTTTCTAATAGTGTATTTTAGCATTGTTTTCCTTTGTAGCCGCTGCTTTTTTAACATGCTAACTCAGGGATAACAGGAGAAGGAGGAGATAGTTACTGTCGCTACTGAGGCTTGAATTCAGAGAAACTGTGTTTTGGTCTTTTGAACTGATACCCTTCTGTTTGTAGTTCCTAGTCTACACAATTCACGTCAGCTCTCCTGAGCAATGGTCTGATTCAGAAAAGGTTCTAGAGGTAATGAGGAAAATATGCTCAGCACTTGTTGGCTGTCCAGGAGCAGCAAGTAAGTTAAAATATGAACAACGTGAGCCTTTAGCATCGATAGCTTGTCTTCTCTAGAATTCAGTGATAGAAGCAGCTGGTGAGACTGAGGCAGGGATTCCACTCCCGCCTCTGTACATCTTTGCAGTGTTGATAAGTGAAGACAAAGTGTCTGAGGAAGTGGTGTTTTATGTAACAAGAAAGACTTTGCAAGAATATCTGTTGAACACTGTGTTTGTGTGAAAATGGGTCTTGTAAAATCATATATGTTACAAAGTGAAGAGGTGAAGTAGATACACAGATAACTGGCATTACGTGCAAGAAGGAAGAGAAGGTGAGGTGTGTTTGTTTTTCATGTTCTGCTGCTAACCTTTGCATTGTAGTTTGGTATTTCAAGAGAAATGCATGAGCAGAAATGAAGGCAAGCAGATACAGTGAGTGCTATTAATGGTAGGCAGATAAAGATTAAGAGTGTTGCAAGGAATATACTGAGAGGGAGAGAGAGTCCAGGGTGGATGACCTGAAGGTTGTTCAGGGAAACAGAGTTAAGTTGGTGTGATATTGACAATACCTATGTTGGTTTCAAAGTGCACCAAGTGGAGGAAGCCTTTCAGATGTTAAGAGTGCCTTTGCCTTCCAAAGGTACAGCTAAGTCACCTTTGTCTTTGCCACAGTGTATATTTCTGAAAAAAAAAAAAAAAAGAAAAAAGAAAAAAAAAATTGTAATACTTCATGAGAGGTAGTTGTTCTTGGCATGTCGGTCTATTCTAACAGAAGTAATGCAGCACAATAGAGGGATTAATACGTACCAGCTCCCTGGCATTTAGTTCTGGTTTTGTTCTGAGTGGTCATCTCAGAAATTACAGCGTGACACAGTAAAAGCTAGTGGAGTGGTGATGGTACTTAAGGAGAGAAAACATAAGAACTGAAGATATCAGAATGCACAGTGGTGGAAAATTACTTTTATTATTTTACAATATTTTTACTTTTATTATAATGCAATACACTCAGAAGGGTGTATTGTAAGAGAGAGAAGCCTCTTCAGGATTGGATGTGCAAAGAAATTAAGTATGCAGGTTGGGAATGCTGAGCTGGGGAGGCATCACAGCACATCTGTTAGTACAGATCCTCAGCACAGGGGAATTGCTGCTCAGAAAACTTACACAACATCTCATTGTAGTTAAAGCCTCATGGCTTTAACTATAAGAATATGACTGTGTAATTACCTACACAGAGAAATGCTGTAACTCCTCATGCAGGCTCATGTTCCCATGTAAGACCTCTCCACAAAGATCTGGTCTTTTATTCATTAGTATATACGAAACTTGTGTTAATACTGTCCTACTTTAAACACGCCTGTTGATGAGTCACTGGTGTTCCACCTTCAGGAGAAGTTACTCCTTCCATATACTAAATGGCATTTCAGTAGTTAGACTATGACATGGTTGCTTATGGGAAGCTGTAATTAGCAAATGCTTATGACTGTAGTTACAGAAATAATAGTCTCAGTTCAGATTGGGACGCTTATGATAACTTAGTTTATTGTTTCACTTCATACATGCTTCATTATTCCATTTTGGTTTTCACGGTGAAAACCCAAAAACACAACATTAAAGGAATCTCCTCTTCATTCTCCATGAGTTTGCTTTGCTTTTATGGGACTTTATTATACTATTCCACTTACCCTTTTCAACAATGCTGTTAGAATGTATTTCTTGTGTTGCTGCTACAGAGGGGAGCCCCCACAAGTTTAAGGAAGTTTGGGGAAAAAAAAACTCCACTGCTAGTACTAAAGAAAATCAGGAGGGTGAGACTAGCTGTCTTATGGAAAAGATGACACTTCCAAATTAGCCATTGACTGGCGTGTTGAAATACTGCCTGAGCAGTCATTCCAGGTATCCACTCAAATCCTGATGACTTGTATTTCATTTCAGTTTTGCAATTAATTCAGGGCCAGAGGGTGTCTGGTGGTGTTTGCTGCACAGCAAAGTTCAAATTAAAAAAATGACACATGGGCTGTGAAGTGCAGAGAAACACTGATGAGAGCTTTCAAGCTTAAGGCACACACACTGGAGTGGGAAACAGAGCCAATGATACCAGTCTCACCTGCCTTCAGAAACTGGTACTGGGATTTGATGTCAGCTCCGTATGAAAAATACTTCTGTTGTGTATGGACATAGTTTCAGTATGACTCTTTATGCCATTTGCCAGAGTTAGCTTCACCCTTCTGATTTCATAATATTCCCAGCTGTTGTTCATTTCATTCTGATTGCAACAGGAATGATGTAGCAGTGTGTTGGAAACTTATTTTGTTTTGCAGGTCTCCAGCTGTAGGTTAGTGATGTAGGTTAATAAATGTTAGCATTTGCCAGTCATTCTGATGGCTACATATGTGAAATTAATATAAAACAAATGAATCTAACTAGGAAAGCCTGATAATACTCTTTTCTTTTTTTTCCCCCAAGTTTTCCCCATGTTTCCAGCTGAAGGATGGTAAAGCACAGATAAGACAGATAAAGGATAATGCACTGGGTCATTCCTGTGTATGCAGATGGGCACTAAACACTAAAAACAGATAAATGCCAAATGTCCTTGTTTCTTTATTCACATAAGTAGGGAAAATTATGTGATATGTAATAGCTAAAATGCTTGATAATGCAGAGCCATTATCATTTTTTAAAATAAATTGTCATTATAATATATCCAATTCAGTAATGACCTATCCCTATGTAGTTTATTTTGTAAAGATTCCCAGGTAAACTGAGTGATTTTTTTTTTAAATCTTTAAGTGACATCACAGTCATTTAAGATTTGCTTACTATTTCACAAGACCTCTACAGCAACCTCAGTGTTAATTCCCTCTTCTTTTACCCAGCAATGTTTTTACACCAGCATTTTTCCCCCAGAAATGACTGTGCTGTTGCCTAAGGAATTTGTTGTGTATATGAATAGATGAGTATACATATTATTTGTAACTAAGTTTAAAATGTATGTGTTTTAATATGTTTTAATACATATGTGTATATGTGTGTGTTTCTTTTTACATTTTAGAGCTGTGATGGCCAGTCACCAAGCAGAAGTTCAGAGTTTGAAGCTAGATAATGATTCAGTTATAGAAGGAATAAGTGACCAGGTACTGGTGGCAGTTGTGCTCAGTTTCACTTTCATTGCTGCTCTGGTATATACACTTTTAAGGTGAGAATATGTTGACAGGAATTAATCCCCATACCTGCATTTATGAAATTCTAACTTTCTCGACAGATATTTACATTGCTACATAAAAACCGTGACTTTTTGACATTTAAGGAAGTGATTGTTTAATCGCTTACTCGGTTTCGTGGTTTAACTCACAGTCAGAATGAGATGATGCGTTTCTCAAAATTGGAGTTTAACTCTTCTTTACCTTCAGATGATCAAACTGAATGATCTCCATCATTCCTTAAAACTGAAAATGGCTGAATTCACTGTCTATATGGCTGCTCTGTCATATTTGGTTACAATGAACAGATTTGTCAAAAGTGACTCCAAAATTAAAATTAGATATAATCCTCCAATGTAGATTCTAGTTGCAGTCTCTTTCCAAAAAAAAAAAAAAAAGCCAAAACCAAAAAACTCCAAACTCAAACAAATTGATTTGTTTATAGATGAATATGCTATTAAAACAGTGGACTCTAATATGCTTTGATAAAACAAAACGCTAAGTTCAGAATTCAATAACTCTTAATGGTCAAGTCATCGAAGCTTATTTTCATTTCAGAGTTTTTCTTTGCAAATTAGCAAATATCTTAGCCTGTGTGTTTTGGGAAAATGAGTCTGAGCTTCAGATTGACTTATTTTTGTTTTTATCAATGTCTGTAGACTTTTGAGAAGAGAATACTTTTTACAACCAAGAGAACTCAATTTTAGTGACACATTGGCGTTATGAAATTTACTGAGGAGGATATGTCCATAGGAGAAATATTAGAGGGGTAGGAGTTACTTGAGAGCAAGCTACAGAAGAAACTAGAAGTGGAAAAGCTTGGTTGGACTGCAAGGCAGTGCTGCTGCCCAGGACCAGGAGACCACAAAGGAATCTTAAGAGAAACATATTCACTTCACCTTGCCTTTTTTCCCCTTTTTTCTCTAGTGACTTCTCTATCCATTATGTTGGCGTTTTTGGCATTTGTGTTTAGTTTAAAAATTAGGTTTAAAATACTAAAAAAGTAACATTTTGTTTTCGAACTTTATTAAGTAAGTTAGGAACATGAAAAAGAAACAGAGAGTGGAACAAGGGTCAGCAGTGGGCAACAGCAGCAGGAGTTCAGTCAGAATTGGAATTCAAGGAGGAGATACATCAACGATGAAAGGTTACTTGGGGAGGGAGATAAGGGCTAGTTACTAAGTACCTCTTCAGTGTAATGACCTAGGTAAAAGGCTTGTCTGTGGATCCTGCTACATACGTGTATGGTTTATTTTCTAGAGGGGTAAACAAACTCAGACACAAAGCTTGCAGACTTTGGAAGTCTGGAAGCTTGTTTACTTCTGCATTGTATGAGTCTTGTCCAGTGAGAGACAAGACTCGAGGAAATGGGCTGAAGCTGAGTCAGGGGAGGTTTAGATTAGGTACCAGGAAAAAGTTTTTTCACCCAGAGAGTGGTGGGGCACTGAACAGGCTCCCCAGGGAGGCAGTCCCAACACCAAGCCTGACAGAGTTCAAGAAGTGTCTATTTGGACAATGCTCTCAGGCACGTGGTGTGATTCCTGGGATGTCCTGCGTAGGGCCAGAGGTTGGACTTGATGATCCCTTTGGGTCCCTTCCAACTCGTCATATGCTATGATTCTGTGATGACTGACGGTCTTACCAGCATCCTCTTACCTCTTCTCTCTGCCTTCTGGTACTTTCTGAAATTGCCTGTGTTCAGCAGCACTTTTCCTCTACCTCCTTTGTATTGTCACCATCAAGATCTACACAGTCCAGTAAAAAAACTATGGTACTTTTAATTTATTTAGCACAGAGTGAGGGAGAAGAAGGGTATTTTCTTTTTCTTATCTTGTTACCTTAGGCATTACAGTGGTCTGTGTGATCCTTATACTGTGTCCATTAGCCCGGTCTCTCTTCCACCCATATTTCTCTACATGGCATCTGAAATACTTAAGTTGGGTAGGAACAGGTCCTGAGTAAGAATACATGAAAGAATGCTTGGGGTAATGCACAGTTGCAGCAACAGAATAAAAAGGGAAAGTAGGTGAGTAGCTGTGGCAGTATATTTTAGGAGGCAGAAGCAGAACATGGAAAGGACTGTTAAGAGATGTGGTTGCTGTACTTGTTTCCAGCACTGAGAACTCAGTGAAACGTCACATCATGGCATGAGCCAAAGGGGTTCGTGCTTCTGGCAGAGAAATTTACTAGCCATAATTAACATGTGTACCAAGTTGCAGATGTTTAGTTCAGGTATTATATGATAGGCTTTTTGTAAAGCATGTATGTTTTTGAAATATGCATTTTGATAAAATGAAGCCGAATTTCTTTTTTTCCATCGTCTTTAAAACTGGTGAGCAGGTTGTCACAAGTGAGATTGTAAAAATTCAGACTAGTCAACAAATTAAAGGGAGACTGACCCTTTAATTCCCTTCTGGAGATTCCCTATTTGTCCCAGATGACTTACCTACTCCCTCTCATTTTTCTATCCCGTCATATGCTTTGATTATAAGATCAAGTTTTTATTTTCAGCAGAAGTGAGATCTTAGTCCTTGAAAATCAGCAATGGCCGTCGCTGCACAGTGATGCACCAGTCCCCATAAGTACTGTCCCTCACTTTTCTTGTGAGGCAGTGCACACAGTATGAGTAGTCAGCCTTCCTCCTTCCAATAATAGTAGTTTGGTGGGGCCTTCTGTGGCACATAATACAATCTTTCTGCATTATGGGACTTTTTTTTCCTTAAGTTTTGGAGTGCTAGCACTCCAAAGTGGAGAAATGAAAAGCCTTTGTATCTAACTTTATTTCTTTCTGTTTTTTTTATTTCCATCTGGTTTGATAATACCTTTAATTGCATAGCACCATACTGGTTTTCGTTTATTTAATTTAGCTTCTCACTCTAATTGCATGGCAGGAGTTGTGAATTTGATATGTCTTGAGCTGTGCCTGCACCCTCCTGAATATTGTACAGTGTTTTGCTACCTCATCATCTTATGCATAAGTGACAGTATATGCTGTACCTCTACAGCTCTACAAATGCTCTCATCTGCTCAGACTAGCATGTGATGCCAGGGTAAAGTCATACAAATGAACATTTTAGCAGCAAATTTGCAATTAGTTGTTTGTGGAGAAATCAAATTAAACTTGCTTATAATTCACACTTTCTACTTGTGTGTGAATTGAATTGAATTTCAGTATGTATCAAAAGTTCTGGCAAACTGAAGGTGTGAAATATGCTCTTTTTTGTAGCATGTAACAAGAAAATACTTTTATACATATAACATGTATGATAGGCAACATCCACAAAACCTGACTCACCGAGACCCAGGGTGGGTAAGAAGAGTTTTAATAGAACCTTCCCATTATATAACTTCCATACATGTCACCCATATTAGTGTTAGATAAATTTACCCTCTACAGATAGCCATGTAAGTATTAGCATGAAAAATACAGGACTTGTTTATTCCTCCTTGAAGAAAGAATGAAGTAGATAAAATGTCAAACATAGCAGTAGTTCAGTATTGTGATTGTCTGCATTAAATGAAGAAAAATATTGCAGAAGCCCCTAGAGCCATTGAGGAAATGATGTAACAGAACTGCAACCAAAAAATGTCTTAAAAATTCAGCCCTCACCGCTGATAGAGGATCAGCTTGCCTAGATGACACTGAAAGCATTGTAACATGGGTTTTTTTTTAATTTAACTTCTAGTCAGGGATAGATCACAATACCCTGAAGTGATCTTCTCTTGTTTTGTACACTTAGTGGTTAAGAAATGGTTTTCCATGAGCCTTAGATAACTGTGGGAAATAATTGCTCATATCTATAGAATGAAAGCCTTATCCTGTCCCCTTTTCTCTCCGTGAACAGTCTTCCATATGAACTGACATTTCTTCTTTCTTTCTTTAGCGTTTAAAAAAGGTGGGCAGTAGTTCTTGTTCTCTTCTGAACTTCCTCCAACTTTTCTATATGTTTTTATGCATTTAGCCCAAAATGGAGAACAGAATCCAGCTGAGACCTCAACAGTGCTGAGCAGAATGTACCACCATTGACATCCATATGAATAAATAAAGCATAAAAATTGTTGCCAGCATATTTTTTAAATTCCAATTCAGTTCCCATTGTGCTTTTGAATTTCAAATCTGTAATATATCCATCCTCCTTTCTTCAGTGAGTCCCTTTCCTATGATTCCTCTTGGCATCTCCAGCCTGTCATTTTCTTGCCTTTAGAGTCCTTCTTTTTAAAAAAAGAGTGATTTTAAAAGAATGATTTCTTTTTATATCCAGTCTGCTGATAGTTACATAAATTCAACATTCTAAATCTAAGAGTTTGTCTACCCTTTCTTATGTAAATGTTATGTAGCAGATAAAATTGAAATAGTTAGGGGGTTTCAGCTCTATAACTTAGGCAGTAAGTGAAAAGCTAATAAATCTTTGAGTAAGCCAACAAGTAAAAAACTAGCAGTGGAGACATAAATGAAAATTATTTCTGCATGTTTAATATAAAAGCTTTCAAGCGACTTCATTTTTTGTTGGTTTATGGCTTAATTGTTTTTCAGATTCAGATCTAGTTTTAACATGATTTAATGACTGATTATGGAGTCTATCTGAAAAATCTTGCTGCTATACAGCTTTAAATGTCCAAAGTAACTTCAGGATCCAGAATAAATGTCCTGTTTCCTTAATTGTTTGTGTACTTCCTTTAAAATCCTTTAAAGCAGGAAAGAATGATCCTTTTGCCCTTTGTTCAAGTTCCATTTTTTTTTTTTCCAATGACTTATTTTTCAGTGTCGGGTCACAGTGTTTTTTATTGCTTATATTTCCTTTCACAGAAATGAACATCAGAACATACATCCAGAAAACCAAGAGCTAGTGCGAGCTCTTCGTCAGCAGCTTCAGACGGAGCAGGTGCTGTGCTGAGCGTTTCCTTCGTTCTGCTCTCTGATGTGGGGTAGTGTAGACTTTGCTGTGGTTCTGGAAGGAGCTGGTTACAGAAGCTTACTTACTGTACAGAGCCATCTTTGAAATTCATCAAGTGATGAGATAACGTAGGCTTTTTTCCTAATGGATGCATTAATTATGACTAATCATTTGGCTGGTTCTTTTTCCCAAACAAGTTTTTGCCACAAGGTGGAGTATGTTGGGTGAAGCTGTGCGCTTCCTGCAGTGCTCCTGGGAACTTAGTGGTAAAGGAAAGGAAATCTGGAGCACAGTTGCCGAGGCAGGGCAGGGGTTAGATGTTTAGACTGATAAACAGTGTGTTGCAGAACAATGGCACAGCAGCAAGAGCCAAGCAACAAAGAGTGACAGAAGCTTTTTACCAAAGCCTTCAGTAATAGGATAGGGAGCAATGGTTTTAAGCTGAAAGAGGATAGGTTTAGATGGGACATAAGGACACTGGAACAGGTTGCCCAGAGAAATTATGGACACCCCATCCCTGAAAGTGTTCAAGGGCAGGCTGGACATGGCATGGAGCAACCTAGTCTAATGGAAGGTGTCCCTGCCCATGGCAGAAGGGTTGGAACTGGATGATCTTTGAAGGTCCAGCTCAGACCATTCCATGAGTCTATGACTGCATCTAGTTCTGACAGATAGAGTCTAGGCCAAGTTACTGGCTATTGCTGAGTACCAGCCCCAGAGCGAAAAGCCATTCTTCTGGAGAATACTGAGAAGAGTCCTTCACTGTGGTGCTTCTTGAAGTAATGACAGTGCATATCTATGGGAAAGACAAATAGGGCAAAATGGGGAGAAGGACTATTTCATGACAGTGACATACACAAGCTGATGTCTGTGCTTGGTCTTGAAAACATTAAATGCTGCAGCTGGTAAGCAACGCAGTTCAGTTACCTGGTTCTGGGCAGATCTACTGTCTAGGATAATGACATAACAACATAGATCTGAGGTTGTTATTCATGCTTCAGCATATCTAGCCTAACTCAATGTGAAGAACCAAGGAGGTTCTTTCTTTGTGGTCTTCAACCGTGAAGCACACACTTACATAACAAATTAAGAGAAAATAATGGGCTGGTCACAAGAAGAACTTGCTCATTGAATCAATGCATATAAGTATGTTTGATTTCGGCATTTAAATATATTTCTCCTTCATTTCACATAGGTCTGTGTTTGACTTGTAGTGAATGAATGCTAATTTATTATTGTTATTGTTATTTTAAACCCAGTGGACTTACATAAATATAGTATCTCTTAACACTTTGCATTTCTCTGCTGTTCCAGCAGGATGCCACTGCTGGTGATCGACATCGCTTTTATACAGACATGTCCTGTCCAGTCTGTTTGCAGCAGGCTACATTTCCTATAGAAACAAACTGTGGGCATCTCTTCTGTGGTAAGCAAGAACAACTCCCAGCTGCAAAGATAAAACCAGAACAGGAATACAAACTTCTGCCACAAGTACAGGCACCCTAAGTCGAAGCTTTGTTTGCTTTTAACTGACTTCTAGTCTGCATTAGAAATCACTTTTTTATAAATAGTTGAGAAAATACATTTGTGAGTAAACAGACACTTTGAAAGTGTGCTTCACTTTTTTCTATGCTGTCAGGACTTCAACTGTGGTTAATTCTAAAGTGTCAAAGAATATAATTTTTTTCCATTGTAGTAGAAAACTGAAGAGGCTGAAAAACATTTGGAAATGAACCATTTAGAAAAACTGATTTAGAAAGAGTAAAACATTCTGCTTGGTATTATCTTTAACTTAGAGAATATTTTTTTTTTTTTGAAGTCCTGAAGAATTAAGACCAAGCTTACAAGGATTAAAGTATTTGCCTTTTTTTTTTTTTTTTTTTTTTTGTGGCCCTGCTATTCAAATTTATAGATAAACATCCTACAGAGCATTTAGCTTCCTCTTCTTCAGGTTCCCAGTAGGATTCTTTCACTGCATTCATCTAGTTTTATGGAGCATATAGTGCATACCATGCCTAGTTGTTTAAATGAAAAAATATACAAGTTTAGAGAACAGTTAAAGTACTCACATTTTGATATATTTCTTCATCTGTTGAAACTCTGGCGATAAAGCCAGGTTTTCAGGATAAATTTTACATCTCCTGACATTTTTGTGATTTCTACATTTTAAACTGGCAAAAATTTTAATTATTTGTTTCTTAGTGACTAAAAAAACTTGCTTTGTTTTCAGGAAGTAATACCTTAAAATTAATGACTCAGTTGAATCCTGTTCAGGATTTTTCTCATTAATAGCACTGAATGTGAACATGTTGGCTCATGGCATCTTCAGTGAATGCTGTATACAAAGTTACGTAAGAAAATGTAGATTTAACCTCACTGCTTCTGCACTTCTGTTGTTTTCCTTGGTGTGTAATGGGTTTTTCCACTCAGCAGTTTAAATGCCTGTGACTTGCTTCCACCAGGTTCCTGCATTATTGCCTACTGGAGGTACGGCTCATGGCTCGGTGCCATCCGTTGTCCAATCTGCAGGCAGACGGTAATATTTTAAGTAATTGTGAACCTGACAATTTGGCTATCTAGCACAGCTTGCCTCGGGGCGCTTACATGTGAACTGCAGTAGTGAGGCTGACAGATGAAGAAGTCTGAGAAGCTGACTTTAAATAGAGAGATACATAAGACATGAGTGGTGGACATTCAGTTTTTCTGAACTTTTTGCTTTGCTAGTTGGCTCAAAAAATACAGATTGTTCCTGCAACTCAAGTATAAACAAACAGCGCTGATAAGTCAGCCAGTTTTTCTACAAAAGGAGTATATGAAAACAGAAAATTGTGAGATTTTAACTATGGTCCTTTCTGTTTGGGATGTAATAAAAATTCTTTACAAGAACTTACATCTGAAAGGCCTGGCTGTTGTGGAAGACTGCCAGTAGGCAGTGCACTACTGGTTTTTAAGAAGTACCCTCTCCCTTCCTTCTCTCCCTACCAGAAAAACCTATCCATGTCAATTTCTTATTTTGTCCCTATTTTTAACTTGTATGTATTATTAATTTGAGCTTTGTAGAGCAAGCATTAACTTACTTCCTACGCAACTTACTTACATTGTCAGTTTGAAATATGTTCCTGCAACTCATTAACTCTTTCTTAGGATCTCTTGAGTCTGAGAGTGTGTGTTTTAACAAAAGTATGTATTTATTATAACAGTGCACAAACTACAAAGCTGCTGACTTCTGATGAACTGTATAACTTGCTTCTTGCCCTTGCCCCTCCATTACATCCTGCTTTGATTGTGTTTTTCAGCAGGACAAATGACTTTAAGAACACAGATGAAGGAAAGAATAATAGGTATGACTGGAGGGAGAAGGTGGAGGTTTAGAGTGGAGCCAGTAAGGAAAAAGACACAAAAGCCAAAAGTGAGGAAGGGGGAAAGTAAATTATTTTTTTAGTGTCTTTCCTTACATCTGTGTTCGTTTACCTTCCTCTGAGTACCAGGTAAATTAGGTGGTACTGCTTGCACGGTTACGTATTCATTCTCACCCTGACTTATAAATGGGGAGGGGAAGTATGTACACATGAACAACATGAGTCACAGAGAGGGTTTGTGGCAGGGCTAGGAGTTGAATGTCGATCTGCTCATGCTGTCATGTGCTAAATGTGACTGCCACACAGATTCATGATGTATGTGAATATTGTGGCAGTTTGGGGCACCACAATACGAGAAGGATCTGAAGCTGTTTGAGAGTGTCCAAAGGAGGGCCACGAAGATGGGCCTTGATTTGAAGCCATGTGAAGAGCAGCTGAGGGCACTTGGTCTGTTCAGCTGGAGAAGAGCAGACTGAGGGGAGACCTCCATGCAGTTACAACTTCCTTGTGAGGGGCAGGATCTCTGCTCTGTGATGATCAGTGACAGACCTGAGGGAATGGCCTGAAGGTGTGTCAGGGGAGGTTTAGGATGGATATTAGAAAAAGGTTCTTCCCCCAGAGCATGGCTGGGCACTCAACAGGCTCCCAGGGCAGTGGTCACAGCACCAAGCCTGACAGAGTTCAAGAGAGATTTGGATGATGCTCTCAGGCACATGGGGTGACTCTTGGGGTTGGTCCTGTGCGGGGCTGAGTTGGACTTGTGATACTGTGATTCTGTGAATATGACCTTCCATATTGCTTTATGTTTGCATGAAAGTTAACCCAACAGAGCAGAATTCTCTGTGCTTACAAAAGAGCTGAAGAGTGATATCTTTTTTGTTCATTTATTATTCTGTATTATTCTCCTTCATCTTGGTATGAATACCCATAAGCAAAAATATAAGTGTTGCTGCTTGTTTGTTGCCATACAAGGCCATTCTAAAGACTGAAAAATAAAGGCCTCATTGATTGCTTTATTTAATTTTCAATTTAAGAAACAAAATTAGATTAATTTGGTTAATTGACTTTGTTCTCATAATTGTCTGTCCCACTTAAGAAGCACAAAACATTTAGATGTTCAGAAAAAATATCTGTAAGTCTCTTTTAAAAGGAAAGTTCTTGGGCTTTTTTTTAACAATCTCTTTAAAAATTAATATTCTATAAAGAATTGCAAGGAATTAATTAGTTAAAACTTAATAGCAGTATCCATGTTAGTTTATTTAGTTTCAGTTTACTCACATATTAAATATTCAACTAAACCGAAGTTTGTTCTGTGTAATTAACTGAAGATGACTGTTCTCATTTATGGTTCACAATCTCTGCATTTAAAAGACAGTTGCACATATAACATAATCTCCCTCTTGTACCCAGGTAACATTGTTTTTACCACTCTTTGGTGAAGATCAGCAGGGTGCAAACCAAGTGTTTCAAGATGTTAGTGATTACAATCGGAGATTCTCTGGACAGCCCAGATCTGTAAGTTTTGGGTAAACTTGGGCAGAAGTCAGTGATTTTAGGAGAGATTAAGAGCATTTTTAATTATTTTTCCCCCCTCTTCCTTTTTTTTTTTTTTTTTTTCACTGGGATACGGATTTTCTCTTCATGATGCCTAGGTCCTAGGCAAGTCTTTTGGGTTTTTTTTAGGAAATTCATATTTATACAGTTAGGTCAAACCCAAGACCTCAAAGTTATTTATTTGTGATTTGTGGAAATGTACGGAAACCTGCGTTTTCGTTGTGAGAACTGCTAATAAGACTTGAATTTCCTGGTCATGTGTTAAGCTGTTTTTTAGGTATGAGTCATTATTTTGAAAGGATCAATAATTAGTAAAAATACTTACTGAAATACATGACCTGCAAGTAAAAATATTCATCTGATTGTTCTCTTTACCTTGATTAGAAAAGGTTCTACTCTGCATCTTTCTTCCTTAGATTTCAAGCTATATGCTGTCTTGACTTTTTAATTTTCCTCACAGTTTATACTGCAGTCTTTATTCTCCTCTCTGAGTGATGAAAACAGGATTTTTTTTTTTTTTCTATAAACAGCTAGGAGATATGGTCAAAGGTATGCAAACTTTAGAATGTCAGTCCTGTGAGCCTGTCTTCTGGTTCACAAGGTGAAACACACACACACACACACATGCTAGTAACTCCCTGCTTGTCTTCATTTGTCCACTGGATTTGGATACAGTAAGAAAACACCAGCAAGAAAAATTTACAGTCCAAGGAGATAGAAGAGGGAGAGGTTTTTTTTATTATGTTCTAAGCCACAAAGCAGTCGTGCTTTTGATCCAGAATAGTTTGAGACAACCTTTCAGGCTCCATTAGACCTCTCTGTGGGCTCTGTGTCTAGTCCCCAGTAACCTGTCTGAGATCACACCAGAAGTCTGCATTAAAGCCCTAATTAGACTAGATAAATTGTCTTTGATTTATACACAGTGTTTTGCCTTGACCACACACGAAATTCCTTTCTTGAAAATCTTTTTAGCCTTGGCAATAACTCATTTTAATGGAGTTTAATGGCCCTGTGTAGGAACTGTGTATAGCAGAAAGAAGCAGGGTTTTTTTTCCCCTCTTCACAACAGAAGCCTGAATATTTTCTACGGAGCAGTCACTCACTAAGCTGTCAGAGTCATAGTAGAGAAATAGAAAGGAGCCATGAATGGATTAATTTAAAGGTTCTTTAGTACATTTGTTTTCCTCCAGTAGGCCTTGCTTTTCCTTCATAGTAGATGCCAGTGTATTTTATAGTGATGTATGTTTTACCTTACAGGGTAACACAGTTTGACTATTTCTTGAAAACATATCTATTCCAAATCTGATGTACTACCCCACAAAACTAAATCAAGTCTTGTCTTACTGGTTTTTGATTTAATTCCTATAAACTAAGAGTTTCTAATCTGTAATGCTGTAGCAGAAATTTCAGTTTAGCATGGATGTGTTGCTAAAGCCAAGTATTAACTTTTGTTTTCTTTGTAGATTATGGAAAGAATTATGGATCTGCCCACTTTACTGCGACATGCTTTCAGGGAGATGTTTTCTGTTGGGGGCCTCTTCTGGATGTTCCGCATCAGAATATTCCTCTGCCTAATTGGAGCCTTGCTCTACCTGGCTTCACCTCTGGATTTTCTTCCTGAAGCACTCTTTGGAATTCTGGGTTTCTTGGATGATTTCTTTGTCATTTTTCTTCTGCTGATTTATATCTCTATCATGTACCGAGAAGTGGTGACACAGCGTCTGAACAGATGAAATGGACGAAAATGGCCCAAAAGCAGAGGCAGTTGTGGAAGATTTTAAAAAAGAGAACTATAATGTAAGTATGGTATGGCAAGGTGCCTGTGTACAGTTTTAGTAGTAACAATTTCTTAGCTGGTTGGCTCATACAAGTATGAAGGGTTGATATGTGGTGATGCTTAACTGGAATTTTTAATTTGTGCATTACATGTGCTTCATAAGGAGGAGATTAGTTTTATTATGTTGTAATAAACTACCTTCATCTACTTCCACCTGATGAACAGCTGTATCTAATCAAAGCAAGAAACACCTTTTTGCTGTGTTGTGGTTTGCAAAAATAAAATTCTAGTAAAGGACTTCAGACAGTAAGTCCGTTTGAGTAATCTAGACAAGCGTAAGAAAATTCAGAAATTCTTCACAGTACAGTTATCATGGCTAAATTGTTTGATGTCTTCCTGTTGTGGGCTAGAGTGTTTTGAAATAAAAGTAGCTTTGTGTGTCTCTGTGAAGAAGAAACCCAAAGACCACGTTACAGTCATTCATCACCCCGCAGTTTGCTGTCGTCCACATGCTTCACAAAAGCAAGGGTAACACCTCCAGTATTGCTTGAACTGCACTGTGTACAGCTGCATGCAGTTCATGCCATTTTGTTTTTGTATTTGGGAGTTTACACAGGGAATCTGACCTGCATTGAGAAGCCAGAACTGCGCTCACCAGACTGGTTAGTGCTGCGCTCCCGGAGTGGGAGCATGGCTTTCCTCCTTCAGTCTTGTTTGTTTGGTAGGTGTGTATCACGGAGGAGAGGGTTCTGCTCTGCTTTGGGTCAAGGCAGTGTGTCTGAAACGAGAGTTTGCATTCCTTTGGTTGTGTTAAGACATTTAGCCGATTGGAGGGGATCCTCAAGTTTCAGAGAGCAATCAAAAAAAAGAAGTCAGAACTGGATGTTTTCACTACCATGTACAGTGAACAGTGTAGATGTTAACCTGAATGTGCATTCTGCAGTACAATTACTAAACAACTTAGATGCTGGGGTGTTTGATTTTCAGTTGGAGTTTTCTTTTTTGGTTGGTTGGTTGACTTGGATGTGGATAGAAGGTGTTCTGAATTACCTTGAAAAATATCTGTGATAAGGGACCACAAAGAAATCCTGGAAATGTTTTCAAAAAATACCAGGGTATTAATCATCCCTAAAGCTGATCTTTTTTTCTTTTCATGGTGAATTTGAGCACAGGCTACCATAGCAATTTGAAAATACTTTCATTTTAAGCAGGGAACACCACTAGAAAGGTCCAGGATGTGACAGATCAATGTATTTTTTAGCTAGAAGAATGATGATTGCAATTTTATTTTAACTTCCTGAGTACTTGAAAGACAGTGAATTGACAGATGATTCTTAGCGTGTTTACATATATGGGATGAAACTTAGGATGAAAGGGACCTTTTCACAATTTCTGTGTTTTCCCCATGCAGGTGTCTTTCCACAGTTTCTAGCACTTAGGTATGTGCAGGAAGATGACAGAGCTGGAACCTGAGGTGTCAGTGGTTTGGGGTAGAGATTGTCCTTCAGTGTCAGTGTTTCTGAAAATCCAGAAACATTTTCCAAATTAACAGAAAGCTAATTTTTTCCTTATTGCTGTTTGTTAGAGGTGTGCAAGAAGAGAAAAGGGAAGTGCAACAAGGGGAGGAGGAGGACAGCTAGACAGAAAATTACGTTTTTGGAAGCAAGTGCTATTCATTTTTTGCAAACTCACTGTTCTTGAGCTTCTTGTTGAGCTTTTCCTGTTTTGTTGGCACTGATGATAGTTTAGTGGCTACCTCACTTAAAAGTCATTAAAGTATTATCAAGTAAGCACAGGATATTTATAAGCTGTTAGGTACATTTAGAAAACAAGATAGTGGTTTAGGATGTTAGGTAAGACAAGATTTCACAGTTTTGCTGGAATTATTGTTTTGGGGTTTTTTTTGTTTTCCTGAGAAATCCAGCTGAGGGCAAACTCCAAAAGTTTATTTTTAATTGAGTAAATTTAACACCCCCTTTTCTCCTGGAGTTTAACTTGTAGGTCTGTTTAGAGAAGAGCGTGAACTGCTGTTGTACATTGGAGTCCATTCATAGAATTTGTTGATCTGGTATCTCCTCCATATTTTTTATCCCATGATTGTGTTTATAATTTTCCCCTGGTTCTCTAAATCCAGAGTGGATATAGATGCACATGAACCTGCTTAATGATTTGTGTCCTTTGAGCTTCCCAATCCCACGTGCTGCTGTGAAGTTCATGCGGAATTACCCATCCAGTCTGAGGGGTCTGCTCCTAAAGAGTGGACCTTCTCGTGTACCTGAAGTCATACACAAACCGCATCTGAAAGCCCATATGAAGTTTCCCCACGTTCCGTCTCTTCAGTACATTTCTGATGGCCAGAAGGGTTTTCACTCAGAGGCTTCTGCTTACTTCTGAATATTGGGTAACATTGTAACATTAAATGCTTGACAGAATTAGAACCTTCCTTTTCACCAGCACGCGTGCTTTCCTGTGGATACTCCTTTTTTTTTTTTTGGTCCTGCCAGCTGGTGACAAGCAGTATTACGACTTGCTCAGGCCTTTTTGTGTAATGTGAAGATGCATCTGTCCTGCAGCGTCTGGCTGCTGCTCCTTTACACAAATCTGAAATAGCTGTAAATTAGCTATCTTGGGTACTTAGCTTGAACTTAACCTAAGCTCTAGAGCTCCCAAGAAGCTGAAGATTAAAACATGAGCGTGTGTTATTCCCGGGCTGTGTGCTGCCAAGTTGTTCTGGCAGCAGTGTTAAAGGTAAAGGCTAGAGCTGAGCCCTGGCTTCAGGATGTGAAGGAAATACGTGATGCTGTGTGCAGAGTGACTGCAAAATGTGCTTGGTTTTGTCTCCTGGGATGGGGCAGGCATGTCACCAAGGGGGGGAAAGAAGAAAATGGAAAACTATAGCAGGAAGAGGTACGGAGATAAAACACAGTCCTTAAAAGATCACAGTGTCGCCGGAAACTTTGTGAAATATATGATTGTTCCAGCAATATTAACAAGGAGGGAAACAGAAGTTTGTATTTAATAGCTCTTACACAGTAACTTGTAGCATCTTGAGGCCTAATGGTCATCGCTGTATAGAGCAATCCATTTCTGTGCTGTTCGTGTGCCACACCAGTGATGTCTGTGAGGACCAGGCAGAACGGTGTGGTTTGGGGATACAATTTTGCTGTAAGTTTCATAGAACTGTAGCACTATGTTACACTAGATTTTTAAGACAAAAGGATATAAAACTACTTGTTGTTACTTTTAACGATAATAAACTGCTGTTAAAGTAAGAGACTCTCTTGTATTATTTTGTGGACTTTCTGGATGCAGTATTTTTTTATTTTCCCATTTTCCATTTCCCTGGGCTAAAGTTTTCAGTATGGCATCCAAACCTTAAGGGGAAGGGAGAACTCGAGATTCACAGGTGCTCACAGTTGAAAGGAATGACAAAAATCAGAGGGTCTGTAAAAGCTTACAAGTTTGTATTAGTAAATTACACACTTCACATGCAAATTAGTATGTTAGTCCTGGACCTGCTATAAAAGTACACCATTGTGGGATTTGAACAGAGGGGTAGGGTGAAAGGGAACAGAGAGATGAATTAAAGATGAAAGAAAGGGAGGGGGAAAGACAGATCACCAGTCCTGACTTCAGCATCAATCCAGCTGGGGTGTTCTGGGGGTGCCTGTGCACCTTGGGCTCAGTGTGGCTACCTTTTATAGATAAATTTATCTGCCCTGGAGATAAGTTTCTCGCTTTCTGTGCAAATTAGTGTTTATGCACAGTCCATTCTCCTAGACCTTCCTGGAAATGGGTCGAAGGGCTCCAGGGATCTTTGGTGATCTTGATCCCCTTTTGCAGTCCATGCCTACTTCTCAAGCTCATTCCTCTGCTCGAGCTGTGCCGTGTTATGTTTATCTCCAGGAGCCAGAACAAGGACGTTTGTCCCAGAAACTTGCTGCCCTACCTCCATATGGCCCCTCCTCCAGCCACATCCTGTTCTTTCCCACAGTGTGTTGTCACCAACAATCCTTGGCTGTTATTACCAGCAATCCACAGTTGGCGCCACAGCCTGATGGTGTTTGAGGCATACACATTAGCCTCCTCCTCTTCTAGGCTTCTGCAGGCAGCAACCCGCCTGCAGCCTTGATCAACTCTTGTCTTGATGTCTGTGGACAGGGTGTCCAGAGATAACTGAGTGGTTTTGGTTTTTAAGATTGCTATTATAAAGATTACAAAATTTCCAAGGCCTTAGTCCCAAAAGTGTATTGTGCATGGGGTGTCCTTCCCCGAGCAGTCCAACCACTACCTTCAGATCCATGGACACCAAGCTTTCAGGATGATAAACCAGTACAGACGAGCAGTTAGCAGCTTCACATAACAACCCTCAAGCAAAAAAAAAAAAAAAAAAAAAAGTCAGGTGGATGAGAACGTAAGGAAACAGCAAATAGTATCTGTCGGTTTACAGGAAGGATGAAGGCTGGGGTGGGAAGAGCCGAATGTGGCTGGCCTGTGCTGCAGTTCTGGGCCTTCCTCGATTCATGTCATGAAAGGGCCCTGGGCATCAGGAAGACATGTTCCATTATGCTAAGAAATGTCTAAAAATTATTAGCTGGGAAGTCCTGTGCCAAGCTGGGCAAAGTCTTTTGTGAACTTTATAGCCTGCTTTGGCATGCAGTTCCAGTGTTTATGGTGAAACATGTAATTGCATATTTGGTAAGGTGCTGTTAAGTCAGGTACACACTTGTCCTTATGCCTGATGCCCCTGTGCTTGCCATGGGAAGCTCAGCTAAACACTCAAAGAGTTCCTCAGCCAAGGCTGCCAAAGCAGATGGCTTTTTTAGGAAGTCTGTTGTACAGTTGCAGTTTTAGATAGATTTTTCTGCTCCCAACTGCCAGCCAAAGAGGAAACCGCCCATTAGTCACCAACACTGGAAGCCACATTTGTTCCAAGGAGTCAGAGCAGAAAGTCTTAATATCCCTGTTTCTTTGAGATGGTGCGTCCTTGTAGGTTGCCTTCTTCCCTTTTGTGGGCACTGTGTTTTTGATCTGGGGAAGAAGCTGCTGAGTTTCATTCAGTGCATCATTCCTTCATCTCAGGGACCTGCAGATGTTCAGGACAGAGGCAGGTCTGCAGATCCTGCTCCCATGTGGACAGCACATCACCAGGCACTGTGGTAAGTAGGGGTGCTTTCTGTAAATCAGTCATTTTGTTCATTCAGGGTGTGAGGAGCCAATCCAAATAATAAAAAAAAAAATAATTAATACTGCAAAACGAGCAAAAAAGTGCAGGAGGATAAAGCTGAGTTTCCAATTCTGCAGCTTGGATTCAGCCTCTTGGTATGCCCCTGCTCTGTGTCACATTGCCTTCTGTAAGATGTTTGTCACTCAGCATCCACACAGTCGTCCATCATAGCTACATTTTGTTTGTGCCTAAGTAATCCCAGATTTTAACACGGACATTTCTATTGCTGCCTTCGGGGCAACTGTTAGGGCTGCTGGGTTGAGTGAATGAAATCAAAGGGTGTGGCAGTGTGTGTGGGGGAGCAAACAGTGTCCTCCTAAAGCAAATTTCTGGTTGTGTGATCTACTCTCGTTGGTGCTGCGTGGCCCTCTATGAGGACATCTGAATATCTTGTCTCTCTTTGTTTATGCTAATGCTAGGTTGAAGGCACAAGAATTACGACAACACTAGAGAATACATCCAGAAGTAAAGGTTGGAGAAACTGGTATTTTGACCCCAGGGTAGACTGAGGAAGACACGAGTCTTTAAATATGTTAAAGGAGGATGCTGTTTCCTGCATTAGGTGTGATGGGAGGAATGAATATGGCTGAGCTTGAATGGTAGCAAATGAGACAGAAAGTTGCCAAAGTGAATGAGGAGAAGATTTTCTCTGGTGGAACATCTCCTGGGAGGCTTCTGAAGGCAGGCAATGACAGTCTTCTGCACAGCTAGTCCTCCCTGGGGAAGGTGCAGAACAATGGAAAGGTGTCTGCTTTCATGGCAGCTGTTCTGGGCCTTAATAGGTATGAGACCAAAGAAGCCTGATCTGACCAAGTCTGTATTGCTTCAGGTGTTTCTGACACACGTTACCTGTAAGCATCATCTGGCAGACCTGATCAGCTTACCTTTCCCCAGGAGTTTTGCTAAATAGCGGTGTTTAAAATCCATGGCATGGCAATGTGGCTCCACCTTATTTCGGGACAGCTTAATGGATATTTACAGTAATATTCCATGTTATTAGTAAAACTCATTGTTTACCCGATATTTTCCAAGAAGAGGACTGTTTTCTCGTGATTAACAGATGCTTAATTGGTGGGAGGGAAGGAGAGGGGAAAGGAACATAATTGATAATATTGAGTCCATTGCTCATTGCTGGCAGGTAACCGATGGGGAGCCATGGGTGTACCAGGTGTTAGTAATAGCTTGGCTAGAATGTGTTTCGTGGAAAGCTGTTCAGTTTCGCAGTAGCATATGTTGTGCTTCACAGTCAAGAATTATTTTCTCCCTCCTCCCTTCTTTTGCCCTCATTCTGGAAACTTATTTCTTCGTTTACCAAGATGGGGTTGCAGCAAAACCTGAAAATAATCCATGCCACACTTTATTTAGGGCAGTGAAGTACTCCCGAGTAAGTCACCTTTTCCAGGGAGAGGCTTCCCATCATCCTGTGGGATGCATCCTTACTCTCCAGAGCAGAAGGTCACACTTTTGTCCCTCTTGCCTTCTTCACCATCTGGGTGCCAGGGGTCGGTGTTTTCTGATGCGACTGCCCTGGTGCCTGGGCACTGAGGAGGGCCATGATATTCAATTTATTGCAAGCTGACCCAAAATATGCCTCCTCAGCTTGCTGGTTTATGTCAGTTTATGTTTTCATCCCATCTAGAGCCTTCAGCATCCAACCAACCTGACCTGAAGCTGCCCTAGTTTCATTTCTCTTTCCCTCGCAGGTTTTTGCAGTTTTGTTCATTCCCATCCTCCTTTCTTACTGTTCTGTGTAAGGAAAGCTGTGAAGATCACAAAGCAGATTTTGATTAATCGCTTGCTCATATGCCACAACAGTTCACACCTTACTCCCGAATATCCCTTCCAGCCAACCCCTCAACTGTCTTGCATCTCACAGGCCATGTATCAGGAAGGAAGGAAGGCAGAAATGTCTGTGGTTAAAGCGCCAAACTCCTCATGTAGCAACCTGAAGAACACAGTTCAGTACAGCTCTGTGGTTCTGCCTCCCCTCCAGACAAGGAGCTGGGGGGCCTGCTGCCCTGTCCCGAGAAGAACTTGGAAGCCCAGCAGCCTTCTGCCTTATGCCTGTAATTTCCCTTCGCAGTGCCTCCTGGTTTGGTAGCTGCAAGTGGAGAATGAAGACCAGAAGAAGCACAGCATCTCACAGACCTCCTAGTTAAGCACAGCCGAATTTGCGCCTGGGAGGCTGGAGAAGAGCCCATGAACTAAGGAGCTGTTGCATGCAGTTTCACATCTGGAGAGACTGGTTTTCTCTGTCACTGAGGTTGTCAGGTGCAAGTCTTTTCTTGATGAAAAACAGGGCACTGCTTTGAAAATAACCTCTGTGGTGCTAACCTCTATTTACATACGGGTATTTTGAGCCCCCGGGGTTCTTGTTCTCATGGTTTCGTGCGCAGCTCCCCCAAGCAAGGATTGTCTCAGTGTGAAAAGAAGAAGAGAAAACTCAGTCAGGAATCATACTGCAAGAAAGCTAGGAAAAGAAACCAACCATACAAGACACATGATTAAAACCACAAGGATTGGCAACATGGTGCCGGCAAAGCCATTTCTCTGGAAATCCTGTGAACTTCCCATTCTGGGCTGCTAGGAAAACCCTTTCCTGGATTGAGATTTTCACTCTTGATTCACCTTGCTCGGAAGAGACAGGCAACTGATGGTAATTTCAGATGTTAGATTAGCAGCAGAATTAGCCACACCACCTCAGGCCCAGCAGAACTTGTCCTGTCTTACCTCCTGCTCTGCAGCAGGCTGCTGTCCTCATTTAGTGCCTCAGTGACTCACAGGGGCACTGCAGATGCTGTGGTAGATCTGGGGAAAAGGGGCATAGGGAAGAGCTGAAACATTGCCTCATAATCCAGGAGATTGCTGGTGTTTCATTGCCAGGAATGGGAGAAGGAAATAAGGAGATCTTTACCCTTTGGAGAAGAGAGAGAGTTGGGGACCACCAGCCTGCCAGGAAACGCCTAAAAAGCAGCCCCCAGTATGGTATGAGGCCTTGTAATGGGCAGTGAGATCAGATCCTCACAGGGCCCCATGCTCATCCCATGAGGAGCACGAGGTAGACAAAAAGCAAGGCCAGGGTGTAGTTGCAGCCTGGGATCTGGCCCTCCACGTCAGTGAGCTGATGGGGCGGAGCTGCAGCAAAGCAAGAGCTGCCCACTGCTCCCTCAGCACCACAAGACTGCTTCCCTGTACTCTGGAGAGGAAAGCTGATCCCTGGGGCCAGGGCTGAGCCAGAGGTGGCAGCTGGCCCAACACCCCTGTGAGTCAGTGGGGTTATGGGAGGATGGGTCTTCTTGATGTGGCTGCAGGGGTCTCCAACTTTTTTGAGGACCACCTGGCTTCTCAGGGTGTCTGAAGCTTCCTTTAGCTGCTGCAGACAGAGTGACCAGAGCCCAGCGGGAATTAATTGGCTGCACAACCCTTTTCAAAGGAGCACAGCGTTGCTTCTGTTCTCCTTGGTTCAGCAGGAGAGTGACTCCAGGGTAGTGTTGTTCTTGATAAGGACAATGGCAGGTAAGCAGAGACTGCATGGCCCCAACTGTCCCTGCTATTATGGGAAGACTCAGGAATAGACACAGGACAGGTGGGCTCCTCAGGGTATTACACCTAGTCTTCACGTCTTATCTGACTCCTTGTAGGTCTTTGCTGCAGTTTCCTTTGCACTCTACTCTTTCTGTGCATTTTCCCTAAGCATTTATACTTTCTTGGAGGGGCTGTGCCCTTTAATCTTCATTGGGTTACTGCCTTGGAGCCAGCCGCTTCTTCTAGCATGTGAAAAAAATCACACAACAGGTAGACCCTAAAGGGTTAAACTTTATTAAGTACCAAAATCTAGCAAAAAATAAAATAATCCGAATGGGAAAGGGGAATCAACTTGGGGATTAGTCATTACTGAGTAGGATTTACAGAGGAGTAAAACTAGCGTAAAAATGTAAACTAGCTTTGCATCCACCCACCATACCATGTTTGCCTGCTAAGAAACACCAAGCAGTACCCGGTAGGCACATCATCTGATTTTCTGCAGCAAAAAGGTCCACGGGTCAGAATAATCTAGCAAAAGAATGACATCTCACATAGTAGAGGTAGATGACTGGGCTAGGAAAGACCAGCTCACAAAGACAGAGCTCACTGGCCCGCTGGCCACCGAGGGGTCCCACGGCCTTTGCCCAGAGCTCTGCCTGCACATCGTGGTACTGCGGGTGGGCCTTCCTCCAAGAGATGTTTCACAGGGACTGTTGCAATCAAAAATATTTTCCACCCGAAGCTGTGCTCTGATTCTTCCTGTTGATGCAGGGAAGATCAGATACTGCCCACGGATGGCACGGCGGCACTGATGAGGTTGTGGACAGATGCACTGCCCCACAGAGGGCTCCTTTCCCTCTGATATGGCCCTTTGCAGTAAGGAACGCAGATTAAACCCTGAGTCCCATGAACTTTCTCATGCCCTTCTCTGGCAGCCCTCTCCCACCAAGCCCCAGCCACTTCCCAACAGATGGCAGCAGGCTTGACACTGTGCACAAGGATGATGCGTGAGTTCAGCAGTTTTGGGGATGTCTGTCATCCCTCTTCATTCAAACACCCTTTACTTTCCAAGCAAACGTAGTCTGATAAAGAGATTTCAGTACCTTGGCTGCTCTTGGTCTATCCTGTATCTCTTCTTCTGGCCTTAATAAGGGTCTTATCTTTTCTTCTGACAGCATCAGCACTGCTAAGTCAAACCACCCTGGTGACTTGGTTACAGCTCCAGCTTTGGGAGTCATGTGAGCACGGGAGAGTCCTGGTTTACACTAACCCTTCCCCACAACAAGTTGCGCATTTCCTGAGAAAGATTTGATAGCAAGGACCCCGTGCTTACAGCCTTATATGCCAAAAGAGGAACAAGAAGAAACCAACTGTTGAGCTCATGTTTTGCTAAGTTTTATATTTCCAAAAGCAAGGTCATGCTTTTGAAGGACTTGAGTTCAATCAGCTTTTGTAGGTAGGATTTGTCAGCAATAATCCTTTTGTTCTTCCCTTCCCTCCTAATACCGTCCATAAGTTTTTTTCTTCTCCCTTTTGTCCTGCTTCCTTCAGAGCTGCCTTTTTCTCTCCCTTTTGCATGATTGGGAGAGTTTCTGCTTCCTTACTGCTGTAGCATCTACCTGCATGTTCAGAGTGACACCTCATCACAGAAGGCAATGGAAGGGTAAGGGAGGTCCTTCCCTTAAAGACCTCAGTGCTGGTGCTGCAAAAGTAAAAACCATAGGCTCCAGAAAATGTGTGAAGTTTTGGACACATATTTTCCCCCTAATTTAAAAAAAATATAATTATGCCAAGCCATCTGTTGCTAATGTAAAAAAAGATGTAAATAGATGATACATAGTGTACGGAGTGTCACATGAGTGCTCCATCTGCTGTGGGGAAAGTCAACGCTCCCCAGCAACAACACTGGGTGCTGAAATGCAATCCAACATTTGGAGCAGCCCTAGCCTTTCCAAAGGCATAACGTGATCCAAAGGCTGACCCAAAAGAAAAACAACTCAGAGGAGAAAGGGTGGGGTAAATCTCTGTGTATCAGTCCTTCATCTCTGTGTTTGCAACAAGTAAAAGTAATGGCTGCATTGAGGACAGGGTAAGTTACACCTTTATGCTTTTGCAAACTCAGGGGTCCTGATCCCTTACTCACCTTTTTCAAAGTTTACCTGGCAGCCAGGAATCCAGCAAACATTTTCTCTCCACTTAACAGCAGCAGAAAGTGCCCACAGTGTCAAAGTGAATTGGCAATGAGTTAGCAGATGGAACTTAGCTTTGATGAGCATGAAGTAGCAGCCATGGGGCGACAGCAACGCCTGCCATGGGTGCAGACTGACGGACTCCATGTCAGCTGCTGTCACCAAGGAAGAGACCCCAGGGCTGCTGTGGATGGTTTGGTGTGCTCAGTAGTGGTTAGAAAAGGAAATAAAAGGTTGAGAATTATGAGAAGGGTAATAAAGGTAATTAATTAATTCTTTGGTGCACCTCACCAGAAAATTCTCAATTTTCTGTGTGGTGAGCCCTCTGCCTAGTTCTGGCCTCCTCATCTTAAGACAGAGGCAGTGGCAGGACAGGATAGAGTCCAAGAAGCTGGAAGTACAGGATAGTTCTCTGCCAGGACATAGCAAAGATACCAGGACTCTTAACCTGCAAAACAGAGAAGGTATGGCAGAGGTCTAAAAAACCAGGACTTAGGTAGGGTATGTGACAGGGAAACCACTATTCACTGCTTCTCAGAACAGATCTGTGGCACTAGTTCCAAGAGAACTGATAAATGTGGAAGCCCCAGAACAACCTTTCCCTTCGGAAGTTCCCAAATGCTCATCAGTGACGGATGAAGTTTTTTTTCTCTTGCCTTACTCTTTTCTGAAGTGCCTGCTGACGTCAGCCAGGGAGCTGCTGTGTCAAATGGCCCCACCAACTTTGGGTGAGCAGTTTCGCAGAACCTGGTATCGTGTTTCCAGCTCGTAACAGATTTGAGACAAAAAGGGAGTCCAAAGCAACCCTGCAGAAAGCACTGATGAGTTGAAAATGCAAGTTGCCTCCCCACGATACCCTCCTCCCCTAGTTTGTCCTGGGTGGGTGTGGGGCTTGCCTTCAAAGGGCAGACTTTTTCCCTGGGGGGGACAATCTGTGCTGCCATGGCCCACGTGCAGTCCAGAGGTGGAGAGAAAGGCAACAGTGCAGGGAGCAGGGCAGGCAGTGGTGGCTGGACCTTGTGTGGGGCTCCCCACATCATGATCTCCCCCTGCCCCAGTAGATACTGCAGGGAGGAAACATTACCCAGCGCAGGGGTTGGAGCCAGCAAACCATCCCTCAGCAAGGTAATTGGGCATTCCTCTTTCTTTTCAGGTGTTGGAGAGTACCATCCAGCACCTCTGAATCTCCAAAGGGGCCAGGAGGCTTCCCTCCAAGGCTACAGCAGGAGTTTTTCCACCCCTGAACATGAAGGTGGTGTCTAACTCAATATGGATTTTCACAGCGAAAGCGTGGTTGTGAGAAAACTGAAGAGAAACTGTCTGAAGTCTTCTGGGAGAGGGGCAGTGGGGCACAAGGGCATGCCTGGGTGCCTGGCCTGGCGCCAGGGTTTCTTGCTCCAGTGGTTCCTTGTGCTGGAGGAGACACAGTCACAACAGAACACCCACTTCTGGGCCAGGACAGCTGTTACCACCAGGATGAAGCCTTTCCCATGCTACCAAATCTGTCTTAGGAAGCAAGATTTGCACAGATTTTGTGAACAACAAAACCAGGTACAAAAAAAAAAAAAAAAAAAAGAATGTCACCCCTTTGGCGCAAACCCAAACATCTGTCTCGTCCGTACAGAGCCTGAGTTTTGCTATTGCTCAGAATAAAGCACAGAAATACTATTTTCTGACTTTTTGTATCTGAATCTTTGAACATAAGGGGCTCTAGTTCTGCCTAGCCCAGTGGCTTTTGATGGGAAGAGAAGGGCATGTGGGTGAGTGATGCATGACCTGCTCTCTCACTTAACCAAATAACAGAAAGGTTCCCAGCTGAGTGGATCATGAAACACCTAATGGCACAGACCAGCGGGAGGTAAATGCAGTTTGATTGACTGTGCAAACAGTAGGGTTTGGAGACTCAAGATGGGGTCAGGAGCTGCTGTCACCTGTGTTCCTCCCCAGTCACAGCCTCCCCAGATGGAGCTCAGTGATGGGCAGCTCCTTCTGCAGGCATGGAGGAAGAGAAGCAGCACAGGAAGGTCTTTAACCCCCCTCTCCCTGCCTGCAAAGCTGCTTCTCAGAGGTACAAGCCAGCAGACCACAGGCGGGCGAGCCACCTCTGATACGATGCTCATGCTTGTGCTCAGAGGGCATTTAGGCACGTGTAGACTGGCTGTGACTGGCCTGTTTTTCACTTTTTACAGGTGCTTCAGAGGCCTGAATGGCCCTGGCTTTGCATTCATGTCCTCTGTGTGGCTGAGCAAACAAGCAGAGCCTTGTCTCCACCAGCCTTCTCCACCCTTTGCTGGCTGCCTTTCAGTTATCTGCCAGAGTGCATTGCAGGCAAATATTTGCTCTGTGGCCTCAGACACTACCTCACTCCTCCTTGCCCGGGTTCTCACTGCAGTGCCTTGAACGCTGTGCTTACCCCACCCACGCCCTGGTGTGGCCAAGTCACAAGGACATGGGATTTGCATGCACTGCTCTCCTGCGTGCCCTCCTTCCCTGACACTGGCAAGCACAAAGGTCAGAGATGTCCCAGGCTGTCAAACCCACCCGCAGTCTTTGCAAGTGTGTCCTTGCTGGGGTGTGTTCCAGCCATGCCCAGCCCTCGAGTAAGCACCAGGATGTGAAGGGATGGAGCAGACACCAGGCCCTCTTCCCACGGACATTTGTGTAAACCCCCCTTGGAAGAGTCCCTGACTTAGTACTAAGGAGCAAGGATAAAATTAATTTCCCTTTTCCTAAATTCTCTTTCTTTTTTTTTTTTTTCCTCTCCCTCTCCCGAAAAGCTCAAAGGTGCTGACAGACTCTTCCTGTTCCACAGCAGTGGGGCAAAGACCCCCAAAGTGCTCCCTATGTGCCCTGATAGCAAAGATGGCCCTTATGCACCTGAAAAAGTTTAGGCAGGACTAACACCAGTCCTAGTGTAGGACTGCTGGAGTGGTGTAGCAACTCTGCAGAAGGCCTCACATGGTTTTAATTTGGCAGGTACCAGGGAAGAGCAGCACGATGGAAGGTCAGGCTCCAGCTGTCGTGCCAGTCCCAAGCCAGATGGACATGCTGTGCTGCAGGATGCCTGCTCTAGGGAGGCAGTAAGAAACAGTGCAAAGTGACAAATATGATGCACTAGCCCAGCTCCCAGCACTGCAGTGACCAGCTACAACAAACACCAATCTGTCCAAGAAGGAAGGATTTGCCCTCCTGGAGCTTCTTGCAAAGCTGGTGTGTGCTGAGGAATTGAAGTGTATGGTTTTAGTAAAGCAGCAAAAACATGGAGTTTGACACGTAGCAAATCCTTCACTTCAAGCAATTTCTCTTTCTTTCTAGCCCAGAACATTCACTTCACATAAAGGTGACAGAAGACACTAGAAAGTTTCTCTTGGTTTTGGCCATCAAAAGGAAAGTAGCAATGCTAATTTTGAAAGTAGAAGGGAAAGGGAGTGAGGTCAGGAGCTGACTGCCCATCCATCCCAGCTGCATGGCACAAGGTAGACACGCCCCTGGGCCTCACTTTGCAAATCTGTCATTTCCAGAAATGACAATGAGTCACATTTGCCCCATGTCTCATTTGAAGAAACTGAAAGGATTAACTGGTAAGGTATTGGGAAAAACTTGTTGTGAGTCATGCTGTCAGAGCCATAGGCACAGGAAACCCCACATGGCTGTTCCCAAACAGTGGCCCATGGGCAGAAGTGTCCCTTAGAATCTCCAGAACCTGCGATCAGCTGGACTCCAGCCCCTTCAGAGAGGCAAGAGGTGATCCAAGGGGGATATTGAGGGTTCAAGATGTTCAATGATTTAATGAGATGGCCAGTTGTTTGCACAGCTGGGTTTTGGCTTGGGTTTGTCTTTGTCCATAGTGCATGTTCTCAGTCAGCCTGGAACAGACTTCAGAATAGTCAGTAAGAAAGCTTTTTGTCCAGAACCAGCCAAAAATAGCTGCACTATGAGAGAGAGACACTATAGGTGAGGAGGGAGAGTTGCTAATCTCCTGAGATCAACTCAGCTAGCTAGCACCTGGATTTTGATCTCCATCACTTCTCAAAAGACTACAGTGATAAGAGAGATACTGGAATGCATTCCCTCCCAGTCACCTCTTACTTAATCTCAGCTGCAAACGTTGGAGAGCCTTGGCCTGTGGCAAAACAGCAGAGGTAATCTGGCACCTCTGATGTGCCTTCTTAATTACCTTCAAGATGCAGATTTTCTAAAGCGTGTTTTGAAGAACAGCAACAAGTCTCCCCATGCTGGTGTTTTACCCCAAAGTATTTACATTAGTCTCAATTTTGTGTAATTTTCTGTCTGGGATTTTCCTCTGTTTTCTCCCGTATTTAAGCCTGCTGAACATGAAACCCAGAGAGAAGAAGCGAGATCCAAGAGCTCCCTGGAGCCGAGGGGCAAATCCACAAAGCCCACATTCTTTCTGTGGCTTTACTCTGGCCCTGCCCAGCACAGGAGAACAAGGCTGTGCTGAACCTGCAGGCTCACGAAACTCACCTGTTAGGCAGAGGCTCCCTCCCCTCTACAGCTGCAGCTGGCCATCAGTTTATTCGTTCACTGAACTGAGATTGTCCACTTTTACACGTGAAACTTTTACACACTGACAGATGAAACTGGAGGATAATCCTTGTGCCAGTATGCCCCTCTCTCTCCAGGAGGGTGTATTGGGTTTGCTGCACAGCAAAGTGCCTACACACACCTGGGCAAGGAAGGCAGGGAGAGAGGGAGGGGAGCTGGGGAGGCTGCCAGCTGCAGCCGGAGGGAGCAGATGGATTTGCAGTGTTAGGGTGAGAGAAACGCCGTGAGTGGGAGGCACCAAAGGAGAGCTCAGGCGCGGAGAAAGGATGGGAACACAGGGTGGAGAGGAAGACAAAGAGTTTCTCTTTGCAACTGTCTGTAAGCACCAGGAACCCCAGAACGTCAGGAGGTTGTGTTTGTTTTGTGTGGCAATATTATGGGAGTGGGGGGGCTACAGGAGTTGCTTCTGTGAGAAGCTGCCAGAAGCTTCCCCCCATGTCTGACAGAGCCAACCCCAACAGGCTCCAGGACGGACCCACCACTGGCCAAGGCTGAGCCACCACAGGTGGTAGTAATGCCTCTGTGATAGCATATTTAGGGAGGAAAATAGGTTATTTCATAAAAGTAATTGTGGCCAGAGAAGAGAGGAGTGAGAATTGTGAGAAGAACAGCTCTGCAGACACGGCTGACAGTGGAGAAGGAGGGGGAGCAGGTGCTTTAGGCGCTGGAGCAGATTCCCCTGCAGCCTGTGGTGCAGACCATGGTGGAGCAGGCTGTCCCCCTGCAGCCCATGGAGGTCCATAGGGGTTGCAGAGATTCACCTGCAGCCCATGGAGGAGCCCACAGCAGAGAGGTGGATGCCCAAAGGAGGCTGTGACCCCATGGGAAACCCATGCTGGAGCAGGGTCCTGGAAGGGATCTGATGACACATGGAGAGAGGAGCCCACAGCCTCCAGCCCCTGCTGGAGGAAGTTTGCTGATAAAACTTTTGATCCTGTGGAGGATCCACACTGGAGCAGAAGGACTCCTCTCCCTGAGGAAGAAACACTACCAGAAGCAACATGTGATGAACTGACCATAACCCACATTCCTCACCTCCCTGTGCTCCTGGGAGGAGGAGGTAGAGTACTGGGAATAAAGTTCAGCCCAGCAAGGAAGGAAGGGTGGGAAGAAGGTGTTTTTATCTTCCTGTTCAGATTTTGACTGGTTATAAGTACAACTAATTTTCCCAGGTCAAGCCTGTTTTGCCCATGATGGTAATTGCCTTGTGACCTCTCTCTGTCATTATCCCAATCCTGAGCCTTTTGCTGTATTTCCTATCTCCTGTCCAGTTGTGGGGTGAAGTGATAAAGTGACTTTGGTGGGCACCTGGCATCCAGTCAGGGTGAACCCTCCACAGAGGTCCAGCTGTTTGATGAGGAAGAGGATAAGGCAGGTGCATTGCTATTCCACTACAGGGCACGGGCCCTGGAAATCGGTAGCCGGAAATCCCCTTCAGGGATGAGATTTGCTTTAGGCCCCTCACTGAGGCTGGCAAGCAGGTGCAATACTTGCAGCTCACCACCTCTTTCACGTTCCTTTCAGTTGGGCCCCATAGCTCATGGCCATGGATGACCAAGATGTTTCCTGCTCCCTATGGAAACTGGACCTGTTCTACCAGGAAAAAAAAACTTGCTTGATTAAAGAAAACAAAGAAACAAAAAACAACCAATAAATGATGGACAATCAATCCCAGATATATCTAGTGTAGAGCTTCTGCTGTGTGTGGGTTATGTAACTGCATCTAGAGGTGCACAGGAGCTGCCAGGTCAGAGCAGAGCAGGAGTCCTTTTCACTCAACAGGATGGCTCAGAGAATGGCTGACTGCAGGTGTGTCCACAGATTGCTAAAAGCTGCAAGGTGATGGTGAGAAATGATGTGCCCTGGCTGCCCTGTTTGTCTTCTCCTGCCTCTCCTGCTCTGGATCACCCTACACCTGAAGAATTTGCTTTGAGATGCCCTCCAAAACTCATCCATTATGATGCATTACACATAAGTGCTCAAATCATGGGACATGACACCTATCCAGGGATCCGTGACTAACCTGTGCAACTTGGGATCTCAAGCCTCAGACCTGCCCAACTTGCAGACCACAGGCTGACAGTAGAAAACAGCCTCCTCCCCCATCCAGCCACGTCTATGGATCACCCAACCAGTGTATTCATCACTTACAGTCATTAACCCTCCACCTGCCCCGCAGCAGGGTCTTCCTGGGACTGACATTTGAGGGCTGTAGCAAGAATGATGAAGGCATGAATTTCAGATTCCGGAGAAAGGCTCAGATGGTGAAATATATCTGCCCAAGTGTTCTAAAACCCTGTCATTTATACTTTCTGACCTAATTTACAGTTGGTGGGGGGAAATCCAATGCAATTTGCATGTCATATCTTCCACATTCTTAACTCACACCAGAGAGAGGGAAAACTCAAAAATTACTTCAATGCAGCCAGCTGCAGATGAAACAGAAAGTAACCAGCCCACATCAGGACAAGTGAGAGTGGTTCACAGCTTTTATGTGTCACCTGCTACTTGACTTCAGACAACTCATGCAATTGCCAGATCTACCTGAAAGGCATATGCCAGAAACTCAGTCACCCAGGCCAAAGGAAAAGAATTAGTAGGCTGCAAAAGCACCACTTTTGCAATAGGCTGCCTCACTCAGTCTGGAATATGTGGAGTGCCCAGGAATAAACTATGCTATTTAGTTGCTGCTCTATATTAGGACACTGGTTTTGGAAGCTCTGTAAGGGCCACATCTGTTTCACTCTTGCAAGGAACCTGGAGGCAGAGACAGAGGAGAAAGGGACCATCTCAGAGGAAAAGAGCCCTGAACACAATAATGGAAATTATTCAATCTAAAGGAAGCACCCAAACTTTATTCTACACCCTGTGGATAACAAAGCACAATCAGTCTCAATTATCTCCTCACTGAGCACTTCTGGAGGCACCATTCTCAGGCACTTAAAGCCAGGGGAACTCAAAGCTTAAAGAGAACAAGTAGACTGGTTCCTATACCACAGCTTCAAAACACTTTTCTATGGAACTATGCTCTGAAGTTTGAATTGACATAAAAAAATAACAATACCCCCAAACACCTATCAAATCATTGAAGGCTCTCAAAGTCTTGTTGTCCGCAATTAATTTGGAAAGCGTCAAGATTACTGCAACAGTGCTACTACAGACTCTACCAGGAAGAAATCTGTCTTGGGTAGAGTGGAAATCTGCAAGGAATGGCCTGACTAGCACATGTGAAACATGGCCTGCAGCCATGCAAAACACAGAGATTAAAGAGCATTAAGTAACTCCCGGAGCACTGGAGGAGGCACAGTTCACACTTAGAAGTCACAGCAATCGCACACCAAGCTGATTATATGTTCATAAACCATAAGTGCCAACATACAACAACAGAGCCTGAACTACAGTGTGCTCACGGCTTCCTTCCCTGCCCTTCCCCCACCCCCTCCCAAATTTGTCATGTTTCTGAAATCCTAGCATTCCTATCCTAAACCAGAACAAAACATCCTCTCTACTGCGTCTTCAGTGCCAGATCTGGAACCCATGCACTCCGGGAAACAGTCAGGGTCCAGCTGTGTGCCGGCACCTGAGCTGGGGTAGCCAACACCACCAGTATTGCCGAGTTTCTCAGCTCTCACTCGAAACTGGCATCCCTGGAGCATTCTTGGTGGGGCTTGGCACTCAGTCCTTCCCGTCGTCACTGCTTTGGAAGGATGTATCTGGAAGGCAGGGGTGCCTTCCCAGGGCAGGGGAGCATTCAGAAGTGCTTTTAGCACGTGGTGACGTTTACTGAGCAGCTCTCCTTCGGGAATACGTCAAGATGTATCAACGTGCATAAGAGTGATCACAGGGAGGAAAAAGAATCGCCTTATTTCAACAGATTTACTCCAGATGTGGGTCAGAACGGTTTAACTGGCAAAAAGGTTTTTTTCCTTTGAAACAGAAAAGTCAAGACATGGGTAACTGGAGTCCTGTCCCAGAGGGCTGACAACTCCAGTCAGCTTTTCTTAGTAAGAGCCTGAAATCTGATATCAGCAGAGTAGGTGATGATATCGGTCTCTTCTCCTCTTTTGCTCTTTTTAAAAGTTTGCCTTTTGACTTGAAACTGTTCTAGCATATAGGGAATTTACTCCAAAGAGCAGGATTTTAAAAAGAAGAAATTCTTCCCTCCTTGCACTTCAAAATGTTGATACAATCAAAAGAAGCAGCATATTAAGCATGATTTTAAAATATTTTTAAAAGCCCAGATCAACAAATTATTCTTGAATTTTCCAACAAAATGTTAACTATGTCTTAAGCTAACTTTAAATTCCTTGCTGAAATAATAAAAAACACAGCCAAAAATATGAATATAAAGCAATTTTAATTTTCCTCTAGATATTTATATCAAAGAAATAATACTCATGTCCAAGTACTGTACATACAATATCTTCCTTATAAACTCTTTAGTTTAAAACACATGTACAAAATTGCACATTGCAGTTTGCAAAAAATCATAAATACCTTTTGCATGTAAACAATTCCAGCACAAGGATCAATGTTATACATTCCAAAATGTCTAAGTGTCTGTTCACAAACAAAAACAAAACAGAAACCCTACTGTGATCTCCATAAAGGTTCTAATGTTACAAATCAATCATTAACAGATTTCTAACTGATGTACTACACACAGGGATACATAAATGAGCACAAGGCAAGTCGCCTTTTAGTCATAAGTACTTAAGACAGAGGCTTGGAATACAATCCTCCTGCCATATAAACCCACGGTATCCATCCCACAGCATTTAGTGGTAGCAGCACTGAGTTAATTTTTCCAAGACTTCCAATTGCCGTATGTCTTGCTTTTAATTCTTAAACAAGTTGGCTACCACTGAACAGTAGGAATTTGAAAATTATTGTAAACACAGTTATCACCGTTGTATATTCAGTAAGTTACAGTATTCTCCTAAGCACATCACTAAATTAAGAAAAAGTTTTACATTTAATCAAGTGCAAGATGCCAACTAGTATTGTCCACTTTGTCTCAGAAATAAGTATTTTTAATATAATACTACACAGTTTGCAAAAGTAATGTAAAAAAATTACTATGGACATAATCCTCAGTTGTATACTATTAAGCTCTGTAGCTTGTTTACATTAAAAAAAAAATAAATCACCACATCAGAAAAAATGGTCTCAGAAGTGTTCTTGAAAATCTCTCCTGACCAAATCCAGCAAATGAGTAGCTACTAAATTTTGTTTCACTATCACCTCCATCTGTGTGCAATGTCCTTGCTAGCACACCTGTCTGAAGACTTCCCAAAATTAATCAGGTATAAAAAGATCTATTGTATCTGAATGAAGTTATTTCTTTTGTTGTCTGTTTTGGGGGTTTTTGTTTGTTTGTTTGTTTGGGTTTTTAAATCTATTCACATGCTGTAATTTTAGAATATTCTTCCAAAAGCAGAGATTTTTAAAGGGTTTCTCAGAGGCTTCCTCTGTGCCAGCCAATTTAATAAGGCAGAATAAGAAGGTGCTCATAAACCCAACTTACAAAAGCCCAGGAAAAGATGCAGGCAGACACCCACCCCCCAACTAGTTGCAAGTAAGCTGCTGGAAGAGCAAAGCCAAATCTGAACTGCTCTGCCTCCACCTTTCGTTTTGAACAGCTACCCTGAAGAAGAAAGTTTCAGCGCCACGCCTTCATGCCACTGTGGAGAACCAGTTTGGATAGAAGAGCTGTAGGAACTGGCAGTTTGCTCACACTTCTCCTTTTGGACAAAAAGAGAGCTTGGAGATGCTCATCGTGATGCAGCAGGGAGGGGCCTCTTTGCATTTTCAGGAAATCACTTGGTCTGTTGATAAGCGCGTGGCACAAATCCCAGTGAGGACCACAGAACTTGCGTGACACCAGCAGCTGCCCCGGCTCACCATATTGCAAGGTATTGCGATTGTAGTACTGCATGCAGATCATTAAGTGTTTTCTGCATCACGGAAGCTCAGCAAGAACCACAAAACACCGAGCGCTTTCAAAGCTGGGTCCTATTGCCCAAGAGCTCCCTCCTCCTTTATCTGTCGGGAGTTAGTTGGTCTGTTCAGCTGATGGAAAGACACACTGCTCAGAGAAGGACAGATTTCAGTTTGCACCTAACCAGAGCTCCTCCTTTTTCAGGGGTTCTATTTTGAGTCATACCAACATGCCATCTTGAACACCACACAGCAAGGGCACATGTGCAGTCTCCTAAACCTCAGAGAGATTTTTTTTTTTTTCAGTCTAGGCAGAAACTGCAGGAACAACAAGCCAGCTTTAGATGAGCCACTCCAGAAAAGAGAAAACTGCCCTGGGAGAATGTCGTACTCCACAGATGGAAAAACACAGAAAGCTGAAAAGCTACTTCACCAAAGACTTATTCAGCAATACAAACGCAGCTGCCCTTCCTGCTAAGTCCCTGCACAGGGAGCCTAAGCTCTTAACATCTCTACCCTCCTCTCCTTGTGACCTTAAGGAGCCAGTAAACCCATTCCTGACTAAAAAGAGTGGGAGTGGCGAAAATCAGTGGCCAAATTTCGGTGGGTGAGAGGCCTATGCAGACTCGCCGATCATTTTCTATTTAAAAGGCAGGAATTGCACAATACTGTATTGCAACACTTATTCACTTCCCTTTGTACTGTACAAAGTAGCAAAGTGCAACCAAAGCAAAATCACTGTTTGGATTGACGGCTCAGATGTCAGAACTGCGCTGAGCGTCTCTGTAATTAACAGCACTTTGCAACAAAAGCAAAACAATTCTCCAAGATTTACCTGCGTTGGGGCTTTCCTTCCAGGTTTAGGTTTGTTATGGTGTGGGGTTTTTTGGTTTTTTTGGTTTCGGTTTGGTCCTGTTATTTTATTTTTTTTCTCAGGGAGGTGGGGAGGAGGAAGGATGTAGTGGGGGCCGGGAGAGTTAACGAAGCCTGAATATCTAATCTGTTACATACTGAGGAATGCTCAAGGGGCTTGCAAGAACTTGTTTTGCTACACGTTGAGCAACACCACATGGCAAAGCCTTGAAATTAGAGCAAATGCTTGAAGACAGGGCGTAGCTGCCTTTTGGAGCTTGTCCTTCACGGGCCGCATTTTATTAGAGAGCAGAGCTTTGCATCATCAGTCAGTATTCAGACCTGGGCTTTACTTGATGACATTTCAGCATGGTGGTTGCTATGGCTTTAAACAAATAAGGGTAAGTGTGAAATCACCAGTCACCAGGCCAAACAGGGAGGGGCACAGTTTCCAAAGAAGATAAGTAACTTAAGCACTGACAACAAAACAAAGTAACTTAAAAAGCATTCTGAAGAGCAATCTTAACTATCTGCCGCTGAAACATGCAATCATTATATACTGCTTCAGAGACAAATACTATTTCTTCCTTGGATTTCTTACTATATTTCTTACTATATTTTCCTTACTATTGCTGATACCTCCAACTATCATCTCTATCTATTATCAATGGGGAAAGGAATAAAAGAGCAAACTTTGTTAGAGACTTTTGGCCTGGTGGGAAAGTGGTATCATACCACAAAAATACCACAGACATATCAGCTTGTGCTGTGATTTCACTAGGGTGTGCGCAAAGACTTTCAAAATTCACAAGGACCTACAATACCATTGTAGTAACTGGCAGAAAAATGGTTTGGACTGGTAGTGACACTTAGGCCACATTTTAGGAATTCCCTATTCTGCAGGTGTCATCTTGCAGACTGTGAATAGGTGTCCTAGCTACTTATGACCATAGCTTATGTGACATATTTTATATAACAATAATATTTAACTTCCCAAATATTGGTTAGCATTTTCTCACTACTTCTGTCACCCTCCCATGAAGAATATTGAAAGGCAGAATGGTAAAAGTTGGAAAAAAGAATTCAGCCTCTGGCTCTACTCGTGAAGAAAGGCAAATTTTATTTCAGTATCTTCTACCGAAATCTTTCCATAGCAGTTATTAGGGTAAAAGAAGGAGGGTATCCTAAACACAGTCTCTGAAGCAGTGCACTAACTTTATCCTATGCCACCCCATTGCTTGTGTCCTGCATTACAAGAAAATCAGGAAATTTATGAAAGAGAGGTGTGAGAAAGATTGTCAAGCTCCGTATGTTATCTTTCAAACAGCTCAGCATGTACCAGAAGATTTATTTATTTATTCATTTATTTATTCACTTATTAAAACTGTTAATTTTTAAAGGTCAATTTTCCATGTGAGGCAGAAGGGACACGCATCCCTCAGGGCAGTGGGAAGCTTTCTGAAGAGGGCAAGCAAATGATACCAAACAGCTCCTCAGAGTTCAAGTTACTGGTCATGATTTTTCGTGTGTTCAGTCCACTGTCTCAGAACAAGGATACAGAGAGATGCCTGACTGTTAACAGCCTCAGCTTTCTCCATCTATCACAGAAGTAATAACACAGTTGCACAGTTGCCACTGATTGTAATGGACCAGTTGCAAGAGATGCTTCAAGGTACTTAGCAGAAAGGTTTTAAAATTTATTTAAATAGATTTTGAGGGAAGAGTAAAATAGGACTTCATCTAGAAAAGTAACTGAACTTGCAAAACCAAAACAAACAGATTCTGCAACCAAAGACATTATTTTTTTTTTCCCCTGGGGATGGGATGAAGGGTCTGTTACTGATCTCCAGTGACAGCTCTCCAGACTGCATGGACCTTACTTAGGTGACTTACAATTCCACCTGTAACTAGGTCTTAACCAGTAAGTAACAGTAGTAGTAAATCTTATCAGCAGTGTGCTAAATATCAGAATCTAGCAGTGTATTAGTGCACAGTGAACTGGTCATATCTATTATCTCCATGTTAGCAAGGCTTCATACCCAACCATCACTTCAAAGCATTCCTACAGAAATTATAATTCTTTCAGAAAAGCCATATAGCCAGAATATATACTCCTTAAGCTATTGCAGACCATGTTTGTTACTAGTACTAGAAATTCAGAGCAAAGCTCAATTTACAGCTAGCTACACCATGGGTACATACTTTTAGAGAGCACACAAAAAAGCAAATGGCAGGTAGGTAATTATTCAGGCTGACTCCCTTACAAACAGTATTCATAATAACTATCCCTTCACTTTACAGTAAACTACTACACACAAACTGCAGCACTTCGGATAACATTAAGGCTAAATGTGACTTTTAAATTATCTTTTTGCATTAACTTAGCATTGCAAGATGTGACAGTCCTCCAGTGTGACTGGAAATCTAAAAAATAAAATAAAATAAAAAAAAATCACCTTGTAATCACAGACAGAAATGCAGCTTAGATTTCTTCTGGAAAAACTTGAACACAACAAAAGAATACTAAAAACCCCATTGTGTACTGCTAAGGAAAATCACAGTTCCTTTATTTAGCCATGCCCTTCTCTATGCATGCTGGTGTCCACACACAACGTCTTGATATGTGTTTGCAGGTATCTGTGTGCTTCAGAAGAATTAGTTCATAAAGGTTGGATTTGCTGTTTCTTCAGTTAGTCCTCACTGACTTGAGAGGATACCACCCAAAGCAGAACTCCAGCACAAGAACTCATGTCCCCTGCAGACACAAGACCAAGATTCAGTGTTTTTATATCAGAATAAGACTCCTGTCAAGACAACTCAAACAAAAGCTGCATTGGTGTGAAGACACAGATTCTAGACTGGTTTCCTTCCTCTCCCCACCACTGTTTCCTCAGCAGGGCCCTGCAAATGCAACTAGAGCAAGGCATTCTGACTGACCCACATGCAGCCAACCGTTTCAACATCCAAGCAGAGATCCGGTCTGTGACTATATTGAAAGTAAACCTTCAGGTATGCAACAGCTTAGGAAAGAGTGCTTCCAGGCTTAAGCAAGCAGCAAGGATCAGTGCCTGCAGCAAGGCAACAGGATGGTGTCTCGGAAAGTTGCTGTTGTCATGAATTATGTGTATACATTTCTAGATAGACCCTTCCAGCAACACACAGACAGGAGCAGCAGGGTCTCCACTGTGCACTGACTGTTGCAGTGCTTCTCAGAAACCTACATTTAGCTTGTCACACATGACCACTTCCAGGAGAAGTTGCTTTTGTCCTGCCTCCAAGTTACTGAGTCGTTATGAGAAGTTTCACAGCACAAACAGCTGGAAGCCACTTCATAGGATAGAAAGAGACAGATCTTTGAAACACTGGATAGGAGTAATTACGTATTACTACAACCTCTTGTCTCCCATAATGTACCATAATGGTCCGAATCTCCATATATTCAGATTTAATTCATCAACACCTTCACAGTAAAGTTGCACCATGTGCAGCAAGATTAACAAGTTTCCTACAAACTTTAGAGTCTGCACTTCATCACAGGAACATTTATCATACTGCATCAGGTACAGTAAACCCTGATGCAAACCCACAGCAAGTGACTGTGGCATGAGAAGGATCAGTTAACATTTTGCATGATTACTATGCACTGTGAAAGCTTTCTGTCCAAGACTTTTTCTGCTGATCCAGGTCTTGCCAAATGTTGAAAAAAGGTGAATTCCTGACAGATCTTACTGCCTACCTCTGCTGGACTACGTGCAGCAACTGCACACAGTGCTGATCAAAAGAAGCAACCAATTAGTGTCAAAACAGACCAAGAACTCTTCAAAAGTCATTCTTACAGTAAAACTTCAAACAAAACACCGGAAAAATGGAAGTGGTTTTCCACAAATCAAATATGTACACGGATATGTCATACTCCAATTTGCCTACGTGCTAAACATAGACACTTGGGAGTATCAAGTAAGGAAAGAACAAAATTATCCAGCAGCAGCTACAGCTGCACATATGAATAAACGAAAATGTAATGCATCGCTTTTTCTTTTTAACTTGCGCTCCAGAAGCAGGACACATAAAATGTGTTGAAGAATGACTTATGAGGAATGAAGAATTAGATGGGTTTGTTTTTTTCTTGCATATTAATCTCAGATATAGAAAACTTTTCTCTAAGAAGCTGCTAGATTCAAATAGCCAAAACTCTGGTAATGGCAGCCAAGAAATTATTTTTGGCACAACTAGTAATTCAGACATAGCATATATCTTTGCTTCAGACCTCATCAAACAATGCCATACAGTACTTTGGAAAGCATCAATTAGCTATATAACCGATTAAAAATCAGTAGCCAAATAAAATTCCACTTTAAGAGATGCAAACAGAGAATGCCTCAGGGCTTAACCCGGGGAGATCACTCCTTTGTCAAAGGTGAGACAAGCACAGTCAATCAGATATTTTAACGAACAAAGGATGCCTCATGACTATTCCTTCAGTGAAGACATAAATACAAACCAAGACAATGGAGAACTGTGGTAAGGTCAGCAGTGACTACTGACATGCAGTGAAGAGTCCAAATCTGCAGAGATATTTAGATCTTGGAAGACCATCAAAGGCTTCATGACAGAAATCATCACTATCACCACCATAATCACTCCTCTCCACGCTCGGGACTTACCACCCCCAAACACCTACGCTCCTCAAAGTGTGCAAAGTACCTGTGATTTGGGAATTGCTCTCTCAGCATGCCAAACGGGCTTGACCTGGAGTCACAGTGAAAGCTGTAAGAACCACTCACTGACCACCCGGGCCTCATCTGAGGCAGTCCTAGCAAAGTACTTTCCTTGCACTCACAGCAAGCGGGGGCCTATCTGATGGGAGCCCCACCCTCTGCCCAAGGAAGGGGTGAAGACTTCCCTTACCAAAAACATTCCTCCTCCTACTCCCCAAGACAGAAGAGATCTGATAACAATTCAAATAAATGAAAGTCACAGATAAATCAAACTATTTTGCTGTAGCACCTAAATAAGAAGGCACTTCACATCTAAACCCAAGACATTGGTTCAAGCTCATTCGAAAGCCACTGCTGAGCAGCAAGCGAGGTGTGCACAGAAAAAAGCATCCACCACCCGAAACAGAGAGGGAGAGACCATGGAATCTCCAGAGCAGAGATTACACCTGGGGCAAAGAAACAAAGAGGGATGTTTATTTGTCACGGGTTCACATCTGGAATGCAAAACCAGATCAGAAGGGCATCAGGGTAGCCTGCAAATCAAGTCATGCAGCAAGAATCTTCGCAAGGACTAGCGAGTAGTGTGAGCAAATGCAACAAAGCATGGCACTTTTGAAGGGAGAAGAAAAATGTTAAGAAGTGCACATAAACTGTTTCACTTGGGGTTTTAAATTCTTTTTTTGTTTGTTTTTTTGGGGTTTTGTTTGTGAGGATTGTTTTGGTCTTTTTTTTTTTTTTTTTTTTTTTTTTTTTTTTTTACAGTGACACACACACAACCTGCTTGCAGTTACTGAAAAGGAGCTACATGGATGGAAATCATATAAACAGTCTGGAACATTTTTACCCAGCATCTATCTTTCAGCATCTCACAGTGACCAAAGTTTTAGGCAGAAAACCAAAACCTAAAAGAAATAGGCATTTAGCCACAAACGGAAGAAAAAAGGCAGACAAAATAGAGAAGCCATATTTAAAGATTTAAGAACACTGCAGAGCCAGAAGTCTGAGCACTGATACGTTTTAGAAGACAAGAACAATCAAGTATGACAGCTGCAGCAAGTAAGCACTCCTGAGTCTTTGTATATTAGTTTAAACTGTTAGGCTTTCCACTCAAGTATCTGCTATAGATAAAGCAACCTTTAGCAGAATCAGTAGGAAAAAACAACCAACCACCCCAACACTATTCTCAAATTTTTGTCATGTCAGTGTTAGATCCTCTGCCTTAGCCTAAATACCAGATAAAAGAAGGCATTTATGAAGGCAACCTGTCACTCTAAAGAACACATTTTTTAGTTTTGGCAACCCTACTACCAGAACAGTAGCCTCTGTCAGAGAGCTGGAGTTGCAGGCCTCACTAGTAGCCTCTCATCAGCCATCAGCGTAATAGGGCAGGCCTGTCAGCACTTCTATCACCTAAGAGATGTCACCTAGAACACAGAGCAGGCTATCAAAGAAGTTACCACACGAGGTATCTGGGAGACTGGGTGTGAGACTGCTCTTGCAGAAAGTTCAAACGGGAGCAAGGTAATGTGGGGTGGTTTCCAGCTTCAACACCATCATGCTGAGAAGGGGGACCTCTTCATAACCCTCCTAAAATATAGCCCATTACAGCCCTGCCCGTGACTGGGAACTGAAGTGATTTCTTGTGTCTTATGTGTCCCCCATTGCTGCTTGCATATTGCTAATTTATTATGACTAGAAATGATAAAATAAGTACAGAACAAGTACTGCATAGCCACATTTATCACTGTCCTGTGTTCTACCACAAGAGCTTTACCTCGCCCTGCACTCATCTACAAGGACCAAAAGAGCTGGGACAACCCATGCAATTTTTAATGATTTTTTCCAGGATTCCTTAAAAAAAAAACATCCACATCTTGCTACATCTACAGTAAAGCATCTCACATCTCCCAGGCAGCATTACTCTTTCACTAGGGAAAGTATGGTAAGGGTGGGGGGAAAGAAAAATCTTTTTCAGTTTCTCCAGTCTTGCAGCATCTTTGCAGATGGAGGGTTTTACTTTACCACAAAGTAAAAACTGTATTTTTCACCCAGTTATTATGTAACAGGAAGTGCTACAGATTGTATGCTGTATGGTTCAGAATGCCCTTATGAAGTCTTTAAACCTGTGCTAAGATCAAAATATTGTTTTGTCTGCCCTTCAGTAACTCTAACAGCAGAAGGTACTGTTACAGGCATCACTTCAACCACCGAAAAAGGCTCTGGTGACATGATTAAACAGTTATACAATGATTAATATGGCTTCTACCTAATTTGCATATGCATTAAGAAAAGAAATATCCTCAGAGCATCTCAGCTACAATAACACAATTACTATGCATTGTCATGGCATTTCACACGTGTGCCAGGAACGAGTATGCACTAAAAGGAAAAGCTCATACACTTGATCGCTGCAGCTCGAATTTCTGAACAGATAGCACTCACGTATCCCCAGTAAAAGCGTGAAAAAATGTGAGTCTATCCCGTTCTTCTTGAATTTCAAATCATCAAGTGTAGCCTTCGGAAGAAGTTAAGAGATGTTCACCAGCTCCTGAGTGGCTTTAACGGATCTGAGCAATTGCTGTACGCGTAAAGATGTCCATGCCCCCTTGGCTCCTCACACAATTCCCCATTCTCACCAGCTGGCACAGACACATATCCCCACGTAAGATTTGCCTCTGAGTTAAAGCAGAGAGTTTTTTAGCACAGTTTCAACGAGGGGAGAGGGCCCCGCGCTGCAGCTGGATCTGCTCAGGAGAAGCCCTGCCCTCCCCCGGCGGCAGGGCCAGCCCGCGGCCTCTGCACCGAGGGGCTTCTGGTGGGGTGACCGTCACACTCCGACAGACCCTTCCCACTGCACCACGCCTGTACAGGGCTCGGCAGCGCTGCGGTAGCGGCTATGCTCAAAATACAAAGGTGCAGCAGAAGCAAGGAAGGCAGTGGTACCGAGCAAGGGACCTAAAGCTTTCAAAAACTTATTGAGGATTATGTCTAATCAGAGGAAACAGTTCCTTTGCTATACTCTCCTACTAGTAAATTCTTGACAAAGAAATAAATCACACCAATTCTTCCCAACCAGAAAAAAACGTTTCACATTCTAGTGCTCTTTCTGTCTCTAGAGTATTGCAGAAAGTTTCTTTAGAGCAAAGTAGACCAAGAAGCAAGATACACAGATTTCTACTGAAAAATAAATCTACTTCTCCATAATATTTCTGTGATTTATTCAAACAGAATACAATGGAATTATCACCTTTACAGCTAACCCACCCCAAACCTGAGCCCTTTTCTGTATAGCACTGAATGGTTACTATACTGATTAAAGAGCAAACACTACTGGAATGTACACAGTGAAGGAAAAAAAAAGTAAAGCTCTTTTTGCCAAAGTAACCATTTTCTCTACTAACGTGTTATCTAGAAAAATAAGGTCTAGGCAACGTCCAAAAATGTTCAAGTTTCAATAAATAACTATCAATGCCCCAAGTTTGCACTGGCACAAGAAATATGGAGCGTACAGTTTAGAAAAGTATTTTCATATAACTGAGTCAGCAATGCATTTCATCCTGCTCAAGATTTACAACAAAAATCATTTCCCTCCAGGGTTCGATTTTAAAATCAAAGCCATGTAAGTGCAAGAGCACCCACACAGCTGTCTTAACTCTCAATGGCAAATTAAAGCTCTAGAGAAAGACAGTATTTTAAAAAAAGTTCTTTATCAATACCAAGAAAATATACATAGCCATATTATGTTTTAAATATATATATACACACGCACATCTTTTCAAAAGGTATGATTCTGGCTATTTTTTTTTTTTTTTAAGTTTGAAAAGCTTATCCATTGCTATACAGTTCAGTAAGGTGTATTAGGAAACACACGTTTTATATCCCCCATGAAAATAAAGTTGAATCTTTCTGTAAACAGTAATTTTCTCATTTTCCGAAATCTCTACAGACCTCAAGTACTTCACTGAAAAATAACCACCTGCCCCAGAACCACCCACGGAGACCCTTCGCTGCTGAACGCGACATCGACAGATCTCGGGAAACGCTTAGCAACACCCGGCTCCCGCAAAAACGCCTTCTCCGGGCGAAAATAAATAATAATAATTAATAATAATATTAAAAATAATAATAGCAGAAGGGCGGCGGCGGGCGCGCACCTTGGCCCCGCGGAGCCCCCCGGGCGGGACGGGGCCGGGGCCGGCGGGGTGTCCCTCCTCAGCAGGCGCTGGTCTCCGGCGCGGCGGCAGCCTCGGGGGGAGCCTCCCTGGGCTGGGCGGCGGCATGGGGAGGAGGATGCCCGGCGGCGTTGATGTGGCAGCCCGAGGAGAGGTGGCTGCGGACGCGGCCCTGCAGCTGGGTGACCTGGGCGCGGAGCAGGTTGGCGGTGGCGGCCAGCTCGGCGTTCTGCCCCTTGAGCGCCTTCACCTTCTCCTCCAGCCGAGCGATGCGCTCCAGCTTCCGCCGGCGGCACTTGGAGGCGGCGATGCGGTTCCGCAGCCGCTTGCGCTCTGCCTTCAGCCGCTCCTGGCTCTCCGCGTCCAGCGGCGACAGCGACGGCGGCGTCGGCGCGCTGCTACCGCCCTCCCCGCCCGCCGACGGCGGCACCTCGGGCACCGTCTGCGGCTCCTCCAGGGACCGCGCCGGAGGCAGCCGCCCGCTCCCCAGACCCGCCGCGCCGAAGGCTAGGCCCGGCGGCGGCGGCGGCGGGGCGGAGGCGGCGGAGTAGGCGCTGCCCGAGGGGCTCAGCGGCCCCGCGGGGTTGAAGCCGCTCAAGTTGGTGTAGACGGCCGGAGGGTCGGCGGCGGCAGCGGCGGGGGCTCCCGGCGGCCCCGGGCGGGCGGTGCAGCAGGGTCCCGGCGCGGAGAGCGGCGGCGGAGGCGCCGCCAGGAGCTGGTTCTGCTTGTGCAGGTCGGCCAGGGCCTTGACGAAGCCGTCGGCGAAACCCTCCTGCTCCTGCGTCACCGGCTGCCGGTAGAGGAACGGCCCCGCCGCCGCCGCCCCGCCGCTCCCAGCCCCGGGCGCCGCTGGCCCCGGGCTGCCCGCGCCCAGCCCCGCGCCCCCCTGGATCAGCAGCTGCTCCAGGTCGGCGGCTGGCGGCAGCTTCAGCAGTGGCAGCTCCGCAGCAGACCCCAGCGCGGCCTCCGGGCCGCCGCGGGCCGCCGCCGCCGCCGCCCCGCCGCCGCTGCCCGGTTCGGCGGAGCCCGCGGTGGGCGGCGGGGCGGCGGCGGGCGGCGGCGGCAGCAGGCGCAGAGCGGCCGCGCTGCCGCGGGCGCCGGCGGACGGGCGAAGGGTGAAGGGCCCCGGGAGCGGCGCGGGGGCGGCGGCCGACAGGTCTCGCTTCTTCCCGGCGCCCAGCAGCAGCTTCTGCCCCGCCGCCGCCGCATCGGCTCCGGGTCCGCCGGCGGTACCGAAACCTGGCAGCGGCACGAAGTCGGGCAGCAGCTCCAGTCCTTCCTCGGGGTAAAACGGCGCCTCCATCTTCACGGCGGATCGCCCGCTACGCCCGCCGCTCATGCTGCCGCCCTCGCCGGCCGGCGGCTTCGGCGCGGGGCGGGCCGGGCTGGGCGGCTGCTCCGCGGGGCCGGCCGCCCTCGGCTGGCAGCGGGGACTGAGCCGCCTCCCGGCGCCGCCGGACCGCGCCACGCCCCGGGTCCGCTGCCCGCCCCGTCGCCGCCTCCTGCTGCCTCCGCCGTTACCCCCCTTGCTCCTTCCCCCGCCCGCCGGGCTTGCGCGGAACGCCTTCCCGGTGGGGTGTCCGCGGGGAGCCCGCACCGCTCCTCCCCCTCGGAGACTCGCCCCGCCGCTGCGGTGCGGGAGGGGAGGCGCCGCCCGGGCCTTCGTGCGGGCAGAGGGGTTTCTCGGGGGCATCGCTCCAGCCGGGGAGCGGATCCTGAGGGAGGAGAGAGAGCGAGGGCCACGCGTGGCCGCGGTTGCGGGCAGGTGCTCGTGAGCTGGGACTGTGATGGATGGGCACGGGATAGTGCAGGTGTCGAGGGTTAACGATTCCCGACAACGCAAGCGCAAGCGGCGGAGTCCGCCGGGCAAACACTTGGCCGTCAGGAAGCATGCTGGCTTGTCAAACCAAAAGTCCCTTGGCAGAAGAGGATGGATTTGATGTAGTTTTCCTCTGAAAAAATTAGTTAAGAGAAAGGGTTTGAAACAGCCTAGACATCTTTCCAACATTTTCAGCCTCACTGAAATGTAAAAAAACCCCCGTTTTCAGTTTGGAGGTGGTATTTATTATCTCTGCTCAAGACAATTGCCTCTGCCCCTTTCCAAGTCCCTGAAATTCTTATGGGATGAGGAAATTTCCTTGCACCCAGTCTTTTAGAAATCCCTTTTGCTTCAGGATACCAAAGTGATTCTGACAGAGCTACTGAAAGCTCTCATTTAAGCCTTTGAAATCAGCTTGCTGACTGAGGGCCTCGGTGGCTCATCCACACATTCACCAGATCTCCTCATCTCTGGTGGGACCCCCAGGATCCCCTCAGTTAGGCATCCCTCTTCTGCAACCTACTCGTGCTTTCTCCCTAGGCATTTCCTCCCTACACGTTGTGCAAGTGCCTCTTCCCCCAGGATCTAGTGAAGCTCCTGAGCTCTGCTGTTAGCCCCATGGCCTGCATGGCCACACTGTGCCTCCACTGTGCCCAAGCTGGCTCCAAAAGTGGGGCAGGAGGCAGAGACATTGCTGTCAAGTCTGGAAGGACTTAGCCTCAGAATCCCACTTGATATCCGTAGGAGAACTGGAGTGTAGGTGCACCAACCAAGGCTTTGATGACCTTTACTCAAGTACTTTGGGGGCCCCAGTTACACACCCTGCCCACGGGGCAGGAGCTCCATTTCATCTCAGTCCAGCACCTCCAGTCCCTGCCCAGGTATGTCACAGGAGCTCCTCTCTCCAGCCCCATCTCCTGCATGAACCTTGGACCTGTGTTTCCAGTTCTATTCCTGGCACCATCTCCTGCTGCTCCTGCCTGAACTGCCTGACAGCGATAGCGGACCTCGTATATGTGGTTCATCACGTTGCCTTGTCTGGGTGCGTCCGTGGGCCCAGTCACTGGTGTCTGCCCTGCCCTGCTCTGCTGCAGGACCCTGCCCAGGTTGGTGAACCTGGGCACTGGCTTTGGCCTTAGGCAAAATGAGCTTTACAAAGCCTGGCTCTGCTGGTCCACGAGGCTGTGGCAGAGTCGCTGCCCAGGAAAGTGGCAGCAGCAGGACTCCAGGGAGAAGAAAGCCATCAGGCAAAGGCCAGAAACAGAGGCATTTGCATGGGTGGGGAGAAGTAAGCATGTTTTTCTTGGTGAGGAAGGTAGTGCTAGAAAGAGCTTGTTTTTGTTTCCTTGTCTCTTGGCTGACCCAGCAGCAGAGGAGCGGAGCTAGCAGTGCTCAGCTAGCACTGAGTCCTGAAAACAGCTAATGTGAGTGGCTTTGTGGAAGTATTGCTGAGGCTGCTTGCTCTACCAGCTTTGCTGTCATATTCCTGGGTGAGCAAATGGCAGCAACCGGTGCCTTCTCTCAGCCAGGCAGAGGCAGACAAGCCACAGCCTCCAAGCTCAAGCCAGTACACCTCTTTTTTCCCTTAAAAAGCAAGTGCAGAGGGGGAAAGTAGGTTGAGGAGAAAATGATGACCTGGGTGGTGTCAGATAAAAAGCTGTGGACATTCACTTGGGTCTGGGGTCATTGTCAGAGAATTTCCAGATAAGATGTAACACACACTTGGGTGACACTAAAAGGAGATTCGTCTGTCGGTTCTGTATGAAAACTGTCACTTATGTAGTATGGTCTTGGTCCCTGATCTAATGCAGAGTTGGAAAGTGAGACTACAGAATGATCACGTCGAAGCTGCTTGAAATATACTTACTTGTAACATCGGTTCAATTATTGAGATCTCTATATAGTATTTGCTGATATACCTGCAAAACAAGTTTAGGTGAGTGACACAGAACTGTTTTACACGTCCTTAATGCAACTATGTGTTAAGTGATCTTTGTGTTGTTTTCTTTTGCTCTCTCCCTGCCTCCGTGTTTTGTTTTTTTGTTTGTTTGTTTGGTTGGTTTTGTTTTGGTTTATGGTTTTGTTTGGTTTTGTTTGTTTGTTTGTTTGGCGGGTTTTTGTTTTCCCGAAGGCAGTCAGAACCTCCTGCGGGGCTCACAGCGCCAACTTCTTCCTGCCGCGCTGTGCCCGCATCCCTGTCCCGCCGGCCGAGGCGAGCACCGCTGGCCGCGGGCACGGAGCGGGCACGGAGCGGGCGGAGGAGCCGCTGACGGGGCTCCCTCCCTGCGGGCACGGCCTCTGCGGGGCCTCGGCCCGGACTTGTGCCCGGCAGGGCGAGAGGGCAGGCGCGCAGCCCTGCCCAGATTGGGGGGGGGAGGCCCTGCCCAGATGTGGATGCGGGAAATAGGCGGGCGGCCCTGGCCAGATGTGGGGGCGGGGGGCCTGGGCGGCCCTGGCCAGATGTGAAGGGGGGGAGGCCCTGCCCAGATGTGGGTGCGGGGCGGGGCCGAGCGACACCGTCCAGATGTGAGTGTGGGGGGGCCCTGCCCAGATGTGAGCGAGGGGAGGGAGGAGCACAGCCGCACGCAGGGGGCGGAGCCGGGGCAGAACGCGCCCCGATTGGACGGCCCGCCGGGACAAGCCCCGCCCCCGCCCCGAGCGCCGACTCTCCTAATGGGCGGAGCGCGCCGCGCGCAGCTACCGCGAGAGTCTGCGTTGAAGCCGGAGCCGCCATCTTGGAGTTGGGAGAGGCCGCGCGTCCCGTTCCGTCCCTGTCCGGAGGGTCGCGGCGCGGGGGGGCCCGCGGGGGGCGGCAGGAGCGATGCGCGCCCGCCGCTGAGGCCGCGGCGCCCCGCCGGCTCGCCCCGCGCCCGCCGAGGCCGCGGGGCCGGGCGGGATGGTGCAGTCGTGTTCCGCCTACCGCTGCCGGAACCGATACGACAAAGAGAAGCCCATCTCCTTCCACAAGTGAGCGCGCGCGGGCGGGGCGGGGCGGGGCGGGGCGCGCCCAGGGCGGAGGCGGGGCCGGCGCGGGGGCGCGCGCGGGGAGGGGGCGGGAGCGCGCTCGGGTCGGCGGACGGACGGACGGACGGACAGACAGACAGACGGACAGACAGATAGACAGATAGACGGATAGACAGATAGACGGACAGACAGATAGACAGACAGGCGGGTCCGACCGTCCGCGGCCGCTGAGGTGAGGGCAGCCTCGCCCGCTCCTCCCGGGGGGATCTGCCTGGGGAAAGCCGAGGGACGGGAACGCTCTGAGCCGCCTTTTTCGGAGAGGGTTGTGACCCCCCGTCCCCCCCTCCCCCCCCGCTTTCGTCTCTGGCCGTTACCCCCCTCGCCTGACGAAGCTCCCGAGAAAAGTCTGAAAGTGCCTCTTTACTTTCAGGTTTCCTCTCACGAGACCCGATCTTTGCAAGAAGTGGGAAGCCGCCGTCAAGAGGAAAAACTTCAAGCCGACCAAGTACAGCAGCATCTGCTCAGAACACTTCACCCCCGACTGCTTTAAGAGGGAGTGCAATAACAAGCTCCTGAAGGAGAATGCGGTGCCCACAATATTCTGTTACACCGAGCCTGGTGAAAAGGTAAACCCGAGGCACCCATGGCTGCAAGTGCCGCAGCGCGGGTTTTTGGCAGCGCGGCAGGGCAGCAGGAGAGGAGAGGAGAGGATGCGGTCTGGGAAGGATGCTGAGCCTATGAACGACACCAGGAGGGCTGTCGTGGCCAAAACTTAACCAGCAGCTGTTCTCCTTGGCGCTGACAAGAGCAGAGGTGTGGGCTGTCCCAGGCCATGGAGTGCAGAGAGGCTGTACAGGCAGCTCTGAGCAGCTCCTGAGTCCGTTCAGCACACGGATGCTGAACTGCGTGGAATGGCAGCAAAGTAAGAGGATATTGCCCTGTAGTTAGGTTGTTCAGCGGTATTTCTGGCATATATATGAGTTCAGAGAGAGCCTTCAGTGGTGCTCGCAAATGTCACACCTTGGCTGATGGCTGCTGCCATCAGCATTGAAGAGATGATGGTGTTAATTACCAAAGTTAGCTGTCACCTCAAAAGGTCTCTGTCCTCTGGATTTGTAGAGTTAAAGTAAGGTATAAAGAAGGGCAGAACCTCACCTGCATCTACCATCTGTCTGTCCTGAAACCACCTCTGTCTTGCCTTAAGCTTGTGGTCAAAAGCCAGATTGCTCCCTGACTTTTGATGGTAGAAGCTCCTGTGAGAAGTATTCTTCCCTTCACTGCACCACAAAAGCAGTTTACCATGAGATGCAAGTCAGTTATGAGTTCTTCCTTCTTGATAGCTGCAAGAACCTGCAAGACAAAAATGGCAAAGACTGATCCTTAACTCCTATAAAGGATATAAAATATTTGATATCTTGTCACTCCACCACTGTGGAAGTGACAAAGAAGAGAATGGTAAATACAATGGGTCTAGGGAGCAAGAGAATGTGATGGGATGAAGTGCTCAGAGAACTCAGACTTATCTCTCATATACAGTGTTGATGCAGAAATAAAAAGGCAATGTATTTGAAAAATGAAAAGTGGCTCATAACAGCTAAGAGAATATAAACAGAATGTGTATAAGGAAACAGGCAATTTACAGGTAAATCTGACTGTGTTTTTTTGTTTGATTACACTTCCCTGCTTATCTGTAATAAACACACTTTGTTCATTGTGTGTAAAATAGTTGCAAATTTTTTCACAGTCTGAAAGCTTAGTGGGTGTACAGGGTAATCTGCAAAAATGCAGTTGGTGCAGGAGGATTAGTAGTGAGCCATGTTCCCAATTTCATTGTCATGCCTGGATCTCCAAAAACACAGTGATGTGCCTTTTAATTATGAGGGATTTAGTTCTATTCATATTTGTCTCATGGGACTTTAAATAAACTGCCACATATCTTCAAGTAACAGTGTAGGAACAAAAAACAGTAGTGGTTGTTTTGGAATTGAATCCACACTGATTTTGAAGTACAGGTTTATATCTTTTGCACTATGTAGTTTGGTATACTTCATTTCTCTTTATGTCTTAGTAAAACCATTTACTGGCTGTAAGAAGTAATTAGAATTCCCTGATGTCTCAGGGATACCAGCTGTTCTCTGTGGTACATTTTGACAATATTAACACGTTTATAGAGGTAGCATGTGCTCGGTAGCAGTGAGTAAAAGTCTCTGTGTGACTTCAGCAGTCCAGCAATGATCTGAGTTTTGCTTTTGTTTCCATCAAGAATGAATTGCTCTTTGCCAGTTACATCTTCACTTTGTGTTTTTTTGTTTGTCGGTTGGTTGGTTGGGGGTTTTTTTGTTTGTTTGTTTGTTTTTGGTTTTTTTTAGTAGAAAAACACGATAGAGACAGCTGATAGGGTCAATCTCTTTGGAATATTCATGAGTGAGTTAGGTAGGATAACAGCAGCAGTTGCTTATGGCTGAGAAATAAGACTGGTAGTGGGCTGGTTTTGTGCTTTTGTGTGATCAGTTATATTTGAGTGCATGTGAAACTTCCCTTCAAAACCAATCACCAAACTGCCTCTTCAGTTGCTGTCTGCCAGGTGTTGTAGTTTATATGAGGGATGGGTAGACCCCCGAATATCAAATATTGCCCCATTGGCGTGTGAAGTCGAGGAAGTTAATGACACGACCTTCAGATCTGGTGAGGCTGATATTTAGATTGTGAGGATTGTTGACTCTTTTTAAAATCAACATTTTCCCTGTCCTTAAGCTTTTCTGGGTAATGATAATATTGGCAACGGATGGACAGGTAGAAAATTGTTTCAGTGCCTCTTTCACTGAGGATGTCTTAAGCTTTCTTTTCAACAGGCAATGTGCAAGCTCTTTTGTTTCAACAGTGCTTTTTTAATCAGCATGAGCACAGAAGCATTTCTGAATTACACCATGTTCCTCTTGGGAAGGAAAAATCTAATTCTCTGCTCTGGCCTAAACTCAAGTGGTGAGGGATCTTGTGTTGTCCTGATCTGTACAAGTGAACCTATCAAGAGAAATGTGATAAAAGCTGCAGTTTTACCTGCAAAAAAAGCTGAGGAGGAGTTGAGCCAATTGATACTTTGCTGCTGCCAAAAAGGAGAACTGTGCTTCTCCCTTCTCCATCCCATCTGCCAGCCATGCAGTCCTGTTTCTCAGCATGACTGGGCAGTGTGTGCTCACAGTCCACGGGGGCAGCTGCATCCTGGGCTGTACCCAAAGCAGCATGGCCAGCAGGGCAAGGGAGGGGATTCTGCCCTCTGCTCTGCTCTGGTGAGACCCCACCTGGAGCCCTGCATCCAGCTCGGGGTCCCTGCTACGTAAGAAGAACATGGACCTGTTAGAGTGAGTCCAGAGGAGGCCATAGAGGTGGTCAGAGGGATGGAGCACCTCTCCTACAAAGACAGGCTAAGAAAGTTGGGGCTCTTCATCCTGAAGAATAGACCTCATAGCAGTGTTGCAGTACCTAAAGGGGGCCCACAAAAAGGCTGAAAATGGACTTTCTACAAGGGCATGTAGTGACAGGCCAAGGGGGAATGGCCTTAAGCTGAAAGAGGGCAGGTTTAGATCAGATATTAGGTAAAAACTTTCTGTTGTGAAGAGGGTGAGGAACAGGTTTGCAGAGGAGCTGTGGGTGCCTCATCTCTGGAAGTATCCAAGGCTGGGTAGGATGTGGCTTTGAGCAACCTGGCCTAGTGGAAGGTGTCCCTGCCCATGGCAGAGGGGACTTGAAACTGGATGATCTTTAGGGTCTCTTCCAAACCAAACCATTCTATAAGTCTGTGATTCTCGGGTTTTCCACATATGAGGGCAGGGGTAGGTCTTGCTTCTTAGCTAATTGTGAATTCTATTTGACCTAAGTCTTCAAGTAAGAGTAACTGCTACCTTATTCAGTTTTTGATTTATTTGAGACATCAAGGGCTTGAGTTTCAAAGAGCCCTTAAAATGAAGCTACTTCAAAAATATCTCCAGTTGAGAAGCCAGACAAAGCAGACCCAGAGCTTTCTGTCAGTTTCGAAAAAGGTAGGCTCTGGAATTTATTTTATTGATTTAGTTGCTTTATGTTATTCCGGGGCTGTGTAGTGAGGGAGTTGTGTTGTAAAGCAGCGTTAAACATGAAAATCGACTTTTTTTGTGGTTTGTTTTTTTTTTCTCCCTTTGTTCCTTCTAGTCTGAGGAGTTTGCAGAACAGCCAGAAGATCCTCTGCCACCTCCTCCGCTGCCGCCGCCACCGCCGCCCCCACCACCCCCGCCCCCGCCAGCAGCTCCAGTGCTCCCATCACCCCCATCGACTCCTTTTCACCTGTCCCAAATAGATGCCAGGTTTGTGGATCCCAGCATCGGGTTGCTGATGCCTCCTCTCCAGACCCCGAGCAATCTCGCCGTTTTCTGTGATCATAACTACACCGTGGAGGACACGGTCCATCAGCGAAAAAGGATTCAGCAGCTGGAGGAGCAAGTTGAGAAGCTGCGGAAGAAGCTCAAGACGGCGCAGCAGCGATGCCGGCGTCAGGAGAGACAGATTGAAAAACTGAGGGAGATTGTTCAGTTTCAGAAGGAAAAGGACATACTGTCAGGAAAAGGCTATGTGATTCTGCCTAATGACTATTTTGAAGTCGTAGAAGTACCTGCCTAGAGGTCGTGAACATCAGTTTTCACTTTGGTAGGCCAAGAAATTTAGTTTAAAAACTAAATTCTTTCTAATTCTGTATGTAAGACTCTCCAGAATTCTAAAACAGTAAATAAGCAGTCATACAAATGAGAGTATTTTTTCTTTACTGTCATTTCAGTTTGATACACTTTTAATACATCGAAGATGCACACATCTCAGAATTAGAATACGAGTGAACTTACAAAATCTGAATTGCTTTACCCTAGGAAAAGGATGCAAGGTTGAATACACCTAGAATTTTTTTTTTTTTTTTTTTTTTTACAATGTCTGCCCTCTGCTTAAAGGGAATGGAGATTGAATGTGGCTGAGAGTGAAGTTGAGGTGGTTGTACACCTGGTGCTTTGTCGAGGCATTTAACATAGGCTTTGGTGATCCCCCAGTAAGTAATTTTCACTGATCTTTAGGAAGAGCAGAATTAAGCCAGCTAACAACATCTGCAAGCTTTTTTAACGTGTGCTGCAGAGAGAGAGATGTGAGATGCACATTTCAGTCTGGGAAAACTTCCAACCTCCGTTTGCTATGCATTTGAAGCGCTGCGAAAAGTCTAATTCCTGGATCCCTTTGGGTGAGGTATGTAAATGAACCTCGTCTTTCGGAGTAGCTGCTCAACACACATGTGCTTTGAGGGTGGAGAGCTGTAGAAGCAGCTTTTGAGCAGTGTGGGGCAGAACTGGACATGTATGGTACTGAACTGTTGGCAGGATCAGGAGGGCAAGGTAGTGTTTGTGGAGACTGCTTTGCACAAGTACCCTGGTAATGCACAGTCCCCAGTATGTTGTAGTGTCATCTTCCCATAAGCACTGTAATGGGTAGGGCGTTGCCCTCATTTTAAGTTGTTGCACTGAAGTCACATGTGAACTGTGAGTAGCTTCAGGAGGTGAAGGTTTTTTCCTTATCCAGAGAGTCAGCTATTTGTGACTTTCTTTGCAGTATACTTTGATTTTTTTTTTTTTTTTTATGTTGTGTTTGTGGTTTTTTTTTTCACTCCCCAAAAGGCATCCACCAAAGGGCAATTAGGGAATTAGACTTTGGAGTTGCTTGGTGCTAGACTGGTTTACAACATCTCAAATGCTGCTGCCTCTCCTTCAGCCTTATTAAGACTCTTTCTAGAAAGAGCTTAGCATGACAAAGTGGTGCAGCAGTTTGCACTTACTTTCTAATAATGTATTTAGTCAATGAATTCATTCAAAATCAGAGAAAAAGGCATCTTGCTAACCCTGTTATAGTTGTCACAGCTGAACTTCCTGGATATACTAGACGTGAGGAAGATTGCTTTTCTCAGTCTATGTCAAACTTGTGTGCAGTGTGGATTCTAGCTCTGATGCTGAACAAGCCTTGTTCATGATGGCTTTAAGAGCCTCCCTTAATATCCTGTTAGCATGACATTTTGAAATGTTTCGAACCAGTCTCGATACTTCTGACCTCACTCATGCCATGTGTCTATTTTCCCTACCATTTCATACAATTAAAGTGAACAAAAATGCTGATGCTTCCATTTGTGTACATTTATTATACCTGATTAAAAATTTAAAAAACCCAAACGGCGTGTGGTATTTTTAATTACTCCCTTTTCTCCTTTTCCCAGGATTTTGCCAAAACTGTCATGACATTTTTCTTTTTTTTTTCCCCCCCCAGTAATTCCTGGTTTAAGATGATGTTTTTTTCTCACAGTGTTCCAAAATCTTGTTGCTCTTGCACTTTACGCTTAAAATAAACTTGAAATCTCTGAATTTCAAAAGTGACAAGGAAAAGACGTTTTAAAAACTGTTGCCATGCTGTTGGCATGTGTGACCAGACAGCAGATTGCATCTGTTTTCTCTGCGAAATTCCCCTTTCTTCTTCCTCTCCAGGAATTTCAAGTGTGACCTCCTGAGGAACGGAGGTTGCTGCAGCGCCATGTCCCTGTGGCCTCTGCCCCCCAGCATCGAGCTGGGTACTCCCATTATCACCCTTCTTGTGCCCACCAGCTCTGGTGCTGATTGCACTCTTCTGTGGGGCACTTCAGCTCACTACAGCAGCGGGTTTGGCCCGTGGCAGAGGGCCAGCAGTACCACATCTGATAGGAGGGAATGACACGGCCAAGAGCGGGGAATGATGAGAAATAAATCCTCTCCTCTGGGTGCATTAAGTTGTCGCCTTACGTCAGCATCTTCTGAAAATATGAGGGTAACTTCGTGTTCCTAATGTTCAGCCCTGCTTCCTTCCACTCTGGCCAAAGACCCCTGTTTGCCCCTGCCCTGTTATGCTCTGGCTGCTGTACTTGTTCCTTCGGGTATTTTAGCTTCATAACCTTCCAGGAGAGCAGCACACCAAAATTAAGTCTGCAAGGTAAATTTATAGTGCGCTAATAGGTGGCTGATGTGTGGAGTTCTTGTGTGTGTAAGCTTTTTGTGTTGGTGAAATTGGTTTAATAGCTGACTCAAGTAACTGTTTCTCCCATTGAGAGGGATGATTATTTCTCCCCTGGAGATTTTCAGAAGTACCAGCTTGAAGAGGGGACTGCTGCACAGTTGCTGGCTTTCTTTCCTATTACGGAAGGATTTTTCTCAGAAGAGTTGCAGTCCATTCTGACAATGAGCTTGGATTTCTCCTGCAGGAGCTTTTTTTTTTTTTTCCTTTAATAAAAAGTCTTGTTAACTTGTTAACAAATTAATGTTAACTACTGATGCAGTCATGCTAGGGCTAGGTGTGGCCTTCACTAGACCCATGAGGGCTTTTAATATCACAGAGCTCTGAAGTGAGGGAAGAAAGGCTGGCACAGAAACAACTAACTGTCTTTCAGAAGCTGACTTCATGCACTGCACCTTAATCCTCTCTATGCCACAATGTCTCTTGTTTCGTAGCAGTATAGAAAGAGAAGGTGAAGACTGCTTGCTCCTGGTCAGTCTAGGAAAAGAATTCTGGCTAATAAGAACGGTGTGTTCCCTGAGCTTGCATTAAAATTTCCTCTTCTTTTCTCTGGTGGGACCTGTTACATCCACACAGTCATCTGTAAAAGAGGGCTACCATCACTTACTGTTTGCATTGGCCACAACTAGTACCTGCACAGTAGCAGAAATTTCAGACACTTCTCCAAAAAAAACGTTGTTGGGAGTTAAAAAGCAAGGATAGGAATGATAGGATGGCATGTGGTTGTTCAGTTGTGCTCATATGAAGTAGCTGACAATTTGTTTAAATGCATTTCGCTGAGGCCTATTTTATAAAGCTAACAATTCAATGAAGTTAGAAAGTAGCACAGTAGGCAAAAATGCTCCATCCTTAAATTATGGGAAGAGAGATTTGTTTTGAAAAGGGCTGATGCTTCAGTGGGCAGGAACTGGAGCAAGTTCCAAAAAGAGAAGTTTTGGCTTTCTCCTGTTGCCCCAATTTCCATTTTGCTGTGATGAAGTACCTGACCTATGTGAAGTGTTTGCTTTTTTTTGCCTCCTTATACCTCTTCGAAGTATGAGATTACCCTATCTAACTGGGACAGTTCAAACCCGGAAGTATGTTTTATGGGGAAAAAATAAATAGTACTTCGATTACTTCTTGTCATACTGAGGGAAAAAATTTTCACTGGCCTTTTTTCTCCTGTATTTCCAGTTACCATCTTGTCATCAACCATAGTTGTCACTAGCATGGTCTTAACAACTGTAGCAGCAAATTAATGAAACTAAAACGTCCAAGAAATCTTCTGTCTTGCTGGGATTTCATTTTCCTTCCAAGCTCTACACAGAGTTTGGGGTATGGGCACCCTGTGGGAGTTCTGAAGGAGTTCTTTTGAAGCTGAAGAAAATGCAAAGCAAATTACAGTTTTAACTTAGGAAGAAGGAAAGCAAAGTAGTTGCTTTGGTAAAACTAAACCCAGAATAGTTTCTAAATGCTTTTCAGAAGACCTCTCCTGTTACATGCTTTTCTGGACCCAGATAGTTATTCCTAATTGCCTTTTTCCTTTCTTTCTTTCCTGGGACCTGCTTTAGGTTTTAGTCTATTGACTTTCTCTGTTTCCTATCAGCTTACACCTTCATCAGGTGGCTTTGGCAGGGTGGAAGGGGGTGTTCTGAGCCATGGTCTAATTTTAACAACCAAAACACAGTCTGCTGAAGCATGTTGATGACTGCAAGTTCAGGTATGTAACTCCTGCTGTTTTAAGCACAGCGGGTTATTTACCATGCTTTGCCATGATAATGATTTGTTTATAAATGAGAAAGAGAAAAACAGGATACATGACTCAAAAGTATGACAGTAGTTTCTCTTTGAGATTTCCCTTTGTGCTTGTTCAATGCTTTCAATGGAAATTTTGTCTTTGTATAGACATCTTTGACAGGACTGCATCATTTTGTTGTGCAAATTGGAGAGAAAACCCAATTATAGTGTTACACAGGCTGAAACAGTATAAAAATGGGCAAAATTTTTGCAAAGTTGCAATGTTTAATCCACTATGAATAACTTGAAACAGTTGCCAAGGAAAGTCATCTTAAATACTCGTAAATTAAAGAAGCATTTAAATAGGTTACTGAGAAGGAAATGTTCAACTACCTCGCTTGAGAATTGTTACATTACATTGTCATAATTACATTATTGCAGTAATTAAGTATTTCCACAGTCCTGCCACTGTTAGTTCATGTAGCATTGAGTATCAAGCCTGTCGTTGTGTGAAATGATCTTTTGATTCTCCCGGATCTATCTTATCCTATTGTATAAGGAAAATAGGTTGTGAGGCCTGGGCTCACACATTCCTGCAACCTCGAAAACAAAGTGATTGTCCTCTGCCTCTTTATTGGTTCTACTGCTCTCTTAGTTAGGGAGGAGTATGGAGAATACCATCTGGCCAATCATTAGGGTGGGGTTCATTTGTTTGTCGTGATTTGTTTTGGTTTTGAACTCATGAAGGACTTGAGCAAATCAGTCAGGCTCCTCATTTCCTTTCAGGTTTCACTGGATGTGACCATTAAAGATTCAGGGTGTGTGGCTATACTAGTCATCTATGTAAGAACCAATGCTTCAGTATTTGAGGCTGTGAAAGATGTTGTGACTTCCTACTGGGAAATCTTCAATCCATTGGCAGGTAGTCCAGAACAAGGAGGAGTTCTTGTCTCCAGTAATCGTTTCTTCTTTTGTCTTGGGCTCATGTTGCATCCCTCAGCAGCAGCCCGGTATTCTCCAACCAAGTTCTTGTAGATGTATCCGGGACTTGGTTTTAGTGGAATGATACAGCAACAAACTGAAACTGCAGCACAAGCACAAATACAGCAATTGGAATACTCAGCAAAATCACAATACAAATGTTCTGTGCTGGTTTCTAAATGCTTACCGTCGTGGCACTGTGTCCCCCCTACCTTCTGGGAAGGAATATGCAGGTTAAACCCAGATCAAGCCAGTTGTCCTCTTCCAACTGATTTTGTGAGTTGTTTGGTTTTTAGACGTTTTGTTGGGCTGAGTCACGTACAGACACCCTCCCACGCTGGTCTGGCTAGCTCAGGAAAACACATTACTCCTGACTAACTATTCAGGGAAGGTTGTTTATGCAATCCAGCGACTGAATGATGCAGCTGTATTCCTAAAGCAAAGGTTACTATCCAGTCCCCCTTGTGCTGAGATAATTTCATCTTCCTTTATGACAATTCATTGTTTTTCCTTACATTCTTCCCCCAGCACATCATTCTTGCCTATCTCCTCCAGGCCTTCCTCCATTGCATGGATCAGTCACCCATGCTCACACTGGCTCTTTTTGGGAGTGTTCTCACATATATCTTTTGCAAAAAGAAGTGAACTCTTCTGCCTTCAGGTGTTTCCCAGTCTGGGCCTGCGGCTCAGAAAGGAAGGAATTTTCAGGGATGGTCCTTTTTTCACATTAGGAGGAAGGGATCTTGTTTTCAGCTTGGGAAATCCCAAGACTTCCACCCACACTTTCAGGTTTGGGAGAGCTGTCTCTGCAGAGAAGGAAGCTCCTGGATGCCCACTTTCACACTTCAGTTCAGATTTCATGCCTTTTGTTTGTTTGTTTCTTCTTTTCTTGTGTTGATGGGATCAGATTCATCGTTCACCAGTTCACTGGTGTTGATGCTGTCAGGTCCAGAGGAGTACCACCTGCCTGCAAAGAAAATCTAGAGGTAGAGTTTTTCCCAAGCTGGTTGTGAGCTACCAAGGTGGAGTTTTCTGCTCCCACTAGAGCATGTCATGTGAACTCAGGCCACAGAAGATGTCGTTACTAATAAATGTTTCAATTTCTAATATTTAAGCTTAATCTGCACTTGCAGGCTTTTCTTGTGGGTGTCCTGAGCTGATACTGTGTTTTGTCAAGTGATTTGGTGGTGGTGGTTTATCTGAGAGATGCCAGGAGTTGCTGCCAGAATAATGAATCTGTCAAAGGACTGAAAAAGAATTTATTTATCAATAACCTCAAATTCTGTAGTCTGTATATGCTTTCATTTCTTATCTTAATTTCTTTCTTTCTGAGTTCAGATGGGAAAATGTTTTTATTAGTTTTTTTTTTTTTCTTGTTTTTGCGTTTTGGTTTGATTCAGGTTTTTTGTTGGTTTGGGTTTTTTTGTTGTTGTTTGTTTTGTTTTTGTTGTTGTTGTTTTTGGTTTTTTGAATGGCAAGGGATTGAAATTGCTCAGAGTTTATTATGTGTTCAGTATGGTGAGGAGCTGGTCAGGTTCTGTACTACAGGTACTACATCATGGAAATGTCCCGGTTGTGGATAATAGGAAATGTCTATTACCCCAGGTGAATGTACATGTGGCTGTTTCAGCTTGAAGAACTCAAATTATTTTGAAGTTATCTGTTTGAAATATAGACACACACACAAACCACAGTTACAGTATCTGTGGAGTTATCTCTCTTTGATACTGTCGTCAGCTGACAAAACCAGATTTCCTTGTGGTAAATTTTCGTATAACTAAAAACCTACACACACACACACATATATGTAACAACTTTTACACTCAAATGTGCAAGCAAGCTTATGATGACATTACTTAACCTAATTGTATCACTCTACTGATAACCATTCTTCCATTAATATTGACATTTACCTTCTGGCTTGTCTGCTAAGGTTGCTAGAACTTTCATTTCTTTTCCTTCATGTAAAAGCTCTCAGGTGATTTACACCTGATATGACTTCAGTGGTAAGATGTAATTAAAGTAAATAAAGTAAATAAATATCTGCAAATGATGCTCTCTTGTGTTGTTCCTAGTGCTGCCTCACAGACTGGATTCCTACACCAAATACAACCCCAACCTTCTTTAACACCATTAGCTCCTTCAGTCATGGAAGAAACCGAACACTTACACATAGATTGGCCTTCCTTGTTTTTCACAGTATGAACACCACAAGGGCTTGCTGTCTGGTAAACCCATCATCTGAGTGATGAGATATGACTGTAGGAGTAAGACTTTTCTCCCTCTTAGAAATCTTTTACAATATTGAATGCTATATGATCTTCTCTGAGTTTTTCTTGTGTGCCTTGCCTTGCTCCTCTGCAGCACCACTATTCTCTCTTAATAAAGATTCATATGATTCTTTTCCTTCTAATACTCTCAGAATTTAAACATCTGTGTTTCTCGGTGTTTGCCTTTTTTGATCTTTTGTGCATGGTAATGAAGCACTGACCCGTTCAGTTACAGAGGTTGTCAGCAACTGAGCAGGGGAGTATTCAGAAAGTGGGGCAGTAACCTTTCATTATGGACTGGTAACTGTTTGCTGTTTCATGGTATCAAATGTGCCACAGAGATGAAGATGCAAAACACTGTTGGAAACAGCGTTGGAATGAATAGCATGTCTCAGTTGAAGGCTGCTTCAGGTTAATGGATGAGTTTGGCCTGAGGAAAGAGGAGGCTTGCTTAATAATTCAATGGATTTCACTCTTCATGCTTTCAAGCTGAGTTTTTACTTTAATTCTACTTGCCTCTTGATTTCTATATACAAGAGATATAAAAGTGAGCTTAGAAATTCCCAGGGGATAGTGGAGAGCTTTCTGAGCAGTGTCTTCACCACTGATGTAACTTTCCTCCCACAGAAATCAACTGCAAAAGCCCTGCTTTGCACTGAAATGCTGAACATTTTGGGTAAAGATTTCCTGAGTCACACGGAGCTGTGATTTCTTCTTGGAATTTCTGGAAATGGGCTGGTGTAATCAGGAAGTTGGCCATGGATTTTTCGCATCAGCCTCAGAGTTATTGGGGCAGCGCCGCTGTGTCAGACAAGACTTAAGCAGCATTGTTCTTCAGGAACAAAGTCATGAAGTCACACATGGCTTCAGCTGCCAAGTGTTTGCTCATGGTGCCGCAGCAGGAGATGGGCTCGCAGCGGTGTGGCAGTCTGCTGTGCTGCTGTCAGATCATGGGGAGGTGAAATCCAGCTGCCGTGAAAAGTGGTTATTTACCTGAGCGAGCAAGCTGTCTGATAGCATTCCTGTGCCAGCAGTCACCTGTAGAGGAATTAAAAACTCTTGAGTTAAACCCTTTAGTATTTTTATTGCTCCTTTTGGTTTTGCTGAATGTCAGGTTGCTTGCACGTGGTGTTTAGTGCATCAAGCTCGCTGGGCTTGCTGAGAGCCTCAAAACATTACAAACCACGTGAAATCAGGACCGCTGGCTGACTTGCACTGAGAGTGACTGTGAGGAGTTACCCCGCTGAGGAGATGTAAGGGTGATAATGTGGAGAAGGATGATAGCAGCCCAGTTTGTTTTGTTCAGGCCTGGGGCAGTTAAAAGGCCTTTTATGGGCTTTTGTGAGGCTTAGTGGAATTGGCGTTTGTTCTGCAAGCTGTACAAGAGCCATGGCAAGTTGTCTCCTGGAACTCCTCCCCGTCATCCATTGACCTGCCAGGAACTGACCCTACACTTATCAGCCTTCCTTTGGAAAGCTGGATCTCTTCCCAGCCCATTCCTCATGCACCATGGGAGTAATCTACAGAGCATTTTGGCTGCGATCCCATATACTCCTCCTAGTAGATGCAAACCCTTGCACTGTGCTCGCAGTTCAGGGAGCTATTCCAGCTCAGCCTTGGTTTGTTATTAGGTGAAGGTACCTAAATACCTTTAGGTGAATTCTTTAGGCACAGACAGGCCATTAATAGTTACATAAAATAGTTACAGGAAATAGGACATTCTGACATGGTAGAACAGGCGAAACATTTTTTTGCATATTAGGTAACATCAATTATGCTTTTTAGTGAGGTGAAGTTGTACGCAGTTGGGGTTCATATTCATCTTCTCTGGCTTGTAAAAAGCAAGACAAATGACAGATTTCAAGGTTGTCATGCAGAAGAGGTAGTGTTTTAGGTCTCAAAAGCTCTGAGTCTGCTGTATTGTATCTTTAAGCTATTGGATGAACTCATGCAGTTTTAAGATCTGTCCACTGGTTACTTATGCCACCAAATAATTAGAGGACATTCTGTTACCTAACACTACTTTCTCATCCCTTTTGTTATGGTTATATATTGCCTAAAAGCTAACTTTTGCAAATTATATGAAGAACATACTCTGATTTCATTCAGAAACTGTGAAGGCATCTCATACACTGCACTTAGTTTACACTCATGTTTAACATCAATTGTTTCCATAGTTCCAGACTAGTTGATATTACTCAAAACTGCTCTGTTGTAGCTACAAGCTATTATGCATGCATGTCAAAGGCCAAATTTCTTCTATACTCAATACTCTTGTGCATGACTCAGAATGACAAACAGACATCTGTGGATAGAAGACTCACATGCCAGGTCAAACCTTCAGGAAGTAGTTTCAGAAGAGGGTTATCTTGACCTCTTGCAGACTCTCCCACTACTGTTTTCCCATGGAGCAAGTAGTTTTATGATGCTGTGATGGAGGTGAGGTCTGGTCTGCTGACTTGCTGCTGCCAGAGTAGTTTTGGCTTTTTAACCATGGATGATCCAAAGTAAAATTCATGGACTTCATAGGAGCTGCTCCACCCAGCTGAGTCTCCCAACTGCTAAAATTCCCACATTGTAAAACTCTTGGCTGTAGTGTAGCTGAGGAGGGGTCCTTTGCTCTCATTGTGCCACTGCCTCCAGGGCTGAGGAGCCTGTTCCAATGCTCAACCACCCTTTCAGTGAAGAAATTTTTCCTGATACCCAACCTGAACCTCCCCTAGCACAGCTTGAGGCCATTTCCCCTTGTCCTTTCTCTTGGCGCCTCAGAGAAGAGACCAACTCCCACCTTACCTCCTTCCATATCAGGGGTCTTGCTCACAGGAGTACTAAACAGCCTGGGTCCTGGGTGTCTGAAGATGTTTGGCATTGCCCAGGGCTCCTACCTCACAGAAACCCAGCTACCATTTGGAGATGGAACATTTCCAAGTGTAAAATGCTCAGCTTCCTTTTGTGGGACTTCACCATCTTTTCATTTGTTGAGCACCTAGAAAGTCAGTCTTAGCAAGACAGGGCCTGAATAGCTGGCCATCCTATACTCAAATAGTCTGTCAGGCAAACAGGGAGCCTTTTAACATCTCTGGCTCTGGTTTTTAGTGTGAAGGTGTGCAAGGGGTGACAGGGCATGCTGCTGATGAATGGCTGGCAGGAGAGAGTTTCTGAGAAGCTCACAGGGTGAAAGGAAAATGGTCAGAACAGATCTGAGTCAGCCAGGGAGTGTCCACCTTGGAACCCAAGCAAGGGTTTAATACTTGGGTTTGTTATTTTGATTTGGCTGGTTGTTTTTGTTTGTTTGTTTTTGTTTGTTTTTTGTTTTGGTTTGTTGTTTTGTTATTGTTTTGTGGGTTTGGGTGGGTGGTATTTTGTTGGGGTTTTTTTTAAGTGCTCCTATGTTCTTCCAAATTGATTCTGAACCTAAAGGTGAAGACGCAGACAGCTGCCCTGTAGCTCAGTGGGAGGGTTGGGGAGCTATGTTTTTCAGGACCCTGAGTTTTGTGAAGCTTAGTGTGGCTGAGACAACTGTAGAATAATTCAGACTGTGCAGAAACTCAAGTAAGAAGGTTGTATTCATGAAGCACAGTTTGATTATGTACTTGCAGATTTGAGTATATGATAAGTAACACTTTTCCACAGAAATATAAGTTGAAAATGGTGGAGAATTTGTGGAATAATCTCTGTCTCTAATCCAACCAGGTAGCAAGAGGCAGAGAGCAGCACAGGAAAATGTGCAACAATTGCATTTCTTTTTATTATTACTGAAATGTAATGAAAAAAGCCACAAGCACCACAACGACATTCAGTAATGTATGCCATGTAGTGAATAAAGAGACAAAAGAGTATGAGCTTCCAAACATTCTTAGTACATATTGTTGAAATGTGGTGATTATTTTAATCTTTTGGACAATACGGAACTATTATCTGGCTTCAGATATATTTCTGAAGCTAAAAAAAACCCCTCGTTTTGAATCACATGGACTATGTGGACCACAGAGCAACTATCTCTGCTGACTCAGGATAAGATTATAAAGAGCAAATGCCCTCAACTACAGAGAGGGACAGAGCTTGTAGATCTCATCGAATTTCCAAGGAAGCATTTGATTTTGATATGGTATCTTCACATCCCCTACCCTCCCAAGCCAGCAGCTCCAAAAAGAAAGATTGTCAGCTACCACCATCCCAGCTGTGTGATGGGGCTGTCACGTCCCAAGAGAAGTGGGTGAAAGGAGCAAAGCTGTGTGAGGATTCAGGCGGCTTATGCAGTCCATAGGATGTGGCAGGAATTGCCCTTTGACTTTTATGATTGCCTTGGAGATAAAAAAACCCTATATTAAATTGGAAAGAGAAAGAGAAAGAGGAACCTCTTGGAGTGGAGCACTGAATGTGCTGGGATAAAGCCTCTAGGGCAGCGGGTGTTACCACTGAAAATGAGAGGCAAAGGAGTTGATGCAGAGCCAGGCACAACCCAAGTTTCTCTGGCACTCCTGAAGCAGTTATCTTTAAACCAGAATTTTTCTCTCACCCTTTGCAAAGTCTTGACCCTCCCTAGTAGTTTGCTTACCCCTGAAGTCTTCCAAGCCTTGATGTCTGAACAGTGAATCCATGATGCTGCGGATAAAACTCGGGCTGCGAGGAGCATTCATGAAAGCAGAGTTCAGCCTGATGGAAAGAGAGGAGCCTGCTCCAGGCTGAGAAAACAGCAGAGCCCAGCCAGGTTTTTTTGCTTACAATTATCAGCTCAGAACAAATGGTTTCGAAGATTTTCATACTCAAAGCTAGGTAGGGCCACCAAAATGCAGGGAGTGATCACAGTGCCCTAGACGTGGTGCCACCTCCTGAATGAGAGCTCACCGTGAAGCTAGAACTGGAAAACAACGATTCTAATCAGAGGACAATCTACTAGAAATACGAATGTGCATACAGCGGTGAAGGGCCTGTGCACCTCCAAAAAAGCCCAAGTCCCTACATGTCTCCAGTCCCAGTGAAGCCGTGGGAGGTTCCTGCCGGGAAATGGGCAGCAGGCAGTGCGTGATTTCAAGCACAGGCTTGCAAAACCACACGTGCTGGCTGGGCTTGTCTCCCGAACGGAGCTCACGCAGAGTGCAATGCGCATCGCAGCCCAGACAAGTCCGGCGTACCGGTGACATCCACACCCTCCGAAATTCGGGGGGTCCTTACAAATTCAGCGCTGCCCTGGGAGCCCCTCGTGGTGCTGCCTGCGCTGCCCGAGTCCTGCCACGGCGGGGAGCTGGGACAGCGGGGACGGGAGAGGAAAGAGGAGAGGAGAAGGTCAAAGCACCTCCGCTCGGTGTGAGAGAAGAAAAAAACGGAGGAGGAGGCGGAGGCGGAGGAGGAGGAGGAAAGTGCTGGAGCACCGCGGTAGAGATGAAGGACGGTGGGATGAGTTTTCTGCTGCCTGCAGGAAATTTCCTGCTGCCTGCAGGAAAAGGGTGCGCGGAGGAGAAGGAGGAAGCGATTAGAAAGCAAATAGCAGTGAGGGAGACATTGCGTGGGGTTTGCTTGCTGGGGCCTGTAAGCAAACCAAGAGAAAGCAGGAGGAGAGCAGAAAAGTTTCAGGGTGTATGGGCAGGTGGATGGCTGGCTCCAAACTGTGCCCTCTGGCACGTGGAAATGTCTGGTCCTGCAAAAGTTGCTGGTGAGCTGGCTAAAAACATGTCTTGCCCAGCAAAAATGCATGTTTTAAGAAGCTGCTGGTGGGGGAGAGGTGTCTGCTGGTGGCCAAAACTGAGATCAGAAAGGTCCTAAGGAGAATTGCCAGGGCAAAGATGAGGCTCCAGGAGTTCTGCCCTTTCCCACTCCACCTTTGCTCCAGAAACTGTCCCTCACCCCTTCAGGGCTGGTGTTTTTCTGCTGGCTTCCTGTGTGGTGCCAGATGGCTCACAGGTTATTCAGTCCTCCCTTGGGAGCTCTGGGAAGCCTGGTTCCATCACAAATCCCATACTCTAGGTGTGCCTTCCTTGGCTCCTGCTTCCCCAGGGAGCAGGGAAGTTGAGATGGGTTTGGGAGGGAGAGGGCACATCCACCTGAAGGAATCTCCTGCCCCGTAGTTGCTGCAACAGCCTCACCTCTGCAGCCTCTCTTTTCTCCTCCCTGACAAACCTAGTGGTGCACCAAATTCCACTTTGGCTCTTCCTTCTGGATATGAGGCTTCACAGTTCTGGTTTAGAGCATCTCCCATCTCTGTCCTTCCTCTCCATCATCCATCTCAATTTAGTCCAGGTTGCCCACCCTCTGATTACCAACCAGCACTGCCACCTCTCCCTGGAATATGTGTTTTCCATACTTGGCAGTGTGATGCCTTCAGGTAACATGCCTCAGCACTCTCCATCACAACCTCGAGCTTTCAGTTGCTCCTAACATCAACCACGTGGGCTCAGAATGATGAATTTGTGCCTCTAGGGGGATTTCTCTTTTTATTTTTCTTGGCATTTTTGCTACCTAGGGGTTGAGGTCCCGCTCCAGCATTGCCTTTACTCAGGCCGTTCTCGGCTCTTTGCAGCCTGGAATTGCAGCCTCATCTCTGTTACAAATCCCATGAAACCCATGGAAAATCAAAAGCATGTTCTGTATGGCCACTTGAATAGCTCCACAAGTAGAGTTCTAGCCAAGAATCAATTTAATGTCTCAGGGTGGGTGCTCCTCAGTCTTCACGGCTTTTCCGGTAATATGGAGTATTTATCCCTACCTCCCTTTCCAAAATGTTGGAGGTGTATGACTAAATAAAGACTTGTAAACAGAAAACAACACCAGCAGGCAAACAGAATTTATTTCTCCAGCACCCTCCTCTGGCTGCTGGATAACTCTGGAAGACAAAGATCAGGTAAGGAAGGTCCTTACCTCTTGGCACAGTCCAGCAGTAGGTGGGGGCAATGGAAATGCAGCCATACTTCATATTTCCCTCCAAGCAACGATCATGTACTAGCAAAAAGCCTACTCCTATTATCAGCTAATAAATTAACTCCACTGCCACAAGGCAGCACATTAAAGCCTTGTGAAAAACAAGTTTCTCTTGTATTGTCTAACAGAGCAATGCCTGGACACGCTCTCGGTCAGTAACTCTGAGTTAGTGGGCAAAGGCTGGGGCTTGCAGTCATGAAGCAAAAATGGTGGATGATGCCTGAGAGAGCTGAGCCCTGCAGAGGACCACAAACATGGTGGAAAGCTTGGGCTAGTCTGCAGAGAACATTTTAAATGGGTAGCTTTGTTACGCAAAAATTTACACTGGGAAGAATAATTGTGTTTAGTGCCCACTCAACTTTATGGCAGATTATGGTGCTGTCTGTCCACACCATTCCAACCAAATGACTGCTGTTCCTTTGATGCCAGCATAAAAAAAAGAGTCCTTTCCTGTGTACCTCAAAAAATTGTGTGCTTGTGCCTGGTGGGCATCTAATGGGCCAGCTGAGCAGCCTGGTAGTGCCAGCAGCTGGTGACGACAATACACTCCCTTCAAGGCGGTTTTTGGTACCTCCCTTGTTTTTGACTTGCTTTCTGCATCTGGGATGAGGAAAGGTGCAGAGGAAGCCAGCTGCTCCTCCAGCCCTGCCGGGTGAACAGTGGCAGAACCAAGGAACTGACGAGGGCCCTTGCAGATTTCCCATGTGCAGCACAACAGTGGAAAATCCAAACTCACTGAGTTGCTGCCGGTGGCCTGCCCAAGAGCTATGGATGAGGCAGGCTGCAAGGCCACGGAAGCAAGAGTAAGCTTACAGGACACTACAAGAACATTACTTTCAGTGGCAATGTGACTTTGAGCCACACTTAAATGACAACTTTTTCCTAATGGGAAGATGAATATATTTTGATAAGGTTACAGCTGACAGTTATCAGTCCTCTGTGAGGACCTTAGATAAGGCAAATTTGAATCACACAGCTTATGACTGTATCAAAATCTGGCCCACTGCAAGAACTAAACCCACTGTTGCTGAAAAAAAAACCCAGGCTTCCCGTATAAAAGCCAGTAAGCAATTAAATAACCAGCAAGAATAAATCAAAGTGGGAAGAGTTTTGGGCCAGGGGGTAAACTAAGAGAATTCTGGATACTTCTTCCTTAAACTCGAGAAGTTCAGGGATGACTGCTCTTTGGAAAGGGATAGCAAAGGGACTTTCATGTGAGAAAAAAACCAGAGAAGATCCTGATATCCTTTGGCAGAGGAATGGCAGAGGGATAGGAAAAGAGGAACACGTATCCCTTTTGATTTCTGGCTGTTTCTGAAAGAAGCGCTGTCCACAGTGTCATTGTGGAGGACTGACACTACAAAGGAACTTGCTAAATTACCAAAGGCCCCATCACTCTCATTGCTAAACACAAGACCCTGGGGCAACATACTCTGTTAAGCTGTGCCAATGGATAGTGCTGTGCAGGCATTTCTGTGCTGTTGTCTGTCATGTTTTCTGTATAGGTGACGAGATATAAATTTAGAAATCAGCCCTCTTTACTCACCTATATCTTGCTAAGGTTTTCCCTTCCCCCAAAAAAAAATCCATTTTACAGCTGTAAAGCGGCAAGTGTAGTATGAAAAATGAATAAGCTAAGGTAGGTCTGTGGGGAGTCTGCCTCTATTATTAGACCAACTGATACAGCTGGAGCAAACAGGAAATCTTTGAGGCATATGATTTATCTTTGGGTCTGATCTGCAGCCTGTTTTGTTTGGTTTTTTTTTTTTTTTTCCCAGCTATAATTAGCAGTCTAGTAAAATACATTTCTCCTCCTTACAAGACTTGCCTCTCCTATACTCCTGGACTGCGGTGGCTCTAGCCACTCACAAACAGATCAGTCAGAGTTTAGGACCCAGAGCCCTGTTTTAGGCTAACGGGATGTGACAGCTGACTGAAAATCAATGAAGTGTGATCTACCGAGCCTCATAATGAGGGCAAGATAAGGCTGGAAAGGTGCTGCCCTGCCTTGTAGACTCAGCTGTCCGCCCTGGTTTTCAGCTAGATTGTTTTAGTCTCCTACTAAGATGAGACTGATTTGCTTATGAAGAGAGAAGATCAGATTTGAAGGAGAAGCCACGGCAGTGCCCATGCTGTGCCTGGTGCTCTTTGCGCTGTGTCTGAGCCACTCAGGTAGGTGTGATTTCTTCTTCTTACAAGCTGAGCTGCAGGTGGGCAATATCTTTTTTTTTTTTCTGCTGGCCTCTTAGTTCTGCTGCTTTCTGGGATAAGGTGAATACTAGCTCTCTCATCTAAACACTGTTTGGCTAGCAAAGAGGGTTGTATCAGCTGCTGCCTTTGTATTGCAACCACAGGCAGTTTGACAACAAGGTTTAATAACTGGTGACAGGGCGGTTGTGGGCTAGAAAGTAAAAGAAAAAATCCTAAGCTTAATTGATGCTAAATCAAGCTGCTAAAGGAAATCACAGGAGAATCTCCATCACCAAGAGGGGAAACTGAAATGCCTCCGGTGAACTGATGAAAGGCTAATTGTTCTGTCTGTGTTTCTTGGGGTGTTTTGCACATTTGTTTAGGAGGCTTCCTGCCTCAACACTCCTGTTCCTGCACCCGTGAGGAACTGCTACTTGCAGGGACCACAGAGAGAAACAAAAACCTGGGGAAGAGGGGGGTTGGCAAACAGCGCTCAGGTACTTGCATACATGGTGATTTGCTGGGGAGCTCCCCAGCTTTTGCCTTCTCTCTGCACCATTCAGGGATGTATCTGTCCTATGGCTGTTTCTCTGGTTTTTTTCAAAGGCAGTGTTACTTTGTTCAGTTTTCTCCACGGCATTAGCTAGCTTAATCATCAGATGGGGCTTGATCAAAGAACTGTTAGGCTATTTTTGCACCTGACATGTCTTCCCATTAGTAACTTCTGCTTTTAAACTGCATTTGTGCAAGTACTGAGGCTGCCTTACAAAGGCAGCAACCTTCTTCCTTATGACTTTATTCTTTGTGAGACTTCTCAAGTCTTTTTCACTCGTTTGTGTGGCTTTCCCAGCAGATGAGAATTAACATATCCATCTCCCACAACAGCTTTTTCACATCTCTTCTATACCATCTTGGAGCATTAGGGTCCCTGAACTTCGTGTGTGGTGTGGGCTGTTAAATGGCACTATTTTCCTACGAGAGATGCTGAACACATCCAACAACACACGGGGTGTGTGGCTGCATATATGTGTGCAGGAAGTCATACCCAAATAAACCCAGAGCAATATATTCTAGCACTAAGACAAAGCTGACTTTGATCCTGCATATTTAGGGGTTATGGATTTTTCTATTCAAAGGCTTTTCCATTAAATTTCCTGGTTTTAACAACCCCATATTCCTATGAAGGTTTTAAAGGGAAGTCAAAAAGTTTAGGAGTCTGCAGAGACTCTTTTGTGTCAGAGGATTGGACCACTGGGGTTGTGGGTAGTAAGGAGGAAGAAATGTGTTCTTTCTTCTCCTTTGGCTGTGGATGCAATGCTTGTCTGGCATGTTTGGGCAGCCAATCTAGTTTCCTAGGACAGACCCTGGACTCTATCCTTAATTTGCTGTGATGGAGCTAGAATCAGCTCTGGCATGAAAACAGACCCTGGAATAAGCAGAAGGGACATCTGTGGTTCCCAGCTGGAAACAAAAGACCTCAAGGGCTTTTGACAAAGGAGCAAGGCAGAGGGTGGCTGCAGGAGCTGCTATAAACTGTAGTGACATCTGCATGAGCCCTCCCTGGCTGTGGGACAGAGCAGGTGGAAATGAGCTTGGAAGCTCCCTCTGACCACCAGCCTCTATCCCCCCAAGGGCTTAGTAACCCCACCAGAGCTGCACTCCAAGCACGGGGGACAAACACAGCTTGTGCTAGAACATCTGACAGGAAAGTTGATTGTCACCCTGTGTGAGTGGCAATCATCAGATTTCAGTGTTTATAGCTCCTCAAAGAGGACATTTGTTGTGTCTGGAAGTGGGGGATGACAGTGTTGCTTGGACCTTGTGCTATCTTAAGAAAATCCAGGCTGCATCAGGGAATGATTTTGTCCCGTGGAAAGCTCTGGCGTGAGAGCAGGTTTTTGCTTTAGGCAGTCCTTCAGCTGTGCTGCTTGCTGCCAGGTCTTGCCCTGCCCGCAGCCTCAGACAGAGCCCAATGAGGTAGAGGAGACTGCACAGCCTGCCTTGCTCAGGAGATGGGCAGCAGCTGCTGGGGAAGAGGAAATGGACAGAGGCAGTGGCCTGTGGTTATATACTTTCTTCCATGTAGGTTATATACTTTCTTCCATGTAGGTGACAGAGCATTACCCTCTGCTTCCAGTTTTCTCTCTGGAGGAGCTGCTGGGCTCAGATGCCCTTTCCTCCCACCCTATAGCACAGGGACCCTTCTGGGGGCTGCCTTGACTCTCATGTTTGCTGCACAGCGTGAGTGAGCCCATCAGCTGTGCCCTCCTACCAGGGCTGTCCCACAGTCCTGTCCTTGCACTGTCCCTCTGCCTGCAGACCCCTCATGCACCTCATGGCTGATGATCCCTCGTGGAGGCTTTGAAGAGAGGTAAAATCCCTCTCGTCCTTAAGTGCTGTGTGTCCTGGTGAGGGAAGAGGTGTAGGTTGTGTCAGAACCTTGTCATCACAGGGAGTGGGGATGTAATTTCAGGAAGGATGGGGGGTCTGAACTGCCCTTCCCCTTTCACAGTAACAAGGGGAAGAGAGGGCATGATGTCAGCAATCGTGGGAGTCCCAAGTCTTGCAGGTACAGCCTATGATGCCTCCATGCTTTCCTTGCTTGACAGGGCAGACCTAGGCTTGGCTGCATCATCCAGCTCCTGCTGCTGCCAAATGAGCTCCTTTTGCTTTTTGGTGTTGCCTACCTGTCCCACCTGTCAGCTGGACAAAATCAGCTTTCTGGGTGATTTGCTGCTCTCCCCTGGTCAACCCCAGGAGGAGGATTCATCCTCAAGTCCTGCATGAGGCTCCCTCAGGTCTATCTTGCAGTGAGGAAATCCCACCACCCCAGTCTTTATGCAGAGCAGCCTCCACGTCAGAGAGGCCATAGAAACTGGCCAAGTGCAAGTGAAATCCCTGGACCCTGATTTGCCCAATTTGACAGGGAATTGCTGCCACAGCTGGCCAACCAGTGTTTGCCACACAGTGACCAGATCTCCCCCATGGTCTCAGCTCTCTGTGGTACAGCACAGATATCTGAAATAACAGAAACTCCTTCTCAAGGTGTTTTTTTTCTCAGTCTGGATATTTGCTACTCAAGAGTGAAAGAGGGAACTTAATGTTCTGAGCCTGTGGGTCTTCCAAAGAGAAATAAACAAGAAAGACTGGGTAAGTGTGCTTTCCCAAGACAAAAAAGCCCACAGAAAATATAAACATAGTACAAAGCCAGTGGTCTGGTGGGAAGAGTTTTTTTGTATGTGTGAGCTGAATTTGGGCTATCTTGTCTTTCCATCCTCTTGCCCTGGTTCTGCTGAGAGTCTGTGCATCTGAATCCCTACTGATTTTACAGTACAAGACAAGAGCTGCCTGGAGGCAAATTTGTCTCACATCACCTCTCTGCTTCACTCCTTCATGTCATGGCTTTCTCCATGTCTGCTTTCTGGCCTGTCTCCACTCTGTGTTGTTCCCTTCCAGATGTGGATGCCTTAAGCTCAATCGCTGAGAACGAGGATGCACTCCTGAAGCACTTATTCGAGGGCTATCAGAAATGGGTCCGTCCTGTGCAAAACTCCAACGACACCATCAGAGTCTTCTTTGGATTAAAGATATCGCAGCTTGTGGATGTGGTAAGTGTCACATCAGGCTTGGTAAAACACTCCTTCTTTTATAGAGAGCCATGCATCCACCTGGGAGGGCTGATGGTGCCGTTGGCTTTTGCCTGCTCGTGCATGAAATGCACAGTGATGTTTGGGCAGCAAAATGCCGAGTGTGATACGGTGCTATGACCTTCTGCCCCACACACAGCATGGGCTGTAGGACTCATTTGCTTTGAAGGAAACCTGAAGGTCCTTTCTTCCCTCCTGTTCTCAGGAAATAAGGCCTAGTGTCCATGAGGTTTTAATCAAACAACCCATGGCAGACAGTCCCTGGCATCTGTGTCTGCAGTTTAATGACAAGGCAGCTACAGGATGGGTGAGAAAGGGTAGAGCTGGTTGGACATTATTCACTCTAAGCAAGCTTGTCTCCAGGCCAAAGGCGGTTCATGTCTTAACCCATCTGGTTACTCAGATAAAACTCTAGAGGCAAAACAGACAATCCCATGTTTTAGCCCATGTGGAAATTTTCCCTTCCCTTTCCACTGCAATGCACAGGGGAATTTGCACAAGGCCCAGAGGCACCCACACAACAGTGTGCTCCTTACATCCCTCAGCCCCTGGCAGTGTCCTCTTGTGCTGTGGAAGGCAAACTCTAATTTTGTACTTTATTTACATATTCAGGACAACGTTTCAACCTGTATCTTCCAAAACTCCCTCTAGGCTGAGCAGTGTGGGGAGTTGAGCCACCCTGTGAGCCCACAACCTTGTGTGTGTGACCTGACAGCACCCTGCTGCCTCCCTGCTCTTTGGCTCCTGTGCAATGCTGGACCTCGATTTTCCAGCTGGAGGAGCTCCCAGTGAGAGCAGGGACAGCACCCAGAAAGTCAGTTCATTTCTCACAGCAGTGGCTGAAGAGCCCAGCCTCATGGGGAAACAGGACCACAGGGATCTCCCCCTCCCAGCACAGGGTTAGACTCAGCAGGCTAGGTCTGCTTCCACTGTCTGTTTCCATATTGCAAACCTCTTTACCTTGTGTCACCCTAGGATGAGAAGAATCAGCTGATGACAACCAACGTGTGGCTGAAACAGGTAAGTCAAACCACATCAGATCTCCCCTTTCCCCATGTGGGGCTACTGAGCTGAGTGACCACCCCAGTCTGCTGCCCACTGTGTCATCCGTCCCATTTCATGATGCTGAGTGGCCAGACAAAGGCTGCATCATGTTACCTTGCCTGAAATTTTTACTTCACGCTTCTCACTTCAGAAAATGTTTAAAGAGACAGAAAGATGGGCAGGTGGGCCTTTAGGACATAAGGCAAACCTCTTTTCCTGACCTGCTCTCCAGCTCTGTGCTCAAGCCAGCTGTATTTCAGGGAAGCAACACACCTGATACTGCAGTGGCTATCCCTGGGATGCTGTGTGTGCCCTGAGGGACTATCCTGTCTCAGCCTCAGAGGTCACACAAGTACTGTCTCCCTTGCCTGAGCTAAGAGTTCTGCCTCAGATAGATTTCTTCTTCATTCTTCAGTATATGCAAAGAGAAAGAAAAGGCCAGCATGTTATACACACACCCATACACCCTTCCCCAATAAAAGCTTTGGCACATTAATAATTTCTCTCTAACATAGTTGCTTCTGGAAGTGACAGTGATTTATACAAATGCAGGAAAGATGCAAGTTGAACTGTTAAGCCTCCTTTTGTCTTCAGTCCTGAAGAACACTGCTTTTGGTTTAGGTTACATTGCACCAGCTTATTGACCTTGTGACAATTATTTTAAGTCTTTCAGCCATATGAGTGTCTACAAACATGTCAACTGATCCCAGGACATTAAAAACGAGCTGCACTTGAAATCATGCCACTGGAAAAGGTCCCTGTGGGTCTCTGGGTTGGTGCAGGAGAAATGTGGCTCAAATTTTGTCTCAGTTTTGGTCCTCTAGTGCTGCAGTTAGTGTGAGCTCCCAGGTGGAGCAAGACCCCTAAAAACTGTATGGATATTGTGTGCATGTCTCTCCCTTCAAGAGGGAAAAAGCTCAGACCTCCCCTCTCTACAGGAAAGACAGGAATTTCTCCTTTTGCTGGAGAACTTTGCCTCTGATCCAAATCCAGGTGCTGAGAGCGTACCCTAAAATATCTGTGATATTACATTTCCCCCACCTTCTGCCGCAATTGCAGAGCTGCTTTTGTGCACAGAGCCAAGTCTTGACTCCTTACTCTGAGTATCCACTTGGGCAGACAGAAGAGCCCTTCTCTAAAGGTCACCCCTCTGCCCTCATCTGTCCTGTCCCCATTCCCACCCACTCTCCTTGCAGGCTGCAGCACCCACCTTCCCCTGCAGATCCAAGCCCTGCAGCCTGCAGCTTTGAAATCAACCCACTTCACCCTCCTCATTCTCTCTGTTCCTGCACATGTCCCCAGAAAGGTTTTACAGCCTTCTGCAGCTTCTGATAGAATATTGCCAGGTTTGATTTTCTCCTTGTTCTTAGGGAAGAGTTGGCTGCTTGGTCAATATAGGACAGCAGTCTCATGTGTCCTGGGGCAGCCTCTGGCTGGGTGACATCCTTACCTGCATTACAGTGGCTGCAGAGGAGGAGGACCTTGACTCCCATCAGGAGGCCAAATGCAAGTCCAGACTGTCCAAGGGCATTAGGTCTGAGGTGCTGATGCAGACAGACATCTGCTGATTCTCTCTCCGTTGCTGCTTAAACCTGTGTGGGAACATTTTGGGTTGACCCTGCCATGCTGAGCACCCTGTCTGTATTGCAGCAGTGACCTCCCAGAGTCACGGCCTGGAGCTTGGGTCACCTCTCTTACTGTGGCAAATCAGATTCTGTTGGAGGTTACTCCAAATATTCTTGAATGTCTCCAGTGAGGGAGACTCCACAACCTCTCTGGGCAATCTATTCCAGTGCTCAGTCACCTGCACAGTAAAGAAGTTCTTCCTCATGTTCAGATGGAACTTCCTGTGCATCACTTTCTTCACATTGCCTCTTGTCCTATTGCTCAGTCCTGAGAAGAGCCTGTATCCATTCGCTCAACACCCTCCCTTCAGATACTTATGTAATTGATGAGTTTCCCCCTCATCTCTTCTCAAGGCTGAACAGGCCCAACCACCTCAGCCTTTCCTCATAAGAGAGATGATCCAGTTCCCTGATCATCTCTGTTGCCCTCTTCTGGACTCCAATTCAGGAGCTCCATCTCTCTTTTGTCCTGAGGAGCCCAGAACGGGACACAGCTCTGGATGTGCCTCACCAGGGCTGTCCCTCTATGGACAGGATCACCTCTCTCAACCTGCAGGCAATGCTCTTCCTGGTGCACCCCAGGATCCCATTGGCCTTCTTGGCCACACAGGCACACTGCTGGCTCATGGACAGCTCGTTGTCCCTCAGGACCCCCAGGTCCTTCTCCACAGAGCTGCTTTTCAGCAGGTTGGCTCCCAACCTTTGCTCATGCCTGGGGTAATTCCTCCCCAGGTGCAGGACCCTGCACTTGCCTTTGTTGAATTTCAGAAGGTTCTTCTCTGCCCAGTTCTCCAACATGCCAAAGTCCTTCTGAAGGGCTGCACAGCCCTCTGGGGTACTGGCCCCTCCTCCCAGCTTTGTGTCACCAGTGAATTTGCTGAGGAGGCCTCTGCCCCTTCATCCAAGTCATTGATGAACAAGTTAAACAATGCTGGGACCAGTATTGAACCCTGGGGAACATCACTAGTGACAGGCCTCCAACCAGACCCTGTGCCATTGATTATGGCACTCTGGGATCTGCGTTCAGCCATTTCTCAATCCACCTCACTGTCCTCTCATCCTGTTCACATTTCCTGAGTTTGCCTATGAGAGACAGTGTCAAAAGCCTTGATGAAGTCAAGGTAGACAATACCCACTGCTTTCCCCTCAGGTAGCTGTTTCATCATAGAAGGCAATATAGTTGGTCAAGCATGATTTAGTGAATCCATGCTGACTATTCTTGACAATTATCTTCATCATTTCTCTGCAAGAGTCTGACTTTTCCTGGGTGAGCAAAAACTGAAATCCAAGGATTTTCACTTTTTGGTTAAACTAAAATATCCTTATGCTCAAGATGGTTGGACTTGATGAGCATGCTAGCAGAAACACACAAGGTGCAGAGAAGCTTTTAGTGGTTGCTAAGAAAGCATCTGGATTCAGGCAAACTGTGGAGTAAACTAAGGGTCGAGAATCTGGGCCCAGTGTTCCTTGGTCCACTTGCTGTGGGTTAAGCTCTTGAGTGACAAGCACAGAGACAGGAATTTGGTAGAACTGGAGGAAGGAGAGAGCAATTAGAAGGTCTGGAGCAGCTTGGAATAAAGGGAGAAGAGAGGAAAGGGCCTGCTGCTACAGTTCATGTCGGCATAGCCCACAGGGAGATTCCTGTTTTTTCTAAACTGCTCAACTTCAAAGTCTGCACACATCCTATTTTCTGCTCTAGTAAGAAGACATACAACCATTTGCCTTGCAGACATTAAAGAGCACTTTAGTTGGGAGAGAAATCAATGCAGGGTGGGGGGAAGCGAGGAGTGCTGCAGATGCAGCAAATAGCCCAGGCCAAGGGGCTGCTCCAGTTCAGCTCCAGAGGGATGGTTACATCTCCAGCTGGGTCACAGGGTATTTGCTGCTCTTGTGTTAATGCAGGCTACAAGCTGACTGTGTTGGCTGCTGCTATCAGCCCTGACTATCCCCTTGAATGATGAATGTTTCCAGCCTAAGCCTTGTTGCACCTATCACAGGAAGTGTCCAGGACATATGTGAGTCTGTGACCACTCAACAGCCCAGGCTGCTGTAAACATCTGTTAGATACCCATCCTCAGAAAGTTCACATGAAACGTGGTGTTCTCTGCCCCTGATGCTGAGGCTGAGAGCAGCAGTGACCCCTCTTTCCACACCTGAACAGCTCCCATCCCTTCTTCAGCAGCAGGAGGAGCAAGGGGTGGAAAGCCATGCCCGATACCTGACGCCAGTCATTTGGGCGGTTCAGAGAATAGGTGCATATCTCTTCTGGTGCATTAACTCTGCCATTAACTCTGCCACGGTGTCACCCTGAGCAACTACCTCCTTTGCCTGTGCCTTGTGCCAAAAATTGGGAGGGGTCTGCCAACTATCTACTCATGACCTCGAGCCATATCCCTTCCCTACCCCTGGAGGAGCAGGATGTTTACTCTCCCCGTCTCTCTTTAGGTCTCTGATGAGGCTCTGGGTTGCTGTCACACTGCAGAGGATTGCAATAAGGTGTCTGTAGGTATAGCTGTGAAAAACGTGTGGAATCAAAGAAGTAAGAGGGGAACAGTCCAGAGGAAGAGGAATCAGAGAATACAGCTTTTTTGGTTCTTCCTTAAGTCATGGAGGAAATTGTGCAGGGAAGGGTGAGGCCCCCACATCCCTGGAGATTCCTTAATGCTGGAGCCTAATGGAAACTGGTTCATCTTCTGCTCCTTGGCATTGACCGCAGTCTGCAGGTCTTGTGTCACATCGCTGCTATTTCTGTGGGCAAGTGAAAATCCTCATCTATAATGAACAGAGATCAGAGATCTGATTTTCCATTGCATTTCTGTGGTAATCTCCAGATTGCTGGAGCCACTTTGTTATTATCTCCCCATCTTAAAAGCCTTCAATAGTGAACAGGCCTTTCTGGTGAAAGAACAATGATCTTTTTGCAAGGACAAAGAACACAGATATTAGGTCCTGTGTTCTATTCACTGAAAAAGGCCATGTCTCCACTTAAAAATGAACAAAAGGCCACTCTTTTACACTTGAGTAGTAGTAACCCACCTGGCTCTTCTGTGGGGTCAGTGCCAGCCAAAACCACCATGGGCTGGTTCTCAGAGGGAAGGAGAGGTGCCACACTGAAGGGAAGTGGCTCCTTCCTTTCGACTACCCTCAGGTGGGCTGTGCAGGGTGGCAGGAGAAGTGAGAGTCAAGTGCTCTCTGGGAATGCCTACCCTGAGGCTGCTTGCATTGGGGTGGGTTTTTGGGTCTCATCTGCGTATGGAGGGGCAGTGCTTGTGGGAACTAATGAGGCTGCAGCATATGAGTGGGCAGAGGACTCTGCTGTTCTGTTACAGGAATGGATGGACCACAAGCTCTCCTGGAATCCAGAGGAATACGGTGGGATCACCGCTATTCGTGTCCCCTCTGAGTCTCTGTGGCTTCCTGACATTGTTTTGTTTGAAAAGTGAGTAATATGGCTCCTTGCTCTGGGCTTAGGCCAGAGCTTGGGCAAGGCATGCCAGCTACCATGAAGCTTGGGTGTGCTGACACAGGGCTGCTTCTTAAGACAGCAGGAATGTTGGCTTCCCTTGTGCTCCGGGCGAGGGATAGAAAGCAGAGCTCAGAGATGGTAGGACTGGGGCAAACACAGTCCTGATCTTGATAATGTTTCTTGCTATCTAACTCCCAGTGCTGATGGACGTTTTGAAGGATCCCTGATGACCAAAGCAGTGGTGAAGTACAATGGAGTGGTGACCTGGACACCACCGGCCAGTTACAAGAGCTCCTGCACGATGGACGTGACCTTCTTCCCCTTCGACAGGCAGAACTGCTCCATGAAGTTTGGGTCGTGGACATACGATGGCAATATGGTGGACTTGATTTTAGTGGATGAAAATGTAGATAGGACAGACTTCTTTGATAATGGGGAGTGGGAAATCTTAAATGCCAAAGGCATGAAAGGCAACAGGAGGGATGGGCTGTACTCTTACCCGTTTGTCACTTACTCCTTTGTGTTGAGACGCCTTCCCCTGTTCTATACCCTTTTCTTAATAATACCTTGCCTGGGACTGTCTTTTCTAACTGTCCTGGTGTTTTACCTACCTTCAGATGAGGGGGAAAAACTTTCACTGTCTACGTCAGTTCTAGTCTCCCTCACCGTTTTCCTTTTAGTGATTGAGGAAATAATCCCTTCTTCTTCCAAAGTCATCCCCCTGATCGGCGAGTACCTGCTCTTCATCATGATTTTTGTGACCCTCTCTATCATCGTGACCGTGTTTGTCATCAACGTCCACCACCGATCCTCGGCAACTTACCATCCCATGGCTCCCTGGGTCAAAAGGCTCTTCCTCCAGAAGCTGCCTCGGCTGCTCTGCATGAAGGGCCACGTAGATCGCTACTCCTTCTCAGAAACCGAGGAGAAGGGAACCACCTCGAAGTCAAAGTTCCCGGGGAAGCAGAAATACAAGCAAGCGAAAGACAGAGAAAAAGTTGTTGTTGCCTTTCTGGAAAAGGCAGCCGACTCCATTCGGTACATTTCCAGGCACGTTAAAAAGGAGCATTTCATCAGACAGGTAGGCGAAGGGCCAGGAGAGATCACGGTACCCTTGATAGCTGTAGCTTGCAAGCTCTTTCCTTTTCTGCATGCTCTTGGCTTTGCCTCTCATTCCTGCTCACACCTGAGACATGTTCCGCCTCGGACCTTGATAAATAGTAAGGGTTTTGGGACAACACGTTGCTTCAAGGAGAAGTGTACTGTGATGTGAGAGTCCCAGCTCTTCACAGATGCAAGAGGCCACAGCAGCCTCTCCTAGAGGAATTCCTGGTTTGGGATTATTTTAATGACCTTGTCCTGTGTGAGTTTGGGATACACATGAATGTGGAAGCCTCTGAACAGCCATGTGCTCTGAAAATGTAACTTCCCAAAACGCTAGAGGCAGGCTCCACGGCAGCTGTTAGGTGTCAGTCCTGGCCTCCCAGCACGTGCTATTCACAGTGTACCTACCCTGCTTTGAGTGGTTCTTCTACATTTTAACTGACATCTCTTTAGGTTAGCCCGCAGATACCATCCTTCTCCTCCTGATGATCCACCTGGATTTTAAAATGGCAAATTATTGTGAGCATAAACAAGGGTAGGACGGCAGAGCAATGCAGCCAGCAGCATATGAGAAGGGACAAACTTCTGTTAGCACCCCCCTAGCAAGAGCTAGGGCTTTCTTCAAACTGTGATGAGAGGACTTCAGCAGAAAGAACAGTAAATCAAAAATGTAATATGTGAGCATATAGTGTCCGTGCCTGAAACCTTCTGTTTGAAGCTGAAATATTTTTTAATGAAAAGGTCCCTTGAACTGTTGTATGTTCAGGGTTGTGCCAGCACTCACAGTTCAAAATTCCCCTCCTGAATGTACTCAATCTGAGCCAATGAATCACTCAAGCAAACAGAAGCCAGCCAAACCACTTGTACTCCAAGCAATGCCTGTGTCCAAGTGCTGTGCCAGAGCCTCATCCTGGCACTTCAAGGGAAATGCACTGCAGCAAAAAGAAACCTAGTTCACTATAAAGCCATCTTCAAGCTCCAAGTCTGTAAACTTCCACAAATGCACTGAGCTAAAAGCTTTTACACAGGCTGAGAAAGTCTGATTATCATGTATGGAATTGTTTTGGAGTTTTGGGTGACTTGCAGCCACGAGTGCTGAAAAGGTGATCCGTGTCAGTTTTAAGACACAGCATACTACAGTCTTTTAACTTTAAAAACAGATATGGGGAGCTGAAATACCTGTAGCAGTATCAACAAAGTACTAGCCCTGTTATGCTTATGTTTGTCTTTCCCTCTGTCCTTCCTAGGTTGTACAAGACTGGAAGTTTGTAGCTCAAGTCCTGGACCGGATTTTCCTGTGGTTATTCCTGGTGGTGTCAGTGACGGGTTCAGTTCTCATCTTCACCCCTGCGTTACGGATATGGTTGAGCAATTCTTTGTAGAAAATACTCCCACAGTAGCACACAATAAGTACAAAGCCAAGGGATGGTGGTGCCTTTGAGCTTAATCTGTGTTGTACAGGAGGGGAAGCAACAGCAAGAATGAGGGAAGGTGATGTTTGACTGTGAGCAATTGGCTAGTGCTTTCAATCTTCATATGAGTCTACCAGTTACAGATTTTGCTGAAATCAGAGGAGGGCTTGGTGCACAGCCAAGTCCTAAAGTGAACTGGGGTTGCACTACTAGGTTGTAATTTTTTTGTTGGTAGCTTGGTTATATTACAATAAAAGCTAAAATTGGAAATAGTAGTTCTCCCACAGTGATCATACTTGAAAGGCAGATCTGCCAGTTAAAATGCTACATTTTAACTGAAGTTACAGTAGGAACACAACTCTATACTCCCTTATCTATGTTTCCAATAGAACCCACAAAGTCTCTACAGTTTACTTTATGCCTATGTCAGAACTGATGTAATTGCATAGCACGTGCATCAGAAAAAGTGCAAATACTTTTTAGAAGGGATGTTCAAAACCTTGGCTCTCTGGCCTCGCCTTGCTGCAGGATCAGTTCAACAGTGGCAGAACGTCCATTCTGCCCAGCCTTTGTGTCAAGCATCTCATCTCAGCCATCAGGAAGCTACCAGGTGTTACCCACTGCTCCCTATTATTTGCAATTTTGCTTGCTGCTCACCCAGAAGGCTGAACGAGTGGGGATCTCCCCCATGTTCCACACTTAAAAACGATTTTTTCACCTGCTGGTTCACAAGACAAGTGGAAGATCACCTGAAGCATATTGCCTGGAAGAAGGTGGTTATGCTACCCCATGAGGCAACAATGATGTTCCTGAACAGTTCAGCTGGGGGGAAGCTGCACACACCTTTTTTTTGAGAACGAAACTTGTGGTTGCTGCAGGAATGGAGTTTCTCCTGAGTGCTATGGGGTGGGCTGGTTGCCAGGAGGATACATCTTTGGATGTTGGCTTCTTCATGTTTCCCAGGCAATTCAGATTTCCATTCCTTTGATTCATTTATATGGCATCCTCCTGCATGATTAGAAACAGCTCTAAATTGTAAGTGAGATGTGACAGAAAACACACAAGTGAAACTCTTGAGCACACAGGTGAAGCTGTCACCACATTTGCTAGGGCAGTGTTTTCCCACACGGAGTGCTTTAGAAAATCCCATTCAGAACTTGCAAATGTTTTCAAGGCTAGCAAGGGATTGGAGCTCAAATTTTTGGCTATCTAAATGTATGTAAAATATTTAGGTAGCCTGGAAACTGTCTCCCCAAGGATGCAGGTTAAGAAGTGTTAAAAACACATAGAGGTATTCTTGTGCTTGGATTTTGCATGCACGCCAGACCTCTGTTAATTAACATAATCCTATCTCATTTTGTCAATGCAGAAAATTCTGTTCACTTGTGCAATTATTATTAATAAAGGTGTACCTAGTAAATGATTCCTGGAGTGAGAGTGCTTATACACTGGGCTTTGTTGTTGATTTATTGTCAGCAAGGCTAGATTGTAGTCCCTTTAAAAAGCCTGGTCTCAAAACTATTCAGAGGTGTCACATTCTTGTAACATCCTCATAACATTTTAGCTCTGTATGTGAGTCTGAGCAAGGAGCATTCAGATCTGGTCATTGTATGAAGGAACCTAGAACAAACCCATTTAGTTTAGCATATGTAGATAGATGTCTTAACATAAGACATTGGTATAAAATTTATGCACATTGACCTTTCTACCAGCTGCTCCTCTCTCTCTTCTTGCATAAGCTGCATTTGTTCCCCTGGCCGGTACTGTGAAATATCCACAGGAAAACAGCCAGGAAGCTCTTCTTTCCAGTATTTACAGACTCTTGAATTCAAGTAGTGATAGATATTCTCTCTGAGCACTGCTGCCAGGAGGCTGTCAGCTGTGACAGATGACAACCTCCCCTCCTGCACAAGTGCTTCAGGTGCTTATCTGACAGATGTGTCTGATTCCAGGCTGCTTTTCCTGGCTTCTGCTGGTAAAGGTCAGCATATTCAGGTACTCGGAGTGGGAGGTGTGTGAACATTTCACATCTCGGCTTCCAGACTCCAGTCCACTGCCTGTGGGACTGCTACACCTCTCCGTAGTCTCACTACTCAGTCCCCTGAGCTGACAGTTCTCTAAATCTTTTTGCTGCTGGCCCACAAAAACATTCAGAGTGTTCCACACAACCAAAACGCAGCTAGGAGGACATTCGGGCAGACGGCCCTCGGTCCATGTGCTCTGCCGGTAGATGGCAACATTGCAGGTTACAAATCCTAACAAAAAGAACCAGCCAACCCCTCTGCCTTACTATTGTCTCAACAGACGCTTCCTCCATTTCTGAGTGCTGGTTCACCCATCAGCATCTGGGATGGCACTACCTCTAGTTTTTATAATAAAAAACTAGTTTTAAAATAACTTTTCTTGCTATTTCGGTTAGAAAGTCCTGCAATAAGAGCTGGGGCAAGCAGAAGCGTCATTTTTGTGGGGGTTCTTCCATGTTTGCTCAGAGGGCAGTCCCCGTTGCAGCTTTCCCCATCCCCACTCTCTTTAATCAGCCAAGGACTTTCACAAAGCTGACAGGAGAACATTAGGCTCCCAATCCTGAAAGTGCCAAACACAGCTGAAAATGGCAGAAGATGTAACTGGAAATAGTACACTTAGAAAGAGACAGAACATTACTTCCTTAAGATACCAGGCTGATGAGCACAGAGAGATGAGTAGTTCTGTAAATGACAAAGACAGGGAGGTGGTGCTGGGGCATAAAGGCTTCCTAACTGGAGATGAGGAGCTGTGCAACTGTGAATGCTTTGACAAAAAGTCAGGGATTTTGCTGAAGTCAGGTCATTGACTCTGGGGTAGTAGCTGTCATGCTTAATGTACCTGTGCAACACACCTTCCACCACAATATTCTGATTGTTTGGATGGTCACCAAGTGCAACAGTGAATGCTGGCAGTCAGATGTCTTCTCCTAGAAAATGTCTTTTCGTAGGAATGAAGCTTTCAGGCTCAGAATGCAGCTCTCCTCTTAAAATTTCCTTTCTTTTCCCTCGTGTCCTTTCTGATTAAAGAGCCTGCATAGTAAATGTCATCTAGTAGCATCTATAAATGCATTAATAGATGGGAGTTCCAAAAAGACAGATAGTTTAAAAAAAACAAACACACAAATTCTTCAAGAAGGTATATCTCAGGAGTGATATTTAATCGACAGGCTGACAAAATAAGCCATGCTTGTTCATACATCTGTTTGTCAGTCACTATATAATTATGCAGCATTCAGGAGGATTACAGAAAGTATAGTTTTCTTCTAGACAGTCATGACTGGCTGGATTAAGACAGTTATATTCTGGTCATTCCACCTTTATCTCTAACATATACATTTATTCAATCCTATTCTCTTTGTTATGGAGTGTCACAGAAGAGTGAAAGGACGGTCAGGGACTTGAGAAACAGGGATTCATACTTTCCAGGGATTGGTGATGTTCAAAGCAGAGACTGACACATGGCAGACACTGAAAACACTGCACTGACACTGTACAGTTAAATTTAGGGGCTCCTGTAAGAACGAAGAGCTTTGTGCTCTTGAAGCTACTGGGTTTAATTGGATTGCTGCCTTTTAAAGAAGAGTCCTTTGGCACAAACCCAACAGGAATATAAATGGACAAGGGACCCAAGGGTGAACCATCCATATATTATAGAAACCACATCAGGGTCACATCTGCAAAGTGTTTCAGGATTAGGCACACTGGGATTGGGAATCTGGTTACAAAGCAGCAGCCTCAGCCCCAAAGGATATGTCCCTGCAGTTCCAGGTCTGCACACACAGCACTGACCCACGAGGAACCAGCACACAGAACATTGCTGCACAGCTGTTTGAACCAAGGTGCTCAGCTTTGCACAGGATTCATGACACCCAGCCTTCTTCTGCTGAGATGTGTGTAATCTGAGTTGGTCTGCTGTCTTAAACACAGGAAAACTCAGCAGTCTGATTCTGTCAAGCCAATTCTGTCTGTGATGAGAATGAACCCTTGAATGCTGGGCTTATGTCTGAGCCTAAGCAAGCAAGAGTTTTCAGAGGGGAAACTCCTGTGCAACTATGACCACTGTTAATCTGACGAGAGAGATGTGGCTTGGAAATCCTTCTGAAGCTCATCAGGGTCTTGGTATTCAGTATCAGGAAGCAGAGGGGACTTTGGTCACATGCAAAGCTAAGTGGCAGATGAACTAGTTTTTCAAGATTTTAGAATCATGTAGTTTTCAAATGTGTATCCCTCACCTGGTTATCACATTCTAATATTAAGTCATTTTGTCTTCCAATATGAGTAAGTGTTTAAGACCTGTCTGATTTCAAATACAAATATAAACGTGCTTTATTGATCTGGGGCCCTCTGTGGCTGGGTGTTGAGGAGGTGATGAGCATATGAGTTATGTAAAGGAGAGAAATACAAGGTAAATTTACAAACCATAAATGAAACAAAACCCAAAGCGGGTAGGAAGCAGTGGATCAAATCAGGTATCTGCTATTAGCGGCTGGATAAAGAGTCCTGCAGTCCCAAACACACAAATGATTATAAATACCCACAGAAATACTCTGTCTATCACCATAGCTACGTATTTCCAGTCATCTTCCACCTGCAAGAGAATAAAGAAAGAAAAGGATAAAGTCTGTATAATGTTACATGCACTTGCTAGTTGAGAGCATGCAGTAGAAATGTCCCTTCTGCTTTTGAATGTGAGGGAGAACACACATGCAAGTCAGGAATGTTGCTTGTCATGCTCACAATTGCTGCAGTTTTCAAGCCCCTTCCGAAGAGGCTGATTTTCTAAAAGTGTTTTTTTACTACTTTTGACTGAGAACATACAACACTGTCCTAGTCCACTGAATTCTTCTAAACAATGGCTGTGATGCTGATGCTAACAAATAGGACCTGGTGCTGTGGTGGGTGCAGAGGGGGGTGATGTAACAGCAGGCTCAGCCACCATAGCTGCACATCACAAGACTCCATCAAGGGATTTATCCCGACAGCCTGCACAAGAGAGTTTGCTATTCTGGTCTGATTTGCTCAACTGTCTCTCCAATCAGGCTCTACTGATTTCAGAAAACTGGACAACTGGACACGTGGACTACAGCAAGTCCAACAGAGCAAACCTCAGTGTCTTGTCCTAAGCAAGACAGAGAGGAATGTGTTTGCCTGAGAGACAGACCTTAACCACATTCAGTGAATTTACTGCCCTTTAAACTGTACCTTTTAACTTGTCCTACATACAAGAACCGCTGCATCAGAAGAACATTCACTCACATAAACAAGTGGCTGGTTAAGAGCTCTCTGCTGAGGGATCTTTCACTTGTTTTCCCAGTTTCATTATGTTTTCCCCCAAGATGCTGCTGCTGCACTTCACGTGAAAAAAATACAGCAAGAACTCCAGCTGCTGTAAATGTTGCCACAATTTTTAAAGGATTTTTATTTATACAGGACTAGTGCATGATACCACTCATGTTGGTTTGTATGTCTGGCTGCAGCAGAAATATCCTCCAGAATAATTTTCTCCATGTTTGCCTGAGAAAAAAAAAATCCCTTTCCTTTTCCCCTCAAAAGGAGAGTTTTGGTAGATGAAAAATCCTGCTTCCCACCCCTAGTATGTTTAAAAAGGTAAGATACAGAGCTGTTGATGCACCCGCTAGACTAAGAACAGAATTTCACTTAGCAGGAGAGATTTGCAAAATGCAAATAAAAAAAACCTGCAAAGGAAGGCTTTTCATGAGCTGTATAATGAAGAACAGAATGCTGTTCAGGTGACTTCATGCAAAGCCTCTTCTTTTTTGGAATGCATCAGAGAAATCAGCTGCTTACAGTACATGGATGTGTTTTATGCACCTGATGTGAGAGTGAAAGCAGGGCTGAAATGTTTGGATTAAGCAGAACAGTCAGGGCATAGGTACTAAGCAAGGCTCAGCTCAGTTCCCATCCTCTTCCATGTCAATATATTCCTTAAAAAAAAGGGGGGGGGGGAAGTAATCTTTGGGTTTCATAGAAGTTGCACGAATTTCAACAAAATATTCTGATAGAAAGTATGCATCTCAACGTTTCCCTTACAAAGTTTTTGTGTTTTGTGGCAGTATTTGAAATTCACTTTGCCATCAAAGAGCGTCTAAAAAATTTCAAAAGCAAAAGCAAAAACTTCATGAGAGATCAAAAATTTATATTTCATTAGGTTCTAAAATTTTAAAAGCATCTTTAAGTGTCAGAGCACTCCTGATCCTTGTGAGGTCTGGATGTGGGGAAATGTCAGAAAATCTTTCTTGCAGCTGCTTTTAGTTGCTTGTGATTACACCTGAGGATGTGGCCCAGAATTCCCTAAATTCCAATGTGCATCATTTTCTACGACAGTAATTGCAACTAGGATGAAAGATTTATAACCTCACACAAGCAACTTCAGTAGTTTAAATGCCAAATCTCACTTTTAAACCCCCCTCTGTCCTTTTTTTTTTGGTTGGTCTTTATTCAACTCGTCCGTTTTTATTCAGTTGTCTTCCCCCAAAACTCAACTATTATTTCAATGTATGTTTATCGTGGCTGAAAATACTGTATTGCTGAAGCCACAGTTATTCAAATCACTGTAAAAATTGGAACATGTCAGACTGCAATGAAGTACAGACAACAGCATTCTGAATGGATTTTCTTTGCCAGATTTATCACTGACTGTGAGAAGTTCTTCTCCAGATCAACTGCTGCGTTGCTAGACGAGCCCTGTTCTTTAAAAAGCAGTTTCCAAATTTGCTTGTTCCATTACTAACACAGAGAAGCAACCTGCTTTGCAAATAGCAAACTTGGTATTGGGATGTCACTGCTTACCAGGGCTGAGTAGTGGAAAAGGGTTGCTTTTGGGGATCTATGGAAAGGGGGCTGGAAGAGACCTTGGAAACTCCCATCCAGTTTATCCCCTGCTCTATGGCAGGATTGACTCTGTTTGAACCACTGCTGATCAAAATTCATTCCTTAAGGGTGCAGCAGGCTAGTGCTCCTCCCCTTTTTCACTGAAGGTTGAATCTTGCCTCTATTCTAAAACCATCTTGCTGTCTAAACTATCCACTAGGGATAGAAGGGGAACAGATGAGAATACTTTTCTTATTCCATTCCCAAGGGATCATCTATCTTGTCCCTTCCTGTAGGAAACTTGAGCCCATTCACAGGTACAAAAATTTTCATTTCTAGACCCAAAAAACCCCACAAGTTCCTCTGGGCTACCCTTCTAAATCATGTTTTCATTTGCCGGAGTTGTGGTGCCATGCCTCTCTGGATTGCAGAAACCCAGAATCATCAAGGTTGCAAGAAACCTTCAAGATCATCTTAGTCCAGCTGTCAAACCAGCACCACCATAATTGCCCCAAGCCATATTCCCAAGCCACATCCAGATGCTTTTGAACGCTTCCAGAGACAATGACTTCACCACTCCCCCAGGCAACTTATTTCAATTCCAATGAAAGTTTTTTTTCTAATATCCAATCTGAACCTCCCCTGCCACCATTTAGGGCCATTTCCTCTCATCGTTTTACTTGAGACATGGCAGAAGAGACTGACCCTCACTTTAATACAACCTCCTTTCAGGTAGAGAACAGTGAGGATCTCCCCAAACCTCCTCTTCTCCAGACTAAACAACCCCAGTTCCCTCAGCTGCATGTCATAGGATTTGTGCTCCAGACCCTTCACCAGCTTGCTTGCCCTTCTTTGGCTACACACCAGCACCCTCAATGTCTTTTTTGAAGTATGGGACCCAAAACTGAACACAATACACAAGGTGTAGCCTCACCAGTACCGAGTACAGTGGGACAATCACTACCTTAGTCCTGTTGGCCCTACCATTCTTGATACAGTGGCCTTCTTGGCCACTTGGGCACACAGTTGGCTCACATTTAGTTGGCTGTAGAACTAGCATCTCAGCATTTTCTGCTGGGCTGATTTCCAGCCACTCTTCCCCAGGCCTGCAGGGCTGTGTGAGGTGGTTGCGACCCAAGTGCAGGACCTGGCACTTCAACCTGTTGAACCTCATGCAGCTGTCCTCGACCCATTGATCCAGCCTGTCCAGATCCCTCTGCAGGACCTTCCAATCCTCCAGCAGATCTACACTCCCACCCAACTTGGCGTCACCTGCAAACTGACTGAGGGTGCACTTGATCCCCTCCTCCAGGTCACTGCTAAAGATATTAAATAGCACTGAGCCCTGGGGAACAGCACCAGTAACCCAGCTGGATATAATTCCATTCACCATCACTCTCTGGACAGAGCTATCCAGCCAGTAAAGAGTCCATCCATCCAAGCACAAACAACCAATTTATCCAGGAGGATGCTGTGGGAGATAGTGTCGAATGCTTTGCTGAAGTCTAGACAGACAACATGCACAGCCTTTTCCTCATCTGCTAAGTGGGTCACCAGAAAGAGATCAGGCTGGTAAAGTAGGATCTGCCTTTGTAAATCCATGCTGGCTGGTCTTATGCCCTGGCTGTGCTGCATGTGCAGTGTGATGGCACTCAGGATGGTCTGCTCCAGGACCTTCCCCAGCACTGACGTCAGACTGACAGGCCTGTAGTTTCCCACATTGTCCTTCTGAACCTTCCTGTAGATGGGCATCACACTTACTGATTTCCATTCAACTAGGAATTCTCTGGTTGACCAGAACTGCTGGTAAATAATGGAAGGTGGCTCAGCAAGCTCTTTTGCCAGCTCCCTCATTACTCTCAGGTGCTTCCCATCTGGGCTCACCCACAGACTTGCAGGTGTCTAACTAGTATAGCAGGTCACCAAAAATTTCCTCCTGGATTATGGGGGCTTCACTCAGCTCCCCATCACTAAATCCCAGCTCTGGGAGATTGGTATCCTGTGGACAATTGATTTAGGTATTAAAGACTGAGGCAAAGAAGGCATTAAGTGTTTTCCTCATTCCCTGACACTGTGCTACCCTCTGCATCCAGCAAAGGATAGAGATTCTCCTTAGCCCTCCTTTTACTGCCAGTGTATTTATAGAAACTTTTTTTGTTGTCTTTAACCACAGTGGACAAATTAAGTCTGAGTTCTGCTTCAGCCCTTCTAATTTTCTCCCTATATAACCTCACAGCATCCTTGTAATCACTTCAAGTTGCCTGCCCCTCCTTTCAGAGATGAAACTTTCTTTTTTTTCTCTGAGTTCCAGCCTAAGTTCTCCATTTAGCCAGGATAGCCTTTTTCCCCAGCAGCTTGTCTTACTGTTCCTGCACCATTCAGATTTCCTTCTTAAAGCATGTCCAGCTTTCTTGGACTCCTTAGACCTTCAGGTCTGACTCCCAAGGGGTTCTGCCAATCAATCTCCCAAACAGGTCCAAGTCTGCCCACCAGGAGTCCCAGGTGGCAGTTCTGCTTGCACTCCTCCTAACTTCATCCAAAATTGAAAACTATCATTCCACAGTCACTGTGCCCAAGACGGTCTCTGACCACCACACCTCCCACCAGTCCTCTGTTTGCAAACAGTGAGTCCAGTGGGACACCTCCCCTGGCTGGCTGTGTCAGGAAGTTACCTTCCACACACTACAGGAGCCTCCTGGACTGATTTTTCTCTGCTGTGTTGTACTTCCAGCAGACATCTGGCAACCTAGAGTCCCCCATGAGCACAAAGATTAGTGGCTGTGATGCTTTTTCCAGCCTCTTGTAGAATGCATCACCTGCCTGTTCATCCTGGCTAGGTGGTCGGCAACAGACTTCTACCAGGACATCTGCCCTGCTGACCTTCCCCCCTGCTCTTTATCCCCAGGCACTCAACCATTGATTTCACAACACTCCAAGCAATCCCCCAGAGGGAGGGTTACTTCCCTTACCTCTTTGGTTTCATTTTGAGACCTCACGTTCTCTGCGATGAACTGGACATTGCTGAGGAAATCCTTCACCTCTGGGGAGTACTCCACCTGCTCTGCCATCCATTTCTGATGGCTCAGTCCTCTCTTGGTGGTAGCGAGTTCAGTGGCCTTGTCACAGTGACTGCACCGCTGCTCCTTCTGCAGTTTGGTATCTTTGTGTTTGCTGTGCTTTGGCTTGCCTGACTTACTGTCTGATGCTTTCTTGGCTTTTTTGGAGTCATTTTTTTTCTGCTGTTCCAGTGGCCTCTGCATCAACAGGACTTTGGGGAGCAGCTTAAGAAAGACGGTTTTCACCCATTTGGGCATTGTGTGTGTGGTTGGAGTCCTGTAATGTATATTCAGGACAAACACTGTGATGACAATTGACAGGGTCACAAATATCATAGTGAACAGTAAATATTCGCCTACTAGGGGAATTACTAAAGAGGTGGATGGGATTGTTTCTGTGATCACCAGTAAAAATACAGTCAAAGAAAGGAGCACAGAGATGCAAAGGTTCACTTTCTCACCACAGTCAGATGGCAGATAAAAAACTAGCACAGTCAGGAATGAGATGAAAAGACAAGGGATGATCAGATTTATGGTGTAAAACATTGGCAACCTTCTAATATAAAAGGAATATGTTATGTCTGTGTAGATCTCTTCACAGCAGTTGTATTTGATATCATGTTTGTAGCCAGAGGCATCAACTATTTCCCATTCACTATTTTCCCAAAAGTCATTCATATCTACTTTGGATCCAATGATCAGAAGATCGATTTTGGCTTTGTCATAGGTCCATGAGCCAAATTTGAGTGAACAGTTCTGATGATCAAATGGGAAAAAAGTAATATCCATAGGACAGGAGCTTTTAAAAATAGCTGGTGGTGTCCAGGTGATCATTCCATCATATCGAAGGAGGGCTTTGGTCTTTCCTTCAACTTGAAAATCTCCCACGGCACTAGAAAGACAAATGAGGCAAAGAAAATTAACATGAAAGTAAAATATCTTTCATGGAGGCTACAAGAGGATACTTTTGAGGGAAGGGGTAAAATGAATCAATAAAATGGGTAAAATGAATCATCATACTTGTTATACAAGACAATATCTGGTTTCCAAATTTTGTCTGCTGCTACACGAATAAATTCAATGCCATCATATTGTTTGGGATCCCATCGCAATTTGTAGTCATTCCAAATCTGAAATAAGAGTGGACAAAGATTTTAAACCCTTGAATTATCAACAAATATTTTGCATTGCTGCCTAGTGCACTGTGGTAGGGCCATGCTCCATTGTGTCTCAGCCTATCACAAGTACAGTATCTTTTGCAGAAAATTTTGTGTGGATCACAATCAGTGCCTGGAGAAAACTGGTGCAAGTTGACTGTGTTTTCTCAGTAGTTTAGGTCCTTTAAGGATTTTTATCTGTGTAAATACAAAAAAAAAAAAAAAAATCAGGAAAAATGGAGGTATGTTCCTTTTGCTAATAGATGTTTTGGTGGAGATTACCAAGGAATGCAGAGATGCAGATTTAATCACTCTTTAATGGGTACATCCAGCTAGTTTTAATAGGAAAAAAACAAAAAAAAACTAAAAAAAAACCCCACCCAAACCACACACACACACAAGACAAACAAAAAACCACAAAAACTAAAACAAAAACAAAAACCAAACCAAAACAAACAAAAACCCCACCAAAAACCATGCAATTATCACAAAGCTGGAGGAGAATATACTACACAGAAAAGGAGACAAGAATGAAGAAATTACATTTTGAGTTATGGCTTTAGTTAATGGAGCTTCTCCTTACTCATCCTTTAAAATCCTTGTTACAAAACAAGAACTTGTTCTGTAGTTGTAACTCACAAGGTAACACCCACATGATCATATGAATGCAAAATACATGAGAAATGCAACAAAGTCACTTACATGTCTAAGCCACAAATTTGTTTCCATAATCTGATTGACTTCATCCTAGAAAGAAACACAGTCCAAAAATGGAAAATAGAATTCCACATTTACTGAACCCAGAATTTTTTTCTGGATACCTTTCAGGGGCTCACATTTTGTGCACAGTCATGTACAGCTCTACTGTAAAATTTTTAAAGCTCTATTGAAAAATCATACTCCATAAATATCAGGCATAAAAAGAGTTGCACCTTTTTGCCAGTGGCTGAGAACCTGAAGAGCACAAAACCTACAATTCCTCTGAAAACAGCACCAGAAGAACTATGTTGGTCCCTGTGCATTTTGTTGGTTTCAGTGTTTAAAAAGCTTTGATAACACTGTACAGAACTCGTGCAGATTCAAGAATATAGCAACTGTATCACAGTGTTCTTGAATTTCTGTACAAACCTCTAGAGCAGATGCACTCAAAAGGCACAAAATTAGGTCACTCTATATAGAGATTTTCTTTTTACAGTCAATTATTGCTATTGCCAATCCATGAAGAATCAGGAAAGTGCTGCAAGAAACACAAATATAAAGTTTTGGATGCTGTTCTAATGAGCCTTCAGCCTAAAAATATTCAGAAATACACATATTACATATGTGTATGAATGCAGGTTGACATTCACAAAGAAAATATCTGCAAGAATGTTGGTTTGGGTAGTTTTTAGTTTTTAAGCACGTGAACTCAAAAAAAATTAAGATATTTACCATAAAAAACTGGAAAATACTGTAGATTCAACATTTCATACTAATATAAATGCTAACATAGTTCTACATAAAGTTTAACCACAACAATAATTTTGAAAGACCAGTAGGGCTCCTGTCTGTGGGTTAAACTATCTAAATTCTGATAAAAATCATTACTGTCTCCTGAAAAAACTCCAACTGATTTATGTATAATGTCCATTTCTTTCTTCAAAGACAGCACCAGGAGCCAGGGGCTGCAATGTGAGACAGAACCGTGGAAACCTGCCAAGCTACCTGTAACTGTGAAACAAAATACTTCCACAGAGGAACTCCAAGAGGTGACAGCCTTCACCACGATGATTTAGAATGCCTGCATTCATTCTCTCAGATAAGTTCTCTCCCCTGCTCTTGTTGAACATTGCTGCTTTCCTGTCATTTCATTATGGACTCAACCAGGTGCTTCAGAATCAAGACTCTAAATTTGTTCTGCAGGTAATTTGCCTCACGGAGAGATTTCAGCAAGGGTTGAAACCAGGCTTTGTCCCTTCCATAGACTCCCTGTCCTGCCCAGAGGCTTTGCCACCCCAGACACACTCACCCTTGTGTACGGTGCATCCCAAAACACACAACACTCATCTCCCCACCACTCTGCGGGCTGCACTTCTCTTACGTCATGTTGAAACAAACAGACTGATGAAAAGGCATGCAGAAAAGATTTTACCCCTCAGGACCACTGGGAAATGACAGTAGACACATAGGAGAGCTGGTCACATGCTACACACAACCTGGATACACCAGGTGTCCCCTGAAAGTGGTCTATCCCTGTGGAGAGTGGGCTTGAACACTCAGCACTGCTGCTCTGGGCTCTGGAAGCTGCTGCCTGGGGCAGAGGGGTTTGATGCTGCAGAGCAAGCGAATGAATCTGCTTCGCTCAAACCACTTGTCTGAGCAACAGGAGCAACTCAGCTAACTGAGAGAGCAGCCAAGGTCTCAGCACGTGCAGCTATCCCAATTACCATCGTAATTGCCATCTCTCCTGCATCAGCGATTCGCGTGCGTTTACAACCACCCCCAAATCTCGGCAAGTGTTCCGTAGTGAGTCTTACCACGTTTGTAAGCTGGGTAATGGCCAACTCAAAATACACTGTGACGGGATCGGACACATTTTCCACTGGCCTGATGAACTGGTTGTACTGGGAGAAGAGGTGGTGAAATAACCGTTCCTCTGATTCGCAGGCTGTGGTACCTGTGTTAGCAAACATAAAGAATAGCTGTGCCAGAGGAAAGAAAAAGAGAAAGAAGGTGCTGGATAATATACTATTTTCTACATCTGGGCTTTATTTCTGGATCTTGTGCTTGTGACTATGTATCAGGTCACCAGCCTGTGGGCCTCCACTTGGCTCGCCCTGGTATCAGACCAAAGTGGAATGAAGTGTGAAGTAGAAAAAGCAGGAATGTGGTTGATTTAACCTTTGGGGGTCTTTATGTAAAACAGAGTTCATGAAGAACATAGCTACTTACTCAGAAATAAAAGCTTGAGGCCTCAACTACTCTATCCAAATGTGAGGGATTCTGGTTAGGTGATTATAATGATGCCTCCTAATCTTAAAAACCATGATTACATTTCATCCTCATGTTTCCTATTTCCACTCTCTAGATAGCCTATTTTTTGTTCTGAAAGAAGTTAATTTATTAAGTTCTATAAACAAACAAACAAACAAACAAACAAACAAAAGTGGAAATACTAAAATTTCCTATAGAATAGCATGCATCTTTGTAATACAGAGCTGCTCTTTGGGAACAAGCAGATCATAGCTGTAATCCCCAGTCAATAAAGAATAGACCAGATGTCTTAGCAGGAAAAAGGTGTCTGTCAGGCACTAAACTGACTCATTTCAGAGTTAAAAAGAATGTGCTTAACCTGTTACATGCAGTTCAGACCTGAAATACTTATTTTCACAGTTCTAAAGGCTGCAGTCTTTGTTTTAAAAAAGAAAAAATTCGATCATGTTAGCTCTGGTGACATCACCTCAGAAGAATAATTTTCTTGAGTAACTCCGCTATTGCAATGCTCTACTATAATTCAGCACTTACACTCAAAATGCTTTATGAAGTCAAGATTTAAAACTTCTCCATTATACTGTGCACAGCTTTGTTATCTAAGCTCTTTGATGATCCCACAGGTGTTACTGATCCAACTGAGGAAAAATTAGTTTTTCAGAATCATGTTCATAAATTTTTTGCATTAGTTCCAGGCCTTAGCCTCAGCATACTGCACTGCTTTCATGCTTACATTGCCTTTTTTTTTTTTTCCTGTTTGTTTGTTTGGTTTTGTTTGTTTTGGTTTTTTTTTTTTGGTTGTTTTTGGTTTTGGTTTTGGTGGGTTTTTTTTGTTTTTTAAAAAGTCATTTTGCATCTGAAGTGACACAAGGCATCCTTACATTGCAGGAGATTATATAATTACAAGCTGAAATGCTGGTTACTGGTGACCTGCACATATGGAAAAAAATTCTAGTAGAAATTTCATAACTTAATGTTTCATTTCATCCTTTTAGCATCATGAATGTCTGTAAAGTTTGGATGTCTGCACATCACGTGTTGTGCTGTTCATAGAGTAAGTCAAAATTTCCTTTTCAGATTTCACCATCACCACTCACTGCACTGTGACTAGAAGAACACTACTCTGGGAACACGAGTTTCTTAGCAAAGTTTCATGACTAAAGCCGATGAGTTTAAAATCATGTTTCATCTGAAATTTTCCTACTAGCTTCTTAACAGGTGCATTCTTTAAAATAAAATAAAATAAAAAACCAAAACCAGACGAGTATTTGGGACTTTCATTTTCAAATTTCAGTTACAGATTCTCATCCCACTGTTGCTGCTTTAAGACAAAACCTTATACCTTGCTAACACAAGCACTGTATGTCATGCACATCTTGGTCATCATCACTGAAGTGACACTTTCAAAAAAGATGTAGTGCCTTAAAAGCAAAAATCCTGCTAAACTTCAGTGAGACTCGTGCATGGAAATGACTCCAGCATTACATAGATTACAAACATAGATTACAAACAATGGTGAACAGCAATAGATCAAGTTCTCACTTTTGAAGGTGTGGGTACTGAATGTGAACATCTTTAGCCTGCATTATTTAAGCACTTGCAAATTCAAGCACCGAATGAAATTACTAGAATGCTATTCCATTTTCATTGTTTGCTAGAAACAGTTCTTCAGTTAGTTATCAAACAAAAATGTAGAGTTGTATGTGAGAAAACAAGTATTGTTTTAGCTTTCTTAAAATACTGTTGAAATGTTAAAAGATTTCAGGTTAGAAATATCTATATATCGAATTCATTCAGGAAAACAGAAGCAGAGACAGCGACTAGCAAGTATTTTAGAGACTAGTATCAAAGAGAGCCTACCTTTAATCAAGGATGTGAACACGAATGCCCACACACTGAAAGTGGGGTAGCACGAACATAGCCACCTCTCAGGATGCATTGCTAGCAGCAGAACAGAGCTTCCTTTTGAGAACAGAGGTCTGGGGAAAGACACAGAAGGCAAGAAGACATACAACCCCCCCCTGGACGGCACGTAGGTGGTAGAAAGATGGATTTCAGGTTTGCATCTGCAGTAAACTCTGCAGCCTGCTGAGCAGAGCAAAACCCTGCAGAGTTGCTTTCACTACCACTCGGCAAGGAGAGCTTGTGCTGTGCAGAGAGAAGGGAATCGGGCAGCCTCCTATCAGGTGACTTCATGTTTTCAGTCACCCGCACCCTCGCCTCTGGGGGAATGTTTAAGAGTGCGGAAGAGAGGGGGAAGGCAAGACACAGGACGGCCGTGGTGGAGCAGGGGAAGCAATTCGCTCAGCCTTTCTTGTTAAAGAACTCTCATCGTACTAAAGAGGCTGCTTTAGCTATTGCCTGGTGCTCACCTGAGTGAGCCTGTCAGGGTTTGCAGAAATGAAACAACTTCGGTTTCTTTGCTGAGGACTAATTCTGTAGATGATGGGAATTAATGCTGTATGGTTTTAACACCTGAAACCATCTGAGTCTTGACATGAACACAGTATCAAGTGACAGAATTGCTTGACAGTATTCAGGGTGAATAAACCTAAGGCAAGTAGATTCATTATTGCCATCTGACAGGAACAACTGAGAATGCTAAGTTCTTTCCTGACAGACAAGTCGGTTTTCAAAATCAATTTTTCTACCTTGTTTTTTTTTTTTTTTTTTTTTATGTGTGTGTATGTGTGTACAGTCATTCCTGTGCCAATATCCTGGTGGTGTGGACATGGAGGAGTAAAATAAAAAAAAACCCACCATCAGCTGCTGCTACAGGCCAAGTTCTCTGCAATAGAGTGTTACTCTAAATCACAAAATTTAAAAAGAAACTGTAGAGTTTAATGCATGCTCACTCCTCAGGCTTTCAGTACACATGTCCTTGCAGCAGGAATGCCCAGAAAGAATCCGTAGCCAAAGGGTCTGAGAAACTGAGGGTCCAGTTTAACTGCAGCAGGGTAGAAGGCACCACAGGTTATTTGGTGACACCCAGCCTCCCAGAAGGCAGCTCGTACAGGGAATCTCCTTTATGTGTGCTCAATCCAGCATGAACAAGTCTGAGTGACTGGATGAATGATTTGATCAAAACAGAAATGCTGCTGATTTCCCGGCAGTTACGTTGTTGTGTAAGCAGAGAGAGAAGAAAAAAAAGCTAAAAAGTGGAAAAAAAAGAGATGCCCTTCACACTGCATAACAGAGAAGCAATGCTGCAGCTTAGAATAAGAATGTAATTTATCATTTATATAAGTTGTCGAAATATGGGTATAAGGCCTTTCTGGAAGAAAGAGATTTAAGAATCGGTTGACTGCACAGAGAAGATACCTGAAGTAGACAAAGCTGCCCATGGCAAGTTTGGAGGGATGAAAAGAAAATTGTGAAGGATTACCAGCAGAAGCCTTATTCCACTGTAGCCAGGGATCCTTGAGCAGAGAGATGAGAAAACAAAAGAATTGAACCCTATGAGTGTTTGGGAGGCTAGGAGACATTCTGCCCTCAAAAGCAGCAGCAAACTATAGTTGTAAGAAGAGACCATAAGGCATGTTTGTGAAGTGTCTTTAAGCTGAAATTAGATATAAATTCTCCTTACAAATGCTTTTTAGATGAAAATGTGGGTTTCAGCACAGTCATCTTTCTTGTAAATTTCCATTTTGCCATTTTTTTCCAAGTGGGGGGAAAAAAAAAAGTAAAACCCACAAAAAACATTTTGCTTTGTGCCCAGCTTCCCAAAGTTGCTATGTTTATTGGAATGGTGCTGACAGCCCAGGCCCATAAGCCTGCAGTTTCCTCACCTCACCTAGTGAGGTTCATACTTTCTCCCTGAATTGATGTGCCAACGGTGAGCTGTGGATGACAGAATTACGCAGCCATGAGGCACCACAGGATGCCTGTGGCTTGCTGCAGTCATGGCACATGCACCCCTGTTAAAGTCCAGTGCTTCTAGAAAGGTGACACATGGTACAATCTGAAAACAAATGGGTCCCAACTCAAAGTGCTTTGACGTTTCAAAGCTTTTTTTTTTTTTTTTTTCCTACCAGACATGGAAGAACCCAGGGAGCTGGGTGTAAGAAGTTAACATACCTGCACGTGTGTATCTGGGTTAAACAGAAAGGTCTTCCAAGATGAGGGTAATGAGTGTGTTTTGTCTCCTGAGAGCAGCGGCAGGCCAGCTGGTAGGGTGATCCTTGCTGCCGCACTGGAGGTGAAGAGCTGTTTTTGCCATAGGGAGGAAGGGACCAGGGGAAGCAGGCTCAATCAGGAGGCAATTCCAATTCTTCAGTAAGCAGATGGAAGGAGGGACTGTGCTGGTAGGATCCTGCTGGAGTAGGTGCTGCCTTTGGGAAAGGCTGAAGAGAAAGGCTGAGAAGTTCAAGCTGAGGCATGGCAAGTGGCTGATGAGGCATCCAGATGGAGAGTACAGAGAGACCAGCTGAGGTACTGGCTCAGCACAAAAAGGCCAGCTGGGAGCGGAGCAAAAAGTTTGTGAATCTTTGGTGACTGGGGAGGTACCTAATTTAATCTAACATGCACTGGCCAAAAGAGGTGTCAAAATGCCAGTCTCAAACATAAGGTACATAATTGACAGGCTTTCACTCTTTCCGTGACCTCCAAGTATGGAAGAAGAGGCTGATTTAGTCCCTTCACATGTCCTTTCACTCTCCAAGAACATACAGACTCAGAAAAAAAAAAGTATCTGGTCCCTTTTCTTCAGGTGAGATCATTCAGGAAAAAGAGGGGAAGTAGCTTTCAGGGATGCAGAGAATCTGCTCACTACAAAGCTTTCTAGCACACAGATGCACCTCCCCACTGGAGCTTGATGTGGTAAAAGCTGCATGGTAACCGCTGTGAAAAAAACTACAACACCAGGACCCATTTGGAGGGTTGCCTGTGTGGCCTAGAACTCTGGCTGAAGGCATCTGTCCCACAGCTATTTGCAAGCCTAATGGCAGATCCTAATTTTGGAGCCAGGCTTAGGTCTGAATGGCTGATTTTCCCCTCTAGAGCCACGGATTTCACTGCTGAGAGTCATATCTGAATTGCTTGTAGGCTTTGATAATGCAATGTGTTCACCTGCAGTGAGACTGTGACAAACACCTTTCCCACTGCGAGATACTCGTGACCATTTGCCGAGAAGCCCCTTGCTTCCAGTGCAGGAGTTCACTTCACAACCTGCCAACTCTTGGCTAACTACCACTAGGCAACTGAGTTTTTGCACTTAGAGGCACCAGTTACCCTTTCCATTGCTGGTCTAGAAGCACTGTAGAGGCATGAGCCACTTCTTACTGTCTCCTGCTCAGGGCTACCCATACATTTGTTCACTGTGCCTGCCCTGAAACAGATGGCTGAGACCTCAGCAGCATTGAATTTTATGTCTACTCTGCTACTTGCTGCTTTTGCAAGCAGATGGTTATTAGGAAAGCAACCAACTCAGCTACAGCTCGCTCCTACCCGTGTATTCACACACACAGTGCTTCCACGGGCATGGGACACCCACTGCTAATAAAAACCATGCTAGAGGAGGGAAATCCACTGTAATGGAATCGTGGAAGCTCAGTCAAATCCCACTGCCTTACTGACAGTTCTGTGGTCAGCCTCGGACAAGTTGCGCATTAGCCAAGTTAAGGTAAGGAGGGAACTTGGTAAAGCTCACAGAGGGAACACTTCTGAGAATTGGAGATGCTGTAATTGAGCAGGCAGTTAAAAGATAAACTCTAAATGCTGGGATATGAAGCTGCTTTGCAGGTTCTGAGTGATGAAGGAATAATTTTTCTTGCAAAGTTTGTTTCGAATAGTGCTTTTTCTGTGCCTGTGCTGCATGGACAATTCATCAGCTTGTGAATACCGATATTTTACCTTAAATATCTTAATATCTCAATATCATAATTCTTTAAATGTGTTCTGATTCACAGCACTTGAACACTGTCATGTTCTAGGTCTTTCAAGAAGGCTGACTGTAGAAATAAGGCAGGTTTTTCAACCATTCAGGGTTTTGGAGCCATCAGGGAGGGAGGGGCAGGGAGGGGCAGAGGCCACCTCTGTGACAATTCTCTGGGAGAAGTGTTCTGTCTCAGCAAGCACTAGGCTTAAAGGAGGAGCCACCAAGAAACATATTTAACACAAGTAGTTGGGCAAAATGGTCACTAAGATTTATATCTCCTGGAGGCAAAACCAAAACCAATTAATTGTGTTGTTAGAGTTATCCTTCACTAAGAAATGTTCATCTATTACTAAGGCAGAGCTAGTAATTTCTTCCTGTGTTCTGACATCATCCAGATGTTTTCTCACCTTGTCTTCTTAATTACTCCTGCTCTGTTTCTGAACTGCATTTGCCCAGCCCCATTCCCTCTCCCCCAGCTCAGTAAACCAATGCTTGTCTGGTGGGCTCTAGGTCTGTGTCCACATCTCACCTTCCCTATCCAGTGTAATTTCCTGCAGCTGCACAGAACCAATACTGACAGCAGGACTTCTCCATCCCTTTTTTCATTCTTCTTCTATGGAGTTCGTGCCATAAGGAAGTGAAGACGCACAGCTCCTCCCAGGGCACTGAAAAACTAAGTATTGTATCACTGTTTCCTCTGACATTTCAGTGCTGTACCTGCCTCAGCTGTGACAATTACAGTCCCATCAGGGTAGGAGGTTGCTCAATCTATGTCAGCCCTGAGTGCTGTTTGGATCCCCTGTTTTGTTTGATTCCTTGATACCATTACAATAAATCAGGCTAATAAAGCATTTATCAGAAGAATATTAGGAATCCAGCTTTCACTCCCTTGTTGGAAGTCATTTAGCTGCCACAGAAGCACTTTCAGGTCACTACTTATTGCTGAAGTGTCAGTACAGTCTAGCTTGCCAAGTGTCACATCCTGAGCAGTACATTCACACTCCCTGCAGCAAAGCCTGGCTCTCACTCATGTGTAAGCCCTGGTCTTGGGCCTCTCTCCTCCTCTGGGACCTCAAGTGCCAACAGTGTTTGCTCTCTAGACACTGACCAGCAGTTTCTAGTGTGCAGCAGATATGGAGCATGAGAGAGGATGGGACCTCAGTGGCTACAGTGTGCACAGTAATGACAGTAATGTGCTCATGCTTGAGGCTCTTTTGTATTAAAGCTTTTTTTTTTTTTTTTTTTTTTTTTTTTTTTTTTTTTTGTGTTAGTCACGTTTTAAATGATGGGTGGAAAGAGGTCTTAAAACTCACATTGATTAGTGCTCTTCCACAAACTGAGCATGGCATTTCTTCAGTGCATTACCTTGCTCTGCAATGACATCCTTTCTTACTTTCTCTTTCATTTTAAAGAGATGGAACCACAGTATCACTGTGGTACTGCCTCTGCTGCCTCAGCTGTGAAGTAGGCACTCAATAAGTAAATAAAAAATAAGTATCCAGGTAATAATGGGGATGCCTATTCTCCTGATCCTGCCTGCTAAGCAGCTGGAATAACCAGACTACAACACAGAAGTCCATCTTCTATAAGTTAAAGCATCACTGATGGCAACATCTCCAAAGCACCTCCCATTGTACACATGGGGTTGAACAGGATCACTTTTTTTTTCCCGCTTCAGTGACCTCCAGTTTGGACTGACTACACTTGTAACCTGGTGGAGATTACACAGGCTGAGAAAGCCTGATCCTTTTCAAAGAAATAAACTCCAAACTAATCACCTCTGTTCAGCTTTTTTTAGAACTCTTACTGAAAGAACAAGTCCTGGAAGTAGGTTTTCAACTTGTAAAATACATGTTTCCATACTTCCCTGGTGCAGATACCTGTGTTTGCTGAAAATCATTTTGACATTGTAGGGAGAGTGCATTGGCTATTTGTGTACCCTCTTTTGAACTCCTCAGTCCCAATATGAAAATCACAACAAATTTTGAAACAGCTCCAAAGAGATATAAATGGAAATAGATTAGCAGAAACCTCTTTCTTTTCGCACATAGTTGTGCCTAAATAACATAAAGACCATACAAGCTAGAGTAGGATCTCTTGGAAGCCACCTACTTCTATAGTGACATCTGCAGTGCCCCTGGGGATGCTAGTATAGCCAACATTTTATTTCTAAGAAATTAAGCATTTCATAAGTAGGGGAAAAAAATGAATCAAGCAGAAATGTAAATGGGAATGCTTAAAGGGATGTTGTGACATAATATCCTGAAATAATTGGATTCAGTGACTGTAGGAGGGTCTCCTAATATCCTTTTCCTGTAGTGATGATAACGGTTTCAGTAGCAATATTGTTAAAGAATATACAGTAGTAGTGAGTGTGATGAGTGGAAAGAGGAGGTACAAAAGGTATCAGATTGAACAAGAGAGTAATGTGATATGACTACAACAAAGAGTTCCAGACTGAAGGTATGGAATTGCCTAGCCTAAAAGGTATGAAGGAATGAAGATGCAAATGCCCAGTTTTATCCCTTAAAAGTTCATTAAACTGTAGACCACTGGAAGGAGGAAGTAACTTAAGCACCATTTGAACAGAGCCACACAGAAAAAGCACAACAAACAGTGCTCTTGTTGATCCAACAATTCAAAGTTACAGTCGTGCACTGGCTGAATAACTTCTCTGAGGCTGTATTCTAGTGGACTGAGCTTTCAACCTTAACAATATTTTAGCAAATTCACGAGTCTGTTCCAAAGAAATAATAAAATCCACAGGGAACTTTACAGATGGGGGATGAAAAAAAAAAAAAAAAGAAAAAAAAGGAAAAAAAGTCCTCAAACTAATTGGTGCAGAAAAAAACCTTTAATATTTTGGAGGGAAAAATGATCATAGTTGTCATGAGGAGAAGGACTGGTCAGTGAGCTGGAGAACTGACAGAACCTTATTTTTTGTGCCTGCATCTTTTACCTGCAAAATTCCATTACCTCAACAGCTGTAACCATTCTTCTTACCTCCCTTTTAGGCCTCCAAGAGTACAAAACAGCATGGGCAGAAGCTATGTGTATGTAGGTGATAAATGATCTAATATATATGTGCTGAGTGTCTGTGTGATAACATCCAAATGAGACACACACTCTGCCTATTTTTCCTTCAAATGGGGCACAAGGGTAACCTCATTTGGTTTGTTCCCTTTATGCAGTTTTTGATTCACAACAAATTTACAGAAAACTCAGTGTCTTTAAAATTAATTTTCAATTGACCTTCAGAAGGGTCAGTGAGTGGACAGAAAAATATTCAACAGCACAAATACTGTTTGAATGGGAAGCAGGGCTCAAATAAAGAACAGTTTTTCTACTCTTGCTTTAACCATTAGCAAGAGATATATAATATACAGTATATATGCAGTACTTCTTCTAATTTTTATCCCAAATTCTGGAGTAGGAAGTACACTAGATTGAAGTTGGAGGACAAATCTTCTTAACATAGGTCTGTCTCCTGGAAGCTCTGGGCCCTCGTCATATCCAAGTGCAGCAAAAATAACAAACATAAACACTGTGTCCATTTATGTACTAAATGTCAGATTCTACCTGGGATAGAAACTCAGAAATACACCAGTGAGATCTAGAACAGGCAGCTTGACATTCCTCCTGTCACTCATGTTCTATCAGAGGACAGAAACTGAAGAGAAGCCAAGTGTGGGGAAAGGGGAAAGCTTTGGTCAGGTTGATGCCTTGCTGATGCTGGGCACTATGAAAGTCTAGCTCCCAGCCACCACCCCAGACAATACCAAAAAATGTGCCATTTGGGAGGACTTGTAATTTACTTCTCAGCTTTCTCATGTAATAAATCTAATCAATGCCCTTCATCACTTTTCCAGGTGATGAAGAAGTTGAAGGACAGTTTGTCCACATTTCCCATAAAGAGGTCGTAAGTTTTTGTTTGAAAGTTGTCACGACTTCGGCCCTTACTCCTTATTCTGGAACACTGGAATGATCTACAAATGTTTCTCTTAAAAATCATTTGTGTCGTGATACCCACGACAGTGCCCAACTCCCCAGCATTTCCCAGGGCATTACAGCATTTTACGGACTCTACAGGAATGTCTGCACGTGGTAAAAGGGCTCAATATGTTTAAAATGTACTCAAAAACTTTGGGAACATGCCATATTGAGTGCAAATGAGTGGAAAATAGCAGAACAGGATGCTGGAAGGTTAAGTAATCCTATTCCTTTCAGAATCTGTGAGGTGTTTGTAACTTTAGAGTCCTGAGGCTTTTAAAAAAACCTGTCTTGTTTGGGATTATCTGTGTTTTGGTTTTGTGAGTAGTTTTGATTCCTTGCGATTAATGGGAATGTCTTTTATTTTTTTTTTTCTTTTAACCTGGCTTATTCCCTTTTTGCTCCCAAAGACCGTATCACCACTCTGGAACAAAAAACCAAACCAAACCAAAAACCAACCAACAAACAAACAAAAACCCAAAGCCAAACCCAACCAAATAAAAATCCACAAAAATCAAACCAAAACAAAAACCAAAACAAACAAAAAATAAACAAAAACCAAACAAAACCCTCAACAAAACAAAACAAAAAAAAAAAAAAAAAAGGAAAAAAAAGGGCGAAAAAAGGAAAAAAAGTAGTAATAAAAGTGTTTCTGTCGGGGAGAATCCAATATTCCAATATTTCCCTCTCTGTCTGTTTTCCCAACTCATCACTAAAGCTTTCTTTCTGGAGTTCCTTAAAGCCAGTGGGCAGTGAAGATGCAGTGCCGTAATGCACAGGCAGCCAAAATTCAGTGTCAAAAAAATTCAGTGTCAAAGCCAACTACTGTGCAAGAGCTCTGCTCAAACACACTGACACAGAGGCAATCTTCAAAGAAGTCAATATCTAAAATGGCACAAGAGCCAGGGCATGAGGGAAAATAAACTTCAGTGGTCACATGAATATGTGGAACAGCCAAAGCACTGAGCAATCATGAGAGCCAACAAAAATTGAACACGAAAATGTGGTCTTCAGTGCACTAACCACTAAGAGATACTTCCTGGAAAATCAGGCATATTCACAGTTATAATTTCATCTGAAACTAAGCCCCTGTTTCTGTTCTTCATCAGATTTCACTGGAAATTGGTCAGCAGGAGCCCTTCTGGCAAAAATTAAAGACACAAAATATTGAGAAATTTTAGAGCAAAACCAGTAACAGAAACAGGCAGGAATTTAGTCAGGCAGACCTCAATAGTCCTATTAAGATGCCATGTGGAACTGAGAAATTGTGTAAATGTTTTTCTTTAGATTCCATGAAAACTGATCAAAGCATGCAGATTTAGAGCAGCACTGATGTCAGATCCTTGACATGCAATAAAACACATTAAGTGTGCTTGGATTTCCCATCAGCTGAGACCTTTGTCAGAATTCTCCTCAGGGGACAATTTTCTTCTCTGGAAGGAACTGGTGCAAGTCTCTGGAGAATTCTGTCCTCTTTGAAAGAGAAAATCATTATCTCAGTGCTAAAAATCAGTCTGCACTGTGCCACAGAACTTGTACTCATATTGTGCCAGTGTGTTTTAGCAGTGCTGTTTTTAATAGCCCAGAGCTATTTACCTCAGCCATTTCCACAGTTTATTAGAAAATCATGCAGATTTTCACATGAAATTTTAATTTCCCTTTAGGTCAACAATGAAAAATGAACAAAAGGAGTATTTGGCCAAACTCCCTGACAGAGCTCCTGGTGAGGGCGAGCCTGCTGTGACTGTTGTGATGTACAGTAGCTTCCAAAGAGAAAGCAGCCAAGTGACGTCTCTCATGAAATCTCATCATGACACATCTTCTATGTGAAACATTCCAATGGACAGTTGATCTACATGAAGGACAGGGAGAGGACTCTTTTATCCCTAGAAAATGGTGCCATCCTTCTTCAAACAGAACCACCCAGACAAAAATCCAGACTTCAGCTAAAAATATTTTTAATCTACTTTATTCATTACTTAATGCTGGCTGTTGAACAAAGTATGCTGAGAAAGACAGCTCTGGGACCAACGCAACTTAAATCCATCACCATCTGCAGAGCATAAAGAACAAAGCCACTGCAGTGTAAATAACCTAAGTTCCAGAGGTGCTGAAATTTAATTTTTTAACTTTTTAAGGCTGGCCTAATCTTGCATCTGAAAGGAGAACACCTCAAGGTTGCCAAAGGAGACCAGCTGCCCATTCCTATTTCAATGGATAATAAATTAAGATCCAAATCTTCTGGTAATTCAAAATGACCACAACAAACACTATCTTACCTTCTGCTATGTGAAGTGTAATTCTGCTAAGAAAACAGTAATCTGTAACTGAAGGCATGACTAGGAGCATTCAGGTTAACCAGAGCTAAGTGGCAAGATCTTGCTTTTGGTGGGTTGGTGGACTTGTCCATCTCTCCTATGGATACCTTCATACTAGTGAGGGAGGCATGGAGGCCATCAGCAAAGTTGACCGAATCTTCTTTATTTAGCAAAGCTTTATTTTTGTTAAATTACAATCTGACAGCTACAGAGTTCTGTACACTTCATTTAATGCATAGCTTTCTGAACCTCATGAGTTCTGACGTTTCTAGGACAGGCTGAGCCATCAATACCTCTTGTGCCTCTGGCCAAAAAGTGCGAGGAGAAAGCCTGATGTCATTATGGTCAGAAAACATCTTTTCTTTTGTGCTCTGTCTGAAAAAGCTTTTGGAAGGAATATCAGCAACCTCGTAATGAGCATTGTGACTGAGAGAGGGAGGAAGTGGAAAAATTAATTAAACATATCATCTGCTTTAGTTACACAAGTATTGCCACTGGCTATTATCTAGGAGTAAGGCAGTATATGAAGGGGAAAGGCTTCAAGTTTTGTACACAGGCATAGGATTAGACATGAGTGTTTGGTGACCTGTTGCCAATGCTACATTCTCTGTGTTGGGGTTTTAGGTTTAGGCAAAGCTGAGATATTCCTATATTTGCTTCAGGCAGATGTAGATAATCTGATTAATGGAGGATTAGTTCCATCTAACTCCAGCTCTCCACAAAAGAGGTGTCCACTTCAAGCCTTTCTCTGTTAGCAGTGGAAGAAGACTTGCTGCTGCAGAGCTTGACTTCAGAGATATCTCAGCCTGTTCTTCAGGGACTAGTTAACTCTGCATTCTGGGTGGTTTAGGTTAGGCTAGCTAGATCCCATCCTTTTCCCTCCCCTTGTTTCATCTGGCACAACAGGATAGCAATGCCTCTATACTCTGAGACTGGCACAGATTCTCCATTTGCTGTATGTTTATACCATCCAACACCGTCTAAAATTTGAAAAGTAGGCAGTAACAAAGAAGATGTTCAGGTGGACAATAATCAGGGACAATTTACATGGATAATGAGAATTATTTGCTTGTCTTTATGGAGAAAACTGGGTGACAGAAATGAGTTAAAAAATGACAATTCTTTTGCAGGCCTTCAGAGGCTGTGCCTTAGGTCCTATGTTAACTTTGTGTGACACGTGCCTTATGGCATTGTTACTATAATATTGCACATCTATGGTATTTGAGCTCACGACTCATTTACATGAGTACCTAATGAAGCAAAAATTGGTGCAAAACATATGATGGCAATCACCAGTACAGTCGGGCAGCTGAGTGCTGTAACTAACTATTGCGATTTGCTTTTTGTCAGGCCATCCAGTAACACATTATTAAGAGCATCTTAAATCATCCTACATTACCTGCTTAAGGACAAATGTAAATATGGAGACATAACTGAACCCAAAGCATGTGTCTAGCTGGAATGTGTCTAAAAGGCCAGGAAAACTTCAGCTGTCTTTCATTCATTCATACTACAAAAGATGCAGCAGTTTTGAATCAAAAGTGGCAGGACACCCCTTGGCTTCAGGGTGCAAATTCAGCTAAAACTGTTCCAGAGCCACAAATGAAAACATTTCAGGAAAACATGATGAAGAGCAAAAACTGACACAAAGTGGCAACTGGGCCTCACAGCAAGTTGGTGCCGTGTCAAACATCAGCACCAAAACAGGCAAGAGCATGTCAGTGCTTGTCTGACATATTTATGCTGTCAACGAGCTGCAGCTTGACAACGAAGAGCAAAGGGTGAAATTCCCTGAGTAGACCCACGGGGAGTGAGCAGCAATGACAGCTAACATCTTCTGGAAGTAAAATGTTGCTGGCTCAGCCAAAAAGGGCTCCCCGTTTAGAGATGGCTAGAAACCTTGCAATTCAGAAATAGTCAAAGTTTGTAGGAAGGCAAAAAAAGAAATGAGACAGTTTTTGCAAAGACACCTCATTTTCCTTTGCCACCTCTATGGTCATTAGAAATTTTTCAGGTTAACCAATTTGTATTTAAGTTTACTAACTTGTGTTTTTTTTCAAAATTTGATCTCTCAAACAGAAAATGGTTAATTCTGAGAAGATAAACCATTAAAATTTAAAGCCAGTCTGATAAACCTCTCTAGATTTTACTGCTGTGATAAGCTGAACCCACTGAATACTTTCTTGCTTCTTACATAAAAAGCTATCAAAGAGATTTCCAAGTCGTATTTTTTTCCCCTTGTTTCTGTAGTTTGTTTCATCCTTCCAACTTCAACCCAAAGATTTCACTGTGAAGAAATTCTTACTAGTATGGTTGAAGTTTGCAAAATACAAGATAGGGTTTGGAAAACATGGATGTCAGTGTTGTGCCTTCATATATCTTTTTCCCCCAAAAAAATCATCCTTTCTCACCTCTTTGGCCAGAGAGAAACTGTAAGAAGTAAGATGGAAATCTGGGAGCAGCAGAATATGCCCCATGAAGAAAAATGAAGCTACCATGTAGAAAAAGGATGATATAGGATGTCATCACTCTAAGGGGACCTCTCTGCAGACAGCAAGACATTGAGAGCAGATTTCCCTGAAAATAGGAATATGCACCTGTGTGTTTGTCTCTGTGCTTGCATACTCGTTTTTACTAATCATTGAGGTAGGGAAGGCCCTAATAGAACAAGTGCAAAGCATACTTGAAGTTGATGAACTGTGTTAACCTAACCTCCCTGATGATCCTGTCCTGTCCAGACTAGGCTGCATCACAGCATGTAATGGTACAGGAGCATACACCCATAAAATCCCATATGACTGTTCAACGCTCATATCTGTTGAGCTGCTAAATCTGCTTTGGACTCTGGGAGAAAACAGTTATACCACAGTTCAATGAGTTCACCAGTTCGTTTTCAGAAGGAGGTAAAACTGAGAATTCTAACTGGGCAAAAGAATTCCCATGGTCTATGTAGGAAGCAGCTGCAAACCTTGAATGACCTTGTGCTCTGTTTTAGTGTGTTGTCTGAACTTCAAAAATTGCCTCTTTTAACATGCATTATTTTAAGAGTTCTATTCCTTGAGAAAGAGTACTCAGTTAACTTTAACACAGCCACTTTTCCACTTACAAATGAGAAAACCTTGCCTGGGAAGTTTTCCCATGAATTATCTACCCACAATTATAACCCACACCTTCTTGGATGGAAATCTGTGGGCAAGTAGAGCAACAATCTTTAAAGCCATGCAACAAGTCCACCTCACTCTACAGCGGGCACCACTGTGCACAATTTCCAAGATTACTTGTTTCTCTCATTCTGTATCAAGCTAAGCATGACTGTAAGGCTGAGGTGCAAACCCCAAACTTTTAACAGGAATGCCGTGTGTGTTTCAGCAGACCCCTCTTGTCATTACAAAAAGCCTCTAGAGAGCACTGTATAAAATGATGAAGCAGCCGGCAAGAGGCTGTTGCCTTGGGACTGGTCATTGCCCTTGTAGAAGGATGGGCTTCCTGGAGAAGCTTTGTGAAATGCTGGCATGAATGTTCTGCATTATCATTTGAAATGACAAAGAAATGAGAATGTTACCACAAACCATCACCATTTTTATATGGCTTTTGTACAACTGTGACCACAGGTAAACCTGTCAAGATACGAGGTCTGTTATGAGTCTAAGACAGGTAGTGCAGGGAGGATATATGCCAAAGAGGGATATGCAAGTACCTTTGGGAAGCAGAGAGGAGACGCATATCCATTTCACAGACAGTTTGAGACTGTCCAACTCTGGAGGGCCAAGGCCACAGACTTGTTCTCGTCTTGCAAGGCAATGTGCCTGCAAAGCAGCCCAACAGCTGAAGTTGTTGACATCTCTTCCTTTCTCCCTGGTGTTGCCTTAACCACATGATACCCAAACACCCAGAGAGTGCAGAAAGACTTTTATCAGCCTTCCACAGTGCACTGTTCGGGCCATGCTAAGACAGCAGAGGTGTTTGTCATCCCCTACACAGCTTCAGAGAAGTGACAGTGCTACTTCTTGATGGGGAGAACCGTGTAAACCCATGAAACAAAAACATTGCAAGTTCTGCCCCGCTGAGGAGATTTCTCTGAAGCAAAGCTCCTCTTCTAATGCACTAGTATTAAACCTTTGCAAACCAAGTAAAACAACTTAATAAATCATTAGGCAAAGCATTTCCAGTGGCTTTTCTGAACTTTATTCCTTCGGTTTCTAAGTATCACTTAATGGCCTGTTACTCTGCTCTCTTCTGCAGTTCATGACTAAAATAGAAAGGCTACAAAGCTACAGGGAAGATACTGATGGACAGCTCTGCAAATTGTTCCAGCTGAACCATAAAACTGTCAAACAAATGATACATGTTAGTTGTGATGGCCCTGTGCCTCCCAGAAATAAAGTGAATCCTTAATGGAAGATTTTAGTAAGGAATTAAACATTAATTAGGGCTTATATGAGATAGATATAAAAGGGATTAGAGACAAACCGCAGGTTTGCTGCAGTGGTGGTAGAGTGAAAGATAGAGAAGTTATTTTTAAACTTTGGTTTCTTGACTGGTTATGAGCAATAAGGCTGAGAAGATCATATCAAAGAGGAACACATCTTTATTCCTTGTTTTGAAATGGGTAGTGGCCCAAAGCCCTTAGTTTTGTTTATTTGCTTCACAAGCACAGTGCTGTGAGAGTACTTATCTTGTCGGTTACTGACATGGTTCCTAACCAGAAGAGTTTCTGATGACTCTCAAGCTCATGTGATAGCCACAGGAGGTCTAATACGGACATTAAAGTTATACTTGGTGTCAAAGTGACAAAATGCTTTGTAAGGGAGAAATAGTTTTAACAGAGTACAGCTGGGTTGACTTGTTTAGACAAAATAAGCCAATGTAAGCTTTCCAAAGGACTCATAGAGTAGCCATTCTGATTTTTCTAGAGGACTCTTTGATTTATTATTTTTTTTGCCTCTGCCTCTTCACAGCCCACACAAAGCACCAGTTACAGGCCATGTCCTGTGGAACAAACAAGTGTGGATGCACAAATTCTGTGCCTTTCCATTTTGGGGGCAGGCTTCCAAATCTGTATTTATTAATTGTTGACTGCCATCTAATCTGAACCTCAAGTTCCCATCTTTCATATTAACACAACCAGCATCACAGATTTCCAAAACTCACTTTCAGATCAAATACAGAGAATTCAATTGTAATTTACAAAAAAAAAAAAAAAAAAAAAAAAAAAGTGCCTCTTGGATTCTGTTTACCAAGCATCATGACAAATGATAAGTTAACTGATCCATTAAGAACAGATATATAAATAATAAACATTCCCATCTGGATCAGCTGCAGAACACAAGCTGGCACAAATCTTGTAGCTTCTAGAAGCACCTGGAAACTGTAACCACAGTTTAAGAATTTGCTCTTGCCAGGATACCAGTGACTGATCTCAACTTCCTCTTGTTTAGTAACATGAATTGCAATTTAGTGCTGCAAAATGTCCACTGGATAATGTTTTTTGCATGGCAGTACACAGCACTACTCCTGTTGAATCACAGAGCTTGAAAATTTCCCCTCTGGTCTTCAGTTATTTCGACTCACACAGGAGAAAGGTGCTGATAGAGGATAAAACAGATTCACTCCCCTTCCTGTTCAGGTCCAGCACATAAAGGAATCAGAGACTTGCAGACAGCATGATCTTCTCCTCCAACTATACTCTAGATCTTTGAGAGGTCTTGGCAGTCAGGAGAGGTGACTGAGGAGTGAAAGAAAGCAAATGTCACCCCGGTGTTCAAGAAGAGCAAGAAGGACTCAGGGAACTACCATCCAGTCAGACTCACCTCGGTCCCCGGAAAGGTGACGAAGCATCCGATTCTGGAGATCATCTCTGTCCACTTGGATGACAAGAAGGTGATCCAGCAGTAGTCAGCATAGATTCACTAAAGGTAAATTGTGCTTGACCAATCTGATTGCCTTCTATGACGAAGCAACTACCCGGAAGGATGAGGGGAGAGCCATGGATACTGTCTATCTTGACTTCTTTTCAAAAGCTTTTGGCAGAGCAAGCTGCAGAAATCAGCTCCCCATGCCCTGTCCACCCAATGTACTGATGCCAGTTCTAGGAGCAAAGATAGTGCCAAAGACTGTTGAGGTTTAAGGGATAAATTTGTTCTTTCCTCCACACTCAGCCTCCCTTCCTCAAAGCAAGAGGTGTAACATGCTCTGACCATAGGTAAATATATGCAAATCCTCCTTCCACCAAAAGATCTAAAAGAACTGAAAAAGAAGTGGCTATGTGGGCTGTCACACAAGTAAAGGGCAAGTTTTGCCCTTGAGAGATGATGCAGCCAAAGAGGAAATTGAGGAGATAAGGTGGTTTGTGAGAAGGATGCGAGGCACTGTATTGTCCTCAGCTAACCAACACAGTGCTGCCTATCCTCTGCATGATCCCAGTCAAAACAGATGCGACTGCCACGTAACACCAATGCCATTCTTCCTGGTACCTCTGCAACACCCTCCCTACGCTATAAAATAAATATTGCTGTGGGAAAAAGGGACTACAGACTATATGTGGAGCTCAGAATTTATCATCAGTCTAATTAAGGTCTCTACAGTTTAACTAAAATACAGGAGATTACTATCTTTAGTTCAGTTACAGCAGAATCAACATACTGAAAATAAGAGAAAGACTGACAGACACTGAATTCCTACTATCCATTCTTTTTCTGTCCTTAAATTTAGCCTACCCTCGTCCTTCTGAGAACTAAGACTCAGGAAGGACATAAGCTCTCCCTAAACAGAAAGAGGACATCACACCGAGTCCCTGGCATATCAATTTCTTCATCAAATTCAGGCTCTTGGTCACTGCAGGGTGGCTGCCTGAGCCCTTTTTTGGGGGCTATTTTTGATGTTTTCTTTAAAAATCTGGTTGGCTTTCACTAGTTCTCAGCTAAACTTTGACACTTGGACACAGGGTATATCTCTTTGCTCAGGGTCAGTGGAGTAAACCCAGAGCTGCACAACTGGCAGTAAAATCTTTCAGATTTATTTATTGCAGCACAGCAATCTCCCTGAGTCCTGTTGAATCAGGGTGGATTAGGAGGTGACATCTGGGTGACAAGGTCCATGTCCCTGTCAAAATAAGAAAGCATTCATGAAGCAACCCCAAGCTGTATAGACTGGGGGAAAGCCAGGGTAAAATGACAGGTACCACAAATGCAGGGAGATGTCAAATCCTGGCCTTGAATGTATCCAGCTTTGGGACATTAGAGCTATGCACATGGATGGTGTCTAGAATCTCAAGCATTCAAATCACATTTGTTAAATTTATTGTATTCAGAAAAGGGGATGACAAGACCTCCTAATCACATCTTAGGTAAACTAAGTAATGAAGAGGAAAGCCCTTGGGAAGGGATGAGAAGTATTTTAATCACTCAGAGCCTTTTTGCATGTACCCAGACTATGTTGTACACCAGCAGTTGATTTCCCTAGCGTGCAGCAGACCTGCATCTTGGCTGTGAAGTCCATGCTGCGTTGCTGACACGAGTACCTGTGTGAAATATGTATGTCTGAAACCTTCAGTGTGTTGCAGAAAATTATGAGCAGCAGCAACTAGGGGGATGGGTGTTTAGAGCTGCTAGACTTCTGTGAGGAACAGGATCATTTCAGAGTCAGATTTTACAAGGTTGCCCATGCTATGGAAGCTATGGAGACATGTGAGTCAGAGCACAATTTCATACTGTGGCATCTCCAGCCTACCAGCAGTCAATTGAGTCAAGGCTGGCCTAATTCTCTCCTACCTCTGTTACTGTGCTTCTTCAGTTGCAGATTAACAGGAACCAGAGCCACACAGTGTCATGTCTCTGCAGCTTACCTGTCCACAACAAAACAAACTGACCCACAAAGGAGGTGCTTCCCACCCAGTCAGCCAGATGAATTATCCTCGCTCCAGTTGCCTTGCTGTTGGACACGACATATGGGAAACATCAGCAACAGGCAAAGGAGGGGCAGGGAAGAAGAGCAGGACCAGTCCTTTTGGCAGAAATCCTGGTTAGACTGGATTAGATGTAACATGAAACTTGAGACTATTCAGCTGAGTCCATCTGCTGCTGAGTCCAAAGACCAGCTGCTTCCATGTGGAAATGTGGAGTTATCCAAGAAGTAAAGACTGTTATAGGTCCTGGAAGGCCTTACCATTAATAATAGTTATTATAAAAACTACCCAGATAGCTCTAGATGATTTTCTAGGCTTCAGTTTCCATATGTTATAGCAAAATTCTTGTTCCTGCCATGTGGCATGATTAGATGGCTATGTGACAAAGCCATCTTGGCATTTCCAGTAATGTTCTTTGAAGCCAAGTTTATAATTCAATTAAGTGCTGAAGGAGATGGAGGCATCTGGATGGAAAAGCATGTGCACACACACACACACACACACACACACACACACACACAGATTTCCTGTGCATTGTGCAGATACCTCCCAACAGAGAAACAAAACGAGCAGGAAGATTAACCTGCTCCCTGACATGCCTGGAGGAGCCTGGAATATCTGTGTTCCCAAAACATCTGCAGGGATGCTGCAGGGAGAGCAGCTGGGTCCAACTGCCTTACATAGTCTTTCTCAGAGGAGTTCAGGTTTTGCTCTCATCTGCCTAGCTTGAGACACTGGAGGATTTTACATTGGCCAGATAGCTGGGAAGGTCAGCCTCAATTTGCTGGAAAGGGCCAGTGCACAGCGCTGCTCTCCATTCCCTGTGCCTTTGTGCCTTCTCAGGAATGCTTTAGGGCAGAAAGAGCTCTCAGTCTTTGCAGGGAGACAGGAGGAGGCTGCCCTAAAATCCCCAGTGTACTCTGGGTGGGAGTGTCAGCTCTGGGAAACTTCCCTGGCAAAATGCTCCACAGAAAAACTACCCCTGGACACTTCCCAGCCCTTGGATGAGCACAAAGTCAAAGGCAGTCGGGGAACTTTTCTTTGACTAGGGTCTTTGTCATGGCTCTGCTTGACCATCTCTAAAACCATGCTCAAAGCAAGCTGGACATAGGTGTTCAGCTCTGAATCAAACTTTTACACTTGGCAGACTGTTTGCTGCAGGTCATCTGCAATAACCCTGGCATTTGCCCTGCCCCTGGGAGAAGAGGCTTGGGAGTCTTGTGGAGTAGACCACTGGATTTCATCAGTGTAGCCTGGTGTTTGACCTGCAAAAGCTGCCAGGAACATGCTGTCCCTGCTGACTACCTTACTTGGGAAAAAGCAAGACATATGGTCCCAGCTGCTCACCCAACAGCAGCCCTGAGATGTTTTGGGAACAGAGGCATTATTGGGCTCCTTCACAGGTAGCAGGTAACTCTTTCTCCTGCATTTTCTTTCTGTGGTAGGAAGGCACCAGAGCAGCTGTGGTGAGGAAAAAAAAGGTTTTCTGCTAGGAATTGCAGTTGTTTGGAAGTACCCTGAAATATCTTATTAGATGCTTTCTCAGACGTGGAAGAGAAATCCAGGGGTGATGCAGAGATGCACCCTGTTGTGTCTGCCCTATGGCAGGGGTTTTGCCTTACCTTCTATCTCCCAGCCTCAGGTTTGATGTGGGCTCCTTTCCTGGCTGCTCTCTGCAGTGGACATTGTTACAGAGGCCCACAATTTCCCCTGCTAAATCCAAAGCCTCTGTCAGAAATCAGACTGGAGTACTCCACCCACCCAATTAATCAGAAATAACAAACACAAAATAAGATGCTGCTGGGGTATTAGGGAATGTGGAAGGGTGGATCAGTTCCAAATTTTACTTTGAGTTGGCAAGGCTTGATGAGATTCCCAAAGGCACAGCAATAGGTAAAAGAGAGGGATCCCAAGAAAGATGTTTTCCCATGGAAAACCCAATCACCAGGTACAAGTGGTAACAAACAAATGTTCAGAAAATCAAGCTAGACACTGTGTATGAGTAAGCACTTTTAAAGCTCTTCACGGAATCAGTATGTTAAGGGTCAGAAGGAATATTTTAAAGATCACCCAGCCCCGATTCCCCTGGCAAGAGCAGGGACATGTCTCACTAGACCAGGCTGCTCAAGGCCTTATCCAACCTGGCCTTGAACACCCCCAGGGTCGGGGGAGTCCCTGGGCAACGTGTTCCAGTGCCTCACCACCCTCACAGTAAAGAATTTCCTCCTGATATCTAACCTAAATTTCCCCTCTTTCAGTTTGTACCCCTCACTCCTTGTCCTATCCCTACAGTTCTTGACGAAGAGTCCCTCTCTGGCTTCTCCCCTGGTGGGGGCCCCTTCAGACACTGGAAGGCTGCCACGCAGCCTTCCCTTTTCCAGGCTGAACAGCCCCGACTTTCTCAGCCTCTCTTCCTGGGGGAGGTGCTCCAGTTCTCTTTTTTTCCAACTTCGTGGCCCTCCTTTGGACTCGCTCCAACAGCTCCACGTCCTTTCCCGTGCCGAGGGCCCCACAGCTGGATGCAGGGTTCCAGGCGGGGTCCCACCAGAGCACAGCAGAGGGGTGGATCCCTTTCCTCGCCCTGCCGGCCGCGCTGCTTTGGAGGCAGCCCAGGACGCGGTCTGGCTCTCAGCGCCGGGGCAGCCGCCGTACCGAGACCAACCAAAGCGCTCGGGCGGGAGCAGCTGACGGACTCCGCATCCCGCCCCCGGGCTCTTCCGGGGAGGGAGGGAGGGAGGGAAGGCCGTTCCGCCACGCCGCCCTTCGCGGGGGCTGTGCCGGCGGTGTCAGCTGCCCTCGCGTGGGGCGAGGGGGAAGCGCAGCCCCCACAGCCCGCCCGCCCCGCCGCGTCCTCCGGGCGGGAGGGCCCCGGCGGGCGGCGGCGCCGGCGCAGCGGCCGCGGCCTTGCGGGGCGGCGAGCAGCGAGGCTGCGGGGGCTCCGGGCGCCGCTCGGCCCCGGGGCGGGCCCCGCCGCCGTCCCGCCGCCATGGGGCCGCTGCTGTGGCCGCTGCTGTGGCTGCTGCTGGTGCCGCTGGGCGCGGGCTCCCCGGTGTACGAGGTGTACGTGGATGCCCGGCGGGCCGAGCGGCCCCTGCGGCACTTTTGGAGGAGCACTGGCTTCTGGTAAGCGCGCACGGCCTGGCCCCGGCCGCCCCCCCCACCCCTCTCTCGCCTCGGCTGCCTCCCGCCCTTTCGATCCTCCAGGACGTGCAGGCTCTGCCTTCCAGGAGGAACCGAGGCTCTCCCGAGCCTGCTGCTGTGGGAGCAGGGGGGCCCTGCTGTCCCTTGCCGCTCGGCTTCTGCTGCTCCAGCTCCGCCGGTGTAGAGCAGGATGTGGGATGTGGCCAAATTAATGTGAGCTGGCCAAAAAGTAGGCCCAGGCGACATTCCCTTGCTGAGTTGTTTCTTTGCCCCCTCGAGCACGCGAAGTCCCTCCTCTTCCCCCAGCACAGCACAGATGTTGGTGCTCTGAACTCATTCCCTTTACTTTTCAGTGTTTCCATTGCCACGGCCTCTAAATAGGCCCAGGCAAAGCTTCTGATAGTTCTGGGGGTATCATACAGAAGGCTGACAGTGCTAGGAGTTTGTTCCTCTTGACAAACACTTTCCACATGCACCATCTTCCTGATGCGGCCGGTGAGTCCGGTTGGCCTAAGACAGGGGGATGGCTGGGACCGTGAAAAAAATCTGACCTGCACTGCCCTGTATCCTGCTGGTGCTTTGATTCTTGGAGAAAGCCCAGTCTTGCTAAACTAACTCGGGTTGAACCTTCAAGTTTTGTGAGGCTTCTAGCAGGCTTGAAAGCAAGAGATGGTGCATTCCAGTGCCGCGCTTCTGTCTGACTCCAAACGGATTATGACCTCCTCAGTTTAGGCAGACGGTGGATTAAATAACACTTGTATGGAAAAGAGTTGCAGTAGGGATGGAATCAGCAGCATGTGCTTTGGAAAAAGGATTTTGTGTCCTTTTTTTTCTTTTTCTTGTATAAAGATACCCTAAGTCAAAACTTGCAACATTTTTTTTTAATTTTCCGTGTTGCTGGGAAAACAGAACAGGACCTAAAATACACTCTGATTAAGAAAAATGTTTGAGATTCCTGGTTTTTCCTTTTTTTTTTTTCTTTTGTTGTTTCATTTTTTTGTTTTTAATTTTTGCTTGAAATCTGCCTTAAAAATAGTACATTTAGCCCATTTAAACTGCAGCCTGTGAAACACCCGTGATCTTAATTGTGTGAAAACCTTTGGAAAGCTGCAAACATGAAAGGCATGTGAGGGAAAGGCAGAGGAGCAGCAGCAGAGGCTCTCCATGGGTCAGCAGCTATTCAGTTATAACACTTGGCCAACAGTGGTATTTCTCAAGCTCCCTTGAAAGCTCACACACTGGCACAACTGGGTTCCAGCTGTTAAGGCTTCTTTTCTGTATCACAGTTTCAGACAGTTGGGCAAGGGCACAGCTGTGGATCGGCAGCTGATAAAGCCTGAGCAAGGCTTGAGGTTCTCTTGGATGGACACTTTGCACTCGGAACAGGAAAGGACAGATACTGATATCACCACTAACAAAATCCACTATTCTGTCAGCTCTCTTTTGTGTCTCATCGTGGATTCTGCTAGATTTCTCTCTAGCAGAGTGTGACTTTCAGAGTGTTTATTCAGTGTGGACTAAGAAAAAATATGTGGATGCTCTATGTCTCAACTTTCCGATTTTGCCACTGTTGAACTGAAGCTGGTTTGAATTTCAGAGTAGCAGTAAAGTACTCCTTCAAAATCTGACGACAATAACATTGTCCTCATCCACTGGAACAATTAAAAGTACCCAAGTGGCTGATACATTTTTAGCAAGAGTGGAGCCAGTAACTTCTCAGTCTCACTTGTGTGACTTGAAGCAATCTTATGGAGATGGTTTTTAAGTGCTTTTTGTGCTGGTGAAATTGCAGATGGGGGCTCACATATACTGGCTGATTTGTATTAAGCGCTATTAAAGGGATGTGTTGTGTGTCAAGACTTGCACTTTCAGATGAGGATGCAGGAGATGTGCTAATAGATAGGCAGTATCTCAGTTGTGTCAGGTTCTTGTCCAGGTGGGGTCAGGCTTTTCTCCCTTTGTGCACAGATTGGTCATGCAGTAACAGGTTCATTCCATAGAGTCCTTGGTGGTGGGGTGAATATGTGGAGAGGTACAGAGCAGGAAAGGATGACAGTATGACTCCTCCCAGCACAGTTAACAGTTGTCACAAGTCTAGTCCACACATTATAGGAGACAGACTACAGTAGGCAAAGCATAAACTAGGTTAGTTTTTGACTTAAACAGATAATATACAGTGTGCAATTAGAGCACAAGTGATCTCTTGCTGCAGTGTGAAAACATGTGGAACTATTTTACCAAGCCTTAGGGGCAGCGCTGTTTTACCCTTCCTGTAATACAAATGCTTTACCACTCAGAATGTACACATTGCCAGGAGGCCTAATGAAAGTCCCCGAGGATGCCCAAACTCAGAGCATTCTGAGTTTCTGACTTGTGGAGGGCGGGGTGGAGAACTCCATCTTGCAGCTGTGTGTTGGTGGAGATAGGGAAAACAGAAATTTGCTGCAGTGTGGCGTTAATTTCAATGGAAGAAGTAGACACCAAAGTCATGTTGACATGATTGTGGCCGTGTAGCTGTGAGTCTGTTAAACTGCTTGCAGTGCCAAGCATGGGAACCTCAGGCCACATATCCCTGTGCTCCCTTATGCTTAGGGCTGAGCTGAACATGGCTGAAGAATGTGAAGGCTCTGAGCATCTAATTCTGCTTCTGACAAGTGTAGCTTCCACAGCAGAGCACAAATTGATGTCATTGCATGAACTTCAGCAGGAAGGTCAAACCCATATTTTCCATACTACAGATGTCAGCAAATCTGACTTCCATTCCAAACCCTAAGAGACACTGAGCTCCTTTACCATCAGTTACTCAGAAACAGGGCGAATGCCCCTGTATGGTTTCCTAGGGCCACTGCTGCCTGAGATTGCTGTCCGTGCAGTAATGACTGCCTGCAACGCTTTCCTGTGAGGGTGACAGTGAAATACACCCAAGCTGTGTTCCACTTTGGCAAACCCCATGCATAGCCAGTTAGCCCCAAATAACCTGCAACTCCGTTTTGCTTTCACCTCATGTTAAACGGTGCTCCTCATGCTGAGAGGGATCTCGCAGTTGGTGCAGGGACTTAGCGTAGGCATCTTTGCGTACCCAGTGGCGCTGTTATTTAATGTTGCAATGTGTTGTTTGTTTTCTGTCCCTCTTCTCCTGAAGCCCTCCTTTACCTCACAGCCGTGCTGACCTGTTTGATCTGAGCAAAGACCAAGAGCTGAACCTGGCCTACATTTCCTCTGTTCCGCATGGTGGCATTGAACAAGTTCGAATTCATTGGTTACTGGAATTAGTTGCTATTAGGTAAGCAAACATCTCAAGTCAAAGTCTGGGAAAATGTGACACATTTAAAGGCCCAGCAGATGCTCACTTTGATATTTGTCTTTGTCTAATTGCAAGCTGGGCGTATCTGTGCTTCCTTGGAATTTGGTTATGTTCCAATGGATGGGAATTATTTTGAGGTTTTATGAGACTGAGAAAGAGGGAGCTTCTATTGAGAAGCTGAGGGACTAGAAAGGTGGCTTACTTTTTAGTCCTTTAATTTAGGAGAGACGATACAGCAAAAAAAGTCCCACGAAGATTGATACAAGCCTGATTTACTGAGAGGTCCAAATGAAAACTGGTTTTTACTGTTATTTCTGTCTTCCTTCTACCTAACTTGGAAGTTACTTTTTGCATCCTGAACCCACCTGTGCGCTCACAGGTAGTGACAACTAAAGTGGTGAATTGGTGTAATACCAGTTAATACCCTTTTCCAAAAGGACTCACATACAAATAGCATTTCTACTTCTAGGGAAATACATGTCAGACTTTGGGAGGACTGGAATTCGTTGCCTTTCAAGTCCCATTTTAGCTCAGTTTTAAATGCGCTCATGCCAATGTGCCCAGTGGAAATAACCAAATACAGATGCCTAGAGTAGGAGTGATTGGTCTGTGAGGGAAGACAAAACATAAAACCCCATCAAAAATTGTAATAGCTCTTAAAGTTTTTTGCCTGGCTCAGACTGTTGCTGAGCTGAACGTGTTTACAATCCACAGTACTGTTGCATGTGCTATCCCAGATGGAGGACGATGGGAATTTATCATTGTTGGGAAGCAACTAGGGGAAGGAGAGCTCAGTCTGTGGAAATGGCACATGAGCAAAAGAGTGGCATGTTTCAAAGTGTGCATGAGGAACAGAAGTTTTCTTCCTTGGTGTTAGGGTGTGCTTGCATATGTAGATTTTTGGGAAGGTGATGAGAAGCCCTGCACACAGGTAAGTATTGTATCTGTAGCCTAGAATGGCCTCTGTATGTTAGTTCATCTGTGAATATGGCATGTAACAGAGCTCCTCGCTCTCATCTTTCCCTGTGGAAGTTTCCAGGGAACACCCTTTCCCCTGCTGTGTCTCCCTCTCTTACTGGACTGTGGGATTTGTACTCTTGCAGTGATTCAGTGGCAAGTACAACTACCACTGCTCACCACTGCTGGGGTCCTTCTCTTAGATCTCAGAAGTTTCTCCTGAGAGATGGCTTGGGTCTTTCAGGTTTCTGTAACCATCTGACTTAGGAAAAATCTGTGAGTACCTGTGAAAAGAAAGTAGCCACATTTACAGTCGGAGCTCAGAATTCCTCCTGATGGCCTGTCTTAGCTGTGCCATGTGCTGAATTGGGCTTTCCAAATGAGGGAAAGGAATGCATCTGTAATGGACTCTGCTCAGCCTTTTTAGGGACTGAGGAACTGAGTCTTTCAAATCCTTGACACAATTAATATTCTAGGAGCATGGAAACTTAGCAGTCAATCAGGAAGTCCCCAGCAAAGCTGTAGTTTCTCAAGGGTAGGATTCTAACCCACTGTCCTCAATTTGTAGCCCAGCCTTGACGTGTGGTAATTAGAAACTTTGCTACTGTTTCAAGAACCAGGCTTAAAATTCTTCATTTTGCAAAAAAAAAAAAAAAAAAAAAAGTGCATTTGTCAAAGACAAGGAGACATTTGAGTTGTGGAAGTACAACCAGTGGTCTGAGTGTCAGCAGTGATTTGGAAAGGGCAAGAACATGGAGCATGCAGACAAACCTTGTAATTGAAAAAAGCAACAGGCAGGAATGCAAGTCTGAAAAGGAGAGGTTCAGTCCTGATGCCTAATTTTGCGCATATGCAGTTTTCTTCTTGAACCGGTGGTTTCCATAAGGATGTAAAGAGGTTTTGAGTGAGAAACCTCCAGCAAGCAGAACTGCCTTATGTCATGGAGTCAGTGAGCAGAGAAGACTTCATGGAATGTGAAAATGGGCAATTGACTGAAGAGGAACACTTAGAGAAAAGAGAGGATCAGGAGATACCACTTCTGTGGAATCCTAACAGATAGAGGCTTTGCTTTTCCTCACAGTTGTGCCTTCATCAAAAAGGTTTCATAAATATTTCTCCCAGGAAGCAGATGTGCTCAAATAAAAGACTGTCATCTTCCCCTTCTTGCTTCTCTAGTGGTCTTTCTCATTATGTCTTCTAATCCTCCAATGCCAAGTGCATCCCTTTATTTCAACCATTTTCTAGTACAGGAAGCCCACCTCTTTAACTTTTTCCTTATTCTGAGTTAGCTTGTTGTTTCACCGCCTGTGAAAGGATACTACAAGGCAAACCGTTTTCAAAGAACTGCTAGTTTTATTTTCCAGCCAAAAGCACATGTTTGTCTCTTGGTTTTGTGACATAGAATTATTGATTATTATTGGGGAACCCAAGGCGGACTGGACAGTTCCCAGATTGTTAGTTACCAGTGCCAATAAACAGAGCTATTTTGACACCCAAACCACACATTCTTGCCATGCTGCACTAGTCAATAGGACTGAGTTTGAGCTGAAGATTCCCAACTCTTTGCCCAGCTCCAAGGGACACACACAGTCCACGAGTTAGGAAACCTTTTCCATTCTTATGCAGCAGTACTAAAATCTGTTTGATACATGATAAATCACAAGGCATCACAGTGAACAAAAATACAGTCATTCTATATGAAGCATATAACATTTCCTAAAAGGCATATAACAATCTTTATTTCAAAAGTATTAGTATTAACATAGTTGGAATTACAAGACCATCCCCAGCCCCTCTCCAAGTCACCATACTTAATCTCTGGTAGATGAGGAGAGAAGAGAATCAGCAGTTTTTGTTAATTTTCAATCTTCATGTCCTTAACCTTGGTATAACACGGTATAGCAAACATAAATGTGCTAGAAAAAGGTTTGCTTTTTTAGTTAACTTTTACATACTCCTTAGAAATAATTCACAGTCTCCCAGCATGCCTACAGCACAGCACTGAAATTGTTTCCCTGCTGTGTTTGACATTGTCCAACACAGCTTGATTGTGAGCCAGTTCTGCCAGTAAAACCAAACCAGAAAATTGTTCTTATGGTTTCTTCTGATCAATAGTTTCTTTCTTTGTAGTCAAAGTCCTGAAGCTTACTCTCTCTTATGTGTAGCCAAGTTTCTTAGCTTAGGTATCCTTTGGTACCATTCCAACAATAAATATGATGAAAAAGAGACTTCTGACTCTCAATTTTCTCAGCCTTTCTTCATTTTTCTCTGGAGACTGTTGCAAGGATGCACCTTCCATTAGAATCTCTTTTTTTTTTTTCTCTTTTAAAATGAGATTAATCTAGAGTTAAGGGTATTTTTTGCATTTTTCTCTTTATGTTCTGGATTGGTAGATTGATCCATAAAGCTAAAAAATGTCTGGATTGCTAGGATGTTTTATTTGACTTCCAGGGGCAGCTTGCTTTGGCACAGCAGCCTAAGAGTGTCTGTGTGGTATTAACTCCTCATGCTTGCTGCGAGCAGGACCTTAAAAGAGGTATTTCCTGATCAAAGAATGGTTACACAGACACAAAGCAGTATTTTCTCCTTGGGCTCTGCTCATTTCCTTTTAGAACAGAAAAGCTAGGCATACCAAGTCAGCTATTCAAATAATAATGTAAAGGAATTGGTTTGTGACAGGAAAATGCTGCCAATTATCGATCCTTTAATCTCGTGGCATTTCTGACAGGTTTTACTGCTCTGGCCTTATTAACAGTGTGCAGCTGATATGCTTTTGTAACGAGTTCATGAAAGTGTCAGTATTGAATCAACTAATACTGTGCTATTCTCAATCCTTGTGAAGACATTTTTTTTATTTTCCGGGGAACTTATTTTTTAACTTTTGGTAATGCGCCACTTTAACAAAATATTTGTTCTTGAGAGCCAGACAGGGCCTGGGGCACCTGGAGAGCCTCAGTTTGAGTGTTCTTTCTTTCGGAGACCTAAAAAGTTGAAACAAGCAAGTCACATGTTGTGTTGACCTGACTTCTGTTTGTTTGTTTTTTTAATGTCACAGCAAAGAAATGGCTTCTGCCTACATGGAAGCTCTGTTTCTAGAGCTTCTACGTGGCCTCTGTTTCTAGAGTCTGCTAACTGTTTGAGACACAGCTCTGATACAGTTTCCTTCCGTGCTTGGTGCTGTATGAACCAACCATGATAAATGAGACAGAGCAGCTTTGCTACCTTTTGTGCAGGTAATTAATTATAAACTTGAGCAGAGGATATTCTGCCTATGCCATGAGCCAGAACACTGAGTAGTAACTCTGTTACAATCAAAATCCAAAACTATGCTTATTTGTAAAAAAAAAAGAATATGCATATATAACAACACAAGTGACACTGGAAGTATCATATGACATGTAAAGCAAAATGAACAGCAGTTAATGTAAATTATTACAGAAAGTGACTAGACCTGGAAAACATGGTCTAGTGGACCTCAAATCCAAGATTAATACGATAGGAGAAAGAAAACCAAAGCAAACAAAACCCCACCACATCTGTAGTATGTACAAACAGTGGTGGAATTTTTCCAACATACAAGGATCACAAGTTACAAAGCATTGCTCCCTTTACTTGGCCCAAGTATGTTACTTGTAATACTTCGTTAGCATTGCATCAGAGAAGGCCAGCCAGGCAGTTCTGACTGACCTATCAATCCCCTTGTAGGCAACTCACAGATTTACCTTCCCACCGTACCCTATTTGCTCCTGTTTTTCTTTGAAACCAGGCAGGCATTTGTAGGAAGAAGGTGATGTACTGCATCACGGTTCCGAGGTTTTTATGTTTGGTGATCCTTATGTATCCCTGAATTGGAGTTGCATCTGCCTGCCAGAGGCAACTTATTTTTACAGGATGGTGATACAGCTACGAGGGTAGTTGTGTGACTGGCAGTTAAAGCCATTTGTTTTTCCTAATCCTGTTTATCTTCTCTTACTAGTTACAAAATCTTGCATCAATCATGTTTCTTCTGGCATCATTTGGGATATCACAGCCTTCAGTAACTAATTACAACAGATTTAAGCCAATAAAACAGGTGACTCCAGCAGCAATTTTTGGAAATTTTGAGAGGAACCTGTGATGAATCATGATTTCTTCTCCTGTGGCAGGTTTTGTTGTCAAGCCTATGTAATTGAGGAGGAGAGGCATGCTACATTCCACAATATTTTATACATTTTATTTGTGGGCAAACAGTGGGGGTCGTTTAGGAGCACACCTGGAATGATGGAAGGGGCAGGGCCTTGCAAGCCAGAATTTAAACCATTATGTGTCCGGGGTGCTGGATTGATGCATTTTTATGGGAATGGCTTAGCCCTCTTATTAACACAAACCAGTCATTAACCCTGGGAGATCCATGTGACACTGGGCTGACCACGAGCACAACAGTCTCATGACATACATGCTGGGTCAAAAATGATCATGGTACAAGGGACGAGCCAATCCCCAAACTGCCTTACTGCACCCCACCTGCATTTTGAAGTGAAGGTGCAGGTGATAATCTAACCTGTTCCATGCTTGTCCTGGACTGCATCCTCAGTGGCTGTTCTACATGGCATCTGACAAATAGTGGAGCTCTTCAGGGGAGAATGGCTTGTACATAGCCAAGAGCGTGTCTGATAATTTACCTGTTGCAAATTGCCCCACTGCATCTGTTGCTTTTGTGGTGAATTGTCAGGGAAGACACAGGGTTAAACTGAGCAGTCTGCTGGAAGCTTCTGGTCTTTTGCAAACAGCACAGCATTATGTATGCTGTAGAACAGCATTTCCTGCATGCTTCCAAAATCTCTTCCAAAGTAACCTCCTCTTTTCAGAGAGTCTATCACTGAGGGATTGCAGCAAGCCAGGAGAACAGAAATGTTTAAGTTCTTATAGTCTTTCAGGATTTCCTTTAGAGTATTAACTCCAGTGGTGTCCAAAAATGAGATGGAAGAGCAATCTACAACAAGGGTTTGGAAATCAATTTGCTTAGGAACTAGTTGCAAAGTGGTTTCTCCAATGCCCAGTCCGTTAGCAGTTCTGTGATTTCCCTTTTGCAGATGCTGCTTTTCCTTCTTCTCATATTTCTTCCTTCTAGCAGCTTCTAGGTTAGGATCTAAGTTGGTCAATCTGTACAGAGACTTTAGGAAGTAGTTTTTATTTGCATAGTAAAGTGGAGCCTCAAAACGAAATATTTTGACCTTTGGAACAGTAGAGAGATTTTCATATTCGAAGTCATCCTCATAAAAGCCTGTGTCTTGGATCTGACCAAGCAGGGCTGTCCGTGGCCGCTGTGTCCGAACAACAATGCATAACATGGAGAAAACAATGCCAACCAACAACCCTATTTCTGTGCTGACCAAGGCAGAGGCAGACATGGTAATGACCCAAACAAGTGTGTCCACCTTATTGATGCGGTACCGTGCTGGCACATCTCTGAACTTCCTCAGGGCTCCTCGGAGGCTGACAATAATGATACAGGCCAGGACACACTTCTGCAAGGAGTAGAAGAGAGGTGCCAGGAAGAGCAGCACCAGCAGAACCACCATTGCACTAATTACTCCAGAGACTTGAGTCTGGCAGCCTGTAGACGTTTTGACGAGGGTTTTTGCCAGAGCTGCGCTGGTTGCAAAAGAGTGGAAGAAGGAAGGAATGATGTTGCAGAACCCCACAGCAAACATCTCCTGATTGGCTCGGATGGTGTAAGCATATTTCTTTGCAAACATTTCGGAAAGGGATACAGTGAAGACAAAACTGACCAGGGCAAGAGGCAAAGCATCTACAGCGACTCGGAGCATTAAGTTGAACTGTGGCACCTCTGGAGGAATAAATCCTGTTGGAATAGCTCCAGAAACACTGGATGCATAGACTTCATTTAACTTCCCGTAGTGTGACACCAGTGTTGCCACAACAATAACTACCAGCTCTGTGGGAAGAGGAAATTTCAGTTTATGCTTATACCGATCTCCCAGTTCCTTCGCAGTGACCAGCACCACGATACAAATGGCACTTGTGATGACATCACACAGGTTGGCCTGAGAAATGTTCCGGAAAATGTTAATCCAGGTAATAACAAGCATCCCATGCCCTTGGCTGCGTGGAATTTTTATTCCAATCAGATATTTCACTTGAGCTGTTAAAATGGTTAAGGAAGCACCGGTTGCAAAGCCGTCTAGTACCGACTCAGATAGGTACATAGATACAAAACCCAGACGAAAGATCCCCATTAGAACCTGAGGAAACACAGAAAAAGAAAAAAAAATACGTGAGCTGTAACTCTTGCTGCAAATAATTAAAGCACAGATGGGAGAGAACTAGCTGGAGGCTGATAGCATTTGGCTATTTCAATCTTAAAACAGGAATTATCCTTTGTTGTTTCCAGTCTACTTTTGAAATGTGTTTCAATAGGGTCCCTTTACTGTTGTGGGACCCTACAAACCCAAGAGGTGAATGAGGAGTTTGAGACAAGGTCAATCAAACACTGGTCTGAGGTGACTCCACTGAAGTGGCTCGTCTAAATTTTATTTCTCATGCAAAAGAGTAGCGGATCCAAAATGCTTCTGTTATACCAAAGCCAATTTTCTCTTTTTCTGTCTCAAAATGAATAAAGTTAAAGTGTACAGCCTTTGCGCTGTAAACAGAATTTGAATGACAAGAGGTAAGATCTCTACTTTAGGTGTTGTATTAAATAGCTTTTAATTTTAGGCTGGTGAACAGAAGGGCAAGTGGAGCACAGACAGCCTTTGTGGCATGCATAAGGTCAGAAGTGACAGAAGCGCTTACAGAGTTTCCCATATCTCAGGATACTATCCCTAACTAATTCCTTCTCCTTCCTTAGGTGCCTTTGAAAATACAGCTTCACAAGGGCATTTTTTTGCTCATAAGTGTGATCTGAAATTTCTTAGTAAGCAAGAAGATAGCTAGTTCTTTCTTAATTCGTATAGATATATATATATATAAACCATTAATAGGTTAAGTGTGTTCCTGATGATTCCTTCTGTGTTCTCTTGATATCCTTATGATGGGCAGCACATTTGCAAGTCTCAAAGAGTCCGGCACAGCCACTGTCTGAAAAGCAGGCTAGTCTATCTATTTCTCCTCTTGTCCTTTCTGCTTTTGAATTATCTTTGGACAGCAGTTTGGTAGAACGTAGCACCCCCTAGCAAGACACTGAGTCACACATTCTAAACCTGTGGAATGAGTACGTCTGCACCTTTATTAAAATATTGAGGGAAACAGAATTACTTCCTCATTGTTGAAGTACACAGTTACCTGGGAATTTCCCTCATGGTAAGATCTGTAGTGGGAGACCTGGTCCCATGAAAGCAATGAGGCCGAGAAGCAGTAGAGTATCAAAACAGTGTTAATGGTCTTGCAGAAGTCTCTGGTTTTATTTGTGCTTGCTAGCAGCTAAGAAAAAATGCCCGTCTCATGCTTTCTCTGAGTTGCCTACAGTTAGGCTTCCTGGAGAAAACAGTCCAAGGTACACCTACATTCAAGTGAACTGATACTGAATCTCTCACTGAAAGAGGGTCAAGCCAAAGCTTAGGTCATACAAAGAAGCTTTAGGAACCTCATACCTTGCCTCTGGATGGCAGCAGCCACTTACCTGATACACTCCAGCCACAAATGTCAGGGCTGTAGCGATGCCGATAGCGTAGCATTCTTTCCCGCACTCAGCATTTATCCCCGCAATTGTAAGGTTGAAGGCAGTTGTGTTGGACAGACTGTCATTCTGCAGAGAGCCATCACCCAAGGCTGGTGGGGCATCATCATTCAAGTCAAACCCAGCCAAGAGAAGTTCTCGGTCCACAACTTGTCCTACCATTAAGCTTATCAGGCTGAAAATACCTACAGATACGTGACGGGATGTGCCCATTAAGAAATAGATGATGTTGGCGAAGAATGACGTGTAAAGACTGTAAATGGGCTTCAGACCAGCCAGCAGCGAGTATGCAATTGCTTGAGGCACCAAAATGATCCCAATCACTAACCCAGACATAATATCCCCCCAAATGTACTCTTTGCACCGGTACTTGGGAAGCCATCGTAAAACAGGAAAGAAATCCATAACAGAGTTCTTCAGCTTCTGTGGGGTACAGGAGCAGCTCTTTCTCAGCTTAGCTAGCATGACTTCTTTCCTGTTAATCTTCACATGTGTTTTTCTTTCCATGATAAAGAAGGAAGAGGTGCTGTTTTCCATTCTGGTAGCCTCAAGTTGTCTTTCCATTGTCCCAGTTTACTTCACTTATGTGTTCCTGCCATGTGAAGAAAACATCTGTTAGGTTGGAATTCATGAAGGTGTTTTTTTTAGCACAGATGCTTTAATGCTAAAAGTTTGTCACCTGACTTTGCTTCTAAGGAAGCATCATCCCAAGAAGCACACTATCATAGGGCTACAGTGGCATATAACACTAAGATATAAATCTGTAGATTGAGCACTTTCTTGGAAATATTAAAGAGTACATTCAATTTAATCCAGTTTGTTTTACTGAGGAAAAATAGGTTTAAATTAGTAATTTCTTAGTTTAACAAAGATTTCCATCATCTCTTTCAAATGTTCCATCGTAAAGATCTCTGTGAACAGAGGTAGCACTTTCTGGTGTGAAAAAAACGTGCTAGTGAGGTAGGCTGTTGTCTTTCTAATAGTGAGTGCATCTCGTAGTCTCTGATTTGTAACTCACATGTGGTATTATTGATCTGTTACTGCAGCTGTTGTCAACGCACAGGAGAAAAATGTTGCCAGTAGAACCTGTAAAGCAGAGTTTTCGGGAGACCAACAGTTTAGTCGTGTACAGAATTTGTACACAAGCCATTGATGGACTCTTTGTAGTTGCTACTTAACACCAGCTTGTTGAACTGTAGACTGGTTCCAAGTGCAGTTTCTGTTACTCAGCATCTCCTTACAAAAATCACTTTGGCAACATATGGACCATGCATCATGATGGAATCTGTTACCATTGCAGAAGAGTGCTACATGTTAGTGTTTTCAGGTTTAAACACATAGTTACTCTGGTTTTGCTCTCTGGAAATAAGGTGTAACAAATAATTCTGTGTACAGCAGAACACAAAGGGCAGTGTTTCCTGTAGTTCTCCTGCATGTTAGTTTTCTAATACACAACGACTAGGAAAATTTGCATTTCCCAGATGGAGGTACTTTTGGTATCTCTTGCCTCAATGGACAGAACTCTTTTCTCTAAACTCAACCTCTGCATGTTTACTCAATTGTCAAATTGGGTAGAAATTAGCTTACTGCATCATAAGTAATTTTGGGGCTAGGTTGGGGACATGACTGAGAGGCAGAAGATGCAAGTGCTTTAACTTGCACAGCTAAAAAAATAAAAATAGGAGCAGACAGGAGGAAAATGTCAAACAGACTACGCCAGGTGGCAAATCTTATCCTCTGGTTTGCACTGGAAAGAAAGAAGCATCTTCCAAGAGTGGCTGACCATATATGAGTAGTGAGATAAGGAGTGGCTCATTGACCTGGATGCAGATCATATGTTATAGTACAAAAGTATGCAGAATCTCTAGAAAAGCTTCTCCAAGCCCAGCCTCTCCCACTGTCTTAAACAGACAGGATCTCTGCAGCAGAGCTTTTTTGGTGCCAGGAGTGACATTGCAATAATGTCAAATCTTGTCTTCACTTACAAGGAAAAGCTGTTTCTTTCCTCTTTCAGTGTCTAGAGACAGAAGCCATATCCATCAGTTTCCTAAAACGTGAAGTACACTCACTGGCATGGTACTCTGTTGGTATATTTTAATGACTTTAACAGTTAATAGGAAGTTTAGACTCTAGTGACAGAAGACATTATTCTCTGTGTAAATTTCATATGTTTTTGTTGTTGTTAAGAAGAGTATTTTGATTTGTTAATGTTTGGTATCACCCAGTTAAAGTGTAGAATTCAAAGGTGAGAAAAAGCAAAGGGTTTATGAGTCCAACTGGAAGGGTAATTGATTAGCAAAAGAATAGATTGCCAACAGCCTGTAAGCTTTTGATCTTGAGCAGTCCAAATAGAGAGTGGTGTATTAGAAAGCCTTTTGTCTATCCTACTTAGAAATTAAAAATAACAGGAAGATAATTATCTGTAACTAGTGCAGAAATCTTAAACAAGTTCCCAGGTGTTATTGTAAATGATACAGTGGGATTTATGAGGCCATGCAAAATTTAATCACAACTTGAAGCAGGATGTTTCGGTGTTAGAGATAGGTGATTTATAATTCTGTAAAAGGCAGACAATTTATAATTCAGTAAAACCCTCTTGTTAGAGACCCATGGACTGAGTGTCCAAGTTGAAAAGTAGTTTAGATATGTTTTGAAAAATCAGTAGATTTCTGTCCATCCCAATTACATAAAACCATTTTTAGCTGCCGTTGTATACATTTCTTTGCTTTTGTACGTAAGGTTTATTTCCTTTATGAGGGGACATTAATTACAATTTAGTGTAATTATTTAGAAAGATCAAAATCTATTTTTTATCAATTCCAAATTTACTTGGAATTACATTGGGGTCTATCTAATGTACTGCATGGTTATGCTATCACATATCCTAGCATATTCCTGTCCTGCCTGAACAGGAAATAGGTTTGATCTAGTCTTTGTTAGAATGCAGATGTGAGAGAAAAGATAAAAGAAGTTACAACAGCAAAAGAAGAACTTAGGAGCATATGAATAAAGCTTACCAAATACAGAATGCTAGCAAGCATGATAAAGACACTAATTTTTAAGATGCAAAACCCCAATACTTCCTGTCTTACCTAAATTAGTTTGGAGAATGAGAAGCTTGTGTGTGAGGACAGCAAGTCCTTATTCAAATGCCATTCACTTCTTACAGCCAAGTGAAGTCAGAGAGCCAAGAAATAAGTACTGTGCCCTTCCTTGCTCTAGAAACTTTAAAGCTAGTGGGCAGTTCAATATCCAATGAGTGCTTTTTATAGGCTACATAAAAAAGATTGCATCAGCTTCTCTACACTAGGCTCGCATATTTAATTGTACGGTTTCCGTCTGCCTCTCTCTAAACTCACTCGATTTACCTGGGGGTAATTTGATATTTACAAAAAAAAACCCATTGAAATTCACACATGTGCATTGTTTCTGCAGCTTCCTGAGGGAAGATAGTGATTTTTTAATACATAAGATTATCGGAATATAATTTCTATGGAAATCTGTTAAGGGATCTTGTTTATGAATGATTAATTTAGGAATATATCTTAGCTACACTGCCTTACTTATACTGCTACTTGTAGGAGCTTTTGGCAAAATGCCACTAACCAAAAGAAAAAACCCAAACCGAAAACCTACTGCAATAAATAGTGTATCTTCTGCCTTCAGGCTGACAGGAGGCCATTTTCTTCTATTCTTTTTTCTGCTGAAAATAAGGCTTTCCTTCTTGTAAATAGCTGTTTATTCTGCTATATATACTTTAAGATTCCATGCCAAACGAACACCGTAGCTGTAAAACACTCAGCTCTAAAACCAGATTGCCTTCCAGAAACAGTTAACATTTTAAGTTTCCTCATTGCTTTTAGAACATAGTGAAGTCACACCAAATTATGGAAGGGAGGGACACTGTTACCAGCAGCACATTTTCCTGCTGCGTAACCCAAGGCTGTGATGCCTGTAGCTCGGTAATAACTTGGTTGCTCCACCTAAAGGAAATGAGACTCCACCTTAGCTGGGTGCTATCCCCTCTGCATTTGTGCAACTTAGCAGAGCTTGGAGCTTCCAATATTTCTGCCAAAGACAGAATGATGGAGAGGAGATCTGTGTGCTCCTGTGTACTCGAGTAAACTCCAGCTTTCTGATTTTAGCACTGAGATACAACACCAGCCTTCCAAAGTGGTAATACCTTAGCGATATGCGGGAGCCCTAGGGGTGTCAGTAAATGGATTCCTTTACTGGTTCACCAAACTGACCCATTTTCAGCTTAGACTGTACTAAGTGGTTCATAAGAAAGGGGCACCCTCTATTTCAGTCTCCCTCTCCCCCTCCAGAGCTTCACAGAACGTGATGCTTGCATTTTATTCAAGTGAGGTCTTTCCCTTGCTTGCTGAAAGAGCTCTTCTTAGCAGGGATGTGCAGATGAAGCAGCATATAGCATAGAACATGTCAGCTCATTGCCTGTGACTTTGGTATCGGAACATCCTGGACTGCTCAAAGCAAGTGAGAGTTTACTTGTGTGCACATTCATGTACGTGTATAGCATCTATATAGCTACAAAGGAAATAGTATTGGTTATTTTTAATTGTATTTTGGTGTTTGGAATCTTCACAGTTAAGCTTTTTTTCAAGTTTCCCTTGACCATATGAGCAAAAACAATTGAGCAGAACCACTGTCTTAACCACTCATTCTTTCGGGTTAAGTGCAGTGGCTCAGTTCATCTTGTGAAAAAGAGAAACACAGCAAAGAACAATTCTAGCCAAACAAACTGCCAGCTTTCCAGCTGGCCTTAGTCCCACCTTTCTGCCTGTCTTCTCACTGTGCCAGTGACCTGACCAAATCTCTCTGCAGGGGAAGAAACATTCATTACAATATGTTCTGTGGGATTTCTCTTTGCGGATTCCTTGGCCAGCAGATTCTGCTGGTATATATATAACTGTCCTGACTGGAAGAGTTGTTCTTTGTGAAACAGCACAACCCAAAAAAACTTTATTCTTTTGCGTCCTTTTGTCTCCCCAGCCTGTTTGTCCACCAGAAAATCCGAAGCTGTACTTCTGGAAAGCCCAAGAGGGAATAAATTAAGCCAGGATGAGCCTGACTCTTTATGCTAAAGAGATCTCTTAAATTCTGTATTTGGGACAGTAGTCACACAGTATCACAACTCTATACTAGAATTGCTCACTCTTGGTAAAACAGCGATTTCAAGTGTAAGTTAGGATAAAGTCCTTTAAAGAGTTTAAGGCAAGTGATGCTTACAGTTTCCTTCATGTTTGAACTATGAAAAATTAGCTTCAAACTAATGTGGTTAGAGCAGGTTTTGTATTTATAAACTGAAGTTTATTTGTATTTTTGTTGCATAAATTAGAGAAAAAAAACATAAGAGACATCAGTTTAGTTAAATGTTTGCTTGAAAACACCTGTAGCGGTTAACCTGTTCATGTCACTCATCATTCTTATCAGAAACATTTTCTGTCTGTAAGAAACCGTTCTTGGTCTCTTAATGGCTGTTATTACCTTACTTTTCTAGTTTTGACTGTTGACGAAACTTTGAAGAAAATCCCTGGTTAGCTGCACTTGTGGTGCATAGATTCAATAAACAGAGCTGTGTTGTGCTTGCAAACCAGATTTTTTTTCAGAGGAAGGTACCTGGAAACTCTGCCCCAGTGCACTCTGACCCTTTATGGTGGCATAAAAACCTGAGCCAGCAATTGGTGCTCTGGACATATTTGAACAGATGTAGGGAGGACATTTAGCTTGTGGGACCTAACTAGTCTGAAAAAAAAATCCCCTGAGTTGCATATGGTATAATACAATACTTCTCGAGCACCTACTGCTTTGATTTATTAATCTGTTTTTGTTCTGCAGGACTCCTTAAAAATGTCAACATAACCTTTAAGTTTTATAAGTGATCAAGGGCTAAAACAAAACACTGTTAGACCAATCCAAAAGTAAAAGAGGAAAAAGCGTTACAGCTTAGTGGTCTTGACAAGTTAGGAAAACCAGAACAACTCTACAAATTAAAATTGCTGTACTAAGGGGAGATTTATTCTGAGAGTCAAACGGTCTTTCACATTAGTGTGTTTCCAATTAAAAACCTCCAATTCCCAACTTTTATTTTCAATTAGAAATTGGTCTGGGATTTGCCAGGCAAATTAGGCTTTTTTTTTTAAAATGCTTGCATTCTTCAGCAACTGAGATTCAGTTCTTTCTTTCCCAAGGATTCTCAGTTCAGTGTACCAGTGAGTAAGACAGCAGCCACTGACATATAATAATCCCTCAGCTGACAATCAGGCTACAGTGGAACTCACACAGTCAGCCATCACCTGTTGTTAAGGCTGGCCCATCAGATAATCTTTGGGAATGATCATACCTTGCCAAATAAATGATCAAGTAGTTTCACTGGTTCTCCAGAGACTTGTTTTGTTCAAGGATTCCAAAACATGCTGGTCAAAATATTGACATGCACTTGAGGGCAAGACGGCATTATTCTTCTGGAGAGTCCTAGGACATGACCACTAAAAGGGCACTTTCTGTGGAATCAAAAAACATTCCTAAAAAACAGACTTCTTGCTTTTGGAAAGGCAGCTGTTCCAAAGAGAAAGTCTGTTTTTTTTTTTTTTTTTTTTTTTTTTTTTTTTTTTTTTTTTTTAAAAAAAAAAAAAATCTTTCAAGACAGCTTTTCAAGACCTTGGTCATTGTTCGTAAAGTTAAACACTAAGCTCTGTTTTGTGCCCTGTGGTTTTGCTGGACATTGTTTAGCCATATTAATGTGTTGAAGAGAACACCAAATTGATATACCATTCTCATGTTTATTCCTGTTGCCTTCACTGGCATCTTAGGTTTACTACATGCAATAAGGACAGTATTTTGGAAACCCTCTTTCATACTTAATCGCTAAGAAAATTCCCACTTTTAATCTTTTGAGAAACAAATAAGCCTCATGCATGACATTTTCTTAAATATAAATAAAAACTAGACAAATGGCTGGTCTTGAACTCTTAGACCAGGGTTGCAGGAAGGATAACTGCCATACTATTTTCAGCTGACTGCATGTTTTACAAGCTTTTCCCAGTATCTACCTTATAAGCAATATTTATGAACAAGAATGTAATGACCAAAAAAACACCACCAGTGTGCAAAATAAGTGAAGAGAGGCAGTTTCACACCTTTGAAAACAGGCAAAGAACAAATAAACCTGGGTTCAGAGGTGTGGGAAGGGAGACAAATCTCTTACCTGGATGGCTTTTTGACAGGAATGTATCAGCTCTGTTTTTGCGCATTGGAATGAATGAAAGTCTTCAGTCAGGCCTTGCTCTATTTGCATAAAGGATAATTATTAGCTAAACACTCCTAAAGGTAAGAATGGGTGGTTATGGAATCTTGAGATTGCTGCTTGGTAGTGTGTTCTCACTTGTATCGCTCTGTAAACTTGTATATATATGTAGCACTAGCTGAGGATTTGAGTTTAAATAATACATAAGATTATTAATTAACTAACACTGATCCAAAAATTATGCTGAGTTCAGGCTAACACATCTCTGACCTTTGAAGCTACTTGTCGTCTGAGATTTGATCTTGTTTATGCATCCTCATGTGGCATTAGCTTTTGGTTTTACATATTCAAGGTGTATGAAGAGAACTTGGGTCTTGCTTGGGATTTATGCCCTTTGCAGGCTGGAATAAGTACTGTCCTGCTCAGTGCATAGGATGGGACTGCTCGAGGTCAGAGTTCCATTCCTACATGTCAGCGCATTCAGATCACAAGATCTGTTGCTTCTCTGTAAACCAAAGACTGTGAAATGTAGGCAGATCACAGGACAAAGACTGACTTTCTGTTCATTCTTGTGAGGTATATAAATGACCAAGTCCCCTCTCAGTTACCTTAGCTTATAAGTTCTTAAAGTACTGTCTTTCCATGTCAAATGCTCAATTGTGCAACAATGGTAATTGGCCAAAATAACCAAAAGACATGTTACAGTGAAACACCTATGTCTAAGAATAGGAACTATGTTAGAAAAATGATAACCATTGACTGGTAATTGTGAGTTTACAGATGATTTTCCTTTATGTGACTTACTATCTATCCTTATGAACAGACACACAATCTTAACTGGGTTAAGAACTGCAAAAGGTTAAAAGCAAAACCAAACAGAGGTATTTATGAAAGAAATGTTAGAGATAAAATGTATTTGACTTTGTTGACTAAATTAAGGATTTTAGATTATTTCAGAAAAATTCATAACATTACTACATACAATTCATGTCTAGTAACCTAAGTATGTACTTTAAAAAATAATGCTAAATTAGTCACACGGGGAAGGTCAATCTTAGAACCATAAAATTGTAGTTAAAATTGTTTGTTTATGGGTCACAACCAGTAACATCAAATCTTCAAAAGTACACAGTCCAAATATAATCACCTTGTTCTTCCTTCTGTGTGCCTGTCTGAAGTTCATAAATTCAATGAATTCAAAATCGTAAGCCTAGTGCCTGCATTATTTAAAATGCCCTCAAGCCTCAATTTGTCTGTAATTTACCTTGATATCGTAGTGACCAGGTGTGTGCTTAAAAAACATTCATTTGGTCGCTATTTAATAGGAAAGATGGGGACACGGAAAGTAATCATCCACTCTTTTCAAATCCCGTATGCGCTCCACCCAACATTCCTTCTCTAGCTCTGGCAAGTATCCAGTGCAGCTTGAAATGACGTATATATAGGGAAAGACATGTTTTGGGTTTTTTTGTTTTAATTAAAAAATTGTAAGTAGTCTCTGCTGCAGGCGAAACTCTGAGATCTGCAAAATTCAGTGCACATTTGTGTATTCGAGACTGAGTAAATAATATCTCCTTCACTATGCATCTCTCTGTCTCTGTAGTTTCCCGCTACAAACACAGAACCAATGGATTAGCACTTACCAAAGGCACAGAGTAGCTGCAGTAGTTCCACAACAGTTTTTCTCTCAGCACTCAGTAGCACAGTACCTCAGGAGCACAGCTTTCTAGAAGAGCAGATTAGAAGTTGTGTCATGATACAGTTTGGGTCTTTCCAATTGATTATCAGTCCAATGGTGTTTACAGTGAGATAACATAAACAAATAGTAGTACTGGAGAACTCTTTGTCCTGTCGTGGGTAATCACAGGTAAAACATAAACTTTAAATTATTAGATTACAGGAGCTACTGGTAGTCTCTGACTTCTTACTCATCCCTACTGTTTGGCTTTAATAAAACTTGTTGTACTATGTGGACCTCAAAGAGGAGTGGCTTATCTTTCAACAGTTTCATGGATTTTGAATACTTGCTTCAGGTAGCTGAAAAATTGCTCCAGTGTGTTAGATGAGATTAGGGCATGTGGTGTGTGGAACTGCCCTTACACTCAGTTGTTCATGATTGTTAAGTCAGTCCTTTGAAAAAGGATTTTTATTAAAATAAATCGTGAAGGAGGGTTAGCTAATAAATCTTACATTTAGGAAGACTTTACATACCATCAACAGACATTGAGTGTAAAAATGTCTGAGCTTTTCTGCCTCATAAACAAAACTGCCAGTTGTTTCATCCCTAAACAGCCGGAACTGTGGAACCGAAACCTGCATAATGATGAGTATGAACATTGCTACTGGTATTTGTAAATCTTAGAGGCAAATTTAATGTAGCAAGGATAGTCTCTCTTAACAAAGATGTGAACATGAAGGAGTGATTATAACAGAACTGTGAAATGAAAACAGTAACTCATGTATGTACCATGGAGGCTCACTACTGAAGGTGCAGTAATGGGCTGTGTGCTTGAATTAGAATGCTGCGTGTGTACAGAGAACAGTTCTGCTGCTGCTTGGAAAGAGAACTCCACTGCCTGCTTTCCCAGGCAGTGCCAAAAGGAGTTATGTGCTTGAAGGAAGCTAGTGTTAGTATTTGGTCATAATTTATCTTCCTTGTTCATCTGAAAGGTCACCCTTCAGTCTTATTTATGGATTTAGTTGCCCTGTCCCTTCTATTCAAAACTTTTGTGCATAGATGACATTATTTGGACATCATAAGGACAGCATAAAACTACAATGAATATTTTACTTGTAGCAAAGTTTATGCGGCAGGATCATTTTCATACATCAAATTTTATCAGAAAGGTGTCCTCTAGCAGCCCAGCTCACATACCATGACCGAACCTTTCTTTCAGTCACTTGCAGAGCCTTTAAATTTATAGTGAAGAAGCAGCCAAAAAGCATTTTCTGCTTCTGGATTCGTCTTACCATTATTTATTAGTTCCCTTTGCAAAAGAATGCAAACATAACATTTCAACAAGGGATCACAGGGTCTCACAACACTCTGAATTGTCCATGCCTAGCTGATCTGATTGTCCATGCTCACATGTCTAGAGAGGCCAGATACTAGAATAGCTTATTCTTTTGCATAAATTGCTTCTATATGCTGTTTCCCGTTTTACATCTTGACTTGGTTTTAAAGGAGGAGGAGGAGGGTGTGGGGGGAGAAGAGATGCAACAGTCTAACCATATTTTCCGAGGCTAACTCACCTCGGCACAGGAAGCTGTTGGTGCTTTGTCTGCCTCTCTCTTTCTCTCTCTTCCCCCCACACACAGCACGCTCATTGCTGAAAGAAGGACTATGCTCACAAAAGCAGGCTGGGTAAGAAATGGAAAATGACAGGCCGTGATTAGCATCGGCTTGAAAACATCCATTGTTTGCTCGCACTTCTCTGCCCTGTGAATTTTAGCCAGATCACAGCAAGGATTTTTTGAGTTGCTTTGCAAGGTGAAGCTCGAATAATGCTGATTTCAAAGAGGAAAGAAGCTTATTAAGATGCTGCATAAATCAAAGTCAATTCTATTTTTATGTTTTTAAAAAAATAGGAAGATTCAGCTGAATGCGCAGCCTCCTGGCTGGCCTGTGGAAGAGGCAGTGATTTCCAGCAAATAACAGATGATGCATTCTCCATTTTTGAAGCCAGCTCGTTCCTAAACCACAAAGATTCGCACCCGTCCTGCTTTTTGCGCATGCACCGCGCTGACTGGTTGGGTGGATGGATTAACTGTGACAAGCTGTGACATCAGCAAGGGCTGGATGCTGCCTGGCCGTGTGGTTTTGCAATGCATCCTCCCATTGCTGCTGGGCTGACTCATTCACGTTGTAGGGTGAGTGAATTACGCGTGGTGTGAGCCAGCACAGACCGAAGTCTTCAGCGTTGCACTTCCGTGCAGAATCTGTGCCATAATTGTAAAACAGGCAGATTTTCAGTCCCCGCTTACACAGATGTTATAGCTGAGGAGCAAATGCAGGAAAACATTAAAGCTAATAAATGAACACAGAAGTTCTTCAGTTGTGAGTGCGGTAGGTAGTCTTTGGCCTTTGAAACAGCCTCTGAATTAGGTTTTTGGTCAGCAAAGCGTGTGTAAAAGGCACAGGATGTGTTTTGCCTGGGGACCACCAGGGAGGAAGAGTCAGTCTTCATCGGCCTGCAAAAGATCAAGTGATTATTTTGGGATATGGGGATTTCACGAACAGGAGCTGATTTACTTTGCCTAATCATAGGAAGCAAGAGCAAGTGGGGCAAGAACATGGCAGAAGCAGCTCTAGTGTGAACGTGTACTGTATTGTTAGTTCCCACTCAATTCAAAAGGGAGAAGTGTTGTTTATTAATAACCCAGGAGCTTACTGATTACTTAGTTATTTATTAATGATCTTGTACTTAAACCTGAAATACCAGATAAGTAGGATTTTTGGTTGACATTGAGGAAACCTGTCGAGAACTGCTGAGAATTCAGCCTCTTGAAAGGTGAATGCTAGTAAGGGCTATTCTGCCCTCCATATGCTCTGATGTTTCATTTCCATAGTGCTCACTGTCCCTTAAGATCTGCTTTTAAGGTCCAGAGGTTTTTTAAGTACTCAGCAGAACAAGAAGCTTATGTAGACAATTAGTGGGTTTGGAGCAAACAGAGTCTTTGTAACAGCATGGACTTTAAACTGGCTTCATTCATTACTCTTAGTTGCAAAGAAAACCCCAAGGAAGCAGGATCCTTTTGTATTGTAAGAGGTACTTGGAGGGCAACAAGTTGCCGTCTTAGAAAAAATAAACTTGCTGACATTTTCTGTCCAGAAGTTTTGACCTTCGTCTTGTAGATGCTTATGACTGCTTCCCTGTCCATTCAACAGCCTGTTCTCCTGGCTGAAAAATGAGATGGGTACTTGTGAAGACAGTTCCTTCTGGGGAACGTAGGAGAAGCAAGAATTTGAACTGATGTAGATTACTATTTTTGTGGGACCATTTGGGAAGTTTATTATTGTTTGTTTCCAGTGAGCATCTTGGCTTTGGAGCTCCTCTCCGGCTTCGGTGAGCACTTGTGCCTGTTCTGGAGTTTGGCATCATAGATTCTGGAAAGGTGGTAAGCAGATCCTTGGGACACTGTATCCAGGGATGCTTCTCATAGTAGTCACTTACTGCAAGAACTGTTTTCACTTCATTTAATCTTGAGAGGTGGAATTAAGTTATCATGCATATTTTACACTCAACAGAACAACAGTGACTGTGTTACCATTGGCCCACATCCTGGACCTGGACACCACGGAGTGTATGTTTGCAGGAACCCCTTTACAAGGGCAGACAAAGGTGGTCTAAGCATCTCTGTTGAATGAGCTGTGGCATGTAATAAGATCACTATCTCTCAGATGCCATAGCAGGGTAGCATCTTAGGCTGCACTTTCATTACTCTAAGATTGTAACACAGAAAACCTTCTGTGGAGCAGGGTCTTTTTTAAGTGTCTCCCTCATGGAGTCCACCTTCCAAGTCTGAGGTTTTGCCAATAGCCTGCTGAAAAATTTTACTTACTCTGCAAGTGTCAGTTGCACCTCTCCTATGCCAACACCTTCTGCCAGTTTTCTGTCTCTACTTCTTGGCTACATTTGCAACTAAGCGAACAATCTTTCCAAGCAGAAGCTCCCAAAAGAGGATGTAAGCAGTCTCTGCTGCCATGGGAGTGGTGTTAGCCAGCCACTATGGCCTGTCTACCAGAAGAGAGGCTGTTCTCAAACACTGGTGCAAGCAGGCTAGATTATGTTAGCTTTTGATGTGCGTGGTAACTTGTGTTCACCAGAAATTCAAAAAGGAGACCACACCAGCTGAGTGAGATTGTCAGGATGAGAAAGGTACTGCTCCAGTATATAGGTACTTCCTGATCATTTCAGTCCTTGACTGAGGATCACCTGGAATGGAAACACTCCCTGCCTGTGTTTTTCTTGCTCACTTCTCTGTAGATAAGATATTTGGTTCAATGTCTTTGTGTGCACGTGTCTTCCAGGGCATGCAACTGTACCCCTGGGCAGGATGAACCTGGGGTAGAAGAGACACAGCAGATGCTGGGCACAGGAGGAGCTATAGCTGTAGTCTAAGGAGTATTATCCACAGTGTGCTAACTGGAGCAGGTCAGGCTGTCATGGAAGGTCTTGACAGCTAAAGCTAGCTTACCCCTGCCCTCCCAAGAAATTAGATTTGTGAATGGGAGTAGGCTGAAAGTGGCATGCATAAGAAGCATAACATGATTATCTTACAACAGTTGGGCATAGCAAACTATGCCCCTGAAAAGAAAATGCTGGAAAAACCTTACTGCAGTAACAGGAGGCAGTGAAAAGCTGTTAACATGGGCCTGTAGCCTTTGATTCAGCAAGGATTGCCTGCAAAGCAAGCCTTTCCAAGGAAGAGAGAACAAGATTTTTTGACAACCAGTGGTCAGCCCTCTGTACTCTTCACTGCTCCTCATATTCACAGCATCATTGTTGCTCCCAAGAGGCAGCACATACAAATGGGTCTGGAACTGAGACCATGACAAGGACTTGGAAGACACCTCAGCAGCAGGCAGAAGTATCTGGAGTTTAGCAGCCCCAGGCCTGGTGCTTGTGAGGGCACTGGTGCCAGGATGACAATAAATGTACTTCAGTGTTGTTGTTTGTAATGACTGATGATGAAAAAGGTCCATCTGGCAAGTCTCCCAGAAAAATCCCGGATGAGGAACAGTTGAAAGCCAGGCACAGTCAGGACAGTGTTTGCTGGTTCACATCCAAAAAACCCAACAGCAAACAATGAACAGTCCCAGTCTGACAAGCACTCAAGTGAAATCACAAGTACATAACCTTCTGCATGTTTGTAAATGAAGACAGTGGTGTCTAGAAACCATGACATGAGGACAGAGAGGTTGAAGAGGAGCAGGCAAAAAAAAAAATTGTGAGTTTGCAACCAAAGGCCCTATCATTGGTATGTGATGGTGCACCAGCAGGTTACAGAATATGCTGAGTTGGAAGGGACCCACAAGGATCACTGAGTCCAACTCTTAGCCCTGCACAGGACATCCCCGAGAGTCACACCATTTAAATGACTTTGACAATGTCAAGTGAATTTATCCTGGGTCAGGGATTTACCTTGTCACATGGCTCTAACAGTTTTGATCTGGTCTTCAGTGTTCTAAAATTACTTTTAGATCGCTCCCGGTAACAGCCTGATGGTTGAGCCAGTCTGTGCCCCAAGTGCAACAGTCAGCATGGCTTCCAGCCAATGTGTGGCAAGGAAATTCTAGTAATACCGCATGTGTTATAAAAAACCCATCAATCTCACATCAGAAATGTAGTATGGGTAAAGATAAGATCAAAATCTGAGGAAGTGTCAATCCTATGAGTCAAGATTTATTGATTTCATTAATATTGTCTAGTCCATTTGCAAAGGCAGAAAATATTCATACAAAATGACAGATCAGCCAAAGGACATAAGAAGTGCCTCCACGCCTACACACAAAAGCTAAGATCTCATGTACCATCACCTCAGTCATGGTTGGCAGTGGCATTCTGATTTAAATGTTTTACTTAATTGACAGAGTAGAAAAAATGCAGATGTGCAGGGATCTTTAGTGTACGTATATCAGATAGAAGGTTTTATTTATCCATATATTTTCACACAGTAGTTTATAGAGCTTAGGCTGGAGTCAGGAAGGCCCTTTTTCCTTTGCTATTATCTAAATGGCATTATTAAGTTTTTACAGGACCGTGGAGTTAATCATTGTTACACACACTGACTGTAAGTGTGCATGTAAGCAAATATTTCAATAGAACACAGGGTACAACTGGAAATAGTTAATGGATCTGAGGGAGCATAGCTAGCTTTTGCAAGAAAATATTTGTCTTTGAACTTTGGAATAGGACTGTCAAGATTATTTTTTTTTTTAAATATCTGTCTAAGCCAAAAAAACCCCTGGTTTCAGATGGTCATTCTGTAGTTCAACAGTAATTTCTGAAATACTTGTATGGACACTAAAGCAAATATCTTTCTGCTATTTCCTTCTTTTACAGCGGCACCATTTGGGCAGGTACTGTAAGCCCACCAGTGGCTGCATACATAACCATTTCTGTCATGGCCATTTCTGTTATACTTTAAAAGAGAAAAGCCTGCTTTAGGTCTTCGCTAAAAGAGTGTGACCTGCTGCAGCTAGGATTGTGTGCTTTGATACAGGATATGTGGAGCTGGTACAGTGGGTATGGCTTATGTTACATTTATTTTTCTTGTCCTGTTTTCCTCTTTTAGATCATGGCCAGAGACTTTTTTCTCTCAAGATTGCACAGATACTTTATTTATTTGCTATGCAGTTCTGTCAGCCCTTCTTAATTCTCTTGGCGTTTGTGGTTGCTGTTACAGTTTTTTTAATGAAACCTGTCCCTGGCAAGAAAGTGTAGAGGAAGAGCCTCAATCAAAGAGGCTTAGAAATGCATGGGAAGGCACAGAAAGAAACAATTTATGAATCTCAGCACAGAGCCCAGCACTGATTTAAGAGCTCTGTTGATGGCCCCATTCTCACGTCTCATCCTGATCAGTTACAGGAGCTGTAGGTGATTGTCCCTCCCCATTCCATTACACCTAAAGCATTTCTTCTTCGATTCACTTGTACAGCTTTCCTCCCAAACAGAGACAAGGTGCCTGGGAAAGGGCAGGCAGGACTGCAGGGCAAATGGTCAGGCTGCACTGTACCAGAAAAATTAGGGGTAGTGCTTTGGCATGGCTGGAGAAATCACGTTTGAGAGGTGTTGCCAAGACCCTGCTCAGTGCTGCTGTGTGACCAGGGCAGGACTTATCTCAAGTGTGCTTACAGAACCTTTTACTCAGGACACACTGAGCTCAGAATTTGGGCACCAGGCCAAGGCTGTGGCTTGGGCCAAGTGGCAGTAAGTCGCACTAACAGAGTATTGTCAACAGAAGTTCACTGTTAATTCCTCTTTGGCACTTCATACTGGCAAAAATTCTCTGGCCCTTTCAGATTTCAGTTAAGAAGTTATGGGAAACAGACCCACATAGTACCTTATATTTGTTTTACTGGACACTAGGCAAGAAAAGCCTTTCAGGAATTTGAAGCAAATCTTCAAATGTATCAGAAATAAATTGCAAATGCCAGTTTTCATTTCCTGGGTAAAAGAATTCCAGTGTTCCCATGCAGATGCATCCCCAGATTTTACCACCTGTGCCTCTGCAAGATTCCCTGATACAAAGGGTTTCATCATAGGGCAGCTCCCAAGTGTTTGAATGCATTTATTCAAAGCTGGATAAAATGATTGCAGCCTGAGAATAACTAATCAAATGCTTACAATGAAATAAAAATTACAAACATTGTAATATATTGCATAAATTCAGCATTTATATATATTGCATAAATTCAGCATTCTTTGAAAGATAAAAAGTTATTTTTCAGCTGGACCTAAACCCACAAGAAGTGCCACTAAGAAAGCTATAGTATATTTTGCAAATTAGGAGAACATTAAGGAAGACTGCATGTGGGACAGTAGGTGACCAAGGCCTAGCCGTAGGTAATCTAATGGAAACAAAAAAACAGCTTAGCCATAAAAAAAAAAAAAAAAAAAAACTAGGTAAATTTAATTTCAGCAAAGAGAAATCTTAATATTTTTTTAAAAAATCAAAATACAGCAAGCAGGATCATTATATTGCTTCTGTTGCTGCTGCTGGTATAGGAAAAGGGCATGGATTGGTCAAGTAACATGACTTGCTTATGGTGAACACCTGTGGCTGTAGAGGAAGGAGGTTTATGTACAATTCCAAGAACCTTGGTTACATATCAGTTTTGAGAAGGACGCCATCTGACCCATTATCTACTGCCAACTGCTATCTTTGCTGTAATTTGCAGTTGTAATTTTTATTACCTGTTTTCTTCAGAGTGATGAATGGCAGACTTCACTACAATTTTACCGCCTTGGACAACCTTATGGATCTCCTGTGGGAAAACAAGCTGATTCCAGGTAAGGGCAGCTCCCTGCCTTCACAGCTTGGTCTATCTGTGTATCTTTGCCCACATTGTACAAGCATTAGAAAATGCTTAGAGAGTTTTTCCATAGCTGATTTTGATAAATATTCACTATTCACCTACTTGCCTTTACCTCATGTCTGTGCAAATGGAAGCAGTGTGAGCAAAGCAATACTACAGCAACTAAAACAATACAAATGGTTTGACATTGCTTTCAAAGGCGGTTTCAGGTGTATGAATTTGGAAGTGAGAGCTCCCGAAGAGGAGAAAACTTTGTAACGATTGACATGTACCTAAAAGGGCCAGAGAATCAGGTGCTCAAGGTATAAACTCCCATGGATTTCTGCAAGCATCCACTGTTTAAAGTTTTCTCTGAGGCCTGCATTTATGTTGGCAATTATTAGTATTGGTTACTGTAGTTGTTAACAAGTAACAAATGTGAACAGCCTCAAATCTAAAATGTTTCTGGTGGGAACGTGTAAACACAGGAAAGAAAGCCCATTTAATGATGCTTCTTCATTAAAAGTTTGTTTCAGGTAATGTGACAGCCCCTTCATTAACTGAAATGAGATAGCATTCATGGAAAAAGGAGACCAATTCCTTATGTCTTTTTTAGGATTTGAATTGATGGGGAATCCAACAAGATATTTTTTAGATTTTGAAGATAAAGAACAGGTAGTAAGATGGAGAAACTTAATTACAGTTCTGGCCAGCAGATACATAGGTAAGTTAAAAAAAAAAAAAAAAAGCTCTGCTATTTATTCTGCTGTAGTCCTTTGTAGCTACTTCAGAAAGTTCTCTGTGTATTGTGTTCAATTTCAAGACCCTGGATTTCAGCACAGAACTGGAAAAAAAAAAGAAGCCAGATCAGACCATGGGATAGTAGCCCCTTTTTTTGCCAATCCATTCAGAATGAATAGTGTGCTAGGTGATATATTTGGCCTGCCTCTAAAGACTGACTTGTAACTTAGTTATGTTGCTGTGGTTGTAAACCACCAGCTTGTGCTAGAACAGAATAACCTGAATGCTTCCTGCATGCCAACTTCAAATATTTCTAATGAGACAGAAGCCTCAGCCTGAATTAAGGGTAGATGAGTGGCCTAGCCACAAGGCTGGAATTCACCTCCCTCTCAGCTTTCATCTTTTTTGAATATTGCTGCATTTCATCAAAAATGTTAGATCATTTTGAAACTACCAAATCACATTTCCCTCGTTATAAAGAATAATGAGGGAAATGGTGTAGTTGTGGTTCTGGGTGCTGAACCTCACCTGCAGCCCTAGCTGATAAGATTGTCTGGATCAATGTCTGGATCATATTGTCTGAATATGCCATGCACTGATACCTGAGGCCTCTCCTACAGATAAGTATGGATTGGAGCACGTTGCTAAGTGGAATTTTGAAACATGGAATGAACCAGACCACCATGACTTTGACAATGTGTCTATGACAGTGAAAGGTAAGCATGTTTTGGAGCACTTACTGCCATGGTAAAGTTAGACAGGTATGTGGGGTGAGTGGAGGGCGAACAGTGAGATAGGAGATATACTGGCAAAGAAGTAAGGTGGGCAGGAGTGATAAGGAATGTGACAGGTACCCCTACACTGCTAAAGTCGTGTTACTGACTACACTTTATTCCCTGCTTGCACATCAATATACATACAGGGATAGCAGAACAGGGAAAATGAAACAGGAGTTACACTAAGAAGACACAGTTCATTGATTGGATGTAAGGTACTGTCACTGGGAATAAAGGTTGAAGGGTGGAGTGGAGGGAAGCTCTCTCCATACAAGACCTTTGGAATAACCTTTTGAATGCAGCTGGGGTTTTTATGTCTTCTCGTGTTGTCAGCACATAGGAAAGGGTAACCCCAGTTTTTAAGGTCTTGCCAATAAACCAAATAATAGAGTTGTAACATATTTTTGTAGTTTTAGATCCAGTTTCTGTTTTAAGTTATCATATTTGATATATGCATCTGCTTGGACCTCAGGGTTTCTCAACTATTACGATGCTTGCTCAGAAGGATTAAGAGCAGCCAGTCCTTTTCTGAAATTTGGAGGGCCTGGGGATTCTTTCCACCCCTTACCCAAGTCACCCATATGCTGGAGTCTTCTGTGTCATTGCTACAATGGGACCAACTTCTTCACAGGGGAGACTGGTGTAAGGCTGGACTACATCTCTCTCCATAAGAAGGTTAGTCCAAGATTTCAGTTTAAAGCCAATTTTTGAATCAGTTAAATCAAAGTTATATTTTATTCTGATTTATGAAGTTGATGATGATGAACATGAGTGTCCAGCCTATAGTAGGAACCATGGCTACGTGTTCATCAAAATTTTCTAGATGTTCAGTTGCAAGACTTCACTCAAAACAAATTTGCCTTTGCCCAATTCCCAGAGGGAAATAACTCCTCTGCTTCTCTTCCATTTTATATTCTAGGAGGAGCTCATGAAAACAGCATATACTTTAGTGGTTGAGGTAAAATTACTAATATTGCCTGGTCCACAGCTTCTCTTGTACTGGGGACCATGCTTTCAGAATATATTTATGTCTGTAGGTTATGTCTGTTCGTTTACTACTGTTTGCTCACTTTCACTAAACGGATATGAAATATTATTGCAGGGAGGTGGGAGTTCTCTCAACATCTTGCAACAAGAAGTAGAAGCAGTTCAGCAAATTCAGAAGCTGTTTCCAAATTTTTCTTCTGTTGCCATATACAATGATGAAGCAGATCCAATGGTTGGATGGTCCATTCCACAGCTCTGGCGAGCTGATGTGACGTATGCAGCTATGGTTGTAAAGGTAACAGTTCATTGGCAGTGTTGTCACAGTAATGCAGTTGCAAAAGAAGACTTGCAGTGAATTTTTAAGCAGCTACTCAAACTATCAGATCCTAAAAAAAGGAGAGCTTCCTACTGATAGGCTTGGGGTTTCCCTGGATAGTCTGGTTTAGAAGCTTGATTTAATTTGCATTAGTTTTCTTCATCTTTCCTTAAAAAGACAAAACCACAAGACAAAACCAAACTGAGAAGCAGTCAGAGAAGTGCTAGAGACCTGAGCTGGGGAATGTGTGAGATACTGTATAGAGTCACCCAGTTAGATCCACCTGACAAGACTGTACCCACCCGTGCCGTCTCCATGATATAAGACTGTTGCTCTGATCTCACTACTGCTAGTTGTCACCTCACATGTGAGACATTATTTCCCAGCTCCCTCATAAGTTTATCTCATCAAGAGACATCATGTATAATTAAGGAGTCCCTTGAGCTCTCAGCATAAGTCCGTTCTTTCGTTTTGGATAATGACTGTGCATGTGAGTCTTATTAATTACTGGTAGTAATTATTGATAATTCTCAAAAAAGCAGCAGAAGAAGAGAATTCTCAACATTTCTCCTTCTGCAGTAACTGTACCTTGGCCCCAGAACAAACTCAGCTCTTCCATAGCAACATTTTCCACTGCAGGCCTGGTGCTTTGTGAGCCACAGCTTTATGCAATGCATAGAGTCCAAGTGCTCCTGTGCAAAGCAGTAATTCCCAAACACAGGAGCATGGATGTCACCCAGAAAAAAGGGACATCTTATCAGCAGCTCCTGTGGAGGCAAAGGCTCCCAGTTCCTTTAGGCTGCATACACACTTAGCAGTCTTCTGTAAGGCAGCAAGTTATTGACTGCATCACAGAGAGTTTACGAGGACAACTGTGTTTATAATGACATGGTGATTTGAAGGGAGAAAAAAAGGCATATCCAGTGGAAAGTTAACACCTGGGTGTGTAGAAGCTGAAGCCCTGTGTTGCTTCAGGGACACAATTGTGAGACTGTTTAGTTGTCAGCCTTCTGAAGTTCTGTTTGATTCTGGTTCCTGGGGCACAGTCTGGTAAACGGAGAGCTTGGGAATTCTGACATTTTGCAGGAAAGCAGCACAGCAACCAGTGAAATACTGTAAGAACTAATTCCAAGTTAGCACCAAGTGGGAAAAATGACTCTTTGAGAAACAGAATCCAGAACCAGCTTCCAGCCACTGGTATAGTGTGTACAAAGTAACTCCAGATTTGGAGGACCATTTAGGTTTAATTCAGATGGCAATTCCAGATTCCTAATTAAGTATTCAAGACAGAGGAGCATCATTTGTACTGCAGTAGACAAGGAAATGTATTAGTTATTTATGAAAAATACTACTAATAATTATTTCATGGACTTATTACAGGCAAAATTATGTAGATATTTTAGATTTTGCAGTGATTAATATATTACCCAAAATACAGTTTCTCCAAGAGTTGTGATGAGCAGTTATGTTCTTCAAACTTTTCTAAAAGGCAGTTCTTTTCAGTACTCTGTAAAGACTTAAAAAAAAAAAAATAATACAGGCGCTGTGTGTTGGATTTTCTCTGGGGTGAAGGTCCATTTCCTCTCTGACTTTGCAGGTCATCGTCCAGCACCAGAACCTGCTCATTTCTAAGGCCAACAACACCATCAACTACACGCTGCTGAGTAACGACAACGCCTTCTTGAGCTACCACCCCCATTACTTCACACAGCGGACTCTGACAGCACGTTTTCAGATGAACAACACAAAGCCACCTCACGTCCAGATGGTGCGGAAGCCGGTGCTGACTGTCATGGGCCTGCTGGCACTGCTAGGTATGGTAGCCACTGATTAAAGAGCACATCCCACCTAGGAGCTTCCTGCCTAAGAGAGATTGTTCCAGCTGTCTCACCGTTCACAAAAGCAGGATTTCTCCCACCCGTCGTTTACCAGCTGTGTTAAAAATATGAAACTCCATCTCCTCAGAGAAGTTAATAGCTCAGAAAATATTCCTGACAGTCCGTTATCCATTTGGTTTAACTTACTGCTTTGTTTATGCCCTCTGTGTGCCAGCCACTCCTTTTTTGTTGACTGGTACTTCCCTCTTGTACCCATCAGAAAGAAATTAAGAAATTAAGAGATTAAGAAATCCCCACAGCTGGAAGACTTATTCAGCATACTAAAGGAAGAACCTATTCCCTGTCACATCTTTGCAGGTTGCTAGCTGAACTGCTAAGGATAAGAACTGCTGTAGTATGTGCATGCTCTGCTGTTGAAAAATAAACCTGACTGAATCCTGTAACTGGTAAAATAAGGTAGAATTTAGCTCAGCTTACAGATCTGTGTGCTTTGACCCTTCCTATATCTGAAGCTGTACAGGACAGGACTGACTAACAGCAATTCTTACAGAGTTGTCACATCTTTTAAAGGAGAAAAGCAGATTTCTGCGGAAGTGAAGAGCAGTGGAGTTGAAAGCACTCAGAACAGCACAATTGGTGTGCTGGTGTCTGTGCACACACCAAGTAAGGTGCAGCCCTCAGACAGCTGGCAAGCTACTCTACTGATGTATTCAAGTGAGGATAACAAGACTTCAGCCAACATCAGCACCATCACAGTGAATGTCACCCATTTCCCCAGTCATGGAGGTAAACAAATATCGTGTAGGCAGCTCACATAATTGCTCTTTAGGATATAATATCTGCTTAATTGCCCTTTGTTGCAAGAGTGAGTTTCATTTGCTAACTTCCTCATCTTCTGGGTACGCCTAGAATTTCTGAGGTATGATGGTTTTCTTCTAGGAAAGGTTCTTTCCTGATGCCTAAACTATGACCCTGCCTTCAGTGGCAGCTGCCAAGTGCTATCTTTTTGGAAAGCTATTAATCCTTGCCCTTGTCTGGATAATGCCAGGCATCAATTTCCTTAATGAGATGAGTCCAAGACAGCCAACATGACCACATAATTACACAGCTGATGAAGTTGCCCAAGGAATATGTGCCTCACCTGCGCCAAAAGAGGATTTAAATTAAGGTTGTGGAAGTAATAGCTTGAAATGTAAACTTGGCAAATTTAAACTGTAGAGCCTTGTAAGGGCGCTAGCCATGGGACTTCCCGGTGAAAGCGAGGCTCCAATGTGCTGAAATCACTTTTGAGAAGGTAGACTTACACTTCTTCTGTTAAATTTATTCTTGTTAATCTTTAAATCCAAGTAAGGACTTTGCTTTCTTTCATTTGTGTTCCTAAAGAGCTGGTGTATGTGACATATTACCTGGATAACAACCAAACCAATCCCTACCTGAAGTGGAAAAACCTAGGAAGCCCTGACTTTCCTTCTCCAGAACAGTTCCAGCAAATAAGGGATGCTGAGGTATGACTATATGCATTTGCCTGAACTGTTTTACAGGTAAAGTGCTTGTGAAAAAGACAAGAAATCAGGCCAGGCTGTCAAAATTTCATTAGCCCACAGTCATTTACTTCTCACGTACACACAAAAATGCACTTGCACTCATGCAGAGAAATGTAGCTGATACACAACTGATACTGTTGTGTTTGTGTTATACAAGAGATTAAATGTAGATGACCAACTTCTTTGCTACTGGCCTACCCATAAACTGAAGAGGCACAGTTGCTCCTGGGGATGTTCCACTTTCTCTCTGCTTCAGTGAACTTGAGACTCTTTCTGTTCTGCCTCCCCAAATGAGTAATGTGGCCCTGTGTATGCTACAGAAGGGCCAAACTGCTGCGTTGGAGGGTTGAAATGAACCCCCTCAATAACAGAAAAGAAACAGCTCCATGAGGTGGAAACTACCCTGTGCAAGTCCAGAAGACTCCAGGGGCTCACAGGGAGGGACAGTTTCCCCTCATCCTCACTAGTGCTGAATGCACTGCAGAGGTAATTAGGGAGTAAGTCCTCTCTGAGAACTCCTCTCCTCCCTAGGGATAAAAGCCATGTGGAAATTACGTACTGTGTGCGAGAATACGTCGCTTCAGCCACCTCTCTGATAGTTTCCCTGTGCATTCGAACACGCAGGTTACAGTAAACCTTACACCTTCATGTCCTTCAGGACCCACAGACAGTGGTTGCCTTCTGGCTTTGGTTTACATTACTATGTCTTCTCCCAGTCACCATCAATGACTAGCTTTAAAATGACTTCCTTTAAAAGGGCAGCAGCGAGGTTTTAGATGCCCCTGTCCATCTGGTGAAGCCTCATTCTCAGAGATCAGCTACGTGGCTGTTGTAGCTAGCAACAGCTTTCTCTGCACCCCATGAAGAGACAGGAGCATGGTTTGTAAGGGCCTGTAGCCTAAAAGGCTGCTAGAAGTGACAGAGTGGGCCTAAAGGGTGTTTTTCAATCAACCCAGCTTGTGAGATGGACAAACCCTCGTGTTTCCTGAAGAGCTGGAAAACAGGTGTGATAGAAAAGGCTACCAACTTGAAGAACTTTGATGGGTCTAAGCCACTTAGCAACACCAACTCTATTGGAAATTTAAAATCCCAAAGTAGTTACACAGGCACTTTACACTGATTTTACAGTTGGCCTTTGGGTGCTGTAATGAAAGAGTGTTCACAGCACTGCTTTTTGGCTCCACAGGACCCACTGGCTGCAGGCCCATTCCCACTTCCTGAAGGTGGCATCCTGACACTGAAGCAAGACTTTCCCATTCCCTCAGTCTTTCTTGTCCACATCTGTGCAAGACCCAGATCTGCTCCAGGTCAGGTATGTGTTGTGTTCTACTGTCAGACTCACCAAAAGAGAAACTGCTTCCTGCTTTAAATCTTACTAAGGAGAGCCGAACTAACATTTGAATCAATTAAAAGACAATTCTTTCCTTTGATGAGAAGGTTCTCCAAGATATAATTCAAGATAAAACATTACACAGCAAGTGGTAGGAGCCATCACTGAGATAAATGGAAGTTTATCCATTGTTGGAAAATAATAATGCAGTACTAAAAAGTGCAGTATCTTTTTAAAAATCTCACGCTATGCCACCAGGCTTGATAACAGCTCTCCAGTTAATTGTTGATAACCAAAGATAAAATGGAATTGTGGCTGTCACATATTAGACATCTGTATCTGCTCATTCAGTCCCACACATGTTCACAGGGGTGCCCAGAGCCTCTGAAGGTCCTCTGCAAGGTTGATGGGTGGGGGACATAGGCTACAAAACCACAGAGCCAGGGATTTTGTTTTTTCACCTGGTCTCAATGGAAAAAAAATCAAAGCAAGCAGTAAGGAAGGGTGAACGTGGAAATCTGACATGGCTGATTGGTTTGTGCAGCTCTCTTACACAAGCATCTGTGTTTTGACAGGTGACTGGTGTTCGTTTGATCCCTCTCACAAAGGGGCAGGTCACTGTGCTGTGGGATGATGATCACGTATATTCAAAGTAAGTAGCTTTTAAAATAAAATGGTTACAACTGAGTTACCAGTGTATCACTGCCTAAGTTGTCCCCAGTCTTACAGAGTGAAACAGGTTCAAAAATTAATGAATAATTGTTCCTTGAGAGATGTTACAGTGCATTTGTCTGACAAAATGTAGGACCTGCATGCAGTAACTATGGAGAGCAACCCTGACTGATTTGCTGCCTGACCAAAGGAATCTGCTTGTTTCTCACCAGCACTCAATGGCATTCCTGAGGGACTTGCCTTCAGCATAGCAGACAGGAAGATCCATGGTGAAAGTAGTATTATCAGCAGATACCTAGGTGGGATCTTGCACATCTCTGTAAGGGATGTGAACCAGAAGACAAAACCTGCAGTTCCTTTCCTTCAGCAAGCTGTACTGGACTGGAAACTCTGTAGGGGAACTGTCAGAGGTGATCCAGTGTACGACTACACCTCAGGAAGCACTGGCTTAGCTGCTTTTCAAGCCAGTCTCCCATGACTCTTCAGCCTTGACAACCCAAATTTGGGAGTAAAAGATGCTTAATATTTTGTTATGCTGCATATACCCAATGTGGCGAGTCGGCCTGGGTGTTCTGTGGGCTGTTGGGGCCCTGTTTATTCGTAACACTGACAGTTCATGCCATCCTGCATTTGGTAGGATTGAGTCAAATGACCATTTCCTGGTTTTGGCCTTTTTGTTGAAATGGCCCCAAGACTAGTATTGGATTGCTCAACACATTATCAGTTGTATTTACTGAGCTGTCTGTTTTTTTCTTTTTTCAGGTGTATAAAGACATTTGAAGTGGAATTCTCGTCAGATGGAAAAGCGTACCAGCGGATTAATGCCAAAGACACAATATTCACTCTCTGGGTCTACAGTCCAGGTATGGCAAGAATAAGCATACTAGGTAAACTGTCATGCTGATATTGCTGCTTGTGTGGGAAACATTGTTTAGTAACTACTGAAGGTCCGTAACTTTCTGCTAACATACACTCCCACCACAAATAAGAGCACATCCCTTTGTTTAGGACCACATTCTCAGTGAAAGCTGTATTCCCAAGGACAAACACTGACTGACAAATAGTCATGAGGATGTTATTAGTAGTATTGCCCTGGATAAACTCCTTGTCACAGAAGCCAAAGACACCCAGCTGCAGGGGTAGGAAGGTCCCTGAGAAGCTAAGCAGCCCTTTCGTAGCTGGTTTGGAAACAAAATGACAAAAAAACCCAGGTGGCTCACATGACCAGAGCTTGGTGTTGTGCTTTTGAGAGTAAGAGTCACAGCAAGGCGAGTCTGGGGTTCAGTCCTGCAGGTACTGACCATGCCTTTGCCGAAATCTGTACAGTACAGCTCTTGGGGTAGGGCAATAGGGCAAACTGCCTTAATAACACTTGTTATGTACCACTGAGTCTGGAGGTCTTAAACTGCCTAAGGGTATAGCATCAGCACACAAATAAGTGAGAGGTTTTGCCCACCTTTCCGTGGAGGGGTCGGTTGTCTCACATTTACCATGATCCGATCCGCCCCAGGAGGGTCACTCGTTCCTTTTATGGCTTGGCAATCTTAGGCTGTTGAGATGCTCCCCTGTAAGGACAGAAGAGGTCATGTCATAAGAAAGTTTGTCCTGGCTGTCTGAACATCAAGATAAGGAGTGACACCTCTCTTTGCTGTTTCCTAGAGCTTTCTTCATAGTCCTAACTAGTCCTAACTTAGTCCTGACTGCTTAAGTTGTAAATGTTTCATCTTTGTCAACAATGGAAAGCTTCTCCCAGAACGTGTGGTCATTTCTCCTCAAGTACAGCCAGCATGATTTCTCCTCAAGTACAGCCTACGCAGATGAAACACCCAAGTGAAAGAAGACAGTGTTGTTTTATTTGGATTTTTTTTTTTCTTTCTTATTTCATTTTTTTAAGCAGATGTGATCTAGTCTCCAGCATGACTATCTAACAAGTATTGATAATAAACACTGATGAAAGCTGTGTGAAACACAAACAGACCTTGCCTTGCAGTGATACTAATAAAGAGCAATTCAGAGATGGTTTTGCCAGAAACACTAGCTCATCTCTTAGTCCGAGAAAACCTTAACATGAGCAGTGGGTGCGTAATAAAGTTCAGAGCTATTATTGCAATGTAAAGGCTACACAGGTAAACAAAAACTGAATCAGGGCTAAGGCAAACCTCTGAAATTAGTATTCATTATTATATTATGTTACAATATTAAATACCACTTTTATTGGTTTGTTTCAAAAACAACAACAAAAAGAAAAGACTACTCAAAAAAATCTCATGTCTCAGCAGCCTTTATTGCTAAGAACTTCCTCCTGACCCATTATTTCTAGCATCCTGTTTCTTTTAGCAAAAAATTACTAAAACACACATAAAAATCAAGTAAATAGACGAAAAACCACCAAATTTATATTGCTTGTGGGGTCAAAGAGTCTGCTACGGAAAGCTGAGTTCTTTGACCTGGGTCAAGGATGAAAATCAGCAGAACCACAGAACATCAGCTTACCCACCTTTAAAGTAAGTGGTGCTGCTTCCTAAGTTGAGCACAGGGTTTTCAGTCAGCCTGTGTGCTTGCTTCTTGTTCTGCTTCGTTGTTGATCCTGTCCCCACATAACTGTTTGAAAGGCACAATTCAGGCAGAAAAGTTAAGTCAGAAAAAAGAAGGAAATGACTAGTTGTGTGTTGCAGATGATGTCATAGTTTTTTTTTTTCAAAGGAACTGCTGGTGAAGCAGTTCTGTAGCTGTACTTGCAAGCCCTCCTAATGAGGAGAGAGGAGGTCCTCAGCTCAAGGAGGCAAAAACGCTAATACTTGGCCATCAGGAGTTTTTTAGACACGCACAGACACGTTGGCATAGGGTGCAGAACTGATTTCCCCATCCCCTTCCACAAACCTGCATTTTATAGGAGTAGTGCCTGCTCCACATCCTCCAGGTACCTCAGGTGTCAGCGTTTCACAGTGACATTTCTAACCTTTTCGTTTGCAGGAAGCTCAGTCTCCGGCTTTTACAGAGTGCGTGCCATTGACTACTGGGGGAAGGCAGGCCCGTCCTCTCCTCCTGTGGAGTATGTTGAAGCTTTCAAGTGACCCTGAAGAGTGATGCCTGGCTTGGTGTCAGACTGGTGTATGTTCCCTGCAAATGACAACCCCCCAGAAAAATAAACTCCTCCCAGGCCGAGGAGGGAGTATGGAAAGGACCTGATGAAGCGAGTTAGGAATGCAAGTTAGAAGCAACTGCCCCTATTAACTCTTCATAGCACTAAAGGCAGCATTATCCATCAGCCACAACTGACAGCCCAACTGGTCAGAGGCTGCCATAGTAGTGGGATTCAGCTTAACTAGGAATTATGGGAATAAATATTTATTATTCCCCTATTTTACAGTGAGCTAATGGCCAGGACAAGCAAAGATTTATAGAGGTCACAAACTGCAGCAGGAATAGGACCATTGCTTCACTGTGTGAGTGAGGATGGCAGCAGAGAGTATGAGGATGGCACCTGTCTGAGAGTAAACTGCCTGCCTTAGCTGCCGGGCTGTCTTGACCTAATGGTTTGATGGAAAAGTGCCCAACAACCAAACATATCCAAAGCATGAAGTGAAGGATCCCTTCTTCCCTGCTGGTTAGTCACAGCAGGTTGTTTCAGATCCCTTGCCACGTCTTCAGGTGTATGAGGTTTTTCACTCTCTCACAGAGGGGTTTCCACCCCGTTCTCTCAGCATTTGTGACTGTTCCTGGCATGCCAGAGCTATTTCCCATAGGCAGAGGAAAGGGTAGCAGCTCATCCTCAGAGGGGAAGAAGGCACAGAAAGAGCTAGGCTCCAGACTTCCCTACCGTTTCTGTTTTCTGTTTTTGCTCAAGTCATCTGTTTAAATGATGGCCATCAGCCACTGCCTCTTTGTGGTGGAGGCTCTAACCCTGAAAGTCCCTGTTCCTCTCCGTTGCTGTCACCATTGCTGTCCCCTAGCCTGGCGTCCTACAGCCCTTAGAGGTGAGCTCTCCCCCCAGCATGCCTTGCCTCTCAGACTGTAAGCCACAACTCAGTTTTGGATAGTCAGGAGAAAGCTGAAACAGCAGTTAGAGCCTTTTGTGTTTTCACATTACAGAAGAACACACCCTTGAATGTAGCAGGGCTGCTACTCACAACACTTAGGAAATTAACCAAGAACAGTTGCAAGGCATGTGCACAAGTGTGAGATAGCCCTAGATCATGGGCTACAGAACACTGCTGGCTGTGCTTGCTGCTGCCAAACACTTTATGTAAACAGCAAAGTTCCCTGAAATTGCAGGGGTGCTTTCTTACTCCCCCCTTTTCACAACTGGCACAGTTTGAGCTACGCCTTTAAAACGCCTTGTAGCGAGAGGGATGATGCCAGTGAAAACAGCTGGAGTGTTTTCCATAAGAGGACTGACTTTGTCACACAAACAAATCCCCTACTGCTCTCTTTGCTGACATCAGCCACCTCACTAACACAACAACAAAGACTGTGTATTTGATGAAACATTCAGGTCTCAGAGAAAAAAAACAAAAAAACACAAAACACCAAAACCAACAAGTTTGCACCGTAGGAGAGAGCTGAATTACCTCAAATGCCCTCACTTTTACAGCACGGAAAAGAAACATATACAAAAAAGCCAGTATACACTGAGTTGTGGCCTTGTATCTCCTTTACTTCTGATAACTTGTTCATATGCTTGTACTGAAAATTAGCCTTAAAAGATTAATTTTGTCACAGAATTCAGATGAAATATTTCTTGCCTGACTGAAGTTTGAATAAGGGTCACATGCCACATTCTAATCTTGCAATTCCTTGTCCATAAGACAAAACAGAAAAGGGCCATGGAGCCTACTGAAGTGATAACCTTCTCAGTTTTGGAAAAGCTACTGATAAATTCTACTTGGATGGGGATAGTAAAAATGCATTTTCAAGTTGTTATAGCTGCCCCTAAGTGAAGAATCAGAATACACATTTAAATAAAATTTAGCAGTTCAGACATATTTTGTTGCTAGTATGAGGTGGAACAACAACAAAAAAATTATTTAGAGAAGTATTAAGTATAGGGTTTTGAGAGATTTTAGTGTGTGTGAAGCAGGGGAAGATAGAGGAGCTTGAGAGGACAGTTTACCCTGTTAGAATGTCCTACCTGAGTAGCCTTCTGCTTTAAAATTTGCCCACGCTGGTGATCAGAATAGAGCAGTCTTTATCAAACTAAGAACTGTGCACCAGCTGCAGGTGTTTAGAAAAAAAGGAATCATAGGTGTTGTGAAGAGTATTGATTTTATTATTCAGGGATGTAGAAGAAAATATATGGAAGTGCAAACCATGAAAAATAGAAGATTTCTTCTAAAAATCTTCTTTGCTGCTATGGTATAAACTTATTCCTTTAAGGAATGAGCATATACAAACAATTACAGAGAGAAGATAATTTGATATTTCCAGGCTTGAATGTATTTCACACAAAGTATAGAAGTTTTGGAATGCCTTTGTCTCTTCTGTAATTTAGTGTCTACAGAAAAACATTATTTAATACTTGAAACTTGAGATTTCTATAACCTTCTGTTGCTGACTCTGCCTGATATTGCTTTCAAAATTGCATGTTTAATTAATCTCCGCCTTTGCCAGGCAGTGATCAGCCTCCCATCACAGTCTGAGTTTTCAGAAGTGCCAGATGTGCATAGCAGTAAGTGTGAGTAGCAGGTGCTTAGTAGTTCTGCAGTATCAGAACCAAAGCAGGACTGCAGAGCAGTCAGGTGTCTCTTGCTGGCCATAAATCCAAGTAAGAATATCTGACTGCACTTGCAGGATGGGATTGTTTGCTTGTACTTCAAACAAAACTTTCTAAGGGGATATAACAAGTTTGCAACTATATACAAACTTTTGCAACTGAAAGAATCTTTCAGCTGAGTGTTTTATTTTGTCTAATTGTGTATATGCTGCATTTGTTACTATGTTCTTTGCTACCCAATAAAACCAGTTTTTAATCTCTCACATGAAACCTGTAAAAATGTCATTGTGTTGTAGAAACTGCTTAAAACTCTTGTGTCAACAACTGAATCTTGGGAATTAAAGACTGTTCTCAAGGATTGCCATGGTTTAACCCCAGTAGCAACCAAGTACCATGCAGCCGCTCGCTGCCTCTGCCACCACAAGGTGTAAAAGATACCTTGATTAGTGCATGTTTCAACATGACATAAAAATGAAGCATGAAAAGAACCTTAACATAAAAAATTTCAAGGCTAAAGTAGAAACCTGAGTGCATAGATTGCCTCATGTGCCACAGCCCAGGGGAAACTGGTCAAACTCGACATGGTATCATAGTGTCAGATCTCAGTGTCCTTGCTGGGAGGAGGTTCACTCGTGTGTGAAGGACAATATCCTTGCAGGGTCCCTCCTGCTGTTGCACAGTCATAGACTTTCTGCAGCGCTAAAGGACCTTCTGAGGACAAAACAACAGTCCTTTTAATTCGTTAACAATTTTTTTTCTCTTCTCTTGTTAGTGGAAAGTTCGTGCAGGACAAAGATTATGACTTGGGACCTATGCACACACTTAAAAACCAGAAATAACAGGCTGCTTTTCATCAGCCAGCTCAAACAGCAGACAGAAGACTGCCTGCATCTAGATATACCCTAGATGTTTTGTGTTGAACCCAGTGGAATTTCAAGAAGAGTGTAAATCTTATCAGAATACACTTTTGGCTGCCTGCCCTACCCTACCTTGTCTTTCATGTTTCCTGCAGTCATTGGAGAGAGATGGATATGAGCTAATGCCCCATCTGTTATTAACTCACCAGATCACACAATGGGGGCCTGTTTGTGGTCCTGTTGGGAACATGTTTCCCCAAGTACAGGTCAGATTCCTGGGGTGTGTATAACTCTGTCATATATTCGTCCAGAACCACTACTATGTTCCTAGGAGCCTGGAGAGATAACCTTTTGTGGCTGAGGGGGGATTTCACTGCCTAACTTATCTGGACAGACTACACTAAGCACAGTAAGGATGCACTTGGTCCTGCATGTAGGTCATCCCTTCTTGCTGTAACTCCTACCTGCCATGCAATTGCTACAACCATAGATATTAAAAATCCCACTTCTCTAGAACTAGTAGTATCGGTCTGAATGTTCTGTCCAAAGGCCAGGCTCCTTCAGCTGAGGGTTAGTGTTGTCTAATCAGTTGTGATACAAGTCCTAAGTTCAGTATTCCAACCCAGTACTTCCTCATGGGAGAGGAGTGCAAGCGGTGAACCTTCAGGCAATGCACTGACCTTGCACTTCTTCCAGCAGAAAAGGCCAATTTTTTTTCAACACTCACAATCTTTTTGTATGTGGGATTTTAGCATTGCCTGCTACTGCTCCTCTGTTTCTGTCCTTAGCTTTAGATAGTAGTTCACCATCTTGTTCCCTGTCAAGGTAGCTTTCCTGGGACCTGAAGAGCAATGAACACCTTTATTTGAAGCTGGTTAAGAACCATATGAGTACTGCCTGTAAATCCTGGGAAAGACAAGCTTGAGAGACTTGCCTGCATCCCTGGGATAATGTCTCTTGTTTTGGGGAAGGATCCTTCCAACAGATGCAGAAGATAATCATCAGTCATTGTAGAAAAGATTGTTCAAGCGTCTTGCAGAAATTGCTTGATAGTGTAGTCCTCTGAAGGTCTTCACTCAGCATCATCCTTGTGAAACTTCTGAACATCTTTTGAAACCTTCAGGGGTAGGGGCTGTTCAGCTTGTTCTTAGCTCTATGCTTGGCAAACATAACTTTAAACATTTCTGTTGCTGACAAACTGCAGAGATCACCAGGTTGCTGGGGACATTCTAGACTGGTAGCTTTATTCATAGGAAATATTAATAGAAATAATAGAAGTGAATGTGATTTTCCTGAAGGCAGTGGGAAGTACATGTTCACTGTAGTGACTCAGGTTACCCTTTTTCTACATAGAGTTTTCTAGACACTGTTGTTTTGGGGTTTCTCTGTCTGTTAAATTCTCGGCCGTAAAACCTATCTGTTCTATATCTTTCAGCTCTATACCTCTGAGATACTGAAAGCTGGATGGTGAAGGCAGAGGGGGAGTAAATTACTGTTTATGCCACTGGAAATGCAAGTAACTGCTCATTTAAAGTAATGAACAGTGTTGTTGAAAGGAACATCTGCTTTATCCAGGGTCTAGTTCGAAATGTTCTGTGCAGATTTTTGACTATTCAGATGTAGCAGATTACCAGAAGTCACTGAAAGGTATTACCAGGCAGCAAGGATCACACTTGTCAGCCTCACCTCAGAGTTGTTCCATACGGCTTCTTAGCTTCGGAATCTAAACATAAGCGGTGGTGGAAGAGGCACGTTGTATCTGCCAGGGCCCTGCAGGCACCCACGAGCTTTTGCTGCTTTGTGCAGCCTCACCTGGGACCTCCACCCACATACCCTTTGCCCATAGTTCACAAACCTTCTTCACCTCAGCCCAGACCCCCGTTCCCTTGTGAGCCTTGCTGCAGGTAGCTGGGCACACCCCAGCTCGGTGCTGCGGAGCAACACTGCCTGTGCTGGGAACACCCCTGGCTGCTGTCTCGCCTCTCCTCCGTGAGCATCCTCGCTCCTTCTGTCCCCAACAGGACAGCAGGTAATAAAAAAACAGTCCCAGAAGTGCGCTGTGGTTTTGTGTTTTTTTTAAAAACATTTATTGATTAATGCCACATTAGGTAATATTGTATTGCACACAGTTTACAGATCCCCCAATGTTTTCATGTGTTTGTCAGGCAAAACACACTAGTCCTATGATTTTATTTTTTTTATTAGCTGAGTGGCAACTTCAAGACCAAGAGGTCTGGTTTCTGGGCTTAAGGATAGGATTGGAAGTGTACTTTTAGCAGGCCCCTGGAAAGAAAGAAAAGTAAACTTTAGTACTTTTAAGTAAGTTTGCGAAGTGCTTTAACAGTCTTTTCCAGTGAAGCTACAGCTACAGCCTTCCCAGAGTACTTCTGAATCACAGTACAAGAGTAGTGCAAAAGTTGCTGTTTGCACTGCTCTGTGTGTTGGCAAAGCACTCGTGCAGCCTTTCCCAGCTAGGCATGGGTTTTCAGCTTCCCTGAGCATCTAGCCCTGCAAACCAGCTACCTTCCCTCTGCTACAGAGAGCACTGTGGAGGGGTATGGGGCAGGGATGCTCATCCCATGCCCACAACCTTGGGGAATGCCAGCACCTGAGCTGCAGTGGAGGACTGGCCGGACAAGGATGTGCCGTTCAGAAGGTTTTAGCTGCTCTTCCTTGTCCCACACGTGTGATCCAGTGGCATTGGGCCTGGCCAACCTCCAGGAAAAGGCAGTGAGTCTGTGAAGGGTGGGCACTCAACTGCCAGCAAAGAGGAGTTCCTGCTGTAGCATAGCCCCTAAAAAATTATCTGCCTGTCTCACAGGCAGCATTTGAGCTGGATCAGCTCCCGTACCTTCAGAAAAATGTTCTCAAAATGAGCTTTGGACAGGGACTGTTTGCATGTCTGCGGCACAACTGCTGACTGCCACTGCCAGCAGGCACAGTCAGAAACACCCAGAGCCCCTCATCCCTGCTGCTGGGACCACTCAAGACACAAATCGTGATGGAGCTAAGAAGAGTGAGGGTGATCCTTCCTGGAGCCACCTCCTCCTTTCCTGGAGGATGCTATTCCCCAGGTGGTCAAGACCTGCCTTTCCAAGTGCTGAAGCACAGGGTTGTTACATCCATCCCTGTCCTATCTAACAGAGTGACAAAGCTCATCTTTTGGTAACGTGCCAGTTTCAGCACACAGGGTTCCTGTAAGGGCGATCCTAATGCTGCAGAACCAGCCTGCAGCAGGCTCTCGCCCTTGCATGGACTTCCCTCTGTAGCTATTTCTTACTAGATCTAACATTAAAAAAGGGTTGCTTAGCGAGCACACCTTGCTTTGCTTCGATTCTGCCGCATTAGCGGCAAGTGCAATCACCTGCTCTTCAACCCAGTGAGTTTGCCAATTAGCCCACGGTACCTGACTGAAGCACGGGCTGGAACTGGCCAGACATGCAGATTTCCTCCTGCTTCTGGCGCACGATGCGCTGGATGGCCGGGGGGAGGCCGCGGGGGTTGCGGGAGAAGATCAGGGAGTAGCCATCGTCGCAGGAGCCGTCCTCCTTCAGGCTGCGGCAGGCGTAGGTGATGGCATAGTTGTCGTAGTCGGTGTCGATCACCCAGTAGTTGTCCCCTAAAACATCAGAACGCGCGTGTTGGTCACCGTGGTCAAAACAGAGTGGTGGGGGGGTGAGGGGGATGCTTCCACAGGGGGACACCTCACTTCATGGCAGGGATAGCTTCCCAAAGGATCTAATCTCACCTCCCGTGTCCAGATTATCTCCACATCGTGAACAACTGGGGCAAGCACAGGGAATCTTGAGACCGTGTTGTTCCCTATGGTGCTCGGTGCATTTTCACCCCTTGTTTCTTAGGCTAGAAGTATTAGGAGGACTAGGACTTTCTAGGTTTGCAATGACAAAAAAATATCTTTCTGTTGCATGGTGGGGGAAAGGGCATACAGCATAAATTTTGGCCATACAGATTACACTTCCTATACAGGAAGCCTCAGCAAAATATGCCTCCTACTTTCCAGCCTTGCTCAACTGAGTTCAGTTTGGTGTGGCTTATCCTCCAGTAATGAGTGTATTTCTTTCTTACTCATTAGTGGGCCAAGTCCTGCACAGCTTCCACAGGTGGATTCCCACAGCTATGGGGCACTCAGGCACAAAGGATGGGGTTTGCAGGGTGCATAACTGAGGTTCAGCATGAGCAGTTGCTGCAGCAGGAACTGCAGTTAACAGCTCCATTTCTTTGAGTCCAGCTGTGTCTGTCTGAGGAGAACTGTGCCTGGCTGCTGGAGTGCAGACGTGGGTCCACATGTCTCCTCCAATTAGCTATGAAGAGTACAAGGATGACTGACCTTAGCATTTTTATAATGCCCACAGCAGGGCCCAGGAACTATGCTTCCCTAGGTTCAACACCTCATCTGGCTGTGCAAAACCCATGTGTGTGTGGCCCAATGCCTCCAAGCTGCATACTCCCTGTTAGTGTGTATGTTGTATGAGGGAGGTCTCTGTGGAGTCTCTGGATCCTGTCCCTTCTGTGGATATAAAATGCACTGCCTGGATAAAGCATTCCCCCTCAAAAAAAAAGGATAATTTTTCTTCACTTCGAGCAATCTGAGCTGAACGGTTTTTCCTGCTCATGTGTTGAAATACACACCCGGGGAGCCTTAAGCAATTAACCAGCATCAGAGGGCTGGAGAAGTTCACTTACCACCACTGGAGAGGTAGCTGGCCAGTCCCTGGTAGGTCATGTACATCTTTGCCGGAGTGGTTGGGTCAGGTACTGTGTACTGAGCAGCCATGTCAGCACAGATCACCCAGAAACTGCAATGAGATCCATGAGAGTCAAGGTAAAACCTGTCAGCATGTGAGCTCCAAAATGGGTGTCCCTCACCCAGGACTTGGGCACAACTGCCTCAGGCATCAGCATGGCTCTGCTGTATGATTATGCTGTGGCTGGGGCAGTGCCTCCTGACCCTATGGCTTTTTGCCACCCATACCTGTCCAAGCAGACAGTCACCAAGCAAAATGATGAATGCTGTTTCTTGGCTCCCAGCTAGCAGCCCGTGGAGTGAGGTGCCCTGCATTTGGGCTCGTTTGGGGTCATTCACTGTGTCCCCAGGCAAAGGCAGGGAGTTGACTCTCCTCTCTCCAACCCTTCCTAGCTCTATTGGCACAGGGATGTCTGTCACAAGCACTTTAATAATTATAGACCCCCTTCCAAGCTAGTGGAAAGCCGTCACACAGCCTTTGAAGCCCTTGTAGGTGACCATTTCTTCCAATGCCCTTTTCTGGTTGGGATCTGTTCGCTTTGAATAGCACCCATGTTTTAGCACAGTTTGTCAAGCATTGCCTGGATTTGTGGAACAGGGGAAAGATATTAATTCCCTTCCTTGCTCAGGCTGCACTTCCCCTTTATCCTGCCTTTGCAGAAATAAAATTCCCAGCAGCCCTGAGACTCTGCTTGATTTCTGAAGAGTCCTTTCAGGAATCTTCCCACTCGCACTGTGTGGCCTGTCTGCAAAGCTTCATTTGCCTTCATTTCCCCTTCCCAAAATCTCCTGGAGTGCTGTGCTGTTAAGACTTACAAGGTTCATAGCCACCTGCTAGTGCTAGCCTACAGGGAGCACAGGATTTTCTTTCCTGCACTCAGATAGCTATTTAATCCCTTTACATGCCGTAATTCCTTGTAGTAATCATGACCAACAGGCAAAACTCTAAGCTTCTCGCCATCTGTTTATTCAGGCATTGCAGTGGCATCTCAGAGTTAACCACATATTTTCCTCAGAAATCTGTCCGACACTGTGTTGAGAGATCTGTGATGGTAGCGCTCACTTACACCCCTCTCCTTCTCCTGAACCTCTCAGTGAAATGAGAGCTATCCTTCCCTCGCAGCACCTGAGCCTTCCCGAGCTCCTCCACTTGTTGCAGTTCTTTTACTTAACCACTCCATCATTCATGACTTGTCTTAACAACTGATTTTATGCAGTAGCTTCGTGATGGACCCAAACCTGAGCCAGGATGAAAAGTAACCCAGGACTCAAAAGTGTGTAAACTCTAGCTTCTAATATCATGCTGGGCTTCCCTTCTTGATGGAGAAAACCCAGGCATGTTCTGTGCTCAGAATAGATCACCGTCCATTTCCCTCTCACCCAGTGCCTCTTGGCAGCAGCCAGAGCTGGAAGTCAAAAGAGCTCACCCAAAAAGCTTCACTCGGCCTTTGGAAGATGCTGTCATTGTGCCGTCTTCCTCCACGGTGTATTCAGCAGAGATGTTGTCCTGAAGGAAAAGGCCCTCTGGATCCTTCTTGGCCAGGGCATACCATTTCCCTGCATACTAAGATGAAAGTGTATTATTATCTGAATTAATCACCATGGATCATGGCCAGATTAGCACAAACCCCACGATTTTGTGATCGTGGTGCCTTCCTAACTCCCCGTTGCCTGGCCTATGGATAAAGTCGGGGTTTGGGTGGGTAAGCAGCACACAGGTCCTGTGCCTTTGTGCCAGGAGGAGCAGGCCTAGCAGATCTGCACTGCTGCATGCATGTTGTCAAGTGAAACATTCCTGCCATAGTGAACCCCCACTGAAAGCTTCTCCCGTCCTAAGATACTGGTTCTTTCCCTGTTCCTATTCAGGTGCCTGGTCTTCCATAGAAAGATGCCATCAACAATACCAAATTGCAGCCACCAAGACCTTAGCAAGCTAGCTGGAGACACACTTGGGGGCTGCCAGGGTTGACCTCTGGCAGTGAGAAGGGCCCACCCAGCAAAGCAGAAAGCAACGACTGAGTGCTCAGTGAAAAGGAGAGGGTTGCGTTGGGGCAAGTAGCAACAGCGAGAAAAGGAATGAGATTAAGGGGAAGAAAATGTCTATGAAAAAAAAAATGGCTCCCTGGAAATGTACAAGCAGTATCTAGTGAAATGAAAACAAGATCTGAACAGATAACTTATGGATAGGAAGACCCTTAAAAGTTAACATTATTAGTAGAAATACCAAAAAAAAAAAAAAAAAGCAGAAGCTAGCTGTGTTAAATTTGATTCTGCAGTGAACCTAATGGGGTCTGTTTGGCAAGTTATGTGTTTAAGCCTGAAACAAGTCTGCAATTCCCAAATACAAGAACCTGAGCAAAAACTTTGACCTTTTAAAACTGAGATGTTCCCAAAGCTCTCCCCAGACATGGGTCCACCAGCAAAGCCGATCTTGTATAGAGGAAGTGCTTGCCATATCCCAGCTGCATATGAGAATGTGATGTTTGCTGAGCATTAGTTAAAATAGGTACTGGCACACTCCTCTGGACCTTTCCAACAGCAAGTTAGCCCTCATTTCCTCCTTGGAGGCACAAACGATGTGTTTGAACAAGAGTCATTGTTCAGGATACCAAACTAGTTAAGATTTCAGTTTGCTGTGACTTCCAAAACTGGCTGATGGTGGATGCAAGTACCCCAGGTCATGTGTTTGAGCTTTCTCTCTGGTGTGAATCTAGATAGTTTCATTCAGGGGACTGCTCAAAGCTGAAATCCGTATTGAGTGCCAAGCTAAGAGAAGATGACATCTAATAGAGTAACATTCCTGACTTTCAAGGCCCATTTTACCATAATGTTCAGAAGGTTAAACAGTTAAGAGAAAAGCAAACTACAGGAACAGCATCTGTGAGACAGTGTACAAGAGAGGTTAACTTTTTGGTGAAGAGCCCCTTTAGATTAACACAACTCATAACCTTAAAAAAAAAAAAAAAAAAAGTGTTTGTATATAAAGCTTCTTCTTGTTGAAGTAAGAACCATAGTTACCCTTTTTGGATCAAAGTTGTCTTTCACGGAGAAAGACTCCACTGCGCAGGTCTGAGCTAGGCTATATCCAATGCTGGAGAAGACCGAGGCCAGGAAAACATACTGAGCGTATTTCATTCTGCAAGACAAAAGCAAATATAGAGTTTTATTTTGTGCAGCAGATGGGGGTTGCAAGTGCCGTGCCTAGAGATGCATTTCCCTCTTTTTAAAACCAGTTTCTTTCCAAACCGAGTGCACTACCAGCTCCTCCACTGAGAAACTGCTGAGTCGTCATCGTGCCTAAATTCAGCCAAAACTGAACATCAGTGGCAATTGCTTTGCAGGAGCATTTCACTTGCTAGTAGTAGTATTACAGTTCATGTTGTTCTTACATTATAAATCAAGGCAGACTATGGATAAGGTTGGCAAGGCTTGGTAAAAAATTCAAATGTTTTGAATTTTGTTTTCATGGGAAGGAAAATGTTCTGATGAGCTCTAGCAAAGCACTGAAGGTTGTAAAATACACCTTGGTATTGCCTTCCCTCTGACCATTCCTTGACAAACATTACAAATAAATTAATATTAATTTGCTAGAGGCTTGATCTGTCATTGCAGAACAACCACTGGGTGCCCGTGGCTTTATTTGTCTCCTCGTGTATCCCAGCTCATCCTTATCCCAGCATAATTCTCAGTCTTTGGGAAGAGAGCATCTTCGTGATACGTTCCTGCAAAGTATTTGACTCTGAATACCTGTCCTGATGCCAAGATAAAACTGTTGCCTGAAACTTCTTAGCAGCACCAAGGCTGAGCTACCAACCCATCACCCAAAGAGCCATGCAAGCTGCACTTCCTTGCTGCAAGAGATGCTAATCTGGTCCACCTCTGCTGAAGAGAGACCTACCTGGGACAGAGATGTTGGAGATCCTTGAGACTACTCTGCTTCAGTCTTTGGGCTGCAGGTAGCAGGAGAGTTTTGTGTCAATTACCCGCCAGCTGCCTTTAAATAAGGAATCTGCAAAGTCACTAATTGGTTATTTTTGCTCTTGTGCCTGAATAAAACACTTAATCTTGGATAATCCATTATGTAAAAACCAACTTTAATCCTCACACTGGTGGGTCTGACTGCTATAGTAGTACAAACACAGCTTTTACATAATGGAAAAGCTGCCCAGAAAGCTAATAAATCTGCTGATTTGATTGTACCACACCTTTGTCTCATTGAAGTCTTTCTGCTTTAAACACATGTTAGGAGAATAAGCTCAGAGCATTAATCGGAGGAACACTTGGGCTATACATACTCATCTGCAGAAGCATGTGTTTGAGTTTGACAACATTCATGGAGCAGATATTTAATTAGCTCTTCTGATACCTGCATCATCAGATTGAAGGGATCCTTGCAAAAGCAGAAAGATGTTTGCGTTACCTACAGGGGTGAGGGGACAAAAAAGTGCCAGAATACAAAATACCACACTGCCTTCATGCATTCACATCAAAATCTCAGAGTACCCAGTTCTCCTGTGCGCTGCAACGCTTTCATGCACATTCTTCCCAGCTAATTTTGTCAGTATTTTCAGTCACATAAATACCATAGCTCTCTCCTTCCCTAAAGGTTCTTCCTAGAAGCCTTTCTTTCATGGGGATACAGTAAAACACAAAAGGATGAGAAGGCAGAAATTACTAGAAAAATACTTTTGGCAGCAAACCATGCCTCAAGTGGCAATTCTCAAGTGCCCAAAGGATTTCCCCAGCTGCAAAGGGTGCTCCTGTGCTCCTTCCACCAGGCTCACCTGGGAGATCTAAGACTTCAGAACACTCAGCTAGGAGTTCCCAGTAGCTAGCAGTCACTTTTCCCACTGGGCTGCTGGGTGCTGGGGGGCCTTAGTTACAAACTCTAGGGAAAACTCTATAGTTTCCAAGTAAGTTCCTGGAAGTCCTGGGAAAGGCAGTCCTTGCTAGATGCCAGAGGAAATTTTTATTTGGCCTCTGTGCAGCTTCCACTTGCACTTTAGAGGGAGGCCATGGTATGTTGTATGCAGTTTTGTGACTGAACATTCCCTGTTCATGCCATCTGAGTGTCTTCAAAGGCAACCTGGGCAAGTTCAGAGAGGAATGAACTGTTGGTAACTGGGGCTTCTTGACTGCTTAAAGAGTCACATGAAAAGTAACTTTTTAAACTGCATTTCAGGGCTAGATGTAGAAGTGTGCTTTTCCACCCCAGCATGGGAATATGACAAAGAACAAACAGGCACGTTTTCTGTAAATTAGGAGGCTTCCAAACACTTATCACCTCATCTGTTTCCAACAAAACAGATTAGTTTATGTCCATGTGAGACATAGGTGACACCCGAAGCCATGCTTAGATGACCATTTAATCCCCTGGGGATTAGACACATGCTAATAATAGCTAATCACAGCACAAGATTTTGGTTGGTGAGCATAACATCTGTCACTGCATTATTTGCTGTTTGGAGCAAGAAGAAAACAAAATCAAAGTAACCTTCATTTTTGCAACATTGTGGTCATGTGTACCAGGCACAGAAAAAAAAAAAAACAACACGAAGGGAAGAATCAAAGCATTGAAACATATTCCTGGGCTTGTTGAACTTGATTAACATAAAACAGATTTTACTAAAACAGAGGTGCCCTGCAGGCTTTTGTTGTGAAGGAACACATCCAAGAGCCTGTTCCAGACCTGCTCCTCAAAACTGGCTGTTCTTTAATGGAAGAAGTTGGCCTGACCATTCAGCGTACTGAGCTCAGCATACTTATAACTGCTAGTTTTAATGACCTGTAGTGAAACAGGTATGCAGACTATCTTATCTTCTTCCCTATCCAGTGAAATACAGCAGCAGCAGTTTTGGATTTCCTACCCCTAGCAGGGTCCCCCTCTTTCTGCCTTATTACTGGAAAAAGCACTGGGTAAACTGCTCTGGGAATTACTGCAGTTGCACTGCCATCTCAGATTTAGCAACATATGCTGCCAGCTCAGCAGCCAGTGGCACCGTATGAGATCTCTAAATAGCCTCCTGCACCAGGCATGAAGTTCCCTGCTGCCCAGCAGGCGATCAAGTTGTGTGCTTCTTTGCCACGGTGCTGGAGAACGAGTACATGTCCGTGCATTCTGAGTCCCCCTTGGCAGCTACTGCGGTGGTTATCACGCCATAAGTCGTGAGGATTTCGTGCTCTGGCCTTAGATCTAAATTGTGCTGCTTTATTGCAGTGTCACAGGCTTGTGTGTGCATTGCTGGGGGACACACACCCCCCAGTCCCAGATCTGCCAAGGACTGAGAGGACAATGATGGTCTGCTCCACTCCTTCAGCAGGGTGGGAGGCAGAAGAAATGAGACTTCCCCGTTGTGGGACACCACGTGAAGGCTGCAGGTGTAGAGGTTTTCAGTTTCTGTGACTGCTGCTCGAAAGTGCTGATCTTTTCCAGTGAAGAGGGTAATGCAACACAGATGAAGAGGAAATTGTCTGTCATTCAAGGACAAGGTTGTTGCGTGTGTTACATCATTAGGTTAAAAAGGAACCATAGATCACTGCTGTATGAATTTCAAGGCAACAATCAGATACCCCACAATTTTAAATGCCAGGAATGGAAAGGCACCTTTCTCTCCTGAAGTATGATAGTGTAACTCTCAGTAAATGTGCTGACTGACAGCTGGCAGAGCAGGGACTCACGGCACCCCCTTTGCATATGGCACATCTCAAAGACACACACATCACCCTGCTCTCAAGCAAAAACAAGGGGCTGCTCAAGGCACAGAGGAATCAAAGAGCCTCAGCTCCTCTGCCACGGTGGATAGCCAGGCTGGAGTGAAAGGCTTTCTCAGGGCAAGGTCTTGCCAGAAAAATAAAGTAGCAGCCGCTCTCCCAAACCCTTCAGCATCTTGCTGCTTTGGTAGAGCAGGGTAAAGGCAGAGGTGGCTAAAATCTCTCCTGCAGTGGGATTTTAACACACAGTGATCTGCTGGCCAAAAAGGCATATCAGGTTTTGTGCCATCTACTGGTTTCTGCACGATGGTGGTTGCAGTTTGATCAGTGAGTTACTGGATTTCACTCTCCAATGCATGACAGTTTCCCCAAATGGCCTGTTGCTAATCTCTAGCAAAAGACCATTCAGCCCTGAGGCAGTCTCATTAAAAATAGACCTTTTTTTGGCCATCAAATAAGAAGGTGAACATTTTGATTGTTGTTTTCTAGTATTTACTATAAGGCATGTCGTTGACATATCTCTATACATAGCTAGTATTTACCACTACTGAACTGATCCATTTGCAGAGATTGGCAGGTTTATTCACTTTAGATGCAACATTTCTTTAAAGATAAAATATTTACCTTTTTCATGCCAAGCTGCCACTTCCTGGAGGGCAGAGATCAGTTCTTTCAGCCCAAGAAGGCTGGAGATTCTGCCATGTCAAAGTGGTCAGGGGGGGTGAAATGTGCAAACATGAAAGGAATTCTCCTCTCAGGAGGTAAGGTGTTTACACCTGAAGGTACACTGTGGGGCATCTTTATGGCCTGATGCTATTCTTTCCCTAGGGTAAGGCAGGAGGAAGGAGATTGTTCCCTTCAGACAGCAGTGAGGTAACAGACCAGAGTTAATTTAATGCCTGGTGTTATTCCCAGGATGCCTTCCAGAAACACAAGAGGCACAGAGGCTGTGTGAATATCCCTGGAGGTATAAATCATGCGTGTGGTATTCTGTTTCCTGCTCTGTTCCTGCAACAGAAGCAGCTTAACACCCAAAATTCAGGAATAAATCCATAGGCTCTAACCTGTTGCGAAGCGTGATGTAACAAGAGGCCATATGTCAGTACGCTGCAGAACAGTAAATGCTGCCTCCAGATTATTCCACCAGATTACTCCAATGGGATACAGCTTCTTACATAGCATGCATCTCAAGGTGCTTTACAAAAGTGATACTGCTGGCACAGAGCGTGAGTAGCTATGGATAAGCCAGGATGTCCATGCCAGCCCCCATGATGGATTTAAAAGCTAAAACCAGAAGCACAAATTACAAAAGCCAAGGAAATCTGTGCGTGCATGCAGTCAAAAGCCACTAGCTGGGCACATGGCCCTAGTAGGCATTAGAGGACGCAGTTTTCATCTGCAACAGAAGGTGCCAGGAGGGAAGGGTTAGGTCAGAGCACCTCTCTGAATTCCAAGAGGAGGGAAGGTGTGAACACCAGGCTGATCAATGAGGGATAGAGCAAAGGATTTCACATACAACTGCATTTCAGCTTTCAATCTCTGCACCTTCTGCAGGAGAAATGGATGGAAGTACGTAGCTTCAGAAAAGAGAAAAGAAATGTGGGTGGTTTTCTAAGCTGTCAAAGATGAGAAAGTTAATTTTTTATTAATGGAGGATTTTTTGTTTGTTTTATGCTTTAAACAGCTGATCTTTGAGGCTACAAGACCTTAAATAGTGTAAATCTTGTCTAGGCAGGAAACTTCGCTGTTTTCACCATGTCATGCTTCTCATACATAGCAAATTTATTTGTTTTACTGAAGATCCCAGAGGTCCCAGTCAGCTCTCAGAGCCCCACAGTGCTACTACCTCTGTAAATTTACAACTAGAGAACACTTGACCTGAAGACTAAGTTTACATCTGCTTCAGACTGAGCAACAAGCTGGAAACACTGAGAATTGCAGTGTTGCTTTAAAGAGATAGTTACTAATGCCCATTAAAAACACCACCTGCAGCAAACTCTGCCGCAGGAAATGAACACCAAGCACCCCTCTGCCCACAAGGAGAGAAGGAAGAGGAGACAGGCCACAGTGTGCCCAGACATCATCAAAACTTCTGCAGGACTCCCTGCAGTTCAGTGCCTGCAGCCCCAGTACAGGGAGCTGTGGCCACTCCTGTAAAACACCAGGAGCTCCAAAAAGGACTCAGTAGCCCTTTTTTTCTTCCCCATTACTTTATCGTCTCCCTGCTCTTTCATTACTCTTTAAGTTAGAGTCAGTTTCTCTGCTCCCCTTCTTTTCCACTAAACAATCCTGCTCTCTGTATTGTTCTTCCCCTCTCATTGTGGCCATATTTTCCAAAAATCACTTCCGTCATCTGGGATGCTGTCCTCTGCAAATCTTTCCTTAGAGCCTCTTCTCTCCTCCTCATTGCCTTTTCCTGAGACAACATGAGCAAACCCACTTTTGCATACATTTGAGCACCTCTGTTCTGTTATTAGTATTCTTTCTAAAAGTTTCTTGTGCCCTGCAATTGTGTTTTCCTTTATTTCATGCCCAAAGTATTTTGGGAAGATGGTTGCAGAAGGAGTGCACACAGTTTAGCCTGGGAAGGGTTTAATGATCTTTTTTGTTCTTGAGCTTCACAAAACATTTGATGAATGAGGTAATCTTCTTATTCAAGGTTCAGTGATTTGTGCTAAGAGCTTTGAATACAGTCTGTCAATTGAAACATAATAAACTCAAGTAGACTTATTGCAGGAATTGCCACTGCTACTGTATTGTAATATTTTTTAACAGCCGTCTCACCATAACATTAAGGGAATCTGTGCATACTTAACATGTATACAAGGGGATAAATTCAAAAAGGCACATCAGGTCTGTGGTATCTTACTGAAGGCTTAGGTATGTTTCCAGTCTTCTGGCAAAGATACATTTCCTCATAAATGTCTCTCAAAAAAGTATTAATCAGACTTGCCAAATCCCAAACTGACCTGAGAACTAAAGTGCAAGGGAAGGGCTGCCACTTCCAGAAATCCACCTCGTTTCTGTGAGGACCTTTCAGACGGAAATCTCTGACTGATTCCTGCAATTCACCAATGCAATACCTAAATTAATATGCTAATTTTAGGGTAATTCTCCAAAGGAATTAATAAGGTGAGGGCTGGTGATCCTTTGTCATGACAAAATGGAGTCAACATTCTGGCCAAAATGCAAGCAAATTGCTCACTCCTTGCAACTGAACTGGCAGCAGCACACTTTCCCCTCCACACAGTAGGGCATGGGATTTATACTTTATACAAATATTTATCTATCCTGCTACAATTCAGACATCAGCTGCCCCTCCAGCAAGGAAACACAGCTCTAGCATAACCAGCTGCTACTCAAGCTGCATTTTCTGCAGACCTAGAGTTGTCAGTAATCCATGGTCCTGTGCTCTGCTGCTGCATTTTTATGTGACAGTCAGATTACATTAAACAAGTATGTGTTTCCAGCTGTGCTCGTGCACACACCCTGGCTGACACATGAACCCACTGCTGCCATCCTTCACCCCTGACGGCTCCTGCCAGGTCCAGGAGCAGGACTGGGCACTTACCGAGGCTGATGGTCCTGACGAAGAGTAGCACTGCCCCCTGCTCCCTAAGTTTGGTACCATCCACAGATTTTAGCTGAAGTGCCCTCTGCCCCCGTCCAGCCCCAGCCAGACCGCCCATGCATGTTGACAGGCAGTGGGTGGCATCTCCCACTCACTGGTGGCTGCACTACCTGGCACTGCAGGCAGGAGTGTGGCCCAGCAGTGTTTGGGATGAGGGGCAAGATCCCAGGTGGCAGGGTCATGCTGTGGTGCCATCTAAATCTTCCTGGACAGCCACAGAGGGGAAGGAAAGGGGGAGGATGCTGAGCAAGAACAGTAAGGTTTTGCATGCTAGCCCGCCACGGAGCAAGAGACGATCCACGTGCAGCTGGGGGAGCAGACCAGACCTTGGTGGGGAGAAGAAGACCCTGGCCCAGGAGAGGCAAGGGACGTGGCTCTGATCCTCGCTGGGCTCCCATGGCTCCAGGCAGGAAAGCTTATTCTTGTGTACAAGCAGGTGGCATGAGAATATTACACGGTAAATCAGATAAGCTGCAATCTCGTTATGCAGCAACGGATGAGGGGGTCAGAAAGGTTTGAGTATAGCTGTCAATACAGCGTCCTGTAAGGATAGTGTCTAATCAAATTAGCCACTTGCAGCTCCCCTCCCCACAGCCTCTTGGTTAGGAGGAAAACAATGTTTTCCCAGGAAGGAGAGGCATAAAGCCTCTTCAGCCCTGACGCCCTCAGCACTTGCCATCCCTCCTTCTGCTTTGCAGCTCATGTCTGCTGTGTCCCACTGCTTTGGACACTGTCCCATAAGTGGTCCTAACAGTACTGCTTCTCCTGGGAGGTGTTTTGCACCACATCAGATGGATGATTTCACTCCACAACTGGAGTTTTCGGTAGTGTCCCTCCTAGGACTGGGTAGAGGTTGTCCTGTGAGTTGTTGGGAGGAGAGGAATTTTATTCCCAGGAACTCGAGCTCATTTTCCCATCAGCCAGCCAAACCTTCGGGACAGCTTAAACATTTGAGGTTTTCATTTGAAACACTGTTTGAACGACGTCCACCAACACCCCACGAAGTAGAGGCCCTATGCAACTTTGCAATTCAGGTTTAAAGCTGTTAAAAACAAATTTGTGCAACCACACGTGTTCCGATATTATTGTGCTGCGTGACAGCCTAGTGCAAGTTTCCTAAAATAGCATCCTCATCCTCCATTGTCTGCCTAAGTCCATTCAAAGAACATTATCCTATTGCAAGCTTAGATTGTATCCACCTCAGTTACCAATGTTATGCCTGCAGCGGCTTTCATGGTGCCACTTGAGTATCCCTGAAGGCCCAGGGAAGGAATACCTGAAGCCTTGGAAACATGCTTTGAATTCTGGGTACAGCATCCCACCACCCTTCTCCAAGGGGGTTTCTGTGGCACTGCTGGCTCCATTTGCAAAGGAGATTTAGATTTCCACCTGCCATTCCTGCGTGGTTTCAACTGGGCTGCACTTACACAGCCCTGGCTGGGCTTAACAAATGTTGTGTCAGTTTCTCCATCTCTGCAGCTGGAAACTTCAGCACTTTAGGACCTTCCCCTTGTTAAGAGGAAAACTTCTTGTTGAGTTTCAAACCCTGAGTGCAGAAGCAGGAACTGAGCTCAGATCTTTAGTATTTTGGGTCTGGAGTATTACTGTTGGACACTGCTCGTTTTTCTTACAAATGTTTTGAGACAAAAACATTTCTCTTGAATGAAACATAACCTTTCATACCAAACAAAGTGTAAATATCTGGAAGGTTTGGATCCAGAAGGGTGCCAGTTTTGATTCAATGCGAATAGTTCACCCATTTGCAATTTTTCAGCTCCCAAATCACAACCAAAATGCATACATAACAGTTTGCATACCCCTTAATGCATCCACAAAGCCTTTTTAACTCAAGAAAACACCATATGTTGCCAAGCCCAGAGGACTTTCTGTTCAGACATAGGCCATCCTGAGCATACCCTCTAACTGGATAGCTCTGTCCTGTGACAGCCATCTCATACATGGTCTGATTCCTGGACACTGAAACATTTCTGAGAAGTGGCTATGAGCTCCCAGGAGACCTTTCCTTACTCAAATCTGACCTGGCACAAGGAGGTTCCAGTAGATCCTAAAAAGTGCCAAGCCGTGGTGATGCTGGACTGTAAGAGGAGCTACGCTTCGCTTCAGGCTTTCTTCAAAGAAAGTGTCTTCAGTGACAGAAAAATTAGTTTTCCTCTAGTTTTAAGAAGTTTTTTGTCTGTATAAGCTCCAGCTGGCTGTGTCACTGCCTGTGTATCTCTTCTGACCGGAAGTGTTCACTGAGAAAAAGGATGGCATCTCTGTTTCTAGGGGTACCTAAGACTGGGTAAGAGCAATCTCTTCCCACTGTTTTGGAAGCCTTTCCTGTGCAGGTCTAAAATCTGCTGTGCTAACATGACTATGGAGAACAGACTGGTCCCTTTGCCTTAGCGGTAGCATTTAATATGGTTGGAGACCCTTTTGTTTAGAAAAGAGATGACTCAAAAAGAGACATGAGAAACCTCAGTCTTTCCTCAGAGGTCACATTTTCCCGCTGTATTCCACGTGAGACATCTGTTATGCAATAGAAGGTTCATCCTAGTGGATGAACATCTCCTTCTGCCTGGTAGTCCTGACACATGTGCGGTCCCTGTTAAGCCCAGGTAGTGACTCATCCCCATGAATTCACCAGGTGACTGTTCTCCACCTGGGTGGAACTTTCCATACACCCCTGGTGAGGTCTAGTGCTCTAGTCCTGAACACAGCTGTCTGCAACTTAGTTTTAAGATGGTGCTAAAGCACATTTACAGACACCTGACCATGGCTTGCTCACTGGCTTAATGTTTTTCCACCCATCAATGGAAATAATGAGATGCCCTGCATCTGTGACAGCCTCCACAGAGAATCCTACTCAAGAAGTTCTACATTTCACTAGTGAGCTACTAAAAACAACTCTTCATCTCTCAAATACACTTGCTGCCACCTTTTAACTATTTCATCTAAGCCTTTACCTGAAGAGACAGAGTATCTTGTGTGTCATTTGCTCATCAGTCAAGAGTTGTGTCAGTCAATCCTTTCCTTATGTCCAAAGACTTTTTTACTCCAGCACAGAGGAAATTATGATGTATGGCACAGTTTGCTCTTGACAAAATCACATTGACTCTTACTTGCCTCCTCTATTTATGTTCAGACACTTTTGTTCCTGTATTTTCTTAGAAGCCAAATTTAAAATGGTCTGTTGTGAAAATCTCCAGTTCTTTATTTTTCCTATTTTGCAGAAAGAATCATTACATTTACCTTTTCCCAGCATTTCAAAACCTCAGCAGATCCTCCATTAATTGTCAGAAAAAGTCATTAACAGTTCAGAGGTTACTTCATACAGCCCTCTAAAAACTCCAGCTCTTCAATACTTTCCCTAATGTTCCTGCCCTTCCTTATATGATAAACAGAAAGTGTTCATTGCCCTTCATGTTCCTAATGTAATCTCATATTCAATTTGACTTTTTTTTTTTTACTCCTTCACAGTATTTTTATGCATATCTTCAATAATTTCACCATGCTTATACATTTTCTGTCTGGTTTTCTCTTCCTTAAAATTAACAAGAATACATAACTTACAAAATGGCCATTTTTTTCCAGTTTGAAACTTTCATTTCATGGTCTCGCTCACCTAAACTGTCTCTCACCTTCATTTTTCAGCCAGTTCTTTCCCTTGCTTTCAGTCAAAACCAAAGAAAACTCCCAGTTGCTCTTTCTGCCACCCTTTGTACCCAGAAAACTGCCGTGACATGTGAAACCTTGCTTAACAACCTGCAACCTGAAACATGGTTTGAAAAGCAGGTTTGAAAACTAAAATTCACCATGGCCACCAAGTTCTGTGCTTGGGACAGTCCTGCTTGTTGCTCAGAAAAAGGTTTCACTGGTCCCCACTCCGGAGATCTGGAGCAGTCACCCACCGTGCTAGCCCTGAGCAGGTCCCCATCCCTCTTTTAGAACATGGTTTTTGGAGGCAGTGAATGCCCTGACATTCACATCACCTCCTTCAAGAGTCTTCTTGAGCAGTAATTCTATTTTAGTATCCTGGCTCCGAGAATTACCAAGACGAGCCGCCTTCCTCCCAGGCATCCACATCCCCATTTGGGCTGGATTGCACCACTCCTGGCAGGAGTGAGAATACTCACAGAGAGGCCAGATGAGACCCTTACTCCTTCAGCAGGTTAGCCTTGCTTATTTTCCAGCAGTGTGGTGGATGGGACTTACTCTTGTTTGCCAGTAATGAAAACTCCTGTACATTGTTTAATTCCTCTGAAAGGGAATGGCCTCTGAGGCATTTTGCCTCCGAGCATCACATTTATCCTCACTTGCTGTTTGCACAGCATGGTGGCTTCACTGATGTGAGACAACTTATGTTCCCCACAGCTATAATTCTCACTCTTTCGCTCCACTGATAGTGATGAGGGAAAATTTTCTACCTTCCTGGTTTGCTTGAGTTTTGTTTGGTGTTTGTTTGTTTGTGTTGCCTTCAGGGCTTACCATGTTTCCTTAGAGTGTTTCAATCCAGCAAAACCAAATAAAACTTCTCCAGATTCCTTCCTAAAAGGATCCACTAAGAGGCATATTCTTCTGTCCTTACTAGGAAGAAGAAAAGGCCATAGCCCTTTCAAATTCAGTCCAAATCCTGGACTAAAGCACTTAGGATTGGTGCTTTTGTTAGAGAACAGACATTAGAGGAGCCACCCAAGACCCATGAAATTGTAGAGAGAGTCCTGAAAGAGCAGTGTTACCTCAGTATTTTAGTTCTGGCCACTGTGTTCTTTTGTGAAGGATGCACTTCCTACTCCTGCTAGGAGCTGGGAGAGCAGAAATAATAAGATGCTCACCTTGTTAGCCAAGGATTAGGCCCAAGCAGTATATATTTAATTAGACTTTAAAGAGCTTATTTCAATGTTAGGAGATGCAGTTCTTCCCTGTTGCTGCTGCCTCAATATAATTGTTCCAGTAAGTGTTCTGCTTATCAAGAGAAAGGAGAGTGTTTTCAGATATTGTGAGTATTCAGTGTTAGTTTGCAGTTAGATTAAGAAGAGGAAAGTTGACCCAAAGCTCTTGTAGAGGTCATCTAATCTCTTTGGTTGAGAAGATCTGTCCTCCCACAGACTCACCTTCGGCACTATAAAGGAATACATCTTCCTGATGACAAGCTCTCTTTGCAGTGATACCTCACCCCTGGTCATTCTAGAAGCAGCATCTTCCGCTACAAAAGCTTAGGAACTACATGAGAAGTTAGAGTGCTGCTTGCAACGACCACATCTTTGGACTACTACCTTCCACAAGATCCAGGGCATTCACAATGAGCATTAGTCAAGACGACGTGGAGAAGTTTCTTGATGGCAACCCTGCTTTTGCCAAGCAGTACTTTGAGAAGAAGCTGAAAGCGGAGTCCTGGGATAACAACGAGAGTGAAATACTTTTTGAGCTGATCCAAGACATGCAAGAAAGCATCAACATGGAGAAAGTGGTTTTCAAGACCTTGAGAAGAATCAGGTCCCTTATTCAGGCCGACCGCTGTAGTCTCTTCATGTACAGGCAGAGAAATGGCACTCCCGAACTGGCAACAAGGCTTTTCAACATCCAAGAGGGAAGTACTCTGGAGGAGTGTCTGGTGTCCCCAGACTGCGAGATTGTCTATCCACTGGACATAGGCATTGTGGGTTATGTTGCGCAGACCAAGAAAACCATGAACATCAAGGATGTCCACGAGGTATGTTTGCCATTTATTCATTTACTGGCTAGAAGAGTACATGCTTACTAGTACAAAGGGGCCAAGAGGTAGTAGCACATCTCAGTGCTTGGCCAAAGGTCTTGTGGTGTTACAGCTGGGTGCTAGAAACAAAAGCACCAGTAGCAGGTCTTCAAGTTGCTTCCAGTTTCATTTATGGAATGAGGTGAAGCTAGGCACGTTAATTACACTAGGTCTTAGTGCCTGGAGACACTTGGTGCCTGCCACACTTGGCCTGTCTAATTAAAAAAAAAAAAAAAAAAGTCACATGTAGTCCAGCAGCGGAGAGTGAGGAAGTCAGATCTGAACTGAATGCGCATGGAATTTTTCACAGAATTTTATGTTCCATTAGTAAGTTGCAAAGAGAGAGAAATCCTTTACAGGTGTTCAGAGTGTGTTTTCACACCACAGGAAAAATCTGAAAATGTTTGCTGTCTGATGGAACTTCAGCATTTAGAGACATTTTTGTCAAATAGAGTGAATGAACCTCAGAGCAAGTCCTTTAAGTGCAACCTGTGTCTGGTGGATCTTCATCAGAAGCAGAAGGAGACAAGCTTTGACCAAAAAAACCCTTTCAGAAAACTTTGCGAACTGCAATATCAGGAGGGATCTGAGGAATTTTAGTGTTTTATTTTTATGCCTTCATGACAACATTTACTCCCCATATTTCTGGGTTGAATCACATAAACCAGAATGGCAGCAATAACAATCCGCTTGTTCTAATCACAGGTATAAAACTAAAATCCATGTGACCCAAATATGGCATTTGGGATTACTCCATCTATTGTTTGCTAGTTACAGAGAGACCATCTGTTGATCCATTCATTTGTTGCTCGGTACAAGCATATCCAAACCCTTCAGCAAAACCTCCCTTGCCTTCCACGGAACACAGACACTGATTTGATTCTGAAACTTTTTTTTTGACAGGGGAGGTTTCTGATGTTGGGGGAAGCATCAGAATGTGGTAAACTTTTTAAAGCTGTTTGCTTTCTGATGTTTCCTCAAAAATAGGGGAGGATTTCAGTGCTGTGAGCTAAGAGCTGGATTCCAACTTTAGTGCTTTCAGACATCGCCATAAGACATTCCTTTGAAGGAGACACAGAGACTCAGTGCTTGGCCTATCCCACATGGCAGAAGGCCCAGCAGTGGGGAAGGCATAGGGAGAAATGCATTAGGGAGAGATTATTCTTTCTAGTTCAACCTTCTGAATATGATCAGAGCTGTGTAGCTTTCTCTAACCCAAATGGAAGGACATTTACCTGACCAGTTATTCAGCTGAGCAGAGAGAAGACCTTGGGTCAGCAGGACCTCCCCTACACTCCCTATTTACAGGTGATGAAGGTGTCAATAGGACTCTCTACAGGTGAATTAATGATCCATCTGCCTTCCCTGTACTATGCTTTCTCTGCTTTGTTTTCTTCTGTCATGGGGGGAAATGTGGTATTGAGACAAGGATGAATCAGACAAGTTCTTTTTCAGCTTCCCCTACAGCATGACCTAGCATGCCCCCAGTAGTTTGAATGGCAGTTTCTTCCTGGGTGACTTCCTGGGCATCCTAGTCCATTGCAGAGCTGTCTGCACGTGGCAACTGCTACCAAAATGCTCCTGGGGCAGAAGGGGCTGGGTTGCTGCCAGGTGTAGGGGAAGATGGCCAGGAAACACACACCAGTGGTGCCAACTGCATCCTGACCCTTGGAATACATGCCCCACCATCTACCAATCCCATGCACAGAGGCTCAGCAACACGTGAGGGAATGTCTGGGAGAACATTTTCAGCAAGGAGTAGATGGGCTTCACGGATGCTGCAAGCTGACAACAGGCTTCAGGGCCCAGGCAAAAGCAGAAGTAAAATGAGGGTGAGTGAACTTCCCAGTGGCTGCACTGGTTCACACACCATGGCTACGCAGTGCTGCAAGGTATCTGGCTGTATTCACTCCACAGTGCTAACAAGAAGTGGGAGAAAAGGATGAAGGAGCCACTATGAAGAGTGTCAATGATCTGAGAATGATGGGTGCAGAGCCTCCTTGTTCTGACAGAGTTTGACATGTTAGAGGTTATGATTTGCAGGATCTCCACAGCCACAGCTTGTCCTCTTGATACAAGCTTTGTCACCCGCAGATTGTCCAAATTTCTGGTAATTCATTTCTCTTCCTGCATAATTTTTTAGTAAAACTTTCTCTGGACAGCTTACTTTGAGAGGCTGTGCTTTATCTTGGTTTCAAGACCGTGGATATTGTGGGAAATGCCTAATTTGTAAATTCTCTCTTAAACAGTGCGCCCAGTTCAGTCCGTTCGTTGATGAGCTCACCAACTACACTACAAAAAACATCCTCGCCACACCCATCTTGAATGGCAAAGATTTGGTTGCTGTCATTGTGGCTATTAATAAACTGAACGGCCCGCACTTCACCAGCTCTGATGAAACAGTAAGTGGTCAGTAGCTGAGTTTCTACCAGAAAGGTGTTACCTGTGTCATGTAACATAGACTCTTTTATGCTGGGGATGTCTGCTTTCGTGAAGTTCCAGTGGTGTGAGTTTCCCCTGAAGGGGACTCACCTGCTAATAAAAGAGGCTTAAAATGAGGTTGCTTATCTCATAAATCTTTCATGGAAGACACAGTGGGATAAGCCTCATCTCATGCCAATGCACAGCAAAGCATTTTTCCAGGGAAATTACCATGATGCTTGTAAAGCAGTGTTATGAAATACGGTGTGCACGAGGCTGCTACTGCATTCAGCTCAGTCTCATCATTTGTCTTTGCAGCTTTTTCTAAAGTACCTGAATTTTGCATCCTTGAACTTGAAAATTTATCACTTGAGTTATCTTCACAATTGTGAGACTCGAAGAGGCCAGGTAAGAGTAAAAATGCAAAATGGGTCATATCTCAAAACCTAGTGAGTGCATTCTTCTGATTTCAAAGGTGTACCTGATCTACTTCAGAGATTTGTGCCCTAAGAGCAGAAAAAAAAAAAGATAGCCCCAGGTGCTTTCAGGTACTGCTCCTTCCCCAGAGCCCTTCATTACTCTTTCTGCTGCTATTGGCAAAAGTGTGGGACCTGACACAGTGGCACCAGTTTCAGCAGGACTGACTTCCAAATGTTTTGTGGACTTGAGTCTGTGAAACACTCTTGGGTCATTTAACCACTTCGGCCAGCAGCACTAAAGGATTTCCTGAAACATTTAAGAATGTGGTATTTTTTATCTCATCTGCTCATTAAAACACACCATTGAATTTCATCTTACAACCAGTGAAATGTCGTATGCCTTTTGTATTGGCCTCCATCAGAAGAAATGAGCACAGATTGGGGTTTTAGGGTATTCTGAACCAAAATAATTAGCCAGAGTTCTTTTCAATGACTTGGATCACAATAGGACTCTCAAATTTATTGGGTGGGTGTGAATCCTTGCAGTTTCTTTCTGTGTAAGGCAGTCATTGAAGAGGATGTGGAGTTGCATATGTGCTTCTTGGCATTCATACCCCCCAACCCATGGGGGTTCCCATGGGGAATAAATGCCTGCCTCAGTAAAATGAATGCAGAATGCAAGTTTATTTTGAAACTTTGGGACAGCCCTTATATTCACTAATTCATTGCTTTGTATGTTTTACCTAATTTTATTCTTCAAAACCATGAGTGATGGCCAGATCATACAACCTTCAGCAATGATGAGTAGTTCAACTAAAGTAGAACTGGCAAAGGCTGAGGGCTTAGCAGTAGGGCTGGTAAGAAATGGGATAGAAGACAAAGTGAAGACTCAAAATGTGGAAGGCCTAATGTCTCCCACAGAGTGTTCTGGTCTGGTTCTGAACCCAGGAATCCTGTGTTCACACACCATTGCTGCATCAGCAGGTCCCACAAAAAGGGATGATGCAGGACACACTGCTATAATTCTTTCAGTAGTTCAGTTATCAGACCTCTGGCTAACTAGGTATCACAGTCTTAGAGTTAATACAGTTCATTGTGTTATAACCAAAAGCACTGAAATACAGAATGAACAGATCACATTCTCAAAGGTGGTCTAGGATTTTATTACTATAAATCCCATCAAGACAAAGACTTGTGCAAAGACACAAAGACTGTGCAATACTGTGGGTAAAATGATTTGTGCAAAGACAGTTCAGTCTCTTTGTGCTCAGATATCATGTAAGAGTCTTATTAGAAGACCATATAATGCGTTTTGACCAACTTCTTTACATCATCCCATGAATTAGACATTTTTCAGATGTTTCTTTCTGTCCTCCTCATGGAGCTTGTGGCTTTTAGCATTATTTATTGCATGCTGTAAAGTGCCAGAAACTAAACTGTTGCTAACTTTTCTCCACTATCCTATCTGAGGGATGCTGACAATGAACATCTCAGATTTTATAGAGTTGTCCCAGTTTATGGATTAGAAACAGGGACAGATGCAGCTCACAATTGTCAAAAATATCCACCAGTGTCCAGTGAAGAGGTGACGCACGTTTTTTCTGACAGTGGTCATGTAACAGGACTTCTTGTTTAAAGCACATGTCCAGTCCACTTCAGGTTGCACTCTCACTGCTTTTGAAGCACCGCTCCTCACATCTCCTGGGCTCAGAAAGCAAAGCACTCACATTTGGCTACAAGCACACATGCATCAGCTAAGCTAAGCAATTGTGTAGCTGCTTCCTTACCATTTCAGAGAATATTTCCCCTTTAGGCCCACGAAGACTCTCCTTGTGCCACCAGCAATATTTGTGTAACCTCCATTTTTACAAAGGAAGGAGACTAATAGCAACATCTTTCTTCAGGGTACATCTGTGAGGCACAGAGCAGGGGAAAGGATCAGACACTGATGTGCACACAAGGCAGCTCTGCAAAGGCTTTGAGGAAAGTGTTGATTCGCATATTTTGAACGCCAGCCTCTGTAATTTGCAACACTTTCGATGTTAGCTGGTTTTGGATGCAAGATTTTGCTAATGGCTTTAAAACATAAGGGGGGACAGCTCTTTAACTGATAGTACTGCTTTTTTTTGTGCTATATTTTCAAGACTGCACTTCTACATAATACTCTGAGATGACCTGACTCTTCCTTCCTAGTAATTCCCAGTGTGAACAAGCAATGCTTTTGCCTTTTGCTGTATAGGTTTCCTGCACTTTTCAGGAACTGTAGCATAAAACCCCAATCATCTCCTTGTTACTCCAAATACATTTGGGAAGCCCGTCTCCCAAGGAAAGGCTGCCCTTACGTTTTGATCCCTCGCTGCAGGTGCTGTTGTGGTCCGCTAATAAGGTTTTTGAGGAACTGACGGACATTGAGAGGCAGTTCCACAAGGCTTTTTACACGGTGAGGGCGTACCTGAACTGCGACCGGTACTCAGTAGGTCTCCTGGACATGACGAAGCAGAAGGTGAGCTGTTCACATCTGTGTTGTGCATCTTCCTGATTGCTGCTGTCCCCTGAGGGGAGATAACGCGGAGATAGTTTTCCCGAGGCAGTCAAAGTGCAAGCTAACCTTGAGTCGTAATTCCTGCTTTGGTTGGCATCTTTTTGTTGTGCAAATGAAGGGACGGGGTTAAAGAAAAGACAGGAAAAGGGGAGAGCTTGCCACTAGAATGGGGCTGTCAAAGGCTGGGAAGACAAAGGAGGGGAAAATGTGTCTGGCAGTGGCAATCCTGGTCAAAGCCTGCAACACAAACACAACCTCAGAAAGCCTGTGGATATCAGAAGCATGGTGAGATACTTGTGGAAACGCCACTTCCCTGAAGGACTCATCCATGTGCACAATATCCTTTTAGGCTTTTAGATAAAATTTGTCTCCATGAAAACAAGCTGACAGAAGCTAAGTTACATCTGATTTGGTCTGACTGTTCGCAACTTTGCCAAGCTCTATGTGGGGGTCATGCAGCATCCTTGTCAATAGAGCCCTGCTTTATTTCATGACCAGGCTGACCATTGTGTTGTCAGAGCTCTTATAGTATACTATTTTGTGAAGAGGTGTATTAAAACATCATCAATGTGCTAAAGACACTTTGATCAGCACTATAACAAAGCCTAAGAAAAACAAGCATACGAAATATTTCAGCAATCTGGCAAGTAGCAGATAAGCCCCGTAGTCACACTCTGGAAAATGAAGAACACCAGAAGTACTGGCATAGCTGTCTGCGCTGAGTACAGCCAGCACAGTTCACTGAATAAAGCAGCACCCTGTGTACAGGCAGTATATGATTTTATAATGCACCCCATAGTTCCTGATTTAGGTATCTGGGTGTTGTTCTGCTGCCTAGTATTGAACTAGCCTTATTATTTGACGCCTTGTTTTGCACACTGCGAAAGCCAGCCCGGTTGAACAATGGATCTTTTGAGACTAGAGGCAGAATGCACTTTTCTAATCTAAAACTAACTTCTTTAATTTTAAAACCAGGAATTTTTTGACCTGTGGCCAGTCCTGTTGGGAGAAGTACCCCCCTACTCAGGACCTCGCACTCCGGATGGCAGGGTACGTGAGAACAGGGCTTCTTTACCTCTCTCCTGTCTGGCTGGATTGCCTCACCACTAATTTTAACACCACTCTTCTCTTTATTTGTAGGAAATAGTCTTTTACAAGGTCATTGATTATATACTACATGGAAAAGAAGACATTAAAGTCATCCCGTAAGTGCCCAGTCCCTGTAAGTAAGGTACTGACACAGAGTGTAGGTAAAAACGAGGTTCCCCATGATTTAAAGATATCCATGAGGAGAAATGCAAAGGACTGAGTAAGAGAGGCAGAATGTAAGTTGGTTCTTCAGCTCACATCTCTGTGGGATAAAGATTTCCTCAAGGGCCTTGGGATCCTGACTTGCAAGCCAGGCTCCTAAATTCACTGCAACCAGTGATTCTTTTCAGATGCAGAAGTGAGCTGTCTTGACTGCTAGCAGTTTTGCTACTCTCCTTGACAGGCTGAGGCATCACTCCTCCTCCATTCCTTCCCTGTGGCAATGGGTGAGCCCACCCAGCGTGCCCTTGTGTTGAGGAATCTCTTCCTTTCTTCTCTCTAATCCTTCAGTTGCTGACCCCACCTTAAGGATACCTCTGGCCTTTCCTCCCCTCCTGACAGCAGGAGGCATCCTCTTTCTGAGAATTGCCCTCCCTTCTTGCCACTGAATGTTTCAGGGGAGACATTGGACACCTTAGAGGAATCTGACACAGCAGGAGTTTTGCTCAGTTCTGGTCCCCATTACAGCAGTGTTCAAAGATCAGGCTAACAGACATCCTTGGCCAGGAACTTCCTTTTATCTTTCTCTGTGTCAAAGGTCTGAAACATGGCTCCCACCTCCAGGAATTACTTTTTATTAAGCCTCTGCAGACTGTGATATTTTATGTGTTGTTTTGTATTGAATCCTTGAAGAAAAAGTGTTTACTTAAGTGAAAAATTTTTTGCTTGTGCACATGGATCCTTTGAAAGTAACAGGACTGTTTAGGAACTGATAGTGAAATATGTAAACCTGGATTATGCAGTCAGCTGGATACACTTCAACTCCATGACCATCCTTCAGTAAACATATATCCTTAATTTCCTTTATACATTTTTCTTTCATTCAGAAATCCTACCCCGGATCACTGGGCACTAGTTACTGGACTGCCAACCTATGTGGCTGAAAGTGGATTTGTAAGTACTTAACCTAGGAGCCATCCAATCTTTCTGAGAAAAAGTTAGACTCATGCTGCTTTCTCATCAACTCAGTTCTTTGTTTTAGTAGCTAAACCTCTCATTGTTCATATTGTAAAACTTTTTCTTTTGTGTGATCCCCTAGATTTGCAACATTATGAATGCTGCTGCAGATGAGATGTTTAACTTTCAGGTATTGTGAAAACTTCCAGTTTTGTGAAGGATTCTAATTTTTTTTTTTTCCAGAAATGTACTATAGAGTCAATATTAGATATATAAATACTTCTTTTGCCTGAAGTCTTAATGTAAAATGGGAGTGCTGATGTATTTCGAAAACACATTAAGTACAAGGTGTCTTTCTGCTTGCTGTTGCTTCAAGGAAGGTCCTCTAGATGAATCAGGGTGGACTATCAAAAACGTTCTCTCCATGCCAATAGTGAACAAAAGGGAAGAAATTGTTGGTGTCGTCACATTCTATAACAGAAAAGATGGGAAACCGTTTGATGAACAGGATGAAACCCTCATGGAGGTACAGTTCCTTTCTGTGGCTCGAAGCAATTCGTGTGGTTGAAGAGCTTACTGCTGCTTATTGTTGCTAACTAGACATCTTTGTTGCTCAGAGAGGTGTTACACATCACCTTGGAAGTTTTGAAAGCAGCTATCTGACATTCTGGGGGAGTTTGGTCTTGGAAACCCAGCTGTGATAGCATCATTTTGTTTCAGCACTCTTGGACTGGACACCTAGCCACGGGCAGCTACTGTGTGCCAACACCTGCGTTCACATACCTGACAGCTGGCTCTAACTGCCTGGGCCAGCTCCCCCCTTCCCCCAAAATTATATAAAAATTATTTACATAGCCAAGATACAAAGGAGGCCAGCTGTTGAATCTACCAGCAGCAGCTGTGAGCAAGGACCTTGCTGCTTAGAAATGCTCCCATGTTCGTTTCAGTGAAACATGAGCATTCAGCTCTTGGCATCTGCTATCAATCAGGGCATTTCTTGAAACAGACCTTTCTTATCAGACTAAAAGACTGTGGAGGGGGGAAAAAATGGTTTGAATTGGCCACTGGAGAGCAAACAAGCTGAAAGCAAACACACTGAGTGCGTAAATACATGTAAGAGATGATGAGACAACCTTGCTCTCCCTTGACACCAGCATTCCTGACCTGCTGTCACCATTGTAAGAGCAGCCTTTCCACAGGCATGGAGGCACTTGCAGCAACACAGAAATAGTTTTCTGTACGCTGAGCTAGATAGAAGGTCCTTGAGCCTCCACAGCATGGATGCTCTGAAGGCCTGGGTAGATTCAACAGCTGGGGAGATGCTCTGCTGAGGAGTAAGTCACAGCTGGGAGCAAACACATAATTGCTTATTGCTAGAATTGTGGACAAAATGGAGATTGTGTTTCTCTAAAAATATATTACTTGGTGTTATGTTTCTGTGAGTTTGAGGAACAGATGTTTTGGTTATTTCACTGTCTCCTTCTTTTCCCCTCAACAAGTCCTTGACACAGTTCCTGGGTTGGTCTGTACTCAACACAGACACATACGATAAGATGAACAAGCTGGAGAACCGGAAGGATATTGCCCAGGACATGGTGCTCTACCACGTGAAATGTGACAAGGATGAAATCCAGGAAATTCTGGTAATGCCTCACAGTGTGCAGCACACATCCATGTCTGCTGGCCTGGCCCACGGCTCATGGCACAGGCACAGGTCTCCCATCTCACAGGAATGCTTCCAGCCACCACAATGTGGAGGCAGCACCTGCGGCCCTAGTCACTGCACAGCGGCAAAAAAAGTCTTTCTTTTGACTCTGTGGTCTCTCCTTCATCTTGGCACACTGCCCTGCTACGCCCTTTCTAATTTCCTCAGCAAAGCCAGCCTTGGAGGTGGGCTCACACAGGTGCTACTCAGGGCAGGGCTGTAGGGGTGGAAGAGAAGCTGATTTATTACACAGAACATCCTTACTGCAGTGGATGTGAAGTTAGAGGACCCATCTGGGACACTGGCTCTAGGGGGGCATTTACAAGTAGGGGAAACACCAAGTAAATTCAAGGAGAGGGAGAACACTACCAGGAAGCCTCTGCTGAAAGACCAGAAATTGAAGTAAGATCTAGGAAGGAGACACAATTTGCATGTGACAGCTGCCCTAGATTGCCCCAAAGCTGCCAGGTGCAAAGTCCATTGGGGTTTGGTTGTCAACTTAACACACTCATTCTCTTTGCAGCCAACACGAGAAAAGCTGGGGAAGGAGCCAAGTGAATGTGAGGAAGAGGAGCTGGCAAGCATTCTGGTAAGAACAATGCACTGCTGGAATAAACAGCCTTGGCAAACAAACATTGCCTGTGTGGATGCAGGAAAGAATTCCCAGCATTGGCATGCTGCTACCTGGTGAGCGGTGAAGGCAAAGCATATCTTGCCTTCCTCTGCTGCCTGAGTTTGGGGTTACCATTATGACTGCACAGCAAGTGACTTCCCCAGCTCCTGAGAAGCCCTTGCTCCCTGCCACTTTATCTCAAGGGGTTCAAAGTCCGTCTGGAAACACATCAGTCACCTTGGCTTGTCACGCATATTTGTTCTCCAGAGTAATTAAGGAGGGCTAAAAGTCTTCCCCCATTTTGAGTCTTCAAATGGCATCAAGTGCTTAACAGAAAACAAACAATATTTCCTTCACTTGACCAAAAACTTCCACCCTTTTCCCCTACTAATGGGGTTACTATGAAAAGCTGCATTTCAGTCTGTTTATGTGTTATATTCTAAAAGAAAAAGTTCTCAGCCGTGTCAGACTGGTAAGTTTTTACCAAGCAAAGCCTAGGAATTACACAGGTAGCACAGCAATAAACCATCCCACCTCTCTTACAGAAGGAAGAGCTCCCGGGGCCCACAAAGTTCGAAATCTATGAGTTCAGGTTCTCCGATTTTGACTGCACTGAGCTGGAGCTGGTGAAGTGTGGCATTCAGATGTACTACGAGCTCGGCGTGGTGAAGAAGTTCCAGATCCCGCAGGAGGTAGTAGGGGCTGTCAAAACCCAAGATGCCCTGCCTTAGGTGGCCCACCTTGTTTGTGTCTGAGGTCCCCACGCAGGGCCCTCTCTGTGGGTGCCCAGTGCAGCTCACAGAGCAGCTGGAGAACTGGGTTCACGGGGCTTGCAGAGAGGAGGGCGGGTGTCCTACACCCCCTCACACACCTCTGAGGGCAGGGGGCCGCCTCTCGCTGCCGCTGGTCACCACCAGAGGGTTTGCAGTCCCTCTGATCTGCGCTGCCTGCCACGGGTGGGGTTTGCTGTGAGGTCTACACCGATGGGCAGTATAACATGCTAAAAGTTGCTTTCACTTGCTGTATCCAACACCCCTCGCTGCCGCAGGGCAAAAACAGCTTCCAGGCACAACTGCTGCCGACAGGAATGGTATGACCCTGTGGGAACAAGGGCCCCAGCCCCTTTTAGGATTTTTGCCACCATTCCCCTGTAGGAATAGTGAAACTGACATTTCAGCAGCTCTGGTGCTCCCCGAGGGATTTCTCAGCCCATCATGTGAGGTTTGTTCCCATCTAGTGGGATCTGGAGGTAACTGCAGGAAGAGTTTTCACCCTGGAAAGGCGGGCTGGGAATCAGGAGGGAAGGGAACGGGAATTATCTCTGTGCTTCTTACTTGTAGCACATCAGTGTCAAAAAGTATTCAAAATATCTGCAACAACTAATCCCTGATACACATGTGAAGAAAAGTTATTCTCTGAATAGCTGAAATTTTAAAAAATGAATACTCATCCGTAATTAATTCACTCTCTAATGGGAAAACCTGCACAGCTGCATGATGTAGTCCACGTGGAGAAGTAGCATGCAGAGGGAAAAAGCCAGTTTGCTATTTAGCACCCTATATTGTAATTGCTTAGGTGATAGGAGTGCCACCCATCTCTACATCTATGAATCCCCATCTCTTGAAGAGAGACATCAGTATTTGTAAATCATAAGACACAGGACAGACAAGTTTTATGAGTGACAGTTCAGAGAAACAAAAAAATTCAAGAAATTCACGATCAGTAAGATGAAACCACAATACATTTACAAACAGTACAATGAAATATCTTTTCCTTTAGACAGTGTTTACCCCACAAGCATTTCTGTGATTTTTCTTACCAAAAAAAACCCAAACAAACAAACAGAAAAACCCACAAAAAACCACCACAAACAACAACAACAAAACCAACAAAACAAAAACAAACAAACAGACAAACAAACAAAAACAATAGAAAGCTATATTTTAGTTCCCTTTTTTGCTCTTCATTAAGCTTTAGGCTTTACTCCAATAACACTCTCAGGGAAGCCTGATAATATTACAGCTTCTGATCCCTTTCTGGCACCACCTCTGCAGAACTGGAACATCACCCATGACTTCTGTATGTGATTCCCATTGCAAGAGCAAGAGGTAGTGGCTTCATCACCCAAACTAACATCCTCTTCCCCACTTGCAGGTTCTGGTGAGGTTTGTGTACTCCGTCAGCAAAGGCTACAGGAAGATAACTTACCACAACTGGCGTCACGGCTTCAACGTTGCACAGACCATGTTCACACTCCTGATGGTAAGGTAACACCACCCTGGTTAATTCTGTGACACAGTTTATTTACAGCACCCAAGAAATATGCAGGTCTCCCTTTGAATCCTGGTGTAGGAAAAAGGGGTTTGTCACTCCTAGCACAGGTCCTGACAGATGGGGTCTCCATTTGCCTTAGGCAACAGTCATTACACTTAAATCTTTGGTCAGTGGTGGCCAGTGAATGGAATGCTTTAAATCTCACAGGTACAGATGTGTGTGGTGTTGAGTAGACTCCGGATTAAATCCTTCTGCAGAGTAGGGGAGAGATACTACAGGAATTCCATTCTTCCAACAGATTCTGACAGTAAGAGCCAGACTGAACTTAGCTGGCTGGGATGGAGGCAACCCCATGCTTTCCATTTCCAGGCAGGACAGACACAGGTGTAAGTGTATCTTGCCATTTCTCACAGGCTCTCAGGGAAACAAATACCTCAACAAGGAAAACAAGTGTCTGGCTGCTGTTCCACACCAAGGGTTGACCAAACAGGAACCAGTGAGGATGATTTCACACATTTGCCTACACACCTGGCAGCAGGCTTATGCCTACCGCAGTCCCTTGGGTGATTCAGCTTGGACATCACATTGCCCAGAAAGATGCAGAATCTCTTCACATAGTACTTTGTGTCCAGTGACTGGAGGGGTGCTAATGACAACCTGGGTGAACCCTAGGGCACGAGGCTTCTAGAGCAGGATGTAGCCAAAGCTAGAGATGTGCATCAAGCACATATACACTACACATACGCCTGTCTGAATCTGAAATGTTCTGGGTTTGCCTGATTTCCCCATTTTAATCTAAGCCTAACATGCACTGCGTTGAGGTTCACAGATATTTTCAATTCTCCTGGACTGTTTCAGTAAGGACATCCCTGGCACAGAGCAGTTGCAGCTCATTACCTGTTCCTGTAAGAGATGCTAACATATGACATGTAAATTCTCTCCCTCCAGACTGGCAAACTGAAACGTTACTACACGGACCTCGAAGCCCTTGCAATGGTAACTGCTGCTCTGTGCCACGATATTGACCACAGGGGAACCAACAACCTTTACCAAATGAAGTAAGCACTTTGTTACCACTTCAAACCAGTTCTCTTGCTCTCAGGTGGAGTAGAATCAGGCTGTTGACCCCACCAAACTCCAGTGCAGCTCTGTTTAATTCACAAGGGTAACAAACTTCTTTTGCAAACCACCTTGCTTTTCAGCTTACTACAGCACTTGGGCTTATGCTTTGGCCAGTGGTGACACTGAAAAATTGCAGTGCTCTCTGGGGCTTTCTTTACCTCTCAGCAAACCTCTTTTGGTTAAAGCAAAACCTACATTACCATTACAGTGTAGAACAAGTGTAGCAAAGGCACTTGGTAGCCTGAGTGCCACAGGAGACCCATGATGCCACCAGGAGCATCCTGGGCATAAGATGACTAGTTTCTGCTAGAAAGTATCTATGGAGAAAGCACCACGCATGGCACTGCCCTCACCACCTACAGAAACAGAGCACCTATGAGAGTGCTGCTCTCAGTAGGTAGTTATTAGCTAAGGGGAAAAAATTGACCAGCCAAGACTCTGTTGGTCACTTAAAGTAGTGTCAGATGACAGCTCTTCTGCAATGCTTGCTGGCAATACAGTCTTACTGTTTTCTGGAGCTTTGGAAAAATGCTGAGTGAAGCTGGCTCATGTTTTTGATATAGGAGGGCCTTGCTTTTCAGCTAGGAAGTGTTCAGGGATTGCAGGTTTTTCTGTTCCTATTACTAGATATCAACGTGTATTTAATTCAGGAATTAAACAAGCTTACTAAACTGAGTAATTACAGTGCAGTCAGATGCAACATTTGGGGTGAAATTCATAGCTGAAAGACTGTCTTATACAGTGTCCAAATAGTTATAAGCAGTGTCACAAAAGTCTTTAATTAGACTGAGGTCATTAGCTATTGAAAAGTACTACTCTTAAACCTTTCAAAAGGAGTTGAACTTATGTGTGTGACAAAAATTAAATAAAAAGTGAGACACTTTTTTTATTTTTAAATGCTGTACTTACGTTTTTAATCTTTCCTTTACATAACCAGATCTCAACATCCCTTAGCTAAACTTCATGGATCCTCAATTTTAGAAAGACATCACTTGGAATTTGGAAAATTCTTGCTCTCTGAGGAGGTTGGTAACGTACTGTAATATAAGGGCACGAATAATTTACTTTTAGGGAAGTTTTTCATTAAAAACAGAGCTGTCAGCACAAGGCCTTTCTCTGGATTGGATACTGAGAAACTGTGGCTGCCTCAGTCCTCAAGTACTCTGTGCTCACCCAGGACCAAAACACATAGACTTCCTTAATGCATCACTTGGTTCCTTCAGAAGACATCGTTATCCCCATGGGAATATGTTAAATAAAGGATTGCTCTCCAGTAGCCCCTCTGACAGGGCCAAGGCTGACACATTCCCACTGCTGACTTTGATTTCAGGCAAATTTGCACTGAGGTCAGGGGATGGGGTTGGGGTACACACTGTGTAACGAGCTTCAGGATACTGTCCCCGTTCACAGTGAGCAAGAGGGGAAAACAGCTACCCACACGTGAAGGGGGCTTATAACCCTTGCACATTAAACAGAAAATAAAAGTGAACACATTTGGGAAGGGGAGCTGGCCAGGAACTCCTAAAAACGTGGTGCTTGGATTTTGCAACTCCCTTTCCTTTGCTTTTCAGTCCCTGAATATATGTCAGAACCTCAACCGCAGACAGCACGAGCACGTGATTCACCTGATGGAAATTGCCATCATAGCAACAGACCTGGCACTCTACTTCAAGTAAGTCAGTCCCGAACACCACGTGTGGAGGGCAGAGAGAAGCTGGCACTTTACAAAGGCCAGATGTGGTGCTTTGCTCTGAAAGCCCCCCCTACCCGTGCAGCAGTCCTCTTCACAGGCACTGGCTCTGGGAGGCTGCCTTTAAAACTGACTGTAGGGATGGTGGGAGAACTCAAATCATTCAAAAGAATGTTGAACGGGTTCCATTAAATCACATATGTGACTTTTTAACCCTCTTATCTCCAACAAGGCAGGGTTATGTTATCCCCTAATGGAAAGAGATGTCAGATTTTGGGTTATTTTTTAAACCTAGCACTTCAACACTGAAAATACTCATAAATGGCAAATGGACTGGCAAGGGCTACATTAACTTCTCTATGAGAGCAGCTTGATAAAAATAACAAGTAGTTTATTGTAGGTGAATATCCAGCCCATAGTCTATTTCACACCCAAAAGCCAAAATTGTCAAAAATCTTGGAGCAGTGTGCGCTAACTCTCTGGGACATAAGGCTGAAACTCAATGACATATTACTTCCTAATTAGCAAGGACTTTTCAAAATGTGCTTTCAAAATACTGTGTCAAGCCCAGATTGCTGTGTTTTGTACTGCAGTACAACTATACAAAACACAAACAGTCCACAGAAGAGGAATTTGAGGGAGACTACAATATCCAGAAGTCTTACTCTGGAGATAAAATGTCTGTATGGGACCATATACCACCACTTCCTCATCAGCTGGGAACAGACTGGTCCTTGACCTCCTTGGTCCATAAACTGCAAGCAAAGTCTTAGTTGAGTTAAGACCCAGAAATATTGATGTAGACAGAGAGCATATGAAATAGTTTTGTGATGTGGCCTGTCTTCTCTGCTAGCATTGAAACATCAGGTTTCTCCAGATTTTATGTCACTCAAAACATGGATGTATTGTGTATAAACTGTTCCTCAGAATTCCCTACATATATTTAGGTATATAAATAAGGTTAACAGTGCTTGACTAAGTATTTAAAGCCAAGTGGCTTTAAAAATACTCCAGCCAGCTCTAGATTTCTGCAGTTTGCCTAAAATTCAGGGAAAAAAGCCTTGTTGTGTTGCCAGCAAAGGTGGAAGTATTTCTCAGCTGACATAACTTGCAGTTGTACATACTTTCAAGGTCCTGCGTATGTCTCACCACTACAGTTATTTTAAGGCTTTTACAATAGTTTCCACTACTTAAGAGTAGCAGATGGTGGTGCTTGGGTTTGTTGGGGGTTTCCTTGAGGACCTAAGTGCCAGGAGAGCAACTACTGGGAATCCTTCTGGGAGGGTTACCAATACCAGGAACAGCCATTTCTGTTTCTAACATATTTGTTTCCTTGTTTCATGGATTTTTCTTCTTGTCTCCTTTTTTTTTTTTTTATCTTTTCCCCCCTCCCCACCCCCAAAGAAAGAGAACAATGTTTCAAAAGATCGTTGACGAGTCTAAGACATATGACAGTACAACTGCCTGGACTGAATACCTGTCTCTGGAGACGACAAAGAAAGAAGTTGTCATGTGAGTAATCGGCTCTGAAAAGGTTGGTGATGTCTATACCTGGTGAGAGCTCCAGGACACACTCTGTGCTTGCACTTAGTGAAAAATCAGCACGTGACATATTACTGCCCACTCAAATTTGACCTTCTGGAGTAGCAGGGGTAAAAAAGGGAAAACAAAGCTTTAAGTGGCTCTTCATCCAAATAAGCCTGGGCTTATACTCGTAGGGAGATGCAGGGTCCTTTCTGGCTGTACACTCCTACGAAGCCACCCTGTGGCCTGTGGACCAGAAGCAGGGACATCCAATCCATCAGCTGTTCTTCCCAGTGGCAACCAGTCTGAGTCACAGTGCTGCTGGTGTGACTGGGCAGATGGTTTGCAGGATGCTCTGAGCTGGCAGTGAAGTGCACTCCCAACCCCACTGCAGACTGCACTGCTACAGGTCCGTGAGGGAGCCAGAGATGTTACTCCAAAGCAAAGAAGTTCAGCCCAGCACTGACTAAAGCAGCAAACATGCCAATGCCAGAAAGAATCAATTTCCCATCACAATGCTGTTTTAACCAAGAGAGCAACTCTTGATGAATGTCCCAGCCAGAATCAAGGCTGCTACAGCAACATGTCTTTCTTTACTGCTTCAGCAGGAACCAGGGGATACCTAACACAGTACTGGGGCATGAAGTTCCTGAGCCTGCAAGAAGTGGGGTGCAGGCTATAGACAATAAATTTACTTCTTTCCTGTCTTTAGGGCCATGATGATGACTGCCTGTGACTTGTCAGCAATCACAAAGCCTTGGGAAGTCCAGAGTAAGGTCAGGTGCTTGATATATCATTAGATTTCTGTAGTTTATACTTCAAACTAATGCAATTTCCTAAGCTGCCTGGAAGATCAATCATTCTGCTCCCAGAATTACCAAAAGGAATAGCTATAGTCTTGATGGTTTAACCATTCTTTCAGATTGTAGTTGTGTTGGAAATGTTTCTTAATAGCTGAACAGTGGAGTAATGAGATCCAGTGCAATAAGACTGTTGATCTGTCACTACACAGAAGGGTTAAAAGTCAGATTTTCTTCATGATGGAGACCTGAAGTGCATCAAGTTATGAGTCTGAAGTTGGTGCTAACTTTTCTTTTCCCCTCCTTGTCGATGTAGGTAGCTCTACTCGTAGCAGCTGAGTTCTGGGAGCAAGGAGACTTAGAAATAAGCGTCCTTCAGCAGCAGCCTATTGTAAGTACCGTGCGACAGTCAGGGAGCTCAGTTCAGACATCAAGTCTCAGCAGAGACTTAGTACAAGTGGTGCTGCTGTCATAGTGCTGTGACTCTGCCTAAAATCTTCATGCCTGCCAAAATCCATTGGAAAAGTGTGTACTCAGTGAAGAATCTCTCTGAGAATGCCCAATAACTCTTGTCCAGCTCTCCATAGAGTTAGATGGGTTCAGTGGCTGTGAACCATCAAGGAGTGGAGTCCCCCTGGAGACTTTGTGCTGGTCCCTGACAGAAAAAATGGAAAATTAAATAAGTCACAGAAGAAAGCAGAGTTTCTGATAAAGAGAAAAACTTCAAACACAAACTCTGTAGAGTCAAGAAATTATTTCTGGTAAATGGAAGGGTGTTTCTAGCATTTTTTTTTTTTTTTAACATTTAGTTAAATTTGGCCCTGAAAGAGCCAGGAGTCATTCCTTGATGCAGCCTCCACCTGTGTGGTTTGGGTTTTATTTAGGTAGACTTTCATGTACCCTGTCTACCCACAGTGGCATTACAATAAAACAGTAATCAACAAGGTCTTATAAGAATATAATTTCATGCTCAGTTATGTTTTGGAGAATTTAAAACCTCTTCAGCCCTGTAATGAACCTTCCCTTGGATATATGAGAGGCACATGGGAAAGATTCTCTGTTCTCCTCCCCATTCACAGACACTCAAAGAGCTGTCTAAAATTTCTACTGAAATGACAAAGGAAATCTTCCCACTTCACTCCTCTGCAGTGGAGAAAGAGGGCTGTGATGGACAGTCTTTATGAACGGCATGACAGAACTGCCAGGCTGACACAACAAGGCAATTTTGGGGGAGAAAATAGAGGTGCGTTTTTCATTTAAGTGCTCTCATAAATCATGGTCAACTTGTGTCATCCCACAGCCCATGATGGACCGAAGGAAAGCTGCTGAGCTTCCAAAGCTTCAAGTGGGTTTCATTGACTTTGTGTGTACGTTTGTCTATAAGGTAAGCAAAGGGTGCCCTTGCATACCACATCCTTCTTATCAGGGGTCAAATACCAGGTGAGTGAGTCCCAGTGCAGCAACATCACTCAAGGAGAGAGGGACAAGTAGAGGAGGCACCATCTGCCCCTCTGCAGGGCACTGCAGCATGGTGCTTGTTTGTGCCACTCATGCTTTCGCTGCTAAGCCAGCTTTGGAGGTGAGGTGTCAGGGTCTGCCCTGGTGTATGATGGACAAGGACTGCCCCTACACTGTATTGTGCTGACAGGTGTGTTTTGCTTAGGAATTTTCACGTTTCCATGAGGAAATTCAGCCTATGCTGGATGGACTGCTGAACAACCGAAATGAGTGGAAGACCCGTGCTGATGAGTATGACGCAAAAATGAAAGCTCTGGAGGAAGAGAAGAAAAAAGAGGAAGAGAAAATGGCTGCAAAGAAAGGTCAGAAACAGTAATTAGCTTTACATGCTGAACTCAAAAACTTACGTATGCAATACTCTCACAGATTCACAGCAAGCTTTGCTGAGATGGCAGAGTAACACGTTCCACAAAAAGTTTCCTAAATTTGGCTCCACTGGCAGGGCTGAAGGCAGCATGACTGGCTGTCAAAAAGGCCACCCACTTAAATTCCCTAGAACTAGTGTCTGAGGAACTAGTGAGAATTTGGCATGAGTCCCCATGTATCTGTGGGCAGCAGAAAGTTGTTTGCTGTCCCTGGAAAAGAGCAGGGAAACATCGCCTCACACACAGGGACTGTGACCTGTGTGCTGTCCCACAGGCCATAAAGCAGATGCTAGGAAAAGTTAACACAGTCCTAGGGGAACACTTGGGGAACAAGGGTTCATCCCATTTCTAGTCCAGATTAAGTACTACCTAGAAGCCAGCAGTAGTGGTAGAATGTAGCAGCAATCTATTTTTGTCAAACCTGTTTTTCTTTTTCTGTGGGCCCAGCCTGTGTAGTACTGAAATCCATTGGCTGCAGTGGGTATTGGGTGAAAGCTTGTTTGATAGCCTGAGGATTTGTTTGACTCTCAGAAATGTGGAAATAGAAGGTTCTCCTGGCCTCTACCAAATGTCTGATCAAATATCTGCCAGAACTTGCTGCCTCCACTCCACAGTGTCTGTATCTGAACTATGCTTTTGTTCCAACAATATTCCAACAGCCTTCAAGTGACAGAGTTCAGAAATTATTAGAGCTGCCTAGGTGTCTTATCTCAGTTTAATTCACAGAAGTTAACTCAAAATATCAAAATAAGTGTTTTAACTATTACTTGAAAAATTTCTGAAGAATTACTTCATGAACAAGTAATTGATATTCAAGTGAGGAAGATTTCTACTAACTCTAAAATACTCTTTCCAAGCAGCCTCACATATATACAATTACTTTGCACAGCAGGCAGCTCTAGACAGGGTACTATACATGTGACCTACAGTGATCACTGGATAACATAAAAGTCCTAAAACACTGATTAAGAAGAAAATTTATGACTGTGTCTCTAATTCTGTGTTTCTTTTTACATGGCAGATGGAATAACCTGTAACGGAGGAACAGCTCCAGCTTCCAAAACCTGTAGCATACTTTAGACGTATTATCAATGCAAGATATGCCACCTAAAATGAGAATGCCCATGCTTAAAAAAAAAAAAAATATTGTGACATACAAATACATTCCTGATTGGACTGTTCTGATACTTTATTAGGCTTATGACCAACCAGGGAAGGGCTAGATCTTGTTTGCCTTAATTGCATCTCTTCCTGATGGTAAGGAGCCAGTTCAGTCCTGTCTCTTGCTCCACGTAACGCACCTGATGTCAGGTGGTATTTGGGAAATCAGAACATTTGGCCCCATAAATCAGGTTGCAAGACTATGGAAGAGCATTTCTCCTGCACTGAAACACTTCCTACTCCAAAACTGATGGGGATAGTCCTACTCCATACAAGCCCATATGATTGACAATGCATACAACCATAGCCTGCAGACTAGGAAAACTGAAGAAAAGCTAAATTTGTCATATCTAAGCCTATATCTGGATCTCATGATATCAGAAAGAAATCTGAGGCTAAGGATAAAGCATGAAAACTGACCATAGTAAAACTCTGAACTGCTCTTAAATACTATGATTCCATGTAAATCCGAGAAACACTTGGACAGATAATAATTCTGCACTCACTTCAAGAATTGGGACGTGTTGCTGTCACAAAGCATGGAGCCATAACACCCAGTAGCTGCCTTCTCCAGGAGCAGGTTCCACAGTGTGCTGAGGCTTTGTTCTTTCATACATGATTTTAAGAAGACAGTGTTATCATTACCAGTTACAGTTCCACTTATAGTTAACCAAGCAACCTGAGTTGTGGCATCTCCTAAATTTGTCCTGTTTTGCCTCATAATGCCAGTTACTTAATACACTTCATCAGAACTAACCCCTCCTTCTTTTCCTCCTCCTGTTCTGAGGTGTCTGTCTTCTAGATTCCGCTCCACACTTGTGACTGATGACTTGTACCCCTTTACTTTAGATAAAAGTTAGTTTTCATGTTTGTTCGTGTAAACATATTAGACCATTTACTTACACTCTTGTAACGGTAGAGACAACCTTCTCTGCTCCTTTCTCTTTCTCTCTCCGTCTTTCTTTTTTTAAAATTGTTTGGAGATCTGTTTTGCTGGGGATTTTCTTCTTCTTCTGTTACTCCTGCTACCTTTCAGGGCTTTACCCTTCAGTATCTTGTTTTGCATTACAAAAATACTGCAAGTAAAAGGAAAACTAGAGCTATGGCACCTGGTCATCATTTATCTGTCTCACAGTGTAGTAAGCAAGATGTAATCCTCTATCGCTATGTGGCAATTCTGTGAGAGGCAATTTGTCTTTCAGGAAAATACAGAAATTTGTCCACTTGCATGAAAGATAAATATGCCACCAGTAATGACTCCATGTGGTAGGTCTCAGTTTCATTAAGAATCATACAATTGTAGAATGTGAGGAGTAGGAATGGACTTTCAAAATGATCCAGTCCCAATCCTCTCTGCCATGGGCAGGGACATCTCCCACTAGACCAGGTTGCTCAAGGCCTTATCCAACCTGGCCTTGAAAATCCCCAGGGCTGGAGCATCCACAACCTCCGTGGGCAACCTGCTCCAATGTCTCACCATCCTCACAGTAAAATATTGCTTCCTGATATCTGACCTAAATTTCCCCTCTTTCAGTTTGTACCCCTTACTCCTTGTCCTACCACTACAGTTCCTGATGAAGAGTCCCTCTCTGGCTTTTGCCTGATGGGGGCCCCTTCAGATACTGCAAGGTTGCTGTGAGTCTCCACGCAACATTCCCTTCTCCCGGCTGAACAGCCTCAGCTTTCGCAGCCTGTCTTCGTAGGGAAGGTGCTCCCGTCCTCTTACCAACTTTGTAGCCCTCCTCTGGAAACAGTTCCATGTCCTTCTTATGTTGAGGGCATCAGACCTGGATGCAGTACTCCAAGAGGGGTCTCACAAGAGAAGAGAACCCTGCAGGAAGCTTTTATTATAGAGTAGATGAAGCCAAACAAGTAATTTTTTTCCCCTTTTTTTTGGTGAGAAAATGCCACAAGGTCATTGTGTCGGAGAGTGGGAAGCAGTGAGATTTTGAAGATCACCATAAGATGCTGTAAACTTAAACGCTGAGGAAAGCACCTTACGTTCTCAAATGCTTCCTGGGAAATGAAACCCGGAGACTAATATTCCTGCCCTCTGTGCCCAGCGTGAAGTGCTCAGAGCACTGCAGGCTGCCCCAGCAGGGCTTCTCACACAAGGAGCACAGGGTGCCTGCCCAGCACGCCCAGCAGTGCTGGCAGGACACAGGGATGTGGGTGCCAATGCCCCTCGTGCCCAAGTTGTCCCACACAGCATTGGGGTGGGCATGCTGCTGTGTATTTCCAAAGGGGGCCATGCACACTTGCAGAGGGGTATCCATGGACACACAGGGTGCAGTGCCAATGGAGTAGGCTGTTTCCCAAGGATGGACCATTTCCATGGGAGCAGTGGGGTCTCTGACGCTCCCTTAGGAAAAGGGCAGCCTTGCAGTCACACGGCAGTGGAGATGTCAAAGCAGGAAGCTGCACTGGTGCGGACAGGACAAGCCTCCCTGCTGCCTCCACAACAAGCTCCTCTGTCCCCTTCCTCCTGCTCCTCTACCTGCTTGTGGACCTTCAGCACCCCCAGCAGGGCACACAGCCCTGCCATGCATTTTGTTGGAGTGTTTCTGTAGGTCAGTGGTCTCATGTCCTTGCTGCTCTGTAGTTGACTGTCCCTCATGTTGCTGTGGCAAGCCACGTGCAGCAACCTGATGGCAATAAGGGAAACAGTAAGGCAAGATTTTTAATTCTTTTTTCCCCCATGAAAAACTGTATCAGTTTCTGATAGGATACAATCTGTAGGTACATTTTTTTCCCTGCAGCTGATTCTCAGGGGCTGCAGAGTTCTTGCCTGTCTTCTGTGCAGAAGTTGCATCCCTGCTGGTCAGCCATCAGTTACTTGCCCTTCCAGGGGAAGGAGCTGCGACAGGAGGCACAAATAGTCCTTGCAGATCCCTAGGAAGCAGCATATCTACACTACTGGAGCTGAGAGGAGGGGCAGGGTGTGGTGAAAGGACCAGTCAGACAACAGCCAGCTACAGTCTCAGATTATCCAAGAATAAAGTGCAGGGCAGCACTCGTCATTCACTCTGGTATCCCGGGACAGTCCCTGATGCCTTGATTCCCAGGCTGGCTCATCCAGGGGAAGCACTGATGGTAAAACACAATGCTCCAGAAAAGAGTGGTTGGTGGTAGGAAACTCTTTGCTCCTCAGACACTTTGATGAGATGCTTCATCAGTCGCTCCCACCGTGCTCTGTTCTGACACACAGGTCATGTCCAGCCACAGGATGTCCAGCCCTGAGCTCTGGGCAGCCTGCTCTGCCCTCCTCCCCCTTGCTGTGGCGATCACTCCCACTGCCTAACACAGGGTGAGAGTCTGAGAACACTGACTTTCTGATTGATACTACACCACCCAGGTGACAAAAGTAATTTTTTTCTTTTTCCCAAAACGGTACCATCTAACCATATAGTCAGCTAGCCAGAAGACTGGGATCACCATCCTTTCAGGCCAGCAATTCCTTAACTGATGTTAACTTAACCCCTTTGAGGCTGGTGAGTTACTGGAACCCAGGGAGGCTGTGGATGTCTCAACTCAATAAGTGTTCAAGGCCAGGCTGGACAAGGCCCTTGAGCAACCTGGTCTAGTGGGAGATGTCCCTGCCCATGGCAGGGGGAGTTGGGACTAGATCATTAAGACCCATCCCAACCCCTTAACATTCCATAATTTCTACAGAACTCCCCAGTCAAGCCTAACTGTATATCTATATTTAAGTATATCTGCTGCTGTTCTGGACAACTCACTCCAAAAATGCCAACTGAAGTGTAGTAAGTACTTTATTGATACAATATCATGCAGAGTTCAGAAACCAGCCTCGCCATGTATTTCCATGTGCGAAATTCAAATCAGATCTTTTCTTCATTTCAATATGGAATCTTCACTTGCTATAAGAGAAGAAAAAACAAACATCGTTAGGACACTAGCCAATCCCATGCATTAGTACTAAAATATGCAAAACATTAGCAGAATCAAAGGCTACTTTTATATAAGTTCTTTCTGGTCAGTTTTTGATTCCCACTTCTGCTTATTCAACAGAACTGCAATTCATACTTTGGGGTAAAGGCACTTTCAAGTTTACTCATTGGTAAAAGACAACTTTCTGAACTGACAAATCAAATAAGCCCAGAAAAGAATATCATTACAGATATGTCCACTTATCCATCTGTAAGGAAAAAATCTCCAGCAACTACATTGCATTCAGTGAAAGTTTAGCAATTGCTTCTCTGAAAAAAACACACCAAAACCATTGCTGGGAACGCAGACCTGTCATCTTTATGCCACTTTCAAAGAGATTAAACATTCTACAGAAATAATCAGAAAATTTCATTTTCAAGTAGATTGGTAGCACCACAGCACAGCCTCTACCTCCAAAATTACAAAAGTTTAACCTAGCTACAGAATATCTAAAAGACCTATTTCTTTAGTACATGAGCAATGGAGACTATGTATTTAAGATGGCAAAACAGCCACGTAAAATGGCTTTATCTCTAGCAGGTGATACAAATCACCCAACTGCATATTTGATTTTCTGTAGGTATAGTTCATTTAATTTTACAGTGTTTTGTTCAGGACAATGCAAATGTCACTAGTTTCCATGGGAAGAGTTACTGAGCGTGTAGCTGCACCAAGAACAGCTTGAGCTATTAATCATTTTTGTGTCTCTTCTTAACTCTTAAATCCACCCAAGAAAAACTTGCTAAATCCAAGCTAGAGAGCACACTCTGCTGTAAGGCAGCAGGGAAGGAATCCTGTTAGGACCCAAGAAATAATCCTAAGGGCCAGGGCAACAGTGCTGCAGCAGGAATACTACAGGGTGGAAGGGAATGAGAAAAAAGCTGCAGTACTAATATGAACTGATCCCCTCCAGCACACTCACTTCGCATGAGAAATGTCACAAATGAAGCTGACCTCTAACACTACGCCTGTGACACTGCTTAAAATTCTGGAGTTGCAATTACATGCAGTTGCCTATGGCTTCTAGTTTAGATGATCAGTCATACTTATGAGGTTCCTGCACTGCATGGAGAAGAGGGACTGAAAATTTCTTGCATACAGCTGAATAAGGGGCATCCCATTACGGTCATTATACAGATCCAGTTATTCCTCACAGGATAAGCAGCAGCTTTTAGCATTTCGTTTTCTCACTGGAAATTCAGATAGCCATTTAACAGGACCTGACTCGTTTCAAAAGCATTTTTAACGCTTCCTCTGACGAGCCCTTCTAAATGCAGGCATCACTAAACAGCAGCACTGTTTTCTCCTCACATCACCCCAAGCATTGCCTCCATGGATTAGCTGAAAGCCTCAACTTCTCCTAAAAGCACTGCGGTAAAACAGCAGTCCAGCAGCCGAACGTGGGATGCATAAACTAAACCGAGGTTCTACCTTCTGCGATCTCTTTTGCAATCCGCTCCAGCTCCTCACGCTTCTTCTTCTCCTCCGCCTCTATTCTTCTCTCCTCCTCAGCAATCGGCTTCAGGTAGTCTGCCAGCGACACACACTCGCTTTAAAACCCACCTTCCCGCACCCACGGGCTCGCTCGGAAAGGAGGAGCAGCCCGTGTTTTTGCGGGCACGAAGGCACAAACCCGCAGGGATCTGCGGGCTCAGCCCGGCAGGGGCGGGGGGGAAGGGGGGGGAAATGGCGGCCGGGCCGCCTCAAGGTGCCCTTGCGGGGCCCGGCGCGGGCGGCGGCCGCGGGGAGGCCGCACTCACCGTATCGCTTCTTGCCGTAGATCATCCCCACGAGCAGCGCCGAGTAGCGGGTGAACTGCGGGGACGAAAGACAAGGACGCGCCTTTCGCTCAGCACCATAAGCACTGCCGGACCCCGCCGCCCCCCCCTCAGCCGGGCCCGCCGAGCCCCCCGGCCCGACCCGGCCCGCGGCCCCGGCACACCCGGGACCCCCGGGACCCGCAGCCCGCCGGCCTCACCTTGATGAGCGGCGAGACCTGCACCGGCGGAACCATCCTGTCGGCGGCGGCGGCGACCGGAATGACGGCGGCGGGCGGAAGGGGAGGAGAGAAGCCGTGACCGGGCGGCCGGGAACTGCGTGTGCTGTCCCCTCAGGGGTTTGCGGTCCCGGCACTCGAGGAGGTCCCAGGGCGCGGGGGATGGAGCATCTCTCCCACAGGGAGAGGCTGAGCGAGCTGGGACTTTTTAAGAAAACCAAACCAAACTCCTTTTTTTTTTTTTTTTTTTTTTTTTTTTTTTTTTTTTTTCTACTCCCGAGAGCAATTGGACATTCAAACGGGTTGACCCCTTTGAAAATAGATATTAGGGAAAAAAAAAATAAAATTTCACTGTCTGGGTGGTGAGGCGCGTCGGAAGGGGCCGCCCAGGGAGGCGGTAGAGTCACCATCCCTGGTGTTCAAAGGTGTCTGGATCTGGCACTGGGTGATGGGGTTTAGTGGTTTAGGGGTTACAGTGGCAGTCCTGGGTTGATGGCTGGACCTACAGGCTGTTGAGTGGTTGGTGTGTCTCTGTGCAGATGCTCAGTATGACTCGACACAGACCTTCGCAACCAGGTCTAGCTGGCCCTACTTTAAACTGGAGGGTTGGACTAGATGGTCTCTTTTAGTGCCATCCATTCTGTGATTCTGGGATTGTAATAATCGTTGTGTTTCACTTTAATTCTCCTAGAGACAAAAGCCTGTGATATTTAGTAAATCTGTAAAGAACAGCTAGATTTGGGAAGGTTCTGCTTGAGAATGACACAATTCAAATAAGTGCAGTTTGTTTCTTGAGAACATACCAAAGCTATCACAATGATCCTAAATCTAAGTCTTTAGGCCAAGTCTCACATCAAGTTTGCCCTCAAGTTTATGTTTTTAGATATTACCAAATTTGGTTTGAATAATGGTGTCTTGACTACAAGAAAAAATAAAATTGTTCTTTTTGCAGAACAAATTACTTATTTGCAAGTGGGATGAAAAGAAGAAATGTGTTAGTTAGCCAATACAGTTCCTTGTAGTATTTATACATTACAATTCACTTCATCCTTGTAAACACTGTAGTGAGACTTCTTGGTCAGATTCAGTTTGTGTTCTCATTTTCTTCAAGTATCAACAGAAACAGAATCAACATTTCTTCAAATCACATTAAAAGCATTTGTGTGGTTTATACAAAATCACAAAACTGAGGTTTTTGATGATTTTGAAGGGAACCCCCCCCCCACCATCTAACATAACTGTAAACACTGGATATGTTTCACCTGCAGAGCAGAAATAAAGAGCTACAAGCTTTGTTTTTTCACTGATTTCACTGATTGAAATTTATTACAAATACACATATTCACTACTTATTATGTGCCTGCTGCACATTAGAGACAAAACCATACAGAAGCAAAAGTGCTTTCATTAAGTATCAGAAAAATCCTGCTACACACAACACAATGGAAGTTGTTTAACCTTAACTAGGTATAAATCCCCTTGAATAGCTGAACATACTCTCTTCACATGAAGTATATAATATTTACAATTACATACAGGTATCAAGGTGCTTCAAACCAAAAGCACAAGTGCTTTCAAGACTGATCTCAACTGAAACGAGACATCTGAATTTGTTTTCCCCTATAATTTCTTCAGGCATACTTCGGCACAGTATTTTTTTTTTTTAAGGATGAACAACAAAATTCCCCAAATGCCTTTAAATATGGCATTAAAGCTGTCAGGCACTAAGACAGTTCAAGATACAAACTAATGGCTCTCCCAAAACAAAATGTAATAGCTTTCAGCACAGCCAGAGGCTAGATGACTTGATAAACGTAAAGCTTATCAAACTGCGCATAAGGGTAAAAAGAAGATCCACCAAACCAGAGACTGGAACTTCTACAGGGTTAGTTTCTTCTGCTGTCTTCCTGAGGCTCAGATCCTTTAGTGAGCCACTACTCAGGAAAAAGCTCAACTCCCTTACCTGATGGGATACTCTCATATGTGGCAGTCTAATACTCTCTTTGAATATGACATCATGCCTTCAGAATAACAGAAGGATGTTCCATTCAACAGACAGGAAAACAGACACAAAAAGCCTGAGAAATGCAAACTTTTCAGATGAGCTGCTACTGCAGGACAGCAAACAAATTTACCTCTAATCTCACAGCCCTTTTTTCCTGGGAGGTTATCAAAATTAGTTGCAACCTTGGACTGTGGCAAAGCCACATGAATCCTCATTTGTTACATATATCCTTTTTTAAAAAGAGCAAATATGCTCAAGGAACTTGGGTTCAGGAAGCCTGGAAGACTGCTATCACAATTGCAACTGCCATCTGAACTCACACACAGAGCCACTCAAACACAGGTAGGTTTCCAAATGCTATCCCCAGTTTGTGACTATGCAGAACAGACATTGTAATCCTTTGGGAGGGGAAACAAAACAAAACAAACAAACAAACAAACAAACAAAAAGAAGACCAGCAACCCGTATGCACAAATGTTTCACCATGATGCACTTTCCAGAAATCCAGAGGTCTCCAATGTCTTTCATACCTCACTTCCTTATCTTACAGTAGCACAACCAGCTTCTATTCTGGTGTTTGGTTACCATTTTGCTGGGTACCCATTTTTGTGCATTTCTTAATCAACCATCACTATAATTACATGTCAAGTAGCATTTTTTCCTGGAGAGTAACTCCAAAGGAAACAGAACATGCTTGTCTTTGTATCCCCTATTTATTTGCTCAACATTTTCAAAAGCAGATTTTGGAAAAGGGGTCTCGAGCATGGCCAGCTAAAATTTAAATATGCCCTAGTTACGGTCAACGCAGGCTTTGGTTTAGATCAATATAATCCACACATGAAGATAACGTGAGTTAGAAGAACTAAAGTTAATCTCATAACTTCACATGCACTGCGTGGAAATTTAGGACAGTGTTTCAGTAGGAGACAAACATGCCTCTTCTTCTTCTAACAACACAACCTTCCGTCTGGAGAGAGACATCATGGCCTTTACAACAGTTAAAGAAATTCTGACAAAAATGCGCAAGGCAAGAAAAGCAAATGGGATTACAATCTGCATAAGATGGAAAATTGCTGTGGAAAATTCACTTAACAAGCACGTTAGAAAGAAGGCCCCAAGGCTTACGCAAGGATAGAGAGCCAGCTTGGCAAACATAAAGGCATGCTCCCTGCCACCGTATCTAGCAAACGGATGCAAGGTTTCCCTTTCATTGAGGAGGGCTGTAGTCCATATTGCAAACTGAAATATGCTGGCAAAGAAGGTGATAACACAGCTGACCTGAATGGCTTCTATTTCATTATGAGACTTCTCTGAAAATTCACTGGTCAGTTGGTAAGCTAGTGGAAGCCCACCAATGAAAGACAACGAAAGTATGTTAAGCAGTCCCATTAATCGGGTAGCTTTTGTTACATAGAGGAAAAGGGAATGATGGACAAACCACAGGAGACCAATTGTAACAAATGAGCCGAAGTAAGCAAGGTAGTTTGGCCCATATTCACTTAAAGCTTCAAGAAGACTGCCATGGAACTTCTCTTCAACTTCTCTGGGATCAGGGACATTGTCTTCACTGTGGAGAGAAAATTTACTTTACTTTACATATTACTGTTATAAAACCACATCTAGAGCACCACTGAACTGTGTTGCTTTACTGTGAGCGAGTAGAGAACAACAGGTATCCATTATAATTTCAAACTTAAAAGTGTTTCAAATAACAGCTCTGCAAAGAAATTAGATCTAAAAGGAAATCTGAATGTAAGTTGGCATTCCTTTATGTTAATGTAATAAAGCTGCCAAAGTGACTAAACAGGTTTTGTTGATAAAACCCTTTCATCTGAAAATATAAATGAGCAAAAGAGAAAGCTTTTTTCCTTCAAAACTCCACATCCCAACATGTATTACATAAACTGATGATCACTGCTGCTACAACATGGACGTCAGAAGTATCTTTTGTTTGTATTCTGTATCTTTCCAGAAAATCATACCTGAAGTAACCACTGCAGGTTTTAGAAGTCACAGACAATGTCTGATGGACTTTATTTCCTCAGATATTACATACAGACAAAAGTTAATACATTTAACAATACGAAGTGAAGGAAGGAGCACAAAGCCTTACCATATATCCAAAATGAGCAGGGTTGCTACAATAGCATAGACTCCGTCACTGAATGCTTCTACCCGTTCCTTACTCAGAGGCTCACTGAGGTAAAAAGTGAAGGTTTCTAAGCTGTGGTGTTCCTCCTCGTCATCTCTCTGACCTGGAAACAAATTCAAATGCTTAATAATGAAAGAAGAAGGAAATATAAAACAAGGCAGTTCAACAACCTATGGTGACCTCCCTTCCTCTTTCTCCCCACCTGCCAAAATTTTTCTGTAGGAAGAAGGGTGCCAGTCATTCACACAGGTCAGTCACTCCACCTTTTTTCAGCATCTGTACCTCTCCCTGAAGTTCATGTTTCTTTTAATACAAGCACTTCAGGGACTAAAAAAGCCCTGTCCTTTAAACTGTATGGCAAACAATGTCCTCCAAGCAAATAATGACTCAAAGCTGTCACTGAACAAATCAGATGCTGTGCCTCGGGAAGCCCTAACAGCTGTAGGTCCTCTTTGACAGTGTGAAGAACTTATGGCTGAAGAAACTCCCTGGATTATGGTGGCTGAGCTGAGATATAAAATTTAAAATAAATCAAGTCTGTGGTCAAAAGGTGGAGCTTTTACAGGAAAAGTCAAACCCATCTCCAAAGACTGGACTCTGGACCACCAGGCTAGCCAAAATGCACTGCTGCAGGACTCTAGGTTGGACAAAGAGAAAGCTTGACCTTCCAGAGGAAGCAGGAAGAGGAACTGAATACAAAGCAAGTGTAACCACAAGAAATTCAGTAAAGCAGTAATTTATGCCAGCCATCTGACAGGGTGAGACGTTCACAGACATGATCTGACTGCAAATCGCAGCGTCCCCGTCGCAATAAACACGGACAATATTTTTATGTGTTTATTCTCAGGCCCTGACAGTCTGGCTTCATCCTTTCAGAGCATTTCTGCCTCCCTATTACTGCTGCCACACGGGGGAGTCAGAAGTATGCTCCCATTTGCACGGCAAACAGATGGACTTGCATTCATTAGAAGCACAAAGGTTGTTACTCTTCTGCCCTACCATGTGAGTGTCGATTCCAAAGTCATGATCTGCTCAGTGTTTCTGTGGTCAGTTTATACTGCTCTGCCACTGCACCTTTCAGCTGAGAGGTTGCATGATATCACATTCTCCTTTATTTTGGCGCTGGCAACCTCTTTCTCAGCAGGGTTTAGGAGCAGCTCAGGCTATTGGCATGGCTGTGCAATTGTTAGTCCTGACACAAGGAGGGCAGAAAGAACATAAGCAAGGAGCATGAGGGAAAGAAGCATGGATTTAGGCTGATTCAAGCCAGGCATAAAGGCACCCCTCTAGACCATAGCACTTAATGAGATCCAACACCCTGAACAGTTAATTACCCTGAAAAAGTGTGATTTACAAGTGCAGCTCTTGCCAGTTTGAAAATGTGTGACTATTCAGCATTGCAGGCAAGAAAGTGATGACAGCACAGTGCTTACTTCCTTATATTATTCCATCCCCATGTTCCTTTTTTAGGAGGGAAAAGGGATGGACAGCCTGCAGCCATCATTCATATACTTGTGTCTGCTTGCATGTGCATGCTCAGGACAAAGCAGAGAGGTTTTTCACCTTTTCCATCTTTAAATGTGTTGTGCCTTACATAAATCCCATCACAAATATGGAAAACCAGGGAGCAGGGGAGAAACTCTTTGGAAACACATCAGTAGGCCCCAAAATTACTACACTACAAGATTGAAAATGGAAGCAGTACTAAAATAACTTCATTACAGGCTGTTTGGATAACATGTTGACAACCTAATCTGAATATACTCCTTTGAATTTTGTTATTTACTCACCAACAATTTTGGTTTTACACCATTTAATGAATCGAGTGAGATGTGGAAAAATGATTACGAGTCCAAGAAGTACATAAGACTGTGGAAAACAAAATAAACAGTTTAAATATAGTTACAAAAATATAAATTACCTTCCAAGTTTAATATGAAATATTACTCTCAATCTTAGATATAATCACATAGAGAAAAACAAATACTGACTTTACAACCTGAAAAAAGCTCAGCTGAAATGAACATGCACATCCTTAATACTGCATTTTGATAGCTAATTTAGTACTAGTAATGAAGCAAACTAAAAGCAGTTTGCTGACAAAAAATGTAGGGATGACTGCTTTGGACATTTTCAGATAAAATTATGCCTTTTCACCTTTGGACTCATAACTGCTCCTTTCATCAACTGCAACCTGATTCCTCCCAAATGTATTATTTAAACAATGCCAATTCTTTGGAATCTTTCTCAAAATTCAGTTAAATCCACCTTTTTCTAAAGAACAAGAGGAACAGAAGCTCAGGAGACATTCAAAAACTACATTTCAGTTCCAAGTAGGGATTATGAAAAAATAATAAAAGCTATTACTAAGTAGGAGCAACTCACTGCCATTAAATAAAGATGGAAGATAAAAAGGCTGTGAAAAAGCAGGCCTTAGCCAAAATTATTTGTTTTGAGATGCAGGTTGGCTAACTAGTCTGTTTAAAAGAAAAAAATCAGGTGTAGCAAGTAAAGTTAACTTTGTAGCAGAATAATCTTTTTAAACTATATGAATTCATGGATCAAGTTACAGATCGACAGGTCTGGATTGAACGCATTCAATGCAAAATAGCAGCCACAATATCACAGAACAGGCAACTGAGAAAGTCTGAATATTTAACATGGGCATCATCTTCATACACAGTCCTAAAGGCAACTAATATAAACTGCTGCATCAAAGCTTTTGGCTAACTAGGAGAACTTACCAAAGGAATAAAGAAAAAAGAAAAGATGGCTGCTAAAAAGCATAAAATTGGTCCTCTTAGGATGATCTTTAAGATATGACGTTTATAGAAATTCTGATTTTCAGAGTTCTGTATCTGCTGATTCAGTAAGTGTGGGTGATAGAATCCATAGGCTACTATCACAGCCTGCAAGGAGAAGAGAGTTACTGAATTTATTACATTTAAGCATATGCAGCATTTCAAATATAAAATGTAAAGTCAACAAATTCCAAAACAACATCAAACTTGTTCTTCACTCCCATATGGAAGGTTGATCTTGGAAACTCTGAGATTTCACAATGCATTGCATGTCAAGATTTTAGTCTCCCCTGCAGAGCCTGTCATGACCGTGGGTCTTAACACAAAGAGGAATGAGGACCTCCGTAATAAGGAACAGAATGGGACAAAGACCAGGAGAAAAACAGTGCCACTGGACTGAGGCTGAAAGCCTGAGTTCTCTCATCCACCACTGCACGGTTCAGAAAGAACTTCAGCAGGAAAAGTAAACTGCAATTTCCCCCAGGCATTTTTAGAAAGAATAGGAAAGGAACTCTGTGGAGATCAGCTGATTTCGCTGGATAAAACAGCTTCACAAGACAGTGGAAATGCAAACTTTCATCTTACATACAGACACTGCATTATCACAACAGGCACAACTTTGAAAAAGAATGCTGTACAAACAACACATTTAGCAATTTATACCCCTAGACAAGAAAATTCATTTTAGTTCTACCCATGAAAGTCTATTTAAAAGCAAAAATGTAAATGGATGGCTCCAATACCTGTATAAGGCCAATGACAACAGCACAGACACTGAACAGGAAGATGCCAAAAGGTACATCTGGAAAGGAGGCCATTAAGGAAAACTGAAAAAAAAAGCAACTAGATCAAATATTTAATTAAGAAACAATGTAGGAATAACAGCAGAGAAATGGAAGCACTCTTCATTCAAAACTGAAACTCAAAAACCTAAACAATAATTTGCATTTCAACATAATTCCACTAAATGCAATTTCTAGCCACAAATAAATGCAGGCATCCCAACTAAAGGCATCTGGAGAGATGGCTTTGCTCTGACATCGATACTGCTCAACCTGAACCACTCTGACACTATGTCTCCATTTTAACCACAGACTGGCCTGCAGCTGAGCATAAAGTTTAACTGTTTTTGGTGGACATGACTTTCATAGCTGTGAAACTTGTTGATACTAGACAAATTAAAGTCAAAAAAGTATCCTCTCTCTGTGGCTCTCCCTTGTATCAATTTCTGCAGCTTCCTCGGTGGGGGAGGGAAAGCAGGGTGTAGTCTTAAAGTAACACTGACACCTTTCTGAAAATTATTTCAGCTTCAAGGCAAAGTTAAAATTATGTGCTCTTGAAGATAAAGACTGCTTTATTGACCACAGCCTTGTTTTTTGCAGACTAATATTTAACACAGATATATCCACAGACAAACAGGTGCCCATCTTACACATATAACAGTCAAGATGCATTTTAAGCAACTATTTTATTCTGTTAACATGGTGTTCAGATGCAAATATTCTTTTTAGGTCATCTGACCAAAAACTGTTCAGATTTAAAAAATGAACATCAGCTGCCAGAATCAACTTTGCTGATTAAGTCAAAAGCAATACCATAAACTCCGTCTAGATCATGAAAGGAAAATGTTCTATCATCCAAAGAGGAGTCTAAAATACAGTTTTATTTATCTTACCAAAGACAAAATTCTCATCAGACAACTTTGACCTTTTTCAATACACTTGCTCTTTTAAAAGAAATCATGGGAGATTTTTTACCATGAGGGTGGTGAAACACTGGCACAGGTTGCCCAGTCCCTGGAAACACACAGGGTCAGGTCGGAAGGGGCTTTGAGCAACCCTGTTTAGTTTAAGATGCCCCTGATCATTGCAGGGGCTTGGACTAAGTGACCTTTAATGGTCCTTTCCAACCCACACTATTCTATGGTTCTATGATACTATGACTTTCTATGACTATCATTTTTCTTCTAGAATACCCATTTTCTGCCAGGTCTAAAACACACAATAATTGAAGGTTATAACATATCCTCATGAATTTTAAAGAAGTGAGTCTTACTATTATAATGGATTCACGGTTAATATTATAGTAACACTTTCCTGAGTTTCTGAATACTTTGGTAAAGTTTCTCCAAACAAATAAATAAATAAAAAAACCCACTGTAATTTAAACAAATATCACATTTTAGAAAAGTACTTACTGTATATGGCAAGAAGGTTATGATCATCATACAAGCCTAAAACAGAAAAAGCATACTGAAACACTAGGGAAAAATACAAAGCAAGCAATGCCCTCATTGAAGATGTGTCCAGAAAATACAAACAGATCAAACAGATCAGCTTTGCTGCATCATGAAAAATACCTGCATTTCTGAAGTTGCTGAGCTTTGACTACAAGAAATGGATAGTTTGCTATCCAAATTGTACAGGCTGATTTTAGAAAACACTACAGTTTTGTTACCTATACCACAGGTAGAAGTTTTGCTATGGTTTTTAACAGACTTCTTAGCAATGGTAAATGTACCATACCTTCTAAATAGCTGTTTCTGACTTGTTGAGAACATTAATCTCTGATTGCAAATATTTCATTTGCAAAAAAACAAAATTTAAAACAAACAAACAAACTAAAAACAATGCCTCAAGCACAAAGAAATGCTTGGCTTTGAAAGCTACATTAGAGAAGAATTACAGGCCTTGAGCTAGTCCTCTAAAAGAGTTTCCTGTAGTGTGATCTCATGGAGCTTAACCAGAGATTTTATTAACAAAATCAAATTAACCGTGTGTCAGAGAGCACAGTTTTAAACAATATAGAAAAATACTCAATTCCCTCAGATGAACTTCAGACTAACATGGTGCAGAGCTTCTTCTGGCTTATAGTAAAACATTTGGAAGTTAAAAGCAAGTTACTTATCAATCAGTCACCTTGGAAAGGAGGAATTAGAGACCTTTGTATTTTCCTGACTTCTGGAAATTTGGCAGAGTGATGCTATTTAAGCTAAAAACTTTTGTATATTCACAGACACACTTCAGAAAAAGTGGCCTGTACTTGCCAGTTAAACATCCAGCGTGTCTGACAAGACTTACCAGATTCAGAAGAGCCAGGACATCATCTATAAGCTCTATGACTTGGAACAACCTGTCAAGGCAAGGCAAGGTATCATGAGCAAGCCAACTCCCCAGATCTATTTTACAATACTCTATATAAATTGTACATTTAGGATAGTATAGGGGAACCTCAGTTCCTTTGCTCCAGAATTAATACAAGTATTTCGGGTATTAATAGAAATATCAATACAAGCTACCAAAACTCATTTATCTCAAACATGCAAGTTAATTTGTTAGAAAAATCTGAAGAGTGAGGTACAGTCAAGGTCAGTCATGGAGCAGTTATTAAGAACCCAGTTTCCATTTGAATGACAGAGTATTTTCAGAATGTTAAAGCTTACAATTATTTATCTTGAGACAAAGCCTTGTCATTATCACACAAAGTAAAGTTTTGCTTGCAAACTTCCCCACACCTTGTTAAAGAAATTCCTCATCCATGTCACTTAGAATCAACAGAATCAATCACCTTCCACAAAGCCCTAAACTAAACTAACTAAACAAAGACTATGCCTCAGCATTTACTCATGCAAGCAAACAAAAGCAATGTGATAAAAGCATCAACGTGAGGTATCAGCTCCAAATATTGAATTGCAGGTTGCACACCCTGACTGCAAAGCAGTCAATCCACTTGCACAGTAACCTTCGTAAATTTAAAAATCCCAACAAAAACTGCCATGGTTCCAGTATGATGCCTGCATGTCAGTCCCTTTTTAACTACCAAGACAGGGCAGGTGGGGGTGTGCCCCCAGCTCTATAAAATGCAGAATCTGCAACATTACAATTGATTTGTGAGAAGCAGGGCTGAGGACAGAGAGACAAGTTTTTGGGCAGCTGTATTGTATCAGTTCCTCTCTTCTGGAGCGTGCAAGTTACAAAGTCACGCTGTTTCAGCATAATTAGAAGTTTAATTGCATCTAAAATATAAAGTAAAATGAAAAGCAAAAAGATATATGCTTGTTTTTCTTTGTCTCACTATGTCAGTGGTGTTAAGAGTAGCTATTCAATGCTAAGGGCAGCATTTCTTTACAATGATTTTTCAACATTTTTTAACAACAGACAATTCAGAAGTATGTCAGCAAAACAGAAATGTATCAGACACCTGGTTATCTCCTGTACTTTCAAAAATTAATTTGTCTTCAACTTTGGAGTTAAACACATTCTTCCTACCTTACATGAGCTGCCCATGCCACTGTGACTATTAAGAAGGTCATCAAGTAGACAGCAATTTTTGCAAGAAGAAGTTGCTGAACACTTTCACCTAATTTCTGCAACAGAGAAACAAAAGTTAATTGTTACAGTATGGAAGTATTACCAACGTTTGCAAATGAGAATTTGCATGCCTCTCAAGAATGTGGTACTCTTCCAACAATCTTTTCAGTACCCTGCAGAGGAACTGGTTTATTAGAAGCTTATTAAGGCTGAAATATGGCATAGGATGCATCAACACACCTCTTTGATTTGTAAAAGGGCTTCCCAATTCTCTGTTAACCTTGAGATTCACTTACGTGCTCTCTCATCACTGTTACTGTGATAATTGCATTTCAGAGCAGGACTGGTCACAACATGCCTCTTTTATTTTCACAGCACTGACTTCTAGACTAGAAACATCACACAAGTTTTCATGGGATGATTGTCAGCAAGGTGGAAGGAGAGGGCGTAACCTCTGAAAATTTTGCACTTACCACTACAGTGGCTTAAATAGACCCCTCCAGCATATTTGCTGTCTTACAGATCAAATTTGAGCTTCCTAAACTGAGACAAAAGGTCTGTTTTTTAAGAGCAGAAAAATATATTGTGATAAAAGAAAAAAAAGCCTGTAAACTTTCTCAAATTACTTTGTTTCCTAATGTAACTGTTTTTTCCAGAATTAATTTATTTTCTGTAATCTTCTTTTCCCACCTTTGCTTATTCAGTTTAAATTTATTTATTGACCTGATTTTATAGAAGCACAGAAGATGCTGAGTTGGAAGGGACCCACTGGGGTTATCCAGTCCAACTCCTGGCCCTGCAGAGGACACTCCAAGAATTCCACCATGTGCCTGAGAGGTTGTCCAAATGCTTCTTGAACTCTCTTAGGCTTGGTCCTGTGACCACTTCCATAGGGAGCCTGTTCCAGTGCCCAACCACCCTCTAGGTGAAGACCTTCTCTTGATATCTAACCTAAACCTCCCTTGACACATCTTCAGGCCATTTCCTCAAGTCCTGTCATTGGTCACAAGAGGGAAGAGATCTGTATCTGGCCCTCCACTTCCCCTTGTGAGAACGTTGAAGATCCAATGAGGTCTCCCTTCAGTCTCCTCCAGGTTGAACAGATCAGGTGTCCTCAGCCACTCCTCACACGGCTTCCCCTCCAGACCTTTCACCATCGATGTTGCCCTCCTTTGGATGCTCTCTAATGGCTTAATGTCTTTCTTACATTGTGGTGCCCCAAACTGCACACAATATTCAAGGTGTGGCTGCCCCAGGGCAGAGCAGAGTGGGACAATCCCCTCCCTCAACCGGCTGGTGATGCTTGACCTGATGCCCTCCAGGACAGGGTTGGCTCTCCTGGCTGCCAGGGCACTGCTGACTCAGATTCAACTTGCCATTGACCAGAACTACCAGGGCCTTTTCCATGGCACTGCTTTCCAGCATCTCATTCCCCAGTCTGAACAAACATCTGGGGTTGCCCCAACCCAGGTGCAGAATCCAGCACTTTCCCTTGTTAATCTTCATATGGCATCCAAGTCATTGATGAAGATGTTGAAGAGAACTAGGCTGAGGACAGAGCCCTGCAGAACCCCACTAGTGACTAGACACCAGCCCTGAGTGCACAGGAACAGGCTGTACCAGCGTGCCAAAAGGCAAGCCGGCGGGGTAGACGACCAGCTTGGTTGAACAGGGAGATTCTGAAGGAAACCAGGGATAAAAAGAGAGCCTACAGACTATGGAAAATAGGGCTGGCTACTCAGGATGAGTTTAGGAGTATAGCTAGGTCATGGAGAAAGAAAATTAGAGAGACAAAAGCGCAATTTGAAGTCAATTTGGCTACTTCTGTTAGGGATAACAAAAAGCGCTTCTATAAATACATTAATAACAAAAGGAGGGGCAAGGAAAACCTCCATTCTTTGTTGGACATGGGGGGGAACACAGTTAACAGGGATGAGGAGAAGGCTGAGGTACTTAACACCTACTTTGCCTCAGTATTCACCAGTAGGACAGGTGTCCCTCAGGACAACTGGCCTCTGGAGCTGGTAGACAGGGACAGGAAGCCAAACAGCCCCCGTTTTCCAGGAGGAAATAGTCAGTGACTTAGTGAGCCACCTGGATCCATGCAAGTCCATGGGACCAGATGGGATCCATCCTAGGGTGATGAGGGAGCTGGTGGAAGAGCTTGCCAAGCTGCTCTCCATCATTTACCAACAGTCCTGGATCACTGGGGAGGTGCGAGACGATTGGAAGTTGGCAAATGTCACGCTGATCTACAAAAAGGGCTGAAGGGAGGACCTGGGAAACTCCAGGCCTGTCAGCCTGACCTCAGTGCCTGGCAAGGTTATGGAGCAGATCATCCTGAGTGCAATCACACGGCACCTACAGGATGGACAAGGGATCAGAGCCAGCCAGCACGGGTTTAGGAGGGGCAGGTCCTGTCTGACCAACCTGATCTCCTTTTATGATCAGGTGACCCGCCTGATGGATGAGGGGAAGGCTGTGGATGTGTCTGTCTGGACTCTAGCAAAGCCTTGGACACTGTCTCCCATAATATACTCCTGAAAAAGCTGCATCCCACAGCTTGGACAGGGGAACTCTGTGCTGGGTCAGGAACTGGCTGGAGGGCCCAGAGAGTGCTGGTGAACGGGGCTGCATCCAGCTGGGATCCAGTCACCAGTGGTGTCCCCAGGGATCAGTGCTGGGCCCAGTCCTGTTTAACATCTTTATCGATGATTTAGATGAGGGGATTGAGTGCACCATTAGCAAATTTGCAGATGACACCAAGTTGGGAGGGAGTGTCGACCTGCTGGCAGGCAGGAGGACTCTACAGAGGGACCTGGATAGGCTGAGAGTTGGGCTGATTCCAACAGGATGAAGTTCAACAAGGCCAAGTGCTGAGCGCTGCACTTTGGTCATGACAACGCCCTGCAGCGCAGGCTGGGCACAGAGTGGCTGGAGAGCAGCCAGGCAGAAAGAGATCTGGGGGTGCTGATTGACAGGAGGCTGAACATGAGCCAGAGTGTCCCCAGGTGGCCAAGAAGGCCAATGGATCCTGGCCTGGATCAGGAACAGTGTGGCAGCAGGAGCAGGTAAATAATCCTTCCCCTGTACTCAGCACTGGTGAGGCCACACCTGGAGTGCTGTGTCCAGTTCTGGGCCCCTCAGTTCAGGAAGGACATGGAGGGGCTGGAGCAGGTCCAGAGAAGAGCAACCAGGCTGGTGAAGGGACTTGAGCACAAGTCCTATGAGGAGAGGCTGAGGGAGCTGGGGTTGTTTAGTCTGGAGAAGAGGAGGCTCAGGGGTGACCTCATCACTCTCTACAACTCCCTCAGAGGAGGTTGTAGCCAGGTGGGGGTCGGTCTCTTCTCCCAGGCAATCAGCAATAGGACAAGAGGGCACGGGCTCAAGCTCTGCCACGGGAGGTTTAGGTTGGATATTAGAAAGTTCTTTACAGAGAGAGTGATCAGGCATTGGAATGGCCTGCCCAGAGAGGTGGTGGATTCACCATCCCTGGAGGTTTTTAAGACGAGGTTGGATGTGGCACTGAGTGCCATGACCTAGTCATCACAGTGGGGTTGGATCAAGACTTGGACTTGATGATCTCGGAGGTCTCTTCCAACCCAGTTAATTCTATGATTCTATGGTGTTATCCCACCAGCATTCAGACAGCACTACATAAGTAGCTTCTCTAAGTGATGATTTTTTACCAAGAAGAGCAGATGCTTTCTGAAAGACATTTTGGTCAGACGGGCAATTCATTGTTCATAGAAAAGTAACTATAAAATCTGTGGCCTACAATATTCAGCTCATTTAGGCTTTATGCCACAATGTGTGCTATTTAGTTTGTCCAGCAAAGTTCACCAGGTTATCCCCTATGCAAAATTTCTGCTGGGCTTAATGTTACTAATCGGTTTCAGCTTTTTAAAGTCTGAAACTCGAAACGAAGCAGGGCTGCTATATGAGGATGCTACATCTGCTTGGGAGGGCACGAGGAACAACAAAAGACACGTGTTACCTGATCAGGATGTATTTTTGTGTGAGCCACCGGCAAAATCTGAAATTAACAAAAACCTTATTAGCACACGGCATTCTTTTTCTTTTTACGAGCTTCACCAAAAAAACGTTAACAAACTTCAGGTGGCCGCCAGCGTCGCCGGAGGGGGTGGCCACGGGCAGCTCGGAAGCCACATCCGCTTTTGGGCCACCGCCGACACGGCGGGAATCGGGGAGCGCTGCCCCATGTCGCGACAGCGCCGCGGGAGGGGCCGGGCCCCGCGGGAGCGCCGGGCGGGCCGGGCGGGCGCGGCCGCGACCCGGAAAGGCGGGACCGGCCGCGGCCGCTCCGGCGCTGCCCCTCCCTCCCTCCTTCCCTCCCTGGCCCCCCATCCCGCCGCCCTGCGCTCACCATCACGGTGGCGATGATGGAGAGCAGCGCATCGCTGTAGGCCAGCAGTCGGTGCGACGTCTGGGTGCTGCAGCTGCCCGGCTCCGGCTCCGGCCCCAGCCCCCGGCCGCGCTCGGAACCCGCGGCCCGCGGAGCCGACATGGCCCCGCTGTGCCCCGCCCGCGGCCGCGGCGGGGGCGGCGCTTCCCCTCACGGCCCCGCCGAGGGGCCGGCGCTGCTGCCGCTGGTCACCGCCCATGCCTGAGGGAAGGGCGGCGGTGCCGAGCGCTCGGCGGCCCAAGGAGCGATACCCCGTGATTTAAAAGGCCTTCCAGCCGGTCTCTCCGTTTTTCCATTTCAGCATCCCGAATCCGGCGATGCTGGCGGTGTTTTCCGCGCTCGGCCGAAGAAGCACGGAAGGAAGAGGCAAAGGGAGCACATGACTCCTGGAGAACCAATTGATATTCCTCAAAACGAGTTTCGTTTTTTTTTTTAGAATGGTTAAGAGCGTTGCCAGCAGGTCGAGGGAGGGGATCCTGCCCCTCCGCTCAGCCCTGGTGAGGCACATCTGGAGTGCCGTGTCCAGTTTGGGGGCATCTAAAGGATGGGAGAGGGGCAGCGTGCCAAAAGCATACAGGCTCTTCTCAGTGGTGAAAATTCCCAGAATTTTCCTGGAACACAGGAAAATTCCATGCTATTTGTGCACCTGGGATCTCACTGAACATAACCAGACTTATAGCTGGTTATAATCAGAATTGAAGCCTAGCGGCACCCAGCCCCTCTGATCTCCCAAGACCAGAGGGTTTATTTTCTGCCATATTGCTATACTTTTAATGCGGGACTCAGAAAATATTGACTATTCTTGTAATTTTTTTTTTTTCCCCTTTTACTTTCAAGGTTGGGCTTGGAGTATATGTTTACCCTACTGAGGAGTATGTGTTGAGTGAGAATATTGTATAAGACAAAATCACAGAATAGGTAAGGTTGGAAGGGACCACTTGAAGTCATCTGGTCCAACTCCCTGCTCAAGCAGGGTCCCCTACAGCTCGTTACTCAGGATTGTGTCCATAGGGCTTATCTGCAGAGCAGGAGACTCCATGATCTCTCTGGACAACCTATTTCAGTGCTCAGTAACCTGCACAGTAAATGAGATCTTCCTCATATTCAGGTGGGACCTCCTGTACATAAGTTTCTGCTCATTGCCTCTTGTCATAATGTACAGCAACAATGAGAAGAGTCTGGATCCAACCTCTTGGCACCCACCCCCTTTAGATACTTATATACATTGAAAAGGTCCCCTCTTAGTCTTCTCCTCTCCAGACGGAACAGGCCTGGTTCCCCCAGCCTTTCCTCATAAAAGAGATGCTCCAGTCCTCTCGTCATCTTTCTTGCCCTCTGCTAGACCAGTTCCAGGAGCTGGACACAGCACTCCAGATGTGGCCTCACCAGACCACAGCAGAGAAGGAAAATCAGCCCCCTCAACCTGCTGGCAATGCTCTTCCTAAGTCACCTCAGGATCCCATTTCTCTTCTTGGCCACGCAGACACACTGCTGGCCCATGGACAGCTTGTTGTCCACCAGGACCCCCAGGTCCTTCTCCACAGGAGGTCAGCCCCCAGCCTTTACTCATGCTTGGGGTAATTCCTCCCCAGGTGCAGGACCCTGCACGCGCCTTTGTTGAACTTTGGACATTTCTGCTCTGCTGCTCCCTCCACCCTGTCAAGGTCCTTTGGAAAGGCTGCATGATACCTCCAGTACTGGCTACTCCTCTCAGCTTTGTGTCATCACTGAATTTGCTGAGGAGGCATCTGCCCCTTCATCCAAGTAATCGATGAACAAGTTAAACAGTACTGGGCCCAGTACTGAACCTTGGGGAACACCACCAGTAGTGACAGGCCTCCAACTAGACCCTGTGCCACTGGTCATGGCCCTCTGGGATCTGCCATTCATCCACTTCTCAATTCCCCTCACTGTCTGCTTGTCCATCTTGCAATTGCTGAGCTTACTTATGAGGATATTGTTAGAGAAATTGTTGAAAGCCTTGCTGAAGTCAAGGCTGTCCCTTCATCGCTTCAGGTAGTTGTCCTATTGTAGAGGGCTATCAGATTGGTTAAGCATGATTTCCCTTTAGTGAACCCATGCTGACTACTCTTATTTGTTATCCATGTGGATAGAAATGGCCTTCAGAATGAGCTGTTCCAACACCTTTCCAGGTGGAACAGTGTAAAACACAAATATTTTAGAATGTAGTGCAGGAAGGATTAATGATGGAGTAGACTGAAATTATTCATATGAATGTTTTTCACTGCTTTGTATGAAGTGTTTTATGGAACATGTGACTTGAGTTTGAAGTGCATTTATTACACAGAATTGAAATACCTCCAGGCACGCAAATCTTTGTATGAATAATTTTTTATTGTATCATAGTGTGGTGGTTCGAACCTGGCTCCCTGCCAAATGCCCAAACTCACAGTAGTAACTATGAGAAATAATATCAGTAAACATATAGTAAAAATATCAGTAAATAATATCAGTAAATTCTGATATGAAAGAAAGCCAATGAAATACATGAGTTAATGGATTTGATTACTCAATTTAATGGATTTCATAGGGCATTTCTGATAATCCTTTAACTATGGTTTAAAGTCTTTTCTTTATTGCTCTTATCCACAAAGACTTAAGTAATCAATGTCCTCTGGTGAACTGGTTTTTTTTTTGGTGTTATGAATGGAAACCTTTGTTCCTAGGATTTAAAAAAAAAAGACAAAACCAGAAGGGGTGCAGGTGGCCTCTTTCCTTCAACTAAGTCAGCTCTTCATATATCACTTTCCAGAGAGGTGATTTTCACTGAGAGTGACAAGCCTCTTGCAGCATACTAGCTACCACCTGAGTTACCATAGTTAGGCTGTGCCTTCTCCAGTCATTGCAGCTGAGATACAATTTTGCTTTTTTTTTTTTTTTTTTTTTGATGATTGGCTTTGTCTCATTTGTTTAAGTGTCTTGCCTTCATTACTGCTTTTATTAAATCATATACCTCACTACTGGTGTCTTGAAATAAAGGAAGGCTGCTTCCTACCACTGAAGACTTCTTTGCAGAATGAACAGGCATCTCCTGTGAGATGTTTGCTGGTGGTCCAGTAAGGGATGTGGTTTGCTTTTGATGGGCAGTTGTAAAGCCTTCTGTTGTCACTGAAGGTTTACCTGTGTCTCAGTGCCACTCTTGCTGCTGTTTAACATGCCTAGGTTATGGACCAGCATTTTCAGAAATGACATGATTTAGAGAGGCTGAGCTCAACAAAATGTATTGCAGCAGTGTAGAGCTGCTCAGCAGCACAAGGGTTTTTAAGACCAGACACATGTTGTTTCTAGGTAGCCTTTTCATACTGTGCTGCACTCAGGTGCTCAGGTGTGTTGTTGCACTATATTGCATGTGTCTATGTATGAAATAAGCCAAAGGAAAATAGTGCTTCCAAATGGGCAGCACTTCTTGCTTAGTTTGGATACTTGAATCTAGCTGTTCCCAACTGGTGTCTCTCCATCAAGTCAAACAGAAGGAGAAAAGGGGTTTGTAATATGAATTGTGAGAGCCTGGCCATTAATAAGTTTAAAATTCATTGAGCTGGGGCATAGCTTTTAGTCTTAGAATTCAAGGTAGCTTATAATGAACCCCCTGTCTTCATCCCTGTTTCTACAGAGCATGCTGTTTTGTAGCTCTTACAGCTCCTGACTTAGCCTCTGACATAAACAGTATTGTGGGAGAAGAGCACAGTGCTTATCGCCTGGAATGGTTATGAACATCTGTTCTCACCTAAAGAGAGACACATTTCTGCGTGGTTCACCACTGCAGATGAGTACAAACTGTGGATACTGTGCCCAGCTGAAAGCATCATTTGTCCCTACAAATTCAGATAACATCTCGGTGCTGAGATAACATCTGGTCTTGAAGTGCTTTTTAGTAAGCAATTAAGAAAGGAGGGTCGGGCAAGTGTGCAAAAGTAGGAGGTTAACCACACCTAAGAGTCGTGTGAAAGAAGTTCCAGTAGCAGTGCATAAAAGGCAGCAAAAGCCACACAGATCAGTCTTAAACTATTGAACTTCCGAGGAGCAAACAGGAAGGAGCAATTACGTCAGCTGTTTGCCTCGGCATATTAACCTCTCCACTTCAGCTTCTGCCCGAGCTTGTTCTGCAGCCCAGTTGCTTTGGGTCTTTCTCATTTGCAAGCTCGTGAAACATACGAAGACATGTCAGTTCAAACCGCAAAAAAAGAAAAACGGTTTCTTTTTACCTCAGAATCTGTTGCTGAAGGACACTCTGGTAAGTAAAACTTCTGATTATATCTTGGTTTTTATTAATGCTTCTCAGTGAAGAAGGCTATGTGATGAAAGTTCAGTCATATCTCTTGCAACAGAGAAATTAATGGAAAAACCCAAATGATTATTTTTAATAGATTTCAGATCAGTGTGTTTGTTTACTTGACTAGAATTTGTTCTATTTGTTTAGTACACAATATATCTGGTATAGATGACTTTAAAAATTTGCTTGAGAAAAGCATGGATTATCTAGTACAGATAGACTTGTGGCTGCCACGTGTACTGGAATTATATTTTTATTTTTTATTTTGTAATGAAAAAAATACTACTTTTTGCACATCTATAAGGGTCATTGAACTCTGAATCTCTGAAATGTTTGGAATAATAAGCATTAATTTTCATCAGACCTGTATTCCATCTACTGCTGTAATCCTGCACATGTCTATTTGTCACGTTGCTCTCCCTGACACAAGTTTACATATGATGTAGGATGCACAAAGCCATTGTATTTTCTGGATCTAGAACTGCAGATAATGCTTCAGCTCTAATTGCTGTTCACTAAAATCAGCTATTTTTTTCGTACAGCTTTGTTTAAACTAATATGTATCTAGAAGCTATGTTAACTGAGGGACTGGGGGAAGTTTGGGCCTCCAAGAGGCACCCTAGTGACTCAAATTTACAGTAAGGGTAGTAACGGTTCCTTCTGTGTCAGCACTTTCATATGGAGCATTCTAATATTTGAACTAAAAAACACGTTACCTCTTACTTTTTCCATAGTAGAAGGAAAGACCAAGGGAAAAAAAAAAAAAAAAGTGAGGAAAAAAAATGTGGTGTCAAACATGGAACATTTGCAGACAAGTTTTTGTGTGTACCCATATTCTCAGGACTCTCACTCATCAGGTGGTAATAGTACAGCACAAAATCAGCCTATCTCCCTGACTCCTACTGCACACTCCAACTGCAAAACCACTGCAGCATGTGGCACCATATCATTAACCACCATAGCCACCTGTTTGCTTTAAAACAGTGCTCTCATTGTTGTAATTGTGCACGAAGCTGAAGGCAATAAAACTTACCAGTTGTTGCAGGCTATGCCATTCCTACTTGAGCACTGGACTCTTCAACATGAATCAATTTCACAATCTTCGGAGCTCAGTTTGTCTCAGGGTATCAAACCAGCCAGGTAGAACCAGGATTTGTAATCTTTGAGTGATTGTGCTAGGAATTTCAGGAAGATAATGTTTAAGCTGGGAAATAATGAAGCTTTACAGCTATCAAGTTGGTGGGGTTTCTGTTCCTTTGTTTTGTTTTGCTTTTTTTCCCAGCCCTCTGAATTGTTGGACTTCCTTTGCAAATGATCAAGAAGTGCACAGTGAAATGTGTAGTTTCAGCTTGTTTGGGGAAAATGCTAGAAACAGAACATAAAAGATACAGAAGTTGCTGATTCAGGTGGTGATAATTATGCTGGTAAAGAAGCAACCTCTGCCCTTCCATAAAAAAATCTCATGATGACACTGCAGCCACTGCAGCCTGTGTGAATAGAAGGGGCGCATGTATTTTTAGCATTCATGCTTTGCTTTTGGTTTTAGTCTGTATTTGAATGTGGTGATACTGATGGCACAATAGTTTATCTATTTGAAGGTACAGGCTAGCATATCTCACTTTTCCTTGCTTTTAGGTTGTACTGTAAGATATGACCCTACAGTCCTTTTACTAAAATTCAGTTTGCACCTAAACTTTGCATTGAATTACAGATCTTTTGTGGTGCAGAATAACTCTGCTCTTGCCTTATAATTTCATTCAGATGTTTCTTTGCTTACGAACTAGATTATCTGTAGAAGTAAATAAGTAGTTTAAGGTGGGCATGCAATTATGATTCTACATTAATTTTTTTCTGTGGGCCCTTGAGAGAAGTTATTTTTGATTGGCAATCCCATGTATAATTACACAGACTATTACAAACTCTAAAGGCACCTGGCTTTCTCATACAGACAGTGCTGTAGATCCAGCTGAGCATCTGTGTGGCTGAACATATTTTGGATAATTTTTTTCTGTAATGATGGTGGGTGAAAATTAATTCATATTCCTCATGTTGGTTCTGCAGACATGCAGCCTTTCAAACATGCACTTTGGAAGTAATAACATGGATTGCTTTTACCTGGTCCCATTTACACTAATGAGACAGTCTCAATTTGTCCACAAAATTGTTCATTAACTTGTAATAAAGCAAGTGTATTTGCGTTACTGAGGTCTTATTTGGACAACAGGTCGTAGGTGCTAAAGGCACAATAGGTAAGACCTTTTTTCTGCAGTGCTTTTTTCCCTAAAACAGAAAGACCAGCGCTCAGAAATAACTGTGAAAACTTGTGAGGGGCCAATGTTTGTCCCCGAGAGAAAATTTGCAGAAGCTTTTTTAAACTTTGATGAGCCAGATAGCAGTGCCTAATTGCAGGAGTGGACTTCAATACACTGTACCCTTTGTGGGGAGGGCAGTGTCTCTTGCCATCTGAAAACGTTGTCATGTGAGATTTCAGATGTCCACAGTGCAGGGACAGAAAGGATAAACACTGTTGGAAGTGCAAATCTCTGACAGCTATAAGATGTAGATTAAAACAAGTAATTCATTTCAGAATATAGGTTGGTAAAATTGCTTCTTGGTAGATGCCCTGTAAACAGAAGTCTCTTGCCCATCGGGAAATAAATTTTATTAAGAAATCAATTTTTTTAATTACAGAAAGAAATGTGATGTCTATCTTATTTTTATCTTCTAGATAAGCTGTGTGATTAGATAAGTGATGCTGTTGTAGATGCTCATCTCAGTATTGATCCAGATGCCAAGGTTGCCTGTGGTAAGTACAATACAGATAGAAAAACAGATTAATGAAGTACAACAAGTAGTCAATGGTGATATAATATCCTTTAATCCAAAATTCTTCCAAGAGCTGGCTGTCAGTCAAGACTTCCACAATCAGTCAAGAGGTCAGCTGTGGCTCACTGATTCAGAGGAGTAGAGAAGGCAGAAAAAAAGCTGCAAAAAATGAACAGAAATACATATAGCACAGTGCAAATTAAAAATTATGAAATGTAAGAAGTAGAGCAGGAGAAGTCATTGTTATCAGGGAAAACCATGGCTGTTGAGGGTAATAATAAAGAGGAAACTAAGACAATCAGGAAAAAAAAAGAACTGAGGAAAGATAGATGTCAAGGTGCATGTGTTTGTAAAGTGAATAAATAGGGTGATGCTTATTGTTTACAGAAGGATAAGTTAACTTGAATGTGATTCTGATCAAAGTGGCATGCTTTTTTTTTTGTAGGACTTTCCATTAGGACTGTGTTGTATTCTGCATGTATTAGCAATATTACCCACAGAGGCTATGAACATATTATCCAGCTGGAAGGAACTGGGTTGCCACGGAGGAATAGGCACAGAAAGGGAATGTGTCTAAAGAGCTTTCCTAATAACCTAATTTTGTTTTGAGAACAAGCCATCAAGGCCATAGTTTCAGCAGGGAGGAGTAGCTGCATCCCACAAACACAGTGATCTAATACGGCACTTCATCTGAAAAATTTCATGTGAACCTTGATGAACAGATGTGAGCAGTGAGGAGATGTGGAGGGAGGGGTTAGCATGAGTGTTAGACTTGGTGAAGGGTGCATTTCAATAGTGCAGGCAGTTATGGTTCCAAAACTGCTGAAAAGTTGAAGATGGTAACATAGGAATGCTGCAAAAATAACAACAAAAAGTGTGTAATAAGAGATGTGGGAAACACCATCAGTTTGTCTTACCCAGACAGAAGACTGAGATGTGACACAGTTACATAGGTAGTAGGTCATATTGTTGTACTTATTTGTTTTGTGATTGTTTGCTATGTGTTTTTACATAAAATGGAAAAGTTTGGAAACCAAGTGGACTCTTGAAACAAACAAAGAAATAAAATATGAAACGATTCTTCACAAAATTTGTAATGAATTTCCATTGGTTGTTGCTCCAGGATCTTGTAGAAGCTAAAAATTTTTGTGGTTGCCAAGGGCAACTGGATGAATTACTGTAACAAAAATATATCAAAGACTGGTAATATCCTCTGTTAATAAATAATGTCCCTTTAGCTTCAGGAAAATTCTGACCTTAAATTGTCGGAGACCAGGGAATTATTTGGAGAAACATCCCTATGTACTTGATCTATTCTTATGGATATTTTCTGCTGGCCAATGTAGAGATAGGATGATTGAGTACAGGGGACCCCCACCACATGCAAGCATTTAAATGCTCATATAAGCTAAAGAGAAGAGTGGTTGCACACAGAATTTTAGGTGTAAAGTATAAGGCTAAGGCTTTCCACTGAGTTTCCCCTATGATTAATCCTTTTGCTTATAGAACCATCTTCAGGATCTCTCTGTGTAACTGTAAAATAGTAGCAGTAAAATAGTGATATTTCATATTTTTTCCAGAATGTGTGGCAAAAACTGGAATGATTTTGCTCTGTGGAGAGATCACATCCCGGGCTATAGTAGATTACCAACAAATTGTAAGAGAGACCCTTAAGATTATAGGATATGATGACTCTTCCAAAGGTGAGTGAGATCCTACATGTATTCATTCTTAAGTCTGTTGCATGTGACAAAAGTCATGCTTCTAATGGTCTTCTGGAGAATAAAGTGAAATGTGTATCCAGGCCTAGGAGAAAACCCACAGATATTGTTGATATGTAATTTTGGGTGTGTAGTATTGAAGGAACTATTTTAAGGTGGCTTACTTACAAAAGACTTATTCTTGAAAGAGCCAGGTATCTCTTGCTTCTCTGACTCAGAAGTGCTAGTTTATGCACAAAAATCAGAAGGTGGGTGCACGCCTGTAAGTTTGTGCTATGAAAGCTTTCATGTTGATGTTCCTTGTCCTTGGACTGCATAAGCCTGTGATACTTGAAGTTCACATCAGTGGGAGTTCTGCTTCTGTTAGCAATAAAAAATGTAGTGTAGGAAGTTTACGTGCCTAGAGCTTTAAAAGTTTTAGCCAAGAAAACTAAATAACCCTTAAAAAACTTCTCTAGCAATTTGTGAACTCTCAGGAATTTATAACCTAACTTTACCAAACTCCCTTCACTAGGGCTGGACTACAAGACCTGCACAGTTTTAGTGGCCTTGGAACAGCAGTGTAAAGAGATCAAGCATGCAATCTCCCATGGCAAGAGCGACGATGACATTGGAGCGGGGGATCAGGTAATTCCAGGCACTTTCTTAAATCTAGTTGTGTGCAAGCAATTGCAATGACGTTGGACCAGAGACTTTCCTTAAACATTGTTGTGCAAGCTGTGAGAGTTAGAACTCTTTTAATCACCAGAAGTGCAAAAATGTATCACAGCCTTCACTAGTTTCAAGGACAGTAGCTTTTCAAATATCCAGTGACCTTAACGGGACAGAGCTACAATTTCATTTCTATCAGTTAGTTAGTTTCTGGTCTTTCAAGTCCTTGGTGAGCCTAATTTACTTCTTAGGCAACAACTGCTGTAAGATTTCAGCTGTCGTTTGTGGGGAGAAGACTAAGCAGTCTTAACGAGATTTATGAAGACTTTGACAAGGGATACTATGGATTTCTAAGGCAGAGCCATTCTTGGGAACCAGCCCCTGCTGTGGCTCTGATTCTTGCACATAAATGTTATTTCAGGCTTGGTTATTTGGTTATAGGTCAAAGGGTATTAACTCTGCACATTGCTGCTGTCTCTTAGGTGAATTTAAAGTGCTATGTGGCAAAGACAAGTGCAGACATGGAAAGAGAACATGGAAATGAGTGGCTTATTTTCCCATTTTTCAATGCAGTTCCCTGTTTTTCATTGTAGGGTTTGATGTTTGGCTATGCCACTGATGAAACTGAGGAATGTATGCCCTTAACAATCCTCCTGGCACACAAACTAAATGCAAGCATAAGGGCTCTGGAACGGAATGGAACATGGCCTTGGGTTAGACCAGATGGGAAAACACAGGTTTGTAACAGAGATGCATAAACTGTAAAGTTGAGAAACAACAGAAATCATTCACCCCATCTGCTACTATATTAGAATTCATGTTTGCCAAAAATGGTGCTGCCATTATTATGATCCAAGGAGGTGTGAGTTTCATAAGGCACATTTGTATGTAGCACATATGGTTTGTTTAAACTGTTCTATCAGTGTCTTAGCTAGCAGGTCTCCTCCAAACAATACTTTTATTTTCTTTTTTTTTTTTTTTTTTTTTTTTTTTTTTTTTTTTTCCCCAAACAAATATGAGCCACTGACAGCTGTGTTGCAGAGCTGAGTGGCCGAGTCACTGAGCCTACTGTAAGTGTGATGCACTTTGGATGTCTCAAAGACAGTAAGTTCTGTCCTCTGGGCTGTAATATCTGCAGGAAAGGAAAGGAAAGCCATACACAAGGCATTTCCAAGACAGCAAGATGTTTTAGTCTGAAGTTCTGGTATCTGCTGTGGAAGTGCATTGGGTTATACTGCTGCTGTTGTTGCAGTAAAACATGGATTGTATCCTTACCTCTTGACAGGACTATGTGAACATGTGAATAAGCTAATTTCTTTATGATGTACCTATTCAACCATGAAGGGTGGGAAAGTAGAGAGACCACTTTAGTCTGTAGGAAAACAGATACTTAGGATGAAGCAATGCCAGTATATATTTGCATGTCCATAAAAGCTGTGTGGTAGGGAGCAAAGGATACAGCCTGTCATCTGACCTACAGTTGCTTGTTTTAGCAGAGTTCTCTGAAATTTATTTTTGCTTTACTTTGGTAATATACCATCTGAAGTTATGTTAACATACCAAATCAGGATTGGTTTTAGCATCAAGTGCTAAAATCGCAGGATTTTGTAGCTTTCTTGTTATTTTGCTTTTCTGTGGCAATATGTGTAATGTCCTTTAGTTAATTTTTCTGGTAGTAGTACTTCAGTATTTTCTGGGTTTTTTTAACTTACAGTGACTTTGAGCATTGACAACAATCCATAATTTTTCATCCCACTTCCCTTCGTCTGTTTATTTTTGGCTGCAGAAAATAACTGAGGTTCATTTGCAGCCTTCAGACTGGTTCTTTTGGCCCTGATTGTTCCTGGTCCTTTTTTTTCCTCACCAGGTCACAATGGAATACAAGGAGTGCAATGGCATACTGGAGCCCATCCGTGTGCACACACTGGTGATTTCAGTAAATCATGCCCCAGACATGCCACTGCAACAAATACGGAAGGAGCTAATGGAGAAAGTTGTTAAAAAAGTCATTCCAGAGAAGTATCTTGATGCGGACACCATTTATCATCTCCTTCCAAGTGAAAAGTTTGTGGAAGGTGGCCCTAAGGTATGGTACTTTGAAAAATGACAGCCTATACAGACTTGGATTCCACTTTGCCACATGCTTGTAAATGTTCTCTTAAACAACAGTGCACTGAACTAGTATACCTTTAACCAAGAAAGTCTAAACGTTTTTAAGGAAGCTTCAGTCATCTCTACTGGAGTTTTCCTACTGGATAGCTGGTATCTAAACTGAAGCTCTACCTGCTTCGACAGCCAAATGTACAGATTCTTGGTTCTTTGTCTTGCTTCTAGAAAGTATTTTAAATGAGCAAAAGCCAGCCCTTGAGTTACATGCTGGAAGTATCTCTTCACTTTCACAATAAATATCAAAACCAGAAATAACAATAGATGTAATATCTACATTGAAATTATTCATAAAGCGGAATGAATTTTGAGGGAGACTTAATGTATTAAATCTCAGTAGTCACTGGAATTTGATGCATGTTCTGCTTACCGTGTGCTGTACTAGATAAAAAGGCTATTGCTGTGAAATTGTAAAAAATTATGTTACACAAAACTGTACAGTTTTATTGTGAGTGCTGGCCCCACCGGGCTCAGGGGCAGGTGGGTGTGGTTAGACTAGGTGCTGCAAAGCCCTATGGGAAATGTAGTTTGAGTACTCTATTGTACATATGCGGTTGGATGTTTGTATGGGATTGGCTGACATAGTCACATGTTGTGACGTGCCAGCATTTGAAGCTGCTATATATGTGGGGGCGCGCTGGGTAATAAAGATATCTCGTTACACACCATGTTGGTGTCCTTCTAGTCCCTATGGGACTATATTATTTATTACATTAATAACTGCTACATTTGGCGCCCTCAACAGGGACTTAAAGCTTACCCTGTATCAGGGATTTAATACGGATCAGGCGTTAGGTACCAGCTTATATTTTAAGCTGAGGAACGCTCGCCGTTGAAAAGTCATGGACGTCAGGAACCAGGGAAACAAGGAACCCTGATGGAAGTCTGCGGTACGCCGCGTGGAGCTCGGAGTAAGGCCTATAAAACTCGGTAGGAAATTCCCTACGTTGGAGAGATACCTCTCGGAAACAAAGAAAAAAGAAGAAACTCGAAACAAGAAAAGAAAACGTCCAGGTGAGAGAGCGGGGATAAATATAGAAAAAAAAAATAGTAAAGGAAAAAAGAGAAAAAAATAGTAAAAGCAAAAGAAAAAAAATAGAAAAAGAAAAAACAGAAAAAATGAAAACTTTTCATTCACGTGAACTACAGAATATTGCAAAAGCCTTAAGCTTAACCGTGAAAAGACTTTGGAGACAAATTAACATGCATAGATTAACTAGACTTTTAAGGTTGGTGAAAGTGACTGTTTTAGAACTGCTATTATTTACAATTCTTGAAAAAACTACTTGGAAAGAAGAGTGGAGAAACAAAGAGCAAGCAGAGTTAAACAAAATGAACATTTTAAAATCCGCGCAGCGGGACTCGTCCGCGGAGAGAGACTTTATATTATCCCCTCCCCAGGACATGCCCGGACAAAAGACTCCACGTAATATTACGATGGGGAGGGGGGAGGAGGTGCCGGGAGCACGGAGAAGGGACCTTGAAATGTGCATTTTTATACTACATTATTCTCACGGATGCGTGAGTCCCGGGAGAAAGGCGCGCGTCACAAGATGCGTGGCTGGCAAGAAAAAACAGACTTTGAATTTCCCGGCCATTGCAGGCTTGCTGACGCGCGGTAACCACGTGGCGGCATGGACAGCGCCATGTTACCCATGCCGGGAGCAGGAAGTGGTGCCGTCTCTTCCTTTCTCATGGCCATTTTGTAGACTGCCTCTGCTGGAGGCATGCGCGGAGCGTGCTCTGTGTTGGGGGCGGGTGGCTGAGCAGCAGTTGCTGCGCCTCTCGGTAACAACGGCGCGATGTTTAAAAAAGATAGAGCGGCGTGAAGCCGCTCGAGACTGCAAGCGGCGAGGCGAGCGGCTCCAAGAGCGGAGCCAGGACCATGGGCAGCAGCGCCGCTGTGGACCCCTCGCCCGCCGAGGGCAACAAGCCCGGCCTGGCCGATGTAGGCAGCGTCGCGCCCGAATCGGCGCGGGGCGGGGAGACTGGAACGGCGCGGCCGCGGGGCGCCTCTGCCCGGGGGCCGCGGATGTGCTGCGGCCCGGCCAAAGTACGGCCGAGCGGAAGATGGTAGCCCGAGCGCGGGGGCCCCGCCGCAACCGGCGGCGGCTCCCGCCGCGCCCCCGACCTGTGTGGAGCTCCTCATGGAGCCCCGGCCCGAAGTGGCGGCCGCCGTGCCTGGGGAGAGGCTGTGGGGCGGCTCCGCGGCCATCCCGAACGGCAGGGCGAGCGGCCGAGCAAGCTTGCGCCGAGACTATGGCGCAGGTTTGTGGATGGAGTCCAGGGGACTCCAGACCGGGGCAGCCCAGGGAGGCGGATCCGGGGCGACTCGGAGCGGCGTGGGGCCGCTCGAGATTGCAAACGGCCGAGCGGGATTGCGCCAGGACAATGGCGCGAGTTTGTAAACGAAGCTGTAGGCGGCGGCTCGGACTGGTGGGAGCGGGGCCGGGCCGTCTCAAGGCGCGCGAAGTGTGGACAGCGGCGCGCAAGACCCGGCCAAGCGTGGCCGCGCAGAGCGTACACAGGCAGTGCGGCCGTGCCGAGTCAGGCGCGGCCGAGACCCCCGCGAGGCATGGCAGGGAGCGGCGGGGCCGGGGCAGCCCCTCGGGAACACCGTCTGCGGCCCGGGGACACCCTGGCGCGGCTGAACTCGTGGGCTGGGCGTACTCTGTGCCTGTGCCCCGGCCGCGCGCGCGCCTCCCGCCCCGCCAAACCCTGAACTCCAGGCTCCGCGGGGGCGAGCTGGAGCGGGGACCGCCGCCCAACCAGTGGCCGTCCCGCGGCCGGCTCCAGGTCGGCTGGGGGAAAGACCGGCGGGCAAGTAGCCCGGCGCCGCATGGCCGGCGGCGGGTACTACAGCCGCCGGATAGCAGGTCTCGTCGAATCTCGGGACCAAAAGGCAAGCGCTGCCGACGGCAGGCTCAGAGCGCGGAACTGACGGAGCGCTCGGCGGCCGCGGCCAGACGGGCCGAAAGCGGAGCGGCGCGTGGGACTGCGGGCAGCGCCGATGCGGACCCCGCGGCCGCCGCGACGGCCTCCCCGGCGTCCGTCGAGGACAGGAGGCCCAGCCCGGCCGCTGTGGGCGACTCTGCACCCGGAGCGGCGTGGGGCGGAGAAGCTAAAGCGACGCGGGGCGCTAAGGGCAGCGTGGCCGGCAAAAAGAAATCCGTGCCGGTGTCCGCGGCCAACAACAATGTAGAGCCCACGGTGTCCAGCGCACCGCTCGTGGACTTCCTGATGCAACTGGAGGAACTGCGTGCCCACGCTGCCAAGCACCGAGATGGGGCATCCCGGGGCGCTCAACAGCGGCAGGGCAACTGCTTTCCACGCCCCGCCAGTAACAGCTGGACCAGCGGCAGCGCGGCCCGACACAGCCGCACACACGTCCCCGGGGGCGTAGGGACAAGCGCCCAGTGACAAGTGGCGTAGCACCCCCCCCTCATGAGGGGGGGCAGTAGCCCAACAAAGACCCGGACCGGGGCTAAAGCTATGCACACCTACATATACTGACTGTTTTTACATGTTTTACACATAAGTCTTAACAAATTATTGCAAATGTTTTTGTCTAAAATAATTTAGTTAACTACCTTTAATTTTGTCTTTACATTAATAAGAAAAGAAATTCAACATTGCCTTACTGATACATTTTTAAATTTCTAGTTTTCCCTGTAACTTTGTTTAAATGACTAATAGTGACATTTACCAATGTTATTTAAAATTGTTAAGTTCTTAAATCTATCTTAGATAAGTTTAAATGTTGTAACTATCTTGTTTAAGTAATGTAATTAGCATCCTTAAGATTTTCCTTTGTTGTAATTAACAGGTTGTGATGGTAACTTACCTTTTATTTTTCTAACTACACACTCAGGATTATACCTTTAAATTCACAAAAAATAAGAAAGGGGGTATACAGGCAGGCAAGATGCGTGTGATTAAGTAAGTACTGTATCAAACAGATTTCATTTAAAAATTATTCCTTGCAACAGTTCCTCTTAGAAGCAAGTGCAGTTGTTGACAAACTAACAACCTCATAACCAAACACTACATAGAAGGCTGAATTGAATAGCTGGAATATCACAATAAATAAAGACTACAGGTATGAATGTATGAAGAAGGAATGGAGGCGGCCGCCTAAGAATGAATGAAAAAGTGATTGAGTGAATGTATGAATGTATGTGATCAAATTGCACCTTATACACAATATCTAAAGCAAACACGCACAACCGAAACTACCTCTGCCACATCACCTTAATGAAGACACCTCAGAACATGATGTTTCTCCTTTAAGCTTTTCCTTGTATTTTAATCAGTAAGTTTCCCCAATTATGTGAAAACCCTCAGATAATAAAAGTTTTTGTTCTACCCAGTTACATTAGACCCTTAGGTAAAGAAAGTTTTGATTAATAAAGTTTTGTTATTGCATAGAACTCGTAAATATATAAGGTTTAAATAAGAAATAAGTTTACTATGTTAAGTGAAATATGTTTTGTAGAAAATAGTTTAAGATTTGCACTGTTTTTTAAATTTGCACTGTTCTATATTATGTTATTAATAAAATAAAACGGGGGAGATGTGAGTGCTGGCCCCACCGGGCTCAGGGGCAGGTGGGTGTGGTTAGACTAGGTGCTGTAAAGCCCTATGGGAAATGTAGTTTGAGTACTCTATTGTACATATGCGGTTGGATGTTTGTATGGGATTGGCTGACATAGTCACATGTTGTGACGTGCCAGCATTTGAAGCTGCTATATATGTGGGGGCGCGCTGGGTAATAAAGATATCTCGTTACACACCATGTTGGTGTCCCTATAGTCCCTATGGGACTATATTATTTATTACATTAATAACTGCTACATTTTATATGAAGAGTTCATAAGGATTGAAACTACAAGGTGTGCTTATGATCACACTGATACACTCATGATGTAGGCGTACCCCTTTCACTGAGAAAAAAAATGTCAGCTTTGCTCCCATATTACTTATTTGGAGATATAAAAATAGTGGATTAGTGCAGTTTATCTTTTTTCAGGATGGAATTTCTTAGCACTCTGGAGTTCATTTATCAGCATGACATTGCCAACTTTGCTAGTCTGACAGAGAGGCAGTAATTCTCCACTGGTTGGGCAAGCTGGATCAGTTCATCAAGTTGTAGGAGGCAGAAAAAGTCTTTGCAAGAGTAAGAGTAGTATCATATGTCACCACTGAACCATTAATATGCACTGAGTTAGAGTTTCTCAGTACTAGTGTTCTGACAGCACTGACTTGCAGTTACATGAAGCCCCTGCCTCCCATTTAGTATGGGTGTCTAAGTGAAGCTTGTTAACCTTTTAGACCATATGTGATCTGTTTTGTTTCTCTAAATTCTTGGCCTTCACCAAAGTGTTGCTGAGTGAAGACTTTGGCCAGTAACCCAGAAACACTATTTCATGCTTGCTCATTTGAAGTGGGCTTTCTTTTCGTTGTTTTTAGAGTTGTGCCACCTTCTTAAGGTTTTTCAAAAGTGACCGTAGCCCAGAAGACAGCTCAGTACTGCTTACTCTGTAAAGTATTCCAGTCATGTAGAGAACTCTTCCATTAAACAGCTGTGTGCGAACATGAGCACTGTGAACAGAGTCATGTCTGTGGCACATACCAAACAAAGCTATACCCACTAACCTAATGTGGGATTGGATGAACTCTCGTGTCTCTAGGTATACTCAATTGTTTGTCCTCCAGGCCGATGCTGGACTGACTGGTCGGAAGATCATTGTTGACACGTATGGAGGCTGGGGAGCCCACGGTGGAGGGGCGTTCTCCGGGAAAGATCCCTCCAAAGTGGACCGTTCCGCAGCCTATGCAGCTCGCTGGGTTGCAAAATCTCTGGTGAAAGCCGGTCTCTGTAAAAGGGTATTAATCCAGGTAAGACAAGCCATGAAAGTAATACACCAAATTCTGAGACATTCCAGCCTGGGCCGCACAGCACATTGCAGTTATGGCAGCACTGTCTAGGTCCAGTTGTGCAACTTGCTGTACTATACGGTCATACTGGTTGTAAACTTAATCTGTTTTAAGCTGCACTGGAAATCACAGTCACATTCCTAATACACTCCTGTGGTGTGAGCTGTGATTAAAAGCAAAATTCACTTGTTTTAAGGAGTTTAAAGCAAGAACAACCTTCATTGGTCTTGTATGATCAGAAGAAAATTGAGTTCCTTCCTTGTGCAGGAATTTTTGTTATTACTACGTCTAAGAAGTAGAAGGAGGTGTTTTGACTCCTAGACTGTTTCACCATTGAACATGAACCCAATGTGACTGTTAAACAAGTGAGGTTTGCCTTGTTTTCTGTTGCCTTCAGAACAAGCTATACTTGTATGTAATAACTCATTACATAACTCATTTACTAAGTAAGTAAAATGTAGCAGCAATTTGGCTGATCTTTTGCTGCAGAGCTGTGTTTAAAACATTTTACTTTCTCCATGGACTTTTACTTTCTCCATGGACCAAAGGAGAGGCCCACTGGATGTAGTTATGATCAATGACATAAGTATCCAGACATTCCAATTAGGAACAAGGCTCCTTGCTTTAGATGTTGTGCATGAGTTTGATAGCTGATAGTTTGGAGTTAGGCTGGAAAAGGGGAGATGAGAAAAAGCCAAGCACAAAACAATGTTGGTTAGCCAGTTGTTGATTTTTTTTTTTTTTTTTTTTTTTGAGGGGATAGAAGATAAACCTCTGGTTTCTTGGTGTGAACATTTTGAGTGTCATTTTTGAACACCTACATTACTGTCTTTATTTTTGAGTTAAGTGGGAATGCTGTCATTCCAGTAATTCTCAGAGACCTTCCTTAAATACATGAACTTGTCTCTAGACAAGTCAAATTTGATTTTTTTTTTAACAGCAAATTATGGAGATCTCAGATATTAGCAACAAAGATAAGATGGGAGGATGGGAGAGCAGAGAAGCCAACCTCCTGCAAAGTCATGGAGGGCTGGATTGAAGATTAACAAAAGGAAAAATGTATGAAGGGGAAATGCAAAAGCGTTTTCAGCCCGTTAATATCTGTGTGCTACACTGAGACTTTGCCAGCCTCCACTGAGGTTGACAACTGTTTTTCCTATGGATACATGCTAACCAACTTTCATACCGAAAGGGCAAGGTGGATAACAGAGGGAACTGCATGAAAAACGTACCTTTTTTGCTTTAAAGGAATGTCACTAAGGTCTGGTATTTGACCAGGCTGAACATTCTCTGAGGAAAACATAATTTTCTAACATAGGGGACAAACAGCAAAAACATATGTCCTGGTTTGCTTAATGGAGATGAGATGCTCATAAACTCTACCCTGATACATGTGATAAGCCTTTCCTTTCTCTTAAGCAAAGAAGTGGGAAGGACTATGTTAACCATATTTGGGTTGTTTGCATGTGTTCTACAGCTATCGTATGCCATCGGTCTGAGCGCTCCTCTTGCGATCTCAGTGTTCCATTATGGAACATCAGACAGGTCTGAAGAAGAGCTGCTTGAAATTGTCCAGAAAAACTTTGATCTGCGCCTGGGAGCTATCATAAGGTTTGTGTGATGTTACTATTTACTGTATGGAATCATGGTTTTAGTGCTCTCTTTAACAGTTTAATATTTAATTTTCTGGCTCGTAATCTCAAGAAAGTCACCTTTGTGATAAATCCCTAATTGATGTAATTTCTGCTCTTCCTTCATCCATGCTCCCAGCACAACATAAAAGGGCCAATTGGTAAATCTAGTCACAGAATGCACTGAATAACTAAGACCTGCCTAAATTACACCATGTATACATGTTACACCATGTAACAACGACAGTGAATTATGTTGCAGTTCATTAGCCAGGTGGAAGTTTGCTTGGTAAAGTAGAATTAAAGTTTAACATTAAATGGAGTTAGGCTTTCCAGTTTGTTTGCAGGGTGTGGAAGGCTCCAAATCTCTGCCTTATCTGAAAGGCAACAGAAATACTTGCTCTTTCTGAAAGAAGTACTGAGGTAAGTATGGTCTCCGTGCCCTTGATATTCAGGAGACAGCTGCTAGAAGATGGAAAGGCTCTGGTGCTCTCACGTCACGAGCAACCCCACTGAAATGAGTGGGACATTACGTGCTGTAATTTGTCCTGGAACATGCATAGGGGCTCTGCGTCACCCTACCACAGTGGTGGCAGTGTTGTGTTTGCTGTTGCTGTTCTAGGGGTACTGGGCAGTAGCCCAGAAGAAAAAAGAACTCTCTAAAGTGATTGGCTTCTTCATGATATGTAAATGTAACTTACCTTTGCATGAGAACAACTGAACACTGAGAGCCTGTCTCTAGCTGTCATGCAGTTTCGTGCAGACTGTTTGAAGTCGACTGAACCCAGCTAAAAAGGAATCCAGGTTTCTTACGTGCTCTCTTAGGATTTGGTAACTGAACTATTGTGTGAATTTAAAACCAGAACAAGAATAGAGGTGAGATGAGGTGTCTTGAAGTGAAAATTCAGTTGTAATCAAAAGCGTTACTGAGGCTACCGTGCAGCCATGCAAACCCAAACCTATTAACTATTGCCTTTTTCAGCCCACCTTTTCTGCAATATTGATGGGCCTGAAAAAGCACATCTTTTAGTCAAATATATTCCTTACACTTAAAAGAAGCATGGGAATTACTCTTTTCTTTGAGAGAAGAAAGGGCTGGAGGAGAGAAGCAGATCAGCACCTGTTCTTATCAGCAGTTACCTACCTGCATTCCAGTGAGCTGTAATTTGACCCGAGCACTTTTCATTGATTTTTCTCCCATTTGTGACTAACTTATGTGATTCTTTAAGTGAAATCTTAGGAGACACAATTTTCTTGCTTATTTGTAGTACACCTTCCTAAGACCTAATGGTACAGGTTCATGTTCTCAGTCCTGACGAACTTCCTAATCTATTGGCTGATTGTCACCAAACCTGACAGGCTGGTCCTCTTAAAAGTTTTGTGAAACACACAACTAGTGGAGAGAAACTAATGGAAACACTATATCTTTTCTCTCTTAAGGGAGCCCCCACATTGTGAGTACTCCCCCTATTTTAAGTCTGTGAAATTGACATGGGAGTTCATGAGCCTGAGATAGAGATCAGCAAGAACTTGAGTCCATGCAGACTTTGTCATTTTGAGCAATGCAGGTTTTAAAAGTTCTGTTCTAGAACGCTATCTCATTATTTGAGGAAAATGCTTTTAATGATTCTTGTCCTTTTAAAATAATTCAAGTTCTGTATTCCAGAGAAATCTTGAGCCTGTTTGAGGGAAAAAATATCAATGTTAGTGAATAGAAAGTTTCTTTTTTCCCTTAAAAAGGAAAGACATTTCTGACAAGCTATATCAACTGGTATGGTCAGCCTTTTGCATTCCCTTTCAGACAATGGAATATATATGCTAAGAGCAGAGCTGACTTATCACTTTAATAGTCTGAGAAAATATGAGGCATTATGGCAACTTTTATTGATAGGTAATGTTTTCCAAGTGTCATCAGTTCACAAATACAATCAAAACTGTTCCTTACCTTTGTCATTATGGCAGTTCCTCACTAACAGTAATTTGTGTGGTCATTCCCAGACATTTACCTTGATTTGCTGGTTTAAAAAATGCTGCATTTTAAAAGTACACATAGTCCTGGAAGCGGTGAAGCCAGTAGGAAAGGAAGAAAGCTGGCAAAACCGTGGGCATAATTTCCTTTTTAACCATCACCTCACAATATTTAAAATCCTGTGAGTGGTGCTGGCTGTCCATTCTAACCAACTGTTCATCGATGTACTTTTCATTCAGTCAGCACTCAGAGTTTGGTGGTTTCTGGCTTAGGGTGAAGCACAAATGACTACTACAGTAGCCATTGCAGAATGTGACCATGTTGTACAAAATATTACTTGAAGCAAGAGTTAGCTGCCCTGTGTAATAAATGTCCACATAAGTGTGAGAATGTGTGATCTCTTCACCCTCTGAAATGTATTGACTATCCTGTTGGTATTTGTACTCCTTACTTTGTCATTTCTCCACCAGCTTTCTCTCCAGCAGTTTGCAATATGAATCATCTATTCTAAATGTGCTTTCAAAGATAATTAAAGCACGGTAATACAATAGAAGAAAGCCCAAGCAGATGAAAATGTTTCAGGCCTTTCATAAAATAAAGAGAAACTTCTGTGTACATACCTGTAGCTAACCATTTAGCACAGCTGCAATTCACTATACTGTGTAGGCTAAAAAGCACTTCCACCTTCATTATTTATCTAGTCATAATTATGTCATCTTAAGCTCTACATAAGCAGTTAAACCTCCACAGTTACCTAATCTACTAGATCAACATCTTTGGCAGCTTCTTTTGAGATCATTGTCTTTCTGGCCCAGTAGCATTAGAAAATGTCCCATATTACACTTGAAATAGCAGAAAACACATTGATGCTTGCCTAGGTATAGCTCAACTTGTTTCCAATTAAAATGCTTCTGCTTTATAAAGCCTAACTGCATTCTTACTGTGCCTCTGAGACTCTGGAAGGCACTTATTTCTAGTCACTTTAAAATTCAAACCATCAGCTCACTGTCTGTCTTTCAGTAGTCGATGTGAGGAAGAAAAGACACCTAGGTTTTACTGTCTTTCTTCTGGGGATGATACTGATTATGCTTCTGATGTTTCCAGATAATTATGTACATTGGAGTAGAGTTAAGTGTAAGACTCATTTATGTTTTTTTCTTTTCTTTTAGGGACCTGGATTTGAAGAAGCCAATCTATCAAAAAACAGCATGCTATGGGCACTTTGGAAGAGAAGAATTTACATGGGAAATACCCAAAAAGCTTGTGCTTTAAGCTTTTCAAAATGATTCATGTTATTGACACGTGGCTTAATAACCAGGCAAAATTCTAATCAGTTCAAGAAAAGATTGGATCTATCTTAAATGAAATACTGTAGTTAATAGACATACTCAAAATTATTTGTATTTGATTTCTAACTTTCCTTGTGGCCTTACACTTCTAATGCATGCAGATCTATCTAATTTAGTCTTCAGCTTTGTCTTTGGTAACATGGGAACAATGTAAGCATTTAACTGTGATCAGATATAAAGTGCACAGGTGGTTGTGGATGTTGATGCCATTCCTATTCTGCCAGGGCAGCCCACTGTTGCTTACCCAGTTAAATTTGTACTGATGGGGATGAAGCTGGAGAGGTAACTTCAAGAGCTCCCTGTGAGAGGAAAGCAGAAACAGCACAACCTGCGTAATTATTTGGGCCGGGTCTTCCCTGACTATAGCTTTAGTTAAAGTGCTTTAGTGAAGTTTAAGCAAATTAGCAAAAATACCCATTTCTTATCACTGGTCACTGTAACTGCAAAAATACCTAGCTATGAGGCAATGTTGTTTGTTTGCTTTGAACATTACATATCTGTGAAAACTGATGAACTCTTATGTTGTAATTCTTTTATTCATTTATAGTTACACTTTCTCAAACTTGAATTTTCCGTGTCTGCACTAACTGAGATTGGCTGTTTAAATTTTCAGTTAAGTTTAATTTGGCAAGTTCTGAAATGTAAAAAAAAAAAAATAAAAGTTGTAAAAAGCACTTGGAGGACATGACTTTCCTTTTAATTTTGTGGATGAAACCATAAATGGAGAGAGATAATGCAAAATCATTTAGCTTTACTTTGAGGACTAGAGAGAATGAAAAGGCTTGTATATGGAAATTAGCAATTCTGACAAGCTAATTTATCATTGAATTGGTAACTAATCCAGAATGTTGGAATGCTGTAGCTGCTCTTAATACCAGGGAATTTTGATAGACAACTAAGCAGTAAGGTTACCTCACTCCTGTTAAGGCAAAAATAAAGACTTCACTGGTAAGTCTAATCAAATGCAAGTAGTCGAACATAACATTAGTCTCAAGCAAGTTTTAAAAAGCTGCTTCCTTTCCTGCAAAGACTGATCAATCCATTGCTCCTTGGATAGACTGGAGATGAAGTGAGGCCACTGTCCAGCTGTCTTACCTGGCCTGGTACAGTTAACCCAATCCAGGCCAGTAAGTGCTGCAGTCCTTGTGCCCTACAGATGAGGCACTTATTTTTTTCCATAAGAAAACCACATGCAATTGTCTTGTGGGCATTTTTTGTGGTTTTTTTTTATTTTTTTTTTTTTTATTTGCCATTGATTGGTGTTCCAAAGTAGCCAGGAGCACCACCTGCAGAAAATATCCCTGAATAGGGATTGGAACAGGTACGGTGTACATTCAGTCTCTAGAGATCCTGTCTAAAAATTTTACCAAGGATTTTAATGACTAGTGAATTAATGTTATTTATAGAGGGTAGCTAATTTGCCCTATCTTAAAATTTCCTAAAAACCAGGAAAAAGACATATACCTTATTTGAAACTAGCAAATAGAGAAAAGATACCTCTGATAAGTTTTTAGAATATAGCCCAAAGCCAGGGACAAAACTATTGCCCCACGAAACCAGTGAAATAATCTTTTTTTGAATGATTGCCATGTTCTCTCATTACCATTCTAGAAAAGAATGACTTAAACTAGAGCCTCAATTATAACAAAAAGTTCCCAAACCAGACATAAGCTTTAAGAGGACAGATTGCTGAAAAATTAGATGAATTCAAATGTAGTCTCCATCCAGGGATCAGCTGAAATATCTTTATTTCCAAATGTTGCAACTATTGCTTTATTAAACTTGCTATTTTAATATCAAGTGAACAGGGTCTTATTTGAAATATGGGGTTACAATATGTTATAAAAATCTCCCAGTATATAGCAGATCATAATCCTCATAAGGAAAAAAAAATTAAGTGCACATCAGAAGAACACAACATTGTGTTTTGCACCTTCATCCAAAGTAGAAGGCTGTACAGATATTCAGCTCATAAAAGGAGCTACATGAATGAAAAATTTGTACTGCACAAAATTGCTTGGATTTAACATGTGGGGGTATTAGTGGCTGTTCTGAAAAAGAGCTTTCTCAAACAGTGAGTTTGAGTAGGCACTTCCCTAAGATGGTTATTCTTCCTGGATTGTGTGAAGCAGAATTAAGCCTGAGTCTTTCAGAAGGGCATGGTTTCACTCAAACCTAGAACAGGCAATTAGGAAAGAAAATGAATGGACAGAAACACCAGCTTGGCTGTAAAAGTGCCTTTTGTGCCTCTCTGATGTCAGAAGAAATGGAGGGTCTCTGCATGCAAAATGAACATATTAAATTAAGAAAGGTCAAAACTTCTGTTTGCTTTGTGTGAGGATTATCTTTATGACTCGTGCTTTCAGAGTACATCACAAGAGCAGTTGCAGTAAAAATATAAACATTGAAGTATTTAATCTTTCTGAGATGTGCTTCTAAAGTAGATTTTCATCTGTGCTGAACCTAATGAACCCTATCTAGAGCTATGGAGATATTGTTATGTGTGCCATTTTTCTAGTTATATTTTGGATAAATGCAGAATAGAATGCTAATTCAGTGCTATTTAATTAATATAATCGCTAAGAAGCTGAAAGCAATTACTGGAATGGAAATTAAAAGGCATATCTTTACTGTATACCAGTAGACAAAAATAGACAAAAAACTTTTCATTTATGGTACCCCAGTTTATGGCTCTGCCCTGTCTTGACCTTATGACACAAAAGGAAATTCCTTCTTTACCACCTTCCCCACCTAAGATTTTTGGCCAGAATGACCTGTGGTTCAGTCTGACTGAAGCCATAGAAGGACGAGCACTAGACGAGGGTTAAAATGGGAAGGCTGGAGCAGAGCTCCACCACCGTGCTGCAGTCCGGTGTGGTGGTCAGAACTGGAATGCGAACTAGTAACAGTGGAACTGGAGTGCAGACTCGGCACAACCTTGTTTTCCTCTGCTTTTCGACGGGAATTATGCCAGCGTATAAATGGATAAATCTTTCCGCCTTTAACAACTTTTAATAAATAAATAAATAAAGAAAGAAAGAAAGAAATCCATGGATTGTACACGAGGTTGGACAACGCTCGTGTGGGTGTGACTGTTGGGGAGGGTCCCGCGCGGGGCTCGATGATCCTTGCGGGTCCCTCCCGAGTCGGCGTGCTGTGTGATTCCCGGGGCGAAACGCCGCGGGCAGCAGGGCGGGAAGGCGAGCTGTTCTCCACAAGGGAGCGGGAGCGCACTCGGGAGCGGGAACGAGAGTGGGAAGGGGAAGGGAAGGGGCTCGGGAAGGGGAGCGGGCTCGGGAAGGGGAAGGGGAAAGGGAAGGGGAAAGGGGAAGGGGAAGGGGAAGGGGAAAGGGAAAGGGAAGGGGAAGGGGAAGGGGAAAGGGAAGGGGAAAGGGATCGGGAAGGGGAGCGGGTTCGGGCGCGCGCTCGGGCGCGTTCCCGGCGCGGGGCGGGGCCGGCGCGCGGTGGGGGCGGGGCCCGGAGCGCGTCAATGACGCAGCGGGCCCGGAAGCGCCGGGACCGGAGCGGAGGGAAGGGAAGGGAAGGGCGGCTGCGGACACGGCCCGGTCCGCGCTGGGGTCCCGCCGCTGTCTCTGCCCCTAGCTCGGCGGAGCCGCCACCGCCGCCCCCAACCCCCGTGCCGGCTCCTCCCCTCCCGCCCCTCCGCGCCCGGCCGCCGCCGGGCAGTGCCTGCCGGGGGGCCATGTCGCTCTTCCAGTCCGCCCTGGACTTCCTGGCGGGCCCCGGCTCGCTGGGCGCCGCCAGCCGCGACCAGAACGACTTCGTGGGGCAGACGGTGGAGATGGGCGAGATGAAGCTGCGCATCAAGCGGGTCATCGCGGAGGGTGAGGGCCGTGCGGGGCGGGCCCCGGCGCGGCGGGGTCGGGACGGGCTTGGCCTCCCGCTCCCCGTTCCCCCTCTCTCTCTCCCCTTCCTGGGCAGGGAGGGGTTTCTCCTCCCGGGCGGGCCGCGCCCTGCTGGGGGCGGGCGGGTGGGACGGCGCGTTCCGGCCCCGGGGAAGGGCCGGTCCCCCCTCCGGGGGTCCCCGGGGCGCCCGGCGCCTGCCACTGCCTCGGGGGTGTTTCGCCAGGCTCGGCTCGGTGTTGTGGAGCCGTGCTTGGTGTCACTGTCCCGCTGCAGGAGCAGCCAACAGAGAACCGGTGTGCTGAGTGGCCGCTTCCTCGCTTGCTTTGCGGCTTAAAATGCTCTCTCACCGCATAACAGAACTCAGAGGAGTTTATAATCTACCAAGGACCTCGTGGGAGTGCTGGGTTACATGTTTGGTTTTTTTTTTTTAGTTTGTTTTTTTTTTTTTTCCTTTTTCTTTTGGATGACAACGTGTAAATACTATGCCAAAGGTGCATTGGGTTGTTGCCTGTGTTGTTTTGGGTTGTTTGGAAGGCGGTGAAATGCAGTAAAACATGCTTGCTTTAAACACTCGTGTCAGGAGGCTGATCTCGCTGTGCACATAGACTTTGCGAGAGTACAGGAATTAAATGTCTGGGCAGTTTTCAGTTTTGGTGAATTTTTGGGTAGGTGTCCTGGCACAACGCTTACTAGTCTGTTTTAGAATGGGTGCCGTGTTTGGTGCATGCAAATTACTTAGGTATTATCAGAAATTTGGATCTTGTGCTTGTGGTCAGAGAAATTACTTTGTTTACTCAAGCAGAAGAGCCACCGAAAGCTAGTCTCGAAAAGACTAATTTGTGAACTTGTCCATCCTAATGCAGTTAAATATTTCATTAACTTTGTACAGGTAGTTGGGGTCATTTAGGTTAAAAACTGCAAAGCTCTATTCAGAGCTCCTTTTTGTTACTGGAGTTACTTTCTGCAGTTTCTTCTTGTAATTCTCTGGTATTTAAGTAGTTTTTTGTTGAAGTCTTGATGATCAGCATGGAAGAAAAACGTGATTCTTTAGGATTAGCTACTTCGAACTACTTACAAGCTACTTACAAAAACCTAGTGGTGTAAACCAACCGGAAATTGGTCTTCACCATTGCTTTAATTTGTCACTTGAATGCTTAAGCACTTTTGACATATGAGCTTAGACAGAACCTGGCAGTTTCTTATGCAGTAAGTTGCATTTAAAACAGTACTAAATGTCAAGTCCTGTTTGGCCGTTGGCCTTTACTTGCGGCTTCTTTATGGCCAGAGTTGTGAGTGAGATGCAGGCGCTCGGTATGGTGTGAACACTGCAAGAACTGGGTGTGCTGCTGATACTGTAACAATTCTTGCAGGCGGTGACCACAGCAGTTTCCAAAGGACAAAGGAAAGTTAGGACAGGAAGCTGCTTTGGGGGCATATCTGCTGCTTAGTTCTTGGTTCTGAAGCAAGTATTTGAATACTTTACTTTGACAGCAGCCTGCTGTTTCCCAGGATCTGGCACAGCCATTGTAAAATGTCAGGGGAAAGATGCCAGGTTAGATGACTTAAAGCAGATGGGGACATGCTTTAACTCTTGACAATTTGTCTGTAGCCATTGCTTCATGTTCCATCTTTGCCTCAGTATTATGGTTTTATTTTTTATTGTTTTCTTTCTTTGTCAGGCTTACTGCTTGCATTTGCTAGAAAGTAAGATTTACTAGCCAACATAGCTGGTGTAAAAGAACCACTAGCTTTTATTGAGTAATAACATAAAATAGATATACAATATAAAAGTACCTCAACCTCTCCTGCTGTCTTCAGATTTGAATTTGTCTGTAGCATATGGTTTATTTTGTTACTGAAATTGCATTTTATCTTTCAGCTGTGAACCTGTGTGTGACACTTTCTGATACATGGTTTCCATAACTGTGTCTTATAAGTATTCCCTTCCACACTTACAAATACAGAATCTGTTCTTCTTCTAGATGAGTCCTTTCATGCCGAATTCCCTACTGGAAAGTCAAATGCTGCTTTCTGAATTTAGATTTCGCATCCACGGTGAACCGCGTGTCATCTGCCAGCACAGAGAGGCGGCCTCTTCTATAGGATCATGGGTTCTGCTTTGCTTGTAGTTGGTGTGAGCAGGGCCTGTGGTTCAGCATGGCACAGGTTTCAGTTGTTCTCGCACCCCACAGCTCCCTCCAGCTCCGTGGTGTGCTGGCTGTCAGCGTCGGTGCGGGTGCACTTTGGGCTGTGCTGTGAGCTGAGACTCGATGCACAGTTCATGTGGATGCTTTTCCCTGCTCATTTTGCAGAGGTGCTGTGCTAGGACTAGGAGTGGGCTAGCTGCAGACGTGGCGTGCTGCTGCAGGAGGCTGGGAGCAGCCCAGGGTGGTGAGCTGGTGGTGATCTCTAGCACTGATACTACCCCTGAATGCAAGGGCAGATTAAGTGAGTCACAGGCTGGACTGAGCACTCCTAAAATATGGTATCCTATCTTTTTTTTTTCTGCTTGAGCATTTCAGTAGCTCACTACAGGTAAGACATTTTAGAGGAAATGGATTGGGGTCTTTATGTGTAATCCCCCCTTACCCTTTGTATGATGGTGGCTTCAGGGTGTCATGGCTCTTTTGGGTCCTCCAGTTAAGCACACAGACCACCCCCACAATTTTCCTTCATTAAAATAGTCACAGATTGCATATCTAATTAGTAGATATTAGTAAATGTAGCTGTCTCACATTTTATGACAGAGGACACTCTCTTGTGTGGCCATAAGTCACTGGTCAAGTCTAAGTAGTCTATACTTGTCTCAATCCCAGCAAGGGTATCTGCTCTCACCAGGATGTTTGTGTGCATGTAGTCCAGCTCCATGTGAGCTCTCCTAATGCTTACTAACATATTTGGGTTTTTTGGGGTTAGGTGAGAGTGGCTTAAACTGTCACCTGTCAGATCCCTTGCTATTCATATGATCAGTGTGTGCGTTCTATGCTAACTTTTTTGCGTCTTCAGTGAACATCCTTGCTCTTTCAAGAATGTCAGGATTCACATATCAATCTGTACCAAGTGGTTGAAGGACTGAGGTTGTCCATACTGATTCAATGATCGATGTAGCCTGCACATTTGGCTTTGGGGGAGAGCAGGGAAAGCAATTGACCACAGCAGGTTGAAAATTAGTTTTCAGAAATTTCCTGTTTCTTGCTCCTAAAAGCTGCTGTATTTGCACAACCAACCTTGCAAAGTTGTTTTTCAAATACTGGACAGTATAGGTGTTTTTTGTTTTGCCTGTATTGGACAAAACATCTGTTCTGATAGACCAGATGCCTATTTGCATGCTAATAGAGACACTAAAAGATGATGGATAAGTAAACATGGGAAATTTCTTGATCTCTGCCTATACCGTAGAAATAATAGGACTGTCACTGGGCTGTCAGAGTATTCATTGAGAGACTGGCAATGCCAAAGATGGTGAAGAAATTACAGACACTCATTCTCTAATTCTGTCTAGTAATGCTACCCCAATGGGAGTGTAAACTGATATGAGAATGGCATGTTCTATGATATGCATTGTCAAGTTTCAAAACTACAAGGAGAGTTGATTTTTTTTTTTTTTTTTAATAATTGTAAATTGCACAGTTGTATCAGCTTTGGTAGTTAGCTAACTGTTTGCTGTGTGCTAAACAAATGCCTAATAAAAATATTGCTTTCTTTAGAGCACAAGTGAAATGATTTGGTAACTAAGATATTCATAAAGCTTTTCACGTGTTTAGAAATTATGCAGTCTTTAACTACAATCATATTCTTCCTTGAATGTTTCCATTGAGCCCTTTTGTTTTGTAAAAGCAAGTAGCTGTTGTATTATTGGGGTAGCAGAAGCAGTTATAGCAGGCCATGAATTATTTAATATCTCCTGTTGACAAACTCTTTGATTTTGTATGAAATGAGGCAGTGGTGTCTTGGTTCAACTTAAAAATAATTACGTGAAACAACTTGGGTCTTTGATCAGTGATGGCATGGAATGAGCAACACTGTCCTTTAGAGCGTATAGCGAAATGTGCTGTCTGCTCTCATGTATGCTAATTTCAACTTGTTTGAAATTTTTTTGTATTACTTCTTTGGCCTGACAAATGTGCAGCAAAAACTAAGTGATGAAATTAGTGTTTCGGTGTTCGTGAGGTTCTCCTGCGGAGGAATCAAGGAGTTAATGTCCTCAAGTGAACAGTAAAAGAAAGAGGGAGTTTTCTTGGATGTTGGTGGAATGCTTGCCAGCTCTTCAAATACAAGTTTTATCTCATGAAACACATTGACCTTTTCATGCTGATGTATGTGTGGGATAACTGGGAGAAGTTCTGGAAAACAGCTTTTCAGACAGTACAAAGGTACCAGACAAAGCAGTGAAACTTCTGTTTTGTTTCAGCATCATTTTCCTTTAGACTCTGAATAAATTACAAGTTCATAATGTGCTCAGAATACATTTTGTCTTGTTTTTGATTAGACATAATGGTATTTTCTTCTCACTACATTGCTACTTAGTTTAGAAAGAACTTTAAGAATAGACATGTATTTTTCTTACTCCTGTCTGTTGAGCTTAGGACTGTGACATTCAGTATGTGCACCATCAAGTTGTCAAGGCTTTTTAATGTGGGTTAATATTAATACTAGTCATTTATTCTTTTTTAATAGAACATTTTCCTCTCAGTACAACAGTATTCTGCAAATAAGCCAAAGTGGATCTTCCTTGTGATGTGTCACTTTGTCCAGTTGTGCTGCCATTACAAGGAAGTTCCATGTGCTTAGAGTAGATCCTCTGTATGCTGAAAAAAAAGCCATTGAAAGTCAGGATCAAGTTACACGGAAGGAAATTGCATGAAATCTCACTTTTTAAAATATATCTAGGTTAAAATAATACTTCTGGTTCCTCTTTACCTAACTGTCCATGTATACTTCACAACTTTCCAATGCTTTTTCTTGCTTGTTTTGCATTTGAGGCTGAACAACTGAGGAAAAAAAAAAATCAGGTGTTTGGCTGTGTTGAAAACAGGGAACAAGGAAGTTCTGTAGCACACATTTAACAGCCATTCTTCATGTCTAATGATTTCTTGTGCTTCCTTTGAGCAACAAATGTTGACAAAAGAGCACACAAGAAGAGAAACACGATGACAAAAAAATGCATTATTCAAACTGTTTGATCTGAGTCTAAAACTTTTTCATCGTAGTGAAAGAATTAAAGGTGGCAATAGCCTGCAGACTTTTTGGTTTTGAGGGGTTTTTTTGAATTTAAAAAAGATGTAATGAATTGAAGCCAGGTATCTGACTTACTATAAGCTGCTTTCTGTCAAGGTGAAACTTGTGTCTGTCATTAAACTATTAAAAAAAAAAAAAAAAAAGGCTGCTTTAGATTTCAAGGCTTTCTCAGTATTTTGAGTGTGAACAGGCAGTATTGCAGTTTACAAAGCTTATAGGAACAATTTTATGGTCTCTGCAAGTACTGATGTTAATGTAATTAAGTACTGATTTTTGGTTGTATTTAATTTGTAAATTCTGGCAGTAGAGACACAATGAATGCTTAATGGTCAAGTTTTTGTGAACATTGTTTTATTTGCTGACAGATGGGAAAAAAAGATGATGACTTCTAAAGAACAACTAAAGCATCTGACCTAGCAGCTTTCCAGATACATTCCCTTTACTGTAGATGTAGAGGATGTTTTCAACATGCAGCAGAACAGTGCTATTTTTTTAAAGCCAGTGTTTCTTGGCTATAACAGTTCCTGCCGGCAGAGGAGTTTCAAGATATTCTACCTTTCTGCTTCTCAAAGTTGTGGGAAAATGTCCCAGTTGTTAAATGTGGGCCATCCTTCATTTTTTGGGGCAGTTTCATCTTGTTTCATTAGGACTTTGCAGTTGACACGAACGCATTACTGGGCTTCAGAAAACATGCTTCCGAATCAGTTGTTCGCAACAATAGCAGAATCTTTTCTGTTTTGATTAAGGATACTGCTTGTATTCTGATAGAAAAGCTTCCAGGTGAGATGCACTGTAACTTTATAGTCCAGGCTAGAATTACAGTGTTTCGATCATGGTATAACTGAAACATAAGCTTACTCAAAATTGATGTGGAAACAAATTTGGTCAGTATTTGGGAGGGGCGTGGCCAAGTCATATGATGTAGTTACAAACAGGAAACTGTTCGCACCCTCCCTTGCTCACTGCTAAAGTGTGTAATGAAACAGTGTGTTACAGTAGCAAACAGTTTTGTGTTGAGGTTCATGTCCCTGCCAAGGAGGAAACAGTCATTTCACTGAAATGGCTGGTCTGGGGGGGAAAAATAAATCCATGGAGATGTGAAAAACAGGGACAGGATAAAAAAAGAACAATTTAAAATCCAACTGGATTAATAGTGCAGTGAAATTATTCAGTATTACATGATGTCCGGGTCTAACTTGAGGGAGAAGCCAAATCTCTTGGTTGGAAAAGAAAGGGTGTTCTAATCTTTGTAAGACGGTGAAGAAGTGCTGACAGGAACAGTGCCCCTGGGCTGTGGTGGTGTAAGGATGAGCACGGAGTGCTCACTATGAAAGGAGATGAGGTAGAGCTAGTTCCTGATGCAAAGGACTGTCAGTGTGGGCCAGGAAGGTGTCTGGTAAGTTTTGTATTTTTGTGTTACCTTGTTACTCCTAGTTTGCCGTGGAGCAAGACTGCTTCCAGGACTGACTGTAGTGCTCTGGCTACACTGTTTCCATGGCTTGGTGTGGTGCTCTGTAGTGAACCTTTCTGTGTGAGCTTGTGTTTGCAGGAAAAGGAAAAAAAAAACGAAACAGTTTTCCTCTGCCACAATTTCTGTGGCAGAAAATGTTAATCTGAGACCATTTTTGAGAACTTGGGCTGTGTTCCAAGAATGGGGCTCAGAAATTCCTCAGCAGGGCAAAACCTGTCTCTTAGGACAAGGGCTGGAATGGGTGTGTACGTGTGTACACTGGTGACCTGTATGGCATAGAAAGCTTCAGAAAACTGCCTTAAAAAACCCACAGATGTTTTTCATCAATGGAAAAAAAACATGAGTGAAAACACCCCAAGTATGAGTATGTTGTTTATACACCCCTAGCAGTTCTGCTGTTAACTTTCACTTTACAGTTTGCCTCACCTATCTGCTATATAGGTGTTTGTTTGTACAGCTGAGTTGAAAGTGCTTTTCCCCCCACCTTTTTTTTCTTGCATTTTTGCAAAAGATGTTGGTCAGAGGGCCTGGAGTGAACTGTTATGGCAGAGGAGTAATGTTCTGGCCAGTAAACTTGTCTCTATTGAGGGTGTATAAAAACTGCTTTAAGACAGCCACTATCAAATATGAAGTGAAATTGCATCTGAAAATGAAGCAGTAGGACTAATTTTGCCTTTTGCATAAGAATTGTTTTCACCAACAACAGACAGTTTAAAAAGAAAATCTAAATTGGAAGTACCTTCACAACTTACTCTGCCTCCCTTGGTATCCCAGAAAATCCATGAATTTAAACTTGGTATCGGCTGTAGTGCTGCTGTAGCAATGAGCCAAGTGTTATGTGGAATGATCAATGTTATGTGGAACTGAACTGTGTTCGGGTGAAACAGTAAAATGACAGAATGGGAAACCTCCTCTCAAAACATTACTTTCAAGTGGCATAGCTATAAAGGATGAGATTGTAGGCCCTTAGCAGTGGGATTCTCTGTACAACAGATGCAGTGAAGTAGCAATTAACCAAGCATGACACCACTGATTTTTCTCTGGACTTCTGCAAAGTTTAGCATTTCAATACTTGAATTCAAGGTATAATCAGTAAAATAAAAATGCATCTTTTGAGCTACTTATCTGCTGTCAAGCTGTTGCTATTCCAATGAAGTTTCTCCCTTCAACTTGCTACTCTAATACCTCTGTAGGGACTGTGGGATCCTGCTGTGTAACTCTTGATAGGGGCTTGGGTAACATGTACTACCATTGAAATGGCCTTAAAGAAGACTCTGTTCATTACTTTCCTTTTTCTTAACTATTAAATGTAGTAATTAATCGAAGTATTTTGCAAATATACAAGTTGAGTCTTGCCAGGTTTAAATTTGATCTCAGCAAAATCTGGGTTTGGACATTTTGTATGCCAGTTTGACTCCAAGGAATATCAGTTATGTTTTACTGAAAGTTAATTATCTGTGCTTTAGCCTAGGCAGAGCATGTACTAACTTCTGTTGATAACCACAATTTGTAGCTTTTAGATGGCTAGCATTGCACAAAATGATTCAGTGCAATGCTGTGCCAGAATTAACATTTATGTTTTGTAGTGAGTATTGAAATTTAACTACCAGTATGTTTTGAAGTAGTCATGAAGCTGAATATAAAATTTTAGATTCCTAGCTAGCAATGAAGAGGACTAAAATTAGGTTTTTGGTTGGAAATGAGATTAATTTAAATGTAAAAGAATAACTTAATCCTCAGAAGCACTTCTAAATTGGTTTTAGCATTGTGATTCTGAGGGTAAAAAAAATAGACTTCTGCATCAAGAAGTGAACTTGAGTTGTTTTCATAAATGTGATTGAGTTTTAGGCATGAATTTCAAGATTATTTTCTAATTGAGGGAGAAAAATGTGGGGCATCTGTAAATGTGTCCAGAGTTTTGGGAGGATTGTATGATGATCAGGACATTTCACAAAACTTTGAAATACAACTTTTTTGGAGACAACACTAACGTTTTTAGTCAGGTAAACAAATTCCTCCTTTTACTCCTTCATACTTATTGTCAACAGGATTAAGCTTAGTGATATTGTGCAACTTGGTCTACGCTGTGAGCATTTCTTACACTGGAGGAAGAATCTTTAGGAAAGCTTATCAGACCAGGTAAAGTAGTTGGAAAGGTAGCAGTGTTTCTAGGGGTCTTCTTAAGAGTTTGAATCACTTTGGTTGTTCATTGGATATGCTTGAAAATGGTGGACTGAGTTGATTGTGAGTTAATTCTGATTCATAGGTGCTTTCCACCTGTCTTATTTCCAAGAGGACATCTGATGCATTTGTATGGAGCACGGTTGTGTTTTGGAGTGCATGTATGTAGGTCTGTGGATACTTGTGTGTTTATAGACGTACTAGGAAGGTGTGTGCTTAAAATGCAGAGTAGACTTGCTCTGTTCCAGCCCTTGTGGAATCCTTGACAGTGTACACAGCTGATCTGACCTTGCAGAACAACCTTTCTGGGGTTCCTCTGCCACCATAAAGCCCTTGAATGCCTTCCAGAAAACTGACTGTGAAGTAATTTTGTGTTAGAAATTTGTGCTGACCTGAAGGCTCTAATTTTTGTATATTTAGGCATATAGTTTCAAGATGCCGCTTGCAGAGTTATTAGAATAAAATAACTGAAATGTTTATTAGCATGAATGTAAAGGCTTCTCTTCTGCAGGGCCAGCAGTACTTTGGCTGTGTAGCAGCTCTGTGGGATCTGTATAGGATGAAGACATGGAGACAGTAGCTCTGTGGTGAACCGACTGGTGTACACTCGTGTAGGGGCTTGCAACTCTCTGGGACAGCAAACTCTGAAACCTGGGGAATGCCTCTGGGTGGGAATAAGGAGCTGGTTGGGGAGACCAGTCAAAAGCCAAGGTTTCCCAGCACCTGCCTTCAGTGGAAGGATGACTCATGGATTCTCTTCCTTGTTTCACCAGCTCTGTTAAATCTGTAAAGAGTAGCTGTAACTGATCAGAACTCTCCAGAGCCATGTTTTTCTTGCGTATGTTCTCATTCAGAGAGGAGCAAAGTTTCTTCAGGTCATGCTCTGAGACGCTGGTTACTGTGAACTTCATTCTGTTAGCAGCCCCTGTCCCATCCATGCCCCAAATGCTGGTTGGAATTGCTGGTCAGAACGTTTGGACTAGAGGCTTTGGAAAAGCTAGGGGAACTTCCTAACGTGGGAAGTGCCAAACATGATGTTGCAGAACGAGTCATGGTAAATGGGTAAGCACAGTGCATGTGTGGGTAATGTATGGCAATACTGAACTGCAGCCCCAAAAGCAAAGACAGTATCCAGGAGCCTGTCTTTTATTTGTTTCATGCTGTGGATGCTACTAGGACATTAAGGAGATGTGTGGGCAGAACCATTCAGGAGTCCTGGAGAACACTGGCCATGGTCGATGGCCATGTAAAATTTTTGTGATTACTTCTTGAAAAGACTTGTGTTTGATTAAATGGCACAAGAAAATACTATGTTTACTTCAGCTTCGTGTTAATACTTCTCATCTACAGAGAAGGTATTGGGTGCTAATGTGACTGTACTGATTTCTGCATCTTTTTGAAAAAGTGCCTTTTGAGCTCGTTTCTTCTCTGTGGTGGTTGATTATTTAGTTGTCCTATTCTCTCCCTTTTTGGCTGGTAAAATTCTGTAGTTCTCCTGGCATCTCCTGTGCTTGTTCTCTAAATTGTTCCTAGAGAGAGAACGTTGCTATATAGTTCAGTGAAAACAGATTTTGTACTAGAGGATTAGAAAGGCAAATAATTGAAGTTTGTCACTTTGGCTTTTACTCTTAGTAACGATACCCTGCTGTAGAGAGGAAAATAATGTTTTATGGAATAACAAATTGCAATTTAGTAACAATGTCACCCTCACTGGAAATTTGTGCTTCAGTGCTTGAAAATGCTTTCTGTTTTTAACACAAAGCTTGAAGCATGACAATTACCTTAAAAGTAGGAGTTGTATATTAACATTTTATCTCCCTTGGTTATAGCTGGTTTGTGGGTGGTGTTTTTTTTTTTTTTTTTTTTTTTTTTTTTTTTTTTTTTTGTGTTTTTGTTTTTGTTTTTTTTTTTTCCCCCAATAGGAAGCCTAACAGTGTAATACCAAGAAGTTTAATTGAAGTCATGGGGTAATACTGTCTGTACTGAGTCTTGGTTTTACAAGGACCTTTGAATAAAAAAGGTTGCTTCCTAGGAAATCTGCATATGCAGACTTAAAAAGTCTGAAGCTAACAAAGACAACGTGCTGTTGGCATATGTAAAAGAAAGGAATGAAGTATTTTAAATCTTGGATGTAGGTAACCAGCACTCCCGGCAAGCCGCTGAAAAATATGTATGCTTGTTACATTTGGAAAAATATATAAACTCATGTATTAACTCTGTCAGACTACAAAGAGTGATGTATATGAATACTGAAATTAAAACTGACTAAATGTGCCTTCTTCTTGTAGGGGGTTTTGCTTTTGTTTATGAAGCTCAAGATCTTGGAAGTGGCAAAGATTATGCTTTAAAGGTAATGTTAATTTTCTTCACTGCAGGTTTATAAAGTCTATGTTTTTAGCTTGATGCTCTACTGTGACAGTTACTCCTTGATGTATGCCACTGAACAACTAATTTTGAGAAATCCAGAATAATTGTGATGTTTGTAGCATACTGTTTAAAACAGTAATTTCTCTTAGGAGCCCGCACTTTATACTTAGGTGGCAAAACATGGGAATTCATCTCTTAAGTGCCACTGCTGCTTGTGTCTTCATTTGGTCCAGAAATTCATGACCTTGTCCCAAACATTTTGTTGCATGGGCAAAAAGAATATTTCCTAGTTATCTGGAGTGGAGTACAGGAGTACTTTTTGTTTCTTGGAACCAGATTTAGCCCACCTTTGCATTTTCAGAGTAAGTTTTCTGAGTGTTAAAAATAGTGCTCCACACTTTGAGTCATTGATTAAACATTCAGCCAAGCACATTTAAGGGACACTTCTCTGGATACTTGTTTTCTAAAGGCTTATAATAAACAGCTGTAAACAACTGAAATACTGAGGTATTTTGAAAAGGGGAATAAAGTGAAGTCATTTACTTAGTCATATTTTGCTGAAAAATAAATCACGTCAGTTATGTTCACCAGAAAAAAAGCTTCACTTCTGGAGTATTTTGTGGATGTATCAGCAGGCAGACCTCTCCTGGGGAGAGAGTGAAAAGGGTGGTAATATGAGGTGTTGAAGAGGTAAGATGGCATTGTGCCATCAGTAATTACTTGCCTGATTTTTATCATTTCACACCACATCCTACAGAAACAAAACGTGACCAAACCTGTATACTATATGTGTTCAAAGTGTCTTACAAAAGTAGCCCCATTAAAAAAAAACAGATAAAAGGCGAACCATTACTGTACTTCCTCTGTTCTGTGAAACTTGCACTTCTGTAGCAAATGCTCGAGCTATTTCCAAATCCAAATGATTTTAGCAAGAGTAATCCCTGACTTTACTGCTGATTACTGAAGAACCATTGAAAAAGCTGGGCTACATAATTGGAAGGAGTTTTATATAGAGTGGGTTGAAGGTTGTTACTGAAGATTTCAGGCAGAAGATGAATCTTTCCTTGTTGGTTCACAATGCTGTAATCAGGAGACTTTAGTGCTTTTTTACAAGAGAGAACTGTCAGAGCAGTTACTTTTAAGAGTGTCAGAAGTTACAACTGCTCAATCATCACCAAACCTGAATAGTCCAGGAATACTGGGTGTTATTTATGGCAGGATGTCAAAATGTACAATAAGCCAGCTTTGTTTACTGCCCAATTACAATGCCTTAGGCTTTTGATTACAGCTTATCCTTTGTATTCTGTGAAAAAAAAAAATCTAGGCATTGTTATTCTGTAAGTTTTAGTAACTCTATCTTCTCAATTATTCTGGTTTTTGACAGCGATTGTTGTCTAATGAAGAAGAAAAGAACAAAGCCATCATTCAGGAAGTTTGTTTCATGGTATCCTTTTCTCTAATGTTGCCTGATATTAGACATTTCTGAGGAAAAAAAAAAAAGGATTGTACAGATTCTGTTTGCTCCATGCTCTAAGTGGGCCTGACATTCTGAGGGAAGCTTGGTTCATGGTTTATTATGGAACAAGGCAAGTTCTTCCAAAATTGCTGCAATATAACGCGTGCAGAAAATTTTTTCCTAGCAAGAAGTGAAATTCCTACTTGGGCTTTCTTCCCAGTGAATGTAGTCAAGAGACTCTTTGACTATTCAGATGATACTTAAGTAGAATTCCCTGTTGTTCACTGCATTTATTGCTCTTTGCTTTTAGTCCAAATGTCTATTAATTTCTTCTTTGGATGCATCTGGCTTTAATGCGTATTAAGAAAGGAATTTCAGTAGACTACATGCATCAGAAACAAGAAGCAGACATTTCTCAGTGTCGCTGCTGTCCGTTTTTTCTTCAGTGATGTTAGACAGTAGGGGGTATAATATAATCTTAGAGGGTTTTCAATCCTTGACTTTAGTAATAGTAAATTCAGTGTTTGCTCCCCAGCATCTCCTATTGGACCCTTAGTTTGTTTCAAAAGTCAGTGAGTAGCTGTGGTATGCTGATGTGTTCCCCTCAAAGTATTCAGCTTCGTTTTGAATTACCAGGCAAGCCCACTGATCTTAAGCTACTCAAACATTTCCTTTTATGATTGCTGATATGTTTGGCAGAATCTTACACTAAACACCATTTACTAGAAATACACTTGCAAGAATGGACTACCACAGCAACATATATTTTCTAGCAACTCTTTGTCTTGCCAAGAGCAAAGAACTGCATGTTTTTCGGATGTTTTTCACAGCTCAGAGTCACTTAAGTGTATGCATGACATGAGCAAGGATTAATTGCTACTAACTTTCCAAGATAAAACCGTGAAATGGAAATAATTCCTGCAGCTCTGAATAGAAGGTTGTGAAGAGATGCATAAGGTTGGACTTACTCTAATTTGGTGGATCCAGCTTGCCCCTTTTTAATAGCTTTGTTGTACTTACTGTACTTACAACATCTTTGCTTTTTTTCTCTTCGGACTTGGCGAATGCATCTTGTAAATAGTGTGTGCTCGTCTCATAGGCGTGAGTCAGTGTAGGACCAGGGTGATGCACAGACAAGCATAACGTGACTTTCACTGTCAGGAACTGAGACCACTTACACGGTCCTTGCCTTTACAAAGTTCAAAAATGATACCTTGAATTTTTGAACTGGAAGTGAAACGTGACAACGGTTTTACCGTGAAGAGTTGTTACTGATGATGAGAGGATAAGTTCCACGCTCTTTTAGACCTCTGCTTCTTTTGAACTTTGCTTTAGGCATTTAAAAGTGAAACACAGCATACTTAATACTTGCTTTGGAAAGATAGGTGAGGACACAATAGCCCTTTCTTCTTGATCAGCCATTTAGAGAAGCAACTGATAATTATCGGGTTTCTTTGCTACTTCTGTAATATTTTGCAGTCAATGTCAAGGGAAAAAGAAGTAGCTAGACCTGTTATGAAGTCCAGTTTCCTCAGAGCCTTAATCACAAGGATTTTTAAATGTTTTATTTTGACTTTTTGTTACATTAGCTTGGGTGATTTTCTCAGTTTTTTTACAGCTGAGGCATGGATTTCCTTGCTTTGCATAGTACATTAATTGCAGCTGTTATGCTTTCTGTGGCTTTAAGCTAGCATTTCAAGTGAACTGCTGGATGCAGCAATACCAATAAACTTGTCAATCATCTTCCTTGAACATGTTACCTCCAGAAAAAACTTTCAGGTCATCCCAACATTGTCCAGTTCTGCTCTGCAGCATCTATAGGAAAAGAAGAATCAGACACGGGGCAGGGAGAGTTTCTTCTGCTTACAGAGCTGTGTAAAGGTAAATTTTATTTCTTTTCCCAGCAATGCACCTTGCTTCTGACAGCTGTTTTGCACAGTTGCTTCATAACTTAGAAGCTGTGAAAGCCTCTTGAAGGTAGCATGGTTCAGTGGAGCTAGAGTTAAACCTTAGCCCTTTCAGGATAAAGATCATGGTTTTTTTAGCCTACAGTTCAACCTTGTCTTAAATATGAGGTAATTATTAAGTTTTTTGTGTTTGAGACTAGTCAGAGAAAAGAAGAGTAGGAGTAGTTCCTTAGAGCACCATTTCTTTTGTCCCTGCGGTCATTGTGGATTTGCCATTTTCAGAATATCTGTTTAATGGAACTCAAGACTGTAAATCTTTCTTGACAAGTGGAGCGTTTGTCGTATTTGTGCCAAGCTTTCAGAATTTGCAGTGTTCTCTCTGTGTTTATGTGAATTTCTCTGATCTCCTTCAGGACAGCTGGTGGAATTCTTAAAGAAAGCAGAATCCAAAGGACCTATCTCCTGTGACACAGTTTTGAAGATCTTTTACCAGACCTGCAGAGCAGTGCAGCACATGCATAAGCAGAAGCCTCCTATTATCCATAGGGATTTAAAGGTGTGTTACAGTGTTCAAAAAAAGGCTGAATTTTGTATTTTTGAAGAGGGGGGGTTCACGTTTTCATGTTCCTGAAGCAGCGTCTGAATTTCACACGTGTCAGTGTGATTTCAGCTGAACATATGAAAAGGAAAATCTGTTCCTCCTTAAGCCAGCATGTACTCAATCACTTTAGGGAAAGGAAAATGAAACCACTTTTTAAAAGTAAACGTGTGTTAAGTGCTTTTAACGTTGTTGAAAGGTTAGTTAGACACTAGTATAGCCCATTAACAGGAACATAGGTTTTTTATGATAGAGCATTTCTTTTTTTTTTTTTTCCCCTTTTTTTCCTCTAGTACCATTGAATAGAGTTCTAAGTCGTGTCAAAGACATGTTAACCAAGTCTGGATTGAACTTTCATGTTGTTACTTTCTAGAATAAAATCTTCTATTCTTCACTGAAATTTCCATACCAGTCCCTACTTGTAGAAAAGATGCATTTCTTTTCTTAAAAGAAGAGGTAAAAAAACTGCTTACAAATAAATATGCAATTTCTCTCATAGCCAACACCACAGAAGTAACTGTAGTTCAAGAACTGTTTTTTCTTAAGTAATGTAAGCCCCTGGCAGAGATAAAACATGGAAAAAGGCAGGAATTTGGAACTGTTGGTTTCAGGTTTACAGGGGCTGTAAAACAAGATGATAATTGTGTGGCAGTAGTCAGAGGCCTCGCTGCAGTCAGGAGCCAAACAGAGATCATTTAACTGTGCCACCCTTTCTAGAAGGCTGAATTAAGGCCAGCACTGTAGAAAACCATAGGCCAGAGTTTTGAGCCAACCTCAAATGTGTACTTTAGGGGGAGGGGTGTGTTAGGGTGGAGTTCCAACCGATTTCTCTCAGTTTGACTAAAAATATGAGGTTTCATGAACTTCTATAGTGCAGCTTAAAAACAAGTTTACCTTTCTGCTGGCTTTTTCTGTCCTCCTGAGCTTTCCTTCTCACGCTGGTCAGTGTGGTCTGTCCTTTGTTCCTGAGATCTTTGGACAAAACTTGCACTTGAAATGCATGTGTTCACCACTGAAAGAACCTAGCTGGTTACTGAGCTGTAAAAATTCAAAGCTAGTTAGAGAGTGGTTTGTAAAATATCAGTTCTTTTCTGACACTTTAATTGTCTGAATTTCATCTTTTCAGGATTTGCCATGCAGTGCACAACTAGTCTGCAAAACACAGGTCATAGAGCGTGTTAAAATCTCACTAATCAGCTGGAATGCTTTATTATTAGCAACCTTTATCAAAGCACAAAACCCAGAACATACCTGCACAGAGGCTTGATCTCTGGTCATAATGTGACCATTTTTATTGTATAAATTTAATTTGATGTTGAATGCCCACTCTTCTTGTTGTACATAGAGGTTATCCAACAGAGAAGGGAATTCAGATTGCTCACTGAGATTGAGACTCTAACCACATCATTAACATTGCTTGTGTCTTCCTGCAGGGCAGTCAAAATTCATTTTATGATGGAAGAAGTTGGAAGGGATATGTTTAAGGAGTGCTAATAGGATGTTCTGTAAACTGAGGGTTTACAGAAGTTAGTCTGGAGATGATGTGGCTTCAAAGGGAAAGGGAAGACAAACCTAGTTATCTGAAGTGTGGATTTCTAATATTACAATATGCCTCTTAACTTTTAAACCTTTCCATAACTTTGTGCAGAGATACATATTTTATTTTTCGTCCCTTTTATGACTGACTCCACAGTACTTATTTACTTTTAACCTTACCTTAAGTTTCTTCCCTGTTTCACCTAAATTCCAACTTTCCAGTATTGTTATGAAGTAGAAAAAGGCAGGGATGATGATGAACTATTCAGGCAGCACATGGTCCTCAAATAGCTGGTTTCTGTCTCTGCAGAGGGTCATGGCTGCCTCTTTCTGGGTGTTGCTTAGCAGACTGCTTCTCTACTAGTACCTTCCTGTTTTGTGTCTAGTCCTAACCTCCACTCCACTGCAGACAAGCTAACAGTGTTTAGTTTTAGGAATGAAAACATTTAGATTCCAAGACATTGCTTCTACAAGTGCTCCTCTGAAAAACTGACCTTTTCTTAGGCTCTAAGGAAATTTTTTTTTTTCCCTGGGGTTTGTTTCTCGTTCTTTTCAATGTTTCCTGCTCATGGTATGTTTGCTTCCTTTTGAAAGTTGGCTATATTGCTATAAAACTACAGTACTGTCTGAAATCTCTGCTCCTGTAAACAACTTTTGATCTAAAGTGAGTAGTTTTTACTTACACAAGTAAGCTGATGTATAAAAGCACGTGTGCTAGTGTACAGAAAGAAAACATCTTTAATCTATTATCCTATCTCTTTTTGAAGGTGGAAAACTTGCTGATTAGTAACCAAGGGACAATTAAACTTTGTGACTTTGGTAGTGCTACAACTATAGCCTACTATCCTGACTACAACTGGTCTGCACAGAAGAGATCGCTGGTTGAAGAAGAGGTGAGATATTTTAATGAGATTAATCTTAATATCAGCAGTGTATGTTACCATTAATCTGATATCGATTCACAGGACTTCTGAAGATTGTTTCAGTTGTGGTAGTATTTACAAAGTTTCGGTTTTGTATGTGTGTTGCTGGAGTTGAAACACTCTCTACAGTTGCAGTCACAGCTTGTGTTTTGTAGCTGCACATACAAGCACTGCTTCAACATGGTCTGTGTCCATTCTGCAGTGTCGTGTGAAGATAAGTCATTACCAAGGCTTCTTGTAATCACATTCCTGACCAGAAGTCAGAAATTGGTTGTGCCTGAGTGACTCTCACCTTCCCATCTGTTTTTCTCAGTTGAATGATATGTAAAGAAGTGGCAAGTCTGCTCAGCATAATATGAATAGGGAGTATTGCAGTGCCTCGAGGACTGCATTTGTTCTTAGTTGAGAGTAATGCTGGTAAATCTAGTGTAATACATCGACAGGAGAAATACAGTGACGCTTAAAATTCATGTATGCAACTTCTGATACTGTGAGTCCCTGTGAACTCCTCCGTTTTGGAATCTGGCACCCCCGGAGAGCAATCCACTGGTTTCTGGAGAAATGATGAGGTTGTACCACTGTCTCGTGTAGTCAGTGCAAAAAGAATGTAGAAAAGTTCTCTGCAGGGATCCATAGCTTAACTGGTTGGATGCATCTGCACTGTCTGTGAGATGAAACAATGAGATATACACACAGCAGTGTGAATTCACTTCTTTGTTTATTGTTGATTTTTGGGGTTGGCGTCCTTATCCCTTTTTGCCTCAAGTAGAATAGTCACTTTATGTGCTTTGCAGTTTGAAAGGACTCTTGTGACAATAGTTCACTACTACTGTCTTTATCTGACCTTATATCCAAGCTGTTGTGACTATTTCAGGGTTCAATTGATGTCTTTTGCCTTGACAAGTATTTCACAGAATACGCCAAGTTGAAAGGGATCCACAAGGATCGAGTCCAACTCCTGGCCCTGCACAGGACCATCCTCAAGAGTCACACCATGTGCCTGAGAGTATCATCCAAACTCTTCTTGAACACTGTCAGGCTTGGTGCTATGCCCACTGCCCTGGGGAGCCTGTTCAGTGCCCAGCCACCCTCTAGGGGAAGAACCCTTTCCTAATATCCAACCTAAATCTCCCCTGACACACCTTCAGGCCATTCCCTCAAGTTCTGTCACTGATCACCACAGAGCAGAGATCAGTGCCTGCCCCTCCTCTTCCCCTCACAAGGAAGTTGTAGCTGCAATGAGGTCTCCCCTCAGTCTCCTCTTCACCAGCTGAACAGACCAAGTGCTCTCAGCTGCTCCTCATGGCTTCAAATCAAGGCTCTTCACCATCTTCGTGGCCCTCCTTTGGACACTCTCTAACAGCTTCAGATCTTTCTTACATTGTGGTGCCCGAACTTCACATAATATTCCAAGTGAGGCCGCTCCAGATCAGAGCAGAGCAGGACAATCCCCTCCCTTGACTGACTGGTGATGCTGTGCCTGATGCCCCCAGGACAGGGTTGGCCCTCCTGGCTTCCAGGGCACTGCTGACTCACATTCAACCTGCCATCCACCAGGACCCCCAGGGCCTTTTCCCTGGCACTGCTTTCCAGCACCTCATTCCCCACGTCTGTGCAAAACCAGCAAGAGTTGCCCCATCCCAGGTGCAGAATCCAGCACTTCCCCTCACTGAATTTCATATGGTTGGTGATTGCCCAGTCCTCTAATTTGTCAAGGTCTTGCTGAAATTATTTTCAAAGCGAGAATCCTATCATTTCTACATGGAGAGTTGTTTCCTTGGTTATATGCTGTTGGAGCTTATTATTTAAGATTCTGTTTCAATAAATTCTGTCTTCTGCAGATCACAAGGAATACAACACCAATGTACAGGACACCAGAAATGATAGACTTGTATTCAAATTTTCCAATTGGTGAAAAACAGGACATTTGGGTAAGAACTTTTTCTCTTGCTGTGTCATAGCTGCTTATGTAATAGTGGAACCAGTTTTGCAGGCTTGTCATTAGTTTTTTGATTAAATAAATAAAAGGACCAAAATAAATGTTGTAGTAGTGTGTTACATCAAAACAAACTTACATAGTGTGGACTCTGTATCTAAGTATTAAAAGAACAAGATGTAGTATTCAAGATTTTCTCACAGATCTAACTTGACTTCCACTGTGAGAGGCAATGCTGAGCTTCTTTAGCATTCGTTAGAACTCTTGCCTAGTTGGAGCTTGCAACCAGAAACCCGTAGTACTTAAGAGTCCTCAGATTCAAATTCTTGCCTTTTGTGCTGTGCCATGCATGTAATCCTGGGACATCCTATTGGCAAGGTCAGAATGGTTGTGTCCAGGTGTTGCATCTAGGTAAATACTGACAGATAGCAACGATGAGAACTATGCAAAGATCATTCATGCTTTGTATAAAAAACCGTGATAAACTGTTAACGTTCACTGAAAAATCTGCAGACAGAATTAAACTACTGAACCTCAGTTGTACCTTTTCCAGTTGCATAATACTGCAGCACTAAGGTGCTCCCCAGTGAGATGGTACTTAGGGATTTAGTTTATTGGATGTTTTTTATGGAGGCAGATGTCAAGCTGTTCAGTAGTTACCTGTGTTTGCAATGTGTCAAAAGACAAACTGAGAAAATGTAATACTGGTGCTTTAGAAGTTTTATTTGGAATTTCATAACTTCATTCAGTTTCTTGAATTAGTTGCAAGACATTGAGGAAACTCTTATTCAGCTTCTACAGCTGTTGGTGATTTTCGTGTGGCATGTGAAGAAACACCCAGCCAAATACATTTTCCTGACCATTTGGTCACTTCACATGCATGAAATACTGGCACTCTGAGCCAGGATTATGTCCAGTTAAACAAAAAGCTAGAAACTTATCTAAAAAACAGCCTCACTGAAAAGGGCAATTGCAGTTTGGTTTTTTTGACTCGAATAATTCTGTATCTGTTAGTATTAACATGGTGATTGTCTATCTTGTTATTTTGGAAGATATATTTCATTTACCATGCCTTTGTTGGAACATGTTTTGTGTTTTCTCTTTATGCTTTGGTTTCAGTGAAAATATGCAAAGTATTTGGCATTAGAATATGGCCCTGTCTCAGGAAGCATAAATGATTTGTAGTTTGTGGTTAGGATAAACAAATCACTTTTCCAAAGAAAGCAAGTGAATAACGCCCATGACTGAAGTCTGTGTGCTTGTCAGTGTGAGATTTCAAAATCATGAAGGAGATAATGTCTTCCTTAGAACAGCAGCACAGATGAAAGATAGCTACCAGCCACATTGACTTCACAATGGGAGTGTGATCAGTTATTGATTATAAGATCAGAGCTTCTTTAGACTTGGCCAACTGCTTTCTCTGTATTTCCTACCTAAGTTAGGAGGTCTTCAGAAAATAAACACTAAATCCAGATACCTTTAGTTACATATTTTCAAAACTAGTGTGATTTCCTGAACTGAAATTCAACTCAAGTGACAGGTTTTACATTGTCATGAAGATTTTTCTCCGTTGAAACTGGCCTTTGGCTTGGAAGGCTCTTCATACCCACTCACTCCTGAAGATTTCTGAAAAAGCAAAATATCAAAGTTGGGTTCTTGTTACTGGTATCTAGTAAAAAAGTCTTGTAGTCAAGTTTTAATTCAATGCGAGCTGAACAATCCCTTTAGAATTCACGTAGGTTAATTCAACTCAGAAAGTATTTTGGTGTCATACCTGTGTCATCCTGCATCTGTACTGTAGAACTTTTTAAGTGTGCTACTTGTTGCCTGAAGCTGGTCAAGGGAAAAATAACAGTATTTTCATTTGTTCCAAACAGTCCTGCCCACTCTCACCCCCCAATCCCCAAACACTACCTCGACCCTCTAAAACCCCCACTGTTTTTAAGGAAGACGTAAAAAAAAGCTACTGATAAAGGCCCAATATCAGGTCAAAAGTTATTCCCAGTTATTTTTGGTCACTTTGTGATGCTGCATTTTTTGCCTTTTAGTGTGTGAGTGCTCAGACTGACCCAGGCAACTTCTCTGGAGGGGCTGTGCAGCTTTGGGACAGCATCTTGGGATAGTGGGCCCTTCTGTTAAGTGCACCAGTGCTGATGCTGTGTGGGTGGTGGCTGCAACTGAAGTTGCCTTTTAGCCAAATTGAATGGCAGTTGGTGCTTAAAATATCCAGAATCTATCACAGTTGCAATCCTAAGTTACAGATAATGGAGAGAAAATGAAAAACGTTCTCTAGAAGTTGAAGCAAAGATCAAATCTAAGTGGCCTCTACGTTTACTGTGTGGAGAGGAAACCAGCGCCAGCTGACGGCCTTTTCTCCCCTCCTGCCTTCTGACATGCAGAGTGCTCTTGGACTACACAAGGAGTAGTTTCATTCCTGAATTATGATCTGCCTTCCTTCTTTGCAAACAGGTGTTTCTTTGGGTTAGTAGATGGTACTTTCTGTATTCCCCTTCTGGATTAATTAGTGTATACTGTGTGATGCCTCAGTGTACACATTAGAGAGCTTTTTTTTCAACACTGACAAAAATGTGCAAGAATATATAGAATTAACATATGTACTCTATTTCTGGCCCTGGACTGAGAAGGTGTTGGAGTAACTAAATCTCAAACCTTTCATACTCCAATAACTTCAGATGTTTGAAGCTGTTCTTGGGGTAAATTGACAACCAAGGACAGTTGGAGATGAGGCACACAGAGGACAGGAGAGAGTGAGCAGCTTTCTTAGGTAACATCTTCACTGACTTCTTTTATTTGTGGGGGCTACTATAAAGGCCCATGTGCTTAAACAACCAAACTGGTGTTCAGAAGAAAGTTTGAAGAGGAATTTTCCAAATATTGTGCAAACAGTTGCTTGGAGGTATTGGATGATTTATTATCAAACTTTTATAGGTGAGAATGGAACATGTTTCTATTACAATAGTGTAACTCTGCAAGTATATTTAATACCTTAACTTATTTGAAAGAATTTATATCAGCTTTCATTTTCATTTACTTCAGCAACAAATGCAGTTATCCCAGCTAATCCATAACACTTGCATTATTCAAAGATGAGAATTCAAAACTGACTTCTGCCTGTGTAGGTTGTTCCCTTTCCAGGGAACTTCAGAGTTCCCAGAATGTGATAGTGGTGTGGGTTTTTGTTTGATTTTTTGTTTGGTTTTGGTTGTTTTCTTTGAGGTTTGTTTTTGTGTGGATTTTTTTTTGTTTTGTTTTGTTGTTGTTTTTGTCTTGAATGAACTTGTCCAAAAATGATCTTTAAATTTTATTTGTTACAGGAGTTGAGTAGTCATCTCACTGTAGGGAATAAAGGATATGTCATTTTGGGCTTCTTTATTTTCAAACCTTTACCAAAGATGCATTTTAGGTATGCTGTTGTGTCTCCCTAGTGTCATTTAAACAAATTGCTTGACACTTAAATGCTCACCTAGCTGTTGTATTGCACAACAGTATGTATCTGAGTTAAAAACAAAAAACCCAAATTCTGTCCCCACAAATTAGATGTCTCCTTTCTGCACAGGATGAAGATACAAAATAAAACTTCTGAACCTTTTTGTAAGAACAGTCCTGTTCTTGAACATGCTCAGTGTTGCAAGACTACTTATTTTTGTATACTTGAAATTCATAGAATGAATTCCTTGTAATGACTTTTAGCTGATTTTTTTAAAAAAAGGTAGGAATAGTTTTCCCAAGTAGCAAGTGATGGGACAAGAGGAAATGGGCTCAAGTTGTGCAAGGGGGACCTTTAGATTGGAAAAATTTCTGCACTGGAAGGGTTTTGAGGCATTGGAACAGGCTGAATAGGGAACTGGTTGAGTCACTATCCCTGGAGGTATTTATAAGATGTGTGGCACTGAGGGACATGGTTTAGTGGTGGACAGGCAGTGCTGAGTTAATGTTTGAACTCGAGGACCATAAAGGTCTTTTCCAGCTTAAATGACTCCATCGTTCTATGTGGTATTTCTGTGTTTATCTTGGTAGGCTCTGGGCTGTGTCCTGTACTTGCTGTGCTTTAGGCAACACCCGTTCGAAGATGGAGCTAAGCTTCGCATAGTCAACGGGAAATATGTCATCCCACAAAATGACACCCGCTATTCTGTGTTTCATGATCTCATCCGTAAGTTCACAATGTTATTTAATTTGGTGTCTTTATGGGTTCATGTTATTATTGACAGTGTTGTATTACTGATGGTTGAATGTTATTGACGTGATGGTGAAAAAGGTGAACTGCAAGAAGTTCTTGTTTTCTTAATAATTTTAATCCATTATCAGAAAAAATAAGGATGTGAAACTTGCTTTTTTAGTTCTGTTGCCTGCCTTGCATAGGATCTGAGTTAATGCATAGGAACAACTAGTGTTTTGATTTGGTTTCTTTGAACTTGCTTAAAAAAATTCTCTTTTCTTTAAATTTCAAATAGATTACTGGAAACTTTAGTTACAGTTCCAGAAATGTATCCAAGTCCAACAGTATTAGACACAAAGTTACTTCTGTGGTTCTTCGTTAACTGATGCTGTAGTGCATTCTTTGAAATATTATTAATCCAAAGGAGTGTTGTGGTTTTCTCATGGATATCTGTTATGAGAATGATATTTAGACATGGATTTAACAGTTGCTCCATTCTGTTCGCGTTTGCTTCTTGCACTGTTATGCACTGAAGAAATTAATATCAGCTGGGAGAAAGGCCCTGAAGAATTTGTTACGTTGTCTGAATCTCGTTTTGTAGGCTCTACTTTGAAGGTGAACCCAGAGGAGAGGCTGTCAATCACTGAACTTGTGAACCAGCTGCAGGAGATTGCAGCAGCTAGGAATGTCAATCCTAAATCCCCCATCACAGAGGTAAAGATGTCTCATAGGAGTATTATTGATTAGGTTTCCTTTCTGTCCTCCCTTCTCCAGTGAATGTGCATTTATTAACAGATTTCAGAGCAGGTCCCCTGTTCCTTAGTCTTTTGAAAATTACACACTATTTTCATTTGAAATTCATTTGAATTGATCTGTATCACTTGTAGGATCTTTGAAAATGTGGCTTTTAAAGCACAGAGACATTAAAGGAAACCAATTGTCATTCTTATTATTGAAAACCTTTTCATCCTCTTGGTTTATTCTTTAGTTATCCAATGCTGTTTGACATGCTGTGTTTAATCACAATTAACTTGCACAGATAAATCTAGTATGTCAAGGCTCTGCCTACACTAACTTGAAACCCACTTAGATGTCTCCTGCCCAGTGCATAATTTGCACGACACTTCAAGTGAGTCAGTTAGCGTGTCTTAACCTCCTGGCTTTTCCCCGAGGTTCAGTTTGCTTGTTCTCACCCAGTAAAAAGTAATTTGCAAGTCATTACAAGTTGGCCAAATTAGCAAGAAAATACTCACAGTGAGCATTCATCTCCTCAGCTGCTGGAACAAAACGGAGGCTATGGAAACAACGCTCAGCCTCGGACATCCGTGACCTCTGTTTCACAGAGCTCCAAACCCGCGGGACAGCTCAACAACATGTACAATGCAGGTATGTGCAGAAGGAGGCGTCATCTTAGTGTAAAGACAGATGCATATCAGTGTAAAGACAGATGCATATCTTCCATATGGGGGAAAAAAAATAAAATCTTTTGTGGGTTTGAGATGTCTTGCCCTGGTACTCTGCCATCAATCTCCTTTTCTCTCATGCCCAAAAAAGACTTTTGACCCCCTGTGATATTTTGAATTGTGTCTGACAGTGATCATAGTCTAAAGCTATTTAGTTCTCCCACTTCCAAAAGATTCGTGCCTTGGTGCCTCAAAGGGAGAAAGCATCAGCGTAAATCCAGTTTGCCAACTATCCAGTCAGCACTTTCAGAAACAGCAGTGGCTGGTACTGCCACGAGCTCAGCTAACTGTGGGAGCGTTGTGCAGAAAGGACTTCAGGACACCTGAAGTTGCACCGTAGGACATCAGTGTGTGTGGAGGAGGAGTTGTTGTAGTTCCATCTGAGATAGCACATAGGCTGGATTAGCAGAGCTGAATTAAATCAACCAAAACACATCTCCAAAATGACACAGTTAAAAGCTTGCATACCCATTCTGTAAAAATGGGTATTCCAGAGTACATGCAGTTGAAAATACTTAAATAGTAAAGAAACAAGAAGCTTGACAGGCTTATTTACATCTAAGTTCTTATTCTTCTTTCTGCACCCATATTAACTATCGTATGTACATAGGAAACACTCCAGTTAATGTAGACGGTATCAAGGGAATATTTCATGCTGTATTCAAATTTCCTTCTAGTTTGATATTTCTTGCATGGTATTAATTATGCTGAACTGTCAATGAGGCAAAATTTATTAATTTTACAGGGGAAATTTTAAAATTAGATAATATTTATTGTAGTAATGTCATGTGTATGTTAATTTCTGTCGAGGAATCCAGCTTCCAAATGTAATTGTAATCAAAAGTCAGTCTGGTCATCTGTTTTGTGCAAGAATGGCTACTGTTTGCTGCATACATTCGTATCAAAAGGGATGCTGTGCTGCAGTGCTGTGCCATCTGGGATGTTGTGCTTAAAAAGTAACGTAACTGTGCTACCTGCTTTGGAAGCCCTGCATTAAAATGCATCTACTGGAGATGATTGAGTAGATCTGCTAATAATAAGCTGCACTTTAAGAAACTGATACTAAAATAAAAGGCAATATTTTCCTGCACTGACAATATGAAATGGATGCCTTACTTTCAGAAATTTTTTATTTTGTTTTCTAATAAATACAAACAGCACATTAAACAATGTCTTAGATACTTCCTGTCTGCAAAGGTCATACTGAAGGAGAACTTTAGAACTGTGAGCCTTACAGCAAGGTTTAGCCTATATAGCCTATATTTGTGCATTCACTTGCAGCTTTATAGGCAATGTACTTTAAGTCATATCCTGGAATGGGCCCCATAATAAAGTACAATTATTTTTATTCAACTACTCTAGGCCTGACCGTTGCGGAATGTGACCAGACTTATGGAGGGTTCTTTGATATTCTGAGGGGTGGAACAGAGCGATTTTTCACTAATATTAAGGATACATCTTCTAAAGTTATCCAGTCTGTGGCCAAGTGAGTAAAAAAAAAAAAAAAAAAATTTAAAAACTGTTCTGGTATGAGTTGTAACTGAAGGCTCAGGAGGTTACTTCAGAAATGATAAATTCAGCATACTTTTCCAAGTTTGAGCTCAAATATCTAGTAGCCTGCCCCAAGATTTCATGAATGATATTTAAACAAAAGTTACTTTAGCAGTCATATACTTGAATTGAGAATGTTGCAGCAAAAGCCTGTCTGTAAGTACTGCTTGCCTTACTGTATTTTTAAATCCTGAAAGCTTGTGAGAGATAAGCAAGTGGGTGCTGGAGCATGGCAGAGAGGTATGGAATAGAACTATCGTGATTCAGAATGAATGAATTGACTTAGTGCCTTTTGTTAGTAAGAGAGGAAGAAAGAAAGGTGGAATGGTGAAAGCTACAAATCAAGGGAGTGGATCTGAGGGTGGAAAAAAACCTGCAGGGGAATAGTGAATAAGCTCTTAGTTCAGTTTTCAGGTAGAATCCTGTGCCTTCAAGGCACTGTGAGGGAATCTGCACTGTTTGTCTCCTTTGCCCTGCAGTGCCTGGATGGGTGCTCTCCTATTTAGATGTGTATGTTTTCAGATTCCTAGTGTGTGATTTTTTTTTTTTTTTAATCAGGTTTTCACCCCCACTTCAAATGTTTCTAGATCTGTGATCAATATTAATTAATCTGTATGATTTATACATTTTTCTCATAATAAAACTTAATGCAGTGTTAAAGGGTTTTCTTAGTTCCAGAAGGAACAGGTGAGTCACTACTGAATACCAGGTCTGAAGTAGAGCTTCATAAGAAATACTGAACCTTGTTCCTCACTGTAGGCTTTGTGCCCCTTTAACTGGGTTACTAATTGGGATACTGCTTGTGAAGTCTATTGCTTGCCATGTGGGTTTTTTCAGTTTCTGTGTGTAACTTGTGTATAGTACTTCTCTAAAGTGTTTATAATATTCAGCTATGTTAGATATGTAGATACTGCACCTTCATAGCCACTTCAAGTGCATTTTTAGCTGTTTGCTCTTACACTTAGCCTGTTTAAACTTCCTATGCATGATTTAAAAAGGCCAGGTCCTCTATTTTTTTTTTTTTTTTTAAAGGTTGCAAAAGTGGTGGAGATTTAGTTTGTCCTTAAGCTTTCTACAGAAGCAATTGGGACAGTTTCCCTGGAGAAAACACATGGGCTCAAGTCAGGGGAACAGACTTTTGCATGATGAAACATAGTTTTGACAAAGTTATAAGCCCTACTTCCCCATGGTTGTGTATTAGATCTTACTCTGATACTGTATTTTTATTGTGTTCTACATGCTTCTGAGGTACTCCTGCACTTAGTGTCTTGTGCTCTTGTCTCCACATGACTTTCTGGGTTGTTGGACCTCCATCACTTAGTTATGTTTGAAGAAGTTTCCTCTTCCTGCTCTTGCAAGTGATTTCTTCCTTAAAGGCTACTGGAAGTTTAATAATTTTTTTTAATTTGGTGTTGTGCCGATTTCCCCTTTTATAATGGTGGATTAGGACTGTCTGAACTTGTCTTCTTAATATGGAATGGCTTATGCTGTGCCTACACCTTATTTTTACTTATCTTACCTAACAGATGTGTGGAGCTTTTTGCTTTATTTCCATAGTAAGTGTAGCATGCAAGGAAGAAAACAGTAGCTGTGTATCCACCCACATCTGCAGAGCTCATCTAGCAACTTCTGAAGTATTGGACAGTGAGTGCTTGTCGTCTGGAAAGATTCTGTTCAGTTCTTGTGCTCTTCTCTACAGTTGTTTAGATTATGGTGACTGCACAAAATAAGTCTTACAGCTGTCTTACTTTTAAAGTTAGAGTGCTACTTGTCAGTTGCTGTGACAAGTGTTCTGTGAGTGAACAGACTAGCTTAGTGCATGGCAGGTGGAAATTACTAAGTATTAGTCAAAGAAAAACTCGCTATGTTTACCCCTTGCTTTTTCTAATTGCAGAGAGTCACATGTGGATATTTACTAGAATTGAGTATATTGCAAATGGAACTGTTTGACCTTGTTTTGGTTGGTGGCTCTTAATGGATGGGAGCACTGTCATATCCAAATGAGATCAATGACCGCAGACCTTTTCCAGCTAGTGGGGGATACAGCACTTGCATGGGCTGTGGTGGATTGACAGAGGATTGTCAGACAGGATTTTATGTTCCAAGATTCATCATGAGGAGATCAGTCCCTCACAGGTGTTTTGGACTAGTTTGGTTGACTAGGAAGAGTAGAAGGGTTTATACTGAAGTGATTCTTGAACATCACCTCTGACAGAACGTATGAGACTGTCAGAGTTTTTTTTTCAAGTTCTGCACTATCATTTTTGTGTAGGACCCTCTATCTTCGTACAACTACCTTTCTGATTTGCTGTGTTATCTAAGTGAATTTACTTATTGGATTGAGGAATGGAGAAAAAAAGGAAGGAATATACCAAGTATGTCATTATGCTAGTGAGAACCAATTACTTCAATACTTATTTTCAAGGTCATGTTTAATCAGTACTGAAAAAAGAAACTCTCTCCACTTGTAATCTGCCAATATTCTTTAGCAGCCCCTAGTTCTGTAATTTTCGTTCCTTGTTAAGCCTGTCACTTGTTTTTAATCCTAACTGCATTTAACATTAATGTATTAACATTAACTGAAATGGCAAAACATGAATTAACGTGACCAATACTTAATGTTCTGTAGGATCTAAGGTAGAGTCAGGCCCTTTAGCATTCAACACTTACTCTGCTGCTGAAAGTTCCAGGATTGGGCTTGTGCATTCTTAAACTATGTATCAGTCAAGCAGAATTGTTAATGCTTTCTTTGCATTATCCAGGGTGTGTCTCTTTCTGTCATGGTCATTCTCTGTTTTACAAGCTTGTCTTGTGGCTACAGCTGATACAATCAGTGATGTGAGAATACATCTTCTACTGTTGCGGTGCTTGACTGCCTTTCCAAAATTTTTCAACCAATACAAGCAGAAGATATTCTGCACCAGTTAAAATGTCTCTTCCTTGTCAAGCATCTTCACCACCAGGTTTAGGCACTCCTTCTGTTGGAGCCTGCCATCTCGTTAGATAGGGGTTCTCCTTCCTGCTGATGATTGCTTTTATGAATTGTGGAGTTACTTCCCTTGTCCGCAGACAGACTTTATTACACTTATGTGCTTCTCTCTTGTGAAGCTTCTGTGCTCTTAACGAGCTTTGATACTCATTCAGGTCTGCATCCACTGAAGTTACAAATGCCCTGCCAAAAAACATAGCTAAATGTTTAAAGTAAATTGAGTATACTGTTAGGAAATTCACAGATGATACCCAAGTTGGACGGTAGGAGACTCTGCAGAGCGACCTGGACAGACTGGAGAGATGGGCTCAATCCGTTTGTAGGATGTTTAACAAGGCCAAGTTTTGGGTCCTGCACTTTGGCCACACCAAACCCCTGCAGCGCTACAGGCTGGACACAGAGTGGCTGGAGAGCAGCCAGGCAGGAAGGGACCTTGGAGTTTGGATTGACGGGAGGCTGAACATGAGCCAGAGTGTGCCCAGATGGCCAAGAAGGCCAATGGATCCTGGCCTGGATCAGGAGCAGTGTGGCAGCAGGAGCAGGGCAGTGATCCTTCCCCTGTACTCAGTGCTGGTGAGGCTACCCCTGGAGTGCTGTGTTCAGTTCTGGGCCCCTCAGCTCAGGAAGGACATGGAGGGGCTGGAGCAGGTCCAGAGAAGAGCAACCAGGCTGGGGAAGGGACCTGAGCACAAGTGCTGTGAGGAGAGGCTGAGGGAGCTGGGGTTGTTTAGTCTGGAGGAGTGAGACCTTATTGCTGTCTACAACTACCTGAAAGGAGATTGGAGCAAGATGGGGGTCAGTCTCTTCTCCCAGACAACCTGCAATAGGACAAGAGGGCACAGTCTTAAGCCTTGCCAAGCTGTGCTAGGGGGAAGTTTAGATTACACATTAGGAAGAAATTCTTTACAGGGAGTGTAAAGACATGGGAATGGGCTGCCTAGGGAGGAGTTGGATTCACTGTCCCTGGAGGTATTTAAGAAGAGACTGGATGGAACACTTAGTTCTGTGGTCTAGTAGGCAAGATGGTGTTAGGTCAGAGATTGGACTTAATCTCAGAGGTCTTTTCCAACCTATTGGTTCTGTGATTCTGTGAAAGAGGTGAGTAATGATTAATGCCTGGTTCAGTATAGGAGTTTCAGAAGTGAATTTTTGGAGAAATGATTTAAACGAGGAAAGAGATTCAGGTACCCTCAGTGTTGAGGAACACAAAAAGGGTGCAGGTGGCTCAGTGTGCAGCTGCAGTGGGAGCTTCAGGCTGAGCTCTGGGTAGGAGCCCAAGGCAAGAGACCAGGAACTGTTGACCTTTGCATGACAAGGGCACAGGGAGATGTGTCCCAGCCAGGTGGTCAGTCACTGAGACACATCAGAAGCTGCTGACCCCAAGACTTTCACGTGCATAGACTGTGAGGGTCTAAAAGCCCAAGGGTTCCTTTGTTCAGGGTCCATCCTCAAAGGCACCAGCTTGAGCTGTCAGTCTGTTGCTGCACCATGATTAAGTTACTTAATTTAAGTCTGAGGCTCTGCTGTGGGAAACCTGAGGTTGACCTAGTGAGGAAATGTGTCTGACTGTGTGAGTGTGGGGTGTGTGGGGAGTCAAGCAGGGCACCCATGGGCTCGCCAGAGCCACCCACTGTGAAGGGGCAGGGATAGTTTGGTGGTGGGATTATGACTGTCAGAGTGCTCCTGAATGGTCAGACAGGAAAGTTTCCCTAACAGTATTCATGTGGAATCCAAATATTGGATAGCATACCCATCTGTGCCAGATAGTAACATGCCAGAGTTAAGTAGTTTTAAACTTTGAAGCTTCAAATAGTAGTCTTTGTTTTAAGCATTGTGATATTCTTCATTAAATGTTAATGCTTCCTCATTAGGCTTTCAAATTGATACCCTACAGTGAATTTTTATCACTAAGTGCAGGAGCTAGAGGAGTCAGTTAAACATTAAAGGCATCTCTACAAAATCCCAGAGATGATCTTGATGCAACTGATTTAAATGAGGAACTGTTCAAACACAGTATCTGTTCTGGCTCTGTTCTGAGAACCTAAAGTATGAGGTAACAATCTTCAGAAGGAAGAAATGAAGCATTATTTGTGGTCATGAATGTGGCTTGAGAGACCTGGTCTTTAAACTTATGGCTTGAAAGATTATATTTCCTAATACTAACTCCAATGTGTTCTGTTTCAGTTATGCAAAAGGAGACTTGGATATATCATACATCACTTCTAGAATTGCTGGTATGATAGCTTTGTCTTTCTTAAGCATAACTTCTAATTGCTCTTGTAATATGAGAAATGTCACCTGCTGTTTGTTCTGCCTTTAGTGATGTCCTTTCCAGCTGAAGGTGTAGAATCTGCCATCAAAAATAACATAGAAGATGTGCGGTTATGTCTGGACTCTAAACATCCTGGCCACTACGCTGTGTACAATCTCTCTCCAAGAACATACAGGGCTTCAAGATTCCATAATAGGGTGTGTATAGTTTTTGTGTATTTCTGTAGAAGATCTTGGAACAAAATGTCTTGATTATGCCTTCAGCTTTCTATTGTGAAATATGTTCAAGGAGGCTGATCAAAAACATGACGAAAGAATAAGCGTAAACACAAGGTCAAAGAGTTAACTTATATTCTGCTTATCTTTGCTTTAAATCCAGACTTAACCGCTTACAGACTAATCTTTTTTCTTACTGAAGTCCACTTTTACTAGGCTAGTGATATCTTTGAAAGCATGTCCAGGTACCTTACATGTTTCAAATTTAAATGGGGAATACTTCATGTAGTTCAAGTCTTACTAAAATTTCAACCTCTCCTGTATTCTTTATCTTTGTCCTATATTTTCCTTTATCAAGGCCACGGTGACTGATTTGCATAACCTGTTCACTGGACTTTCTCTCACTACACACCATTTGACTCCCATGTGACTCAGCTGACTGACGTTGGTACTGTCTTTAGAATTGTGGTAGCTTAGCTGACACTCCGTTGGCCTTTCTGGAAATTTCTCTGATACTAAAATGAAGACCTTTGCCTAATTCAGTAACAAGGCAGCGAGCACAGCTTGTTAGCTGCTGGGATACTGGACTTCAGTGTCTGTTCCCAAGTAAACCTCAACTGTCCTGTAAGAGGCTCAACAGTGGAGACTTTCACTGTGTTGTGGGTTGTGTCACTGGCCACATTAGACCGCACCTAAACAGTCTGTACTGATCATGCCCCTTTCTCACAATGCTGTCTGCCTGGAAGAGAGTCTAGAACTCTTTTATTTGTTACAGGGACCCCCTTTTGGGCCTTGTTCTGCAGGGCCATCCTTGGCATTTCTTCAGCTATCACGGTTGGTTTAACATGTCAGGCTGAGGTATACTTAGTGTATTTGTCCTAGTGCTATCACTTCTTTCCTTTTGTTTCACTGTAAACTTGTCTACAAGACTGAGTGCTGTATCACCTGAAAGAAGTCATTGCTGCCTCTTTGGATAGATGCAATCAGCTGCTTTATCTGCATCTGGTTCAGTATGAGGTTCAGGCAGAGGCTGTTTAAGATGGAAGACAAAGCTTAATCATGCAGGAAACCTCCTACATGATTATTTGTAGCAGGTACCTCAAAGCAAAATGTTCAGCAATGCATTTCAGCACTAAATTGCTGAAAAGTCTACTGAGGTTGATGTTGTGAACTGACTTATTCCTCATACTACAAAGCTGTTAATCTCTGTTTATGGAATGATAAATTCTATGGCTGGGAATTACTTTATGTTGAAAATGGTTTTTAGGTTATGCAAGTTCTGTGATGTCTGTACACTGATATTTCTGATGTGTCAGTGCTATGAATGGTAATATAAGCACAGTTAAATCTACCAGTGATCTGAAACTGTTCTTGTCCAGGTTTATCTTTTTGACATTAATGTTGTCTTATGATCTTTGTTTTGCTGGGTAGTAATAGGTCATAACTTGTGAAAACGTTGTAGGTTCCCCGCTAACTTTATTGTGTGGCAGTATTTAGGAAGTTTCTACAAAGCATTGTGTTCTGCGTGTCTGTTTGTGTTGTTTTTGTTTGTTTGTTTTCTTTTTAAATGGTGGCTATTTTACTTGGAAAACAAACTCTTTTAATTATATTTGGGAAATTTTATGCCCCCATTCTTGAAATTGAGATGTCCAGCAATTCTAACTTCATTATTCAGTGCTGGGTGAGAGCAGCCATGCAGGGACCTTAGGAAGCTTAGTTTTTCTTTAGTGCCTCCTAAAGATAATTAGGGCAAACCTTAAACTTGATCATAGGAGAGCAGCTTCTGAAATTTTAAATTCTGACACTTTGCTTAGAATGTATTTATGAAATTACATATTCTTGCCTTCTTGCTGTATGCTGTCTTCATGGAACTTCTACAAATTTCTTTAATCTTGGTTAAAACCAGTGGTAGTTTTGAAGTTTCCTCAGCTAGTTTTGAGTCCTGCTAGGAATGGGTTGCTCAGAGATTGTGCACTGTCTGTCACTCTGCTAATTGTCAGGACACTTTGAGCTTAAAATACAGCCAGAGAAACAGAAGGTAATGTAGTTTTGTTACATCTTTTTACATCTTGTAATAAAACTAGTCTTTGAGTAGAAAGTAAATGGTAAATCCCCCAGAAAAGACATTACTTTTTACTTTTTTGATTACACGTGCTTTTCTGGGCTGTGTTCTGTTTTGAAGAGCAGCGCTGCAGTGTGGTTCTTTCACTGTGTCATGGTTTAACCCCAGCCATCAACCAAGCCCCATGTGGCTGCTCGCTCCCTCCTCACTGGTAGGATGGGGGAGAGAATCAGAAGGGTGAGAGTCAGAACCTGTGGGCTGAGATAAAGATAGTTCAACAGGTAAAGCAAAAACTGCAGATGCAAGCAAAGCAAACCAAGGAATTCATTCACCACTTCCCACGGGCAGGCAGGTGCTCAGCCATCTCTAGGAAAGCAGGGCTCTATCACATGTAATGGTTACTTGGGAAGACAAACTCTATCACTCCGCATGTTTCCCCCTTGCTTTTTTTCTCCTCCAGCTTTATATGCTGAGCGTGATGTCCTGTGGCATGGAATATTCCTTTGGTCAGCTGGGGCCACCTGTCCTGGCTGTGTTGCCTCCCAGCTTCTTGTGCACCCCCAGCTGCTCGCTGGTGAGGTGATGTGAGGGACAGAAGAAGCCTTGACTCTGCATAAACATGGCCCAGCAAAAACAAAAATGTCCCTGTGTTATCAGTACTGTTTCTAGCACAAAGCTAAAACACATGAGTGTTTTAGCCTCATTTAGTTGCTACAAAGAAAATTACTCCAGCCAAAACCAGCACACTGCTATTGTAATATTTGGGATGTGGTGAAGCCCACATTTGAGATTTATTGGGTCCTGTGGTGAGCAGGGATATAAAGGCCTTCTTGTCTTAGCTTTTATGTGTTCATTGGCAATTTTGCATAAGCTTTCATTAACAAAGGAACATTCTATTTAAATCTCTTGAAAAGTGATGCTTTCTGAAACTGCCTTCTTTTTTAATTAAAATATTAGAGTACAGTGAAGTGTTGTAGAAGACTTGTGTGTCAGCCTTTTTTCCTGTGCTTGATATGAAACCAGTATTTTGTGATAATCAGGTCAGGTAATTCATCTCAGAGTAACCCTTGAACTCTTTATCTGAGTAAGAAAACATCTTGCTGATAGGAAAACTTGGTCTTTGACACGAGGCAATTGCAGTTGAGATTGAAAAAAAATAGGAAAATCTTGCTTTGTAAGTTACTTCCTTGGTCCTGAATGTATCTGCTCTTTAAGTGTTCCAAGTGCACCAAGGACCAGGTTTCATGTACTGCATCCTTAGTGGACAGTTGGTTTTAAGGATTTAGGGTCTTAGTTGTGAAGCTGATTATTTGATAATGTTTTGTAGCACTGATTACAGAAGGAATATTACTTAACCACTGAAGATCTTTGAATAAAGGACAAATATAAAAATAAGGCTTGTCTTTTTATTGTTGGGATTTTTTTTTTTTTTTTTGCCTATGTGTAAAAATACGTTTTGCCTAAGTGTATAGTACAGTGGTTGAAAGCTGTTTTGCTTGATTCATTGCTCTGAGAACATTTCAGATAGTAATTTGAATTGTTGATACTTCTAGTGCAGCAGACTTGTGGACAGGACTGGAGTTTTATTGTACTTCATCCTATAAAGTGGTGTTTACACTGTGTAAGACTATTTTTCTTCATTTCAACATGAAGGTGGCATTAAAGTGTAAAATTGCCTCTGATGTACACAGCTTATGCTATGCAAATGTATATGACTGTGATCTCGTTTCTCACATCTCCTGTCCCTCTCATCTCTCTCATTGCAGGTTTCTGAATGTGGCTGGCCAGCAAGACGAGCACCAAATCTTCAGAATCTTTATAGCATTTGCAAGAACATGCACTTGTGGCTGAAACAAGACCAGAAGAATGTTTGCATTGTGCACTGCCTTGTAAGAAATTGGTTTAAGTCTGAGATGTTCTGTTCAACAGAGCTTTAAATTATGATTAAGAATGCTAGTATCTGTTTAGTCGGTGACTCTTACTGGCTTTCTCTACTGGGGGCAATTCCTTCCTGCTATGTCTCTAGGGAAGTTACTTGCATCAATTCTCTCCTTAGGGAGATTAGTTGGGTAATGTAGCCCTTACTTACTTGCATGTAGTATACAGGAGGCATTAAGGCAAAGTAAACTTTTGGAAAAAAAAAATCTGCTCTACTGTTTCAGTGTTTTTTCTTTTTTTGACTTCCAAGTGCCAGATGGATGTACACTGCATTTCCCACTGCTGTCCATTTAGAATTTAATCAGTAACCACAGAATTTCAGAAACTGACTGTGAGATACTTGGTTAACTTGCTTCTGCTGGCAGCAGATTGCTCTGTAAGGCACTGGTCTCTAAAGTATTGTTAACCTTGGTATGACCCAAAAACAGCAATAAAACCCTCTATAGAGCCATATTGTGTCAAACATGGGGATAGGAGGAATGAATTTAAAGAAGAATTACTCTGCTCAAAATTTGAGAAAATGAGGTTACTCTGATGTTTATGTGAAGGAATTGCATGCGAAATTTTGACATTCTTAATTTTGCTGCACAGTAAAAAGCAGAAAGTCGAGCATGCTTGCAATGCTGCTGGAAACCCCTCAGAACCTGTCCTTTGATACAGTACAGCAGTCCATAGGGAATATCACTATCGGAGTCAAAAAGAGAATTTGTTAATCTGACGAACCATACTTGTGTGTTTTGCAAGGAAAAAAGTCAGTTAATGTCAGCTACTGAAAACCAGTGTAACTTTCAGTGCTGCTGTGAGGTTAGGCTTCTAATTCTGTATTAATGTGATACTTCTAGTTGCTCAGTATCATGTGATTGGTGGTCTAGTGGGTAAGATGCAGATGTGACATCTTTCTGTAACATCTTTCCCTTCAAGTGTTTTGTTTAAGGTACCTAACTCATTCCTTTTCCTCAGTTGTGAGGGAAACGCTTGCATATATGTTGGCTGCATGACACAGACGTGATGTGAAAAGCATACACCAGAAAAGAATGATAAAAGTTCTGTTCCATGCTGCCAGCAAAAAAAACCCTTAAAGTCCTGTTCTGTCAACTCTTACCTCTTTCAAATCTTCTGTCTCTTTTAATACAGGGATGAATCTGGGATATGTGCGTAGACATGATTCCAGCAGAAAGAGGTTCAGTGGTTTAGCCTCTTTCCCTTAGTTTCATGGCAAGCTATTAATCCCTGTCAGTTTTAGACAGAAGACCAGAGTTTAGTGTAATTTAGTTCTGCATTTTTGTACTTCTCTTATAGTAGAAGTTCATGGTTGTCAGCCAAAAGTAGCACTGGCCTGGGGTTTCAGACAGCAGCCAGGAAGCAAACTGTAAAAAAGGGTATTACTGACAGTAAGATAGTGTTATGCTAAAGCAATCTTTCATATTTGAGCAAGCAGATAATACGTAGTACCTTTAGTGTTGTGTGGAAATTATATGAAAACTTTTCACATTCAGATACAAACTTCAAATCTGGTGATGGCCCTAGACCTTGGACTCCATAACATTATATAAGGAGTTAGCATGTTCTTCAGTAACTTGGGTAATACTTTTTCCACTAGGTTTAATAACAAAGTAACTTTTTTTTTTTTTTTTTTTTTTTAGGATGGAAGAGCAGCGTCTGCTGTTGTAGTTTGTTCCTTTCTGTGCTTCTGTCGTCTCTTCACTACTGCTGAAGCTGCAGTTTATATGTTCAGTATGAAACGCTGTCCACCTGGCATTTGGCCTTCTCACAAAAGGTACTGTAAGGTACTGTTGAAGCCAGTAGTTATTCAGTTCTTAACGTGCTACAGGATGCTTTCTAGAAAGATAAATTATTTCAAAAAGGTCTCTGTTTGAACATGTGTTTTTCCAAGTATTTTGCTGTATCATGAATAGAGAAATTCCAAATCTGAGTTTTGTGAGCCCATAAGTTACTCATGATGCTCTTATCAGAAGTGGTTCAAGTGTGACTGGTAGTGAAGAAGTGTTAGGAATGAAGACAAGGGTATGCAGAGTTTTGAATGCTTTCTTGAGTATAAATCCTCTGCCACGTGTGACTTATTCCATGTTGCCTAGTTTATTACAACAGGTTGTATTGCATCAGAATACTGAAGTTCTGTGGCAGTACCAGTAATTAATTCTGTCAATTGGGTAAGAATGCCTCGTGCTTTTTAAAGGAGTGCCTGCAAAGGTGACTTGCTTATACTTTGACAGATGTTTTCAACCAACTATTGTATTTAATTTTATAGACCTTATAAGAGTAAAATCTCAATAGGAAATAACACTGGTAGTAAGGGTATTTCCTACCAGAAGCGTTAGGTTTTGAAGGGTGAGAAGTAAAGTATTAGTTTAGTATAAATGACAGATTATGCTGTTGTACAGATTTACTTTAAGTGTATTTAAAGGGCTCTCTACAAGCTAATTTATATTAATGAGGACAAATTTAAAGCCTTTAGGAAGATTTGAGTGATCCGTAATGTGCAGTATATGAAACAAGTAGTTCCTGTAGTTTAGTGTTTAAGGCCTTTGGAAAGAGTGGCTAGTTTATTTTACAAGTGAATATATGTAAAGCTACAGACCTAGAGTGGTGACTGGAGCTGTCTGAAATGTGGGACACGGGTGCAGATGAGTTCATGTGTAAGGCTGTATTCAGTTTTCTGGGCAGTATATTTTTCTGTTGTGATGCAGCCATCAGGCTTCTGTACAGAAACCGTGTTGCTGTCCCTAAAATGAGAGGCTGGCCATGTTTGATAAATATTTCTCTGTGTTTCTATTTAATTTTTCTTTTGTGACACTCTGTATGAGATTTGGAAATGTGTTTCCTGGAAGTGGTGTTAAGTGTTTCCAGTATTTTACTGTTAACGCTCATCAATACTTAGTGGCTGTATAAGAACAGGAGTAACTCACCTCAGTATGTGTTCACCCATTTTTTAGAATTTAGTTCTCTGACTAAACGAGTACCTTCTGGTTTTGGCAGATACATTGAATACATGTGTGACATGATGGCTGAAGAACCCATTATTCCTCACAGCAAGCCCATCCTCATCAGATCAATTGTCATGACTCCTGTTCCACTTTTCAGTAAGCAGCGTAATGGCTGCAGGCCTTTTTGTGAAGTTTATGTGGGAGACGAGAGAGTAACCACTACCTCCCAGGAGTATGACAAAATGAAGTAAGTACAGGTTATAACTTGCACTGAAACAGCACGTTATTTTTTTTCTAGACTCCATTTTAGCTCATCTTGAAAGGTAAATCATGGGGAAGAGAATGTTGTTGTTGTTGTTGTAGCAGCTTGGACCTGGTCTTGCAGAACAGTGGGGGTGGTGGTGGAACGGCACAGTGGACACTGCAAGGCAGAGGAGAGCAAGGCTCTCAAGGCTCTCTTCTCCATGTGATGTAAAACTAGGAACACTGATCCCTGAGGTACACATACATGCACTGAACAGAGAATCATGGACACTGTAAGGATTCCCCAGGCATGGTGGCTGTAAGGTGACTGCTTCTTAGCTCCTGTACAGCTCTGGTGTCTGCATGGGAATTGCAAATGGTACTGACGGTATCAGGTGTAGGTAATCAAAGACAGGAAAAGAGACAGAATACCCAAGTCCTTCTAACTTTCTAGCTACTGAAGACCTTTTGAGAAAGTAGACTAAGCATAAGGTAATACATTATTTTTTAGGGTTTTTTAAAATTAAATTGACTGTTTTGTGGTTTCTTTTTTTTTAGGGAGTTTAAAATTGAAGATGGGAAAGCAGTAATTCCGCTAGGCATAACAGTCCAAGGAGATGTTCTCATTGTGATCTATCATGCCAGGTCAACTCTAGGAGGGCGACTACAAGCCAAGGTAATGACAAATTTAAGAGCCTACACAAGGACTTTCTTCTTCTTTTTGTAGTTTTGTATCATGCTCATAATCTACTAAGTACCTCACTTTATTTTCTGTTCTTTGTTCAAAGAAACGCATGAGGCTTTCATATACTTGTGAAATCAGCTTTTCAAGTCTTCTGAGTATGTCCATTCTTAATGCTGAACGTGTAGATACTTTGATGAGCCTTTCTGGAAGTTACTTCAGTAGTGATAATTAGTTTATTTGCATTGAAAGCCTGTTGCCTAAATGGCTGTGGGGAAAAAAAGACTCCAAGCCAAATTAGGTAGGAGATAAGATAAGGATACAAAGGTTTTAATGAGCCCCCAGGCTTTCTGGAATACCCCCAGCACGCACCCCCCCCCCCCCCCCCCCCGAAATACAGATGTTCACAGTTTTTGTAATGATTTTCACCCAATCCCATCCAGCCACCACTCAGGTTCTGCCCCCACCATGCCTCTTGGAAATTGGGTCTAGGGGCGTTTTGAGACCCCCTCTTCTTCATCTTCATCTTCCTCAGAGCACGTAATGTCCTTGGAGGCTTTCCAGAATTCTAGGCCTGAAGGTTGTTGAGTCTAGGCTATATCTTGTTCCGTAGGGTTAAGATGTTCTTTTATTCTTCTGCCTTGAAAAAGAGACTAAACAGGCTAAGGAATTTAGGGAATTGATATGGGAATGGGTAACAGGGGTTTGAGCTGGTGTGTTAAGGGTAAAGGGATAATATTGCTACTACTCTAAAATCTACATTGACTACATAACTACTTCTAAGATCTACAAAAATTTAAAAAATTAAAACATCAAAACTCCAAGGTATCAAGCCTCTAGCCATTTTTTTTTTGAGGCAGTGACTGTTATCTCCTAAATTGCACAACAAACCAGAGCCTTTCAACTCTGTGTACACGAAGTACAAATAAAGGAAAAATACCACTCAGTAGGCAAGTGGAGCTCCAGGAACTACCTGCAAAAAATAGGCCAGAAAAACTAGTGTGATTTTGTGCTCTATTTCTAAAGCCAGGTTCAGTTTTTATATCTGATTTTCTTACTTGTCTTTGTTCTAATAGGGAGAATGCATATTTCCTTCTTTAATTCAACTATGGATGCAAATGTATTGCAAGATCACAAAAAACTTGCTAATGAAGCCTTCAGATTTTTTTAAAAAGCGGCATGTTCTTTTTTCTCCAGATAAGTAGCCCAAATTAAGCTTGGAAATCCATGTAAAAGATAAGAAGGGGTAGTGCAAAGTTTGGAATAACTTGTAGCATTGTGGAAATTGAGCCAGACAGTTCTTCAGATAGTTTCTATACATGTGGGACAAATATGCATATTCATACATAATCTGCTATTACTGAAATAGATTTTTTTCCCTGTGTTTTTTCTACTTTGGGAATAGGAAGGTGAGTATCAAATCTTGTCACGTTGCAGAGGTTAAACCAGGTCCTCTAGAACACGTTAGAACTGAAGGCCCAGTGAAATGATTTGTTAATACGCTCCGTAACTATGGTGTGGTTCAAGGTCATCAGGAAAAAGGCTGACAACTGCCAAAATTCGGCTAAGGTTAGGCTATACTCCATGGGCAGACTCACTTTCATTGATGATAGTTTTGTGGAGTTTCTCTGGCATTTATTCACTGATAGGAAAAGACTGGAATTGTCTCATCCATCAGCTTTAACGTGTGGCACATCAACAGTGTTGTGAGGTTTGATGGAACAATACTCGGTGTGTCCTTATTTTTGCATGCTGTAAATTGCCACCTGAAGCTCCCTGCAGAACTCTTACTGAGGTCAAGCACTGCATTTCAAGATTGTGCCTTAAGTGTCTAGAGCTGGGCATTGTGAATGTCTTCTGTTTCCTCACAGACAATTTTGGAGAGGGTTTATTTTGTCTTACAGGAAATGTCTTGCACTGCAAGGGATTAAGAAAATGGATTTAATAGGATGTTCGGGTTATCATATGTCATTCAGGGTAGGCATGGATGGATCAAAGAAGGTCTCTCCAGTATGTCCATGTCTCTCTTTACTGAGGAGCTCAGCACTGAACACAGGACTACAAATTACTGGGAGGGGAAAGATCAGCTCCTTCAGCCTTCTGTCAGTGTTTTGCCTGTTACTTGCTTTCTGATTATGATGTTCAGTAAATGCTCATTTACAGTAAAAGCTTTCATAATTCCACTTTCTGGACTATTCCTCTATGACTTCTTTGTAAGGACTGGCAAGACTATTTCACGTGTGTTGTAACTAAAGCTAGGGAACAAATATGTTCTGGATTTTTCAATGAGCTGTAATTTGGATTTGTGCAAGACCAGGAGCTGCATGAATCTTCTGTAGTAGCATTTTCTGGATGCTCACATTCTGATGGGAAAGTAGTTTTTCTGTCAACAGAAGAAAGAGTTGAGAAAGTTAAGTGGTGAAAATAAGTCAGCTCAGAAAAGACCTAAAACTCTGTCTGGAATAAGGGCTGACTTGAGAGCTTGCAGAGAAGATATGTTTGCATGCCTTATGAAGTGTTCTTTTAAATGTGCTACATTAAAACTGTTTTAAGTTAACAACTTTTTATGTGACATATATTTCTTGATTAGTGTATTGCAAAGTGGGTTTTCCTGAGTGTTTGTTGTTCAGAAAAGTACAGAAGGTCATGCTGTTTCAGCCTCCAGTGCAGGATCTGTAAATACATAAAACGTTGATAGTCTGTTTCAAGGTTAGTGATGGAATTTATCTGACTGAAGGTGTTTGGATTTCTTAATGTTACTAATAGATCTACTTATGGTTGTCTCAAACAACAAGTATACTTGGAATTAAATGAAATTTGTACCAAAACAAACACTTTAAAATATTTTAATGCTGAAAATACTTCGCATTATATTCAAGGCAGAACACTGTGCTGTGCTTGTGGGTTTATACCCTTTTCCTGTATTTCTTGTTTTCAACAGATGGCTTCAATGAAGATGTTTCAGATTCAGTTCCACACTGGTTTTGTGCCTCGAAATGCCACTACAGTGAAATTTGCCAAGTATGTTGATACCTTTTTGTAGGAGACTAAAGGAAGTTTTCTTTGAAACTGTCTAAGCAACCAAAAATCAACGTATAGGAGGGGGAAGAAATACAGTCAGTGTAGGAAGTAGATTACTTTGATTGCAATAAGATTCTTTTGTCTTCTCACCTCAAGAAAACTGAAGGTTTTGTTCACGTTACAGCAAAAATACCACATATTTAATATATATGGAAAAGTAAACAAATACAGCATATTTTAAGTCTAGTGCTAATTGCTTTGAACTTTTGTTTTGTACTGCAGTAGATCTAATCCAGTTTGCCATCAGTATCAAACATCTACTTTTATGTGTCTTTACAGGTATGATCTGGATGCCTGTGACATACAAGAAAAGTATCCTGATTTATTTCAAGTCAATCTGGAAGTAGAGGTGGAGCCCAGAGACAGGCCTAGCTGTGAACAGCCACCGTGGGAGAATATGAATATAAAGGGATTGAATCCCAAGATCCTCTTCTCCACCCGAGAGGAACAACAAGAGATTTTATCAAAATTCGGTAATGAACGCCTTGAAAAACTAGAGAACTTGATGAAGTTTCCAGTGTTTGAGGGTTTTGCTTAGTTTCTGATGTTCCATAAAGTGAAATAAATTTAGAAGGGTGTTTTTTTTTGGTAAATATAATTGAAAGTGCACATTGTATGAAGGAGTTTAAATTATCCTCTAGTAATGAGTTACAATTAGTCTTCCTTCTACTGTGGCTACATTTGCTTGCTTTAAAGCTATGAATATGCAATTTGCAGGATTTTAGCAATGGAATTGTGACACTCAGGATTTGTAGGCAAGATCTCTTGAAAGAGCTTTATTTGGCTAAAATGGCACCAGTATAATTTCACTTAAAATTATCTGAGCATTCCTCACAAATGTTCTTAACTATAAAAATGTTTTCATCAGCATTGGCATAGCCAAGTAATGTAATTCAGTTCCTCAGCTTTTCCTAATATGTTCCAGTGGACTTTTTATTTTAATACTACATATTCAGTGCTTCATCTTGAGGTGCCTGCATTACTTCTATTTAACTTAGTTTAATCCTACTGTAAACACAACTCCCAGTGAAGTTAGGGTGTTTCACTGATCATGAGGATCTGTAAAAATTCCTCTTATTTTCTTAATTCACTTCCATTTTCTGGGTGGATAAATGGAATGTAAGCATTTCAAGTTACACTGAAAGAATTTCTTAAAGTTGATGGGAAGGAAATAACATAAAAGCAAGTGCTGTGAACTGGTTTTATAAACTTGCCTTATTAAAACTGAATTTACTTCATTAATTTTTCATTTATGTTTTCTGAGACAAACTATTTTTTTTCGGCATCTTTAAGCTACAACTGAGAATGAGGAAAGAGGGTGAAACAGTACTCCACCAGTTTTGTATTCAGATTTAGACCAGAAGCTTTCTCCTAAGCGTTCATCCATTCTCTTCAAAGAGTGGATGAATACTGACTTATTTAGGGAGTCTTCTCAATTTGACTTAAGAAAACCTCCTTTTTTGAGGGATCATTTAGCAGTAAGTGAGTCTGCCTGACTCAGTCCTACAGAAGAGTCAATATCTGATCTCAGTAAAGTAAGAAATATAAGAAGCATTTAATAGCAGCGCGCAAGTGTAATACTTAACCCCTTTGTGCTATTTCTTGACAACTCCATGTTCTTCTCTGGCTTTATACTCTGAGTTTTTTCTACAGCTGCATTTGCTTGTTTTCTGTTGTTTTGTCTCTTATTGCAGATACTATTCAAGCTTCTGCATGTCTTAGGGAATGGTTGGTACAAGTGAGGTGTTAGTTACGTTTTCCTTCAAATGTAAATAGAATGCTTGAGTGTTTTGCTATGAGTCTTATTTAGTGTCCTAGTTGAAAACAAGGCCTTACCGTTTTTTTCAGCTGAAACAAATTTAATAATGCTAATTTCAAGGGCAAAAGTGTGGGCAGGAATTTGCCTTTGCAGAGCAATAGATACTTGCAGACAGACGTCAGTCTGCAAGCCAAGTGCCAGCTGCTATGATAAGGATTGAGAAGTTTCTCTCTAAGGGTTCTGGCTTAAACTCTGTTTTATAGGGAAACCAGAGCTGCCTAGACAACCAGGTTCAACTGCTCAATACGAAGCAGAAGCATCCCAGCTGGAGCAGTCATCAGAAAGTGCACCTACTGATACAGAATCCCCTCACAGCAGTAGTACTGATGCAAATAACTTCTTTCACTCTCTGGACTGGAAAGGTACAGGTTTCCCTCTGAAGCAACTACCGGGTTTATATTTGTCTTGTATACCTTCCAATGAGTGCTTAAGCCTTCTTATGCAGCAAAAGTCTCTAATTCACCAGACCATGAGGAAAAGCTATTTAAAGAGTGAGCTCTGCAGACTAACCAGCGGTCATTCTGCTTCATTTGGATAAACACCAAGTAATGGGTTTTGGTGTTGAGCACAACTTAAAAGCTGAGCTGAATTTTCTTTTCCTTGTAAAAATCTTCACCACGAAGTTCTGCAAGGAAGCTCTGCATTCCCACAGCCCTACTTAGCCTGGAACAGAGGAAAGGAGGTAGACTAGCCAGTGGGGTCCAGATTAGTATTTATGGACGGTGAAAAAGTAACTTTGTAGTACATGTGTAACCCCTTTAACTGGATGCTGCTGTTACCAAACAAGTTAGATTCCTTTAAGGAGGAGTCTATGAAGCAGTGGGTGCAGATGCTGTAAAATTCTTTTAACTTTAGCATAATAGTGTATAGTCCCTATGTTCTTGGTTAATGCTTAGTTTTGTACTATCTACTGTTTAGTGCAAATACCAGAGATCAGTGTGGCCTTTTGTTAGCTCCCTACATCTGTGACTAATAAGTCTTGTGCCAGTTAATGCTTCCTTATTTACTTATATTAGTGACTAATATGTACTAATAGATGTCTTAGTTTTGAGAACATAGATAGTGTTGGAGTAAAGAATGGTAAGAGAAGTGCCTCATGACCTGACCACATATTTGAGATATTCTCAAGGAAAGACGATTCATCATAAGATCTGGGACCATAAAAGGGAATTTTGGGAAATGGGACATTCCCAAACAACCACCCAAGGCCCTGAAAAGACCTCTACTCAGACACAAATAAGTTCACGGAAATAATTAGCATATATGCATGTATTCATGAAATGTGATGAGTGTGTATTAATTTCTTGAGTATAAACTGGTCTGTTAGATTGCTGCTCAGGCATGCTTTGAGGAATAATCCCCATGTCAGCAGCTGCTTAGGCTTTCACTGAGTGGAGCAGCAGGTACTGAGAGACCTTCTGAGCTGTAAGTGGCACAGTGATCCGAGGTGAATGTCCAAGTCAGCCTCCTTTTGAAAAAACTCTTAACACCTGCATTGCAGAGAGGCAGATATGGTAATGAGATGCTGCTTCGCCTGCCCTGTCCAAAGAGGTGGTAGGCAACGTTTAGTTGCTTTTTCATCAATTCCTTTGTGAGCTCTGATTAGTTAGGGATTGATTCCATATGATCTTGCCATGAAGGTCTGTCTCATCCTAGTCATCAGAATAATACTGGTGATCTAAAGCTGTTGTTTTGTTTTGGTTTTTTTTCTCTTCCAGAAGGAAAAACTCCAGAAAGTGGAATAGAGGACAGTTCATCTAAAAATGATCGTGTTCAACTATCTGATGACAGGGAGGAGAGTGATCCTTCAGATGAGGAGTTCCCTACATTTCCAGGTGAAGAAAGCACAGTAATTGTTGATGAAAAAGACTCTACTCCAGAAGGAGAGTTGCTTTTTGAAGCCGGTTTTGAAGCTCCATCTGCACCGTTACAAAAATCTCCCCCTGAAGAGAGTGTGGACTTGCTGGGACTAGACTCTGATATATCACCAGAACAGAAACAACCTATCTCAGAAATAAACTCTTCATCAAGTAATGCAGACTTGTTGAACAATCTCTTTGTGAGTAGTGCATCACAGGTTTCAGAAGAGCGCACTGGAGATCTCCTTGGACAAGGAACAGATTTCTTCTTCAGCAGTCAGCGTCCAACTGCTACTCAGGGTACATCTTCAGGAGCAGCTATGTCTTCAGGTACGTGAATTTAACATCAGTCCTCTTCACCCAGGCAACAAATGAAAACTGCTGCTTGCACTGTGCTCAGACAATGAGAATCATGTACTCATACCATCACAGACAGTGAAGGCATGTTGGTCTATAGCAGGACTCTGCACAGAATACCTTTTATTTCTGCATGAAGGAGAGAAATTCCTATACGTTATCCAGGCATTTAGTTACGTTGCTGATATCCTTTTAGCTTTAAGCCATGTAAAGAGAAAAATATAAAAATTTGATTTTAAAGGAAATTCTTAAAGAATCTGTAGCTTTCCCATAAAAACATTACATGCTAGTTCCTTTTCTAAATCCACGTGTAGATAATTACCCTTGCTAGGGCACAGAATTTTCATAACTTGCAGCTTTCTTGAACTTTCACGTAAAGCCATGTCATTAGTTGTACAGAGCTGTGCTGCTTAGGTCAGATGTCTACGTGGGACTTTTAAATGTTAATCACATAAGACTGCTAGGCAACTGGAAATCCTGTAGATTATTGTTTAAACCAGAAGGGTAATGGCACTGCTAAAAGATGTTTTCTTGCTGTTTTTACTGATGTTGCTGACAGGTCGATATCCAGAAAGAAAATGCTACATGCTGCTGTCTGTTTGATATTTGAACAAGGTGTTTTAGTTTAGGAGTTCTGTTCCTCTTACTAGTGGATAATCAGCTCTTTGCCACATTACTAAACTTTTGGGAATAGCAATTTTCTGTGTGAAGTTAACAGTAAGGTTTCAGGGAACATAATCTGTGGAACTATTAAAAGGCTTAGCTTGTTTGTGGAAAGATAATTCAGGGGGACTAAAAGCTTTAATATACAGAAAAATGCAGAGTGTTTTTCTTGTAGAGCACTTAGATGACTTAAAATATTTCTTTATTTTGAGGCAATTAACTGTTGAATTTCATTACTGTTGTCAGTGAGGAATCCTTTTAATTTACTATTTTCACATATGTAGAGGTCTATAAAAGAGAAGCTTTATTCCTTCCTCTAGCCACGAGATTTCTCTCACCAATATCTGTGTGAAACACCTGAGCAGTAGTTATGTGTATATCTCATTCTTGTATTCATTCTCTTTCAGTGTATTTCATTGAACTGTATAAGATAGTTGCAGAAGTGAGAATATTTGGTCACTGTTATATTTCAGTTTGCACATCAAAGTTATACTTGAGATTTTGTGCATGTGTGGTGCTCTAGTAGGTTTGCTTGGTGACAATCCAGAATTTGTTGTGAAGTGTGAGTCCTGTTTCAGTGTGGTCATTACCTCAGGATGTGCTGGGGTGCTGTGGCAGGATTATTCCTTCTCTTCAGCTTCTGAGTCCCCGGGCTCCTGAGGGTTTTGACCCTAGAGGGCAGCAGAAACAGGAAGATCTCAAGCCATGATTCCAGCTGACTGTCACATGTTACTCCATGTTGACTATAAATACTCTTCCAATTAGTTTTTCTTCATTGTGAGCACTAGAGACCTGTTGAAGTCTTACTTCTGTTGGTTTTCATTCCTGGGTTGACGTTCTTTCTGCCACAGAATCGCCAATGCCTTCGAGTCTAAATGGTAGTATGAAAGTTTTACTTGATCTTCTTTTTAGTAGAATAAGAATCCATTTTCTTTAAATTTGTTGGAGGTTTGGCATTATAGAGCATTTAATAAATGTAATTCTTCTGTTTGTATGCCGATGGTCACACTCAAATTTAAGGTATGTCTTAAATGGATGAAATTAACAGTGTTACTGAATTTTATGCAGTCTTGCTGAGGACTTATGTTTGAAGACATAGCTTTTCATATTGAGATACTTTTTGTACCAACATGAAAGTACATTTGGCTAGAGGAAGGGACAGGTGGGACTCTGCCATGAAGAATTTGCAGAAGGCTGCTGTTGTTACTAATGTGAACTTTGCTTTTTGTCTGTGCCCCTGGAGGAGTAAGGCTTTTTCAACTTTGTTTATTCTAAAATTTGTCGTAAGATAACTTTTGTTTTCTGCTTTTCTTTCAGCTGATCCTTTTGATCCATTCACAATGTCATCAAGTTCAGAGAATCAAACCCTGTCTGGTCCAGACCTCTTTGGGGACTTCCTTAATCCAACCTCAACGTCTACAGCAAATACAATTCCTTCCACACAAAGTTCGCTTCCACCTTCTTCCAGCTCAGATTTCTTAAATTTAGGTAAGTGTGCTTCTGGTGTTCTGTTTCTCAACAGTTTCTGCTGCTCTGTGTGTTTGTCTTTCAGCTTAGTCAAGTTGGATTAGTGTCTTAATAGACCCACTTGTTGTGATTGCTGTTTTTAATTAGCTCTCTGTTCTGGGAATGCAGATACAAGTGCACCAAGAAGCAAGGGGGTCCTGTATAATTTATGATGTGAGAAGATTTCTAGCATTGCTAACCTTCTGGTAGGAACTGGAGTTTCCTCTCAATGATCTTAGAACAGAGGGTACACAAACACCTCAAAACTTACTTTATAGCTGACAGAATGCTATGTTGATTGTATTCGGATTTTAAAGATTTTCTGGAAACCTTGGAAAAGAAATGAGTGAATCAAGTTATAGCATAACCAGTTCTTAAAATGCAAGCTGAGGCTAGCTTGCACCTTCTTGACCTGAATGCATTCTGGTAATATACTTACAAAGCACATTATGTAATACTTTAATCTTATTTGTTTCATTTCTCTGAGATATTCTTGGCGAAGCCTTTTCCTCATGCATTTATTTTAAAATCTAATAATCTTTAAACAAAAAACTTTGTGATATGTTTGTTCCTATCATTCTTTGAAGAAAAACATACACTTGCAAAAATGGTGGAGTGGTAGAGCCACTTGTGTTACAGATTTTTAGAGTCTGACTATGAAAGAAAAGTGTGGGTTCTCTCCATGGGGATAGGAGTTGTGGTCAGTCTAGAGCTCTTCTCTGCTGCTGTCTCATCCCCACACCGTTCCCCTGCTCCTGTGTAGATCCTTCCTACAGGATGCATTCTTTCAAGAGCATGGGGCTCTGTAGGCTACAGTCCTTTAGGAAGAGACTGTCACAGGGACATGGGTCTCCCAGGGGCTGCGGCTCCATCAGGGACAGGTCCACCTGTGTAAGGTGCTCTGCAGTCTGCAGTGTGGATATTTGCCCTACTGTGGTCTTCCCTGCGTGTTGCAGGGGAATCTCTTCTCCAGCACCTGGAGTACCTCCTCCCTTTCCTTCACCACTGACCTGGGTATTTGCAGGGCTGTTTCTACCATGCTTCTCTTGCTTCTCTCACAGCTGCTGTGCAGTATTTTTTATCCTTCCTAAAAAGTTTTTTTTTTCCCAAAGACACCATCATCTGTGGGCTCATTTGTGTCCCGTGGTGGCTCTGTTGGAACTGGCTGTGTCCAACACAGAGAAGCCCCGGCCTCTCCTCACACAGCCTGCCACTTACAACCTGCAGGTAGTTAGGAATGGTGGTATCACATTCCTTATCCTGAATCCAGAGTGTTTTCTTCCCAGAGCTTATTGCCTGTGGCTCTGACTTGCCCCTCCATGTTTAGCAGTCAGTCCAGTTGACCCTGCCCCTGAGAGATGCAGTCTGAGCATTAGCTACAGACAAACTGGACAGAAAAAAAAATGCAGTATTTGTCTGACTGAGGTGAGGGCTTCCTCCTTGAAATAAAAGGTACCCAGCTGATTGCCCTCTCCTACCATGTGGTTAAGCATTATATTCCAGCTGACTCTGCTGAGAAGATCTTGTTTGCTGCTTCCTTTGCAGTGCTTTTGTCTGTCCCGTGGACATTAAAAGCTGTATGTTTCACTAGTATACTTGTACAGTTGCCAGTTTTATGCCACTGTTGTTGTCACTGCGTGAGGCTGCTGAACAGATGATAGATTGTTTTTCTGCTCAGTAGAAGATCTGATCAATATGGACCAGTGGAGCATCATCTCTACAGGTTCTGAACCTTGGATGGGGCAACCCTGGGTGTTTGTACAGATTGAGGAGTGAGATGCTGGAAAGCAGTGCCAGGGAAAGGGCCCTGGGGGTCCTGGTGGATGGCAGGTTGAATGTGAGTCAGCAGTGCCCTGGCAACCAGGAGGGACAACCCTGTCCTGGGGGCATCAGGCACAGCATCACCAGCTGGTCCAGGGAGGGGATTGTCCTTCTCTGCTCTGGCCTGGGGCGGCCTCACCTGCAATATTGTGTGCAGTTTGGGCACCACAATGTAAGAAAGATCTGAAGCTGTTAGAGAGTTCCAAAGGAGAGCAATGAAGATGTGAGGAGCAGCTGAGGGACCTTGGTGAAGAGGAGACTGAGGGGAGATCTCATTGCAGTTACAACTTCCTTGTGAGGGGAAGCAGAGGGGCAAGTACCAGTCTCCTCTCTGGTGACTAGTGGCAGGACCCAAGGGAACTGCATGAAGTTGTGTCAGGGGAGGTTTAAGCTGGATATTACAAAAAAATTCATCACCCAGAAGGGAGCTGGGCACTGGAACAGACTCCCCAGGGCAGTGGTCACAACACCAGGCCTGACAGTGTTCAAGAAGCATTTGGACAACACTCTAAGGCACAGGGTGTGACTCTTGGGGTGTTGTGTGCAAGGCCAGCTCAAAGCAGGGTCAGGTAGAGCAGGCTGTTCAGTACCATGTCCTTGCTGATTTTTACTATTTCCAAGGATGAAGAAGACTTTAGAGCTGGCCAACCTGTACCAGTGTGGGAGCGATCTTACAGATAAAATGTACCCATTGAGTCTCGTCCTTCCATAGGGCAGCACTGAGAAGAGTCTGGCTCAGTCATTTTTTGTTTCTTCACATTAAGTACTTTCACACATTGATAAGGTTGCTCCCAGTTCTTCTTTTCCTGAAGTTAAACAATATCAGCACCCTCAGCTTGTCCTCATATCATAGAGGAGACAGAGAACCCTTACATGTATTAAATTGAAGTTGGAAAGCAACATTTGAGCAAGTACAGACAAAAAAGGAGGAATATTTTTACATCTGACTTCAATGCTTACTTTTTATGCTTACTCTTTCTGATTTTGGTTGATAGCTTGCACCTGGTAAATGCATTAGGTTACCTGCTGTTTTAATGTGGCTTCTGGAGATTTCTGTCAACATAGGGAAAAGAAAAAGTGCTGATTTTCTCTTTAGTCTGTTATAAAGTGATTTCCTAGTATTTCTCTGTGGCTATGCAATCTTTATGGAAGTAGAGGAATTGGCTTAACACTTCATGCTGCTTTACATTTATCTTTCAAATGGCAGCTTTTCTATGTGCTTAGCTGAAATGAAGTATGTATTTGAGGCTTTAGCTTTCCATCCAGTTACAGGTATCAATTTTATCAAGGAAGTTAGGAATATTAATAGTTATAATGCTTGTAATATGAATGTGGGAGTGAAAAGACATGATCACTAGTAACTTGAAAAGAAGGGACAAATGAGAGAACTGTTGTTAAGTGAGCAAAAGAGAGTGCAAACATGAGGTCATTAAAGTGAGAAACAATTTTAAACTCACTAAAAATAAATTAGTAGTAATGCCAGTGACCATTCAAAGTAAGCTGTAGTAATTAGATTTGTTGAATCTACTGTTGTAGCAGTAATAAGTGTCTAGAATTAGATTTTAGTGATGTATTTAATTGGCAGTAAACTATTACTAAACCTCTATAGATACCTATAGTGTTTCAGTGAACGCAAGTCAAAAATTAGAATTTTAGCCTTGTATTTGTCAAATGTGGCTTGAAATTTAAAATTGTAGAACTTTTAAAATGAAAGACAGTTTTTAGACAATATCTGGTCTGGTGAGGCATTCTGACCTGTAATAGGAAACTGTTGCACAGTTGCTGCTAAACAGCCACATATTAACAAGGTAATTTAATTTTGTCTTGGATTCTCAAGTAGCAGGTCATCTTTAATGCAGGTCAAGTCAGGAATGCATTTCCCTCTGTGAGAATGAACTAATTTGATCAAAAGATAGCGGGAGATGTGGAAGGTGATCAAAAGAAACCTGAGTGACCAGTGTAGTCTTCTCCCAAGCAGAAGTTAGTTTCTGTGACAACTTGTGTTCTCAGACAGGCTTTAGACAAGGTTAAAAAAACCTTGCATCATACTAAACTGGCCTCTCAGTTCGCAGAAAATCCCGTTGTCTTCTGTGATTAAAGGATTTCCTGTGGAGATGACAAGTTAAATAAAGAAAACCTTGCGTGAAGTTGTGTGCAGGATGTAGTGAAATGCAGGTCTCTTATTTTGGAAAGCTGGAAAGTGTGATCTGATTACCACCAACTTATTTTTACATCTTAGCTTGGCTTGAGCAGTGTTTAATAAAGAAATAGTTCTTTGCCCTGACCTTGATGTTAAAAATCTGATGTGATGCCCAAGTTGTACAGCTAAAAAGAACATAGCACAAGAATGAACGGTTTCAGGAGTAATATGTTAACTATTCAGTATTTTTCTGATGAAAGTGTAGTTGGTTGCCTGTGAGCTCTTACTATTAATAGTGAATTTACTGCTGTACACAGCAGTAGGCTACTTCCTGCTTAGTTCAGAGTGGGGGAGGCGATCAACTTGACTGCTCTTAAGCCAGCAGTTATAAAACAGCTGATTCCCATGGTGTGTTCTCAGTCTTTCAAAAGGAGTTCCAACCGTAGTTTACTTTTATTCTTATTTCTCTCAAGTTGGTTTTATAACAGTTAATTTCATATGTGGTTGTTGATTTTCTTATGCCCCTGTAAGGAAACTTCTGATAGCAGGGGTTGTAAGCCAAAACAATTTCTAGCTTAAAAATTGATATTTATAATAATTCAAGGCTGCTTACATGGCCCCTGGGAGGGGCATATAATTGAACAAATTTCTAAACTGATGAATAGATGGTGCTGAATACTGTGAGGTTTATAGCCAGTGACACTGCTGTTTTAGCAGATAGCTGGGGTCCTGAGTACTGAGGCAAATATATGCTGTTTCTCCCATCGTTTCAGAGGCAGGGAGGTGAAGCTGAAGCCCTGGAGAAAGGGCTGGACATGGCAGGCACTTCTTGAGTTTTCCTCTGATGTTTTCCTTCCCATGCATCAGAGAGTACTGATGAAATACAGGCTCTTGGCAGATATTTGTTGCAGAGTATTTGATGTATTTACAGCTGTAAGGTCTAAGTATAAATAGTATTTAGTAATATATAGTAATACAGTGGATTGAGGTACTAGAGGGGATATTTAATTTGCTTGTAATTATTTCCTCAATTAGCAGTATTTATTATCAATATTCAGAATACAAAGTTGAGAAGCTAAGAGAAGTGAAAGGCTGTGATGCAGTCATCAGAACATTCAAAGCCTGAAAATGTCACTGTTTTTGTAAGGATGGCTGGGCTAACTTTCCACATGCTATGCCTCTGAAGTGTCTTACAACGCTACAGAATGTTTTGGTCTTACTGAAATACAGCCAGTTCTTGTAGCACTGACTGTTGTCACAGCACTGAAACAGAGGTTTCATTTGAGATCTGTCCTCCTTCACTGTGAGTCTCCACGAGCTGAATGCTCAGAGCTGCTGAGGAATGCTGCTTTGAGTGTTCCACACCCAGGGCCTCGCACTCCCAGGATCGCTCACCACATACTGTGTGTGAGTGAGCAAGTGGGGAATCACTTGCAAATGCCAGAGATGGCAGTTATAACCTCCTGTTGGATGCCACACTTCCTAGGAGTTAGTGGAAGCACCCTTGCCTCCTTTAGAATAGGACTTTTGTTGCCCGTGTTTAGATGGCATGATGGTTTCACATATAGAAAAGTGGCTTTTAACCATGGAGCTAGAGATTCTCAATCTTCTCCCAGGAGAGGTCTGTCTTCCTCCTATTAGTTGTGTGGGTTCATTCATGTATTGCACCTGAGAGGGCTGTTAGTTGGTCAAGAGCTCCCTTTGTCACAAGAGGCCGGGGTTGGGCAAACCTGCAGTTCGAAGTGACCTGGCTCCACCTGTGTGGGACCCAGGGTGTGCTGAGTGATAAAGAACACCGTTCATGAAGCACTGCTGCTTTCTGGCCGTAGCCTTTTGCACAGGAGACCTCAGCTGTTAAATTCATGGCATGAAAATACCTTATCTATGAAGTGTGGGGGGTGCTTTAAATATAAATGAAGGAATTCCAGTGATAAAACCCTTCTGAGTCCTGTTTGACTGCATAACTCTGTTAACAAGAAATTTAAGCAAGCCATGTAACTGACCATTGTAGTAGACCCTTTCTGTTGATATTAGCAAAATATCCATGATTGTGATGGTTTCCTTAAAAAAAAAAATTTAATTTTTCTTCTGTAGGGAGTTTGGCACCAGAGCCACCTAAAATATCATCTTCTACGAGCCACCCAGATCTCTTGAGCGGATGGGATTCTTGGGCAGATTCTTCAACAACCAGTAATGTAGCATCACCACAGCTGAAGCCTGTTAGTGAAGGTACCATAGAATTAAATTTTTCCATTAGAGGGAATAAGGAATACTCCAGACTTGGTCATTTTAGTCACTTGACACTGCTGAACACGTCTTCATGCATTTTTTTGCTTTGTTGCTTAAACGATGCTTTAATAAGTCACATGTGTAGTTCTTTAGATTTAAGTTCTAGACAGAGGAAACAAATAGTTTCAATTCCATATAGTAATGGTGATTCTTGTCATGGTGATGAAGCAGAATGTAGGGGAGGTTTGCACGAGGTATTCTGGAAATAGGGCTTTTATTCATTCTCTGAATTTCCAAATAGACCATGTACATCATACATCTTCTTATTATACAGGACAAGCTTTTACCACGGGGAGCCAGTCCGGTGTGTCTTCAGGTCTGTCTTTCAGCCAGGCGAAGTCTCAGAACTTAGATCCTTTCGCTGATCTTGCCAACCTTGGATCTGGTCTTCCAGGTAAGGTCTTACTTTTGAGGGACAATACCTAATGCCCCTACTTTTTTATTTGCTTCTTGTTCTAACAAACATTACTGATAGCCTATAAGGAAAGTGTTTCCTTTTAATTGTTAACAACCAACTTGAGGTAACTGCTGAGACCTGATGAGTAATCAGAAAAGATTGAATTTTACAGATACTATGTGCAACATCCAGAATAATATTTCAGAAGAAACCACAGCTGTGATCTAGAAGCAGTAAAAATACTTAATGCTTCAGAATCTAGTTGAGATGGTAAGAGAAAACAGAGGGTGCTAATTCAGTAACTGAATCTGAGGTTTCTTGTCTAGCATTGACTGGTACTGTGCTTGAAGGATATGAAATGAAAGCTGGGTTAAACTAGTTAAATTTGTTAGTTCCAAAGTCACAGTTGTTTTCCTGTTAATTATGTACTTTTCTTTGAATTCAGGCTCTGCTGCTCACATCTCTCAGGTTTGTAAGATGAGCACAAATCACACCTATACATGTACACAAGTGCCAGTTGCAGTGGTGGACACAAGGTGTTATGGAAGATGAGACACAACGCAGAGTTACACTTGTTCCAGGATGCTATACTCACCTGAAATTCAGGAATTAGCTCTGCAGCATTCTCAAACAGTGGGAAAATGAAGGGCATTAAAAGGAACTGAGGTCCTTTCATTTCAGTACCCACACTACCATAAATGTGACCAGCTGCCAAGAGTACAGGGAAGGATTTAGAACAGCCTAGTGTTGCTGAATTGCAGAAACATGTTTTTTCCTTAGCTTGTTGCTGATGGAGGTTTTACTCTGCTGCCCTGGCAGTTAGCATTGTGTTATTGACTTGAGTGCCAGTGAAATTATCCTCTAGAAGCACAAGGTAACAGGCAGTGTTTGACTTGTTTATGTTGCTTGTGCATAATCTCTTGCAAAAGTCTGGTGCTGAAGCAGAGGATGATTGGCAGAAACCAATTTACAAAAATTTTAAGTTTAATAATTCAGGTTAATACAGACTTGTTAAATCTGCAGGTAGTGTGACAGTAAAAAAAAAAATCAATTTTTCTTTGACTTGAAGATGCAGATGTAGCACACACTGAAGAAACTGAACTAATTTTAGCAAGACTTAGATCAATTCATTAGTCTTTCAGTTAACTTTCAGTAGGAAAAAGGACTTCATTAAAAAGTAGCCAAATGTCACTGCCCTGGTTAACCTTCTCAGGCTTGAAATGAATTTTCAAGGCATTATAAGAACTGGATTTCAGACCGTAATTTCTTTCATAGGAGTTTTTTGGACTCCACATACAAGTCATTATTCTGGAAGTGAATTTATGAGAGTGCAGGCTGCTTAAATGTGAATGCTATATGAAAGCAAAAGAAGCAATAGCTAAAGGTGGTTAAAAGCAGTGTATTAGGATAGTGGCAGGATACCAGTTCTGTTCTGTGCTAGTTGGTGTCATCACGCTCTTCTTTTCTAGGAGTGGTCTTGTATAAGGAAGCAGGAGTGTGGTGTTGAAAGGTTTCTGTGAATAGTGAGGCACTGACTTGCCCTGCAGGAAGAATTTGGTACCCTTGAAGACTGGAATAATGAATGTAGAATGCTTGAAAGAATAGTAGAAAGAGATAACTTTTCAGAGTGCAGCATCATGTACTCTGACTAGTAAAGATTTTTTTTTTGTGTGAATTTCGCAAGTTGTAAGTGACTGCAATTGAGTGCTTTTCTGAAAAAAAACCAGTAAATTCCTAGGTTATATCAGGTGTTGAATTGAATACTAGATTTTATCAGGTGTGGTATTTAAAGCTACAGTAAAGAATCTCATACATGGCCCTGGGGAAGACATTGTCTTGTGCAAGTTATAACTATAAGCAGCAGCTACAAAAGAGAGCTATTGAGGGAGCTTAAGTGTGAGGAAACAGTTTTGAAAGAGCAAACTGAGTTTACATTGCTGTGAATACCCAGAGGAGCTTGGCCTGTACCGTGCTGGGATGATTACAGCAGCATCTCCTGCAGTGATTTTTTGACTCCTGTGTGATATTCCCTGTGAATCTTTCTTAAACAGTAGTGCAAGAAATACTGGAGACTTTGAAAGCATTAATTTGAAAATATTCTCAATATGCTTACTTTCTTTGGTCATGTGATTAGTTTCATTGTCCTCTGCATATTAACAAACATGGGGAGGCACAACTACTGTCACAGCCAAATTATCTTCAGTTATTATCTTCAATTATGCCTGACCCATCAGACAAGAGTGGATGCTTCTGCTGAAACTGGCAGTTGAGAACTTGAGTTGTAAGAGGCTGGAAGAATTTCAGTCTGTAGTTCCTGCTATCCAAGTTACCTGTTAATGTGACCCTTTTAACTTCATTTTACTCACAATTTTCTGTTATATTTTCTCATGTATCGTGGTATCACTGTGAACTATGTGGTTGTATGTCAAGACTGAAATGTTTTACTTGTATTAAACAGGTGGCAGACACCAAACTGAACAACTAACTTAGTGTTTATTTTTAGGTTCCTCCAGTGGTGGACTCTTGGGGAGTGGATTTAGTCAGAAGGCTGCTCCATCTCAGAAGCTGGGCAATCAGTGGCAGAAATCCCCCAAACCACCAAGTACTTCGTGGCCCTCTCAGACTAAATCCAGCACAGCAGCTAAGCCCAACTACACAGTAAACTTCAGTGTTATTGGAGGACGAGAAGAAAGAGGAGTCAGAACCCCAAGCTTTGGTAAGTTTTGTGAATCTGTTACTTACAATGGCCTGTGTGAATTTACCTGCAGAAGCTCTTGTACCTCCGTATTTTTATTTATATTTAGGTTGTATCTAGTAGAAAACAGAAAAACAGGAGTTCTTGGCAAATCTGGTAGCCTCCTTTTGCAAAACTGTGCTGGTGTATAACAGAGACAAGGTGACAATGCCCCACATATGAGCAAGTTTGGGCATAAAGTTTCAACTCTACCTTTACTCACCCACATGAGCAGTGGTTTTGCACCACTGGGTTTAGAAAGGTAAATTTGATCTATCTGGGGAGAGATGGTTGATAATGTTTCATGTTAGTCCATTTGTGATACACAGGGAAAGGGAGGCATTATTTGGAGCCAAAAAATAGTACTTACTCTTGAGAAAGACTGAGGGTAAACTTACTGGAAATTCTTGGGTTTCAAACAGATATGGAGGCGGGACCAGATGGAATCATACTTGGAAGTAGTCCTTTAAGATGCTCCAACTGAATAGGCAAACCTAGAGTTAAAGGGACAGGCATGGCCTCTTCTACATCGACTTTCTTGGAAAATTTTATTTTCCTGGTGTGTTGGTATTAGGATTATGCCTCCCTTTAGCTGGCATACAAATGAACAGCAGATACTTTACCTTGAAATGATTCTGTTGGTCTGTGTCTGGAAAGAAGAGACAGGATGGAGAGGCAGAGGGCACAAGTTGCAGCATATGGACGTCTGTAGAACAAGGCAAGAAAATTAATTAGTATGATGAAATGTTGAAATGGGAGGTTGTAGTTCCTCTCCTTTGAAAAGAGGTGGACCTCACCTGGTTAGAGATCTGAGAAATGAACCTAGTTGTCCCTGTTTTGAGGGAAATTGGACTAGATAACATCCAGAGGCCTCTTCAGAATTCAGTTATTCTGTAGTTCTCTGAAATGTGTTGGTTCTATAATTAATATTCATGTTGGTGTTGTATCTCTTCATTATTCTGTATAAGTTTCAACATTTAGATGTTGACAACGTACTTGTAACTAGGGTGTTGAATATATGGTCACTTCAAAAACTGCTGCATAGCAATTGGAATTAACTTAGAGTGGAAAAATGGAACCATTTCCAAAATCATGAACAGATGGATGTGTGCTCCCCCAAGCCTACTCCCATTTTTAAAAAAAAGAGGACATGCAAGTGTTCAGTCAGATGGATGCATGCAAGCTTCTGTTCTGTTGGACTGAAAGCTTGTCAGTGATCTCTTTTATTCCTGTCCTTCTATAAGTCTTGTGGAGTTTATCAAGCCACTGAAGAATATTTATCATGGCAGTGGTACATGCCAGGCGTGTGTATCTGAGTGCCATATATTTCTCCCATTAATGTATTTTCTTATGTAACTTTTTATTTATTGTTCTTCTCCTTTCTTAGGCCAAAAGCCAAAAGTTTCAGAAAATGACTTTGAGGATCTCTTATCCAATCAAGGATTTTCAGCGAAATCTGATAAAAAGGGACCAAAGACCATTGCTGAGATGAGAAAACAAGAAATGTCTAAAGATATGGACCCCTTGAAGCTCAAGGTTTGTTTAACAGTGGTTTTGATTTAAGTGAAAATCTGATCTTAGCAGAAGGATGACTAACAGAGGAAGTAATAGCCATGGCTTAACCCCAGGTGGTTAAATGCAGGCACTCGGCCTCCACCCACTGAGGTGGGGCAGGGAGGAGGATCGATGGAAATGGTAAAACTCACATGTCGAGATAAAAATGGTTTAATAATTGAGAAATAGTAAAAAAGTAAAATAGAATAATAGACTGGACCGGGCTGGAATAATAACAATAGTAACAATAATAATTTAAAAGAGAGAGAGAGAGGAATAAAGCCCAAGAGACACTAGAGATGCACAGTGCAATTCCTCACCACTGCTGATCAGTGCCGAGCCTGTCCCCGAGCAGCAATGGGCAGCCTGCAGTTAAATCCTCCCAGTTTGTGTACTGGGAATGATGTGCTGGGTATGATATGGAATATCTCTCTGGCCTGTTCAGGTCAGCTCTCCTGGCTGAACTCCCTCCCAGCTTCTTCTGCATCTGCTCACTGGTAGAACATAGAAAACTGAAAAGCCATTGGCTCAGGGGAAGCGCCACATAACCCACTAATGCTTTAGTTGCTGCTGTCAAAACCAAGCCAAACAGCACCAGCTACTAGGAAAAAAATTAACTCTATCCCATTCTGATAAAACAGAATGAAATTTTATCTTTATTTAAATCATATGGCTGTAGAATAATTGTCATGAACAAGCGTCAGTTGGCAATGAAGTAGCAGTGATAATAGCACAAAAATATATGGATGGAATAAAAATTTCTGTTTCTTTCAACTAAATCTGGAGAATTAAGGAAGGAGTTTTCTTGTCAAACTCCCATTTCTTCAAGCTAGAACAGCTCTTTAGTGTTCCCATAGGTGTCCTTGGACAAGACGGGTTTAGCTGATAGTACAAAACTATGCTTTAAAAAACAGGGAGGTGAGAATACCTCTCTTCAGGGTGACCACATACTTGCATTTAACTGGCTAACAAGTGCTACTACTGCCCTAAGAAATTACTTGGAGATGCAGTTCTGGAAGTAAGCTATTTAACCAATTTGAGAGGTGTTACCTGATCAGCTGTTCAGATTATTTTACTGCATTACACATGGATGACATTACATAATAATATACTTTCAGTTTCGTAGCCTTTAGGGTGTTTTAGAAAAGTTTGCAGAAGAACTTTGGGGGGATGCTCTGAAGAGGGAGCACACAGCTCGTGTGGTTACCTTTTAACACAAATCACTGCAAGTGGCAATTAGGACAGATTTTTATTCACCATGCTCATTGTTGATAGATGGCAGAGACTGTCATTTTACAGAAGCATTCAATGTCACTGTACCAGTGGCTTGAATGTTGCTGTCACAGTCAGAAATGGCCAGTTACCAGAATAACTTTGACGGGGATATCTCCAAGAACACTTTAGTTTGTGCTCCTCTGCAGGTTGCTTAAGTGAACATTGACTGTTAATATACATGATCTTTTGTGCAATGCTTGTGCAGTTATGAATTTTTATAAATCAAGTAAAAATTTTAGTAAATTAATCTTGCGCCCTGCCAGGGACAAGCTTAATGTAATTTGAATGTAGTATCTAATTCTAACAGACATTTTTAATTACTCCTGACAATTCCCTTGTCATTATTTTTACAGAGGTTTGTAGTATGTAGCTACCTCAGTAGTTTCTCTTGCAATGACTGAATTTCTGCAATAAACTGAAAACAATTAACTGCTCCCGAGTGGGAGACGCAAAATTTTACTTTTGGGTGGCTAAGACAGTTGAACTTGGGGAGTGAGTGCGGTAAGAGAACTGTACTTGAGTCTTAAAATTGTAGTCGTGCACAGAACGAGGATGATGTCTGTAGATAGGCTGAGAATCCTTACAGTGCTGTATTCAGCTCTATATATTCTGGTTTTTTTTCCAGATTCTTGAATGGATTGAAGGAAAGGAGAGAAATATCAGAGCATTAATATCCACTCTTCATACAGTGCTTTGGGAAGGGGAAACTAAGTGGAAACCAGTCAGCATGGCAGATTTAGTAACTCCTGAACAAGTGAAGAAGTACTACAGGAAAGCAGTCCTTGTGGTTCATCCAGATAAGGTGAGTGTGTTCCTCTGATCTTCCTCACCTTAGAGGGAATACAAACTGCTTTTACCACACCACACTAGTCACTGGAAAATGCCTTGCTTCTTGACCAGCACCCTCGGTGCTCTTCACTTTGCTTCTGTTGCCTTCTGAATGTCTTCAGTGGTGTCCTGCTGCATTCTGGCAGTACAGGATTTTCCTTCTTGTCCTGACACAGGACAGGATTCGATGGGTAAGCATTAATAAATGGAACATCCTGTGAAAGATGTACTGAGCACCAAAGTTGGTTATTCTGGATTCTGACTGCAGGCAGGTTTAGTGCTGCTTAGCGGAGTCTGCCTTGAATCTGTCAGCTGATATTTCGGGTCTTTTAGGACTGTGCACCTGTAAATGGAGACTCAGAGGCTGCCATAGCAAAACCATTGGGAAAAACCTGCTGAACCTTGTTTACTAAAGATTTTTTACTAGAAAAAGTAAACTTTAATAGAGTAAACCAATGATCAGATGAATAGTGTGTGATAAGTGTGATATTCCAGTAGTCTTTTTTAAATATTTAATGCATTCCACGGTTCGTTATCCTTCCAGTGTATGAAGGTAGCTTCTTGTTCTGAGCTATTGCACTGAGCTGTATTTTAGATACAAAGATAAGCACTGAATATACCTGTTTTGAATTTTCAGGCTTGCCATCACTGGTGGTTCAGTGAGCAGTAGTTTCAATCCTGTGTTGTCATGTGTTCGTAACAGAAAAAAACCAACACATTCTTTGGGTTTTTTTCTCCCCCCATCCTTCATAGTATTCTTGGCTATGTGGCTTCTTCCATCTTTATGGTGGTTTTTTGGTGTTTTCTGTAGGCCCCTCAGTGCATCACTGTCAGAACACAGCTCTCTTTGGGGCACAGTCTTCTTTCTTTTGTTTATTTTTCTGTCACTTATCCGTTAAAGCACCCTCCAAAAGAGCTGATAGAGTACTGCAGCTGGCAAGAGCTAAGCAGGAGGAGAAGGGGAAGGATACTGGAAAGGGCTCTGAGGCTTCCTTTTTGTGTTGGAAAGAACCTGGTAAAATAATTCCTCCTCTGGGACTGGATCTCTATCAACCACGAGGGTTGGGTTGGGTTGGGTTGGCCCAGAGTCAGGGCTGCTGTGAAACAGGCAGGGAATCGTGAGCATGCTGTCCTTGAGCGTGGAAGCAAATGCACAGGAAGTGCAATGTGACAATCAGTAACATCAGTGACAATCAGCAACAGGTTTTTCTCCAGAAAAACCCATCCTGAAGGATTTGTCTTAAAACGTACTCAGATTTTATCCTTGTGCGCTACTGTAAGCTGTCTCAGGAAGCAAATGCAGAAGTTACTTATTTGATCCTTTAAGTAACAATAACTAAAACTTCTTTATGGAAACAGCTTTGAAAACTGTTTTTAGCTAAGTATCAGTTATTTATGAATTTCACTGTAATCTTGAAGATAATGTTTAAGGAATCCAAGGGCTTGGCTTTGCTTAAAATACTTGTGGCAAGCTTTGGATAAGGCTGGAGAGAGTTCTGTGTCTGCAAAGTTGCGTTCACAAGTCAGTCTAAAGTTGTCGAATAAGTGGGCAAATATAGAAGGAGTGGGATCTTTTCTAAGTCACCTAATTCCTGATATTTTTATGCCTATGATGTGTTCTGTTTGTTTTCAGGCCACGGGACAGCCTTATGAGCAATACGCCAAAATGATCTTCATGGAATTGAACGACGCGTGGTCAGAGTTCGAAAACCAGGGATCGAAGTCCCTTTTCTAGAACTTCACCTCTCACAGAACTGCTTCCAGAAACTGGAGCTGAGCGTTGCTGTGACTTTATGGCGCCTGTGATTTATGAAGCGCTTTTTTCCATGATTTCAGCGCAGTTTCTAGTCATGCACTTAAACGTGGGGATGTATTTTGTAAGATGTAGAGTACAAAGCATTACATAGATCCATTAAGAAAGAAAGCTGCTCAGTACCTGTAGAAATCACAGTCTGGGAGTGAAGATTTCTCTTCAGTTTTATATATGAGAAATAGAGTTTTAATGAAGCTAAATAATTTCTGGTATAGTAGTATGACTTATAAACCATTCCAACTTCACTGATCTTTGCTGTACCTCTACCTTCCCAAATTTGTCTGTTACTTCAAGTAGTTTTGTGATTCAACGTTGATATTTGGTGCCTGTCGCCTTCTTCAAAGTGCTGTAGTTAGCAGCAGTGAATTTGCTTGGCTTATCTCAAACCTGAGGGTGTATATTTTCATCTCTATTTTATGTAATCAATCTGATAATCATTCTGTAAATAATGTTTTCTGGCAATACCTGTGTTCCTTACAATAAAGTAACAGTTGTCTAGCCAAAAAGGCCCCAGATGAGGGGAAATCAGACAGGGTTGTTCTTGATCTTTACTTTTTTTTTTTTTTTTTTTTTTTTTTTTTTTTTTTTTTTTACATATCATGAATCTAGAAACAAATCTTGACTTTAAGGTCTGCATGTTCCTGCTGTTTTATTATTTATTATAAGGCAGTAATCTGACCTGTGTGTATTTTCCTGGTTCTTTAAATGGTGTCTCTTGCTTCTGATTTCAGTGAAACGTTCCTTCCATTGCACTTCAGATACTCTGATAGACATAATGTTATTCTGAAACTTGAAGTGTAAGCACAAATGTTTTACTGTGCTTTGATTTGTCTGAGTGAGTATTACGTTACCCGTTATCATCTGGAGAGCATTTAAAGTGCTTTAACACATTTTGCTGCATGTCTGAAGTTCTGTGTTTTTGAGATGTGCATGGCATCCCTGTATGTGAAAACATGGGGTACATTTGTTGCATTTCTGCTCACCTACCTTCCCTGCACTGCCTAGTGCAAGATGAGAGGAGACACAACTCGATAACAAAACTTCCCATGTTTTCTCATCCCTATTCAGAAGGCACTTCCTCGCTAGTGCTAGGGTGGATGAATGCAAATGACCAATGACTGTTATACTCTGTGTAATAAAAAATGCAATTTTCATATCAAGTTTGAAAATACTGAACTTTAGTGTTGGAGCATTAAATCTGTGGCAGCAGTCTCTTGATTCAGTACAGTGGGGCATTCAAGGGGATATTTTGATCATCTTGCCTTTCTATACGAGAGGGAGGCTGTATCATTATCAGAGGAAACTGTTCTGCTGAGTAGCAGCATCTGAACAGAAAACTCGAGATTCTAATGCCACCTAAACAGGGTGTTGGATGAGATTTTCCACTGCCACACCAGCCCAAGAGCTGATGGGTTAGAGACCTGTGAACGCAGGTTGCAATTTATAGTCTCTTAAGCTCTGATCCAACACAGTTACTTATTAACCTCTGTTCAAAGGTTTTGTGTATATTTGCATATATATTCAGCTGCTGTGATTTTTTTTTTAATTTTTTTTTTTAAAGATGAAGCTAGGAGATCAGTTATGGATCAGAAAGTTTATGTATTATTCATAGCTGCAGTTGTATTTCAGTTCCTGCTTTGAAGCAGTTTTAAGTCTCAGATTTCCTCATAGAAGTATGTAACTTGCTGTCTGATTTAAAGTAAGAGTTAATCTTTTTTCCGTGGGACAATTCATTAACTCTTTGTGCATGTGTTTTGCATCTGTGGAAATTAAATGTGGAAATTACCATCCTTCTGCTGGTAGGATAGGTTTGTGAAAAACCTGCACGGCTCTTCACAGTTCTAGGGCAAATGCTATCTAGTAATGGGTTTAAAAAGACATATACAAATTGACTTTGACTGCAGTCTCAAATGCAGCTGAGAAAGAAAGCTTTGAGTAAGGAAGAACTATTTCAAAAACCCATGTTTGCACATACAGGAGACCTAATTTTGAGGCACACATTTTTAATTGCTCTTTCCTTGAAATAGGTATTTAAAAAGTTAAAACCTGAGAACTGGGAGGAAAATACCTTCCTTTGCTTTGTATATTTGATAGCATTTTCTGGATGATGTCTACATAAATCTGCTTTAATTTTCTCTTCTCTTGCTTGCAAAAGTTTCATCAGAGAAGAACCTTAGATGTGATTTTAAGTGAGCAGGGAAACATGAATGCAAGTGTCTTATCTGTAATTGAAGATATCTTGAGATTGATCCTCTCTTTTTAAAATTATGGAAAATCATGAATTTTGGCTGTGGGTTCTTGCAGGAGCTGTTTGATAATTAATGAAATTTTGGTTGCGTTGACAGAACAGCTCAACTTACTGAGCTCAACTCAACTAAGATGGCTTAGTCATCTCTGATTCTCAGTGGGGGGACCTGGCTGATTTGCTCTGTCCTGCTCCTTTCTATGTAGTTGAATTTTGCTGCTAAGATTCTGGCAGAGGCTCAGTTTGGTAAACCTTTGAATCTTGAAACTATTTCAGGTAGGGGTTGGTTTTCTTTTCTTTTTTTTTTTCTTTTTTTTTCTCTTTTTTAGGTGACTGTGTCATTTAGCTGTGTTGCATACAAGAATGCAAAAAAAAATGGGGATTTCAGTAAGGCTCTGTAAGCAAACTATAATTTGAAAATTAAAAAAAAATAAAAATTCAAATGATGACTATGAACACAAACTGAAGTTTTGTTTTCTGTGAAACATAAAACAGCATGAGGACCACTAAAGGTATTTCTGAGTGTTAGGCTTGTATATTAAACTTTTTAGTTATGAAAACCTGGAAAAGGGAAATTAGAGTAAATTTCATATAAACATATATTGAGTCTTAATGTTGCTTTTAAAGGAGAGGGTCATTTGGAAGAAAAGTCTAGCAGTTCTCTTTGAATTAATCTTAAAACAGTAATAAAAATGGTAGAAAATATGGGAATAGGGACTTTTCAACCTTTTGCATACTCTGTAGTTTGTTGTTAATTGTCTGTGCTGTAGGGAATAGGACTGCACTCAAATGATTACACACACATTTCACTGGGGCCATATTCTTAGTGTCCACAAGCTGAAAGGCTTTTAGAACAGGCTACCAAAAAAAGTGGTTTGTCAGAAACTTGACTGGATTCTCTCTTTGCTTAAAATGTGTGTTTTCAATTCATGCTTACTGTTCATTGCACAGTTAAGTTTTGAAGTGTTGAAGCCATGCCCTGAAAGCTGGACTTATTTTTTATGTCTGCATCTGCCGACAGCAGAGTTTGAGACTGAGGTAACTGGGTTCTGCCAGTGGGGTGGTACCTGAGCCTGCCAGGCTTCGCACGCCGTACTTGGAATTCTGTGGTGAAGAAACCTCCTTGGCTCTTGCAGCAAATCGTGGTGCCTTCTCACCCACGCTGGTCATTCCTCTCTCTGGTAACAACCACTGAGTAATGCCGTGCATCTTTTTTGCGGCCTACCAGAGTCCAGTTTTTAAAAATAAGTAGGTTGACGTGGTTATGGCAACAGAGAAAGGAAACAAAGCAACGTAGATTAAAGGAGGAGTAGAGAAGAACACCCAGGCTCTAAACTACATCTGAAATAATGTTTTGTGATTCTCTCTTAATTGACCTGCTCCCACCTACCTCTGCTAAAGACAGGGCTAGACTAGTAGAGAAAACCTGGTTTGTAGCCTACTTTTCCAGCCCTTTCAGAGTGCTGCTGATTGACTGTAGCAGGTGGCAGTACCAAGTCTGGCTTTCCTTTTTTTTTTTTTTTTCTTTTTGTTTCCTCAGAGGTTTCTGTAAAGCATGGTTTATAAAATAATAGGGCAGGTTTCCACTAGTTCTTTTTTAAATTAAATTGCTTGTTACATTGCTGTTAGATCTGGAGGGTCAGGCATAACTTTTAAAATAGAGATCTGTGAAGAACTGGTGTTAAGAGTTTGTGTGTGACTGGAACCTGCCTAATGGAGATGAGTGATGTGTTTTGATAGTGTTGGAGGACATCATTTAGTGTCTTCAACCTTGGCATGCCTGTTTGGTGTTTCCTAGTGCTGTCAGAGTTCCTCAAGAGCAGTGAGGAGTGTTAGTGGTTAGTTAGACGTGAAGCCTGGAAGGAAAAGTTCTTCTGCACTCTGTTGGGTCAAGTTCAGACATTTTGCTAGTCAAGGGTGGTCTCCTTCAGCAAATACAGAATGGAAAACCTACAACAGTGCCGAGGAAGTACATTTCCTTGGAACAATGGCAAAGTCCTTGGTGTTGCACCTGTGAGGGTAACTCATGAAAAATGCCTTGTTTACCTCCGTTTTCTTGATAATTCTAGAGAGTTCCTCCAATGTCTTGCCGAGCAGTAGTTCCTCTCTGAATGCAGGCTGCGTCTCCAGGCTTGCATTGCACAAGAAGAGTATTCTGTACAAACCAAGGCAGAGTTTGAGTGCAGCTGAAATCCCATCTGCCCTCTGGGGGTGACGTGCACCATCCCACCTCCCAGGCCAGGCCAGTTTCCCCAGCAGTCGCAGTGTGTTTGTGTGGTTGTTGGCCCTGCATTCTCTGCTGTTCACAGGATTATTTCAGGGAGAGGATAAATGTGGGAACTTTGCTGCCCCTTAGCTGTGTCCTTAATTGTCTTAACAATTGCAATGTAACAACTGCTTTGTAAAGAAGTTCAAATTAACCTTGTACAAGTCAGTTGACGTTTTCTGTCAGGAACTTCCAGGTGATTGACCTGCAAAGCTGTAAAAGGAATGTATCATTTCCCACCCTCCGAGCCTGTCCCTGGTGCAGAGCAGCTCAAGCTTTGAGTTGCCCAGTGACAGGGAGCTGAGCTGTGGTTCTCACCTCGATCAATCTTGCAATGCTTGCTTGCTCCCTGTTTGGGTGAGCTTGCTGTAGGCTGCAGTTTAGACTGCATTAAGCTTCCAACATACGCTCCAAAAATACAGATTCAGTTATTTTTATGAAGGATACATGTTGTCATAGAAGCTTTTGTTACCAAAAGGGGATTAAGAGGCATCGTGAGAACTCCCAAAATTCTTTAGTGGAATGTACTGTATATTTGCAACGTAGACTTCTAGAAGTGATTGTCATCTCTGATAAGGTCTTAGCTTGCTCTGAGGTCCTTATTGTATTTATCTGTAGTTGTGATTGTACTTTCTTATACTTGTGGTTTTTTTCTGGTTTGGGGTGTGGAAGGACAGAACAGACACTCAAGTCCTTTTTCTTTTGCTATCTTTCAGAAAATGCAATGTATTGTGTAATTTTGCTACTAGTGAAATGAAAATTATACCTGTATGTATATAAAGGTAATATAGTAAAATTAAGCCTTGTTTAAAAGTAGATTTAATGTTTGGTTACAATGTCCTTGAACGGAATATTTTGCTTTGAAATGTATTACAACCTAACCAGTGATCAATTAAAACAAGCAAAACATGACTTTGTATGTTTCCTTCTTCAGCAAGGGAGAACACCCAAAGCGTTTCCACTGCCCCTTTCAGAACAATATATTAGAGAAATGGTTCTCATCAGTGTGTTCAAGCTGGCTGAACATGTTAGGAACCGAGTGGCTCTTCAGAAGCATCTCTTCTATTAGAGGGGTGTCCCTGCAGCATGCCCTGGGATTTGGCAGCTCAGTTTTCTAGGATGCCTGTGTTGGGTTTTGGGGTTCTTGCACAGGACCTGATGTGGTGCCATTCTTGGGCCCACCACCCTTCTGCCTCTTACACCCTCATAGTGGCACCTGACTGCACATGGAGTTATTTATCATCAGTAATCCTGTTTCTTTGTTTTGATTGCCATCTGCTGGCAGAATGACGTGTTCATCGTTTCACACAGGTTCATTGAACCAAGCCTGAGCCACACTAACCATTTTGAATGCTTCTGCGTAGCTTGTGTGTGAATGCTGCAGAAAAGAGCTGCCTTTCAGTGTCTGAATTCACAGGTTGACAATGCCTAAGGCAGAGCTCAAAGCTCTCTGGAGCTGGAATAGCAGCGGAGGGACCCAGCTTCTCTCCCAAAGCTCTGCTGGAGACTCTGCTGTGCAGCTGCTCCTGTTTCCAGACAGGGCACTGCTTTAGCCCTTCATGTTCTATCCCTGCTGTCTTCTTAGAGCTGGAGAATGAGGAAGAGGAGACGTGCCACAGGAATCTCTGAACTTGGGCTGGGGGTGGATGCAGACGGGTGGGGACACTGACTGAGAACAGCAGAGGAGACTAAAGGGCTAAGGAGTAAGTGGGTAGAACCCAGGGCTGTGCATTGTGTGTGTGTGACTTCAGTACAGAGGTGCAAGTATTTAGAGTGCAGGTACTCAGGCACAGATGCCTGCAGTGGGAGGAGGAAGAACAGACCAGGCATGCAAAGCTTCCAGGCAGTGCCAACTGCTGTCCTGCCCTTGCTCCCAGGAGCTGAGGCTGTACCGACTGTTCAGCCCAGGCTGCTTCACCCCTGCTGAGGCTGCTGAGGTGGCTGGGTGTGAGGTTCCTGGGTGGCTCCAAAGGGTGCCTGCCTGCACTGTCCAGCACAAGTCTCATCCTTAACAAGTGCTCTCATACAAGAGGCTGATCTCTCACCAGTGTTCCTGTGCCCCACCATGAATGCCACAAAATTCATCCGGTCAGCGTGCTAAATACTTAAACTCAGGTGGTGAATCAAGTTCTGTCCTGGCAAGTTCCTGGTCTGAAAAAAAAAAAAAAAAAAAAATGCCAGCAGCTTCAAAGAGAAATTGATGGGCATTTTTTTAGCCCCATGAAGGAAGATATGAAATTCAGCCTAAATGACAGCAATTCACAAGGAGATGATACCAGCAAGACCTTAAAAGCAAAGTTAGAATTCTACCTGGAGGAATGGTTGGAAACTGCATCTTAAATATGATCAAGAATTTTGTGTAAGGTAAATAAAATCAGATGAGCTTCAACTTTTAATTCTGTTGCTGTCAAATGTGATGTGTCTGCTTCAACTGAGAAATTATAAATGCAAGTAGTATTAGAAGATGAATCCAAATGCTGGAAGATCAGAATCTGATGAATCTTTAGCATAGACTGGAAGATCTATTGCTGTGATCCATGGTGATATTTAATTCTTTTATATCCTTTTCCACAGATGGTCTGAAATGCAAGTGCATTTCCCAAAGACAATTCTCCTAGCACAAGTATTTGCAGCTCTGCAGAAGCAAACAAGGGAGATGTCAGAAGACCATGCATTTATCCAGAACTGTGAAATGAAGCTCCAGTTCTGCAGAAACTGGAGTAGCTTTGTGTCCCTTAGTAGGACAGAGGCTGCATCAGTTTCAATGGTCCCCACCTGGACAATGCACAGGATAAGGCACACATCCATCTGTGTCCTCCTGCCAGACACACCTCTGCATTTTCTCCCGGGAAGTCACTGGAGTTCACGGTGAAGAAAACCAAGTGGTTTTTTAAATCCCCTCCTTTCAGAAATGGCTTGAGTTTTACCATTTTTCCCTCTCTACTTTGCTCTTGTGAGACCCCCCGAGGTACTGTGTCCACCTCTGAAGCCCCCAGCATAGACTGTAGACCTCCGTCCAAGGAGGCCACAAAGATGAGCAGAGGGCTGGAGCACCTCTCCCGTGGAGACAGGCCAAGGGAGCAGGGGTGGTTCAGCCTGGAGAAGAGAAGGCTCCAAGGAGACCTCATTGTGGCCTTGCAGAACCTGACGGGGGCTTACAAAAAGGAGAGACAGGGACCTTTTTTGAAGGCATGTAATGACAGGGCAAGCAGCCGGAGTTTTTTGAAACCCAAGGACCTGGACCCATCCTGGCTTCATCTGTGGGCACAGCTTTACATCTGAGCTGGCTCCTCCAACATAAGGAAAGGCAAAGAGTAAAAAGTTTATCCTTCTAGCACTAGTTACTTCATCAATATCTTACCTTAGCCCTTCCTGTGCATTGCTCATCGGCATGCCGTACCCTGTTTCCAGGAAAGTGCTCTATTGATAGAGGATAATATTTTTCCTCTCATTCTTGGGTATATCTAGGATGACCTCTGTATATTTCAACCTCACATGTACTAGTGGGTTACATTATCTTGCCTCCTGCAGGTCCACAGGGTTAATTAAACCACGATTATTCAGGTTTGGTGTTTCTTTGTATAAGACACGATTTCTTAGGAAGGAAGAACTACACAATTGCACAGGCTGAACAAAACTTAAAAAAAAAAAAAAAAAGAATTAGGCGACAGCTCAAAAAAATAAAGCTCAAAACCACAGGACAAGAACAGGCACTGACCATGATACAATTCTGCTGTTGTAGCTAAGACAAGCTAGGCAGAATGTGTCTAATCCTAAGGTAAATTGCAGGTGATGCATCTTAACAGATCTTGCAGAGATGGCTAAAATCAAGCCAAGGTAGATTTAAGGTGGGACACAACCTGAGGTCTAATAAAACAATGTTAGGAAGCTCAAGCCTGTTATGACAGTGTGGCTGAGCTGCAAGGTTACAATTTCTAGGTAAGAGAAGGCAAGTCCAATGCCTCTTAAGAGCTGAAATTTCAGAAAATTCTATTGTGCCAGTGTTTGTGGCAAACAAACACCCACGTTCCTCTGCAAGGAATTTCCAAGAAATGAAATCCTTCAAACAGCCTGCAGTACCAAGGACTCTGCAATGAGAGGTCAATACTTGTAATAGCTTCGATGGCTTCTAAAAAATTTAAGGTTTTTTACCTTTAGTACAGGCCCCACAGGCCTCATGTATTTCCTGTTTTCTGATGTGTCTGTCTGAGATAATGTTTGCCCTTGTTTTACACATCCAGTTATAGATGCTGAAGCAATTTATTTTTGGAGCAATGAGCACGAACAAGAAAGCAGTCTGGCACTCTAGGCAAATGTGTGCTGAGGCAGAGCCTTGTTTCCAGATATGTGGCTTTCTCAGAATTATCTGCTTATTGATCTCTGCCACTCCAGTGCCGGAGTCATCTGAAAATCATCTAATTTATCTATTTTTCTCTCTTTGGCATTCTTGGAAATCTGAAGTGGCTCTCTTGGCATTAAATGTAACCGCAGTCATGTCTCCACTTAGCTTTTTAGCTACACGTCAGGTTTCTGCAGTGGAGACAAGCCTGGCTTGGGCAGAGGAGCCTCTTTGATGACACATGGGCACCGTGGTGCCTGTGTTTCCTGAGCTGGGCTCCTGGGCTGGGCCATAAGCTTTCACAGAGGAGAGAGAGGATTTCTGTGACATTAGCAAGGTGCTGCCTTCCCAGGAGAGTTTAATAAGAAAATCACGCTTTGTAGTTCCGCATCTTGCTAAAGGGCAGAATAAATATTGATGTGCTAGTCAGATCCAGCTAAGCTGTCTGAATAATCCTCTAATAAATCGTATAATAAAGAAGTGAATTCAGTGGGAGATCAGCTGTTTACACTGATCTGTAACTGATCCCTAGCAAATAACACACCTACTTAGGATTTTTCCTGCTTTCCATAAGGACCTTTCAGCCCTGGGGATGTGGAGGAGGAGGTGGCACAAGCTGTTTCCCACCTCCCTGCTTGCAATGGCATGGTTTGCACAGCCCACCAGGATCAGGAGCACGCTGTGCAGTGGGAGCCACTGCTGGCCAACTGAACCATGAGGCTTTGCACGAGCAGCCTGCAGCTGCACAGCCTGGTGACTGGGTTTGTGCTGGCTGGCAGAAATACCTCTCTAGGCAGAATTGATTCTCCTGCTGCTGCTGCTGCTGCTGCAGACTCAACACCAAAAGCTGACAAGGGAGCTGGCTCTGCATCACTGCAGAGGGGACTGTTTGTAGAAGCTTGCTCTAGGGCTTGCAGAGGCTGCTGCAGGAAGCAGGGCAGCTCCGTGGTTCTGGGTACCTGCTGTGGTCTTGGACCTCTGATTTCAAAGCAAACCTTTTGGAAACATGGCCCGTGATAGCTGCGAATCTGCACAGTGCTGCCCCTGGGACCCCATCTTAGACCCACCTGTCCTGTGTGATCTGGGCCCCTGGAAGAGGGTCTCGGTGAGTTTGCTTTTGTGACTCCAGGGCTGATCAGACCCTGGGGTTTCTGGAAAGATTGATGCACTGCCTGTGATGTTGTGAGCCTGAAGCCCTGGAACAGCTGATCATGCAAACATAGGTCTAATAGTTCAGAAGGGATCTGCCCTTGTCCAGTGTCTCATGTCATGGCAACACACCCTTTTGTGCTATGGGACAACAAATGGACTAAAAGGAATTGCATGCCTTCCACCAGCTCTCTGGGGACAAGCTCTCTCGCTCCTGCTGTTTCACCTTGACATACCTCATGTTTGGACAGGAGACCAGAGGAACCAGCCTATTGCTGTGCGTCCTGTAAATCCTGTCTGAAATGTCTTGAAGAGGCCTGGCTCTGCTCCTCTTCCTGTCACAGCAGCTAAGAAGCATGGGACTCAAAGTTCTCCTCATGGTCCAAAGTTGCACTCGTTGCCTTCTGTGTGCCCTTGTGCAACAGACACATCTCTGCAGAATACAACAGTGCAAGAGGCCCTGCTGTTCAGCCTGGTTCTTCCTTGGTACCACAGAGGGACAGGCACTTCCCACAGGCTTCCCTCCTGCTCGCCTGTACTTGACAATTGCACTGACCTTCGGGGCACACCACCTTTTAGTGCTTCCCATCCTGTACCCGAGGATACTGCAGGGTTTGGGCCAAGCACTGAGTGTGCTTTGTCCCTAGAACAGGTCTTACATTTGTTCTTCGGGGCCCTGCTGTGTGTCTGGGTGAAAGGGTTGTTGGGCTGCAAATGATGCAGAGCCCTGGGTTGGAAGGGGCTGACAGCATCACCTTTCTGCTGCCTGCACAGCACGATCTGGATCTGTTTCCTCCTATCTCTCTCTCTGTGTGCCAGAGGGCACAGAGACTTAATTTGCCAGCAAACAGACGAGTTGGGGATTCAGAGCACGTTGCCGTATGCATGGCCAGTTTTACTGCTGGAAAAGGCTTTTTTTTTTTAGTGCCTGTGAAATAAGATAAGCCAGACAGCGTTATGTTGGTATCAGTGGACAAAAGAATCGAAAGTAAGGATTTTACATAACAACAACAACAAAAAAAGATGTATCGAGTCTGATGTTAGATGATTCATAAAATAATTAGCGTTTCCAAGCGTGTCCTAATTTCAGACAAAAGTGAAAATACAACAAAATGAACAGAAAATGATGGGTTATGCTTTTGGAACAAGGCACTGTAATTGAGCCAGATGGGCCCAGATGTCTCCTCACACTCTCTGACTGAAATGATCACCTATTCAGGGAGATATGTTGTGGTAGAAACTGTAACAAAGATGCAAGAGGAAATTTTCCGCAAGCAATGATTACATTAAGGAGACTTGAGGCAGCTCTTAGTGCTCTAGTGAGGCGAATTGTGTATGAAAATAGGGACATTTCATGGCTGACTTAAAGAGGTGCTTACTGCTGCTCACACTTCAGTTTGCATTTTGATTCAAGGAAGACTTTATAATCAGTCTCCTCTCTCATCACCTGGCTTTGGATTCAGGTTTCCTTTTGGTCATCTGCTCTTTCTGTTCCCAGCTGATGCAAGAAAAACTCTTCTCTCTGTGTTTTGGCTTTCTGGATGAGTTTGATAACAGCAAAGTGGTTTTCTTCTGATCTGTTTTTAAAGTTTCAGTTTGAAGTGGTACCTGAGTGAAATGGTTTTATATCACTGTAACATTTGACATGATCAGCCTAGCCAGGTATCTCGGAAGAGTGTCTCACACTGTAAAGGTTTCCCTTCTTCCCTGCACTTGCATTTGAAGCTGTCAAGGGATTATGTGTGTGTGAGGAGGTGGTAAGCACATATGCAATCCTATGCAGATTTGTCCACATGAGAAAATTGAGGTTTAAGACTGTAGCATTTTGTACCTAGTTGGTGTTAGGAATATGCTGGGGCCATCAGGTCTGGAATGGGTCTGAGCATGGGGACGCTTGATCTGCCTGTCCAGGGTTCATATTAACATGGCAGAGAGGTGTTTCTCTCTCAGGTGCACATAATCCAACTTCTCCACTGTTGGAAACTTGCTCCTGCTAGAGAGTTTGTCCCCAGGCTGGTGGAGCAAAAACCTCCAGTGAAACCCATTGCTTCCTTCTCTTCCTTACTTGAAGGTGTTTTGCCCAGGGATTTGGACTTGCTTTACAGCCAAAAAGGAGCCTGTTCTCCCATGGCTAACCCAGGGCACCATGTTTCTCAACGCATGCCCAAAATGCTGTTGCAGATTGGCGGGGAATCAGCACAAACACAGTGTCTGAGGTGGCCCTTGAGGCATGAGAAGCTGCTGCATCCATCAAACACAACCAGGTTCTTTCTGGGAAGGGACTCACAAAAGGAGAGTGGTGGAGAGCTGGACAGCGAGGACCAACACACATTTCTGCAGAGGGTTGTTCAACTTCAGCCTGGCAGCTTTTGTCTGAGCTCCTGTTCAGCACTGTGGCCAGATGGTGTATTCTGATTCTTTCTGTGGAGACCTGTTTGCAGGTCTCAAATGGTCTAGAGCTCCATGACAGCACAGTAGTCCCTGAGGTGAACTGCCTTATATATTCACCACACAAGAAAAGCTTAAAGTTGTTAGTCAAAGCTTCAGATGTGCTCTGGATCCCTGTGTGTGGATTAGTCGCTGAGAGCCCCAGGGGGCAGAGCTTATACACATTCAATTGTTTCAAGCAACACTACAAGCCACACAGCTGTTAAAAAAAAAAAAAATTTTTTCTTATTATCATAGTAACTCCTCACCACCCCCCTGCACCTGTTACCTAGCAGCTTACAAAATCTCCTTTCTGATGATGGGAATAAAGAGGCTTTGTTTTTTTTCCCCCTTTTCAGTAGGTTTCTGGGTAGGAGTTAGTTGTGCAGAGACAGAAATTACGTGAGTTCCTGGACTGACCTTGATGCGGGAAGCAGTACCCTACACACCACTCTCCCATGCTGCATCCAGGTGAAAGGGAGAGCACACCAGCAAGCAAACAGCAGCTGGGAGGGAGGGGGATGCAAAGACTCCCCGTGCATCTTCAGGCAGTATAGCTGTGCAGAAATATAAACCTGCCTTGAAATATACCTTGGTAGCTGGTTACCTGCAGCTATCGCTACCACTGGAGTCAGAAGTGACAGATACTCATTTAGGAAACTGACCCCCCAGGTAGCCACTAATCCTTCCTTAAGTACATCTGTCACAATACACAGAAGTGCATGAACCACGGACTCCCAGATGGAGGGTGCTTTTTGCATGCACACTGGGATGTTCCCTCAGCTTTGGCAATCCAAATGCACCATTACTGATGATCTGGACAGCCTCTCCCTTGGGACTGCATCACAAACTCTCTTTGTGAGTTTTGGTGTTTTTTTTTTTTTTTTTTTTTTTTTTTTTTTTTTTGTTTTGTTTGTTTGTTTGTTTGTTTTGTGGGTTTTTGTGTTTGTTTTTTTTTTTTTTTTCCCTCAGAAATACAGGGCAGTGAGAAGATGAGATAAACTGCAGTGCTGTGAGACACAGCAGTTCCTCAGCAGATTCACAGAAACTGTTGTAGGAGTGCAAAAGCTGTTCATGTATCTCTGGTTTTGAGCAGTATGAGATGCTGCAAGAATCACCAAACCTGAATCACAGTAACTTTCAAAAAAAGAGGAGCTGCTTGACAATGAATATGATCATAGGGGATTCAGGCATTTTGAACCCTGGCATTCAGCAGCTTTCAGTTGAAGAGACTCCTCTGAGGGATCTTGCATTTCAGAGAAGTCCTTTCAAAGCAAGAGTCAGTTGCTAAACCAGGGGAGTCTGAATATTTATTCAGCCTTAGCTCTGCCCCTTTGAGTGTGACACAACAGCTCCCTATTGTGAACACCCATCTGCTGTCATACCAGCTTGGACTGGGAGTTGTGTTCACAGAAACCCTGGGAAGCAGCTTTTCCTATGCTAGAGAAATTGCACTCTGCTTCCTGGAAGCACAGAAACTGGCAGGGATCTGGCAGATATCTGTCACCATTTCTACATTCTAGTTCCTTCCAAATATATCTATAAATAGATACATATCTATATATATCTATATTTCTATAGATATATCTCTCTCTCACCACTGTTGGCAAAGGAATCTGGTTACCACACTGGTTATAAATACAGGGGGTTTTTTGTTTTGTTTTGTTTTGTTTTGTTTTGTTTTGTTTTGTTTTGTTTTGTGGGTTGATTGGTTGGGGTTTTTTTGTTTTTTGTTTTGTTTGTTTGTTTGTTTTTTTTCAGAAACAAAAGGTCTTTAGCAGTCCTTAATTTCCAAAGTCATTTTAGTTTGTCATGATTTGCACAATTTTCCTGTGAAAAATAGATGATCTTTGCTACTGTCACAGTCAGTCCAGGACATGCGTGTCCACAGGGGCCGGGTGTCAGTAAAGGCAGAAGGAAACTTTCAAAAACCTTCAAAAAAACTTTCAAAAAAACCCAAACCAAACAAAACACAAGGGTCGGGTCACTTTTATAAATGTTATCTGGTTACCATCAATACAATCTTAAGGAAACAGAAGCCAACAATAAATAAATGATGACTAGCTCTTGGCCTGTGAAAGGAAATGCCTGCCTTGTCACTGCAGTTGAGATGGCTCCCCAAAATGGCTCTGATTCAGTCCTGGGAGGACACTTGTGGGATACTCTCACAATGAAAATGGTAGGGGTCCTCATCTCCACAAGTGGCTGCACCCTGGTCTGCCACTGCACTCTGCAGAATGCCACAGCTGGAGCTGTTTGCTGCTCCTGGCACCTGCCTTGCCCTGGCTGCTCCCAAGGCATTGGTGAGTCAGGCAGGCAGACTCAGCTGCAGACTGGAAAAACTTGTTCCTTCTGAGACAGCCCAGACTCCACATGTGGCTCAGGGGTGTCTGCTTGTATTTCAACCGTAATTCTCCCGTGCAGGGCCTAGTGCATGGACCTACAGGCACGAATGTGCAGTTACCTAAGCCATGGGCTCCCAATAGTGCTGCATTCTCCACGTTTCCCACATTTCCCTTCACCGCAGCAGCTGGCTTGTGGTAATCCATTGGCTGTTCAGGGAAACAAAGTTTGTGAAGAGTTTGAGCCCCCCGTATATTTGAGCATCAAACCTGCTTCTTCCTCCAGGTGCAAGCGCTCCATGCTGTGCAGAAACCAGGCACTTCCAGACCTACACTGTCTGCCCTGGAGCTGAGGTATGTCCTTGAGACCAAGCCCTCTGGCAGCAGCATACGTGCCCCACTCCTGGCATCCCCCCACCAGGGGGACTTCCAGTGTCCAGGAGAAAATATGCCTGAGCACCTCCCCCAGAAACACATTTCTAAGGGTTCTCCCAAGGAGAAATCCCCCCTGATTTGGGTCAGTGTTGCTTCCTGCATTTTGCAAAGAACCATAGTAAGGATGTGACTTATTGCTGGTGTCATGCAGAAGTAAGTCAAATGCCTCCCAAAACATCAGAGAAACCTGTGTCAGCCTGGATTCTCTGTGCAACCACCCCCCAACAGATCCTGCTCTAACAACAGCATCCTGTCTTCCTCCTTTTTCCCCAGGTAGTGTCAGGTCTCACACTAAGTAGATTTGGGAGTTCTTCTGTTTTAATGATATGATAATCATTCTCCTCCTGTCCTACTTCTAGGCTCTGGCATTCAGAAAGGTCAATGGTTTAATTCCTACAGGATCTGAATACATATTTCTTTTGTGTCTGAGGAACTGAATAAAAGAAGTGGTGACTTTTTTTTTGGCCCTTTGTATTGGGCCTAACTCAAAACTTTCTTGTTAGTCTAGTTCCTCTGGTATACCTGCACTGCAGGGACTTTGCAACTCTAAGCAGCCAAAAGAAGCTCTACCAGCAAAAGCCATCTTTTGCCAAGCATCTTTCTTGTCTATGGCAACACACCTTTTAGAGAACACTGTTTTGTGAGAACAGAGGATGCAGCATCAATGTGGTAACAGCCAAACATACTGGTGGGGAGGGACGTCAAACTGTCCAGGGAGCGGGTGCAAGAGGCAAGAGCAATGGAGAGTGCAAGAGAGCTCAAGAATGGCTAAAGAGCCCCTTTGAACAGACCCACAGCTGAAAGAAACTTCCTTAAGAACCTCTGGGGCTTCTGGCTGCAGCGAGTTACTGAGTGCTGGGAGGACATGTGTGCCTGCCAGAAACTACCTACCCTGCCTCAAAAGTGCTGTGAGCTGGAGGGAATCCACCCACTATGCGTTTATTTCTCTTCATCTGATGATGAGTTTCCTCAATAGCAGGTTGTCCAGTGCCGGTTCTGACAAAAATCTGTCCTCAGTAAGGTTCATGATCTCTTCAGGGCTGCACCATGACGAGTGTAGCCACAATAGAGATATGGCCAAAACATTGTTTAGGTTTGTCCAGACTGAGTAGGAAGGTGGGAAAGTGGATGTCTTTCCAGCAGTAATGGTGGGATAACTTGTTCTGCTTCCATTTCATAGATAAGAGGGAAAGAGGTCGGTACCCAGTGTTGTCACTCCAGTCTCAGCAGGCATAACATCAGCTCGGTGGTGACCCTAGATGTCAGGCAGTTTCATGAGGATGCAGAGCATGTGCAGCTGTTTTAGCAGATTTCCCGTTCTCTGGTCTCCAGATAAGAGCTGGGTTCCAGGGGTTAGTCCAACAGAAGGCAGACTTTGCAAAGGAACTGAAAGCAGAAGTAATATACTGAAAAAGAACTGTATAGTGCAGCAGGTGAATTGAAATGAATGCACTGTAAATATTAAACAGAATAAATAGCACGTGATCTAAATCCTTTAAATATAACAGAAGGGAATACTTGTGTACCAAACATTTTGAAATCCTGAACATGTTAAAACACCACAGATGGGTACATAAACATTGCACAGACTTCTGATGTAACCCAGTTTTGTTACTTTGGTTTTACAAGAACCAACCTGGCTTGTATATAGTTTGAGAGTGAAAGAAACAGAAACATCTGTATTACTTCCATAGCTTCTTACTGAAGACCACGTTCTCTAGTTCCTCTTACCTCTTTGATCCAGCTTAAACTGAAGTTCTTAACAAAATACTCATAAGCCTTCAAATTAATCTAAGGCCTCTGAAAGAAATGCAAAAATTTATTGCCTTTGTTACTTTCCTACTTCTTTGTTGTTCATGCAACTTTGGGATAAAAGCAGCTAGTCTTTGTTTTTGTCTGCACAACACCCAAATCAGCAGGTCTGGTCCATCTCTGGGTTTTCCATATGCTGCTGAAGAGCCTGCAAACCTTGTCTGTGTTCTCCAGACAGCCATCAAGCTTGCATTCCTGCAGGAGCCCAGACTGAATCTGCCTGTCTGAAGGCAGTAGCAGGGGCTTTGCCCCTGCAGCCTCCTTTGCCCCATGCCAGCTCTGAAACAACACAGCTGTCCTTCTCTCCCTATCAGCTGCACCAGCTGGGAAAACAGGCATATTCCCACTGCCTGTATAAACAGCTACGTGGTGGTGTGACACCAGTGCAAACATCTGTGCCTTGTCTCAGAAGTGAGCCACCTTCACTGCAGTGACTCCCAGCACAGACAGGATTTCAAGCTGAGCCATACTGCATCAGTAAAGGTGCCTGTCAGCTGCTGCCAGCTGGAGCAGAGAAGGCTCCAGGGAGACCTTACAGCAGCCTTCCAGTGCTTAAAGGGGCTCACAGGAAGACTGGGGAGGGACGATTCAGAAAAGCATCTAGTGACAGGACCAGGGAGAATGGTTTCAAACTGAAAGAATGTAGGTTTAGATTATACATTAGGAAAAAATGCTTTACTGTGAGGGTGGTGAGGGCACAGGTTGCCCAGAGAAGTTGTGGATGCCTCATGCCTGGAAGTGTTCAAGGTCAGGGTTGGACAGGGCTTTGAGCAACCTGGTCTAGTGGGCAGTTCCCAGCTGACTGCAGTAGAGTTGGAACTGGATGATCTTGAAGGTCCCTTTCAACCCAAACCATTCTATGATTTCACTGCAGTCCTTGAACAATGCCTCAGGCACTAACTTGAATATACTTGGTTTAAATGGGGGAACACTGTGCTCTGGAGGCTTTGTAGTCTCCTGTTTTCTACAAGCTTCAAACGAAGAAATTCTTTGTATCAAGAAAACATAACAAAGCTGCTGCTTGAATCCAGCTCTTGAATTTAGACGTATGTTGGTGTTCATTTCCTGGAACACTCCTGACTGTTAATGACATGCTGTGCACCAGTCAGTGCCTGACCCCGAGACTGGCCCTATGCAAACAACCAAAACTTCCCCACAGAATAAAGTTCTGTTCATTCTCAGTGGGAAAAGCAGGTCCTTGATTAACTTTACTGGCTTTTGCTCATCCTATTCTTACAACAGCTGTCCCCAGATGGCACTGTTTGGCCATTTTATGTGATTCTTTTTTTCTTTTTTTTTTTTTTTTCCTTTTTTAAGTTCAAAGGCAGTGTACAGTCTTTCAAGAAATGCTATACATTCCTTCCATATAGAGGGAAGGGGATACTTCCTAGGAACCATGGCTTGATGATAGGATTGATTATTTCTTTGTATTTTTAGAGTCTTCCCCATAGAAGTAGCTTCATTCTTTCTGAATGTCAGTGTTTCTTAACTCTCTGCTCTCCCCAAGCCCCTTCTTCTTATGACAGATCTTCTTCTCTGTCATCTTTAATATTATCCAAGTATTGCAGGCAGCAAGAAATTTATAGCAAGGCACTGCTATGCCTGTTTAGGTGATACATCCTGAAGCATCACATGAACAACCTGCTTTCTTTGCAGCTCTAGATTTCCATACTTATTCTGTCAAGGGTGTTTGTGTTTCTTTCCCTTTTTTTTTTTTTTTTTTTTTTTTTTAAATCTTTTTTATTACTGATTCCACTGTTAAGTCACACTTCAACTCTTTAAACGGAAATGTGATCTTTATATTTTTCTGTCCAGGTAGAGTTGCAAGCTAATAAGGGACTTCTAATCTACTAAGATTGTTACTGTTATAGTTTAAGGAAAAGACAAAAAGTAACTTTTTTTTTTGTTGCATTCAGTACTCAGGGAGCAGACCGAGAACCAGATAAAAACAGGGTAACACGATGGAGAGAAATGTTCAGGGAGAGGGGCACAGTGGCAGTGAAAACTGTGGAAAGTTTCTCATCTACTAAGGGAAATTATGAGGTTTGAAAGGAAGAAAATGTCTGTCCCTTGAAGTCATGTTAAAACAACACTGTGAGGAAGGCAAACATATTGTTGCTCAGCTTGAAATGCTGAGGAACAGTTGGTTATGAGAAGAAAAGTCAAAGGTGGTAGGTGCTGACTGTAAAGCCCATTTAGAGACAGGACTGATCTACCATGTCCATGGAGGGGAACTTGTTTACATTTTTACTAATATTTTTTGACAAAAGAAGTAGAACTGGATTATTTAAGGAGATGAGAGTGATGATACAGCATGAGTTTTAGTAACCTAACACAATAACATTATGGTCTCAAGAATCAGCAGCCAGAATCTTTGTTCTCATCTGGAAATACACGAGAGGTGGTGCAGGAGAAAAAAAACACGTGGCAGCACGCCAGTTACAAAATGATGGGAGTACTGGTCGGACACTGTGGAGGAGCTCTGTTCCCACATGTCATGGCCATTGCCAGCAGAGAGGACAGATATTCTTGGGGTCACTCAGGACCTACTGAGGACTTCAAAACACTCTGTGCAGCACTGGTCACCTGCAATACTGAAATGAGGCCCAGTGTGACAAACTATAACATTGGCAAGAGCAGCACAGCCAAAAGGGGCTGAAGTGCAATGACAGGGTCCTCTACAAAGTCCTCAGAATGAAAAACCTGCTGGGAGAGAGAGGAGCTAACCTGAGTGACATGCAGATCTGGCACATAAACAACAGATCACCAAAATGCTGAGGGTGGAAATTTGTAGCTTTCTAGCAACTGCAGCTCATCTTCTTGGAACAGCAACCCAAGAAGCCCAAATAACTGCAAGAAGGAGTGTGATAGGTTTGAGGAAAAGAGCATATAAGATGATGGAAAGGGATGGTTTCAGTATCTGAGGTGTGCCCTCTTCACCTGCTTCTCTGTGCCATTTTTCTTGAAAAAAAGAGATGTGATTTGCCACAGTTTGTTCTTCCTTATAGAGTTTTTGTGACTGAGTAAAACCCAGAAACAAACCCCAAAAACCAAAACAGAGGGAAATACAAATTAAAAAAAATCTTGACCTCTCATTACAGCTGTTATACTGTGTTGTTTTGGTGTTCTGCATATGTTGATAATTTAGTGGGTAATGGAATATTTCTGCTTCAATAAAAGAGGGCACTCAGATGCTCGTCCTAATAGTACAGACATTCAAGGAATGGGAAACCATTCTCACTAAGGGTTATACAGAAATTTCATCTTCTTGACAGTTTTTGATTCTTAGTTACAGTAATTATTTTGCTTATTGAGAGTTTTCAAAATTCATTAAAATGGACACAAAATAGTCCTATTTTTTTTCTTTTTCTGCTGTCAGGAACACTGGTGATCTCTGAAAATCTTCCAAATGATCATCCAGTTTCAGTGTTGCTGTGATCTGAGTCTCACTCTCCATCTACATTTTGAGAAAACAGGCACTGAGTACAGCCTAAGTAAGAGAGAAATCTTGCTTAAGGATTGCTTCAATTGATGGATATGCCAGAAGCTGTTTTGGAAATGAAAACAAAGCTCAGACAAGGAAACCTTTTCAGTTTACTAATGCAGACAAGGTTAACAGACTGCAATAAGATGGAAGGACTTCTTGACTGACTGCCTCTAGAAACAGGACTTACAAGCTTATAGTGTCTCTATATGTCAATGGCAGTCCATCAACATTTTATTCCCCTTATCAAGTACAAAGAAACATGGCAGAGAGGCAGCAATGCTGCAAGACTTGAGGAAACAGGTGGCTGAGTAAAGTGGGGAGGACCTATGAAAGGCTGCAAGTGGTATCGAGCCCTTCAAGATTTGAACCCCTCATGATCTGAATCAAACTTTGCAATTTTTTTTGGTTGTTAATTGGTAGATGGAGCTAAACAATTATAACTAAGGGTTGTATGCTTGGCTGATCTTTTGTTTTAAGGAAAAGGGTAGACAATCCTTTTGGATTGTCTGGATGGACAATGGGCTGCCAGGAGTGAAGTCACCGGGGATGAGCAGTAACTGGAGAAAAGGCAAACCTGGCAGTGGGAGATTGTGACCACCAGCTCAGTGACCACCTACTCACAACAGACCCCAGGCTCAAATGGAAGGAAGAACTGTGCAAGCAGACAAACTGGCACGAGGAGTGAGAGATACAATAAGCCAATAGGGGTTTGAGTAATAATGAATGAAAAAGTCATGTAGTCTGTAAGCAACGATTGGTGCTGATGCCTTTACTTGTTAAAATGTATAAACAGTGTAAGGGTTCGATGATCAAGGAGCCAGCCTTTTGTGGGTTACCACCCAGCTCCCTGCTTTGTGCAAACCAGAACGAAAAAACTGAAACATCTCGCCTGGGTGTGTGAGCTGGTGCTGAACAATGGGTAATGAGACCCTGTTCGGCACAATGGAAGCAGGAAAGAAAACTTCAGCAATCCCGAGGACTTCGTAATTGCCTCAGTGGCAAGGAAAGCAAGAGGTCCAGCCACCCTAAGAAATGAAACTGTAGGAAACCTAAAAGCTTTTGGTTTTCTGTCTGGCAAACCACCACTTTTTTGGCATGGCTGCAGTGGGCAGGTGGGTAACTAAAATGTGGTAATGCAGACAGTTTTAAGGGAACAGCTTCCAATGGGTGACACTGCACCAGGCTTGGCTCCCTGCCAAGACCATCCAGGCAGGCTAATTTCCCTCTGATACCTTATGCTCCTTCACAGGGCATGCAACAGCTGACAAATTCCCCTCACAGAAAACAGAGGACTCTGCCATTGCAGAAGCAAGCTGAGAAAAAACCCCAGGGCAATTGTCTTGCAGGGCAAGCTGACTCAAGGCTTGGAGGAGAGAAGGCCCAGGCATGCTGCAGGATGACAATGGCCCACAAGGGAGCAGCTAGGCTTTCCCCACAGGGGAGTAAGTGGGCATATCTGCCCAGCAGGCTGTTAATTTGGTGACAAAGCTGTCAGAGCAAGAAGTTCTACCTACAGGGCACTTGAAAACCTCTTTGAGAATCTACTGATACCACAGTTTAATGGTGCTGGTTAGTTACCTTAGGTGAGTAAAGAGAGCTGGGTTACTGTTTTTCCTCCCTCACAAACACTTTCACTTTGGATAGCTTGCCCATGGACTGGTTCTTGTTCCCCTGACCTCCCTGCAGCCACTGACACCTCTTATTAAGGCTCCTTGTAAAGGTTTGGCTTCTCCCTTGGCGATGGATTTGTTATTCAGCACAAAAATCTGACAAGGTGCACACTTCAGGTAACAAATGCACCAACAACCCACACCATTAACGCCTGCTGGCCCTTCTCACTCTCTTCTTTCTTAACTCAGACTGTTGGATAGTGCCTGAGCACTGAGATGAGCAGGCTTACGATGCTTGGCTTGGTAGAGCACGGCAATTCCCAGCAGTGAAAAGCAACCCATAAAGACCTCTCTCCCGTAAACAAGTGCAGCACGAACTGTGGGAGAAGAAGCTGGTTTACAAAACAAGAAGCGCTTCTGTTACGCACCCGGTATTTTTGTAACGCAACGTGGTGTTTAGCTTTTAAAAAAAGATCTGGGTTTAAAGTCAATAAAAAAAGGTTTAAAGCAGCATTACTGAACATCTGGCACCTGCAGGTGAATTTTGAAGTTAGCTCACTTTAAAAAGAAGACTTAGGCTCAGAGAAGGGAGAGATGTGAAGCAAGAAGATAGAAAAAAGATAGAAAAAGATATCTTTACTAGGATTTCTTAGGAAGGTTATTTCAGCAAATTCATATGCCATGGAAGAATGTAACTACATTTCCTACTTCAGCATTATAATTGTTTATCACCATTGCTCATAGGGACCCAGGAAAAAAGAATTTCTGTACCATGAGAAATTCTCAGTAGGACAGAGACCATGTGAATAAAGAAAGCACTATAGCACGAGGCAGATCTGGCAAACAATGAGGGCCAGAGGGAGTTGAAGCCACCACCTGCATGCAGGGGACAATGTACTAATGTCATGGAGAAGCAGCAGCTAAGCAGGAAAAAAACCCCTGTTTCTTGCAGTTGCAGGATGCAGTTTTTGGAATCCCTGGTAACCAAGGGGTTATTCCACGTGTCCTGGACAGGATGTTCCATATCATGCTCCTTTTCTCCCGCTGTCCTGTGGATTCTTTGGCACCCGATAAGGGGTCAGTTTTCTTGGGGCACTGACAGAGTCTGTTTGCTTTTTCCAGGTTCTCATTAAACTGGAAGAGCCTCGTATCACCCTGACCCCTGCTCACTGCCTCTCTAAAAGTGAGCTAAGTCTATCAGGAAGAGCAGGAGAAGCTGCAAAAGATTTCGCCTTAGGAAAAAGAAGCAGATTAGGAAAGAAAATGGGATTAAAAGAGGAGACAGCAAGATAAGGGGGTAAAATTTTAGGGAGGAGAGATTATGGTTAGTTTTCACACGTAATGAAAAGCTGTTGCTTTAGCTGGGCCCTGATTTAGCTCCCTCTCACAGTGCCTGCCCTGAAGGTTAAATGACTGGTGGAGCCTGCTGGCATTTCACAGGGGCTTCAGACATTTTTACTACCAGAAGCAGTCCATTTACTTAAGTGGCTTTGGAACTTTTCCTTGGGGTTTTACTCTGTTTGTTTATGTTTTATCCAGCCCATTTAGATCGAATGAAAAATGAACATGGGGTCCCAGCATCCCGTGATCTGTTCTAACCAGCAGCACGTGTAGGGTTCATGCTCAGTGATCCCAGTGTATGGTTGCAGCTCTGAGAGAGCCTCCCTGGATGAGCACTCTAAATGCAGCTCTAAAGCCAGGGCTTTCTTAAGCAAGAATGACCATTTACATCTCTGTGCAACCCTGTGCAGAGACAGGGGGATACAGATATTGCTGCTAAGCTGTGTAAGCTCTGAGTGCAGGGCTCTGGGGGAAACTAACAAGCAGCCTCTAACTTCAATTAGTTCTTGCTCTGCAGCTTTGCTCCCCCTTCAAAGGCAAGTAATTTCATACTGCAGGAAAGCAGCAAGTCCGCAGTCTACAGAAACAAACCAGACTTTGGCTTCCCCACAGCTCTCCACCTCAGGGGTTATCAGGGGCTATCTCCTTCAGTGATCCCTGGTTGCCTCAATCTCAAATCCCATAAGCTCTGCAAGCATAGTTTCCAAAGTAGCTAAACCTGAAGGCATCCTCTGTGCGTGTGTGTGCACGTGTGTGTCTGTAAACACAGACGATCAATTATTTGATGTGGATAAAACTATTGATTTTTTTTTTTCTGTTCAATTCTCCTCTATATGCAGAGGTTCCTATTCAGCCTAAGATTTGAGAAGCAGGTTTACAATGACAGCGCTTCTGCATTGTTTTTTGCTCAGCAACTACAAACCTCTGGAGACTTTGCAGTGCACCAGGATGGAGGAGGGAGAGTCACACTTCAGCAGGCAGTCTTTGCTAACCTTTTTTGATGTTTCACCGTGGCTTAATACAGCAGAGACCTGACACACATTCAAACTGCCATGTACTGAAGAATGGAGAAATGAAATGATATCAGGAAAAGAATTTCTGTGTGTCCTTCTAGATTTCAAACTACGTAGTAGTGCTTTTGTTGTTTAAGATCACCTTGTGAAGTAGGTTTTGGTTTGTTTGTTTTTTTTTTCTGTTTCACTTAACTGATATGCTTCACACCCCTTGTGAGTAAAAATGGTGGTTTTTACTTATACATGTCCATTTTGCCACTGTCCCAGTTCCCCTGTGTGTTTCCCAATACAGTATTGAATGTATTAGGAACAAGGTTGAGGTATCACTTTGATTACAGAAAAGGATGCTTGTTTAAACCACTGGCATGAGATGCTCACATATCTGACCTTGGCAAGGTCAGAAGAAACGTAGAGGTTTCACATAAACACACACATCCAGATGTGAAATCCTGTTAAATCAGGCCCAGAGAGGGAGAATACCTGAGGCAGTTCAAAGACCGAGGTGGTAAGCTGCAGATCCCTAGAAGTTATTAGCAGCAGGTAAAGAGACCTGAGAGCAAAACTACAAGGGAATCAGTCAAAATAAGGTTAAGTAAGAGAAGGGGAAAGGAGAAATAGATACCGAGGAAATTGGCTGCATATTGGCTGTGCTTGAAACTAGAGGAGAAAATGAAGATTTGGCCTTTTATACCAGACAAATTGTGAAACATAAGAAGTCAAAGAATCAGCAGAAAAGGAGCTGGGGAATCAGACATGCTGAGTGCTGACTGAAGGGCAGCATTTCATTAAGTGCTGGTCGAGGCCACACTGACTGTTGGAAGGTGTTGTGCTCCTCTCTCAGGGGACATACCAAATTTTTGCCTTATCTGCTTTTTACTTGTTGCTTTGGTAAAGAAAAGCCCTGAGGTATGCCAGAGAGATTAACAATATCACTCGGCTGCTTTAAATGTTGGTTGCGAAGAAGCTCATCAAAATGTGTCCTAGTGGTTTAGTGGAACCAGTGCTAGGCATACCTGGTGAAGACAAGGCTTGGTTGGCTTTCTGTCAGCTGATTTCTCAGCAGAGTTTGAGCAATGCCTCTAGTGAGGGCTCTGCACAGGACCTTAAATTCCATCTTCTTCCTCAAGACACAGAGAGGTAAGTTTGCCTGAGTGGATCTTCAAAACACCAGCAGTAGCAATATGCTGCTCCTGCAAGGAGTGATGCAAACTCATCTCCCACATGAATGAGTTGCACTCTGTTCTAAAATGCTTGCTGGCTCTGATGACACTACAGTCTCCTGAATCACACGAATTGCACTTTACTGCACTTTCCTGACACTCTGACATGGACCTTTAACCTTTTAAAGGCTATTTAAGTCAGTCAGTGCCCCTTGACATAAACTGATGCGCATAACACCGGCTGTGTGCTTAAAACCTGGGGAGCCCACAAACGCTTCCTCTGAATTCTCATGAAATCACCAGCTCTCACAGGGCAGAAATGTGTTCTGCCCAAGAGAGGAGGTTATACCCAAACACTTGTAAAATGGCCCCAGGACTGCATAGCAGTGACTGTGAGTATACTATGCTGTGACATGCTCATAGACTCAGTCAGATTTAAAGTCTTGTGCAGCACTCTGGATTTTCCCTATATTTCATCCCTGCAGCTAAGTGCAATAGCAATGGACTTGAAAGCATGTTGCTGCAGTAACCTGCCAAAATGATGACGATAGTCAGTAAATGCCCAGATGTACACTCCCAGGGAGTGTGAACCACATGGCAGCTGGTATATCTATGTCTGTGGAGAGATCCTTTTGCCTGAACACAGAAATTATGCTCTTATGGAGGAATCTGAAGGTGTGAATGATGGAGAAAGATGCAGTGCTTGGGGGAATTTCCACCTTATTCCTGAAAGGGAAGCTGATATTTGTCCATGAAAGCAAAAGACAGATGTTTCTTAGATGCTGTTTTGTGATTTATAAACACTGCCTACAATAGAGTGCTTTATATTTCTTAGTGAATCTTTCTTATTTTTTGCTTGAAGAGTCTCACTCATTAGTTCAAGGTTTCAAGGAGAGCAGAAAATGCCCATGAAGAGCAACAAATACAGCTTTTCTGAACAAATAATGCAACTCTAAGGCATGCTACCTAAAGCCATTTCTAAGCTTGAACACAATGGCCAAAAGTCTGCTTTTTTCCTTTCCTACTGATCCAAAGCCTTACATGTTCTCTCTGAATTTCTCTGCACTGCCCATAATGAGCTGCAGTCAAATACTGAATAGTAACTTTCATGGGCCTTGAGAGTCATGCTTCTGGAAAGAAACAAGTGAATAGCATCTGCAAAAATGCAATTGCTTCTTAACATAATGGCTTAGGATCTCCTTAGGAAGTGAAAACATTAGAAGCAGTCTGAGTAGGAGCATAATGCATAGTGACCAGAAAAACCACTTAGGAAGCCTAAAGGTATCACACTGCTCAGGGATCTATTACCCACTCTTCCATTTAAACAGCATGAACCCACAGTACACGAGGCTCCTAGATTTTTCTCTCTGTGCTTGGAGGCCCTAGGAAAGGCCAAAAGTAACACAGAGTTTCAGAAGGCTTTTATCCCAAACCCACTCACACGTGCCTCTCACACCAGGACAATTTTGCCCTGCCACAGCTGTTGCAAAGGGTGGAGAGCTGGCCAGCAAAACCACAGAGTGACAAACTCAAACCAGAAAACATTTTTTTAAAAGCGTAGTACAATGTATTCGGCCTGCCTTCACACAAAGCAGGTAACACTTTGTGCTGAGGCAAAGGGCCCAGCAGGAAAAATGCTCTGGAGTCGCTCGTAGTGCCACATCCATACACGCAGCTGAGGGCGAGGGCTGCAAACTGTGGCAGGGCAGCTTCGTCCCGGGACCGACCCCAGCCAGCCAAGCCCAGGTGTAAATGCGGGTGCAGCCTTGGGGACCCCACTGCAGCTGTGGGATCGGGGAAAAGGTGCCGCTCACAGGTGGTGCAGGAACACCACACCGTGCTGGTGGGATGGTGGGCCACACCAGAGCAGCGTAAACTGCTTCACTTCGCAGAGTGTCTTCGGCTCCCCGTTTCAGAAAATTAAACCTTTAAAACTCATTTCTTCCCATTCGTCTGCCGTGACCCACCTGCTCCAGTCTTTTTCTATTCCAGTGGAAAGGTTATCACTATTCGGCTGTATTAAGAAACGTGCGCGTGTGTGGAGGGGAAAGGCTCTGCTTCGCCAAACAACTAGAAGAGTCCCCGGCTCGGGGTCCTTCCTCACCTGCCACGCTCTGCTTGTGACAACGTTATATAAAGTTACATAAAGTCTCCTTTCACCTCCCGCTCCAGCAGCTCCTCCTCCGCTGGAGAGCGCGGGGCCGAGTCGCGGGGTGGGATGGCGCAGTACGACGCAGGAGTGGGTCGCAAGGAGTAGGACAGGGAATGGGATGGGGAGCGCAGGGGTGGGACACGGGGCGGGATGAGGATTAGGGATGCGGAGGCGCGAGCCGCGCTCCCCGCTGAGGAGGCGGCGCGCGCGGCTCTACTTCCGGCCTGGCGTTGACACCTCCCACGAGGGAAGGGGCGGGGTCGCCACTGGCCAATAGCGAAGCCCGCCCAGCGCGAACGGTGGCCGCTGGTTGGCCGGAGCGGGCTGGGGGCGGGGCTCAGCTGCAGGGCTGGGCCGCGGGCGGGCCCGCCCCTCAGAGCCGCCCCCAGCGCCGCCCGGGACGGGTCGGGGCCGGTGCCGGCGCTGCCGCCCGGGCTGTGCCAGGATGCGGCTGCGCTCGGGGGTGTTCGCCTCCTCCTGCCTCCTCGTGCAGGCCCTCGGCGTCGCGCTGTTTCTCCGCGGCTTCTTCCCGGTGCCCGTCAGGTCTCTGCCCCGCAGAGAGGCCCGTGCGGACCCTCCCGCCGAGCCGGCCCCGCCCGGCCCAGGTAACGCGAGCAGCTGCCCGGCGCGCCCCCTCCCTCGGTGCCGCGGGACACCTTTCTGAAAACGCCTTCGCGCTTCCACAACTGCTTCCGGAGTAGTTTAGAACTTAGCTGGTTTCCATGTAGTTGTCGATCACTGCCAGCAGCATCTGCTCACGGTGGCAAAAAGCCTCCAGCGCCAGCTGTCAAGTCCCTGAAGGGTTTGCTTTCCTGCCCTTTTATTCCCCGTTCCCTGACGCTGGTACTGCCGTCATACCTCTCCTGTTTAATGGCAAGTTGTCTGCATTAAATGATGCCCTCTCAGTTAAAACGCCCGAGTGCTTACCCTGTTTACTCTCTGGTTGTGTTGTCCCCGAGAACCATCCTGTCTGTTGGGGCTTCGGGGCCTCAGGAGTGACAAAGTGACTGTGGCAATGCAGGTTGCAACGTGCACAGTATTGCTGTCCCATCGCCATTTCTGTGAAATCGCCCTCTTTACAGGTCCTGCTCTATTCCCCAGCTGAATGGGCGAAACCAAAGTTTTCAAGCACCTCTTTTAACGAGGAGTCAGTGGAGGTCATGTTGATAGTATAACTTTCTTATATGTCCGGTCACAGGTTGTGTAAAAGCAATGTGAAGAAGAGGACTATGTACTTGAAGGAGTGTTCTTCACCAGTTGCTTGGAGCTTGTGGGGTGAAACTTCAGGTTCAGTGGGCAGCTGAATCAAGTAGAATTTATTTTGCTCATACAAAGCTCTTGCTTGGGACATCTACTTATGAACTTAGTAACTTTGTGGAAGAGGACTGTACCTGCCAAACTGGGTCTTCAGCTGCTTGTTATTTGTTGTTATCCTTCTGAAGTGTATGACTTTTTTTTTTTTTTTTACAGAATCACAGTATATTCTGAGTTGGGAGGGACACACAAGGGTCATTGAGTTGTTACTTAAATTGTGAGACACTGGAAGAAAAAGAAAGTGGTGTAATTTAGAGTATGATGTGCTGATACCAGTTAAGCAGGAAGACTGAAAGAATTTTATCTAGTATCAGGCCTGAGTGGATTCTTCTGGATGGCAGGTTGCTTTTTCGCTGGAGTTTACCAAGACTGCCAGAGATGTTTGGTAGGCTGCTGTGAGTGAAATGTGACTTAACATGTGGTTGCTGGCTGGAGACTAATGTAGAAGGAGACTGCTAGGGTGGGAGGGAGGTGACAGAAAACTGGGTTTTTGAAAGGACTGGTTTGTGTTGAAGAGTGTAAGTGTGCACCACGGGGCTCTACAGGCAGTTTAAGTTTAGGTGTGTCACTAGTAATCCCAGGTTTAGTAGGCAAAAGTGGAGTGGCAGTGGAAGAACACTTTCTGTGGTCCTTGGGTCATGGTTTGCTTGCACAGTAATCCCTTGGTTTGGACGAAAAGGTCTAAAGGCAGGGTATTGCTTACTAAATACGTGGTGCAGAAGGCTTTCAACCTACTTTAGATCTGTTTAGGAAAGGTTATTCCCCAGTGCCTCGGCATTTCCTGCACGTTGCACTTTGTGAGTCCTGACTGCCCTTGACTCCACGCTGTTTTGCCTGTGGGACGGCTGTAATAGTGAATCCTTGTAGCACATCACTGAAGGAAGTTTTTGATAGAGAACCAGTGGTTTCCTTCACTGCTTGCAGAAGTTCAGCTGTGTTTGAAGTAACTGTTTTCTAAGCAAGTAACCATAAATAAGTGTGGCACATGCCAAGACTTGCACAATGTGTTGCTTCCACTCAAAATTCATTTGAACTTCTCAATACTTTGACTTACTGATGAAATACACTGCAGGAGGAACTTAGGAGTAGGGTATATGTATTTATGATCTGATCATTTTTGGTGTCCAGGAAGCTTTCTTTCACTAAGCAAATGGATAGGAGTAAATTATGAGAAAGATTTTACCAACAGTACATCTAGTGGTGCCTTCTTGTTTTTCATGGAGTGCCAAAGCATGCCTTTTAGTTGATAACTCAAGTCTTGGAAAACCAAAATTATCAGTTTAATTAGGGTTGCTTGCAGTTAGCATTTTATTGTTTTTGAGATTTCCTTCTTCCCCCTTCTGTGCCCTTCTCCATCATTTCCTAATCTGGAAAAATCACTAGCAGTAATGAGTCGGTGAACGTCAGTTTATTGATGCTTATCTGTACCCGAAATACAGTTTCTGAGGGTTTTTTTTGTTTTGTTGTTGTGGTGTTTGGTGGCCTTTTTTTTTTTTTTTTGAGATTCTTGTGTTAGACACACCATTATCTGTGACCTTTCCAAATTGTCAGCCAGTTATGCAGAAACAAACTTTGTTCTAAAGGAGTGTAAAACCCCTAACTTTATGTAATGCATGTACTGAGAAGTTGATTGAACACAATCTTGTCTGAGTAGAGGTCTGTGGGCAGGCTGCATTCTGCTTCCATTTTGCCCTTCAGTATTTTTTCCTGGTAAAGAACTGAGACCTGCAGAGGGTTAACCTAGAGTTAATGTCATCATGTAGACCAAGCTCAATGCAGATCAAGAGTTGCTGCAGGCAGAATTAAGTCCATGCAAGAGAAGGGTGGCCCTGGAGGCATGACATTGCCTACTGCTTGATGCACAGCAGCATTTTGCTGTGCCCACCTGTGTACCATGTTCAGGGAATTCTGGAATTGGATTTTGACCCTGCAGTTACCATCACCGAACAGTCTTCTACCTTGAAGGGGGCAAGTGTGCACAGATCTTTTACCTTCAAGTCTCAGTGAAATTGTCTATTTCTTTGTAATTTTACTGTTACCTCATGATGAGATTTGATTCAGAGGCATTGCTTATGTTCTGATGTCCAAAACTGTGTGTTAGTATAAGCCAATGTAGCATCTTTTTTCTAGCAAAAGTCTGTCAGATATATGTAGTTCAGCCTTAATGAATTAACAAGAGAGAAGGTAGCAGCTACCCCTTCTTGTTGCTTTGAACACTCTCCCATTTCAAAGCTTTTCCTCAGTTTTCCCAATTTCACATCACACATTCCATTCAAATTTTGTTTTACTTCTTAGATGCTGTGTTGGAGTTGTTGTTGTGTTAATCATGTGCTGGATAGCCTGAAAACCAAGCATCCTCTGCTTCTCACATTGACCGTTGTTTGCAACTTCTCATTTCCAAATGTAAAATTAAGAAAGGACTTGAAAAGCACTCATTTCTGTGGTGAAATTGTCCTTTTAACTTCTGTCTAGTCTGTGGTAAAATTTGTTAATGACTTTTGTATACCCTGTATTTGTTGCTTAGGAACGGTTTCTAACTGGACCAAGATTCCTGCACCACTTTTCAGCAAAGTTGTCCTTGTGCTGATAGATGCTTTGAGAGATGACTTTGTGTTTGGATCCAAAGGGAAACAGTTCATGCCATATACTACACAAGTTGTTGAAAAAGGGACTTCCTACAGCTTCATTGCTGAAGCGAAGCCACCTACTGTGACCATGCCTCGAATTAAGGTAAACGTTTTTGTTTTTTTCCATTTCATGTGAGAAAGTTTGAAGTGTTTGTTTCATATGCTTCGAGTTGGCATAAAGGACAGGTTTGCTGTGTTAGTGCTATCTCTCTTTGCTATAGTAGTGCATGTGACAGAGTCCTGATTTGCCATCACCCAGAGATTAATGCCCTAGTGCACAATCTTTTTATTTGTAGTCATGGGAAGACCAGTAGCCCCTCAGTTGTCAAGTTTTCCACTGGTCTTCCATTCAAGAACATTTTTATTGGTGTTTCTCTGTGTCCTTGTAACTTGGATAGAAAATCCAGTTTAGTATTAAATTGCTTTGTCATGAGGATTTAATTGAAGAGCTTAAAAAGGAAACTGTGCGAAGTTCCACATAACTAAAAGCTGAATTGTGGAGGTGTCATCAGAATACTTGATCATCCAGGCTTGTCACTCCAGGATCTGAGTGACACCTCTGCATTGAAGAAGTGGGGGAGTGATCTTTGGTAGGTCAACTAGAAAGCCAGTAAGAGAATGAGAGGGAGACAGTCTGGAAACTCTTCATAGGTGGAATTCATTTCATTTCCTAGACATTTCTTATTTAGTGTTTCAAATGTGCTATCATTGTGAATGTTGAGTAGTTTACTTATACCTCCTAAACTCTCTTTTTGGTGATTTAATGACTAGTAAGTGAAGCAAATTTCAGCTAAGTCACACAAAGTAATTTTGCTGTCCACTGATTAAAACAGGATTATTTTTACCTTTTGTAAAGCAGTTTTTCTTTCTGACATCAACTAGCACTGTATTGTGGCAGGTGAGGTTATGTGTCAGGGCAGCTTGAGTTCTTTTACTTTGTTAAGTTTCCTTACTAAAAGTGAAGAAAAATCATCTGGTTTATTGCTTCCTCCTGCTTACACTGCTACTGTCTTCTGATTTCTGGAAAGTTCTTGTTTAATGTTGTCTCTTTTCTTGTTTCATATAGGCTTTGATGACTGGTAGCATACCTGGTTTCATTGATGTTGTTGTGAACCTCAATTCTCCAGCTCTGTTGGATGACAATCTGATATGGCAGGCAAAAGCAGCTGGGAAAAGAATAATCTTTTATGGTGACGACACATGGGTTAAATTGTTCCCAAAGCACTTTGTGGAATATGATGGAACAACGTCATTTTTTGTGTCAGATTTTACAGAGGTGAGAGGCTTTGTATGGCCCCAAGGCAAATAAAGTGAATACAAACACACAGTGGCAACCTCTAAGATTGAATGAGTAAAGCTACCTTTGTTCTGAAATAGGCACCTGGCAATTAAATAGAAATTAGATTTACATGTGTGTTTGGTATGGGCACGTGGATCTAAGCATCTCAGTCCTTCATGCATATGCTGTGGGAAGTAACCATCAATGTGTATAACTTTCCTCAAGGTGCGATTTTCTTACAAAACTTCTTGTGGTGGGAAGTTTAAAAATTCCACTATCCACTTTCCAGTTTGCTGTCATATTTTTATGTGCTGTCTTTAAGAGGCCAGTTAATAGATTATCTTGGTCTCCTAGAGGCGTACTTTTGTAGTGTTCCATCACTTTTGTAATTGCAATAGGAATAGTGTTTCATTATGTTATCAAAGAGGGAGCATAGAAAATAAGTGAAACAAATTGTGAAAATTCTTACTCTGGACAGAGTAGAAGAGTAAATTTAGCAATTTTAGTTCATTTTTGAACCTTTATGATTTGTTAAACCTCATTCTACTGACCCACTGCTACTGACATATTTTATTAACATGTGTAAGGAAATTAGAAAGGTCTAATGTGGATTGGAAGACACTTCTAACTGGTTACACTAATAAGACTTGGAAAAGCTTCAACATGGAGTGGAAAAATGCAAATATGCTGCTGGATTTGTGATTATGTGACTCTCAAGCTCTTTATGCAGTCTTTATGTACCTGAATACAGTCCATTAAACACACAGCTTTTTATAGATTTTTTGGTAGTTATATCCAGAGTCAGCGAAGTGATGTTGTGTGTGAAATATTGTGAGGATTTTTAATATCCAGGGAGAAAATATGCAACTAAAAATGCAGTCAACCTAAGCAGGAAAACAGGGAAGTTAGGGTCCAAATAGCACTTTTCAGATAATTTTTCTTTCTCGCTATGTTGCCAGTTCTTTCACTCACAGCAAGTACAATCTTTTTGTGTTTGCACAGTAGCAAAAATTGAGTTGAAAAAGCAAGTGTGGGGTTTTTACCCTCCTGTGATTTCAAGCACTAAACAGAGGCTTTTCCCTGTGCTTATGATACTTGATGTACTTGATAGTTTGTGAGGTGAGAAATTCAGGAGTGTGAAGGATGAAAGTGACTGAAAATTTCTTGGAACAATTTTAAGTTTCTGGGGAAGCTTTGCAACCCATTTGCCTTGTTTGTATGTAATCTGATGCATCATAACCAGAAACAAGTAAATGGGGTGAAGAATCTCTTTTGCAAGAGAAATATATTTGAATATCTGACACTGAACTAATCAGTCTGAATTTTTTTTCTCTCATTAACATTGTGAGTGACTGTATTTCTCATCAACGTCTACAGAATTTTCATGGCTAGCGCGATCTAATTTTTCTATGTTTTTTACAAGAGGGAAGTTGTTTTTACCTTTAAATTGTTTTCCTTTTCTTTGAGGTTGATGATAATGTTACCAGGCATTTGGATAGAGTATTAAAGAGAGAAGACTGGGATATCCTAATACTCCATTACCTGGGGTTGGACCATATTGGACATATTAGTGGGCCAAACAGCCCATTAGTGGGACCAAAACTTCGTGAAATGGATAACATACTGAAGAAGATTCATATCTCTCTTCTTTCAAAGGTAATACAGCTTCCTCTTGGATCAGTGTCTGTTAGCTGTGAACTGACATCAAAATGCTTGCTGGTTGGGGGTGGTACCTCATTTATTCCTGGACTGAAGTGGGTATTCTTCAGTTCTTTTCCTTCCCTTCCCAGGCCGTTCCCCAGTTAACACTACAGTATAGTGTTTTTTAAAGATTTACTGGCTTACTTTAGTAACATCTGTTAAGAGCCTCCTCTGAGCAGCTGTGGGAAATAATTCCCTCTTGGTGTGCAGCAAGAGGAATGCACGCCAAAATTCTCTTATCACTCGTGAATTAGGTCGGTGGTTGGTGTGCTTTCTAGTAATGAGAATCAGCAGGAGGAGCAATGGGCATGTATAGTTAATGGCTCTAATATCTACAGTAGTGAAGGCATACCTAATTCTTAAATATTTGAAAAATTCAAATGGAAATGGTGGTTGTAAACTGCATTTTGTCTTATGCTAAATTTGTCTTATGCTTAGCACATTTGAACCTGTTTTTAGGTTTGGGAATACAGGTTGTCACTTACCTAGACTGCCTGGATGTTAAAGTACCAAGTCCTAATTCCGGGTGGCCTGAAGCATTTTCTCTTGTTTGTTTTTGGCAACTGCAATTCAGAATAGCTGCTCATAAAATTTCAGTTGTATTTTTAGAGAAATAGATACTATTATATGAAAAGAGAGGTTAAATGCTATGTGTGGAAGTTTCATGAATGTTGTAGTGAGTGGTTTTGCTACAGTTTTATAGTATGTTTGCTTTTGTCATCTGAAAGCCTTTGTCTCAGTTTCAGAATACAGGAATAATAAAGGCACTTTACTTTTTGGGTAGAACAGGTACTGGTAATAACTAGAGATAACAACGAACTACTTTTTCGTGGATTGACTGTTTATTTTGTGCCATCTTTGATTTGTTAGCTCAAAATCCTTGGACAGGCCTCCTTATGCTTCTGTTTCTCTTTATTCAGAAACATACACATCGTTTACCATCAGTCATGTCAGATTTAAACCCCAAAAGCACTTGAGACACTAGGGAGCATTAGAAATCAGATTATTTTTCATATTACATTGATATTATTTTAACATTTGCCATATTAATAATTCAGCATGTATGTTAAAAACTCAATGAAGAAATGAAGTGGGAAATACTTCTCTGTTAATGCTACTGTTCTTGGACTCCTAATTTTCTTCCCACAGTGTGATAACCTTTATTTAATCTTTCAGTGAGTTTTTTGAGACTGTAAATTAAGGTTTTTTTAAAGCTTAGGGGGGTCTTAATGGTTTTTTTCCCTGTAACTTATTGACAAGGGTATTAGTAAATATGTGCCTTAACTTTTAAAAATTAGTATTATTGCACAACATTTATTTGCACACAGCTCTTGTTATCCGCCCCAGGTGTTGTGAGCAAGTTTAAAAAAGAGTTAAATTCACTTTGAGACTTATTCATGTTTGAAAATGATACAGATAGTGAAGTGATATATATGAATCATGTTAGGACGATAACTTTAATTTTTGTCTGTGATTTGCAGGACGAAGCTCCTTTGCCCAGCTTGCTGGTTGTTTGTGGGGATCATGGGATGTCTGAAACAGGTAGTCATGGTGGTTCTTCAGAAGGAGAAGTGCACACACCTCTGCTGTTTATCAGCTCTGCTTTTGAAAAGAGAAGTGGTAAGGATCAAAGAAGCATGACATTTTTTAGAACTGCCTTAGCTTTAGCTGAAATAGTGGTAATTTTCTTCTTAGTAGCTGGTACAGGGCTGTGGTTTGGATTCAGTATGAGAATAACTTTGATAGCACACTGATAATTTTAGTGCTTACTCCGAATCAAGGACTTTCCTGTTTTCCTGTGCTCTGCCAGGGAGCAGGTGCAAAAGAAGCCATGAGGGAGCATAGCTAGAACAGCTGACCTGAACTGGCCAAACCGTGGAGCATCGTGCCCAGTATATAAACTGGGGGCTGCCAGTCTCCGCTTGGGAAGGGCCTGGACATCAGTCAGCTGCTGGGGAGCGATTTTATTGTGCATCACTTTTTTCTCTTGGGTTTTATTCCCCTCCCTGTCTCCTTTTCATGGCTGTTATTATTATAATATTTTATTTGTTTCAGTTATTAAGCTGTTCTTATCTTAACCCAGGAGGTTTACCTTTTCTTTCCAATTGTCCTCCCTGCCAGGATGGGGGGTGTGAGTGAGTGAGAGGTTGTGTGGCACTTGGTGTAAGGCTTCAGTGGATACCAGTGCATAGGGCATCCTAAGATTCTAAGATACTACTACCATATATGACTGTAACAGTAACAACAGTAATAATTATGTGTAGTTTATAATAATTATTATTGTAATGAAAAGGAGAGAGGGAGAGGAGTAAAGCCCAAGAGAAATGAGTAATGCACAGTGCAATCGATCACCACCTGCTGATCGGTGCACAGCCTGTCCCCAAACAGCAGTGGACAGCTCCCAGTCAGCTCCCTTCAGTTTGTGTACTGGGAATGATGCTCTGTGGTATAAACTATTCAGTCCAGGTCAGCTGTCCCACTTGTGTTCCCTTCCAGCTTCTTGTGTACCTGCTCACTGTCAGAGCACAGGAAATGGAAAAGTCCTTGGCTAAGGGACTTACCAACAGCTAAAACATTAGTGTGTTATCAACATTATTCCCAGACTGAATGCAAAATACAGCCCTGTACTAGATACTAGGAAAAAAAATAGTGCTATCCCAGCTGAAACCAGGCCAAGAAGACACTGGCAACTCTTAATTATATTTTCTTTAGAATTCTTCCCAAAAAGTGCTTTGGTTTCTTCTACAGCTATCTGGCCGTAGAAAGCCTATTCTGTGTGACCCAGAACTCTGGTTTTAGCCAAAGCTGGCATCTATATCATGATGAAACCACGAGTTAAGCTTTGTAACCACTGAGAGAACTGTGTATTTTTTTGGATGATAATTTTCTACAGTACTGCCCTGCCTGAGCGTTGAGAGCTAACAAGATCTGTTGTGAGGATCCTGGGCTACTGGTAAATGAATAGGTTTAGAAGCAATATCTTATTTGAAGTGTTTTAAGTTTTGTCTTTCATTTTCCAGAATATTTCCTTGGCCTCCATTCTTCCCTTTCAGACAGCTAGGACAGAAAAATGAATGACAGTTTCTCACACTGAGAGTTAACAGGCAGGAGGAAGAATTGCTCTTGGGAAGGGGTGAAAGGTGACAGCAGTGAAAACTCTTGATTGCTAAGCCTTAAGGAAAGAATATGGAGCATGAGAGTGTTTACTGTATCGGCCAAGTAGTTGATTTTATATCATTGATGTGAGTTGGTATGTTTCTGAAACTGATTTTCTACTTGTAGATAATAATGAAAGATAAAAGTAAGATGGCTTAAGGTAAGAGGCTAGAAGGAAGTGGAGTGGTGGAGAATCTTTAGTCTAATTTCTATAGTAGTGCTTAAAGAAACTCCTTGACTGAGTGAACTGGTGAAATGTATTCATACCAGAAGTGAATATCTTCCTCATAATGCCTCTTCTGCCTTTCATTCTGCCTCTTACTCGTCTCCATCTGTTTTCTTTGCTTTTAAAGCCTGTTTGCAGAACTTTCATTTGTTTATCTTGCTGGAGGATCCTGCAGCACAGTGGAAATACGTTTTTCTGTCTGTCATTTATAAAGCTGTTATTCAACCGCAACAGAAAGCATTGCTTGAGGACTCGTTGAACTCTTCTTGGGTCTAAAAAACAAAACAAAGTCAAGAGTGGACCAAAGCTCTTGGATAAGCTTTTGCTTTATGAATTTCACTAGTATGTGTTGACTGCAAGGCCACGGGAGTGTAGATTCTGTAAATGCAATCTCCTGTTCAGTGGGATTGCTTTCTGTTAGGTTTAAACTAAACATGCTGTTTTTACAATGCAGTGAAATATATCTCGTCACCTGTCTTTTGGGATCGAGTTTGTGATTTTTAATTATGCCTTTGTAAATATCCAGCAGTTTACTTCTCACTGGCACGGTAATTGCGATTCTAGTGACTGCTCCTTATGATCCCACTGTAAACAAAATGTACTGTGGTTAATTTGGTAGACCTCAAAATAGTAATCCTGTGGGCTTTTTGCATTTAGTATGCTGTCAGAATATTACTCGTATAGCCTTCCACAGGGATGCGTCACCCGTGATTGGCTAAATGCAGTTGGTAGTTTGGCTTTTTTTAACCAGTTAAGTACTTGCCTTTAAAGATAAAATCTGAAAACTGCTGACATACAGGCACTCATGCAAAGAGGCTTTACGGATTATGGATGGCATTCCGTACAAATATGGGATTAATCGGAGCTAGATAGATGAGAAATGAGAGAAGTTCTAATGCTCTTAAGGGGAAGCCTTGAGAATAATAAAGACTATATAGAACTCTTTCTGTACTCAAGTTAAAACAGTGCCTGGAGTTGCAAAGAGGATGAAATAAAAGCATCACAGAAAAACACTGCTACGTAACTAGTTCAACATGCAAAGGAACAATTGGCTCAGCAATCTTAAACAAAAGGTTACTTCTGTTAGTGAAGTCATTCCTGTGGACAGATATCTGTGGGACTGAAGGCTAATTCTGATAACTGCAGTAAGTTAATGGGATCCTGCACAGAACTCCTTAAAAATCACTGAGTCTGCCTGCACGTAGCTGCAGATTTTGAGCCTCAGCATTCTTTACCTGATCTCTAATTCTGTTTGCCTAGCAACCTGATATTAATTGAATCTTGAGCTGTTGTCATTATATTGAGAAGCTTCTAGAATGCTGTCAACATTATTTTAGATTCTCTTTCTTTGTTCATGCATTAAATTAGTCTGCTGTAGTGCTTCCTGCTATTTCTAATGTAAAAGTTATGAAACCCTCTTAGGATGTAGGCTGCAACTTGATGTTAAGGTGATCTCCTGGACCATCTGTTTTCTTACTTGCATAACATTCATGTTGTGTTTACAGTAGTTGTTAGCACTGAAAAGTGATACTGGCTGAGAATTTAATAAATTTTGGATTTACAGCAGCAGAGGACAGCGGCTGAAAAAGATCAGTCAGCTCTCTGTAGACCACTTGAAATAGCTGAGCTAACAGCAATGAAAAAATTTTGAAACTAATAAGGTGCCAGCTATCTCTGGAGAAATAGAATGGTCCTTTTATTGAAATACCTCTCTCTTTTTTTCCCCCCACCCGTTCTTTTATTTTGTTGATTCTAGGTCCTCTAACCCAACCTGAACGTGTGCAACAAACAGATTTAGCCAGCACACTGGCAGTAGGTCTTGGTCTACCAATTTCAAGAAACAGTGTTGGGAACCTTATTCTGCCAGTTGTCGGAGGCAAGACAATGAGAGAACAGCTACGTTTTGTGCACTTGAACGGGTTCCAGCTTAGCAGGTTGCTGCAGGAGAATACACCTGCCTATGAAAAAGGTAAACCAGCTGTACTAAAAGTGTCACATAGATTCTAAAAGAATTAATTAAACAGTTTGGACTTTCAGATTCAAGAGTAGCTGCAAAGTAGCTATTCATTTGAGAGCAATATTCAGAGAAATGATACCGAGTTCAGCCTTTACTGTAACTTACTTTGATACGTTGCCTCTGAATACAGTTTTTTTAATGACCAGTAATATTCCTAGTAGGCAAAAGAGCAGAAATAATGATGAAGGAGTAAGATTAAAGGAAAATTACCAGTGTGGTTAAATCTCAGTGGTTTCATAACTGCTCTTTGTGAGGTGTCCTACATAGGGCACTTACTCTGAGCTATTTGGAGAATTAGCACAACGGAGTGAATTTTCTAGTTTAAATAAAAAGATGCTTCAAGTAAAACTCTGAAATAATTTAGGGTAAGTTATCTTTTTATTTCATTCTTAGGTACAAGTTTATTTGGAGTGAGAACCTAAAGAACTGCAGAGCTGCTTATTAAAAATACATGCATGTGTGTGTGTTTGGAGGAAAGAATAAAAAAAAGTGGAAAAAATAACCCCAATCTAGCAAAATATAGTATTTCGTTAAGAAGCACGGTACAAACTGCAATATAAATAAAGAAGTTAATATGATAATTATGTGAAAAAAATTGAGTCAGAGGATGAAGGAGAATATTTTACCATAGACCTTAGAAGATGTATTAAAGTGGCTGTGAAGCTTGTCACTTGATTTATAATCTGTTGAATCATTAAAATAACCAGATGAGAATGCAGAGCTGTGTTGCAGCTATGAATAATTAAAGTGGATAGCAATGTAAATTTTAGCAAGATAATCACTGTAGGTCAAGAATCAATTATCTTTCAACATCGCAGCTTCTAATCATAATTAAACCCTGTCCAGGAACTCAACCAAAATTGCTGCTTGTGGTGGCAACATGTCAATAGCAGGACCCATGCTCCAGCTACTTTAATTTCTTTTTTTTTTTTTTTGCACAGATTTCCTTTCTTAACCCATTTGTCAAGTGAGGAACTTGCCCTGTTGGGGGGGTTCAGGATATGCCTGTGTTGCTGAAATTTCTATCACAAAACTCCATCTGATGGTATATCTTCAGGCACTGGTGAAACAGACTGAAGTTTCTCCCAGCTTCTGGTTTATATCTTCACAAATAGTCTTGTTTTTCTTAGAGTGTCCTAGATATGCAAGGCTGTAGCTTAATGATTTGGTCTGTATGATTAAGATTGGCAGGGAAAAGTTATGTGCTGTTTGTTTAATGTTGTTTGATTGATGTGGATGCTTCAGACCGTAGAAATACTGAAGAAAAGGTCCCTAACTCAGTGACTAATGTATGTAATTTAAAAGCATGCATGAATGGCTTTTTGTTTTGCATGATTTTTAAGTGGAGATAAATGCCATCCCACCCATCCCACCACAGGCACATGCACACACACGTATGCATGTCTGTCATGATTCCCGTAGAAAGAGTTACCTGGCAGAGAAGTGCTCGTATTCCATAATGTGATTCATGTTCAAGGGGATTGCCCTGTTTTTAAAAAGCTTAAAAAGGAGGACCCTGGGAACTGCTTAGCAGTCAGCCTCATCTCTGTGCCTGATACAGTCACGAAACAGATCCTCCTGGAAGATATGTCCAAACACATGGAAGGCAAGAAAGGTTGTTAAAGATGGCCAGCACTGCTTTGCTAAGGGCAGGTTGGGCCTAAGTTAGTGTCCTGTAATGGAGCAGATGCCCCATCAGTGGACTGAAGAATTAGTAGATTTTCTAACAGCTAGAGGCAGCCTCATATTCATCATTCATGGTGCTCCTATGGTGCTTCAGCCCTCTGTTGCAGTTCAGGCTAGATAAGTGGACAGTGTTGCTCAGTTGCTGGGCTCATGTGATTGTGATCAGCAGCACAAAGTCCACACAGGCCAGTACTATTTAACATCTTCATTAATGACCTGGGTGATGGGACAGAGTGCACCCTCCGCAAGGGGGGGACACAGTACAAAACTGGTTGAAGTGTTTGATGCAGTAGGTGGGTCTGCTGCCACTTGACAGGCTGGAGAAATGGGCTGGCAGGAACCTCTTAAGGTTTAGCCAAGGGAAATGCCAAACCCTACACCTGGAAAGAAATAACCCCATGCATCAGGACAGATTGGGTATTGCCTGACTGGAAAACAGCTCAGTGGTGAACCACTAAGGGGTCCTTGGGGTCACCAAATTGAACACCAGCCAGCAATTAATTCCACCCTTGTGGAAGTAAGACTGATAGCCTGCAAGGCTGCGTTAGGAGGACAGTCATCAGCAGGTCAATCCTTCCTATTATCAGCTGTGGGAAAACCCCATCTGGAGTCCTGTGTCTAGTTCTGTGCTCTCCAGAACAAGAAGGACACAGGTATAGTGTAGTGAGAGCAGTGAATGGCCATAAAGGGTGATGAAGGGATTGAAATGTTTGTCATGGAGAGGCTGAAGCTGATAGAACTGTTCAGCTTAGATAGGCGAAGACTCAACAGGGATCTTATCAGTGTGAACAGTGTGTGTTGGGAGGGAATAAAGATGATTGAACAAGTGTTTAATTGGTGGTCCCTACAAAAATAATTTGCTTGGATTAAAGGAACTTTTTAAATGTAAGTTTTGTCAAGCACTGGAATGAGTTGCCCAGAGAGCATGTGGAGACTTCATACCTGGAAGCATTCAGGGCCTGACTGGACACAGATCTGAGCAATCTGCTTTAGTTAATCCTGCTCAGAGCCTCTGATTTTTATTTGTAGAACATCTGGACGCTCATCAGAATTGTACTGACAGGTCTTGAGACATATAATTTCTAAATTCCACAGACAAGGTCTGCTGCCAGGTTTTTTGAGGGAAAGAAATCCCGGAAGATAAGTCAGTTAGACATCTCACTCGCATTTGCTGCTGCAGGTTCAAGCTTTCCAACGCAGATTCTCAGCTGGTAACAAATGGTGGATCATAACATTTCAGTTGAATGCTCAGAGAAATGTCTGTGATTGGAGTTTAAAGTGAAAGATACTTGCAGGGTAACCTAAGCCTTGATACTATTATTATTTTCAACTCTTGAGGTCAAATGCAGTAGGCTCTTCTGAAGGGGAAAACATGGGATTCCTGTGGAGAATATTTTGATTTACAGCACAGAGGTTATGAAACCAGCTATTAGGACCATGAGGATGATGACTGAATCAGTCATAGTAAGAAAAGTTTCGTCCATTGTAAGCTATAGCATAACATACACATTCGTTTTTGGTGCAATTTGAGTTTCCTTTTTAATGCAGTGAGATGAAGTCAGATGTCAACTGAGTTGAATCGCATTTAGATGGGAAGGCACAATGACCTTTATAAGTTGTTTCATGAAGAAGCCATGGACTTCCCTGGATTCACCCGCTCCAATGTTAAGAGTAAACTGGAAGAGTACACAAAAATATCTTCATCTTCAAGTGTGTTTTAAATATATCTGTTAATAAAGAGCAGAATGAAGGCAGGTCAGTAACTTTTTTCCCCCCCTAGTGTTTATTATACAAACATGGTTTCTCTAGCCAAGAGGTAGTACAGCATTTCAGGGGAATCAGGTTTTGATTTATTGAGATACAAAGGAATCTTCACAGCTAAACCTATCTTCAAGTAAATTAAATTTTACATGAGAAACTTGAAGCTTGGCTAATAGCTTTATTGTTTTAAAAACAACTTTTTGAAACATACTAATAAATGCTAATGCCAGGCCTTAGGTTTTCTTTTGATAGAGATGGACACTTGCAAGTAAGGAAAAAGTCTTAAAGAGGAGAATAAAAACAGCTGGCAAAAATGAGGAAGTTGAAAGGAAAAGTATCTAAAAACACACTTTGGGTTTTTGAGCAAGTTCCTACCTCAGTGTAAGGTGGGCAGCTGTAGGTATCTAGTAGTGCTTCCCTCATGTTCTGAACTTATCAATGTGCACTGGAAGGATAAACTAGGACTGTTTTTTTGAAAGGCACTTTGCAGTGGACTGAAGAGTCATGCCTGAGAACAAGTTGGATGTTGTTATTAAAATGAGTGTCCGCTTTTCAATTTGGGACTGATCCTGAACTTTTATTAGATGCATGTGCTGATTGAAGTAATTTGGCTGTTACTGGGACACATATATTGAAACTGCAGGAGTCACCTTTACATTATTCGGTCTTTTTTTAGAGCTCTTTGTAAGTGATTGCTGCCTGTGACTGTAACTAAGTGGAATTGTTGTCAAACAGATGCTTGTGAAGCATAGCCATCTGCTTGTGATCAGATGGTAGTGAGGCTGAAGCATAAATTGCCAGTGTAATACTATGCAAGTGAACCATTGCTAGTGCTTTGGGAAATGTGTAACTGGGCAAGCTCGCTTTGGATTTTGCCTCAAGTTGAACTTGTCTTACAAGTATCCCGTGCAGGAGTGACCTGCCAGTATTACCTTCCAGTTACCAACAATTAGTGCCTGTGACCCTTCTTTTATACTTCCTATGTACAAATGTCCCATTGAATAGATACCATAGGAGTTCTCAAGGGAAATTTGGTAACTGTGGTCCTTTATTCCTGTCTGCAAGATCTTTAAATCACTCACTCATATGTGGGTTTGACTAAAGAGTCATCTTACATAACATGGGCAGAATGAGTTTGGTGGGCAGTAACACTGAAGGAGGTAGATGAGAATGAAATAAAAATGCTAAAAGAAATTAAGGGTGAGACTAAGCAAGAAGCGTGACAAGTGAGCAGAGGGAATTTATTTATGTATCAAAATATGGCTTGAACTCATTTTGGTGTTCTGTGTAATGAAATAGTATCATGTCAAATCTCAGTTTGATTAAAGCTCATTTTAGATGATCCTTTATGGATGTCCTCAAAAGTATGAATATTTAACTCTTATTTCAAACATACTGTTAGAGAAACTTTACAGGGAATTCGTTTTTCAGAGAACTACAGGAAGGAAATAAAATCATCCCTGTGTGCTGGCAGCTCTCCTGAAATGTAAATGTTTGCTGCTGGCTGAATTGTACTTTCTAGCAGATACCTAAAAGCTTCCTGCATCACAGGATCAGCATGCTTTGGAGTCTGCTGGAAGTCTTGGGAGAACAGACTGGACACTGTGAGTTAAATGTTGGTTTCTAAATTCCCACTTTGAATTCAGTAGATCACAAAGCGTCTTGCATGATAAGAGACTTACAAGAGGTAGGCACAGTTCTTTCATAACTGTACAAGAATTGTGAATAGACATATTTCATTCATCTTCATTCACTTGAAATAAAATTAAAAATGTTTCTGGATTTAATAATGTATTTTGCTGAAAAGGCTTAGCAAAAAATACAGTGTTTTTTTTCCACTTCTGATATACTGTTCATCTACCAGGAGTAAAAATGAGCTGTAACTTAAGACTTTGTGACACCAAAGTTATTTCAGTTATTGCTTTAACCTTTACTGTCTGAAACTGTACAGCAAATGTATTACCTTACCTTTAGCTAAGAAGGGAAGAATTGCAAGTTATATAAAAATTTCCAGATTGACCTTTTACACTTAGGTTATCTTTAACTTTCAAGTGAAATTGCAGGGAAATAGCAAGGACTATTAATCTGAAGTGAAAGTAAATATTTATTTTTTGCAAGAAATACAGATAAATGTGAATATTCGTGCACAGCATAACGTTCAGTGAGACGCAAGTTTCTGAAAGTTACGCTCTTGCTTTCCATGTGTTGTCAACTGAATTTGTATTGTGAATCCTTACTACACTTAGTGATCAGTATTTTAAAAAGAGAATTACAAATTGGGTAAAGTTAGGAATGGAATACTACAGTCATCTAGTCAAACCTCCCTGCTCAAGCAGGGTCCCCTACAGCGCTACTCAGGAATGTGTCCAGACAGCTTTTGCGTATCTCCAGAGAAGGGCTCTGCAACTTCTCTGTGCAACCTGTTCCAGTGCTCAGTTGCCTGCACAGTAAAGAAGGACTTCCTTGTGTTTAGGTAGAACTTGCTGTGTTCCATTTTCTGCCTGTTGCCTTTTGTCCTATTGCTTGGTACCACTGAGAAGCATCAGGCTCCGTCCTGTTCACACCCTCCCTGCAGATAATTGTATGCACTGATAAGGTCTCCTCTCAGTTGTTTCTTATTGAGGCTGAACAGGCCCAGCTCCCTCAACCTTTCCTCACATGAGAAGTGCTCCAGTCCCTTAGTCATCTTTGTAGCCTTATGCTGGACCTGCTCCAGGAGCTCCTTGTCTCTTATTTGCTGAGGGAGCCCAGAACTGGACACAGCTCTGGATGTGCCTCACCAGGGCAGAGTAGAGGGGCAGAATCACCTCCCTTGACCTGCTGGCAAGGCTCTTCCTGCTGCACCCCAGGATCCCATTGGCCTTCTTGGCCACATGGGCACACTTCTGGCTCATGGACAGCTCGTTGTCCCTCATGACTCCCAGGTCCTTCTCCACAGAGCTGCTTTCCAGCAGGTCGGCCCCCAGCCTGTGCCTGTGGTAATTCCTCCCCAGGTGCAGGACCCTGCACTTGCCTTTGTTGAATTTCAGATGGTTCTTCTCTGCCTGTCTCATCAGCTTGTCGAGGTCCTTCTGAGGTGCTGCACAGCCCTCTGGGGTATCAGCTACTCTTTCAAGCTTTCTTGTCAGCAAACCTGCTGAGGATGCATCTGCCCCTTCCCGAAGTCATTGATGAACAAGTCAAACTACACTGGACCCTGTATCGACCCTTGGGTGACACCACTAGTGACAGGCCTCCAACTAGACTTTGCACTGCTGATTACAATCCTCTGAGCTCTGCCATTCCTTCAGTTCTCAATCCATCTCACCATCCACTCATCCAGCCTGCACTACCAACTCATGCAGTGTGTGTGTCTCCTTTGGTGTTTCTTCTAGAGATCAGCTAGGTGATCATTTCCCACTCAGCTTGTACAATATGCCCAGGATAGTGAGTGGTTCCAGTGGAAAACATTGATTTTTTTTTTTTTTTTTTTTTTTTTTAAATAGGATTTGAAGCATTTGAATTGTTTGTCCTGGAAACTTTTTGCAAAAGTGAATGAATATTTAAATAAGTTTGCCAATTGTTAGAGACCTTGATATTTTATTAGGTTAGGGGTTAATTGCTTTTATTCTGAGTAACTGGCTCATCATGGTATTGCTACAGGGAGATGCTGTAACTTTGTAGGTCTGAAAAAAGCTTCAACCCCCATAGCAATTATATATTTTTATGTACTATACAAGCAAATATAAAAATATTATCACAACTCTAATTAATCCTTCTTTGTTCATGCATCCTTTTGCTTCTTTTCTTTTCTCCCACCGCCCAGATCCTGGATATGAACATTTTAAGATAGCAGAAAAATCCCATGGTAATTGGATCAAACTGTATTTAGAGGGGAATAATTCAGAAATACTCTTAAATCTTGGCAAAAAGGTCCTGAAGCAATACTTGGAGGCCCTCAAGACTCTGAGTTCTTCACTAAGCAAACAAGTGGCACAATATGACATGTATTCGATGATGGTGGGGACTGTGATCATTATGGAGGTATGAAAATAGATCTTTCAGTGAAAAGGTTAAGTGTACAAAAGTATCTTGGTTTTGACTATTTAATGTATACACTTACTGGTCTTAAAAATTACCAAGTATGAATTCTTAGAATTGGCTGACATTCTGCTTGGATGAGGTTAATACTCTTTTTAATAATCTGGCCTTTATAATGATTCAAGAGTGCTTTTGATGTGAATTACTAATGTTTCAGCATAGCTAGTTACAGTAAATATGCAGATGTACTACAATTTAAATTACTCCCATATTAGGTAACCTTCTATTTTTGAGTAGCTTTACTTTAAAAAAAAAAAGGTCTAGCAAGTAAATTCTTACCCATTCCTCTTTATCTATGAGTGTAGCTGCTCAAAACAGGCAATGCCTTATATGGACAATTTTCACAATTCCAGGAATTGTTCTTCGTACTGGTGGGTTTAGAACCCTGAAATAAATACTTGCTGTGAGGTTTTGGGTTGCCACATTGTATCTCCTGTAGGAATAAAGATAAGATATGCCATGTCTGGAATTTTAAGTGGATTTCTTCAACTGATCTTTTGGGCAAAACTCAAATGCTGGAAATAGCCTCAAAAGCCTGGAAATAGTGTAATGCTTTGAGAACCAAGCTGAAGGAGTAGCGTGCCTGGACACCGAACTTCTATGTACCAAAGTTTGCACTGACCTTTTAGATTACAACATTGTCAGCTTTTGTAAGTAAAAGCATTTTTCCCTAGGATGGAGGTACCTACCACAAGCCTGACTTAGTCCTTGAATGTGATGCTGTACAAGACTCTGTTGCTGTTCAGTGCCTGGAATAGATAACAATATGTGAGCAGCTCATTAATATTTGAATCTCCTCTGTCCTGGCAAGGATCTGTGCCTTGTCTCCTATGCTCTGCTCCTTGCATACAGAGTATTTCTGAAATGGCTTTGTGGTTAGACTGCTTGGTAGGGTTTATCCCTCTGCTGATCACCTCACAGCGATGAGTTCCACTGTGCCCTTGGGTAGATGAGGTGGTTGGTTCTGTTTCCACTCTACAGGTGGAGGATCTGGAGGTGGACAAAGACCAGTGCAGAGCTGAAGTGCTCATATTTCTTTCTTGTTCCTTTGTTTTGGGAACCTATGTATTCAAGCTTCGGGCAACTGAAGCACTGTATTATTTTTTACCTTGTGAAATGTTTGTAAATGCTTACTGTTTCTAGAAAACAAATCTTAGGTATTATTCTCAATGGGCCTTTGTCAAAGACACATGCAGCTTGCTAACTATGGAAATGTTAAATTTTTTCGTTGAGCAGTGCGTGCTCAGCATCACCGCAAGACTTGGTGCAAAGCGGCTGGAGTTTTTTTTATTTTCTCCAGTGTAATACTCAAGAAACTGCCTTGCTTTCCAAAATCTTTTTGTCTTGATATGTATTTTCCACCTTCGCTGAATAAATAACAGTAGTGAAACTCACATGTCACTTACGAACTACAACACGCTAGAAATGCTGTTTTTATCGGATGAGGAGGATACCTCTGGGACATGGACTGATAGTACTGCACTTTCTCAAAAGTCCTAAATTTAGTTTTGTAGATAACTGGTGCCTTCCTACCGTGAGTGCTGTCTTTGTTTTAATTTTAAGTTCTGTGTTGAAGTGTAAGACCCAAGCCAGTTTGCTACTCTGAAACTGTATATTTTCATGACCAAATGAAATGTGGAGTAGAATATGATGAAGCAGCAGATGAGTGCAATGCATTTGATAATTTTTGGTCTACTTTACTGTATCTCACTGTAATGTGGGAAAAATTTGGGCAGAGATCTTCACAAGTGACAGTGAAAGATTACAGGTTGGCAGTAGTCTGTTTTTATCTTGATTTGTTTTAATCTTGCCCTAGCAGAGGCTGATTGAGGTCAGTGTAGTCCTGGCTCCATCTGTTCAGCTTGCAAAGCATTTTAGCATGTGGCTGAAGTTTCTTATTTTTTGTAAAGGTTTGTACATGAGTAGCAGAAATTTTCATTGTATTATTCATCTCCACTGCTGCAGTTACCTGAAAGAAAACTTGGAATTCTGCCTGATCTGTGAGCAGGTTAGGGCAAAATTAAAGTAAAACCAGTAAATCAAATTAAGATGAGAAGAAGTAAAAAAAATAAATACTAGGAGAATTCTTAAGCTTGAAATTCAGCATACACTTCTGTGATAGTATGAGAACTTCCTCTGGTTTGAGAAGCTGCTTAACTCAGCAGGATCTCATGTATGTGTATCTCTAATACAGGAGGTAAATTGCTTTTGAAAGAGCGTATGTAACTTCAGGCATTTACAGGCGACAAATAATGGGTCAAATTTGTTTGCTTAGGAACTATTTTGATGTTGGGAGTTAAAGCTCTTACTTTTACAGGGAATAAAGATCATACATATTATCAGTTACCACAGGTGAGGAGGTAAATGGTAATTTATTACATTTGGGAACTGGTGTGTCCAAGCCCTTAATAAATGAAAACACTATCTTGGATTCTCCCATTTATATGGAAATATCTTACTGGGGTAAAAAACTCTACATAGTTCTTCACAGGTTTTTTTTTTTTCGGTGAAGTATGTGTACTAGCAGAGTGACATGGATGACAACAGCATGATTTTTTTTGGTGTGAATTCTCACTGTATGTTTTAGCTAACCCAAATTTTTAAAGTATTAATTCTCTGGTTTTTTTTCCCCTAGGTTCTGCTGCTGCTTTTGCTCAGTGTTCCAAAAGCCCTGAGCAAGCGGGCAGAATTTGAAGTGCCCCTCTCCCCTCCACTATTCTCTCTGCTGTTTTATTTGATGTGTCTGATGCTGTGTGCAGTTCATGTCATTGTATGCACATCGGCAGAAAGTTTGTGCTATTTCTGCAGTATGTCCTGGCTAACAGCAGTTGGAGTGATGATGCTGATTTCTGCACTCATGTGCGGTATTTTATCTGCTATTGCAAAGATCTTTGAGAATTCCCGACCTCCACTGAAGGTGAGAGCATGTGTTAATTATGGTTCAAAATGTTTTGCTTTTCATGGTGTGCTTTCAGTTAAAATTTTGTTTTCTCTCTGTGTGCCTAAAGAAATTTTTATTTTGTAACGTAATTTGAATAATTTAAAGTTGTAATTGAAGTGTGGTGTTTTCACTGTGGCTTGATACCGATTGCCACAATGAAGATCACAGAAGTCCTTATTTTGACATTACTTGAGGAAATGTTGTAAATATTATAAAATGTTTTATGGTTGACTTCATGAGATCAGAAACAGTTATGCTCTGCACAAATTCCATGTTGTTACACAGTGATGTTTTGCAGTTGTAGTTGAAGCGAGATGTATATATTTTGCAGCAACATGCACCAGTGATAATAGAATCAGCTGGGTTGGAAAGAACCTCTGAGATCATCAAGTCCAACCCTTGATCCAATTGGATCCAGTGATCCATGGTCTGGTAAACGCCTTGGTTACCATACCATGGCACTCAGTGCCACATCCAGTCTCATCTTAAAAACCTCCAGGGATGGAGAATCCACCACTTTCTTGGGCAGCCCATTCCAATGCCTGATTACCCTCTCTGTAAAGAATTTCTTTCTCACATCCAACCTAAACCTCCCCTGGCAAAGCTTAAGACCATGCCCTCTTGTCTTACTGGTAGCTGCCTGGGAGAAGAGATCAACCCCTACCTGGCTACAACCTCCTTTCGGGGGGTTGTGGAGAGTGATGAGGTCTCCCCTGAGCCTTCTCCAGGCTAAACAGCTCCCTCAGCCTCTCCTCATAGGGCTTGTGTTCAAGCGGAGGGATGTGCTGTTTTTTAAATGGACTCAGTTTACTTTTGCCATTTCTGATTTGTTCTGCTTAGTGTTCTTATTAGCTTTCTGTATTTTATTGTAAACGAGGTAGACATTAGTCTTAGAAAAAGAAAAATAATGTGGCCTTGGAATGGATGTGGACGTTGGCACTGGAGTAAGTCATGCTTCAGTGTATTCTGTAGAAACCTCACATTTACTTGCTCTTTTCCATCTTGTTACCAGGTTTTCAAATTTTGGTAGACAGTAGGAATCTAAATATGATGACTTTCTAGACCTGCATAAAATTTGCAGGCATTCCACTTCAATAGCATTGAGACCAGTTGCAACAGGTGATAAGTTTCTTCTCCAGGTGGATAGTCTCAAAGAAGCAGAGTCATAAAATGGTCTGGGTTGGAAGGGACCTGAAAGATCATCCAGTTCCAAACCCTTTCTCTGGTCAGGGATAGCTTTCACTGGACCAGTTTGCTCAGAGCCCCTCCAGCCTGGCACTGAACACTTCCAGGGATGGGGCATCCACGGCTTCTCTGGGCAACCTGTTCTAGTGCCTCACCACCCTCACTGGAAGTGGATCAACTGTTTTAAGTTGATAATACACAAATGAGGAGGTTTTCAGCAATGTTTTCCAGTGTTTTTTGTGTGTTTATTTCTTCAAGGCTGGGGCAGGTAGAAATAAAAAATACTCAGTTCTCCATCCCAGGTCTGTGTGTGATCATAATCCTACTTGAGATATATCTGACAATGTGGGAAGCTTAAAAATGTCTTATGAAGTGTAAGTAATAGTAATTCTGATTGGGGCAGACATGACTTTGTATTCAGACCTGTAGAAATACGTTTTTGTCCTCCTGTCTTCAGTCCTATTCCATAGGTGGCTGGATTGCTGGATGTGCATCTCATCTTGTCAAAGTCAGGTAGGCTTCATTCCAGCCGTGGATAGAAGCAGTGACCTGGTTTTGATTAATGTTTCATCCCCCTTTCAAAATGAATGCCTAGACTCTGGGGAAGAAACTGGTTGTCTTTGTGTGCTGTGTGTTGATCCTGGAGGGCCTTCTGTGTGAGTTAGGAGTACCACTTGTGATGAAGTAACTCTAAATCCAAGTGTGTGTGACCTGCGCATCTCCATGGTGAGAATCTGTGGATGGGGCCCACTTCCGAAAGGGCTGTGAAGCCCTGATCTTCCCATGGCAGGAGTAGAGTCCTGAATAATGGTCTTTGCCGGTTAGAAAAGGCTAAAAAGCCTTTTCCAAGCTCAAGCTGTACGATAAAGTGTAGGTATTTTAGAAGTAATTAAGATAAGCTCTCCTGTTAATGGCTTCAGAGCTTTTTTCCTTCAAATTGTTTCCGTTCACTTCTAAAGATTTCTCTGAAGTGCTTCGCATTTGTAATGCTTTTTTTTCCCACTGTGGCTGAATATAGAAACTGATTACCAAGTTCATGAATTTTCTGAAGACCAGTGCAGGCAGTGTTAACATCTGCTTCCTGACTGTTATTTATAGATTCTGATTGCTATGTTTCTAGCAGCACCAGTCCCTTCTTTTAATGATACTTAAGGCTTTAAATAGTTCTGCAGCCCTTTATGAGTTCCAAAAAATCATCAAAAATTTTAACTTTTTGTTGATAGCCTCACTGTAATTGCTTGGTAGTTGACATAAGTATGGTATTTACTACTAGTAGTTGTGGGTTTTTTTCTCCCTGTTTCTGATAGAAATAAAAACTAAGTTTTTTTGAAACTAGACCACAAAAGTTAAAGCTTGTCAAATACATTTTTTGAGAATTTTCATTATGCAGACTTACAGTGGTTTTTTACTGCATAAAGAAATGGTTCCTCTTTCAGTTTATTTTGAAGTACCCTGTTCATCTTACAATATTTTTGGGTTTCCTGCCCTATGTGATAGTCTTGGTTAATTGAACAGTGATACATTTTTATGGAGTTACACCAAAAACGTTTTTGGCATTTTTTGACTTGAGGAAGAAAAAAGGTGACTGGGTGGTGTCTTTACCAGATAGCTTTCAAAAATGGTCCTAAACTGCTTTGAAAATGTAGGAGCAAGTGTCATCTGCAGTACTTTGCTGTGGTGGATCTGGCTGAGCTGAGCAGAAGGTTTTATTTCAAATTGAAGAAGTTTCAAAATTTACTGGTCAGAGATTCACGTATTTTATCATTTATGTACTGGCATTTCTGTGAGCCAGCAAGATGTGTTCAAAGACAGGGCAATAGGTTGGTTTCTGTATTAATTACTAATGCTGGTACATCAGTTGTTAAAGCTGCCTTGGCTTGGGAGATCATATGCTTAGATTTGAAGCCTGGGACTTATAAATTTCTGAACAAAAGATTCTCTGTTAAGTTTGATTGCTGAGATATCAGTGAGAATCATACAGGTCTTCCAGTGCCTTGAGTATCTGCTGAGTTCCTGAGGGTTGGACATGTTCAGCAGCTAGAAAGACAGAGCTGTGAATAGCAGAGTAAGACCTGCATTTCTGGGCCTTTAAACCACATCTAAGAACTAAGTACAGTCTAAATATTCTAAGGTCAGACTGTATATGACACCAGATACCTAATAAAGCACAGTTCATGTATAAGGGATTGCCAGTATATTTAGAAAACCTTGATGGAGATATCTTCAGAATTTCTTAGATTATCGAGGCTCAGGAGATTGTAATTTGCAACTTAATTTTTGATTTTTGCATAGATCTGATCTGATCTGAAATGTGGTTTATCAGTAAATGTCATTGGATTTTAATCCTTTGATGTAGGAGTAATTTTTTTCTCTTTTCACTGGAGTTGTGAGAGACAAGCAGGCAAGAAATACAGATTTTGACCCTGGGACATTTCACACTAGTACCATTGTTTTCATGAGAGTTTTGTATATTCCTTATTGATAAAGCATCACTTCTTCAGTTTTCATATCAGTCCCTGACAGCAACCAGATACAAGAGACCAACCGTTCCATAGATTTTCTGTTATATCTTATAAAGAAGATGAATCATATCAAAGACTTGTTCATTGTCATTTATTGAGGATCTCAGATTCCTTTGTCTCTTCAAGCAGATAATACTTACATGCTCATTATTTAGTTAACCAAGATCTTTAAGGTCAGCATGATGGAATTATTGGAATTTAAACTTTCTGTATTTCAGTCATGTACTGTTCTTGTCTCAGCTTTGTGAATTTCATGCTCTTTGGTCTTTGCACAGAATACCTTGTCCTTTTATTCCAAATACCAGCTTATGGTATTTGCTTTTCAGAATAGAGTACTAAACAAACCAGAGTGGTCTTTTGAGCACCAAAGAAATTTCAAATACTAGTAAATTTAGATTGGCCCCAGACATTTTTTTCAGTTTATTAATATTTTTCCCCCTATTATGTTGTGTGTAACCTCATGGGGACTTTTTTTGTTTGTAGGTAGTTTGTTGTTTTTTTGTTGTTTTTTTTTTTTTTTTTTTTTTAAGTGAAATGACTTTGGTGTAGTGTATTCTTAAACAACAGAGGAAATGAAAGGGCTGTGAATAGGTGATAACTGTAACTATACCCCCTGCATTCTTTCTTAAAATTTTGATTCCAGAGAGGGTTAACTAGATTATTGTATCAGTGTGTTTGGTGTCTTCTCCATGTTACATGGTCCTGTTCATTAAACGAAAGTACATATGCTGCTGTCAGTAAGTCATAAAAACAAGTGAGACTTGCATCTGAGATGCTCAGAGATACTTGTATTTTTTACACCTGCTTTCTTGTTACCTGCTCCAAGATTAGTGAGTTTCAATATTCTTCTAACCTATGATTGAAACAGTTCAGGAATTGTTGTACACTGAGCATTTTTTAACGAGAGTATTTCCTCTGTGAATTTTGTCTCTGTGAATATTCACCATGTTTTTTTAAAGTTTGTTCATAGGTCAAAAGTAGGAGGATGATGTGGTTGAAATATGCGGTTAAAGAAATGAACGTGACAGTAGGTTCAGAGATCTTTGTTCTGAAGTAAAAATGGCATGCAGTAGTTTTGATTTGACTTTTAAATTGTTATCAGGTGCTTAAAATACCAGTTTAAGAAGCAGTCTGTGATATTTTCCAATAGAGTAAAAATTGAGAAAATAAAACAGTAATGGATGATTTTGACTGTGTTTTTCTCAAAATACCTCACAAGTATGTAACACCTCTCGTTAAGGTGTGTCAAGGAGCTCCTGCTGGCTTTGGTGTCCTCCAGGGCTGGAGTGTTTGTCTTGCTTTGGTGTTGGAGCCCAGCTGTCCCTGCCCTTATCTGTTATAAAGTCCAGACTGAAGCTCTTCAGAACTATGCCTGTGATTTCCTAATGGCCTGTCAGTTAATGGCTGAAGAGTTTTGGTCATCTTTGTGGTCTCCCTTAGTGCTTACTTATCATGTTTGTGTCTCTGTGTGATCTTTTTATGGCTTTCCCTGTGTGCTGAATGGTTCTCTACATGATAACATCAATGAACTGGGTGCTCTCAACAACTTCCACATGCCCTTACGCTCTCTTTTTAGCCCTATCATCGAGGGTAGTGATGATGAGGCAATTCCAATTATCCGCTGAGAACAGGAAATCACACTAATAGAGGCATTAGACAAAAAATATTGTGGTTTTAGATAGGCACTGTGTGTGAAGTAAATAATAGATGGGTAAGGTTTAAAGCAGATTTTATGATGAAAGATACATTTTAAGCTAGGCAAGGTTAAGGGGTGCCATCAGACAGCAACTTTTGTTAATTTGAGTAGTGAAGGCTGTCACTGTATTGAGTTGAGGATATCACAGGCTTAAACTATTAGAAAATTACTTATTATCTGTATCTTAAGTTTGATTTCTGCATGATTTCTATTTTTACTTCTGCAAATGTGCAAAAGGGAGTGAAGTTGTTTAGAACCTTCTGTCACAGGATGGTAGGGAATCTGTACAGTTATGATGATTATTCATAGAGAAGTTTCATTCCTTAAACAGAATGCAATTATAAAAATTATTACTATGCTAAATATGCTACACTGAAATGATTCTTGTGTAAGTTTTTGAGACTTGTTAAGATAGAAATAACTTGTCTCATGATTTATTTTGTTTTCTTAGAGGAAATTGCTGTAAGCACACTGTGAATACTTACACAAGAGAAATTTTTATACCCTTTCACCACTCCTGTTTTGTTTTTTGTTTTTGTTTTTTTTTTTTTTCAGAATCCAGTTGTGTCCAGTTCTAGTTGGTCAGAAATAGATGTACTGATTCTGGCTGGAACAATTGGCCATGTTTTGAGTTTGGGGGCAAGCAGTTTCATAGAAGAGGAGCATCAAACTTGGTATTTTCTTATCAATACACTTTGTTTGGTGCTGTGTCAGGAGCTTTGTAGAAATAATTTTCTTCTAAAAGAGTGTGACCTTCAGCATAGCACCAATTTGAAGCAAAATTTCGATAGTCTCGGGGAAACCTCTGAGTGCAAGAATATAGACATTCCAACAGCAGGTAGTTCAAAATTGGACAAGGCCACATCTTCATCTGAATTCATGGAAGGATCGTATAAGTGGATAAGCTTAGCAACTCCATGGGTCATCCTTATTTGCTGTCGGCTGCTTCGATCCTTGAATCAGACGGGTGTCCAGTGGGCTCATCGGCCGGACTTTGGACACTGGTTGACAAGGTGGGTATCTGATTTACTGTCACTCCTTCTGCCTTATTTGAAAATTAATGTGTGTTTCATTTGGTGAAGTACATATGTGTTTCTATGCAGTCTGTGATTAGGAGGTGCTGCAAACGTGCAAAGCAGATAAATAGCGAGGTAAAATTCCTCGTGTACTATCGGTAGTTCATAATTTTTGCCCCGCGCCGTGACTTATCTAATTAATGCCAATTATACACTATAGGTTTATCAGAAGCAAAAAGTAAATATTTTCCGTATTTAAGTCAGGAGTGTCTGGTTGGAGAAATTAAAAATCGCTTAATAGAATTAAACCCTTGAAATTAAGACAGGATGGTTCTGCATAATTCTGAACTTTGTGAAGTCACAGGAGAAGATGCTTCACGTAGAATTTTTCCTTGTCTATCACAGGTTTTTAACGTGTGGGTGGAAAACTGAAGGAATTTTTTGAGTGTAATATGATAAACAAAAAGAGGAATTTTTTGTAACGTGAATTACACCAGAGAAGAGCTTCTGCTTTTTCTAATACCTCTTAGTACTTTGCAGAACTACAGTCTTTATTCAGTGATAAAAAGTACGCGAGATTTGAACTGTCTTCTGTACTTCAGTTGGTGGATGGAGAAGCAATACCTTGTGACTGCCCAGCCAAGGTTTTGCAGGCAGCAGATGAAGAGTCTGTGCTGTGTAAGATAAATAGATTTCTTGCCAGTATCTTACAACAAAATGGATGAAATGTCGTTCGTCATTCATTAAAAACGACATGAGCAAATGGACTAATATGAGACTTGTTATTTATTGGCAGCCTCAGAGATGAAATGCTAATTGCTGTGACAGGCATGAGTGCTGAAAGACATGAGCTAGGAGGGAATTTATCGCACTGTGGCTGTTGTTCTGTACCAGAGCTCTCACCGTGCGCTCGTGCTCCTGAGATGAGGCGAGGGATCGAGGGAAGAGTGTCGTATTTTCCATATCAGCTCCACATGATAGATAACTCCTGCTTTTTGAGCTAAACCAATGTGTGAGCAGGATGAGGTGTGATTTGACCGTGAGAATTTTGACAGTTAATCCTGAGCCAGATGTTTTCTTCAGACTGTCAGCCCTTTTCTTTGGAATGCGCTGGTGCCACAAAGGCGTGGAGCAAGGACCTGATACTCTTGCAGCTGAAGAAATTGTGTTTGTTTCAGATATATGCTTTTACTCATGTGGTCCCCTGGGAATGTTTACTGACTCTTGGAAATGTTATCAGCTTTCCAAAAATTCTACTTGGCTTCCAAAGATCCTGCTTCAGTTTAATGTGCTTCCACCTCTGATTTCACGGTGCTAGATATGCCTGTAGAGCAACAAAACCTATTCCAGCCTTGGGCTGTAGGGCCTCAGGGAGATAGCACAGGTAGAGCATAGCTTGCAGATAGAGCAGGTACTTCTAGGGCTTCCTGATTTATAACAAAAGTTGGGGAGTCCTGGGAAATCCTATATACCCAGGTCTAACACCTACCACCTGTCAGGAGCTTCCAAGCAACCAACTCAGGTAAACCCAGGGCTTTGTACACCTGTTCTGGCTTCCTCTGGAGTTTTGTTGTTGTTGTTGAGGAAGGAGTGGGGAGAAGGGACAGAGGAGGTTATTTTTGTGTTTCATTTTTGTTCCTATAAATTGGACTTTGTGTAAATTTGAACATGTCCATATCTTTCTCTGCACTGAGTAACCCATAACTGGACCCAGGGTTGAACACCAGGGAAAGAAACAGCCTTCCTCAGTCTTCTGGTAATGTTTTTCATGATGCAGCTCCAATTGCTGTTGGCTGTCTTTGCTTCAAAGGCACGTTGAATGCTGTTTATCAAGTCAGGAGTTCATCAGGGTGCTCAGAGCCACCTCTGAAAAGAGGGTCAGCCTCCACCTGTCCTGATGTGTGTAGCTCTTTGTTCCAAGGTGCAGGACTTGCCTCTTGCCCTCGTTGAACTTCTTGAAATCCCTGATGGGCCATTTTGCCAGCCTGTCAAGGGGCCTTTGAGTATCAGCAGACCCACCTACTCTGTCAACCACTGCTCCCAGTTCTGTGTTGTGTGCAGATTTCCTGAAGGGACACTGCCCCATCGTTCAGGTCATTAATGGAGACACTGAACACTACTGGCCCCAGTGTGAAGTCCTGGGGTTGACAGCTAGCGACTGGCCTTCAGGTGGACTTTGTGCTTCTGATGGGAACCCTGTGAATCCAGCTTTTGAGTAGTTTTCGGTCTGCCTGACTGCTTTACAGTCTTCCTCTGAGCTTGTCATCTCATCACAGAAGTCTGTCAGGTTGATTGATTATTCTCCTTCATAAAGCCATCACAACCCTCTTATTGAAGCTGTCTGCCTCCCCCTTCAGTAAGGCTGAAGTACAGCAGCTAGATATCAAAAAGCCAAAAAGCTTCAGAATTTTACAGGTGAATTGCTCCCTGTGTTCTCTATCAAACTGTGGCCTCACATTGGGCATATTTTCTTGGGTCTCGAAGCAAGTAGAAGAGAAGAGATTGTACATCTATAGTCTTAGGCTGAGACTGATTGTTTGGCAGTAACAGGGTATTGGAGGAGCTCTTGCCACACAAAGCGAGGTACTTGCTCTCCTACTCTTCCCCTCACTGGCCCTGTATTTTACCTGTTTGCATGTCAGTATGGTGAACTAAATCACTGAATAGATATGGCTGGAAAAATAACTCAAGATGGCATGGGAAACACTTGGCTTTCTGCTGGATCACAAGCCTGATTTACCATCAGGCTTCATAGGCAAATGGGCTGGCTTGTAACAGTAATGCAGGAAGGGAAGAGTGTACAAGTCAACACTGTTGTTGTTGGAATTACTGTAGAAACAGAATGTGGAAGTATCTGCATCTTTTGAAGCGCTGCAGACATAAACAGTTTTTTCTTTCTGCCATTCCTTACAAGAACCTGCATGCCTTTCAGATATGATTGAGAAAGAAGCAGTGATTCACAAACCTGTATTTTGTGGGGCTTAAAAACACTATGCAGGAGTCCAGAGTGCTGTGGCAGGCTAAGGGTGTATGTGATTAGGGCTGTCACACTTCAACATTCTCCCTTTCATTGATATGTTTAGGCAGCAGGTGAAACAACAGAACCCTGGCAGCCCTGGCACAGGCTGGCTTGGGCTGCTGTGGAGCTATATCCTGACTTTAACAATGGACCAGCTTTTAGCCTAACAGGAGAATACAATATGTCACCATGCTGATGTATACTTCAGTTGCTTTATAGATTTAAAAGGTTAGCAGCATTTGAAGTATACAGAGTTTGGACTCGAGTGATGGGATGGGAGTTGAGTTCTTGAGTTCTTTTGTTCACTGGACAAGATTCAGGAAGATCAGTCAATGATGCAACTAAATCTTTACACATCCTGGAGTTTGTAAAGTGTCAGTGAATTCCTATTTGGCAAAAATATTTGCATTTTCTTTGGTTAGAGGTTTTAATGTCTATGTTCCTTCTCCTTTACAAGAGAACAGGGTGGTAGAGATGTCTGTTTCCCTAGTGTTTTGATCAAGATTGAGGTGATGTGTTTTCCTTAACAGCATGAATTAAAAGTTGGTGATAAGCTGAGTTGCATAAAGCACTTATTCCTCTTCCCAAAATGCATTGCTAGTCTGTAAGGTTGATTGTTGTTTTATTTTTAGCATGAGTTTAATTTGCATAGTTATGTCTTAATAGCTCCCTTTTTACTAATAAGTATTTAGAACCTTACTCATATCGTTTGTACCCTTGTTAGTTTGAGTTGCAGCTATTCAGGTTTTTCTAGCCAGTCTTTTATTTTGTCTCTAAAATGAATTAATGAACAAACTGCCCTCTTTTTTTATTCCCCTGTATTGACCTTTTAGACATCTGTGCTTATGCTCAGACTAATATTTTGCTTATCTGGGCAGTGCTTAGTGGCCTCAGCATTTGAGACAGAGAGACTGTTGTCCAGGTTTGTCCACAGAAAAATATAAGTACCAAAACACAGAAAATCAATGTGCCTGTAGTGTGTTGAATTTGGCTACTAGAGATGCATTCAGCAGTGCTGAAATAAGGAAAATGTTCTTTGCTATTTGCAGACAGACTCTGTGAAATCTGCTGCAAAGAGGAAAAAATACTTTGATGGGAAAAAGAGCAAAAGAAAATAAGTAGATGAAGTGGAGGAGAAAATGTAATCTAAATCTGTCTGGAAGTCAGGTTTTCTTTTTAATTAGTTGGTATTTAGTTAGCTTCGTTTAGCTGGTGATCTTGATCAGAACTGATGCTTGAAAGGTGTCAGAGCTGCTATATGGCAGCATCAGCTGAAGAGAAGTAACAAGAAGCATCATCATGGGAAGATGCTAATATTTTCCTTTAATTATCTTAATAACTTAATAACTTAACCATCCCCAAATTCCCTTCCCCTGAAGCTAGCATACCTTGTGAATCCTGCGTATTCAGTTATACACAGTAAAATGAAAGTCAACAAATAAAAAAGGCCTTATCCACCTCACTATTAGTCATGCGCATTTATAATTCCTTTCACTCCACTTGTATTTGCAGTAGTGAGGTGAGGTCAAAGCAGTGGAAGGAAATTTCTTCAACCTTTGTTCTGTTACCAGAAGTATGACTGTGGACCAGAAGATGTTACAGTAAGAAGATATAGGCAAAGTGCTCTTTTTTTCCTTCCCCTCTCACCAGGTTTTCTCTCAGGAAGCTGTTGGTTCTTCATTTTGTGGTTTGGGCAAAACCCACTACATTGCAGCTGACATCAGAGTAGCATGTTTGTGCTTGCATTTCTAAGTAGACTATCAAAATCATTCGGAATTTTGCTAAATGACTGGAGTCTTTGTGTCTGTGTTGAGCAGCTACCATCCCCTTTCAAAATACATGCTAATTACATATGCTTTTAGCTGACTAACTGGAGGAACCTTGGCTAGAGAACATTGAAACTGTAGGTGATTTATGCTGACCTGACTTCACTTGCTGTAAATCCATTTCTTCGTTCTTCAGCAAACGCTATGAAAAACTGGGATAGGTTTTTTTGAGCGGATTTATATGGTTCAAAAAAATTCCCAAAAGAAATCACAGAGGACTGCTACCTGAAAACCTGGACAGGTTTGTATTTAACCCCCTGTGCTAGCAGTCAAGAATGCAAAGCCATGTGACTGATGTGCACATGCCTTTGAATATACCTTTGCTGTGCCCCTATTTTTTCAGGGGGAGGGTGTTAAGAGTATGATTTCAGATGTTCACTGCAAGAATTGCAGCTGTTAGTGAGTGTCTGGCTTGAAATGGCAATAGCAGTTACTTCTTAAAGACAGAAATGGCTTTTTAAAATTTTTTTTATTGCTGTGTTAGCTTTGTCTGCAAGAGTCTCTTGACAAAAGTGTATTGATTTTTTTAGATAAAGAGATAAAATTATGATGATGTGATGTTATTTATTCCTGATGTGACTTGCTCTCATACAATGAGTAGCCAAGGAGATTATGACCTGAAAACTTAAAATTTTCAGAAATGTTCATTTGAAAGGTGCAGTGGCTACCAAGTTAATTATGTGTTGATCATAAAGGATAGTGCTTTCACTGTCTTCATGGGTTGCTGCAGGAATCCATTCACTTCTGCTGACTCCTTATGTAGAAAAAAAGAATTGTGAGGAGAAACATCAAGACTGCATTTTCTCTCCCAGAGTGTTCTAGATCTTATTCCTCTCACTTTTCTCCACTGGCTTGCAGAGAGCAGTGGATCTCTTGGGAGTCTTGTTAAGTTCTATGAACTACATGACTGGGTCCAGCATAGAAGATTAGCCGGGCATTTTTTCTGTCCCATAACCTTTCCTCTGTGACTTTCCAAATGCAATAGCTGAAACAGCTATTGGTCAAACCCATGAGAAACCAAATACTAGGAACAGGAGAGTAATCCTCTTTGAAGTACAGTAATTTTATTAAATCAGAGATAAAACTGGAGTTTCACAAGTGTGATGGGATTTAATGCAGATGACAGCCCAGGCTGACTGTTAGTTTTCTGAAGTTAGTGACTTTTTATCTTGGCATCTTCAATGTGGAAAGCAGAAGATGGAGTCCATCTACATGATGTTCCTAACAGAAGGTAAATCTAACAAAATTAGTGGTTTTACATCATTTGGGATACTGGGAATATTTGCAGTAGGCATGGGTTGGCAATTCTTGGACTACAGTGGGCTTTGGTAAAGTGTGTAGGTAGCTGTGGTAGGGGCTGAGTGCAGATCTTCACCCCATTAGATTTTGCAGTGCTAATTCATACTACTGAAAATTTAAATACATGACAGTAGCAGCATGCTCAGTGAAATGTCCTTGATTCTGGAATGAGTGTTACCTCTGTCTAGGATGCAGAGGAACAAACAAACTGTATCTCTACTATTCTCTGTCAACGATGCAAATTTTGTGTCTTTATCTCTTACATACTACAAAGTGCTGTAGCTGCATAAGGGAATCAAATTGTGCTAATGAATTTGTATATGTGTGTTGTAAACTATGTAAGTATATTTATAAATATATATAACATCCTGGGTAGGTAGTGTGTTCTATGTCTAAAATTAATTAAACAAATCAAATACATGTGTTGTAACTTCAGAAGACAGAATAGTTCTAATCTGGCAATACAAAAATCTTTTTCATTTTGCTGGAAAATAAAATGCTGTAGTATCAACAAAATGCACTGTTTCAGAATGTATAAACAACAAAACCCTAGTTTAAAAGCATTAGACCCTTCTTCATGATGCAATGTGCAGCTCACTTTTTATATAATTAACAGAATAACTAGCATATGGTGGAACACAATAATTACACTTTTAAATATGCGTGCCTGAATAGAAAACCTTATTAATAAAACTGTTTTTCTAGAAATAATAAAATATTTTACCGTACCTCTCAGCAACTTCATAACAAATATCAGTGCAGTGATTAATTTGGTGCTGCATTAATTGATACAGTTTATTAATTGATTAATACGCTGCTGTAGCTAATGTGTTTAGCTCTAATTTATGTTTTAAAGGAGGTTTTTTGTTTGTTTGTTTTTTTCCCCAGCTCTGAACATAAACCTGAACTCTCCTTCTTGGCTGCAGTCTCCCTACTTATGATCTTCTTTCTGGTTCAAAGAAGATGCTCCCTGGTTTCAAAAATTGCTATGGCACTCGGGCTCCTGGGAGTCTACAGTTACCGGGCAGCTGTTGGAAATGTCATATTTCCATGGCAACATGGTGGCAAAGATATTTCAAAGTAAGTTAATCAACAGATCTGTAATACTGTTTCTAGCAAGGATATCAGGGGATGAAGGTGGATGGGACATGATGTCTGGGTTGGAATTACATTCTTATGAATGGAACTCTAGTTTGTAGGTGACCAGCACTCAGGGTTTTTTTGTGTGTACCTAATTTTAAGCCCGAGTAAGTGTCTTTTGACTTTAACAGATCAGAAGCCAGTCAGATAAAAATTAATATGAGGAAAATCTAGTAGTCATACCTTATATTTTTGTTAAAATGAAACTCCAAATGCACTGTCTCCTCTTGCTTTAGATGGATTTGCCGTGCTTACCAGAGCACTTGCGAAGCTCATTTAGCTACTTCTTAGTTTCAGAAATGCTTAGGCAGTAGTTCAGAGAGCTGCTTTTCCATACCTTGTTTTTCCAGTTGAGTCTTCTGTAATATCTGGGCTTTCAAGATGTAACCACGTCCTTCATGAGGTCTCATGTGCACAGCACAGTGCATCCTAGGGATTTTTAGGCTGACGTCAAGTTTTTTAGAGAGCTAGTCTGTAACTACAAGGAAGCTATTAGCTCTTTCACTAGTGAGCCCTTCTGGAACGTGGCTAAGTGGTTTCAGTTTTCTTATCATACTTTTCACTGTTGGATTGTACCTGAGGCTCTGCAGCCTCAAGTTTTGCTAAATGTCAGAGAGCTGTAAAAAAACTTCCAGAGTCTGTTACAGCATTTGATGAGGGGGAAGAGATAATGGAAGAGACATTGTTGAAACCATTGTCTTCTGGATGCAGTAAACTTCCTCTGGCACTCATTTTGAATTTCGTATGGATACAAATGGTTTCTGCTGGAGCTTCTTAGTCAGGCACTGGAGATTCACAAGATGTGCAGAGATAGAAAAAGGCCTTCAGGGTAAGACCTTAGGACTTATGGAAAATCAGGTTTGCTAACATGGCATGTTTTATAATAAATATTTGGATGTATGTGTATCTGGATATATTTACATACAGCCCCTCTCTCCAAATATTGAAGATAGTTCTGGTTGTATCCTAGTGTTAACATTGTGTGTTAGTTCTGCTGCATGGGAAAATAATGATAATCTTTACTTAGTCTGCAGGATTTGGCTCTGTGTTTGAAACATGCTTGATTTTTGAGTGTAATCTCTACTTTTGCTTTGTGTTTGGGTAAAATCCTTAGGGAATAAGACTGTCCTTGCAATAAGAATTAAAATACTGCAGCATGGGACAGAACATTAAATACAGCAATTGAACCACAAATAAAATGCGATTAGAGAAATAAGTGGGGTACTTCAATACTGAAGTCAAACATGTATTTAAAACCTGGTCATTCTGTAGTCAGCAAATTGATCATATTAATACAAAAAGCATAAGGGCTTTTTATATTATTTCACCTTAAATAAATAGTTCACGTGGTGATTTGCTAAAATTATGTCAGAGCTTTATATAAACCCCAGATGAATCTTGCCATGGCACACTGTGGCACACAGGTCCCATCTGAGGAGAGGTTCTGCCTCCCTCCTTTATACCACGGTGCCTTTCGTAAAAGCAGAACACCAAACAATCCAAAACAAACCCATGTGTCTGCTGCTGGCAGGTCAGAACATTATCTCTGTCCTGGTACCTGTAAGTTCACAACACAGGCCAGCCTAGGGATTCCAGCCTGGTCCTGTGCAGCCACCACTCGTGCTAGCATGTGGGCTCCTCAGGTGTAAAGTACGAGGCCTGACAGAGAGAGACCTGGTTTGCCCAAGATGACTAACTCACCTTCAGCAAGGCTCCCAGGACAGCACGTCAAAAAAGATGGCAGACACAACTTAGTAGGTTTCAGATGATAGGTGGAGTGTCAACACAGTGATGCCAACTCATCACTCAACACATCACATCTGTGATGTGATATATTTGGTAAAAGCCTACTTAAAATGCCACCAGGAACAAACCCAGGGCTTCCTTTTACATGTGTCTAGTTATTGTTAGTGCATTCATGATCTGGAATAGCTCCTGATCCAGGTGCAAGGTAGAGGTAGTTTTGTGTAATATCAGTAAAAGCTGTAGGCAGCCACTGCATTTTTCATGCATAATTCATCCTTCTGTAAGATGGAGACTCTTTGCTCTGAAACACTCCCCCTCTGTACCCTTTACTACAGGTTTTCTCTGAATGTTACAATTGCTGGAAGGTGGATGAGGGAGAAGAGGCAATTTAAGTGTTCTACGTATTCTGTAGCTTACCCTAACAGAAACCTTTAAACTGAAAAATGCAAAGAAGTAATTTGGCCTTAAGTTTTCCTCACAGTTATTTTTTAAAATTATAGTTTGAGAAATGAAAAAGATGAGTATATACTGTACTAACACAAAATAATAGTAGTGCATTTGCTGAGAAATATACAATTCTTCAATTAAGAGAAGAAGAAGGGTAGTAGTCACTGGTGATTCCCTCTGAGAGGAATGGAGGGCCTGATAGACTGACTGGACCCAACCCATAGGGAGGTGTGCTGCCTCCCAGGGGCTCAGGTAAAGGACATCACCAAGAAACTTCCCAGCCTGGTACAGCCATTATTATTACCCACTACTGGTTTTCCAGGCAGATAACAGCAAAGTTCTAACAAGAAGTCTGTGGACAGTCAATAGGGATCTCAGGGCCTTGGTCAGGGGATCTGGAGCACAGGTCATGTTCTCATCTGTCCTGCCAGTTGCAGAGACTGATGGGGCAAGAAACAGGAAAATCATGCAGATGAACACCTGGCTTTGAAACTGGTGTTGCTGCCCACTGATCTGAAAGAGGAAATTGTAGCTGAGGAGTTAGCAGGACTCCTTGAGAGAGCTTTAAACTACACTTCAAGGGGGACAGGGACATAGGGGGACAAAGGGGAGGACTATAGCAACCAAGGGGAGGACTATAGCAACCACAAAAGTAGCAAAAGGAATCCTAAGAGGTGATAACTAGGGCAAACACAAGCAACCAAATACATAACCACAGGACAGGACTATGGGTTGTCCCTTTGCAACCCCTGCTCAGATAGTAACACAAATCAAATACTTCTATATAGAAAATACTTCTATACAGAACCTACACACCAGTGCAGTGTAGGGAACAAAGAGGAGGAACTAGAGATCTGTGAGCAGTCACAGGGCTTTGATCTCACTATGGTTATGGAGTTGTATTGGAATAGCTGATGTGACTGGAATGTTGTCATGAGGGGCCACACGCTGTTTAGGAAAGATGGGCCAGGAAGGCAGAGTGACAGAGTTGCCCTCTATGTGAGCCAAACACTTGAAATGTATCAAGCTCTATCTTGGGATGGATGGCAAGCAAATCAAGAGCTTATGGGTGAGGACGAAAGAGCAGACTAGTGAGGGTGACATTGTGTTTGCTGCAGGCTGTCTGATCAAGAGAAGAAAGAGATTGAGAACTTCTTCAGGCAACTTGAAGCAGCCTCAAGGTCACAGTCACTGATTCTTGTGTGGGACATTAACCCTGACATCTGCTGGAGATGAAACACAGCAAAGCACAAACAGTCCAGGATGTTCCTGGAGAGCGTTGATGACACCTCGCTGACACAGGTAGTGGAGGATCCCACAGGGATGTCCAGCCTCATACTGACAAACAGGGAGATGGGAAGGTTGGAGGCAGCCTTGGCTGCAGTGACCATGAGCTTGTGGAGTTCAGTATTGGGTGAAGAGGAAGCAGGGCAGCAAGCAATCGTGGACTTCAGGAGAGCTAACTTTAGCTTCTCTAGGGATCTTCTTGGAAGTATCCCACGGGCCCCGTGGGTTCCAAGACAGCTGCTTGATGTTCAAGGATTACTTCCTCTAGGCTTAAAGAATGACACATCCTGATGAGCAAGAAATCAGGGAGAAGGAGGAAGACACCCATGTGGATGAACGAGGAACTCCTGTCATTGCTCAAGTGTAAGCAGGAAATGCACAGGAGAAGGAAGCAGGGCCAGGTCACTTGGAATTAATGTAGAGAGGTTGTCAGAGGAGTTAGAAATGAAATAAGGAAGACCAAGGCCTACCTGGAATTAAATCTGTCCAAAGATGTCAAGGACAAAACAAAGGGCTCCTTCAAATACATCAATGACAAAAGGAAGAGAAAGGATGGGGAACGCTGGTGACAGAGGATGCAGAGAAGGCAGAGTTACTGAACACCTTCTTTGCTTCTGTCTTCACTGACAAGACCAGCCCACAGGAATCTCTGACCCAGGAGACCAGGTAATGTTAAAAGGAAGACTTTCCCTTGGTCAAGGAGAATTGGGTTAGAGAACACCTACACAAATGTGACATCCACAAATCCACGGGTCCTGATGGGATGCATCCCTGAGTGCTGAGAGAGCTGGAGGACACCACAGCGAGCCCACTCATGATAACCTTTGTAAGGTCGTGGTGATCAGGAGAGGTGCCTGAGGGCTGGAAGAAAGCAAATGCCATGCTGGTCTTCAAGGAGGACTTCACTGGGCACCTCAATCCTTGGAAAGGCGATGCAACACCTCATTCTGGAGGCCATCTCTGCCCACATGGATGAAAAAAAGGTGATCATGAGTAGTCATCATGGATTCACTAAGAGTAAACCATTCTTAACAAACCTGATTGCCTTCTACAATAGACAACTACCTGGATGGATGAGAGGAGAGCAGTGGATATTTTCAACCTTGACTTCATCAAGGCTTTTGACACTGTCTCTCACGACATCCTCATAGGCAAACTCAGGAAATGTGAACAGGATGAGAGGACAGTGAGGTGGATTGAGGAATGGCTGAACGCAGATCCCAGAGTGCCATAATCAGTGGCACAGGGTCTAGCTGGAGGCCTGTCACTAGTGCTGTTCCCCAAGGTTCAATACTGGTCCCAGCATTGTTTAACTTGTTCATCAGTGATTTGGATGAAGGGGCAGATGCCTCCTCAGAAAGTTCACTGGTGACACAAAGCTGGGAGGAGTGGCCAGTACCCCAGAGGGCTGTGCAGCCCTTCAGAAAGACCTTGACAGGTTGGAGAGTTGGGCAGAGAAGAACCTTCTGAAATTCCAATAAAGGCAAATGCAGAGTCCTGCATCTGGTTGGGGGCCAACCTACTGGAGGTTGGAACAGAGGACCCTCTGTAGTCTCTTTCAATCTGACCTATTCTGTGAGTCTGTGATCCTGTGAAACCTAAGGATAATGTATATTAAATTATAGGTAAAGTGTGTAGATAATGTGCATTTTTATCTGTTGTAAGATAAAATAGATCTGTAACCACAGATTTTTCTCATATGCTTATTTGGTGAATCCTATGGATTATTGCTAGCCTAGCCTACACTTATATGATCTGGGTTTTTTTTTCCTAGAAAACATGAGAATGTCACTACATTTTTATGGATGTTTGCTTACAATTTCTTAGTTTCTCAGACCTTGCACTTCTAGAATAGCAAGGTCAGTTTTTAAGCTTACTGGTCCTTGTCAGCTTTTTGGACTACATGCTGTGTTTTATTCAGAAGCTGCCTTCCATTTGTAATTAGGAGGCAAATGGATTAATAAGTGGTTTGAAAATAGCATAAATGCCAATTACCCTTACTACTTAAAACGTTTAATTTTTTTTTTTTTTTTTTGTAATGGAATTGCTTTTCAAATGGATTTGAAAAGACTGTGCACTTAACAAGGAAAAAATGTGATGGTATAAGCCAGCACCAATGTGTATTCTATGCAGCTGTGTAAGGTCTGCCTAAAGTGTGCAAAGATTTCAGACTGAAATAAGGATCTTCAAATACTATCACTGTTGTTTTAGTGGGCTAAAAAACCCCCACATATTTGTGTGAATGAGTTGTGAAAAATCACTGAACAGCTTAAAAGATATAGGAATTTTTAAGTCAATTTAATTTCTGAAATAAAGTTTCCATATCTCGCAAAGGAGTATTTTTTTATTAACATTCATTATACTCTATAAATGGCATATTTATATGTATATATTTATGAATCTAGATCTTGAGTAGTATTAGTGGAAATTTATTTTGGTTACATTAGTTGTTCGATCCTTGTATGGGAGAGTGACTTAAGAGTTGGACTTGATGATCCCTGTGGATCCCTTCCAATCAGAATATTCTGTGAAATCTGTGAAATACAATTTTATTCTTATATTTTAGATTAGTTTAGTTTTTTAGCTCAAGCTTTTTTGTTTGCTGAAGTTGGAGTTGTTTTAATTCAAGTATGAACCCTTCCTAGGGTTTTTGTATTTGAGAAAGCTCTCTCATGAAGTTGGCCAGTACCAGCCTTAGATTTTGATCTATTTGGCAGAACTGGTTGGTCTTGACCTCTCCTGAAAGGCTCTGTGAAATAGGTGTTGGTAAATAACTCATCTTTCTGTTTTATTTATTTATTTTATTTTTTTTTCCCAATTTTATTTTCTCTTTAGGGGGATCACTGAAGCTCGTTTTGTTTATGTCTTTGTTCTTGGCATAGTCTTCACTGGCACTAAAGATTTACTAAAGTCACAGGTTATTTCTGCAGACTCCAGCACGAAGAGCACAGGATTATGGGAAGTATATAGCGGATTGGTCCTACTAGCAGCCCTTCTATTTAGACCCCACAATTTACCAGTCTTGGTGTTTTGCCTGCTGATTCAGACAATGATGACAAAATACATTTGGAGACCTCTGAAGTTTGATGCGGCACAGATTACTATCATGCACTACTGGTTTGGCCAAGCTTTCTTCTATTTTCAGGTAAGCTGAATACTCTCTGTACTGCAGAGGTGGGAGGGGGAACAGTTTTTCAAGGAGGTACTGGCCATTGTAAATAAAATGCTAACTAAATATTAGGGTGGAAGAGTTTAGTTAGTTCTAAGAAGGGTTTAATTTCTAATCATCAGGGAAAGATGCATACCTTGATGTCTAATCCTCAAAATAGATTTCCAAAGTGTTACAAGGATCAGATAGCTATACCAGCATGATTTTGGTCTGTTAATGGGCCTCATAAATATTGTTCAGGTGATAATTAATTAAAAGTTATTATATAAGTTGATTAATACAAGTAAAAGGAGATGGCTCTTTGTCACTGATTCTTGAGCATTACAAGCCTTTAGTTGCATCAAATTAGGCCTACATGCAGTTTAAGACTGTGGCATGTACTATCTCTTGTGAGCATCAGAACTAATTTTCTTTCTTATTATATCAAATTGTATCTTCTTTCCCGAGGAGTCTTGCTGATTTCAATAACATAGTTGTTTGCATTGCAAATAAAGTTGAAATTCCACAAAAACTTTCCTGAGCATGGAAGGGAAGGACCTTTATCATTGAACAGGATCTTTCTTCTGTAATAACATTGGAAACAGTGTAGCAGGCTATCTAAAGTTAAGATTGTTAGGTTGGGAATCAGGTTTTTGTTCTGGTTTAGGAGGAGAGGTTTTCTGATTTGTTGCAAAGGTTCATGGTGAGACCTGTGTTGACTTTGCTCCTCAGCCATGGCTGTGGATGTTAAAACTGTGGTCAGGCTTAGGGTATGTCCTACTCTGTAACTACAGACTAAGGATTGGCTTGACTTTGCTCTGGGAGTACATGTCCAGATAGGATATTGCTGATGAAGGTGAGATCATCATGATTCTTCCCTTCCTACCCAGTTTTCCTGCTCAGAGATCATAGCATTTCCTGGTTGAATGTCTTTTGCATGCTTTGAATGTTTCTGTTCACCAGTCAGCTTTGATTACGGCCTTCTGAGAGCAGCTCTTAGTGTGGCTGGTAGGAGGCTGAAGAGTACTGAGACACTGAGTCCAACCTCCCCCCATCCAAGAGCAGGTCAAATAGATGAGGTTGGTCTGGACTATGTCCACTCCCCATTTTAAATATCTCAAAGGATGAAGACTCTGCAAGCTCTCTGGGCATTTGGTCCCCAGTGCTTGACCAGCCTAGCTAGTAAAAAAGCTTTTTTTGGTGTTTAAACAGAACTTGTCTTTCAGTTTGCGTGTGGTGCTTTTTATCCTTTTGCTAGTCACTCCCGAGTGACTTAGAAGGTCTGACTGCATTTTCTGTACTACCCCCTCATCAGGTATTTATAGACATTGTTACGATCCTTGCTGAGCTTTCTTCTCTTGAGAGTAAACAGACCCAGCTCTTCTACATAGTTGTTTGTATCACAGATTCTTTCTTCCCATCATCATTTCTGTGTGGTGCTTCAGTGAACTTTCTCCAGTGCACGCATGGCTTTCTTGTGGTGGCAAGGCCAGAGCTGAACCCAGGCACCCAAATATGATCTGGGTTAGTAGAAGGAATACAGCATCTACCTCAACCGGCTAGTGAGGCTCTACACAAAGGGCAAATAACTAGGTGATCTCTTCCAAGTTGTTTTCCATACAGTTAGTTCCCAGGGTGAGGAAAGGCATAGTTTTATTCCTCCCCAAGCACTGAATTTGGTGTTTCCTTGTGCTGAACTTCCTGAGTTTCTTGTCATTCCATGTCTCTAGTCAGTCAAGGTGTTGAGTGGCAGCAGACCCATTTGCAGACCCATCTGCTGTATTGAGCACTCCTCCCAGTTCTGTACTGTGTGTACACTTCCTGAGGGGACAGTGTGCCACATCGTTCAGGTAATTAGTGAAGATGTTAAACAATATCAGCCCCAGTGTCAATCCTTGTGGCTCATCGTTAGTGATTGGCCTCCAGGTGGACTTCGTGCTGGTGATGGCAACCCTGTGAGCTCAGCATTTGAGCAGTTTTAAGTCCACCTGACCATCAACTTTCCTAGCCTGGGCTGCATCAGTTTGTCCCTGGGGATGTGATGAGAGACGGTCTTGAAAGCTCTCGTGAGGTGAAAGTGCATTAGATATATGTAGCCCATATATCTGCAGCCAGTATGGTATGATGGAATAGAAAATAAGGACTTCCTGAAAAAATGGTTCTGTTATGGAAGTGCAGTGTGGCTAAATTTTGTATCTTCTCTGATCTAAGTGATGCCAAAAATTTGGGAATAACTTTTCTGGAAGAATTTACCTGAAATTTGGAACAGCTGTACACATTTTCCAGAAATGAGTTGTTAGAGCTGTCAGGAGCTTGATATGTCTTTCTATTTCCAGGGCTAAGGGTTGGACTCGATGGTCCTTGTGGGTCCCTTCCAACTCAGTAGCTTCTGTGACTCTATGATTTAGCAACAGCTTAGCAAAAATTCTGACAAATTCTTAACTCTCTTTAGCATAGGAGTTTTTAAAAATGTATCCGTTTTAGAAGAACATGCAAACAGTCTTTTACAAAAAAATATTTTTTTATGTTTGTCTACTTGGAAAACTAAGGTAGGTGGGTGCAGTCACCATGCCCAAGACTGATTAAAATGGTAAACACATTGTAGTAGAACAGAAAGAAGAATTGTGATTGGGGCCTACTTCTCTATTTTCTCTCTTTATTTCTTTTTTTTTTTTTTTTTTCTATTTTCAAAACATCTTAGAGATGTTTCAGAAATAGAGAAATCAATTCTGCTTAAGGAAAAAGTGCTTTTAAGAGTCCAAACAGATGGGATTTTCTTTCACACCCCCTGTTCCTTAGAGAACAAGTTTTCAGTTATCTTTTAAAAGTGTTGTAAGTACATTTACATTAGATGCCCTTTTTAGAATGGAGATTAAGAGTTTGACCAAAATACCAGTCTTTGGATGTTACCTTTGTTCTTTTATTGTCTGGCAAAAAAACTGTTCTGGAGGCATGGAAAGAAACAAATTAAATCATACAAGGCTTAGAGGGAGAGGTTTTTTTGCTGTTCACAATTGAAAGCAGTTATCTGATGTACAAAATATTAGCATAGAAAAGCAGAATGGTTGAGCTGATAGTTCATAAAATTACAGATGTTACAAAGGCCCCTCAAAATCTAATTAATGCTCTCTCTTCATTTGGTAAATTTCCCTCAATTTATTCTCAGAATAGCTTTTCCAGTCTGGGACTGTAGATCCAAGAATAGAAGAAACTTCCTCCAGAAATTGTGTTTCATTTCATGACCTTTTTATGTTGTTTTGCTCACTATGCAGCATTCTGATCTGCACTGCCAGGTAAAATTAAAAAGCTGACAACCTTATAAAAAACCACTGCTTCATTAATTGTTGGTTTTTTTTTTTTTTAAATATATATACATTTAAGTTTCTCTTTCCTTTTCCTTTGAGTTTGGAATGACTTGATACAAGGAAAAAATTGCTCAGTTTGTGTAGCTTAAAGTCAGGATTGAAGTGTCTTACTGTTTTATTAGTGACAAATAATTAACTGACAATTATATATTGATAATTAACTGTCAGTCGCGGAACTACAGGTGCAGGATCCATACCAGGTATACAACAGGTGAACATTTACCAATTTCGGTGCTGTTTTCTATACCTATTTTGGAAAAAAATCTATCCCCTGCACCGGGACTCCCCTCTCCCGAACACAAAGAGGCAACCTCCCCTTCTGGTGTGTTCCAAACAGTCTCTTCTCATGGCAGTGCAGTTTTCCTGTTTTCTCACACCTCTTATGACAAATGCAGGCAATCAAACTTTAGGTATATCCATTGTATATCTCAGGCATACCATAGGCAAGTGACCCTGGGTGAAGCCATGGGTGATTTCATGTGGTTTTGTACGTTTTCCAGCTTTTCCTTGACTGGGTGATGGAAGGTGGAGCTGTGAAAGTGCCCATGCTGGTTTAGTAACAGATTTTAATTGCCTGAATAAGCCATTTAATCTTTTTTCCTTTGCCTTGTGGGAAAACCAGGAAGGTCTTTGCTTGGTGATGGCTTACAGATCCCCTCCTTAGTCCTGTGCCTTCCAGTGAAGGGCCACCATTCCTACTGAGTGATGTGCAGCTGCACCAGATTTAGCATTTACCTGTCCTGTCCATGACCATGACCATGAGCACTGAGGCCTTATGTTTTGAATGGCTGATTTTTGATGCTGGAATTCTAAGATGTGAAGGAAGCACAAATGTATTTTTAGGTATCATGTGCGCTGCTGGCATAGATTTAAATTCTTCCTCGACATTTTTTCCCTCAGGTTTTGTCATTTCTAGAGCTGTCACCATGAAACTGACTGGGGTTTAGAGTGGTGCTAGGGTTTTAATTTCCAGGCAGGCATAAAGATCTAATGTAGCATATAAAAATGATAGCAGGTTTATGATTCACACTGAAATTTGTTGTTGATGTCGATCAGATTGGATACTAAATTTAAACTGTGCTAGCTAAATGAGGCAGGAGAAGAAAAATATAAACTAAATATGAAGCGCTTCCATCTGGAAATAGGAGAGAGAGTTGGAGGACTGCTTTTTGCACATATCTTGGTTTGATTAGGAAAAGAATGAGACTTCTTGCCCATGTTGCTGAGCCTTATTAAATCTTGGTAGACAAGGGGGTGCGTAATGACAAAAGCAGTAACTCTGTCTTGCTGAGTGTGGAATGGAAGTGCTGGCCTTTTGAATATGATACTGACTAAAAATAGCCTTGTTCAGGATAGCATATTTAATGAATGAGGCAGTGTTCTTCCAAAAAAATACCATAGGGTCCTTCAAGACTTTATGGAAGGAGAGCTGTGAAAATCTTAAGTGTACAGTGTAAGCAAGGATCACAGGAGCAGATGCTATTTTTCGTTAATCAACTGGTATAACTGATGAACGTGGGGTAAAAAATGAAGTGCGTGGGTGTGGAAGCTAATTTTTTTATTTTGAACTTTAGTAGGAAAAAAACACCCCAAATTAAGGGCAGGTTGGAAACAAATGCCTTGATCTTACACTCGGTTTTGCATTCTACGCTTCATCTGTCTCAGGACCCTGATTGCATCTTCTCTCTAGTTAGGAGAGTTCAGTGTCATCTCCTTTGCAAAGAGCTGTTGGGAGAAAAGCTAGAAGGGCCTGACACTACCTTCATTTTGGAGATGCTTTAATCTGATGCTTTACTCTCTGTGCTGTACCACAGCTGGGTGAGCACGTGTGTCTGTGCCTGTCTTGTACTTTCTTGATCCAGACCTGGACATGGTGGCTGGGCTGTTTGACCTAATCTTGGACCTGCCTTTTCACTACAGTCTTTGCAATCCCTGGATTGCAGCTGGCCATGATTACTGTCTCCAGATCCAGCCCTGGCCTGGACATTGCCACTGAACAGTCCTGACTTACTGCTCTCACCTACCTTGTTTTCGTGCTCATTTCCCTTGCAGAACCAGCTGGCCTTTTCTACTCTCTCACAATTTGAACCTAAAACGCAAATTTATTAAACAGTTGTAACTTAGATGGGAAGACTACACATTATCTCATTTTTCCAGCCTTTTAGCAAGATTTTTATGAATAGTAAGCATTGGAAAAGGTTGCTTGATCACACAGGTACAGTCTTCATACTTGGAGGTTTTTAGAGATTGTCTGGATAAGGTGCTGTGTTATTTATGTTGAACTGGATAAAACCAATTTTTCATCTTGTTTTAATAAGTAGAGTATTTGCTTTATTTATCACTTTGTGAAAAAGTTTAAAGTTAAAAATACTCCAGTATTGTCAAAAATATATGAAATTAATACATTTTTTCAGAATGCTACTTATTTATCAAGATATTATTGCAAGCTCGAGAACCTCTTGAATTTTTCAATGAGCTTGAATGGCTGATTGTGTTCTCTTAAGCTCTTGAGTTGTCGTCCACATCTCATCTCTCATTAGTAACTTCTCAAAAGTATGCTGTATCTTTATCATTGCCACTTACCCTTCAAATGCAGTGAGAATAGAAATAGATAAGTTGGTGGTTTCTCTTAACTAAAGCAGCTCCTAAAAAAATCTATTTTGCAGCAAATATGTCTTAAAAATATTTTCATTACCTTGGGTGAAAGCTTATAAATGAACAAAAAAATCCACATGTTTATTTATTAGTCTTGTGTGCTTTTGTTCCCATCCTTATTGCAGCATATTTGCAGAACGAGAAATAAAATACAGTCTCAATACAGTCTCAAAACCTTTAAGACTTGTTTATACTTTCTGGTGCTTTTTATCCCTGGAAGAAAACAGAATAGGTTTGTACATTTTTAGAATAATTTGTATCTAATTTATATCTAATTTATATCTAATTTATATTCATCTTCCTCTAGGTAAAGAGATGGACTGAGAGATGTTTTCAAATGGCTTGTAGCTTTCTCTTGTTATGATTTCAAAGCATTGTAGGGTGATTTACACTGGAGAGGACTCCAGAAGGCCCATAGTTCCATCCTGTTTTCAGAGCAGTGTCAGCTGTGAGGTTCAGACCAGATTGCTTGGGGTCTTGAAACCTGCAAGGGTATGTCTGCAGACAGCAGAACCTTGGCATCCTGAGGCATGTCCCCATCCCACTGCATGTGAGAAAGAGCAAGAATAAATGCAGCACTGCAGAACAGGGCAAAAAGATGTACTCTCCTTGGGAAGGTAGTGAGGCCAAGAAGAAACCAGGAAGGAAGAGTGCTCTTGCCCTTCTCCTCAACTCCCTGGATTCCTTCTACACCAGGTTCATTCCCTTTGTCTTTGGCTTTGTTTAAAATGATGTAGCTGTAGAACAAGGTGGAGTAAACAGTGTTGAAGAGACATTTCAGCTCTTCATGACATGAGCACGATCTCCTGATGTCTCAGCTTTTCTACTCTGCACGCAACATGCAGAGAGGTAAGGGAGTGAAAAATAAGTTGTGGTGGGGAAAAGACCTGTTACTGTGGACAGGGACTAGGGGAAAAGAAAGCATGTTCTCTCCCTACCTGTCCTTGTCAAACCTTTGTTCATTGAGGAGCAGTGCCCTGCCCTTCTTTCGAAGTGCTGCACTTGACCTTTCAGCTCTTGCCATGACCTCGGTCTACACCCCTTGAACCTGAGGAGTAGCCTTAATTTACAGCTTTCTTTTCCAGTCTCATCTTACAGGTTCTAGGGTACAGATATGCTTTTTCTTTAGCTGCTTTTCATTAGTTATTCTTTGCTTTGGTTCTGTCATTGCTGAAAATTGCATTAAATGCATAACAGTAATTTATTACACCGGTGCAGTGTAACAGTAATTTACTGCAGTGGTGCATGGTGAAAGTTAAAATGAGGGAGACTGATGGTCATCAGTCAGGCCTTTTCTGGTGTATGATGTCTTTGTAAAATTCATACCTTCCTGCCCTCTTTACATCTTCAGACTCCCCTTACATGTTGAGGATATCTTCATGGTAGGATCCACGGGGATAGTGACTGCTTATAATGAACTCTTAAGGTTCTGTCAACATGGATGGCTTTCTACTCTTAGATTTTAGAGCTTTTTCAGGAACAGGTTTTTTGGTGGTTTTTTTTTTTTTTTTTTTTTTTTTGTTTTTTTTTTTTTTTTTGTGTTTTTTTTTTTTTTTTTGTTTTTTTTTTTTGTTTTGTTTTGTTTTGTTTGTTTTTGTTTTTTTTTTTTTTTTTTTTTCTGTTACCTAGTGCCTGCTTAGTGAGGTACCTTGCTGGGGCAACTGGCCATTTTGCCTTAATCACAGGATACTTTAGGTGTTGGAATAAAGTTAAATACCTGGGGATTTTCAGTCAAAAACACTTCCTTCAATTTCATTTTATTCCTTGTTATTTAGTGTTTTTGGTCACTGGAAAACTACATAAAATACACAAGTCTTGATATTTTAATTGCTGTATGTTCTTTCTCTTTTTCGTTTACTAGATTTTAAATGTCTTTGATTGATGATTCAGGCTATCTAGGCTGCCTTTTGGTCTATTTCAATGCAGTCTTTTGTGGTATAAGACTTGGATAGCAGCAACCTTTCTAAATTTTCCTGTCTTAATCTGTTTACATGTAGATACTTGTGCCATGAGGCAGGCAGGTGGACGATACAGTATCCATTACAGCTCTAAATTAGAGTCCTGTTGTCTCTAAGGGCAAGAAATATTTATTTTGAAGTGTAATTTTAGGCAGCAGGCCTAAAATCTTGTGTTTGAAGCGTGTGTGATGAAAAATGTTTTTTTTTTTTTTCATTCGTGCAACTGAAATCAGCAAGTGTAGGTGCTTTCTTGAAATTGCTTTAAATGTAATTTATTAAACAATAGTTGTGCTCATTTGCAGACAAAATATGCAAAATAGCATGCTGTTTATGCCTTCATTAGTCTGTAAATCCTAAATAAAAGCATTTGTTTGGTAAGCTGTTTTATTAAAATTCAGATGTAAAGAATATAGCTGTACTATAAAGGGGCTTAAAGAGTAAGTCTTAAAATGGTGCAATAATTAATATTATTCTAATGTATTCTAAGTGTAACTTTGGGGATACTTGAATATTTGCAATTTTATCTCTGTTTTCAGGGAAATTCAAATGGCATTGCTACTGTGGATGTTTCAGCAGGCTTTGTGGGACTAGAGAGCTATGTGGAGATACCAGCTATCTTCCTTACGGCATTTGCAACATATGCGGGACCTTTTCTTTGGGCCATTCATCTGCTGTGCTACTTAAGTTCTGAAGTTAGCAGGTAATCATGCTTTGAACTAAAGTAATGCTCCTCTGTGTACTGCAGATATAAATACCATCCACAGAGTGCATATTTTTTCAAAGAAAAGAGTTTTTGTTCACGTAACTTTTTTCCCTTGGAAGTTTTCCATTAAGAAAATGCATGTTCTTTTATTTTGGTATGGATTTGTATCACCTAACCCTTCCAGTTTCATTTTACCTACAGAAGTTTTGCACTGGGAATATGCATGTATGTTTCACTAATTTTCTGTTGTGACAGCATGTTCTGCCTAAAAACGTTTTTCTTGGAACCTATTAAGTCAGAGACCTGAGAAGGACATTTTAAAGGAGTAGAATAGAATTCAAACTTAACTAATGTGATGTTCTTTGAATGTCTGTCCTTCTTTGACATAGTGACATGCAACGTTTTATGAATAAAACATACTTATATTATTGTATGTTACTGGTTATTGCAGTCATTTGTAGATAAAATATTCGTGCTTTGGGTATCTTGTGTGGTGGATAATTTAAAATGAGTTAGTACATTAGAGTTTTAAGAAGACAGTTGAAAAATGCTAGGTAATTTAAGAGTGTGCATGTAAAATCCAATTGGACTCTCTAAAACTGATTTTAATTCATCATCCAGGGTACTCAAAGGGAGTGATGCAGTATATTAAAACAGACAGAGGAGTTGTGAGTTCTGTATTGTATTGTATCAGTACCCAAATTCCAAAACTGGATATATTTTCACAGAAATAACATTTGACAGTGACTAAACTCTTACTGTCTCAGAGTCTTTTCTCTGTTATCTGTGGAATTGAAATGCACTCCTTTTTCACTGATGAAGAAAATGTCGCAGTAGGCTTGGCATGTGGGATTTTAGACAGTATTTACTTTATCACAGCTTTTTGCCTTATATATTGTCATACTCTGTGAACCTCTGACTCCCTTTTATCTACGGTGTCATCCAGTCTCATCATGTGAGTGCTTTTTGTTTTTTGACTTTTGTCTTTTGCTTGTTTGTTTTGGGCTGTGCCTTCACCGTGAACTTGTGTTGGCTGGTGTGTGTTCATTAAAGGTGTAAGGAGGATCCCCAGCCGACCCAGCTGCATTGTCTAGGGGAGGTTTTTGAGCCAGCAGGGACCTATTCTAACAGGCTAAATCACTGCACAGTCACTGTGTCCATCGTTCTGTATTAACAGGCACCTTTCACAGGTATTCGCAGTAATTAACCTTTATTGGCTGACTTGTCTGTCCGCTGTGCTGCTCTCTGAAGATATCTAGCACTCTGCTTGGTTGCTGTGGAGTTATGCAGCCCAGTGCTGGGCCATTGTATTGCTCTAGTAATGCCCTCCTTAGCGTGGATTGAGACTCACTGTGGAACATTACCTCTCAGCCCGAGGCCAGCTAGCTTGAAGACATCTTTGGTCTTACATAGATTGGTACGGTCTAAGTACCGGTGTTGTTGTATAACACTTCTGAAAGCCGGCCTTTTCTCTCTTCATTCTGGTATTTTTTTTTTTTTTGTTTCAGGAGGGGTAGATGTGAAATACACTAGTTATAGATGTCTTGATCCTAAGAGACAAGAGATCTTTTTCTTGAATTTTCCTTCCTACCTGGAGACTTGACACCAGACCAAGTTTTAACTCTAACGATCCTCAGTTTAGCTTTAGTTACTCCTTTGCTCCATCAATACATTTTTCTAGTATCCAAGCTCTTCAAGTTTCCTCCATTCTTTCAGCTCTCTTTAAGAAGGGTGCTTATGTACATAGAAAACGTACTGCCACTTGTCTTCTAGGGAATATGTGACCCATGAACCTGGATATTGCTTGCATTCTATTAATGTCCTGTTTTTCCTCTTTATACCTCTTTATACCTCTACCATGCTTTGTTTAAAATAGTTCTGTATGGTTTCACTGTTCACAACCATGTTCTTGTCATGTTGAGGTGTTTTTTTTTGGCAGTCCCACTCTCCATTCTTCATTATTACACTGTAGGTGCCTTGGAACTGACACTTTCTGCTTGTGCTTGGAGGACTCTGAGCACAGCAGAGTAAACAGCTCATTCTGTTGTCTGAGGAGGGAGGGGGAAAGAGTAAGAGTTCCCATAATTTAAAGAGCTGCAGTTTTAATGTTTTTTAAAAACTAGACTGCAGACTGTGATGAACACTAACATACAATGAAGAGAAAATTAAACCATATAGCATGTTCTTTGAAAGCTCTTCTAACAAAATAATGAAAAACTTTCCGTAACAAAATCTTTGAGTGTCTGTACTTGTTTGATATTGTTTCAAATAATATGCCTCTGCTGTGGTTGTTGGTTGTTGTTCTGATGTTTTCTTGGTTGAATTTTTGCAGATTAAAAGCTCAGCTATTAGTGTTGCCAGGTACAGTGCTGGTTTAACCTGCGCTCAAGTGGGTAGCTACGGCCTGTAATACCCACATCACTTATGTAAGTAGATTCCATTGAGCAGCTTGTGTCTCTGGCCATTTTTAAATTCCTTTGCATCAACTGGTAAGGTTGTTTCCTCTATGAAACAGTGCACAAAAGTGGACTGGAATCTCTAGCTCCTGGGACTTACTTAAATTGGTATGTTAAGCTGCTCAGAACTTGGTCTGTATGCTTTTTATTTTACTCTTGTGCTTTGTCATTGCTGTCCAAATTATTGTCTCATCACTTTGTTGATATTCACTGGAACCAAAGCTGGAAGGGCAGAAGGCAGAGGGTCATCTGTTTCATGTGTTTTCTTAAATGTATGGGAGACTGAACTTCTTAAAAAAAACTGTTAGATGCTTTAGGATGTTGCAATGTGCCTTGGTCAGTGAAATTCAAACCCTTTCCTTTTTAAGATCCTGAAAGCAAGATGAAGATCCTTTCCCCGCTTCCTCCAGATGGGAAGGTGTGAAAGAATCATCTGGCCTTGTTTGTGGAGTTCATTTAGTGGGCCCCACTAGATTGCCACAGGGTGTTGTCAGGATTCCTGAGCTGTTGCTGTTGCTCTAAAAGAGGAGGTTGACCTAGACAGCAATAACTGACTTCAGGGCTATTTTTGTTTATTCCAGCCACTTAGCAGAGCCCATGTAATTTATAGCTGCATCAGTTGCACTGGCTTACCAGAGCTTCTTGATGAAGATCTTTGAAGCTGAGTTCCATTGGGCATCACTGCCTAAGGGCAGGTACACATGTTTACCTTTCCCTCTTTCTTCATTTTGCATTTATGAAACCACAGAATACCTGAGTCTCGAGTCCAGCCCTCCTGTCCAAAAGAAGGTCAACTAGAGCAAACAGGGCAACTCCAGGGCCTCCTTGAGCAACCTGTTCTAGTGTATGGCAACACTTGCAGTTAACCAGTTATTTACTGGTGTTTAAGGGGAGTTTGTTGTTTATAAGTTTGTGTCCATTAACTTTCATCCTTTCACTGAGCACCAGTGAGAAGAGTCTCAGTACATCTCCTTCACCTCTGCCTGTGAGACATTTATGAACGTTGGTGAGAACCCTGCTGAGCTTACTCAAGGCTAAACAATCCCAGCTTTCTCAGCCTCCCTCTATATGTCAGATGCTGCAACCCCTTAATCATCTTTGTGGACTCACTTCAGTACACCCATGTCTGTCTGGCACTGGGGAGCCCACAGCTGGATCCAGAACACCAGATGTGATCTCACCACTGCTTAGCAGAGAGGAAAGACCTCCTTTTTCAGCGTGCTGGCTCTACTTTTGGCACTACAGCCCTGGGTTGTTTCACAGGAACATTGCATGCTCGTGCTCAGCTTTTTTTGTCCAGCAGGAGTAACATACGCCTTCTGCCAGGCTGCTTCCCAGATGGTCAGCCCCAAGCCTGTTCTGGTGCATGGTCTTGCTTTTCCCCAGGTGCAGAATTTGGCATCTCCCTTTGTTAAACTTCTTGAGTTTCTTGCCAGTTCGTTTCTGTAGCCTGTTGAGATGCCTCTGAGTGGCAGCAGACCCATCTGCAGACTCACCTCCTGGACAGACCACTCCTCCCAGTTCTGTGTTGTGTGCAGACTGGCTGAGGGGACACTCTGCCCTGTCACCCAGGTCATTGATGAAGACATTAAATGGTGTTGGCCCCAGTGTGACACCCTGCTGATCAGTAGTGACTGGCCTCCAGGTGGACTTTGTGCAGTATCTGAATAATTTTCATTCCACCTGACTGTTCACTTTCCCTAGCCTAGGGCTAGTTTGCTTGTGGGCATGCAGTGAGAGACATTAAGAGCCTACCTGTGAGGTGAAAGTGCATTAGACACGTGTAGCTCATATATTTTTGGCCAGTAGGGTAAGATGGAATAGAAGATAACGAGGTTTTCAGATAATACACTTTCTGTGGAAATATAGTTGGAAGTCCTTAAATAATTTGCTTCCATCTGATCAAAAATGTGAAACTGTAAGTTATTTTCCTCATATGGAAAGGTAAATATGTTTCCAGAATAATTAAGTGGCATGTGATAGACACTAACATGGATATAAACTGCCACTTTTAATCCTTCAGGCTCTCCTGAGAAACTTGGCAGCTTAAATGTGATGGGATTTTCACAGACAGAAATAGAAAGAAGAATTCTTTAGGTTCAGTCTCCATGGAAACTGTGCAATAACTCTTGAAACTATTTTTGAGACAGGGAGTACTGATTAAACTGATGTCTGAACTTAACCAAGTGTTCTGTGTGTGACTTGCATAAATTCCAGGGAGCACCTCATTCATGTAAAGGGTAGTGTTTACAGTGACTACTCTGTTGGTCTGATCTGAAGTAGAACTTAGTAATTTTTGGATCCTTGACTGGAAAGGGGCCATGTTGTTGGATCATCTGGCCTATATTATATGACCTCACTGTTCAGTACACTCCAGATGGATTCAGTTTTCAAGTTCCTACCCAAACAAAATTGTTATGTGGGTGATGTTCACAGTATTCTGTAATTACAACTCTCCAGCTCTTTGGGCATGATAGTTTTTAGATTACCTGCACATTGGAATCTGTGTTTCAGTTGATTTAATGAGTTAAGTGTCAGGGTGAACTGGTGGCTGTCTCCTGGCATTGAAGGCTGCATGCCTGTTGGCTTTTCTTCCTCGGTGATCAAAGTTGCAACAGTGCTTTCATGTTAGTAAATGGCTTTCAGATATTGAAAATGGAAGTTATGCCCAATAGGAGGGTGTTAATAGTTGCATAACTTTAATGATATGCCTTGAGTTCTTAATGTGGAATTCCAGCACAGCAAACTAAAGTTTTGCAGTGAATTCTTTTATAATACTGATATATACACAATTAGGAAGGCATGCTAACTAAAGGAATTTCAGCAGTTAATATCAGCTTTTGCCATTTTTGGCCTTATGTGTTTGATCCATTGAGTGCCCCATTCACAATCCATGTTAATATATTAACATTAATATTTTTCTTTCTGACATAAGCTGGACATGCAGTGAGTGTTTCAATATACTTTTTTTTTTTTGAGTCCTAGGCAGAAAGTGCAGCCTTCCTTGAAGACAAAGGAATGATACAAACAGTTTTCAGTGAACCTTTCAGTATTTTATACAAGTACTATTTTATTCTTTGAGTTTCACTCCATTCCCTCTTCTTAGGTTAATTAAAGCTGAAAAAAATATTTACAGCTAAGAATATACGCTGCTGCATTCTCTAGAATGGTAATTCTTTTTATCTATTGTGCTGCCAGCAGCCCCACTCTCTAAATAAATAAAAACAGTGCAGAAGAAGTTATTTACTTGTTTGTTGATGTGCATGGAGATTTGGAAGTGATTTGATAAAATTGGGCTGGGGTTTTATTGCCACAAGCTGGAAGAGTATTTCCTGAGATACTGTCGTTGTAGAGATGGCAGAAGATTCCTCTTAGACTTAGTTACCGCTCTGTGATGGATACCTCTTCATTCATTCCTTTGTCATACTGGAGAGACGCTAACTTTTTTTGTGAGGTTTCCTTCAGGCATCCATGACTTTTAGCACTGAAAAGTATTTTCTCATTAGAAAGTGATCCACCAAAGTAGGGTTTCGTCTGTTATAAACAAATGACAAGCTGCTTCAAAGTAATTTGCAAAACAAACGTCTTCCTCTTGCTCCATGGACCACTTCTTAAGTGGTCTATCACTTTTTCTTTGTGGGTAGTATAGAATTGAAAGCATTTGGAAAATCTTTCTTGTTTCTGCCCAGGCTGTGATTTGAGGTTGTCATGGTTACATTGTCTTCTTCCTCTTGCTCTTCTGGTGTTCATGTGACTTACAGAGCTACGCTTAAGAGGGTATAGCTTAGTTGAGTGTACAGTCTTCCAGTTCTCATTGCATCTGTAGAGCTGCAGACTGTCTCTTACGCTACCTGGAGTGCAGGTATGCAGTATCACTTTGCTGTATTTGTCCTTTATTTTTGTTTGGAACCTCTGTCTTGTGAGACAGTATTTTTCTGCCATCCTATATGATTAGGTTTCCGAATGCTGCTGACACAAAAAAGTTCAATAAATGTTAATACACAGATAAGCTTATTGAATATATTAAGAAAATCAACATTAACAGTGTTGGGCTTGAGTAACCTAGGGGAAATTTTTTGATCCAATGGTAAGCACACAGAATATCCTTGAAGAATAATGACAGTCTAGTCAGAAGGACTCTAGAAAGGCTGAAAAAGCCACTGAAAAGGTGAAAAAATAATGAGTAGGAATGTTGGTTAAGTTCTGTGTCTGTAAATAAACTTATGGCAGTCCTTCCCATTTTTTCTGAACCATAGCTACTGGAACATAACAGAAGAAAGCTAACTTTCATCAGAACTGCGGGATAACAGGAGGTCATGGGGCATGTTATTTTCAAAAACTGTAGGTACAGGGTACAGAATTTTAGTAAATTCTGATGAAAGGGATTAGGTTTGTCTGTACTGCCATCTAAGAAGATTTTGATTAGTCGACACAGCTGATAGTAGAGGAAGGGCTGTGAAGCTTGGTGCTGCTATAAAATGAAGTTGCACTTTCCTGTGTGCTTTCCCTCTCTCTCTCTCTCTCTCTCTCTGACTCACTATCCTTCATTACCCTTGCTTGCTATCTTTTCTCTCTTTCACTCAGTATCCCTTTCATTATGGTGCTTGGTATCCTCCCTATCCCTCTCTTGCTATCCCCTCACCACCCACACACCACCTTGCCCCAAGCTTCCCTTCTCTCTTAGACACACTTTATGCCTCTTTTTCATACTTTGCCTCTCACTTGCATGTGCTTTGCCTCTCTCCCTCTCATGCTTGTGGCAAGACAAGACTGTTCCCTGTAGACTGAGGAGAGAGACCAGGGCAGAAAGCATAGAATTACAAGAGTACATATTTATTCATGCACATGAGGTGTCCCAGCCAAACTTGGGCACTTGAATGTGGTTTTACACAGGGTTCTTACACCTTTGCTCACGCTTCTGTCTTGCTATCCCAGATTCTCTCTCTGTCTCTCTCTGTCTTGCACTACACCTGCCTTCTCCCCTCACCCCCTGCCCCAGCTTTTTCTCTCTTGCTTTCTTAGCCTATCACAGGCACTTGCCCTCCCTGTGCACTTTCCCTGTCTCTCATGCCCATGCTTTCCTCATCCCTCATACTTGGATGCTCCCTGCCTTTTCTGTGTGCAGACTTTTCCCATCTCTCACTCATTTGTGCTTCCTCTCCTTGCAGTTGCTTTCCTCTCTCCCATAGGTTTCCCCACTCTCGTGCTTCCCTCCCCAGTTCACTTCTGTCCCTCTCATGCTTCTGTCCCTTTTTCAAGCGTGCTTCCCCCCCATGTTGTGCTTCGGCATGTGCTTTCCTCCTCTCACACTTTCTCACTCAGATTTCCCCTGTCATGACTACCCATCATGTTTTTCCCCTCCCTCATACTCACTTTCTGCCCCTCCGTCATGCTTTCTGCTCCTCACACGGGCATTCTCCCTGCATTGTGTGCTCTTTCCACCTTCTCGCATGCACTTCCACCTTTTCTCATGCACTTCCACCTTCTCTCACATGCCTCTCTCCCTCTCTTTTGCCTTCTTCCCTCACTTTTATGCTCTTCCCCAGGCTGGCACACTTCAGTCTCTTTGGGTGCTCCTCTCTTCCTTGCAGCTTCCCCCTTGCATGCTTCCTGCTCTCATGCATGCATTCTCCTTGTGCATGCACTTTTCCCCTCTTGCATGCATGGGAATGCTCTTTCACTTGAATGTGCTTGTCTTTCCTATGCTTACTTTCTTGTGCACATTTGGTCTCATGTGTGACTTTGTCTGGTGCATCTTTCTCTCTCATGCTTTTCCTTTCTGTGTCTTCCTTTCCCTTCTGTAGCTTTTCTCCTTTCTTGCATGCTTTCTCAAGTCTCACAGATCTTCCAGCTTGCACACACACTCAAAAACTTTCAAATTCAGATTCCTTGCACTCTCCCTCTGTTGAATCTTTTAACTGGGTTCTCCTCCTCTCCCACCTCTTCTCTCTTGCATACCTTTTCTTCCCCTAGCCCTTCCCTCCCTCATTGCCACTTTACCTCTTTATATCTTACTTTCTCTTTCCTCTATATGCTTCCAGTCTCTGATAGACTTTTTCTTTCATGCACTCTCCTTCTCTTAAGCTTGAAGAATCTCTCTTGTGCTTTCTCCTTCCCACTCGTTCTCTGTACCTTCTGTCTGTATAGCTTTTCCTCTAAATCTGTAAAGCTTCTCCCAGCCATACCCTGCTTTTGGCTTGTCTTGAACCTGATCTTCACCCCCCTCAGATTTGCATTTTCCTTCCCTCAGGGATTTCCTGTCTCTATCTTTGAAGCTTTCTTAAGTCCTTCCACACACACAGTGGCTTCCACTCCTCTCTTCTCTCTGTCATTGTCTCCTCTTCCCCTTCTCTGTTGTTTATTCCCACTTCTCTCCCCCTTTCACATTCCTCCTCACCCTGAGGCTTCCCCTCTCTTTCTCCCTGCACCCCTATTTCCCTCTCTCTGACGTGCTTTGCCTTTTTCTAATCGATGATCTGTATGAGAGGATCGAGTGCACCCTCAGTCAGTTTGCAGATGACACCAAGTTGGGTGGGGATGTTGATCTGCTGAAGGGTAGGAAGGTTCTGTAGAGGGATCTGTAGAGGCTGGATCGATGGGCCAAGACAGTTATATGAGGTTCAACAAGGTCGAGTGTCAGGTCCTAAAATTCAGTCACAACCCATGCAGTGCCACAGGCTGGGGGCAGAGTGGCTGGAAAGCTGCCCAGCAAAAAATGACCTGGGTGTGCTGGTCAGCAGCAGCTGAACATGAGCCAGCGTGTGCCCGGGTGGCCAAGGAGGCCAGTGACGTCCTGGCCTGTATCAGAAATAATGTGGACAGCAGGACCAAGGCAGGGATTGTCCCTCTGTATTTGGCACTGGTGAGGCCGCAGGTCAAGTTTGTGTCCAGTTCTGGACCCCTCTCTACAAGAAAGACATTGAGGTGCTGGATCGTGCCCAAAGAAGGTCAAAAAAGCTGGTGAAGGGTTGGGAATATAGGTGTTATGAGGAGCAGCTGAGAGAATGGGGTTGTTTAGCCTGGAGAAAAGGAGGCTGTCATTCTCTACAACTACCAGAAAGTCCCAGCAAGGCAGATCGGTCTCTTCTCCCAAGTATCACGTGACACAAAACAAAGTGTCCTCAGGCTGTGCCAGGGGAGGTTTAGATCGGATATTGGGAAAGAATCATAGAATTAACTGGGTTGGAAGAGACCTCCGAGATCATCAAGTCCAACCCTTAATCCAACCCCACTGTGGTTACCAGACCATGGCACTCAGTGCCACATCCAGCCTCGTCTTAAAAACCTCCAGGGACGGTGAATCCACCCCCTCTCTGGGCAGGCCATTCCAGTGCCTGATCACTCTCTCTGGAAATAACTTCTTTCTAATATCCAACCTAAACCTCCCCTGGCAGAGCTTAAGCCCGTGCCCTCTTGTCCTGCTGCTGACTGCCTGGGAGAAGAGACCGACCCCCACCTGGCTACAACCTCCTCTCAGGGAGTTGTAGAGAGTGATGAGGTCACCCCTGAGCCTCCTCTTCTCCAGACTAAACAACCCCAGCTCCCTCAGCCTCTCCTCATAGGACTTATGCTCAAGTCCCTTCCCCAGCCTGGTTGCTCTTCTCTGGACCTGCTCCAGCACCTCCATGTCCTTCCTGAACTGAGGGGCCCAGAACTGGACACAGCACTCCAGGTGTGGCTTCACCAGTGCTGAGTACAGGGGAAGGATCACTGCCCTGCACCTGCTGCCACACTGTTCCTGATCCAGGCCAGGATCCATTGGCCTTCTTGGCCACCTGGGCACACTCTGGCTCATGTTCAGCCTCCTGTCAATCAGCACCCCCAGATCCCTTTCCAAATTTCTTCATTGAAACAATTGTCAAACATTGGGACAAGCTGCCCAGTGAAGTAGTTGAGTCATCATCCATGGAGGTATTTAGATGTGTAGATGTGGCACTTTGGGACATGGTTTAGGGGTGGACTTGGCTGTGCTGGGTTAATGGTTGTAGATGAAGATATTAATATCTTTTCCAACATAAATGATTCCATATGCTCTGCCTCTTGCACATATGTTCCTCTCATACTTTCCCTGCTACCTGATGCTTGCTTTCTCCTTCATATTTTGCCTCTCCTGCCTTTCACCTCTATATTGTACTGAGCCTCTCTCATGTGCTTTTTTTCTTGTAATTCCATACTTCCCTATCTCATTCTGTCACTTTGCCCTTGTGCTTTACCTTTTGCCTCTTGTGTGTACTTCCCTCTACTTGTGTGGTTCCCCTTCTCGCACACATTTTCCCCCCCTTGCATACTCCCCCCTTAGGTACATTTCGCTCCCTTGTGCTTGCTGTCTTCTCTTCATTCATGCTGCCTCTCTCTCACACTGCCTTTCATGTGCTCTGCTGCTCCCTCGTTTGCACTTTGCCTCTCGTGTGGGTGTACTTTGCCTTTCTCTCTTTTTTGCATGAATGCATGTTTTCTCTCTCCTCAGTCTTTTGTGCTTGTGCTTTACCTTTTGTGCGTATGAGCTTTGCCTCTTGTGTGCATGCTTTCCTGCTCTCCTTCTCTTATATGCATTTTGCTGCTGTCTTATGTGCTTTGCTGTCAGTGTGTCAATTTAGGCACTTTATTCTCCTATTCTGCTTTGCTTTTGTGTCTCACGTTCTTTCCTGCCCTCTCATACATTTCCACTCTCGGTTTTTCTCTGTTAGCACTGTCTCCCTCAAGCTTTCTGTCTCTCACAATCCTCCTTGTCTCACTTGCAGTCCCACTCTCTGTCTCATTATACTTCTCTCTTCTGCTCATTACCCTCCCTCTCAATCACACCCCCCAACCATTCCTCTCCCTCTTGAACTTTCCATCTCACTCTCCATCTCTTTCTTCTCACCCCTCCCCATCAGTCTCTGTCTCCATCTATCTCTGGCTTCTCTCCTTTGCTACCTCCATCTCTTCTGCTCTGTCTCCTCTATCTTTCACTCTCCCTGAGATGTGCTTTTCCTCTGCCTGTTGTGTCCCTGCTCCACAGCTTTCCTTCTCTTCCAGACATGTTTTGCCTCTCTCCCTCACTCACTTTGCTTCTCCCATGATCTGTTTTCTCTTGTGCTTCGCTTTTTGCATTCTGCCTAGCTTTGCCTCTTGCACTTTCTCCATTCCTTGTGTGCTTTCCCACCTCTTGCTACATCCTTGCAAGCACTGTCCCTCTCTCTTATGTTTTCAGTCTCTCACCTGTGCTTTCCCTTCACTACTTGCTATTTCTCTGTTACTCCCCCTCCCTCTTTTTTGCTCTCAGCATCCCACTCTCTCTCCCCCTTCCTATCCACCTGTCTCTTGGGCTTTCCCTTTGTCTTAGATGTGCTAAGACAAAGCACAGCTGTATTTCTCTCTCCCCCCTCACAAGTTACCCCCCCAGTCTCACTTTTATGTTTCTTCTCTTTGTTTAGCTTCTTCCTTTTTGTCTCTGCTTGCCTTGGGCTTTCTCTGGACTCCCTCTCTCTGTCCTTCTATTTGTGTCTCTCTCTTAGATATGTTTTCCCTCCTAGCAGTGTACTTTTTCAGTGTCTTAGTTCCCTCTGGCCTCCAAACCTTTCCCCACTTCTTGGGCCTTGTTACTTCCCTCTCACAGAAACTCAGTCTCCCTCCTGTAGATGTGCTTTCCCTTCCCATTTGGATCATCCTCCTTTTTCACAGACCCTTCCTCTCTCCTACAACCTTAAACATATCTACTCTCTCATATGTATGTTGCCTCACCATGTGCATCACCTCTCTCTTGGTTTCCTTATTTCTTACATTCTTGTGAACATCTGTGCTCTTGAATGTTTCTTTTCTATCTTCCATTTCTTCAGTGTTCCGCACTTTTCCTCCCTGGTGTCTTCCCATTGCTTTCTCTTTCTCTCACTTTTCTTATGTATTTTTCTCTCTTCTGCCACAAATTCCCCTTCTTTCTCAGATGTGCTTTCCTTCTCTCTGATAGGTTTTTCCTCTTTCTCTAACATGTTCCTGCTTTTGTAGTTTTCCTCTTTTGGTTTCACTTTCCCAGTTGCTCTTTCTTTTGCTTGTGCTATTCCTTGCTATGTGCTGTTGTCCCTTTCTCATGTTGCCCTTTTCCCTCACTTTCCCTCACTTTCCCTCTCATCTTTCTGAATCCCATTCCCCTGTCCTTTCCTTGTTCTTCCTCACTTTCCCTCCCTCTCTTTTGCTCTGCTGCTCAGTCTTGTGTTTTATTCACCCCTTGCACACATCTCCATCTCTGAAACATGTCCTTTATTGAGTATTATGTTCCCTCATTTATGCTTTCAGTCTCTCATGCCTTCCCCTCTCTGTGGTTCATTATCCCTCCCTCTAATGCACAGCATGCCCCTCACTGTCCCTGTCTCTCTTGGATGCATTTCAGTTCCTTACACACACTCTGACACTCTCTCGTGCTCTCCTTTTGTGTCTCATGTGTTTTGACTCTTGTTTGTTTCTTTGTTCTCTTGTGTTTCCTTCTCACTCTTGTGCTTTTTCCTTTTTTGCCTTGCATTCCCAGTCTCTCTTTCCTCATGCTGCATGCTTTTCTCCCTGTTGCACAATGTTCATATCTCTTTCTTTCCGTTTTCCTTTTGCTCATGCTTCCTGTACTTTTCCTGTGATTTTCCTCCTTTCTTCCACCAGCCCTCGCTAACCCTTGCTATCCATATATCTATCTTGCTTACCCTCTTCACTCTCACACTCTCCCATCCTCTCTCCCCCCCCTTCTCTCCCTCCCATATCAATTTATTTTCCTTCTATTTTCACTTCCCTCTTCCCCCTTCATTTGCCCTCTCACTCTCTCAAATGCTTTTTGTCTGTATAAACTTTCCTCTCTGGCATACTTTCTCTCCTTTCCATAGTTTCCCAGTCACATGCTTGCTTCTCTCTTAGCCTGCCTTCTCTCAGTGCCCTTGCCCTGCCACATGCACTTTGCATCTCTCCATGGTTTCTCAGCCCTGCATGTGCTTCTTCTTTATCTTGCACTTGCTCATCCTTCTCTCCCCCTCTCCCTAACATACATTCTTTTGCACAGTCCCTTTCTCTCCTGCTGGTACCTTCCCCTCCCTTGTGCTTTGTGTCTTGTGCTTCCCCACCTTCTTTCACGCTATCCCTCTCTCCCACAGTCAGTTTTCCTTAATCTCCTTCTTTCTCTTGCTTTCTCTTCTCAATCTCTGGTTCCCCCTTTCCTCCTCTCCCTTCCCCCTCACTCTGTTCCTCTTTGGACATTCCCCAGTCTGTATCTCTCTTCACGCTCCTTGCTTTAACTTTTCCCATTCACTTTGCCTCTCTAATATGCTCTTCCTTCTTCTTTAATTTCTTTGCCTCTCTCACAGTACCTCTGTTGTGTCCTTCCTCTCTCTCCTGGATGCTTTGCCTTTCTTGAGTGCTGCTACTTCCCTTTGCACTTGCCTCTCACCATACCCACTTCTCTTTGTCATTCTTTCCTCCCCTGTGGGTGCTTTTCCATCTAGGGCACATTTTTGTACTTTGGTGCATGCATTTTCCCTGTTGTTCATGCTTTCCCTACCTCTGTTGCTTGCTATCCATTTTCTTATTACTTGCTACCCCTACCTCTCCCTAAGTATCTCTCTCTTTTCCCTTTGCTATCCCTCCCTCTTTGTCTCTATTGTTTTCCCATTGCCTCAGTCATGCCTTTTCTCTCTCTCTGATGTGCTTGCTCTCCCCTTTTCCCCCAGACTTCTCTCTCAAGCGTTCCCTCAGGCCTGATCACCCCACCTGACATGCTTCATCTCCAGTATGCACTTTGCCTCTCTTGTGCTCATGCTTTGCTTCATTCAGATCCTTTCCAGCTCTTGTGGATTCGCTTTGCCTCTCTCACATGGAGTTGCTCTCTCTGGCATACTTCCCTCACTCTGATGTGATTTCCTGCTTGCTCCTGCTTTCCTGACGTGATTTCCCTCTTGCCTGTGCTTTCAGTCTCTTAGGTGGGCTTTTCTTCTCTCTCTCATGCTACCCCTTGCATCTCTTGCCACCCTCTCTGTGGTCCCTCCTCCCCCACTACTGCTCTCCCACCTCAATCCCTTTCCCTCTCCCTGTCTTCTGTCCCTTCCCTTTTCCTAATTGGCATACTCCTCATGTCTCTGCCATCACATCTGCATGTCTCTCTCTCATGGATCACACCTCCCTATTTTCTTTCTCAGACATACCTTACCTCCCTCTTTCTAGTGTTTTCCCTCTTACTTTCACTTCACCTAACTTGTTTGCCATTTCTCTTGTGCCTTTGCTGTCCTGCATGTTTATGCTTTCTCAGCTGCTTCCCTTGTCTCAATGTCTGTTCTCAACTCTCCATCTTGCATTTCCCCTCTCACTTGTGCTTCATCCCTCTCTCACACATTTCTCTCTTTTGACTGCATTTTTCCTCTTGCTTGCATGTTAACCTGTGTTTTTTCTTCCTCCCCCTCCTGCTATCCCTTTTTGCTTTGCGTTTTTGATGCTTTGCCTCTTTCCCTCTTCTGCACTCCTACTTTAGTCTCTCACACTTTCTCCCTTTTGCAGGCTTCCCAAAGGCTTTTCCTCTTTCAGTTGTGCCCTTTACCTTTGTGTGGTGCATCTTATGCCTGTCTGTTTCAACAGCCTCCCTCCTGCATGCATCCCCCTTTCTCTCATGTGCTTCCCTTCTCATATGAATTCTGCCTGTCATGCTTTCATTATCTCCCCATGTGCTTTTCCTGGCTTGCTGCTCATTCTCTTGCACTCCCCTCTCTCACATGTCCTATTACTCTTCATTTCTATGTCTTTCTCCCTCTCTTGCATGCTGTCTCACGCAATTACCCTTCCTGTTTGCACTTGCAATGTCACTCATGCTTTTTGTCTTGTCTAGTGTCATTCTTCCCTCTCTTCTGCTACCACTGGCACTATCTCTCTGTCTTGCTCCCTCTTTTTTTTTTCCTCTAGCTTTCCCCCTCTCATCTCATTCCTTCTTTCATATTGTCCTCAGTTCTCCCCTACCTCTCTCTTTCTTCAACTCCCACCCTCTCTGTCACTTGCCTCCTCTTCCTCACACACTTTCCCAGCAGCACATGATTTGCCTCCCACTCACCTGCAGTGCCTCCCTCTGTCATGTGCTTCTCCTGAACTTAGTATCGTTTGCCGATCTCATGCTCCCCTCACCTCGCACTTTCTCACACACACTTTTCCCGTCTCTGCCTCATATCCCCTCTCTCACACACGTCTTCCCTCCTGCCATCATGGAGTTTGATTATCTAGCATGTGTTTTTTGTCTTTGTGCTCACTCTCTCATGCTTTGCTTCCCTTGCATGTGTTGCCTTTTGCTTTACTGTTTCCCTTTTTATGTCACGTAATGTCTTTCTCACTAACCTCCTCTCTCATGCTTTCCCACCTTACTCACATTTTTCCTCTTTCTTGCATTCTTGCATTCACTTATGCTTTGAGTCTGTGGCTCAGGCTTTGCCCCTCTAGCTTGCTACTTCGCTCTTTATTGCTCTCAGTCCTTGTTCCACTTGCTACCCTTCTCTGCCTTTGTCTCTGTCTGTATGTTTCCCTTTCTGTCATATGGCCTTACTGCTGTCTTGCATGTTCATGTCTCTCTCTTGGATATGCATTCCCTTTGTCTTTAATGCACATTGATCCCTTCTCTTGCTTTCTGTATCTGTCTCGCTTTTTTTGTCACCTTGCCCTTGCACACCTTGCCCATTCTGTGTTAACTTTGCTCTTATGCTTCCTCCCTTTCTTGCATTGCTGTACAAGGCACACAGTTCTCTCGTGCTTGCACTTCCTCTCTTAACTCCTGCTGTCAGTTTCTTGTGTTTCTTTCCTCTCTCTCTCGTGCTGTCCCTTTTGATCTCTCATTATCTCTTCTTACTTTCCCTTCCTCGTTTTCCTTTCCTTCACACATGCTTTCCTGTTCTTCCCCATCTTCCCTATGCTCTTCCCCCATCATGCTGTCTCTCTTCATCTTCTTGTAGTTTCTCCCTCACTCGTATACTTCACCGTCTCTCACTTCGCTTACCCCCTGCACATTCTGTCACTCTCACTGCTGCTTTCCGTCTCTCACTGGCATTCATCTCACTACTTGCTAGATCCCTCTCTCTCTGCATTCCTCTCCTCATAATTTTATTCATCTTGCTGCCCCCTCACTTTCCCTCTGAAATTCTTCCCAGCGCTTCCTCTCTTGCTTTCTTCTTCTCTTTGCCTCTCACATACCTTTGCACTCGCTGGCATACACAGGTTCTGTCACTCTCACATGCTCCTCCCCTGTCGCTCTGTCTCTCTCGGGGTCTCTCCCTCTCTCGTGCACTCCCTTCACCCCTCTCTCGCTCTCCCTCCCCTCCCACCCTGACTGTCCCTTTGGCTCCCCCTATCAGACATCTGTCACACCCTACCTCCTTTTCTTTATCACACACTCCTCTCTCACGTTCTTGCTTGCTTTCTCACACTTTCCTCACAGGGCTTCCCTTCCTAGCATGCTTTCCTTGGCTCCTACTCTTCTGCATATGGTCTTCGCTATCCCTACTGCACTCCTTAAATTTTTTTCCTTTTCTTGTGAGTTCTCTCTCACACATTTTGTTTTTCTTTTATACTTCACCGTCTTTAATGTTTTCCCTTTACTACATTTAGTTTCTGTTGAACAGTCTCCTAGTCTCTTTTGCTTGTTCTGTTCTTATGCACACTGCCTCTCTCTTCCATCACCTTCACTTCGTCTTTCACTTCCCCTGTTCTCTTTTGCTCATGCTTTCTGTCTCTCTTTCACACATTCCATTGCTTTCCTTTTAGTTAATGCTTTCGATTTCTGGAATGTTATCCCTCTTGTGCATGCTTTTACTTTGTTGCATGTGCTTTTTATTTTGTCTAATGAAGTTTTCCTTTATCATCCATGTACACTTTTCCTCTCCTGTGTGTGCTTCTCCTCTCTCTTTTCCTCACACTACCATTCATTTCCTTTCTCTCAAGTTTTCCCTCTCTTGCATGCCTGCTTTTTTTCTCTCTCTGTGGTGTCTGAAGTTTCTCATCCTTCTCTCATGCTTGTCATATTTCTCCCAGGTGCTTTCCCTTACTCAGTGTCCTGCTCTATCATGCACATTCCCTCTCTGATAAGCTCTTTCACTTTCTCATGCATGCTTAACCTGTTGTTTGCACAAGCGTTCCTTGTTTCTGCTGTGCATATTTATCACTTTCATGCTCTGTTGATCTCTCACTCAACATATGTTCCCCTATTCTACCTGCTTCCCCTCTCAAATAGTTTCCTTCTTTGTTCAACATCTTTCTCACCCTGTTTCACTCCCTCTTGCATGCTTTCTCTTCCTTCCTGTCGTGTAAGGTTTCCCTCCCTCTCTTATGTGATTTATCTCTGTCCTGTGCATCTATTCCTCTCTTGGACACTCTTCGCACTCTTCAATAATGTCTTGATTTGTCTATCCTCCCCTTTCTCTTCTAACCACTTCTTTGTCATTCACTCTTCCTTTAATGTGTGAGCTTTCTCTTCCTCTCTGACACACAGTACATAACCTCTCTGCCTTTCACCATCCCTCTCTCATCGATGCACTTTCCTGCTCTTTCTCCCTTGATTTCTTTCTCTTAGGCACATTTACCCTTTTTCTGTCACATGCCTTACCACAATTGCTGTCTCTTCATGTCCCCCCTTTTTCCTTTGCCCATTTTCATGCTCTGTCTTCACATTCCCCTGCAATTCATGTGTCTTACATGTGGTTTTGTCACTTTTTCTTTGTCTGCCTTGCACTTTCTTTTGTAACACTTTCCCTCAGGTTATACACTTTCTCTTTGTCAGGCTTTCTCTGTATCTCATTTTTACCTCCTGTACACACTTTGTTTTTCATTCTTGTCCTGTCTCTCATGCATCTCTGTCTTTAACATCTTCTTATATGTCCACTTTATTTATAGATTTTGTGTAGGTTCTGCTCTCTTGTGTATTCTTTCCCTTTATTTTGGCTGCTTCTTTCTCATGTGTGCACACTGTCCCTTTGTCTTACATGTAATTTTCCTCTTCTATCTTGTGCTCCCTCTCTCCTGTGCCTTTTCTTCTTTCTGTCATATTCTTTCCCTCTTGTATGTGAGGGCTTTCCCTCTCTCCTGTGCACATTTTCTCTTTCACGCTATTTCTTTCTTTCCTGGGCTTTCTTTGTGCATCTCTTGAGCAATTTTCTTTCTATATGTCAAGTCATCCTCACTGTCTTACCCACTATGTCTTTGCTTTTGCATCCTTCTCTCTTGTTCACTGCCTGTCAATCTCTGCCTATGCTTTGCCCTTTCCCTCTCACTCTTCTTTCCCTCTTGCTTGCTGTCTTACCTTTGCTTTCCTTTTTTTCTGTCTGACTCGTTTTATTCCTTGCTCACTCTTTTTTGTCTATTCCTTTTTCTCTCTCAGTCACACTCTGCTTTCTTTACCCTGCTTCTATTTATATTTCTTTGCCTCTTCCTCACTCTGTCTATCCCACATGCCCCTTTCCAAGTCTCTGTCACTCTATTGCCTTCTTTTCTTTGCATGTCTTGTTGTCTTGCTTGTTCTTTCTTTCTCCTATTGCTGTCCCACTCCATCTTTGTATCTTTTTCTTTACTGCCCTCTTTTTCATTCCCATTTTTGCTCCTCCTTTCCCCTCAGTCCCCTCATTTCTTTCACACCCCCTCTACTCACTCCTGGTCTCTCCCAATGTCATCCTATGCACAGCACTACCATCCATTATCTTCCTTGCCCCTCTCTCAGTGCCTTCCTAGCTCTCCCTCTTTCCCCTTACTCTGGGCTCCCTTCTTTCTCAACCTGTCTTCACCTCATCTCCCTATCAGGCCAACCTTTATTCTTCCGTCTTCCTCTCTTTCTCCCTCCAACCTTCTTGTCCCTCCCTCTCACTTGTCCAGTTTCTCTAGTTTCCCTCTCTTATTTCCTCTGCACATGCAGTTTCCTTCATGCATGTTCTCTTTCCACCTTTGTATTACCCTGTTTTCCACTCTTTTCCCCACTTCCATTGTTTTTTTCTCCTCTGCCTTGTCTCTCTCATTCTGTTCCCATTCCCTCTCTTTCCATTTATCTTTCCTTATTACTAGTCCTCTTTCTGTCTCCTTCCTGTCCTCATTCTCTCATTTTATTGCTTTCTCTCTCCCTCACTTCCCCCTCTCTTCTACCTCTCTCTGTCAAATTTATTTTTCCCATTCTCTTTCCATTCTCTCCTCTCTGTGTCCCTTTTTCTCTATCCTCATTGTCTGTCTTTTCTGTCTTCCACCTTCTTCTCCCTCTCTTATTTCTTCTCTCACCCTTCTTTTTCCCATTTGCCTTTTATTCCCCTTTTCTTGTCAGTCTCTCTTTATCTCTCTCCTTTTTCTCTCAGTCTCTTTGAAGGTTCTTTCTCCATTGTCTTCTCCCCACCATATCCTTCTGTCTTTTCCCTTTCCTGTCACTCTCTTGCCCTTTCCCCTGTTTTTTCACCCCACATCCTTTTCTCTGTCTCTTTTTTTCAATATTTGGCTTCCACACTCTCTTTCTGCATAAAGCCCCCAACCTTTTATCTCTTTCCTGCCCTCCTCGCTCTTGTCCCTGTGTGTGCTTCTTCCCCTCTGTGTCTGCCTCCCTCCTTAGCCTTCCTTTCTGGGTTTCCACCTTTCTTTTATTTCCTCTTACCTCTACTCTTTCACTCTTGCTCTCTGTCTCTCTTCTCTTGCCTCTCCCTTTTTCTTTACTTCTCCCCATGGCCTCTCTTTCTCTCTCTGTGTATCTCCACCTGGATCCACCTCTCCCTCTTTCTCCTGCATTCCCTCTCTTCCTGCCTCTGTCCCCTCTCCCACCTCTTTCACCCTGCTTGTTCCCTGTACCCTTCTCTCTTCACTCACACTCTTTTCCTCTTCTGCTTATTCTCTTCCTCTCATTCTGCTTCCTCTCTCCCTTGCTCTCCCACTCCTGCACTCTGCTGTCTCTGCTTCCCCCCTCCCCTTTTTTCTCTCAAGCTCCCCCCTTCCCTTGCTATTGCCCTCATTCTTTCTGTCTCCTTTTCTCTCTCTCTCTCTAGAAGGTGATGTCCACATTTTCCTCAGAGCTGTCTTTTAAGTTCCTTGGCCCTACTGAATGTACTCAAAGTGCAAAGTTACATCTGCAATCTTCTGAAAGTTGTGTCCTGTCTGTTTGCTTTGCATTTTCTATGTCAGAGCCAAGATTACTATTACAGTATCACCAAAGCTATGGCATGAAAAATCCTGTGCTGATTTGTCTGCCTTCGCAGCTTGAGTCCAGTGAGGAAGAGGGTCTGCAGCTACTATACCAAGGTATCTTCCTCAAAAATCAAATTGGTCTTGCACTTAATTTCTTGCCAAGATGAAACCATTTTTGTTTACTGTTCCTTTTATGCTTTACATTATTAGCATTGTCTCCTCCTTTGCAGAGATTCTAGGGTATGGGTTTACAGATCCTGCTGTAATCCATTTCTTTTCCCAAGGGAAAGTGTGTGGGGCTCTACAGTCTTTATGGCAATGATGAGTATTGTTCTTTTTAATAATTCAGCTTCGTGTAAATTATTTGTAAGTCCAACACTCCTTTAAACTTGCCAAAGTACAAAGTGTATATGATACTTGGGCTTAGTAAGAGTATCCCTGTGTAATCCTAGAAGACTTTTCATTGCACCACAAGGAATAAAGAGTCTCTGAAGATGAATCTGCTGTGCGTTGTGCCAGAAAAAGTTATGAAGAGAGTGGAGGGCAGTATTCTGATACAATGCATGAAGTATACACGGTGCACTGAAGAAATTTTCCCCCCTTTCTCTTCAGTGCTTTGCTTATTCCTTCCTCTTAATTCTGAAATGAATTGGAGCATAGTATCAACTTTGTTTCTTCTCTTAAATTTGTAAGAGCTGCTTATCGATGCTGGCCTCTCGGTGGTTTATGCTGCTATTCAAGCAGAAGCAAAGCCATTCAGAGGAACAATTCCAGAAGGAGATACATATTTGTAGACTTCCATCCTTCTTCGCTGAAGACACGTTTCTGGATGTAACCTCTACTTTTTTGCTGTCAGTGGCCTTGTTCTACTCTTCTTACAGGTTTTTTAGTTTTTCACCATTAGTTTTCCATACTCCTCTGTTCTGTGGCCAGCATAACTGAATCCTTGGTTCTGGTAGCTGTAGATAGGACTGTACGTCACATACTGTCCTTCTGCATTTATCTAGGATTTTTCTGTCTCCTTTTCTCACACCTTTCCTTGAAGCTCACAAATTCTTCTTGAGTGTTTGTGTTTCTGGAGTGGCAGGAGTAAGTTGAGGAGACAGCTGTTATTTTAGTTGTCACAAGTTTAAAAATAGTTACTGTAATGGAAAAATAGAAGAAAGAATTGACTCTGCCCTGAGTGCAGAAGACTGAGCATTGCTTCACGGAATCAGAGAGCAGCCCAGATTGGAAACACCCTCAAAAGATCACCTGGTGCAGCCTTTCATGGGAAAGGGGGAGCCTCCATGAAATCATCTAGCATCCTCTCTAGTCTCATGTTGAAAATCTGCAGTGATGGGGACTCCCACACATCTCTGGAAAAATTGTTTCCATGATTGATTGGTTGTTCTCACTGTAAAACATGTCTTTCTTATACTGAGATGAAACCTCTGCCAGTGCAACTTGTACTCGTTGTCTCTTGTCTTCTCCCTGTACTGCCTGGCAAAGAGAGCACCTCCATCCTCTTTGTAGCCACCTTTAGGTACTTCAATACTGGAATGCCATGACCAGGTCTCCCTGAGCCTTCTCTATGGAGAAGAGACCTAACTCCTACAGTCTTACCTTGCAGAGCCGTTTGATCCTCTCCAATCGTCCTTCAGACCCTTTCCAGTCTGTCCATGTCTTTTTGGAGTGGTAGGGGTCAGAACTGAGCATTGTACTATGAACATACTTGTCAGGTATGGCCTGACAAGCCCTGATTAGAGTGGGATGATCAGATCTCTCCCTGCTAGTAATGCACCTGAAAATGCAGCCCAGGACTGATCCACCTCTTGCTGCAGCAGTGCTCTGATGATTCACGTTTCATTTGTTGACCAACACCCAGAGGTCCCTTTCAGCAACACTGTTCCCCAGCAACGTGTATCCTAGCCTGTACTGGGCTCTTTGGTTATTCTGATCTGGGTGCAGGACTTTGCACTTGTCTTTGCTAAACTTCATACAGGTCTTGAAAGCCCAATCCTCCAGCCTGTTCAGAATCTGTCCCTTCTGACGTGTCCACCTCACCACCCAGTTTGGTGTCATCAGCAGGTTGGTGAGGGTGCTTCAGTCATCCTACCATCTAGATCATTTATGAAAATGTTGAACAGTTTGAGGCTCAGTATCAATCATTGGGGGACCCTACTTGTGACTGGCTGCCAGCCTGAGTAAAAAAACATTGATCACCATGCTTTGTGGCCTGGTTGGCCAGTTTCCTGTCCATGTTTGAGTAATTTGTGCTTCTAGAAATGCATTGTATGACTGTCGTCGTTTCCTGTTAGACTGGTGTATTTTAAACTGTTAAATTTTGAATTTAATTGAAGGACTTGATAACGGTTAATTTCTTCAGACCCCTGCCTGTAAAGAACAATTGCCAGATGCAGTTTTTCTTTACACCCTTATCTAAGATAATGAAGAATAACTGTTTACAAAGATGGACAAGGAGCCACAGATGCACCTTAACACAAAATCTAGTTACAAATGTGATTGTTATTCCTTGTATGTATGATGCCAACGTAAAGGTGGTTCAGTTTTTTCCTACCAAAAGCCTTCCAAAATGTTAAGTGAATTTTGGAAGAATACTTGCAGAAAATGGAATACCTATGATTTGAAATACTTACTATTTGTGTTTTGCTTGTTAGGAACTTTGATTATTTAGTTATATCTTGTTGCAATAAATTCTGGGCCAGTGACAACAGAAATAGACTGATTCTACTTCTTTTTTTCTTGGACCTGAAACGGAATAAAACATACTAAAGATAACCTGAACAGAGACTTCTGGGAATTGATTGTCACAGGATCAGTATTTGGAGAAATGAGCACAATTTCCAAGAAATGTGCTTTTAGAAGCCTTTACTAAACATACAGTTGATTTCTTACCTGAGCAATTAAATGATGATAGTAGACATTCAGAGTGGCTGTTCAGACCTTCTGACCCAGTGCCAGGGCAATTGGATTTCTACTTACAGTCTAATATAAATCTTTGATAGGTGTGCAATTTAGGGAGTTCACTCAAAATGGTTTTCAGGGGCCAGAGTTGATAGTGTAAATTTCCAGAGGACTTCTGGTTCCTTTGGAACTGTGTCTTTCCTGACAATACAGGATTCTGTGCTGTAGTCTAAAAAAGCCTTGTAAGAATCAAACTAGGTGAGAGTGGGACATGTGGGAGAGATGGAGCAAATTTGTTCTTGCTGCTAAACTGATGGATATTTGCTTAGATCAGAGAAATTTCATACAGAGTGCAGATGCTCCAAGATGTTGCAGACACTTAGAGTGCTACAAGGGTTTGTTTCTGACTGCAACCCCTTTATTAGTATGTACAGGACAAATTAACAAAGTGCCAAGTATTTTTCAGCGAGCACTAATAAGGGACATCTTGCACACTGAAACTGCAGAATGTCTGGAAAGTGCCACTTAATACAGGAAAAAATGTTAATACAGTAAAAATTGCCTTAAAATAGGCAAATTTAGTAATAAAAGATTATCTAGGCAGTAATATTCAGCTGAAACCCTCTAGAAACAACCCTCCTCTGCCAATTCTAGAAAAATTGCAGTTCTAGGCTATTCCTTGCTCATATGCTTGCATGTTTCTAAAATGTTTGTTTGATTTGGTGGGTTGGAACAAGGGTTGGAACACTGTAAAGCAGTGTATTTTAAAATTCCTTGTGGATGCATTTTTTTGGGCCGTCTGTGGAGCTTTTTGCTTGATTTTTAAACTACAAAATTTGTTGCCACCATCTGCCATGTATTCTATATAACTGGGAGATATGTTTTCACAAGAAAAGTTATTTTTCTTTCTTTTTTTTTTTTTTTGGCACCATAATTTTTTCATTTTGCAAGCCTTGTACTTATCCATTTTAATGGTACCTTAGAGACAGATTGAGAGGTGAAAGATTTGTTGACAAAACATTGGCAATCAGGATTTCGGATATCCAGAGAAGCAGAAAACCTATTAATAGCACAATTTCTTGGCCACGTTTTTTCTGTGAACTTAGGATTCAATTAAAATAGATGATTTTTGTTGAAAGACAATATGTGCTCTAGAGCATACTTGATGCTTTCAGTCTAAGTATGGCATGTCTAGTGATATGAATCTGTAGTGTTCTTTGTTTCAAAAGTCTCTCCAGAGTAATTGTGGTGGGGTTTTTTTCTGGATCTTGTGTGAAGTTTGGATGTGCTTTGTCATCTTTAACACTTGGATTTCTTATTCAAGTCCTCATAAGCAAACTTGCTAAAGGAGCTCAGTATTAGGCTGACTATTCCTTTTTTTATTCCTTTTCTGTGCAGAGGCCTTAGTATTGGGCTGGTTTTGTCAGAACATGAACGTAATGTGAGCAGTTTACATTTCTCTATGCTCTTCTCCTTTAAATAAAGAAAGGTTTTAGTTGCTGAAGAGGCAGTTTGGTATGAACTGTTTACGGATTGACGCCTTAGATTTGTCCTGTGGTCTTCCGTTATTTTTATTGAAACAGCACTGAGGTGTTGCAAGGTTATTCATGACTGGCTGATCCAGATCATAAACAGTAGGATACACAAGTGGCATGCCACAGACAGCTTTCTGTGTTCTTCTGGTGACTCTGTTCAGAATAACTCGGGAACCAGCTGAACTAGCTGTATTGTCATGGTGATATTATCAAAAGCAGGCTGCACCCTGGCTGCTGCCTTCCCTGTGGCCTGGTTCCTTGTCACTGTGTGTGTAGAATGAGCAGAAGGAGCACACAAAGCCATTACTCTTAGCTGTTCAGCAAATTTTGTCCCTGGCTGAAGCAAGAAGAAAGGATGGTGATGTGCTTGAAGAAGTAAGTTGTTGCTGTAGCATCAGAACAGCCAAGTAGGTTCTAGCTGGCCTGTGCTCAGTCATTCCAGTGCTGTTTCAACAAGAACACGTGTGAAACCTTTCACCAAAAATCATCCTAATTTCACTAAAATAAACCTAATTATTCTGCTATTGAAAACCCCATTGACAGTTCAACTTTGTGGGTACAGTGTGCTTTTGTTGCCTTTTCTAAATTGCCCCACTGCATTACACTGTGAAACTGGCCAAGATTTCCCTCTGCTGGTAGCTGTCTATGTCTTTTTGAGAGGTGAAGTGAGTGCTGAGACCCTTTGGAAATGAAGCCATTATATAAGCAAAAAACAGTCCATCATTTTGATGATATCAGAATGTTTTGTATCATTGACTTGGGGATACTTTGCCAGTAATCAGAATATGAAAATGCAAAATTTAAGAGTTACTGGTAAAGATCCCTGTGTGCTCTCATTTCAGTATAAAATGAAATATCTAAAATATTATGTTTACCTAATTTTTGAGCCAAAGAAATGAGCACATAGAGATTCAATTCAAAATAAGCTTCCAGACAGTTTCTTCATAGTTAAAAAATAGCCATTTAAACAATTTTAAACACCACTGATTTATGATTAGGAACCTTTTCACCATAAAGCACTAAATGTGTTGCTAGGTGAGCACAAACTAGGGAAAAATATATGAACTGAAATTTAATTTTGAAATACAAGGCTCTTGAAAGACCTGAATGTGTAAGTCTGTAGGCACTCATTTTAGTATTCCCTCTAAAACCCCATCATTGAGCTCAATAAATTTGATAGCCACAACCACTGATGGCCTTCATCTAGATGGTCTGAATTGCATTTTTTTGACCCTAGAAAGTGGTTTAAAAATTAGCTGTTTGCCTGTGTGATTCAAAAGCCATTTCCTATGTCCATTCCACTGTGGCATCCAACAACTACTTTTTTTACTACAAATACTGTTTTCACTCAGCATGAAAATAGCTAAGACTGAGTGAACTGCAGGTTGTTAAATCATTGCCAACAGAATTAGTTATTAAATGTAAAGCTGATTATTTACACAAGCTCACTAAAGACTAAGACAGTTATGCAGAAACAGGGAGGAGCCTAGTTCACTCCCAAGTCGTAGTTTCCTTGGCTAAACAGCAAGGGAAATAGTTTTCTGTGAACTGAATGTATGTTTTGGAGTCATTCATGCCTGCTGTTCTTAGTTGGTTTTTCAACTCTGCTTTCAACACGACCTTGTTCTTCCTTGCACTGAAAGCCTTGGGAATTTAAATCTCGGCTTCACTGGAAAACAGGGCTATATCCTACTTATTTTTATTTAAAGAATAAGAAATTTAATGGTTTATGTAAAATACTGCATTCTGTAGCTTACTTAGTCATAAGTGACTAATTTACATCTCACAGAAGTGCTAGTCGTGTTAAATTTTCATTACTTGGAACAAGATCAGAATTAAAAACTGGGAGGAGCAGAACAGATTCTCAGATCAGGACCTCAGTGTAAAACATTTCTGCATTTTGCCAGCGAGCTCTTTTGGGAACTGGTGATGTAAAATATTTTGATGGGGAGAGGAAAATGTTCTTATTATTCCAGCAAAATAGCTTTATTCCTTCCCTTTGTCTGAACAGGTAACCATCTGAATTTGGCCTGAATTAGCCTCTGCAGATGTGGTCTGAGGAAATTGGAGAGGGGCCAACCCAGCATCGTCGCTGCGAGTTGGCACCTCAGGAGAGGGAGAACAATCAGAGTGCATAAAACCCTTTCACTTCCATTTTCACCTGACTCTTGCCACCCACCAGAACGCAACATCAGTTGCGTGGCAGTTTCGGACCATGTGGGTCACATGTGGGGCAGGTGTTTCTTGCGATACAGCGGACCCAGCTGAGCTAAAGCGGCTGCGACTGGAACGCCGTGTATTGCTCCTGCAGGCCTGAGAATGTGGTATTCCCTGGAGAACCTTATGCCAGCTAGCTCTGCAAAGCTTTCCAGTAGCACGATTTTTATGTTGTTTTGTGCAGTGCTACTGGCTGTGGGCAGCAGTGTACTCTGGCAAGTTTTGTGCTCTTTACAAGGGGCACAGACTCCATCTGGTGACCCACTGAACAGGTTAGGAAGCTTTGTGAAGAGAAATGAAGTCTATTCTCTTCCTCTTAACATTCAAGTTCTGTGGAAAGGCACTGGAAGGCCAACAGGAGACACAGCTATCTCGAAACTAACTAACGTAGACTTCAACAACTAGAACAAGGTATATCAAAGCCCAGAACCATTTAAGTGTGAAGTGAACTGCTGGGTACCTTTACTGCAATGACAGTTGCTATGCTCACACCTAACATACTTACACATTATAGCATATATAGAGGTGATAAGAACAAGCTTTATTAGTTACAAAATCGCATCAATCACCAGCTTTCTAACACAAAGTATTAGACCTGCGGCTGTTCCTTGTGTTGAGAAATACTGCCCAAGAGCGGAGGAGCTCCGATGTCTTTACTAATTTTGCCTGGGGATAAGATAAATTGCTCTGTTTTCATCCCCAGGAATTCAGCAGCGGTGGGTCACGGCTGTTTCTGCTATGCCCTGATGCGCTCGATTCCAGTTGCCGCCTACGTGGTTCTGGTGACGGGTCTGCGCTACCACCTGTTCATATGGAGCGTCTTCTCTCCAAAACTGCTGTACGAGGGAGTGCACGTGTTCATCACGGCCGCTGTCTGCCTGTTCTTCACAGCCATGGATCAGAACCACCTTCACAGAGCGCAGGATTGGAAATAGGCGCGCGCGGCGTGCCGTTCTGCACCGCGAGGCCCGGTGCCACTGGAATGGAAGAAGGAAAATAAAGGCTTTAAATCGTTGTGCAGAATTTTGAAGAGCAGCCATGTTTGTTTGTTTGGGTCAAGATCAGGGTTTTGAAGGGTCTGTCCTGTGTTGAAATTGAGTTTGCTCTGAAAATGTTGAGTTGAAATGAACTAGTTTTTTGATAACTTATGTTCTGTAGCTGCCATTATAGCGCTCCCCAAATAACAGAATGGTGATATTACATTTTTTGAACCTTAAAATGTATATCTTAATATAAATACAAACCAGTGCCTTGTGGGCGCTGAGAAAATCTTCTGCACATACAGTTTTTTTTACCTTCTTAGACTACAGGATCCTAAAAATATTCAGGATTTCTTGGTGCTGTTCACAAGATATTCTGTCTGTTAGCCTCAGGGGATTTTTGTGTTTGTTTTGTTTCTAGTGGATGCATTTAGATTATGACTAAATTATTATTGCACAAATATCCCAGGCAAGAGATTTTGCTTGTTTTGCATGGGCAGCAAGCATTGCTACTTAAAGGCAGCATTTTCTTTGTAAGGTGAGTGCAATCATTATCTGTAATGGATTTCGATCGGCACTTCAGGCACTGAATAAGAAATGCTTATGGTCTAACAAATTAATGAATCTTCTGTGGAGTCCATCCACTGCTAAAATGTTGTGTTTCTTCTTATCAGTGTATAAATGTTAAATCAGGTTGGTGGCAGCCATGCCGAACATTTGGTCTTGTTTTGCACACGATGGTAGAGAGTTGTGAGCAGTGAATAGGAAAACAGTTTAATGGACTAAGTTACCAGCAGAATAAAACGTGTGTTTGCAGTTTGCATCACCTTCCCCCAGTGACCTGTTTAGCCATCTCACTTGAATGTGCTGTAATTAATTCCTAACAATGTTGTTTTCCTTGCTTCTGTCAAGAAGATGTATGTTGATGACTACACTGACTATCAATATTCTTAATGTGTGGGTTTTTGCCTCATATTTTTGTCCATGTTAGTAGCTGATAGGATTTAGTCTAAATGTATTAGAGGTATAGCAGAAGAGAAGCATAGAGAGAACCTTAACTTTTGTCATAAATCTGGAAAAAGAAAGCTTTCAAGACCTATATAGCTGATAGCCCATTTGTTAGACTCACTGATACACTTTGCATTTCATATTTCAGATAAAGCAAATCTCAAAATGTAGGCCTTTAGTTTTTATGTATTAATAATAGGCCATCTTGATTACTAATAATTTTTTCCCAACTATAAAACAACCACAAAGTTCAGTACCCTAGCAACATATTGCCATTCACTGTGAGCTGTTGAAAGATGTAAAATTAAATACTAATAAATCACTTTTCACTGCAAAATATGGGATGTGAATGTAGTACAAATATACCATTTTTATCATTCTCAGTATTCTTCTGGTTACCTGTTGGTGAGCAACCATGTGGGCATTACCAACATATTCTCTTTTTGGTTACTTGGTTAATTCCTAGGCAATTATCCCTAACATTCAAACAAGTTATGTTTGACTCAGACAGAAAAAGTGTTAATAAAAAGATGGAATGGGTGAAGGAGAAGTTGCTTCTGGTGTACAGAATCCTAAAACAATATGGGATGACATTCACAGGATCCTCTTTTTCTTCCTTCTGATATTTTTTGCTTCTAGTTCATTTGGACATTTTATCAAATAATGGAGTTTGAAATACTGTATGTGAATTAAGGTTGCAGTTCTTCAGATTACTTAGTTAAATAATAATTTCTCCTTTGAAGTTGGAAGATGTCCAGATTGCATCTGGGCTAGAATAAAAGGTCCTGGGAAAATTGTGTTATTTAGGTCTTCAAGACCAGGGGAGGAAGGAAGATGAAGACACTGTGCCTCTGTCTCAAGTTAACTCACAGTTTAGGTGATACATGGTACTTTCCACTTCAGAATTGCCATTTTTATTCTTTTTCACCCTTTCCCTTTGGGCATAGGTAAAAGAAGTTGTAGTTTCATCAGCTTAAGGGCTATAGCAACGCAGAACTCATGCAGTGAAGGAATGAGTTGGTTCTTGCCACAGGCAAACAGACTTTAACTGGGGAATTATGTAAAAATAGTTTAATTTTAAATCAACATAAAATTCTGGCATTTTATCTGAATGTACAGAGAATGCAAATGCCTCAACACAAATTCTTACCTCACTAGTTGGTTGTTCCACCTCCTTTCTCATCCAGTCTCCCCACGTCATGTTCTGCATTTTCCAGACCCTCAGTCAAGGAGACAAGTGCTGTGGGAAGCAGGGATGCTATTTTTTGCCATTCTGAGCATGCCAGTTCCTTCTGTCCAACTCATCTGTAGTCCCTGCTCTGGTGTGGGATCAGCCTGGGCTGCAGCTTCCTTGGTAGTGCATCCTGTGCATGGGCACAGACGCCTCCTTAAATACCTTCTGAGCAGGAATGTTTTCTCAGTGTGGTAAAAGTTTTGACATGTTAAATTTCTCCATTCAGCATCCTCCCTGTTGGTCAGGGCCAGGTTCAGCCACTTACAGTGGTCTGTAGGTTCCTTTACAAGATTTACTAGGTCACCCTTGGTCAGCTCAGCTCACTGGCACTCAAAGCTTGTAACATGTCATCAATCCTACAGAGTCAGAGCATGATGAAGCTCGAGCTTCATTTTTGTAAATGAATTTGGGTTTAAGAAAAAAAAAATTAAATCTATTCATATTTCAGGTACTGTATATCTGTATTTCTGCTCTCTAGAAAAAAAACAAACAAACAAACCTTGTTTTCCTTGGCTCTGTGTAAGCCAGTGGAAGATCCACAGTGTACACCCCAGCCTTTCCAGCAGGCAAGGCGTTTATGCTAGGCTGCTGCACCTAGACTCTGTGGAGAAGGGAAGAGCACTGGATGTTGGACAACTTTATCAAGGCCCTTAGCACTGGGTGCTTGGTGGCCACACGTTGAGCTGTGGATCAACGGGCTTGAAGGTGAACTGGACCTCTGAGCTCCAAGGGTTGCCTTCAGTGCTCTCAGGTCCCCCAGGGGGCTGATAAACAGCAGTGCAGTGCTAAGAGTAAGGTAATTTAAAACCTTTCTCAGGCTGGATGAGGGGAGAGCAAGACCAGAGCAAATCTGGAAATGCCGCCAAATTGGAGGAGTGGTGTATATGCTGGGGGGGAGGACCACCCTTTGGAGGGACCTTGGAACACACTGTAGAAAAGGGCTGCTGATCACCTGCTGTACCATCCAAGCAAACACCCCTGGCTGGTAATGGTGCAGGATGGGGCCTGTGGGCTGGTGAACAGCCCTGGAGACCCAGTGGGCATCAAGGGAGACTGTGAGCAGCCCTGACAGCCTGATCTTGTTCCCCAGCTGATCAGTATTGAAGAAAACACACACACACTCATTTGCACAGGTAGTTTGTCTAGCACATGGCCCAAATCCTACTGGCCTGCCCTGCTGCTGGCACCCAGAGAAGGGAACCGCAGAGGTCATGAGCTGGGCTTGTGTTACTGGTATCCAGACCTCTTCTCTCACCCAGAGAAGTTTTGTCAGTCTGATTCCAGGCTGAAGTTCACTGGTGTTCACATGTACCTGCCAAGAGCAGAGGGTGCACTCACAAAGAAGTAGGGTTTAATGAGAGGATGGGGCACACAGTAGTGATGAAGTGGACTCCCACAGAGAAATAGCACTGCCTGTTCAGTATAAACAGAAGCTTGTTTATACTGAGCCAGACCTTTTTATCCACATTGGCCTCTGCTTTCCCATGTTTATTCCTTCCTGAGTCATCTTGAACCTTCTTTATCCGTACCTTTAGTACTTTCCCTGAGTATTACATGATGACTGGCATGTTCTATCAAGCCCCTTAAAAACATGCCATAGGTTCTACACAATCCTGGATTGCTTTTCCCTGTGGATCCCATAATGAGACCTGTGCTTCTTCAGGCTCCTTCAGTCTGCAAGGTCTTCAGTGGGAGGAGTTTCTTTGATTGACTAATCCTGGTGGGCTTCCCACCAAGGATAATTGTCCAATTACTTAGTGGGTAATTAGATGGTCACCTAAATAAATTACTATAAATTGCTGGTTAAGCAATTAGGTTAGCAGAGATCCTCAGCATTTCTCGCCCATCTCACCCTCACCAGACCTTTGAGTAACCATGGCTTTAATTACCAAAGTTCACTGTGATTTGTGCCTTGTTTCAGCCCCAGGGATGAGGAAGCACCAGAAACTTTTTGGCTGCAGTCTGCTCCCAGGAGGTGGGGCATGGAGATAATGGAGGTAGACTCTTCTCAGAAGGGCACAGGGAGAGATACAAAGGCAACAGGAACAAGTTGCAATACAGGACATTGCCAAGAGGTCACAAAGGGGACCCTTTTCTCACCTGGGTGTTTGTTGCTGGGATGGGGGCCAGTGAGATCTTCCAGCATTGGAGCAACCTCATTTAGTTGCCCCTGCTGTTGGCTGGAAGTTGTACTGAGATCCAGAGGGCTCCTCCAAGCAACATTTTTCAAGCATTCTGTGGTTTCGTTGTTTTTGAAGTTGTGTCTGCCATTTCTTACTGACCGTTTTTTTAGGCTACTTCTTGAAGTGAAAGAGCTTTGTCACTGATTTCATGATAAAAATATAAATAAATTAATATAAATAAATTAACCAACAGAAAATAAAACGTGTCATGCATTGGAGTGTGGTGTAGTGTCTGCAGTTGTTCAGGCTTACTGGTTTGGCACAAGTTGGTTTGTCACCATTTGTGTACAGCAGTTGTTGAGCAGGGTTCATCTGTAGATCCTTTGGGTAGCTGGGCATAAGATCAAATTAAAGAAAACATGCTGCTGAATCATACCTAGGGACAGTGCTGTTCATCCCATCTGCCCTTTTAACACATGCAGGATGTCTGAGCAGGCCAAAATTAATTCCTTTTATGAAAACCCCAGAATAAAAAAACAAAACAAAACAAAAACAAAAACACCAACCAGCAAAAAAAACCCCAACCAAACAAAGAACCCCAACCGTAACAATCAAGACAGTTACCTGACTGGGAGCAATAGTTCAACTACACCTAAACTCACAACAGCTGACTTCCAGTATGCTTTCATCTCAACATCCTACACAGATTTTTGCTGGTGGGGGAGAATGGGGAACATAAGGAAAGAAAATGTATGTGATCTTATTCATACTGCTGACCTGTTTCAATCAAACCTGGAGCAACCTGGAGCAAAGCAGAGGTCGTAGGATATTCTGAGTTCTCACGCGTCTCAGCTAAACAGCAGCAATGTGTCACGGACAGAGATCTCAGGGCATGATCCTGCTTCTGCCTTCGCTTCAGCAAGGCTTCTGACACTGTCTCCCCCAACATCCTCGTAGGTAAACTCATGAAATGTGGGTGAGATGAAAGGACAGTGAGGTGGATGAAGAACTGACTGTCTGGCAGAGCTCAGAGGGCCCATAATCAGTGTAGCAGTGGGAGGCCTGTAGTCATAATGTTCCCCACCTGCTCCAGTCTTATTCAACCTGTTTATCAACAACTTGGACAAAGGGATAGACTGTACCCTCAGCAAGTTTGCTGTTGAAATGAAACTGGGGAGAGTGGCTGAAACACCTGAAGGCTGTGCTGCCATTCAGAGGACCTTGGTAGGCTGGAGAGCTGGGTGAAGAGAAAGCTAATGAGGTTCAACAAAGGCAAGTGTAGGGTTCTACACCTGGGGAGGAATAACCCCAGGTACCAGGACAGGCTGGGGGCTGAGCTGCTGGAAAGCAGCTGTGCAGAGAAGGACCTGGGAGTCTTGGTGGATGGCAAGGTGACCGTGAGCTGGCAGTGTGACCTTGCAGCCAGGAGGGTCAATGGGATCCTGGGGTGCATCGGGAAGAGGGTGGCCAGCAGGTCAAGAGAGGTCAAGGGATCCTCCCCCTCTATTCAGCCCTGGTGAGGCCACACCTGGAGTGCTGTGCCCAGTGCTGGGTTCTGGGCAAGAAAAATAATGAGCTACTGGAGAGGTTACAGCAGAGGGCCACAAAGATGATTTGGGGTCTGGAGCATCTCTCTTATGAGGAGAGACTGTGGGAGCTGGGCCTGTTTAATTTAGAGAAGAGAAGACTGAGAGTGGATCCTAGTAATGCAAATAAATATCTCAAAGGTGGATGCCAGGAGGATGGTGCCAGACTTTTTTCAGTGGTGCCCGGCAAGAGGACGAGGAGCAATGGCCATAACTAAAACACAAGAAGTTTCGCCCCAGCATGAGGAAGAACTTTTTTATGCTGAAGATGAGAGAGCACTGGAACAGGCTGCCTGGGGAGATCATGGAGTCTTCCTCTCTGGAGACATTCAAAACTCACCTGGATGCATTCCTGTGTAACCTGCTGTAGAAGGCCCTGCCTTGGCAGGGGGGTTGGACTAGATGATCTCAAGAGGTGCCTTTCAACCCTAATAATTCTGTGATTCTGTAAAGACTGGGCAGTCAGAACTTAGCTAGTGTCCATCCATATAACACAGCAGCTGTGTTATATGGACCAGTCCATGCATGTAGCCTTTAGGCAAAAGTAGGTGTTGAGTCCCAGCTTTGCTGGTTTCCCTGGTCTTTAAATGCATAATGAAGAAGCTACTACAAGGTCCTTCTTATTCTTCTGAGAGAGAGTCATCAGGCAAATGTGCCTCAGAAGCAGAATTTTTCTAGGTTTTGATGAAGGCCATGGCCAACACCTGCAGCTGTGCCTCAGCGTCCTTGTGGTGAAGTCTGGACAGCTGCTGCCTGTTTTGGTTCCTGAGTACAAGTGCAGGATAGAAATGAGTCACCCTTTCCATCCTTCCTCCACACTGGTGCATCTGTCAGGGTATGTGACACTGCCTGCACTGGATTCCCATCTAACAGAAACAGAGCCAGGCATGTCATACGGCCTGCCTGGGACTTGGACGGTGACTTGGGAGTGACAGCCCTTTCCCTTCCACAAAGTGTTGTGGGGACCTGACTGGGGGCTGTCTGCTACCAGAAAGGACATACAGTACTCTCCTGGCCCGCAGATCAGCACAGACACAAAGCCAAAGGTCAGACTTCTTGTGTTTCCTGGATAACACTTGTGTAGAGCCTGTTCACTTGCCCTAGGCTGAATTTTGCAGAGCAAACACAAGGATACCAAAAGTATATCATGTGCTATACCATGGCTAGGAGACAGGTTGTCTTGGTTTAACAGCAATATGGTCTGGAGGTGAGATGTCTGATGGGATGAACCCTCCTTTTTTAATTTTTTTTTTTTTTTTTTTTTTTTTTTTAAATTCCCTTCTCCCCAGAATAGACAAGGTAGAAATTACCAGGAGTCTGAATGAAGAAGGAAAAACAATAATTTTACAAAAAAACCCACCAAAAACCAGAAGTACACAAACAAACAAACAAACAAACAAAACCCCCACAACAACAGCAGAAAAATATTACCTATCTACTCCCCTCTCCTCTAGGTCAAAACAAAACCTGGAAGGATATTTCGTCTGAAGGAAAGTCCCGTGCCAGTGTGGTGGCTGGTTGCACTGGGACGGCTCTGCTGGGGCTGGGGAGACCTTGTTCTGATGCTGCAGCTGAGGCAGGGTGGGCCCTGGGAAAAGGCTTCAGGAGCCCGCGGTGCTCCAGCGGGCAAAAACCAGGCACCAAGAGGGCAGTTCCAGCATGTGCCTGCTGTCTACCAGGGATCCGCCATTCCAGCATGTCCTGAGATGCTGGGAACAGTCTTCCCCCACCCAGCTCGGGCAAGGGGGCAGTCCACCCTGCTCTGAATCGCCTGGTGGTGCGAAAAAATTCACTAAGAATCCTTCCTATTTAGCTACAACCGCAACGCGGGTGTGCACAAACAAAATATTCAAAGCCCAAAACTCAGATGATAAAATACTAGACGATCAGCAAAGTAATTTTACTCCATTTGTAACAAATGTGCTCATTTGCATGAGGAGTGCAGTGAACGTAGATTAGATGAAACAAAAGCTCAGAGATTGGGCAGTTTTTTCTCTTTGATGCAAAGATTATAATTAGTCTATATTTTGGTATGTGATAGTTTGAAAATATCTTGGTGGAATACAGAGCAAGTGTAACTTCCCTGGAAGTGTTTCACCTGCTGTTAGATGCTTAAATCAAGTTGCTGGATTCTTTTCATCAGTCCAGTTAGATTTTCTTATATTTTTACATGTGACGTGCCCAGGAAAACCCTCTAAACACACCATTTCCCTGGAACGGGCTTTTTGGTTTTATCATTTCATGGCCTTGCTCTATTCCCACTGAAATCAGGGGAGTTTGGCTCATAATGCCAAGAGAGCCCTAACTTTCAAATAATTTCCAGTTGCCATCATTGGAGTCTTTTGTTTGCCTGGTGCTGTACTGCTTAAGATTTCTTAAGTACTCTTAGAAAATAAAGGCCGAATCAGTTTTAATTCTGCATTTGAATTGTCAGTGTCGTGCTGCTTTTATGTAGGCATATGCATATTGAGTATTATTTTCTGAGTGTAATTGCCTTAAGTGCTGTTGATCGTGCAAAGAGAATGATGCATTCTCTGACTCAAGGGTCTGGGAATCAAAGCTCCAGATCCCGAAAATGCTTAAGCCTGCGGAGAAAGCCCTCTCAAGGGATGAGACACACATCCAATTACTCTTGTGTTCAAGGCTGGGGTCTGCATCTAGCAGATGAATACAAGGTGAAGAACACAGCAGTGCTGGTCGTAGGAGGGAGTGGTTTGGTGGGAGGGAAGGATAAGGATGGAGAGAAAAGGTGCAGGCAGGAGAAGAGCAGTGTGGATGGAGTGCTCGGAATCAGATGGAGGCGGCCAGATGGGACGTAGAGAACACCAGGAAACAAATGAACAGAGGAAAAAGAATTAAACACATGAATCCCTTGTCAGGCAGCGATCCCTTCAACTTGTTGGCTGATAATGTGAAAAAGCTGTGTGGAAATTTGTTTTCAAGGTGTTTGTAGAGGGCTTGTGGCTAAATTCAGTGGACTCTATTCCTGAATTGAAACGCAAAGGAAATAAAGGAGGATATGAAAACATACGCTGGATAAAATGACCAGTGCTGGAAAATCAGTCTAGTCTGAAGACCAGTAGAACTTATAAGAGTTGCCAATTCAAACTGACTGGTTTTACTGGGCACCCTCCCTCTCCATTTTGTGGAAGATTTAACCTGTTCTACATTGGATGATTTCTTATAAGCAGCACCCCACATTACAATATTAGGGTGCTGAGATCTCGTAGTCCGTAGTGTTTTGTGTTGCCTGTTGATCTTCAGCCTTGCTTGCCGGCTAGTCAGCACTTCAGGGGATCCTGTCATGATCATCCTTGCAGCTTCAGATGTGTTCAGAGCAATGTGTCTTGATGTAGTGGAGGTAGAATCACAGTACAAGAAAGACTTGGAGCTAAGCAGATCTGCCTAGTGGATTCAGAGGAGAGCCACAAAAATAATCAGAGGGCTGGAACATGTCTCCTGTGAGGACAGGCCGAGGGAGTTGGGGTTGTTCAGCCTGGAGAAGGAAAGACTCCAGAAAGACCTTACAGCAGCCTCTCAGTACTTACAGGTAGTTTATAAGAAAGATGGGGATGAACATTTTAGTAGGGCCTGCAGCAATAGGACAAAGGGTAATGATTTTAAACTAAAAGAGGGTAGATTTAGAATTGGGAAAAAATTCTTTACTGTGTGGGTGGTGAGGCATTGGAACAGTTTGCCCAGAGAACCCGTGGATGCCCCATCCTGGAAGTGTTCAAGTCCAGGCTGGATGGACCTCTGAGCAACCTGGTCAGCTGAAAGGTATCTCTGACCATGGCAGAGGGGTTGGAACTGGTTGATCTTAAAGGTCCCTTCCAACTCATAACATTGTATGATTCCATAAGACTTAGACTAAATATAAGGTAGAAATTTTTCATGGTGAGGGTGATAAAAAAGAGGTTGCCCAGAGACGTGGTTGACGGCCCATCCCTGGAAACATTCACAGTCAGGTTGGACAGGGCTCTGAGCAATGATAGAGTTGAAGATGTCCCTGCTCTTTGCAGGGACACTGGACTAGAGGGTCTTTAAAGGTCCCTTCCGAGCCAAACCATGCTATGAAAAAGCAAGAAGAGGATGGGAAAGCTGTAAATGCAATGTACAAAAATCCACAGACATTATACCCTGAGCATTGCTAGAGCTGATAGTACAGAGCAATTTCCTTTTTCACGCATGAATGTTTTACAAAACACTCATTTTATGGCTCCTACTTCACAGAGTTTCTTGCTCCCTGAAGCTAGCATCTAAAGGAAGGTCCGCCCACAGCTTGTGAATGAAGGAGGGAAGCTTGTTTTACAAAGGACCAAGCAAAACTCTAGAAAGTGGCTGGGAATTTCTTTGCTTTAAAGAGAGAGGGTTTTACTGGTGAAAGAAAAACACAGCAACCTGTGAAGAGGTAATATATATGGAAATCCCTTGTTTTCTGAACACAGACTCCCCAAGGAACATGCAGGACCACTCCAAATGGAAGACAGCATGTGCTATGTTCTTGTTTTGCTTAGTTCTGTGGAATCACTCATAGCTTTCAGGCAACTTCTACTCTCTCTTGCTACAACTACTGCAGCTTCTGAGTCTTTGCACCACTCAGCTGCACACAAGCCAGCTTGTGGGAACACCACTATCATGTGTCTCTTCAAGGGTGCATCTCGTAGCTTTGTGCATGCCTTTCTGTGTATGTGTTTGTTCATCTGCTGCATTTCACACAGCTATGTTGAAAGAAACCAAACTAGGCTTCAAGAGGGGAAAAAAAAAAAAAGCTCTTTTAGGTGGTAGTGTTGTACTTGTACCTCCACAGGACAATTACTGCCTTTTGGTATGTAAGCATGTGGAGTGTGGGGGGGAAGTGTCCTCTTCCACTAAAGTGATCCTCTCCTACTAAATAACAAATTAAATTCTTTTCCAAATTAAATGACAGAGATCAAACTCATCCTCTTGTGCATTCCTCTTCATAACTGCTGTCTGTTGTGTGAGACAACATCTACAAAAACTCGAGTATTTGAGTCTGGCAACTGATGAGGCCTGGAAACTACAGGTGCTCTAGGTTCTGGTCCTGCAAAGAGGAGGCATGAGGAGGGCAAAAGGGGAAGAACTAGCTTATCCTTTTTTTCTGCTGTGTTTGACTAATGTGTTCACAGGAAAATGAGCTTCTACCCATGCTCAGCTTCCCCAGTCAAGTCCAAATTCCTAACGTTGATTTTATGGTTTCAGGGGGACGTGGAAAACTTGGTGGTCAGTCACCAAATGGGCCTGAAGACTGTCAGTAGCTGTTCCTTCTCCATCATATTCTCTAATTAGATCATGGACAAGATGAGGGGACTGTTGTCTGAGTCCCACCAGTTCTAAGCAGTCAGGAGCACTTAGTCAGAGTATGTAGGAGAGAAAATATAATGAAAGGTTAATGAGTTAGGGACAGGGAGGGGTCATTCACCAAATATCCACATAGGCAAAAGAGACTCAACTAGGGGACATTAACTGAACAAAATTAGAGCAGGATAATGAGAAGTAAAATAGTCTCTCAGTCCTCCCTCCTTCTCAGGCTTTACCTGCTCCTCCCCAGCAGTGCAGGGAGATGGGGATTTGGGGTTCTGGTCAGTTAATCACAGATTATTTCTGTTGTTGTTCAAAGAGAGGAGTCCTTCCCCTGCTCCAGCGTTGGGTCCCTCCCATGGGAAATAGTCCTTCATTAATTTCTTCAGCATGAGTCCATCCCACAGGCAACTGTTCCTTGCAAACTGCTGCAAAATGTGGGTCATTTTTCCACGGGGTGCAGTCTTTCAGGCACAGGCTGTTCCAGAGTGAGTCCCCCACTGGGCCACAGGTCCTACCAGGAAAACCTGATACACCATGGGCTCCTCTCTCCATGAGTCAGCAGGTCCCTGCCAGGACCTTGCTCCAGCCTGGGCCTCCTATGGGATCACAGCCCTCTTCGGGCATCCACCTGCTCCAGTGCTGGTGTGCTCCATGGGCTGCAGGTGGATCTCTGCACCCCTGTAGACCTCCCTGAGCTGCAGGGGGACAGCTGCTTCACCACGATCCTCACCACGGGCTGCAGGGGAATCTCATCTCCAGCACCTGGATCACCTCTTCCCCCTCCTTCTACACTGACCTTGGTGTCTGCAGAGTTGTTCACATCTTCTCACTCTGCTCTTCTCCGGCCACAATTACATCTGCCCAATTTTTTTGTTTGTTTGTTTGTTTCCCCCTTCTTAAATATGTTATCACAGAGGCATCACTACCATTCCTGATTGGCTCAGCCTTGGCCAGCGGTGGGTCCATTCTGGAGCCGGCTGGGATTGGCTCTGTTGGACACGGGGGAAGCTTCTGGCAGCTTCTCACAGAAGCCACTCCTGCAGCCCCCCTGCCGACATGCAAACCCAGTACAACCCTCTTTGCTGACATTTTTTTCCTTTGTATGACACAGCTGAGTGTCCACTGGAGCTGAGTCCCCTCCCCACCAGTCAGTGAGCTGTCTTCCTCTGTGTGCTGTGAATATTTCCATGACTTATGCAAGCTGAAGAACTGCTGGGAAAACAAGGAGTGCTGCCCCCAGCACAGCTTGCAGTGTGACCTGTAGGCATCCAGGTGACTTGTCTGTGTGCACAAAGACAGCTTCTGCAGGCCAGATCTGGAAAGAACATGACTTCTTGTAATGTGGCTGAGTGGAATGAGTCAAGACTTGCAGGAGGAAGGATAAACTTTGTTAGCTGAGGCAAAAATCAGGCAAATTCTTCTTGTGTGCATGTGTATACAAAGGATATGCCTGTGAAATATCAGTGGTAAAAGGCAGGGTGGGAAGCCAAAGAAAAGTATGCGCCACCTTCCAGAAACCACGACTAATGACATCTGATGTGGCCTTCTGCAAGGGCTTGTGGAAGAAGCCAGATCACTATACTGCAAGTGGCTGGGCAAAGCCCTGGAAACTCCCATTTGATGTGCAGGAGAGAAGGGCTTGACAATTCCTACGCCAATGTGAGGAGCTTCCAACTGGTGCTCCTTGAGACTGGTGTTCTCTGAGCTAGGGGTCAGCAGACTCATCCAGACTTCTGAATGTCCATGTTCATGTAATTCTCGAGACAGGAATGATTTCTCTGTTGTGTCTGCTCCTCCGGTGTGTGAGAAGCGACATTTCACTGGTTCCTTCCAGTTTCTGGAGACTCTTTTATTGACATGAAGACCAGACCTCAAAGAGAACCTGTAAAGAAAAGGAGAACATTTTTCTTCAGCTGTGTGGAGTGAGAAGGGTTATGTCTTGTCAAAACAGAAAGCCTGTAAGAAAAGCAACCCAGAGTTTCAAGGAGCTTGTGGACTGCTGGAAACCTGAAGGTGTGCATGGATCTGCAATATCTAATCCAGTGGGGAGCAGGCTTCTGGCCATGCTGCTCTCTGAGTTGCAGCCAACAAAAGATGAAGTGCTGACAGGTGAGCATGCTGCTCCTTGGGGACATTGCTTCAAGGAGCCAAGGTGTGTCAAAGGATGGGACTCCCAACTGAAATGGAAGATGGGGAGCTCCTGATTTCTGTGGCTAGAGTCCACCCTACAGAAAGCCAACACTGTTTTCCCAGATGTGTACGCGCTGGGTCGGGAGATTTTATTTTTCAGAGTGTGGAGTTTTGGCACAGATGGGTTGTGAGGGAAGACAAGCCCCATATCCGTGATGTCGGGCACCAGCACTGCCTGGAGGTGACTGTTGCTCCTGCCTCACAAAGGTCTATTTTGGGGTCCTCACACAGCACTGAGCAATTCAGCTTGACCAGGCAGGTAAGCCATGGGCACATCCGAGGTCCTTGGTGAGAAGCCCAGCCTCTGCAGCCGTGGGTGGATGAGGTCAGGTTGCATTGCTTATGCCGAGGCAGTTGCACTGCAGCTGTATGAAGGTGTAAAACTCAGCCCTGGGTCTCCACAGGGTGATTTCTGTGGATTTTAAACATGTCCTTGAAAGCAGATGCATGTCCACACACATTGCGGAATCATGGCCCCAGCCCCTGGCCTCCTGCCTTAAAAAGACTGCTTCAGTGACTGAGCAGCTGGAACTACCTGCATGGAGACTGTGCTTTGATGTCTTCTGGTGAACTGAACAAGTTAAAACCCAGCCTTTATGTATGGTTGTCTGCTATCTGCTGCCATTAATCCACTTCAGATAATTTGGCAGTAGCAATCAGAATGAATTAATTTGGGATTTGCAGGCTGTTGAATGTTTTTCCTCAGGCAGCTTTCTGTTGAGTTGTGGACTTTGGGGATTAGCTGCTATTTAAAGCATCAGTGTGTGAACTTCCCTGATGGCTCGTGCTCTGTCTGCCCAGCTGAGCCAGAAGAAGAAGAAGTGATGCATGTGGGTGCTTATTCAGTGCTCTGCCTTGGCTCCCCCATCCCTGGTGAAACTGATCTTGTTGAGTTTCCAGGCTTTCAAGTCTTCCTGTGTGCTGGGCTCTGCTGTATGGCAGCTAATGTGCTAGGCACCTGTACAGTCTCCATCTCTCCAAGAAGGGGCTGTCACTGCTTGACAGCCACTTCTTTGGGGCTAAAGCAGCTGTTTCCCCCTGTTTGCTGCTCGACACAGGCAATTCTACCTGCAGCTTCCACTTAGAGAATTCATCCTCTGCCCCAGAGGGACCAATCTTGGGTGTTAGGAGTAAAATGGCTAAATAGACAGAACGAGCTACCAAAAAGGGGCAGGGGAGCTTGGGGAGTGATGCAGGGACATGGTGAGCTGCTGCCTGAGGAGAGGTGGTGTTCAGAGCAGGAGCATGAGCCTGTGGCCAGGGAGCCAGATGCACTGTGCAGGGGCTGCCCTCTCTCTGGCCCAGCCCAGTGCCACGGTGGGGGCAGGAGCGTCACAGCACCAGCACATCTTGAAGAGAACCTGTCACCTTTCCCTGACTGCCTGGGCATTTAAGCACATGACTCACACCTGGATGTCCACACCTTTTTTCAGCAGATTCTCTGACTTGGGTGGACACGGTGAGGGCAACTGGAGTCACATGAGGCTGTGACAAAAGCCCAGAGTCTGGAAACTACTTGTTTAAAGGCTGATGCTTAGAAGCTCACATGGAGTCTGAGATCTGCAGCCTGACTTTCAGAGGGGCAGAGACTATGAGGTTTCCCAAAGGCTTGAGTAGAAACCCTTTGGAAACAAAACAGCAAAACCACCCAATAGATCTGTATATTTAAAATCCAGTTTTCACCTCCTTTTTGTGCCCAGGTCCAGTTTTTCCTCCTTTCACACCACGAAGTAACTTTCACTTTACTTTGCAGGGAGAATTTAAAGGGGGAGCCAGGATGAAAAACATGCATTGGGTCTTCCGGTCTTGATCTTGCACTTGTCTGGGGTGTTTCAGCACAAGATTTGTGAGATCCACATAAAAGGCTGTGTTTGACCACAACCTGTGCTGGCAGGAGCCTGACCATCAATCCTGTGTTCAGAAGTCATAGCTCAGTTTTCCTCCAGCAGCTGCTCTAGTGAGCCTTGTACTAACTCCTGCATAGACTTATCCTTTGACCTTACCTGTAAGCTGTGTTTTGGAGACATGAACATGTTTTTTAAATGTTTGGATAAAAATCAGTGCTCATCCCGTACCTTTCTATTTTCAAACCAGGAATTTTTAACTGACCATAAGTATCAGGCTGTGACAAAAGAGAGAGCAACTAGAACTGTCCTGGTGACTGATTTTGCATTTGCAAGTTACTGTAGAAAACTTTTCAATCCAGAAATATTTTAGCTGGCACTTGTTTAAATTGGATCCTCTTAAAATAGCATGAGTTATTTTAGAAGCCTTTTCTCCCTTGAGCTTCTTAGTATCTATTAGGAAATATTAAGTGTGCATTCACTATGCTAAAAGAATAATGGAGAACTCAGAGCAACCAGTTCTGTGTGGGATGCTTAAAGCATTAACATATTTTGAAGTGATTATTTCCAAAATAGGATTCCTAGAGTTGGAAGTGATCATAATGCGACTTCTGTGGTTGAAAGATACAGAGTAGGAAACGTAGAGAGCTGACAGCATATATGTGTTCTGAATTAGGATTAAGTGTTTCTGTGTGCCCTCTCTCAGACCACTGCTGTAGCATTACTGATATCAGTGCATACATAACAGATTTAAAAGTTATTCACTTGAGGAGTCAGCTTCTGTGATCTGAGAACTTCATGGAGATACTAATTTCAGGCAGTTCAAAGCAAATAATATGGTTATTTGTTATTATGTAGCTGGTTTTATTGTTTCTCTTTTTGTACATTGGAGGATATTTTCTTTTCAGTGGGAAAATTAACCACCACCACCACTACCACAGCAGAGTGTCTATGTTTTGGATGGAGGGGCACGTGCTAGAGAAAGCCACATGATACTGGATGGGGATGCAGAGGGGTGAGTTTCTATCAGACATGGCTTTGGCCACCCTGCTGCCCTGTGGGAGCCTTGTGGTTTTGGAAGCATTAATATTTTCTTCTATGAAAACCCCAGGGAGCTTCTGGATCCCCAGCTGATCTGGGGCAGGAGCTCCAGCGAGTGCAATAACACCCTCAAGCTTTGACATGCTTTTTCTGCGTGCAGGCAGGAGGAGCTGCCAAATGCACGACCCTGGGAAAGCAGGGCAGTGATGCTCTTCCTTTTTGCTTGTCCTGCTGCTTGGAGTCATCAGCTTAGGCATAGCTCTCTGACTGCTCAGTCCTGAAGGACAACTTTTCTGTCCACTGCTTGGGCTGGTGAAGCTCTTTCTAAGTCCACCTCATTACAGAAGTTGCTGCTACTTAGCCAAGAAATTCGATGCAAACACACATGACGTGCACATGCACACGTGAACATACACGTCACACACGCACAGAATTCATCCAAAACCCCAAACAAAATATATCTGATCTACATTTATTCAAAAAAAATGATCCCTAGTCTACTGAATTAATTTCTCTTCCTTATGCAGTGAGCTGACAGATATGCTGTTAGAAATGAAGGGTGAGTCCTGTGGTTTTCTCCTTACAAAAAATTGCATCAGTCTTCAAGCTCCTCTGCGTTGTGTTCAGTGCCCCGCAACAGTTCCTCCATATTTATCTAAGGGAATGTGAGGTTTCTGAGAGTGTCCTGAGTAGCAGTGGAGCCAAACAGGTTCTGACAGGTGTTAAAATACTTTTCTAGTTTGAAAAGTTCACACAGCGGACATTTGTTAGCAAAAAAGAACACTGGAAATGCAGTAAAATCAATCCAAACCAAACTGAAACTCATTATGCTTATGCCTTACCTGACCCACATTAAATGGACCTTGAGAGGGTGTTTGAATACACCACTGTGGAAATTGTAGCCAAAATACCCTCTAAATGAAAAGACACTAAACAATTGTTTGTCTAAAAAATGTTTCCTGGTGCCATTGATGTCCCAGTGCCTCAGAGCTTTTTTTGGTTCTCATTAATACTAAGCAAAATCTTTAAATGTGTAATAAATAGGTGCCCTGGGGAAAATGATAATGAGGCTGAAAAGTCCTGTTTGTGATCATGGACTGGTCATTTTTATTAACACTCCTTGATGACAGGTCAGGGAACCCAGGAGAGGTTTCCAAGCACAGCTTCACTTTCACAGCATGTGGAGGCACCCTTCCTGTTCCTTTGGGCAGGACACAACTGTGGGACAAAGCTGGGACAGACCCTTTCCACATTAAACATCTGGAAACACCTCTGAGTTTTTTTCCCAGCAGCTGGGCACAGAGGGGGAATGTTAATCCACCTTCTTTTCCTCTCACTCTGCAAGGAGCCACCTTGAACTTTACAGCAGTGATTGTGACTTTGCTGCAGATGGATGCTGGATGAAGGTATGACACAGGTTTGGAGACCAGCAGCCTGCCACCTTGGTCAAATTCTGGTTGTTCCAGGTGCTCAAGGCATATGCACTGGTCATGATGCAGGAACCTAAAATGAGGTGGATGCTGGGGGGTACCATTTCCTTGTGAGAGCTTCAGCACTCACATGATGATGTGAAATTGCTGGCTGTGTCACTGCCAAGGGAACAGCTGCAGCCTGGCACAGCAGTCATGGCAAGGGGACAGGAGCATGGATCCCCCCTGCAGTGCTGCTCTTCTGTGGTGGTGAGGCTGTGGCTGTGGAACCACTGCCCCTCTTCCTTGCTTTTTGTAAACATGCTGCAGAGCTGGGGCCCAAAGTCCTACTCTGCCCTGGACAAACTCTCTTGTTCAGGAGGTTCTTCTGGCTGGTTTTGCATATTTCAGCCAATTATGATGCGTGCATGCTGGTAACATCTGCCCAGGAGCTCCTGTCAGACTGACAGCTAATGGGACAAAACTTGTTGACATGGCCTGGAATGTGTGCCAATACATCACCCATTGCTGATAGGCCTGCCAATGTTTCTAGGAAGAGAAGGGATCTGGATGCCCACTTTTACAGAGCCAGGTAACTGTGGGATGTGGTGCTGGATTGCATAGAGGCATAAAAGGGAGCATAAAATAACTCACAATACAAAGACTGTAATAAACATGAGTTGGAAAAGGAAATACTTATTGAGATAAGTCACTACTCTGTGAAAGAACCTGGAACCCATTTGAGCTGGATGCAGACAAACCATTTGGACAAAGGTCCTGTCAACAGAGAAGGCAGCCCATATTCAGCGTGACAAAAGTTGCCCTTGAACCTCGGCACTCCTGCCAGATGGAAGGTGGAGCTGGTGGAGGAGCAATCCCTCCCCTCACATGGGGAGGCCTGGCAGGGCAGTGTGGGCTTGCTTTAGCCCATGGGGTCATGCAGCACTGTGGATGGCTGCACTGGGGCTCAGTCTTCTTCCCCACAATGACTTGCTGCAGATCACAGAATCACAGAGACCCACAAGGACCATCAAGTCCAACCCTTAGCCCTGCACTGGACCATCCCCAAGAGTCACACGATATGCCTAAAGTATCATCCAAATGCCTGTTGAACTCTGTCAGGCTTGGTGCTCTGATCACTGCCCTGGAAGCCAGTTCAGTGCCCAAACACCCTGTGTCCCAGCCTGGTTGATCCAAGTGCAAGGCTTTGACTTATGCTGGGGAGAGCACAAGGGAGAGAGGGAGAAACGGAGGGGAAAGGGCCACAGCTGGATGCCAGGTCCCTCTTTCCTCCATACTACCTCAGGGAGGTAGAGGCTATGCAGGAAACACTTCCTAAGCCTAGTCAAGGAAGGCCATGGACAGAAGAAGAATGGGCAAGACATGTAGGATTATGAGCATAAAGTCAAAGCCTGGTTTTGGTAGCGTGTATGTTTGGGCTATCTATGTTGCCACCACTCTAGGTGGTCTTCATAAAAGAAACAGCATCTCAAGGTGACTGAAACTTGTGTCTCTCCTGCTTGGGACATCCACATTTCATGGCAGACAACTCTCCTGCCCTCTGGATTTCATGCTCTGTTTTGTGCCCCTGAAACAGGATAGCTTTTGAGGGTGGAGGTCTGTAAGATGATCACAGGGAGCTGTCCTGGGCACAAGGCACCCAAGAATGCCTGTCTGTCTGTTTGGAGAGGATAATGGAAAAATTGACCTGTCAGCTGTTGCATGTTTCCTAAAGGAGGGAGTTAGATTGAAAGAAATCATTGCTACGAATCTGGGACCAGAGTCTGGGAGTAAAAAAGACAGAGCCTGGACTTGGTCTGTTGATGTGGCTTTGTCTACAGCTGCATTGAAGTATTACTTCACTGCTATTCCTGTGATTGGCTCTATTAATGTTTTATAAGACCTTGCACAAAAGCTCAGAAGGGGGTTCCTTGCTAGCTGAATGGCCAAATTTTCACTGTTGGCTGAATGGCCGAATTTTCACTGTTATGCCAAGGACTAACTCTGGTGTTCAGACAGCTATGCACAGCTCTTTCACAGCTGTAGAAGTAGCTACAAAAGTAGTAGATACTGTCTCTGAGACACTCTATGACTTTTTGAATGAAAAGGGAAAGCACACAGATTTTCCATGAGCTGCTTTGCCCCACTAAGCACTGCACTTGTTAACAGCAAAATGCTTCTCCCTAGGAAAGGGTATTCTGCCCTTCTTTGTGAAATATGCTGTAACACTGCAGTATTCTAGAGAGGAGATTTTTTCGTTTGACAGGAAAAATCTTTAAGAGTTGTTTGGGTTCAACCTTTCCTCCCACGGAGGTAGATGAGAAGACTACTTGCATGTGTGATAGGAGTTGCTTTTGTACCCAATTTTTTCCCTTTTTTCAACACTCAGTTGTCTATTGTCCTCAGAGATGATAACAAGGAGAGTGCATTTAATACTAAAAGCTGTAATGTTCTTCTAAGCAGAGTTCTAACACTGGCTATCCCACTGTCACAAACATTTCAGCCTAGAAGCTGCAGACCCAGCTGATCCCGTGGCCCCGCAGCTGTGTGTGCCATATTAGTGTTTTGGAGGAAAACATGTTCCCTGCTGTCCACTTTTCCCCTGATGTTTGGAGTGTGGGTAGAGACTGGCTGCAGCTCCTCTGATTATCTTTCTCTTTCTTTACTCCTAATGTTTCCCACGGTGGCAACCATCTTTCCCCACCTCCCTGCTCGTGTCTGTACTTCTTCACCAAGCAGGGAGGAGGCAGCAAGTGCTGGGACACAGGAGGCCCCCGGGGGACGCTTGCAGCTTCCTTTTATTGACTCCAGAGGCCTCTCTTGAGTTTGCAATCTAAACAGCTTTGGACTGGATAAAGGCAAATCCTTCTCTGACAAACTCTCTGGAGACTGCGTGTGTGCTCAGGGCTTGAATCAGCAGAAAAAATTTTAGCGACTCTTTAGGCTTTGAACAAGGCAAGGAAAGTCAGGCCAGTGGTGATGGGAATGAAAATCAGAGAGTTGGTACCTGAGCAGGACAGGGATAAAGGAAAGAGATTACTCTTCTGATGTCCTCTGTAAGAAATGCTGCAACAAAATTCAGAAAGACTTGCTTTCTGTAGTAAGAGAAACTGATTTTATAATGAGTGAGTAGGAGATTTCACTTCGGGGTTGTCTCAGGGATCGTAAAACTGTTACGCTTCCAGCTCTTCCAGATATGCCTTCTTTGCTGAAAATGATGTTTGGCTGAAATCTGCCTTCTTTGGATGCCTGCCTATATTTCCAGATGTTCAACAGCCTGGTCAGAGTTGTTACACAGAAATTTAAAGTCTGTGCACTGCAGATGAACTGGCATGTCCTACACACTGAAATGAATGTGTTGAACTTTTTGCACAAGACGTAGAGAGAGTCACTCAGGATGCCAGGGGATCATTGCACAGCCTTGTCCGTGGTGGGCCTTGTTCTGTGCAGTGAGCTGGACATAGAGCCATAGAATCATGGAATGGCCTGGGTTTGCAAGGGACCTTTCACTAGGCCAGGTGTCAGTCCCAGTCAGCCAGGAATGGGGCATCCACAGTTGCTCTGGGCAACCTCTGCCAGTGTCTCACCACCCTCACAGGGAAGAATTTGTTTCTAATACCTAATCTAAACCTCTCATATTTTTTTTTAGTTTTAAACCATTCCCCCTTGTCCTACCACTGCATGCCCTTTTAAAAAGTCTCTCTCTATGCATGGGCATGATTTCTGTTATGGAAAACCCTGCATGAGGAGAAACACGGCAGGCCTGTTTGGGGGGAAGATGTATGAGACTGAATGATTAAAATGCTTTCATGGTTAACAGGCTGTTGAAAACCTCTACTTCACAAAATGAGAGAGATTATCTTCCCCCCTGAGGCTAAGATCTTCCTTTTACATGTGAAGTCTATAAATCAAGTGGAGGAAAGGCTTCACTGGGGCCACATACCACAGATCACCCAGCTCCAGTGTCCAGTCTTTGACTCTGACCAGTGACAAATGCTCTACTGGACAGGGATAATAAGGGAGATAACATTTGGTGACATTTTGGCAATTCACCTAAAATCCTGTTCTCGACATTTCTGACAGCCAAGCTCTGTTGAGTAAAAGAATTTTTCCTATTTTGTGGGTGGGCTGCTGCAGAGTTCAGTGACGCTCTTGCTCTGCGATGTGAGAGCAGTGATTTCTGTCACTCCACGACTATCACCACCTCCCCCGGCTGTCGCTTTCACCTGGAGTCTCTGTGGCCTGTCCTCACCCAGGGAACCTGTCCTTTCCCTGGCCCCACTGTCAGCCTCTGATCATTCTGCCTATCTTGGCCACATGTGCAGCACCAAGCCCCAGGGCACCTCGCTTGAGCAGGAGCGTTTGCTGCTCCTTTTCCCTGCTCTGTGATCCCCATGGCACCTCACTCACCTCAAGCATCATCCCGTTACTTCCAGTCATAGTTCTCCTTGCTGACCTTTGGAGAGTGAGCTTGCAAAATGTCTCTGATCCTCTGTGAGCTGGAGAGGGAGTAAATTTTAATTACTCTCTGAAACCAGTGGGTTGGACAACCTCTCCCCTCAGCCCCAAAAGAACTGTGCATTCTGTTCTGTAAATCAGGTGCTTTATTAGATCCACTGTAGCAGAAAATGAAAGGTAAAACTGAGTGTAGACTCATTTTAGATGCAGTAGTAGCAGAATTAAGAAGGGAAATATCTTTGACTTACTGGGGGAAGTAATTTAGGAAGAAATTGGAATGGTTAATTAGAGAAAATTATCTCTATCTAATACTTGAAGGCTAATTTAAATGCTCCAGTCTTTTTCATGTAAGGAAAAATCTGGTTTAATATCTTGAATTATTATCAAGGAATGTAAGTTTAATGGTAGCAACAAATTTTCATAAATTTTCCACCAAGAAATATTGTTACAATGGCACACAAATACTACAACAGAGATGTAAAAATCATAGTAGGCCTCCCTTTTTTTTCTGTCCTTATTTTATTCTGGGGGGTGGGAGATCGGGGGCAGGGAGAAGACAGGGAAGAACATTTAAGAAGCTTTTCAAATTTTCATGTACATGAGAAGGAATAGAAACTTTGAGATCAAAAGCCATATTTGTGTGATTCCTGAATTTTAAACTATCAAAAGAAGCACTTAACCTCTTGACAAAATCCCAGGATTTCTAGGGGTTCCAGTAAAAATGTTTCTTTTACCCAGTAAAAGAAAGACAGCCTCTCTCAGAAAACTCCTTTCCCTCCAAAATCAGTAGAAACCTACTGGATAGTTACATGGGGGACCGTTTTTATGGGAGACTCCAGAAATTTGCCTCAAAGGAGTCAGCAACACAGAGACCACACAGAGTCTTCGATTTTCAATTTTCTTTTTAATTTTCTCCTGAGAGGTGGTAACCCATTAAGCTACTCCAGGGTGCAGCTCTACCTTCACACCCTGGGAGGGATGAATGCCATTCAGTCACTGGGTAGGTAACACGTCTCATGACAGTACCTCCAAGTACCTAATGACAAGTTGTAGGTTTATTGTTTTTTTTCCCTTTGGGAGATACATTTTCAATGTAGTTATGCATCTCCTACACCAGAGGTGCTTTGCTTCAACTAGTGTAAATTCTGCTTTTCACAGCAATTTTTGCAAAGGAACAGGACAGATCTGGAATAAACATGCTGTGATTTATACTTTCAGTAGAACAATTTCAGTGTTACTATAATAAACTTGTCTTTTTTGTTCTGTGTTGTTTTGTTTCGTACAGCCCAGTTCTGACAATATTGAAAAACATTAGAAGAGTGGATTAATTTCCATAGAAGTGGTCAGTACTCCTCATATAAGAATGATGTGGCAGCTTTGGAACTAGAATACTGACTCCTGAATTTATCTTTCTGCCTACAAATTTTGATGTTGGGTACTCTAATGACAGGTGAAACTCCACGATGACTCCTTTGTGCCAAAGCTGGTGAGGAGGGCACGGATCATTCCAGTGACTTCATTCCCAAACATTAATTAGCATTTAGCCCAGAACTTTTGTAAACAGGGACAAAACAAGCATTCACCTTAAATCATAAAAAGGAGTTATAAGAAAGCCATCAGCACATTTAGTCCTATGCTTTCAGGCACAGATCATCCTTCAGCCTCCCTGGAGGCAAGCAGCATACTTTGTAATAACCCACTGCCCAAGACCTACTTGTCTTTTCACAGAGCAGTGGATTCTGGCCACAAGATTTTAGCTGGATACGCCACTGGAGTTTTTAGCATCACAGATACTGTATTTACAAGGGCAATTATAGACTTTTGGAAGGCATGATGCAATAGCACAAGGAAAAAACCATGCAACACATGCAGGGCCAGATCATGATCTCGTTTGGATTAATTTTGATGCGGAGCAAATCCAAGGATTTAAGCAAAATTAGTTAAAGCACAGCTACTGTAAACTCAGCTTGCTCCAAGCTGCCACATGCCTCAGTCCACTTCCCTCAGCCTTGCTCTCCAGTGCTAACCCGATGCTGTTGTGCTGGTCACGGGAGGGCGGGTGGTGTGTGTGGGATCCTGCTTTCGGCTCCCTGTTTGATCTGTGGCTTTGCAGAGGCTGGGAGCCACCAGCCCAGATGCCTACAGCAGACCTAGACTCCTGCCAGCTGCCACCATCAGAGGGCATGGCAGCAGTGAGCCTGCACTCAAAGTGATGGTCTCACATATACTCTGTGTGCATGTGTGATGCCCTAAATGTGCCACTACAAATTTTGATGGGGGAGGTGAACTTGCAGGGGTAGGATGCAGCTGTCAAAGCAAGAGGGAGGCAGAAAGGGCGTGGCAGAGAAGAGGTGGGGAGGCTGGGTGTGAAAGTTAGGGACAGAGAGCACCAGGTCAGATCTGAGGAAGGAAAGAGGCAGACAGCTGTTAAAGTGGCTTGAATCAGTGTGGAGAGCTTTCACTGAACAGGCCAAAGGGAGAAAGGGAAGTCTCTTCTCCTATTTTTAGCCAAGCAGCTGAATTACTCCACTTCCCTGCCCGTGGGGGTCAGGCAGTAATGGAAACCACCCTCTGAGCAGCCGCTGAGCAGGAGTAGATCTGTGCTTTGCCCGCTGGTTTGCCTCATCTCCAAGTGCTGCATGATGGCACATGCTGCAGCACAGACCTCCCCTGAGCCAGAGTTCAGGAGAATAATAATGCTGAGGGACTTTGACCACAGCTGGGCACCTGCTGGACATCCCAGGGGCTGGAGCTGTGAGTGGACCTCTGCTCTCAGCTGCTGGGAGACCACAGCTATGCCTGAGCAGAGCAGTGCCCCATCCCACAGGCGAGCTCCCCATCAACGTTGTGCCGAGCAGCCAGTCTCCATTTCAGCACTGTGTGCCTGCGAGCTTGCACACCACATCATTTTGGGTATGTCCTCAACTATCTAGAGAGATTATCTTCCTGATTTATCGTCAAACACCTTGTTCTTTTCCAGAGGGCAATTCAATGCAACTAAATTAGGTTCCCGCCTTGCTTTGTGCTTTGAAAGAGCCTTTATCTCTGCCTAATGACTGCAGGGTATATGCTTCCAGATAACATACTTAAGTTAGGTGATGCTGTATATATACTACTGATTATTCCTGGCTTTGTCTCAGGCATCGTCTCGGAAATACAGATCAAGAATGAGCCTTGCTGAGCAAATGGAATGGGAGATGATGTGTAAGGCTGAGGGTGATAAAGGAAAGAGAAAAGATCAGGGCAGTGTTGACATGAGTGTTAATCACACTTAAAAAGATCTGCCAGGCTTTCCTTCTCTGCAGGGAATTCTTGGTGTTGTATTCTCAGGAGCCGTTTTCACCAGTGGTGGTCTATGGGGAAGTATAAAAAACCGGTTCATTGTACAGATTTTTTTTTTCCAAATATATATTTTTTTTTTACTTTAACCTTTTTTTTTTCCATCACCATCCTGAAATTGGTGTTTGAGGAAGAAATGGATGAACTGACATCACCTTTTTTTTTTCCTTCAAGCGTCTGTGAAGAGAAGAGGAGATGAAATGTAGCAGGTAATTCACCAGTGCCAGGATCATATCTTCTTTGCAGAACATAGTCATCAGGTTTATTTTTTTGGTTTTGGGGTTTTTTTTGAGATGTTATCCAAGAAGGGTGGGACCAAGGGGGGCCCAAAGGACAGAGTTTTTGTGTCCGTCCATGGAGATGTTCCTTTGCAGTTCAGCTCATGCAAAGCCAGGCTTTACTGGGGCTGTGTGGTTTGCCAAATGCAGGAGACAGCATGGCCTGTTGCTGGTGGGAGCACTCAAGTGCCAGTTTCTCTCTGACATGTAGGAGGCAGCAATTTGCAAGAGGTGTCTGGCTAACTGTGTCTTTGATCTGTGAATTCTCTCCTATCCCAGGCCCCTTCAGAAGCAGGGTACTTATGACAATGTATTATGCAGCATGTATTATGCTCCACTGCAGTCTCATCTTTGGTTTCCCTCAGCTCCTTGTGCCTTTGTTGTGGCACAAAGCACGTATGAGGACCACGTGCTTTTCCCAGACCCTGTAACATGTACCAGCACCTACCAGAGTGCTGCTGGTGATTCCTTCTCATCCCATGCAGAATGACTGCACTGCTCTCTCTGCCTGGGGAGTCCTGCTCGGGGTAGGATTATGGGCCATCTGAGCAGGGATTGGAGTTAGAAGCCAGGCAGGCAAGGTGCAAAGAGTAGAGTTACACCTAGGGATTATCTGGGATGTCTGTTTACTTGTTATGTTTCTCTCAACTCATTCCCATGGGCATGGGAGTCACAGATTCACAGAATATCCTGAGTTGGAAAGGATCATTGAAGGAAAGGATCATTGAAGTCCTGCCCCTGTGTAGAACAGCCCCAGGAATCTCACCATGTGCTTGAGAGCATTGTCCAAACACTTCTTGAACTCTGTCAGGCTTGGTGCTGTGACCACTGCCCAGGGGAGCCTGTTCAGTGTCCAACCACCCTCTGGGGAAAGAACTCTTTTCTAATATCCAACCTAAACCTCCCCTGACACACCTTCATGCCATTCCCTCAAATTCTGTCACTGATCACCCCAGAGCAGAGATCAGTGCCTGCCCCTTCTCTTCCCCTCACAAGGAAGTTGTAACTGCAGTGAGGTCTTCCCTCAGTCTCCACCAGGCTGAACAGACCAATTGCCCTCAGTTGCTTCTCACACGGCTTTCCCTCAAGGCCCTGCACCATCTTCATGGCCCTCCTTTGAACACTCTCTTTGAACACTCTCTTTGAACATATGAAAGGCTTCATATCTTTCTTACGTTGTGGTGCCCAAACTGCACACAATATTCAAAGTGAGGCTGCCCCAGGTCAGAGCAGAGCAGGACAATCCCCTCCCTCGACTGGCTGGTGATGCTTTGCCTGATGCCCCCCAGGACAGGGTTGGCCCTCCTGGCTGCCAGGGCACTGCTGATGCAGATTCAATTTGCCATCAACCAGGACCCCCAGGTCCCTTTCAGTGGCACTGTTTTCTTTAGAGATCATCAGAGATAATTTCTCAGGATCTTGGCGCCATCTCTATCCTTTCACTGTCCCATGTGGAAGCCCATGGCCCTGGCACAGCCGCTCACCCTGCAGGGATGGCCCCTCACACAAGCTCCCACTCAGAGCAGAGGGATGTCTGTTTTTGGGTCTGGCTCAGGGGGGTGCCCCGGGAGACTCACCCAGCCCCAAGCCCCCACATCTCCTCCTCACCTGTGCAGGTGTGCCAGTGGCTCCAGGCAGGGACTGCTCCAACCCCCATGTCTCCTGCTCCTCAGGGACACAGACTGACCTGCCTCCACCAGCCCCACGGGCAAGCAGCCATGGGGCAAGCTCTCTGTCAGACACTGCCCTGGCAGACCAAAGTGCCACCCAGGGTCAACCACAGCCCTACAGCCATCAGGGGAGAGCAGTGGCCCCAGTCCCACCAGTGTGGGACACCCAGCACAGCCCTGCCAGCTCAGCCAACCCCTCAGGGACACCCCTGGGCAGTGGCAGCCCCCCAGACAGGATTTGGATTTGGACACCACCCCAGGTCCTGACATCTCACTGGCCAGTGATGTCCCCATGCAGTGTCCCCAAGACTTCCAAAGCCATCTTGAGCACGGGCCACTGCAACAAAATTGTCACAAAACCTCAGGATGCACAGCAGGACATGGGGACAGATCTGACACCACTGCAGAGCAGCATGTCACCACATAACAACAGCGAGTCACCACATGACATCAGGCTGGAAAGGTGAGGGATGAGGAGGAAGAGAGGCTCTGGGCCAAGGACTGCCAGCAAGTAAAAGGCTCCCACAGCCAGGGCTGGGGCAGAAAGATTGGATTAGGACTGCTGAGGGATAGATCATTTGGGGACCTACCCCAGTTGGAGGAATAGATTGCTTGGGCACCTATCCCAGTTTGAAGGATAGGTCATTTGGGGATCTATCCCAATTTGAGGGACGATACTACTCATGAGGGAAGATACTACTCATGTAGTGAAGATGTAAATATAGATGCAGTGAAGATGTAGATGTTGACTATTTTCTTCTGATTATCAAATAGAAGATTTTATCCCATAACCTGTGTCTGCCAGAGCTCAACTTTCCCTTGTTGAACTTAAAACTCATGGTTGGTGATTACCCAGCCCTCTAGTTTGTCATGGCGCAGTAGGCAGACATCTCCTCCTGAGCTCGGGGTTGCTGACTGCCTGCTGGCCCCTGAGGAGGAAAGGTATCTTCCCACATGTCCTGCTGTCCTTTACTGCAGTGTGATCTTGCTGCAGAGGCTTCTTTAGTTGCTGAGAGACACCAGTAGCTAAGGACCTGCTGGGATCTGTGACCTGGTACTTCCTTCCTTCTCTGCCAGGCAAACCAGCCTGCCGCTTCTGGAGTGCCACTGGGAGCTCAGTGGGTGTTATGGCAATGGTTAGCAACCAGACTGAAGCTGGGCACACAGCATGCTGCTTCATCCCACTTCTGCTCTGAGGTCTGGGCTCTGTGCTCCAGTCCCAGGGTGGGGGCTGGTGTCACTCTTCTGCAGGGCAAGTTGCTGCAAAAGGAAAACTGCAGGAAGTCCTGTCACAGGTCAAGCAAAAGCAGATGAAAAGCAAAAGAAAAAACAGAAGCTCAAGTATCAGTCAGCATCTCTGGTCTGGCTTAGAAAAATCCATCGAATGAGGGATCCCACCATCTTTCATTCCAATTTACCTCCAGGCTGATCCTGGGGACTCCAAGAAAGTTCACTTCCCCTGGAAGAGAGCCAGGAAATTATTTTTCACTGGCATGACAGGCTTTGAGGGTAAGCAGTATGCCTTCCATTGAAAGGCTAGAGATGTGCTTATCTGCCTTCAAGAAAGGGCTGTGAGTGGCCTCAGGAACAATGGGAGAGTATCCAGGAGGTTTTGGAGCTAGCTGATACAATTATTTTAATATTGCTGAGATTTTGGTATACCTGAGATGTGTTAGGACAATGAGAGCCTTGGGCAGACATTTTTTTTATTATTGCTTAAGCTGACATGATGAATCACCATTGGTACCTGGTCTCAGCTAGATCTGATACAGTGGCTGTCTGTACCTGCTGTTCTGGCCGGGCAGTTTTTCCATTGTGCAGGTTCTGCAGACAGGATCGGTGGTATGATTTGAACATGAGATACTGGGGGGTACAGAAAAACAATGAGATATCCAGGAAGCTTAAAGGTACATGAACAAGACTTCAGTAATGCTGCATGTTGGAATCTTGGCTCATTTGGAAACCCAACAGATGAAAACTATCTTCAAATTTTGCTGGCAGAGAAGCTGCAGCTGTACTTGGAGCACTTTCCCCTTCCTGGCTTTACTTCATAATTCCAGCCAATGTGACATTTCTTCTCCTGCTTCAGACCTGCTGTTCCCCAGCCTGGGTCCTCACAGGCAAAGCATGGGTCCTGGTGGTTCACAAGAAGGCTTCTTTGCCTTGATCTCAGACACTAATTCACTACACACATTTTGAGGTGCAGGTCAGCAGATACCTCAGGCAAGCAAGGACAGTGATTAAGAGGCAAGGATGTGCCGTGGGTGCACCCTGGAAATGCTGCTGTATTATGTAAGGAGGACCTGGGCTTGACGTAAACATCAGGTCACAGCCTTGAGCACATCCCTGACTTTCCCAGCAGGTTTGGGCTAAGCTGCTGACGTGCACAACAGCTTCAGTGTTGCTTCAGTGTCTGCACAGCAGGCAAGGCTTAATGCGCATGGTTTCATTGCTCTCTTGCTTACTCCAACCCTGGGCACCACCTTGTTTTTGGGGACAAATCAGGAGTAAAGCAAATGAAGGCAAAATGAGAGAAGGCAAAAGGAACTGCTGATAGCAGTCACTGTTCAGTTCAGACAGACTACAGCATTTTATTATACTTTGCACGGTATCCAGGGGAACCTCAGGAGCTCCCTAGCAACAATATAGCAGGAAAAGCAAGTGTCTTAATTCCTGAAGCAAATGTGTTTGTTCAGGGCTATTGGCCCATGAGCACTATCTGTCCTGGTTGTAATGGAATGGAGAGCTTCTACCTTGTTCCACAGGCAGCAAAAATGGGAAAGGCTGCAATTTCTGGAACTGAAGAAAAGGAGCAGACATGGTCTAAGGAACCACGTGGTTGATCCACGAGCAAGGAAATTCTTCTCCAGTCATTAACTGAGATGCAGAGCAAGTCTGGGTATCTTACAGAATAAAGCTGTTGTGACCTCTGCATTCCCCTGCTCTCCTAAAAATCCCCCTCCTCAGGTTCCCTCCCTCCTTTTCTATCTCCATTAAATCATCTCTTCACCCAAATCTAATGTTTCCTTGTTTCAGAGGGTGACATATGGGATCCTGCCATTGTTTCTCTTACTGCTCTGCTTCAAGTGGGACAGAAGAAAACAGGAAACTATACCCTCCATGTTCCCTCAGGATTAGATTTGTAAAGGATCCCAAATTTCCTTAACAGCAAAGCTTTCAAAGACATAATGCAACTCTCTAAAACAAGAAGGTACTAAGGTCCTTTAGGAACTGAGAGACCACTGACACTAAAGACAAATGGCTCCATGTGTAAATGTCACCTTACAAGATAGATTTTAGATTTTTAATTTTGAAATTGGGCTTAGGCATGCCTTCCCTTTATTATATCAGTGCATCTTTAATTTCCTCTGCATTTGGGATTTGTTCACCAGATGCTGTTGCCCTGTAAAGGCACCAAGACAAGGTGATCTTTGCATGTGTTCAACTTCAGGTGAAGGCAGGATATCTGAGAGTTGGTGTGTCCCTCCAGTTCTTCCAGCACTGTGCTTTGTTTCTCTTGGCCAGGCTGACACATCTGTAACTGAAACTGAGCTGTTAACAAAAACCCCCCTCATTCATTCCTCGTGAAGTCTCGAAAAAAATGACCATGTTACACTGTTCTCTCCACATGTGGCACAAGAATCTCTGTTCTTGGCAGGCACAGGTGAATCTTCTTCCAGAGACAGGATCACTTGGAAAGAGTTCATAGCTGATCCCAGGTGTCCATGGCACTGGTGGCTCCTTTCTGTTGCTCCTCAGGGTGTAATTGCCAGGCACCATGTTCAGGTAAGAGTTGCAGACACCTGGAACAAGGTTTGCTTTTCGGGTTGGGAATGTATGAGGCATTTTATCTAAAACATAGTGTTTTTTTCCCAAAATGTCCTGATGGTCAGAAAGGGATGGAGCAATCCCTTCCCCATGGGTTACATTGCTTTCCCCTGTCTTGACATGAAAAGTTTTCCTCACTAGAGGAAGCAGAGACATAGCTGGGTAATTCTGCTGTTCTGTAGAGCACTCTAAAGGTGAATAACATTTGCTTTACCACTGATGCACATTGCACTGCAGACACCTTGTCATGGTTTCTCTCTCCCCTGTTCAGCTCGGCTATGGATACCTGTGTATTATGTCAGCAGGGTATAATTTTGCCAGCTTCATTGGCATTCAGCATCTACTCTGCTTGATCATTTGGAGATGAATCTGTGTCCCCACACCCAGTTTGGTGCTATTGCAGCATTTCCAGCCATGATGAGCTGAGCAGAACTTGGGCTGATGATTCATTACTGGAAGAGTGTTGAGCATACAAATGAGAGGGTACAATCAGCAGTGAGACTTGCTTTGAGTATTTCTGCTCTGCTTTCCATCACCAGTAGGAACATTTCTAAGACCAGCCTGCAATCTTCTGTGGCCCTGATGGCGGGCTCTCTAATGATGTAGCACTGTAGAAACTCCTCTGACAGGCACAGGCAGTGAAAGGAGTCTTCTACTTGCTGAATGTGAATTGCTGCTGGCATGCACCTATGCTAAGCTCCTCCTCCCCTGGTGGCCTCTATTAGTGCATTTTATTAGCCAGGCAAGTGAGCAGTTCAAACAAAGAGTGAAACACAAATAATGGACATATGCATCTCACTGCCCTCCTCATATAAATCAGCGTGCAGTGATGAACCATTATTATTTGTGTGTATCCAGCTACTTGTAGATGGCCACAATCCAGATTAGATGCTCTCTGTGCCAGTACATCTGATTGTCGATAAGAAGCAGCTGGACTCGGCTGAAGCAAAAGCTTTTTCTGCATATGACAGAAGAGTGTTGCTAAAGCTGGATGAGTCCAGGACTGTGGAGGATATATTCCAACAAAAATGTTGAGGTTTTATTTCGCTAAACATCTTCCAGTTCTTTTCTGAAGAAATGTAATCAGAATTTCCCATAATGCATTTGGCAAAGCTGACAGTCAGCACTTTATGTGATCTTCTCTCCTTCTGGAGATAACATGTAGTTTTCGGTGCAATCCTATTGACTGTAGTGCTTTTATTTCCATTTGTCCACAGCAGAGAGGTCAGAATCAGGACCTGGCACTTATCCATTGGTGGCACAAAGTGTTGGCTGAAAGGCTGGTGGGGGTGAAAGGGAATAAACATCAGTGAAGAACACAAAAGGATTAAGGTGCCAGCCCTGTTGCAGAAAAATCTCCTGTTAATGCTAAAATGGCCAGCAGAAATTGGTAGTTCACTGAAACCAGCAAGTGGTGATGTGGTAGCACCTCACCCATTTTCAGTACAGTTTCTCTTGCAAGCATTTCAGTACTTGAGCTCTGCATCCAGCTCTGGGAAGGACACTGACCTGTTGGAGCAAGTCCAGAGGACGGGTAACAAGTTGATTAGAGGGATAGAGCACTTCTCCTGTAAGTAGAGGCTGAGAGAATTGGAATTTTTCAGCCTGAAAAGAGAAGGCCTCGGGGTAACGTAACTGCAGCCTTCCAGTACCTGAAGGGAGCCTACAAGAAAGATGGAGAGAGGTGATTTCCAACAGCATGTAGTGATAGGGCAAGGAAGAATGGCTTCAAACTGAAAGAGAGTAAATTTTTATTACATATAAGAAAAATTCTTTACTATGAGGGTGGTGAAGCTCTGGAACAGGTTAGCCAGAGGAGATATGGATGCTCCATCCCTGGAAATATTCAAGGTCAGGTTGGAACTCATTGATGTTTCCAACCCAGACCATTCTTTGATTCTATGATTCTATGATTTATCAATCTCTTTAGGAAAGAAGAAGAACTGGGCTATTATGCTGCCTCCCAGGTGCTGAAATGGCCTGTTGTCTCTCTGCATTAGTTATTTGTGTTGAGGTTGTAGTGGCATTTCCAAGTTGAAGTGGGTAAATGTTTATTCTGATGATGCATTTTGATGCCCATCTCCTCTGAGCAATACAGTTATTCATAGAAGCGAGGAAATTTAGCACTCAATAGCTCAGGAAACTCACTCTTTCCTATTTGGAGCCCTAATTAGAGCAATTAATCACTGCTGCTTCTGCCATCTAAGCTTCCAGGCTAGAATATATTGTCCTCTCTTGTCAGAGCAGAAATGTAAAAATGGTTTCCCTTTACCTGACACTTTGCCAGTACAGCCTTTATCAGTGTCTGCCTCCTACCAGCTTCTATCTTGCCTGAGAGCTGGAGCTGAAAATGTAAAGAACAAAATGACGTGACTGTTCCAAAAGAAAGAAGAAGTGTGAAATTTTAAGAGATCAGATTCTACTCTCTTTGTGTGGGGGTGAAGTTGGATTTCTTCTCTTGAACTACCTTACATGGGAATTTCTTTAGGGTTTCCATACTGCTGTAACAAGGTGAATATATTTTTTTTTTTTTTGCCAGAAATACCCTGACAATTCCATTGTAGAGAGGGGTGTTCATTCCACTTGATGCAGTTAAAACTTCTCCCCACAAAATCCCTACCTACCAAAATTTTCCAGATATATGCCCAGGAGGGCAGAATGAGGATTAGGTTACCTCTGTGTTATGACTCCATATCTGCCCCTTGGCTGGTCCATCCAGTGTTTAACTGGTTAAATGTGTGATTTTCATTCCACTCTCCCTACTTCCCCATGTATCTGTGTGCATTATATGATAAGCTGTAGGGCCTGGGGACAACAGCACAGCACCACAGCCCTCTCTACCTCAAATCAGACAACTCTGTAAGTCAGGGACATCAGTGCTTTAGTCTTTCTTCTGTGTGGCCTTGTGACAGCAATACCTCCTTCAGGGAGGAAAGGTATTTCTTGTGGAACCTGACCTTCTGGTGTGCTGTGTCCCATGGCATACTGAGGCTCTGCTAGTGAGGATCTCACTGGTCTCCAGTTTAAGGTGAGCAGCTGAAGACCTTAACAGTCCTCAGCTTGCTTTTTTAATTCGTGAGACCTGTGAAAAAGCATGTTCTGGTATTTTCCTGCCCACAGAACTGCAAGGTTTCGCTGGGGCCCACCCTGGAGTGTCACTGGGGAAGGGTCAGATGTGGCTCCATGATGCTGGAAGTGCCTGCACTTGTGCTGAGATTTAGTGGCTAAGTGGGAGCACTCTTATGCTCCACTGCAGTGCCAAACACAATGGGTGAGCTTGTCTCAGCCGTGGCAGCAGGAAAGATGAGGATGGCCGTGTGTCCACAGCCAGCATTCGCATTTTTGCCACACGTGCACAAGACTGAAAGCTCCCAATATGCAGCTATGAGCACAGTAGGTACCAGACTGCAAGTCTAGTCGAGTCATGTGTACAAGTTTTTGAATAGTCATCTGGAGATTTGAAGCATTTACAGCTGGATGTATAAGGCAAGCTGAAATTCATGCTATTGTTAGCTTTTGCTAACATTATGAATGGTCTGACAGCAGAATTGTGAAATATCCATTTTCTTTTGGTGTAAATACATTCTGCTGCTTCCTTATCACTCAGCTTCAAAACCTCTTACAATGAAACAGTTCTCTGGATCTGAGATGTTAACACTAATGTTTGCCTTTTTGCTGCCCTTGATGAAAAATTAATGAACTATGAATGAATGAACAGTTCTGCCCTGTTTATGCTTTTTTTCTTTTCATGCTTGGCTGCCAAAATGTATTTACTGAAACAGGGTCGCTTTTTGACTTTTGAGACTAATCATTCCAGGAAAACTTCCAACTGGGATCCTCATTCTTGGACCTCTGGATCTTGCAGACCTCAAACAGGTAAGAACTGCCACAGCTCTTCAGCAAAGGGCAGCCCAGAGCATCTCACGGCTCTTGTAATGTGGCAAACATCGTTTGTTGCTCACTTCTAATTACTGCCCCACCAGCTGAATGAGTAATTCAGTACACCGTTAATCGGCTATCCCCCTAAGCACAGAAGAAACAAAGAGTGTGCACTTTGCCATCCTAAGCCTGTGTGCATGCTGTTCCTTTGGAGGAGTTGCTAGAGGGAGCAGAATATAAATATTGAAGCCAAGATAGAACTGGTGTGAAAGTCTGCAATTGGATCTATTTTGTTTTGTTCCGAGGGGGATAGAGACAGTTCTCCTCCCCCCCCACCCCCCACTCCACTTGACTTGAACATCTCGCTTTAGAAAAAAAAAAGACCCCAAAGCAGTTTCACGAATGCAGCCTAGGCCTGCCGCACCCAGTGCCACTGTGTAACAAGTCTGGAGCCTTGGAGTTGTGACTGAGCGATCTGCCTTCCTGGTTCTTGTAGCACAGGACAGCGTTTCACCTGGGCTGCGGCGCGACCCGCCTTACCTTCTCTCAACACACGCACAGAACAGTGCCACACTGCGCTCATTTCCAGGGCTTCAGAAGTTCCTTGCATGTATCCAGCAGGTTCTGACTTAGTGGTGTCACAAGAGACAGCTGCTTGTTCCCACTGAGAAGACAACACAGGTACACTGAGTAGGGCAACACGAAGCTCAGCGGTCCAGGTAGACCTGGGTGATGATGGTGCCTTTCAACATTTTTCTGGTAGCTCTCCAAGGATTTTACTGAAGAGGAAGTCTCTGTTCTAGCCAAATACATTTCTGTGCAGCTATCTGCTCCAAATTTGTTGAGAGAAGCACCCTTATGTTCCATTCAGCATAACAAACCATATTTCTTAGCAGTAGTTTCACACAGAGCTATATCAGAATCTCTTTCCTTTTGATTTAGAGCAAAAAAATGGATCAGAAAGCAGTGTACGATTTTTTTTCAATCTCCCAGTCTTTTTTTGGTGGTAGTAATCTTTTCAATTGCTAGTAATTTTGAGTGCTCAGGGCAGGAGGTTCTGCTCCTGGAATTAACACAGCCTTTGATTATACATCAACAGATTTTGGACAGATTAGGTAGTTTTCAACACTTGTATTTCCATTTCCTCTGTTTTCCCAGAAGCCTAATTTAGATGATCTGCACACACCAGCAGCTTCTGTGTCATTCAGGAAATGGTAAATATTCTAAAATGCAAGGAAATAGAATTTTTTCAGTGGCTCCTTTCCAGTGAAAGCATGAGCTCGTTTTGGTAGGACTTTCCCATGTTTCTAGGAGCCATCTGACCTAGAGCTACCACTACCAGCCCCTACTCAGATCCATGACTGACAATCCCTTGCGAAGGCATTCATTTTAATCCTTCATTTGTGAGGAAATGCCAAAATTTGGATGTTGGCACATAAGGCCTCACCTGCACCATGTGTCAAACTCCTTATATGACCTCTACAGGAACTGGTGGCACTCAGTAATTTGTAGGACGGCTCTACTTAATCTCCCTAAATTTAATAATTTAAATGCCTGGAGATTTCACTGAGTATTTCTGTGAGATAAGCTTTCATTTAAAATGTAGAACCTGCGAGAAAAAGCAAATTGTGAAAGAACCTTCTCTAAACCCAAGTATTAGGTTTCCAAAAATATAAACCCTGGAAAATAATCCTTTTAGATATTATAGGTATTCTTCCATTCTCAAATCTTAATATAAAACCAATGAATGCTTTGGAACGTTTAGTCCTCTGAACCCATTAAGAGGATCACGATAAGCTTTCCCTCCTCCCACACTTCACTTTATCCTCTGCTAACAATGGCCACAGAGGAGACCAACTAGTGAAGATGCTTGAGGTATTTAGTAGGTGTTTAAATCCTACCTGCTGTAGTGAAACGAATGATTCATTTGCAAAGATCATGAAATTAACTTCCCCATTAAACAGACCTATGCCAGGAGAAGAATTCCGTAAGTGAAACCCTGGGAGATTCTGCTACGTTGTATTACTATGGGAATACCTCTACTGGATAGTTTCACTCAGGACACTGACTCTTCTGAGATGTGGTGATGAGTCAGTACCTGTTTTTCACTAGAAGTGTTTCCTCCCATAAAGCTTAAAGAGGTCTTCCAGATATCTAAAATTCCATGACAGAAGTAGTAGCAATCTGCATTGTCATCTCCACTCCTACCACAAGGTAAACTCACTGAAGTTTAAAGCAACTGGGTTTGATGAAGGAATGAAAGAGGACAGCGGGACTTTCTTCTCCTGTAAGGGAAATACAGTTCATAGAGTCTTATGGCTTCTTAAAAGATTTGATCTTCAGTTACAGACTATTTTGGGTGACACAGCCATAAACTTCAGCTGAACTTCACCACGTGCCTGAGCATTGGGCAGAAAGTACATGGCACAGCTGGCCAGCAGAAAGTGAGGCAGTTATTTGAGTCCTGTCATTAGAACACCAGTTTGGCGATTTCACTCTTTGAAAGCTATGCAGGGAGAGCTTCAGAACTGATACTTTAAGAATAAGAACACACAAATTCCACGCACCCAATTTAGACTCTCAGATTTCTTCCAGTTGCTTTGTTTGGGCAGTGCCTCCTTGTGGGCAGGAAACACTGTATACTGAATTGTTGCAACAGGTATTTGAAGTTTTCTTGCCCAGCAGTTCATTAGCCTGTGGACTTCCTGGAGACCATCTATTACCTGTTAAACTGTTATTTAGACCACCTGTTGCTGATTCTGGAACATGTACTAAGCATCAGTCACATGATCACTGAGAGATAATCGGACAGTGATCATGAGGAATTCAAATCTTACCCTTATGCATGTTAATTGGAAATACGGGCCTGTATTAAGAAGAAAGAACTTTAGCACACTTTAAGAGTGCCATCATATGAAATTAACAGATTTTTACCAGCAAAATTAACCTAAAATATCTTAACATCTTGTAACTGAGAAATACCTGACTTAAAACTTCATGGTAAAAGCTTGAATTTTATGTCACGGTTCCACTTGTACCAGTTGTAAGTCCCTGAAAAACAAGTATTTGTAATGAAAATGGTAATCAAATACTAGTTTCAGTTCTACTACTAGACATCCATCTAAGAAAATAAATAATATGAAATGAAGAGCATTAGGCTTTTCTTACAGGATATGCTGTGCTTTAAAACTTATTTTATTGATCCTAAAGTTACAAGATCAATTACTGACATTTTCTTGAGGATCAATCTTGGATTAAATGGCAAAATGAAGAAAAGGTTTTCATAGGTACTATATCCAAAAGCAGAAACAGATTGCCGTTCTCATGTGAACATTCAGAAACCTTTTCTGATTATTAAACATTATGTCTGAGATATATCTAAGTTGTACCAGCCACCATAGCGCTTTTTGGTGAACCAAAGAAGTCCTACAGTGAAATCAAACTTTTGAGTAAAATCTGTACTACTTGAATACAATTTCCCTCTAACACCATTTTTAGCTGTTTTCAGATTTATGTATATTCTGTCTGTCAATTACAATGCAAAGTATAAGTAACAGATTTAAGCAAGGATGTTGGAGTGTGAAAATAATTCATGTGAATTGCTAATAGGCTGGTGGGAATACATTTTTTCCACATGAAGGAAAATCCTGTCTCATCAAAGACAGCAGACTTGATTTTCCACCGTTTCATCTCTTGACTAGTCCCCCATTACCTGCAGAAGGGACAGGAAAGCTGAGAGCAGTCTGCTACTAAATCAGTGCTCCACTGTGACCAAAACAGCAGTACTGCGTCTATTCTTCCCTCCCTTTGAACAGATGTGAGTAAAGCTGTAAGCGAATTTAAACAGCAAGCCATGGGGCAAAAAGCAGTCTTGTCAGTGCTTCAGCTAGGCAAAATGGAGACTTGATAGCACATTCATGATGTTTCTCTTCTGTTCTCCCTGGTCTTGCTAGTTAAGGCAAAAGCCTTGCAGTTAACATCCTCCAGTGACATGAATCCATCAGGTTTGCATTTCCCTTGACAATCATGTGACAGAGAATGGTAAAAAAGAGGGACAGTGTGAGTCCTGTCAGGTAATTAACCTAAGCTTCAATGCTTCCCACACCCAGCCTATTTTCAATTTCAGCACAGTATAGTTTATACACTCTAACATTATTGCTCAGAAGATAGAATGATGATTCAGGTTTACTAAAAACAGCTTCACAATACTGCAATCATGCTTTGTGAAGCTTCATCTTGTATCCTGTATTTAGAAGTTTCTTCTCACTGAGAAATAAATTCGTGTGGTGTTTTATCAGAAAAGTTAGTCACCAGATACCTGAAACACTGATATACCATCTTTAAGAAAACATGGCTTGTTTGGTCAATTTGCCTGCCAATTTTTTTTTTCCTGCTTTTAAAAAATGTGTATAATGCCATAGGTGACCTCCCTTAATACTGCTGTCCATACAAACCACAAATAACTGAGAAATAATATGCCACTGCTGCATCCTGTCATGCCAGAAGATCAAGATTACTTTGAAGATTACTTAGAGTAGGTGTTACATATCATTTGTGCCCAGATCCACTGAAGTCAATGAAATGATGCCTACTGGCTTCTGTGGGAGTCCAACTCGGACATTACTCTGGCAATCTGTCCACCACTAAATTAAGCTATTACAGGGGATAAAAGCCCAAATGAAGAAAAGTAGAAATTTGGGAACTAAAACTGAGCAACAAATAAATATTCTAATTCAATGGCATTCTGGAAAGACTTAAATAAAACACAAACACACTTACACAGGCATGTACACACACATACACACAAAAAAAAAAATTATGAATTTAACAATCTTAAAAATCCATAGTCTAAAATTGTTTACATTTAAACAATTGAGCATAATAGGTAGCTTTCTTGACTTTCCATTTATTTCCCTGAGCACTGATCTTTGGAACATCTGGAGTTTCAGAATTGTCTAGTTCATAATTTCTAAAATAGTTATCTTAAGTAAAATGCTGTCTTTTTATGTCAAAAAAATCAATTCCTTAAGTAAAACTAGGATACAACTTCCATGAACTACAACGTGTATAGCCAATTTTAAAAAAAAACAACAACCATTATTCCATGTCTGCATCTGTATTTAGGCACCTAGCTGGTCTGCTTTTCACAATCACCCTGCAGTCTAGCAGTTCCCATTTAATTCAGTATCGGGTGCTATGCTGTCTCATAAACTCATCCAACTGGAGACCTTCATAAGGATTTAGCCTCCTTGCTTTAGTTACTCATTTTGCAAAATCTCATCTGCATGGGCAAAACATTATGGAATCAGTCTTGTGCCTAAATCAGTACTACAGGAAAAGATTACAGGACTTCCCAGTCCCTTTCCCGTAATGGGTTAAGGAGGTGCATCTGCAGAGAGGCAGCATAAAACCAGTCTTCAGTACTAAAATGGGAATTAGCTAGGGCATATGTTTCAGACTGGCATTCCACACCAGGAAATCTGCTGGTCAAAAGGAGCTCTATTTTAAATTTCTATTTGGAACTACCTGGCAAATTGGCAACTGCTGCCTTTTACTCTCTTCTCTAGATCAGAGCTTTAATTGTGAGCTTCACAGACATCAGTTTGCAACTTTGAGACTTCTCAGGCATTCTGCATTTTAGATTATACAAAGTGTGCAAGTCAAAACATTTTAGAAAACAAAACAGTGCAGAGATATTTGAATATTTTAAGCTAAAATCTTCCCTCTCCAGTTCTAAGGCTGCAAATTACGTCAGCCTCTCTGCAGCTAAAAAGTTCAAAATAATTTTCCATCAACCACAGAAATAGACTGTAACTTTGCATACCCTTAACTCACTCTCCTCTCTCTTTTCCCCCTCTCTCTATGGGTAGCTGATACACTGGCATTATGCAGCAGGCTCCAAACACAGGATTAACAAAAAGGTTATTTTGTAATACTTCATTTCAGTATGATGTAACTGGAGGAGGGGGTACTGAACCAAATGCAACCAAGAGAGCTGCTTTTTGGTTCTTTGTGCGACATGAAATCAAGCCTTTGCCTGTTCTCAAATGATGTAATAAAATATGCCATACCTGCTTTCCTTTAATTAGTACTCTTTTTATACTATCTGGTAGTGGCATTCCACAGCAAAATCCAAAAGGAGGATTTAGCACTTTTTTTCTCTTTGCAGAAAACCTTTTTAATACTTCTAAGTTCTTGAAGAGTTAACAGAATACAATCCCATTACATCTCCCCTCCCCCTCTTCAGAAATCATAGTGGCCTTTCTTTAAATAAACAAAACAAAACAAACAAAAAAATCTTTACTTTAAAATAAGAGTATAAATACTGTTTTGAGAACACATTTGGAAGATGTCTTCCAAGATGTTTTTTTTTTTTTTCCTCTCCTTTAAAACTGTGACTACTGCACCAGTTAAGGCTGTTTACAATATATATATTTTTCAAATAAAACTTGTACTATTCAAGCTTACCAGATTGATGAATTGTAACAGATAGAATGGAACTCTTTACAAGGTATACCATGTAGTTGTACAAAATAGAATTATACCCTTCACCTGTGCAAAACAAAAAGAAATCCTGCCTTGCATTAAAAACACAGAACCTGTTTACAAAAAGGAATGTGTATGACATTTGGACTTCCTTTTTAACTGCCATATCCTAGCAACATCTCAGTTATTTTAGTAAAGGAACTAATCATCAATTTTAAACTGCAGTGAATTTACCAAACATTTTCACTATAGACTTCTGAAAGCTTTTACAGTAAGAAGTTATCAACAAAAGCAGGCACGTTAGTGTACAAAAACGTTGATTTTTTTTCCTGTTTCTTTTTCAAAGTGCAGGTTTTTCTCAATGTGCATCTTACAAGACCAACGAATGTTTTAACTCACTAAATCTTAAAACAGAACTCAATTCTCCCAAGGAGTAGTGTAAACGTTAAAGATCCCCAATACACCTCTAGTAAACGTGACACAAATGTCTCTGCGTTGTTTAGAAATTTAGCTCTTTTGAGAGGTAAAGAAGCTTCATGACACCTTTTCCTTACACTGGCTGGTTATCATAAATGGGTAACTCTGGACTTCTAAAGCTGGAGACTGATGAATCACTTGAAGGGAACTAAACTTGGCTACAGAGGAGAGGCGACGGGAGGAACCAACCCTTAGGCGTTTCTTGCGCAGCCTTCGCAAAATTCAGCCGCCGGCGGACGAAGAAGGGTCGGTGTGGGCGAAGGAAGAGGGGGGAGGAAAGGGAAAGCAGGGAAAGAGGGAGGAGAAGCTTCCGCAGAGCCAGAGGCACGGCGGCACCCCGCCCGTGGCAAGCTGCGGCCGCGGCAGCGGGACCATCCCGTCGGTGATGCGAGAATCGTCCCCGAGCCCGGCGGCTGTGAGGTGCCGGCGGGCCCGCTCCCGGTCCCGGTGCAGGTCCCGCTCCCGGCTGTCACGGCGATCCAGGGGCCGGGCGGGGAGCCGGACGTCCCGCCGGCGGTCCGCGCTAGGTGCCGTGAGCGCAGGGTTCCCCGGGGTAGATCTCCTCGTAGGCGGGGGGCTGCTCGCTGGGCACCGGGTAGCAGTAGGGGTAGGAGGCGTTGAGGTCAGGGTCCATAGGCGAGTAGCCGGGCAGCTCGACGGAGGGATGCCCGCCGCAGTGCACCTCCACGCCGGCCTCGTCGAAGACGTGGAACACGCCCACGTTGATGTAGGAGACGGCCTGGAAGGGGCAATCCCCGGGGCTGAGCTCGGGCTCGCCGCCGGAAAAGAGGGAGCCCTGGCTGTGGCGCGGCGCCCGCCGCCCGCCGCCACCGCCCCGTCGCCGCCTTCGACGCCCGCCCGACGCCGCCGCCGCCGGGGCCGCTCTCCGCCGCCGCCGCCTCCGTCCGCGCTGCTGCGCGGCCTTGTAGTTCTTGACGAGGAGCAGGTTGAGCAGGCCCAGGAGGCACTCCAGCGCGTTGAAGACGGTGGAGAGCACCAAGCCTTGCTGGTAGTCCCGTAGCTTTTGGCAGCGAAGCGCCGCGGCGGAGCCGTCGGGGGCCGCGGGGCCGCTCCGCGGGCGGGCCGCGCCGCCGGGCTGCAGCAGGCAATAGTGCGAGTACTTCCTCTCCACCAGCGACACGGTGTCGCCGTCGATGACGGCGCCGGCGAAGGCGCTCAGCACGCCCAGCATGAACACCAGCACCCCCAGAAGCAGGAAGTTCTGCCGCCCCCCAGGCGACGCCTTCTCCACCGGCCCCGACGGCGCGGCCGCCGCCTCCGCCCCGCAGGGGCTGCCGCTCGCCGGGTCCGGGTCCCCGGCCGGAGCCAAGGCCAAGGCTGAAGCCGGGGCCGGTGCTCCGGCCGGAGCCGGCGCCGGGGGCGCCTCGTCGGGCGGGCGACAGCAGAGCAGCGCAGCGGCGAGCAGCGAGAGGCCGGCGGCCAGCAGCAGCCCCGAGTAGAAGGCGCCGGCGGCGGTGCCCAGGCGGAAGGGCTCGCCCTTGAGCTCGGAGCCCAGCGAGAAGCACTTGAGGCCCACGGCGGCGGCGCTGAGGGCGCAGGCGAGCAGGAGGCAGCTGGAGAGCGCGGCGCAGGCTCCCCGCACGCTCCACTTCATCCTCCGCGCCGCCGCCGCCGCCGCCGCCCCGCCGCCCGCCTCATCCTCCTCCCGCGGCCCCCCCCGGCCCCGCGGCGGCGGCGGCGCGGCGCGGCGCGGCCATGCGAGCGCGGCGCTCCCCGACGGGGCGGCTGCGCTGCGCTCCGCTCCGCACGGCAGGCAGCTGCCGGCCGCAGTGAGCCGGGCGCGGCGAGCGCGCAACGCTCCCCCCACCGCCTCCCGGCCGCCGCCGCCTCCTCGTCCCCGCCCGCCCTCTCTTATCGCGGCGGCTGCGGGGAGGCGATTAATTATGGATGGGAGCCGCGGCGGGCGGGGGGGGACGGAGGGGGCGGCCCGCCGGCCCGCTGCGGGTGGCGGGAGCAGAGCGCGACCCCCGGCGAGGCTCGGGGGCGGAGGGGCTGGTCAGCCCGCCCTTCCAGCCGCGAAGCGCGGAGAGGGGCCGCACACCGCCCTCCGGCCGGCTCCCCACGGGTGGGCACGGCGAGGGACGCAGAGCTTGGGCAGGGGGTGGCGGTGGTTTGAACACCCCCCGCGGCTTCCGTTGCCGAGGGCTGCCGCTCGCTCCTGTCTTCTCTCCCCCTCTTTATTTTATTTATTTATTTCTTGGCGCTTGCGCTCGCCAGGAGGCCGGCGAGCCGCCGTGCATCGCTGCGACTGCGTTGCGGTGTGTCGGCGGCTCTGATGCGGCGAGCGGACCGAGTGCCCCGCGCCGCGCTGCCCGCGGAGGCGGCGGGCCCCAGCACCCCTCTTTGCTCAGTGCACTGCCGGTGAATCCTGTGGGATTGCGCCCCTCCGGGCCACGCACGTCGCTCCGTGGGCGGCGGGGCTCGGGGGACGACAACCCAGGGCGGTCGGCTCGGGGCGCCCCGTCCGGGAGCACCCACAGCGCCGGGGGTGGAAGCCGGTTCGAGGGATGATGCCGCAGTTGCCCTGGCAGAGGGTGGCCCGGCGACTCCTCGGGCAGCACAGGGGGTGGCCTTCTGAAGGAGAGGTTGGAACCTCAGCCTCAGAGCGGGGGAGCAAGAGGGGCCATGCCCGTGCTGGCAGACAGGCGCCGGACGGGGAGGGGGGTCTTGAGGAAGGCTTTTCCTCACCAGTCTCTTTCCTTCCAGGAAGCTGTAGCCTCCAGCTTCCCCATTTTCCCTATCTGCCGTGCGCACGCCAGTCTTGCTGGGTATTTTTAGCCGGCGCCACTGATTAGCATTCAGGGGAGCAAGCCAGAGAATGAAAGCAGTTTTCCAAGCCGTTTGCTCTTCCATCAGGGCAAATGCACCTGTTGGTGGCAGGAGGGGGTGTGTGTAGCATTATCCAGTGTTTAGCTTCCTCCAGAGATGCGACCTTGCCCCCTTTATCCCTCTAACAGGCCCTGTTGGCACCTCCTTGAGGAGCATCAGCACCCTGCTGCAATCCTGGGCAGATGGGCACAGGTCTCCATTGCAGTAGCTGTTCCTCCCCGAGAGAAGTTTCTGGGCCTTGTGTGGGGCACTAGTCCTCCCAAGGGCACTTCGTGGGAGGCTGTCCTACCTGGAGCCCAGCTCCCTGTGGTTGCACGGTCCAAAAGTATCACGGGCTCCAAAGAGACATGTCATCCTGCCACTTGGGTCCACACAGACAAGGGAATTTTGCTCCCTCCCTCCTGTTCACAAAGGTCCCATGGAACACTGACTGTGTGAAGACACAAACCAATCCTGACTGACCTTCTTTTGTTCCTCCAAAAACGGGTGACCTGGTGTGCCCTGCAGAGTCATCATCAACCCTTGCTCTTCCCCGGGCTGTCCCCGACTCCCGAGGATTGGGGTGTGTTAGGCTGCTGATCTGTGTCCCCACGGAGATTTTACTGTAGGATCTGAGACTTTGGCTCTGCTGGTGGTGAGCGCCTGGACTGCTGGGGAGGATCTTCACGTTTCTGGAAAAGAACTCCCCCTGTGTCCCTATGACTCCTAAAAAGGGGGTGCATAGAGGGCACACAAAATATTGCAGGTACTTCCTGAAGTCTCTGTTGAACGTCAAAACGTTCTGCCTCAGAAAGTACATGTAAAGTCTCAATCCAGCTGTCAGTCCAGAGGACCCTGCTAGATGCACCCTCTGTGTGTGTTTGTGTAGACAGAAGAGGTGTAGTTAATGGGAAGTAAACACTTAATGAACTAATTATATGTAGAATGGGCAAAGTGCCTTAGTCCCTGACATGCAACATAAACTTATATATGAGAGAAATGTGTGATTAGTGTAATTTGGTTGTTACTGTCAAGAGCTTAAAAAAAAAAAAAGAACTATTTATTGTGAATAATGAGACCATTCATTTGACACTAAATAAATACAAACTTAAGGAGACCTGTAAGCCTTTATGCACCAAATTATTAGGCAGCACTGGTTAGAGTAGAAAAAGCAGTCCATGCACTGGGGGCAAAATGATCCTTTATTGTATGAAGAGTTTTCTTATGTTTCTTTCCTCTGTCCTGATTTGGCAACTGCCAGAAGTAGGGGCAGCAAGGCTTCTCCAGCAAGGTCCTTCATGTGTTCCTACAGGTGTCTCAGGTGTTCAGTCTTCCTCATCTTGAATGTCATCTTCTAAAGAAAGGACCTTTTCTTCCCTGTGTTTGTGACAGGAGACTCATCTTTGATAGCGTCCCACAAAGCCGTGCATTGTGAGAGGCCAGGCTAACACACAAGTTTAATCATGTCATTAGTAGTTCTGTTACACCTTTTTATCCCTCCTGCAGAGCAACTTGCTGCTGTTAAGATTTTCCAGCTCTTACCTGTTTCTCTCCAAAATGCTTCCTTGGCTTCCAAGCACCAAGTTTGGTACGCAAAGCCAGAAGTTTCACTACCAACATATTTCACCACGTTATTTATTATTCATAAATTTCCCGTGTTTCAGTGTCACTCTGAGTTAGCCCAGTTTTTCATAGGGTTATTTACAGCTTTGCACTTGAAAGTGACACACTTTCAGCAAGAGGATACTTTATAAACACACACATACACACACAGTATGGTCATTAACGTATCCTGCACATTGAAGTTCAAAACATCAGAATTATGTTTTTACGTTTATAATAATAGACATAAGACTCTATAACGCATCTGTAGTCTTACACTGAATAATCTGTTGTTGACTGAGTTGGAATTACTGCAAAAAAAGGACTAACCTACCAGTCTAAATAAAGGCCATTGAGGAGTTCTCTGGATCCCAAAGGATAGTGCTGATCACCTCTACCAGCCTTAGGTTGTAGCCCCTTCAGATAAGGGTTAGCCTGTCCATTTGCATGTTTATAGCTGATCTATGTGTTTCAAATTGGTCAACCAGGTCTGCTTGCTGAAAATAGAGTATCTGTGTTCAATAAAAGATGACAGAACTGCAAGCCATTGAGCCACATTAGTCTGTCACCTAAATGGTGGGTTCATCTGCCAGCTTCAGTTAATACCAAAGTCATAACCTGATGGAACTGTGCTATAGCTGATGAGTATGAAGTATGGTAGGTGCCACAAGTTTTGAGTCTCTGACTGTTTTATCTTTAAGCTTTGCTGGTCATGTTTTCCTTTTTAACTGCACAACACAAAATTTATCGTAATTGTTTTCAAGGGTTATTTTGGTGGACTTCAGGACAAATGAATAAGGTTTTGTGGGACAACACTAGCCTGGAACATGTGCACCAAACAATCTATTCAAAATCATAAAGTAGGCTTTCTGTGAGTTACAGAGGGAATCATTTATGGCTAGATCCCACCTTCAAAGAGAGGTAGGGACTACTTGGTCCAAGGTTTTGTTGAGCTCACAGGGGAGCTGAGGGAACTGTGCTTGTTGTGTGCCTACTGGGAGCATGGACTGCCATGACCAGCGATGCAGGCTTGGTTTGCTCCGTGTACACAGAGCTGGATGTTTGCAGTAACATGCAGATCAGCCTCTTAGTTTTTTTTTTTTGGTGACTCAGTGGCACAAAGGACAACAGAGCTATTAATTGTTTGCACTCTAGGCTTGAAGCTAAATGTGTGTTTGTAAAATAGATGGAGATCTTTAGCTTATGCCACCAAAGTGCAAAGCATTGCATTATCTTATCATCTGCCTCTCCGCCCACACTGCATTTATGGTAAGATACATGTGTTGTTATTTCTATGCCAGTTTGATAAATGGTGTCAAAGGTTTGACTATTCAGTCATGATGGTTGTGTAACCTCCCATAACTTATTCTGTTTCTGACTACCTTTTTTTTTTTTTTTTTCCCCTATTTCTATAGGGCACATTATGGACTATAAAATCTTTTTGCAAAAATTGCTCTACATGTAGTTACTAAGAATAAATTGGAAATTAGAAATTTGAAACTCTGAAGGTGGAATCTATCATGTTTCTTTCTAGTTCTTCATCTCTTCCATTTGCAAGGTCCACCAACATGTTTCTGTGTGCTTGAGGCCTGCTGTTCTCTAGTTTTCACAGTATTTTATGTGGAAGACTCATCTTTGCAAGAAATGTATGGAGAATACGTTCTGGGAAAGGATCCACATCAACTTACAAGTCTGGACCTAACTGGTGGCTGGGCACTGATGAAAAACCAACATTTAGAGATGCTACTTTAATGGGTGACATTTAAAATAGGAAGAAATGAGAAAGAGAGGTTGGGAGGAAAATGTAAGGAGTTAAGAAAGAGTAAGCAAATCCTATGCTAGAAGCTGGACATGTGTGGTTTTCTTGGCAGCTGTTAGCACTAGGAGTTTTGGAACGAGAGAAGAAAGGTTTGAGAAATCAAGGGTATAGACATAACTAGGTCATTTGCACTCTAAGATGATGGCATAATTTAAGTTGGAAGGGACCTTAGGAGGTGTCTAGTCTGACCTGCTCAAAGCAGGAACATCTCTGGGGTTAGACTGGGTTGCCTGGGGTTTTATTCTATTCATGTGTCCTGTATCAGCAGCATTAGACAGTGTTTGGTTAATTGAGCACTTCCAACTAGTTTTCCAGAACTAATTTTTTTCTTGGGTTTGTTTCCTTGTTTTGGCTTCAGGTGACACTGTGACACTGGAGAACACCTGGTTAGGGCCCTGTAAAGAGTCTTTATTGCCATTTTAGTTTAAATACCCCAGGATATGAATGAAAAAGAGTGTTTTCTCTGTGCAGTAGCTTTTAATCTTTCCAGCCAAGTGGTAGTTATATGAGGAACATTTTCATTCACACAAGTATAGAACAGGGCACAAGGTATTCTGAGAAGAGGTCAGATGTCTGCTGTAGCATTTGCAAAATCAGTTATTTGATATTATTTGATAAATTACTTAAACAAGGGTATCTTTCCTTATGTCGCAGAATTGTCCGATTATGACCAATTTGCAGAAAATGTACCCGATGCTTTCCTAATTGCTGCCCTAATGATGGAACCTGGATGGTATTTTATTGTGTAAGTTCTAGGAAACTGCTAAGCTGGTGGGGAAAGACTGCTGAACATTTTGCAAAAGTTGTCTCAAAATCCTTCTCTTTGGGCTCTCAGATTGGTTTTAAATTTCAGTTGTCTGCATATTTGATATATTCCCATATCTTTGAAATCACTGTTTGAGACATCAGCAGGGTTTTGTGGTTTGACCCCAGCCAGCAACCAAGCACCATGCTGTCGCAGCCTCACTCCCCCACCAGCAGGATCTTAGAGAGAATCAGAGGGGTAAAAGGTAGAAAACTCATGGATTGAGATAAAGACAGTTTAATAGGGAAAGCAAAAGCCATGCAGAGAAGCAAAGCAAAACAATGAATTAATTCACTGCTTCCCACAGGCAGGCAGGTGTTCAGCCATCTCCAGGAGAGCAGGGCCCCATCACATGTAAGGGTTACTGGGGAAGGCAAACGCCATCACTCCAAATATCCCTCCCTTCTTCCTTCTTCCCCCTTCTTTAGATGCTGAGCATGATGTCATATGGTCTGGAATATCCCTTTGGCTGGTTTGAGTCACTTGTCCTGGCTGTGTCTCCTCCCAGCCTCCCAGGCATCCCCAAATCCTTCCCCAGCGTGGCAGTGTGAAAAGCAGAAGAGGCCTTGGCTCTGTGTAAGCCCTGCTCAGCAATAACAGAAACATTTCTGTGTTCGGCACAAATCCTAAACACAGCCCCATACCAGACACTGTGAAGAAAATTAACTCTACCCCAGCCAAAACCAGCACAGCAGGGTTTATTCCAGGTTCAGGGGAAGGGGAGCTAACTTCCTCACTTGGCAGAAAGAAGGTTACTAAGGCCTGTAATTTGACATGGTACTCCCCACTGCATTGAGACTAAGAACCTGTGTGCATCTGAGGGGAGGAGGAAGGACTGTGTGCCAGGTGAACAGAGATGAATCAGATGTAATCTTTCCTGTGCAGTTATTGAATGAAGTGTCTTGTCAGTCTCACATGCCTATGTCCAAAATTTAGGTACTGGGCTTGATATAAGGATTTTGGAAACTCTGTGTTGATGCTACTCTGTCTTATAGGAGACTCTTCTCAAAAGATGCCTTACTTCTGAATTCCTGTGCATCTAAATTGCATTTTATCCAATAACTGTTAAATATCAGGAGAATAACTTGCTTTTGAAGGAGGGACTGGAATTCCAGTGAATGGTCTACTAAACTTTGTTCCCTGTTGGAGGTGCATCTGTTTTAGCCTGAACAACCTTGAATTTTCTACAGAAAGAAGTTGCAAGGCAGGAGTTGAGGGAGAGAGCAGGTCTCCAGCCAGAGCTGTGATGCAGGAAAGTGTACATTAGGATCTTCTCTGATCAGAATAGGATGGAAATTATTCTCCTGCCTGGGGCTGTCCTGTAGGCAAAAGACACTTGCTAGGAAGGTGTAGCTCATTTGCATCATGATTTTTTTCCTTTGGCTGCAGGTTGGTTCAAGGAATGATCTGGCTTGGTTCTTGAACACACAGGGTATGATGACCCTTCCTTCATATACATCTACATAAATCTATGGCCTAGGAAGTACCTCTCTCCAAGGAGAGAAGGTAGCACTGGGGTTTTTTTGAGTCTCTGGGACATTGATAGACTGCTTTTAAGGGACTGGTGAAAGGTAACCTTTTGCCAGGGCACATAAATTCACTGTATCAAAGTCTGCAGCACCACTGGAAATACTTTAGGGTTAAAAAAGGGTGGATATTGTTAACAAATAGTGGAACACATGTGACTTCATAAGCCAACCTGTAAAGATTGGTGGTCCTGCACACATCATGTCCATATCATGGCACTCATGAAGAACTCCCACTTTTCTCTAGAAGTCTTTGGCTGCCTGTTGTAAGATTTGGTGAACCTGACAACTCTGCTGGTTAGAAACTGCCTGTCTTAGTGCTAAGTGTATTTTATGGTCAGCTTGCCCACGCTTGTTCTGTGCCAACGTTGTCCTTTAACTTAAATGGCTCTTCTCCTTCTCTGATGTTTACTCTCTGGATGTATTTATAGACAGCAAACATACCCCCTCTGAGATTTCGTTTTGCTAAACAGGCCAAGTCTTTTCTTTGTATTCTTTTTTTTCCTTTTTTTTCTTTTTCTTTGTATGAAAAACTCTTTATACTCTGCAGTTTGAGTTCATCCTTAAGCACATAACCAGGACAGTATGCTGCATCTCTCATGGCCTTACCAAGGCCTTGAATGATGGTATTACAGCTTCCCCATCTCTAGTGGAATGTCCTTGCCCAATTATTCTAAAATTGGCATTGCTTTTTACCCCAATCTTTCCCATAGGAGGCTATATTTGTACTTAGTGCACCTCATTCTTTGTCCTCTGCCCAGCTAATGGACTGCCATCTGAGGGTACTGATCACCTTTCCCCTTATTTGACTGTTTTCTCTCCAATTTCTCTTATTCCAGTCCTCCAGGTAATCCAAATTTTGCCTTTCTGATATTTTGAACTCCCTCTGCGTTGAAAATACTGTTGTTCCTCCTGCTTCTCAAAGAACCTTATTTATTTATTTTTCTCCAGTGATAGATTTCTTTTTTTTTTTTTTTTTTTTTTTTTTTTTTTTCCTGCAGAGTCCTCTGTCAGACATAGGACTCTAATCTGTTCCCCTATGGTTTAGAGGTGGATTTCCAGTTCTCTCCCTTACCTTTCTTTTGTCTATTTGATATTGTTTTTTCCCCTCATACAGCCTCTCTCTTTCCTTCTCATATTAGGCTTGTTGCTCCTTTTTTCTTGGCCATCACATCTCCTTCTGCTTACTTTTCGTTATCTGGGTGCAAACAGTACCTCACCTCTAATGGAAGTACCTCATTCCTCTAGAGGAAGTCTTAGCTGTACGTTTTTTGCTCTTTGCATTGACCAGGGCTAAGGAGCCATGTCATCCTGTATATCTTCATGCATCTTCTCCTTTCCTTTCTTTTCTTTTCTTCTGTCATGGCTGCATATTCCTGTTTGAATTTGAGGTGCTTTTCTCAGGGATTGTTTTTTTAATCAAGAGATCTGTAAAGGATGCTCAGCATGCTTAATCTTCTCATTTGCTGTTGGTGCCTACAATTTTTTCAGGTCTTCCCATTACTGTCATAATTTCACACTTTTCCTTCCTGCCTTCATCTTCAAAAGCATGGAAGAACCTACCATTGCACTTACAACTTATCTTCTGTTGCTAGGTCCCTTCATTCTTGCCTATTGACTCTTTAAATGCTCCACTCACTTGTCAGTGCAATTTTTTTTTCTTCAGTTGCTATGTCAAAGGATTACAGTTCTTTTCCTAGATCTAATCTTACTGTGTTTCAGCCTGGGCCTGTGTTGTAAGTGAACTATCCTTTCTGTCCTTTGGTAGGCAGTGGTCTTCTCTGATGGCAAAAACCTTGGACAAAGTTGTACCTTTCAAAGCTGGAATGCTGTACAGGTAATTCTTTTTTTCTTGGGCAGGAGAAAACCCAGCTGCAGCCTAAGAGCTGACAGCCAGGGAAAAATGACTGATATGAGTCCGTCATGTACTTGACTTTGCTTTGGAGAAGGAGGAATTTCAGGTTTTAAGTTCCTGAAGCCCAGCATGAAACCCATTTCCTATAGAAATCACAGTGACTGAACACTTAAATGTAGGAGATGTTGGTGCTACATTGATATAGAGTGCTGTAAGGGCCTCTGAATAGCTTCCAGACCTTACCAGCTTCCTGGGGAGGTGTTGAAGTAATTTTTCCCGAGCGAGCTTAGAAGGCAAAGCAAGGTGGTTTGAAAATCCTGAAAGGACTCAGTTAGCTCCAACTCTTTGCTGGGGATGTTGTCTGATTCCCCTTTCACCTCATAAGGCTCTTGCTGAATCAGAATCCTATGTTGTATCCCACCATTACCATTTTGTAAAACAACATCACTGTGGGTTTTTCTTTTTCTCTTCTCTGAAGCCCTCAGAGAACAACAACTCTGAGCCTGAGAGAGCTTCCCTCGCAGTTCCAGGACGTGTGGCTGTGCTCAGATACATCATCTTCCTGATGCAGCACATCAGGCAGTGTTTTTGTGAGACACCTGGACCCAACCATTAGGTAGGTCATCAGTTGCATCTCCCTTGGTGACCTAGAGCAGGACTAAGGTGCTGGCAGGGACAGGGTACTGTTTCTTGGCTTCTTTGTCCACATGATCTGGCAGAGACATTTTCTGTTCGCCCGTGAGGACTACAGATACCAGAGAGCCTCTGGGACAGCTGGATGGTCAAGCCCATGTGCTTTCCATGGGCTGGAAGGAGGAAGGAGAAGGATTTCTTTTCAGCAAGTGAGTTTAGGGGAGAAGGTAATCCAGGGCAGCCCTCACAGATACTATCAGAAGGATGGTGTGAGCAGTCACTGCTGTTCTGCACTATCCGCTTTTGCTTTCGAGCATATCTATCATGTTTTTTCTTTAAAACTTCATCATAGTGCTCCCTATTATGCGTGTTGTTTGTAGATATTAAACATACTTGTTTTGAGATAACTCTCTGCAATATGGCACATACATAATTAGGTATAATTAACTCCAATTAACCATATTAAGTTTTGCAACACTTCTTCTGCCATATTTTGAAGCTGGCTTGTGACTAACACATCCACGTTTGCAGGTTCAAGTTATACAAGCTCATCCATATTCCAGGTGTTCTCTTTTCAGTACTATGCATTTGAATCCAATAATTTGTTGTTAAGTTGTCTGCATAATTAACTTGCAGCCTGTAGGACTCTGAGTGCAGGATCCTCATGGTGCATCATTGGTCCTCTTCATATGATGCTTCTGGGGAGCTGCTATTCATGACAGCGTCTCAATGCCCATTACAAACTCCTTACCTTGCCAAAGATGATTAGATGAATACATGCTGTGTTTGACAAAGGCCCAAGTACCGCACATGGTGAATAACCCCTCACCTTTCTTATTTAAACACTGAGACAAAATTCTTAAAAATTCTTTTTAAAGTCCACCTCTCCCTACTTTTTCCTTTTGGTATTAATTTTGTTCCTTTTGTTGTTCTTGTTGGAAAAAAGCTCTGAAGTGCCATGAATTAAGAAGTTGTAAAGAACAGGTGATTGATTGAAAGAGAAATGGGGTTTGGCAATAGGAGCAAGGTGCTAATGCAGTTTAAATATGAGCATACTGTGGCACATTGCAGTGCTCTCTGGTGCATCCTGCACCTCTACTGAAGCAAAACTGGCATCTTCTTTTGCAGCTCAGCCTACTGCTTGAAGGTGGCTCTTGGTCTTCTAGGTGCTGGCTGACACATTTCTCAGCTTATTGCCTTCTAAAGAACAGCTGAAAACAGCAAGAGTGCTAGTGTATATTACAAGGTCTACCCCTTGTCCTGTTCATGAAAAACAGAAAGTGCATGCACATTAGATAACAGAAATGCTGACACTGGCAGCAAAAGGTCTCTCATTTGGCCTCCACACAACACAGTTTCTTGACATCTATGAAACAGTTCACCACTCCCCTATTTTTTAAGGCTGCATGGGTATTAATTTTCTTCAGGTTATAATCGAGCTGTCGCTTATTTTAATGGGCTCTGGATCAGACAGGCCTGAGTTTTTTTAAGGTTTCCATTGCAGTGTTAATTAACTTAGCATGCAGATTTAACTATGAAGCTCAGAGATTTAGTTTTTATAATTTAATTGTGGAAACATGGCAGTAAATGCAGATGAGAAGTTATATGCAATTAATATTGACCCAGGACAACTCAAATGTCAGACACTTGTCTCTGAAGACTTACTATTAAATATTAGTTTTGTAGCATGGGGTTTTCAAACAACCTTGGCACTGGCCTGTTCTTCCTGAAGCTGTATTCTTTCTAAAGTCAGGGCTGGGGGAAACATTGATGTCTGCACAACACAGAAAGTCAGAAAATCCTGTCACTTGACGACGTTAGCAGCAGCTAACCTCCTGCACCTTTTTATTAAAGATGCTGAACTACAAGTAGGCAGCATTATCATCTGTGTGGGTGTGGATATGTGTGTGAGGGTAGATAGGATTAGATTGTTTTGTTTTCACAGGTTTTAAAGGTATTTAATTTGGAGTAGGGGGAGTGATATGGCTTTATCACAGCCTTTGCCTGGCCTGAAAGAGCCCCTGCAGTGGCAGGAGGGGGTTTCAGTTTCCATGCTGACCTTGCCCTTGGCATGGCTTGTAGACTGAAAGGTGGGGTGACTGTCATAAGATGTGTTGATCCTAGTCTGCTGAAATCTCCATGTGGAGAAATGGCTCAAAGGGGCACTGGGACTTGTACTGTAAGTGGTAAAAACTTTCCATAATGAAGAAATGAGTAACCTCTTGTCATATCTGCTGGCAAGATTAGTAATCACAGGTCTGAGGTAAAACTTTTTATCTGTCTGGATACTTTTCTGGGAAACATGTAACTTGACAAGGTATAGAAAAGACATTGAAAGTGTCCAGTAACAGATTAGCAAATATCTCTGATAGGTCATTCAAATAGACCTGTTCAAGCTGAGTTGCCTGTTTATCCTCATTTTCTGAGAGGCTGACACATTGCTGTACTTTTTGATTACAGTTTGATACTTCAAGAAATGGAAAGGCCCTAATCTGCTGTGGGCCTGATGAAGGTGAGAGAGGTATTCTCCTGACAATGGGCATTCTCAGGCCTCTGGGGTGGCTGGTCAGCTAGGAACCTTCACATGGTGGAAACTGTGAGGAGGGCACAAGATCTTGCCTCTTATGCAGCATTTTAAATGTGGAGTTTAAACCCACTGTAGTTGCTGAGGTATTTGCGGCTGCAAATGTCACTAATAGCTCAGGCAAAGAGGCAGAAAAAATGAGGTTCCTGAAATAGTTTCTAGATTTGAATTGGAGGCAATAGGGATTGTGAAGGGTGTGTCTTCTTTAGATTCATCACTCAGTAAGAGGAGAGTGAGCAAGGAAGACTGATTGGAGGGATGCTTGTGCATTGCAAATTACAGGGGAGCAGCAAAACTTTTTAAGTTTAAAACCAGTACATGGATAGGCAGTGTTAAAAGCATTTCAGGAGTCAAAAGGAACAGTGGCAAGAGACTGCACAGGTTAAATTGAGTGTCACATTGCTAAACTGAGTGTTTAAGTGAAAGGATGAGACAACACAGTCTTAAGATGTGCCAGGGGAGGTTTAGGTTGGACATTAGGAGGAATTTCTTCACAGAAAGGGTGATTAGACATTAGAATGGACTACCCAGGGAGGTGTTGAAGTCATCCAGGTAAGACTCGGCGTGGCACTTAGTGACATGGTCTAGGTGACATGCTGGTGTTCAGTTATAGGTTGGACTGAATGATCTCAGAGGTCTTTTCAACCTAATTGATTCTGTGATTCTGTGTGGAAGGCACATCTGCAGGGATAAGTTGTGGGCTGGCATTTCTGGAACATATGCATCATGATCTGCACAAGACTTAGACATTTGACTGCTGTGTCATCCTTTCTTTTCTGGCTCACCTCATTCATCATATTTCAGTCTTTGGTCTGCCCAGGGAAACTCCATGTAGTAGGAAATAAAATAAATGGTGTACTGTGCCTGGTACTGGATGGGGAAAGAAAGAGATGCATCTGTACTGTGCTCTTACTAAAGGATGTCTCTCCCATAGCTCCCTGTGCTGTAAGTAGTCCCATCTTATGGTTTTGCATTTGAAAAGCTGTCATCAGGCATCAATAACCATGTTTCCAATATATATGATCCATCATTCCTCCCTACCCATTCATGTCATCTGCCGTGTAACCCAACCTTGGGCAACAGGGCACTGAAGGGCAGCAAGAAGTCTATACCTGAGCAACTGTTAGGTGTGAGAATAAGGTTCCCAAAGTTCACTGCATTTTCACAGCTTCATTCCTTTCCCATCATATGCAGGCTTTCAGAAAAGAGGGGAAAAATTCAATCCCTTACTCCCCCGTTTCCTGCCCTGTTTTTGAAGGCAGCCTGAAAGCTACAAGATTTGGAGCAGAGTGATGAAGGAGCCTGCAGCTTGTTGCAGTTTTCAGACTGCATTGTCTCCCCACCTGAAGAGCTGAAAAGCTAAGCTGGGACAAACAGCCACTAATTGCTGCTCCTGCTTCTCCTGGAAAAGCCCCACGTTGGTCTACGAAGAGAGAAGCTTGTATGGGCAACTGCCTCTAAGAACTGGCCCCAGACTTTTCTTTGTTACACATAAGAGAAAATATACAGTGGCCTAAGATCTTTGCAGCACATGTGCACACTGTAGCTGCTTCACCTGCTTCAGGGCATCTGACGTTGTTGAGTTATGCGTAGTGACTCAGAGGGCTTTCCCTTGATGGCACATAAAAGTTCACTTGCAGAACATCAACTTACGTAAAAGTTTGAGCTATTTTTGTTCAAGTGCATTGCCAAACATTTTTAGACTTGCTAAACTTCGTGCACACTCCATTTGCCAAATCCACCACTTTGCTACATCCAGTGAGAGGGCATCAAAATCCCTCTGAAGCTTTTAGGGACTGCAGTCATGCAGAGTGCTCTGTGAACACAGCCATATTGCTTGTGCATCCAGATCTCAGGGGCAAGCTGCTAATTTGTGCGTGGTGTAATTCCCACTTTCTAAAAGTTACCAAAATACTAAAAAAATCTAATGCAGGAACTACTGCTCGGATTTAGACTGTATTGAAATAGACTAGGGTTGATTTTTATAGATTTCAGTTGTTAAAACTCTCATGATGTGAGTGTATTCAGTCTTATCTTTGCTGTTACACACAACCAAAACTGGTCCATTACACCCTGCTTCAGTTCCGGGGTATGTTTTGTCAGTTCTTCAAAGAGGAACTGTGTCTTTTACCATGAAAACTTCTAAACCTGATTCAGTCTCCTTGAGTCCACCTGCCAGGCCTGTGGACGTACTTATTTCAGTAGGGCTGCTGCATGCTTGAAACGTTTTCTTTCCCTTCCCTTTCCTCTTTTCCCAAAGTGCAACATTCTGACTAAAGGAACTGTCCTTCTTTGGGAAGGAGTTTTGTACATGCTTTTATTTTTTTCTGTGCCCTACCTCTATCAGAATTAAAATGGGAGTGCCTGCATGGTTTGGATTTTGTTTTTTTTTAAATTATCTTTTTTCTTTGTTACAATGGTGTGAGAGATGCCTTCGTGTAAAAATATTTTCCACTTGTCAGATTTTTTATGAATTAATTTGTTTGTTGCTCCCTGCTGTGTCCCAGGACACTTCGAAAATGAGACTTTTTTTTCCAAAGAATTTTGTCCTGCTGTCCTGCTGTGAATATTTATATACATCAAGTTGCAGTAAAACCAAACAATTTTCTCATTAGCAATGCAGTCTGCAGAAGTCAAATAATTTCTCCTGTGGTTTTTGTCAGGGACATTGTGCACTTGAAGCAGCAGAGAGGAAAAAACGTTTCAAAAAAGAGGACTCAGGATTAACATCATGCACTCTAATAGAAGTCTTGAAATTAGCCCTTTCATCATATCATATTTATTGTTTTAATTTGCTTTGGTGGCATTTGGCATAGGTACATGAAGTATGAATGTGCTTTCATGCTGCATGCACAAGCAGAATGTAAAAGGATTTAACAGAGCCCTTGCACATGAGGAGAGCCTGAACCAGACCATGTCCCTGAATGACATTTGGTGAAAGCAGCACTGTGGGGACTGAAGGTGGGACTCCCTAAATGCTGAAGCATATCTGGCTTTGGGGAGGTGTGAGTTCAACAAGAGAACTAACCTGGGGCTTCGCTCGTGGAATCTTTGTTGCAGAATTTAGAGCAGCCTTTTGGATACGCACCTTTGTGCTGGCAGAAAGCCTGTACAGCTTGGGGAGCTGGAAGAGGAAGGAGCTTGCAGTGGTCTTTGCTCCCCATGTCTCCAGGCAGGCTGAGCAGAGCTCCAGTGCAAGTACAGCCAAGTCTGGGTTTCCTAACAGTGAAGTGCTTGTGGATCACAACAGACACTGCTGCTGGGATGAAGTTTGTGTGCTCCCAGTTTTGTCGAGGCTGTGGAGAAGTCAACAGCTTCCTCTGTTGGTATTCTGCACCTGGCAAATACTTACCTTCCTCGTGGGTCAGTGCTGCAGAGCATGCAGGGGTGATGTGTGTCCATCAGAGTAATTTTGGGGGAGAAGGAAGGAGAACAAAGGAAAGAAGTCATGGCATGAACAGCTCACGAAGACAATAACCACCAGTGGTCTGCAGCACTGATGAAGGTGGCACAATAACTGAGCCAGCAAAACTATCCACAAGCTTGGATGGTAGGCACCCATTAGTTGGTGCTCCCAGTGTACTAATGCAGACCAGCAGTTTCAGAGACAGCTCAAGATGCGGCATCTGCATGTGGATGAGGAACGTGTATTTCCTGCAGGAAAACCTATGAGCTTCACAGGACAAGAAGAGGCTGGTTATGTATTTTCTTTTTAGCTTTCAGAAAGGTGGCTTTGGGCCGCTGATGGCTTTGCTTGGGTGCAGTTCTTGAGACCTGTGTTGGTTTCAGTAGCAGGGTGTCTGTTTCTGCCCTGTTGGTGTGTTGGTTACCACAGCATCAAATATTTGCCATGAGCAAAGAGCAGGGTTAATGTCTGTTGTGTGTGTATCTTCCCTTACTCTGTTCCCTGGTGGGGTGATCTCTGTGGTGGTTTATTAAATAGCTCATGTTCTATGTACTTGTTCCTCTCCAGTGAACTCCAGCAGTGGAGACGGAGTTTGTAAAAGAGATAGCATCTTTTCTCTGTTGTTTGTCTCATACTCTGCCCATTTGTAAGTACTTAGCATTGACTAGCTCTACAGATATGTTATTATTTCTTTAAGATGAAATTCCACAGTCACATGAATGTCAAAACCTCAGACTTGCTCCCTCTGTGTTGCAAGAGACTTCCTGCTGCACTAGTGATGATGTACAGAGTGGTGATATCTCATCTCCAGAACTGCCTCTCTTTAAAAGCCCTCAAAAGGTGGGATGGACAAAGAACTCTATGGAGAAGAGCAGGTATTCCCCAAGAACATTTTTGGTTTTGTTTCCCCCTCAGTAAAAGGCTCTACACTTCACTGTGGCCCTTTGAAGCTCACTTCTTTTTTTATTCATTTTACTTGTTCACACAGGCACTGTCACAGCAGTTACTGAGCTACACCCTCTGACTGATGAAAATGCTTAACTTGCAGGGAGATGGCTGTTCATTTGGAGGCCAGTGAAAATATTTCCTGGAATACTGCCAGGATTTTTTTCAGTGATCCACTCGGCCCTTTTTGCTTGGACTGTATGTCTGTGTCACTTGTGTCACTGTTTGGGGAGTGTCCAACACATCAGCTTGGAGCTATAATACTAGGCACTGGCCAGGGAAAAGCATCAGCATGAGTGATGTACTATGACCTTTTCCATCTCGGAATTTGTTTTCAGGGAGGAATCCATGTGAGATTAGCAACTGAAATAAGAAGTGAACAAGGGATGTAATAAAAAGAGGGAAAAAACTGTACTGAGGGAAGTTAAATATAGAGAGGGGAGATGAAGTAGGGAAAAGAAGGCCGTTTAGCTAAGAAATGCTGCCCCTAAGAGTGAGAGGTGCCTAGTTTTTTAGTATTTAGTGGTGAACAAAAGGTGCTGGAAGACTGGCTTTCTACAGGTGGAAAGATAAGATACCTGGACTCCGTTCCTGTCCACTCATTTATATTCAGAATAAGCTGTTGGTACATCTGTTTTTCCAGGCTCATAAAGCCCAGGAAACTCAGGAGCTGGTGAGAGATAACAATGGGTCTGGATGTGGTGCTGCAGGGTCAGTAATGGCAGAGTACTTTGATGGCTGTCCTGGACTCTCAGCTACAGATAGTGTTTGGTTTTTTTTCAAATTGGAGACTGTTAAAAAATTAGTCCCCTCCCTTCCACACTCCACCCAACCCCTACCCTCCCTTCCCTTTCTGTTCCACATTTGATGATTCCTTATTCTGTATGTGAAAGCAAAAGTGGTCTTGAAGGGGGGGAAAGGCAGATAGCTGTGGCATCCATCTGAGGCCCAGGAAACAGGGAGATAGCTGAAGAGCTGGTAGGAAATGTAGGCAGTATTAAGGATCTGTGCCAGCGGGTGCATCTGCAGGGGAGAAGCAGAGGCAAAGCCACGAAAATCACTGCTCAGAAGGTGAAATGAAAATCAGAGTGCACTGAAGGGACAGCAAAGAGTGAAACAAGCAAACCTGCCACAGGGAAACCCCTTGTGTATCTCTCAGGTCCCTGTTCTTTGCAGAGAGCAGCACAGAGGGGAGCTGTGAAAATGAGAGGAGTTTGTGAGGTAAGAGAACAACTCAGGCAGTCAGATGTGCTCAGTCAGAGAAAAGACAAGACAACCATGTTTACTCATACATAAAAGGCTGCTGCAAAGATAAAAGAGTTAGACCAATTATTTCCAGTCACTGGCAAAGGCTGTTCAAAGATAATGAATTTTGAGGGCCATCAAGGAAAATCACTGAAATAATCCAGTGAAACTTGTAACTTGCCAAGTTTTAGTTCTCTTGAAGCAGCAGGAAAGGATATCAGTGGGCATGTGATTGGCAGCATAACCAGGAATGTTGCTGGCAACCAGGGCCAGTTGAGAAATAGCCAGTGGAGCCACCTTTCAGAGAGTTTGCAGAAAAGAGCTAAAATATGCTGCTGTGTAAAGGGATGTTTTCTTCATACAGATTCTGGCAGAGCTCCAAACCTTGGACCCTGCCTTCCCAGGAGAACGTACAGTTGCTGAAGTTATGGAAGGGGTCTTTTAAAATAGGGAAGGAGCAGTCAGCTTTGCTTTTACTTTTGTGATTGGATAATAATTAACAATTACAGTGATATGTACTTTAGTCCAGTTTCATGAATGTAGTAGCTACACCTTGTCACTCTGTGTGGATTTGTATGTCACCATGGTATAGTGCAGATTAGTTGAGCAATACTAAATGCAGAAAGGGAGTAGTCTGCAGAACATTTTCATCTGGCCTCTACCTTCCCCAGAAATGCCAAAGCATGTAGAGGCATCATAGTGGATTAAGATCTTGGATTTCAGCACTGGACCCAGTGACTCACTAGGGTGCTGTGTGTGTACAATGAAGTAATGGCACAGAATTTCTGAAGGCAAATTAACCTGATTTGCCAAACCAAGATGTAACAGCTAACGACTCTGGATACACTGGTTTGACTCCAACTGTAGGAATGCAGATTCTAGCCAGACAGAGAAAGTCAGCAGTAAGAGCAAGTTTTGTGTAAGTGGTAAATCTAAATGAAGGATCCAATCAATCTTTACCTGTTTATTTTAGTAACTTCTGCTGAATGGTCTGTGACAAGAATACTGTAGTATTAACACAGATTCTTATCTCTAATGAGGGCAATTTTAAGCTAGATTCTGACATTCTTGCTTTTATTCAATTTACTGGCATTTTAAATCCATTTGCTTGCTAAGAGACAGATTACTGTATCAGGGTCTGACCAAATATTATGGGAAAACTATAATCTAGTTTTGCTTATACCTAACTTTGGCCCCATTTTCATTTTTGCCATACATTCTAGTTTATTCTTGAATATTGTGTTAACCCTATTGGCACATCAAACTGGATATAGAAGAACATTTTATTATGGTCTATGTTTATTTGATCAAACCCTTGATCTAGTACTTGAAATTTCTTGCACATGTGCCTTCTCACAGTAACTCTGCTGACAAATAATTCACTGAGTCTGGCATGCAGTAATTCTTTTGCACTGAGTGTCATGTTTTCATCTGCTCCAAGGTTATTTCTCCCCTTGCTTTCTGCCTCCCTTCTCTGGCAGCCGTTCTCACCCCAGCAGAAGGATGCTGCATGGAAGGCATACCTCCTGCAGACACCCTGTGGGTACTTCTTTCTTAATGTTTTCTGTAAACTGTGGCAGCTGGAGAGCATGTACACAACACACTGAGCCTGCTTCATCGGCTGGCAGAGGGAAAAGGACAGAAACCTGCAACCTGAAGCCACTGTAGTCGTCCCATGACAACTGGACTGGTAATGTGAACAGAGCCTGCTGCCCACTCTAGGATAGTTTACTGAATCTACAGGAAACCATATTGCACATAGAAGAGAAATTGTCACAGAAACTGGAAATTAAATGTATTCTCCCTACATCACAGGGTAGGCAGTGTTTATTTGCATGTGTCTGTATAATCTAGTGTAGCGTTGGGCAGCAGTCTGACCTCTGGACTGATTTTGCAGATGGGCTTACATCACTGGAGAATGTTCTTAATTTCCACAGGAGAGTGTGAGGGGAGAATGAAGATGTGTTACTCCTACACAAAGCGTGCAGTCACAGTGAATAATGAGTGATGTCTCTGCAAGTAGCCCTGCAGTCCTTTATGAGGTAACGTGGTCTTTGACGTCAATGGCAAGCTTGCTTCCACAAAAGCTGAACAGGGACTGCAGGATTTGGTTTCATAGGGTTTTATGAAGCACAACTGTCAGAGACACTGAAAGAAATCAGGATGTACTTCACTGGCAGTCCTGGTTTACCTGCTCGTGATGCTTTTTGCTGCCACCTTGGTTTATGGCATTGCTCCTCTGGAGTGTATTTTTGCATCCACACTCTTCTGTCTGTTTTTCTTCACTTACTCTGTCAAGGCCATGAAGTGGGTGAGTAGGGTAGGTTTGTTACTCAACAGCTTCAATCTGAGTCACTCCTGCAGGAAATGGAGGGGGACATGAGCTTTTGGGAATTCAGTAGGGTGCCAACTGCTGCCTTCCTGTTCAATTTGTGTAGAAGGGCACTGTTTGTAGCCTTTGTTTGCAATACAATCCCCAAGCCAGCAACACCTGGCTGTGTATTCGTGCTACTCTGCAGGGTCAGTCATACTGCTTTTTGTCTCCCTGTGGGAAACAACATCATGAAACTGCGGGGGAAAACACATGTCTCAAACTGGAAAGTCTGAGTGCTTAAGAGAAACGTGCTTTTGGACAGTGGGGCTTTTGGTGAAATTACATGCTGTGATAATACCTGACTCTCCAAGCAAAGGCATACGTGTGAGAGAATAGATAATCTCACCTATTTGTGAAGCCCTGGTAAGGACATAGCATCATTAACCCAACCTGTTTTCCCTGCCTTGCACTTTCCAATTATATTCCACTTGATTTATTTGTTTAGTGATGAACTTCATTTCCAAATGCTACTGTTCATACTGGGAACTTCCCATAGTCCCAGAAAACAACTTTCACTCATCGTTATAGGCAGGCACCTCTTTTGCTAAAACCTGGGAAAAATTCCTGGTCCTAAAGCAGTTGTCAGGGATGAGTGAAACATGAGTGTGCCTTTGTGTGTGAGTGGAAAAAAAGGGACATGAGAATAAAACCAGCAACAATCTCAAGACCAGTCTTAAATGAAATGCATTTTCACAGGTGAGGATAAAGGCATTTTTTTGCAGCAGCTCAAGAGAGGTTCAGGGGAGAGCTCTCTGTTTTGGAGCATAAAGCCCCGTGGGGAATATGGTGCCTGTGGGGAAGGCTCTGGCTAAGTTCACTTGAAGAGTCATTGGTCCTGGTGGATGGAGGGAAGCAGGCACAGGCAGAGTGGCCAATACCAGCCACTTTTTTTGCAGGCTGTGTTGACCTACAGACCTACAGACCCGGGACCAATTCTTGTCACGTTTGAGGAGAGATGCAAGTGAACTTCCACCCTGATGAGGACCACATAGATGTCTGGCTTTTCAGTGCTTTCTGTTCTTTGATAGCTTCTGTTCTAACTTACAGCTGCATTTATGTCACCTTCCTCTCCCACCCCTATCTAATTTGCTGTAGCGTAGTGGTGGGGTTATGCTTTCTCCCTGGAAGAAGGGAATAAGGAACACTGGTTTGATGCTGTCTGGGATCCCTTTCTCAGTGCATTTTAGTCATTTCTGTGTGTGGTGGATTTACCTTGACTGGACACCCCGGTGCCCAACCAGCCACTTTATCACTCCTGTCGTCAGCAATATCTTTGGGAAGAAAAAAAGACAGAAAACCTTACGGATCAAGGTAAACACAATTCAACTAAGCAAAAGCAAAGTCGATATGTGGAAGCAAGGGAAAATAGAAAATTTATATTCCATGTCCCATCAGCAGGTGATGTCCAGCCACTTTGTGGAAGGTAAAGCATCAGCATGTGTAAGTGGTAGCTCCAGAAGACAAACCTTGTAACTGTGAATGCCCCCATTCATTCTTCCTCTTAGCTTTTGTTGCTGGAGAAGATGTCATGTGATATCAAATATCCCTTTGGTCAGTTTGGCCATGTCCTTTACCCCCCGCCAGAATCTTGCTCACCCCAAGCCCTCTGGCCTTTGGAGAAGGAACACTGGAAAAACTGGCTGGTGCTGTGCCATCACTGCTCAGCGACAGACAAAACACCAGTGTGTTATCAACACCTTGTTATGGGGAAAATACCCAATACACTGTAATAGCATGCTCTTTGGTTTCACAGTTTCTGAATGCTGCCATCATTGTGGAACACCACCAGAAACTTGTCTCTCTACTCTAGAGCAACTTGAGTACTTGGGCTTGTAAATACCATCCATTTCACCAGTGTGACAGGTAGAAAGGTTATTTGTCCAAAGACCTATGGGAAATAAGTGACAGGAGGAGAATAAATCTGTGCTGGTCTTCGAATTACTAAGTCACTGTAAAATCAATTAGGTTTCTCCTAGGTGAGGCCCTTGTGCTGTTTGTTTTGGCTTGTGTCACATCAGTCATTTTCACTTTTGCTGCATAGTGGTTTTTTGAGCCTGTAGACCTCGTTTCTTTTTTTCAGACACGTAGGAAAAAATTCTGCCACTTCCAGATTTACAGTGAAGTTAGGGGACATAGGGATGAAATGAGGACTACGTTTTGATGCTGATTGCAGTGCTTGGTAATAACTTTTCTGAGTCTGGCCACCCTGATTGAAGCACTGCTCTGTGCAAGGGAACACAGGCTGGAGGTGAGAAGCCAGGACTCCATCCTGTAGTCACTGTGCATGTGAAATGCTGGTGTCCACACCATGCTAATGCCTTCAGAATGTGTTGCTGTGAAAATCCTTGGTGTGCTACAGGCACACTGGAGCACAGAGAGTATGGAAGAAGGGGTGCTGCTCTGTGGTAGCGTTTTTCTGCTGTCTTACTGATTGAGTGGAGGTTAGAGTGTGGTGAGGATAGCACCAAGGTCATGGGCCATTCACTCAAGAGTTGGACTCAGTGATCCTTGTGGGTCCCTTCCAACTCAGAACATTCTGTGATTTTGTGATTCTGAGTACTCCCTTGCCAATTACAGCAATTAAATTGAAAGTTCCAGTTTGTCTCTACTAGCGTGAGAAGATTAGGGAGCAAAATCCTCTTGGGAAGGGCCGGGACACTGATTGTTCTCAGGATTTCTCAGGTGGTATGTGGAATTCAGGAGAGATGCCAGCCTCTGGCAATTCTGATTTTCATTCAGTTGTGCCTGCTGAGAGCCCAACCTCAGTTCTGCAAAGCCAGGCCATGGTATCAGAAGACCCTGTGGGAGGTGTGGGTCCTTGCTGGAATGATACTGTGCTGATAACAGTTGTCCAGGAGGGGTGAACAGGAAGAGGTCAGGTGCAGACTGCTGACAAGTGCTATTGCTGATGGAGGCTATATTTTGTTATTTTTTGAGAAGGAAAGGTCACATTCATCCTTTTTGGAAGTTTTCTTAATAGAACTGGGTGCTGTGCTAGATTCTTGGTGCCAGTAATCAGGCAAATCTGTACAGACATACACTGACTGGACAGTAAACTAATGCTCTAAAAAGCCTTCTTAGTTAAAGTGAGTCTCACAACGTTCAGCACAGCTTGACACAAATTTTGCTACAGGCATATTTTCCCTTGCTTATTGGAGACTGTACTTGCCAATACGGTAGTTCAAGCTGAACTTGGTTGGTTTAAAAAAGAGTTTAAAATGGTCAGTTCTCACTCAGTGTCTAGTAATGCAATTTTTCAATTTTTTTTTTTTCTTTTTTTTTGTGTGTGTGCGTGTGTTTGTCTTTTTTTTTTTTTTTTTTTGCTTCTGTGTCTGTTTTTCAGGAGTTGGGCTTTGGCTTTGTTTTTGCTATTTTTTCTTCCAGGATTATCTTTTCTAGAAGTCTTAGTCCCAGACAAGAGTGTGAGTTCATGCTAGGCAAGTGCTACTCTGTGTGAATGTAAGCACACAAGATCTCAGTGACAGAAGTGTCATTAAGTGTCATGGACAGTCATTCTTCTCAGTGGCTGAACCATTTGTCAAAATGTACTTTAAAATGTATTTACATGATTGTTCTGCTTTTTTGAGCAGGCATCTGCAATTTTATGTAGATGAGTTTTCTGCTTTATAGCGGGAGGCACATGAGATGAAATCTGATGGTTTTACTTAGGTATTTGTATGCAACTCTGGCATTTAATTTTGAAAAAAAAAAAAAAAAAAAGACACCAGGTTATTTTTATACAGAAAAATGCATGTTGTTCATTTCACTGACTGCAGCAATTCTGCCAGCTCAGGCATTAAGAATCCTTTAGTAACAGTGAATGTTTTCTAGAGGACAACATAAAGTGACAACATTTACTTCAACTGCCCGAGCTGAAATTATGAAATCTGCCATGTTTTTAACCCAAATTACTACTAATCCAACCACTGTCTAACCTAGTGACTAGATCTGTGCCTTTCTTTGCTTTAATATAATTTGTAGTAAGAAGCAAAAACAAATATGTAAGTCAGTAGGGCACTTGTAAATTTTGTAGCATAAGTGGTAAGAGTGCAGCACTTTTACTTTTTCCCAACGTGTTCTATGGATCTGCAAGCAACTAAATTAGTAGAGGAGAAGAATAAATGGTAGATTTGGGGATTTCAGTGTAGAATCAAGTATCTGGTGGAGTCAGGCAGGGCCTGTGTCGTCGAACATGTTTACAGCTGTTAGGACAAAGGAAGTGAATAGTGAGGAGAAAAGTTTGCTGATACCGCTAACCTTAAAGTTCTAAAGATAAGGGCTATATCAAAGAAGGATTTCATAAGAACGAATGGAGCACAAACAGGCAGCTGAAAGTCTGTGTAGGCAAATGTAAAGGAAAACACATGGGAAGAACAATCCTAGATTTACACATAAAGGCCTCTGGATTGATTGTTTTTGACGAGGTGTGAGGTCTTGGTGTTGTAGTGGAGCTATGTAAATGTCAGTTCAATGTACAGCAGCAGTGAGCAAACAAGGGCACAGAACAACATAGCACTGGAAGGAATAGAAGGCTAAAAAACATCATTATTTCACTGCATAATTCTGTAGTGCTCCCCAGCTTGTCCCTACGACGCGCAGTCCTAGTCAATGATAGAACAGAATAGTTCAGTGGAAAGGACCTACAATGATCAGTTTGTTCCCCCACCTGACCACATCCAAGCTAACCAAAAGCTGAAGCATGTTATTAAGAGTATTGTCCAAATACCTCCTAACACTGACAGGCATGGAACACTGACCGGCATGGAACACTGACCACTTTTCCCAGGAGTCTGTAATAGTGTTTGGCTGCCGTCTCGGTATAAAAGTGTTTCCTAACATGTCTGAATCTCTCACGGTGCAACTTAGAACCATTTCCACATGACCTGTCCCTGGATACCAGGGAAAAGACACCAGCACTTCCCCCTCCTTTTCTCCTTCACAGGAAGCAATGAGGTCACCCCTCAAGCTCTCCAAATTAGGCAAACCCAGAGTCCTTAGCTGCTCCTTATAGGACGTGCCTTCCAGTCCTTTCACCAGTTTTCTTGCCCTCCTCTGGAGGTGTTCAAAGACCTTCTCATCCATCTGAATCTGTGGGGCCCAGATCTTCACAGAATATTCACAGTGAAGTTGCACCCACACTGAAAGCAGCAGAGCAGGATTATCACTGAATACAGTATTTATTTTTGTAAAATTTCATGCAACTGATTATTGCCCGAGTGCTACAGGGGTTATGGCCAAAGACTCAGAGGTATAGAAGGTGGTGGTATGGATGAAATAAGGAATAGCTTCTAATAACTTGGCTTCATCAGAGTTGAAAACCTGTAATGTACACAAAGGTTTATGAAATGTTAAATGGCATGCAGAAAAGAAAAGAGGGGGCTTGCAATGACACTAATAGTGGCTCAGCCAAAGAGAATTATCTCTCCAAGGAGCTCACACCCAGGTTTTATACGGTCTCATGAAACAGGTGGGTAAGGTCATAAGAGAAAGGTCTGCTAAAGACTGCACAACAGCTCACCATCTCTGGCTCAGGAAGCTTAAAGAAGAGTGTCACATCATGCTTGCTGTCTTCATATGCCTGTGTTAACAGCTAATGGTAGTGTACTTGGGACCTCTGTTAAGGTACATACGTTTATGCTACAGACAGAAATAATGTTAGTACTGAATGTACAGATGAGTGGTTGCATGGTTTTTCCCTTTTCCCCTGTAAAGTAAGATATGCAGGCATCCCCAGAAATGCCAAATTCGAAAAGCTTATTTAGAAGGTCAGAATATGGAAAACTTACAAAATCCCTGACAGTGTGGTTTATGCACCGGCCCCCAGGGAGAAAAAGGCAAACCCCTGACTCTCTCTGGTTCACAACAGCCCTGTAGCATTTCTGTACATTATGTCTCTCCTCTCATGTATCAGAGAGAGGCTGAGAACTTCTCTTGCTATGTGGAGGTGGCAAGAAAGCATTGAAACTGCCTTTGAGAAAGAGTTAGCTTTTAGGCAGAAAGCTTTCCTAAAGCAGGAACAGAGTTACAAGTTGTCCAGGTAGAAATTCTTCCGAAAAGCACTACCCCTACACCCTAGCTGAGAAATGTTATGTTCTGGCTGCTTTAGCCTCTCCAGATACAGTCAAGTAAGATGCTATTGGTCTTTTCGGAGTCCCTTTGGCAGCCTGAGAAGGAAGTCCCGTGCCTTTGTGCTCTGTACTGCTCCAGCTGGTTCTGTCCCTTGTGGAACTCTCAGGCTAGTTTTTGTGAGGATCTGGGGCAAGATAAGCATCAATAGTTCTTGGAAGAACCCAGATAAGGAGGTGTCTCATATTTGCAGTTCATCCAGTTCAGTGAATACTAAAACACTGAATGTAACCACGTTTTGGGACTGCACTGTTTATTGAGATGGAAACAGATTTTATATTCCTTGCCCCAGTTCCATCCCACTTCTGTTGCTTATCCTGTGCTGCTCATCTTAGGATGGAAATGGGAAACCTAAAACAGATTCAGAGGAACACAACACTGAAAGGTTCTAAAAATGCTTCCAACCTATCAGTTGGCCACCAGTGAATACCTAGGAGAAAGGTAAATATACAGTGCATATACACTCTTAGTATAGTCCCCACCTCCTAGCACAGGGTCTTCCAGAGCCTGAAGCATCCATGAAGTTAGAAGCTGGATTTCATTCCATGGATTTGCCTGACTTGCATGGCAGATTTACTTTCTTGCTAATCCAACCTGGTGGCACGCTTTGAGTTCGTCCCTGGCACAGCTGGGCCGAGAGCAAGACAGGAGCGCTGCTCAGCTCCATGGCATTTGGCAAAATCTCTTCCTGTGTTTCTTTGGCAACATGTGTGTTCCTGTCTGTCATTCCCTCCCCTTGGTGGTGGGGCAATGAAGCATTTTTCAGTTTCCCATCCCAGAGCATGCCTGGGGTGGAGGGCTGAGCCTTTGCTTTGAACCGTGGGCACCCTGGAAGCGCTCACCCTCTTGGTGTGCTTGTGGATGTGCTGAACAGCATGAAGTATTGTGACACAGGTGACAGTGAAACGTCATGAGTGCAAATCTGTGCCGAAAAACGGAGCTAAAATCCTTAACAGGGGAAAGACAAAATGAAACCAAAAATCTCCAGCCCTGAACCCTCAGAAGGGAACAGTAAAAGGATATTGTGTTCTGTGAAACAGGATCCAGCAGGGATTGTCCGTGGATGACCAGCTGCAAAGTGGCACTCAGAGATTTTGCTCAGAGGGTCACTACATCACAGGAGATCAGAGTAAAGCCACTGCACTGGAAAAGGTCTAAAACTGTTTCCAGAGAAAGCTAAGCACTTTTCCTGCTGACTCCTCACACAGTACTGTGAGAATAGCTAATGCTGCTTGATTCTATTGCAAATTGTCCATTCTCTGTCCATTAATAAATTTTCGCCTGTATTGCAAGAATAAATTCCGTGCACTGTGTCATCTTTTTCACACTGACAGTTTTGCTATGCCACTATTGAATTAGCCCTAACAGGATTATTTTCTCCCAGATTCATCTTCCTCAAAATAATTCTGGAAAAGCTTTGGAAATTATGTGGACATAGTTTCCAGCACCTAATTGTTCTCAACAGAAGATATAACTTCTTTTTTCAGCATGGATATGCTTATGTTATAATGATGACACCTCTGTTAATAAATTATTCCATTTGATAACGTAAGAAACAAGGGCAAAAATCAGAAGTCTATCAAGAGTTTTTAAGAAGAGGGCAAATAACAAATACATTGCAGATTTTCTTTTAACTTTCCTGTCTGATACATTCTCTTGAAGTGTAAACATGTTTTAAGAACAGTACGTGGGGAAATTTTGAATATGAGCTCTGCAAAGAGGGAAAAGAAAGCTGTCAGGTATTTTAAAGAGATTTTTTAAATGTCATTATATATAGTGAAATAGGTGTATCCAAGCCTCATCCCTAAATTTTTGGAATAAAATCACAACAGTCTTTGGCATATGAAAGCAAAGATGAAATGTAATTTTATTTCTGGTGAGAAAACAAAAAACAAAAAACCCCAATAACCTTCAAATTATTTCTTACATGAATGGAAGTCATAACATGAAACAAATCATTATCATTTATCCTTGAGTCATGAAGTGGAAATAAAAGACAACTGAAAGAATTGAGCCAATCTCTGTCTCAGGACATATCACCAGAACTTCACTGAAGTAACTGTAGGCTGAATTAGACCCCAAATACAAGGCTTTAGCAGTATAGCTTCTATACACTGTGGCTTTGTATTAATAGCAACTCTATCTGGTGTAATTATTTTGTATTTCATGTATACAGTTGCTCTTCCATAGTTCCAAAATAGATTAGAGCAAATCTGGCAAAAGTAGATGTAGTTGATGAACTCAATCTCTTTCACCTTCATTAATGCTTCTACCTCTGTATTCTCTGACACCTAATTAAAAGATTATTTTATTCATATGTTTGGTTATTGAAAATCACAATACGAAAAAAATTTGTATTTATGGGGGCAAATTCTCTCCAATGTATTCAGAAAAGGTTTTTATTATTCATTCATGGTTATCATTATTATTCAAAGCATTATTATTTTATCATTCACATATTAGAGTTACTGAATAGTTAAAACATCCGATGGATAATTTATGAGTGAAAAAGGAGGACCTCCCTGTTTATTAAGAAGGTCACACATGCAGACAGAATCCTATAAATCTTAAATGATAATTCAAGACAAAGAAAAACTTGTATTTGTTATATCATTTTAATGAACGAGGCCTACATTCAGATTATCCTTGGATGCACACAACAGTTGCAGATAATGTGATTTTTATTAAGGTTCTATGACAATGACACTGCTAAAATTCACAGCTTCTAACAGGCAGCAGAAAGGAAGAGGATCACCACTGTGCAGGATTATCCTACTCACGCAGGCAGATGCTGTAGATTTCAGTGCTACTTCCACAGTCAAACTTTGCTAACATTATGATTCAGTGGAGAATCAGCAGTTAGGGCAGTGCTGGGCTGGTCAGCACAATGAACTTTGGCTTTTAACTGCAGTTGAACTGCTCTCAGAGGTGAACACCTGGGAATAAAGTTTGAGACCCGTGGCCCAGTACCACATTAATGCTTCAGGTGATCAAGGGGATGTTAGGTGGAAAGGGTGGGCAGGCACCATACTCTGTGCAGTTACAAATACTGTCAGCACCACCCACAGATCCACAGAAAGGCTCAGGAGGCACTGAGTCCTGTGCACGCCAAGCCGTGCACTCACGGCTGTAGCCCAGGGAGAAGGATCATCTGCTGAGCTGCTGCTTCCCTCATACAGCTGAGTAGGGAGAGGGTATTAGTGTGGCACCATCAGGTGGGCTGGGCCACCTGGAAGAGGATCTTCACAAGGGCAGCAGGAGGTCTCCAGAACTGATCGGCAACTTGAGGCTCCGTGGTAAAAATATTTCCATGAATTCCCAGGAATGCGTACAAGCAGGTTCCAGATGAGTTCCGATCTGGGGGGGTGGATGCTCTGGATGGTACAAAGTCCTGGGGTGTGCAGGTGGGTAATTTGCACATAAGAGCCACGGTCTCTAGGACATGCTTCATTTTTCCCTTCTGAATGCCTTGGAAACTGCATGTGGATAGTAACACCTCCTAAAATTTTTATCCAGAAGAGTATTTGCTGTGCTTCAGTCTGATGTGAGTTCCCCTAGCAGTCTGAGAGACCATTTATGCTTCTAATGTGGAGCCCTAACTGGTGTGAGTGATTTGTTTTGCTTTGTTTTGTATCCTCTGTTAGAGAGAGACTAGTGTACAAACTGTAAACTGAATTTAAGATTCACTTGGAGCAGTAAACTGTTCTGCCCGGAAACTGCCTAAATCCAGCAGGTTTAATTGGATCAGATTGCTCAGGGCCAGGCCCAATTAAGTCTTGACCTCCTCTAAGGATGAAAATCTGACAGTGTGTTTGAGCAATCTACGTCAGTATTTAACTACCTTCATGGCAAAAAATATTTCCTGCCACCTAATCAGATTTTTCTATGTTCTTACTTGTGTCCATTGCTTCTTGTCCTGTTGCTGTACTTGATTGAGAAAGATCTGAATTTATCCTCTCCAAAATCTCTGATTAGATAGTTTAGGTGATCAGAGAGGTTCCCACTTTTGTTTCTCTTTTCCAAGATGAACTGTTCCTGCTTCCAGAGCCTTTCCTTGTACATCATGTATTCCAACTCCTCACCATCTTGGTGGCCTCCAGTGGATTACTCCAGTCTGTCAATGTCCTTTTTGTACTGGGGAAACCAGAACTAGACACAACACTCCAAATGCAGTGTTGCAAGTGCTAAAGAAAGGGGAAGGATCGCTCTACTGGACCTGCCAGTTGCTCATGTACCAATACAGATCTGGATGCTGCTGACCCTCTTTGCTTCAAGGACAGGCTGCTGGTTCATGTTTGACTTGCTGTCCACAAGGATGCTAAGATTTTCTCTGCAGAATTGTTTCTCTGACAGTCAGCCCCAGCCTGCATCGTTCCATGGGGTTATTCCCTCCGAGAAGCAAGACAGAGTTTTCTCCTGTAAGACTTCACAAGGTTCCTGTAGCTCATTTCTCCAGGCTCCTCTGAAGAGTGGTCTTTACCTCCAGTGAGTTGTCCACTCCTCCCAGTTTGGTGTCATTCACAACTCTGGTGACAGAAGACAAGGCCTCAGCATCTTGGTCATTGATGAAGACATGCAACAGTTTTCGTGGCAATCTTGATACCTGAAGGATGTTGCTGGCTACCAGTCACCACCAGTTTCTACCCACTGCACTGTTCACTTATCCAGTCCATATCTCACCCGTTTGGTGGCAGGGACTCTGTCAAAGAGTAGAGACTGTGTCAAAGGCAGTATGAAGTCAAAGTACACAACATCCTCTGCCTTGTGCATGGCACTGGTCTCCTCACCATGGAAAATCACGAGGAGAAGCAACCTTGAGTAAAGTTCCTCTGAAGGATTAGTGTCACTGAGAAGGCAGAAGGTTTGTTTAAACAGCTGTGGTTGAAGAAATCACAGTTTACAGTCACAGTGGCTTGACAGATGCGTGTGAAATGATTCATCACAGGACATTGGTGTTTTGGGGAGCAGGGCTCATGGTAGCTCACAAGATCTCCTGGAAGATCATGAGAACCTGGGACAGAAAATATGATAATTAAATAATTTGGTTGGTTAGGTAACTGGTAACTCACTGAGTGCAGACTTCATAACTGCAATGTCACCTGCAAACTGGAGCATTTACTTGGGTGATAAGCAGATAAAATATGAGGTCTCAATATATTAGGGAATCAAATGATATTAACAAAAACTATACAGTTTATAAGAGAAGTTTTAGGAAAGAAATTAAATATACTCCTTAAAGTTGATAAAGAGTATGTAGACAAGAAGATGAAATTTATGTGAAAGACTTTTCTGGAGAAAAGAGATCTGTGAGCAGTTCGGTATTTGGAATTCATGTGAGCTACTCAAGGCTAATATTTGGAAGAACAGTCTATGAGAAAAATTAGAGAAGAGAACAGTTCTTCTCAGGGATACTGAGGGCAGCAGTCAGGTTTTATCTGCACACCTTAGCTCACCTCTCTCTTTGATGTTTTACAGAAGGTTCTGGCCAACCTTTCTCTGCCTTTGTAGTTCTTGCATTAGCTGCAAAGTATGGCACTGTAGAAATATTTTGCAATCCTACCTTCTCAGTGCTCACAGAAAGGATTAAGGATTATATTGCTGCTGGTGTCAGAGTGGAGAAAAAGAAGATATAGAAGAAATCCTTTTTTGAGAGGAAAAAAAAAAGAATAAATGGTATTCTGCTGTTTTAGTAAGTACTTGTCGAAACCTAATAGAGAAATTTGTAAAGCATGTAAGTACACTTCTGAAAACAGAAGAAGTTTGGATGCCAGTTAAGTGTTGTAATTAATACTATTAATGCAGAACTCTATAATGAAAGCCTTCACAAGTTAGGAATTTCTGTTTTGCACACTTTACTGTCCAAAAGACCGTGTTACACAGGCTGTCTGTCTGAACTGGGCTCCATCTACAGGATCCCAGACACCTGAAATGAACCTCAGAAGAAGATCATTACTGTTATTTAAACAGTAGAAGAAGAAATTTTAAGGGACTTAATAAAATATGGAAGGTTATTAAACATGACTAAGCTAAATTATTCAATTTGACATATGTACCTATTTTAGGAGATGATTGGACAATGAAGACACTCAGAAGTGTGATCTTAATGGTCAGTGTTGCATTTTTTGTAATAGCATGATGCCTTGACAAATGAGATGTGCTGAGAAGCTTTGAAATGCCTTCCTGGGTTTCTTAATATCCTTAGTTGATCAGCCCTAAAGTGCCACCAGTCTATGTGGGTAAGAGCTCATTCTGCTCTCTTTTGTCCTTGTTCCATTTAAATCTGTGCAAAAGGATGTAAAAAAGGTTTTAAAATTTACCTTTCCTATTTGTTTTGAGCTTGTCACAAGTAATCACCTGCACTGTGTGGAAAAGAATTTGATCTTTCATGATGGAGTTCCAATCAGACTTCTGTATAATTGTTTAGTGCTGTTTGCTGTTATATTATTTAGACAGGTATTTCAATGTCACCTTAACAGCAGTGAATATTTGTACATATGTTTTACATGGGTGACTTATCCATTGTTCTCCTGTCATCTCTCTGCAACATTATTTCATGTTCTTCTAGCGGAGACAAATGTTTTGGCTCTTTTTTGTATCTATAGACTAAAATAAATAACTGGAATTTTTCAGAAATAAATAAATTATTAATGCCTCATGTATTGTCCCAATTTTATTTGTCTTGAGGACATGTTTACATTTTTTCATGCCTGTAGACGAATTGATGAATTTTTCTTGGTTTTTTTTTTGTTTCTTTTTTCTATGAGGAAAAATTATATCGTTGAGAACTAGAAACTATTATGAAATATAGCTGCAGCAGTCAAGAAGAGAGTGTTTTCTCTGGGATGAAATGAAATGCCTCCTTTATACCATGTAGAAGAGGGAATGAACATAACCAAATTGTAAGCAATTTTTACTCCAGGGTACTGTATAGAGACTGAATCAAATGGCTCTGGAGCTACATTTTCTCTATGTAATACTTTATCTTTTGTTTTTCTTTAATGGGTTTTTGTTTTAATGTATTTCTGAAGAAAAAGAAACACGGAACACTGCTCTGAAGAATTATTTTCTTGAAGATCCACGTCTTTTACCAGATCTGAAACTCCACGTTCTTATGCAGATTGATATTGTCATAAAAGAACTGTTCTCCCAAACCAAATGTTGCTTCTATAAATGCAGTCTATTAATGGACCTTTACAATTTATATTTATCAAAAATGGGTTTGATATAAAATATAGCTCAGAAGAGAAGGGATAAGAAATTTTTGAGTAATTTTTTCAGAGTTCATTTCTGTAACACAGATTAGCATATCCCATGTTTCTATGGTCTATGAGCTCATCCCTCTTCCAGTGTTTGGTGGAAAGGTTCCCATTCACTTAGTGGGATTTGTCCTATGGTAGCAGAAGTGTTATATGTATATAATGACAATTTCCCCTGTGCATATTAAAAAGGTCTGAAAAATAGTTTTACTATAACTAATGTTGGTAAAAGGATAATGATTTTTCTATTCCTTGAGGGTCAAGTAATCTGACTAACAATTAGCATCTGAGAGCTGAAGCATCAATGGAGACAGACTGTGTGTAGTGGTTTTTTTATGAAATATCCAGCCACTTTAGGTACAGTAGTAGGAGGAAGAGGCACAAAGGTCAGTTTTAATCTTTGTTTCCAGAAAGCACTGGAATTTTGAACCTGAACCCACAAAAGTAATGAAAAAGGAACAATTTGCTGTGTGTACTGACCGGTAAATAGGGTGAGATTTCTCTTCAAAAAAACTTTTCTGAACAAAATATATCCTTATTATTAAGCCTAGAGAGTGACTTTTAGAAAAGCTAAGCTGGCAGAAACCTTCTGCAGGATAATCACGAGCTTTTGGAAACACCTGTAGTTCTGCCTGTTTGCAGAGCTAAAGAAGTGGTCCTCAGTGATTTGGGTTAATATAATACCCCTTGATTCCTTCAAATATTCTTCTGTTTGCCATCTATTTTTCCTGGAAAATTCTAGCATGAATTGTATTCCTAATCTGTGCAAGCTGAACAAGAGTACTTTTAGTTAAATTACTTTAAATTCAGTACATCAGCATGAATCTTCACGACTCAGTATCTGAATGGTCTCTCCAAGAAATGTGTCTTGTCATTTCAGCATCTGGTTGTTTTTCTGAAATTACTGGATTTGGGCCCTACATTTAACATCATTCTGTTATATGCTAGAAATTTTGGGTTAATTCATAGTCCCCTATGTCAGTTACTTGGCTATCTTAGTGGGATCAGCATTTTTTTTTTTTTAATACTGGTTCTTAGGTTGTTCTTTTGGACATGCTAGCTCATATTTTCCTATTTTATACACAAATTGACATACGATTAAAGATTTTGAAAATTACCTTTTCATGGCTAAACAAGATTTATCACTAATTTCTTTGTGTTTCTGATCCTGAAGCTATAAACTTACATTTTAGAAAACTGCCTCATGTTATGAATCTAGACTTCAAAGGTTGCAGAAATTTTTTCCTTTTTTTTTTTTTTAGCTGCTTGCCCCTTTTTTTTTTTTTCCCAAGTAGATGATAATAGAATTTTCTTCTTTTTAAGAGTTGTTTCTGTGATTTAAGTAACCATTATCCTTTAAGCACAGTATTCATTGGGAGGGACTACCTTGGAAGTAGTTTGCCCAGCTTGTATTAGGAGTTGCTGGTGCTATACAAAAATTGGTACCTGAAAGACTCTTCGTCTTTCTTTTTCTTTCAATCACTTTCAGATGCCTTTCCAGTTAAAGACTGAACACTATTATGTTTCTATTTTGAAGCAAACTTTTCCTTTGCTTCCCCATCACAGTTTGTTTGGCAATAAGAGATGCTTTCTGATGAAGAGCAATCTCTTCAATGCTTTATCATCTTTTTTTCCAACAGTCAGGTGTTAAAGGTCTATCACAGGCAGAAAAGTTGAGAAACTGTTGCAAGGTCATATAATCATAGGGTCATTTAGGTTGAAAAGACCTTTAAGATCATTAAATCCAACCATCGACCTAACACTGCCCAATCCACCACTAAACCACATCCCTAATCAGCACATCTAGATATCTTTTAAATACCTTCAGGGATGGTGACTCAAACCCCTTCCCTGGGCAGCCTGTTCCAGTGCTTGACAACCCTTTCCATGATAACATTTGATTAGTCACATATCTTTGATTAGTGGCTACTTACTTTCCTTTCTGTGATGCCAATCTGTCCTAAAATATCTTAACTAACCTTCAGGCTGTTGTGTCCACTGTGTGCTGTCAGACTGCAGTAAAAACACAGCCATCCAAAGGGAAGCTGTTTCAAACCCAGAAGATCAGGATCAGCTAGGTTTAACCTTTGGAGGGAGGGATGTAGAGTCAGAGGACACTTTGGCTGAGCTCTCCTCATTACTGTGTGACCTTTCTAGATGTGCAGGTGTGGGGAGAGTTTCAGTCAGGTCATCTGAAATGCAAAGCCTCATCTTCCAGCACCCTCCATTAAACTGCCTTGCCTTCCCATTGCCACTCAGTGGTGGTGCCAAGCTGCAAATGGTAGTTGGTCCTGGAGAGCAGGAGACATGAAGCTGGGCTGCACAGAACTGCCTGCTTAAAAACAGCTGCTCTCTTCTGAGTCCGACAGTGTTTACCAGGTGATCTCAGGGCAGTTACCACGGGGAGATGGGCTCCAAGCACTGCTGGTGTCAGGCAGCCTGCTGATTTCTGCAGGGAGCTGCTCCCCTCTCCCTGTTGCTAGAGCAAGTCTGCCTTGCTGACCTGTTCTCTGAAAAGCCAAGATCATTGGTTCATGCCAGTTTGCACGCCTGTGGGGTGGCAAGGGGCTTTTCACAACTCAAGACTGGAATGCCAAAAGGTAATAAAACTTCATGAAGTTCAGAAGGCAATAAAATTTCCACTAAAATAGCCTGCAAGGCTGAAAAACCTAATCCTGCCTTTTCTTAGCCTTTCCATAATACTGGACTTTTTAACCAGGAAACTGTTCCTCTAGCATCACCGTATCCCTGGGTGTGTTTTCAGGATGGAAGGAAGCACAAACCCCTCTCTCCTCCTTCCTTCCCTCAGCTGCTGTGAGAAGGTAATTGTGGGTTTATGAGTCAGGCACTAGCTGTGTTCCTGTGGCTCACAGGAATCTGGTGTGAAATGGCAGCACTACTTTGCCATGTCACTTCAACAGTGTGGCTTGTGGTGTGTCTTGCAAAAAAGGAACAATTCGACTCATTAGAGGCATCTCTCTGCAATACTCTGGCCTTCCAGAAGCCAGGGGAGAAGACTGAAATTTCCATGACTTTTCTGTAGTCCATTGTTTGCTTCAGCCTTTTGAGGACGTCTTCACTCCACCGGTGTTGCCTGGAGTCTAGCCAGGAAGATGGAAGGTTTTAACTCTTCCTTGGAAACACAGGGAAAGAAGGCATGTAAGTACACTGTGGAAGGGAGCACCATCAGCCAGAGTGGAAAATAAAGACAGGAAAAGTATGTTGAAATTTCAGAGGGAAAATCTGTAGACAGGGAGAGTAGGTGAGACTGTGAGACTTTGCAGTCACTACAAAAGTACAACCAGGTACTTGACGTGCACAAGACATACAAAGCCGTTTGCTTGTATTTGCCTATAGGCAGAAAACCAAACCCAAAAACCTCCCAAACAAACATCAAAACCAACCAACAAAAAAACCCCTTTCCTGAAGTTTGTTGCAGCTGACTCCAAGTGTTCAAGGGTTGCAAGGGAAAAGGACTTGGGAGTACTGGTGGGTGGACAGATGGACATGACCCAGCAATGTGCACTTGCAGCCCAGAAAGCCAATTGTGTCCTGAGCTGCATCAAAAGCAGAGTGACCAGCAGGGCAAGGGAGGGATTTCTGTGCTTCTTCTCTGCTCTGGTGAGACCCCTCCAGAACACTGCATCCAGCTCTGGAGCCCTCAGGACATCAACCTGTCCAGAGGAGGGTCACCTGATGATCAGTGGGATGGAACACCTCTCCTATGAGGAAAGGCTGAAAGAGCTGGGGTTGTTCAACCTGGAAAAAAGAAGGGTCAGGGTGGGAACATACCGTGGCCTTCAGTACTTAAAGGGGGCTTACAAGAAACAAGGGGCCAGAGTTTTTAGTAGGAAATGTACTGACAGGACAGGGGTAAATGGTTCTGAAGCAAAATGGTTCTAAGGCAAGGATGGATTCAGACTAGAAATAAGGAAGAAATTTTTTATACTGAGGGTGGTGAAACACTGGCACAGGTTGCCCAGAGAGGCGGTAAATGCCCCTTCCCTGGTAATAAAACACAAACAAAACAAAAAAACTTACTGTAACTAGGACACAAATTTTGTCAGATATTTGCTTTTTACTATTGCTTAACTGATTTGGAGGTGTCTCCTGTGTTTGTGTGTCTGTGCTGTGGGGGTTTCACTGGCTGTTTCAGGTTCCCAGCAATGGGTATGTGCCAGCTTAGGACAAGCATGAGAGGGGGTGTTAGAAGAAAGTTAGGTTGTCCTGGCCATTTTTTCTGCATAGTAGTGTATCAGGCTGTTGTCCTCCTGTTAATATTGAAACTTAATAACTTCTACTGTATTTATTTAATACAATATTGTTCTTGTGAACCTCCACACATTCTGCCTCACACACTCTCCTTTTACTGCAAAATTTTACTCTTTGGAGTCCCAGCAGCTAAAAAGCAATAAGGCTGCCACATGTTTAGAAGACTGGAGGATAACATAACATTGGCATAACAGGCCATGAGACCTTGCAGAAAAGCACACATTGTGTACTGTGTCCACTGCAATGGGCCATGTGATTCCACTACAGAAAGTACTTCCCTCCCACCCTCCCCTGAGACTTCATTTCTCACATAAGTCATGAAGCAATGGTCCAGGACATCCACATGAAACGGCTTGTCTCCTTCACAGGTGGGTCTCTGACTTTCTGGATCCTGATACTTTATCCTGGGATGATTATAGGGTTAATTTAGTCTGGTTCTCCTCAGATGGACTGTCAGACCATGCTCAGAATGTCTTTGTGAAGTCATCTAATCTGATCTTTTTTTTAAAAAAAGGGGAAAAAAAGGAAAAGTGTTAAAGTGAATGACATGTGGTTCTTGCAGTTCACCACAGTTGGGTGATCAGTTGGCTTTTTTAAAAAAATCTAAATCATACTGAGTATCATCTCACTCTCACTCCTTACTACAGAGGAGGGAAGCCACATGTAAATGAGTGATTTTGGCAGGCCCACGTATGAAAAAGGTTATCTTTCTTTTCTACCTTATTTGCTGTCATAGGATCTGTGTTACATAAGGAAATTGAGAGAGATGGGTGCTCTTTGGTGTGTGGTGGGGCATGGACTGTGTTCTCCTGCATGGATTCTTCAGTACCTAATAAAGATCAAGCTTATATTTTATATTCCTCTTCAGTGAAGTACTGTTAAGATCTATATCTTCTATTTGCCTGATATTTTTGAAACTTATTGAAAATTACAATTTTTGGCACATTTTCTTTGCTGTCAGGTGTTGTTGAAGTTGGTTGAGTGTGGAACTATTTTCAGGTGCAGAAAGAGAACACCAGCAGACAAGGAAAATGTGGCCATGTATGCTGGATTTTAAGATGGCATTAGAAATGCAGCTGGGTTTAAAAACACAAAAACTTCATTACATTTGCTAGTCCCTCAGGACCTGACAGTCTTTTAAGAGCCATTTTGGACAACAGTTTCATTATAAGGAAACAGGAAATATATCTTTTATTCAAGAAACGTGAAGGGGTTTTGTTGTTGTGTGTCTATTTTGGGTTTGCTTGTTTGGGTTTTTTAGTCAGTGAAGAAAAGAAAATAAACAGAGGATTGCTCTGACTTAAACTTTGGCATATCACAAAGCTACTTTACATACTAAAAAATCCAGCTATCCCCAAAATGCATGTTCTGCAGCGTCAACTGGCAACGCCAACATTTTCCCATGGCCAGGTTTAAAGGTCAGGTTGAATATCTTGGCAGTAAGATATTAGAACTGCATTTTGCAGGATGTCAAGGTAATTAGTAACTTTTCTTCCACTAACTAAAAGATTTTTTTACTGAATTTGCATTCTTTTGAAATGAATATGCTTATTAGGAGGCAGAAGATTTCCAGTGATACAAAAGTTATTAAAGGCAGTAAATTAAGGCTCCTAAACAAAAAAAAAGTTACCACAATGGGAATATGTAACTTGGTAATAGAAAATGGAGTTGATCTGGAAAACCTTCAGGCTTGCAAATCTAAAGCATTCTTTCTACAGGTAGCACAGGTTTGCAGACATTTGATGTAACAAAACCACCTGCATTTATTGATATTTAGTGCTAGCAGTATGTGAGAAGTGTCCCAGATGTAGTGGTAGGAAGTGTGAAATATTTGTTAGGTTTTTGCAGGGCACTTTCTCCTAACTAAATATTTTCTTGTGTGATGTAGTACTTGCTCTCCTTTTGCTTTCTTGCTGGATGGCACAGCCTTTGCAGGAGCCAAGTCTGAAGGATACAATTCTAAGAGCCAACAGAAAGAATCTGTGTCCATTTTGGTGTTGACGAAAACAGATGGACTAAGCAATAGATCAGGCAGGATACCTGAAGCTACTGAGCAGTCATGCAGAAGCTCCTTTCTCATGGGTATAAGATCAGTCTGCAGCAGGTTTTCTCCTTGCTGCCTCAAAAGGAGTACTGTCAAACTGAATCCTTGAACTATACCAATTTAAACTGCACAAGCTGCTGATCATTCACAGTTGGGTAAATGTGTCGGATGCAAAAAAACCCACGAAACAGAACTTTGAATTAATTTAATGTCCCTTTTAATCCTGTTCATAAGGCTATGAGGAGAACAGATCTGGTCCTCTCAGTGCTATTAACAAGGCAGCTGCAGTACCATGGGCTTCCCACCATAGTTAAAATGCAGAGGCAGACAGTGCCCTGCTCTTCTGAATGCCCTCACATAAATTAAATCAGTAAAACTCCAGTGGCTGAAGAACTACAGTTGAACTGAATACATCTTACTTTGCTGTAGACTGTCTGTATGGCCTTGGATGGAGTTTGTTTTCCTTTATATGGTGCTGGAACCCAGAGATATGTACTTTCTCCTGCTTATTTTGGCTGGAGCATCAGGGCAGGGGCTGACTCTGTGTGTTCTGCAAGACAGAGAACAGCAGGACCTCCACAGAATCACTAAATAGTCAGGGTTGGAAGGGACTTTTAGAGATATTCCAGTTCAACCTCCCTGCCAAGGCAGGGTCACCTAGAGCAGGTTACACAAGAACTCCTCCAGGTGGGCCTTGAATGTCTCCAGAAAGAGAGGCTCCTTGACCTCCCTGAGCAGCCTGTTCAAGTGCTCTGCCGCCCTTAATGTAAAGTTCTTCCTCATGTTGAGCTGAAACTTCTTGTATGTTACTTTATGGCCATTGCTCCTTGTCATGTCACCGGGCTCCACTGAAAAGAGTCTGGCACCATCCTCCTGACAGCCACCTTTGAGATAGTTGTATGTATTGATGAATCCCCTCTCAGGCTTCTCTTCTCTAGACTAAACAGGCCCAGCTCCCACAGTCTCTCCTCATGAGAGAGATGCTCCAGCTTGTTTTCCATCCATAAATTGAGGACTGATGTAGCTTTGTAGCATAGAGGAGGCAGTGATTCCTCACTGCTTGCTAGGGAAGGGTTGGCAGATAGACCCAGGGCCCTGTGAGTGGATAGGTCTCATTTTTGACAGCAGCTGTGTACAAGAGAAGTACTAAAGGTAGCCTTAGCTGAGAAACGAGCTAAAATGCATTACCAGATTAGTCATAGGTATGTCATAGGGGGGCAGTCTAGCAGAAGTTTGTTGTACTTATTTGTGGAAGAAAGTGGAAAAGCGTGTTCAACAAAAGGAACAGAAGCCAAGCCAAATCCCTAATGACCTATTCTTCTTCCTGCTAAGTGGTTACATGTGTTTTATTGCTGAGCATCCAGCTAAAACTTTCAGGGAAATTTTGGTGTGGTGTACTGGGACTGCTGACTCAGTGCAGCTCTTGCAGCCTATTCAACAAAAACATCTGTTACAGCTCTGATTTACACTTGTTTGGAGAGAGAAAAGCAGGTGCATCTATTGCTGCAGTGGGAAGCTGTCAAAAGAAGGGACCTTCTCCCTCACCAGCACTCATCTGGTTGACTCTGCTGTGGTTTGGGAGCCGTCACTTCTACGACTCTTATACTTCAGAGGCCTCATTCTCTATCATCTCAGCATACAAATGTTAGGTAACCCTCAATCAACTAACAATAAGGGAGCACTATTTCCTTCTTACATAGGATAATTTATATCACTAATGAAGGATTACTCTGTTTTCAGAGAATTGTCCTGTTTTCAATCAGTGAATTTAAAGTGATTTAGATTTTGGTGGATTGAGTCAGCTGAATGGAAAGAAAACTTAAAATGAAATAGAAATATCCACTCAGGAGCTAAATGACTGGTAAAAGTTGCTGAAGCTTTCTCCTATAAAAGAGGTCTGACCTAACAGATGCCCTTGATAGAGGTATTAAGCATGGACCACTTTGCCATGATACCCTGCCACAATCCAGGAAGATGAAAAAGAGCTGTGAGGTGAGTCTGCTCCTCTAGTGTTCGTGCTGAAGAAGGTTGAAGGCCAGCTCTGTGATGCACTTAAGCATGCACAAGCACCAGTCGAACTGTCCTGGTTTATAGTTTCTTAGGCACGAAAGTAGCGATCCAGGAGTGAAGTCAAGATATATTCCCATCTAGAATGCCTCTCTTCCTGCAGTCTGGTGTAAGCTTGAAGTGCAGGGACAATCTGCATTGTAAAGCTGAACTTACTGAAGTAGATTGTCGGGTTTGAAGGCTACACTTCCCCAGTGCATGTCTCCAGGATTAGGCTGGCATAGTTACCTTGAAATCACTGGAGTTAACATTGGCACAAAGTCGGAATAAGCAGCAAATGGAGCTCTAATCCTCCAACATCAGTCAGCAATGTGCTCTTGTGGCAAAGTAGGTCAAGAGCATCTTGGGCTGAATGAGGAAGGGTGCTGCAAACGGTTCAAGAGATGTGATCTTTCCACTCAGCTCAGCACTGTTGAGATGTATCTACTGTTCTAGCTCCAACCCTGGGCTCTCCAGTATAAGAGAGGCATGAACATACTGGAAAGAGTTCAGCAAAGGGCCACAAAAAGAATAGAGACATTAGATTGTGTGACAAAGGAGAAGAGGCTGAGTCAGCTGGGACTGCTCAGTGTCCAGAACAGGAGAATTGGGTGTATCTCATCAGTGTGTATTAATATCTGTTGGGAAGGAATAAATAGGATGGAGCCAAAATCTTTTCAGGGATGCCCACTGAAAGGACAACTAACAGTGGCAACAAAGAAGATTTTTGTTGCTGGGTTTGTTTTTATTTTTTGTTTGTTTGTTTTACTGTTATACTGGTCAAGCACTGGCATAAGATTGACAGAGAGGCTGTGGAGTCTCCATCCTCAGACATTTTCAAAATGTGACCATTTGATATCCTCAGTAACTTGCTTTAGGGAACCTTCCTCTGAGCATGTGGTTTTGGCTAAGTGCCTCTAGAAGTACCTCCCAACCTCAGCCATTCTGGGATCCTGTCACTGAAGAAATTCTCAGTGCTGCAGCCAGCTGCACTATGGATACAAAACTGCCACAGTCTTTAATTCACCCTAATTATGTACAGATCCAGTTTATGTGCTGCCTAAGCTTCACTTGTCAGTCTTTCATTCTTCTAAATGTGGTTCACACTAATCCAGATAACAAGGAAACACTGTGACAGATTCTATTAGGACACAAAGGATTGTCTAAAGTGTAAGTAATCCTTATAATTACAGAAAAATCTGGGGAGAAAGATGAACAGAGCTCTGACTGTAGTCAGTGACAGAGCAAATGAGCTTAGCTAGCAAACAGAAAGTGCTCCTCTGAGCCAGTCAAATGCAAGGTAGGATATGCAAGTCAAACCATGATTCAGCTTAGCATGTCATTTTGCTATGCAAGACCCTGAGTGTTAAATTCCATGTACAGATTTCATGTGTTTTTGCAGTTACATCCACTGGGATTAACCTTGCAACTTGTACTTCATTAAAAATGCTTCAGATGAACCTGGATAAATCTTCCACAGTTGCTTCAGCTCTGCAGGACCAGGAATAAGTAGGAAACATTGTGATTAAATTCAGTTTTCACAAGTTCGCTTTCCCAGTAAGATGGAATTTCCATTCTCGAAAGGTAATTATGAGTAGAATGAAACTTGCTGGAGTCCTGGATCCAGCCTGTGACATGCAATGGAAGACAGCCTGAAGCATGCAGGTAGACATTGCATCCCTGGGAGTTTGGCCAAGGCTGCCCCGTGGTTTGGGAACACAAGTTCACCTGAACTTCAGAGAAGGATTTGTTACCCTGAAAAAGCCTTGCAGAGAGTTTTTGAAGCCTTCCCAAAGTCTTCAAAGATGGAACTTTCCCAGAGGTTCCAGGGTGGAACAAAAGCACTTCATGCTATTCTAATGTTTTAGATCTATGTGAGTGATCCCTAAACTTCAGAGAAGCCCCAGTGCGAGGGGGTAGTGAGGCTTTACTAAAGCAGCTTCTTTAAAACACTGTAATATCTATGCAAAGTCACTTCAGTTGCAAAATACTAGCTATATTTAAAGGAGAGGAAAGCAATCTGAAAGTTTTGTGGCAATGGCTTACAGGATTATGACGTTGTGAGAAAACATTTTGACTGCTGGAATCCATCAGATTTGTACTCTCTGTGTTTGCAGGTGCTTACTGTATTCCTGTTTACCTCTTGACTGTTATTTTCCCATTTCAGGTGTATTTGCTCTCTCAAACACTGAAAGTGCTTTTTGGAACACAGCTATTATTTTAAATCACCTGCTATCACCCATCATGAACAAACAGGCTGTAAAAGCCAGGCTGACTTTTTTTTTGTTCACGTATGTGATGAGGTCGCTTACCTGGAAACCGAACTTGTCACCTACTGTTCTTGGCTTTCAGCTCAACAATCACAATTTCTGGCAATTACCAGACAATAAAACATGTGACTGTGGCTTAATTAGGTAATGAAGAAACACAGCACTTTCTTACTGAATTTGAGAACGGGTCTGCAGCATTCAAAAGGCTTTCATGTATGTCTTGCTCATGGTGTGGTGATAATGGTACTCCTCTGGACACAGAGGAGGCATTTGCATGGCTTTAGCACCCTCAAAGTCCAGTGGTCTGTACCCAACATTATAATAGGAGAAGAGATGCAGTGAGCAACATCTGTCAGGGTGCTTGCCTTTGGAGAGCACTCTCAGGAGCAGAAGGGCTAGGACACCACTGGCCCTGCAGATCTCCATGTCTTGAGCCTTGCTGAGGCTCTATCTTCTTTGTACATATGACTTTAAATCCTTAAGACTTAGAGGACTGAAGGATGCTTCAGTTTGAAAGGGACTCAGTCTTTCTCCAGTCAGGTTTTTAAAAAACTCTAAGGCTTGAGACTACATATCCTCTTGGAGTCCCACCCCATGCAGCAAAACCCTTCTGCTTATACCTGGTCTGAAAGACTCTTGCTCAACTTTTTTCCATTGTCCCTCATCTTCCAAGATGAGAAGTTGCTAGTCCCAAGCATCGATCCTTCCCCATAAGTCCTGGAGTACTGTTGGGCTGTTCCTTATTGACTATTCTGTGAAATTTGGCATCAGCTGAGATTTCAGCAAGAGTCTGCTCCATCACTTTCTCCATCTCACTAATAAAGATGTTTTTCTCTACCTTGACCTAGTGGAAGTGTTACAATTAATTATGCTAAATCAAACTAGCCTAAGTAACCCGTGCAGTGCACTTTCACCCTGAGTTCTGCCCCACAATGGCACAGGAAGCGAACAAATATTTTATCCTATTCGGTTTTGAATTTCAAATTTAATTTCATTGAATGTTCCTTTCATCTTCTGCCCTGAGAGAAGCAGGATGGCATACTCCTGGCTTACTTCCCCTCTTCATTTTTAACATGCTGTCATGGTTTAGGAATGGTATTCTTCCATTTAGTAGTCCTGCTGAAACCACGCCGCTGCTCACTTCCCCCTCTCCCTCCAATCAAAAGCACAAAAGGCAAAGATCAGAGGCTGAGATATCAGCCATGTTCCTTCTTGGTTGCTACTGCAAGTTAACCCTGCCCTTGGCCATAACCAGGGCACATGCTGGTTTGGGTTTTTTTCTCCCACCTTACTAAGATTGTCATGCCTGTCTTTTAATTCTTGTAGTGTCCTCTGGAAGATGGGGTGACACCTGATTCACCCAATGACAATTGATAGATCCTTTTTCTCTGTATTATCCCTTATTTGTAATGCATCCTGTTAGGTGTCTGACTTCATAAATCACTGTTTTATATGAAAGAGAAATTTTTATGGAACTGATCTTGCTGGGTGCCTTACTTGGACAAAGCAAGTGAATTTTAAACTCCAGGGACTGCGTAAGAAATTACACATTATTTTTCTGTGAATACACATGTACCCATAGGCAGCATAAAAATTTTATATATAAGAATGTTTTCTCTAATTGGTGTCTTATTTCTGCTTTTGTTTTTTAGTGTTAAAGTTATGTAATGGTCATATTTTCCTTTCACTTGGATTTTAAGGCCTCAGCTGACTCCAGTTTCCTTCCTTTACAGAGGTGCTGAAGGCAGTGGCTGGAAGTGGCTGGGCTACAGCCTGTGAAGAATCACAAGGAAAACGTGTTTGTTTGGGATTCCTGACCCACTGACATGAACAAAGGTTAATGGGTACGACCAGCTAGTTATGTGACGATTTCAGTCTGTTAGGGAGGTTGATCCAGGCAGTCACTGTGCAGTGACAAGGAATACCTCCATGGAATGGGTAGCAGTAGGTCAGAGTCTCGGCTGCCATGAACCAGCCCAGCTCCATTAAAGGCAAATGGAGCTGCAGCAGAGGAACCTATGCCCTCTTACTTAAATATTTTTTTGTTTGGCGGCACTGAGATTAAAACCCTGTTTCTGTGATGTACCAGTGGACTGACACAGATGAAAGATGTGTTAACAAATGAGGTCCAGTGTGTGTGTAGGAAGTACAGATGTGAGCCCCTAGCAGCAGTGACTGCAGTGGTGTATGAAACAAGGCTTACAAATATCATGTGGATAATAGAGAGAGGAGAGAATGGAATGAGAAACAGGAAGGAAGTGAGGAGAGAAGGAGAAAGCAAGAGAGGAAGGTGGCTTTGGGTTCCTTTACACAAACCCATTTTGTTTGATGTGGCAATAATCAGTCTGTGGCTCCTCACTGAGCAGTGCAAGCACAGCTCCATGATGGGGATACCTTATATGCTTGATAGGCGGTGCTTCTGTCCTCACCTGTAAATGCTACACAGTTCTTTTTGTGGATAAAGTAGCTAGTTCACTGTAAAGCAGATGTGAAGAGTGATGAGGACAGAGGAATAGCATCAAGCAGATATTGCAGAAATGGAGGAGGGGGTGGGAGGAGCAAAAAATTTCAAGAGTAACATTGAAATAAGGGAAATACGAAGTAAACTGAAAGGGAGCACATGCATGTTCTCTGTGGTTGAGAACAATGTGGGAAGCACGGAGCTGGAGGAGTGGGCAAGGCACTGTTGTCAATTTGAATTATCAATCACTGTGTTGTATTTCTTGGATGTGCCTGACCAAAAATAAGGTGTCTTGTAAAGAGGGAAAGTAGGCACTGTCTGTACCTTGTCCAGTTCAGCTGCTGCATTCAGGGCTCGGCAACAAACTTCTGAAAAACTATTTAGAGGGTGGAGGTAAAGCCAAGTGATGAGGGTCTGTGGGGCCTGGCTGATGAAACTATGAAACCTGAGGTCCAGGCTAAGTACATGTGTGTGATTGCAGCTTGTCTGTCTTCAAGCCAGAGGTGTCAGAGCCTCTGTCTGAAGTGCAGTCTCAGGTTTGCCACAGACAGCTCTCAGCTCATGAATTTTCTACATTTATTATGGAGAACACTAAAATGCGTGTTCACACTTAGTCTGCTAAAGCCTTGCGGAGCTTTCAGAAGGAAAAACTGATCCACAAATAAAGACAACTCCTTAGAGGTGAAGTACAGAATAGAGAGACAAAAACTGAACACAGAGTGAAACTGAGCCTTCTGGGACTATTGAGAACATCCCCAAGCCTTGTGTTTTGCAAGTGACTGCAGTGGATGATACTGCATGTCTGTCTTTACTCAATATGTACAGCTCATTAGCAAGTGCAGGCACAATATGAGATCTCTGCTGGTTGTTTCTATATGGGAAACAAGGATGGTTGTAAATTTTTCAGAAGATTTTATGAGGAGCTGCTGGCCTCTGGGTCTGGATGAGCCTGGCCTGAGCAGCATGGGCTCTGTGAGGAGTCTAGCAGCTGTGTTGACGTGCATGTGGGAGTGCATTTCAGTCATTTCAGAGGGAGGAGGAGTCAACTCTGGGTGCCACAGGGATTGATTCTGCAACAGCTGGAGGTTGTTTCTGAACTGTCACTCTTTTCTACCAAGAGAGAAGTGTGGTAGTTTGGCACTGACCAGGAACAGTGTTGCTATCTTGGATTCGTTTCTTTCACACCTCTCAAACGCTTCTTAGACTGGATTATGGAACAAAAAAATTGTTTGCAGACTGCAGCTCTCACTGTATCACTGTGCAAAAGATGCTTATCTGGTCGTCTCTTTCTGCACAACACATTTTAACCACTTTACACTAGGATTTTGCTGTAAACTGATGCGCCCGATATCTTGTCTTTGTGTTTGCCTGTCTCTGTTAAGTTAGGTTTTTATCCAAGCAAACACTTTTCTATCTGTTTGAAGATAAGCCTCCTGCCCTTGCTGAAGTCATTTAGACTGCTTGGGTCATTAAGTACTGATGTATGGGTGCATGCACGTGACTAGCAACATTGCTTAGTGGCTATGAGAAAATACTTCCCCCTGAGGCAGATTGCTGAGAGGAGGTTCGGTCTGTAAAAATCATGCAAAGCTCTTCCCCTTCAGCTTAGCCGGATGAAATCTGTGGCATCTCTCCAGATGAAGACTGGAAATGTTTTCCTTCCTTTTTTAGCACACTGGGTTTGTATGTGTGCCACAGGCACTTTATATCATTCTAGTTTATTTATACTTTCAACTTATTGATTGGTAGATGGGATGATAGCCTTTTGGATTTATTTTGCTGCTCATTTATAATTAATTTGGTGCAGGCATAAAAAAATGAACCTTTATTCATTTACCATCTATTCACTGTGATGTCTTTTTAGAAAGCTTAAAAGTATAAGAGCCATGTCCTAAACAACTGGCCAACACACACATGATTACAGACACGTTGCCGTAAGACCTGGATGTAAATTTTACCTGCCATTGCCCAAAGGGGGGAATACCCTTTGGCAGCCTGTACAGTGTGAGGACCTCTGGCCATCCTGGTGAGTGCTTGAGCAGAGCTGCCAAAGTTGGTGTGACTTCCACCAGTATGTGTTATGGCCCTGCTGGATGGAAATGAAGGGGAAAAGCTGCTGTTTTGAGGGCAGGTCTGTGTCCTTGAAAGCTCTTGAGGGTGATCTGCAGCAGGTGAAGCAGGAGGACATAAGAGAAGGATGGCCACAGAAGTGAGCCTGGGGCTCTTGAAGAGAAAGCAAACCTGCTGCTTTGCCAATTTGCAGCCCTGTTGCTGGAGCTGAGTGATGGACTTGCAGAAAAACCATGCTGTTCCTGAGTTCTGATCACTCATACCCCACTGGGCTGATCACACACAGTTCACAGGGAGAGCGCTCTGTATCACTCTCCCCAGCTGCCAGTAACAGCTGCCTGTAATTTGCCTTGATAAATACAGTAGGTATGAGCATTTAATTCAAAATGACAATGTGAGGTTTGAAAGCAGTTCACCTGCTCTGCAATGCTGTAAAGATCTCCCAAATGCAATCTTTTGTATGTGCTTAAAATCTGCCTTTGCCACTACTCAGATATATTTATAGGCTACTGGTGGGCTGCCTACGAAAATTCTCATCCCACAGTTTTTCCTTAAGGTTGGTGAATGCTTCTACGTTTCATGAAGGTTAGTGCTACAAAGAGAGAGGATAGATTGTAAATGCCTGCTAAGCCCCTCGAATCTGTAATCTCAGTAATGTGTTCACTGCATGCTGCAGAAGCACAGCTCTGTATTGCTCATGCAGAATCAAAGGGCCGCTTCACTTTTCACTTTCCTTGATCCTTGCAGGATATCCACCTATGTGTCTCCTTTAAATCACTCCTCCAAATTACCTTCTGCAGCTTTCCACTCCAGTCCAAAAAAAAAAAAAAAAAAAAAAAAGAAAAGGCTCCATTCCCCCTATTTTCCTGCCCCCCCTCCTCCCAGTGTGCAAGCATGCCCAAGATGAATCACTGCATAATTATATTCCTATTGCTTGCATTCTTCTGTTGGCTCTCCCTTTCCGCTCATTTCATGCTTACTTACCAATCAAGCCTAACATTTGGGGTCTGATTCTTTGGTGGGGTTCATTAACCACAAGGTCTTCAGCAGTAGTTTAGGGCACACCTGAGAGCCTCCAGTTCAGGTCTCAAATCTCAGAGGGCAGGCTTAGCACAGCCGTGCAGGTACACCATCCCTTAATTTGCCTGGAAAAACTGAGCCCTGCTTTAGGCTCCTAGAGAGTATTGTGGCTTTGAACTGGTGTCTGGGGTAAGAGAAGAGTTTGCCTGACTTTCCAGCCGTGCACAGGGGGGCACAAGCCTTGGAGGTTCTGACTTTCAACAGAGATGATGGGTGCCTTACACTGCAGCCGGCTGTAATACTGGGGGAGAGGACAGGGAGGGAGTCCACGTAGGCCAACAGTTGGTACATGAGGTGAGAAACTGACAGAGGGATTTGGGGCTTCACACTGATGCTTCATTTTCTGTAGACGTGCTGCTATGGTTGCTGGGGTGGCAGCTGGCAGCTAGAGCCAGCTTGGAGGAAAAGCAGGGAAGATCTGCACTCTTTGAGTGCTTGAGGCAAGTGTGCACTAAGATATGCTAGTCAAGGTAAAATGTCAAATTAAGAAACCAGAGCTGGACACTCATGGAGTTACAGGCCTGACCACATAGACCTGGCCCTCATCTTCGCTCTTTGTCAGTGAGTTATTTGGGTTGCAGCTCTCAAAGGGACCTCAAGTGTGTCAGGAGCCTAAAGGGACTGGTAGCTGTTTTGGTGCTTTCTTTCAAACCTCTCAGCCTGTAGTGGTAATAAGGGCATTCTTGCACTTAGCAGACATCCTGTAATACAGGCATGGGCTGCAGGAATATCACTCCCTCTGGTATGCAAAGTTGCTGGTAGCCCTGGGTCCTCACCCTTGTAGAGCTGTGTAGAGTCACGAGTGCCACCCAGCATCCTTGCTTTCAGGAGAGGCCAGGTTTCCTGGTGGGAGCTGGGCCTTTTTCTGCTCTGGCTGTGCATCACTTTCTGACTGTCCCTGCTTCACGTCCCTGGTTTCAGTCATCCCTGCTGCACTACTCTGTTCTGTTCTGTCTCTGGGCTTTGTGGTTGCAAAGCACTGCACTCTCCAGGTTGCAATTTGAGCTGCTGTTTTTCCCTTCCAGCTCTTTTCAGTTTCAGCTGTGTCTGGGCTGCCTATTTTCATCTTTAGCTTTATGTGATAGCTTCTTTAATTTTTTTCTTCCCACCCTGTCCCACCTTTCCTCTCCCCCTTTTTCAACCCCCCCCCCCCCACCTCATATCTCCTAGTTCTTCAAGACCCTTTTTCAGGTTTGTTCAGTACTGTAGCTCCCATTTAGTAGCCATAAGGTCTTTCTCCTATCCTCTCAGGTCACCATGCGACACCAGAGCCTCAGTCAATACCTCATCCAGCCTTTCTGCGGAGCAGAGGCCTCCACTGTTGCCTGGAAGGCAGGGTGGTAGCTGGGATGTCTTGCTTTTGTTCCCAGGCTGTTTCCAGTGAAGAATTCCTTTCCTCCAGAAGAGGAAGGCAGGGCATGGACTAAAGCAGTTCTTCCTGCACTGCTGTGTCCGCTGCAGCACCCACCAGAGCTGGCTAGCTGAGAGGAGAATGTCCTGTCCTTTGCAGCACATGCTGTGTCTAGGATGTGCTGGGCACAGTCCTCCCCATGCTCCACCCTGCCCAGAGTATGATTTTCCCAAATAGATACAATACAATTCTTAATGCCTAATTCTTATTCTGAGAATATTTTACAGCTTCTCACTGGAAGGATGATTAATACTGCATTGCCAAGCCAGTCACACTATCCCCAGTAGAGCTATAAATAAATACCACCCAGCAGTTGCATACAGCAAACCCTATTTTATTATTTTCCATTCATAATACAAAACATGAGAAGGAACTGCTGCTTCGAGAAGAGGCCGAGTAACAGCTGTAGCTTATTAGGCACCTTACTCTTTCATCCTCCAACATCCAGGGGGCAAAGAAATCCCACATTTATTTTTGTGCAAGTTTTGTTGTTCTCTTATGAATGTTATTTGTCCATCTAGTTGGCTGAGCTACATGATTAAGTGTGCAATCTGCTTCACATGGCCCTAGGTAGGAAGACTTTTCCTGTTCAAAATTAGGTGAAAACCCTCTACCAGGATTGCTTGTTCAATGGAAAATTGGTTTCTTAGCCAAATGCAAACAACTGTTATGGTTGCCATGGTTTCCTCATTTCTTATGAAACAGAAGTCCCTTTCAGTGTTGGGTAAGCAGTTTTGGTTAAAAAAGAAAAAAATTAAAAAATACCACACTTTTTGATATTAAAAATGTCAAGCAAAGAATGAAGACTTTTGCAAGAATTGTTTCCACTGACATTTCAGGTTTTTTTTTTTTTTAAAGATTTAGAATTTTAATTTTTAAAAAGCCCACCGGTAAATCGTGAGAACTGTTAAACTGTAAGCTTCAGAGATTCCCACCCGAAAGTATTTTTCAGCTGGTTTTATTAATGACCCTGTCTGAGGTATTCAGCTCTGAGTCATTACGGAGGGTGGGTGGGTGGGAGGAGGGATGCGGGAGGGGCCAGGGACTGGCGTCTCTCCCATGTGGGATGGAAGCGTGGGAGGGAGAGGTGGTGTGGCTGCCTCCACGCAGCCGAAGGGTGGGTCAGGCTTGGGCTGTGCTGCCAGGTCGCTGCGGGCACTGGAATTGTAAAGCCTTTCAGGGGAAACGCGGTTTCTGTTCTGCTGTAAGTGTGTGACTTAGGAACGCGGGAAAGGAACTGCTATTATATGAACTTTTCTAATTATACGGATTTTGTTTTCATACAGCTGATAGCTTTCTGAAATGTATGAGGGAAAAAAAAAAATCTACCATAACAGTATTATTCACCAAAGGCTAAATTTCATCAAATACAGTGCACAATAAACTCACAAAAGCTACATGATTTGTTAGAAAAAAAGTTCAATGTACTAATAAGATGTTTCACAGGATTAATTTCTTTGTTATACAAAAACCTAGACACTTCTAAAAATTAAATCCCCCCCCAACCTCTTGCACACAAATTATTTTATAATCTTTTTTTGTGTGTGTGTGATTCTATAGCTCACTAAGGCATTTGCTTAATTATTAACTAAAAGAACGTAATTGGTCCCAGTAAAAACATACTTTCTTAGAAATCAGCCCATGGTAATTCCTCTTAGTGTTGTAGTCTTTATGATTTTGTTATAGGAAGTCAAACACAGAGCTAATTATAACATTTTTGAAGAAAAAATTTAGAATCAAGATAGGGATTTACAAAAAGAAAATAAAGGAGGGTATTAGCTTGATCTTGTGAAAACCTTTGCATGATGGCTGTATAATTAGTTGCTAAATCCTCATTGCAAGAAGCTCCTTCTCGCTTGCTTTTGGTGAAAGAGAATAATTTTTTTACACTATGCCAAGCAAACTGTAGAGCAGTCCTCAGTAAAAACTGGAAAATTTAGGAAAACCTGTGAGAGCAGGCCTATATAGAAACATCCTAATGACTCAATAGTCACTTACTCAGCTCTTTGGTCCACTATTCTGAGACTGAAGGGGATTAAGGTCGTCAAGTTACATATTCTTATCATTCAGAAATCATGGCTATGTCTCTCCAGATTTGTAAGACTTTGTTAAATGTCATGGGCTTGAGGCTGGAGGGGAAGAAGATTTCTCTCCTGAGCGCTCATACTGCTCTGTTTTTCCTCCCTTTGCTTTAATAACACAAAGCACTGGAAGTTTCCTCTTCCCTGCACAGGTGTCAGGAACTGGTGCGGCTGGGGGCACTGCTGATCCCTCAGGAAGGCCAGAGGTTTTGCAGGGGTAAGTGTCTGGAATGGAATACTATGATATATGTGACAGGCAAGTGACATCCTCCCTCATGTCACTGCTCTTGGTAAGGGTTTATCTTGGTGCTGTTACAAGGACTGCCATGCCAATGCTTCAGGCTGCAGCTCCGATTGTCAAGGGGGAAGTGAGTCTCCAGGAAATCCAGCCAAAGAACATGACACAGCAAAACCCCACTGCTTTCAAAACTTTACCTTCCATTTGGGCTCGGCCCGCTGGCCGTTTTGGAGATTTCTGCGGCTTCGTCATCAGTAAATGGCATCTATCAGAGGAAGGGGCATGACCCTCCATAGGGATTTTCTCCCTTGTCAGCAGGGACAGAACAGACCCTGCCCAGCTGGACCCTAGAGTGCACTCAGCTCCTTTCCAGTGCCTGCCAAAGACCCTCACTTTCTGTGGGTTTGTACAGAGAGTCCCCACATCTGTGATCAAACTGGTCAGGTTTAGAGTGAAGATTTTGTCTCCCCGACTTTCCTTCTCTTCCTCAGCTGGCAAGTTGTGAAACTGAAGATAACAAATATGATATTCCTGGATGAACACTAATGATATGAATTTCTGACTATGACAAAGCCCCCAGTAGTAAGGCTACTTGGAGGCCACTCTCAGAGGACACCCAGCAGGGCTTGGGAGTCCCTTAAACACTCAGGTCAGGCTATCAAAATGAATTCCCCACGTGACAGACAACATGCCCTGTGCCCATCCTGTTCCCTGTTCACCTGTGAAAACTCAATGGCTTGTTTTCCCACTGAGGGGATCCTTTCTCTGGACGGCAGGGCAGCAAAAAGCAAGGAATGTGTGCAATTGGAAAAAAATGCGATGTGGGAAAAACAACATCATAAACCAAGCACTTAATTTGCTTGTCTGAAGCATTGCCCTGGTCAAACAAGCACAACTTTCTGAAAACATTCCCAAGTTCAGGCCCAGAAGATTTCTTTTATTAGATCACATTTAAATTTAAAACCAGTAACTTCAGGAGAGGAATGTGTTGAGTGGTTTTGCTCTTTTTTTCAGAGGCAGACAGAGAGTCCACTGTAAGATATCTCAGCTCAAAAACCCACCAGTTTTGCACACATTTGTTTTCTGAGCTCTTTGTATGTGACTGAGGATGTTGGGCTAAATTATTTTCCAAGGCAAGATGCTGGAGGGTGTAACTTCTAGTAAAATACATCAGCTGGGTGTTTCTGCGTTGCAACTTCTTTCTTTGAAGGCAGAGACAAGGATGCATGTCCAGTCCTTTCTTAGGATGTTCATTTAGTTCAAACAAGAAAAGAATGAGCAGTAGGGCTGGACTGAGCACTTCTGCTAGTAGCAGCTTTGTGCACAGCAAACTCATGAGGGACAAGTGCATAGGTATGAAGATCAACACTGCAAAATATTTTTCTTGGCTCTTTTCCTTTGTATCCCAGCCTGGTTTGATACAGGAACACACATATTTTATTACTAATGTTATTTAGTAGACTGTATACAGGTCATGGCCTTCAGCAACCTAAACTGCTGGTCAGCCAGTGTTCTTAAACACCTCATCTTTTTTTCTTCCCACCTTCTGTCTGATCCGTATATTTGTTGCAGAAATGTGTGAGTGCATATTACATCCGTCATGGTAGATCCTATTCTACCTGCTATATGCTATTATAATTCCAATGTTGGCTCCTGCATTTCAGCTATAGAGTATGGCAGTATTTATCCTCAGCTGTAGAAAGTAAAGCACTTCAAATTTTTTTTTTTATCCCTTAAAAACCTGCATATTGCAGATGTGATACATATTCTTGAGCAAAGTATTAGAAATCACTGGATATTTGGCTGATTAATGCTTAAGAATATGTAATGCAGATGGTCAATTCATTTTTTAAATGAAGATTTGAATCAAATAAAACATTAGAAACAAAGAATGTCTTTTGCTGTATCTTTTTTTTTTTTTTTTTTTTAAACTGATTATCTCCCTCGATAATACATTTTAAGAATTTAAAAGCAAAACTGCTCAGTCTGGAGGATCACAGCTTTGTATTTGGTCTCAGACCATGCATTATTGATTTCCAGTATGTGAAAAGTATCTAAAATGTCTGCAATAAAAATGCAAAGAATAAAAATGGTTTCACTGCTTTTGAAATTAAAATCAATTTTATATGCATTATGTTGCAAGGAGTTGAAATTTGTTAAGTAGGTTAAGTAGTGGGAGGAATATTACAGAAAATTATTGCATTCTATTGTAAGATAAATTAGTAAAAAATATAGTATAATTAGCAGAGAAATAAAATAAGTTCTACAATTAAATACAAAAATGTACTAATGCAAAGTTATTGCTAAGTGCTGAGAAACAGATAATGCAAAGTTCAAGTCTGACCGGTAACGACCATCTCCCTGACAGAACTGTTCCTTTAGTTAGAGGATAGTAGATTGCATCCCAGGTAACAGTAATAATAATCTCAGCCTTTAATTCTCAATTTAAGTGCCCTTTTGTAGCCTTAATCCCAGGCTGAGTGACCCAGGACCAGGCTGCCATTCTGGGGCCAGGAAAAAAAGAGTCACTGTGTTTTTTCCTGCTGCCCTTTGCTCTGGAGAGGAAGAGGCCTAGGGGGGCAGCAGAGGGAATTGCATGTTTAGGATTCATCTCACCTGTACTTGGCTAAGCACCATGAAGGGTCTGATCTACCTGTTAAGGCTGCCTTTGTGGCTGGTGGGTAATCCCAGGCAGTTTGTTGCACCCCTGTGTTGGGGGGAGCCACATCTCCCTGCGAGCTGTTGTGGAAGACCAGGCAACAGCCTTGCATTTCTGCCTACACCTGGACAGGGTTATCTAACACCGGAGTCCCTCTCAGATCAGCAGACACCTGGCTCTTCTGCACCCTGCTGCAGGTGCAGGGGCCCACGGGCCTGTTTCCTGGGCAACACCTCCATACAGATTCCCCAGAGGTGTTTGTTGGCCCTTTTTAATCTGGAAACACTTTCAGTTCTGGAAGAATCTGTGATTTTTGTGTTTGTTTGTTTTCTTGAGTGCAGCTCTGTTTTTTTGTTTTTTTTTTTCTTCTGAGAACAGTTCTAGTTGATTTTGCTATCGCACAGAGTAGAATTTTGCCCCTCCATCCTGGCCCTTTCTGAATGGAGTTCCCAGGGGAACCAATCTTCTCAATGTTTAAGCAGTACCACAGGCAACTTTCTAACACAAATCAGTGCCTATTTCTCTCCTCCTCCTCCTTCCACCCCCTCAAAGTGCCATCTCGTGGACTTTCACATTTGAGTTTATCCTTATTTTCATTATGCATTGGAGACAAAACAACTCCTGCCCTCTGTGGCTTGCAGGTTCATATACCAATGGGAGCAATAGTGACTGGACACTCTTGTTACATGCAGAATCCTTTCACAGACCCAAAGTAAAGCACACAAGGCTGCAGCTTCTCCTGTTTGCTGCCTTATTCCTAGGTTTTGCTGCCAGCTCTGCCTGGTACAAGTGAAATTCTGTTCTCTGGATTTTCTGCCTTCACAATATTTATTGGTAGTCTCCCTCTCTTGTGAGTATAGATAGCAGCCTGTCTAAGAGCCATCTGAGCTTCCTCTGATGTGCCTCCATACCCGTGGCACTCAAAAACCCATCGTTATCATTGTGCAGTTTTATAGGGATTTTAATATATATTCTACTGTGAAGTACTAATAGAACAGATTGAATTAGCAGAGGGTGAGCACTTAGTCCCTTGACCTTGTGATGACCATCTCTTCTCTCTGCATTAAATACAGAACCCTAATCTGATGCAACTGCCATATTTTTTTTAATTGTTTTCTTTTTTATTCTCTTTACAGAAAAGATAGTAAAATTATATTATATATTTGTGTTTCTAATTCTGTTTCTGACCTCTAGGCTTGCTCACACATTTTTGAGAATACTTCTGATGTTCAGGGAGATCCAAAGATGACGCTGTTTCCCCAGGGTCGCCAAATGGTTTGATTTGACTTCTATTGCACTAGGTTCCAAAAACATAAGATTTGTTCCTCTCCCTTTGGACCTTTCCCTGGGGTTTGTTTTGTTTTCTTTTTCCAAAATAAACTGCACTTTTCTCTCTCTTGTCTGTTTCCACCAGTACAAGGCAATTTTTATTAGAAGTAATAGTAGTAGTAGTAGTAGATTTATTGATTTACTTGGCCAAGGAACAAGGTGGCGGTTTTGCATGGTGTGATTTTGGTTGCTCTTTTTGAGGGGAAAGTGACATCTGCAGCTGTGTATTATGGGTTATGTTGCATCTCCATTTCTTGTTTTCCAGAACCAACTAAGAGAAAGAAGCCACTGGCCTGCAAAGTTAAGATAAAGAAAGAAAGAAAATAAAACTATCTATACTAACAGGTAACTAATTTTCCATGAAACTCTATTTTTCTTGTCTTAATGCAGTTAGCTTTCTTTCGTTCTGGGAGTTTGTGACTATGTAGAATAACAAGATCATACATAGATTAGCATAATAGCAGTTGCAACAATAGTATTTTTTAGTAGATCATTTAGTAGTGCTTTGATGTTTTTAACAATCACTAATGGTGCAGCATTAGAAATGATTCTCTAAGTGCTCAGAAATTAGGCCTTAAAAAGAAAAAAAAATTGCTGTCATTATAGAAAGGCACCTATTGATCCCTGTCACAGAACTGGGATGCTATCTCACCCTCTAGTTCTTCTGAATAAATAATGACCTTTGACATAATGCAGCACTCGATAGGTTAGAAATAGCAGCTAGCCTGGGAGAAAGGCTGAGATATAACAGCTTTTCAGCTAAAATAAAGCTGAGGTCTGCTAGGAGTGGGGTCACCTTTTCCCTCAGTTCTGCCACAGGATCTAACTGGAATTAAATTTATTTGACAAATGACTTGAGAGATTCTTGCTGAAGAGGTTCTTGTAATCAGAGAAAAAGTTATCTGAGATTCTGTGGAAGTCCCCAAATAGGCTGGACCCTACAGATAATGCCTGAGGTCCTGGGTCTGGTTTTACCACAGCATAACTCCAGTGGCAGGAGGGGACTTCATCTGCAAGTCACTGCCAGGGTTACCATTTTACTGTCATCCATGTTCCAGCTCTACATGCTCTGGTGGTCTCAGCTGAAAGCTCTTTGGGCTCTTGCTATGAGCCATGGTCCTTGTTTTGTTCCTGGTACAGACCAATTGCTTCGGTCGTTAGTGGTGACCCCGCATGTTTCTGATGGGGATGACAATTTAGGTTTTCCGTTTGGAAGCAGAAGTATCACTTCTTCTTGACAGAAGGATCCCTTTATCATGCAGAATCCCTAAGAGCTGCACTGAGATTAATCACAGTTGTCTATTACCAGAACTAGGCAGGCTTGTGTATGCAGAGATTATAAGGTCTAGAGATAAGAAATTAGTAAAACCCAGTTGCTGTAAATGGGTTCTTGGAAGGATGAATTTTAGCAAAAGCTGCTGGAGAGTTTCTAATTTCCAAGAAAAGCAGAAAGAAATGCTTACAATTTTTAATTACTTACAGGATCCCTCAGCTATGACAGTGCCTTTCATTATGTACTTGGGCATGAACTTTCAGGAAAGGTCTCCACAGTCCTTTCAAAACTGAGGGCCAAGCTCAAAGTCAGCCAAGAGTTCAGATGAGTTACATCAAGCAAGTCATAGGTCTCAATGTGGAATCCTTGAGAACATGAATTTTCTATACTAGGAAGTTTAAAATCTAGGTTTGAAAATTATGCATACATATTTTATACTGATTTCATCACCAAAATATGTCTCCGCAGCAGCAATCAAAGCCTTGGGAGATATATCTGTAAGTCAATGTTGGGAATCTTTTAAAGAAAAAGCCTTCAAATGTGATATTTATATCTTCACAGGCTATCTTTAGGTGCCATTTGTCATGTTCTTGCACAGTGTCTCCCAAACCTCCTCTTTCTGAAACAGCAATATTCCACACCTCATTCTTAAACTTCGGGAAAACATGGAAAGCTCCTAAAATAATTTTCATTCATTTCATAAAGCAATAGCATCAATGCCAGTGAAGTGAAGCTGAGCCATCCTGTGCTTCCTCAACGACACTTTTGGAACAGCTTTTTCACATCAGCTGTGAAGCACTTGCAAGGGCAGTAGATTCCCAGCCTTATTGTTTTCTGTGAGATGAGCAAAGCAGCGCACCACGCTTGGGATTTGCTGCATGTGGAAATAATGTCTCCCTGCGTCACGGCATCTCTGCGGGGTGGCAGAGAGTGTGAATGAAACAACAAACAGAGTGAGCAAGAGACTGTAATCATATGTAGGGCTGATACTGAGTCAGGGAATAGAAAGGGAGACACAGCAAGGAAATGTCAAAACAGACGTAAGGAAGAGGGTGCTGCAGCTGTGCATGTGTCGGGGTAGAGTATGGATTTTTCGGGGCTGAGGGGAAAAAAAATCAGAGAAAAGCACATGCAATAATTTTGCATAGAGAGTATAATTCTGCTAGTGGATAAGAGGGGAAAGAGCAAAGCAGACGTAAGAACCATCCAGAATTGGACATCAACGTAATGTTGGGGACAGAGCTCTCAATGAGTGTGTGATGAAAAACGTATTTGCTGTCCCTCAAAGCTGTGAATCCACGATGGTTTGTGTGCTTTCTTAATGGCAATGAATGAGAGCTGCAGATGAAGGAAAAACAGAATATAGAAAATGGATGGGAAAGGGAGGAAGTTGTGCAAAACTGTGTAAGCAGCTTATTTTGAATCATAAAAAAGCTTTTGAGGAAGGCCGGGGTCATCAGAAGAAATTTCATGCTTAGGTGGACCAAGTCAGTTTGAGGCATGTAAGAACCGACACAGGAGTGGTAAAGACGTTGCTGATACAGGAGTGTTAAAAGTATTCCAGTTATTTCTATCTTCTGCATTTGGAAGAAGGAGCATGAAATGCTGCCTACTCTGTTGAAAGCTGAAGATAAATTGACAGGGATTTTCAATCAGTAGGCTAAGTAATTTGCTTCCACGGTCTCAAAAAAAGAGAAAGATGTATCTCACCACCCCCCCCCCCACTGAAATAAGCAAATATTTTATTGATAATTTTAAAAAAATACATTGAAATACTTGGAACACTGACAAAATATATGAAGACTAGAGGTTGGCTATTAGTAGGTAAACAAGGTGACACAGGAAGTTGTAGTCTAGTTGAACTCACATCACTCCTGAGGAAAATAATGGATAAATTGATATAGTATTTAATTAGTAGAGAAATAAAAGGTAGGAATATAATTAATGTCAGTCAACATAGTTTTATGCAAAATACAGCTTGTCAAACAGAATTTATTTCATTCCCCCAGATTATAAGTTTAGTTGATGAAGGAAGCTGTGGAGGTATATGGTTCTCTGCAATGATTTTGATCTTATACCATTAACTTTTTGATATGGGAACACATTTCATAAATATTTGGCTCTGAAATGTGCAGGCAATAAAAATTTGCTAGCTGACACAAGTAGTTTCTGAGGGAAGTTACGATAAATATGGGTTGTTTCAGTGTGTTTTATAAAATTGGCTGTTGAGCCTGTCCTAATACCTGAAGCAAAAAACAAACTCACTGGAAAGTACAGTTGACACAATGTCAGGCCAATGTTTGCAAAACCATGGGCAAAAAAACTGTACAAAAGGAGCAGTCAGCAAATCATTTGAAGACAAATGGTACTGTTCACTGCAAGGCTGTGCCTGTATGGGTGGGGAATGGTGCCCTTACCTTCAGAGTCTGGGATTGCAGCCTGGAAAATAATTTGGGGATCAGAGTGAATAAAACTGCTGAAATATTAAAACGCAGTTGTCACCACAGCAGGTGGATCTAATGTTGTCTTTGGAGATATATGAAATTGAGAAATGAAGGCTAGAAATGTGATACTGAAAATTCAGTGCTGGAATACATCATTTGTCCATGACCACAGGAAATACTGCAGAAAAGAGAAAATGGTATGGGAGTCAGAGGTTGGGGGAGGGAGAGGCAAAAACTGTCTTGAAATGCAAAAATTGAGCCTTTCCTTTGTTGCAATATTTGAAACTGTTGTTTAGATTAGCTAAAAATATGAATTTTAGGAAGACTAAGCTTGGGTGTCTTGCTTTTTACAGGTCCTCATTCAGAAAACATGACCGTACTTCATTATAAAATAGTTCATTCCCCCAGAGAAAGAAACAGAACTTAATTGAAGTGCCCTTCTCTCTGTCTGCTGATTTCCAAAAAGAACATCACTTCAAGAACTAATTCAGATCATCTTGCCTGAATAGGCCCTGTACAGGCAAGGTTAGAAAGCATTCAGGAGATGTCTCTCTCCCCCCATCTTTCCTCCCTGTAATGTCTGAAGTGACATTAGAGCACAGGTACCAGAAGGGTGCTTTTTGTGTAGAAAAGAAAGGTATACAGGGAACTAATAGTTAGAAGTTAGATCAGAATTTCAGCCTAAAAGAGAGGAATATGTGTTTTTAAAAACAAAGCCATGGAAGAATTGATGTTTCTCTTGTGCTGTCTTTGAGAAAAGATGAGGGACATTTCTGGAAAAAATGCTAAGAGTCAAGAGAGTTTGGGGGGCTCAGTATGAGGTTAACTGTACAATATTAAGCAACTTGAGATCCATGGGAGATCCTGATACGACATCTGACAATGTTTTGTCTTAATGGTAACTAAAGAGAAGCTCATTGTCCAGTGAAGCAAGTAAGAAATAGAAACACTAAGAAGTCCCAGTCAGAAATAGTGCTGAAAGAGATACCAAAACAGGCAAACCCACAGTTTGCAAATATCAGGGAGACTGGAGGTGAGCAAGGATGTTTGGCTGCGTTACTTCTGCTCAGTCACAGTTTGGCATGTGACATCGGCCGTGGCTCAGAGATGCACCATAAGGTTTGGGTCTATCAGCGTCCGGGGAGGGCTTCAGCTCCATTTGGTCTGCACAGAAAGATTTTTACCTACTTGCCCGTGCCTGAGTCTTATCAAAAACAGGACTCTGGGAAGCCTTATGAGAAATACCACAGAAGCTGTCCAGTCCTTGTCCTCACCTTACACCTGTCACTCTGCAATGCTCTTTATAGTTGCTAGTTGATGGCCTAGCATAGTTAACTGTGCATAAATATTTTCAGGTTGTTAGAATGCTTCTCCAACACCTGGTCTATTGTTTCCAGTTGGCATTGAACTTTCCCCTGCTACAGAAGGGAATTCAGTTATATGTTTGAAAATATCCTTTTCCGTTTTTCTCAACAGCCCAGAAGAAAAACTTTACTGGCTTTACAAAGTAAAAGATGTAGCCTTAAATTTCTGAGAGTAATTGCTTCTGCTAACTAAATATAATGTCAAGCAACTGTCTTTATTTTTTCCTTATGTTATTCCCTTTGCCTTTGTCCCTTAGGTACTAGTGACTCAGAGTGGCTTATAAAATATGAAGAACAACATGCAAAGTCTCGCAGAGAATAAACAGTATTATTTCCTGACAAAACTGCACACTGACAATTATTGAGCAACAGCATGACATGCAGAAGATATAGAAATCCTAAAAATGGAGCTGACGTGATTGTGAGACTCCCACACAAACCAAGAGTACAAGAGATTCACAGGTAGGACCCAGTTAAACACTCCTCAACCTCACTACTCATAGAATACATCCCCAAGGAAAGAAATTGTTTCTGGTTGTTTTGGTACAGGCTAATGACATCAGTGGCAGTCCTTTGCTTTTGGGAGCAGAGAATTTATGGTTTAACACTTAAATATCCAGATTCTTAGAGAAATTCATCTTTTGAGTAGATACACAGCAGAAGTGTTCAAGTATCCAAATATGCCCTCTGCCTGGCTCTTGCCACCTTCACTAAGATTTCTAATGCCTGGTGATGCTTGGAACTCTGTTCTCTCATGAATACTCTACCTGTGTCTCAAGCTGATTCTTACTTTGTCTTCTTGTCCTCACGTGTTCTTTGTTCTCTGAATATTCGTGGGACTTTCACCCTCTCTCCATCCTCTGTTGGCATGGACTTAAGCAAGATGTGGGTTTTTGTTTGCTTATAACTCTCTCCTAGCTTTCCAATTTGAATCAGTTGCTCTGTATTGCTTCTCTCATTTCATGCAGGAAGGCATTTTGTTTTTTCTTTCTCACTTCTTCTAGTGTTGTCAAATGTGACATGACCAAAGTGGAATTTCAGGTATCTTCCACCTGAATGTTTCCTATTCTATTTGGATGTTGTGGGTGGAGGCAGTATGGTGTCTAAGTGGCTTCAGAGAAGGATGTTAAACAAAAGCTCCCAAACTCCAAGACACAAGCACCAAAGCAGGCAGGTGTGAGATCTTCATAAATGGAGAACTGCTTAAAATCGAGGAGTGTGATTTTGTCTGTCTTTTCCTTTCTGCTTCTATGATACACTAAGCAGGACAGCTTCTCACTGCCCTCCTTTTAAGGCACACCTTTTATGGAGCTAGACTTGTCTGTCTGCCATTTTTATGCTGTCAATCCCTTTTATTCACTTCACAAAGTTTTTCACCCATTCTTTATAGCTACCCCTTTTACTGTCTGTCATATTTCTCCTCTGATTCCATCTCTGTGGGCTCACAACTGATGGGAATGAAGCTGATGGCAAAGCACAGTATTTCTTCTCCTAGTATACCAGCAGTACTCAAAGCAGATCAGTTCTTTGCAGCAGAGAAGACAATTATTGTTCTGTACTCAGCACTGATGACATCTCCTTTTAGGAAATCAGAAGCGAATTGGAAACTCCACAGGAGGAAGAAAGAGCAATTAACGGTGAGAAGGTCTGAAATCAGAAAATCTTGAAAGAACACGCTTTTTTTAGAGAGAGCGAAAAGGAAAGATCGAGATAGTGTGTCCTTAACATGTTGTCCACTGTATATTTCTTAAGAGGCCTGTGAATAATTGTTCTCAGGCCCTGGGAGTGTGAGGAAGGTAATCTGCCATGAAGGAGAGTTGCCCTCAACCACCCTCTCACTGATGTGCAGATGTGAAGAACAGATCAGGTTTTTGTCCTGTCAGCAGCGAGCAATCTCCAAAATAACAGGTGCAGCCCAGCAACATCTATCCTAGGTCAAAGTATAACCAAGCTTGACAAGAGGACCAAAACCTTTCTGTCTGTGAGAGCTTGTCACTGTGATGGGGGCTGCTTGAGGGCTCAAGTATCCAGGAAGGTAGTGGTAAGGTAGTGTTGTTTTCCGACCATGTCTGGGTCATATGGACTGGATCCCATCATATCAAGTGGCAGGGCTTATGAATTTCCACACAAATTTAGTGAGTACACCCTACTCTTCAGTTTAAGGGGACAAAACATCCAATTTGAAACAATATCTGTTTTGCAATTAAGGCATAGCTCCAGTGTTTCATATCATGAAAGCAGTGGCAGTATTTTGGCAGGGTTGACAGTGGTCTGGTCTAAAAAAGATGCCCTGACCCCACAGTTATATTCTGCTGCTGGCCTACTCCTCCATCACCTTTTGTGATTTCTCCGTGTGACTTCTTTTGAAGACTCTGCACAGCTCACCCTTCTCCGACTCCAATGAGAATGGCAAAACCTGCTTTCCACAACTGCAGCAAGAATCCTCCTGTGTTTGTTGGTAGGTCCCTAGAATAAATGGCCAGGGTAGGAGGCTGGAAATCAGCTTCACTGAGGAGGCCTTCTTTTGGAGACTTTCTCTGGAAGTGCTGTTTTAAATTATATGATGTTATGGATTCTCAGGCATCACATGCTGCCCACAGCCAGCTACTCTGTTGCACTTTTTCTGGTAAGACTGTTAAAGAGTGATTTAAGCAGAGGTATGCACAGCTCTTGACAGTGCTCTGTGTGTGCAGTTTGCTTCATCATCAATCCCTCCACAGCTGTGGAGAATGCTGGGAATGCTTCTTACCTCCTTTAGCATCATCAGGAAAGAGTCCTGCTTAGTTCCATCACTTATTTCTGCAACTCCAGAGCCCAGATGCAGAGCAAATGTTCTCCACATGCAGAGCAAATGTCGCTGTCACATGTGCCATGTAATGCTATGTACTGATGTGAAGGTCTGTTGCTTAACTCCTTGCAAAGGGAAGGAGCATTAAAATTTGAGACAGAGAGAGAGAGAGCTCCATATTCATTACCACTGATGCCGAAAGAGCTGTTGGTGATCATGGTGTGGCTGGTGCATAGCCCTGTACTAGCCATATAGGATTGCTTAATTGCACCCTGCCAAATTCAGATAGCTCCTTCAGCTAAGAGCAGCTGAGAAAGCACAATCTCCAGGCCAGCAGCATTCCTGGCAAAATGAATTCCATTTTTGGATTTCAGCAGGATGCATGCTGAAACATAAAATGAGGAATCACTGCATCCGGGGTGAAGTTATCCAATCTTTCCTGTCCAAAGGATCTCGTATTTTATGCTCTACCTTTTCCTTGATAGCGTGGATACAGTATGGAGGGAATTGTGAACTCTTTTTTCTTGTCTCCTTATTGATCCTACTGCATCTTGTGTGGGCAGCAGAGGTGGCAGGGGAAGGGTTCAGGGCTTGTTTGATAAAATCCTCATTTGTTGATGGCAAACAGAGTATAAATGTTAGAATCCAGGCAACTGCTGTGGAAATAGGCTGGTAAATGTTTCCATGTGATTTTGTAGGTTCTCATCATACATAATTAAAGGCAAGCACAAGAAAACAACAGGCATTTTATTTTGCTTTGCTTTCAAAAATGCCTCTGAGAAGTAATGACTCTAAGAATGTGGTAAACTATAACTAAGGTATTTGGGGAATTGAAGTAGATTTCGCAAACAATGGCTCATACTTTTACATTAAGTAAGAATATAGCTTCTGCATAATTAAAAGTAAGCACTTAACTGCCGCTATTCTTTTCCTGTCTACAAAAGCTATTGTTTGTTTAGAAGTGAAGAAAAAAAGGAGTGGCTGGAGCTGTGTCCAATATTACAAAACAAAAAGACAGTTGGAGAGAGTATATTTGCTATTGAGTAAAACGTTGAGTGATTCACAACAGTAAATAGTCTCCGCTCTCCTTTCATGTGAAAAAGGCACTTTTAATATGATCTCTTTTCGTGTATATTGCTGGGAGTGGGGTAAGGGGGCACATGCCTTTGTCCTGAGGAGCTTTTGAGTTCTCACAGAAACTCCTGGCACTAATTACTCAGAAGCCACTTTGTTTGCATGTGTGGTTCTACAGTTCATAATACACTTCTCATCATCAGCAACCACCTTATATCTGTTTCAGCAATGTGCAGGAAAATTTTGTCAGAATGTGTGGCAAAGGACCCCTACACCAAATAGCAAAGCTTTTTTGCAAGGAGATCTGCTGCATTTAGAGCCTTAAAGATGACACAACCCTCTGCCACTTTCCCGGACTGTCTACAGGGCAACACTCAAACTGATGTTATTCTGCAGAAACAAATCCTTTACTGTCTTCCAGATGCTGGGAGCACTGGGAGAATTTTGCTTGTGTTTCCTCCTCTCTGATTTTGTCTGATGAGGAGACAAGATGGGGAAGAAATACCATCAGCTACAGGTAAGGGACATATAGACTCATTGTCCTTTATATGTAATTAATGTTTGAGAGGTGAAAGTGGGTTTTGAGAGCAATGTTTTAAGGAAGCAGACATCATTCTAACTGAGCAGCTTTACTCTCTCCTCCTGCTGAACAGCTGCATAAAGACATTTTACAAGGCCCAGAGGACATGAAAAGAAACTGCCTCTCTCTGGAATATTTTTCTCAATGACATGTCTGCCAGTCACTCCAAAGAGCCTGGTGTGATAAGTGGAGGACATGCCTTACACTGTTCATCCTGACGATGAATATTACATTCACAGGATGTGAACATCCAACAGGAAGTTCAGTGAGCACTGGAGGTTGGCCAAGACACAGGCTGCCAATCCCAGAAGGTGAGCTAAAGGTGAGAAAACTCTCTGTCACACAGCCAGATAGTCTACACCACCCAAATATGATGAGGACTGGGAAGCAAGCATTTTGTCTATTTCTGGGTAAAATTTATGTTTCCTACTGTGGCTCTCTGCCTATCTCTTAGTTTGCACAGAAAGATATAGAATAGAGTCCAATGGGAGACAAGGGATCCCTGCCACCTAAGGAAAGAGTGTGCTTTCTAGGCATCAGCAGCCTTTGGAGACTGATTTCCTTGCTCTGGGGCATGGGTGGAGCTCAAGGATGAAAATGTAATCCATTCGGCAGATTACAGCATGGCTGTATGATTTGGAGAGCATCCAGATTTGCTGTGAAAGATGAAAAGGAAAGTTTTTTCACCACTTTTTCTTATCCTACTGTTCTTATCCTACTGCCAGGTACTTTTGCAGACTGATGACTTTTCTGAATGCTAGTCGTGCTGTTTGACATATCTAACATGCTGTGTCCCAAAATCCTTTAGTTTCCAAGGAGGCTGGACTACTAATATCAGGTCCCCATGTGCCTGCCTTCTTCCAGCCTTGCTGTCTTAATTAGTTTAGCAGTGCTTCCTCTACAATTCTTGGATGTAAAAGGGAGTGCTGTTTTCCTCAGAAAGCAAACCATGGGCAGGTTAGACTTGCCTTTTGTCAAATATCCCTGCCACAGCCTGTTTGCCCCATAATTGTGTCAGCTGGCCCTCGTTTTAGGCTGGTGAACTCCTTTGAGGCTGGGAGGAAATGTACGGGGTGCATCTCCTGCCTTACCAAGTAATGACCTCTCTGTGCCTTGGTGATTATGCTTTCCACTGTAAAATTACTGAAGTGAATGGTTTTACAATCCCTAAATGTATGCACATGGTCAGAGCTGCTCATCCAGCAGATTCCCTCCCCTCTGTAACCCCTCTTGCTGGTTTTCTGATCCCTTCTTTTTCATTCCTTCTGAGCTCTTCTAAAAGTCTTCACTTTGTCATGAGAAATAGCTTATAGAGAAAAATAACCACTGAATCCACTCATCCTGAGTGGGAAATTAGGGCTGTTGTGGTGCTGTACATAATTTCTCTGTGGATTTTGTTGCCTGAAACTGCTCAAGAGTGAAAAAGCAGCATCCTTCCTCTTAATCCATTTTCACATCACAGTCATCACACCTCTCCAAAGCACTGCAAAGCTTCACAGAGTTCCATGTTTAGCAATAGACACTACAAGCCTGTTAATGTTAGATGCCGCTGTGCAGACATAGCTTGAGAAAAGCATCATAGTTCTTTCTCTGTGAGGTCTTCAGTCAACAAACGCCTTTTGTACTTCATTTCCCCTTCTATAAACAGCACAAATGTGGATGTGCCATGCAGGATGAGGCCGTGAGGGTTAAATGCCTTGTGTCTGCACTATGCTTTGTAAGACTCGCTGGCTTTCCAGCTCATTCGGACAAGATAAATATAGAGTTGCATTTGTGATGGGAGTTTTAACCTCCGCAGTGCGATTTTCAAGGAGATCTGTCTTCACATGGTCTTAAAGATGTTTTGTGTTTCCAGCTTTCTTGTGAAGTGTCTGCACTTTACTCTAGGATAAAAGTCATGTCATCAACTAACCAGGAAAACTGCTTCACTGCCTCCTTTGAGGAGTTTGTGTTTGCTTTTATAAGTGTTTTTTTTTTTTTTTTATCTTGTCCTGAATGATGTGATGGTGTATTATCATGCTACTTTTTCAGAATGGCTGAAGTGATGTTAAAGGTGAAGGAAATGTCTGTCTTTTTAATTCTTTTTCTCACAAAGGCATTGTTACCTTTATCTTAGGGCAGATGTAGTCAATAACACTGAGAAGGACTGAAAAAATAATGCAGACGTAAATTGAGTTCAGTGTTTGTGCTGTGTTTCTTTTGGAAAGAGTGCTAGAAATTGTCAGTAGACTATCTCTGAACAGCAAAGATTTTTTACGAGTTGCCAGGAAGAATATTTAATGATGCTTCCATGAAAATCACAATTTTTTTTGAAACAAATAGCTATAGTGTAAGAAGAACCTGTGAAAGCTCTCTCATGTTTCCTTAAATGTTGCCTGCATGCTCCAAAGAAATGTTGAAGCCCTGGAAAGATGTGTGCAAGCTATTGTATGTTGCTCTGTGTAGACATCTGTGAAATGTTTCCATCTGTGAAATGTTTGGGGTTTTTTATCTCCTTCCTTATGTAACCTGAGCTGGTGTATGCCATGTAAAAAATGCCTGTAGAAGGCTATATGAGGGCATGTAGTTTGTAAGCATATCCTGCTAATTGCTTTTCAGCATAAAATCAAAGGCAAGCAATGGTAAGACTAATCATGCACACCTAGATACACAAACTCCAACAAGCAGGAGGTAGCAGAGACAGCACTGAAGTTCAGAGAGCTCACTGGTTGGTGGGCAGGAACCACTCTAAGCCTTGGAAGAGTTTAGCTGGGAGAGAGAGGAAGGGAGAACTTGCTGTGGGTTGTTTCAGAGTGTTGTAGGGCTGTGTAAGAAGTTTTTCAAGGTGACAGCAGGAATGTGTTTTACTTCTCATGGGGTGTACAAGTGAAGGGCCAAAGACGGGAAGGGGGGATTATTGTGGATGCTGGAATAAAAAGTGTGGGAAATGGATGGGGAGGGAAGGGTAAAAGAACCTGGTCAGAGTGTAAAACAGGTTGTTGTCCACAGTGCTTGTGTGGCTGAATCTTGCACCTGGTCACTACAGCCTGTCCTGCCTTGGTATTAAACAGCCACTTCCTATTTTCTTTCACCATCTCACTCTCTCTTCAGTGTGTGTTTGTGGGGAGTGCCAGAAAACAGCCAAGGAACAGTAGGTCACAGGGGGCACACGTTTTGAAGTGCTATCAGCTGGGAGGGAACAGAATGTGTGCCATGTTTCCTAGAGGACCTCAGTTGCCTGTATGTGTTTGTGCACATCAACGCTGTGTGCACAAGCAGTCTGGTAATGAACTCCAGGCTGGACTTGCCCATGAGCAGGGAACCTGAATTGGGAGAGACCCAGGTTAGAGATGATGAATGGGTAACTATAAAAGGTTCATGTGAGGACCACAATCTGTTCTTAAACAGTCATGCAGAACAATGTGAATCAGCATAGGAGAAATGTGCGTAATTTGAGGCGTAATTTGAGTCGAAATGTTAGCCTTGTGAAATAGCATAATGCCAAAGGCAGATCCTGGCTAACAGCCTTTGATTCCCAGTACACAAACAGCCTCTGTCATGCCTCGTGTAACTGAAATACATGGATTCCCTTCACTGACCAGAAGAGAGCTGACAACAAGGTCGCTGTCTTTACATCTTATATCTGCCTGTCCTGAAGAGAAATGACTCTGTGGATCCCTTTGCAGATGCACTTTAAGGGAGCCTATAGGTTAATGTTTTCAGAGAGTGGTATTCCTCAGGAGTAAATACCAGAGCCAATGTTTTCATTAATGATGTGGATGATGGGACACAGTGCTCTTTATGTCCTTTGTGAGTGACAAATTGAGGATGACAGCACATCATGATACACTGGAGGGCAGGGTTCCCATTTAGAGAACTTTGTAACCTGGGGAAGTGAGCTGACAGGGCCTCAAGAAATTCAGCAAACATGAGTGCTTAATCCTGCCTGTGTGACAGAATAACCACAGACAACAGCTTAGGCTGGGTGTCATCTGAATAGGGAGGACATTTTCAAAAAAGGAACCCAATGGTGGACAGCACACTAAGTGTGTAACTAGCGTTTGGGGATAACCAGGTGCTGTGTTACATTATAAAAAGTGTAGTCAGTGTATAGAGGAAAATATTTATGCCCCTCTGTTCAGCAGATTTGAGGCCTCATCTGGAATATTATATAAAATTTTGGACTCTTCAGTGCAAGTGAAATATTGAGAAACTGGAGTGAGTCCAGCAGAAGATAGGGTTTAGTTTGAGGGGGTTGGCAGAGAATATAGTACCTACTGTGAGAAGATGGATTTGTTTAGCACAGAAGGGAAAATGCTAAGAAGGAGTCTAATTTTGAGGGCGTTTTTTGACAGCCCTCTGAATGTGAGCCAGCAGAATGCCCAGCTGTCCAAGAAGTCCAGTGGCATCCTGGCTTCTGACAGAAGCAGTGTGGCCAGCAGGACCCAGGGCAGTGTTCACCCCTCTGTGCTTGGCACTTGTGAAGCCTCACCTTGAGAGCAGTTCTGGGCCTCTCACTGCAAGAGGGACATTGAGGTGCTGGAGTGTGTTGAGAAGGGCAACCAAGCTGGTCACGTGTCTGGAGGACAACTCTGATGAGGAGCAGCTGAGGGAGCTGGGGGTGTTTGGCCTGGAGAAAATGAGGCTGAGGGGTGACCTAATTGCTCTCTACAACCACCTGAGAGGAGGTTGTAGCCGAGTGTTGGTCTCTTCCCCCAGGTAACAATGATAGGGTGAGAGGAAGTGGCCTCAAGTTGCACCAGGAGAGAGTTGGATTGGATATTAGGGAAAATATTTTCACAGAAAGGGTTACCAAGCACAGGAACAGGCTGCCCAGGGAAGCTGTAGAGCCACCATCCCTGAAGGTGTTTAAAAGGTATTGAGAGATGGTGCTTAGAGACATGGTTTAATGGTGGTCTTAACAGTATAAGATTAGTAGTTGCACTTGATGATGTTTTCCAACCTAAATGATTCTATGATTCTTTTTCCTGTCTTAAGCTGCCCATTGGAAGGTTACAGAGTAAAAAGAGACAGATTCTGTTAAGGCATGCAAACTGAAGAGATGAGGAACAATGGGAACAAGTTGCAACAAGGGAAAAATCTGGCTGAACAGTGAAAAAAAAATTTCTTCGCTTGCAATCAGTATCACCCTGAGCAGAGATCGGGGGGATGGGTACAAAAAAACAACAGAGATTTCCAAAATTGGGATGTTGAACTGAAGACCTCCAGAGGTCTCTTCCAATATTAATTGTTCTGTGATTCTCAAAGGATTCAATGCATAGCATTTCTTAACTTCTGGCATGCTCGTACCAGCATTTCACTGGAGAGGTATGGCTTCCCCTGAGTGTTATGAGGTACTGTCCATGTTCCTTCTCATGGCACTCCTGCTATGCACATAAGAACGTGCTGGATAAGACTTTTAGATGGCATCAGCAGGCTTGCAGAGTGGCAAGGATTGATTGCCTTTAGGAGAATGCTGTCTATAGGTCATCCTCTCAAAATGAATGAAAACAAATCCTGAGAGATTACTTACCTCCTGAAAGAGCCCCCCAGACACATGATGATTTTAAATGATGTTTTACTGGGGGTCCAACTATGCCTGAACTGTATTTTAATTTACAAAAATTACATTTAAAATAAAATTCAAAACCACTGTCACTGATTAATTTCTGAAGGTAAGTCTACAAGGTATTCTGGAAGCAGATATGGGGTCAGTCATTCTACACCCTGAGCCAAAATCAGTGTACAAACTGTATCACTGTGGCTAGATAAAAATCTACCTACGGAAGGGTTACCAAAGAACATTAACTTAGCCCCAGTAGTTTCAGGCTTCCAGTCAGCACAAAAGCTGCAAATCAACCTCTTTCTGCAAAACTTGATGAAGGTACAACTCATCTCTTATTCCCCAAGCAGGCACGACAATAACTTGCTGGCAGCATCTGCATGTACACTTATTCCCTTTATGCAGGAATTTAGTCTCCAAAGTTGAGGGATTGAACCAGTTTATAAACAAAATATTTCTTTGAGATTTTTGGCATCTTCAATATTTACAGGTATTTACTGAAAGTGGCAAATTGCCACAAGAAGATGAGTCAGACCTTCTCAGAGAGGGAAGGGAGATATGAAAGAAGACTAGGTAAGCAGTTTTTAGGAACTTTTCTTTGCCATTCTTTTATTTAGGTTTTATTGTTTATGGTTACTTGCCATGCTCCTGAGTTACTTTTTGAATTATAAATTGCTCATTGCAAGTATTTGATATTTAAGATTAGATTTTTGATGTGTGCTGGTTAATTTGGAGTGTTCACATGTGGGACACCACATGTTCCTGTTCCTTTTTATTCTCTAAATTGGGAATGTAGAACAAACACTTGCTATTCACACTGAAGTCTCTGTGTATGTTTTTCAATTTTCACATATATCTGCCTGACTTCTTTCATGTTGCTGCCAAAAAATTTGTTTAGAATAAGCAGAGAAAGCAAGCATGCAGAATACGAGTTAATTTGTACTGAAGTTGCTTATTTGCTACGTATTGGCAATTCTGGTGTCCTGGTGAATGGGGATGGAGTTCTGATGTTAAACATTATATGCTGTGCTATCACATGCCATGCAAGGTTTGGCTGATTCAGCAAAAGATCCGTCAGGCTGCTGAGAATCATTGAAAAAATGAAGGCAAGAGAATGAGTTTTATGCTGAAATTGATAAAAGAAGCATAATTTCTGATCTTCATAGGTTTTGGAATAAGCTTTCAGGAAAACTTTTTCCCCCACAGTCTTATAACACCGCTGTACTTTGATTTGATAAGAATAGGGGTCAAATAATTACTTTATTCTTAAGGAATGGGAGCTTGAGTTAAGAGAGATTTCAGTTGCTAAGACAACCATCTCACAACAGTGCAGTACTGCAGAAAAAAGGAACTATTGTTAAATGATGTAATTAAATTAATGATCTTGAGGAAACATGGTTTGTTTTGATATTTTAAGCTGCTATGAGAGCAGGCTGTGACCTGGTAATAAAGTTGGTCAGCATGCTTACCTTCAAAAAAATTCTTAAACTGTCTAATTTTTTTTCTTGTGTTTGCTTCCCTAACTTAGGTAAGGAATTTGTTTTTCAAGAACAGATTCGTATTTTGGTAAAAATCCAATAGTTATGTTAATGTTTTTATTTCTTTCTGACAGGCATGAAGTTGCTCGTAATGAACTCAAAAAGTGGCCTGGATCAGAAAGATGGAATTCATTACTGAAAGAGAAATCAAGTGCACAACTACTACTACTACAAGAATGATAAGAGGCCATGCAAAAGCACTGTGTAACCTCTTAGGTTCTTTAGAAGATATTGTTGTGAAAAGCCACATTTTGTTCTTGAATGTATTGATAGCAAAGTCTGTGAAACAAAAAAGACAATTCTTCTGAGTTTAAGGTTGGTAAGGCTGCATTACAGTAACTCTTGAAGTTGTACACCAGGCTTTAAGAAGATACAGACAAACTGGAGAGAGACAAGAGGAGAATGTTCAAAGACTTAGAACACATGAGTTCTGAAGGCTTGAGTTTGATCTAGAAAAAGGAGTGCTTGAACAGGACTTGGTAAATCTTCAGACGTATAAAAAGGATTGAAGGGGAGGATCATCAATTGCCTTTTCTAGCCAAGCAGAGCAAAACAAAAAGTAATTGGTTTAATTTGTAGGGACAGAAATAGAGGTTATGTGTTGAAAACCTTTTCATATTTTTGCCATCACTACACACTGTAATTGAAGCAGTCATTTGACAGGAGTCCTGACGAGGTGGTGGACTGTGACTCACTGGATGCCCTTTGTGAGCAAACCAGAGAAATGTTTGTCAGGAGTAGTTTAGATGTTGTTTGCTTTACCATGGGGCTTGGTCTTCTATGACTGCATTACTGTATTTTACTACTTAAGCACACCACAACCTTACCAATGTAGTCTACCCTTTGAATTCTCCCTAACACCGATGTCATGAATTTAGAAAAATCAAAATTGCTAGCAGCAAATGTAGTTTCATATTCATATTGTTTCTCCTTTGATATTAACCCATAATAGAAGAACACAAGAAGTCGTGATATGTTTAGAAAGCAGCTGAGAAGAGGACAGTCATTTGTGGGTCAGGAAAAAGAGTAAGAAAGAAAGGAGAAATTCCAACATTGTTGAGCCTTCCAACATTTCTTACAGCGTCAGGACTAACACACTGCTTGACCACACAATTTGGCTGGATCTACAGACAGTAAAATGTGTATGCAAATGAATGATACTGGTAACCTGTTCTTGTTCCCCTAAGTAAGGTGTATTACTTGTTCCCCTAAGGTGCTGAGAACTTGGTCTGTTCAAATTAACCCTGCTTGCAACAGAATGCATTACTTTACTTTAATTTGATTTGATTTAATCCTCTTGTCTGATGAAGTAAACTGATATGCTATCTTATTTTTTTCTGATTTGTTTTCTTTTACTATCACAATTGTTTTTTCTAAGATGTTTTTCTAAGTAATTTTTCTTCTTCTTCTGTCGACTGTTAAAATCCAATCTTTCTTCTCAGTCTCTCCCACTAAATTCCTTGCTCATTTTTAATGTCAGCTACTGTAGTTTCCACCTACTGGAGCCCACCCAATTGTTAGTCATCTCCCCATCCCACCATCTGCAGGCCATGCCATTCATGGCATCAAATCCCTGCTCATCATATTTCAGTTACTCATATCTTCCTTTCTAGGCATGGTTTCCTTGAATACTGTGCTTCTCCTTCCTCCTTCCTGCACACCTCTCATACTTAACCCCATTCTTCTTAACCCCAGGCTTCAAAGTTACAAGCAAAAAGATTGGATAGTGGAAGAGATGCTTTAGGAACGTGGTGTAATACAGCTTTCATCCTTTATTTCTGAGATCCTGGTGTGCCTGGCCTGGACAGACATGCCTGTGAATGGTGATGGCTGAACAATTCTCATGCTCACGGAAACACAGAAATGTAGAATATCCTGAGTTGGAAGGAACTCACAAGGGTCATCAAGGTCCAACTCCTGGCCCTGCACAGGACAGCCTGAAGAGTCACACCGTGTGCCTGAGAGCATTGTCCAAACACGTCCTGAACTCTGGAAGGCTTGATGCCATGACCACTTCCCTGGGCCAGTGCCCAACCACCCTCTGGGTGATGAACTTTTTCCTAACATCCTGCCCAAACCTCCCCTACCACAGTTTCATGCCATTCCCTCAAGTCCTATTGCTGCAGGAACCCGTAGACTGTGATGGGGTCTCCCCTCAGTCTCCTCTTCTCTAGACTTAACAAACCAACTGACCTTGGGCTCTCCTCGTATGACTTCCTTTCTAGACTCTTCACCATCTCTGTGGCACTTTGGACACTCTCTAGCAGCTTCATACCTTTCTTACATTGTGGTGCCCCAAACTGCACACAATACTCGAGGTGAGGCTGCCCCAGGCCAGAGCAGAGAAGGACAATGCCCTCCCTCTACCGGCTGGTGATGCTTTGCCTGATGCCCCCAGGACAGGGTTGGCTCTCCTGGCTGCCAGGGCACTGCTGACTCACATTCAACTTGCCTTTGACCCAGCACTCCCAAGGCTCCTTTGCACAGGACTGCCCTCCAGTAGCTTTTGAAAGAATTGCTTTTGAAATTTATTAATTGCTGGCTGCTATTCTCATACAAGCTAATGACCATTTCAGGGCACTATCTCATTAACCTATCTCAGATCACAAAATGATAGACTCATAGAGTTGTGTAGGTTGGAGAAGACCTCTAAGATTGAGTCCAACCATTAACATAGTGCTGACAAATCCTCCACTAAACCGTGTCCCTGAGTGCCACATCTACACATCTTTTAAGTATCTCCAGGGACAGTGACTCAACTACTTCCCTGGACAACCTATTCCAACTTGACAACATTTCAGTGAAGAAATTTTTCCTAAAATGTTTGCAGTGAACTGAGAGGGCCAGCATTTTCTGGATCTTGAGATTTTTGGTCGTGTTAGACTCCCTACTTTACTAACTTAAGTGGAAACTGAATTTGTTGGGAGTTTTAGTGCTAATGGCATGGAAACTGATCATGTGTAGCATTTCAGGGGCAGACGTGACAGGAACAGGATAAAGGAAAGCATGACTGTGACCTCCTGAAAACTAGCCCAGATTTTTGATCGAGGGGAAGAGGGTGCCACTGTACTGGATGAATAGATAGTGAGGTGGATTGAGAATTCGCTGAATGGCAGATGACAGAGGTCCGTGATTAATGGTACAGTGTTGGAGGCCTGTTGCTCTCACTGTCCTCCAAGGTTCTATACTGATCCCAGTCTCGTTTAACTTGTTCATCAATGATTTGGATGAAGGGACAGATGCCTCCTCAGCAACTTCACTGATGAGGGAAAGCTGGGAGGAATGGCCAATACCCTAGAGAGCTGCAGCCCTTCAGAAGGACCTTGTCAGGCTGGAGGGATAAGCAGAGTAGAACCACCTGAAATTCAACGAAGGCAACCTGGGGAGGAATAACCCCAGTCACCAGCACAGGCTGTAGGCTGACCTGCTGGAAAGCAGCGCTGCAGAGAAAGACCTGGAGGGGACAACAAGCTGTCTATGAGCCAACAGTGTGCCCTTGAGGCCAAGAAGGCCAATGGAATCCTGGGGTGCCCAAGGAAGATCACTGCCAGGAGGTAAAGGGAGATGATCCTGCCCCTCTGCTCAGTCCTGGTGAGGCCTCACCGAGTGCTGTGCTGGACTGCCCAGTTCAAGAGAGTCAAGAAACTACTTGAGAGGGTCCAGCACAGGGCAGTGTAGCTGATGAAGGGACCATACCTCTTGTGAGGAAAGTTTGAGGGAGCTGGGCTTGTTCAGCCTGAGGGAGAGACAAAGTCCCTGAGTCCCAGTGTATAGGAGTATCAGAAGGGAGGGTGTCAAAAGAATGGGGCCAGGCTCTTTCCAGCTACAGGACAAGGAGCAGTGATCACAAGCTGAAACACAGGAAGTTCCGTCTGAATATAAGGGAAAAATTCTTTCTTTTGGGGGCGATAGAGCATAGTGGAACAGGCTGCCTGGAGAGGTTTTGGAGTCTTCTTCTCTGGAGATGTTCAAAACCCATCTGGATGCAATTCTGTGCAATGTGGTCTAGGATGACCCTGCCTGAGCAGGGAGGTTGGACCAGATGACCCCACTGGTGGTTCCTCCCAGCCTGATTCATTCTGTGACTCTGTGATTCTGTTTTAAAGAGGCAAAGGGGTGAGGGGGCACAGACATGACAGTTCACGTAGTACAGTGAGAAGAGTGCCAACAAATGGAAGCTGTTTGCTGCACAGCTGCATACCTATGACATTAGTCAGAGGGGAATAGTTGCAGCCAGCAGAAGAGTCAAATGGACCAACACTTATCCACCACTTAATAATGCCAGCAGCAGTGAGAGAGAGGATAGCAGTGGATTTTGTCCATTGTATGTGGTGAGTATGATCAGTTTTGCTGGAAAGCAAATAAGAAGGCCAAACAACTTCTTCCATCTCACTCTCTGGTTCTGCTTGACAGCCTGACCCAAGCCACTTGTTCCACTCATGCATGGATGACTTGCTGGAAGCAGTCATGCAGGAACATGCTAGGCAGGGCTGCTGATGAGGACTGCATTTTACCTTAATGCCAGCTGCTTGAAGAGGTGTCGTTCATGTTCATGCAGGGATGAGACCCTGAGGATCAGAAATGAGAGTAATTTAGCATATGAGAACTTAGGAAGGACATGTGGAAATCCTTCTCTTTTTCTGTCTGTGGGAGGAAGGGTAAGCAAAAGAGAGCTTATTTTAAGCACTAACTAAATGATTTTTAGTGACTTCTTTGAAGAAAGATTTTTTCTTTAAATTTGTTAGTCTCCTTGTGAAACTAAAATGAAGGAATCCACTGAGAGACAGCAACACAAAATCCTGAAAAGTATCTCACAGTTGTAACCCTGAGACAGAAATAGAGGTGCAAAAATTCTATAGTGTTTTGAGTGGCTTAATAATATCAGCATATTCAATCCTCTTTTTTTTCAAAAATATGTCATCCATCAGTGAAAGAAGGAGTGTGGCGGGTAAGAAGTCTGGTTTGATCAGGGAGGGAAAGGCTTTTTCTGAAGTTTCTCTTACAGCAAAATTCCATTTACATCTCAGCCTGGAAGAAAATAGAGAAGGAAGGGAGATCTCCTGCTCATTCCTGCTGTTATACCCAAATCAGAAGTAACTTTTTTAAATAATTTTTTGTATCTACTGAAAACAACACCTGAAACAGATGCTGCCCATGGGAAAACAACATGTTTTACAAAAAGGGACCGTGAAACATAGTGCTTTACAATCTTAGAAGGACTCTGACACAGTAAAGAAAAAAATACCAGGAAATAAGTAATGATAGGGATCACAGAAAGGAGAGCATAAGAACCCTTTCAATATGGAGAGGTTTTAGAAGGATTCAGAAAAAAAAAAAGTGCAATGCAGCTGTATCTGCCACAGCACAAGGAACACTGAAAGGCAATTCTGCTCTTCCATCCCACGAGGGCAACAACTTTTCCATCATGCTGCGGGGAAAGAATGTGTAAGTCAGTGTTCTGCAGTTGACTTCGAGGGTAGAGGTTAAAGTTCTTTGCAGCTCAGTCTCTGATGAATGGCAGTAACACAGCCAGGCATGCTGTCAAGCATGAACTGTGAGCTGTTGTTCTTGGTAATGGTGCCAGCTGCCCTGTGCATACACGCAGTTTGTCAGGAACATGAATCGGGATCTCGGAGGCAGCAGCTTGCAACTGAGACCATGAGGACCTTAAAATTTATTTCATGTGAGGTGATGTTGCTATCCAGCCTCTCCTCTACCCCTGGGTACAGGCTCAAGCCTCTCTGCTTATGGGTTGCTGCTGAGTTTTTTACTCCCACGATGTTTGTAAGTTAGGGGAAGCATGTCACCCTTCCTGACATGAAGTTTCCATAGACATGTGTGCACTCCATTTATGTTGTAAGTTGCACTTTTTATGTAGAATGTGCAGGAAAGCAGTAATTACCAGACAGGTGTTAAGTGTCAGCTGAATGAGGGCTACATATTGCATCTGTGTGCCTTCCATCTCACTTTTTATCTCCTTCATCCTACCTTTCTTTGTCAGACCAATGCCCAATTAAAATCAGAGAATCAGAGAATATGCTGAGTTGAAAGGGATCCACAAGGATGATCAAGTCCAACCTTTAGCCCTGCACAAGATCAACCCCAGGAGTCACATCATCTGCCTGAAAGTATCATCCAAATGCATCTTGAACTCTGTCAGGCTTGGTGTTGTGACCATTTCCCTGGGGAGCCTGTTCAGTGCCCAACCACCCACTGGGTGAAGAACCTTTTTCTAATACCCAGCCTAAGCCTCCCCTGACACAGCTTCATGCCATTCCCTCAGGTTCTGTCACTGGTCACCACAGGGGAGAGATCAGTGCCTGTCTCTCCTCTTCCCCTCACAAGGAAGTTGTAACTGCAGTGAGGTCTCCTCTCAGTCTCCTCTTCACCAGCTGAACAGACCAAGTGCCCTCAGCTGCTCCTCACATGGCTTCAAATCAAGGCACTTAACCATCTTCATTTCCCCCTTTGGAACTCTCTAATGGCTCAATATCTTACTTATATTGCAATGCCCAAACTGCACACAATATTCCAGGTGAGGCCACCCTAGGTTAGAGCAGAGCGAGACAATCCCCTGTCTAGGTTGGCTGGTGATGCTTTACCTGATGCCCCCCAGGACAGGGTTGGCTCTCCTGGCTGCCAGGGCACTGCTGGCTCAGATTCAACCTGCCATCCACCAGGACCCCCAGGGCCCTTTCAGTGGCACTGCTCTCTAACCTCTCATTCCCCAATCTGAACAAACATCCGGGGTTGCCCCATCCCAGGTGCAGAATCCGGCACTTTCCCTTGTTGAACTGTGTCTTCGTGGAAATTTTTATCAAGCTAAGTTTTTCTTCTGTAAACTGTGCTGTTCCTCTTGGGAGATCTTTCTATATTTTCAGGCCACACTGAAAGCATGTTTATGTACTCTGTGCAATGAAGAGGCATCAACATTACCTCAGATCCAGAAATGTCAGGGAGGTATGTTAGTACAGACTTTATTTGAGGATAACTAGTTTAGCCTAGAGTAGAACGGATTAACCAGAATGGATTAACCCAAACTAAGGGTGTCCCCTGTGCTACTGTTGTCTCAGGTTTCTCCACATGCTGCCACATCATGCTGCATAAGCTCACTGTTGTGAGTTTGGTGGGGACTGGGTCAGGCCAGTACTGCCAGTCTGAATAATTTTATTGCAATCTGTGCAGTTTGGGGGTGTTTTCACACCTTCCTCAGGAAGCATTGGATGGAAGGTGGCCTTACAAATCTGCCCTTATTCAGAATGGGTCCCCTTCTGTAACTGACTGTAAGACAGAGCCAAGTCAAATGGCTGCTCTTCTCCACTCGAATTCTGGAGTGAAGCATCCATTTTTAGCTGTGTTGAAGGGATGCCCAAAGGCAAAAGGGCAGTTACACCAAGACTGGGGAGTGTGAGGTGCTGTGGGGAGCCCAGCATGGAAAAATGAGAGGGTGCAAGTAGTACTGGAGGGGAGAGGCATGACACAAAGAGAAGAATTGAGCTTGGAAGAAGGGCTGAGTGCATCAGGGTTGATTATTGCTTCCCTGCCCAGAATGGAAGGACAGAGAGGTGGCATTGCCATCCTCATTAGCTGACTGAGACTCAGAGAGGACTTGGTGTTCTGTAAGAAGATACAAGAGCTGTTATAGTGATGTGAGGAACATCTTCAGTGACCAAATTTTGAAGAAAATGGTAAAACTCTGTGGGAAAGAAGCCACAGGGAAATGACAGCAAGGCATGCCTTACTTGGGAGCTGGGCTCCTCTCTGTGATGGGGGTCCAGGCAAGGCAGGAAGACTTATGGATGCAGGAGGGATACTGGCTCTCACAGCAATGGGAGGAGAAAGGTAAAGAGGAACAAAATGTTTTTCATTGTGTTTGGGAAATCATAATTAAAAGATTTGAAGCAATCATTTAGAGGTTCAGGGAAACAGAAATTATGTGCTTTGAAAGTACAGGAATAGAAGATTAAAATTACCCACAGACTGTAATTATAACTCTTGCCCTCTGATCAGATTATTGTGTTTCCAGCAGGTATAAGAGTAGCAGCTACTGAAAAAAATATTGTTCTAGTCTTACATGTAGAAAGCTGTGCAGTTCACAGAAGACTTAACAGAATAACAGCAGAATTACTTGATAACTGGATACGTGAAGACAGACATCTCTTATGGTAGTTATGGATGTTAATTTTTCTTCTTTTCTCTTTGTGCTGAATGAAAATTTGAAGCTGGGGTGAAAATGGAGAGGAGCTGTAAAAATGAAAGGGTGCTTGTTCCTGTGGCTTGGGAGGGCAAGCAGAAGGGAAACAAATTCCATAACAAAGCAGCCAGGCTGAGTCACGGCTACTTGCTTATCATTTATGACTGACTTTGGAACTGAAAGTATTATACACACTTTGTCAAAGGCATAAGGAGGCGCGGCAGTTTTAGAGGCTAGAATGAGGACTGTGATTTGTGTTTTCTCTCGCTTTCAATCCCACAGCAATCATGAGGGTTTCTTGGACATCTTTTCTCATGGTGGAGGGAGGTCTGAGTAGCTGGCAGTACTGAGCATGCCAAAAGATGGCCTTGCTGAGGGCAGTGTTCCCAGATTCTTGCAGTGGTCAGATATTTGTACCCCCTCTCCTTTGACAGAGAGTCAGGCTGTGTCTGGACCACAATACTTTCCATGCTCCTGCCTGTCTTCCTCCTGTATATTGGAGAGGATTGGCAGCTCCCCACCAGTGGCACTACACAGCTCCTGAAAGGAGCAGACATGCTAATTCCTGCTATGTGGATCTGAGAAAAATGACCCTGCAGGCCACATGAAAAGCAAATGAGGTAGCACTCATCTAGGTATTTGTGCAGTCCAGACTCCTCTCAGTGTCCCAGGTCTTCTCTGACGGACAGCTACATTGTAAAAGGAGATTTGAACACAGCTTTGCAGGCAGTGCAGAACGTGGGTCATGTGAATTTTCCACCTGAGTGTCTTCCATTATCTGTGTTCAGTCAGGGTAAAGGAGAAAGCAAAACTCTGACATTGCCAGTGTTATGCAGATTGTGTTTTCATAGATTTTATTTTTGAGAGTGGAGTGACTTGCCAAACCTCTGATGTGACACGTGATTTGGAGATAAATTTCCATATGCTGTTTAAACCTTGTTGCTATCACAGTTCACTTGTCATTTATACCAAGAATACTCATACCTTAAGTGGAATATCAACATGTAGAATTACTACTTTGGAGATATTGTCATTCTGCAGATCCCTTTTCCCCATCCACTTCAACTTTGTTGCCATGTTAGATGTAATGCCAGGATGTAGCAGCTAATCAGAAATCTACCAACAGGGATTTACGAAGTTCTCTGTATTTCTAATATATTTATACAGCAAAAGAAATCTACTTTGGCTGGGCAATTACTCAGTGTTTTTGTTTCTCAGTAGCCCCATATTAGTTCTTTTTAACTTTCTTGTTCCACCTTTCCCATGTGTTCTGTAAAAGTATTTATTATGTGCTGACCTACTTGATCTTTGTTTTACACTCACATATATTTGGATGCTGCAGGACCTCTGTTTCTGAAGCCGGTTGTCATGGCAGAACATGTTTAATAACCTGAGTTACAAAGTAAACCTTTTCTGGAATCAGATTCTTTGTAACTCTGGGTGTGTCCCAGAGAAGGAGAAGCAGTTCTTTGATCTAAAGTGGTAGAGACAGTCACACAAAGATTGACAGGAACAACCTGAAACGCCTGTGAAGTATTTGTTAGGTCCTTGTTTTTTATGACTGCAATGCTGTTGTCGTTTCCTGCATTTGTGCCTATTCAACTGTTGGACTTTGAATTTTCTGCTTTGGTTTTATGACAGTTGATGTGAGACATATGCCTTCTGGTCTGCTAAAAGGAAGGGAAAAAAAAACCTTACAGTATTTCAGCATTAATTATAACTGTATACTTAAAAATATTTTTGCTATTTTACCTTGGCTTTCCATTCTGGACATACAGAATAGACTTTTAACTAAAGGATAAAATAGGTCTTTGCCCTGAAAGATCGTATTTCTGACATGAAATTTTATTGTTACTCTTGCTTTTATTTCCTCCTTTAGCAAATGTTTAGCACCAGTATTGTTTCATTTCTGTCTCATAAATCCTAATTAGAGTGGAAACCCTCTAGGGAAGACAGCACTACTCTAGGAGGGGGGACAACAGGGATGGGAATATGTGCCACTATTTAAGTCTTGGGCTCCTGAGCATCACAGTAGTACAAAAAAAGAAATTGGGATTTTCAGAGTTTCACCACTAGTGGGAAGATTAGATATCTGCCTGCCCTGAGTCCCTAAATCCCATTAAAAATGGGTTAGGTCTCATTTTCTGGCAGTCATGGAATAATTAGGAAGCAGTATGAATGTTAGGACCTTTCATTTTTCTAGTCTGTGGTGCCAAAGGCAATTTAAGCTCCTCATGTAAACAGTTCAATTATTGCCTGCCATATATTTATAGTCAGGTAATTATTAGCAGTGAGTTTTATTTATCTAGATTGCCTGAGCAGAAAGGAGCTTTGTTCACAGTATACAGTTGTGGGGAGGTGAAACAGCCACCTGAATGCCCTCAGGTAGTCTTCTTGAATACAAAAAGTCCTTGCCCCTGAAGAGGCAAGTGTGTGCACCAGCTGGGAGAGAATGTCTCACCACACAACTGTGTGGCAGGAAGAGGCAGTGGAGCACTTTGGGAGATTGCTGCTCTTAAGGAGCTACCAAAGGGAGGAGCATTTGTGCTTGCAGGCACACTAATCACACCAGAGTCACGCATAATCCCTTGTCCTCAAGGCAAAGGAAGAAATATGGAAATGGGACAAGGGGTGCTCCTGGAAGGGTATTTCCTGGGATGGGCCTTTACAGGCCAAGGTCAGGTGAAGAATCAAAGACATGACTCATGTCTTCAGCTTTCCCATGATTAACCAGCCTCATATACCTATGTGGGCACCATACTGCCAGTCTTCCTCAGTTGCATTGCATCCCATCCTGACTGTCTATTGCATTTTATGGACAATGACACCATTTCCAACCTTTTAACACAAGGGCCTGATGCCATTGCACCCATAAGGACAGGGTGGGCTTTGACATCCTGAGGACATGGCAACTGTTTAGTGAGTCACACCAGAGAGCCATGTCAGTGCAGTGCAGGCTTTGTTCCCCACAGTGCACCACTGCTTGTGGATATCTCTGTGTTACCATAAGGATGTGGGAGATGAGAATGTCTGCAGAAGGCAAAATGAGGTGAAACAATACCCGGCAATCCTGAATGGTGGCTGCTGACAGAAAAAAAGCAGGTGCCCATGTGGGTTTTTCTTGTGAAAATATACATGGGCCAAAGATGCTAGTGATCCTAGGGAGGAGGGAAAAGAGAGTGAGTGAAAGCAGCTGCAGAAAGTCACTGTGAAGGTCCTGAGAAGAAAAGGGAGAAATATATGAAAACTTTGGGTCACATGCAGGCTGTGTGAAAATTCGCAGCTGACTTTAACGGGATGGATCTCTTTTGTGTTGCAGAGATGGTTTTGTTTTGGAGGTCATGTCATGGAAAGTGAAGCAGTTGTGTGGGAGTCATATTGTGAGACTTGTCAACCTCTTTAGGAGACAAAAAGCAAAGGAAGGGAAAAAAGGTGGTTTTCTCTCTGAAGAAACTTTAGGAAGCTGAAGGAACTGGGAAAGTCATACGTGTGCTTTGGCATTACCACATGCGTGTCTCCTCCCTCTGCCAAGAGACTTCCACCACAGGGCCACCTACCAGGATTGCAAGTGACTGTCAGTCTCTTGAGGTGCACTGCCTTCACTTGTCCTGTGAGTCTGAGAGACTGGGATGGGTTGTTTTTGGAGGTAACGAGCCTATCTGTTCAAAATGGGTGGGTCTGTGTCCCACCTTCCTCTGCAGAATGCAAACCCACTCTTTGCACCCCAGATGTATCTCAGGGGCCTGGTGCTGGGCTGCCTGAGCTCATGGGAGCTTCATCCCATGATTTCTGACTCTGACCTTTATCATATCAAGAATTTGAGACATCATCCTATATGCGCTTTTTTTTTTTTTTTTTTTTTAACAATAAGGATGACAAAAGGAAAATTAAGGCAGATAGAAGCTTCTAGTAAGGCATTACTTTGCAATCATTACCCTTTTTTTTTCTTCTCTCCCATGCAATGATTGTTTCCATGGAGACCAGAGCAAACCAGTGGCTATGAGCGTGCTTTCTGCTGGTTCCTGTTTCCACAGAAACATGTACACTGGATTGCCAGAAATGAAGTTACTATTGTCCAGACAAACAAAGTGGCATGGTTCAGGAATAACAAGCTTCCTTCCAATTTTGTGCTCACATGGCCGGTCACAGAGAGGCTAGGAGTGGCAGAGCATCTCACAACTGTACTCACAGTTGCAATGTGCTAATCCTGAGGAGTTTTGCTGACTTGCTGTGCTACCAGAGACTGCTCTATCCCCCCAGCTGGGTGCCATCCTTGGCAGGCTATGAGAGCAGGTATGGTTGCCTTGTACGACTGTACGATGTACATGTGCTCCTCTGAGGGGCATCCAACATACATGGTATAAAGATTTCCCAGAGACATGTGCTTGTTCTCTTCAGACTCTGGGGGCAGCTCCTCCATTGTTCTCACTGCAGAAGCCTTGAGGACCAAGCAAATAATCTGCTTAGGTGACTTGTGTTTGCTGCTACAAGAAACTCTTCCTTTGTGCTTGGTATAACTGCTCAGGTTGCCTTGCTGATTGGTGCAAAACCAGCCTGAGTTTAGGAACCAGACAGTTGGCTGATGTGAACCTCAGGTTGGATAGGGAATACACTCTGGTGTACAGTCAGAAACTGAGTTTATTTAGGTGTCAGGAAAATTAAGGTTTGACTTAATTTCTTATCATACAAATTGCTTTATATACAGCAGTAGACAAGTTGGTCCTTTGTGTGGATATAAATATACAGCATTTCATATGCTTTTCTTTGTAAGATTTTTGTCACTGAAAATTGTCGATTCTGTCTAGAAGGTGCACATTTTGGGTTGCAGTTTTTTGGCTCTTTAAACAAATTTTAAGAGCATTGACACTGGAAAAGGGCTTGGGAAATGATACCCACTCTAGCTAACATTGCATTCATTTGGGGCATCACATCAATATCGTTTTGATCCAATTGCATTTCTTTAGGAATAAAAAAAGGAATTTATTTTGAGATTGGAGATATGGTTTTAATGTACTGGATTCTCATTAACAGCCAGATTAATGGCCATTGTGAGATTTAAAAATATCTCAAAAGGCTGACCCTAACATTCAAAACTCTATTTGCAGTTATTGTTGGGTCAGGTATTTACTTCATTCCGGAGAAGGGCAAATATGAAGCCCAGAAGGGACATCCAGCCCAACCTTCTGCAGTGGAGATGACATGCTTTCATCTATTACTGCTGTATATAGGACCATAACCTTGTGGAATAAGCTTCCCTGCCAAGAAAATATTCTTTCTGAATTTGAAGCAGAAAAAAGAATCCACTGCCTTCAGAAATGTCTTGTCCTAATGGTTAATCATCCTTGCTGTAACAAATTGTTCCTTGTTTCTAATTTGTCTGGCATTAACTTCCAGCCAGTGAGTTTATGTATGGGTTTTTTATCCATTTCAAAATCCCTTTAATATTTGTGATTTTCTCTCTGTGAATCTGCCTGTACTCTGTAATCAAGTCACCCCTCTATCTCCTAGATTTTTTTTTTTTTGGTGATAAGATAAGCAGCTCATGCTCCTTGAATCAATAAGGCTGTCCTCAAACCTCAATTTTTTTTTTCATTACAGTCTTCTTTTTTTTTTTTTTTTTTTTTTTAGCACCCCTTTAAAAGCATAAGGAAATCTATTTTTAAGATGCCTTTAAAAGCGTAGACAATTGAACAGGTTATGGGATTCTGATATTCAGTTCTGTTTAGAAAGCTGGAAAGACCTCAGTGCTAAATCCTACTCCCTCATTCATACTCATGGAAACCCATTTACTTGTTTAATGTCACGTTGCACTAGGGACTTATGTGTAATTTTGTCTGTTGTTAGTACTAGATCTTTTTTGCCTCCCTTGAGCATACAGTTTGCTGGCATGGCTTAGGGTCTTCAAGCTGACTGGTGCTACCTGTTTAAAAAAGAAAATAGCTTACACCTTTTAACCTGCATATCTAAATTTTGCCACCCAAGCCTCGTTCATCTGTCCAGTTTTATGAGGAATTATGGGTGTCTGGATGTGGGACATCAACACAGAGCTGCTCTTGCGCACTCATTGAGGTGCTGAGTGACCAGGTGCTGTCTGTCACAGTCTGCCTTCAAAGACTTGATCTTCCTAGAGGTCTGGCAAAGAAATTAAAATGTGCATAATGCATGTGCTCTGTACTAAGGAGTTGTACAACTGCAGTGCAGGGGACTGGAAATGCTCTTCACGTTGGAGTGGTTACCTTTCCTGGAACCATTACTCATTTATTTGCCTTCCCATGTGTTACGCTGTGCAGCCTTTCATCTTCTGCAAAGAACATTAATTTCTTTAAAAGATATTCATTTTAAGTGGGTGTATTCTATTTTCGACACATCCATTTCATATCATTAGAATATCACCCTGCAGTGCTGGGGTGTATCTATTTATTTATTTATTAATTTTCAATTTCTCTCAGATCTGCAACCGGCTGTCACTATGGCATCTTTCCCCCATGTGAGTCAGGAGAGGAGCTGATTTCTCAAGTCATCTGTATCTTCCATGTGTCAGCTGTCAGCTGTGCACCAACAGGGGTGGAACAAAGTAATCAGCTGCAAATTGCTTTGGGGCTCTGCTGATGCGGGGGGAACGGGCTTCTCCCGCACCCCTAGGACGTAGCTAAAGACATTGATCTCTAGCTCCTGCAACCCTGACCGCAGCCACAGCTGAGGGCTGGAACTGGATTCAGCTGCCAAACATCCTAGGGTTTGTTTAGCAACCTGACTGTCGGGAGATGAATGAGGGATGTCCGCTAGGGCAGGCGACCTCTGGTGTAGGTGCAGGGGGAGTCTGGGTGCCCTCAACCCTAGTGGACATGGCATACAGCACACAGCTTTCTGCAGCAGGGAAGTGGGACACTGAGGTCTTCCTCTGTATCTTAGACATCTTTTCCAGCCTAAATTACTCTATGATTCCCACATCACTCTCTCTGTCTGCTGCGCTACTGCAGCTGCAGTGGGGAGTATGGAGAGGTTCAATTTTCCAGCAAGCTTCTTCAGAAGGAAAATAACCCTTTCCTTCCCGGATCTCTGGAATGAACTGCAAAATACCTGACCATCTGGTTACTGCAGATGGAAGTCTGAAGGTGAGGATCTTGTGAAATAAAGAGTTCTGTTGTTACTTTCCCAGGTGGCCTTAATGTTATCTTGCTGGTAAGTGCCTGAACAAGATACTGGACTAATTTGTGTTGGCTCCATTTGCTAGTACCCATCTTTTTGCTCATAGGAAAACTAATAACAGAAGAGGCAGAAGAAGAGATGTTTTAGAGTCAAAAAAAGGGTAATGATGGAGACTCCTTGGAACAGAGTTTAGAAACTGAATGGGAGAAGAGAACAGCTGGAGACATTTGTATATGTGTGTGATGTAAAGTGTTTGAAGTATTTATAGAGAAAAAACATAGCAAGAGGCCAAATGATTCTTTGAGCTTCTTACAGTTGGGCAAGTAATTAAAAACAAACAAACAAAAAGTTTAAATAATTTAACATAGATCCCTGACCAATTTTTGCTGAAGGAGTTACTCAGTGCTCTCTGCTGCTTTTCCTTCCCTGTCAGGGTGCTTTAAGGTAGCAGGGCGTTGTGAGCACCAGGTGTCCACAGCCAGCTTGGCCTGTGTAGGGCGCAGGACTCTGGGGGATTCCCAGGCAGGAGAGGGCAGTCACTGTGTTGGAGCTCATCAAAACTCTTGTTTGATAAATCTTTGCTAGTTTGGAAAGAGCATATCTGTAACAGACAAACACAGGTAAAAACAATGCATGACGGCCTTTAATTTGCAGGGTGGAAGATTTGTCTCAGAGCAGGAGAGAAACAAAATACAGCAAAGCTGACCAGGGCATGTTTGTCAGCCAGGGCCTTCACTTCAGCCTGTTCCAGACTACACCTCTTCTGCAGGCTGTGCTTTGGGTGCAGAGCTGTCTTCAGGGCTACATAATTAAGTGTGCATACAGCTCTGCCTTACTGCCAGGAGGTCAAGAAAAATGCTAATTGCTCAGTGTAGAAGCCTAGAAGACAAGGGGGCTAATGTGTGTGTCTCAAACACTGATAGATAGCTGTGGAATCAACTGAGCATTGCTGGTAATAACAGCCAAGGATTGTTGCTGATAAAACACTGTAAGAAAGAAGAGGATATGGCTGGAGAAGGGGCCATATGGAGGGAAGGCACCACATTTCTGGGAAAACCATCTTTGTTCTGGCTCGTGGAGTTAAGCACAATACAGCCCAGGGCAGGTGTAGGAATGAAGGCAAGAAGTGGCCATGGACTGTAGGGGAGATCAAGAGCACCCCTGAAGCACTCCAGCTCCTTTCCAGAAAGGTCTAGAGGAATGGACTGTGCAAGGTAATTGAAATGCATAAAAAGTATAATGCATAAAAAGTCTGCATGTAACTTATCTCCAGGTTGGGGAAATTTGTGTATAAAAAGGTACTCCTACTGAGCACAATTTGTGGGAGTCCCCAGGACACCCCAGCTGTATTTACACTGGAGCCAGTATTGCTTCTCTCTTTCTCTTTTCCCTTCATTCTCTCTCTCCTTTTTCATTCATCTTTCTCTTTCTCTCTTCCCTTTCACCCTAACCTCTTATCCAAAATCCACTGTTGTGTGCTTATATAGGAGGTCAGGGTCTGACTTATACCAATTTCCATGTCAAGGGCATAATTTGTTAACAAAACTTTGAAAGCTTTTGTGGTCCTTCTGAATTTTATCTGACCGTGAGCATCTATGAATCTTGGGTGCTCCCTTCACTTTGAGGGTGGGATGTAACAGTGAGACAAACATGGAGTGAAAAAGCTGGAACAAGCTCCAACTTCTCCTCTGTGTCATTTGGCATACAGCCCAAATCCAGCCAACAAGTTTTGTTGTCTCATCAGGTTTCATCTTTGCCCTGCCAGCAAGCACATGGCATGGTGCATACTCCACACATGTCTGCTCACGGGCCAAGAATTATGACGGCACAGAAAACTCCTATGGTGCTTTCAGATCTGCTGCCTTTCCCACACCAGTGCAGGATGGTGGTTTTTAGCACCAGCTCACCCTCACGGGCAGTTTAATTTGCAGATGGCAAACTGAGACTGAGACAAAAGTAGTATCATCTTCTGCCATCTCCATGGCCGCTTCCAGTGGGCAGCAGCGGTGGGAATGTCTTAGCCTGCTGCAGCCAGAGTCACAGGTCTCACTGCCCCTGTTTGCACAATTTGCCTGTGCGTGCTTTTTCAGTGATCTCTGACACATGTTACATGCAGCAGTGGGCACCCTGTGTCAGAGCACGTGTTAATAGGGAAGCCAGGACCCTATTTGCTCTTGGCCCCAAAAGAAAGTAGTAAGGCTGGATATAGGAGTGTTGTAACCATGTCAGGATGGAGTGGTGGCACTGAGTATGGATGAGAGGCTAGTCTGCATGTAACTGGATGTCTGGGTTCTCCATAACTGGAGGGAAGGAGAAAGAAAGTCAGGAGGAAACCTGGTGCAATCCTCATCCTTTGGTCTTATGTGTTTATGTGAGGAATGTTCTAGATACATTGCCAAGCAGTCCAGTGTCTCTGGAGTCTGCAGTAAATTCACAACAGTCAACCCATTAGGTTTACAGAAGAGGATTTACAGTTATTGTGAAACTTCCCAGGAGATGCTGTTATATATAGGCTTAAGTTCATCTTAGTGCGGAAGCAGGGTACAGCCCCCAAAGGAACAATTTTATTCTTGAATTTTTGATGTAGCAGCTTCTCTGAAATATATCTGCAGTTTTCCTGGTTTTAGTTTTCTATGTGGGTTTTTTTTTTTTTTTTTTTGTGTGTGTTTTTTTTTTTTTTTCCTCTGTTTTTTGTTTTTTTTTTTTTTCTCTGTTTAGCACCAATTCAGGGAAATCAGGCCCTATAGTTTCGGGTCGTGATTTGTGAGAAGCGCTCCTACTGTGTGAGAAATATACTAGTATCTTGACAGAAATCAAATTAGATATATAGTATTACACTAACTCCATATTTTTTACTTCTTTTCCTTTACAGATTCATGCACTAAAACTTTGAAATGTGCTGCCTCACAGCAGAGAGGCTTCTGTAAAAATTCCTAGGTGATAAGTAATTGTAATCGCTTCAGTTACTTCATATGCTCACTAGCAAGTCAATAGTTTACTGTTTCCTTACAAATATGCCTGTAGATTATACAGACTGACTAACAGGAGACAATTTCAGAGTCTGAAAGCTTTTGAGAGAGGACTTTTCTCAAGACACCAGGTATTGACCAATGTATCAATAGAGGGTTCATTAATATGGTTTTGCTTTTGTAACAGCAGAGGAAATAGAAATCTTCTAGTTTATAGAAAGCCAAGGTCATAGTAAAGAGACAGTAGTACCTTTTACCTCTGCTGAACACCCCTGTGGGGTAGACATATTTCTAGTGGTGATGAAAATCCATTGTGATTACCAGGCTGAGAGGGACACTGTGACACAGGACAGGGGAGGAAAATCAATTTTTGACAGTTTAGGTGCCAAGAAAGTGAGTGGATAGAAAGTGAAAAACATTGCTCTTATGGGAGGAAGTCAAATGACTAATCAGCTATAGCAGCAGAGTAATTTTCACGTTTATGCTGTGTGTTTGTATCCGTATACACAGACAGGGAGAGACTGGTGCCTTTATACTCTCTGTTTCTGAAAAATCTGCTAAGCTTTAATGAACCATTTTATGAGTGCATGTCTCATGCCATGATTTACATGTCCAGGTTCACCCAAGAGCTTCTGGTCCCCAGAAGGACCTGTAAGACTGTGTCCAGAGCTGCAGTAAGGTTTGAGCCCTCTCTAGTCAACAAAGCAGAGGCAGTGGGCACCACATATGGGTGGCAGGGAACAGTCCTCCCTAACATCCAGGCTTATAGAGGGAAAGTTCCCTGCGAGGAGGAAGGGTCTTAGCTCACTAGAGGCAGAAGACCAAGATAACAGCTTATTGGGTTAGCCCATCCCTGTGGTGCCTGTCCTTTCTAGCTGGGAAAGTGGAACAACAGCAGCACTCTCTTTGATCCCACCTAGGTGCTCTGAAGCATCACATGATCCTCATGTTCTTTTCCGGGAACACCTTACCCAGAATGATGACGTCTTTCTCAGCTGGAGCTTTTAGCTGAAATGGACAGGTTCCAGAGGAGATGCTTACAGTACGTTTTTGAAGTGGGGATGCTGGCTTGGAAAGTTGCCCCAGCCTTGTGGCAGGGATTAAAGGAGATGACTGCTATCTGCCTAATAGGTAACAAACAATGTCTCCTTGCCTAGTACTGACTTCATTGTGAACAAATTCTTGGCAAATACTGTGGTAACTTAAGTGGGGTGTGGAGGTTTCCATTTTAGATTTAATTTTGCTCCGTAATAACAATGTGCAGTAGATTTGCCAAACATAGCACCCTTCAGGCTAACTTGCATTTGTTCAGCCTGAAGTAGAAGATTTAAATGCATCGAAATAATAACTATTTGCCATAGTTCAGGCTATGGCTTTCTGGACCACTTTTGTGCAAGGCACAGATGTGGCAAACAAATTCAACAGATTCTGGGGAAAAACATTAGTTGTATATTAGGAACAATTAACAATAAGAATAGAAAAACTTTGTTCAGAGATCAAATAGATACTACAGTAAGTATCCATCACTTGCCAGAGGAAGGTCTGGGACTGATTATGTTTCAAGCCTAAGAAAATCCATTCATTAAAGATGATACAGTTTTAAAAAGACTCCTGATTCTCATGCTCATGCACCAGTCAGTTTGCAGATATACATTTTGCAGTACACCACTGAAAATGGTGATTTCACAGACCATTGCAATTACAGGCTGTTAATTGACTGTAGTGCTACGGGATGAGGGTTAAGAAAGAGTTTAAACTGTGAAGCAGGCACACCAGGGAGGATGATAGGATACCTGGTGGGACTGGAGAATGAATCACTGTACTTCCCCTTTCTTCACTACCTAGGTAAAAAGGCCTGGGTTCTAAACCAGGGTTCAAGCTACTGTCAGCATTCCCAGTGCATTTCCCAGTGCCATGGTTAATCCCAGACAATAAATATGTACCATGCAGCCTCTTGCACATCCCCTTCCCTGTAGTGGAATGGGGAGGAGAACTGGAAAGAGGTAAAACCCATGGGCTGACTCAAGAACAGTTTAATAATTGAATTAAAGTAACCATACAATTACAACAACAACAGCAATAACAGCAACAACAGTAATGAAAAAGGATATAACAACAAGAAAAAAGAGGAAAAAATCAATTATAAAAAGGTGATGCACAATAAAAGTGCTCACCACCCACTGAGCAGTGATGGGTGGCCTCTGGCCAAACTTTCTCCATTTATATACTGAGCATGATGTTCTATGATATGGAATATCCCTTTGGTCAGTCAGTGTCATCTGTCCTCACCATGCTCCCTCTCAGCTTCTGGTGCACCTGCTTGCTGGCAGAGCACAGGAAACTGAAAAGTCTCTGATTTAGAGTAACATTTAGCAACAGCTAAACATCAGTGTGTTAACAATATTATTCTCATAGTAAATCCAAAACACAGCACTGTACCAGCTGCTTGGAAGAAAATTATCTATCCCAGTTGAGACCAGGACACTCGGGAAAAAGTATTGGTGACTGGGCAGACAAGGGCCACTCAGGGGGTAGGTTTGTATCTGCTGCAGACTTTGAGTCCCTGTGCCTGTACTGTACGCAGATCACAGCCAGAACCTTCTCCTTGGATCTGTCGTCTTCACAGGTACAAACACAGGAGTTCATAATTAAACTGCACAGCAGAGTACTGTGACTTTCCAGCATCATCCAGGCAGTTCACTGGTTACAGAAAACTATTTATGCAAAGGCTATTGATTTTAACTAGATGAGCAAAGACAAGGCCCAGAGTGTTGCTCAGCATCCCCAGTCCTAAGAGAAACTGTGTTTCCTGAGATCGATGTCTCAGGCACAGTGCCACCAGTCTTTTCTGGTCTGTGCACCGGTTCTGCAAGTGTTCCTGACCTTGGACACTTAAATGGGCTGGCCCCTGATGCAGCACTGCCTGGCTGACAAATCTCCAATGCCTTTTTGCACACACACACACACATATATAAATATATATATACAGATATATGCATATATATATATATATATAACACAGATATATACAAGCAGGCAAACAAAAGTAGCAGAGTAAAGAGGCAGCAAGTCCATCTTGCCTGGCAGGACTGAACTATGTCAATCTCTTGTACAGGTCACTATGCTCGGTACTTGCCAGCGCCACTCATCCCATGTTCTTCTGCTGGGGCAAAGGGACCTACACGTAGTAGTAGGTTATTGCCTAGGATTTGATTCTTCCTCAAGGTTTTCATTCCCTCTTCCTGCCTAGCCTCAGGCAGAGTGGCAGAGCTTAGCCCTCTGGTGTGCCTGAGCAGTTCTGCAAAGGGTGGCATTGAATTGCACTCAGGGGAGGTTTTGCACTGTCAGCCATCACCCTGATTAGCTCCCAGGCACAGCTAACTCCATGCACATGAGAACAGCAGCATCAGAAGAGATGGTAGGAGGCGTTGAAGAGGGAAAAAAAGAAGTCTTACTTGGCACCCTGTGTCATAGCAGCTGGGTCTCCTCTGTCTTCACTCTCCCAGCTTCTGGATGACTTACATATGGATCTTTGTGCAATGCACTGGGTTCATAAAACAGTAATGTTCCTGCATGAATATTTCAGTAATTCCGTCAGATTACAAATACAATGTTTTTTGTTCCCAATAGTGTCATCACTATGCCGTTTTCTGTGACTGCGGATGGCATGTGGTGCAGCTCAATTTTTCTTTGTCATTCTGGGCAATAGCTCTAATTCCTAATTTCTGGATGAAACAGGATCTGACTTTAATTGGTCAGTTCCTAGACTTTTTTTACAAAATCAGGTGTTAGTGTCAACTCTGGTACCAGAAAATATATCTTGCTTTCCAAAGCTGAGACATCTTCTCACTTCTACTTTTGGCAGTCATGGCCTAGGAAGAACCACTGGGTCCTTGTGATTTTTGTTAATGTTGTTTCTTGTGGTGAAATAGCTCTGGCCTTGCCATCTTATGTGCTGTCCATGCAGAGTAATTTTCAGCAGCATGAAGGCCACTGCCACCTCTGTCTCTATTGCTGATTTGCATATCTTGTTCATGGCTGATCTCTAGATCTGCCACCTTTCATACTGCTTCCACTGACAGTTTATTACAGACTTTTCAATACTTTGCCCAGACATTATCGCTTCTGGCATTGCATGGCTTCCAAGACCTGGCAGATGTCTATTGCCTTTTCGCAAGCACAAATCCATCTCCAGTAATAACCTCTCTCCCAGCCTCTTGTCAGACACATGGAAAACAATTTTGTCTCTAAGCATATCATTTTCAGTAATCTCAGACTGTTACTGCTCCTCGTTCTGTCTCGGTTTGGCTGTATACTTGTCAATTCCATTTGTTACAACATGATGAGGCAGAAATTGGTGCTGCTCGAATACAATGTTCATTTTAGGGTTTCAGGGTTTCCTGAGTATTTTTAAAGTGTCCAGCAAAGTAAATTTGTCTTCTATCTGCTGTGCTGATAGTGTGTGTTGATAGGCTTCAAAAGCTTCCTCACCCACTGTAGGGATAAAAAACCCAACCATGCTGCTCAAAATTTTTCTCCTCTTTCACTTAACTTTCAGGCTTTAATTACCCAAATAAGAGACCTTCTTTCTCCAGTTCTCTCCTGTTACCCAAGAACTATAGTGGCTGTCTGAATAAGTCTGGGATGCACTACTTCAGCTTTTCGAGTACACAACTGTTTTTGTGCTTTGAGCCCTCTCTCCCTCTGTCTTCTTTTCAAACCAGATGTTGGAATCCCATAGTTCATAATATGAATATTGTCAGTATGAGAATAACATACTAATTAAATTTGGGTCTATTAATGCACTAAGCTTTTGCTAATGCTTCTGCACTTTATGACTGAAATGTAATATCCCCGTTTTGGCTCTGGTCGTAATTCTCTCCTCTCCAAGCACACATGCCCTACAGCCTGAGGAAGCAGGGAGGGAACACACCAGGATGCAGGCAGGTGGTGGCTCAGTCTCAGGCCAGTGCTGCCTGAGCAGATCTGCTGGAGGGCAGCAAGCCATCCCACTGCACCATGCTGCAGAGTGACACTGACCATCCCCTTTGCGGGATGCAGGGTGGAAAGCAGAGCATAATCACAACCTCACCTGATTTTTGGCTGTGGTGGAAATAAGTGGCAGCAGCAGAGTATTGCACTTTCATTGACTCTTGAGGCAATCCTGCCACTGAGACCTAGTGGGTGGAAACACCAAATCTGTAATGTCTACCAAGGGTGTAAAAAGCAGAAGTAGAAGCTGCAAACTAAAGATGTGCAAGTGCCTTTTGGGCAGGCAGGGGAGGAAGGCAAAGATCAACTTCGGCAAGTGAAAGGGGTGGCAGTGTACAGCTTCGCACACACTCTTCACTGACAGCAAACCCCAGACCCTCTCCTGCCTGTCTCTGTATCTGAAGACAAAAGAAAAATAAACAAGGACTTCTAAATGCAATGAAGTCACTTTCCATACTGGATCTTACAGCGTTTTGAAGAAATTTAGTTCAATCAACTAATAGTGACCAATGAAGGTTGTGGGAAGCAGAGGTGCCAGTGCTTATTTTGGGAAAATCTCTTGTGTAATGAGTGGTACTGCTTTCCTAGTGGGTTTGCCTTCATGCCCAGACACTCGAGAGAACTTGAGCTGAGGCCAGCAGCAGCATAGGGAGCATGGCACAGTTCTCTTGGTGTGGCTGGACAGGCACAATGGTGGCTGGTGCTGCTCCTCCCTGCTCAGGGTCTTCCTTTGCAACCTCACTGCATGAGCACTCCAGTTAGCACGGCAGCCACGGGGTGAAACCTCAGTAGCAGCGCCACTGCAACTCATCTGTGCCTGGAGCACTGCCTGTGCAAGAGGCAGAACCAGCTGCAGCAGCCACATCCTTCTCACAGGCAGGTCTTTTTCGGCATAACACAGTTCCACCCTCCCCAGGTAGAAACACCAGCCATGTGTGAGTGAGAGAAGTGATGAGGGTTATGTTGAAGGTCTTATAGGAATGGGTAAGCAAGATCAAGGGTTATAAAAGATGTCAGGCTGCTGCTCTGTTCTTATCAGGTGCTGGCCTTACATGAGTGGAGCCCCAGATGTTAGGTATTTTTATAAGGTGTATGCAGACAGACCTACCACAGCCTGTGGCCAAGTGCTGGGGCAAAACTCACCAGCCTGGAGGAAGTGCTGTGCTAGGAGGTCATGTTGGTACAGCACTCATGCCCTGGCTGTTTCACTGCTTTGCATAAGCTCTGAATTTGTATCAAGCCTGTTACTGGTCCTCACTTCCTCTTTTTTTTTCATATCTCCCTGTGTCTTCCTCTAAAATATACCATGTGTATCTATAACCTACCACGCCCATATTACACCGGTGCTCTGGAAAAATTAAGGTGGGTGTTTGCAGCACAGGAGAGATGGTGGGAGAATACCACTTTTGCCTTTTTTCTGAGCTGGTGAAGAGAAAAAAACATAGAGGGAGTAAATAACTTAACTGGGGCTATCCTTAAACAGAACTGTCTAAAGAAGCATATAGGGTGAAACAATTCCTCTAACAGGATATGACAGCACCACAAGATGACTTGGGATCTGTCTACATGAGGAGCTGTTGATAGCTCTCCCTGTTTGAGTTCAAACCTCTTGGGAAGGCGGAGAGACAGGTAGCCCAGATTTGTGGTGGTGCTAATATAGCAGCAAGGCTTTGGGCTCAGACATCCCAGGCATCAGTTACCTCCGTCAACTACCTTGAAGAGCATTGTTTCTAGTTTTCTCTCTGCATAATACTACAAACCAGGGCTGACTGAGATCTCAGACAAGCTCTGCCATCCCTTGGAATTGCCTCTGCTGCCCTGTTCCCTCCCCCACACACCTCTTCTGACGTTGGAGAAGTACCTGGTGGGGGAGGGCAGTGTGAAGATGCATTACATAACCTTGTTCTGCATTCATGTTGCTAGTGGTTACTTTCTGAAGCCTGGCATTACCATAGTCCTTCTAACTCCCCTGACACCTGTACAGTTGAAGTGGAATGAGGCATTATAGTATTATCAGATTAGTCGCAGAGTGCATTTGTGATGTACATAGATTAGTAATTAAAAAGATAGCTTCAGCTGTCTGGATGGGTCAGAAGAACCTGATTCTCTGGGGTCCTCCATGTAAAAAGAATAGCAGCTGTAGCCTTTAAGGTGTCACTATGATTGGACAATGGGAGTCTCCTGTGTCAAAGTGCTTTTTCCTGGAAGAACTAGCAAAGACCAGCGTTTTTTTTCAAACTGAGTAAAATTCACATGAGCTCTGGCATCTCTTGAAGTGGTCCTTCAGAACTGACTGAAGCAGATGGAGTTAGGCACTTCACTCATAAGAGAGAAGCAACAATATACTTCATCCGTATCAAGTAGTAAGCTAAAGTTTAATGGTAAATGTGACAAATGGTTTAAAAAGGTTTGATGACAAGGTTTTTTTCCCAGGGGACAGCATCAGACAAATTTTTTGGGAAGATCCTGCCAGTGAGTCATGAGATTCACAAAGGACCCTCTTGCTTTCTAAACTTCTCAGAGAGGAGCCTAAGTGTGGCTGGATTCAGTTCTAGCCCCAGACTTGGTCAACAGTTTGTGTCTAAAGGATTGTATGTACACAATTAACACTTTATATCACTTAATTAAGATTTCAAAGTTCAGTATATCATAAATAGCTTACCAAGAATCTGCCGAGGAAACTCTCAGCCTCAAAGAATAACCTGGAGAAGTGGCTCTGCTCAAGAGGAGATCCTGGTGTGCAGCCTGCTGCCATGCAGGGAAGCTCAATAGGCCCTGGGCTGTCCACTGTTTATGAAGTAAGACGAGCATGGAGACAGAAACACCTTAGCAGCAACAGTGGTTCAGCTAGCAGTTACTATTTCACTGGAATGCTTTGCTTCAATTACCTTACTCTTACCTTTCCAATAAATACGTCTTCTGTTTTTGCAGTGTTCGAGTTCAGGGAAAATCCAACCCCATGCTGAAACCCCATGCTTAGACAGCCTGTAGTCGAATTCCTCCCTGAGTCCAGCCTGTGGGCCACCCTACAGACCTCAGTTGAGTGGCGTGGTAAATGGTTGAGGCATGATGCAGCTGAGTTCACCATAAGTGTCTCTAGCAGCTTGTTCCATTAGAGGATTTCTTGCTGTGATGTTCACCGGGAAGCCGTGAATTAGTGATCTACCCCCCTTTGCTGTTTTATGGTGTTGTATCTGGCATTATCTGCTACTCATCAATGGTGTAGGACACTGCTGCTGAACATACTCAATTTGCTCAAGTTGCTCTGATTTCTGTTCAACTCCTATATTTTAAGTAAGCCTGTCACGCAGAAACAAGGTATTTTCTTTTTACTTTGTTAAGCACAAACTCTCTGTTCTTCCATCACATCACTTTAGGTTTGCTTCTGTTCCTACTCTGTTAAAAAGTATTTAAATTGCTTTAATTATCTGCACTGTTTTTTTTTTCTCTTGGGCTTCATTTGCTAGGTTTGCTAGCTCTGGTTGCATATAGGTAACTGCTGGGTTTCTAAATGGCAATATATTCTGTGAGGAAGAGCTCTGATTCTTTGCATCTGTGTTTTTTGGGTTCTATTTGATTCCTCTGGGATGTTTGAGGTGGCTTTAAGCACCACTCAAGGCTTTAAGCCTTGTTCTGTAGATCTGCTGAGTGGTCTGTGGCACTAGGGAACCTTTTGTGTACAGGCCACATCCATGACTCTGCATCCTTTGCACAATGCCATGTTTGTGTGTAATGGATGCAAAGCTGAGGAAGGCCTTTGCAGTCCAGTTGATCTCCTATTTGCTGTAGCTAGTCGAAAGACCAAGGAAATTGCTGGAGGAACATTCAGTGCTGTTCCCAGAGGGCTTAGCAGGTGCCCATCATGGCTGCTATCCTAGATATACTTAGTGAAGTTGAGCTGAGCCTTCCTGCTTACAGTGAAATTTCAGGGTCTCTGAGCTGAGTGAAACTCTTACTGGAGCTGCACGGATTTCACTCCCACTGAAGCTGAGGCTTTCAATGTATTCAGGCTGTTAAACTATATTTAAACAGTATAATTTGAACAAATTTTCTACCAAATCATTTCATCCAAATTGCCTACTAAGTTGCCAAATTATCCACCAACTTATTGCACTAACTTGTGATGTTTATACGGTCCAAAGGAACAGAGAGCAAAAATTTAATCTAAGTCTAAAAAAGTCTCAAAGTCTAGTCAAGTAACAATTATTAGTCTGTTAAATGATGCCAACACTTATATTTCAAATTATATACAGTTAGTTTTTTCCAGAGTGTATACGATTTCACCATTTATGGTGATTTTCTTATACTGAGTGCCTGCTGCTTGCTCTCTTTGCTACATCTGAAGCTGATGCTATTCAGATCGTAAGGTTGCATTAATTTACTGACCAGCAGTTGACCTTGGTGAGCTTTAGTAGCCCTGGTATAAGTCTTGTTATATTCCTGTGGTGGTATTTTTTAAGTACTCTGCTTCCTTCCCATGTTTGTGCACCTCTACACTACATTTTTATTCTAGTTTGATAGGCAGTTATGCAGAATAACTGCTTGCTATTGCTATCTATCTGTCAAAAGCAGAAATAATATTTAGGGTCTGTCCCTTTGAGCCCTATACAGCTCAGGCATCCAGCTACCATTTGTGTTTGAAAATTTTCCCATTTATCAATATACCTCCAGAAGTCATCTTTAAAAAAACCAATATGGCTATTCCTTTCATGACAGAAATCTTCCTTTATTTGCTTACAGCAATGCTGTGTGAAGCATCCTGAGTGCCTGTGGTTTTTGCATCCTTTCAAAAAGACTTCTCATGCTGTCTTAAACTAATTCAATTCTCTTTTATGCTTTGAAACACTTGCTTTTAAAAAATTAAGAGTTCTCTGGTATTTACTGAAATTTATTTGAAAATTTATTAAATTTATTTTGAAATTTACTGAAAATCTCAGTCACCTTATTTTGGTTTCTCCTTTTTCCTTTCTTTTTCCAATAACCCTCCTCAAATAGACTTGTTTTTCCTCTTAAAAGCAATTGTGCTATTAGATTACAAAGCTTTGTGCTTAGGATATCATACTAGATGTCCATATCTACAGAAAAGTGCTTTTTTTTGTTCTTTCCATTTAAAAATGTTACTTTTCTACTGTGAGAATTTTATTTTGGTTTTGGACAGAAAGAAGTGTTGCAAATTTTATAGGATTTGATGTTGTTACTCTGTTTCTTAGTTCAGCTCTGTTCAGCTGAACTAGAAAAGGGACAGCAGCATTGCAAGATGGTTTTCTTGAAGATGGAAGTGGAAAGAGAACAGTAGATGTTCAGTATCTGAAAAGGCTAAGAGAAGAGACTCACTTAGGACAGCCATTTCTAGCGAAAGAAAACAGTGCAGGAATTGGACAGAAAATGGAAGAGCACAAGTTGGTTACAGCATATGAATTGCTAAAGGTTTGTACAGCTGGGCAAACCAGTGTTCATGTTCAGAGTTGCAGCAGCCAGAAACAACTGCAGCTTTGTGCAGGACTATTTTAGGACCTTGCTTCCTTAGACAGATAGTGCTGTTTGCCAAAGCATCTCAATCCAAGTTTCTTCCATAGACATTTGTGTGGATGGTGGAAAATACAGTTTTCCAGCAAGCATATTTTAACTCTTTATTGTGTAAAAGGTGCCATCTCTGTTCTTACAGCTTCCTTATGTGACAGAACCTCTGGTGAAAGCTTGTGAGGTGTTTTCCTAGCCTGGACAGTCCGTTGGACAAAATGGGTCATCTTCTCAGAAAATGTCTTTTCTTTCGTGGTAGCTATGACTGCAGTGGCACCTGAGCTCAGACTGACCAGAGGAACTGCTTGCCAGGCTATATTGCCCACCTGTTTTGGGAGTTCTCCCATTCATGGAAATTACCTGCTTTGGGCTGCATAAGGGGATTTTTTTGGGTTGAGTTGGATATTTTTTTACCTTTTTTTTTTTTTTTTTTTTTTCTTCTTTCTTTCTGTAGGATGAATGAAAGTCTGCTTTTACTGTCATTAGTTGCAAAGGAAGCTGACAATGGCGAGTAACTCTGTTTGAGGTCTGCATGCACATTAACATTGCAGTAAATTGTTATGCACATAAGAAAAAAACCTGACAGTTTTATGGTTTGTTTTTTGGTTTTTTTTTTTAAAGGTGAACTGTTCAAACAAATATAGAGTTAGGCTGGATACTCCTCTCAGTGGCACCTCATAAATAGTTTAGTACTTTTGAAGTTTAAAAATACCGTATCAGGAGCTGTTAAATGTCCTTGATTTCTCTGCTTTTAAGTAAAAATGCATATGGTTGCACATCAGCCATTCACAAAGCTGTGATTAATGTGACGTTAAGCATCAAAGGGAAGTACTGTGTTTTAAATCACCCTTTCTTCCAACAGCAGAGTTCACCAGTGCCTTGAAGGCTGTGCTGCCCCTTTGGGAAACCAGAATTTCTCTTCTTTCACTTTTCAGTGATTCAGAAATGTCAGTTGTTCGTATGATATGCTGCAATGTGAAATGTAGCAAATGGAAATTCAGAAGAGGTTGTGCAAGCCCTGAGCTAGAACCGCAGTGGGAGCTGGGTCAGTGTAAGGGTTGGTGGTACAGGGTTGCTTTCTGCAGCCCAGGTGTCCTGACAGCCCTGGGTGGGTTCTCCACTAGACAGCTCCAGCTCACTCCAAAACAGAGAGCCACCTTGCCATGTTTGGAGTGGGAGCTGCTCTGGGAGTTGTGCCAGGGCTGCATGCTCCAGGGAACACTAGTGGGAAGCTCAGTGTCTCAGAGATCGTCAGCTGCAGCTCTGCCAGCAGAGCTGGAAGCATCTCTCTGAAAGGGTTTTTAGAACAGCTGATGGAAATGTTGTAACTCAGCTATGACAGGATTTCTTCTTTGGAGTGATCCAGCCCTCAGCTTGACTGTCATCTCTGACATGGAGGGAAGATACTAGGTCTGCATTTGAACACTGTCATAATTGTTATTTTTGTGTTTATTGACATAGTGCCTGCTGGTTTAGGGCAGGGAAGTGGGCACAGTGCCAGAGTAGCCAGTATAAGCACCTTGAGTATCCTTGAACATGTGCCCTGTTTGCCCACAGGGAAAGATGGGCCTTGCAGAGGAATATCTGGAGCGGGAAGGCTGCTCAGTGGGTATGCTGCCTTACTCTTGCACTGCCTGCTTGTGTTCCCCTGCAGCAGGGTAGAGGTCCTCTGGCACCTAGGACAGAGCTGTGTGTGATTTTTGGCAGAAAGGAGCTGAGCCACGTGCACAGAGTAGCCCAGCAGAGTGAGGCAGCTTTTAGAATGAACAAAGCACTAAAAATATATTGAAAGATGAATTGCAACTTTATCTTACTCTTTGCAACACACTGTTCTTCTGGGTAGATCCTGTTTATTCTTTATGACACTGACATGGGCCATCTGTTTTGAGAAGATGGAGGAAGGCATTTGGAACACAACCTGAAGTTGTGTCTTGGGGCAGGGCAGCCTTTAGTGCTTTTAACTCTCACAAACAACTGAGCTACACAAACAAGACAGAGCAGGGTCTAGCATCTGGACTGACCCTTGTTGTTTTTAGGAGTAATCTTTGAAGAAACAATTTGTTTACATCCTGATGAAACTTATTAGTCAGACTGAGAAACTGTTGTACTACTCAATAATTCAATAGCATTTACATTTTCTGTAAAAGCAAGTTCTTTCTCTGTATAACAATTTCAAGGTTGACAGAAGGACTGATTGCTGCTGAGAAATGGATAATTTATCATTTTAACCAGTTATAAAGTATTAAGCAGGTGAATTTGCTGTAACCTTAACTCTGTCCCTGATGCATATGGATTATGCTTTAGTGTATAATAATGCTATCAGTATTATTCAAATAATACTATGCTACCGTATATTTTGCAAATGTATTCTGCCTGTTTGGTGTAGTTACCTCCTGATTTAGCTCTCTTCCTCCCCCCAGTTATCTTTTATCTATACTCTGCTTACCATAATTATTTGGCCCTAGATTGTTCTTCTGAGGGGTGGCACTACATCCAAGAGGGCAGCTGTGGGGAGTGTTTGTCAGTGTTTTAGTCTTTTCCAGGGCTGAGAGTTTAAGTGCTTTGATGGGGGCATAGAGGTGGAGACCAGTGTTGTGGGGGTTAGGTGCTGATCACCCACACCAGCTGGGCTGTGGGTGCACAGTAAGCTTCCTGCTCTGAATGAAGAAGTAGCAGGCAAAGGGGCAAAGGCTGAATATCTCTGCCCTGTCCCCATGCCATCAACCTCCCTTCTGTCCCCTCTCCCTCCTTTTGATCCAGAGGGCTAGGTTACTAGACAGCAGTTTATTTCTTTAGTTCATCACAGTGGTGATGCCCAAGAGTCACCCTGTGGTTTTCTTCTCTTTTTCACCCATACTGTTCCCTCTCCTCTTCCCTCTGGATAATCTTTGAGATAGGGAAGGCCCACAGGCTGCCAGGTGGTGAAGGAAGGTAATTTCAGTTCCTGACTGGTTAGCGTGGGTGAGTCAGGAACAGGGAAGAGTGGTGCATGGTCCCAGCCTGCAGGTTTCATCAGGGAAGGTGATTAATTACTGTGAAAACTCAGTTCTTGCAAAGGTCATCTTGGACTAAAGATAGCCCCTAACACTGAGGAGTCAGTAAGACTGTAGTATCTGCTCCATGAAGGCTGAGAGGCAGTGTTCCCAGGAGCCTTCTCCCGAGCTCTTCTCTTCTCTCTGCTAATTCTGGGAAGCATGGAACCACAGTATGTCCTGAGTTGGAAAAGACCCACAAGGATCACTGAGTCCAGCTCTTTACTCTGCACTGCACGATCCCAAGAATCACACCATCCCTGCCATCAATTCTTGAACTCTGCCAGGCTTGGTGCTGTGATCTGGTGAGCCTGTTCCAGTGCCCAGCCACCCTCTGGAGGAGGAACCTTTTTCTAATATCCAACCTAAATGCATCAAAAGAGATTTCAAGACAGAAATTTTTAATCAGAAAAAAATAAAAAAAAATTAGATAACCACAGATTAGAACTAATATCCACTATTCTTTGTAAAATTTTCTTCTTGTTCAAACCCTCTGAGAGGTGCTGGGAGCCCATGTGAGTGGAGGTGTTGCTTAGAACTAGGCTTGGCTTTTTGGCATGTCATTTCCTCCTCCCCTTATGTGATTATGGTGCATCAGTGGGGTGCCTTCATTCTCTTTCTCTGCACATGGAGGATCCCTATCAAATCTGTGCTGCTCTGATGTTTTTGCTGCATGTGCTCTGCAAGTTGCACTGTCTTGCAATGCCTCCAGACACCTCCTGTGAAAGGAATGTAGGCACCTACATGACTGAGAGCTGTATTTTTCTAAGTTATTTATTTTAAAAAATTACATGGTCATAATTACAATTTTGAGAAGCACTTCAGAGCCGAGATTCCTTGCTGTCCTTTCTGCTCCTTTCCATCATCGCTGCAGGGTTCAAGGATTATTGCATTGCACTGAGCAGCACATGTTATGTCTGACTAAGCTGTGTCAGTATTGTGCTGTTTTCCACTCTCTCCTGGCATCTCTGGGGAAAATAGTTCATGTAACACAGTACTACCAGCAACCTACTGTGCTTCACTTTTATCACAGGGGTGTGTGGTTCTGTGTTTGCTGGTGGGATTGCAAGCTGAAGAGGTCCAGGGATACCATTTAATCCCTTTATTAACTTTTGCAGGAGCCCACTCCTTGATTTGGGATCAGAATAATTTCTATCCATGCTTATTCAGAGCAGGATGGGGAAGAGGATAGCACAGCCTCTGGCAGCTGGTGATGTTCTAACCTATACAAATGTGTTCAGCTTTGGAAAAGTATGCATATCTTTCCTATGGCCTTCACAGCATTTTTGCTGCAGAGACAGGAATTAGCCACTTGTAATGCAGGTGTGCCTAACTGTTGTAATTAGGTGTATGAGCTCATTTGAAAATGAATTGCACCTCTTATTGCTTTGTCAACATTAAAAGTAGCTGCATGGAGTCACTGTACATTTTTTTAGGGCTCTGCAGAAGCTGGAATTCCTCTGTACTGGTGTGAAAGCTATTTCAGACAGAGAATACACTATGAAGGTTGTCACTGATGATCTGGCCAGGCAGTTTGACAGTTTCCAGTGGTGATTACATTGCTCTATAACTCTGTATTCTGTTCAGAACCCCATGAAAAAAATTAACCATACGAAATTTTAACTGATTTAGAATTGAATTTAATTGAATTAGAACAGATTTAGTTCCTAAAATTTAACTATTCGGAAAGTCCCCAAAACTTAAACAAAACACAGAAAGATGTTTAGCCACACCCTGGAGAAAATGGGCTAGTACATGTTGCCTACTAAACTAAATTGTTAATGACTGATTTCTCATGATCCTGAGCTTTGGATTGTCTTTTGCATCAGATATCACATTCTTGCAGTACCTCACAATGTGCAAACCAAAGTCAAGACACAATAAAACAGTGGGCATGTGCTACCAGGCATAGGGTTTGCACAGAAAGGTGTAGGGAGGCATTTTACTATAAGCACATCCTTTCTGTACTTAATATCTCTGTGGACTGCATCCCATTGCCTACCATCATTGTTTATTCTTTTCTTTAGCAGTAGCAACAGTAGTTATATGAAGGGTTTGTCTCCTCACTTTGGCTATACTCTTCACATCCACCCAAGGTCTTTGTTAATGAGAAAACAAGTACTCATGCTCTGAAGTAACCCGTAAACTTGCTGGTGCTGTCTGATAACCAGGGTTTTCCTGCTGTCAGCCAGGAAAGGCTGAGAACTGATACATCTAGCTGTGATTTTTAATATGTTAATATAGCACCAAAATGGGACATCCTATTGCTTTAAAAGAAGTGATTTTTTAAGTTATGATTATGTTTTGCTTAGAAAGTATAGGGAGGAGGTCTCATGCCAGATAACAATTACCCTCCCTATTCTCATTGTTTTTCCTAGAGCCCAAATTTTTTGATTCATCTGACAATCTACATTGGAGTTCAATAACATATTTTTATCACAATGACACATGTAGGCCTGCTAGCCCTGCACACTCCTCCTTGATCTCTCTGTAGCTTTTGTTTGTCAGGAAAGTGGACAAGTGGGTGTGTAAAATACAAAGAATCTCAGTGTAAGTTATCTCAGTGCTGTTAAAAGTCATAGCTGAGATTTTTGCAAGTTCAGATTCTGGAAGCATAGTTAGGACTTAATCAGCATTTGTGTTTACTAACTGTAATTCCAAATGTCTTTCTCACTCCTAATGCATCTGGGTCAGAATCACCATATTTATTTTTATTTCAGCTAAACTCAAGTCCTTATTGCCCAACAGATAAGTACGGTGTTACTATCTCTGCAATATTATTGTAAATTAGAGATATCCAGACACTATGCTGCATGCAAATGTAATTATATCAGCTGCACTGAGTGACACATAGAGCCCCTCAGCCCTCAGTCCTCTCTCACAGAGAGCACATAACTTGTGCCTAGGAAAGATAAGCATAACCCAAGTGTAGGAATGTGGTACTTTCTTGGGACAAGTCCTAAGCTTCCAGTGATTTGCAAATCATGGCTGAGGGACTTTTGAATGAAGGTTTGGATCCCTTCATTAAATCAAGTCAGGCCCCCTAGATGGAGCCTGATGTACAGCAAAGATATGCTGGGTCAGGGAGCACACTGGAACTGCTGAAACTGCAGTGGGGGTATAGCAATATCTAGTCCTTAATCCTGGGGCTGTGGAGAAAAGTGAAGGGGAAATGCTCTCTTTTAGCTTTATCTCCGTTTCATTCTGGCTAAATATGTAAAACCCTACTGGCAGTGTTTTGCAAACATAAGTGCTTTTGTGTTTCACCAAGCCTGGACACACTCTTGAGACATGACAGGAGGGCAGGCAAGAAACAGAGCCAAGGGTTGTTAAGAGGCTCATGATGTTAACAAGTTCATCTTGGAATAATACTTAAAGAAACATCTCTAAGATTTTGAGAAGAGAGTGAAGACATGGTAATGCTTTGTAGCACAGACTGGATTGTTTTTATTTCTAAGAAATTATTTTTTTTCCAAGCCCGGAGCTTGGAAAGCTTGCAGAGGTATTGAAAAATCACCTAGCACTAGGATAGGGCTTCAGATGACAAGAAGAGTGATACTGCTCTGAATGTGTCAGTTCTAATACTGATGACACATGCAGTGAGATCTTCAGTGGTCATGATGGTTATTCCAGTCATATAGTCCTCATTGCCTGCAGATTAAATATGGTGGCCAAAACTGTTATCCTGGAAAAAATATTGGCTTTTTCTGTAGCCAAGTGTAAAAAAAAAGAATGTCCCTCCTTGTGTTGAGGGTAGTGATTCTCCCCTCGTATCTCAGTCCTCTCTCCTTGGTTTTTGGAATATTCTTGTCCCCTGAAAGGAGGCACAGAGGCTGTCTGATGATTCACAGTATGTGATTTGTGTTCAGACAAAACAGACATAAGTCAAAGGGGAACACCAGTAGGCAACATTAATGCAACCATGAGTCTGATTAAAACCCTTGGCTCTGTTTCTACACAAGATGAGTCTCTCACACTTATCAGGAAAGACCTACTTTGAGGCACAGCATTGCTCCTGGATGACAGAGGAGAATCTCTCTCAGGGTGGAAATTCTCTTTAGGAGAGCAGTGCCTTGAGAGCCTTTCCTTCAGACATGCTGCTGGTGTCTTGGCCCATCCATCTTCATTTTTACTTGCTGTCTTTTGAACAGTGCAAGAAAGCAAAAGTTTTGTTTCTGACCAGGCTATAGATCCTCTTAAACACATGAGGCATCGCTTTGGAGGTTTGTCTGGGCTTTCAACAACCTCTCATTTTACTTGAGGAGCAGGGAAGAGACTAGGAGGCACTATCATCATGTAGATGTTGGTGTAGACATTATTTCTGCTGACACACCATTGCCACCTCTCCCCTGCTCCAGGATACTTTCATGGATAATGAGTGGGCTCTAGCAGTTCTAAAAACACAACTGTGACTGCAGCAGAAGAGTGTGTTTTCTGGGTACTTTACCACCCACAGGAAACAGGTTTTCTGTTGTTGTTGTTTTTTTTTTTTTGTTTTGTTTTTTTTTTTTTTTTTTGTTTTTGTTTTTTTTTTTTTTTTTTTGTTTTTTTTTTTTTGTTTTTTTTTTTTTTTTAAACTTGATTAGAATCATGGTATACCTCTGTAACAGGGACTGAAACAAGTTCTGTGCTTTTTGTGTGATTCATGATGGCATACAATACATCTAAATCCCCAGACATGTAACTGTGACTCAGCTCTCTCTGTAAATTCCTGTCCTCTTTTGAGCATTTTTACAGTTGCATTGTTATCTCTCTCAGAAGCCTGGCTCCCTGTTCTCTGTCATCAAGATTCAATCTTAGAAACACACAATCAGGACATAATTATGAGTAGTAGCTCTGGAGCTATCAAGGTCCATGGAGCAAGAAACAGAGTGTTCACCTCAGTTTGGGCCAGGAAACCAGAATAAACTGCATATTATTGAAGGTCATCAGAAGATGGGAGCCTCTCAATTCTGTGTGCATGCAGACAGCACAGATAGGTCACACTGGAGGGCAAAGGGTGACTGTGCTCTGTACATATCTGTGACTTATGATTTGTGATGTGAGTATAGATTTGCCCTGAATCCTGTTCCTGTTCCATTCTTGCTCTTGATTTGAGAAAACTCCTAGTTGTTCCTCTGATGAAACAAAGACTTTCAGCCTCTGCACAGTGATCATCGAGTTCCTGACCATACCTTGCCCTGATGCCAGGTCACCATGGCTTTCCTGTGGCTTTTTCTGGAAGGGAAAGCAGCTCCCTCCCTGTGGTCTCAAACTCTCTGACACCTGTGTCTAAACAGGCATCGTAAATCCAGGGAACAGAATAGTTCTTTCATGTCTGTGTGGGAGAAGAAGAGTCTCTGATTCCTTCAATCATGGCCCAGTAAGAAGCAAAAAAAAAAAGTCCTTTCCTTCCCTTTCCTGGTCGGAGGCTGAAGGACAGGGTTAGGTGTCAGGAGTGAATAGTGTCAAGAATAATAATACAGCTTGCTTTCTTCATCGCTCTGTGCATCTACAAGCATCCCTGGGCTCTTCGTGCTGCAAGGTTGTTGCAGAAAACCTCTGTGATGTTTTGCAAGTGACCTGAGGAAACTTACAGGAGGGGAATTCCAGAAGAAGAGCACTTAAAGAGCTCAGAAGAGAATGTGGTCCCGCAAGGCAGAACATATATTTGCTCTTTATTGCTGACCTCTTAATTTTCCATTCCTTAAATGTTGCCTCTCCACAGTCTATTATTAATAAAAAAGTGAACCACTGGTAGTTGAGTGATGAGATTTACCAAGATCATGAGTTATGTGCCAAAAATTCTGAATATTAGCTTTAAAATAATGAGTTGTGGTTGTGTTTTTTGTTTGTTGTTTTTTTTTTTTTTGTGTTGTTTTTGTTAACTTTTATTTGGATCTTGTTTGTTTGTTTGTTTTTTAAATCAATATATTTTATGTTTCTAAGATTTGTTTTCTGGTATCTGATTCTTTAGCAACCTCACATTTTAAAACTTCTCTCCCTAGAAATTAAAAGGCATCTTTGCCTTCATAAAAACCTAGTTTTTCTTCTGAATTCAGTAACTGGGGTTAGAGAAGAGGAAAAAAATCTATGCTAAATATAAAATTGAAAAAATAGTAATTATTCTGATTTGATGACACTGGATTACTGATGATATCAGTGTATGTATATGCACTGATTCTGGGCAGTAGTCAGTCATGATCTCAATCTAAAGCAAACATGAAGGGATCTTTTATGACATTGGAATTTGGTTATACAAGGATATACAAATACCTAACAGGTTTCACTTTGTTTGCAAAATCTAAACCAAAGAGCTCTGGCTTCCTCTGTTATGGGCCCATCAAAAACTACAATACAATCCATCATCAGTCTTCATTCATGAAGAATCAGTGCAAAGCCTCGTATGTATGAGCAATGTAAGAGCACACATATATTTTTGAGCACTTAGTATCAGTATGCTTTTGGCAGCATGGGGAAACTGGAGGGGGTAATACAAGATTGGCAGAGTATTATGAAAGGAGATGGATGCAGGGCCTACAGAAGTCCTAAGAAACACTGAAGCTAGAGTTCTCGAAAGGCACATATACCTCATTATCCATGCACAAAAATAAACAACTTCCTAAGTCCCTTCTCTGTCCAAGTGGAGCTGTGGGACCTCCAGAGTGCATGGTGGTTCCTCACCACCGTTTTCTGATGCTGCAATATGATACAGGAGCATAAAAAAGGCCCAAGTGAGTCCCATCTCATCCAGCCCCCAGCCATAGACAGAGACAGTAACAGATCTAGGTTTCCTTTTGTGTGTGGCCTTAACAGAACAAGGCACTCTTGCTGCGGTTTATGGTTTCTGAGAGCCAGTGGCACATGCTATGGTGAAAGGAGGGACTTTGCTGCTCAGTGGGGTGGATGTACGCCTGACCTGCATGCAGGAGCACCCTCTGGCTCAGTACATGTTGTCCCTACTCACAGGAAAAGAACCAATATATTTTCTTCTTTCCCAGCCTCCTTCCTTGGGGCAAAATAAAAGCTGTATCTGTTATGTACACAAAGATGTGGTAGACTTTTGCAATGCTCCTGTCCCACCTGCAATGACATTTTTTTTCTGTCTGTCACAACCCCTCTCCAATCTCCTTTATTCCTACTAGCTACTTTCACCTACATTTGTCAGAGGGCCAGGATTTTGGAGGATGTTAAGTGAAAAAAAAAAAAAAGGGGGGGGAATGTAGAGGTAGAAGAAAGAGGAGAGAGGATTCTTCTTTGTGTGCCAGGTAAGGGAAAGGCAGCAGCACTGTGAGATCAGCCTCTGCTCAATGCTAGTGGAATTACACTGCAAAAAGTACTGATGGGAGCCAAGCTACATTCATTCCTCTGCAGATGGAACCATTTGTATGAAGCAAATAATAGGTATTTTCTAAACAGATTTTTATTGACTTTTCACATAGTGATGCAATGTGCGACTTTTGCTGTCAGTCACTCAGCCAGAGAAGCAAAAAACTGGTGCTGAAATCAACTCTTTCCTGGGAGAAAAAAATTTGGTTGGACTAGGACCCCATTTATCTCTTTCCCATTGCATGCACTTTGAGTGGTAGCAACACCTTCAAAATGTGTTAACAAATCCTGGGAGCTTAAACCAGGTGGGATCCCTGGGTGAAGGAGAAGAAGGTCTGATTATTGAGTGCTTGGGAATGTCTGTATTTTGTTGCTCAAAATACTAGCTGAAAAAGCAGCAGAGCAGTTTATAATAGCATTGCATGGAAAAACATTTGAAGTTTTACACCTAGCATCAATGAGGCCCCTTCCCGGCTTCGGGTTTGTCCACTTGCAGCATGTCAGTACGATGGAGATATCCCATGGAATTGCTTAACTATGCTACTATGAATTATTTTTGTTACTGGCTAGTGTGAAAAATAGAGGAACAGGTTTTATTCCAAGCAAATTCAAATAAACAGAGGGTACTAACAAAAGAACTATTTCTGTATATTTACTAACTTATAGGCGTACTGTGGAGGCTGTAAGGTGAAGGGTCCTGTCTGGACCTACCACCAGGGAATCTCTCACGGTGGGGAACAGGAAACAAATTATAAATAAAAATGTATTCCTCTGTGCCATGTGGATCCACAGAGAGACCCCCACGCCATGCCTTGCAACGTGGGAATGATGCAAGACCCCCCTGTACGAGCCCAGGGAAGATATGTTGCAACCAGCCAAAAAGTAACACCCACTTCCAAAGCAGAGAAATTACCTTTTAAGGCAACAAACTGGCAGTAAATGAATATTCAACAGCTGATATCGAAGGATACAAAAAAGCGCGGTTTTCAAACAGCAGTGTGCTCTCTGTTTGATTCAGAGGTGCACCCAGCGCTAGAAATGGGTACCCAGTGCTGCAATAAAAATCTCTTGCTATATTTCTTTGTCCTGCTGGTATTTTTGCTGTCTTCAAAATTCAAGAGAAGAATTAACTTATAACAGCTGGGAGTACCTAAGACAATAATTGCGTTACGATAAGGCACTGCTGACTCCTGTTGTAAGAGAGGTTTTGCAATCTAAATAATCAGGCAGGGGCTGAGAGGAGAAGGTAGAGGCAAAACTCCAGAGTGCAATTTTTGAGAATCAGAGGAAAGAAACTGAAGTATTTTTCATGTTTAAACGTTTGAGATTTTGAGGACCTCATTTCGTCAAAACAAGAAGGCATGTCAGTTTCACAGTCAGAAATTATTCATGGGGTATCCATCAAAATTTCTTTTTTCCACCAGCTTGGTAAGTGAATTTCTTCATACAGGAGAGATCACTGCCCCAGCTAGAGCCACCTCTTGAAGGGAAGCCTGTGAGGTCAAGGCCAGCTCGTGGTTTAGCCCACAGCTAAGCCCAGTTTGGTACATCTCCCACCAGCCCTTAGTGATACCCTTCTCAACTCTGGTGAGTACAGCACACTCAGTCTGCCTCCATGAGTCATTTGATCAAAACCAGCCACCTTTTGCTGTTCAATTTCACTTTGCCAATGCAGCGTTTTTGAATGGAGGTTTTTCTGAGCTAGTAGCATTCATTTTTTTTATTGTGGGAAAGTGTGTTTTATCCACTTGTCTTGCATGCAAAATGTCTGCCCTACTGCAGCTCAAACTTTCATAAAAAAATGTACCATAGAACAGAACTGAGCATTCAACTGTGAGCCTGCACATTGTGCTTATGAGCCATAGCCAGGTAAAGCCCAGAGTGTGGAGATGAGGTCTTGGCAGAAGAGGCACTTCCTTACCTGTAAACCAACTTGTTTATCAGGACTCAGCCCTTATGAAGGAGCTCCTCCAGTCATTATGCAAATCATCCCTTTTGGCTTCATTTACATAAGTGAGGAGCTGCGTGGAGGGGCTATGATGCCCCTCCTCCCTGGCTGCTGGAAGGATTACTTTACCATGTTTGCTGAACTGCTGAACTGATAACCGTTTTTCAAAGTGATCTTGTTTGCTCACAAGCCTATTAGACTGTGCTATTTTTAATTCTTTATATAGCATCTTATATAAAAAAAAAAAATACAAAAACCAAATCAAGTTAGTTACCATAGCAGGTAGCCTCTTGGACTGCAATCAGTGAAGCAGACATTAATATGGAGAAAGGCTCATTAACTTTAGCAGAGAGACCCTTTTCTTGCAGCTAATAGGTGAGTCATGCAGGTACATATTTTTTTTAGAAACTAGATATTTTTCCCAGCACAGGCAGCTGAACTGCCCATGTTTTATAGCCATCTGTCTGCTTGGGGGGTGTGTGTGATTTGTGTTGTTCAGTGTACTTCAAAATCTTAGCTTCAAAAACAGAAGCAAGAATAAAGGATTTGTTTACTCATCAATATTTCCATTAAGGCTGGAATAAAATCTTCTAAGTAGCACAGCGGCATTGCCAGATATTGTTGTCATTTATGGAGCTAAATATAGCTTGTATCCTATAAACTGAGTACATGTAACACAACAACTTTTATCCTGTGATATACATATTAGTTGTGAATCTAAAGCTCTGATGCTCAGGATTCATTAACCATCCACGCATCTAACCCTTCACTCATAAGATGCTGCCTGAAACCTTTGTAGCTGTTCCCAGCTTTGGGCAGGGCCTGTGATGAATAAGACTTGCTTGTGGCAAAAGGTGAAATGCTTCTTAGCATTTTGGGGAAGCTGCAAACCCTGACAGACAACTAATAAACTTAGACCAGTGAGACTGATCAGGGCTGTATGCATCTCATATTCCTTACCTCCCTCTTGCTCGAATGGGGAGCATTTTTGTTATACCTTCTCTGTTAGTACTTTTTCTCACCTTCTAAAGTAATGTGAACTTTCTGGAGATATGGGTGATCACCAGCATCTATCCCAGCGATTAGAGAGGTATATTCATATATCACAGTAAAATGCAAGTCTTTGCAAATCTTAGAGCTCGGCCCTCTAAGAGGATTTTGGAACTGAAAGTGCTGATTCCTATGGTTTGTCAGAGAATAAATAAAGAACACTTTAGACTGTGTCATTCAGTTTGTGCTATTGCTTCTTTGCATCTTTAGACAGATATTCCTTTTGATGTTGTAACAGGACTCTGTCTCCTGAAAGAAGGAGAGCACATGAGCTTCCAGGTTCAGGTTTGGCAGCTCCAAGGCAGTCATGGTCAGAGTGAAGGCTTTATGCAGCTGAAGATGATGGACACCAGCACTACAAATCTGATTGTTTATTAATTTGGTCAACCAAAAGCTGTTGGATGGTACCTGACAGTATAGAGAACTTGGAATTAGATCCCCCACTATCAAATTAAAAGGTGTTACAGCAACATGATACATGTAAAGTCACACTGAAAATTCATGATTGACCCAGACATTTTGTCAGGGTTGAGTTTTTCTTTTTGTTTGGTTGGTTGTGTTTTTTTTTTGTTTGCTTGTTTGTTTTAATTTGGGTTTTTTTTTTGTGTGTGTGTGGTTTTTGTCTTGTTTTGTTTTTGTTTTGGTTTGGTTTTGATTTTGTGTATGGGGTTTGTTTTGTTTTGGTGCCAGAAAGCTTCTTGGTTTTCTCCCTCTGTAGCTAAAGTGATCTAAAGTGAACTACATGCTCTGGGTAGCACTTTTGGTTTGCTGGCAGTGTTCTGATGCTGAGGCCTGGGAAGCTGTGGTCTGGGTTGTTTACCACCTGGAACAGAAGTGTCAGACATATACCCGAGAAGAGAATACCAAGACAGACTAAATAATGAGCAGTTTCTCTCTGAACTGCAATAATAAGACAAATGTTGGACTCAGCAGGGACCAGTCCTTTAGTTGGTATGATTTTGGCCTCTGAAGGTACAGTGTCCTGTGCCTTAGTTAAAAATTGATGACGGCACTTAAAAAGTGTGTTCTCCCCAGGCATGCTGTGGATAGGTACTCAACATTTAACCCACAGGAGACACAAATTGGTCTCACTTAGCTGATCACAAGAAGAAAACACTTCTAAAAGCTGCCATGCATCTGGTCTTCTTTGCTCTGGATTTTTGTTAAAGAGACAAAATCAGCTACCTATCACACAAACCATAAGAGCAAACAGGATCTGAAATTCACATTACTACCATTAAAGGCAGCTATCCTGGTGAGTTATTCAGTGAGAAACAGAAATCATTCTCTGAAATTAAAATTGTCTTATTTCACTTTTCACATATTTATTTTTTTTTAAATGCAGGTACTGTCATTTCAGTATTCAGTTACAAATTAGCCTTTGTTCTAGATGGACAAGCTGGAGAGCTGGGCTGATTCCAGTAGGATGGAGTTCTACAAGGTCAAGTTTTGGGTCCTACACCTTGGCCACAACAACCCCCTGCAGCACTACAGGCTGGGCACAAAGTGTCTGGAGAGCAGCCAGGCAGAAAGAGATCTGGGAGTTTGGATCGACAGGAAGCTGAACATGAGCCAGAGTGTGCCCAGAGGTCAAGAAGGCCAATGGATCCTGGCCTGGATCAGGAACAGGGTGGCAGCAGGAGCAGGGCAGTGATCCTTCCCCTGTACTCAGCACTGGTGAGGCCACACCTGGAGTGCTGTGTTCAGTTCTGGGCCCCTCAGTTCAGGAAGGACATGGAGGGGCTGGAGCAGGTCCAGAGAAGAGCAACGAGGGTGGGGAAGGGACTTGAGCACAAGTGCTGTGAGGAGAGGCTGAGGGAGCTGGGGTTGTTTAGTCTGGAGAAGAGGAGGCTCAGGGGTGACCTCATCACTCTCTACAACTCCCTGAGAGGAGGTTGTAGCCAGGTGGGGGTCGGTCTCTTCTCCCAGGCAAACAGCAGCAGGACAAGGGCATGGTCTCAAGCTCTGCCAGGAGAGGTTTAGGTTGGACATTAGGAAGAAATTCTTTACAGAGAGAGTGATCAGGCATTGGAATGGCCTGCCCAGGGAGATGCTGGATTCACCATCCCTGAAGGTTTTTAAGATGAGGCTGGATGTGGCACTGAGTGCCATGATCTGGTAACCATGGCGCGGTTGGATCAAGGGTTGGACTTGATGATCTCAGAGGTCTTTTCCAACTCAGTTGATTCTATGATTAGTTCAGCAACCAAATAAATTGCAGTCTTATACTTGGTATATTTAGATTATTTAGATCCTCCTTATTTCGGAGTAAGAACTTCTTTATGCTAAGAAATGCAATAAAGCCTATTGATTGAAAGAACTCACTTATCAGATATACATGTGGTTGGTAAGAGCCACTTAGTATTTCCTGAGTAGAAGAGAGATTTCAGCATTTTCATGTGGCTTCTATTAGTGTCTTCATTAAATATTCATGTAATTTACTTTCTTTTACCCTACTTGTCTAATAATGGTCTAATAAATATACCATTAGAGCCATTAACTTCTAGGAGTTAAGTTGTTTAAGTGCTGTAAGATATGCCCAGTAAATTGATGGGTTCTAAGATATTGGTTTTCTGTCTAGATATCTGGTATTTTTGCAGTTCCTTGAAACTCCAAATTCAATCATCTCTGCAGTAGAAGAAAGGTAATTGAAATATTAGGCACAGCTCGGTCCCCAAGGGAATGAACAAACAAAAGATAGGCAAACTCACTGTAGCATTCTACAAAGGTGGCTATACTCCATTTTATTGGAAAAAGAAATCCTTTACTGTTGGAATAAAAAATATACTGCAGTGAGAATACGTAACATTATTGGGGATGGAAATCATGTTTTCCCTGTTAGTTGCATAAACATGGTATAATAAAATATCTTAAGTAGGCTGGCAGGTAGACACAGCATGTGGGAGCTTTGAAATCCACAACTCGGGGTCATTCCTGGTTTAGGGAAATCTGGAGACTCCAGTCCTCACCGTAGATTGTCATTGCTTAAAAATCCCACATTTATGTCAGTTCAGGCTTAGCCTGTGCAAAACATTTGCAGATCTTCAAGAAGTATAGTCCCCACATGAAGGATAAAATAGACACATCAACATACTTAGGAAAAGAGGACAAGAGGTGATTTATTCACATGTCATCTTGAGTCACTGCAAGAAAAAAGGCTGCTGCTGCTCTTTAGGAGGACCATGAAGTGAAAGAGAGTAGACTCTTTGTGGGTGGGCCTTGATGGAATAAGCCCTGAGTGGCCTTTAGAAGAGACTTGTAAGTAGGTGAATAAGGCAGAGTTAGGCAGCAGAGACTGATACATGACAAGTAAGTAAGTGGAGAATGACAAGGGACTCTGAAGGTAGCTCCAGGAACAAGGAGTGAGTTGATAATTAGGGAGGCAGTCACAGGAATGGGTGTGTGGAAGCAATTGCTTTTGGCACAAGCCAACAGACAACGAGGGGAGATCGAGCATAGGTGAAACCACAACCAGGATATGTTAGTCACTGAAATAAAATTTAATGAGATGGTCATCAAGAGAGGGAACTAGCAAATGATGTAATTTCCAAACAGAGGCATTGTTTGCCTACTGACTCCTTCCAAAAAGCTGAAGTCCTAAATCTGCCTGTTTTCTCTGGCTGAATGAATGATATGGACCCAATAGTAGTTTAGCAGGATGACATCTAGTCTCACCTCCAGCTTCTCCTGCAGTGTCATTAGCACAGCAGAAGCTGCTCAACAGCTACAGATAAGAAACAGAGATGTTTTGGCTTACTGGTCTGTCTCAGGCAGTGATTGTCACTTGAGATTGTCCAGGTAACACAGAGCTGTAGTAAGGCTCCCTGATAGGTGTGACATGAAATGTTAGCTGAAGTGATCAGAACAGCCTCTTGGCAGAGAATTGTCATGAGCTCCTCACAGGAGCTCACATTCCCTGAAGGTCTCATTGCTAAGTGAGAAAACATCATTTTAATATTTACTTTCTGTTTGGAGGCCACTCTGCCTTTGTTGCAGGATGCCCTTTATGCCAGGTGAGCCACACATCTGTATGGACTTCATGAACATTTCAGAAGACAGTCTCAATACCCACACTAAGGCTATGAGCAGCCATGAGTACCTCACACATCTTCTGGGACCAACACAGCAGATGGGTCCCAGCTTCCCCTCACTTTGGGGACCAACAGACAAATGGTAGATGTACTGTCTTCTCAGGCAGATGTTTTGTGATTGGGTCTGTCACTTTGTAATGTTATATTTGTAAATGAACCTCCATAACGTACCTCAGCAATTTATGAACAAAGGTTTCATCTCTGTCACTCTGGTGCTGTCAGGCTGATGCACTGTGCTTCATAGAGTGCTCCCACTTTTCTGGTCTCTGTGTTTCACTGTCCTCCTTTCTGCTTTAAAGAGCTTCTGCCCTGAAGATGGCGTGTACCTCAGCAGCACATTACAAACCAGAGCCTGTGAAAAGTCCATCCTCCTTATGCTTTGACAAGGCCTTTTCCTCTCTCATATTTTAGGGGTGCTGTCAGCTTTGCAACTGCTCTTCTGCACACAGAACACCCAGGATGCTCTTTAGTAGGCTGACCATGTTGCTGGAAAGATGAGAGTGCTCTCATAACATCTCTGTCACTGTCTTAGTAATTATAGGAAGTGTGTTGTTCTGAGCTACAGACTTCATTGTACTGAAATGTTTCTAAGATTCTCCACTTCATTCAACTATAAGGTCACCTTTTCCTTACAGAAAAAGGAATAAAATATTTTCGTTTGGTGAAGCTTCTATACTCTTTCTACTCCAGTTTGTCTCTAGCTAATTATAATTATGATGACCAAATACACTCCTTGGGAAGTAAAGGGCCTGACTTACTTATTTTTTCCCATCTTCCATTCAGAAAATCCTTCTTTTTAAGTGGCACGACCATTTTTCACCAGTCTTTACTCAGGCATGAGTCAGCTGTTGCATGAAGTCAGTAGGGGCCTTTTCAGCAGCTTCAAACAGCTGCTGGATGAGATGGTGCCTGAGTGTGCTTGCTGAATAGGAGGCAGTAGGAAGCCTTTTGCTGCCTGTGCTGGCTGGAGCCTGACAAAGCAATCTGACTTTCACAACACACTCATGAACACTCTCTTCATGAAAGCTGCACAGGGTACCTCCTGTTCAGAGCCTGTACAGCAAAGATGTTCTGCTACAGCCGAGTTTGAAGCCACAGAGAGAGCAAGCCGAGCAGGAGGTGGGTGTGAGGGATGCAGTCAGGTGTGCATTCACAGCGATGTGACAAGGTTGCTCCCAAAGGCCAGTGAGGAGCAGAGTGCTCCAGGCATCATTCCCCTTCCTGCAGTTTGCTGACTTTTTTGGTCAGGTGTGTTGTGCAAGCAGCATTTCTGAGAATATATCTGCTTGATCAGAGATTTCTAATGCCCTTAGTCTGTCATCATTAAAGGTTGAAACCTACCTTTTTAATGAAGGGCTTTTTCCCATCAGTTATAAATATTCAGCAGTGACTAAATACTTAGGAATTACTTTTTATTCTTACAAAAAATTCTATCTTTGCATTTCCTATGAATAAATTAATGCACGTGGGAACTACAAAGATCTTGTGCCAGGAGATGTCTATCAACATGTTCTGCTGAACTACAGAGCTAAGTGGAAAATTGTCATGTACATAAATTACTTTCACAAGCAAAAATTGGCAGATATAACAAATTATTTCTTGAAGAATGAAGCCTGATAAAGCATAGATGACCTCTCTAAATAAGCAGGACCTCTGAAAGAATGTAGCACCATAATTGTGTGTCTTGAAGCTATTATAATGTAAGTGGAGTAAATGTTTGGCCAGTACAGAAAATGGGTGTATCTCCCACTTACAAACCCTGCTGTGGATTCTGCATTCACTTGGGAAGGGCTGTGGGATTGGTTTCCATAGAAACCATGGGGAAATGAAGAAAAAATATTACCTGAAACCCAACTGCATAATTTTACCACTCCAAGACTGTAGTGAGGCACAGGGTGCAGACCATTGGCACTGATCAGGCCCTTCAAAGAAGAGCAAGGAATCCTTGCCATTCATGCAGCAGGGGAAGACACACGGGGCCAGCACTCTGGGCTCTGATGGGACTGGGCTTTGCTACCTATGATGGAAGGCAGAGTTGCAGCATGGCATACCCGGAATTCCAGAGGGCTCTGCAAACCTGGACCATTTGGCCCAACCCCTCAGAGGCCTGAACATGGACGATGAGAGCATTGAGCACCTCCTGAAAACTTGCTCTGGGTGGGTGCAGAAAATGCAAGGGCATGCAATCCAAGCACATAATCCTAAATGCTTTGTCTTTGTGCTTTTAATTTATCTTTCTTCTGTCGGGGTTGTGAACTAACTTGCCTCTCATTGGTTTCTGTGTTGCCATAGTTATTATATTGTCTCTTTGGATTGGCTAGCTGAATGGCCAATCCAGTCCTTCCCCCGCAGCCTTTATAAGCTGCGGGAGATTTGAATAAACTCTCTTTGTCTGCTCTCCGCTGCTGGACTCCCTGCGTGCTGTGTGGTCTCTGTCTCCTGGCCTAAGGGCCTACGCCGCCCGTCCCTGCCACGAGGGACGGGCGGCGGGGGTAGGGGTGTCCTCAGCCCTGGAAACCTTCACCGAGCAGCCGGCAGGACAGGAGGACCCCCCAAGGAACCCCCAAAGAACCGCAACATTCTTCTCAGACTGGAAACTGCAGCTGCCCCTCTTCACTTCCTTCTGCACTGCTATGACAGCCCAAGGGGAAAGGCTCAGTCTGTTCATTCCCCTGGCCTTGTGTCACCAACACAAGTCTTTGCCTCACTCAGCTTTAGGCCCAAGAGCAGGCTGCCAGCACTGACAGCCCAGTGTGGGGAAGACACCTTGATGTGTATGATTCAGTGGAGCATGTGAGGTTTATAAGTCTTGGTCCACAGTTGGATACCACCAATTTCCACTCCCCACTTAGACCTCCACTGTTGCTGACTTTGATGTCCCAGGGATGCTTTTTGTAGCCTGCACTCTGGACTACACTAGAAGAAGCAATTTCTTGCTATTTATAAACTGAAAAATATATTTGGCATTACAGTTTCGATTTAAAATTAGCAAATTTCCTCTACAAAATGCTGTCACTGGTCCAGCAGCTTCTAATGACTTTCAGGAAAGGACAATGTACTTTACCTAAAGGCAACACCAGCATTAGGGTGAGTTGAGGGAAAAGAAAATTTGCTCTGTTCCAAGGTTTCAGAAAGGGATGAAGACCTTGTCAAATGCATGCAATAGTCAGTACAAAGACACATTCATAAGGCACAGATAATCTCTCCTGAATAAATACAAGTACAGAAGAACAGCAAGTTAAATTACTTGCTTTGTTGAGAAATGGTTGTATTTTTCAGGACTGACACTGAACTGATAGCAAGCTGTCTTGGAAGCCTAAGACATTATTTATGAATGGGAATTTCTGGAATTTGTTTGCCCACCTGGGCTTCTCTGCATGTGAGGTAAACTGGGGGGGGGTCTACTTCAACCTTGACATTTCTTATGCAGATTGGTTTCAAAAAACAGGCAAAAATTCTGATTCATAGTTTTTGAGCATCAGCAAAATTAACATTATTTTAAACTCCTAGCTCTACTTTTTAAGATCAAGAAGAATCACTCATGTAATTTTTTATTTTTTTTTGTATCTCATTTCAGGGGAACATAGTTCTCTGAAGGATATTAACAAAGCTGTGATGAATTATAGTTGAAAATGAAAGGGTGGTGTTTGCTGTCATACTCATCCAAGAAGCTGATCACGGGGAGAGTTACTTAGCTAAGATTAGAAAGTAATTAGGGGTGGGTTTTTTTGAACCCATGTTAGGTCCCACAAAAGCCTATAAATGCATACTGGAACCTAAAAAGGTGGTACTGATAAAATCATTGGATCTCTGCCTATGTCTTTTGCAAGTGGCTACAGATTGGGTTGAACTAGAGCTGAGATGATCCAGAAATCTAGATTACATGAACTGTGGAGGGAAGTCCTTGGTCTCTCTTGTTTCTTTCTCTGTTAGGTTGCTGTGTGTGATGATGCCATACTAACAGCCCTCTGTTTGTAGATGACTCTTTGTGGAGAAAGGCAAGCATTTAATTGCTTGAGACAAATCAGTCTGAGAAACTGTTCCCAGGAGGTATGCTAGGACCCAGACTCATTAGGCCTTGAATTTGAACTGGGTCTGGCTAATGACATGGGGGGGGCTCAGCTTGCTTACTTGCCCCTATTCTTCCTCACTCTGTCTGCGTAAAAAATCTCCTGGGGAAAAGGGGTGGCTTGGGCATGGGGGAATTTGGACTGGCCACTAAATCTACAGGAACTTCTAGTCTGATGACTGGCAAATGCAGTCATGCTATCAAATGACTGCTTCAGACCTTCTGCCTGCTCATATGTCTTGACATTACTGTTATGCATAGAATGGCAAGGCACCCTTCCTTGTATCCTATACTTTGCTCCACCAGTATCTGTATGACTAGATTTGGGGCTCATCATTATGTGATGAATCAATTCTGCCCAGCATGTAGCGTGATACCCAAATATCTTATTTGGGATCCTAGGTAGTTGAGATTTTTCAAGGGGAAAGGTATTTCTGTGGTGGATGATGGATGTTTCAGGAAATCTAACATACCTGAATATGCACTGCAGCACCTTTTCCACAGTATTTTGGAACTTTTTTTTTTTTTTTTTTTGATATTGGAGAAAATGGATTTTGCATGTAACATAATTTTTAATATTGCATATATTACATTGAAACACATACATTAAGCAACAGCACACATCGGCAGCAGTAACAGCCTTTGGCTGACACAGTTACATGAAGAATGCATCACTCAGAAGGGAAAAGAGGAAATAGAAAGCACTTGGGTTAAATGGCAACGAGTAGGGCCATATTCATACTAAAAATATTGTTTAAGAAATGGAAATCCAGCTCTTGTAATGCTAATGGAGTAGAAACTAATCTTATTCTTATATCTTACCTTCCAGAGTGGAAGCAGGATAAAAGGAAATTTCAAGAGCAAGTAGCCAAGGATACCAAGGGTGATAATAAATTATTTGCTGTACATCAGAAATATGAAGTTTGCGAGACAGTCAGTGTCTGTGCTAGACCATTAGAGTGTGAAATGGACAGTCCCATTGCACAGATGCTAAATGGTACTTTTGCCTTGGCCTTAAAGGCAAAAGTTATTGAAAAATAAGGATTCTCAGTTTATTTTCTACTACAGCTCCAGCTGGTAAGCATGAACTACAGAGGCAAAAGCCTCAAAAAACTCAAGGCATTCCATAGTACTAGGCTACTAAAATGAGACTATTGAGGCAGCAGTTATATATATATATCGAAAAACCAAAAAAGGGAGCTACCTGTAACCCATCTGTAGCTGTAGCAGTACCAGAAGGAGTTGAAAGAGATCAGAATTGTACAATTTGAGCAAGCAAAATGAAATGACAAGACCCCAAGAAAGGATTCAAGACAAGGATGAGCCTATGGGTTTTGTATCTAAATTTTCAGATTGTTTGCTATTCTACGCCTGACATTCCTGACACAGATAATTTTTCCCCTCTTTCTCCAAAACGAATTGTCCACAGGGAAAACTATTTTTTTCCTTTCTCTGTCTGGGCAGGAGCAGTGGTTGTGACTAACTCAGAACCCAACAGTACATTCAGGTTGCTTTGGTTGTTTTTTTCATTGTGCACTGCCAATTTGAAGTGCCCTTCCCTAACTGAATTTCAGCTACAATTGGGTGGCCCAATAATAGGTTTCACTAGGGTGTGAGACACTGAAACGGTTTATAGCTTAAATATTGTAAAAATCACCGAGTGACTTTTGTCCATTGTAACAAACTGTGCAAAGAAGCAACTGCTCACTGAAGCCCACTCCTCCACAAATATGGCTAATGCACTAACTGGGATTGTGACAGGAACTTGAGATAAGATAAGGCTGGTACTACTGTCCAGTTATTCCAGAAGAAGCATGTATGCAGAAGTGTGAAAGACTGGAATGCTTTTAGCTCAGACAACCAAGGTGCAAAGTGATGATGTGCAAAGTAACCTCCCAGGTGCTGAGAGTGTGCACACCCAGCACCTCAGGCTACAAGCTGGGTGTTGAGCAAGGTAGGGAGAGATGCACATTCTGCTAGGTGGGTCAGTGTTTCTTTGGCCTTACAGAAATGACTCAGCTGTGTTAACTCCACTCTGGGGAAGCATCTGGATAATTCACACATAGCCTGAAGATATTAATCTCTGCTGATGGGTCATAATGGACTCACCTGGGCAGAAGTAATAGGCAGCTGTAACATCTTAGAAGGTGTCAAAGACTGACGATGTGTCCCTTGATCCAGTATTACATCATTCATTGTAAAACTCCCTGACCCAGGGGATCTACTGGGGGTGTTCCCATCTGGCCTAAGCCAAGTAAAAGACCACAGCTGAATTTACCACCTTACCACCTTGGGCTTTTCTCTTCAGTGTGTGGGACTTTCTTCATCACCACCCTGGGCTTCCCTCAATAGATCTAAACTGCAACCATCACTTTGACAAGACTGAGATTCTCATCACCAAGAAGACCACAAGAAAAGGATCAACTGGATGTCATCTGAACCCACAGAGCGGCGATATTTTTTCTACTTAATCTGTCACTCCCTTTATCTCCCCCTTTCTCTCTTTCTCCTATTTCTATCTCCCTCCTTTCTCTCTTTCTCCTATTTCTATCTCCCTCTACCTCACATTCATTGTTAAATAAAAATACATACTATTGGCTTTGGCATATGGTCTCATTTGCACCTTAATTTGTGCAGAAGTATCTCCCTAATAATTTAAAGAACCTGATCACAACATAGGGACTCTCTGATGTTTCTCATAAGTCTCACTAACCTAAATCACGATTTACATCGGAAGTTTTCCACCTAACTAGTGCCTTCCCTTTTCTAGGTCATTATGAAACATCCTGAGGAACACTTGCCCTAACACTTCTCCTGATGGCACCCTGCTATTGACTGCTTTCTGTGATGAAAAATGCCGGGTTTTTTATGCTATTCATGTTCCACTTTTTCCACTTTCTAATCCATGACAAGACCTATGTGCCTCACCTCTACTGCTCTAATAGCCCTGATCAAAGCCTTCTGAAATCCTGAGCAAGCATCAGTTCTGATGTAATGAGGTCATTCATCCTGAAGCCTTCACTTAGGGTCCGGTCATTTCATCTTGCTGAAGCCATAAAAAACAAGGGCAAAGGTAAGGAAGCTGGTAAACATGACAGACATGGGAGGAAAGAGGAGGAGTATTACTTATGTGAGATTTTAAGGTTGAAGGCTGTAAAACAGCCTCTTCTTCTTCCTGTGACAGAGACAGGATAAATAAAATAGAAGTACAGAGTGAAAACACAGACATCAGGAGCACCAGTAGGACCTGCTCAAACAGCCCATGCGGCTGACTTTGCCTGGCAGAAAGGTTCAATTCTGCATCCACATCTTGTCTTACCCACTGCCCAGGGTGCCCAAACAACCATGTCTCAAGACTGAGCTCAACTTTTTAGGGCCTCAGGGCAGTAGTCACTAACTGAGGGCTTGTCTTCAGGACCACAGCCGTGGTTCCCCATGCTTCAGGCACCAGCACCCCTGGTTTTCACTGCCTTTCCAGAGAACCTGAATGACCCAGGAACCAGTTCAGCCAAGTATCTATGTCTGCACAGCAAGCTAGCATTATCTTAGAAAGAGAGAGTTTCATCTTACTGACATAAAGATGCCATTTGGAGTCCATCTTTGAAACGTCCCTTGTCTCTGCCTGACCTCCACGGACAGGATCATTAAAATTTCCCAGCCTAGGCCCCAGGGTCCCTCAGTCCACTCTCTTGTCTGGGTTTTTCAGTCGTGAACAAATAAGTAACCAATTTTCTCCTTATTGACACCTTTCTACATCTTCACTCACTGAGGTGTCCTCATTAGTTTGTTCACTGTGGACAGTGGAAGTAGACTAACACACATGGATGGACAGACTGAAATGGTTGCAGGGACCCTCGCAGATTTCCCCTGGGCCTCATTTGTGGAGATGGGAGTCCAAGCAGCTCCAGTTAATGTAAAGCAGGCAAGATGGCTCCTCTCATCTTCTCCTGTGGTTCAAACCAGGTTTTTTTTGTGGATAGCACTCCACATAGGTGCCATACCAAACAAGTGGATGAATGAAGTTCTGCTATCCTCTTTATCCCATCAGGCCATGAAGAGCTGAATTCTCTATGGGAATGTGATGGACTGATGCAGGATTTATCCTGTGGATGCATTGTCTCGGGTTGCCTTGGCTACCTCACTGCAGAGAAGACTGCAGATGGCAACCCGGGGCTTGTCTTGGTGATGTGATATGTCCACAGTCTACACCCAGAGCATCATCATGCTGGGTACCCACAGCTCTGTTTTCTGCTGCTTATTTTATTTTGACAATTCCTCCCAGGCTAAACTGTGACAACTGCATGAAATGAGTGGTTTTCCTGGAAGATCTGTGTGTGTGTGAAGGCTTGTAATAGCAAGCAAACAATCAGGTGGTGGATCAGTTGTACATAATTTGTTGCACAAGGTGTTGATGCTCACAGTATGAAGGTTTGTTGGCAGAGTTCACAGCTGACTGCTTACATTGATTCTAATGATAAATAAATTACTTTTGGGTGAAAAATAAGAACAGAAGCGTGGAGAGTGAAAATAAAGGCAAATTCAGCTAAATACTAAAAAATATTTGGGGAAGGACTGTATCTGTGAGACATCTTTTATCAAAACCAGCATGTGTGCACCACTGTGATGGGACCCAACACTATTTAAGCACTGATGTCAGGAATCAATTCACCATCCAGGACAGGGGTACAGTGGTAAAGAATAGCCATGCCCCCAGATACTACCCTCTTACTGGGGGAGCTGGTGCTGTGGTCTGTGTAAGGAACTTGGCATGCTCTGCAAGTCTTCCCCTGGTGCTCTGCTAAGTGACCTGATCCCAATTAACTTCTGCCCAACTTGACTCTTGCACGAGACTGGAGGTACGTGAGAAATTCCAGACACTGCTCTTTCTGACCCAACAAGCCAATTATTTGAAAAGGCAGCTTCAGTTGTAAATCATTTATGCTTCTGTCAAGCATCAGATATTTGTCTGTCTTTGTAGTCTGTTGAGAAAAATTGGCTCATTGCTGTTTGTATTTCTGATTGTACTCTAAACTGTTCTCAGTGTTAACCAAATATGCTTTAGAATTAAATTTGGCTTCCTCTAAGAAAGGAGCACAGGAATTGGAAGAGGTTTTTAGCATTATGCTGGGTTATACTAGGCAACTTCTCAGCACTTTGTACAGTTAGCAGGTTCTGAATTCTGATTCTTATGGAAGAAAGTGGTAACCCTCATAGGTACTAAGCGCTGCTGTGACTGAAGACAAAGAATTACCAGTGGGTAGCATGAATCATCTCTACCCTCACTGCTGAATATATGAGACAAAAATAAAATGTTTCAAAATCACTTCTCCCAACTTATCAAAAGTATAAAAAATTAATACTAAGATAGTACATTTTGCGCAAAGTTCCCCTGAAGTAGTAGAACAGCAGTTTCTATTTTTAAATTGATTGTCTGTTTGTTTGTTTGTTTGTCTTTTTCTGTAGTGGAGGAAACAGCTGTACTTTGCTACGAGAAGGAAAATCCAGCCAAGTAAAATGGGAGAGAAAGTAGCTTATTTTTACATTAAGCACATCCTAGAGGTTCTTTACTAACATGTAACTGTGTTAACAAATTCTCATCATCACGGCTGCTGACGCGAGTGCCATGGACTCACTCAGAATACATTCTGAGAGAAGATATGGAGCAAGGTGGCACCAACCTAGACATTCTGCCCCCAAGTGGAGTGGCCTCTGGAGAATAAATCAGACAGTGACTCTACTTTAGTCCCTGTTTTCACTCTGACACCATTACTTCTGTTGGATGTGCAACACTACAGTGCCCTACCTGCAAAATCCAGACCAAACATCAGTGGATTCATAAAAAGGATGTAAATTGAAAATTGCAAATTTCAAATTGCAAATTGCAAATCTCTTGCAGGTTGCCTTCAGAACAGGTTTCCCAGCAAACTGAGTTATGCTACTGTCTCAGGCCTACACTCCTGGCAGGATGAACTTAGTGGGCTGAGGAAACATTCCCCCACAAGGCTGAGAGTAGCCTCCTGTCATCCTCAGTGAGCCCTTAGAAAACTCCATTGCTTTCCAGACATACAACCTAGACTATTCTCAGGATGAGTCTGCTCCTTTTTAAAGCCCATCAAGATGCTGGTTTGAGCTGTGCCTATAACTCCACTATATTTTCAACTCAGTGGCTGAACACCTGTAGATGGGAGCCTCATCTATGCATCCTGCTGTTGCTCTCTGTCCCTGAGAAGCAGTATTTTGCTTGAGGTTGGACCTTGCCATCGTTCAGTATCCCTCCACTGTCTTTAAGGCCTTTGATTTGGTCCCAGTTCTCCGTGGCCACACAACAAAGTGATCCCAGGATTATCAGTAAAATGAAAAAAAAAAAGGAAGGAAGTAAAAAGTAAAGAGAGAATGTATTGGTTTTGATAATGATCCGTTGTCAGGGGATGATATTGCATACATCAGCAGTGCTCCCTTCTCTTTGCTGGCTGCATTCATCAGGTGGTTGGCTCTGCACTCCAGGAATTGCAGGTGCAGGTGAGAGCAGAGAGGGCACAGCTCTTCATTTCAATCACACTATTAGCAACACCTCCTGTGGTGAGGCAGGACTGGTTATGGTTGGTGTTAAGTTTCTGCTGTGGTATTTTGTACACTGAGCTATGGGTTTCTGCCACAAGGCTGCACCATCCTGCTACATCCAAGTCCAGACATCAGTTCTGCAGCATATGGGATAAAAAAATGCCAAAGAGATGTGAATTTTCCACCTTCTGGTCTGTCCCTGTCTCATAGCATACATTTCAGTTCAGCAGCTCAGTTCCTTGTCCTATCTTGCCACTTTCTCTGAACTAATTAAATGCAAACAGCCCTTTTGGAGATGTTATGGAAAGTGCGTAGCAAATGAGCTGTACAATGAAAGAGTAAGCCATTATCAGGACTGGTTACAGCATAGCAAAACACTCTAAGTTAACAGCAAGAGGATACTTTAGTTTGTAAAAATGAAAATCAGATAGTCATCATAGAGAGGAAATTATAATGCTGATCTCTGCTCTGGGTGGCAGTGACTGTCTCCAGGCTCTGGCTAGGTTTTTGACCTCATTTAATTGGTCACAGAAAGGCAGGGGAAAATGCCTTTCACTGTCACCAGCACTTCTAGAACCGTAGACGTGTTTCTCACTAGAGAAAATCCCCTGATGTCTGAGATGCTGCTTCTCTATCATGTTAAATAACCAATGTCAAACACAAGCCAGATGAGCCAGGAATTTATGAGTTTGTATGCAGGATAGCAGTCAACTGGAAGTAGTGCATTTGTTGTTTAATCTTTGAGGGTGAGTAGACCTTTGTAAGTGAAGCTCTGTGCTCACTGTGAAAAAGGTAAAGGAACCACGGGGAGAATGATAAACGCAACACAGGAAGGCAATGTGTTGGCTGATTGAGGGTTATTTGTGCTTCTTTTTTCCCTTCCTGCCTGCAGGATTATTTTGAGTAGCAGAGTTCAAGATAAACACAGTTCTGAAACTTAAAACATGGCATTGTTTGTCCTCAGCTACAGGCCATAGAGCCTCCTGGTTAACTTGCCTCCTCTTGCTCCAAATAAATTACAGTAGAAACACAAGGTAGTTGGTTTCCCATTTAGTATTTAGCAACCCTATGTAGAGGATATGCTCTGGCGTGGCAGGAGCTTGGTTGGTTGAGATACCAGCTCAGAAGGAGGACTCTGCTCGCCCCAGGTGACTGAGGTCACATCACTCCCAGGAGATCCCCAGCACTATGTGTCACCTGACAGGTATAACACAGATCTACACAGTTACCTCATTTTTTTCTTGCTTGCAAAGCAAGACAAGTTAAGAGTAAAACACAACAAAACAAAGCTGGTTAACATGGACAGGTCTATTCAGAGTTTTCATTTTGATCCTGGGACTTGGTTCACTTTGAGAGTTTTAATCCTTTACTACAAACACAGGAAGACCCTGAATCATCTGGTGGTCTCCTTATTCACCACTTCTTCTCTTGGAGTGAGCAGAAGAGTAAACCAGACCAATGTTTGGTTCCTTTCTGAACAGAAGCCTTTTTCTTGCTAGTGTTTTTTCCCCATCTGTTGTTAGGAGGGAGCAGGTTCTCTGCCTCCACCAGGCCTTGTGAAGGCCCAGCCATCAGGGTACACCCCAATGGGCATGCAGTGGTGCACCCAGCACTGTGCACCCCAATCTGGTCATCATTCTGTAAGTCTAGCAAGGCAACACCTATTCTGTTCTCTACAGACACTGAAATGCATTTAATGAAAATTTTCAGCAATTTGGCAACAATCTTGGCCAGCAAGGAGTGTATCTTATATCTATTTTTGCTTAAATTCTGCTAAAGGTCATTAGACAGTTATGTCTCTCTGCAAGGTATTAAATCCTCCTTCAGACTCCATTTCCTTTTCTCAGTATTATTCTCCTGTGAATCTAAATCCAGGACATAATTCAGGCTGAAAAATATCCCTTATATGTTCTGTCTTCTACTACCTTGGGGATACAGATATTCTTCTTCCCGAAAGCTTCTTCTGGGGTCTCTTTGGCCATTAACATAGCATGAGAAGGAACTTGGCCATCCACTAGCTGCATCATGATTGCTGCCTCATGAGTGGGACCAGATGTTAAGTGGCCTTCAGGCTCAAGAGCTCTGGGTTCCCCATGTCCCCTACTTGCAGAATAGCATCTACAGTAAGCTGACTGGCTCAGGTTAGCTTGGCTTTTCAATAGAAATAGAATAGGACTTGAAAAGAGAAGTGTGACTCATTGAATCCAAACGCAGCCCTGCTCTGTCACACTGGCATCAGCCTGCATGTGAGCAGAGCCGTTTCAAGTGGCCACTGCCCCTAAAAAATGCCAGCAGAACTTTCAAACCTGTACAGTTTTCAGATACTTCCACTAAATTCCTCTCAATTTCAAGAAACATTTGAGCTCACCAGCTTCCCTTGGCGCTGGTGGAGGAACTGTAGGTGGCTGAAGGTCTGCATTTCTTCCTCATTAGTCTTTTAGGTAGAGAAGGTCACTGCCATTGAAGGATTATGGTATCTCATTCTTCACATCCTCAACTCCTGCAGGCAACGCTGCTGAGGTCAGCAGGATGGCCTGTGTTACTGGCAATAGCAGAGAAGAGCAGAAATGGATCTGAGAGTGTTGTCAGGGCAAGGTCTGTCTGAAGAGCCTTGCACTGCCTGCAGTATTGTCCATCTGAAGACAGGTCTGTTGTGGGGCAGCAACTCTCCCCTCCCTGATGGCACTAGAATGTTGCTGCAATGCAACTTTTCTCTGTATTGCCTTCAGAAAATCTCTCCTTTCAGCCATTTGGAAGCTTTCAAAGTCCTCTTCTGGTTTGCTTTTTTTGTGGTTTTTGTTTGTTTGTTTGTTTGGTTTTTTTTTTTTTTGGTTAGGTGTTTTTAAAGTGTCTTTTGTTTGTTTTTGTTTGTTTGGGGTTTGCTGAATTTGTTGGTTTGTTTGTTTTTTGTGTTGTTTTTTTTTTCTGTGTGGGACACTGAGAGTAAGGAAGAGCTTTGTAAAAACTTGAACCTAAGATGCATTTTGTGCGCTGTGTTCATAACTTGAAGCGATTTAACTTGCTTATTAGAAACATATCCTTGCTGTAGCTGTGAATCTGGCACAAGGTCATTGCATAAGAAATTGCTTCTTTTGTTTTTTAGCAAATATATGTTATCCTCAAATAAAATGTTCAAGAGAAAGGGATAACAATTCTATATTTAGGCAGGCATACAAATAATACAGTCACTTGTACTGCTCTGCACTCTGCTCATAAGTAGCTTCGTTTTTATAAAGAACTATAAAAGGTGAATAGGTGAGGAGTTTCCTCTCAACATTACCATGTTGAAACAATTTTCCTTGTCCCTCCTTCTTTGGTCTATAACAGGATCAGTTATACAATGGAACGTCAATTGTCTGAATACAAAATTTCTTTCAGATTCTTATGACTCAGATAAACAGGAGCCCGCTGAGTCTGCAAACACTGCAAAACAAAGCTCGGATGCTCTTGGAACTGCAGTGAAAAAGGTTTTGTTGTGGTCTGGTTGTTTCAGTTTTTCCCCATTGTTATTGTTGTTATTCTTATTATTATTATTTTATTTGTTTACATTTTTCCTCAGCAGCCTGGGAACTCCAGTTAACCAGGGTTCAGATAACCAAGGTTTTCAAGCACACGATGATTGGGAGACTGTATTTTTATTGTAGCCTCTACAGCACCCACCCTCACCCACCCCTGTGGCAGCAGCTCAACAGAAATCTTCCACTGTGCTTAAAGGCTAACTGCCTTACACAAAAGATCTTTGAAAAATGAAAATGTCTGTTTCTGAGTCTTCTGCTAAAATCAGCTGGGGAAGCAAAAAGTGAATGCGGTTTTGTACCTGGAAAGCAGGTAGGCTTTCTGTGTTGCCCCATGCAGCTGTGTTTGTGCTGCAGAGCAAAGCACTCAGCACCAACCAGCAAGCAGCAAAACTTACTTTGCCCTGTTGCCTCCAAGAAAACCCTTCCCAAAAGATGCACTTCAGGTCAGGGGTGCAATGGCAAGTTATCCTAATATTTCTGAGGACATCAAATACAAACAGAAGATATTTCCATTTTCACAGAGGCTTACTTAATGAAGCAAGTGAGATACAGACCTGAGGTACTCTAGAGAGCTTTGCATAAATATGTGGGAGTATCAGAGCAGAAATTTCAAAGCTCTTTATCAGTCAGTGTGCTGTAAGAAGCCTGGGGGACCTCCTGCTCAGCAGCTCTACCCTTAAGTGGCAGGTGTGTTGCAGGAAAGTGGTGTTATCCTCATCAGAGACAGGCCCAGGCAAGCACAGGTACAGTTTTCTACTTAGACACTACCTGCTTTGTGCTTTTGTTGTCCATAGGGCTATTATTGCCTCTATGACTTAAAAGCAGTCTTTGCTTTGAAAACTGTGGATGGAGGTGTTATGCTGCTTTTGATTCTCTTTTCTGCAGGGTTCTTTTATTCTCAGTTTAGTGTCTTGACCTTGTCCTAGTGTAACATTCCTCCCACAGGGATGGATAGATTATGCTTACTGTCTGAAGAGTCATTTGGCTCTTGGATATATTCTCCGAGGTTATGAGCAAATTCCCTCTAGTTTTTTCATTAATTTGCTTACAGTTGGCTTTCTAATACCCTTTAAAAAATTGATGTTACACACATTTGCATGCACTTAAGCTTAGTCCTCTAAAATGTAATCCTTGCACTCATGATAAACAATTGTTTTCCCTCACACTAAAAAAGGAAATAAAATTAAGGGTTCAGAACAGACCAACTGTTGCAAATCAAGACTTCAAAATCTCTGTTATAACCCTTTATTTCCCATAGTATTTTTTATTACAAGAAGAAGTACTTATCACAGATAAAGACATTTGGGAGCAAAACCTTAATACTAAATCTTGCTATTACGATGATGAAGAAGCAGCATTATTGTCTTTTCAGTTACACTAAAGTGGCTAGAAAACATGAATAAATACCACTTCAGAATGTCACATGCATTGTACTTTAGTTTCACAGTAGACCATTAAGTTGGTCTGTCATTTCTGATAAAAAAGTCTTAATAATTGCTTCTGAATATAGAATCTTACTGTACATTTGAGACAGTTGATTACATCTCAGTACAAAGCAGGATAAACAGATATAGACACAAGCATCCTGTATTTTGTAAGAAATGCATTAACACTAAGCTTTGTTGTACTATATTAACGTGTTGCCCATCTCCCTTCCTTTCCCCTCCCCTCTTGCATATTCCTTAAAACCACCAATCACAGCTTCCTATGTTTTGTCAAGGTTAATGTCAAGATTGATGTCACACTCCCATGAAATAGAGTGGACTGAGGGACATGAAGACTCACATTTTAGGTAGACTCTAAATAATACAAATCATAACATCAAAATCCTATACAGTTTACTGATAATATCTGTTATTTTTTTAGGCAGCCATTCAGATTCTGTAATGCCTCAGCTTTTGCCAAGTGTGTTGCAAGACTGTGAAGTGATTGTGCCTGTTGAGCTTCCCTCTGAATTACCCTGTGGCCATTTAGTGCAAGCAAGCCATGTGCCATATTGTGCCATATTGTGCCACATTGTGCCACACATAAGGTGATGTGAAGCTGGGAAAGCAAACAGCAAACTCAGACTTACAGGGCAGAGAAAGTAACTGTTTACTTCTCCATTTCTTCCACGATACTTGGCTCAGAATTTGTCACTGCAGAGTTTAAAGTGTAGGGGAGCAATGGGCAGCCAGCAAGGCACTTATTTCAGCATGAAGCCCTAAACTGTGGTGTGTAACTTCAGGCCTCGCTCATTGCAACAGGGAATTGTCCTCAGCAAAGGTGCAGAGGGTCTGCTGTGCTGTCAAGTGTTACAGATGAGACAGAGTGAATGACAGCTGGTAATAGATCAGGATAGTGGGATTTCTTTTAAATCCCACAAAGATTAGAGCTATTACCCTTTTTGATGTCTCACACAGACATTATTTGCTCTTCTGGCATTGCATTTGTGAGGTCTCGATTTCCATCCCTGCAGCGGGATTGCATCTGGCCCAGGATGCTTGGGCAGAATGTCATGTTGCTTTGTGCTGTGCCACTACTAACAACTACCCAACCTGGGCACCTGCAGCTGAGGACCCTGGTCATCTACCTACATTTTATTCCAACTGTCTTTCTGATCTCTAGAGCTCTCCAGGACTTTCAGGACCTTTCCTCCAACTAGGATCTTTACTTCCTCCTTTCTCAGTCCCCATCTTCTTTCCAACACCACCTCTTCCGAGAAGAATTTCTCTTTTGGCAACAAATCTCCTTTCTGGAGACCCAAGCACCTGATTTTCCCAATTCAAACTGTCTACCTGCAGAAGCACAACATACGATAATACACCTGTCTGATACTTATCTATTCATTGGATGATTACAGCTACTACCAAATTTACAACCTCTCTGTCCTGGTGGTGGGTAGCAACCCTCAGGCTTCTACCCAAGTGTTCAAAAGTCTGTACCAATTACAGTGTGTCACACACCGTACTTGTACACACATGTACCCCCAATTATTTGCCACTTGTGACACCATGCTACTGGCTGTTCACTTCTCACCACAGTGCAGCATCTATCTGACACTCAAATATTGCACCACAAGCTCCTCAAAGTGCTTGGTATTGCTGTGCATGTGAAAAGTCTGAGGGGACCACCAGCCAGCAGCACGCAACAAGACTCCAGCATCATCTGGACACCTCTCTAGTCACCACAGCCTCACTGCAGGGCTCCTTAATGCCAAACGCTGCCTTGCCCCTTGTCAGCTTCATGGAAATCCCGGTGGGTTGGAATTCCAGCTAATACGTGGAAAGGCAGTGTAGCACAGCAAGTGCCAGAGAAGCACAGCACTCTGCCAGGCTTATGTTTTCTGTCATGAGACAACATGTGAAACAAGGTGTTAATTTTGTTTCCTTGCAACACCATTGCTTGTCATAACACTGTACCCTAGAGAGAGATGGGGATGAGTGGTGAATGCAGGAACATATGTCAGTCTCAGGAGTTTTTCAGAGCTGAGCCAAAGCCAAGTGCTCTTTCATGCTCTAGAACTGGATGGTCCCTGAGTAGTCACCTACATCACCTCGTGCAGTGTGTCAGGATCAAATCCAGTCAACATTTATACTGACAAAAGTGAGGATGCAAATTTATGTATAATGTGTTCTCAAGGACCCTACATCATCTCTCACTAAAAACCTTTTTTCTAGTGTCCAAGAGAAGTTTTCCTGCTAAATTACTAAACCTGTGACTTTTTGTTCTACCCAGCAAGGATAAGAACTGCTTTTTCTCTTTCACTTTGCAAATGACTCTTAGGCTTTTATGTTACTTTTAGGATCTTTCTGTTCCACTCTCTACAGGGATTGGCCAGTCTTCCATTTATTCTGTAGAGATCATGAGTCACAGTGACACTCTAAAGACTTTACTGGTATGAATATTTTTGGTTTTGATGTTTTTTCTGGGTAATAATTTCTTCAGAAAACTATGCAAGATATTAACTGCACTATTTTCAAAGAACTTACATTTTGGATAAATGTTAATACTCAGCTTGGGTTGCCGTCATTCTTCAGCGCAATAGGTCAGTGCAATTCCTTTCAGGTTGTTCAATCCCTCTCCAAGAACTGCCCAATATACCTCACTGCAGCACAATGATCCCCCATGAAGTCTCTGCCATTCCGGACAAAGGGCTTGGTTTTTCTGTAGGTGGAAAATCTTTTGCAGCAGGCTCTCCACTCCATTTCCTCCTGTGGCTGTTCTTTGTGCACATGAAGTGTGCCTTTATCTTACAGAGTTTGAGATTAAGATTAACTACCCCTCTTTAAGACCAGCTGATGCCTTAGGATTTTTAGGATTTTTAGCTTCTTGTAGAATTTAGTACAGCTGTGTAGTTTCTCACACTTTAAAACAGCAGTTGACACTTATTGAACCATATTCTCATGCTCCATATCAAATTTCCTGAATTCTTTAGGCTTTTGTAGGTTCTTTTTCAAGGAAGATCTCTACCAAACACATCCTGTTTAAGAACACAGGCACCCTAGACCTGAACAACAAGATATCTTGTACCCAAGGCAGCCTTGCAGGCCTGCAACCTTGGACAAGCTCCAGAGACACTGTGTGCCAGGAGGAGGAGGGAGATGAGGAAGAAAGGGATCTCGAGACATCCAACTCAGTTCGGGGGAGGCATTCCAGAGGGGCAGTTCCAGAGAGGATCTGGGGGTGAATAGTTCTCAGATTGGATGGATAGTGTTATAAAATGCTATAAAATTACAGAACCCCCGAACAGGGGCACGAACCTTTGTACTCCTTGCACCAGAACGCCTCCATTAAAGACCTGCTCTCTGTCTTATATGTACTAATATTGCCTGTGAGTCTTTCTCTCCCCTTTTTAGGCAAGAAGTAATAGCAATTCATGTTGTTGTGGGTGACCAAAGATTTACAACTTTGTGTTTCTGAGCATCAGCTTCTGCATAGAGACAGCTCCAAAGAGTACTTTCCTCAGATTTAGATTAACCAACTTCTCAACATCTCCTTAAGGACCACAAAAAAAAAAAAAAAAAAAAAAAAGCAAATATCTATCAAACAGTGTGTATTCTTCTGCAGTGCAGATGTTGAGCTTTGTCCCTATGCCATTCTTTCTTATAAAGCTCAGTTCAAATACTCAGTTTTCCAGTTGGCTTGAAAATAATCAATGGAAGAAAGTAAGTGTTGGATCCCTTTCTATTTCAGAAATTGAAATTACATTTCAATGAAGTGGCACACAAGCTCAGAGACCAGTTGTTAATAAAGAAAACTGCTAATAAGAGCTCAATTACTGTTTCAGAAGCAACTAAGAAGGTACATGTCAATTCCCATAATAACATAACAGCAGTGTGGCAGCATCAGTACTAGAACAACCCTAATCCTGCTTTAGGAATTCTTGTTATTGCAGAAAATATGTTACTTGTTGTCATGCTAAGTAGCACCTGATTCACCATTTGACTATCTTAATTTCTAGGAAATAGACAAAAGGGAAGGTGTTACTTTACATTAGCAGTTCAAATATATTTTGGCTGCAGACCATGACAGAGAGCCCAAGTGCATTGGATGTGTCATCTAGCAACAAATTTGTCATGTGCTTGGTAATCATCTCAAGATTTGTTATCATTTTAAATGTGTAACTCTTCCTGGCCTCCAAAGACAATGTGTAGTTCTCCTCCATTTACTTTGGATGGCCTGAGCTAAGATATTTTGGGTAGCAGTGCAATCAGTACTCACCAGGAGAAGGGCATTTGCTTCTCATTGAGTTACTTTGTAATGGTTAGTTGAGAACAGAGAGGAGGGTGGGATGGAGGAGTCTCTACCTTCAAGGCAGAGGCAAGTGTTTCCTTTATCTAGAGTTGAGCCAGTTTCACAGAATTGGTTGCCTTTTTTTCAGTACTTTGCTCCTATATATTCCTAGTAGTCACACTCCTACACAAAGGAAGAAGAAGCACATACACAAACAGAAAATGAAGAACACCTGGGTCTTCAGCTGGACTGTAAACAGGTTTTTCAGAGTTACACAGAGAACAGATTACCACAGCAGGCAAATGTTCTTATAGAAGGAACAATGTCCAGGAATATGGGAAGATGAAGGGTTGTGTATAATACAGCAGAGAAAGATTTTTCCGTTCTACTCAGCTTTAGCTGGATTACAATTTCAAGGCTTGGCCTTTGCACATAGGATCATAGAATCAGAATGGTTTGGGTTGGAAGGGACCTTAAAGATCATCTAGTTTCAACTCCCCTGCCATTGGCAGGGACACCTTCCACTAGACCAGGTTGCTCAGAGCTCCGTCCAGCCTGGCCTTGAACACCTCTAGGGGTGGGGCATCCATGGCTTCTCCAGGCAACGTTCCAGTGCCTCACAAGGAAGAACTTCCACTTATATCTAATTTAAACCTACTCTCTTTCAGTTTAAAGCCATTCCTCCTCATCCTGTCACCAATTGCTCTTGTAAAAAGTCTCTCCATCTTTCTTGGAGGGTCCCTTCAGGTACTGGGAAGGCTGCAATTAGGGTATCCCAGGGCATTTTCTTTTTCAGGCTGAACAAACCCAGTTCTCTCAGCCTTTCTTTGTGTGACAGGTGCTCCATCCCTCTAATCACTCTGGTGGCCCTCCTCTAGACTTGGTCCAACAGGTCAATGTCCTGTGTTGAGCACCTCAGAGCTGGATGCAGTGCTCCAGGTGGGGTCTTACCACAGCAGAGCAGAGGGGCAGAATCCCCTCCCTTTCCCAGCTGCCCACACTGCTTTGGATGCAGCCCAGGACACAATTGGCTTTCTGGGCTGTGAGTGCAGTTTGCTGGGTCATGTCCAGCCTTTCATACATGAGCAACCCCCATTCCTTCTCAGCAGGGCTGCTCTCGATCTGTTCATCCCCCAGTCTGTGCTGATATGGGGGGGTCGGTACAAGGAAAGACAGATAATTGAATCTACAGAAGAGGTACCAGGGAGATAAGTGATACTGAAAATACAAGACATTTGGGATTCTTAGTTGTGGGAGGGAGGGAGAAGTAAAAATTAAAAAAAAAAAAAAAAGGGAAAGAAAAAAAAAGGAAGGAAAAAGGAGGAAGAGTGCTGGTCAATACCCTGGGGGTTTTTAAAAAGTGGTTAGACCAACACATGCTGAGGTTGAATTGATATTCCCAGGGAAATAAATTAAATGATCTCCAGAGGAATCTTATAGCCTGAGATTTCCTGCAGCACACTTTCCTTGAAAACTCTGCCCTTGAAGAGACTGTGTGGGAGCAGGTTACCTGGGCCAACACTGAAATGCTAAACCCAAGGACAGACTGTACTGCCCCTGCACCACTCCCTTCCTCGCCACAGAAGGACAAACACATAGAATAGCAAGGGCTAATCTTCACGCTGACAGCATCAAGGGCACTTGTTCAGTGCTTTAATGAAAGCAGAAGACAAATACCAGATTTTGCTCTCATCCAAGTCAATATCTCTCTCCTCTGTATGTGCTTTCCTGCACTCACACTGCTGCAGCTGGCAGCCCATCCACACTTTTGCACAAGCAGTGCTTTGGCCCAGGTGAGTAAGGCCAGTCATCACATAGCAAAGAGACTTGCAGTACTTGGTTATGCACCCTGACCACAACCAACCTACACCTGGGCCCAGGTACAGAGCAGAGGGTTCTGCGTAGGGGTTGTGCTTTTGTGGAGAGGTAGTGAAGCACGTAGAGTTTTCTCCCTAAATGCTGTGTGTTATCTCCCTCAGGAACATGTTTAGATGCTGTTTTTCATCTGCTCAAGCATCTCTTCTGAGAGGTTTCCTAGAGAGGATGACACATCAGGAAGGTCCAGGAGATGCAAATCTTAATATGAAGGCATTGTTTTGTAAGTTCATGCCTTTTCCTTTGATCTTCATTGTGACTTTCATTTCAAAGCCTCAAATGGAATAGATAACTGAAATAGTAATTAAAAAGAAAGACCTGGTCTTTCTCACGTTCACAGGTGTGCAAATCAGGTAGAATTCCAAGGAACTCAGTGAATTATTTCTATTTCATTCCTGTGCAAATGAATTAAGAATTAAATCTCCTGTGTCTGGGTCATTTTACATCCACAAAGGAGCAGTCTAACACTTTTAGAAGTCTTTATATCTCTATTAAGTCTTTAACAAAACTACAAAATCAAAGAAAAAGGAAATTGTGAAACCTACAACTAAGTTTCAGAATCAGAGAGAAGTCCTATATCCAGTGCTATAATTGTAGTTTTCAAGTGGCTCATAGAAGGACCACTAACATTTAAAATAGGAAGACCTAGCTCCACTGCGTATCTCTTTTTATAAAGATACAATTCCAACTCTAAACAAGTACTGAGATATAGGAGGGGGAGATAATTTTGCAGTCTTGCATCAGATTTGTCCAGATTTCTAGGTTTTCTGCCTAGTCATTTATCAGGAGAAAATGTTTATTGATTATTGGCAATAGCAGCAGGTTTCGTGATTTTGTTGTGGTGTAGGTTTTTTTTTCCTTTTTTTTTTCTTTCTTTCTTAATCTTTCTATCTGTAGAGTGACATTTACCAGCATTTCAAATTCTGCTTTAATGTGCAAGGAAAGACACCTGTGGCAGTTTGTACTATAAATAGAGGAGGACTATATTTATCCCTTGTGTGGAGGTTACAGTACATAACCACAGATGTAAGCTGAATTTGAACTGTGTAATAAGATTGTCCAAGCACTTATAAATTAGAGAATACTGCAGATTTGGTGGTTTTTTTTTGTTTGTTTTTTTTTTTCAATTCAGACTGTAATGACTACTACTGCATTCAATCATAAGCATGGATTTAAACCAAAAAAAAAAATTGCACAGAGAAAGATGCAATGTTTCTGAAATATTTTCAGTGAGATTTAAATTTTGTGTACTTCGGCTAGAGATGAGTACACTGAGGGGAAAATCCAATCACCTTATATCCAAAGACACTGCAGTATTTGGAGACTGCAATGAGAGGAAGCAGCTGGGAAACAGGAGAAAAACAATATGAGTAAAGAGTGTTTAAAAAAATGAAATGTGTCACTGCAACACCTCTCTGATTTTCTTTTTGAGAGTTTAACTTATGATCATGGCACTTAGGGTCATGGTTTAGTGATGGATGTGGCAGTGCTGGCTTAACAGTAGAACTTGATGATCTGAAAGGTCTTTCCAACCTAAATGTTTCTATGATTATATGGTTTTATGATCATGCTGAACTTAAACAGATTGTTTATGTGTTACATCCAAGCAAAAAAACCCCAAGAAAACAGTGGAGGACTTCATAAGAACTACCAGGGCTTTAATTCAAGGAAAATCTGTTTTGTGCTTCAGTGCAAGGCAGGCAGAAGGAGGATGTCAAGGACTTCCCTCCCTTGGTTTCCTAACCATTAAGTCATAGCAACCTCTCAGAAGCTCTGGTAAGTGTAGAAACTCAGACTGCACTTCTGAAGTGGAGAGCAAACATGGTTTTCAAGAGAACTAGTGCAAAAGGAGACCAAGAGTAGCACTGTGTGAGTGCTCTCTGAGGCTGGGTAGGCCCCCCAGGGTCAAGATGAACAAGGCTCCTGTGGAACTATATGTGTTTCCTTTGCTAACAATCAAGCGTATTAGAGATGACATATTTTTAATTTTCAAACAAAAATTCTGAGTCTCATCAACAGCACATTTTTTGCACTGAAAGAGCAACTTCTAATGTAAGCTAAATAATAGATGTTAATAAATTATGAAAATGAAATGTTGTCATTTCAATCAACAGTCACAACAGGCGCATCTCTATTTTCACAGCAATAATAGGTTTTCCTGGTGATATAAGTGGTTTACTTCAAAGAGACAATTGCATATTTTAAGAGTAGATAGGTCAGACCTGCAGAGAGCAAGTGAATGGGAAGCCTGAGTGAGAAACGGCTTTCCTTCAGAAGGAAGACTCTTATTTAAAGTCAAGTTCAATGCTGAAGAGAATCCAAATAATTGTGGCAACTTGCCTTATTTGACAGGAAAATTATAGAAGAGAAAGCCCCAGAACTGCTTGAGCAGATTGTATGCCCTGACTGGGAGGTTATTTGCCTGCAGACTATCCATGGAGCAGCTCCTACACAAACAACAGCTCTCCAGTCAACATGCACATAGCAAAAAACATACATATAAAGCAAACAACATATGTTTCTAACTAGGTGTTGGTACCTGACAGTAAAAATAAAACTCACGTGTTTCTACAAGATTTCTATCAAGAAACTTTTTAAAACTGAAAGATATTTTGCAACTCACACTGCATCTGCATTCAGATAAAGCTGGTGAGAACGAGCAAAGTTGGTGAGCACTGCCAGGATTTATAGGACTTGGCATTCTGGCTGAGTGATCTATAGGGGTTATGTCTTTTGCTCTTTACACAGGTACTGTTTTCCTATATGATTTTAGTTATTTCACACACCTCTCTTCATTTTTTGTACCTGTTGTGCTCATTATATATTTATAGACTAAGCTGTTGTGAGACCCGATGAACATCATCCACTAACCACAGATTCTCCCTGCTGGCTGTATGATTTTTACTGGCAGAAAGTTCAGGGAGGAGCTTGTGCTTTGCCTTGTTTTGTGTATGTTTACAGCCTCTCAATACACCTGTGACTTAAATTATATTGTTTCAATCCGTTCATCTAAAACCACTGAATTACCAATTCTAGTCAAAGCTCCCAGGAAATGCAAAGCACAGCTGCCAGTCCAGTCAGCTTCCTGATACTGTAAAATGTTTTGAGGTGATAGGATGGCAGCCAAAGAGGTGATCCTACTCTTAATGAGATACCACCTGCAGAAAGCAGTAGTTCTCAAACTTTGTCCCTGAAAGAACTTTTGGGTAGGTAAATCTTCTCTTAAACTTTGTTTGAGACAAAACTGGAGCAAAAGACATTTAGTAAGGCCTCTTAATAATTAATAAGTGGAAAGATGGAGCCAGAGGCCCACAAACCCGTCTTGGTGCTTGTCATTGCATTCCCTGCCCATGGCCTGCAATATGTAGCAGAGGCTCCTGCTAAAACAGCATAGTGTACTTTTGCATACCTGGGGAAGCATTCACAGACTGAGCCATTTAGGAGAGAGGGAAATAGCATTTGTTCACCCTTCCTTATAAATAGTGTGATGCCTAGACACACATAGTTTTAACACACAGTACAACCCAACTTTCTCTCCCCCAAAGAAGGGAAAACCAAAAACACCCCACTGTCCTTTGCATCCTGCCCTTCTCCCCTAAAAGGGAGGTAGTACTCTGCTTTTTCTGAAGGACTAGCTAGATAGAGGCAAGTTTCAGTCTGAGTTGCTTAGGGAGGGGCAGATGAAGCAAAAGTCTAGCCATAAGTTTGTGTGAGCTGGTGCTTGCTGAGGGATACAGCAAAAGCAGTGAGGGTGAACACTACTCATGTCCAAACCAACCTTTTATGCAAACAACATAATTTTGTTGTTATCAGAATGTTAACATAATCACTGCCTTATTGCACCAGCAGCTCAGTGAGTACATTGTTCAAGATCTCGCTGTCAAAGGGCTCTGTGAGGCTGGTCCACCTTCCTGAGGTGACCTCTGCTGAAGGGGTAGGCACACCTCCCAGGAATCAGAGATAGCAGCTGAGAGAAGCAGTGGGAACTGGACATCAACCCCACCATGCACAGAGCTGTATACAAAATGTTTTTGCTTGATACACCTTTTCTATGGTTACACATCATCGGTGAATAGCCACTATTCCTTTTCTGTTGCTGCGATATGACGCCTTTGGCGCTTTCTGGAAGGACTTCAGGCCCTTCTGTGGACACACAGCCTCAGCAATCTCTGCGCTGCTGATGGCATCCCAATGCAAGCATGGAGGTGTCCAGGAATCCCCCTGAATGCCACGTAACAGAAGTTAAGGATTATGCCTGTCTAATATGAGTTACCATGTCCCTGGCAGGGGTTTGCCATATATGGCTGTTATTTCAGGAACACTCCTGCTCTGTGAGCCAGTGATGTCCCAGCTGACATCCTGTGCCAGTGAAAGTACTCAGATCCCAGATTTGCTCACAGCTCTTGTTTTATGGAGGCTGGAGAGTAAAATGAATGGTGCAGTTTATTTTCTCTCCTTTCTTTGTAGTTACAATTTTCCCAGTAAAACAGAAGTGCACTTTTCTGAGACCAGCACTATTGTTTTGTGTGCAAATTCACTGTTTTTGCCTTGCTTTGCTGCTGTTAGCAGACAGATTTCAGGAAACAGAAGGACTGAGAGCAACAGTAGCACCTCTCCTTCCCTGGAGTGGGTCATGTCTGGACATTACACTGTGCTCACTGCAATCCATTCTTACAAGGTCTCTTCAGTTTGTGACATTCCTCTCTAAGAGGTATACCAGCACTTTATCAATGTCATAATAACTGGGTTATCCCAAGTCACATGGACAGATCAAAACTCATGTAGGTGATGCAACGCATGATGGCAGGAGAAGGTGCAAGAATTGTTTACCATCCCTTTCCTAGGCAAACTTCAGCTTTAGAGGATTCTATCTTAATTATTTCATATATTCATAGCTTTCTCTAAAGGAATATTTGATAGTATTTCTCAGTGATGCATGCTAAAACAATTCACTGTGAACATAGGTGCAACAAGTCTATGGACTGTCTGTGAATATTTTAAATCAACTTGTTTGTGCTTAGAAATAGTCCATTATAAGTGTGTGCTTTTTTGTGTTTATAAATAGAAAAAACAATGGAACCCTGATATTTTTAGGAGCAGAAGTTCAACACTGTAGTATCTCCTGGATGCATAGTTCACTACCTCTAGGAGCACCTACCTCCCTGTTTTGGAGCATCTGCAACACATTCAGGGTTCAGGGGACAGAGCTCCCATCAATTGAAAGCTGTATCCAACCTGGAGAATTTTTTCTGATAGTGTTTGGCACACATTTATGAACTGGGAAAACATGTCTTAAAGTTAATTAGAAAGCTACTTTGCTCTATAGTGTTTGGTACTCACTGGTCTAGAGCAATGGTAAAGGGTATCCACTCCTAGTCATCTCATCCCAGCCAAAGAAGAGAGATCATATCCTCAAGAGCTGACTGTTAATCAGAATCTGTGCAAGATGACCTGAAGATATTCCTCTCCCTTCATGGCCTGCATGAGCTGACTTAGCTGGAGCTGCCATTCCCTGAGTCATGTTTTTGAGCTAAGGTCTATTTCTCTGTATCCAGTGATCACTGGATCATTTGGATCAATGACATTGATCCAAACAAATATTGTCCATGCCTGAAAGCTTTAGACTTGGGATACTGGTGCCAGTGACATTGAATCAAGAACACAATTGTACAGCTGTCCCTTTCTCTAATCAGGAAACAGCAGAAGACACTGTACTCCTTAGTCAAAGCCCGTACAAATGATTTTGAGTTACCAAAGACCAAATTTTGCACCTCTTTCTTTGACACATGTTGAGGCAGAAGATTAACTGTCAGATTAACCATATTGTTGCAGAGATAGCACAGTAAAAGTGAATGAAAAAGTAAATAAAAGCACCTTTTTTTTTTTTTTTTTTTTTTTTTTTTAAGGCTGGGAAGAACATCAAAATCATCTTAGAAAACTCCTGAGCATTTGACTTCTTGTGGAACTGCTCCAAAGACAGATGCAACAGCCAGACACTACTAGTGTGGCTAGAAATCAAAACAGACTTTGTAAAAAGCTTTCTTTCTACTCCCAGGGAAAGTCTGGAATTAATTCAGTTATCTAAATGAAAAATACTGCCATGTGTTACAGGTAACTCAGGCAACTCCTGGAAAACAAATTCTCTGTGTGCAAAGGCATTTTCCCAAACACAGTCCCTGACAGGAGAGTTTTCACAGCACTGAGAATGTGGCAACCAGATAGTCCATTGCTGGTATATTGAGTCCATAGATCAGCCCATTTTGTTGGTTAGCTGTGGAACAGCTAAGAAGAAACCCTGTCACAAAGGGCTCACCAATACAGCAACTAAAACTCTTCTGCAAGGTGGGAAGTCCCACAAAGGATATGATGAACAGTGGATGCCAGTAGGGTGCTGAAACTACTTGGACTGTAAGATCTATGAGTTCCAGAAAAGAGAAATACAGTGTGGAGCCAATCTTTGGAAAAAACCTTGGAAGGACTGGCCTAGAGGTATCACAAGTAGCAGCTTAAAGGGGAATCACAGGTTTGCAGCTCAAAGGCGACCTTGCAGGAAGGAAGGTGAAATTGTAATGACCAAGAAGTGAGGGTAGAAATCACCAACCATGAACCAAAGAGGAGAACACTGTCCTTTCTTCCTGGATCCCATCTTGTGAGGATTTTTTGTGTCTGGAGATCTTAAAACCCTTTGTGACTCCATCAGGAGTGGGGAAAAGTCATGGATCTCCTTCTTCCCAACCCAGTTTGCTGCTGCGACCTCCCTAAAGTGCTTGTGGTTTGGGAAAACCTGCCCAAAGGGTAAAAAGACTGGTGTTGTCTCTTGGCTTAGAGAGAAAACATTAAATTCAGCAAGCTTCAGAAGCACTTTTCTCAGGTGACTTAAAGTAGATAGACTGGAAACCCACCCTAATTTAGCCTCTTCAGAGACTCACTCTCACAAGAAGGTTGTTGTGGACATTGTCGATTTATTGGAAATTGCTGAGGACAGTGAGGTAAGAGGAAGTTCTTTCCCCGAGAAAGAACTGCTTGTTTTTGCTAAGAACTTCGTATAATAATGTTACACGGTGTTTTACACAGTTACACAGTGTCAAGATTTACTACCTGTCTCTTTCACTTCTGCTAATCAGTAGTGACTTTTACCACAGACCCTTAGACATCCATGTTCAGTCCAAACTGCACTTGTGTTAGTCAGATTGATGACATAAGAGTTTTGTATGATCCCATGATCTTTACATGGGATTTGAGACAGCGTCAATTTGAATTCAGCTCCTGGTCAGCTCTCATAAACTTGAACAGGGGTGAAACTGTATTTTAGCAGATGCACTATTTCTTAAAATTTCCTATCCATCTACCTGTCCACCCAAATACAAATACGTGCTTATGTCCACATCCGAGGCAGAGATTGGGCAGAGACAGTAAACTGTCTGACAAGACTCTCTGTGCTTTAAGGAGTTTCCTTGTGGAGTAAGTTATGTCCACAGCTTCTATAAACCAGTCCCAATCCCTTGCTGTCTATCTGAGAAGCTCTAGATAAGCAGTGGTTTAAATCCTACCTGAACCTAGTCCCAGGCCCATCCCATATCTGCTGCTGGTGTCGGGACAGCACTGCTGGGGTGAGGGAAGCCCTGTCAGTTTCCATCAGCTGGGCACAGGGCCCAGGTGCTCTCCCTTCCCCTTGCATAGGAAAACCTCTCAGTGTGGAGATAAGCCAGAGATTGTGGAGCTCGTGGGCATGCAGAACACATTCTCAACAAGAGTCCCTTTACTGCTTGATGTACATATCATTAAATCTGATGACTCTGAAATGTTGTTACTTTCTTACAGGTTCAGCAGCCTCCACTGCTCATCAACGTCCCTCTGGGAAAACAGAAAATTTTCAAAAATGTTTCAGTGTCTGGGAAGCACACACAGAACTTGCTAGTTTTTTTTCCTCTTGTCTCCCTAATCCTGTCCCTGTCCATGCAAGTGGGCAGGACTGCCTCTGCTGAGGTGGGTTTTAGGGCACATGTGGTCCATAAGACATAGGCAAAAACTGAGAGAGTAACCTCACAATGCACCGCACACCATTTTTGGGGTCAGAAAGGAAGATTTGCTCATATGCTGTTTGTATAACCTGTCAAGGCCTCTGTATTCTCACAAAACCATAGCAAACGTGTCTGGGGTTGAAAACAGGGAGAATGGGGTGGCTGATCTAATCCAGTCCAGCACCACTCCATGCCCCTTGCTCCGAAAAATGTGAGACTGACAGGCAATCCAACCTGCATCCCTGCTCTGAATGAGAAGCTGATTCTGAGCCTCCCATCACAGGTACAGGAAGATTTTAGCTATGTAGAAGATGTCCTCTCTTCACTTGGTTTCTCTCCTCTCAGTCATTGTTTCTCTCCTTGACACAAGGCATGATCAATATTTAATTTCTCTCCTTATTGCACTCTCCACTGCAGGTCTGGCTTTGTTACCAACTCCTGGCCAAAAATCAAGGGATATTTTGCAAAGAGTATTTTTGAAGTACACTTTCCCATTTTCCCCTCTTCCTCCCTCTAATGTTTTGAAAAGCCCCAGCTCTCCCTTCGTAGTTCCTTCTCCCTGCACCTCAGTGAGCTGGGCTGTTTTTCTTACAGCAAAGCCCAGGCAGTGAATCACAACGGTGAGAACTGGCTCAACAAAGACACTGACTTCAGTTTATGTCAATTGCAGATGCAGTGGTGCTTCCCAGGTGAGGGGATCAGTGGGTAGAAACATATGTCTGACACAAGTCAGGCAGCTATCTGCATGTTGGGCTAATCATCTGGGATTATCATTATTTATAAGAACAGCACAATACTGTGAAAAGAGGGTAGTCTGTCAGAGCTTGTGCATTTCCACGTGGCCTGCTGAGCGTCAGTCTCTCCTTTTCTCTCTGGCAAAGTGTCCTGCTGCCTGAAGATGGTGCTGACTCACTTTTTCCCCCTCTAAGTAACACAAATGAGAGTTGAAACTTTTTTCCCCCACTCACTTCTTTTGACTTCTTTGGCCCTTGCTATAGATGGTTTCTTCAGTTGTGCTCTCCAAATTTCTTCATAAACATGTATGCTTATAAAAGTGTGTGCTTTCAATCCATCATGCACAGGTTATTTGCATATTGAGATTTCAGGGACTGCCATGCCCCAAGAGTTTTTCCATGGCTTACATCTGGATAAAATGAACTGTGGGGAGATGAATAGTTTATTTTTGATAGCTGAAAAGAGTTGAGTTAATATTCCTGTAGGCTTTTAACAGCCTTTTTGAGTCGATGTAGTGTTTTAATTATGCCAGCTAACTACACCAGCTAAGCCCCATGACATTCTCTCAGTTCATTTAAACATTTAAACTTTCTTTATTTAATACAGAAAAAATTATCTATTAGCAACATGGGATAGTGGAAATGAATCCAAAGTATTACAAAGTAGTTTGGGCTGCAAGAGCTACAAATCAGAAGACAGACTGATTTCCACCAGCCAAACTACTTGCTCCATTGAATGTCTCCTTGTAGCTGGTGAGCGGAAGGCTCAGAGGCACAAATTCATGTAACTCAGAAAATAGCAAAGTGCAAAACCTGACTGGAGAGAAAACGTTTAGGAGATGACAGTGTCACTACTTTCCAAGTAGTACAAATGGGGGCTCGGGCAAGGATGATGCTGAGGATGGGACACAGGAGCAGTGGAGAGATTTGCTGTCAGTGGACCTGCAGACCACATCAGTGCCTAGTCTGAAGACAGGGCACAGTTAATTTTTTGCAGTAGCCAGAAGGAGGCATGGCCAGGATGAGGAAGTTATTCCATGGTTAGGATGCAGAAGTTATTCTATACCACCTCATGTCTTTGCAGGAAAAGGGAAAAAGGGCTTTCTTTCAGGGAGAAGGGGTTCTGTTCACTTGAGAATGTGTGGCAGAGGGAGCAGAGGGAGGTGTTTATTATCGAGTTGATTTATTTCTCGCTTCTGTATAAATTGTTTCTTTTCTTACACCTTTTGTTAATATTTTTGCTGTTACTGTTCGTTTTCTTATCTCATTGCTATTTCCAGTGAATTGCTCTTATCTCAACCTGTGGTCTTTGCCTTTTGTGCCTCCTATTGGAGGGGGAAGGGGGAGCAGCTCATGGTTTTAAAGGGAGTACTACATTGTTCAATACCATTCCTAAAACTCAACAGTGTTATTAGAATACCATTCTTAAACCACCACACCCAATTGTCTTCATAGTTCTGGCTCAGCTTTTTCGTGCTGCCAGTGTGGATCTTATCTCTTCTTAGTGCACTGCAAATACAGGGAAAGGATGGGGGGCAAGCTCCTCCCTCTCCCTTGCTCCCCACAGTCTGGCCATGAAGAATAGGGAGGAAACTGAAATGTCTGATAGAAACACCTCAAATGCATGAGCCAAACAGAAAAGAAGCAAATACAAACTCCCTTGTCACCTTTCTCAAGAGAAAATCTTCTCTTAGCTTCTGCTCTTCCTAACTTTGGCATTGTCTTTTAGTTGTCTCCCTTCCTGCAAAGCTCCCTCTCTTCACTCATTTCAGGCTTATCATCCACTCAGTTTATACTACTGGGGTGCTCACTTGTCAGTTTACTTCTTCTTGTATCTGCTATTCCAGTTTATAGACAAGTTTGAAATAGCATAAAAAAGTTGTATGTGATGAGAATTTGAAACTTTTAAAGCTGAAATAATATTAAAATATTAAGAAAGGAGATAATAAAATAACATATAAAAATTAATCACATTTCAGACTGCATGTGCTATCATCCTCCTCCTTCCAAATAGGGAGAGGGAGGCCCATTAGACCACCTTTAAAAGGGATTATGGGGAATGGAGTCTATGGCACTCCTTGTTGCAAGATTTTTAGTCATGTCGTGAGACCATAAGACAAATTATCTATAGTTTAGATTTTCAAATTAATAGGGGACAGCTGCAGAGTTAGTATGCATTTATTTCAGTTGGGGGGAGGTGTCAAAATACTTTAAATTTTTTTTCCCCTTTTGTTTCATGGACTTCTCACTTTCCAGTGGAAGATCACATATTTTTTTAAATTTCACATATTTCAACCAATTTGTAGCTAACTCTAATCTCTTGATGATATAAATACTCAGTGATATTCTGAATTTAAAATCTCTGTTACTTTGGGATTTCATTTGCCACTTCCAAAGAAATGGCTGAGATCAGTATTCTGAAATTCCTTGAGTTTCCTCAAAGGCAGTTTCAGTCACAGGTTGTCTTCAGGATTCAGAACAGGACTCTCCACTGAGGTACTGTGGCTGAAAGTTAACATTCAGAGAAGCATGTGTGAATTATGAATTCAAGATTGAATCCTCCATCACTGGATCAGAGAAACAATTGCTCAGCTGTCAGTTTGGAGCTGGGATTGTCATCTCCACTAATGGTTTTCATAGGTAGCCATTCTCGTTGCTTATTTCAGGAAAGTGCTGGTGAAGGTGACATTTGGGCTCTGACAAGCGTCCCTTTATTTTCCCTGTTGCAAGCTTCAGGATCTGACAGCTCATTTTCAGCCATAAACTGGTGCTGGGCTTCCAGGGTGTCTAGATCTTTTTTTTTTTTTTACCTGAGAAACAGAGTTAGAGGGTGTTGAGGAAAGCCTCAGGTTTGACATGTTTACTGGAAGCTGTTATGTTCATTCCAGACCATTAAATAAGTTGTGGTAAACCTTGGAAAAGAAAGCACTTCTACACCTGCACTTCCAGGTGACACACAGATTTTAGAGTGTCTGAGAAAATCAAACCAAACCAAACCCTTCTGTTCTCAAATACTGTGATTGGAGCTAAGAAAAAAGGTAATTTTCTGCCTGATATTCCTTGCTTCCCAGTAGGAACAAACTAACTTCACTTGATTTCTCAATTTTTCATTGTAAAATGATAAATACATGTATGTCTACACAGGGTGTGCTTTATTGAAGTAATTTATTTATGGTAGTGCTTAAACAGTAAACCTCAATAATTGTTCATGAGCAGCACCAACATATCAAAGCCTTCCCTAACTCACTTCCCAGCTTCTTGTCCCTGGTACATTTTTCCCAGTTATCCCAGCTGTGCAAAAGCTGGACTCATTCGTATTACTCTTCCTGAAGGAAGCAATTCACTGAATATATCATCATTTGAATACCTTCAACTATTTTTTCACTTTCAGTGCACCTGCCAGATCAAGTTTACTACTTTTTATTTCAGTGTTATTGTCACTGTGCTTCCCATGGCAGGGAGCAAGAAAATTTCAGCAGTTGGTGGAGTCTTTGTGGCCTCAATAATTCGTCTATTCCAAAATATGTGGTTTAGCAATCACAGCAATAAAAGAATGGATGACTTTCACCGTAGTTATGCTTTTGATTTACATATCAAACTTTAGAAGTTTTGACTTTGAAGCAAGAGTTGTTTGATTTAGGATGGCAAGAAAGATTGTCTGGCTTCACCCATTTGTTGGTTTTACGTTTCTAACAAAACACATGTTGAGATGACTGATGATCCAGTCCCAGGAGACTGTTCTGTATGCCACATCTGTTGTGCCTTTGTGCTTTCCTTTGTGTTGCTTGGACCCACGGGCATTCTTTTGACACTTACTTCTTACTGGAAATTTAAGAAATTTTTCTAACTTATTTTGTCAGCATAGGTTGCTAAACCTCATCATCAACTGAACCTGAAACACCTCACAGCTCTAAGTTTGGGCTTCATGCTCCCACTTTTAGAAATCTTTGCATGAGATTGTAAACACTAGGAATGCTGGGAAAGAATAGTTTAAAAAAATATTTTCTTTTTAAAAGGGATGCATGCTACTTGGATTACTTTAGAAAATGAGGAGCCCAGCGCAACAGCACTACAGGCAGAAATGTGATATCACCTGCCAAATCATCCCTAGTGGTGGCCACAAAAGTTTTGGATGGCTTTGGATGTCCAAGTCTGACTTTCCTTCTGTACTTTGTACCTGCAAAGGCAGGGAAGATGTTGCTATTAGATAAAGGAGGGGAAGAAGTCGTGGCTACGTTACTGACACTGGCTTTCACTACAATTGTTACTGTTTGACCACTTCTACCTTGATGAAGAAGCACTTTGAATAGCAGACATATTCAGAAGTATGAGTCTCCATAGGACTCTTCAGCATCAAGACAAGACTTCTATTAAAATAGGCGTGAGGGCTTCTGTGTACTTTGAGCAGCAAATATACGCGTATGAGATACAGGATTTCCTGTAGTTTGGGTTGTGTCACAAAGCTGAACTTGTGGGTTCTACTGGTTTTCCATGTTCTTTTAGGGACTTGCTGTGCCCTAAAGCCTACTGCAGATTAAAATTTCTGTGTTGGTGAAGAACATGTTGGCTAATTTCTGTCACTAGTGCAATTGCCTGTGTGACTGTGTCAGCAGATGTGCACCTAAAGCGGCTTAGGCCTAGCCCTTGGTGCTGCACACATTGGCCAGAAATTTTCCCATGGGGTAGGCTGATCTTTTATTCCTCTTCACTGTCTTTTCTGTGAGGAGTCAATGCTGACCACGCCGGCTGACACAATGTTAGTCTGGAGTGACTCTGAGTTTCAAGGTTCTGAACTCATCTGTGATCTGTTCTTTCTCTTGCAACAGCTTCCCCAAACGTCAGTACCTTCTGCTACAATGTGTGAGGACTTTTGGCTGTCTCATGTTCCTGTCTCCGTGGCTGATACCATGTCCTTCCTTCTTTATGTCCTATTGCCAGGGTCTCTGCCATGGTTATGCAAAAATTCACTGCTGTGCTTTGATGAGTTTTTCAGGAACCTCTGACCTATTCAGTGACCTCAGCTTCTCCTTCCTCCCACGTTGGAGTCCTCTCTCATGTCTGTGTTTTTTTTATCAGGCAATCTCCACAGGCCCTTGCCTGGTCCAGCAGAACACTGTGCAGCACTTACAAGTAAAATATATTATCTAGCCACCTAAGATACAAGTGGCTCTGTATCAACAAGATACAGAGGATATGGAAGATGTCTGTGTTTTAGCTAAGAAACAGGGGTAGGTTATGTCTCCAACATCCACACAGTCCGTTATGATGATTTCTACATCTTTACTCTTATAGATTATATATTTATTTGTTTGTTTGTTTGTTTATGTATTTATTTATTTGTTATTTAATAGCACTGAAAAGTTACCTAGCTTAGTCTTGCAAATTTGCTACAGACGGTTTTTAAACCTCACCAACAGATTCACGATGAATTTGTGCTCCTGTGTGCATTTTGGTTTGGGAAAATCTGATCTTCACTTGCAGGAAACTCTCAGCAGAAGGGACTACAGTCTGCCATAGAAAACTGGGACAGGACAGAGGAGAAGCCTTGCTCCAGCACATGGGTGTTCCAGGTCTGGATGGAGCAGTATCCCTAGGGGACAGCCTGAAGATCCTTGCATTGCTAGAGCCTGCGTTGTTCCACTACTAATGAATAAAGACTTTTATCCCTTGAGTTTGCAATTTTTCCCTTGAGAGAGTATCAGCAAGTGGGATTTCAAAAGCACAGGAAATTGCTTTACCCTCCTGCCACTGAAATCACTGAGTTTTTACCCTTGGGATCAGTAGGAGGAGAATTAGGCCCATACTGAGTTCTTCTGAAAATCTCAGTCTTTAATGAAGAGAAAAATGGGATGTTGATGGCTGTGTTCTAAACCTCTTCATGAAGATGGAATTTAAAATGCACTAAGGAGAGCTGCAATTGCCTATGTGACCTACCATTTCATCCCCAGATGATAGTTTTTTCCTTTGTGAATGATACTTTTAATTGCTTGTGAGATACTATGCCTCATCTAATGAACATTAATGTGACAGAGCAGAGACTACAGAAAAGCTGGTAATCTGCAGTAACATGATTTGGCTGTTATGAAGTTGTCTTTGTGTTGCAGCATGATAACAAAAAAACGAGGCCTATTTACTGATTAACAGAGAGACAGAATAATTGCCCTTTTTTATTTTCTGTGAAGACAGTGGTTAAGTGAGCAGTCATAGCTTCTATAACAACAGAAAATTATTTTGAAAGAGCATATGTTACCTCTTAAAATACACTCAAATGAAGCACTTTTTCTATATAAATTGAGAAAACAAATGTCTAGGTGAAACTGTTCAGCTTCTTTTCTGCTGAAATATAGACTAAGCCATCATACAAGTTGAAAAAAATTAATGATACCCTATTCTTCTGTTATGTAATGAAACAAAATGGATGGCACCCAGCCTTTGAGAGCCCAGTACTCAAGTACCTGCAACTGAAGTGTTGCTGACAGTAGCTGCAGAAAGAGTCAAAGATACAAAGTCCCATGTTTACACAAGTTCATTACTCTTTTGGGATCCTTTATGCTGAGTTGGAATTTTGCTCTTTTTCCCTTGTCTTCATGGAATTTTGCTTAAGAGTGGTAATTAAGTATGGTAATTTAAAATTTTATTCAAACTTATTTATTTTCTCTCTTTCCTTGTCTTCCTTGTTCTCAGCTCTGCATATTGTCTTCTGCAGGCTGATCCAAGAGTCCGATTTTTATAACACATGGCTCATGCATTAGGCCTCTCTCTGGCACATGTGCAACCACTTCAGTGGTTGTTTGATCCCTTTGTCTCATTTCCAGCTAAAAAGCAATGAGAAAGAAGTTCCATCTCAGTGAAGGTAACCCAGAACTTCCTGATGTCTCCACTATTGCATTTGTTCTCAGTGAATGGAAGAAAGAGTTAAGAAAATCCTATGCCTGACTTCTGATTCCTTTCTGGACAGGTGAACAGCTGCCCTGAAGAAAGCTTCATTAATGCTGGTAACACTGGAACAAGACTCCCAAGTTTTAAACACTCTCTTTGGCCAATCTCTGGCTGTTCCTGAACTCTATTTGATGGAAGAAGGCATGTGAATCATCTTTGCCTTCCAGCTGTGCTTTGAATGCTTTATGGGTCATGATCAGCTCATTAATTTTTCCTACATGATCCATCTCACTCTGATCCTGAACTTTCATATGCCCATCTCTGTTTGCTTGGAGACAACCAACTAAATCGCCACTGCACAGATGTGCATGAGAGCTGTGCAGTGTGGTTAAGATTCAGTTAAATATATATATATATATATATATATATATATATATATATAAACTTGCATAAACTATAACAGTGTCTTTATTCTTGTTATTTGCTACTCCCCCAGGATGTCCCACCCATGTCAAAGCTCACTGGGACATGCAAGTAGGAATTGGGGCTGTGCAAAAGGGTCATGTAAAATAAGGCTACACTGTCCTTTACAAGGGCTCTGCTGAACCTTTTTTTGGTCTTGGTGATATCAGACTGCAAATTAACTTTGAGTATTGTTCTTGGTTTGTACAATTTAGCTCTCTTTAACTCTGCTGTGCCATACTGCCTCTGCAAGCCAACATTAAAACAAAGAAAGTTTTTAACAGTGTTTTTACATGTCTGGTCAAGGTGGTGTCTGCTGACCTCAAGACGATGGACAACCCACCTCATGTGTAAACTGTGATGTACCAGCCACTGAGGAGCCCAGAGGACACCTTCCTGGGCTAAGGAATTCAAATATAGGCAGGAAGTCAAGTGTGTGACCATTTGTTTCTACACACACACACAGTGTTACAAAAACATTGACTGCAGAGAAGGGGTCATTATGGTACTGAGGTATGAGCACAAGATTAGCTTGTGATGCTACTGAGAGCTCCTTGCCTCCTTCCCTCCTTTCTTCCCTCCTATCCTCCCTCCCTTTCTTCCTTCCTTCCTTCTTTCCTTCCTTTCTTCCTTCCTTTCTTCCTTCCTCCCTCCCTTCTTTCCTCCCTTCCAGCGGCACACTCAGCTGAGCTGTGGTTTTAATTCCCAGCACTCGAGGGCAGTGTTGGTTTACTTTTGTATCAGCCGGTGTTCCACACGAAGGCAAGCCCGTCCCTCCGAATCCCGCCGGCAAGAGCCCGGCCTCCCCTAGGACGTGCAACTTTTGGCCTGTTCCAGGTAAAGATGCCCCACCGCTGTGCTACTCGAGTCTGCCACTTCACTCTTGTTTTTTGGGCCCCGTGGAGGTCGATGCGGTTGCACCACATGGGAACGAAAACTCCTCTATGTGCAGTGGGATGCCTTTGAGGACTTTGGATTTTGGCAGGTTTGAAGCAGTCAGGTTTGCAAATAACGAGACCACCTGCGAAGGAGCAGTGGGAGATTTTGAAAATGCTGAATTTCGTGTTTTCCCAGGACAAATTCTCAGGAGCAATTGCTACATGTTTGGACAACTTAAGCCAATCTAAACAGTACACATTTCCCTTGCTACCATATGATAAGGTAGACTATGTGCATGAACAAATTACAAACTTGAAATCTTATAGGACTTTGTAAAGACACCCTGAATGTCTTCAGGAGTACTTTGTCTTTTGCCTTAAACATACCTCAGCACCTTCAAAAGGTGCCAACCTCTATAGGCTCCCAGTACTAGGTGCTTGCTCTCTGCCCTCATATCTTCCCAACCAGCCACTCTAAAATCCTGCAGTTTGACAAGAGACATAACATAGGCACAACTGGGTCAGCTTTCTCCACTTAGCACTGCACCATTAAGTGGGATCTGTGGGCTCTGACGAAAAGCCGTGATATCAAATATGCTTTCAACTGCCAGAACACTAATGGAGATGCTCTATCCACCCCCCCTTTTTTTTTTTTTTTTGGTGAAATATGAATACTTCCCAGACAGATGTGTGCAGTCTGACTTTCCTCTCACAACTCTAGTTGCTCAATATGCTTTTATTCGTGCATACGGGCGGGTGGTGATCTTAGCACTGAGTGGCAAAAGCTATTCCCTGTAATATATTTGCAGAGCATCAAGGACCACAGAATCATTTCTGCCTTTTTCACTAAGCACGAGCCTTAATTTGTGTTTGAAACTATCTTGGTGGCCTTATGACATATCACTCAGTTTTATTCTTGGAGTTGTAATAAAACATTTCTAGCAGTGAAGGAGGCCATCAATGGAAGAGGCATCATGGTTTTGACCAGGACAGAGTTAATTTTTTTTTATTTTTCAGTAGCTGTGACAAGGCAAGTTTGGAACTATGTGGGTGTGTCTAGGTTCTTATTCTATACCACCTTACAGATGAGAGTCATGGCTGAGGGGTGAAAGTAAGGGACTCCCATGGCAAAAAGGCAGGCATGGCTTTTGGTTGGGTTGAGGAGGGTCTGTCTGCCATTGTTTTCCATTGTCCCGGGTTTGGTGAGCATTCTTGAATGAAAAGAGCCCTCTCTTTCTTCACTTTTGTGATTAGTTTGATTTCTTAACTCACTGGTGTTTCCAGTAAATTGTTTTTAGCTCAACCCATAATCTCTTTTGTATCCCCCTGGAGGAGGGGAAGGGAAGAGGCTTGTGGTTTTCTTTTTAGTGAGAGTGCTGAACTGGAGAGTGCCATTCCTAAACCATGACAAAAGGTAATTGCTGCACTGATCAATGACTTAATAACTTAGAGCATCAGAAAACACAAGATTCAACATATGCAATACATCTCTGCTATAGGCTGAACAACATCTGATGTTGGGCAAACAAGTTAGCACTACAAGCAGCACTTCATACCACAATTCTTCCTGAAGCTGTTTAAAAAAAATTAATAAAACTCCCCAAACTAAAGTGGAACTGGAAGTTAAACTAAATATCACAAGGAAAAGTGGATTTGGTGCGCTTTAAAACTTGAATGCCAAACTTCCAGCTTTTCTAGTAGCTGGGACTTTTCAACAGTGGGAAGACAGTTAGATACTAGTTATCTTGAGAGCAAATAGAAGCTCTGATACTTTTTCAGGCAAAGGCTAAATTGGTTTTTGTTTTGTTTTGTTTTGTTTTTTTGTTTGTTTTTTGTTTGTTTTTTTGTTTGTTTTTTTTGTTTGGTTGGTTGGTTTTTTTTGTTTGTTTTTTTTTTGGCTTGTTTTTTTTTCCCCAAAAAAATAAATCAAATTCTCAGCCTTGACCATTTCTAAAACAAGTTATGGTAATACCAGCTATTAGTCACAGGCTTTAGAAGTGTGCTGCCCTAGCGGCACCACTAAAACTGAAGCATGAACCCAAAATCTGCCGTTTTTTCAGTACTATACAGGAGGAAATTTAAGCATTTTTTAATTTGAAGGAAACCAGGACTCCGCTCTTTTGAATTTGTCAGATGATTTTGGTTTAGCCTTTTTGTGCAATATAGCCAATAGACTGACTCCTCATGACTCCAAAGGGTTGGGATGGGGAATGATTTTTATGTCCTACTTATCAAAGGTTCTTTGATTTCTCCTCCCTCATCCTTTCTGTACTGTCAAAGAAGACCTTGATAAGTCCGTACCACTGTTCTTGCAGGAAGGTGGGTCTCTGCTGTCACTTCCACTTCATGGATGGGAATTGAACATGGTTTGGACTTGTTGACACTTTTGAAGGAGCAGGGAGCTGAAGTGCCTTGCATGGTGTCTGGCTCAGTGAAACAACCTTCCCCTGAACGTTCATCGTTTCATGTAGCCCATTCTGTGAGACCATATCATTCCTCTTTTTAAGCACAAAGACTTTTTACACAATTTCATCGATCTTTTATTGATAGTATGATACTGCTTTTCAGACACTAGAATCGATTTTTCTCAGCACTGAACTGCTGCATGGGCTGAGATGAGCAGCAATCTCCAGTAATTCCTTGTATCACAGCACTCAGACTGTGTCCTTTGAGGAGCCTTGGCACGGGCTCTCTGTCTTCCAGGTACCTGGGAAAATGTGGCAGATTCAATCCCACAGAAGTCAGGTGCATCTGTGTGTAAAGTAGAGGGGGCTGGAGGGGAAGGGCAGGGGGAAGGAATAGTCTGAAGGGCCTTTAGGGCTCTGATCATGTTGCAGCACAGAAAAACTTGCCCAATATCAGCCCTGTGGATGTAAAATTTGCAGGTTAAGGCCTCCTGGGAGACATGACTAAGTAGACAAGGAAATCAGAGAAGTTTATCTACTGTCATACTTTTATGTCATGCATGTCCCTACCCTCAATACATTCTGCCCAGTGTATTGTCTGACAATAAAGTAATTTCCAGGCAACAAGAAGAAGTATACATACAATCATACAAGGGACAGGTGAAGCACCCTCCAGAAAAGTACATACAAATACCAACATTTGGAAGAGCTGACCTTTCCTGCAGAAGTTTTGGTGGAAGTGGCAATCATGGAGTGCTTGGCTTGCCTTACCAACAGAATAAAATCTCAGATAAAACATGTTTAACAGTAAAAAGGCTGGGAAATATGCAGAGGACAAAGTGCTGTTCAACCCAAAGGACTTTACCTCCAGTAGAAATGGTGTAGGCTCTCCTGGGATAGCAAAGGGTTTCTGATCTTAGATGAAAGGACACAGTGGCAGGCAGAAGGATAAGGCATTTCTACATCATTAAGATGGGACTTGATCCCTCACTGAACAAGCAAAACATGTGCCAATCTGTAAAACAAGATGCTGGAGCTCTACCCTAGATGTCTTGCCAATCCCTTTTCCTGTGCTGACCAAGTGATTCAGCACATGGAATGCCCTTGCTGTGCACAGGGATATGCCTGGAGCACTGGAAGCAATGAAACCTAAGCCTTGGCCAGTATAGATAGCTTGAAGACACTGCTGCAGTCCATAAAGCTGTGCAAGTTTACTGATCCAGTGTCATTTCAGACCTCAGGAAAATATCAGGCAGTGCTCAAGAGGCTTAGCAGCACAATGTGAGGTGCCATTTTATTTGTGGCAACGGCTTTGTTACAATGAAAACCGGATGGCATTCCCAGTGCAGTGAAGAGCTGTCAGATTTGTGATGTCATTCAGCCTAACTGGCAAAGACTGGCAAGGAGCACAGAAACATACCAGGGGGCTTGACAGACCACTGCTTCAGCTGTGTCATGCATGCATGGAGTCCACTTCTTCCCTCCTCCGTTTCCCACATGACACAACAGCAGCTGATTAGTTGAGTGCTAAGCCCGTGGGCTAAGACAGTGTATCAAACACATCACAGCTCAGATCTCCACAAGTACACGTATATGTCAGATGCACCAGAAGATTCAGACACATCATAATTCAGATCCTGCAGGCCAAATACATCAATGTCACACACTGAACGTGGAACTCAGGGCAGGCCGACACACAGCGATTTGAAGTCCTGTCCTGTGCACTTCTGGAGCTCCCCCTCTGCTTCACGATGTTTTGTCCATTTCTTCCTAATTTATTAGATCCTTTCATCATTGCATACTGAGGTGCAAGATACCTCTGAGAACGACTATGGCCAGCTTCCTTGGAAATGCCAACATTCTTCAGGTTAGCTGATATGATTTCTTGTCTTTCTAAATGGTAATGGCTGTATGTCACACAGCACATAGTGACAAAACTCTGTAAATGACAAAGGTGCTGTAGGGGAAGAACAATAAATCCAGAACCATCTGGCTTTCTGCTTTTTTTTCCCAATCTGGGTAGCAATGGCATTAGAAAACCACTTATAACACACCATGGGACAGTCATTTGGGTAAAACATTTTGGTAGGTCACCATCAGTTCATAACATTTTTCTTCTGAATATCAGTTCTAGGCAATTTATCCCAAGCTGAGCAAGACTGGCCTGTACTGCTCAATCCATTCCTCTATAACCCCATAAAACTGCAGAGAGTTCTTAGGCTGATGAACATCTCCTCCTACTTCCACATACTCTGAATTCCTGCTGGTAATGTTGACTGGGAACATGTGTTTGCTCTTTCATCTTAGATTTTCCCTTAGAATAGTGGTGAATAGTCTTCAACAGAACTGGCTGTTCTAGCTGAAAATTCCAGTTCATCAAAACTAGGCAATTCTAATGAAATTCATTGGGTGAGGAGGGGAAGGCAAAAAAGATGAAAAAAAAATAAATTTGAAAATGTGATATAGTGAAATGTATCAGTGGGAAATCTATATCCTCTAAAATGACTTTTCATACATCAAGCCTCATTAGATATGTTAGTATAAGACTGGCTCTTCCAGAGACAGACAATAAAGGAACTCATTTCCTAGAATTCTAGTGGAAAATATAAATACTGTTATATTGTTAATTTCATGCTGCAAGTAAATAAACAGTTCAACATAACACAGGGAAAAGTTGGCATTGGTAGGAGCTCCAGCTTTATCAGGCAGCTCTTGAACTGAAAAACAGTGGTCAGAATAACAGCTTTATATCTCTAGTCTTAAGGAAGAAAAAGAGCTGCAAATATATTTTCTCTGTCTTGAGTGGTGAAAAGAGGTTACTTGGTTTTGTCAGTCATAGCAGGCTTTAGTACTTATCTGGTTTCATTCCTGCCTGAAGTTCAATACCTTTGCTTAAACAAGAGCACATGGTTTTCTGGGCCATCCCAATGGCTGTGATATCTGCTCTCAGTTGAAATGTTTACACTGCATTTCTGGTCCCAATTTACCTCAATTCGGCTTCTGTCCAAGAGGCCTCTATGCCTACGCCTTTGCCAGCTCAGAGAGCCTGCTATGATCAAATTACCCATGGATGTGTTAAGAGGCTGTTGATCAACCTCCCTTAATGACTTTACACTAAAGCTTCTCAACTTCTAATTGTTTTCGGAGTTCTTGCTAGAAGTCTCTGGAGCTAAACGGCATTTTTCTGGAAACAGCACTTCCTGAATTTCTTCCTCACTCTATTGACTCGTACTCGTTAAGAGAGGTTATACAGGTTGTTTTTTTTTTTTTTTTTTGCACAAGGTTGGAAGAGTAACTTGAATTTTATAATGGTTTCATTGGGAAAAACTGTTTCTGGAATTCAAGATAACTCTTCTTCTTTTGATTGACTATTTATAATTTTTTTTTTGGGGGGGGAGGGGAGAGACACCTTTGGCATATTGTATTTTATCTGTGCCTTTGCTAGGTGGAGGATAATCTTCCCCTCACAGTGGAGGTTATACTCCATACACAAGTATTTTGTATTTAGTTCCCCCTATAAATGAAGACAAAGTCGTATTCCCTAAGCTGCAGCTTCATTACAACCCGTCTGTCACTGGGGATGGTAAAAACATTTGACTTGTAATCATCTCTCTTGAGCAAAAGTCATGCCTGTAGCTGGATAATGGCAAACCTTTCTCTTGGGACAAAAGTTGGAATACATTCCAGAAGTCCATAACTCCCGTTTGTTGAATAACATTGGCTGAATCTGCCAAAAATGCCAAAAACTTGCAAGCACAGTACCTGGTTTTCAGCATGCTAGAATATGGTTTTGACATGCCAGTCTTTTCCACACAGGAGATAATTTTTCTAGAGGGTCCATCAACTTTCAACTTTGCTGATGTGACTGATGTCACAGGGAGTCACAGAGATGTTGTGGATCCCCCATCCCTCGTGGTGTTCAAGGCCAGACTGGGTGGGGCTTTGAGCAACCTGATCAAGTGGTGGGGGAAGTTGAGAAAAGATAATTTTTAAGGTCCCTACCAAGGCAAGCTGTTCCATGATTCAATGAAAATTCAGTCTTTTCACTACAAAGGTGGAGAGCTGTGCCAGCTGTTTGAAGGTCTGTTCTTTCCTGCTTCAAACCAAACCTCCATACCTGACAAGCCGCCTTCCTTGATAACCTCTTTTTCTTTCGTTTCATGCATAAAATGGTTGTTTCACAGATTAATTCCTAACTTCAGAGTCATCCTATATCCTCTCATACTTCTCCTGTTTGTGTCAGGCCCTCTCAGTGGATGGTGACCCTAACAGAAACATAGACACAGAAGTTGTCTTGGGACACTTTGCTGTGGTGCTCAGTGACAGGACAAGAGACAACAGGCACAAGTTGAAATGTGGAAGGTTCCTTCTGAACACCAGGAAACCCTTTTCCACTGTGAGGGTGACCAAGAAACAGAACAGGTTGACTGGATAGACGGCAGAGTTTCCCTCCTTGCAGGTATTCAAAAGCCATCTGAACATTTTCCTGGGCAACTGACTCTTGGTGGTCCTGCCAGAGCAGTGGGGTGGACCAGATGCTCTGTGGAGGTCCCTTACAATTTCAGCCAGACTGTGATTCTGCATGGTTTAGTGTCACTGAAATCAGTGTTTCTCTTCTGGAAATACTTACCTTTTAGTAACTATCATAATTATTTTATGGAAAAGTTCTGCCTGAAAGATTCAGACCACTGTGTTGTGAGTACATCACACATGTAATGTCTACATATGGGTTTGAAGTACATGCTGAATGTCATCCCAAGGAGGATACAGCATAGAAACTACTCTTGATAGTTGATGCTGTAAATATATTAGTGCAGCAAAAATGCTGTCCTTAAAACAGACGGGGGAAAAAAAAACACCAAAAAGCAACAAAACCTTAGGCATTGCCAATGTGTCTTGAAAGATACGTTTTAGCAAAAAGTTTCAATTTTCTAGTGTTAAATATTTATAGGTACATTGGAATACCAATACTGCCCATCATCATGATGGCTTTGAAATAGGTTATTTAATCTGTGTGACAGGACTCAGGAAAATGAAATAACCAAATGAAGTGAAGCACGTTTAAAACCGCAGAAAGAATTTACTGCAGCATGTAATGGAGGTGTAAGGCAGAGTAGATCTCTCACTGCGTTGTTACTGTCGCTTCACTGCACTTTCATATCACAAGCCTTAGCTTTTTCTAAGGAGACTGACTGCTGCATCCTGACTGCATTGAGTTCTGTAACAAATATCCTTCCCAGAATGCAAGAAACAGCTGGGCAGTGGCAGGAAAAGTCTGAGTCTCAGTTAACTACAGAGAACTGTTAGAAATGGATGCAACTCTTTCAATGTTCCTATCAATGCAAGTAAATATACTGCAATAAGATGATGGAGCAGGGTCCAAGTGCAAATAGGAAGGTGAGTTCTTATTTCAGAAACAAGGTTCTTCTTGGTTTGGTGAGATGTTGAACTTTTTCAGGTGCCTAGGGCTGTTGGAATGGGTCAGACCATGCTGCACAGAACATGAGCTCTCAGTCATCAAATACCATCCAAAACAGCATTTCTCCTTGTAGCCATCTGTGACTAACCTACAAAGACTCCAGGACCATAGGACATGCAAGAAAAAGAGATTCAGGCCAGACAGCACCTGTCATAAATATAACCAGTAAACTGTTGGGCTAGCTACCAAAGGAAAGAGGTAGCTAGTCACCCAGTGACTGTGCTGCTATGCCTTCTGAAGCTTCAGGATTAAGCATGTGGAAGCAATGCATGCTTTTATAACAGTGCCAGTTTTCAGTGTTCATAGATCTAGTCACAGAATGGACTTTCTTGTACTGTAAAGCAGTTAGATACAGTGGGGTTAAGGATAGTGTAAATGCCAATACAGATTACAGCAAAACAGACAGTTTGGAAAGGGCTTGGCCAGGCAATGCACGGCTGTGACAGGGAGCAGTGGGGAAAACCCATAGATCCTGACTCTTTTTACACCCATCAGTGCCCCAGGGCAGGGTGCAGCCAACTGAGTGCATCCCTTCCCAGTGGAATCACTGTGCTTTGTGCTTGCAGTGGTCTTCCACACCAGTGTGCTGGCCATGCTTTCCAAGGGCAATGCCTCATGAAGCTTGGTTCAGCCTTGCCCCGATCATGGAGCCAAGCATTCAGCCCCGTCTTTGAAGAAACCGCCTGACAGCCGATGCAGGGAGCCAGGCAGCAGTCTTATTTTTCATTCCATTAAGTATTCACACTTTCTTCCCCTGTCTTGCTGTTGTTGTTTCTAAACATGACAGACAATAATCAGAAAACAAAAGCATTTACATTCTCTCCATCAGCAAAGCAGCACATTCACAACCAACATCAAAGGTGGGGTTTAGCGATCATTAGTGCAATACCGCACTTCAACATGATCAAAGAAATCAGTGCCCAGACACAAAAAAGAAAATGGAGCTCTGATTCAGCTCTTCCATAAAAGGCAATGATAAAGAGATCTGGGGAGAGGGTGACAGCAAAGTAAATATATGAGGGCACGCAGCTGAGATATTCTTTTACATCAAAACAATTTCTCATTTCATATCCAATTATACCTCTGAGCTCTTCAGCCCAACATCTCTGTCATCTCTGGCTTTCAATTGACATTGCAAACTGTGGAATGGAAAAAGCTACCATAAAGTGTGTCTCAGCTGAAATTCCTTCTGAAGTTTGTCACTGCAGATGGGTAACTCTTTTGAGAGCTGGGATACTTGCTCTGGCCTTATTGATGCTGCAAGCCATTCTCATTCATATTTGGGTGAGGAATCCTTTAGCTACCACTAAGTATTTGAAAATATTCTATTTTTTTACTGTCTGACACAGAGTACCATAGAATCAAAGAATGGTCTAGGTTGAAAGGGACCTTAAAGACTGACTAGTCCAAATCCCCTGCCGTGGGCTGGGACACTTTTCACCTGATCATGTTGCTCAAAGCCCCATCCAATCTGGCCTTAAACAATTCCAGAGATGGGGCATCTACAACTTCTTTGGATAACCAGTTCCAGTGCCTCATCGCTGTCACAGTGAAGAATTTCTTTTTCACAATCTAACCTAAACCTATTTATTATTTATTAGTTTAAAGCCATTCCCCTTTATCCCGTCACTACATGCTCTTATATAAAATCTCTCTTTATCTTTCTCTTAGGCTACCTTCACGTACTGGAAGGCTGCAATTAGGTCAACCCAAAGGCTTCTGTTTTCCAGGCTGAACAATTCCTGTTCTCTCAGCCTTGTTCATCCTGCTGGCCAAGCTGCTCTTGAAGCAGCCCAGGACACAACTGGCTTTCTGGGCTGTGAGTGCACATTGCCGGGTCATGTCCAGCCTCTCATCCATCAGCACCCACAAGTCCTTCTTGGCAGGGCTGCTCTCGGTCTGTTCAACCCCCAGCCAGTGCTGATACTGGGGGTTGCCCTGACTCAAGGTAGAAGGTAGAAGGTTCAGCAGAGAAAGTTCTGAGTGCCAGGACAATTGATTTTGTGACATTGGGTGTCCATAGCCAGGGAAAAAAATGTCATTGAAGGCATGTGTAGAGATGACATTTACCAGGCCACTGTAACGGACTGATCTTTTTTTCCTCCTGGGCTTGTGCAGGTCAGGCTACAAAAGTGTACCTTGAAAATCCTATAGGAAGCCCTCATCTTCTGCCTGATTTAGGGCAACTCTGAAACTCTGAACTCAGCTTTGTCTTAAAATTGTTGAGACATACAGAGCCTTCTACGTGAGAGAGGCATTATGCCAATGCCTCGCTACACCAGTTACTTATTTTCTCCGAATTCATGCTCAAAATTGTTGATTTAGTGGGGAGAGGGGGGTGGGAAGCTGCGAGAAATTGTTGCTTGGAGTTTGGGGGTGGGAGGGGCTTTGGTGGGGGGACGGTTTGATTAAAAAGACCTCAGATCCTGGAAGTCTGGTCCCTATCTTTGTAGTCTGTGACTGCAGCTGAGTCACTCTGTCTTCTCTTGTGTAAGCTAAACTGCCAGAGCTTCTTAAGCCTTTCTCTGGAAGGCGAATTTTCCACACTCAGAATGGCTTGCAAGAGAGATGTTCTGAAGATGTATCTCAGGGGAAGAATACAAACAAAAGACCAGACCCAGGAAAAAGAAAGGCATTCAGTGATACTTAGAAAGGCAGGGCACTTGTTTGGAAGCAGCAGAGCATCAAGAAATATCGGCACGTTGTGCTGACAGCAAAGTAAATACAGGTTCGTGCGCTGCTAAGACAGCAAGACAGGGAAGCAACTGAGTCATCTGTGTTGAAGAATGGCAAGTCACAAAGGATACAGAGCAATTCAGTAACAGAGCAGGGATATTTTGCAGGGGAAGGAAAGAGATGCAATAGCTGTGAGACAGGTTACCCTTGCAAAAGATATATACACAGAAGAAACTTTTGATATGGTCCTACAAATGCAGTAAAGGGGCGTCTTTCTCAGGGCTCAGCTCACACATGATTCCTCATTCCTTACATTACAGTGATCAGAAACTGGTCCTGCCCCTCACCAGCAAGTGAATCTGAATGGTGTAGGCAGTTTTATACAGTAGGAGCATGCAGAGCTTGACTTCCAGCTAATGTTCATGTACGACCTGAGGTAGAGTGACTGCTTCTGGCAGTGCCCTGAGACAGCCTTGAGGGAAAACCTATTCCAGTTTACACATCTTCCCAAGCAGATTTTTGACATCCTCCGTGAGCCCCAGGTCATTTAAATATATTGTTGCTTATTTACATGGATAGATAAAGAGGTAATGCACCCTAAACCATCCCACACAGGCTGAATCCCATCCCAAGAGCACCCTCATGGGCAGAGGTTACACTGAGACTCAGCTCCAAGTACAGAGCTGTATATACTGTGGGAAAAGGCAGGTCCCATGCCACCTCTGGCTTTTCCACTTGCCTTTCTGTTCTCCAGAGGCTAGAGAGACTCCAAAGCAGACTCATATTCTGGCCCTGGAGGTATGTCTGCCTGTCCTCCGATGGACAGCTGGAGGGACCTGCCTGACCTTTGCGCACAGAGGTGGAGTATGAGATGCACTCGTGTATTCTCCGTGTGGATAGCAGGGAGAAGGACCTGGGAAAGTGCGTGTGGGTGGGATGCAAAGCATGCCCACATGCCATGCAGCCCCACTACAAGGGAAAGATGCACATGTGCAGCAGCGGTTCTGCTAGAGAAGGAGAATGCTTTCCCCACAGAGGAGGCAGGCACCAGCTGGGAATTCCTGGGAGGCAGATGCACCACGATGGGAGGGAGACACCACCAACTCCAATTGTGCATTATCTTTCAGAGCACTGGTTTATTTGAAACCTGTTTCCAACTGACCTGACAAATTCATTTCCAAAGCAACAACAGATGGCAGCAGACAGATGGCTCAGTAATTTCAAAGCCTCTCCAGAGAAAGGAAGTGTCACTATAAGCCTGCACTATCTTGACATTACGAAAGAATGGGATCTTAACATCTGCATTAGCCGAAAACAATGTTAGGAGACGTGTTGTAGGCTGGATTTTTGCAGTTCTTCTCATGGTTTCCATTGTCATAGCACCACAATTCTCAAATTTTCTCTTTATCTCAAAATGGTATTTTAAGCTGACATTTAAATGACTGAATTTGTGACTGTAGATGTTTTCTCTTCATCATCTTGGTCAAACCACACAGTTCCTTGACGCTTCAGTTTCTTGTCTGCAAAAAAAATAGATAAAAATCCTGTACTGGTCCTGTGCTCTCAGACAGCAGACTCCTTGACAGAGTACTTCTTCATATTTCCATACATACTTCTTTTTTTTTTTTCCTTTCGTGGTGCTGGACTCTCCTTGTCTGGAACCTTCCTCCATGCAAGAAACAATTAATTGAGGACTAGATTTCTTTTCCACCAACTGACGAGTAAGCAAACCTGTTTAGACTGCTTTTTTTTTGGCTGTCTTTGCCGTGCTTTTTTTTAGTTTACTCTGATAAGAGTTTGCTTTTCCTTGTTGCAGTTTTACTACTGCCTGTCCCCTCCCAAGACTGAACTGACTCTTCTAATAGTTTTTTTTTTTACGTTTGTCCTCCCTTCTGCATGTTCACCACATGGCAGAAGGCCTATTAAATGCTAAAACTGATAATTAAAACATAAGAAATGATCTCTACTTGCCAAAGACAGGTTGCATTTATTGTCAGCTCTGACCTGCCCTCCAGAGTACATACAACCTTCTCATCTTCTGAGAAGGTAAACAAACATAATCAGAAGAAATCAAAGGGCTGACTGTCTTGTCACCTGGTACATACCCATTATGCAGGGTCAGGAGACAGGAGGCTTGTGGCACAACACGAACAACCTTTGGGGAGATGAAGCCAAGGCCATGGATAAGCATATTATTTCTCTCACCTGAGATAAATCACAGCTCAATCCAGTGGAGTTATTATGCTTATGAATTTTTGTGGAACCCAAACGAGCACCTGACCAGTTTTCCTCGTTCCAGGAAGCCCAGTCTCTCTCTACCACTGGGGTTGTACTTCAGGCTTAGAAGGCGGTTGCCTTACTTGAATTTCCCCTTCTCCTTTGCTAATGAGAGCAAGCTTGGCCACTTGGACCTGCTGGAGTTACAGAGTAGGTAAGGATTCACCTGGTGGTGATGGCGCCAGGCTGAGCTCAAGCCCAGAACATGAGGGTTTGAAAATGTGGAAAGGTGGAGGTAAGAGCGTGTGGGCACTACGCACTCAGAAGGAAAGATGTAAAGGTATAGACTAAATGGACATGAGAAGAGCCTGGTTGTTGTTGAGTAGAAAATCACCCTGGATGCAGAAGTAGAAAGCAGACAGCATGAGGTTTATTGTCTTGTGGGAAGATGTAAACGGGGAAGGATCAAAACAGAACTTAGTATGAAGCCTTAACAAAGCGAGGGATGAGCTGAGGAGCAAAAATCGGTATGCCTGTTAAACCCAGTGTACAAGAAGTGAACTTCAGCAGTTACCACAGGGCTGTTCACTGTTCAGGAAACCCTTGGTTAAGTGTTGCTATACAGGCCTCCTGGACACAAAAGGGCAGATCACCCCGAAAGGGAGCACGGCTAGTGTCTGTATGCAAAGATGGGTTTGGCACAGCTGTGACACAAAGAGGTAGAGGTGCACTAAGATGGAAGTTACAGGCCACTGCAGGCTTCCCATAACAGGGGTTATATCTGCTTCTTGAGATATACAGATCTAGTAAAACTCTGGTTCTGCTTGCTGCTGAAGAAAGGATATACGAACTAAAAAGACAGGAGATGCTGGCAACAATGCTATTTTGTCCCCAGCTTTTACCAAGGTGTTCTTGCCCTCTTGTTGCATTTCGGTTTTTTTCCCATCAGGGCTTAGTCAGCAAAAGCTAATCTGCTTACAGAATGAACCCTAAGATTAAGCAGGATCTGGGGACTGATTATGTCTCTCTAGCAGAAAGGTGAGCTCAGGCCTACCACTATTCATCAAACTCAAAGTTTTGACTCTGGATTGGTAGCTGGATGAGTTTCCAATAGAGAGCAAAGGTGTTTCCTATAGAAATACCTATAGAAATCAGTCTGCCTTGCCAGTTGAAGGAGGGGCTTGCAAAACACATGTATGAGTAACCACAGGATTTGGCACCAGCTCCTGTAAATAGAAAAGACCTGGGTCTTTTAAGTCCCTGGGTGGACTTAAATTCAAACCTAGGAGTACAAGGACTGAGATCACTGTGGACCAGGAGAAGTCAGGGGAAAAGTACAGCAACCTTACATTCTACGAAGTCAGCACTGTGTAAATTGCAGTCTCAACTCCAGCAAGCATGCAACTGTTTCCACAGAAGCTGTGAAATTAGAGAATTAACTGCTGGATCCACCAGAAGGATTCACAGTAAAATGGAGACTTCTGCAGATATTCAATAAAACCAAATGTGGGCTGTCAATGCAAACACAGCTTCCACCACTAGAAACATGGCGGGGGGGAACCCAGTAACTGCTCCAAGAATGTTGGCAAGAATTATGCAGCTGGAGCCATGTTATTTTTCTAAAGTATGTTATTGACTTGTTCCCCAAAAATGAGATTTTTGCACCAGAAGTCTACCTCCTTCCCTCAGCATACACGAAGCAGGTGCTGCTCTCAGCAGGCACCTGGTTGTGAGGGTAATTGAATAGTGCAGTAGAGCAGGTTTGGGACTCACCAAGAACTCGAGGGCTTTAAAATGAGATTAGACAGTTCTTTAAACAAATCAGCTGTGCTCTAGACTCCAAGAAAAATGCTATTGCTGGATGAAACTTTTCTGGGTTTTTATCAGCCATAAAATAGAGCAAACATATTATCTGTGCTGCCCAGTGTGGTATTCACCAATCTTGACCACATGCTTGAAGGTCAGGTGAAAAAGGGAATTAATTCATGTCATATGGCAGTCCCATTCTCCTGTTAAGGCTTCCTTAGAGAAGGCTTTAAAGTTTCCAGATGTAAGAGAGAAAGTCAGACAAGAGCTGAACTTTATAAGACACCTTTCTGTACTTATGGGACTTTATCAGTGGTCCTGCACACAGCCAATTGAGACAGAAGTTCTTTTCACTTGAGAAAGGGCAGCCTTTCCTAGTTGGGGAAGGTGACCTATTGGTCAAAAAATGCATGTTTTGTGCATATGTCCAGAACTTGACATCAGTCTCCTGAGTACGCTTTTTATTTCTGACAAGCCAGGATCGCATAACTCACTGGAAAAGGAATTAGCACGGTAGATGTTGGGGAATTTTTATGGTACATTTTGAGGTGAATTAACATTTAAATATAAAAGAGAAACCTAATGAACAATACCATGGTCATAGAACTACAGCAACAAGCAGTTCTATGTGTAGTCTGCAAAGATGAATCACAGGCTGGTATGTTATATACACTTGCAGCAGCCCTGATCCCAAAGGTGGCTGCATGGGGCACCTCAGCCCAGCTGGGGGTCAATTCCCCAGCCCACCTCTGCTGCCCAAAGGTATCCCCTGAACTTGGGCCCCTGATTGTTCCTATTGCAGGATGGCTGAAAGACTGAGCTGGGGATCTTCCTTGTCTCATCATCATGGGAAACTTCACTCCATGGAGTCCTTCTGTCTCTGTCATTCTTGCTTGCAGGCAGTTTAACCCCTTCTTCCCAACAGGCCCTCTTGCCCACTGTGCCACATCGTTCTTCAGCCACAAATTGCCACTGCTGAGCAGTTACAATGAGATTTTCCCATTCACAAATCAAACTGGCTGATGAAGGGAGCTTGTTAGAGTCTTAAAAAACATTCTTGTGTGTCATTTTAAGTAGGGGGGCAAAGACTCTGAACTGGAATTTGTGTCAAGAGAAGAGCCAGCGTAGGCATATTTTTCCCAGTACTGCTTAGGAGATGGTCTGCAGCCATTCACAGTTCCAGGCCTGCTGTGGAACAGGAGAGATGAGGCTATGCTCTTGCAATTGCTTGGGGGGCATTAGACACAGCATGTGTAAATCCGCACACGCACAGACTGGCTGTGACATGCCACGTACCCCCACCTCTGACCCCTGCGGTGCAAAATGGCACTGACATAAGCCTCACAGGGGCTGTGTGCATTGCCCAAGGCCACACAGAATGTGTGTCTGAGCCAAAAATGGTGCTCTAGTTCCCTGGGACACCACATCTCATCAAAACCAGCCTTCCCGCTATCGTTAGCCTTGTTCTTTTTTTCTGCTTAAACAGTAGTGTGTGTTCCCATTTCCCCTGTAATTAATTAGCTCAAAATGGCTTATTCTCTGAGAGAAAAAAACATCTTTATCAGCCTGCTGTGTGTTTAGACAACTATCATTCTCTTGAATAAATTAATACAATGAGTACGCTGAACTTTTAAATCCTTATAAAATAACCATTACAGTTTTTATGTGCATGTATCTATTAACTCAACATCTCCTCAGGAAAGATGAGAGCTGTCAGCTCTGAATGGGCACTGGACTTCCATACAGTGAGAGGCACGGCTGCCAGTGCCTTGGTGGCATTGCTAATTTCCCTACCACCTTGCAGGCAAGGAAATTCTGCTGTGGATCACGCTGTCTGGTGCTGCCTAGGGCTGTAAGCTCACCCCCTCCCAGGCAGGGTGACACAGCTCATGGTGCACTCAGGCAGCTGAGCTGAAAGCAGTGGGTTTTAAGGGCACAGGACCTTCAAAAAGAATCCTGTATATGTAGCCCATCACTGTGGGACACAGGGGACAGTGACCATTTACATGCCATTCTCTCCTTTATGGCTCTGCTGATTTAAGAGCTGCTGCATCTTCATTCTTTCAAAGGTGTGGTGTCCCTGTATTGACTTGGGGGTGTTATGCTTTCACACCAGTCTCCAGTAATGGCTAAAGCTGATGTTTTCTAAGATCACCAAACTCTTTCTCTGCAGGCTCAGAGTCTGTTGTACTAACCAGAAAAAAAAAAAAAAATCAGTGAAATGAGGGGTACCATCTACTGAGAATCAATATTTTTACTGCTTAATTCACAGAGAAGACCAGTGACTCTGATCTAATGCCATCAGTCAGACTCTCCTGGCTTTATCTGGCATCTCTGCAGCAAGATGCTCCTGGACAGGTGCCCACTGGCACCTTTACAACTCAGAATCTAAATCCATCTGTGTAGAACTTTCTATGGGGCTTTGATGGGGCATCTCCCTTCCAGAAATTACTCATGTAAGAGCACATGGAAGGGCCAAGAAGAACTGCTTCTGGCTTTTGGACCTAGGAGGACAAAATATTCATGCTGCTGTGGCAAAGTGGATATTAAATGCCCTGCAGCTGTGACAGACAGATGTGCATTGTTATGGAGTCCTGATATCAGAGGAAAGGATTGAGATTGCAAGAGAGTTTTTGGAGAGATTTTCTGTTCTGGTTTTGCCAAAGATGTTTTCCAAAATTCTTGATAGAACACCCTTACAAAACAGGATATAATTTTGTCACCAACAAATTATATTTAAGCACCATCTCGTGCCTAAATCATCTGAGGACCAGAGAGCTCTAGAGCCTGGGGAGAGACCTTTTGGAGTCCTTTTGTCCAGACACCTGGATTGGCCGTAGATTTGATAATGAAAAATATTGGTTCAGACTGCTCAGCAGTGGCCTTCTGAGCAGCAATTTCTCTTTGCTGTTCAATGAAATAATTCCTTCCTGTTCATGGCACTCATAGCCAAAGATTGAGACAGGTTTTGCTGCAGCACTCTGCCGTTTTGTCAGATCCCTGGGTATAGAGAAGCCATTAATAAGCCATTTACTGCTGGCTTAAGATTGGTCCACTTAATTCAGTGGGAGTTTCAACTCTGATTTCTGTGGGGGAATTATTGTGAATGCCTTAGAAAAATCCATCCTGGACTGTAACTTCCTCTCTTTATAGTGTTTGGAGCCTCCATCCCTTCCTCCATGTACAGCTAATAGATATCGTCTAACAAGCAAGAAAGCAGTTAATTCCTAATATTTTAAATGCAGTCTCCAGTAGTTATTTTAGATGAGCTACTTGCTTTATTAGAATTGCAGCTGTTTTGCTTTCTGCCAAAAGTCACAAATTCTTCAGGTTGGCCTTGTGACAGAAATTCATCAATGCCATATAAATGCTATAAAGCCCTGCCAAATAGACCTGAGACATTTTCAGTGCAACAGATTATCATGTGGTTTGGATCCTGACTGGACTACAAAGCGTGGAGGTATGAGGGTGCACTCCAAATCCTATTCTAGCAAATTTTTCTGTAAGTGCAACACGGTTAATAGAGGGACTTGAGAGCAGCCCTTTCCAACATGCTCTGCTGTGAGCTGGGGTGGGCAGGCTTCTCGTCACACCCAGTATCCCTTCTCCAGAGCAGAACTCTGAAGTTGGACTTCCTCCTTGATGGGCTCTTGTTTAAAGATGGATAATTCATCCTTCTGCTCTCTGTTTTGCAAGATATGCTAGACCTTTGTGTTTTGTTTTGTTTTGTTTTGTTTTTTTTTTAATCCAGCTGGTGTATCCTTCTTGCTCTTACATGTAGCTAGAGAGAGGCTGTCTTGTGTTTTGGTAGAAAAAAGAAAAAGCACTGACTCCAAGAGTTTTTTAAAATTTTTTTCTGAGACAAACTTCACATGTTCAACAGCCCAGATGAAAACCAAGCAGCCTGCTGGCCTGTAAATCTTTCAGCGTTGTGAGTTTTTTATGTATAAGTGAGAGAAAAGCCCTTTGAAAATTTCTAACCTCAAAATCCCAGCCTAAAATACTGCTGTTTCTGGGAGAAGGCAAAAGCAGCTGTAGGAAAATTGCCTTTGGATCTCTTGTGCTACTGTTTGACATGAATGGCAATATTCCTCCAATTCCTTTGCTTCCAAGCTGTTCAGAGGGCTTCAGGGTTTTTTGTACCTTAGACTGGTTTTCCTCAAATACTGAAACTGACACTTGTAGCTCCCCTCTAAGGAAGGTCTGAATGCAAACTCCTACGTGGAGAAACACAGCTAATGTTCTTCTGTTTCTTAATCCTTGATTCTGAAAGTTCCCCCTTAAAAAGAAGAGCTGGGGGAAAAAAAAAAATCTTCATTTGGGAAAGAAATGTAATGCTGCCAGCCTTAGGAAGCAGAAATAGAGTACTCTTCTGAAAATCATGCATAAGAGGGAGCGAGGACAGGGATGAGTGGAAGTTAAGGAGATTGAGAAGGTTGGGAAGGGCGAGTGGGTACATGACACTTAAAATTATTTCCTGCTTAACCATGATGTTAGTCTGGGTGCCACAAAGCCTCCTTAGATAGAATTTAAAGTGAAAACATGTCTGAATAATATGTGTGCTTTCTTTCAAGAGAATGAACAGTTGCAGGGGGAAAAAAAAGGTTTTGTTCTTTTTCTTTTTCTGCTAAAAGTTAGTTTATTTTCAAACTGTAAGACCTGATACCATTCTTATTTACGTAACCTTCACACACATGAAAACAGTTTCACTGGCTCTAGCAACTTTGCACCTGATTCGCACCAGTGTCCATCATCCTAGCCAAAAGACAGTAAAAAGACTTAGAGGGGAGGAGACGAGTAACTGCAGGGCCAAACAAGAATGCCCCTACAAGCTTCAGAGCTGGAACTTAAAGCAACGTAAAGCATATGCCATATCCCTTGCCCTGTAGGCCAGTGACCTCAGAAACTCTGGTTTATACACCTTCACCCTTCATTTACTAAAAGGAAAGGGAAAAGATTGTCATGGTACGTTAACATGAAGGCTATCCATGCAAGTGGCTCAAGGGAGATTTATAACCATGGAGCTTTCTTTACAAATAGTCCTTGAAACAGTGGTTTGGGAGGGGGAACTCAAACTTTCCTCTAGTTCCAGATGGAATAAGCAGCTCAGATTTTTTTATCCTCTTTTTGTGATCCAAGGAGAGTAGAGCTGGACTGGTCTGAGCTGCCTCACAGAAGCAGTGCTAATACATACCTGCTGACAATGGTTTTTTCCTATGTATCCCTGGACTATTTACTGAGAGGCAGAGGGGAATATTCCCTCCTCCTTCCCCTCTGTGAGGAGCAACTTTTGCTAAAATTTGCTAGGGGTGACTGGATCAGCTCTGAAAAACTCAGTACGGGGTATTAGGAGCAATGTAGAGACTTCTGCTGCTTTCAAGTGTTTTTGGGCCGAGGACCTAATTCAGCCTAGTTCAGGCTGAATTTTGCATGTGTGCTGAAGCCCTGCCACTGTGGTATGCAACATTACTTTTCAGCAGCAGCCTTATTATCAGCATATACTAACAAAGACCTTGTGCCCTATCCCGAATAATAAACTCTGCCTCTCTGATGGCCATGTGGAGCACATGCCTTTGGTGGCTAGTGCTGCCTGCTCTGGGAGCACAGGACTCATCTCCCTTACCTTTCCTGACTGTGCCTGAGATGTGACTTTTTGTGCTTCTTTCCAGAAGACTTTTGAGAAGGGTGGCCTTGTTGAAGAGTGAGCTCTGCTCTGCCACTCACGGGGTTCACCAAGAGCCACAGAAGCCTTCACGTTTGGTGACACAAAGGGTATCAAGCAGAGAGCTAAGTGAGTGCACGACCATTTGTTACAACAGTGTGCTCTGTCATGACAGGTGATGCCACAGGTTGTGCGCACCCCCTCCTGCCGATGATTTTGGGTGGCACCTGTGCCCTCTCTGACAGACAAGGCTTCTCTGGAACCAGCCTACTGCTGGCACGGCCTGGAGGAAACTGTGATGAAGAGAGAAGGGAACTACAGCATGAATGCTATATTTGAGTTGCACAGAAAAGGACATGCAGGGCTTGGCAGTCATAGTAACATAATACACAGCTCGGAAGTGTTCCCTCTTCAGTGGGTGACTAACTCTACATACTGGATATGGCACAACACAGGGGAAGTGAGGCTGCTGACATCTATCTGCTCTGCTTCCCCAAGTACACTTTCCTGGAACCAGAAACACCACCCAGCAAGCCTATGTGAAGCTGTAACAGCCTAGTGATATTTCCATGCTGTACCTGAAAATTATGCTTTGTATTTGTGCTAGTCCCTTTGCACAGTCAGTGTTTGCATAATTTAAAGGGAAATGCAGAAATCCCAGCCTAAAGCCTTCTCTGTCCCTTCTCCCCATGACATGTGTTGGTGCAGCCACATGCAGTTCTGCCCATTCCCCAGCTGGCCATGCTTGGAGCACCTTAGAGACACTGGGATGTGACTTCTGGCAGGACTGAGTGAGTTAGCCACCTTGGAAACTGAAATTCCAGTTAGCAGCATTGCAGGACACATTTGTGAATATTGTGTTCAAGTAACAAACAAGCCTTGTTTCGAATGCAGTGGCTTATGGTCTCCTTTTGCTGTGAAGAGGCCTATGAAACTCCATTTTCATGTGAAGCCTCTCATTTTTCACTGAGTGCTTGGTCCTGTCTCCTGGAAGTTCTCCCCATGCACCAATGTTTCTGCCACCTCCCCCATCCTCAGGCCAGCTGGTGTCCTTCATGCCCTGCAGTGTCACTGGGGACAGGGGGGAGCCAGACAAAACTGTAAAGATGCAGTAACTCCCTCTCCTAGCTGAAAAATGACTTCCAAGGATCTTTCCCATCCTCTCTCTTTGGAAGCAGGAGCAGCGTGCCTCTCACTGAACACCCAGCTCTTGCCAAAGTGCTGCTGGCTCTGTGAAGGGCCCAGGTCTCAGCAAAGCATTATCACCCATGTCTAGATTTCCAGTAGGTGAAAACACTTGTTGGCTACTCTGAATATTTAAGGATTGCAGGGAACAAAGGCCAAGGCTGGCTAAAGCCACAGGGCTCTCTGTACTTTCAGATATGGCAGTTAACTTGTTCATTTTCCTTCTGGGATAACAGTGCCATGACTGCAGACTGATTCATGGCATCAACCTTTCTACTAGCAGACATAACAATTTGGAAATGGACCTACTTTAACTCCTTCTGTGGAGGTAACACCCCTCAGACACTGAACAAACGGTAAAGATCATGGATTGGGATAAGAATGGCTTACTGAAAACAGCAATGAAACAAGAAATGGGCAGTAACAGCAACAACATTAATAACAGAGTGAACAAGAGAGGCAAACAACTCTCATGTGAGTGCTCACCAAGCAGAACATGATTTTCCCCCCACCACTTGCTTCATGATACCCGAGTGGAAGGGACCCCTTCTTCTCTGCCCCCTGCACATGACATTACAGAATAACCTCGGGGTCCTGGCCATGCCCTTCCTGGCTACTGCAATCATCAACCCTGTCCTGGCTGGAACCAGGACAAGAGGTAATAGGTAAAAATCCCAGTCACACAGTTCTTGTTGACAACCAGAGTTTTCATAAAGCAGGCACTGATAAGTGCTGTGATCATGAAGAAAAATGTGAAAACTGTGTTCATCAAGTGCTTAAAAACATAGAATATGAATTCAACCTCTGTCCATGTTCTATCTGATATTTTCAGGCCTGTCCCATGATATTTCAGGAACCAGAATGGATGGCACAGATACTGTGAATGTTAAGCTAAAGACTTTGGTGCTTTTAGTACTGCTGCCAGTCTCGTGGTGTGTCTCACCCCACCTACAGCCCTAAGTGTAGCTACACCTTGTCTGCATAGCCCCTTGGACATGCTCTCCAACAGGCTTGATGAATGTCCCAGCTGAATGGAGAAGCCAGTTAGGCAGCTGTGACTTTCATTACAAACACAGCTCTCAGTGTTGGCTGATAGTCAAAAGTGCCTTTTGAACAGCTAAAGCAAACTTTCCCATGCTTCAGAAATGGCTTTAGGGATCTTCCTTTGAAAGAAGCAACATCCACAATGCAACTAACCACAGAAATCCCACCGTCCTAGCAGAAAGTCTCTACTTTTCATAGGAGACTGCTGCTGTGGCTGACTAAGAGTAAAAAGTATAAATTTATTTGCAGTGGATGAAGGAATTTCTTTCTTTTTTTGAAACATCTGCGAATGATCAGCATCAGGATTCTGTCTGATTGCTGGATAGGTAGCAAATCCAAGTTGAAACATCTGTACATCAGATATGCATTTTTGCTCATCCATCTGCAAAACACATCAGATGTCAGCTGATTGACTTGAGCTCGATTGGGCTACATAACCAAGCAGTAGGAAAAGAGAAACTACACGGCCCAACGCGAGTTGTTCTCCCTCACCACTCCTTTCTTTCAGCTCTACATTTTAGTTAATCTGTTCATGTTTTTGCAGTTGCTTTTCTTACGTGGTGCAGTTATGGTGTTGAATATGGATAGGAGAGTGAAAGCCCACACCTCAAAGAGGTGGGAACACGGCTCTCCCTGGCAAAAATAACTGTATCTGTGGTTGCCATCACCAAAAGCACATATGAAATGTGTCAGGAAATCTTCCAGAAACTGCTTTGGGATCTCAGAAGGAAAACTGGGGTGGTGTTTGTGTTCGTTTCTGCAACAGAGATTTTAACATTTTGGAGTGTCTTCTCCTTTGGCTTTTAAATCATGCTGAATCAAACACAGCTGTGACACTGGAGTTTGTTGTTTGAAGCTGAAGTCCTGTTTTCTATCTACCTAACCCCTGACTGCATTTACACTGGTCACCACCATTGCTCTTTGCTTCCTACTGCCCATTTCCTAGGGCCAGGTGCACATGCAGTTGTTGCAGTCTTCACCAGAAATACTCTTGCTCTTCTGTCTGCTTCTCTGTTGACCTCTGGAAGTGAAGACATGCATGATGATGATTAAGAAGACTCTCGTGGTTAGTTTCTTAATGTGGTGAGCAAGGTGATGCAGCCTGGCTTATGGCTGTATATCTATTACAGCAACCACAGCATCACTCAGCACTGCAAAATCAGCCTAGACCTGGGGCTTATCTTCACCCTTCCAGCAATTAGTGAAGAATTCAGCCATTATCACTTAAGTGGTAGGTCTCCCAACACTGACTGAGAGGAGAAGAAGAAAATCTGTCTCACTCACTTACCCCTACGTTGCACCACTGGGGGAAGAGACAGCAACATATTGCTGTGAGAGCTTTTCAGGCAGATGTGATCACTCAGACATGATACAGGGAGCAGACAGTAAGTTAGAAGTGACAGCTTTATACAACATCTTTCTGATTCTAACTGCTGTTGATGTGCCCACATCCTCCACTGGGATCATGTCACGCTCTAGTTTTTTATGCTGCTCTGAAAGCAGTGGGTACAGAGCCTTTCTGCACAGGCAGCACTGGTTAAAGCCCTGTTTCTCAGACAGAGAGATGAAAGTTTGCTTTAGCAGACTTGTGGGACTCTGTGGCTGTTATAGCTGACAGAGGAGATCTGCCACACAATTTTAAATCAGAGCCATCAGCCTGTTAAATGATCTTCCCTCTGCAACTCAAGGGTAGCTTGTTAGCACAGTAGTTCAAGCTTTCCAGTATGACTGATGTCTGACTAAGTACTTTGCAGGATGCCTTTTAATTCTGGTAGGAGCAGCAGCTGGCTGGCCTAGCAGAGGAATTCCCTCTTCTATAGGCATCCACCGTGTGAGATTACTGATGTCTACACAAGAACAGAAATCTTCTCATCAAAGGCTGTGGCTCAGGTAAGAATGCATGAGCTGTTTTACTTGCATCATGCCATCTGGAGGAAAGGTCTTTCTGTATTGAGAAAAAAGAAAAAAAAACGGCAGAAAAACACAAAGGGGGAGAAGAGTGTGGATCTCATCAATGTGTGTAAATAACTGCAGGACGTGTGCAAATATGTTGGAGCTAGTTTCCTTTCACAGCCATGGGAAAATGAGGCCCTGGAAAGCTGATATGGGGGCATTCAGACCTAAGACAGCTCCAGAAGCTAATGCACCAGGTAATACCACTTACTGCATGAGGTGGTTATGCAGTTCTGTCCTAGAGAGTAAAATAAGCAGTGCATTTCAGCTTTTTCTCTTAGGAAAACTCTGTAACACCTTCCTTTTCCTTCTGTCCTTCTGTTGTGAAGGTGCTGCCACACTTCTTATCGAGTTAGGAAACTCTTTGGTACTATAGCTATGATACAACAATTCTTTTCTTTTAAAAAGGTCAGGTCTAAACTCTTGGTTCTTCTCACACCAGCACTGGATAATGTTTGTGACAGTGGTGGCTGTCATAGATGTATCAGGGTGCTTGATTACAGTGCTTCACCTTAGGACACTTTTCATCCTTACTCAGCATGGCTCCGTGACCCTGGACACCAAAACAGAGCATGGATCACAGAGACGGGTCCAAAAGCAGCACAGCTGCTTTAGCACAGTGATACACGGACACTCCACACAACCTGTTCCCTGCAAATGCTGCAGCGTGGAGTTGAGCAGTCCTACAAACCTCTGAACTTGGTTATCTCAGCATGACACTACATGTTATAGCATGTTCATCCCACTGTCTATCAAGGACACTAAATGGCTGTAACTTTCAAGCAAACTTGAACACCTGGCTGTTGAACTGGATCTCTCAACTTTTCTGAAAACACAAACTGCAAAAATATGATCCAGTTTCGTTCATAGGGTGTGTTCTGTTGGTTAGAGTAAGGTGACCAATCCCAAAAGCTGGTTAGACTGTTGTGACACAGCAGGCAGTTTGCAAATATTCATTGTCCCAGGTTTGCATTTTATGCAACAAGATCTGCCTTTGGAAGCCAAAACAGGTATGTGAGGACAGGTGGGCAAGCAAAGTTATTGTGAAAATGCTTCTGGAGATCAGAGCCTGCTCTGGCATGTCAAGCACTGCCTTCAAATTAGAAGACAAAGGGCAAACCCACAGTAGGTCTCCATCTCTTCATTCTGAATTTTCTTGAAGGGGATCAGAGAGAGCACTCCAGTGGAAATCTGCTGGAATCTGACAAGAAACTGACCTCTGGATAGGTGCTGAGGAGTGAAAAGTTTGCATTAAAACAGAAGGATTTGAATTCTGGACAAGAAGTGACATTTTGTCTCCAGGAGTGATGAGGAGAATCCCACAAAGTGGGATGTAAATTGTCTGGTTTCCTCCAGATCAACCGCAGCGAGGTTTAGCCAAAAATTTAGCACCCTGTTTGCTTAGGACAGGTCCTGTGGTGCTTTTAGTACCTGTTAGAGTCCAAGCACTGCTGCTGTCTCAGGCAAATGGGTCCAACAAGCCCTTCTGAATAAACACTGGCCCAGGCTCTTAGGGAAAAACAAACAGCCCTCCAGTCGTTACTGGGAGTCTCTCTGTAATTTATGAGTGCCTGGGGGAATGCTTCATGAGGAAGTACAATCTCCTCCTCTCGTTTAGGGTTACAGCCTGAGGGCCATTTTTAGAACTAACAGGGAACATGTCCTGTGCCAGCACAGGAAGAACTTGTCGTGGTGTCCCCATGTGGTTTCCACTATAGATATATTGGGTACTCCTGATGAGCAACTGGAGGGAGTTTTCTTGCAGGATGACATTTAGCACAGCCTTGGAATTGTTGTCTAGCCCTTGTGTTTCTAATATCTCCATCTTGCAGATGAATTCTTCATGGAGGATGTGGAGGGCCAGAGTCATCTATTGCTATTCTGACACATCTAGGATTCACCTAAAAATATTTTATTAAACTTCTAGACAGTTAGGAAAAGCTGTTGTCTTTGATGCCACTTATCTCTCAAATCTTGCTCTTTGGAACACAGTCTAGGTCTTGTTGTTACTGGAACATTTTCTGTTCATTTTCCTGAATGTCATTCCATCTCATTGCTGTACCTGTCCAGAGACAGACAGACACATCTAGACAGTGATCATTCCAGCTTTGTTGTCATATTGCTCAACAATAGAAAGAGGCACAATCAGGAAAAGAGCAGAGGAAAGAAACATTCTCTAACTCAAATTAAAATGCTATCTGTAACTTTTCTTAATAACCTATAAGAAAGGGCAGGCATTTATAAACCAGTTAAATATGACCAGGAAGTTAGAGTCCAGGAAGAAATTGCACCTCCCTTATTCCTGCTAGCAGAACTGGTCAAGATTGTTTCCTGCGCTGAATAGCTGGTTTTATCTGAGCATATGGCCCTCCTGCCTTCTGTGCAGACCTGTGAGAGAGCTGACTTGCCCTGGCACTGAATGCTTGGTACCATTCTGCATGCTTTGTGTGGAACCTAGACATTACCCTGCTATTGGGCTGTAATGTTGGCAGCTTTTGAGAAGAAGGACTCAGAGACAGGTGGTTTATTGTGTCTAACAGATACTGGGCACCTAATGAGGCCTGAAGCCTGCTGAAGTGGCTTAAATCTCATGAAGATGGATAAAGAGGAAGAGACCATCCTATGAAAAGTATGGTCCTATGCTTTCGGATGCATCCACAGAAATCATAATGTCACCTTTGGGTCAGAATGTCTTTATGAATCAGAAGAAGATAAGGGGCAAAGAACAACACATCCCAAATCCCTTTATCTGCAGAGAAAGAAGACTGGAGTCAATGCTGAGTGCTCTTTAAAACCCCTCTCAGTATCTTGTACAGATCCCATCTGTGCGTGGGAAAGCACTTGCGTTGCAGTGCTGTGCAATCTGAGTCTGGAAAGTAGCTCTGACCCTTTGTGTGCAAAGACAGCAGGTGAATAAGACTGTGCACCGGCTTCTGTTACTGCTAAAAGCCAAATCCATGGCAAAGATGTAGCAGCTAGCTTGACTACTTCTCAAGTATGAAGAGACCTTGGAAATTCATAGAAGTGCTGCTTTGAATCTGTCATTTTCTAGCTATGGGATAAGTTTCCCTGTCTGTCTGAAGAAAGGCCCTTCTTCTTATGTTTCATATGTTAGAATTAGGCTTTTCCTTTCAGAGTTTCACCATGAAGTGTCAAAGCTCATTCTAGAAAATGCATCTGAAGTTTAAAAAATGAGGTTTTGGCTTAAAATAGTTTCAGGCAGGGCAGTCATGGCAACTAGGCAGGAGTCCTATCCACCATTGAAAGGCAAAAAACCAGGGTGGAGTAGCTTTATTGCATGGGCCTGGGGTCCAGGAAAGAATGGGCTGGCTTGCTAACGGTTTTGTGCAGATGGCTTGGTACTAGATCTTTAGGTTTCACATGGTGACGAAAGTACTATTTCCCCAGGAACTTGCCTTTTAAATGTTTTTGAATGTATTCAGTATTAAATGCATAGAGCAGTGGAGGGTTCAGCTTCCTTTGATTGTTCTGGTTTGGGGTTTGTTTTCTGCACAACCGAGTGTTTGACTGGATCTCGGCCTCAGTGGAGATCTGGTTCAGTAGTGGTACTGTCCATCTGCTTCAAGTTAAGCATGCTTCCAAGAACCTTCCTGATCTGGAGTTAGAACATGCTCCTGCTGCTTTCATGTTCCTGGCAACTCACTTACTTGAAAGACACTAAAGGGATGAAAAAAATCTGTTTCATGTCAGCATTCTGGGTGCAGAGGAGGTAATTTGGCCTGTGTTTGTAGCACATCTTTGACATGGGTTTTAGGGATTAATCCTGTGGTCGCTGAAATCCTGGACAGAGATGTTAGTGGGGAGAGTGCAAATCAGATCCAGAATAGCTAAGGAAGTTACACGATACTTCCAGCAGAAACGGTCATGGTGCCTGATAAAGGTTGGACAATCTTTCATCTCCTCCAGATCACCTGTTTGGCAAAGGTAAATGCAACAGCCATGACTAGAGACAGTTATTAGCCCCCTTTTCCCCACTCCAAAAGGCTATTTCAGTGAATAAATTCAGGATGAAAAATTGTCAAGCTAGGGTTGTGGCGTTTCTTGGAACGAGTAGAAAACATAGTTATTGTCTCTTTTCAATTTTTTTTTTTTAAATCCTGATGAATTGTAGGCATTTTCCTCAATATTTAGTGGGGAGAAAGAAAATTCCCAGTTGTCAGAAAGCAAAGCAAGTGTTGATTAAAAGAAAATTACCCATGAAAATTGAGCTGGGATAGAAACTTAATTTCAACTCTGCTGCACCAATGGGTTGATAACAAAAAAAAATCTTTGCATTAAAGTAAAGGATAATCTCTGACAGAATCATATCCAGCTATGTAGCCTCTTGAGAGGGCTCAAGACTAATCCAGAATTACATGAGACTTTTTCCTTGGACGTTTTGCAGTTGCTAAAGCAAACTGCCTATGTAAATCTTCACAAGGTCTGGCCTTCAAAGGCCTTAAGACAGAGGTGCCATTTGCTGTGCAAGTCTGTATAGCAAATAACCCACCAGGATCACCACTGGCTTTATGCTGGGCAAGAGTAACCTTCAAGTGCTTCTCAGAGGTCAGGTCTGAATGGGTTGCCAAACACACAGAAGTTCTGAAGTGCCACAAATGCCTTATCTGGCCTTCAACACACCAAAGAAAAATCCTGCCCCACTGAAATTGGTATCAAAATCACGAAAAAAACCCCAAAATTTTTTTCCCTTGTGCTGGAGTTTCACTCCCTTTGACACATCCTGTGGTTCTGTTACTTACACTGTGTCTTCAGCTCTCACATCTTTGTTCATAGTCTTTTGGAGACAGTTAGAAAACCAGGAGAAAATATGTGTTTTGAATGTCTTGGAAAATTCCTCCCATCTTTGGGGAAATCCTTATTACAACTGCTAGAAAACCGGGATAGCATTTCTCCCCCAGGGACATCCTGAAAAAAATTACTCTAATGAACAAGCTGAATTCAATGCACTTCTATGTGTTTTAGATTTCTTTCAGCTCTTTCAAAGCAAAGTTGTTCTGATATTTCCCAGAAGATGTTGGTGAACTGAGGGTTTTGCAAACTTCGGAGTCCTCCTGCAGGGCAGCTGCTTCCCAGATGGATGCTCATGGGCACAGGACCAGGATGCACCCGGGTTTCAATGACTGACTGCTCCTACATCTTTCATCCAACCCAGTGAGGGAATCGAGATGGAAGTGAGAAGAGGGAATGTTGCATCCCTCCTTTCCAATGCCTAAGCAACTGATCTTCTGTCAGCGAGGCTGAGGGACTTCCATAGCCTGGAAGTGGGGCTGCGGTTCCCTCTGACAGACAGACTGGTCTTCAGTGACATGTATTTCCCTTGCAGTCCTGCAGGTCCTGTTTGGACAATGTGCTTACTGCCCAGCACGTGATTTCATGACAAAGCCACGCTCAGTGCAGGGGAGCACCAAAGCTTTAGGTGAGAGGGTGAGCCATGGCCTGATCAAGATGGAACATCCTTTTTGGGGAAAATCAGTTAATACAACTCAGACTACTAGAGCTTCGCCATGGAGCTGTGGCCTGTTTCTGCTTTTCCAGTTGCATTATGATAACAATGCCACTCAGTCACCCCTTTAAAATTCCTCAGTATTTTCACACACACTAGTTTCACACACACTAGTTTCTATCTGCATAAGATATGAGGTCCCTTGGGGTCCCCATCACTAAATTTAATAAAATTATGAATTACTCATACTTATTTTTATGCTTATTTGCATTTTTTCCTCATAACATTATGGATTAATAGCTGCATAGTTCACATTATTTCTATTATTTTGTTAGCACTTTTATTATCACATTTTAAACAGTTTGGGTTTTGATTGCACTCTTCTAAAGAATACTTTCAGATGGAGAGAAAATGTTTCGTAAGCTGCCCTTTAACTCCTTCCAGCCTTCCAGGCTCAAATGATCCTCTCCTTTATTTCTAAAGTGCTGGGGCCTAGAACAATTAAGGGCTCCCTGTTATGGTCATGTATTTTCTCTTCACCTCCTTTCAATGTCTAAGAGATTTATTTTTGTTTAGCTTTCACTCTCCATTCAAATTGAGATTACTATTATTAAGATGCATTTGGAGAACAGAATTGCACTCTTTACTCTTTATTTTTGGCTTTTGACTAGCTATGCTTGATAATTACATGTAACCACTTCACTTTGTAATATATTCCCCATATTTCCCTTCCAGCTGACCTAACACTTTCATACAGTAATATACTACAAAGTTCACTAACCCTTTTTTATGTAGAGGCATAATTGGGACTCTGTATTCCTGAATCTCTGAAGTCCACATCAATTCTTCTAAGCAAACTTCCTTTCAAATGCAGATAGAGTACTTCTTCTCAACTTGATGAAGAAAGCCCCTTTACTTCCTTTATTATCTGCTTTATGATATGTTTCATAACTTTAAATGGTGAGAAATCCTCGTGCTTAATTTTCATGGTGTTTAAAATCTGTGTTAAAATTCAAAACCAGCCAAATCGTGTCCCATAGCTGGTGAGTCAGAGCTGACCTGCCTGTTAACAGACCGTGAACATAATTCTGTCCCGAAGTCTGTGCAAATCTCTTATGTTGCAGTTTCTTTCACTCAAGAGTTCACTGTGTTTGGCTATATGAGGTGGCTTTCTTTCCTGCTGCAGGTTGATGTTAGTTAGGTAACAAAGGCACGTGCACAGTCTGGAGGTCTCTCAGGCGTGTGTGCCATGTGTAACACACAAATTCACGCCACCTAAATCAGCATGTGCAGGAGCTTCGGACTGTGATCCTCTGCAGATCTGTCTGCAGCAACACCCACCTGAGGAGAATTGTTTGTCTGAGAGTCTCTCAGCCATTTCTACAGAGCTACTCTTATGGCCTATGAAACTGACTGAAGTTGAGCATCAGTTGATGAAAAAAGAGAGCAGTCTCTTTCTGCACACAGCCCAGGTCACTTCTCGGCCCCACCTGTAGGCACATCTAAAGTGTGGGATGTGAGTGTGAGCAACTGCCTGTGCATGACACCTGCTTAAAGAAGATGCTTAAACTCTGCTGCTGTAAGACACATGGCTGCTTCAGTTACCTTGAACTCACTACCAATCAGACATCTCAGGCCACAGACTCTCTGTGCTCTAAGACCTGGATTAAGGAAAGCATTTAAGTGTGTACCTCAGTTTACCCTTTCTCTGGAATCTACCTAAGCACATGACTGAAGTCCTGTTGAAATCCTTTCACAAAGGACTGGGATAAACAAATCCCAGTCATTCTAGAGACAGAAATTCATTTTAAAAAAATGTTGGGTTTATCTCTTGGGTTTATGATAATAGGTCTAGGGTGTGGCTTTATACTGAAATGTTGCCATGAAAATAAAAATTACTTTGGAAGTCTGTTTTAAACATTCTCTCTGTCCTTACTTGTTCCCTCTTTTCCACTAGCAATTCACCACAAAGAAAGCCTTTCCCACAAATCCAAAAATAAGGTCAAGCAGCATGTTAACCTGCATTGGCTGTATGCCTGCAAGCTGTGTTTCAGAAAGTGTTGTTATATATTTTGCTAATTTAGAATCAAAAGCAAACCAAGTAGTCACACAGAAGGTATGTAGCTGTTCTGGCAGCATATCTCTCCACCTGAAAAATTTATTCTTATTCTCTATAGATTGATCTAGGTGTTGTACAAATGCTATCTGGCTTCCATGCCCAGAAATACATATGACAAAATGTGGGTCTGGCTTACTGCATCTCAGGGCAAAGAAAATGTTGTTGCTGTTTTACAGCTGTTTGCTCTGAACCAGAATTTAACCTTGGGGACAGATATCTGGAACTCTGGGATTGAAAAGAATGTGTTTAAAAGTAGGAATATGGGAAAGCCAAAGAATCAATGGCTATCTGAGTCTGCAAATAGCCTGAAACACTTGGTTTGCAGCTTGCCTGTTGCGTAGTGCACAGCTTCAGAAGGAATGGCCCACATCATGAAGAAATTATAGTGGTCTTTTAAGACCATCTTTGTTCATTCTGTGTACCCAGCCCAAGAGTAGGTCAGGACAACCAGCAATTAAAAAAAAATCCAGAAGAAACCTCATTCGTCCCCACAGGACAGTGAGCATAATGATGACTACTAGGGTAGCAATGGTAAAAATATTATAAAATAGTATATTTTACATATATATATATATTACTATTATAATAGTATATTTTACCAATATATACTATACTGATATATATAGGATAACAGAATAGATGGAGAAATGCAATGTGCAGGAAGATCTTTATAAAAGCAACACCTTATTTCTAATTAAATAGCAGATGCTGATTCATAGAATGGCATAGCCTTTTCCCTTCCATTTGACCTCTATTGTCTCTTTATTTAAGACTTCAACAGATTTTGGCTTTGGTGTTTGGAAGTTACTGAATTGAAACAACTTGGGATGATACAGGAGGAAGTGTTCCATACAGTAGCACCGTGCACCTTAGTGAGCCACTGTGTTAGTGTTCAGCTTTAAAGGTTGACTTAGCTTAAGCCTTAAAATGCTAGGTTTTGTTATATGTGAATTAATTATACATGCCATAATAAAATTATCAGGAAGATCCCATATTTAGAGACCTATGAGAGCTCATTCTTTTGGTTTGTACTGGACTGAAAACCGATGAATATTTGGCTTTTCCCAGCATTTTTTAGTCTGTGCTTAATAGCAAGAGGTACTTCTGTGATGATTTAAATACCAGTCTCCTCAGCAAAACTGGCTGAATTTCACTATTCGATGTGGTGATTATTTTCCAGTGTATTTTTGATCATAGAAGAATCACAGAGCATGGCGCTGATGACTCCAAGGTGACGGGTTCAATCCCTGCAAGGGCCATTTAGTTAAGAGCCCATCTCAATGATCTTTGTGAGAGGATCACAAGGGATCCCTTCCAACTCAGAATATTCTGCAATCCTGCGAACACCGCTTCGTGCAAAGCACCCTGCACACACAGTTTCGGAACAGCCACCCCTGAAACGAGAACGAGTCCGAGCAGCTCTAAGCCGGCGAAGAGGCTCTTGAAGACCCACAGCGTTCCACTTCGTGTTCCCTTCAGGGGAACTGCGGGACGGGCAGGGCCGGGGCTGCGCGGTCCGGGAGCGGAGCCTTCGTCGAGGGATGCGGGGCCGGGGGAGCAGCCGCCGCCGTCCCCGGGGCCAGGCAGGGGTCTCCCCGCCATGCGTGGCCCTGGCCGGTGGCTGCGGGACCCCCGCTTGCCGCCCCATCGCCCTCCCCCGAGGGCGGCGGGGCCCGCGCCCTCCCCTTCCTCCCCCGCCCGGCACAGGACCCTTTAAGAGGAGGGGGCAGCGACTACAGGGCTCGGCTGGGGGGACGGGGTCGCTCCCGCGAGGGCTCTGGAATGGGATCGCCTGGGCAAAGAAACCCCCAGCAAACTAAATAAAGAGCGAGCGGAGAGTGCAAGGTTGGGGGGGGATGAAAAAAAAAAAAAAAAAAAAAGGAGACGAGAAAAGTTGAATTAAATTAAAAGAAAAAAAAAAAAAAGAGAGAGAGATAAGAGAAGGAAAACGGGAGATGTGGAGGCAGGAAAAGGGGGGGAGAACAGAAACCGCGGGGGGACGCGGTCGGCAGGCTGCGCGCAGGGCGGCGATGGTGCGCCCCGGCGGGATGTGCTGGCTGCTGCAGCCGCCGCTGCTGCTGCTCCTGCTGCTGCTGCTGCAGGGCTCCCTCCTCCTGCTGGCCACAGCCCGGCACGGCCGCGCCGCCTGCCCGCTCCGCAGAAAGGTAAGGGCAGGTCGGGGCTCCCTGTCGGCCGGGGTGCCCGGGGGATGGGGGTCTGCGCCCCTCGGGGGGCTCTGGAGGCAGCGTGGGGTGTGCGGGGCCGGCCCGCCCGCAGCTCAGCCCGCTCTCGGGCGGGCGATGCTCGGGAGAGGCACCGCGGAGGGGAGGGAGGGCCGTGGCTTCCCGGGGCTGTGCGCCAGGCGGGACGACCTGAGGGCTGATGGAAGAGAATGACGCCGGGAGGAAGCCCAGGAGGACCTTAAGCCTGTGCCAAGTAGGAAGAGCTGCGCCTTTCGCCACAGGACGGACTGGCCCGGAGTGAGTTGCTGCCAGCATCCCTCGCAGTGGTGCCGTCTAGCCCTGCTGCCAAAGGCCAGGTTTGGACCAACAAAGGGCCGTGCCCCTGGAGTGAAAACGCACTTTGTGTTAGGTTTTGATCATCTTCTAACCTCATCAGCCTGATAGGAGTAACCAGGCACAGAACTGGCTGACCTAGCTCCCACCTAGATGGGTGCTTAACACAGCTGAGGATCAGTGCTGCAGGTTAGGGGTGATACTGTGGCCAGTGTGAAGCTTGTGAGCAAGGTGTCTGTCATTTCCATGAAAAATCAGACACCAAGAAAAAACCCTTCTTGCTGAAGCTGCTGAGGTGAAAGTATCAAAAGTCATGAAGGGAAAGCCTTCTTGAATTTTGTGTTAACAGACCATCTATGCTGTCTGTTGGCATCTTGGACCTGAGGTGATTCTGGGACATATGGGCCACCACTTGTGCTCACCGTCCTTCCCAAGCAGGGTTAATTCCTCCAGAACAGCTGTTAAGGAGACTGGAAGCCCTTAGAAGTAAGTGCAGACTTGCTGCACTGAGGAGCTGCCAAAGCCACAGCAGACTCAGTGCAGGGTAGGTGTGAGAAAGCTTTGCAACTCTGAAGAAGGTCTGTTCTCTGAATTTACTCCTCCTTCTCACCTGCACCTGGTCTTGGGCCCTTGCTGCCTCCAATTGAGCTTACCACTTCCCCAGGATATCTTCTTCTAGGTGTTAGGGAATTGCTGATTCAACTGTATGCTAAGCTACAGCTTCACTGGAGGTGTCTGCCTGAGCTTGAGTTACACAGAGCTTAATCCTACCTTGTGGGATGGTGTCTTTACAATTTGCTTGTCCCTGGAACCAGTTTGTCAACTGGATTTATAGGTGGCCAGCTGTGACACTGCCATAAAGACAGGTCAAGCATTTGGAGTGGGTGCCTCCTTCCCCTTGAGGGCATGAAGTGCAAAGATCTGTGAGCTGCTGTGAAACTACAGCTGGTGAGGGCAAGGACCAAGGGGACAGCCCCTGAGAGCCTGAGCAGCTCAAGTCATACTTGTGGAAGTTTCACAGATTTGGTGGGACATGCAGGGAGTTTTGCTCAGGAGATACTGACTGGACTTCTGCCAGTTACCGTCAAAACTGGCAGTGAAATGTGTTAATGATATATCATTATCTGCTGATTACTCTGTCATTAAAACATGAAACCACCTGTAGTTGTGGGATTGGCAGGCTGTTTCCTAGGGTCGTTAGGACAGTGGTAGTAACTACACTCTCTAGGAATGGCAGCATCTGCCTTATTTACAAAGTTGTTAAGTTTATCTTTATTAATATTTACACCAATCCCTTGGGAAAAAATTATATTCTCTTGCCCCTCCATCATCAGGGACAGGATTTTTGGTGGGTGTTTTTTGTTTGTTTGGTTGGTGTTTTTTGTTTGTTTGTTTGTTTTCTGGTTTGTTTTTTTTTTTCCTACCTCCCTAGACTACAGGTTTCTTCTTTTTGCTAGGTTGCCTGAAGTTTCTGTCATGAAAAAAATATGTACGCCAGTGCCTAAAAGAAAGAAAGAAGTTACTTTAAGGAATGAACACACAATATTTGAGAAGACATTCTCATCATCACTCCAAATTATAATTAAAACTACTAGCAATAATGTTCCCCATAATTTTTTTTTTTTTTAAGTAGGAAAAAAAGAAAGACATTGGGAACAGTTAATCTAAAATAAAGTATACTAAAATCTTTTTGTGTTATATGCCAGTTACTAAGTAATGTGGTCTGGTAATGCTTTCTTTTTGCTTAATATAGGAGTGTATAGGAAAAACTGAAGCCAGAATTCAGGGATTAACAGTGGAATGCTTGTAGTTGTAGTGGGTTAGTTTTTTATGATGTGCTGTTCCTGACAGAAGGCCAGTTAATATATATGGCTACTTTTCCCCATATATGTACAGCAAGTCATCTGTATCTGTGGCATTTTAGTTAAAAATTTTGTTTTTATTTTTCCTTTCTGGCAAGTGGAGACCGAACGTGTGTTCTTTCAGCAGTTGTAGCCAGTGCAGTGTTTATTCCTAAGTGAGTTCTGCTTAAAGTCTTAAGCTGAGTTTGAGAGTGTCAGAAATGCAGGTGGGCAAAAGCTCAAGTCTATTAAAATGTGCCCAGCACTTTAGTGTGCATTACTGTAGTTGCATGGACATTTAATGTGGTCAGTGAAATCACAATCTTTGTCTCAATGAGGTATAAACGAACATGATAAGATACGACATCAGGATAGATAAGAGAGAGGGAGAAAGCCTTATAGGGAGGGTTATAGGGCTCTCTGCCTGCGTGAGATATTGCATGCCACATCTTCTGGCTTCTGCATCAAGAAAAAGAAAAAAAAAAAGTTAAGAGAATATTTTAGATTAAGAAACAGTGTATTTCTGAGCTGAGATTGGGAAGAAGGTGTAGCTGCGAGGCCAAGTGGTGAGTATTAGGATTAGGGGTCCTGAAACTCACCGAAGCCACAGAGGGCACTTACCTGCACAGTGCTTTGAAACACATAATCAACATAGATGAGATGGAAGAAAGTACAACTGATGTAGAAAGAAGTAGACTGAGTGTGGGTTTTCCACATCTGGAGTTGACATCCAGTTCCTCAGTCTTTGGACAGCACTTTTTCTTTCCCTCTGAGGCCTCATTCCCCATATCACCACAGCCTTTCACCTTCTTTTTTTTTAGTTTTCAATTGGATCTTGGTGTGGGAGCAAGTTGTGTTCTCTTGTGAGACCGCCACTCTTGGCATTTGCTCATAGTTTTTCCCATGAGTAGTGCTTTGAGTACCACCAGTAAACTGAAGAGTGGAGAAAGAAATATGGATCTTGATCTATTTGTGAACCTTTTTGTTATGCTGCTGAAACTGAGATGTGTTCAGCTCAAGTATACAGCCCAGCTCTCGTAAGCCTCTAGGACAGCACTTCAATTGTAATCTATGTTGGTTTTAAAGCACCCTTTTCTTTAATGTAATAGCTGTGTTCAAGGATCCCACAGCAAAGGAAAACTGGGTTGTAGCACCTTTATCTATTGCATGCTCTCAGGCTAGTGAGGCGCAGCCAGTGACGGTGTGTGGTGCGATGCTGAACAAGCCTTGGCACTGCTCCTGTGCTATCTCACAGCCACCTAGAGCACTGTTTAACAGCTTCCCTTTTAAGGCACTGGGGAGAGATTATATCCTTGCTTTTCCCTCTCTGAAGCTGCAGTGACACATCTGAGAGCTCCAGGAGGTGGGCAGGGAGGTGAGAGTGCACAAAGGTACAGCAGGGGAAGGCAGACCTGCTCAGGCACACCAAGGACTTTGCCCCATCCGCTCTCATGCAGAGCAGTAGCAGGGCTTCTGCAGCAGTCTGACATGGACACAGAATGGTGCTGGGACTCCAGTATCCTCCTTCTGAAGGAAAAGGAGGTGACAAAGCAGTGCGAGGCATTAGCATGTCCTGAGCAGCCTTTTGGAGGCAGAATGGGCTTTGTGAGCTCCCCTTGTACCATCACTTGGTGACAACGCTGAGCTGCTGGTGCCCAGAAACTGACTCTGCAGGTCCGAGAAAGTTTCCCATCAATGGTGGAAAACTGAGGATTCTCTGTCCTCTCATGCTGGCTCCAAGCTATTTTGAGAAGGCGAGTCTGAATGGTGTTTGGGGTGACTTCCAAGTTTATGACTGCTCTTGTTGACATGGAAGTGCCGGCAAGAGTGTCCAGCTGTTCTGTTTTGTAAGGTCTCAGCCTTGAGGATGGTGTGAAAACTTTTAATAGGTCTCAGCCTGCTTTTTTCTGCCAGTGCTACAGGCTCTTTAAAGGAGGGAGGCTTTACTCTGTGCCTGATGGCCTGTGTGATTTCTTCAGTGGTACCACTAATAGCTGACAGTATTACTCTGCTCTCAGCACTCAATTATGAAAGTGGGAGGGCTGTGCAGAGCAAATGAGTGTAACGCCAAAAGCCTTTCTGTATAGGCTGTGTGCAGTAGTCCAGAGCAGCACTGATGATCCCTGTTAAAGTCTAGCACCATTCATCTGGGCTTGAGCCTTCTGGTTGTGTTTATTGAGGAGCTGGATTGGAGTTTTAAGCTAGCTGGTGACCACTTGTCCCTTACAATTCCTTGCAGTTGTAGGTGTCCTTGCGCACTCCCAGATACATGATCAGACTTGTGTGAAGTGCTGAACTCCTAACCTCGTGCCTGCCCCAGCTGCCTCTACTGTCTTTACACTTGCATTAGATAGAAAGCAGAATTTCTGGTCCTTCTTTTGTGCTGGCTGACCCCTACTTTCAGGTCATTTCCCTCCGCAGTGGTGGGTCCTTCCATTGTTTTCCTTCTGACTAATGATAGGAAACCTGTAGTGTTTTCCCCTCTTATTTTACTTTGCATATTCATTTTCCCATATTCTTCCCAGGTCTATTTCAGATTTGTATTCATCTATTGCCCTGGATCTTCTTTACCTCTTGATGCTCTTTGTGTTTGTTCTCCCTTCTTCCCGTGATCTTCAGGAGAGTTTTTGTGGCCTGTAATTCAGGTGTCAGGATTGTCCTAAGGGATATAGAGCTGTAGCATGGTCTTACCATGGTCTGAAGTATCCTTCAGACTCTTGAATGCTGTGGAAGAATCTGAAGAGCCCTTTGGAATATATTTGGTGTGGGCAATGCTTTCAGGCACGTGGTGTGATTTTTTGGGGGGGACTGTCCTGTGTAGCACCAGGTGTTAGACTCAGTGATCCCTGTGGGTTCCTTCCAGCTGAGGATATTCTATGATTCTGTGGTGCATGCTGGTAAGCTTGACTTCTCTGAAGTGCTGCCTGACCCATGGCCTAGGTTTGATGTAGAGAGCTGCTGGAGAAGGTTTTCTGGGATAAGCCATTGCAGAGCAGTCTTTAAGATTAACCTTTCTGACCCTGGGGCTTTAGTGTCAGAAATTTATAGTCAACGTGCTTCCAATAAATTCCTCCAAGCAGCCTGTTCTGCATTTGGCAGTCAGGCAGGCTTCTTGGATCAGCATACATGCACGGTTATCCCCAGTGCTGAGGTTAAAGTTATCTGCTGGCTCACGGCTGACCAGATGTTTGAGTGCATCTGGAAGCCTGTTCTCTTACTTAGACATGCAAAGGCTACCTCTTCCTGTCTGTACAGACAGAAACTGTTTGTGTCCATTGCTCCACTGCTGACTAGTGGGGTTCATGCATGCTGTGGGTGATGAAGGTTGTGCCTGGTGCTGGTGTAAAGTCAGTTGGAAGGATTTAAGTGGGATTCATTTTGTCCCATCTGCTCTTCTGTCGTGAGGGAGTACCACGGGCCTGTACTGAGGTGTTCCTGGTGATGCCGTGAGGTTCATTTTTCAGCAGAACAAACTTAAATCTGATTCTGACTTCCTGATGGCTGTGGTTTTGGAGAGATTTTAAAAGCTAATCTAAAGAAAGAAGTTTTTTCCTCCACTGTGTTTAAAAGTGTATACCCAGGAACTACAGGCCAATTTAGGCCTGCATGGTGCTGTATGGTATGGAATATCACTTTGGTCAGCTGAGGTCAACTGCCCTGGCTGTACCCCTCCCAGTTTCTTGTGCATCCCCAGCATCCTTATGGGTAGAGTCTTACGACAGGTAGAAAAGGCTTTCACGCACTGTAATCCCTTCTCAGCAGTAACAGAAATATCTCTATGTTATCAACACTGTTTTCAGCACAAATCTAAAACATAGCCTCATATAGGCACTGAGAAGTAAATTCACTCCACCTCAACCACAGCCAGTATACTCAAAGTGGAAAGTTCTCCCAGGATGCTGCACCCACCCTCTGATTAAGTGTCACAACAGTTTCTTTGGTGAAAGATGCCTTGCTGTGCTGAGATGAAGGTTACAGGAACCCTACTGTCCTGCTCTGCTCCACCAAAGTGATGCCAACTTTTGACTCAATAAAAGGCAGAAGTTGGATAAGCAGCATCCTGCCTGGAGATGGTGTGCTAGGGCTGTGCTCTGCTGCTGGTTTTGGCAGATGCCCAGGTTTTGTATCAGGTGGTGTTACTGTTGAGAAGACCTGGTGTTACCATTCAGGAGGAGAAAGCCACAGCCAATGTTTTTACTTAATGAAAAGTGAATTTTGATCTCCAGACCTGAGAAAAAGCATGGTCAAACAGGACTCTGTGAGAGTGAAGTCACTTTAGGAAAAGTCCATGCTGGCAAAGCTGCTTGGCACCTTAAGCCTATACTGCAGTGGCCTTGTGTAAGTGTGTACTTACTCATCTGTGTCTCCCTCTCTCACAGCAAAATGAGCTGAATTCCTTCCTGTGGACCATCAAGAGAGATCCCCCATCCTATTTCTTTGGCACCATCCATGTCCCGTACACACGTGTCTGGGATTTTGTCCCAGAGAACTCCAAGAAAGCCTTCCAGCAGAGCCACATCGTGTTCTTTGAGCTGGACCTCACCGACCCCTACACCATCTCAGCTCTCACCAGCTGCCAGCTCCTGCCACAGGGGGAGAACCTCCAGGATGTGCTGCCCCGTGACATCTACCACCGACTCAGGCGGCACCTGGAGTACGTGAAGCTCATGATGCCATCCTGGATTACCCCAGACCAGCTGGGCAAGGGGCTGTATGCAGATTACCTCTTCAATGCCATTGCGGGCAACTGGGAGAGGAAGAGGCCAGTCTGGGCGATGCTGATGGTGAACTCTCTCACAGAGGTAGATGTCAAGTCACGAGGCGTGCCCGTCCTGGATCTGTACCTGGCCCAGGAAGCGGAGCGGCTGCGGAAGCAAACGGGTGCTGTGGAGAAAGTAGAAGAGCAGTGCCACCTGCTCAATGGGCTGAACTTCTCCCAGGTGAGGCAGAGTGGTGTGCAGGGTGCCAGGCTGGCTGCTCAGGTGGATATCGTAGCAGCAAGAACACGGGCTGGGGTGTGGGGTAAGTGCTTTCTACTCGGTGATTCTCTTGCTCCCTGCAGCCTGTCTTTGCTGAAGTCCTCAGGGAGTACAAGAGCTAGCACAGGAGTTCAGGCCAGATAGTAAACTCATTTGGGCTCTCCTGGGGAGACCCCTGTTCTCTTCCTTGGGCAGCCTCAGGCAGGATTCACCCTCAGAGACTCTGGGCCTTTGGATGTGTGCTTTCTGACCCTGACTGGGCTGCCGTGCAGGAGCCCGGGACAGGCTGGGGCTCAGTTTTTGTAATGTCAAGTTAAAAATAAAGGTGTGGTCACTTGGGGAAAGCAGGGGTGCGGTGAGTAGTGCTGAGAAGTAAGTGCTGATTGTAGAAGTATCACAGTGGATGTTTCAATGCCTGCAGTTACAGGGCCCTTTGCATTGGGAATATTATTTTTTTGGTTTTTTTTTTTTTTTTTTTTTTTTTTTCCCCTTCTTTTGATATCAGGTGAGGGTTAGCACAGCACAGCTTTCTGCAGGGAGCTTTTCAAGCTAGTGCAGGCACTGGTGCAAGCACCTTTGTGTTTGCAAACCAAATAGAGTTCAGCACTGTTGTTCATGCAGTATCCCACCAGGCAAGTAGAGTGACCTCCATGTTTTCTGTGTGTTGGATGGGGTGTTCCTCTCTGAACTAAATACACCAGGGAATCTGTCACTGCCCCTGCCCTGTGCAAATCACAAGGAGGCATAAGGTTGCTCTCTGATGCTGGATGCCTTTGCTACAGAGAGGTGCTAGTTTGGGGAGAGGAACTGACATTTACTTAGGAATAGGTGAGACCTGCATTTTGCAGCATGCCCTGATAGCACAAGGTGGGAGGACCTTTGGTTATGGGGCTGGGAAGTTTCAACTGATGCCTGACCCTTTCCTGTGCATCCTGTCCCATCACTGATGCAGAATTTCCCATGCTGGAGGGGAAGGAGCAGAAGGGGAGGTGCAGCCCAGCAAGGGCAGGGTAAGCATTTTGAAGCAAATGTCTGAAGTCCTGCTACCCCAGCCAACGCTGGTGGGGAACCACTGTGCAGGGAATAGCACAGCAGCACAGACTGCACCACTTGTGCAGTCCTTAACTGCAGGCAGGGTATCTCTCCCATGTTTGGAGCTGGGCAGCCTCATTTGCATCTCCAGTCTGTGCTTTGAATCCTTATGGTCTCTCTTTGTTCACAGCTAACACAGGAATAGGCTGAGAAGTCCCATTTCCTCTGCCTCTTTCCTGGTTGAGGCTTGATTAACATTATTGCCCATGTTTTCCTGTTGCTGACAGAGCCCCTCTGGTTTAGCATGAGAGAGGTGGAGAGAGGGAGAGTGGACCTTGCGCATTCTTGTCTACTGCCTCATAAGAAAGTGGTGGGGAGACTGAGAAATACTGGTTGCAAATTATGTCCCCATTAAGCTCCTTGCAAATGTTGACTCTTTAAGCTCTCACAGGGATTTCTTCAAAGAGCAGCTCTTGCTGTGCTGTTTTGCAGATGGAATAAATATCCCCTGGGCTACGGACACAGAGCTGCAACATCCAGAATTGCCCAACCTGCTGAGGGGGCCAGAGTGACCAGAACTACAGGAGAAACTTGCCTCTAACTGGGACAATCGCAGTCCATGGTTGCCCCACAGCGAGTGGAGGTGTACATGTGCATCCTGCAGGCTGAGGCTCTTTCCATGCCTGCTTATTTCTAGGGGAGTCCCTTGAGAGAGCAGGTCCAGAGCAGCTACTGCACAGCAAATTCACACCTTCACTTCTGCCCACTACTAGATTTCCAAAATGGGCAGCTTAAGGAAAAGGGGAACCAGAAGCAGATGATTTTTGTATTTCTGAGCCAATTTCTTGGCTGTTTCAGAAAATTACTTGTGAACTGTCATGGTTGGCAATTCTGTAAATCTTTGATTCTGGAGCTTCTCAGTTTTTTCAGGCAGTAGATTTAATTATGTGTTTCATATAAACCGAACAAAGACTTTGAAATAGGCTGTTTGAAAATTATTTTCTTTTGGTATTGTGCTGGTCTGGAATGCCCCAGTATTCAGTCACTTCTGTGACTGCTTTTCAAGTGAGCAAACACACAGGAATGACTTAGAAACTTCTGTTGGGAAAATGGGGAATATAAACCCGTAAGGAATAGTCTATTCCTGTGAAAGAAATATCATAGAATGCCTTGGGTTGGAAGCAAGCTTAAAGATCACAAGCTCCATTCCCCCTGCCATGGTCAGGAACACCTTTCACTAGACCACCATACTCAGAGCCCCATCCAACCTAGCCTTAAACACTTCTAGGGTTGGGGCATCCACAATTTCTCAGGGCAACTGTCCAGGCATCACCACTTCCTAGCCAAGACCCTGTCTGGTTTGGCTTCTCATGGAAGATTCTACCTGTTACCTGTTCTTTATTTGAGAATTATCTCTCCAGATGACTTTCCTGTGGTCAAACCTTGCCATACCTGAGTATCTGAAGGCAGGACTACATCTTCAAAAGCAGTCTTCAAAACTGCTTGGGTGGCAGTAGAAAGCAGGCAGCCACTAAGGGCTGACTGCTCATGAAATCCTGGCTCCAAATCTGGGACTGACCACTTGAAAGTCTTGCCATTTTCATGGTACAGCTGGTTCCTCATACAGTTAGTTGCAGATGGACAGTGAAGCAAAGTTTTCTACATTGATCATTTTGCTTTAATTAGGACAATATTTGTTCATGTTTCTTCTAGTCAAAGAGCAACCCTTGCAAGCAACAAAGCGATGAAAGATTCTTGCTTTCCTCTAGAGGGTTCCCAGCTCTTCCAGGTTCTGGACCACTGACATGACTGTGAGAGCTGTACAACTCCTGCCCTTCTGACATAACAGCAACATCCTCTTTCCTGCCTAATCTATATACCCACTTGGGTGAAAGGGCCACCCTCAATAACCCTCATATAAAATTATTATTTAGTAACAGTCTATATCTGTGGGGAAAGTAGGAAGCAAAGACACCACTGCCTTGTGACACGTTCTGCATGGTTTGTTGGTCCTCTCTTCCACAGGAAGTTGGAAGTGATGGCTTGATATTAGGTGCAAAAGGTAAAAATATAAAATGGGAGAGAATTGTGCTAGACTTCTCATTTCAAATAAAGGTTTTTTTTGTTTTGTTTTTTTGTTTTTTGGGTTTTTTTTGCTACATGTCATTGGTCAGCTATAAAGTTTTTCTTTAATTTCTGGGATGATGAGGCCAGATCTGGCAGTGTTTCGACTCATAAAACTGTGGTTCGGGTTTGTTTTTGACAGTGACAGTAATGAAGAACCCCAGAAAAAGAAAAAGCAAGGAGAGGCACATGGTGCAAGATTTGCAAGGAGTAGTTAAGATCTACATTTGGAGCGAAGTGAAGAGTAGTTGCTTGATGAAAGAGCTGACAGAGGAGCAGAGCATTTCATTGCTGAACAAGTTGGACAGGACACTGTTTATGGTAACCTGATTGCATCTTCTGCCCTGAGGGCGTAACTTCAAGTTGTATTTGTCAGGAACAGCCCTCCCTCCTCAGGTGGTGGGAACATTGGTGTTTTCTGCATATGAGCTGGAGATGGAACAACTGAATTGATCCCATTTGCATCTTTGGCTGCTAGAGTCTGTGACCTAGATTTGTTTTTGTTTTCAGTTTTTGTGTAGACACACCTGCAGCCCCCATATCTAGACATCAGGGACGGGGAATGGGCTGGCTGGTGGGAATCAAAATAACTTAGGCTTTGCATTTCTATTGTCATAATTAGAGTTTAATTAAGATGCTTTTAACTATCTGAGGATTTCAGGGTTCTTCCCTCAGCGAGAGTAAAAGTGGAATTCCCTTGCTGATCTGCTGTCTCTTCAGAAGGGTGGAGAGTTTGTTTCAAACAGCCTGGACTCCACAGTAGGGCTTTGAAATCCCAAACTGTGAACTTTACTGTGACAAGGGTTTGCACTGGTCACATGTACCATTATAAGCTCCTCGTGTTTTCCCTCTATATGCCTATCAACTAGCTGGATTTTCCCATTAAAAATGCCCTTTGCTCAGCATATTACACAGCAGAAACAGATGTCAGGTGGCAAACATGGCTTTGTCTCTCCTTGTTGCTCTCCTTGCCTGTGACTGGCTCCCAGTGATACGTGAGCATGCCAAAACACTTCCCTTTTTACTCAGCTAGCAGAGACTGGGCTATGCTGACAAGTCAGCACCAGACTGGTTGGCAAGTGCACTGTGTGGTGCTTGAGATCCTCTAACTTTGGATGAGAGCAGTGTTGCTGCAGAGGAGCACAGTCCTGTCCACAGGCTGAAGGGTCCTGGTCATCAGCAGCCACTCGAGGCAGAAGTTTGGGCTGGGTGCTTTTCAGAGCAGCTCAGCCAACAGTAAGGAATGTGGACCAGGGAGGGGATGTGGGCTTGGCATAAATTCACCTGCTCAGGCAGTTGGTTGCCTCTGTGCTAAGCTTTGATCTTCATGTTCTCGTGTCTTGACACAGAATTACGGTGGTCTGATACTGTGGCTCTGTCTGATGGCTGCTCCCAAGGGCTCACTACTTGTTTCCTGTTACAGAACCTGATGTGTTCTGTAGCTGCCAGCTTTTCCCTTGGACTATGAGGTTGAAACTATTCTGGATGCTCTAAAGGCACATCTGTGGAGTTGAAGAAAACAGCTTACTTTCTGACCGCAGAACTGGATTGCACTCCTGTCACCCTCCTGGCCCAGACAGGATTGCAAGGGATGCAAGTTGGGTCCTGTGTCCCAGTTGACAGCATTTCTGTCCCATGGCAGTGGTGCTGAAGAATAATTTTTAGTTTTCATCAACAAATCCAGGCAAATTCAGGCAGAAAGTACAGACCAGCTTTAGCTTTTAGCTGTTTGATTTTATGAGGGTCTTTTCTTTACCTGTGTGGGTACTGCAACTGCAATCAGTTTGTCCTATAATGTCCTATTTGTTGAGCCTTTGCCAGTTGGACACGTTTTCTATGTGTTTACTGTTCTCTCAGCTCTCCTCAGGCCTAACAGCATCTGTCTTGTGCCATGGCTGTCATGTGTGTGCTTGGTGCACACACTGGTATTGTCACCGTCCTTATCCTTCCCTTTTTTTGCATCTGAGTTTGGCTGTGGTTCTTTTAGGCATGCTCGTTTTCTGAGAGCTCATGCCTGGGGGTTTCCAAGTCCTTTTTACTCTCACTGCTCCCCAGGAAAGAGCATTACTGCTGTTGTTGCTCCAGTCCCTGTCTGCTCCCTGGACAAGATGAACTGCAAGCCAGCTTACAGAGTTGTTTCTTATCTGCATTAATGTTTTCAGGTCTTCCAACTACTCTTTTTGTCCCCCATATCTTGAGTATGTGAAGTGCTGGGTTTGCATTTCTCTAATTCCTATTGCTATAGGAAATATGGCAGAAATTCTTCAGAAATCTGTTCATTGATGCTGTTCTCTTTACTCAGAAAACTGTAAAACTTGCAAAGTACTGTCAGGATTTTTTTGGAAGTTTCCGTTAATGGTTGTCCTCGTGCAACAGAGGTTTGAGACTCCAAAGAATCTTGTGACTGTAGAGTCTCTGAAAACAAGCAGTCTCTCTCTTGCCCATTCACTCAAATGTTGTGCAGCCCGTTCACTTCTTCCTGTGGCTCCTTCACGTGGTGACTCAGCTCTTCAACCCCAGCACACCTTCTACAGAATTACTGTTTGTTGGCCCCAGCCTCATGAAAAGATGTCAGGGACTCCTGGCAACCTGTGACCTGGAGAGCTGTGTCTGCCATCGGCAGGTCTGTCTGGCTGGAGGCCTCTGGCACGGCTGGTTCAGTGACTCCTGCAGCTACAGGAGATTGAGCATCACAGCTTGTCAAGGCCGTAACTGAGGAAGCTTAAACTAGTGTGCTAATTAGACTGGGACCCAAAGGATCTCTCTGCTATTGAGTCTGTTTGCTGCCCCTGTTGGGTGCTCCTGGATGGTCAGAGAGGGGCCCTTCCTGCTTGCCCCTCCTGTGCAAACCACTGTGAGAAATGATGTGCCACACCCTCACTGCCGTGCCACTCCCCTGTTTGCCGCTCTCTGGGTCACTCTCACTCCATAGGGCTGTTTAAATATCCCTCGATTGCTCCCAGCACCGACCCCTCTTTGCCTGGTTGGCTGCTGAGGGCTTCCAGGTTAGGGGCTGCTGAACTTGGGAACCCCCTTTGTTACAGCTGGGTCTCACCCCCTGGACTTTCCTTCTACACCACTGCTCAAGCCTCACATAATCCCTCCAGGGAATTTCCTATGTGTCCCGAGTGCCATCTCTGGCTCAAGACATCCCTCAGCCCCTGACATCTTGAACTGAGGGCAGGTGCCAGCGGAAGAGCCACTCTGTTGTTGGAGATAAAGTGCTGGGCTTCTGATCCTCTGTGCAGGTGTGGCAAAGCTGTTCACAAAAAGTAACCAAGGTGGGCCTGGAAGTTGGTAAGGAATGGGTCAGCCGACCTGAGCTGGCCACTGTCCCTGCTGGAGCATTCAGAGGTCCACATCTTCTCCCTTTTCCCAAGGCTTGTCTTTTCTGAGCGCGTGAACAGGCGAGTATGTAGGGAGCAGTTGTCTGTGCAGTCTGAAACCAAGGAGAGGTATAGGAAGGTTTATCCATAGATCTTAAGAACAGTCCTCTCAATTAAAACCAAATGTGTAACAGTATTTAGCCCACAATTTACTGTGATCACAGTCATGTCTTATACCTGTCTGATGGAAGATTTAGGTGGCTGGCCTTGTGCATTTCTGAGTCCCTTTGTTCTTAACAAGGTTAGTGAGATTGCTAGCTTTGGCCAGAACTCAAGTGTCTGGTAAATGTATTACAAGAATGTTCTAGTAAATTTTTTTATTTTTTTATTGGCAGATTTTGTGTGGTTTTGTGTGACCTATTTTCCTTTCTGAGCATGTTCATTAGTGAACACAGTGCTGGAGACTGGCTTGTATCTTACTTACTCAAACCCTTGATTTTTATATGTATTTACTTATAATTTATCTGTGTGTCCCACTCCCCTCACATCCCATGAACAGTACCATGTGAGAAAAAATATTTACACATATTTTAGGACTACCAGGCTATTAAACCTCAAATTAACTGGGTTTGCAACTAGGCATCAAGTATGCCTGATTTTGCTGCAAATAAGTGGGTACTGCCAGGTACGAATTGATTCAGATAGCAAGTGTTCTCCCATTTTCTCCAAGGTAAAAGCTGGGATGCTGGTTGCCTTTGGTAAATATGTAGCACCCTGAAGTGATGTGCTGCTGGATGTGTCCCAGCACAGGGTGTTGTTGAGGACCTTACTATTGATGTTACAGCCCTTTGATTCAGGGTATGCCAAATTTTCAATCGTGTCAGGTAAAAGCTTTACCTTTGCTGGGGGTACTGGATTACCTGCTTGAAGATTTTTTACTGCTAAGAAAATTTGAACTTTCCTCTAGACATTATCTTGAATATTTTCCTGCCTCTCTTAACTGAAAACTGTTGGGTCCTGGCTCCTGTGTACACCTGAAGAAGCTGAGTGAAAAGCAGGTGTTGGCATTGCCTTGGGCTTCTACTTGTTTTGCAGAGGGGAGCTGGCTAAATTACTCAGATACTCAAAATCAGCAAAATCAGCTCAAAAGTAGCTTAGCTTTCCATGGTAGCAGAGTTGAACAGTTAACTTCTCCCAGGTCTTTCACTAGACGTTTTATTCAGGGCTATGCAGCTTTGTGAACACCGTGGTTACTGGTGTGCTTGACCAGGGCTGTCTCACCAGGAAAGACATGCCCTTATCCAGTGCTAGATAGACAGAGGTTTCCTCCTGCTCTGACCTCAGATTGCCTTGTTCTGGCTAAAACAGCCCCTTCTGTTGGGCATGTGCAGCAGTTTGGTGCACCTGTGGTAGCCCATGCCTATAGTCATACAAGAACTTCCCCTTACTTCCATGTATGCTCAGGGAAATTCCTGCCCCGGGAGTTTCAGGGTATCCCTCAAAATGCAGACATACCAAATTCCTCTGTAGCTCCTTGAGAGAAGAACTGAGATCCTATCACTGTTGGGATGTCTGGTAAAATGGTCTCTGGGAAGTCTTAGGGCTGAAATTTCTGTACTCAAGCAGTTGCAGACATTCTGAGGTGAGTTTTATCTGTACTCTTCTGGAGACCATCCTGGGAATCTGGTAGGCAGGTAGTGAACCTTTCTTTGTGTTTGTGTGTTGGGCACTGCATTTCCAGTTTCACAGAAGCCTGCACAAAGACTTGACCCTGCAAAATGCAGGCATGTCAGGAGTAGCTGAGAGCTTCTAATGGAGGCATTTCTGCTGAAACAGATCATAGCATACAGCCTAGGTCTGACCTCCTGAACAATCTCTGCTGCTCAGCCAGTGTACAGTAACTTGTTAGGCTAGGGTAATTTGATCACAAGTTTCATCCCTGTGTGAATTTACAAAGCCTGTTTATAAAGATAAATGGGCTATTGTCATAGCTGGAGTCCCATGGGATGAGCTGCATTTTTTGAATGAGCTGTATTTTTGGAATGTCTAACAGTAAAGTGGCTACAGCCATGTCTTCCAGGAAGGGGAAAATGGAGCAAGATGAGAGGCTGACACCACATATATTTTCCTTGGCTTTGAAGCTGTTGGTAAGCCAAAAGAAGACATGGAAAACTCAAGGTTTAGCCGATTAACAATGATACAGGGCTTGGAAGCACCTGTTATGAGTATTGCACAGTGCTTTGGTGACAATCTCCCTTAAACTCTGCCAGAGGAGAACAAGAGAAAGATTATAATTCCATTTAGGTATCTCAGGTATGTTTTTGCAGCACTGGAAGAAACCTATATACCTAAAATACACGGGTAAATAATGCTCTGCCTGGAAAGTATCGCTGCTGTCTCGGAGTAATGAAGTTTCAGACTTCATCCAGATTGATAAAAAATTAGGTACATCCCATGAGTATTGCTGGTTCCAAAAATAATTCCTGATATATACTTCATTTTCAAAAGGTTACATGTTACTCTATTTTAGTTAGAAAAGATTAAGAGTCTACTACTTCATTTCAAGATCATGTGCTTACAGGGGGAAGTCCTTGAGGAAAGGCATGGTTTCATTTTCAAGTTGTTAGGTGTGGTTATGCACAGGCAGTAGCTAAGCAGACATCTAAAACTTAGACAAATTAGAGACTCTGTGACTACGATACAGGAGAAGCAGAGGTGTTCCCACCTACCACTGTCTTTAAGAAATGTGTGCTCATCCATAACTGATGCTTCTGTGCATCCTTCTACCAGCAATACGTTTCTGGAAAGAACCACCCCGCAGACTGCTGAGTTCAGTGACTGTGGTTTGAAGAGGAGTGTGCAGGACTGTAAGCTGTCACAGAGCAACTTCTCACTCAGTGCAGTGGAGTGGTGGTGGTGACTCAGTGGTATCTGCCTAGTTGTGATCCCATGTGCTGCATGCTTTTATGTTCTCGCTCTGCAAGACAGATGCTGGAGATCCCTTGAGAGCCTGTTGGTTCAGTCTAGCCTGCAGAACTGCTGCATGGTGCTAGATCTCACTGAGGGGGTTTGCCAATGTGTTATAGAGCTAGGGTGGTGGATCCAGAACATATCCTCCAAGCCAGAATAGCCTTGGCTTAGGAAAGACTGTGAAAAAAAGAATCCTGCAGAACATGAGCAGACCTTGGAGAGCCTTTAGTAGCCAGACAGAAAATTAGTTGCTTCATATCTATTCTAAATTTGGCACAGAAGCTGTCCCAGCCTGTGGTGACATTTTTCTTTTCCTCCTTGGTGACTACTGGTGGTGAAGCTCACAGCCTGGTGAAGAGTTCGCTCTGCATGCAGACCAAGTTGGCAAGGGGTGAAGCAGGTGGACCACGGCAAATGGAAAGGTGCCTACAAACAGTCTCACCTGAATTAATTTTTTGAAAAGTCAGTTGCAATTTTTTGATGCAGAGCTTGTGTAAATCAGCAAGAGATTTCCTGCAGACATTAGTCACTTCAGTCACTATAGAAGGAGTAAGAAAAGTCCTAGGAATAAATTCTGTTGGTGGATTTCTTCAAGCACAGGATGCATGGAAAGCACCTCTGGAAAACACAGCTGTTGTACACTGAGTTTACAGCTTCTCCTTGGTGCAGGTGGTGGAGCTGACCTTCACTTTTAACCCCTCTGTGAACACTGCTTTCCTGAAATGTCCCAGCCAGGGACAGCAGCAATTCCCTACATTAAGCATATTATATATGTTTTAGTAGTGTAACATTGCAAGGTTCTACTCTTTCTGTAGTCACATGCCTTGGTCACACTGGCTTACATCCCAAAATCTTCCTACTCATTCAAATGCTCAGTGATTGCAAATCAGCATCAACTCTTGGTTAGAAATATACAAGTTTTTCAAATTCAACCCTCTCTTTTTAGTCTTTGTATGGTCACTCATGCATTCAGTGCCTAGAGTTTGAATGGGGACTGAATGAGTGCATTACATGGGCTAGAACCAGCCCAAAGGATCTCAGTTCACTGGAAGACTTGTTGCAAATGACCCTCATGTCTTTCTGCCTTTTCAGGTCCATCAGCTTTTCCCTGCTGTCCCTATAACCACTTCTTTCCAGTTTCTGTGGTCAAGAGCTTTAGATGTAGTGTTAAGAGAAACATTCTACGTTCAGTTTTCTTTTCCCTTGACTTGCATTTCTTCTTCTTCCTCTCTTCCCATCTTAACATCAATGTGGTTTAGGGTAGATGTCGCTGCTGATGCAGAGGTTAAATGAGATGTTACTTTGCTTTCATGGTCGTATGGAGAGCACCAGCTCGCAGAGGATGTGTGCACCATGAAAAGGGGAGAAGCAAAAGAACTGGGATTTTAGGTACTCCCAATTTCTGCCTAAGACTGTCATTCTGCCCTTCACCCCACATCCAGGGCTTGGTTTTATAGAAACCCTCAGTCAGGTTTGGTTTGACTGGCACTCTGGTATTAGAGAGGCTGTACAGTCCTGCAGCTTTCGCTTTGCTGCTTCTGAACTCCACAGGAATCAGGAAATCCAGTCCTGTTCCCCTTCAGTATGAGCAGAGTTCTTTTTTCTTGTTTCCACCCCCTCCAAATAATGAGCTCATGCCCTTTCTGGAGTAAGCACAAAGGGGCAGAGGTAGAATTGAGTTTTAACTGCATTCCTGTCTGGTTCCTTTTTGCGGTTTAATATTAACACCTAACCAGAACTTCGGTGTGCGTTTTTTTTCCCCTTTTATTTTTTCCTGGAATACACGGAAATATTTATTCACAGGACAGTTGGACAGGTCTAATGCAAACCAGTGGAGTGCCTGAGCACTGACTATAATCAAGAAAGTACTTTGGCTGCCACCAGAGTTCATGTTTAAAAACAATGATAGCCATTAAGTGAACTTTCCTGACTGCTGGGTGGCAGGCATCACCTCTGCAAGAGCATCACTGCTCAACCTGTGCAGATCTCAGGACAGCAGGTCTCCCCACTGTCCTCCTGTTCTCAGGGTGAGTGCATCAGGTGATGGTTCTGCCAGCCAGGACATGACCTAGAGGGAAGCACAGACTCCTGCCAGTCCAATTGCCACCACTATGCTACACTACATGGAAAATACCCTCTGGGCAGAACGGCATTCCTTGCTGGATTTGTCCATCTGCATGCTCTGCAGGTTGCACAGCCAGTGGTGCAGGGAGGAGAGAGGCTTAAGGCTTAGCTTTCCACTCACTGGCGGCCCTCGTGAAGTGAAAAGGAATGCTCTTTCCTCCAGCTGGGAAACAGAGAACAGAGCAAGAGCAGGTGAAGCAGGTTCACCAGGGCACCGGCCGTACGTGGACAGTGCCACGCCACGGATGGTTAAAGAGCTTCCAGGAGTTTGCAGTGCTGAGAGCTGCACAGACAGCTGTCAACTTCCACCTGGTAGAGGGAGGAAAAAAATGTAACTTGTTGCAAGGCTGGGAATGGGGCAGTTTCTCTAGTGCTGCTGCATTTTCTCAGCATTCTCTCCCCAGCCAAGGTTCCTGGTTTCTGCTCACCCACACTTCCTAAGGACTTTCAGTGAGCCAGATGTTCTAAGGTTGCTGCATTGTTCCAGGAGACAATGCAGTGCTTCTGTTCAGAGCCTTTTTCTGTCCTCTGTTTCTCCTCTTTTTTTCTGCCCCATCACCTATGCCAGGCAGAGGAGCCTGGCTCCTCTAGAAACTAGGCAATTCAAACGTCTAGCTGAAGGTCATATGATGGAAACCTGGAGATTCACCAAGGTATGAGTCTTCACATGAAGTATTTTAAGTATTATGCGAGGCTTTCAAACATTCCATGGATTGCTTACTCTGTTTTTAGTTGCATTTGCCCTGGCCAAGAGGTTTTCCTCTATCCCCTTCACCCCCTAGAGGAGAGTAATTGAAGATTAGTAAATGGATAACAGGAACTTTATCTTTGCCATAGAGGGTTCCAGCACAGGATTTTATTAGTGGGCTTTCATAGCTGAGAGTTATTACTGCTGGGAAAGCACCTTTCTGAAAGCTGTTCTGCATTTATTTTCAATGAGGGCAGAAACTGCACTTGCCTCAGACTGATTTGAGTACAAGTGGTCATCCCTTATGTCTGCTGTGACTTCTAATAAGAGTGGCAGGGGGGAAACTAACATACTGTGTTGTTGCTAAGGCTCACAGGAATGTAAATCTGGTGAAGTCTCTAGGTCTCAGGTAGCAGTGACTGAAGTCAATCCATTTCTCAGATTTAGCTCTTACCAGGAAGATGATCTTGTTTTCAGCCACATGCCATCTTATTTAGGATGTGGTAGAACTGTGGTAGGAAGGAAACAACTCTGTCCCAACATGAGTCAAACAGCATAGGGATCACTGGTATAGGATTCAAAACTGGATGTCATGAGCAGCCATGGGAAAATGGGTTGTGAAATGGTTGGTGCAGAAAAGGAGAAGGCTGAAGTCGAATTTCTAAAGGACACAGACTACTAAGTCTGATAGGTGTTGCAGCCATTGAGTAAGTGACAGAGAGTACAGGGAAAATAGCAGAACAGACCAGCTCCTAGTTCTGGCATCACTGCTTTCCCTTCCACTTCTTCAAGCTATGCCAGTGACAAGTACTGGCATGTCCTGTGGAGATCTGGGTGCTCCTAAATGTTTGCATTTTGTGCATATTAACTCATACTCTTTTTATCTGATATTCAGTGAGTAACCTTGCAGAATTTGTCTCCAAGTCTCTTCATGGTGACTAGGCTTATCTTACACCAGGCTCTGCCACTGGGAGTTGTAGAGCTCAGTCACCTGTGCTTTGCCTCATGTGGCAAATGCTATTGGATAATTAGCTGACTGTAACAAGTTGAGAGGATCAGCATGCTGACATATCCATGTTAACTGCTCACACCATATAATCTAGCCTGGCCTTGACCCTGCATTGCAGCGTTGCACGTTTACCAAGTGACCTACCTATGCAAAATGGATCTTATTTTGGTTTTTTGTGTTTGTTTGTTTGTTTGTTTTCTGGCCAAAGCATTCTTTTCCTTTAAAGAATGCTATGGGATGGTACGTGATGGAAAAAAGAATCTGGTGTCTCCAAGCTGAAAAATTACAATAATGCCACTGCCTTTCTTCCTTTACTGTGCCTTCTGTTCCTTGTACAACATCAGGATCAGAAGTGCTGTACAGAGCTGTCATGGAGATGTTGCAATGAATACACTGTTCCAGTACTTGGAAATAGCAGCAGCAAAAGAGTGCACGGGAACAGAGGGGATGGTAGATTTTGCTTCTGTTGGTGCTTCTGTTGGGTTTCCTAGACAAATGCAGACTGGCCACATGCTTTAGTCATATTCCAGGTTCATTTCTTTTTTTTCTTTTTTTAGGAGTCCTTAGAAACCGATCCTTTCCGAGTCTGAGAATCGTTTCCTTATTAGTAACAAGGCATTCCAGTAGCCTTTTAGGGAGGTGGAACTGGAGTGTTACTGCAAAGCAAGCTGAGGAGACATGAGGTAGTCTGACTGCTTTAAATAAACGTGGATTTAGTCTCCCAAGAAGTTTAGGTTTTTCACATGCAGTGAAGTTCTATTAATAAAATAGATTTAAAATGGTTTCTTTCATGAGCCAAGGATGGCTTTTTGGCAGAAAGTAGAAAGGATGCATCAGGAGTGCAACAGATGTGCTTTTGTGGATGGGTACAAAATCTGTTCTGTAAGCAACAGACAAGTAACTACCTAAGAGAAAAGGAAATACCAGAATAGGATTGTTTTGGTTGTTTGCTCCTCTGTTCTGTTAATATGTCTCTTAGCCTCCGGTGATGCTGCTCTTGTTTTTGATGTTTCCTATTTTAAAAAATGTTTTGCTATTAAAGGATTTAGTGAAGGTGGATTTTGTTAGTTTATGTTGTCTAAATTTTAGCACAAATTTCATTAAGATTGACAGTAGCACAGCACTGCGGAGACCCAAGTGTAGCAGGGAGTTATGTTTTTTGCCTCTCAATAGATCTCTGTTCCCCTACCAGGAATTAGATTGTCATGTTTGAGAAGATTATATTCTGAAGCATAATTACTTTTGCACCATAGTGACTCTACATTGGTCTGTGGAGGAAAGGATAGGTGATATCTCAGGATATCTTTATTTTCAGGGCTCTATTGAGTGTAAATTGAATTATTTTGGAGACTGGTACAATATTTCACACTTCTGTCACCAAAGGGCATGTTAAAAAACAGCAAGAGGGTAAGTAAGTACCTTTAGACTGGAGGAGAGGGAGTATTGGCAGATGCTGCTATGTGGCCTGAACCTAATGTTCTTGACAGCTTTGTCTCTTGAGTGCTTTGTCTCATGGTTAAATGAGTGATGCTGGGTCATGAAAACTTTTAGTTCAAGCCTATGGGTCATGTTGATGGGTTTGTGTTTAGTGTAGGGAGTGATGCACTGTTTCCTACAGGCTTCTTGCAGTGTGAAGGCAGAACATACCCTTTGCACCTGGGTGTGGTGTTTGCCAGATAAGTAAATCTGTATTGGCTGAAGCAGATTTTGGTAAGTATTAAGTGGGTTAGATGAATTAGTCTTATTAGTCTCTGTGGTATTTGGACTCCTACATCCCTTGTCTGCATCTGAAAATCCTTGCTCACTATAGCTATATGGGACAGATTGAAATCTGTGTAGTGCTGGATTTTTGAAGGAGCTGGTTAAAGTCCCTTCTTCCCAGCAACACAGTTTGTTAGTGGATGTTAGGTCTGAATCTCCTCACAGTTATTCTGCCTGTGTTGTGGCAGCCCCAGCATCAGTGTCACTGAAGAAGGAGCTGTGAACAAGTGAGTTTTCCAGCTGTTGGTGCAACGTAACAGCTCAAATTTCTGGAGCTGAGAAGACTCTACTTCGTGTTGGTTTGGCTCTGCTCTCAGCTGTGCTGCTGCGTAACAGAGATGAAGAGAAAAACCATCAGCAAGCTTTTTGGCCCAGAGGAGATTGAAGGTTGTGGCTTGCTTTCCAAGTGTTTTGCTGAGTATGTTTTCCATGGATTATGCTTACAGTGAAGACAGCAGGATAGACAAAGACAGGTGCAAACAAATTTCAGTGATCTTGGGTGGCGGGGTTTTTTTTGCTATCTGAAAATGTGAGCATGGTGGAACTCAGGCCAATGGAAATTTGCACCTTTTGCACATACAATTCATGCTTTTTGTTATGATGTAGCATTGTCCTCACAGGTAATAAAACAGGAAGAAGCCTGACTTGGAGTAGATAAGCCATGTCCTCAAGTTCTGTAGCTTAAATGGCCTTTCAGCACAGTCCTGGTTAGCTGGTGCTTGTTCTCTCTCCCCACTGAATTGTTCATAGCCACAGACCTAGGAACCATATTTTCTCAGCTATGGCTTCCAAAGGTACAACTAAAAGTGTATGGAAACAGGTTTCTTTTTCCATTAGAATTTTCCAGGTTAAGGAAAGGTCTCTGTTGTGAATTGCAGTGTGACCTCAATTTTTTGACAACAGGAAACCTAGACTGACTTAGCCTTAGTTTTTAGAGCTCCAAAATTTTTTAATTTTTATCTCGTATTTGTTTGTTAAATATAAATTTTATTTTTGAAGTACTGATTCCCAATGATTTTAAATTGGACCAAAAGGGAATCTACATGAACTTTTCTGATTCTTGGGGAAGATAAAACTGGCTGGTGCCGATCCAGTCAAGGGAAACATGCACACGTGGTAAGAGTAGGCAACACCTTGGCAGCAAATTCTATCTACTACCAAGATTTAGATTTGGCTTTTGCTTCTGATCTGCAGCCTCTCCTGGCAGTCCCCTCCTGCTGGAGCCATTCCTCCTGCAGCCTGCTGGTTGCTAGCCTGTGCTAGAGATGCAGCTTCAGGTGCTGCTGATGTTGCTGCAGCACTGGCTTTTTGTTTGTGTGGTGTAAGTGTAATCCTGCTACCACTGGTGAAGCCTTGCAGCCGCTGCTCTTCCTCAGCAACATCAGGACTGGTCACCAGTGCAGGGTGTCTGGTTGCCTGCCATGTCTGAGTCTCAGAGGGAAGGTAGATGTCCTACATCCATCTCCATTGGGGCCATTTGGTGCTGAGGAGCAGCCTCAGCTGCTTCATAACACTGCTCTGAAGTGGCATTCAGAGTTCCCTCAGCGGTACACGCCCATGGGCACGCTGAGCTGGAGCAGCAGTGTGATGGGAAGTCAAATGTGTGAAGAGGATCTGAGAAAGACAAGGGCTGGCAGAGATGATTTGTCAAAAGGGGCTGGAGGACTATGAAATCAGACCTCTCCTTGTAAGTCTTGTTATTTTGGTGTTTGAGGGGTTTTTTTCCTCTGCCCTAAAGACTTGTGGGTGGGGTCCACACATGGCAGAGGTTAATGCAGTCCCTTGGCTGCAGTCACACCTTCAGCAATCTTTTCTGGTTGCTAGAAATTCGCTGTGGATCTGTCTGTGCTATAGGAACAAGTGAAGTGGCCTCTGAGCTCCGTGGATATGCATGAATGATTTCTTTCAGTAACTAAGTTAAGAGCTAATTTAGTAACGACACTTGGTGTGTTAAGTAGGTTTATAAGATAAACTGGCATATTTAATTAATGTAATAAAATTGAAATTGAAGGACCAGTGAAGGGCCTGCAGTTGGCAGTTACTAAAATTCATAACTCAGCTGGTTTGCAGACTGCTACTGAGCTCATATGATATGGATGATCTTACTGTCATCAGGTGTCACAATTCAGAGAAAACTATAACCACCACTTTGTAAACGATCTCCAAGATGGAATCATTCTGTCATGTAACAAACAGAAACATTTCAGATCTTGTGGGTTTGCTGAGTTTAACAAAATTACGAAGGAAAGTATGATTTTCTGTAGTATATCTTCTCAGAAATTAAGCTTTGGGAACATTATCGTATTATTTTGATCGCTGACTTTGTCTCTGCATACGTTTACTTTCACCACACTAGATGGCTCTTCGTTTTTTGCATACGATATTTGGGTTTTAGCCAATTTCAGGACCAGGTGTGCTTTGTGTCCAGGTTCTGCTGAGCACACTCAGCCTCTCCTAACAGCAGTGGATCTGTCTCCCCAAAGAGTGGTGTTGAGGCATTTGGTTATTACAGCCAAAAAGACTTGGTGGGTCTGCGGAAATCTAATTCATCTTCTTGTCCCAAGGCAGAAGTACACCAAAATGATGCCTGCGAAATCAGGCTAAAGCTGTCTTAAATTCAGTGGTGGAGACTCTACAGTGACCCAGGGAAAACCATCCCTTCTTCTTTCCTTGCAATCTTAGCTTCACCTCATACCTAAAATACTTGCTGTTGCAAACCGAACTGATGTCTTCTTGCCCCCAGGCTGTGGACCATAACTTAAGGACCTTTAAATTTTTTTAGCAACCTGTTTTTGGCAGGGTGAGCTGTGGTGATGCCTGTCTCCTTCCTCAGGTTTCTCTTTTCTGAATTGACTAACTCAGTATCTTCATCTTTCCCTGTAGCTTATGTTTCCAAACCTCTGAACAGTCTTCTTTTTCTCCTTTGGACTCTGAATTTGTTTGTATCTCGGTTGTGTCCAAAATAGGATGAAAGAGACTGGCAGAGGCCTTCACAGGATGGGATAGGACAGGCTAATTGCTTCCCAGTGTTTACGTATTACGCTATTAGAAACTGTCTTTGGCAAAAGCATTATGTTGCTGATTCATAAATTTTCTGGTGCCCTGCCACCCACAGATCCTGTGATGGTATGGCTACCTTCCCAATAATTCCTCATGTTTATTTGTATCTTGATACTGATTTTTTTTTCTTCCAGCATTTTGATTTGATCCTTCTCAGATTATCCTTTCATTTTACCGTAACTGTTGCAAAATATTGCTCCATTTCCAAAGAAGAAGTTCTGATGACCTTTTAAACCTTGAAATTAAAGTCGTGATAAAAAACCCTCCCCAAAAAAACCAAAACCAAAATCAAAATGAAACAAAAAAACCCAAACCAAAACAAAAACAACACAAAAAAACCACCACCGAAATGTATGTTTCGTAATAAATCTTCCTGTACTGAGATAGAGATTCAGGAGTTCATGATCAATTTTGTTATTTTTAGCTCCTTAGTTTATTGCAGAAAGGCACATTCAGTTTGCAGTGAGAGCCCCTGTCCTGGGAAGACCTCATAAATTAGCTTGGTTAAATGTGTTGCCTGTCTGAAAGTCTGAAAAGTGGTTTGATTTCAATGCTCTTTTGGTTTGGAAGCTCAAAAGACATGGCATTCTTTAGACCCAAATTTGTCAGAAATTTTGCAAATTAATTGTAATTACACATTCATTCCATTAAAGTAGTGAATCCCGTAAGCATTTGTCGGATAGGAAATACTTATCAAATAGTGTCAGAACATATGAAGAGTAAAATGAAATGTGGAAGGATTATGGTGTTTGAGTTCACTCAGCTGTATTAATTTGGGCAGGGATCCTGGGCAGAGGGCTTATATCACTATGCCTGACTTTTTGCAGTGCTGCATAGGTCACCGGCCCCGTGTGACTGCAGACTCCCCTAAGCTGTGGTACAGCCGTGCCCAGCGGCACTGGGTGGTACGTGCTATCAAGCTCAAGTCCATGTTTGCTGTGCATTGCTCTGTGGAAAGAGAAGCAGGAAATGTTTTGGGAGCTCCATCCTAAGGAGCTGTAACAGCGTGTCTGAGATCATGATGCTTCACATCTGTGGCTGAGGACTCCTGCAGTGAGAAGCTTTAGTGCCAGCAGCCAGCCCCTGGCCCAAGTTTATGGTAGTTCCCCACGAGCTGTTTCAGCAGGCTCGGTGCATCCTTCTGGTCACTCTGAAGAGGGAACCTGATGGTAGCACTTGGTCTGTTTATCGGTTTGGGTTTGATTTCTCCTTTTTACAGTGTGTGCTTTCTGCAACAGCTTCTTTGGTGTAAGAGCTGTAGCGCTTGCCAGCACCTTTGAAAGACACTCGAATTCTCTCCACTGCAGGGTTTTTAAAGAGAACAGGACTGAGGATGAAGGCCTTCATGACAAAAGCAGAGGTATTTTCTTGTGTCAGCAGTTAGGAATTTAAAAGTCTTTTTACAGAAGAGGACCATGGGACTTCCTTTTTACTGCCCCCCTCCCGCCCCCTCTAGTAGCCTGTAAACATCTAGCTGCCACACAAAACTAGGAGAAAAGTTTCAGAGGACTTTCTCTGTTTAACCAAACCAGTTACTGATGCAGCTGATGCTTTGTCACTTATGTCCCCTTCCAAATTAAGGAAATTGATTGTACAGATTTGTGCTCATTTAGCAATTTTTCACTTGACTTGTTAAGTGAGGAATTTATTTCTAGTGTTGATAAAGCCGTGAAGTCTAATGAGTGCAATAAGAAAATGGAATGGGTAGAGGCAAGAAATGTTTTAAATAGATTTTCTGGTGGCCAGGTTTTTTGAGAATTGTCCACCAGCAGGTCTGCACTGGTGTGATTTTGCTTGTTATGCAGAAATATTCAATGCACCATTTTGCAGCTGGGGAGCAAAAGTTATGGAGGTAGTAGAGGAAATTAAAAAGTTTTGGAAAGAACAGCTTTGGAGTATCTGAGCATGGCACAAAGGCTGAAGTAAGCAAGTATTTTTGTTAAAAACCCGTACTGTTATGGGCCATCAGGAAAAGAATAGAATAGAATAGAACTGATACTGGTTTAGCCAGCAAGTTACTGATGAGGGGAAAGTTAGAAGATACCTGGTAAGACTAACCATTTAAAAACTAGCAGGAGGAGCAGATGCACATAGCCAAGGCTTCTAAAGTAACTGGCACAGCATACTACAAACTGCTAGGCAACCTTCTTGAACATTCATGGAAAACAAGTGATATACAAGGAAACTGGGCTAGGGAAATCTGGTGACAGCACTTAACAAGATAAAAGCCATGTCCTTGAAAATTGTTAAGCAGAAAGTTGAATTAAAACTATTTCAAATGTTACAAAAGGTCAAACATGTCAGCACTTCTATCAAACTATGTTTTTCAGCTATTTTGAATTGAAATTGAATTAGCCCTTTCTGATGGTGGAGAATTGCTGACCATTTTCTGTAGTGCTGTGGCAACAATTCCATCAGCACAGAAGAAAATTATGATAGGCTTAAAGTATTAATTATTTTTATTTCATGATTGCTTGTGCCTGATTTTTTTTTTTTTATGGTGCTTTTCAAAATGTGCAGCCATTCCATGTCTGGTGTCCTTGAATGACTGCTCTATCTCATCACAATTTAAATCAACACTGAGCTGCACCAAGTATATCCCTGACACAATGTAAGGAGGGTGGACCCCGTTGCTTTTAAGTTTCATGGGGCCATTCAAGACAAAAGATTGTGCTGACAAAATTCTGAGGGCCTCTGGAGCAGAATTATGAGATTGCTGATGAAACTGAAACCCTAGGGTTGGATTAACTGAAACTTAAGTGCAATTATCTCTGTGTTCTTTCCTGGATTCAAAATAAAGGCGCTAATAATATTTCTAAGGGCCTCTACAGAGAGATGATAGATTTGCAGCAGAGGCTGGATATTTCTAGTAGGCAGACTGAGAGGGGAGTTAGGATTTAGACTGACATTATTTGACTGTCTTTCTTGAAAAAAAGAGGACTTGGGAGAAGTCCCATGTCCCACAGCTGGAATGGCTTGTTAGTTTCCATAGCCAAGGATAGAGAATAAAGAAGTTACTTGCTGGAGTGCAGCCTTCAAGTTTTGTTTTACTTCGTTTGACTTGTTTAGGAACACGTATGCAGTTGGACACACTGACTGTGAGCCTGGTGCACGACTCAGGTTTGAACTTTTAAGCAGTGGTGCTGCTGTTTTTGTGTCTGTAAGCTTGAAATGTCCTGGTGTGAACAAGGCAAGCAGGGCAGTTGTCAGGTAGCAGCACTGTTTACTTCAGCTGAAAGGTCTACTGAAAGGAGCTGTACGTGTGGGTTGCAGTAGGGGCTGCAAAGGATTTGAGTTCTGGGCTTGGTAGCTTTGATGCTGACCAGAGGACATACCAAGGGAGTGAGTTGTCTCCCTTTGATCTCACTCTCACTATTTATGGATGGGTGTGCAAGCACTTCCTACCGCAGCGCTTCTTCTCACCTGGCAGAGAATCAATAGTGTCATGTCAGAAGAATCCGATGCATCACTGCTGCAACTGAAATTTCATACTGAAATATTCGCACCTTTCGCTGTTGTGTCCGGGAGGTAAGGACAGCCTGATTATAAAAAGTAAATGTGGGAGCAGTTGAGCACTAGCATGTGACCATCAGGAATGGACCCTACACTTCTTCCCACCTTTGGAGCAGCAGAAAACTGGGAACATCAAATGGAGTGAGCTCTGACTGAGCTTGTCAGGTCTCCAGCCCACCAAGGCACTTTCATTGACTCTGTGGCTTATTTGGATAGTCACACAGTCAAAATGAATGACAGCAGGTCACACACAAACAAGCAGAAGGGGGAAACTAAGCCTGGAAGAGGGGGCTTGGAGTGGAAAGGGAAGATAATTTATGTAGAGCTTTGGTTTGTGCAGCAGGAAGAGAGGCTTCAGCCCATGTATCAGAACCAGCTCAATGTGCTCATATAGTGTGAAATCCTATTTTTGGGTGCAAGAAGCAAGAAGAAACCGTCAAGTGAGACACTAGTAAGCATTACACTTAATTTGCAGCACTGCTCAGCTGGAAGTCTGAAGCTTGTGAGGGCTGAATTTTTGGACAGTGGTGTGCATGCACATGACAAAAGGCTTTAATGTCCTCTATCTTTGAAATTCACATGTGCACCCACTGTAGTTCATAGACCTTCATAGGACTCGCAGGGATCACAAGGGGTTAACCTGCAAAGCATCCAATGGCTTCTGAAACCTTTTCACAAACTTAAATTTTCTTTTTACATTAATTCCAAACCTCTCAGCAGGTTCTTGAGGTTTGACCACATTTCAGTTTTTTGGGATTTATACAAGAGTTTGAAGTGCTGTTCTGAGGGACTGATTTCGTTCCTTATTTTATCTGTCACAAGCAGATGTTATTCTATATAAGGTTTCCTAACAAGATATTTTATACGAATTTACTTTTTAACACCTGAGTGTTTTCAACATAATAAATTCAACATAATATGAGCTCAAGTAAGAAAGTAAGCGAATTAATGCACCTGAGGAAAGAGTAGCTGCTGAAAAGGAAAGGGAAGTTTGGAGTTAGGGTGCTGTGAAGAACAAGTGAGCAAAACTTTGAAAACAGAATTCTGATAGGATGCAGGGGAAAAACACTGCAACATAAGGGTGCATTGTGTCTTGGGGCATACTGGTGAGGTGGTCCTTGAGAAGGGATGCATTGAGCTGAGACACAAGCTAGTCCAGTGGGATCCCTCACTGTTGATGACTGTGGTAAAAGACACCCTATTTGGGAATCACACTTTGTAGGCTAGCAAACACTAGATGACCTATTCTTTGTTTCAGGAATTGCTGCCAGTTAGAAAGTTTGCAGATGAGTCAGAAATGCCGATAGGGCAGCATTTTTCCTGACATGATAAAATGGAGAATTTGTAGTTTGTTAATATAAAGCTTCTGTATTTTGTTTGATGGATCTTTGACACAAGTTTCTCAATACCACCTTTATTTTCCTGGTAATATGAGTTTCAGGGGAGTCCTTTCATGTATACTGAATATTTAAAAAATGAATATTTAAAAAAATATTTAAAAAAAAAACCTGTAGGAGCTCCATGTGGTGGGATACGTGGAATATTTGAAGGGATGAGAAGCTGCTTTATGTTCATCTCTTCTCTGTCACAATCCAGAGTGAGGTAATCTCTGAACTCTTTCATCCTTAATCCAGTGTCACAACACTGTGTAGACACATTGCTTGTGGACTTGCATCTCAGATTTTAACTGAGGAAACATAAGGATAAGGGTGTTGCCTGACACAGAGAAGGTGCACACTAGTAATGAGGTGTACTGTGCAATGATGCAGGAGGGAGGCATTCTTCTGCAGACTTTTGGGGTGGAAAGTAGCAATGAAATTTAACCCAGGATTTTGTATTTTGTTGTCATTCAAATGTAAGTTTTCAGACTAGAGTTTTTGTAGTACAAAAACTCTATTAGTACAGCTGGTCATAGTTTACCTAGCTTGGGCAGCCGAATTATTTTTCTCTGATTACCTGCTTGTTGTTCTGCTACTGTCATAGTTTTAGCAGATACTCACCAAGCAACTGCTACTGTACAATATTATTTGTTATTTCCAAAACTGGATTTGGAGGATGATGATTCACATCCCATTATACCTTTAACATCTTTTCACAATTCTGAGTGCACCAGAGATTTTTGCTTTGGTGCTGAAAGTTACAGACTTTAAGCCAATATATTCTTTCATTTTTTTCTGTGCAGAGTTGGTAGTTGAGTTGATACCAAATACACTGCAGCATTTCAACATGATTTCTGAAAAAGCATTGCCATGTCCAGCCCGGGAAAAACACCCAGTTGTTCACTTATGAGGCCAAAGTATAACTTGCCCCTAAGAAAAATCTTCACATGCTTTGTTCTTGTTACTGTTCATTTCATCACACCTTAGAGCCTGCCTGCTTATCTTAGGCCATTCTAATCCCAACAGTCAAACTTAGGTAATCATGATGACTTTGTGAAAACTATGAGCTCTGCTTTTTTCAGAGATGCTAGAGCAAATGTTTACCCAGGACACTTAACCTGAACTGTAAGTGTGCGTGACTGTGTGCTGGAACTGCCTGTGGGGTAGGTGACCTGCTCTGGCCTTTAACAAAATTGTTTGACTATGTAGGGCTCAGAAGTGCTAAAGAAGACGGGGTTATCTTATTGTTGTAACTGTTGTTTACCTTGTTGACTGAGGTGATTAAGAAATTTCTGTTCAGTTGGTCTTAAATACTGTCATGGCTTTTTTGTCTGACAAATTTTTTGAGTTAATTTTTTCTGTCATTCTTTTCTAGTCCATGCCAAGTGGCAGCATTCATAGATGCTTCTGTGATCCAGACTGAACTGGCATCCTTCTGACTTCATATCTTGATGGACTGCAGTTACATTTTGGTGATTTAACACCTTTTTTTTTTAAATGTAGGCAGCAAGAAAAGGAAAATGGTAAAGGCTTGTAGTATGTTGGACAAGTCCTGGGGTTAGTGGGGGAAATAAGAATCTTCTGGCTTTGGATGCACTGAAGCTGGCTCAGAAGTCTACAGCTTAAAATCTTCCATACTTTTGCAGCAATAGCTTATCTGATATGAGATTTTTTGCAAATCAGTTGAATTTAGACAGCCACTTAAAATTCCTTTAATGTCTTTTTTTTGGATGCAACAATCTTTTTCAAGAACAAAACAAAGGGAAAACAAACAAAAAAAAATTAAAAAACACCAGATACTTTATAACAATGGACAGTCTTTTAGAAGTACCAAACGCTCAGCAATTTCCTGATTGCGCTGGCAGCAGGTGGGGTTTGCCGGGTCCGAAAATCAGAGTGGATTAGGTTTTTTTACAAAGGCAGATAGGTATACTGGCTAAATTGGAACCGCTGCTCGTGTCCTAATGTGGACAGCCAAGGAGGGAAGTAGAGTTGCCATGTGGCAGTGGAGCCTGCTGACCCAATCCAAGAACGTCATCTCAGGGGTTTCGCGCTGCACAGTTGGTGGTTTATAAGTTCCCATCCTACCTTGGGACATGGTATTTTTTCCACGTGGCTGGGCTCACAGTTACAGTGAAGAGCACAGATTTAGGCCTGTGTCTCAGTATTTGAAAATGTTGTCAGCTATTCCTCTTGCACTGAGAACTTCCAGCCTCTGATCTGCCTGCAGCCAGCCAGGGACCATTTTAGCAGCTCTTGTTTGAGATTTTTCTTGGCAAGTCTAACAGTATATAACAATATGTAAATAGAACATAAATTCTGCCTTTCACCCCTGTAGCTGTGGAAAAGGTCATCTTGCACTCCGCTGTGCTTCGTTTGGAGGCCAGAGCCTTCTCTTAAAGATGCTTCCAGTGGCCTACAATGTAAACAGTGGTTCAAAGCTGTTGTTCTGTTTGGAACAGCAGCCAGAACCCTGGCCTAGTTGCTCTATTGAGTGGAAAAATGTTTTATCAGTGCAGAGTGTTTTACATGGAACAAGCTTCCACAGCTGGCAGACCTTCACAAAAATTCGAAGATCTCCCTGTGTGGATACCAAGAGAGACACATGATAACTGCCTGGGGCTGTTCATGACGTTGCAAGGCTGGGTTGTTTGATCACTTTATGGTCTTGATTTGGCCATGCTTACCTGAATTATGCAAGTAATGTATATCAGTTTTGCAGAACGAGGGGTAAGCACTCCCACCAATTAAAAGTTTGTTCTCTGAATTATTCCATTCCATCAAAAAATGTGTACAAGTAGTGGCAAGAGTAAGTTCAAACTTTCTAAGGCATTCTACTTCCAGCAATTTTCCAAACTGCTGTCAAGTTTAGTCCTAAGGTATATATATATAGCCTTTGGTAGAGAGGATAAGTAAAAGAATAATGAAAGCAAGAGGGGACTTATAAGACTTTTTCTTCCATCTAGCAGCACTCCAAAGAGCATCTGTGGTTGAGTGAAAAAAAAGAAAAAAAAAGGAGGTAAAATCCCAGGTCATCAATACCAAGATTGTTTAGTTTCAGTAACTGTGTTTTAGGAAGACAAAAAAGTACTGCTAAATGCTGTCCTTAAAGCTGTGGAGGATAGGAAAACTTTGGCTTTCTCCTTACAGTCACAAACACAGTCATGTGTCGTTATTTCTACTTTTTTTACATATTTTCTACAGTTGGAAAGCCAACTGTAGTTGTTTCTATTCTAAGGGAATTTTCCTGTAAAGCTGTTTAAAAGCTAAAATAAGTTTATTAACCTCAGTATTTTAGTTTTGTTTCAGCTAGATTTAAGAGTATCCCATGGAAAAGAAGTGGAAGTAAACCAAAACAACTATTTTAGTAGAAGATTGGTTTTAAAAAACAAATGAAAAGCCAAACAAAACATCAATTTGTGATGTTGAATTTTAGAAGTATAGCTACTCTCAGCACAAGAAACCCTAGTTTCAGAATTTTTACCCTTTGCAACTTAGTTATTCTTTTAATATTAATCCAAATTTGAGATGGCAGTGTTAAGTGTCCTGTGAACTAAACAGTTAGGCAAAAGAAAGAAACCCTTACTACTAGTGTACTGATTAGACAGTTCTGTAAACTGTAAAGTGAGCATATACTAAGAGAAATCAGGATTGTTAGTAATTCCTTTTCACTTGCTTAAGTGTTCCCGTGTCTGATTTTGACCCGAGTTTAGGAGTTATGGGGCAATGGTAATCCAAAAAAAGATGGACATTGCTAACTGAAGAAATGCTGAGTAGGAGACAGGCAGGAATTCTAAGTGTAGTGTGTTGAAAATACTTCATTTTTTTTGTTTGTTTTGTTTTTGGGTTTTTGTTTGTTTGTTTCTTTGTGGGTTTTTGTTTGTTTGTTTTTGTTGTTGTTTTTTTTTTTTTTTCCATGAACTTTGCTTCAGGACAGTAGAAACCTGAAAATTAAACCATAGAATCATAGGATCATATGGGTTGGAAAGGACCTCTGAGATCATCAAGTCCAACCCTTGATCCACTACCACCACACTTACTAGACTATGGCACTTATTGTCATGTCCAGTCTCTTCTTAAATACCTCCAGGGATGGAGAATCCACCACCTCCCTGGGCAGCCCATTCCAATGCCTGATTACCCTCTCTGTAAAGAATTTCTTCCTATCATACAACCTAAACCTCCCCTGGCAGAGCTTGAGACCATGCCCTTGTCCTGCTGCTGGTTGCCTGGGAGAAGAGACCGACCCCCACCTGGCTACAACCTCCTCTCAGGGAGTTGTAGAGAGTGATGAGGTCACCCCTGAGCCTCCTCTTCTCCAGACTAAACAACCCCAGCTCCCTCAGCCTCTCCTCATAGGGTTGCTCTTCTCTGGACCTGCTCCAGCCCCTCCATGTCCTTCCTGAACTGAGGGGCCCAGAACTGGACACAGCACTCCAGGTGTGGCCTCACCAGTGCTGAGTACAGGGGAAGGATCACTGCCCTGCTCCTGCTGCCACACTGTTCGTGATCCAGGCCAGGATCCATTGGCCTTCTTGGCCACCTGGGCACACTCTGACTCATGTTCAGCCTCCTGTCAATCAGCACCCCCAGATCCCTTTCCATTTGGCTGCTCTCCAGCCACTCTGTGCCCAGCCTGTAGCTGTCAGGGGGTTGTTGTGGCCAAAGTGCAGGACCCAGAACTTGGCCTTGTTGAACCTCATCCTGTTGGAATCAGCCCAAATCTCCAGCCTATCCTGGTCCCTCTGCAGAGCCCTCCTGCCTTCCAGCAGGTCAACAATCCCCTCCAGCTTGGTGTCATCTGCAAATTTGCTATTGATGCACTCAATCCCCTCATCCAGATCATCCAAAAAGTTGTTAAACAGGACTGGGCCCAGCACTGATCCCTGGGGACACCACTGGTGACTGGATCCCAGCTGGATGCAGCCCCGTTCACCAGCACTCTCTGGGCCCTCCAGCCAGTTCCTGACCCAGCACAAAATGTCCCTGTCCAAGCCATGGGCTGCAGCTTTTTCAGGAATATGGTGTGGGAGGTGGTGTCAAAGGCTTTGCGAAAGTCCAGATAAAGGGCTAGTCCCTAGTTCCGTATGCTGAAGTAAAAAGGTATCTGGTGAAGGTTTCACATGTGAAGGTTTTAAAAACAAACTTTTACAAAATCTTTAATGCAGATGGAATTAAAAAAAAAAAAAAAAAGGTTTAATCATTCTTTAGTAACATGTTAATCTGGATCACCAGTTCAAAGGTGGTCCGTACACAGATGCACTTCATGAAAAGCTGAAGCATTCCTGCAGCACAGGGAGGAATCCCAGTGAGCTGAGATGAAGAGTTGCCAGGGATGAGGTGCAGCAGCAGGTTCGTAGCCATGAAATTAGCCCATGGAAAGATGGGAGCAAGTTCCAGCAAGGTCTTGTAGGTGTCCTGTCCAGATGCGAAGTGCAAGCTGCCTTCAGAAAGGGGAACAATCTATTCCTTTGATGGTCTTACTCCACATTCAGGACACAACGGGGTGTTTATTTCTGCTGCTGTCAGTGGAAATATAAAAATTACCTTTCACACTGTAAAATCAGTGTAAATTACTCATACAAAAGGGTAGGTATTAATGCAGTCTATTACAAGTAAATGAGTTACAATACAGTGATGTAAGTAGTGTTCCTCTGATTCAACATTATCAACCATCCTCTTGTAACAAGAGGGTTACTGCTAAAGTCCCTTGTTTTATACAGCTCCTAGCTGAAGAAGGACTGGTTTGTGTATTCCCATATAAATTTCAGATAACAACCAAAAACTTCAATGTCTCTTCATCTGGTTCTGGAAAGACACACTGCAAGAATCAGGCTTGCACTGCCCTTGTGTGAGTTTGTTTTTTGGCAGACCAAAGATGAAATTCTTCACTGCCTTTACCTGTGTCAGCATTTCTGTCAGATTTGAGGCAAACAGAGTGTCATCTATGTGTCTTGGATGATCCTGATAGAGAAAAGGTGCTCCCTCTACTTGCAATGCTGGCCTTTGATGAAAAAAAAAACCAAACATAATACGAAGCCTGTGAGAAACTTGTAGCTCATAACTAACATAGTGTAGTTTACATTTCACTTTGTTTCATTGACTTGTACAGTTTATCTCTTGTCCCTTGGGTGAGTCCCTCATAAAACCTCTCTCTGCTAATGGCTCTAATCCAGTCTTTCTCACAGAAGTGGCCTGAATTTTGGAATTTGCTTCCTTTTTTCTCTCTTGTTTACAAAAACTTGTTGCAGAGGCCACAAGGAGCATCTCATCAGGTGCAACAGCTCTGAAAGTGACTTAGACTGCTCTGAAGGCTGCAGGTAGTGGGCTAAACCTCCTTTTGCTATTTTTAGCCCATGCCAAAATCAGACTTCTCTCCTCTGTGTGTGCAGGCTGTTTTTTGCAGGGCTCCCCATGGCACGTGGGTTCAGGTTTCCAGGCTCTCACACTCCCAGTCCTGACTTTCTACCTCGAAGGCTCACCAGACATCTAAGGAGCTGTGCCACACTGCAGCAAGGAATCCTGCTTTCTTCTCAACACTTGGCCTGCTGCACCATTACCATGACAAAGGAGGATTGTTGATTCTCATAGTCCTGATGCTTTTGATTTAAGTCTCTCTTTGATTTGGGTCAGTAGTGTTCACTGGCCCAGAGAAGCAATGGTCTCCTCCAGGTGAAGAGCAAGGAGAGAAACACACTTTTGAGGAGGAGAAAGAGGGGAAGAATTGGCTGAAGAGGCTGAATGGAAGTGATAATGGATGCAGTTATTAGCCGGGGAGGACCCAAAAGCAGCCCCTGATTCCTTAAGACAATTAAAAGCAAATTGTCTGGCTGAGCGATCCCAGAGCAAGGAAGATGCTCCCCCAGACTATAATTCAAGGGACTGAATGGCCCTCAAAAACTGAGAGCAGAAAGGAAAAAAAAAAAAAACCAGAAGATGAGGCAAATGATGGAACAGATGTGATGCTTTTGTTGGGAAGACTCTGAGGCTAGCAGGATGGCGATAGGCTAATTTGAGGCGAATAATGCCAGGTTCCTTTCATATGCAGAACAGAGCTTTGATCCAATGTGGATGAAAGTACTGAAAAGTGGAGAGGATGGCAGGGGGTCCTTTGTCTCTGACAAAAAAGGCATCTGCCAGGCTCTAACCCCCTTTTCCCCACCCCCTCAGCCTAGCAGGCCACTCCAACAGCGTTAGCAAAGGGGACAAGTGTCTCCTGACATCTGAAGAAATCTCCAGGAGGAGAATGAGGTTTGCAGCAATATGTATACTAGAGAGCTTAATCGATTTTTTCCACAGTACAAAAAGGGCTGGGGGAAGACAGACATCACAGTGAAAATGGGAGGTGGGAGATAAAAAAAAACCCCTTTCTAATAAACTTGTTACTTTTGTTCTTCGAATACATCTTTTTCAGGAGATGCTTTGATGCTAGTATGAATACACTTAATGGAGCAGAGTAGGATGGAGTTGCTGGAGGGGGATGTGAAGTAAGGAAATAGTTTTGCAAGGAGGATGAATGATTTCTGGGGATTCCAACACAGGAAAGGTCTTGGAAGTAGTAAAACAGTGCAATGCAAGAGATACTTGCGAGACAGATGCATATTCTCTGTACCACCTCTTGGAAGAGCTCACAAATTCTTGCATTTAATTTCTAAGCAAAATTGAAAATTTCTTTTCAACCTTTCCTTGTTTTCTGTTTTCTTGAAACAACTAGAAATCAAAGGACTGCAGTATCGAACGGGAGCTAGGAAGGCAAGCAGTATCTTCACCAAGCAAATATAACAGTTTCAGAGTGGCTGCTATCTGCTCTCTGCTTCTAATGCTTTGTTGACTTTCTTTCGCTTTTCACATCTAGTAAACAAGAGTGGTATCCGATTTGCAGTTTGAAAGGCTGTGATCTTCTTAAGTATCATTTTGCACCTAGTCTAATGTTTTCTTTGAGAAGTAACTATAGATAAGAGTTACCAACTTCTGAGCAACACCCATCTCAGTAAATTAAATCCTGTAAGAACAGTAGGTTCAGGAATCTTCCTTCTCTTAAGATCACGACAGTGTTTACCTATTATTATTTACTGAAGATAACCTCCTCACCAGGGCAGAGCTTAAAGCAACACCTAGTACTGCAAATAGATCCCTCACTCTTTATCCCCACACCCCTTCGCTCCTGGACAAGGAGTTTCGATTCCCCCAAGAAGGTACGAGTGGCACAGAAATTGAGAGGAACTATCACATTTCTTTGAGAAGCTGTGCACTCATGCTGATGGCAAACTGTAATCCTGTGTAGCTGTTCAGTAGGCGTGCCCCCATGCCCCTCCAGCAGATGCCACTGTTCTGCTCAGAACAGCTGAGGTAGAGTATTTTTGGCAGTAGCATTTCCTGCATTCCAGTTGTGCAAAGCCTGATGCATGAGTAACTTATGTAACTTTTTAGGGAGGGCTAATTGTCAAGGACATTAATGCTCTCTTGACTTCTGTCCCTTTGTTGGGAACTCTAGGTCGTTCTTATGTGACTTTTCTCTCAGGTGCTACGTACAGCAATTGGAAGCTGGTTTAGATCCAGATGGGAAAAGATACTGATCGTGGGGAAGCTGACAACATGGGCATGAGGAAGGACAACATCTGTGTGGCTCCACCTGGCTGCTACAGTCCAGGCCAAGTCTGTTTGGAGGACAGACTGGATCTGTTTCACTTGAGGAATACTGCAAAGGAGGAGAGAAGAGATGTGCGTGGAGCCGAGGGTTGCATGCAGAGCACGTGACAGCAGGAGTGCAGGCTGTGGGGGTGCAGTGGAGAGAGGAAGATTTGCTGTGTTCTCATGTCTCTCCCAGCAGGCTAGTTGTTTTCTTCACAGAAACTGGTTAGCCTCTTCTGGTTTGTGTCTGGATGAAACTCAAAAGGTAACGATTGCAAAGCCTCTTTGATGTCACAGTCGCTGCCTGCTCTGTGAAAAGGGAATGTCTGGTCATTGTTTCAGAGGCTGCTAAGTCTAGAAAGGGACATATTGATTTAAAGGTAAATTGTAAAGCAGATGATGCTATGGTAGTCAAATAGCTTACAAAATAAGCCATTCCCCTGGAAGTGCTTTTGGATGGACTGATTATATATGTGAGATTTTCCTGGCATGACCCTGCAGTCCTGGGTGTAGAAATCCCGTGTTTTCAGCATGGATTTGGCTTGTCTTTCAGTGAACCTTCTCGGGTCATTAATGCCCATTGGGACTTCTCTGTGTGGGAATGAAGCCAAACAAATGGAAAAACAATGACTTTGGAGTAGGATAAACCCCAGCCCACAAGCAAAGTTTTGTTCAGACATAAAGTGGTATCAGTTTGGTTTTGTTTCATTTACTTTCAAATTAAAAAGAGGTCCTTTGCAAGATGGCCACTGCTTAGTTTGATGGAACTTTGCTGAGTGTTCACCTGGAGGTATGATTTTAATTAGGTGCAGTTTATACCAACAAAGTGAATTATTGCCCATTTTAAAAACATGACCTGGGAGTGAATGTTGCTATTCATGAACATCCCCCTGCCCAGAACTAATACTAAGTCATATGCTTTTGTATTGGGCTAAATACACAGTGAAGGAAGCTCTAGCTGTAGTGGGGACAGTGATTCCAAATTTGGTGGAACTTACATCTTTCTGTAGAAGATGGATTGGTGTTCTGGGGGAGGGAAATTGAACCTGTTTGTTCTCACATCTGCTCTGTAATCCTCAAATTTAGTGCATGTAATCTCAGTACATTAACACTATGCTTCCTCATGTGAGAGTTTCATAGTGATGGCAAATAATTCCAGTGTGCCTTTGATGGTGTTTGAGGCAAATGTCCAGGGGGAGCTAATTACACAGAGGGTAACCAGAGCTTAAAAAAATAACATTCCCAAGAGTAATCTTTGAGAAATTTCAAAGCAACGTCTCTGAGGTTAGTTCCTTTAAAAAAGCCGGTAGGTAGTAGGAAAGCTTGTTACAGATGTCTAGTTTTGGTGTGAAAACTGGTGGTAGCTTGAGTATGCACTGTGCTGAGGAGAAATGGTGATGTTTTACATGCAAGGTGCTGGCAGAGGACTGCTCTCTGTGGGGGTGATTCTTCAGCTCCACATCCCACCAAAGGTGCCCACTGTCATCCCGCGTTCAGACTGGCGAGCTCCTGACCCAAGTCTTCTCTTGGTTCCCTACCTTTCTGGAGCTTGGTGACCACCAGCTGTAGTGGCTGGAGCAGCTAGGGAGAGGTGTGGAGGTTCTGCCTTGTCTGTTTGGCTCCAGAGGCACCTGTGAAGTGTTGTTCCGAAGTGCTCTCTTCTACCTCTGAAGTGGGGGTGAGCACTGCCCCAGGCATGGGGCAGCTGCATCAGCAGCTGGATCAGCAGCTGCATCAGCAGCTGCATCAGCAGCTGCATCAGCAGCTGGATCAGCAGCTCTCTCTGGGTCAGGTCCTGAGGTCACTGCCTTGGGAGAGCTGCGCTGTGCTCTGTTGGTCTTCTCCATTTTTGGTCAGTGGAAAGGCTCTGTGGTGGTAGGAGCTGTGGCAGCTGGATAGTTTGTCTTGAGGCAAAGGGAATGGGAGTGTTTGCATTCCCAGGGGAAGGCCCAGGAGGAGGGAATGCAGGCAGCCCCAGTGCCTTTGGAGGCAGTCAGCTGGGAGAAAGTGAGTGCTGGTTTTATCTTAGAGAAGGAGACACAAGGCAGGAAACAACAGCCTGGTATTGTTCTTGTGGATGAGGAAGGAAAGGCAAACAAGGAGAAGCCATGCTTAATTTAGGTGGGTGTCTGAGGAGCCCGTCATGTCCTGGGTCTCTGTAGTGGTCAGGCAAACTGTCATCCAGGGGAGAAAGATTGCCCTTGCTTCCACCTGCCCCTTTGTATCTTCTGTATTAACCATGTCACGGGCAAAACCACATGGAATTAAATGTGGTGAGCCAGCTCCCTCTGAGCAGGCCCACAGGACACAAGGTGTGAGTACCTGGGGACCCATGGGAGGCACGTGTTGGTGAGATGTGGACTGGCTCAGAGCAGGACAGCTGCAGAGAGCCCTCGTCAGGTGGCTGTGAGTCTGCGACCTTATCATGGGATGAAAAGAGGACTTACCAGGAACTCTGTCTTTTCCTCCCTCTCCCCCTCCCTCAGGTGGTCTTTGCTTTGAATCAGACTCTCTTGCAGCAGGAGAGACTCCGAGCAGGCAGTGTCCAGATCCCCTATACGACTGAAGACCTTATCAAGCATTACAACTGTGGGGACCTCAGCTCCATCATCTTCAACCATGACACTTCTCAAGTGAGTCTAGCCACCGCAGCCCTTGCACTATGCACATGTCCCTGAAGCACTAACCCCTTCACACTTGTGCTTGTCTGTCCCCAGGGCAGGCCCTTTACAGGTGAGGGCCAAGGGCATGCTGCTGGCTCCCTGCCTCATCTGCTTTCCTGAGCCTTCTGTTCCAGGAGCCTGCACCACCACCTCGACCCCTGTCTCGCTGCACAAAAGCAGTGAAGGTGCACTTGGCCTTCCCCTTTGTGCGAGTGCCATGTTCGTTTTAGCGACAAAGCTCTATGAGTTAATCTGTTATTTTCTTAAGGACCCTGTGGAATTACGCTAGCTTAGGTATGAGCAAGCCTAACACCGATGTAGAACAACAGCAGGCTCTTTTGTCCTAAGAGCGGCAGAGAAACACACTTGTGACTTGGACACTTTTGTGTAAGTCTGGGCAAGTTGCAAGCTTTTTAATGTCCCCTATCAGTATGACTGTATGTTGTGGACAAGGCCCAAAGAAGAGAAATGGAGTCAAACAAAGAAAAGATAGATTTAGACTGAATGTGAAGGCAAAGAGACCTTCTGAGACCTCACAGACTTGGGTTTATGGAGATGGTTTCCTAAGCAGCACAGTGGAATGTAACACTGATCTTTAAACCGCAAGAAAATGCCCAGCAGGGACCAATTTGGCCTGTTTGGGCTGTTAGATTAGCTAACCTCAGACCGAGACATCAGGCCTCTCTATTCTTGTCTGTGAGATATTGCCTGGTAATTTGTGCACATCTGTGAAATCACGAGCTCTATCCTTACAGTACTGAAAAAGCAGGTATTGATACCTGGGCTTTTCCTGCTGAACAACCATTTTCGTACGACCTTTTGATAAATCTAGTGCAGTACTGCAGAGCTGCAGTCATACTAACCCTTGCTTCTCTAGCACTGAGTTTTGTGTGTGTGTGTGTTGCTGCCCTCCTGTCCTGGACACCTTCCTGCCTGCAAATGCAGGCAACTTGCTTGTAACACTGCCTAGGTTTTACACAGGGCACTTCATTCACGGATTTCAAAGGATTTCTTACAGCATTATAAGAGGATGCAGGTGCTGCATCACTATTCTACAAAGATGTTACGGACTGGAGACAGCTGGCATTGACTCCAGGTCCTTGGAGAGTGTTGCTGCTTCTCCGACATGTCTCCATGTAACCTGGCCTTTACCTAATGTTAGGGGCTTCACCCCAGGGTACTCTCCCTGACAGAGGAGCTGAGTACTAATAGTTTGCAACACTCTCAGTTTATGTTTTAAGCAGGACCTTTTACTAAATTGTATTTAACCCCCTGCTTGCCCAGTAGATGACCCACTGTGTGCTAAGAACCCTTTGGAGAGAGTTAGTAACAATCCGAGTGGCTCCAAAGTCTCTTCATCTGCTGCAGCCTTGCAAGGGGAAGCACCTGGCTTGTTATTAGCTCTGATCTCTAGAAACTACCACTTTCAGGCCCTTTTACTAGCAGTCCCCATAACAGCAATGCCTAAAGCTACTTTTCAAGAAGCCAGGATTACTGCAACTGCAGACCCATGTTTCTCTCCCTCCTCCATGGCAAGAGGTCGGGATAGTGTGCAGTCACAGCTGTCCTGGGGGCCCCAGGAGGGGAAGCCAACATTTTAGAAGATACTTTGAGGACAAGGCAACTGGAAGGGCTGATGCTTTCTTTTCTGACAAAATCTGGCCCTTTCTTTTGAAAAGTTGAGGGATGTTTTTTTTTCTTAGTTCAAATTGCACAGTTATTCTTTGGCAGCCTGAGGGCTCTGATACCAGCCAAATTCTCTTAGAAGGGTGTAGTTATCATTATAGTTATGTCATACCTATGGCAATTTGAGGAAGAGGTATGTAGCTAAAGGTAGCCAGGGGCAAATATTTACTTTCTTCAGCCAAGCAATCAGGGTTTAGAATCTTCAGTGTAGCAAACTGATTGTTTGTTGACTTTGAATCAGAAAAAAATCCACCTGGCTGGGTCATGAAACGAGAGAAATGAAGCATTATTTAGAAGCTTGCTGAGTATTTTTTTCAGCTTGCTTTGGGTTTTGTCCTACTGGCTGTGCCTTGAGGGACAAAGCAATCGCCACATTCAGCGTGGAGCAAAATGCTTGTGCATGATGGCTGTCTGTGAAAGAAATTCTGCTTTCATGAAGGGTATTTTTTTTCTTCCTTAGGTCCCTAATTTCATTAATGGTACACTTCCAGCCCATGAACACATTACTGTACAGGAGACAGACAGCTACTTCCGTCAGGAGCTCATCTACAAACGAAATGAGCGAATGGGCAGGAGGGTGAAGGACCTGCTGGAAGAGCACCCAGAAAAGAGTTTCTTCTTTGCCTTTGGAGCTGGTATGTGATTGAGGTGCCGTTCAACCTGAACACATTCTTCCCATGCCCATTAGAAGCTTTTTACAACTGCTTGTCTCAGTTTAAAGAAAGGTCAGTATTTTTACCATGGTGGACACAGAACTCAGCTTTTCCCTGATAGTTGTACCTTAGTAGAAAAACCTTTTCAGTGTTTCACTGTTTATCTTCAGTATGCAAAGAGCTCATGTGGTATGCACTTATTACAATATCTGTTCAATATAGGCATATTTTTTATAAGCATAGCCAAAGACAGTGAATCAGCTACAGTGCATATACAGAAGGAACAGCTCATTGACATATGTACATCTTTATGGTCTGGGCGACCAGTACAAAAGGATAGGAGGAATAGGATGCTGAGATGAAAGGCAGCTAGTCAGAGGTTGCACCAGTGCTTAAATTAACCTTTCAAGAACACATTCAAAAAAAGAACATGCCAAATTGTGTGAATCTAAGGTGTTCAATAAATGCAAGGAGAGAAGCAAGGCACAATTTCACCTTTCTCTTCCTCCTGCAGCTCTTTACTTCTTTCACCCTGCTTCCACAACTACAAGGAAGTTGTGTCTGCTACTACTTTTAAGCAGCACATTGGGCCCACTTAGGGAAAACCTACTCCATTTTCTGCCTCTTAGCAGCCAGGAGGACTCTGCAGGCACACCGAGCAGCACATTCAACTCCATGAGGGCTAATACCTGCTCTTCAGACTGGGGCTGGGTGGAGGGTATAAAAAGGATTGGTTTGCCTTGACTCCCACCCTTTTTTCTAGCTCCGGGGAAGGGAAGAAGTGAGGATCAGTGTTAGAAAAGACAGGTGCTAATTCCCAGAGAAGTATCACATCCTCTCCACCACAAACCATATGGCCCTTTGGAAAGGGGGAGAACTGAAACGGGTGTCAGTATCCATCTGTGATTTTCTGGTCTCAGTGCATACTGCTTGAGTGAGGATGGAAGATCTAGACAAGGCAAGGAAAATATTTACTTAAACACTTGAAAACATTTGTATTCGAAGTCTGTGGGAATTTATGCACTCTCAGCTGGTAGCTGTAGTTAACAAACTTACCATAACAGGGGGTCCTCTATGTGAGAGCAGGGAGGTAACCAAAGGTGGCTGACAGTGTTTGTTCAGACACTTGTGAAAATTGAAACCCACCGTCTTCCTGCAGCATTGCTGCTTTGTGCAACTCACTGTCACAAAGAACACTGAAGCAGGCACTGGTTGTGCAGATTTTGGTCTTGTCTGCCTGTAGGCCGGGACTAGTGCTTTGCTGTATTCCACTGCTGACGTTCTGATCATGTTTGTCCCTGCTGGGCTGATGTTTTGAACAGAAGCATATGCCAGCCCCAAGGGCCAGTTTTGTCAGCTGCAGGTAGCTAGCCTTCTGTGAGGAGGACAGTCATAGATATCTGGGCTTCAGCTACTGCACCACAGCTTGAGTGATGAGCAGCCCATGACGATGAGCAGATGTGGATGCATGTGTCACACTGGGTCTGTCTTGTCCCAGGAGCAGGATCCTCTTGGGAGAGGAGAGAGGATAGGAGAGGAGAGGGCCTCTTCCACACTGCATCCCAGCAGGTGCAAATCATGTGTCTTTAGATGTCTTTGTGTCATTTGTCTCCGCTCTCATCAGTTTTCTTCTGTTCCTGCTCTTCTGCCCCAGACTGTCTTCACTATCTCTGGTGTGCACAGCGCTGCCCCAGAGCCCAGAAGCACTGCAGAAGCAGATCAGATCACTGTCATTCTCAATCTCTTGTTCTCAACTCTCATGACATTCTTAAAGTCTCTTCCCATCCCTTCTGGATTTTTGCTTTCCTCCTTACTCTTTTTCACTTTTTTTTTTTGTGTCCCAGTTGCCAACACTGCTGTCCTGTAGCACTTCCTGGAGCCTTAAGCCTGTATGAGCACCCTTGATCTGCAGTTTATGTTCACGTGACTTGATCTCTGACCATTTGCTGTGCTCTTCTCATGCATTTCCATCATGATTCTGAATCCAGACAGGTTCCCTGTCTCCTCTGGACGCTGGGTTGGTTTTGAAATTGTCTCTAATTCCACTCTGGCTTTGAAACCAGTCTGTCCTCTGTTCTCTGCTCTTCCAAATAGTTCTGTTCAAAGAATAGTGCCAGACTCCCACTTTTAGCAGCACAATTCCTCATTATGCCCCTGTTTGACTGCATGAGTATTTAGGGAGGGTTAAGGGGGGTGGTTTTTTTTTTATTTGTTTAATATTAAGTGTCTAAATGTGAAGTAAAATTTCAGGACCTATTGCAGAAAACAGATCAATTTCTGTAGATTACCGAGGTTTCCTGAGTGCACATTACAATTATGATTGCATTCTTTTATTGTTTTCCAGCAAGTTAATTTAGCCTTTTGAATATGCAGATTGCTGTATGTGATGGATAATTATGTAGAAGATTTATTTTTATGCTGGCAAGCAGTGAAGATGAACAAATATGACCAGTGTTGAGCATTGCTTGAGTATTGCACTGCTGTTAATTACTGGAAGAAGGTTCCAGGAAAAGTGCTTACACAAGGCAGGTTAGAATGAACTGTAGGAAAGGAGTAGCAAAAGGAAGACCATAGAAAGTCCCATAGAAATGGGACTAAATCATGACTGCATGGTGGTTTTCCCTCTTCTGACCACCAGTTAAAAAAGTATCTCCTAGCAATGGCTTATAAAATGCACAACAAGGTTATATCAAAGTGGTAGTAGAATTTTGAAGGGCCTCCAAGTTAGAAGGGGAGAGAAGACTTTTAGCTGTTTTCTTTCCAGACTTTCTCACCCTGTGCTTTTTTATTTTTAAGACAGCTTGGCTTTTTGCAAGGAAAATTTAATTTTTTTCCATTACCGAACTCCATAAAGAAACAGCTTTTATCATTAATTATATGTAAACAAGGTCATGGTTTGTGGTGACTGTGGTATTACAAATACCTTTGCTTATTATTTAAACTGCTCTTGGTATTTTTATTTTAAATGGAGGAAAATCAGAAAACAGGGATTTTTTTTTTTTAGCATTCCAACTGGATTGATGGGATTTAGAGATGTGTAATGTTTTGTACAAAAAAAACCCACAACAACAAAAAACCACAAAAAACCTACAAAACAAACAAACAAAAAACCCCACAACACACCAAAAAAACAAACAAACTATCTATTTCCAGGTCTTAATATAGCTCCATGGCTATAGATGTGATTTCTTACATGGAATTACATGTGGTAATGTGGACTGTAATAGATTTGATCATTAGAATCAGCATATTTTATGCTTTTGCTATATTTTAGCAGATCAGACAAACTCCCTCTATATTCTGTCAAAAATGCTTCACAGTCAGAGCTCATCGCTGGAACTATTTTTGTCTGGAAGTAATTTGCACAAAAGTGGAGAACTAAAAAATAACAGATTTTGCTGAGAAGATCCAAAAAAGCTTTGCTTCTGGCCAAAGTTGCAAACACGCAAAGTTTCAAGCCAAACTAAGTCTGTTTGAGGGAATTAGAGGAAAGCATGGGAAGAAAGAGTTGGTAATAGCAGCAGCATTCCACTAGGTTCAGTAAGGGTTTTATCTGAATCGAGGCCAGGCATTTTTGTACGGTGGCACCACAGCTACAAGCCAGACCTACTCCCTGTTGCTGGTGGTAGAGCTTGTGAAGCAAGGCCAGCTATAATCTTTCACCAGCAGTCTCCCTTCTGCATGCATTTCTAATTTCTCTGAGCTGTAAGTGGAGCATTCAGGATCTGAACGCTGAGCCAATGCAGGTCATCACAGCTCTGGCTCGTCTAGGAAGTGCACATTGACACAGAGAGGGCTGTGCTGTCCTGCTGTGCTGTGGAGGGTTTTACCATTTGTCCAGGTCTCACAAGGGTGCTGCGTGCTGGCTAAACCTTCCCAAAATCAAGGAATAGTCAATACTGACAGGCACCTCTGGAGATCCCCTGATCCACTCCTCTGCTCAAAGGAGGGTCATACAGAGCATTTTTTCTAGGACTGAGGTCCAATCAGGTTCTGAGTGCAGGCAAGGATGAAGGCTTCAAAGTCTCTCTGTACAACCTACTCCAGTGTGCAACAACTGAAGATGCTTTTTCTTATGTTTAAACGAGATTTCTTGCATGTCAATTTGTGTTCATTGCCCCTTGTCCTTTCATGGGACACCACAGAGAAAAGTTCTGCTCCATCTATTTTGTAGCCTTCTATCAGGTATTTATACATTGATTATACCCCCTAAGCCTTCCCTTGTCCGGGCTTAACAGCCTCAGCCTCTTCTCAGATGACATATGCTGTGGTTGTTCATTACCTTTGTGGCCCTTTGCTGCACTCTCTGCAGAATGTCCACATCTTCATTGAACTGGGGAGCTCAGAGCTAGGCAGTGGACCCAGATGTGTATGGCCAGGGCTGAGGAGCAGGGAAGGATCACCTCCCTCAATCTGCTGGTCTACATGACTGGTCTGTTTGAATGTTCCTGATCCTTCTCTGCACACAGTGAACCCTGCACTTTCCCTCTAGTCATAGGAACCTAAGATTCCTGAAGGCTGGTTTGACCACTAGAAAAAGTAACAACAGCATTGAGAACTTGACCTTTTCTATATTCATTGTCATCAGATCTCCTGCCCCCTTCAGCACTCGGATGATACTTATCTAGTCAAGGGAAGCATTCCTTGTCAGTGGAAGCATTCCCCTGTTTCCCTTGATGTTTCTAAGAAGATTCAGCTCTAGGTGAGCTTTTTTTCAACAGGGTCATTTTATTCTAGGAAATAGCACAGCTTGTTTTCCTTAGATTACTTACAGTTTCTGTTGAAGGGGCTAAAGAATGACAGAAAAAAAAAAGTGTTGTGTTTGGGGTTTTTTTATGTATGAGGAAGCATATTTACTGGGATGAGCTCCTGACTTTATTATGACAGTCAAGGCTTCTGGTGAAGCCAGAGTTTCTAGGAACCAAGTTTAAATTCCCTCTAGTCTCTCCTGCGTCTTTGAACAGTTGAGAAACTCCAGAAGTGCCAGTTCATGAATAAGAAGTACAGAGGGATCTAAAATGTCTTGTATCCCTGTGGAAGAAATTAGTGACTTCAGTGAGAGATGCTGGCTGATTTGACAACCTCAGAAGTTGGTCCTCTTAATCTTGTAAACACTGGAAAATTCCTTTTTGTCTCAGAGCTATTTTTTGTTGTTGTTGTTGTTGCTCCTGAAAAAATCATAATTCTGAGGCTTTAAAGTATAGTGGATGTTGGACAGCCACCTTTACACAAGGAAAAGAAGGATGATCGTGAGAACTTCTTCAGCTACTATTTCTTCTGATTACTAAAGGAAATAACAAATGTGTTTGTTTAGCACTAGTCAGACCATATGGATTCAAACCGCCAGGGACTGATTGTTTTTTTTCCCAGTCTTTACTCCCCACCCCCTACCAAGACCTCCCTGAGAGAAGAATTGTTATGAGCAGACTGATGATCAATATCTGAATTAGCAGTCCAGCTAGCAGCTCCAGATTTGAGTTGTCTTCCTCCCAGCAACTAATTCAGATGATACTCACTAATCTAAAACTAGCTCTCAGGTGGTTGACGCGATCCAGCAACAAGCAGAAGGATTTGGACATCACTGTAGAAGCATAATTGACCCTGTCTGAGCTGAAGATGGTTGTGTAACCTTTAGTCTCAGCCACCTGGTCAAGGAAAAGAGAGAGCATGCTACTGCCACTGCTTACCTCAGCTGTGGTCCACCAAATGGCTTCCTGCAACCTCTCTAAATTTTGAAGGCAGTCCTCCAGATGTGAGAGACTAGTCAGTTATGTGTCAGCCTTGCATGCCCAGTGCATTGGATGTCTGATGCCTTTTCCCTAGTCCCTTATGTCATGAAAACCTTAAAAGAAAAGAAAGAAAAAAAGTAAAAGAATAGTTTTGAATAGTTTTCCATGGGAAAATGGAGTTGTACTGAGTCTGAATGGTGTGTTAGGTGGTACTGTTTCCAGGTACAGCTGTTCACTGTTACTTCTTGAAATTTGCTGCCACATCTGGCATTCTTGGATGGAAAATTATGCAAGAGGAACAAGATTTACTGTCTCCGGGTAAGAAAAGGTTAGAGAAAGGACCTGTCAGCAGTGGGTGTAAAAAATAGTCAACAGTGCTGAGCCCAGGATGTCTCTGTCCAGCTTTTGTAGGTGTTTATATCTGTAAAACAAAACCAAACAAAAACCTGCCACAGGAATATGAAAGTTGCTCAGGTGAATGTGATAACACTTAAAAATTCAGCGGGAATTCAGAACCCAGCATGGAAACTTTGAACCTGTCATCAGCACATTTGGGATTGGAGATGAGTGTGCAGAGGGAACGTAAATTTATTTATGCCTTATGTAAAAGATTGTAAATGTGTAATGAGAATGTTCCTGAAAAGTCCATAAGAAGCTGAGTCTTCATAGATCCTGGAAGAGGACAAAAAAAGGGGGAGAGAGGAGGGGGGAGAAGATAATGTAGTGATGAAACAGATTTAAAGAAAAAGAGATTAAATTAGTTTTGTGGGGCAGCCTCACTTCTCCCTGGGCACAAAGGGCTTGCTGATTGCCTGCTTGCTTCTGTCACTGGAATGCAGCATTATTTTAGCTTTCTTGTGTAGGAGGAAAGGTTGAGTGCCTGAAGGTGTGCCTGTACCTCTGTAATCTGAGAATGCCAGATACAACCCAGCAGCTTTGAGAATGTTTTCCTTAGTAGCCTCTTTGAGTCTGCAGAATGCTAATGACAGGGTCTATTATAACAACAACCCCCAAAGGGGATAGATAATGTCCTATGGAGGCAGGACCCGAATCCAAAGCCCCAGGGTTCACATGAAGGGCACTACTCTTGACATCTCTTGACATGTGAGGTGAAGAAAGCTTTGCATTTCTGCATTAGAGGCGGTAGCCTCTGTTGCAGATAGTTGATTAGTGCAACTATCAAAATCAGCCAAGCCAAAAACCTGTGCTTTTTCTGCTTAAGTTCTGACAGTCAGGTTACCATCAGGCTGCTTATCAGGGCTGGGCTTACCCATTACTACCTTCACTGTGCAGCTGTAGCAGAAAAAATTTAGTCATGTAACGTGTGTTTTAAGCTAGTGGGATTTAAAGACCTTAATAACTTCTTTTTTGGAAAGGAAGCAGTGGTGTGCAATGGAAGCAGATCCAATGGCAGAAGTGGCTGTGAGTACTCTAGCTCTGACATGACCCTGGTAATTCCTTCCCATACTGTTGACTAGTCACCTACATGAGGGTCTGCTTGCCTAATGAGCCTAAGGCTTTAGCAGTGGAAAGCTCTCAGTAAGTGCTGGCACAAATGGAGCCCCAGTGGGCTTTTCTCTTAACTCTGTTTTCACAAAATAAGCAATATGGAGTTGCAAACTTTTCTTTTATGTTAACTTTTTCTGTAAATTTGGCCTTATAATTCATGAAAAACCTTTTTCGAGCTTCAGTTTTTGGAGGTTCGACTTTGCCCGAGGGTAAAAATGGGAAACCTTTGGACCAAAAATACTCAGGTCTTACATTTAAGAGACCTGATTTTCAGTGGAACCGGGTAGATAAAAAGTACTTTCTTACCTTTCACAAGAAAAATGCCTTCATTTTGGCCCATGTAAACTAACTTCAGATGTTTATTTTCCATGGTATTAGGCCATTTTTCCCATGTTGTTAAAGGCCTTCATCATCAACTATTTTGAGAAGTTCTGTAGTTGAGTTAACAAAGCACGTCACTTTTGGAGAAATGGATGTGGTTTTTTTTGTCCTGAGTGAATCCAAGTTTGAGTCACTTTCTTTAAGTCTCTTCATGTCTAGTGCAAGTTCATGACTGTTCCACGGTCACGCCTTTGGTTTGAGAACTGTGAAGTATGATCCACTAAGATTTTAAATTAAAAAAAAAAAAATATTTCCATGAAATCACATCTTTTGAAGACAGACACTTGTCATGGCCTAAGTGGAGTAAAACCTCAGGTTCAGTGTTTATGGAGCAGTATTTCATTAATATTTCACATTGTAAGAAGCATTACATTTGTAAGTCTGCAGCCTCCTGCATTTACTGGGAATTTGGGAAATCCTTAAGTTGACTTACAGTGCCACCAGAGGTGCTTCACTCCAATTTTTGTCATTTCCTTCTGCCTGCAGCACTAAGTCTGTCAAGAGTATCATGCTCTTGGTTCTTTGGTTTATATTCTGGTACCTGGACTTCTCGAGACTTGGAAATACTGTTAGAAGCAAGATTTTACTGAATCTAGTGTTACATGTTTTACATTTGATAAACTGTTTTAATTTCCTGGGCAAATTTGAAATTCCAGCCACTATATGACTGACCTCTGCTTTCCATATATTGTTCAGGTTTTCTAGTGTAACAATTACCTAAATAATTGTAAGATCTGTACTTCTAAAGCATTCTTGAAAGTCTTTTTTTCAGTGATCCACAGAGTCTTTGGCACCAAAACTCCAGATTTGAGCACTCCCAGTCCAGATGAAAATCAAGCTTTATGATGCCCATGGTGGCTAGAGTAATTTGTGCCATTTTGTGGTTGCACTGTTATTACCACGTGCTGCAGTTGTTCCCACCACATCTTGGAGGTCAGCAGTCCAGATCGGGTTTCCTAACAAACAGTTTGGTGTCCTTACATTCAGTTCCAGTGATTCATTGTCTTGGGATGTTTGTAAATAGTGAGGTCCTGAGATGTTTCTGGGGCAGATGGGAAGTGCCATCTTTCTATTAAGGAAAACACAGAATTATGCTAGTGGGTTTCCTTTTACATGACCCTAAGAGAAGGTCAAGGGACTTTGTTTATCTGCTTGGAATAGTCAATTTTGGTGAAATTCGGAGAGGAACATAATTTTGATCAGTCTTACAGGCTTGGTTTCTATGAAAACTAAAATTTAGGGACAGAAACAAAACATTTCAGTTTCGCAATACTTCCTTCTTCCTTTCCCTAGGTGCAGAAAATTATCAGACTCACAATGGCTTAAATTTGGGTTCAGGAACCTCTACCAAAACCCACAGTCTCAGCATGGTTGTCAAGACAAAAGCACCTGTGCATGCACTGGCAGTAAAAGCTATAAGCAGGAGACATAGATTTGAGAGCATTAGTAGTATCCTGTGTTCTACAAGGTTGTGCACTGCTGCTGAGGAAGGTCAGGAGTGCACAATGCACGTCCGAGTGCGTGGCCAAGTCTGCAAATGTGTGCTAGTCAAACAGCATTGTTCTTCAGGCATATTGCCTGTTTGTGGTCCCTGCATGCCACCTCCTTTCAGTGCAGATTAAAGGCTGGGGTCTTATTTACTCTCCAGCAGAGTGCATGGCTGAGCTGGTGCACACAACAGCTTCTTAGTTTCTCTTTGAGCTTGAACACAGAAGAATAGAGATTCATGGCTCCCCACCCCCTGCCAGAGTCAACTGACCTCTCGGAGGCATCTCTTCACCTAGTGGTGTGAGGATAATGCAGGGCTGTGTACAGAAAGAAAAGAGCAGGCTTTCTGATGGGACAGAGCCCGGGGGTTTTCTTTTGGGAGGCATTCAAGTGTGTGAGGCTAAAATAGAACACAGGTGAAAGAGGCCTACTCCCTGTCATGTGACGTTCATCTAAGTCTCCCTTGCAGCAACAGCTGCTTGATCTCAAACCTTGGAGAGTGAATCTTTCTTATGTTTCTTACTGTTCTTTTTGGCTATCTGATCTCTTTTTGTGATGGCCCCTAGAAAAGAGGCAAAAGCCCTGATTCTAGAGAGGCTCCTGGTGGGCTCCTGTACCTCAATCCTTCACCTTTCTGCCTCTTTTAATATTACATCTCATTTGGCTGAACCTGTAGATCCTATGGACCCCGAACAAGCTCTGTCTCACGGAGCACATGTGGCCCACTTTTTGGATAGCGAACACTGCATCTCCTAGCCCTTTTATGTACCTAGCCTGAGTGGCTCCTGATTGATCACATCCTGTGAACAACGTAATATGGCATGTTTGTATTTGTGTGCATCTGTATTACACCTATGTATTCATTTAGTCAGTTCTCTTTTGCACAGTATTAGCATATCATCTTTCTTTCACATGCAGACATAGCTCATTGCCTTGGCAACAATGAGCAAAGGCACTCTGTGAAGGTATGTATACATGACTGTGATAAAAAGGATATTCTTATCACTGGATTAAATTAAAAAGAAAGAGCCCAGCTTCAGGAAATTGCTCAAGCAGGCTGACTGATTGAAATGGGATTCATCCATGTGCTGCAGTAATTTCCCACATACCAGTCTAAATCACTGCTCTGAGCAAATGTGACTGAAGATTGATAAGGGGGTAGTGTGTTTAATGGTGTCATGTGTGCAACTATTCAGTAGCTCACTCTTGAAATGCATGAGACTGTAAACTCTTAAACTAGCGTGGGGAAAACCATTTTAACACCATAGATTGCCCTATAGATTGTTTATCTTTATGCCTTGTCCCTTTCCTCTTGAAGGACTTGGATTAGGAAAATACAAGTTCAGAGCCTTGGCACGGCTTTTCACTTCTGCAGATGGGACTCAATTCCTCCAGCAGTGCCTGCATGATGTGAATACCTAGTCTGAACTTGCAGTATCTGAACTGCCCCCATCCTTGTCAACAGAGAGGCATTTCTCTAAAAGTCTGTCCTACCTCACTGTCAGTTACAAGGGACAGATCACCCTTGGGAAGCCACCCGTTCCTCTGCTGTGTGGAGGAGGAGTTATTCCCTCTCCCTTTCGTTTTGCACACACCTGCCTTAAAGGTTAGAGACAGAACCCAGGTCTGGCATCCTTATACCTAGTGTTTGCTTTTCAGTGGCTAATTTTACTCAGTTACAACATTTGATTATGCTTATTACTGTTCCCTGCTCCATCTGGTCTTTTTGTTGACGTGAGGGAATTCTCAGTTAGCTATACCTGGGGCTGAACCATCTGCAAGCAACAGACACCAACAGTATTAGGTTAGGTCCGCATATTAGCGCATCAGTTTTACTCCTTCTGAGGAAAAAATATAACCTGAGGAGCTGAGGAGAAAAATCCAGTTCCTAGGTGAGAAAATATGGTACTCAATGGGTGTGCATTGCAGTGCTCGGTTAAAAGGTTTCATTTGAGCTAGACGGGTTCGTGTTCTTAGGTTCTAGGGGAAAGTTCATCTTCATAAAGGTCTGTGCTCAAATCATACCACCCAGCTGTCATGCCTGAAGATGGTAGTTCATGAGCACTTTGCTGCTGTGGAGTGAGAAAGTGGAATTTTTCTCCAATTCACTGAACCCATTTTGGAGTGAGAAGTCATAAATCCCTTATGTTTAGTCTCCTGATAATCTCATCACTCTTGGAATTCTCTTTCTAACTTCTTGCTTTCCCTGGCTACTGAAATAATTCTGGTGTTTTTATTTTCATGTATTTATGAACAATCTTAGTGGAAAACAGTTTTTCTGAAGTTACTTGTCAAGTTTAGCACTGCTTACATCTACAGAAACAAGGGATCACTCTAATAAGTAATTTGCTCAAGGCTAATTTAATTAATGCAGGCTGTTAAATGAAAAAATGTTTCACGAAAGCTAGATCTATGAGGGACTGTGCAAGGGCTTTGTTCTCCATCTGCTTCTCAGCAGCCTCATCTGATGAAGTGTTAAAGTGATGGTGGAAGATATTCTGTGTGCAGAGCATACAGTCCTTACGGAATAACTCCTGCATCCTTTGAGTAGTCAGGTATTCACTGTGATGCCAAATAATGCTCTTAATAGTCACCACATCACTCTGAAAATGGAGTGGAGATGTAAATCACAGAATTAGGGCAGAACTATCTAAGTATTTTCAAAACTTTTGTCAACACCACTGAAGTCAGGTTCCTGATCCCAGTGGCATATACAAAGGGAATGAAAGGTGTTGACCTAAGTCACTGTCTTTCAAAGTTGCTTTCTGTTCTCTGCAGCTGGGTAGTTCTTAATCATTTAAAAATTGTTAGTGATAACTGAACAACAGCTGGAGCGTGTTGAAATGTGGCCATATTCTGACCTTTTTTCTATCACCACCACTTGCAGGCTCAGTGCTGCACTTAAACAGCGGTATCTGAACTTTATTGCTTGTTCCTGCAGTCTAATCCACAGTGGCCTGATAATCACAGAATCACAAAGTCAATTAGGTTGGAAAAGACCTCTGAGATAATCAAGTCCAACCTTGGGCAGACCACAGCTCCAAGTGCCATGTCCAGTCTTCCCTTAAACACCTCCAGGAACGGTGACTCCACCATGTCCCTGGACAGCGCCCGTGATGCCTGTGGAACCAGAGGAATTGCAATCACATCTGCATTTTAGAAAGGCAGAATGCAATAACTGAAGTGACCTTGGCAAAGTTCAGCAATCACTCATTAGATATCCTGTGTTTCTGGTGCATGGTGGTGGGGAGTGATAAAGCCCTGCCTCCCCTGAGTGTGGCACACCTCCTGTGATGAGGAAGGACTTTGTTGTTCTTTTCCTTCTTTCTGTGTGCTTGTCAAGTTCTGATGTAATTTTTCTTTTAACTGCAGGTCACTTCATGGGCAACAACACAGTGATTGATGTTTTGAGGAGAGAAGGGTACGAGGTAGAACACACTCCAGCTGGACAAGCCATCAACAAGTAATGCATGCTTTCACCTAGCTGAGCAGCCATTGAGGGCTGGGTTTGTAAACAATATGAAGAAGCAGTGGCAGATTGAACTTTACCTAACAGTGAGCTAGGCTACTTCTCTCCTTCTCAGAAGTTTGCTTTTCTCTTCCATGAGGTAGTTTGGAAACAAGATTTTGTTTACTTTTTTTTTTTTTTTTTTTGGTGGTTTGTTTGGGTTATTTTTGTTTTCATGTTTGTTTGGTTTTTTTAAATTAAATAACATTTCCTCCTCTGTAAGATTTAACTCTTAAATGAAAAGCACAGACTATGTATGCTTCGTTCATCCAATCTGGATACTGTCTCCTACCACACAGGGCTTCCAGACTTCTCCTTCCTCCCTTTAATGTGTTTGACTGCTCTGCCTTTTATTCTCCTTCTTTTTACACCACTATTTTTCATTCTTCCTGGTTAGTCTCTCTTAGCCTGGAATCTGACTGCCCAGAGTCTACCCTGTCTCTTTGCAAGCTGTGCTCATGACTGATTGCTCTCATGTCCTCTGCTCTTTTCCACATTTTTAAGCCAAGGTACTTGTTGTTCTGGTTCATCCTGCAGCTGTCCTTTGGGATATACCCTTACTGCCTCTTTTATCTCTCGCTGGATGCTTTTATCCATCTCCATGGTTTCGGTAGCTACAGATGCCAGATAATCTCCTCCTCCACTCTCTGCTGAGAATTACATGTGCTTTTGAATCACCTCTTCCTGGAATTCTTGCCACCAGCTTAGGATCTGCAATACTTGTCTCCCCATTCTCCAGACTCTTACCAAATACGTTTTTGTCAGATATGCCCACTCCTGCTTATAGTCACTGCTAAAAGACCACAGTGGAGAAAAGGAATGGTCCCAATTATGGTCCTGTTTTCTTTTTATCTTCTATGTCAAGCATGCTATTCCTCTCTGTTTACATCTCTGTTCCTCCTCCCCCACATTTCTGATATGATGCTCTCAGGCAGGACTATCAGCTTTTATGCAGAGAGCACTTGCTCTGTGACAAGGGCTTCACAGTTGTTGGTACAAAATAATAGATGTTTTTCTCGTACTCTTGTTACCTCACCTTTCTCTTTACACTACTTTTGCTGCAGTCTAAAACCATAAGATTCAAACTCTGGCAGATCACGTTTTTGTGACGATTCTTGACATGGGCATATATCATTAACTCTTCGTGCACTGAAAAAAACTGAGCCAAGACTTATCCCCATGAATGCCAGACTCTAGCCCTGTTGCCACCAATGGGCATATGGTCTGATAAGGAGAAGACCCATGTGCTTAAGTCAAGATTTAATGAATCTGTAACACTTGAGTCATGCTAGAAAACCCAGTGTATCATTGTTTGAAGGATTTATTAAAAAAATAAAATCAAAACCAAAACCAACAAAAAAAAAACAAAAACAAACCCAAAACAAACAGTTTGCACTGATATTTTCCTTGGTTTTCTCACTTTTATCTTAGGTATTCCTAAAATACCTAAAATACCTGTAGCAGCTTCTTAAAGTTTAAAGAAATACAACTTAATAGGTACTTCAGAATAAACAAGATCTGATACTGCTCTGTAAAGATGTAGCTGTAAGGAAATCGAAAGCAGTCAACTATGGAAATGAGGGATAGGTTTTCAGTCATCAGGAAGTTTGGTATGAGTTGCATCTTGAATCTCTCTTTGGAACTACTGGACAGAACATCTTTCCTGGAGTCTTGATATTAAAACTGACTGAATAAGCTTAAGAAGACAGCACTTCACTATTAACATTTCTGGATGACTTGGAAACATATTTAAAAATGTGAAATAAGAAAAGAAAAAAGAGAAAATAGTACATGAGGTGGGGGAAAGACCTGTGGCAAGCGTGTGTCAGAGTCCTAGGAATGAGATGGAGGATTTCCCCTGATTGCTAATCCTGGACTTGTTTGAGGAGAAAATAATAGGGCAGTCTGTAACAGTAAACCCAGTCTAGCCCACATAAATGTGGAACCATATCCAGGCTATTGTCTTAGATAGCAGTCCAGACAGTGCCTGTGGACTATTTCACTGTACAACATTTAGAGAGGAAAAAAAAGTCAAGTGGTTGAACTGAGACAGAGAATTCAAGTGACTGTTCTAGTGTTGGATACAATGGGGCTGAGAGGTTCTTACACATGAGAAGGAGGAAGTCTGCAATTGTCTCCCTTCCCTGCTACATGACTGTGCAGTAGCATCGCCATCTGCTGCTTCCTGTGCTCTGGCTAACCAAAAAGTCCCTTGTGAGGTATCTTCTAGATATCTGTCTGTAGGAACCAAGAAAGACATAGGATTGTTATGTTTGTTTTCCTGTAGCAGGCAAATGACTGGGTGCAGTTACAGAATTTCACCTTTAGAGAAGGCTGCCTGAAGTGTGCTGCCCATTTGCAGGGGAAATGGGATGGGATGAATGCCCCTGGTGGAGGCAGAAGGGTTCCTTCTCCCTGCTATCTCCAAAGCAGGGAAGAAAAAAGAGGTTCTCCAACCAGGCAGCAGCGCAAAGGACAGTTTATAAACAGTACCACAAGTTCAATTAAGCTCCTTCTGGTCCTAATTGTTGTTCCTGACTTTGGAATGCATTTAGATACTGTAAAACAGTCATCACAATCGCAGCCATAATTAAGGTGCTTCCTGACTCCTCCCTGAGCTGCTGTTCTGGGAGAGGGAACTGGCCTGGGGGGAAGAAGGACGTGCTTTTGCATCCATGTGCTTTTTCCAGTAGTTGCTTAGTCAGTCCCAGGAAGAACTGCCTGCAGGAAGTGTTGCAAAGGAGGTTATGGTATGTGGGTGTCTATTGGTAGGGCCTGAGGCAGCATCTATCCCAACAAACGGCTGGCCATGCAGGATGCAGGTCATCCTGTACCTGGAGCAGTGCTGAGCTCCAGCGTAATATGGCCATGAGTTCCCATGGAAGGGAAGGCTGCAGGCAGCATGGCACTCTAATCTGCAGGGGAGTGGGTGTGCCCACTCATCTCCCTGCTGTGACTCACTTAGGGAACAAACACAGTGAAGAGAAGATGGGGAAAGGGGAATCATGGGCAGAGGGCCTTCAAGAGGATCAAATCAGGTGACTGGAGACAGCTAGATGGGGATCACTCTGTAAGGTGGAGTTAAAGTGCAGGTGATGTGAGGCAGCTAAGGAGGAGAGCTGAAGGGTTGTGATGGTTCAGTGTGACAGAGTGTGACAATCACAAGAATTTGAAAGAGATTGATAGCCTAAGGCCCATTCTGCATCAGTCTCTGTCAAATAAACTTCACCATGTGATCAGTCTGTGATTTCCCTTGCAGGAAATAAGACAAATTATCTTTGTTTTCCATCTACTCTCGCTTTCATGTTTCAGTCCACAATTTTATTTCTCCTTCTCCAGGAAGGACTCTTTTTATTCACCATCAAATAAAAGTGCACCCAATGATGGACTAGCTTGAAAACTGCAGCCATGCTGAAATATGTCCCTTCTGGACCTCCTTTTTTCATGCCACTGGAAGCTGAAAAGAGAACACAGTTCTGAGAAGATTCCAGTGATTAAAGCCAGGTTTCTTCCCAGGGGTCTGTGGTTTTGTTGTGGTTTAACCCCAGCCAGCAGCCAAACCCCACACAGGAACTCGCTCACTCCCCCACCAGTGGGACTGAGGGGAGAATCAGAAGGGCAAAAGCCAGAAAACTCATGGCTTGAGATAAAGACAGTTTAATGGGGAAAGAAAAACCACACACACTAGCAAAGCAAAATAAGGGATTAATTAATTCGCTGCTTCCCAGGAGCAGGCACGTGTTCAGCCATCTCCAGGAGAGCAGAGCTCCATCACATGTAACAGTTACTCAGGAAGACAAACACCATCACTCCAAATGTCCCCTCTTCTTCCTTGTTCCCCACAGCTTTATACACTAATCATGATTTTATATGGTCTGGAATATCCCTTTGGTCAGTTTGGGTCATCTGTCCCAGCTGTGTCTCCTCCCAACCTCCTTGTCAGTGTGGCAGCAGAAGAAGCAGAAAAGACCCTGGCTGTGTGCTAGCCCCACCCAGTAACAACAAAAACATCTCTATCAACCCACTCTTCAGCACAAGTCCAATACATAGCCCTGTACTAGCCACTATGAAGAAACTCAACTCTACCCCAGCTGAAACCAGCACAGGTTTTCTGTTACCACTCTGAATTTCAGCCCAAACCAGTCTCCAGTTTAATCTTGTTGCGGAAGAATGCTGGATTTCTTCTCTTTAAGTAGCCATAAAGATCAGTCAGGTATTTGTGTTGTGTTGTATGTGCACTCAGAGTGGGTTGAGCTTGTGGTTTTACCCAGCATGCCCATAAAGGAGAAGGAAAATTGCTTTGTTCCAAACAATGAGAAGTGTGGGCCAGCAAAGCCATGAGTGAACAGGACACTGCAGACTGCCTGCCTTGGAGTATGGATGAGATGTTGTTTGCTCTAAGCATAAAGAAACAGAGCCTCAGTAATCAGGATGGAGCTGATTTTTGGCTTTTTCAGTTTCTCACCTCTGGCTGGGTAGCCATAGCCCTTAGAGCTTTTTCTGGGGGCTCAACTGAGTGGTACTCTGTTCATGCACACAGCATCAGTGCAGTCTCACACTTGCTGGAGCTCCTTTGAAATTCCAGATAATGCTGCCACTCTAACGGTCAGCTGGAAGGCTGAAGGCCTTCCTCCCTTCCATGTGGATCTCCATATTTATCTTTCAAACCCTTAAAGATCTCCATTTCGTGTCCCTTGATGTGCTTTATCTAAGTGGCAGGACAGCATTATGTCCTTTTGCAGATCAGCACTAGAAGTCAATGCCACAATAGTGTGTTGAGCCCAGGTCTCTAATGTGTCAGACATGTCCCTGACATTTTGTAAAGGCTATGTATTCACTGCTTTGTACCATCTGGCTTTATGATAGACAAAATGAGGAGAGAATAAACTTGATGCTCCCAAAACTACTCTGTTTTCACTTACTGCAGACTAGACAGCCCAAAAGATTGCCTAATCATAGAATATTAAGGGTTGAAAGGGGCCTTAAAGATCATCTAGTCCCAGATTCCCTGCCATGCACAGGGACACCTCCCAGTAGACAAAGTTGCTCAAGGCTTTGTCCAATCTGACCTTGAATGCTGACAAAGGTGGGGCATCAACAATCTCCTTGGGTAATCTGCTCCAGTATCTCATCACCCTCACAGTAAAGAATTTCTTCCCAATATCTAACCTAAATTTTCCCTCTTTCAGTTTGTATCCATTACTCCTAGTCCTATCACTTTCAGACAAAGAGTCCCTCTCTGGTTCCTTGTAGGCCCCTTTCAGATACTGTCATGTTGCTATGAGGTCTCCATGCAACCTTCTCTTTTCCAGGATGAACAGCCCCAATTTTCTCAGCTTGTCTCCACAGGAGAAGTGCTCCAGTCCTCTTATCAAATTCATGGCCCTCTCTGGACTTGCTCCAGCAGTTCCACGTCCTTCTTATTCTGGGGACACCAGAACTGCATGCAGTCCAGACGGATCTCACAAGAGCAGAGCAGAGGGGGAAATCCTGTCCCTCGACCTGCTAGCCACGCTCCTTTTGATGCAGCCCAGGATTCCATTGGCTTTCTGGGCTGCCAGTGCACATTCCTGGCTCATGTTGAGTTTTTCATCAGTCATCACCCCCAAGTCCTTCTCCACAGGGCTGCTCTCTGTCACTTATCTGCCCAACCTGTAGGTGTGCCTGGGATTGCTGGGACTCAGGTGAAGGACCTTGCACTTGGCCTTGTTGAGGTTTGTATTGCCCATCTCTCAAGCCTGTTCAGGTCCCTCTGGACGGCATCCCTTCCCTCCAGCGTGTCAGCTGCACCACACAGCTTGGTGTGTCAGTGAACTTGCTGAGGGTGCCCTCGATGCCACTGCCTGTGTCACTGACAGGGATGTTGAACAGCACCAGTCCCAGTATTGACCCCTGAGGGACACCACTCGTCACAACTCTTCAAGTACAGCCATCCAGCCAGTTCTTTATCCACTGAGTGATCCATCCATCCACCAAATCCATGTCTCTCCAGTTTGGAGGCAGGGTTGTCATGCAGGACAGAGTCAAACGCTTTGCCCAAATCCAGGTGGATGATGCCAATTGCTCTGCCCCTATCCACCAGTGTTGCAGCCCCATCAGAAGGTCACCAAATCTGTCAGGCATGATTTGCCCTTTGTATAGCCATGTTGGCTGTTACCAATCACCTCTTTGTTTTCCACGTCTCTTGGCAAAGTTTCCAGAAGAATCTGCTCCACAATCTTGCATGGCACAGAGGAGAGACTGACTGGTCTGCAGTTCACTGGATCTTCTGCTTTTTGCTTTTTAAAAATGGGAGGTTTATTTCCCTTTCTCTGGTCCTCAGGAACTTCACTTGACTGCCACAATTTTTCAAAAATTGGACAGTGGCTCAACAACTTCATCTGCCAGCTCTCTCAGGACCCACAGATGAATCTCACTAGCTCACATAAACTTGTGCACATCCAGGTTACTTAGATGGTCTTGAACCTGATCTTCTCCTACAATGGGCTCAGGTCTTCATTCTCTCAGTCTTTCCAGACTTCAGTGGTGTGGCTGGAGCACTTGCTGTTGAAGAATGAGGCATAGAAGATGTTGAGAATCTCAGCCTTTTCTTTGTCCAGGGTAGCCAGGTCTCCCATTACCATTAATGGTAAATTGAGCCACTCCCTTCAAAGACAGTAATTTTGCATTTCTGTAGCCATGACCACGGTCTGCTTGTTACTTACCTTACCAGTGAGAGCTGTTGATCCACGACTGGCTTCATCAGTTGGCGTGCTTTAGTCGTTTTTTCACTGCCACTTCCCCAGAGTTACTTGGCTCTGGGCAGAAAATGCTGAAAGGGATAGTCTGGTCTGTGTTCTGCAGTACATCAGAGGACGTCTAGTAGACTAGAGGAGCGTGGATTGACCTCCTCTGACTTTGAGGGTGATTCCATTTTTGTCTCTTTCTAGGTAGCCAAAGTTATTACCAGGAGTTATTTCACCCTGAGCCAGACTGCATTCTTTCCTCAGATCCAGACTGCTTCTTTTCCAAAGCTTTTTTTTTTATGTGTGTGTGTTTAAGAGAACTATTTTGATCAGAATATTGACTTAAGGAAGAAGGAGCAGAAATACCAGGCAGAGAAATGAGTATCTAGCCAATATGTCAGGGAGAAACACCTATTTTATATACATGTGCCTTGATAGTGTCTATATCAGGATTTTGCCTCAAAGCCCTTTCAAATGTTTTCTGTGTTCCCTCTTTCTTCCAGCCGAAAATCTCCCAAAACTTTGCTAGCTTTTTCATCATCACACAGTCCCTATGTCACGTCCCAGGAGCTCCCACTGCCATTGCACCCCCAGAAGAAGGAGGAGGAAGAGTTCCTGCCTCACCTGCTGCTGCCTGACAGCATCGATGTGCTGGAGAAGGTAGACAGGAAGTACAAAAAGAAGAAGAAGAAGAAGAAGCAGCAGAAGAAACACAGACTGCGACAGTTTAATGACCTCTGGGTTCGCCTTGAAGAAAGGTAGTTTAGGGCTGGGGAGGGAGGATGGTTTGTCATGCAGACTGGACTTTACTCAGACTGTTTAATTCGGTCTGCCAAACTTCTGCAGGGGCTAGATACACCGTGAGGACAGGAGCTGACCTTCTCCCTGACCATGATTCTTTCTGAAAAATTTACACAAAACTGCTTGTGCTTTTAGTGACAAAATAGCTGTTTAGATGTTTTGTTTTTTTCCCATGGTTAGGTATGTGGAAAAGAAGGCATCAAACAAGAGGAAGCCTTGTTTAGATCATTTTGCTTTGGGGATTGAGAGGTTGTGAGTGTATGCCAGTCCTCCCTGTCACAGAAGGGTGGGTCCAGTGATAGATGGTACAGATCAAAGTTTTGGGCTGTTATCCAAGAGCTGCTGCATATATGGAAACTGTCATACCTGGTGTATGTACTCCTTGCACTTGGACAATATTCATACAGTATTTCCAGTCTCTGTATTCTTCCAGTCTTAAAAAGCATGACAGCCTAGTGGATGATGGAGTTAATATAAAAAAACCTGAGTATGCTGTGGGGCAAAGGTTCACACATAGCTCTTAGTTTTCATCCGGAAGAGCTTACTTACCTGCTAGTACAGCAGCCTGCAAAAAAAAGCCAACTTCTCTCTCACTGCCTATACTTGGGCCTGTGGCTGAATGTATACCTTAGTGTTTTCCTCCTGTCAGATAACCTTGTATCATTTACTTACTATTAATGTAGTTGATACCAGGTGATTGTGATTGGGTTTAGGGATTTTCTGTTGATAGTTTAGTTGAAATGCTAAGGACTGACTTGTCTTAAGCTCCCTCCCACCCTGCCTGCACAGTGATACGTTCAGTTTTTCACATGCAGTTTTTCCCACAAAGCTCAGGGAAGTCAGTGGGCAGTGACTGTGAGATATGTGTGCACTTGCAGTTTCCGTGCCTTCAGAGGATGAGGGAAGATGGGAAGATGTGCTACTACGATTAAATTGGAGGTACATTAGGGCTACATACCGGTTTGCAAGTACTGCCAGGCAGTAGTGCAGTAAAAGCAAAGCTAATAATGGCAGCTTAGGAAACTGCTGCATAAATATGGGATCAGCAAATGCCACTTTCCCTTTTTTTTTTTTTTTTTTTTTTTTTGTCTTTCGTAATATTTCCTTTCTTCCCCTACTAATTTAGCCATCCTTTATGCTAGAAACTTACCCAGATGCTAGGTGACAGATTATTTTTAAGGGCGAGCCCTTAGTAGCAGAGAGCTTGAACGTCTGGAAGTGGAGCTGTTGCATGACAATGCTGGGAAAGAAGAGCGATGCCTGGGAGATTGCTGCGCCCGCACCGCCGAGGGAGAGCAGCTGTCACTCAGGCACAAAGCCCATCCCTGCGATGGGTTTCTGTAACGCCGGGATTGCCTCCGCTCTCTCTGCCCAGGTTCCAGGGCAGGCGTGGGATGAGCTGACAGCCCCACCTCGTGGAGCGGCCGCGTCTGTTCCCTCGGGTATCCAGCACCTCTGGGCTCAGCCCGGCTCTTGCGCAGGCAGGGAGCGTCTCGCTGGGACTCTCAGCCCTTGCTCCAACCATCCCTCGGGGTGCTCAGGCACAGGTTCCTTTTGCCAGGGCATTCCCAGCTGTGATTCTGTGATTCCTTCCGTCAGCCTGAAAATGTGAAAGGTGCAGCTCAAGGGATTTTAATACAGTCTTGTAGTGGGCTTGGCAGAATGGCTTTCATTTGTGCCCCTGTATGCATCAGCTGCCAGCTGTACTTCTTTGATGTGCTGCCAGCTGGCTTCACTCCAGCTATTGTTGAAATCTTCAGGGGAGCCCTTCGGGTAAGGGAGAGTAAATGTTTTTAAAAAGGATTCTAACTGCATTCAGTTTCCCGAAGCATTTTTGCTTAATGGGTCAAAATAAGACTATGGGCCAAAATGAGCCAAAAGAAGAATGATGCACAGCAGCTGGTGCAGGAGAAGTTACTCAGCTTTTGTATTTGCCAGGTGGAGTTGCTTTTAGGTCCATCCAAGTTTGCCTTCACGTTCCACACAGCACCATGAGACCCTGGGCTGTATGTCAGTCCTACAGCTCCGGGATCTAATATTGCTTTTAGTCCATTGCCAAGGAGAACAGCACCAGTTGTGACCCTTCTGGCTCTTGGCCTGCTGTGGTGTATAATCCCCCCCCGGTTCAGGACAGTTGGCATTAGCAACCTAGAGCACACAAATTTCTCTCCTCTGTCCCATATTGCCATAATGGGAGTTCAGCATCATCATGTGGGCTCTGATTCAGCTCTCGTTTATCACCATGTCAGAGCACTCACTTCCGTGGGAAATACTCTGTGATGTGGTGATTTTTCCCAGTGACTCTAGTATGTGCTTCTGGGTGTGACTTTTCCTCTCCTCAAAGTATGTCATGCAATCTCTTTGTAATTCATGACCTGTGGAAGAGATCATGCAGTATACAGTATAAAAACAAGTTTGGTCCACACTAAGATGCACAAAGCGTGGCTGAGGAAGATGTACTCAGTGGAGAACAGGTATCTCACTCCAGCAACACTCCTCTGCAGCAATGCTTGTTTTGTTCTTATATATTTACTACTCAGCTGAAAGGCACTAGGAATATGGTCATCTTACCCACCTGACTGACTGTGAGAGCAGTGGGCAGGCTTGGTATTTTCCAATACAGGTAATACAGGGCAGGTATTTTCCCGGTGTTGTCACCCTCCTCAATATCTCTTCCCTGATGCCCCTCAAGACTGCTTCACACTTCAGCTGGGTAGCACTTCAGCTGGGTAGCACCCTCATCCTTGTGGGCTGGCATGGGAGCTGCCCACACTTGCAAGGAAGGGACAAGACAGCACTCTGCCATTAGGAGACAAAGACTTCTGGTGGGCGTGTAACTTGCACAAGAAACAATCCCTGTGAACCCAGAAAGAACTAACAGTGGGGCACAGAGGCTGCCCACCTCCCGCTCTGTGGCTGGTGGGCAGTTCTGGGCTGGGTCTGGACTGATGTTCCTCTCTTGCCTTGCAGTGCCACCGACCACCCTCCCCGGATCCGCATCATCAATGGCTACATCACGGTCGAATCCCAGCCCCGGGGCCGCGGGCGGTCCAGCCACAGGCACACAGACGCCAGCAGTGCTCACCAGCCTTCCCATTCTCTCTTCCTCCCGCTACTGACTTTGACTTTCCACATGATAATGCTGCATTGAAACACAGGGGAACCCAAGTTGCAGGGCCATTGCCTTAAAAATAACAATAAATAAAAAAACCCCCAACTTGTGAAAAAAAGAAATAGAAGACTCTGAGTGGGACACCCATTCTTTGGGGTGTTCCTAAACTGCCTCCTTTTCCTGAGTCTGGATGATTAACACTGTTAACTGGTTTGACCTACCCAATACAGGAGAAGATATTTTAATGAAAGTGTTATTTATCCTTCTCTTGCAGAAGAATGATTTCATGTTATCCCATAATGGTTTGGGGAGATTATAATGTTGCTATAACATAGCTGTTGTTTAGCTGTATGAGCCCAACTAAATTACAATTTTTTCACCTTCAGTGCCTTGTAAGATTTACCACTGACTTGTTTATTAGAGCAGATTTTGGTCATATGAGCACAGCTGGGAAAGAGAGGTTGGTATTTTATGTCTCTACTTGGTAACGCTTTTATCTCTTGCCTGTTAGGGCTCCAGATTGCATATAAAGGTTCATGACACCACTTTCTACAACAGAATAAAACAGTGAAGACTTGTGAACAGAATGTTTCTGCTGTCTGTTTGGTGCTGTGTAAGATGGGTACACCTCAACCTCCAATGGCCAGACAAGACTTGTAAGTGCAAACTAATCACAGAATCGCATAATATTCTGTGTTGGAAGGGACCCACAAGGATCATCGAGTCCACCCCTTAAATGAATGGCCCACACATGGATCCAACCCATGACCTTGGTGTTAGAAGCACCACACTCTAAACAATATATATTTAAGGAAAAAAAAAAATCCTGGGCATCTTCACAAATCCAAGTGTCCATATGCTGGACACTTCCAAAATATGTTCTCAAGAAGTGATTTGAGAGGACCATGTGCAGGCTTTCCTTCTCTTTCTAGATCACAAATATATTTTCTTTTGTTTAGGTGGATTCACATTTGGGAAGAAAGAGATTTCTTTTCCATTTCTACACAATTAAACTTTATTCTAGGAAATCCTTGCAAGTTTTCTACTGAGTTCATTGTTCAGACTTTCCAAATCGTTTGAAGTCCTTCGCTGCCTGTGTGAAATGGACATGCTGCTGACTGTTGAATGTAAGAAACGTGGAAATCATGATGAATTGTTTTCTGTGTTTGTACAGGACATACTCTTGTGATCACACTCATTTTGTGAGCAACATATCCCTCCCTCCTCTTAGGGGAGTTCATTGCCCAGGAAGGTCTCATATTCATGAGTGGGAGGACTTGGAGCCAACATGTTCAGCTTGGTAATTTGGAAACACAGCAGTCACTTGCCCCAGTAAGACAACAAACCCTCAGGTTTTCCTTCTTATACATTTACACATGCTTTGCTACCTTTTCTGTTGCCTATAAAATGTACTTCTTTTTCTTATGCTTCTATGGCCCATTGGAGGAGGAATAGCAAAGTTTCTAGCTTTCTTAACAGGCTTTTCAACTCTTGATCTCAAATTTCAGTCCACCTTCAAAAGGGCTGAACCTGAACAAAGCCTCAGTTTGCTGAGGAGAACAGGGAAAGGAGAGGCTAAGTATCACAGTTAGCAGCAGCACTGTGGGGAATGAAATATATCTGGGCTGGAGTAGAAGACAGCACCATCTCATTTTATATTCCTTTTTATACAGAATACTGCAAGACCTCAGGGTCCTGAATGCGTTCTGGCTTTACACAGCAGCCAGGCTGGTGGTGTGTTCTCCCCTCTGGTTTCTCTCTCTGGTTGATCTTTCACTAGTCATAGACCTGGTTGGTCTGGTTCTTGTTTTCCTTGACCTGAATATTACCTGAAGGGAGCAGATGATATGGAGTAAAGGTTAGCTACAGAAATGTGCTGCAGGCCTGGCAAACTGTGCACATGGAATCATAGAATCACAGGATGGTCTGGGTTGAAAGGTGTCTTAAAGATCACCTCGTTCCAACTGCCCTGCTGTGAGCAGGGACAACCTTGCACTAGACCAGGTTGCTCAAAGCCCCATCAAACCTGGCCTTGAATGCTTCCTGGGATGGGGCATCCACAACTTCTCTGGGCAACCTCTTCCTGTGTCTCATCACCCTCACATACATACTTGTGTATTTTACCAGTGCATCTGAGTGGAGCCAACAAAAACCTTACATCAGAGTGTGTCCTGTACTTGCTAACCTATGCATTTGTATTGCTTCTCCTCCTTCTGTCCTTAGAAATTCCAGATTAAGTGTGGCACATGTTCAAAGGGCACTGGAAGCACTGGGAGAAAGCAGCTGAGGCAGAGCTTCAATGTCTTTTCTCCATTACAAGCCAAATGCTGCTGTGTAAAATAGCCCCAGGCTGACTTTTGCCTGTGTTCTCTCCTCCATGGTTACTTCTGAGCTTCATCTCTGTGAGGGTAACTGAGTTGAGTGGAACAGCCATCAATGTTTTTTGTAGGTTGGCATGAGGAAAGAGTAGTTATAAAATGCTCAGGAATTACAGAGACCTGAAATAACTCTATGGATTACCCAGTTCTGGTAGCGTAACTCATTTTGTGGCCTGTTTCCCAGTGCCTAACTGTGTCAGGGAACCAGATGTACTTAAACTGTGATGGACTGTGTGCCTACAGAAGCTGCATCCTGGGAGCCTTTCTGCAAAGTAAGCAAATTCTTTCAGGATATTTTGAGGGTCTCATGCACTTGGCCTGACACCTGCCAACTAAACTAGTGGTTCCAACCCCTCACTTTTTCTTTCAGACCAGTCATTGCTGATTGCCCTCTCTGCTCCCCCCTGCCCCAACCCTGGCTCTAGATTAGTTTGTGCAGTTTTAGGCAGTACCAGCATAAGATCAGTGGACCAGTTATCTAAATGTATACACTCAGTGTGGGAACTGCTTCTGCAGTCCCAAATAAAATTGGAGCAAAGCTAATACCTTTTTGCTGAAAGGTGGCTCTGAGGTTAAAATATTGGGTAAGAGCTTTTTCAGCTCTCTGCTGGAGAGAATTTGAAGCCACAGCTCCTCCAGGTGGCCTCTTAACACCTACTGAGAAGTTGACTAGGGGGATGTCTTCTCTGTGGGGGTGGCCCTTTCTAATGAGATGGTGGGAATCAGCTATTTTGATCATGTTCAAATTAGCAATAGACTTAAATAAGCCCCTGTCTTTCCTAGTTTAATTGTTACAGATGTGCAGCTGAATGCAGTCACACCTGATATTACTGTGATTGTCCACCTGGCTTTTTAAATTATCCCAGGCAATGTGTTTCTTATTGAACATAGTGGAATACTATAAGTATAAACCCACTTGGCCCATCCCAGAATTTGGTAGTGGGCAAGCCAGTGTGCTGAGATCTTCCAGTGGTGGAAGATCTCAGATCCATGTGGGAGGCATATGAAGTTTTGTGCTGGACTGTTGCTGTTGCGGCATACTTGGTAATTATTTGTCAATGCTGCCTCAAGGATATAAACTCGCACTAAAGGGGATAAAATGGACAAAGGCTATTAAAAGTACTGGAGCAGAAATGCTATGAGCAACAAGAATCTTGACTATCAGTTTGCTCAAGGTTTTTTCCAGCTCGATGCTTGGATTGTCTGGATGTGTGGAAGTTTAAACAGAATAAAAGTACTACACTAAGCTGAATTCATGGCATTGTTTATTTACTGATTATTGTGGGTGTAGCTGTCCATTATCTGCTTGGGAGGTAAAGCTGTAATGTTGGAGTTGTTTTCTGTGGTAAAACTCAAATTTGAGGAAAATCAGTTGTGCTGAGAATTCTGAAAACGTCTCTCGTGGTAAGCCCAAGAACAACACTTAGAAAGGAAATTAGGCAAGTAAAGCAGCTTTCAGAAGAACTGACAACCACTGTCTCAGCAGTTCATCACCTAGACAGCAGGAATGGAAACTCATAACCCATGAAACATTTATGTGTACCACTGTGAACAAACACACAATAACTTGCCCAGGAAACACAATGTCAATGATGAAATACAGTATGGTAATTGGTTTACAGCCCAAAAAAATAACAAAAATACCCTTTCCAAAATTTCATTGGCATGTGCTAATAAGAAGCTGAATATTCTTTAAATATCCAATTCTTTACTGAATTTATTATCTGTTCAATCTCAGTGGCTTCCTCTGGTGATGTGTTCAAGATCTACATGGAATATCCTGCACCTGAATTTCATAAAAACTCAAGTTTCTTTTGAAATTTCTTCAAGTTTGCAATTTGGCCACTGCATTTCTTGATGCATTCATTTGGATTTTTTTTTTTTTTTTGCATTAGAAGTCTTTGTAGTACCTTTGCCTTGTTGCACATATCCTGCCAGACCTCTCTGGGGAATCTCTTACTGCATGACCCCTCATATCCAAAAGAACTGGAGTTCAATCCAGAGTTCAATGAGTGGTGGACTAGCAAATAAGGATGAAAGAGGTTTCAGTGCATTTTATCTCCTCCGATATGATGAGGCCAGCCTTCAAACTGGGGGATCAAAAGGTGAGTTAGAATTTGGTCTTGAAATGCATAGACACCCCTTAAGCAGTATCATAGGTGGCCACCCTCTCCAGCAGCTCCAGGTCCTGGGCATTCTCCCTGCATGGCAGCTGGAGCCTTGCCCAGGGACCCAGAGGTCTGTACAGACTGATGGATGTGGCTGCTGTTTTCCCATTTGAGAATCAATTGGTAGCAAAGCTGAGCACGTATCCTAGAGACAGACAGACAGGCAAATGCAGGCAGAGGGCAATGACATGGCCAGCCACTCACGTGAGCTGATGCTCTCAGCAGCACCCACATACAGGGCTCACACAAAACACAAGCACAGACAGCCAAGTCCCCTCCTCCTCTTCATCTGATAAAGATGAACATCCTTTATTAAAGGGCATGCACTCCCCCACCCCACCTCAATTCACAAGCACATACACAGTCATGGCTTGTACTGGCATGGCCTGTGCCTCTGTCTATCCTCCTACTCCTGCCTAGATCTGAATACTGTTCCAGGCTTTACAGTTCTCCTACTCACCATCTCATCCAGTTAACAGATCCAGAACCACACACTGATCTCACAGGTCCCCTACACTCACAGGTTATCAGCTCTGCCCCTCTGCCTCCTTAGTCCCTCTGCTCAGACCCAGCACCTCCTGCTGTGGACTGGTACAACTTGTGGTTTGCAAGCGTTTATCCAGGCCTCACTACTAGACTAGAATATATTTTCTCACCAGCACGTTATACTAGCAATGCTCGTCTGCTGACGTCCGACAATCTGGTCAGGCCAAACACCATATTCACAAATTCCACATCACAGCACTGTGTACAATTAGGGGAATAACACAATATGTTTGTGTCATTTGTTTCTGAGAGAAAAATTGGTCTGGAGGGGGAAAGTAGGATGTGCTCAGCGGGTGTTATTTCCCCAGACTACAAAATGTGTTGTTATGGCCCTACAGGTCCCAGAGTCCAATCTGTACAGATAACTTTCTCCAGCAGGCCCATTCCTTTTGCAGGTTATATGGTGTTTTCAGACCAAAGCAGAAATTACTTGCTTGGCAAACTATAGCTGTATGAGGTGCTGGGGAAAATCCCTCAGCTTGTTTTTTTTTTTTTGACAGAACTTTCCCTGTCCCTGGGGAGACTTACCCCTGTATCTGCTCAGGGGGCCAGCCAGCAGCCATGCTTCCAGCATGGCTGGAACCACAGATGGTTCACAAGCTCCGATTAAGCTAAAAATAATGATCTTGAGGTGGTCATTGACTTCCACCTGGCTCAGTGTAAGGTGCTAGTGGCTACCACTGCATCAGGGCGTCAGATGAGCAAAGAGCTTCAATTGTCATGCTAACTATCTTTATAGCATCACCTTCACTTTTTCCTTCCATTCTGGATTTTCAGAGACAGGGATATAGTTACCTTTCTTGGTTTCAGCAACTGGTTGATTTCCGCAAAGGAAGGTTTAAGGTGTGAGTTAATTTGATATGTTTTGTTCCCTGGCCTGTACTCTTGCTGTGACACAAATTCAAGTTGCCAATAAGAAAAAATCGGTTGTCTTTTTTGCATTCTGCTTAGAGAGTATCTTGTGCTGGGGTTATGTTAAAGGTAAGAGCATGTCTAATTAGGTTTATTTGATCAATGAATCTTTTCAGGGCAAAGGGAAAAATAAATGGAAGGGGAAGTGATAAGCAAGAACACAAACAGACACAAACCCGATAGACAACAGATAGAAGAGACAATGCCAAGGATTAAAAGTTTCTAGTTACTCATTGATGAAAGACTGAAAGAAATTCTCAGGCTCAGCTTTGTAACTGATAAGAAAGGGGAAAAAAGAGAACTGTGAGGATTTGAAATGTTCAAGGGGGGCACCTGAGGGACTACCCAAAATTTACAAAAGCATATTTAGCGGAAGGGGGTGAGGAGGAACACAGAGAGGGAGTAGACAGGAGGTGGTATAAAAGGGACTGGTTTCCTGGTCAGTACACTTATCTGAACACACCCTTGGCCTGTTCACTGAAGTCAGTCCTATCCTCTTATTAGATCTTTTCTTGAATATAGTGCATGGTGGTCTTAGCCAGCAGCCAGTATGACAGCAGGGAGTATCCTGAAAAACAGCGAGGGAGAACAAAACATTTGAGGGGCTCAGCTGCATTGGCTGGAGTGGGACAAGTCACAGGCACATGTGCTTAACACCAGTTGCTGTGCTAGCTGTGAGGCAGAAGATGGTCTGTATCTTTTGCCACCCCACTGTGTGCAGGTGTGGGGTGTAATTCATATTCTAGTCTAGTAGTGAGGACTGGATTTTGGGGTCCCAAATATTTCCCCTAGTCTTAGTACTTGGTACCCAGACAAGATAAGTGAAAGATCCTTACCAGCCTAGACAACAGATTTTCTTGAGCGCTGGAGGAAGGCTGGACCCATACAATAAAGAAATAAAAATCCTTTTCAGCCACACCTTGATTGTGATCTGGCCGTCACTAAACCTGTTTCAGAAAGTTTATAGGCATTTTCTGGTCCTAGGCTGTTTCTGTCACACTGTGGAAGAGAAATTGGGGCATGCATGATGAGGGAGGAAAGGTTTAGAAAATGGGCTGAATGGTACCTCAGCAAATTGGGGAAAAGCTCCTGTGATAGCAGGAGGGTCTGAGTTATGTTGACCTCTGCGTGCCATCATCTGGTGTCTTTGGAATGGTCTTCTCTGCAACACAACCTTCTTCTCCCATTCTCCATCATCCTAAAGAGCATGTCTGAAGCATGCAGAGCATCTCCTATGATCTCTTCATTACCTGCTTGAAGCTCTGAGCACTCTCTATGCAGCATCTTTTTCACATTCCTGCTACTTAATCAAGCCTATTCCTATTCAGTAATAGCCTTAGTCTTCAGGACAGTAATTATCCTCCTCTCTGAAAGGATCAGCATGTTTCTGTCTTCTTGAACTGTGGTTCTCACCACAGATTAATACTGGAGAAAGAAACTCCCAATGCCTCCTGTAGTCTTTTTAGTACTTGTAGGGTAAATAATGGTAGGATCTTTGCTGTTCATTTTACCTAGTGCAATGTAGCATTACTTATGTGGATAAGAAACGTTTTTGTCTAAAAAACATCACTTCTGAGTTGATACTGTAGCTTTAGCCTGCTTTCTTAAGGCCCTGGGCTGTTTGTTACTGGGTCTAAAGGGACACCAACAGAACTGTCCACTAACAGCATTCTAGCAATGAGAAAATAGGAAGAAAATTCATGATGTGTGTCTTTCGTGGAAATGCCTGCCTGATCAGTGGGATAAATCATCTTGACCTGAAGTAAGAAGAGCTGGTTTTCATAGAAATTCTTTTATAGTCTTTGATTGTCAGTGACTCAGATGTTTAGCAGTTCGCGGAGATGCCAGAATGTGCAGTATCCCTCAGCTAACGCTAGATGTTGCCCCTGCGCTTTAGAAGCTGGTTCTCAACACAAGAAAGGGAACAGTTTGCTTGAGGCTTTAGAAAAGCTAACGTAGGTGCAAGGCTATGGGCTTCCTATTTCAGAATTACTTCAGTCACCAGTACAAATACATTTCTGCCTGACTTCATCTGGCTGTTATTTCTTCTCTTTTTTTCTCACCACTCTTTAGGCCTGGCTGGTCCTATCTGAATGGTAATTTGGATGGAAACTCTTTTCTGCCTTCTTAAAATTTCCACTTCATTTTTCTGCTACCTCTGTAGGAAGCAGTGCTACCCAGGGTGGAAATATGCACACTTCAGGTGAATATGACAGAGTTGTTACTCGGAACATCCTCACCAATTTCTATACCATAGAGAGCATCTTTGTGCTCTGTCTGTTGTTCTGTTTGCCATGATGTTCTCTCTTGAACAAGTAAATGTATGGTTTTATGTTCTGTATGTAAAAATATGGTTAAAGCACTGAAGTGGGGAGCTGGAGTGCTTTGTTCAGATCCTTGCTCAGGCTGGCATTTTAGATGAGTAGTTTTGCTCTATATGTCCCTTGTTCTCTCTTTTCTTAAGAAGGGACTTAGTGGTGCTTCCTTCCCAAATAGGGAGGATACATTCTTAAATATGTATCTAAGTGCTTGAATGGGACTGATAAAATCACGTGGGAGAAAAGTACTTTTAGAGAATAAAATCATTAGTGTCATCATCTGTGTATTAAGGATGAGAAGTCTACCTCAAAATCTTCAACTTTCCAGAGTATTGTGTATTTGGGGGAATTAATGGCCAGTGTAAAATACTGGCAGCCAATTCTTCTGAAACCCTGGCCAGACCACTGCTCTTGTTCTTTTGAGGGATACCTTGAAGATTTAGCCATCTGCAATTCCTTCAAAGTGCTTTAAACATAACTCTTCCAGAGAAAATCAAACCAGAGGATCTCTGAATTCCATCCTGACAATAAGTAAGCATCAGACTGCCTGCGTACCTGTCACCCTGCTTTAAGATGAGACCCCACGTTATTCCTGCCTCTCCCCTTGTAAGAGAAAGTCACTTCCACTTCCAACCCTACCACCTTTCTTGAAGGAAATCACTTTCTTCCTGGTGCACTGACAAAAAGTGTCAGCTGTCTTTCTTTGATTTTACTGCTCTTCTTCCTGGATTTTATATCACTCGTGTGTTTTATATTATTTATTCTCCCAGTGGAATCATAGGCTGCATCTTGATTCTTTGTGTTATGCAGCATTTTGAACACAGGCTTGTCTTGATTATAAATCCATGTACCCCGTCAGAAATGCTCAAGGTCTGAATGGCTGGCAATTAACAAGCAAGTGTATCTTCAAAAGTGCACATCCATCTGTCTGATGCTGCCTTTCTGATTGGTGTGCCTTCTTTAAGCCCTTTGAATTTCAGAGCTCTGGGACCCAGAGGAGCGCTACTTTCCAGATGTGGGTTTAAAAATTTTCCTCCATCTCAAAGAAAAAGGCAAAGATCAAGTATATGACCACACAAAGGCCATGTTCAGCACAGTTCTGATAGGCCCACATCAGCTACACTGAAGCCACTCAAGGTGAAAAGCTTTTTTCAGTTTGTAGAAACTTTTTTTAACTTTAAATCACCACCAGCTTACTATTTTGATTCATGTTGCCCACAGAAAGAGGTCCTTAGCAAAGTAAAATCAATGACGTATTTATCAAGGATTTCTTAAATCTCTCTGGGTCATTCTCTTCCTCCAGATTGGGCTGTGAGTGGCTTCTTTGTAGTCAGAAGAGATAAAATTAGAAAAATCAACAGCATAAACTTCATTTAATTGAAGAGACAAAACAGAAGACTTGCCATTTAACTGCCACACAATTAAACAGCAGAAGTGTTTGTGTTGTTGTGGGTTAGTCCCAGCAGGGACCTCAGCCAGACAGCCGCTTGCTCAGTCCCCCATGTGGGATGGGGGAGAGAGTTGGAAGGGTAAAAGTGACAAAACTTGTGGGTTGAAATAGAGACAGTTTGAGAGGTAAAGCAAAAACTGTATATGCAAACAAAGCATCAGCGGGCACATGTTCAACCATCTCTGGGAAAGCAGGACTTTGTCACATGTAATGGTTACTTGGGAAGACAAATGCTCCAAGTTCAAATGCCCCTGCCCCTTCTCCTTTTCTTTCCCCTCAGCTTTATGTGCTGAGCATGATACCATACAGTATGGAGTATTGCTTTGGTCAGCTGGGGTCAGCTGTCCAGCCATGTTCCCTCCCAACCATTTGTGCACCTCCCCTCACTTGCATGAGAAGCAGAGTATAGGCTTGGTGTTGTTCAAGCACTGTTCAGCAGCATCTAAAACACATATACGTCATCAAGTCGATTTTCAGCACAGATTCAAACCATAGAACCATATGAGCTACCATGAGGAAAATTAATGCTATTGGGCAAACCCCAGTACTACTATGGAGGAAGATACTCTACAGGCATTTGAAGTTTTACAGATTAGATTTGAAGTTATCAAATCTTTTTTTACTTTTTCTTTAACAAATAATCTATATTTCATTTGAAAGTAATGATGTAATGTCTAAGAAATCAAGTAATGTCTAAGAAGCTCTGTCTGGCATCCTTCTGTGAGTGAGAACAGCACAAGTGCCAGATTCTCAAATGAGGAGCTACTTAGTACTGTCAATAATACTAGTAAGCCAAGGGAAATTCTGGTTTGTAGGTTTTCCAAGGGCTTCAAGGTTTGTGCATAACACAGAACTACGAGACAGAACAAGGAAGGCATAACAAGCTGTAAGTGTGGAACCCTTGAATTTTAAAAGATCTGATATGGCTTAGAAGATCTGCAGTGGGATCTGCTTCATTTATAGACTTCAAAGTTTAGGACAAATGTCGTCCAAATGGTTCCCTTAAAACAGATGGTTTCCACTTGGGGAATATTCTGTCATGGTCTGAGTGAGGATGACCTGGTGCTGCCTACTGGGAGCTTCTCTGTAGTTGCTGACATAGGTCAGATGATTAGGGGTCTGGAGCATCTCTACTACAAGGAAAGGCTGAGAGAGCTGGGCCTGTTCGGTCTCAGCAGGACCTCATCAATGAGGGGACCTCATCAGTGCGTACAAGTGTCTAAAGGAAGGGTGTCAAGAGGATGGAAGAGATCATCTTCTCAGTGGTGCTGAGGAACAGGACAAGAGGGAATGGGCAGAAACTGATGCACAGGAAGTTCCACCTGAAGATGAGGAAGAACTTGTTTACTGTGCAAGTGATGGAGCACTGGAACAGGCTGCCTAGAGAGGTTGTGGAGTCTTCCTCACTGGAGATACTCAGGAACCATCTAGATGCAATCCTGTGCCATGTGCTCTAGGATGACCTGCGTGAGCAGGGAAGTTGGACCAGATGACCCACTGTGATCTCTTGCAACCTGATCCAGTCTGTGATTCTGTGATTCTATACATAATTACAGTGTTCAGAACTGGAAATCTCAGTTCCTGAAGTAGTTCTCTCTGGAGTAGAGACTTATACAATAATTGAGCATGTTCTTTTATTGTGAGAGTTATTATGATTTAATGTCTTAAATTAAATTTATCCCAAGTCTGCAATCCTGTAGCCCTCCTTCAGGGTCTGTTTTTTGCTACTGACACCTTGAGCTTTTTTATCTCTGTTTAGGGATTGAGTGGATAGAGCAGCCTGCTCAGAAATTTGCTGCACCTGCCCGTGTGTAAGGTACTGAAGGGAAAATATCACCAAAGTGCTGCGTAATAAGTAGAAAGGATAGGGAACAGACTGTTATGCTCTTGTTACCCCTTTGTGGTGTAGACACCTGGAAAACTTCTGCCGCTAATCCCGAAGCTGCTCTTAAGGTAAGGACATTGAATGCACAGAAGCACAAGGCAGGCCTGAGTTTGTATACTTTCTCAGCTGCCAACAGTTCTTGGCTTCAGCACTTTTTTTCTGAATCAGATGTCATTTCTGTGTACTTGGTAACGTCTTACAGATTTGTCTTCCATAAACTTGTTCAATCTCCCCTTGAACCCCTGTAATGTCAGCATCCTCATATGTTTTGGCAAATGTTTCTTCGGATCTACTTGTTTTTATGTGAAGAACTATGTCCTCATTCATTTTTAACCAGGCTTTTGTTAACTTAGTATGTCCTTGGTAATAGCTGAACTGTTTTCAAGTGAAAATTTCCCTGAGTAGTATCACCTTGGGCAAGGACATAATGTAGGATGTGTTCTGACAGCAACATGTTATATTGAGTTTGGAAACATTTGACCATAATCTCCTTCATCCTGTCCTAAAAACACATACTTCAAACAGTGTAGCTTTATCTTGATAAATTGTACTTATTAACTGGAAGCCCTTGTAACTAGCACTACTTGACATTCGAAATATGCGTCACCAACTCAGTGTTTTTGTCATGTTGCAAGAGGTTACATATGCAACCTGGAGGAGCTTGGAGGTTCCCAGCTCAGATAGATGGAGGAGGTAATTGGTTGTCACTGTCTTGAAGCTCTGGCATTTTCTCTTTGTTCTGTTGAAGTTTTGGTATCACAGTTCCTTAGGTGCACTACTACTTTCACTCCAGTCTGTCTACTGGAATCCAGAGAGCTTGCAAAAGTGTTGGAAGTGATCCACTTGCAGATCTTGAAGAACCCCAGACCAGCACAGGTGGATGCCCAAATCAGTCTGTAGCCCCTTGGGAAGCCCGTGCTGGAGCAGGCTTCTGGCAGCACCTGTGGCCCTAAGGAGAGAAAAACCCATGCTGTAGCAGGTTTGTTGACAGGACTTGTGACCCTGTGGGGGACTGACGCTAGTGCAACCTGTTCCTGAAGGACTGCACTCCATGGAAGGGACCTGTGTTGGAGCAGTTCATGAAGAACCACAGCCTTTCGGAAGGACCCACGCTGCAGAAGTTCATGGAAGACTATCTCCCACAGGAGGGACCCAACACTGGAGCAGGCAAAGACTGTGAGGAGTCCTCCCTCTGAGGAGAAAGGACCCCATTCTTTATCCCCCTGAACCACTGGGGAGGTGTGGAGTGAGGCAGAGAATTCATGAGTAAAACTGAGCCTGGGAAGAAGGGAGGTGTGGGGAAAGGTTTTTTAAGATTTTTGTTTTATTTCTCATTATTCTGATTTGATTGGTAATATATAAAGCTAAGTTTCCCAAGTCAAGACTGTTCTGCCCATGAAGGCAATTGCTGAGTGATCCTTCCCTCTCCTTATCTTGACCCATGAGCCTTTTTTTATACTTTTCTCTCCCCTGTCCCATTGAAGAAGGGAGTGACAAAGCCAGATGGGCACCTGGCATCCAGCCTGGTAAACCCACCACAAGTTGATACAGGTTTTGAAAAGGTAGGTCTACAGCAAGTCCTCAAATATTTTACCTTCTTTTTCAGGAAAATCAGAACTAGATAATTGTCTGTGCTGCATTAAAGGTTACTACATAAATGCTTTAAAAATAAACTTTTTCTCTAGTTTCTTGGATGGTCAAGTAAGGTCCCATGGTAGTCCAAGACTTAGCAGATATACACGAATGATATCAATAACGGGGAGCACTAATTATCCTTTCTGTCTTTTTGCATGTCCCATGGGAGGGTAAATTACATACAACATTTTGATCATTCAACTCAAAGGGAACAAACAGGAAAGGAATTGGACGCTGACACCACTTGTTTTACACTAGAGATAGACTCTAGCCCTGAAAGAATTTTTTTAACAATAAATTTCTGCAAAACAGTTATGCTGAAAAAGAATTTAAGGAACAAAAAGAAATTTAAGCTAGATAATTGTCATTAACTAGATAAGATCATGTAACTCTTTATCAGAGGAGCTTTCAGAGGCAACCTTTCACAAAAGTGTTTCTACATTTTTCTTTTCTCTGCACAGGCAAAGGTTTTATTTTGCTTTGTTTGACTACTGTAAGTGGAAATGCAAGACTTTTTAGGAATTCCTTTCTACCTAGTCCCAGAACATACCTCATTATAACAGTAGTCAGTTAGAATTATTTAATTTGGCATGCAAGTAAGGATGTATAGGTATGGACTAAGAGGTACAATAGTTGAAATATTTCAGCTGTATTGTTGAGAGTGATTTGACATAAAAAGAGGCAAGAAACACAATTTAATTGCAATTGGAGTAAGTTGATTTCTTATTTTAGCCTATACTGAAAGATGTGGAGGTAGTGGTTAAACACACAGGAAAAAATAAGCATGTATTTTAAGCATGAGGTTTTGGCACACAAAAATAAATATAAGTGTGTTGCTATATTTCCAATTTTGAAAATGTGGACCAATAAACTGCAGAATGGTTTAACACTGTGCTGCTTTATATAGGGTTTTTTCACAGTTTTATTTTGTTCAAGCAAATTACACTCGGTTTGGAACAGAAAAAGCTGGTAGACTTTATGAAGGTCTGACTGACACCAAAATAAACAAATGATGTTAGTCCTGACATTGAAGATGACCTGTGGTAACCTAAAGTTGAAGGAGACAGCTGTACTTTACTGAAAACTGTAGCATCCCACTCTGAGCACTGGGATCAAGAGCTCAAGCAGCTGTACAGACAGACACTGGACAGCTTGACTTGGATGCAGCTGCAGTCTAAGCGTGGATGATGCTTAGCTGTGTATCCAAAGCTTGAAATACAGAGCACTCATCCTTCCCAGGAGTTATGCTTTGATAAAAACAAACAAACAAACAAACAAACAAAACCAAAGCCAAAACCACCAACAACAACAAACTTCAGAGGCTACCTACCCATACAGTGTTTTTATGCCTATCAGTTATCTGTGGTGATTATTTGTATCAAAGTCAGTAAGCTTTTTTCTAGCTTCTCTTCTGTACAATCAGAAATGTTTTACTGACCATCCTTCTATTCAAGTCTTTCAGGATTTCTTTTCACTTTCCTTTCTAATTTTCCTTTTAAGGTCATTTTAAAGTTCTCACACCTCCCTGTCTTTGGCTTCTATCACTAGTTTTGCATGCTGAAGGTGATCCATGAACAATAATACTCTCTTAATATGAAAGCTGCATTATGAGTCTTTCTGACTTTGTGATTTATGGACATAAAAACAAAACTGTGAAGAAATGTGTTTGGGGGGTTTTGTCGGTTTGGATGGGGGGTGTTTGGATTTTTTAATCCCTTTTAATAGTAAGATTTTTTTTTCAAAATATTTTTTTAATTTATCTTCCATGGGGTTTATAATGTGAGTATTTATGCCATTAATACTAATTTTTGTGACCACTGTCAGTTTCGATTGCTGCGAGTGGTAATTGAAACCACTTTATAAAGTGGTTTAAGATATAAATATTCTTCATTCTGTGAAATTCCCTAATATATTTGAAAAGGATGACTTAGATGGGCAGCTGTCAGACACAAAGAAAGAGAAATAGAAATACCAGATTGGATTACAGCAGATAACATTTTACATGGAAATCAAGATACTTATTTTGAAGGAAGGAAAAGCAAAATTCTAATAAGTGTCTTATATTAATCTTTATCTCATTTGAAAAGAGAAGGATATTACTTCTGCTCTATAACTGAAAAGACCATAGTCTAGGATTTTTGATGAATAGGGTGATCTGTCAGGTCTGAACGAAATGTTTATATCCTGCTTTTAGTGAGGGTTCAGTGGGTAAATAAGTAGTATTTCATGAAGATCACCTAGGTTTATTGTCAAAATTGAGTTATTTTCTGGCATCATCAGAGGAATGATGACTAGTCAGTAGGAAAGGCTGAAACTTAATGGTGCAGCCAATTTAACTTACTTTACCTTGTAAGAACCAGTGTTCTGGCTCTTCTTCTGAAGAAAAAGGAACAGGAAGGTCCAAATATGTATTTCGTCACATGGCAATTCAGAAAGGGAAAAAACTAAAAGTAAAAATAAAGAAAAAATCAAAAGAATGCTCTTAAAATCAACATACGTTTTTATATAACTGTATGTATTTATATATATATATATTTGTATGTGGATATACGTTGTGTGCATGTGTATATGAATGCAGGCAAATTAAGAATGTGCAGACAAAACAAGCTACCATTTAAGTGAGCTGTGTTATTCAAAACAGAGGACTTAAGAAAGAATTCTGAAACTAGAAAATCATGGTCTTTGTCCCTAATGTACTATAGTCAATGTTTTACTTTTTTAATGCTTCTTCTCCAGAGCCTAATCTTGCAAGAGTACAGCATAGGTCTCATTCCTAAAATGCTCCAAATTCTTTAAAAATATTGGCTACTGTCAATAGCTTAACCAAATATGAAGTTCGGGGACTTTCAAGCTTTTCTCAGTGGCCCTCTGGGAACAAACTATACTAATCACACACTGTGTAACAGACAATTTCAATGTGCTTCAGTCATCACTGAACAATCAGAAATGCTATGTAAGAAAGTTGGAGGGAAAAAAAACCCTGAAAACTAAAGACTACATTTCATGCAGAACAGCTCTCAGCTGGTGAGATAACATGAAACAAATAGCTCAGGAAGATTATCTCTGCCTAATAAACATAAAGTGAATGTTCACCTTATTAATCCAGAACCTATTTCTTGATTTTCTGGACATAAAATTGTGAGTTGGGGAAAATGCTTTATTTTAGAAATAAATATCTGAAAGATTTATAGGATAAGCATCTACAGAAAGGTCCAACGCTGAAGGGAAAATACAGATTAAGGGCCTTATCAACATGGAGGTAGCTGCCTTCTGAAGCAGCAAAGTAAGCAGAGGGGAGGAGGAATAAAACCCCAAAGACTGCTACTTTATCAAACATATAGTGAAGTAATCATGAGAAAATGACAGAGCTTAGGACTGTGATTCTAGAAACTGTCTTGGTGGAAGGAGATTAATTTTAAGACAACACAACAATGCAGTTTGATTTTAACAGCTGATGGCAACCCCCAGAGACAAGACTAGGGTGAGAGAAAAAGGCGATAAAGACTCTTGAAACCTTCTGAGAAGGACGAAGAGGCAGAGGGAGATAAACTGCAGAAGCCAAAGATATGTGAGCCAAAGGAAAAAACTCTTGGAAGAAGCAATCAGTGAACTGACAATGTCTGGTGAGAAATACACATGATAGTCCCCCTCCCGTGGTGATACCTATCGGACAGGCTGCAGAGAATTCACGCTCTTTCCTTGCCTGCCCAGCAGGTGGCATCAGGAAGAAACAAATCACATCCTGATTCCTTTTCAGTTCCTTGTTTCTTTTTCTAAACCACAGCTAAGAAACTGCTTCTTCCATTCTTTGTCTTCACCTACCTGCCTGGGTAGAGATGAAAATGGTCTTGTAACGGGAACTTTTAACAGTCTACTGTGTGGCATCGCCCTGTACCACAGCGGTCATCAAAAAGAAAAAAAAGAAAAAAATGCTATCTAGACTAAGACTGTATACAGGGGCATTCTAATCTAGTAACTAGAACTTATAAATTGGTAGTGGTATAGCAGAAAAGCACTTCCTCCCAAAACCTTGTTGGTGCCAAAAATGTGGAGTATTCCCCGGAGACTTCAAATATGTCGTAAATAGTGTAGACTTTGTTATGGTAACCCAGGATGGTTTTCATTTCCTATCCAAGTCCAAAACACTTCTTTTCTTGTTGTTACAGTAGCCAGAGACAGTTCTCTTCTTCCCATCTCCAATTTGAGTTCGTAGAGTCCCAAGCATGTTTTATCTCGTCATCTCAGGATCTGGACAGCAGCACCTGCACCAGGTCAGGCAGCTCCACAGTGAGCCAAACAGGACACTGCACACACATCACGTGCTAGTCAGCACAAGTTTTATCACCCACCCCTGCCGTGCTTTCCCCTGAGCTTCGCTCCCCACCAGCTCCTCATCTGATCAGCGCTGGTGTCCCAGGGCTCGCACTGTGGTGACATTCGGCTTTTGTGAAAGCCAAGGCTGTCACTTGCCTGGTGCAGGTCCCTCAATCCTCCCTCACCCCTGAGGCACCTGCACCTGCTCTTCACTTGTAACAAATGGCCACACAGTATTGTCCTTTTCCTGTAGCTACCCTAGGAACTGACAAATTTTAAATCAGAAGGAAGTAATTTGTGCACTCAGATGAATTTCCCTTGGTAATTGCTGATTTTTTGGTGAAGACATGCAGTTTGTAAAAATGTATGTATTTGCCATTTCAGAAACTACAGTGGAATTATGTCCCAATGCAGATTAACCAACTGCTTTAAATTACCTATATATCTAATACAGGGGAGAAAACAAGTTCAGCAAAACAAAAGTAAAAAATTTGTTGAAAATAGTAAAATTTCAAAAGAATAATTTCTGCTTTTTTGCAAACATATCAGAAAGTCCTCAGTCAACAAGCCTATTGATGTTTCATTAGGTAATTTCATTACATAAGTACCATAATTCCTTATTTATTCAATTAAATTTCTTATATTCAGAAAATTAAAATCTACTAGAAAGCAGTTTCTGTCTTAAGGTTTATTCTTTGAAGTTCTTTCTATGTGAAGATTTTACAGCCCATTTATGTCTAACCAATGTCCATAAATCACTTGTCATTTTCTAACTCTGAGAAATGTTGCATATTGGTTGTTCATATGCCATTGCTATAAATGATTCTCAGTGCTGTGTGTTTCTAATTTTTTTTAATGGAATTATAATCACTTTTTAATTTTGCTGTTCATGCTGTGTCATTTTTAGCAAAACTGACAAAAGGTTTGTATCCCTATGGAGGATGTAGTTCACAGAAGTGCTACTTGCCAGGCTATTGTTTAGCTGAGATACTTCATACAAATGGTGGTAAGAGAGGCCAGCTAGCAGAAAAAAATGGAGCTGAGAGGCAGCCAGCAAACATGGAACTTTGCACAGCAGGCTGTACAAAACGGGGGTCAGCAGCTTGGCTTAGAAAAGCACACGTGTCCTCAGCAATGGTGCCACTGCACCGCACACCAAGGCCCTCAAGAGCTGCTGGACTAACTGTTCCTGCAGCGTCTGAGCTGCCATCCAGCCAGAGCTCTGCAAGGGGGATGCTGCCTTCCAGGGGAAGGCTCTTGCTGGGACTGGGGCCGTGTGGGAAGGCTTCCTGTGCTGCAGAAGCGTGCCTATGTTGAGAAATGGTGTTGCCAAATAAGGAAGCTGTGGGAAGAGGTCAGCAGACAGTGTAGCAGCTGAGATGATGGAAAGAGACTGAGCAGGTCTCCTCCAAGGTTCTGGCTTCAAGAACTTGAATCTAAAAGCACAGTGAATGCAGTGCAGGTAGTCTGTACTTACAGATTTGGAAGACAGACATTCCCACTATGACAAGGCTTGGATGTTTATGAGTTCAGGCATCAGAGGGATGGCTTCTGCTCCATCTGTAGAATTGCTAATAGCGAGTAGATGCAGTGCTTTTGTAGCTGTCAAGGGTTGACAGCTCACTCAAATGAAACATCTAACTGGGCTGAGCTTGAGTCCTGCAGCAGCATCAGGAGGAGGCAGCAAGTTATAGAGGTGTGAAACTCCCTGCTGTGATACCTTTATGACACTTAAGAGGTGCATAAATAGAAAAGAATCTGTTTTAGTTTCATTGGAGAAAAGTGAGAATTACTGGAGCTCCGGACAGAAGAAAAGGGAAGCAAGGATAAGAAGTGTCAGAGCAGTAAACAGAAATACAAATCTTTCCTAATGATGTTGTGCATCTGTAGAAATCAGAGCCTGAAGATCAAAGAACTCAAATCAATGTGTGCACCAGTGCTGACCAAAAAAAAAAGGACAAAAATCAAGGCTATTGAAGACAAAATTCTCAGAAAGATTCTTGGGGAAACAGTCTGGGCAATGAAGAACTCATCAATCCACTGCAGCAATAAAATGCTGGAGACATGCTTGCAGTTCCTGGACAGAAATCAGAGTAAGTGATTGATGTGCTGATATTTGACTTAATGTTTCTCCTGGGTAGGATTATTCATACAGAGGAAGTGTTGCCCTCTCTCCTGTGCCATGGACCTGCTGGAGTGGATGGAGCTCTGCCCAGGGATGGATGAGGAACCAACTGAGAGCTTATGGGTCCAGATTAAAGGGAGGGCAGAGACAGGTGACAATTATAGTGGAGGTCTCCTACATGCTGCCTGACCAGGAAGACCAAGGAGGTGAGTCCCTCTATAAACAGATAGGAGCAACCTCACCTTTCCAAGTCCTGGTCCTCATGGGAGGCTTCAACACCCTCCAATAGCTGTTGGAGGGACAACACAGCAGAGCATAAGCACCAGGAGGTTCCTGGAATACACTTATGACAATTTCCTTCTCTGAGTGATAAAGAAGTCAACAAGGAGAGGTGCTATTCTGGATCTCATTCTCACCAACAAGGAAGGGCTGGAGCCCAAGGGCAGCCTGGGCCACAGTGACCATGAAATTGGTGCAGTTTGACACCCTTAGGGGAGTGAGGAGGGTGCACAGCAATCTCACTACCCTGGGCTTCAGGAGAGCAGACCTGCTTATTTGAGTACCATGGGATAAATCCCTGAAGGGAAGAGGGGCCAGAGAAAGCTGGTTGGTATTCAAGGACCACCTTCTCCAAACTCAGGAGTGATACATCCCAGCAAAGAGGAAGTCAGGCAAAAATGTCAGTAGGACTTCATGGATGAATATGGAATGCCTGGACAAATTCAAACACAACAAGGATGCACACAGAGGGTGGAATCAAGGACAGGTAGCCTGGGAAGCATGCAAAAATATTGTCTGAGCATCCAGGGATCAAGTTAGGAAAGCTAAAGCCCTGATAGAATTAGTTCTGTCCAAGGGCTTCAAAGGCAACAAGAAAATCTTCCATAGGTACACTGGTGATTACGGGAAGACTTGGGAAAATTTGGATCCTCTCTGGAAGGAAAAAGGACACATGATTACCAGGATATGACATGGAGGAGACTGAGCTACTGAATGCCTTTTTTCCCTCAGCCTTCACCATCGAGTGCTCCAGTCACACTGCCCAAGCTGAAGAAATTGCAGATGGCAAAGGCAGGGAGAATGAAGAACCTGCTGCAGAAGAAGAACAGTTTTGTTCTAAGGCACATGAAGGTGCACAAGTCCAGGAGACATGAGGAGTTACATCCATGGGCCCTGAAGGAACTGGCAGTGGAACTAACTAAGCCACTATCCATCATATTTGAGAAGTTGTGTCAGTCTGGTGACTCTCTAATGGACTGCAAAAGGGAAAACATAATCCTCATTTTAGAAAAGTTACATAAGGAAGAAATGGGGAAAGAGGCAGTCTCACCTCTCTTTCTGGACAGATCGTGGATCAGATGCTCCTGGAAACTGCTCGGTGGATAAGGAATTGGCTGGATAGTCACTTTCAAAGAGCTGTGATTGACATTCCAAGTGAAGATCAGCGACAAGCGGCATTCCTGGGGCTGGTACTGGGACTGACACTGTTCAACATCACTGCCAGTGATCCCACTGCCAGTGGGATCAAGGGCACCCTCAGCAAGTTCACTGACAATTTCAAGCTGTGTGGTGTAGTTGACGTGCTGGAGGGAGGGGATGCCATCCAGAGGGACCTGAACAGGCTTAAAAGGTGGACCTGTGACAATCCCATGAAGTCTTACACCTGCACTGGGGCAATCCCAAGCACAGAATCAGGCTGGGTGGAGAATGCTTTGAAAGCAACAATGAGGAGAAGGATTTGGGAGTTCTACTGGATGAGGAGCTTGACGTAACCTGGCAATGTGCGCTTGCAACCCAGACTGCATCCTGGGCTGCATCCAAAGAAGTGTAGCCAGCAGGTGGAGGGAGGTGATTCTGCTTCTCTACTTGGCTCTTGTGAGACCCCACCTGGAGTTCTGCATCCAGATCTGCCCCCAAACATAAGAAGGATGTGGACCTGTACCTCTCCTACAGAGACAGGCTGAAAGGGCTGAGTTTGTTCAGCCTGGAGAAGGGGAGACCTTAAAGCTCCTTCCAATACCTGAATGGACCCTACAGGAGAGCTGGAGAGGGACTTTTTACAAGGCCATGTTGTGCAGGAGGACAAGGGGTGATGACTTTAAACTGAAAGAGAGTGGATTTAGATTAGACATTAGGAAGAAATCCTTTGCTATGAAGGTGGTGAGGCACCAGCACAGGTTGCCCAGAGAAGCTCTGGATGTCCCATCCCTGGAAGTTGCCCTCCCAAGTCCAGGTTGGATGGGGCTTTGATCAGCCTGGTCTAGTGGAAGGTATTCCTGGCCATGGCAGGTGGCTGGAAGTAGATGATCCAACAGTCCCTTACAACCCAGGCCATCCTATGATTCTATAAATAAAGGTGTCTTAGGAATGTTTCTCTCACTCAGAAAATCACTTACACTTGCACCTGGTTCCGTGTGGATTTTTCCATAGAAGGCATTCCTCTACTTCTATGATATGGCATAATATAATGGACATTTTGAGAATTTAGGCTGTCCCTCTGTAGTTAAAAAGAACTTTTGAGATCTCCACACTCCTGAGAAAACAGAGCTAAGAAGCTACATTACTTGGGTCAAAGAGTCACCAACCGATTACTTTTAAAACCCTCTGAACATATTATATACTTTTGTCTTCTCGTCAGAATTTTTGATCAGAAAGTCAGTTTTTGTGATCTGCTGGCATAGCACCTGTGGAATAAATACTAACTACTCCCTTTTCTTGGTATTCTGCAGCTCTGAAGCCACAAATGCTACAGAGTCTTCTTGGGTTTAAGTTTACTTTGTTATTTTGTAATAGAAGTCCACCAAGAGGGAAATATCCTTGCATATTGAGCTTCTGCCTATGGAATTTTAAGTGGAGTCAGGTGTCCTTCAGCACGAGTTAATATTTGCAGACCAGCTCTGGCGAGCTGTCCCTGTGACTAACCTCAAGAGGAGAAATTTTTCCCCAGCATTCAGTTCCTAGTTGCAGAAAAACTGCAAAAATACTGTGAAAAAATGCAGTACACCAGGGGCCATTACTACAGGGCTGCAAGAAGTGGAAGGAATGTAAAAGAAAATAAGTTCTGCTAGTGAAAAATATTGGGTTGTCACTGCTCAAGGATCTGTCATGCATTTTGTAATTGCAAGTCTACCAGAGACATTATGGTATCAGTTCTCCTTTGAAGTATTTTTAGCAGGTTAGTTTAATGTATCTTTTAAGAATATAGCATTTTGTGCTACCCATATTTAAAATGCCCTAAAATAGTGTCTTATTAAATTGCATCAAAATTTACACACTTGCAAACTAGAACATTTGCAGAAAAAATAGTTAAAAGTATTTCCCAAAAGATGGGATTAGTATGGATCATAGGAATTTACACTAAAATGTAGGCCAAGCTTCTTTGTTCTATACCTCATGTGAGCATTCATTCTCTTTGTAAGCATGTAATGAGAAACTAAGAAACTCATCTAAGTTATAAAAACACTCATTCTTTATTCCAAGTGCAGAATCTGTATTGGGTCTTACTTTAGGTGACAGATAAAAATTCCTTCCTTTTCAAAGCATATCTGTCTATCTGTCTGTCTATCTGTCTGTCTGTCTATCTGTAAATTACTTTTTAAGGTTAAGATGCTTAAAGCAATCTTAGAAAATGCTCTTGGAGCTTGAGTGCCCATCCCTTCCTGTTCCAAAGCTGGGCTTGAGATGCCTAGATCTCTCCCTACAGGCATTTGCTTAAGCTGTTATTAGCAAACTTCACTGACAGAAATTCTCCAACTTCCTCACGCCATCTCTTGCCATGCTTGATCATTATTCATCACCTTTCGAATTCAGGTCATTTTTACTGTCAGATGGATGAACTTAAGCTAAGTATCAAGCAACATTTGACTAAAACAACTTTCTTCAAGGTCACATAAGAACTCTCCAGAAGGGACCAGGTTCTTCTGCTCCTTTTTTCCTTAATATTTCACTTATTTCCCTCTCAGGTGGAGTAGTGGTTTCTCACCATCAAAACAAAAATAAGAATAATTAAACTTGCAACTGTCTCCATTTTAAAACAAGCTTATTTTCTTATCTTACCTCTCTAGTGGGTTTGCATGAATTTGGCATTCTCTAGAGAAAAAAATAATGGATTCATTAGTGAGAACTGAGAACGTATGACATCTTTAGTTTAAACTGTGATCTAGCACATGATATCAAGTAAGAATAATGGTTTCAGGTAGTCTAGTGAATGACTAGCATTTGACTATAATTAAGTTACTGCTTAGATAACTCAAGTTATCTAAAACCAATCTGTTCTTCTTTCAACCATTTAGTAAAACTGTCAAGACTTTTGAAAAAAAAAAAAAACCAATAACCTGGAGCAGCTTTTTCTAACACAGCTTAGTCAGACACTCCACACAACTTACACCAATATTTCTTGAGGTCTTCTGAGCTTCTTGGTTAAGTTCTGTCTAGCTTTGTGTAGTACCTTGAAGCCCCACGGCAAAGAGAAGAAGTTAGATGTAGGGAATGGAATTCTGCCTCCAGGGGCCTGCTGACTTGGGTTAAGATACACTGCAACAGGCTTGAGTTGAAGGCAATTGTCAGAGTGTCTGTATCTGAGGTTTACAGTGATATTTTTAAACAAGGGAAGAAGATAGTTTTCAAGAGTTTAGACTTAAAAATATTGATGTGTAGGACCACAATTTATATTTTTCCAAGATAAGGTATCCTGTAAGCCATACATATTTTTAAGCTACTTGCCATTGGCTGACCTGAGTCTGAGAAAGTGTACTCAGACTAGTACTTCAGCATGTGAGTGGAACCTATTATTTGTAGACATGCTAAAATGGTATCTTGAGTTTTGCAGTTAATTTAAGAATGTATTTAAATCCCTTTTGGAAGTAGAAGGTTATTCATAATGCTGTTTGTTTCATAGACTTGTATTTTGCCTATTGAAAGTCATAAATTTCCTAACTTTTTCTTTGTTATTTCCAGCATTATATTTCACTGACTATTCTCTCTACTCAAGAACAATGCCTCTGTTACACTGGCTGCACCATGGCTTGAAGACATCATGTGATTTATGCATGGTGTGCAGGAATTCGCTTTTGTAAAGTGAAGTCAGGCCTCACAAATCAATTACAGGTCTTTCAAAGGGTTAAAGGTGCAAACCAGTTGTATTCTAGTACCCTTGACATTCAGAATATTCAGCAAAGCCTCCAAAAGAGAAAGAATGGTAAAGCAAATAATCTACCACTGAATAAGAAGGAGTCTGTAATTGGTTAAAAAACCAACCAACCAAACAAACAAACAAAACAAAACAAAACAAAACAAAAAAAAAACAAAAACAAAACAGAAACCAAGGACAGAAATAAATATTATTCATAGGGAATAGGGATGCAAGTAGTTTGTAAAATCCCATTAATCTCTCTGCTGAGATCACTTCTATTCATTCCGTTTGTCACTGCCCTGTAAAAGGGAATGATCGGTGAGGTGGCATTATTGAACACGTACAGAGAAGTAAAAACAAAAGCAAATTGAAGAGCTGTTGAAGAATCTCCTGCAGTAAAATGGCCAGTAAAGTGGCAGATGTATAGATAAACATTATGTGATCTCTCTGATTTTATGCTCTCTCTTCATACTTAGTGAACTTGCTTACCTTTTGCAATCCTTAACTTTTGAATCAAGGTGCTGGCTGTCCTGCCTGGCCATTCTTTCTGCCAGGTAGGATAGGAAACTGCTGCTTGAAAATGGGATAATATAATGGCTAAACAAGACCATTAAATTATAATAGGATGTACCCACTCAACTTTCAGCTGATTTATTGTACGGTTATACCCATTTCTGCAAGACCATTTATTTTACATCTTTTTCTGCTCTAAATCTCTTCTGCATTTAAATTTCACAAAATTTTAGTCCCACTTGTTATATAAGAAGCATGTTCATCTGACTAAACCTAAACCTATTGTAGATAAATCTATTCCATTCAGAAAGTGGAAGTTCAGTTTCCATATTGCTAGAGCCCGTCTGTTAACTTCACAACACCGCTGTAAAAAAACAGAGAGAAAATTTAAAAATGTAGTTCATATTTTTTTCTTTTAATTCAGATAGCCAATGAACCTGCAAAAGGACTTCATGCAGACATAAGGTCAACATTCACAGAAATGACAGCTACGTGTCTTGAAGAAAATGTCACTAGTGAAATAGAGAGAAAAATAGTTTTTGGCATTTGGGTTTTTTTCATGCTGTTAGCCAGGTGTGTCTGAAGGTACTGAAGCACATAGGAAGAGGCAGTCATTAAAACAGTTATTCTGCCTGTGTTACATATTTAGAATATATTTTAATGAGTGTTTTGCAATTGTAATAGCATTGTCTGCAGATTTTAGATAGTAACTAGTCTAAAAGAATTCATTTTGCTACTATCAAGCCTCTCATCATTTGTATTAATTTTGATTGAGCAGAAAGGTCCACACAAAGCTTGTTACTACTTACAGCTAACTTATAAAAGTACAACATGAAGAATGAAAATGCATAAAGAATAAGTCGTGTGTGCTTTTCCAAGCAGTTGGAATTAATAACCACACATTTGAAGTATAAGATCATAGACTGTGAGTGGAGGCGTGGATCTATTTTGCTCCCATAGATGATCTCTTTTCATCTTGATTGTTGAAAGTGTTTATAAACAAGAATACTATAATTTTCCTTTACTGATTTTGCAGTATGTCACTATTTATATCATTTTCCACTAAAGCCAGCAGGAGTTTACTTGTGAAATATCCGGTGTAATTTTATTAAGCTTCATCCCAAGCATGACTTTCTCTCTTATTAATTCTCATAGTTACAAAATCATATTTTGTCAGTGATGCAATGAAAACTTGCCAAACTATCTGTTTTAAGACAGCAAATATATACTAAAGAGCCCTTGGTTTCAGCTTAAATCATGTTTTCAAAACATTTCCCATTGCTTATTTCACTGTGCACTAAAGGTTTTGGAAGCTTTCAGAAGATTTCAGAAAGGTTTCAGAAAACCCATTTTGTTTTTGGATTTTTAAAATATTTTCTGGAGAACGTTGCTGCTGTAGCATAATGAATACTTGCATGATCATTTTCATTCACTCTATCCAGGAAAAAAAAACCAAACTTGAAGAATCTATTTATTTTTAATATCATATATATATGTAAAGAAAATTTCCAACAAAGAGAATTACAAATTGTGAGGAAAAAAAATTTAAAACTCATGAAAACTTATTTCAGGATGCCATCCAATGCTCAGTATTCTGGTAAGGACTGAGGGGTTCCAGAGTTCAATGGACCATTTAAACAAATTTTCTGGTGCTGAACCGATAGCTTCGGCTTTTTCAGGAATAAATGCAGCTGCAGTTCAAAGGAGTTTTTCTGAACACTAAATGTTTTCAGCCAAAGCACGTAAAGAGATCATCAGATACACCTCTTTCAGGCTTAGGGGAAGAGGTGTGACCCTTGGCCATTGCACGTTTTTAGAATTGCATGAAAACTCTTCCACGGGATGGTTTACTGCATTTTATTTTAAACGTGGAAGGAGAGGAAAACATTTGCATCTCTTGTTTGGAACATCTGGTGTGAATCTAATGGTGGTGATACTTAAGTGAAACCTTAGTTGTCGAGGCGGGGAAGATGCCACGGGATGCCCTCACTTAGATAACAAGCACAGCATTTGCACTGCGGTGTCCTGGCTGTCTGCTTCTGGCATTTCTCGGAAAAGAAATGCTCTGCAGAAGGCAAGTTATGTAACCTGACCCAGAATCTGCGTGACCAACTGGCTGCCAGCTGAAGCTGTAAAGCAGTTGCAGAAGCCAAAGACCTTTTTTTTTTTTTTTTTTTTTGTCTTCTAAACGTGGCTCTTTGTGGCGAACTAAAGGTGCTGTAAATCGTAGTTCCTGACAGGCACGAGTGTTTCACTCAAATGTGGGAGAAAGCTGAGAGACCAATTCTCTGAGCTGTGCCTCAAATATCTGGGATAAAAGCAAGGAGAGAGGGAGCTGAAGGGGGAGAAAAGGTATTGTGTAGACACAGCATATCCCATCTGTTTAACATGTTTACTCCATCTGTTTTAGATATTCTTCCTGTTTTATTATGACCTTACTGAAGTGTCCTTCTCGCTCTATTAACGGGGGAAGATTAAAGATGGCAGGCTAGCAGAAAGGCACCACACTTTCTGAAGGCTAAAATTAAGTAAGCTGAATTCCACATACACCCTAAAACTGAAGTACTCAGTGAAACAAAGGATGTAGTAAGTGAAGTCTAGGGTCTGTGATCACTACTGATCTCAGACTCATAGATTATTGAACATAGATTGGGAGGCTTTAAAATATTCTTAATATCACTGAAAGTTTTTGATTTTTTAAACCTCTTTTTCTCAGAAAGATAAAGAACTTTTTAAGTTAAAAACTCGACTGAATGTAGACATAGACTCCCCATATACAGAGCAGGTAAAGACTCTTACATGCTGCTTATCAACTCATAGGTAATCTTCTTGAAGTCTCCTATCCAAAAATAAGTATGTTTTTAAAAAAATTTCTCATATTAGCAGAGAGCATTTCTTCATATTTTATTCCATACACCCCTTTTCTAAGATGAAAAACAAATTTCCAGTTTTTATCTTCTGAGACAAAATCCAATGTCTTTTCTTTCTCACAGTAAGGAGCTTTCACAATCACAGTCCATACTGCTGTCGTCTTTGAACTCTGCCATTATCTTGTCTATTGAATGTGTTACCCATCACCCACCTGATTATCTCCTTCTTGCTTTCGCAGGAAGGGCCACCATATGGAGAAACTTCTTGTCCCTGCAGAGCAGATAGCAGCTGTATACTCTTACCCTCTGCAGCCAGAGCAACCCATGGTTGCTCGAGTTCATACCTTTGTTGCATTTGCAAAGAAATACTGTCTTCTTATTTGTATGCCTGAATTTTCACACCCTCCCCCCATGGCTGACCAAGCCTCTGTTCTATATATTGAGAGAGTCAACGAACAGATTTAGAAAATTTATTTCTGGCAACACAGGTTACTGAAGAAGGCACTGACAATACTGCAGTCACTTTAGCAAGGTTATTATAGTTTTTCACTCTCACAAACACCTCTCTTACATTCTCCTCTAGAACTGGTGTTGTATTACTTACCTCAATAATCACAGACTTTGTACCTGTCAACACTGATGCTAAATTCAGGGTGCTCGAGACTGCATCATTACTGGCCAAAATTCCACTGGAGTCATAGATTCCACCTATGACACTAATGGTAAGGGAACCAAGATAACTGTGTGTACTATAACAGGTAAAAATGGCTGCAAAGATAAGGCATAGTTTCTATTAGAATGTCTCCTGTACTTCTATTAAATATGAAAGTGCTCTCTCTAGAACTACTTCGTTGTGGTTTATACATTTTTTTAGATAATCTCGTATTTATCAGAAGTCTGTGATTTGTCTCTATTTACATTACACCAAAATACCGTTTTTCAAACAGCAAATACCTCAAAAGGTAGATACATAAATATGACACCTAAATTTCTATTTCTGTCCAGTCTTACATGTTTTATATAGTTACTTTCCTCATATACTAAGACATACAAACCAAAACTAGGCATACTGTTCTGAACTCTTTTGCAAAGCTGAAGAAAAAGACCCTTGCATATCTGTTGAAATGAGAGTGTTTTCAACCATCCCTCCCAATCCTTTTTGATCTGCCAACTGTAGCCAAATATGAGTTGCAAAAGATTTGTTCTTAAACAGCAGAGAGTAAATATTTGTTTACAGGTGACTGGTTTTGTTTGGACATCAACACTGCAATCTTATAATCACAGAAAGGTTTGGGTTGAAAGGGACCATAAAGATCATCTGTGTCTCGTAGGCCCCCTCCAGGCAGTGGGAGGTGCTCTAAGGTCTTCCCAGAGCCTTCTCTTCTCCAGACTGAACCACCCCAGCTCTCTCAGCCTGGAACACCTTGGGAGAGGTGCTCCAACCCTCTGATCATCTTGGTAGATCTCCTATGGATTTGCTCCAGCAGGTCCACATCCTTCCTGCAAGGGGTGCCCTAGGGCTGGACACGGCTCTTCAGGTGGGGTGTCACAAGAGCCGAGTAGAGGAGCAGAATCACCTCCCTCCACTTCTTTGGTTGCAGCCCAGGATGCAGTTGGCTTTCTGGGTTGCAAGTGCACATTCCCAGGTGATGTCAAGCTTCTCGTCCACCAGAACCCCCAAGTCCTTCTCCTCGTGGTTGCTTTCAATGCATTCTCCACCCAGCCTGATTTTGCGCTTGAGATTGCCCCAGTGCAGGTGTAGGACCTTGCACTTGGATTTGCTAAACTTCATGAGGTTTGCACAGGCCCACCTTTTGAGCCTGTCGAGGTTCCTCTGGATGGCACCCCTTCCTAAAGGCCACAATGTCTTTGAAAGTGGTCTTACAGGGAGCATATACATGATTATTTTATTCTTCTAATTATATTTTTTGTGCAGGGTGAATTGTCTCCTTGGTTCAAATCTTAAAATATCGTTGAGGGTTTTCTGTTTTGTTTTGTTTCTTTTTATTTTGTTCCTTCCCCTTTTGAAATACTACAGTCCAAGAGGATTATTTTCGTATCCTGTAGTCCTGATTCCTAAAATAGCTTAGAGAAAAAAGATAGATTTTATTCCTAGGTTTTACCCAAGGATTTTAAAGAAATGGGACATCCATGAGAATATCGATTCTGTTAATGTGGTTTTTCATTAACTGCCAGACCATTAAAAATGGAAAATGATGGTGGGAAAGACAAAGTGTGGAAAAGTAAAACCACCAGGTAACACAGAATTAAATTCTTAGAAGCAGATATGTAAGCCCTTGAGACAAACTCTGCAAAACATTTGTGTGGTCATTCACTACAAACCACACAAAGATTTCTATTTTCTTTCTGCTTCTACAACTCATCTTGAACACAGTTTAATTCTATCGAATTTAGGAGATAAAACATTTCTTTTACCTTCTCATATTCACTTCTTTAGAAATCTTTACCTCTTGTTTACTGTATCAGAGATATTTGCCCTCTGAGATAAAAGTGAAAGCACATAATAATACCTTCTTCATTTTCCATGTTCCCTTAATCTCACTTTTAATTTGACAAGCTAAATGAAAATATTTTTTGATACCTATGAGACAGTCGTTTTCTGTACACATATGTAATTGAACACTGCTGATATAAACTAGTTTTAGAAGGTTTGTATATCTTGGAAATTTTATTTGTCTCTTACTAAGAAACTAGTATTTCCATATAGAGTTAGAAACCCTTGCAATCATCACCTGAAGTTAAGACAAAAGTAGTTCAGGAATGTTGATGATCATATTAAAGACCACAACTTGAAGTTTCAGGTGAAAAAAGTGAAAACAGGCATTTCTTTTACACATTTCTTACATTTCTTTTCTGTTTATATAGAAGACTGGGCACATATACAACCAGATTACCAAAATTAGTTGTTTGCTCATGTGGGTAATGAGACAAATAAAAGTTATGAAGCATACATATACAACTGCAGCAACGACCATATTCAAACCAGGTATGCAATTCCTTTTGTATGATGTCAAATATTCAATATTTACATCATTTTTACTGCTTGACATAGATATTTTCTAGTACTACTAGTACTGATTTACACTGTAACAACTGAAAGAAACTGATTATCCTATAAAAGCACTTCCACTTCTGTGCCCATGACTTTAAAAAAAACAAACAACAACTCTCCTTGATTCATTAAAACAGAATATTCAGAATATTTGAATACATAAAATAGTATCTCTTTGTGCATTTTAGTGTTTGGTAGAAATCTGTCAATACTGCATCGGAAAAGACCTCAGCAGGGCAAGTTACTGGCAGCTAGGTTGAGAGATACCTTTGCAAAGTCTGTGGAAAAAGTCTTTGTAAAGCTATTTTTTTTTTTTTTCTGACACATTGAAAGATGATGACAAATATCCAGAATTGGGTACATACATCTAAAGGAAAGGGTGAAAATTTTTTCAGTTGTCTGAAAATCTGAGTAGAATAATACATTCAGCCTCAGGCATTGTGTTTGCACTCTGTGAATGTAAGTGGTTGTGTACTTTCATGTCTGTTTTACGTGATATGGAGAAGCCATATCCTTCAGCTAGGATCAAGACCACCCCATGCATGTAAGCAATATGCTAAAATTCAGTTCTGATCTCTACAAACATTTGTATAGAAGATGTTATTTTCTATGGTGAATGAGACTGATGTTGTCCCTCCTTGCCCACATGCAAAGCTTTCTGATCAGCAGGCAGGGTTGTAGTTGAGGCACTCAAGCTTGGCACTGTCTGGTAGTCTTCTATCAGGAATCTTGCTTGTAGATTCTTTGAGCGTTGCCTCATGATGCTTTATCTGCAAATAGATAAAGCTTTTTTTACTGTTTTATTTAATTATTTTTTCATGACAGAGAGAAGAAGAGCAAAAAATAAGCCCTTTCCCTTTCAGTGACCACTTTTCAGGGGGTTCATTTAGCTCAGTTGCACTGTGGGATTTATTTTTTGGTGCTCAAACTTGAAACAGATTTGGGATTTCTAAATCTTTTAGGTTATCCGTATGTTGTCTGCAGAACACTTGGGGTGTGTGCATGACAGAGTGTCAAACTTCATATTGTCCTCCATAATGAATTGCTGCCCATGAAAATGTTTGCCATCCATGTGCAGTTGCAAGTGCCTTGCTACAGATATTTTCTTATGGTAAATTATATATATCTTCAGACACTTGAAAGTCAGTCCTAGGTTTATTTTGATAATATATGGTATGTATAGCCTGACACTTAATTTTACTTATTTAAGTCACAAGAAAATATTTTATTATGAATGTCATGTGGGTTTTTTTAATGTATATATATTTCTGTAACTTTGCATTTCTGCAACAAGAGTGTATTTTGCTCATGTGGATGGCAGTTTCCAAGACTTTAAGTAATACACTGAAACCATCTGACTGTTGATGCAGAATCCCTTAGAATGCATGGGAACGTCAATTTAATGTTTCAGATTTGTAGGTTTTTCTCAAATACATTTCTAAACTAATTATGTTAAATGAATTATACTTTGTAGGTTAAAGAGAAAATTTGATTTAACCATCACAGTTTGTTAAGCAGAAATAATAAGGAGGAATGGCTGTACTACTTGTTAGATCTCATTTCTCTTGCATAAGAGAGGATTACTGGATATTCTCTTCAGCCCATTTCCTATCAACTCAGATTTTAATAAATTGTTTCTTATTATTTATACATTTTATGTTCTACACTAACATATATGTTACCCATGACTTTGCACAAATCAATCACTTTTCACATGCTAGTGGTTTTATGCTTTCTGATTCTATGAAGGAACATTTTAAAGGAATACTAAGAAGCCATTCAGATCCAAATTCTCAATATTATATTTGTTAAATCTTATTCATTTTTCCTACAGGGACCCTAGTAATCCTCTAAAATCTGCTTAAGCAGGACATTTATAGCAGCTGAATCAAAGTAATATTATACGCTTAGAAACACTCAGGATAAGAATTTTGAGATTTTATGTACAAACTATTGGATGCATAAACAAGAAGAAAAAAAATGAGTTTATGCTTAAGGTTTTTGGGTAGAACTGCAGTGATTTTGTGCAGTTCTTGATAGTGCCACAGATCCCCTGGCTAAGTATTTCCATCTCTTTTTATCTTTCCCTCTGCTAATCAGAATAGATTATGAGATATACTTTCTTCCTATACCTGTTGTATTTAATTTGAAAGCTCTTCAGATAGATAATAGTGAATCAAGCACATAACAAACTTAATTTTTACTATTTTCTTGGAGTGCACCTGTGTCTCAGTAATGATCACCCCTGAGTTCAGAAACACTATTTCATTCTCCCTGTATCACTGAGAGTAACCTGACTTGCAAATCATAGTTCTATCATGTATCTGCTGGCCCCTACAACATTTCCAATTATTTAAATTTCTATTCTAAATCCATTAGGCAGCCAAACACATACCAGTCCTTTTGCAAAGACGGTATCAACTTCAGCTTTTAGAAACAGTTTTTGAATCAAATCAATATACTGGTCTCATAGCTCTCTATTTGGGGGGAAAAAAGGTGTCCCAGTGCGTGTTCCTAACAATATTAATTATAAAAGCTAGAAATAAGTTATAGCAATAAGTACAAGTACTAGCAAAATAAAGGTGATGCCTTCCAGTAGAAAATAGGGAAGATAAATAATACAATATTTAATAAGCTTTGTTCCTTTGGGCTTGCAACAAGGATTTAATAACATCTAGTACTGAGGCAGTGAAGCAAAATCATTAAAATTTTAACTCATTTCCTCATTTTTAAGGTCTCATTCAGTAATATACACAGGGAGTTTAATGGCAAAATTAGAAACACACTAAGAAGAAGAAGTTTTTTTATGTAGAAATCAGTGAAAATTGTCTTTAGAATGATCAGCATGAAGTATTAATAAACACTTTAATCTCATTTTAAGCATCTTCTTTGAATTTAAATACTATTCATGGTCTGCAATTCAATGGAATAGCCACAACACAGAATTAAAAAAATATACCGTATATTCCTGGGAATGAAATTTAGGAAATATATTTTTCCTGTGTATTTATTCTTTTACTGAGTAGCCCAGAGCAACTAGAAAGTTGGTGAAGAACAGGAGAACTAGATTTTGGAGTGAGCCTCATAAATAGGTTGAGAATTCCAAATATTCCATGGAAGTATTTCCTATAAACAAAGAAGAAATACAAAATGAGGCTTATGAAAAGTAGTCTGAGGGGTGCATATTTTTTATTTTCTCTCCTCCATACAGTGTAAAGAGATAAATACCATAATTATAATAATCCTTGAAGTTGCAACTGTGAAAACAGCACAAGGATCAGGAAAACGCATTGATAAGATTGTTCACAGCTCCACCTTGTTCAGACTTCCCGGTATGACAGGTTCACTTTCATGCTTCTTGGTGCTGCAGTTTTATATTGTGAAGATTATTGGTTAAAAAGAATGAAAATTGTTTCTCTTCTTAAAAAAAAAAACTCACTTCTAATAAAACTGCACTTGTGGTGAATCCAGTCCTACCTAATGAAATAGCAAGTATGCATTTATAACATAAAAAGCCAAAGCTTCTAATATTCATGAAATTTTGTTGTACTTTAAATGTTAGAAAAAGGGAAAAAAAACCCTGACCGTAACTCATGGTTAACCCAGGGAAGTTGTTGTATAGGAATTATTGAGCAACAAATCCTCACTTGTGCTTTGAACATCTTCGCAAAGGCATTTTGATCAGTGAATATAAAACACCTGAGATTAATCAAAACACTTTTTTTTTTTTTTTTTTTGATTTGTAAATGAAGTGTTCTTTTGCTAAGTGTAAACAAGTGCTACATGGTATAAACGTTTAGGAGTAATAACTGAAGTACTTGAAGTAAGACCCCTAAGCAGTAATCATTGTTTGCATCTTTTAGAAAATGAATTACAATAACCTCTAAGGAATGTGTAATACAGGCTGTTTGCCAGAAAAGTGATATTTTCTCTAGCGGAACAGAAGTTTCATATTGTTGCTACGATACCTCATCATGAAAATTTATTTGAGCAATACAGATGATTTTTCTAATCACTTAAGACTTCCAAATCCATTTAGAAATACTGCTTTATGTTTCCAGATGGGGCATTGCAGTCAATATTGTGCAGTTGATATATAAGCAAAACTGATACAGTCACTCTTATGATATGTTTTTCTCAAGAACACTTGCCCCTGTTTGCCTATAGGAACACTGTTATTGACTTTACCATAATTTTGAAGGCATTTAATTCATTTCTGTTTTGTAATATGTTTGAAAGAATGTAATCTAAACAGTTCTGTGTTTTCTGCTTAGAACATGAGGAAAAGCATTGCTTTTAGAAGGCCTTGAGGAAACCTCCTTCAGGCTTATCTTTTATTCAGAGAATAAATTTTTAAAGCCTGTTCTCTGCTCACTGTGTAACTTGTAAAGTGTTAAATGCAATTCAAGAGCGCATATAAATAAACTGGTAGGACTCCATGAGTTTCTGTTTAGCCAGATACAGCATGAGAGGTCTAGTTTGAGTATTTTTTTTTGTCATACTGTACATGATGTGAGGGAGATCGATATCTCTCAGCAGAGGTTGTTCATCCCTGCAACGAGATAGCTTTTGACAAACACATGGTAAACCTGTCCCTGCCGCCTGCTGGGGTTCTGCAGACAGATACTGAGCAGACGTTCGGAGGCAGGGCAAGGCTGGAAGGTGGATAGCTTGGTGTCCCATCAGCTGTTCTCCATGTATGATGGAAAGGAGGGTCCTCCTGTGAGCTCCCAGCCACTGTGCTTGGGCACGAGGTGGACAGAGTCACCAGCCTGCATGACCTGTTAAAAGTATGGCAATCAAGTAGATTACTCTGTGCTGGGTGACAGCTGCTATGGGAGTCACACCCTGGAGATAAATCTGTAAATTCTGGGTTTGAATTCCAAATAACAATTACTAGATTGGATTATTCCCTGCTACCCTTCATCACACAGTTAATAATTTTCATTAAATCCTTATGTTAGAAATGTTTGCTGAATTATAGCGAAAATCTGAATTCCCTTCAAGTGTATTATACTATTTTTTTCTTTAAGAGAAGTCTCTGAATATTTAGGACATCTTTTACTTTTACAATAGCTCTGAAATAGCTTTAATGAGCCCCCAGGCTTTCTGGAATACCCCCAGCGCGCACTCCCGAAATCGAGATGTTCACAGTTTTATAATGATTTTCACCCAATCCCATCCAGCCACCACCCAGGTTCTGCCCCCGCCACACCTCTTGGAAATTGGGTCTGGGGGCGTTTTGGGACCCCCTCTTCTTCATCTTCATCTTCCTCAGAGCACATAATGTCCTTGGAGGCTTTCCAGAATTCTAGGCCTGTAGGTTGTTGGGTCTATGGCTGTATCTTCTTCCGTAGGGTTAGGGTGTTCTTCTACAATTCTACCTTGAAAAAGAGACTAAACAGGCTGTGGAATTTGGGGAATTGATATGGGAATGGGTAACAGGGGTTTGAGCTGATGTGTTAAAGGGTAAAGGGATAATACGCTGCTACTCTAAAATCTACATTTACTGCATAACTACTGCTAAGATCTACAAAAATTTAAAAAATCAAAACATCAAAACTCTAAGGTATCAACACCCATATGAACCCTTGCAAAGTCTTTGATTATTTGACACCTTGAGCTCACATCCGGACAAAAACTACACAATTTTTCCTCTAAGAGATTTCTTTTAAATTGGTGAGAAAACAGGGGTTTTGGCAAAAAAGGTTTTACAGAAATAACGTGCAACTTTCCAAAAGCATTACAAGGGATTACTGAAACTAGCTAGCACTGCTATAGTAAGGGAACAAATCTGGACTCTGACACATGCTAAGTACAAACAGAGCAGCACAAAAGCCAGCACCGAGTCCTACAGTGCAGTCAGAGAGGAAGATATGTATTGTACACCTGGGTATGCTGGGAGGAGAAGAATTCCCTTACCAGATTTTAAAAAATACTAAAATTACAGCCACAACTGGTATTCACTGGCCTTACTTCTGAGACTATTTCATAAACTCAGAGAATATCTAGAAATGACGGCTGAATGGAAAAACAGATCATCCTTTCTAGATATGTTAATTTTTTTAATGAATTTTCATGTCAGGAAACTTTCACCGTTACTACTCAGAAGGTTTACAGACACTTGGTTATATTGGTGTTGAGCTTGGTTATGCACAAACTTCCATGTCAGACAAGCAGGCTTGTCATTATCTTGATGGGTGCAGTGTTTTGTGAGCACAGTGAACCCCTGCTAAATACTTATTGCTTAATATAATGTGCCCTGTTCTTAAATTGTTCACTGTGCAATCGATGAGTACTCCTTACTTGGCATTCCTGTGTCAGGCATACTGCCATACTTATAGATCTGGGCTCAAGACAATACAGAGCTCTAACTGGGATTTCCTCCTGATACAGAGGAAAACATCAGGAACAACCCAGGTTTCTCACTGTAAGGCTGCTGATATGTTGCACTTTTGGGAAGGTGCAATGGGTTATTTGCACCCAGTCAAAAGTGGTGAATACTATGGCAAAATTCTGCCTGTGATGAAGACTGAGCTCTGACTGAGCTGGTTCTGCCACTGACCAAATTCCCCATTTACTTGTCACATTTTTCTGTTAGGGAACAGACTTCAGCTGTGCCACCTGGAAAACAAACCATATCTCGATTGAGAAGAGCAACACAGTCTGTCTGAGAGCAAAAGCACTCGTCATCTTGCCAAGAAGACTCTGCTAGGATGTGGTAGAAGATGTGGTCCAAGCCACAAAGTCTAGAACTATTTTGTAATGGTCAGTCAGATAAAAGCCAGGCTCTTTTGATGTGTCCATGGGAGACACTCATGTCCAAAATTAATAATAAAAAGCAATTACAAAAGCCACTAGATATTATTTTTACATCAAAACTTGTCTAAATTGACAAAGTTATTGCTGTCTAATCATCAGCAGTGCCTCTGTTTCCATTTTTTAACAGCAATGGAAAAAAACATGGGCACGTGTATGGTTGATTTTTTGTCTTAACCAGTTCTGGAAGATTTCTCAGTTTTTATGCCTGACATGCATCCCCAGGAACTGTTGAAAAGACATTTTTCCTTATAAACAGATCTCCCCCACTCTCACTATTGAATTGCCAAGTTCATAGGAATCTTCAGTGCCTTGCAGATGCTTATCATCAACCCTTAGTTTTCCAAAAGCCCTTTTCACTTGGCACTCTTGCCCATGGTGTAGATTTGACTGCTTTTTTTGTTATTGACAAGCTCTCACAAATAAAAAAGAATATCAAAAGCTGAGTTTTGTTTGTTTGTTTGTCTGTCTTTTAATAAAAAGCATGTTATTTTTATGCTATAGAAGAAACCATTACCAAAACACAGCTCTGAACAAGAGGTAACTGATCCAATCCTGGTTTTATGACAATGCTATTAAATCTCTTTTTTAGAGCCCTATGGGAACCCCCAAAAAACCCTATCATTGTTTTTTTGATTATGTCAGAAGAGATGGAGAACACCTATGGTAGATTTCTAAACAGTCAGGTTTCTGCTCTGTAGGCTAGTGCAGAAAATCCTCTGAGGAAGCTTCTTGCAAGATCTTGTCTTCAAGATAGCCACTGTAGATGGAATAGGAATGTCACACTGACCTTTCTCAGCTCTAACTATAAGACCTGTGCAGAGACATGAAATAAATAATCATATTACACGTAATTTGGGCTGGCCCAAATTTTATGTGTAGCCTTTTCTCCAGAGGTAATCTGGAATTAAAATCTGAAATTCACACAGATGACTGAAAAGTCTGTTAGTCAAGCCTGTTTCTGGATGCCTGGTTGCAATCTGTGGCGTTTCTTCAAGGCAAAGACTTCTGGGCAGTGGGAAGAATGTGCTGAAGCACAGCCCTCATGGATCTTGTGGTAGTCAGCACCTCCTCAGCCTGAGACTTCCAGATCATTGCACTGCATCAGTCTCTGAGATAGGGTCATTCTATTCATCTGTCTGATCTCTCTGGAGCTATTGCTTCCCACTCCACTTTGAATATCCTATGCTTAAGGCCACTTTCCTGCAGTGTATGGTCTAGAAGGTTTCTGGCAGCAGTGTTCAATTTACACTGAGGACATTTAAAGATAATTAGAGAGAACTAAGTCTCTAGGTGTCCTCCTCATTACCACAAACACTACTTGCCTTTCAAAAATCCCCTGCTCACCCTGAGACTCTGGCAGTCTTTTCTGCTGATGTTAGGTCTGTTTTGGGGGGGAGTATGCCAGGACACTTAGTCTTAGGGCACAACTATTTTAAATTCAGCAGCAGCAGGAATTTAGTGGAGAGATTTGCTAGACTGGTAGCACGCAGTGGACACATCTTCAAAGAACACCCAAGGGACTTCAACAAACAGGGCATGTCAAATGCTGTGTTTGGAGCTGGGCTGGTGCTTGAGATTGTGTGTGTATGCTAAACAGTCCTAAACCCTCAGCTCATCCTGTTCAGAATCTTATCCACCCAACAACTAATGCAGAAACTTCCCTTTTGTTTTTCACTTCCTTCTGCTCATTCATAGCCTGTGCTGTATAAGATTCACACACTTTTGCAATGGGAGTTAGACATTTGGTTGCATGTAATTATAAAATTGGAAGCTTTCAGGACTGGCAAAAAAAGTCGGTGCTTCAACTCTGCCTTCCTTGTGAAGTCAAAGCATCTTATGATTCACAGTGCTGAGAAAGTGAATTGTTAAAATACTCCGGTCATATGCAGAGACATTCATATTAATGATAAACATGTTTTATATTCTCAGGTCTTCTCAACACATACCATGTGGCCCATTAATTTATTAAGTAATGTTAGCTGCAGAGCTGTGGAAACAACTTTCAGTCTAGGAAGGCATCGTCAGATCACAGAAATTGTTGGTCCTCTTAGAAGCTGGATACTGGGATAGAAGGATCTACCATCACCACACCACGGATATTTTAAATGTGCTTCAGATGAGCTGAACTTAGCCATGGAGGTTCAAGTTTAGCAAGAACAATTAAAGTATCCAAATTTAAACTTTGCAAATAACATTAACTAAAATACTCAGAGTTTGTAGTGTCCTGGTAAAAAAACTTATTTCCAAAGTCTTCCTGTACCGTGTTTTTTCTTTTCCACAAGGATTTTTGACAGGTAAAAAACCCCAACGACAGCAACAACTCAAAAGAAAAACAAACAAAAAACCTCACCCTCCCAACAACAACAACAAAACCAAACCAGCAAATAAACAAAATACCAAAGCCCTATGTGTAAATACTTTTTTTTTTTTTGTCACAGAGTTTTGAATCATGGATGCTTGCTGTTCTTCTGTCAGGATATCTCCTTTCCATTGCCCCTGGATAAGAGGGAAAAAAAGGGAGCTAGCACCTGCAATAGTCTTCATGGCTTGACAGACTCTTCAGAGATGTAAAGGTTCTTATGCACCACTCTTCTATCAATTATAAAACGAAAAATCTTGGCTGTTGGATGGAAATTTGAAGATCCTTTTCTCAGGAAAAATAGGCATCTGAAGGTTTTGGACTTACTTTTCGCACTTGTTAGCAGAGTTATCAAGGAGTAACTATTCTTAATACAACGAGACTGACAGTGCAACTCAATCAAAAATGAATTCTTAACTACAGTTCACATGCCTCCTTAATAGCTCATAAAAACTAGTGACAGTTTTTAATCAGAGTTGTTTCTAACTAAAACAAAATTCAGAATAATTTTGGTGAATCTATCTTTAGAGCTCCTGTGACTTTGACTTCATCTTTTCCTTCACAAACTTCAGTATTTTATGTCAAAAGCACTTGAGACACAATTGCTCTTGCTCGCATACTGGGAGAGGAGAAAAATGATGTGAATTATTTGCATTATCCTGAGGATCTGATAAGGAGCTGGAGATCTGAAGACCATCTGAAATGGTGTCAGAGAACAGTTGTGATGAAGAGTCTAGTTTTAACAGCTGTGGTATCAGATATAAACCCAAGATGCACTTCTACTCTCACCTGTGTAAAGCCTGTATAAGTAGGCCCTAAGTATATTCTAGGCTATTCAAAAGGGAAAAATAAAGGAGTCAGCTTTCTGAGCACATGCTTTCTTACCTACATTGAAACTTGGAATGTCCTTTCTCCCTTAGCCTGTTTGTCATCAAGTTAAAAAAAACCAAAACCAACAAACCATTGTTTTGTGTATAATTCCAAAGTGGATTCACAGTTCTGGAAAGAGGAAGGAGAAAGTCTTTCAGTCAAATGATCCTTGCTCAGCCAAATCCCTTAACCCAGAGGTAACCTCACCAAGTGTTTTACAGAGTTTAAAATTTTTCTTCCAAATACTGCCAAGAGGAGCCTCACAAAAGGAAAGGGATTTCAGCTGATTTTGCATCTATTTATTTCTGTGGACATTTCACAGTATTTGGGGATTTCAAAGTATTTGACATTCTTTTGTCTAAAATCCCAGATTAGTCCCGTTCTTCATTAACATTGTTCTGATTTATACCCTCTTCTTTCCCTAGGCACATGGTAATTTAGAATAATGGGTTTAGATCATGATCCTCTACTGCTTTATTATTGTCAACACTGAAAAGTTAATGTTGAATAAAAGAGCTATGTACCTTCACTGTAGTATGTCAATATTTCATATTCACTGTTAGAAGTTATACAGCTGCATTTCTCATGGTGGCAGATAAAATAGCAAACTTTCAAGACAAAAACATTCTAACAAAAACAAAGAACCCACACTGTCTTGGGAATATCCAGATACCAAAGTGAAGGTAACTCAAAAGTAAAAGTTAAGATTATGTTTGATTATATCTACAATTCTTTATGTTCAATGAATAAACCAGGGTAGATTCTCATCTAAATAACTTCAAAGCAGAAATCTATCAAGCCCTCTGGGAAAAAGGCTCTCCTCAGCAAGAAAAAGTGCACAAGGACCTTCACTATCATATTCCTCTGTTGCCAGTGGACAGGAAGATCAACATCCTTCTGTAAAATTTCCTTAAGTGCTTGGATTTTGTAAAGGATATTATGGATTAGTTTCTTCCTGCCATTTAATCTTTGTAATAATTTTGGGAACTTTTTCTTCCTTTGGAATTAAGTACACCATGACACTAACTGGTGATGCCATGAAGAGCTGTGGGTCAGGATGGACCAGTCTTTCCAAGTGTACTACATCTTTCAGGAAAATGTTACATTCATTAGCATTTTATTCTACAATGTTCTCTATGTACAGTAACTGTTTTTCTGTGCTATTTTACACTAGGTCATTCTACGGTTTTTGTGGTTTGTTACCTTTCAAAAGTCCAAGTGACAAGTGGATGTCAAAAGTGTCTGCCTTATATGTGATCTGCAAAAGTAATCAGCAAGCAGTTTCAATCCAGTGTAAAGAGCTGTAAACTGCATACCACTCCTATAATTTGAGTTTTAGGACATTTCTATTAGAGACAATCCATCCTTGGCAATCTAACACTATGAGGTAGGAATCTATACAGGGAATTTTTTTATTTGCACCAACTTTTTTAAATTAAAAAACTGATTTCAATAATTTTCCATTGTCATTTTCAAATAGTTTCCATCATCCATCTAACCCTAAGATGCATGAATCCAGTTAAAAATACTCTTATACAAGAACTTCTTGTTTCTTGTAAGGAAGCATGCTTTGCATTAGGAGGCTAAGTTACTGTGACTGTGTGCTTTAACATTAGCTTTTACCTTTTTATCCTGTCACTGGAGATTATTGTCAAAAATCTTTTTCAAGCAAAAATATTAATGGTCCCTAAAAAAGTGCTCTAAAGTTCATTTAGCATCCTGCCACACAAGTTGCAGAAGTAATTAGATATTTGGGCTTTTTGTCTATTGCTTGTCCACGTAACTAAAGGAGTAAATGAAATGAGCATTTCAGCTGCTGTCTAAGAGAGGAGCCTGGTACAGCTAACCCCCAGACTAATTCTGCTGTTCATCGAGATGTTTCTATTAGGCAAAGCCCTCTTGGATTACATTTGGTACCTCAGCAAGGACAATTTTATAAGCAGAAGCAACAAAATGAGCAGGAGAAACAATCACATATCGTGGGACTTTTCTCCTGTAGACTTGAAAAGAGCTGCATAGAGCAGTTATGAATAAAAAAGAAGAATCTCTCTGAGATTCTTTGAATAAAAAAGAAGACCTCTCTGAAATATGGACAGAATTTTCAATAGAGGCTTTAACTATAAGCCATTGTTACCACTTGGAGCTACACCTAGAAATGAAGTAACCACAAAAGTCAAGTGAAATATAAAACAGGTCACTGCAGTCAGGACCTTTCCAGGTCAACATCCTCAGGTGCTTTTCTGAACATAACACCAAGCAGAGCAATAATCCACTGGTGTGATGATCTAATCTTACAGCTACAGAGGTAACAACCATTGCAGTGAAACCACTGTTTAAAGTGAACTATCACCACCTAAGGAAGGCCACAGAGGAAAAGTTCAGGCACTTTATCCTTAAAGAAAGAGTAGCATATTGCTTCAATCTGTAGAACCATCAGCTTCACCATCACCTTTCAGATGGAAGCACTCCCTGTTGACTAATAGCACCATCATCTTCCTCCTTCCCTCTGCCAGTGATGGTAGGAGGGACCCCATCATGCAGAGAGGGGAAATGTTAGTTTTTCACTTTAACACTGGGAGAACAGGAAGCTGAAAGGCAGACAGAGAAGATAATAGGCTGTTATTTTCTTTCAGTGAACATTCGGAGAAGTGTTGTGTTACCCCAAGGGGAAAGGTGTCTGCATCAGATCATGTCCTTTTGTAGCTCTGCTGTGATCAGTATTGAAAATAAAATCACGCCAACAGAGGTGTCATTCCCACCCACAGTAGTGAGTGGCAAGAAGCTGCTGCTCAGAATAGTGCTTTTTTTCCCCCTTGTATTCCAGGAAGTGGCATGATTCAATTATGTTTTATTAATAGATATTATTAGGCTGTTCCCAGGGAGAGCGAATAGATAATAAAAACGGATACATTAAAGTTTAGGAAAATAAAATCAGTCTTTTATACACTCCTTTTAACAAAGTCTACCAACCAAATTGGAAAGGAGGCTGTACTAATAGAATTTTCAAAAAATACTACTTCAGTAGTATAGATTAGATATGAAATCTGAGCCCAATTAAATCAGTGGACAATTTCCTACATATTGTGCAGACCCAGGTTTTTGCCCTAATTGTGCAGAGGTAGTCCATATTAGGTTGCCAACTGTCTTCCAAGAGATCAGAGATATTTTAAATTAAGTAGAATTTCAAGGTGACAGAAACAGTTAAGTGGTGAGACAGCTAAGAAGGCACCTGTTAATGATATATGTTATTGTCAGCATGGAGAATGAATTTTCTTTCCAACGTCACAACCAATATTTCCTAATTAAAAAAGAAAAAAAAAAGTTATTTTTTTGGGGAAAGATACATTCTGTTAATGTTTTTACCAGGAAAACATTCCAGTCACTCTGCTACGATGAGCTAATATGATGATGGTTTATTTTCATATACAATATACAGCATCATGAGACTGTGGAGATAGGTCTTTCAAGTCTGATAAGTGCATGTCACAACCACACTAAACAAAAATGATAAAACACAAATATACTGAAAACAACAAAATTCTGCAAAATTTATAGTCATCAATGAACATTTAAGTTAATTTAACAATATCTAAAAGTTCAAAAATTCATAGTAAGACATTGATACGAGTGTTAACTTGTAACAAATATATTGTAGATTTGAATTCTTGTCTACCACTTGTCACAGATCATGACATAATTACATGTGGCACTAATCTATGAAATAAGTAACAGAATTCAGTATGATTACTATTCAGAAACTACAATCACTAACATCAGGAATGATTGTGTCCTGAAATTATTTTCATCCCCTTCAGTGTATGTTAGCACATATAAGTACACTTCTCTATTTGATTTAATTTACCTAGCAAAATTACTGGCAATATTCCCTTTCAAATCATCAGGCTCATCTTTGAAAACCTTATGCAAAATCCTTCGAGACGGCTTCTATAAAATTTGGAGCAGACATGAGTATTGTAATTGTGCAAATGATGGCAAAAAGGGTAAATGCAACCAGGCATAATCTGTCTATCACAGCAGCTGCAAACTTCCACTCACTGCAGATCTCCTCACCCTCGTCCTGTTTCCTGAACCGCGTTGCTATGAACTGAACTTCCTCCAAGATCTTCACAATCACTGGGATAGTGTCCATTAAAGCTTTCTTTTGAACAAGCTCAATGTCCTCTGCCAAGGGGCAGGTCATCTTCCCGGCCTTGCTGCCGAGATCGTTCCTCTGGGGGCAGCAGGGGCTGTCCATGGCATGGTAGCTGTAGATGGAGTTGCCATTGCTGGACTGGTGCCCGGGCAGGACGTTCACCTCCATGCTGTTCACGCTCAGGTGGTGCTTGGAATAGCTGCATTTGCAGGACAGGGGCTTTATATTTTCCCCAGGTTTCTTCATTCGCAGAAACCAAGCACACCAGTTCAGCAGGATGACACGGACCTGAAAGAGAGTTAGCAGGGTAGAAATACAGGGGACTCTTTGGCATTTTAAAAGTTTTTGGAACGTTTTGTGGCTATCATGTATTGTCTTTTAGAAATACTGATGGATTTCTATGGTTTTTTGAGCATCTAGCTTCTTACCAAGGATGGTCTTTTTCTGGATCTGTTTTGAACACAGAGGTGTTCAACGCCCAATTAGCTTACAGAGCAAAAGTGATACAAAATCTTACTGTACACAGTGGTTCTTGAAGTCCCATCTTTACCAAACAATCCCAGATCTATGCAATTGAGCAGAGAGTACAAAATTTGCTTTATAGTTTTGAAACATTTCTCAGACTGTAAGCAAAGAAATAGACCTAAATATTTTGCAGGTTCAATATTTAGATTCTGCTGAAAAAAATCCCTTTACAGCAGAGTAACAGCTAATTCTAGCACATTTCCAGCCCCCATTTCTGTCATTTATTCTAAATAAAAAGCTTTGATTGGCTTTTGGTGGTTTTGGTTGGTTAGTTTTTTGGGTTTTTTTGAAAGCCATTTTATATCCCTTTGAAGAGTTCAACCACATAAAACAGCAGGCCTTTTTTCAAAAGAGTAATTCAATTAAATTTCACAGCTCAAAATCTGAATGGTGCTGTTAATTTCTGTCATCTCCCTGTGCGCTGGTGCATCACAAGAGTGCTCTAACCTGCACAGGGCAGATTGTGCCTCATATGTTTCTTGTCGAGGTCAGCAAACGAGCTAACTCTGGAGAGTGCATCCAGAATTATTTCCCCCTGAATTGATCTTCAGGTGTTTCGTCTGAAATCTGAGCCTGCTAGAATTCCCGTTGGTGACATTGTTAACTGTGAAAGGCAGTAAAACGGCTGTGGAATCAGTAGCATCTTACATGAAGAGAAGCAAAATAATCAGTAAAATCTTGTGATTAGAAACTCCTCCTTGTGTTATGTGTACAAAATGGACATTTGCAATGTGCTTGTGAAAGACTCTCCATGCAGCCAGGACTCTTTAACAACTTCGTCATCCTGGTTGCAAGATAAATAATCTGATGTCCAGGAGAGAACAGACATGGCCTCTGGTTTCACTTCAAAGCTTTGGCCCAGGACTCCCTGTGTAATCCTGCTCCAGTTACTGCGGTAATGTTTGACCTAGGATCACAATTTGCCTTCAGAATCATTTTAGATACAGGATAAGTTGACTCCTATGTTTTCACAGTGCAGAGGGAAAAATAATAATAGCAAAAGCCGAAACCAATGACCAGTGCAAGGCAGTTAAATGTTTTGTTTTTTTTTATTCTGCAGTGTGAGCTGGTTTAGGTCACAGCCCTGTGCTATTCTCTGTGAGCCATTCTGCTTCTCTCCCACTAATGAATCTTTTATTCTTCATTGTTATCCTGGTTTTGGCCAGAATAGAATTAATTTTTTTCCTAGTAACTGGTACAACACTGCGTTTCGAATTCAGTACGAGAATAATGTCAAAAACACACCGATATTTTAGTTGTTGTAAGTGCTTAGCCTGAGTCAAGGATTTTTCAGTTTCCTGTTCTCTGCCAGTGAAGAGATGCACACAATGCCATGAGGGACCAATGGTCAGGACTGCCGACCTGAACCAGCCAAGGGATATTCCAAAGGGATATGAGCTGTGGGGAGTTGTTTGGGAACTGTTGATTGCTGCTCAGAGACAGGCTAGACATCAGTCAGCAGCTGTTGAGCAATTGTATTATGCATCACTTATTTCTCTTGCATTGTATTCCTCTCTTTTTTACCTTTCCTTGATGTTTTCATTATTATTTTTATTATTAATAATTATTATAATTTATATTAGCAATATTATTTCATCTTATTCTGTTTCAATTATTAAGCTGTTCTTATCTCAACCCATGAAGTGGTTTTTCTCCTAATTCTCCTTCCCAACAGGGAGGGGAGGTGAAGTGGCAAGTGGCTTCATTATACTTAGTTGCCAGCTGGGTTCAAACTATGGCAGTAATGAAAGACTGTTTTCCTGTTATTCATATTATTTTGCTTTCATTGGGGTCTCTAAATATTTTATTATTTCCTCCATAGTCACCACAGACAAATAGAAACCTTCAGTGTGGCAGCCTGAAAAAACCCATCCTGCATTTAATTGCACTTACTTAATTACAATGTACTCTGACTCCTCATGGAAACAATATGGGACAAAATGGAATAAGACAAAGGTCTTAATTGCTAGCAATAGTGCCAGTGCCAAAGGGAGTAATTAATTCTCTGGGACTGTGTAATTCCAAAATACTAAGTCAAACAACTTTCTTATTAGAAAATGTGAATATGAATGCCTCAGCTCTGGAAGGAGATATGAGTTGAAAAAAAAGAAAATTCCTCTAATACAGGAATACTGCTTTTTCTTTTGAGGCAGAGTTTCTACTCCTTAGGGAAATTACATTTATAAACTACAGGCAAACACATTTTCCACATAAAAATAAATACTTCAAAGACAGCAACCCAGCTTTTAATATGCTTGGATTTTCAAATGCTCTATTTCCTTGAAAACAGACATTTAGGTGCAATCTGTTCTTGTCATACCAATTAACTGAGGAGACATCTGCAGCATACGGGCTGCTGGAGAACAGACTGGGTATGATGACGTGAACCTATACTCAGACCTGCGTTGTCATATCTGGGTTTCTATGAAGGAAGGACACAGACTCAGCTGCCTTTAGAGGTCAGCAGCCTAACCCTGCTGTGAGCTTCTCCACTATGGTCCTCCCCTAACCAATACAGCTGCGCTGGTGGCTCCCATCACAGTCACCTTCCTGGACTAGAACAGAGGAGAGAGTCTGCAGTTCATAGAACCATAGAATCACATGGATTGGAAAGGACCTCTGAGATCATCAAGTCCAACCTTTGATCCACTACCACCACAGTTACCAGACCATGGCACTCAGTCTCTTCTTAAAAATCTCCAGGGATGGAGAATCCACCACCTCCCTGGGCAGCCCATTCCAGTGCCTGATTACCCTCTCTGTAAAGAATTTCTTCCTAATGTCTAACCTAAACTTTCCCTGGCAGCACTTGAGACCATGCCCTCTTGTCTTACTGAGAGCTGCCTGGGAGAAGAGACCGACCCCCACCTGGCTACAACCTCCTTTCAGGGAGTTGTAGAGAGTGATGAGGTCACCCCTGAGCCTCCTCTTCTCCAGACTAAACAACCCCAGCTCCCTCAGCCTCTCCTCATAGGGTTGCTCTTCTCTGGACCTGCTCCAGCCCCTCCATGTCCTTCCTGAACTGAGGGGCCCAGAACTGGACACAGCACTGCAGATGTGGCCTCACCAATGCTGGGTACAGGGAAAGGATTATTTACCTGGTCCTGCTGCCACACTGTTCCTGATTCAGGCCAGGATCCATTGGCCTTCTTGGCCACCTGGGCACACTCTGGCTCATGTTCAGCCTCCTGTCAATCAGCACCCCCAGGTCCCTTTCCATCTGGCTGCTCTCCAGCCACTCTGTGCCCAGCCTGTAGCTGTCAGGGGGTTGTTGTGACCAAAGTGCAGGACCCAGAACTTGGCCTTGTTGAACTTTATCCCATTGGAATCAGCCCAAATCTCCAGCCTATCCAGGTCCCTCTGCAGAGCCCTCCTGCCTTCCAGCAGGTCGACACTCCCTCCCAACTTGGTGTCATCTGCAAATTCACTAATGATGCACTCAATAACCTCATCTAAATAATTGATAAAGATGTTAAACAGGACTGGTCCCAGCACTGATCCCTGGGGTACACCACTGGTGACTGGATCCCAGCTGGATGCAGCCCCGTTCACCAGCACTCTCTGGGCCCTCCAGCCAGTTCCTAACCCAGCACAAAATATCCCGGTCCAAGCCTGGGCTGCAGCTTTTTCAGGAGTATATTATGGTCAAAGCCTTTGCTGAAGTCCAGATAGACACATCCACAGCCTGCCCCTCCATCCACTAGGTGGGATTAAAGCTCTCTTGATATGAGGCATCAGCACCTGTGCATTTCCAGGTTTGAAGCACATGAAAAGTCTAAAAGCAAGTGAACCTGACCTAGGCACAGCAAAGAGCCAGAGTGCTCTTGCCTTTTTCCCCCGAACTCTTTCTTCTCTCAGTGCTTGGTCTCTCCATCCCTCTCTCCTGTGCAACAGTCTTGGTTGTCAGCAGAGAAGGGTGAATTGAGATGTAGACCATGCCTGATGTTATCCACTCCCAAACAGCTCAGTAGCTGGGCCTTTTTCAGTGTTCTTTTCAGTGCTATTTCAGCTAATTGACACAAGTGTCAATTAGCCAGCAGCTCTCACTTCTCAACTGAGTACCCAACAAATGTCTTAACTGAACACCTTGGATTTAAACTCCTGTCTTGGAAAAAGCTGGCTTTAGTAACTCATCAAAGATTAATATAAAAGAAAGGCACAATTCTCAGTCGTGTAATAAGGGAAGAAATAACACCTAGAGAGAGGCTAAACACTAACTCTTTTATGCAAAAAATTTCCTTCCTTCTGAAGTTGGCTATCTTAGATTCCTGGTTTTTATGGAGCAATCGTCATTCAAGGTGTCTCTGTAAGAAACACCTGACATAGGTGAAAGGAGACTTTGCCATGAATCCTAATGACTGAGCCTTGTCCATGTCTTGCAGAGGACAAATACCTACTGTTGTGGGGTCATCCTCTTCCCCAAACACTTGGAATAAATCTTTTTCCTCTTGAGGTCCCTCAGTCCTATCAGCTTGTCTGGTCTACAGCTTTTACAGTCTATCATCTGTGCTTCCTAGCAATGCTTTCCACAGTCTTTGCTTCCTGATGGCGTGTTTTGTAATTTGTGCCAGTTCAGCTGTGAGGCCACTGCACAGCTCCAGAGTGAGAATTTGTTGTGTGCTGTGTTTCCAGACGAGAAAGCAAGAGATTGGTAAAGAGAAAGAGCTGACTTGCAGGGCCTGTGAGACACATGAGCCACTGTGTCCACATTCTTCAAAAGGCAAATGAAACAATAAAATTGTCTATGGGGGCTCTTACACTGCTGCACACCCTGAACATGCTGACATCTGAAGCGTGTTTCCCCAGATCTGTGCCCTCGAGTTTTGCTTACAGGCAGGTTCTTCCAGAATTCGCACGCTCTGATGTCTTGAAAGTAAAGAGGATTTTAAATAATACAGCACTTTGAGAAATAATTGTGAGTATGCCTAATTGTTATTGGACTTAAAAAAAAAAAAAATAGTATTGAAATGGCAGTTTAGAGAGAGGCTAAATTAGAAAGCTGCTCTGTACTTAGAATGACACTGGTAACCATGTGATAATCAACATCATGTCAGGATAATTGTCTAGCATGACAAATGTGGCGAATGAGATACCAGAGGATGCTTTACAACCAGACTTCTGTGAAATCTGGGTGGTAGACATCTGACTGTGACTATTTGTATCTGCTCCTGCTTTCATCCTCTTATATTTTATAATTACAAAGCACACCTTGCCTATTAAAATCAATTAGGAAAAGGAGAGGGGGGAAAGAGCATCAATTTCCTTTAACTTGAAAATCCGAAGGAACATTCCTTTTGAAAGCCAACTGGCACTGGTGCCAGACCTCACTGGGCTAACAAAGTCTGCTGCTGTCTGTACAAAAGTCTGTAGAGAAAAGAGGGTCCACATGCTAATGCACTGAGAATGGATCAGATGGCAGCAGAGAAACTGCCCAGTAGAGACTGGTGTTTGTTAAGCACTTTGAAATGTCACATTTTGTCAGTACTGGTGCCTGCTGGATAAGAAATCAAAGGTGATGCCCACAGGATTAACACTTGCAAAGTGGGTTCTGAGTGAGATTACTTTGTCATAAATTAACCACCCCATCGTAAGTGTAAATACAAAACCCAAATAAGAAAGACTGTTTCAATGGAAAAGTAAATGTATTACGTTTTTGTTCTTTACCTCCATTAGCAAACATAAGTATCAAACATGCTGTCTGTAGCTTACAGTTCATATTAGTGGAGAAAAACTTCTGTGCCTCATCTATAAAAAAACTTACTATAGCTTTTAGATTATTTTCTTTTCCTTCAGTGGGAGCCTGTTGAATATTTACCAACAAAGCTGCTTACCCATTTGGGCATCTTCCCCGCCTGGGGGTCATGGTGGTGAAACTGCAGAACCAGCACTGTCACCACCACAGACAGACCAACGATGACCATGATGCTGGCGAAATACTGAGCTGCAAGAAAAAGGAGGACTTGGTTAAGGAGGAGGTAATCCAAACAAAGAGCAAATAGTATTCCTTGGCCATGCCTTGAGACCTACATTCGAGAAGCACCGCAACATGTCCGAACACCCCCTTCTCTGAACTGCTTCACCGGAGCATTTGAGGCCTTTGAGGTTTTCAGTGTATCTGCTCATCTCCCTCCTCTCCAATGAGGCAAGAGTGAAAACTGCTTAGTTTTCATCCCAGAGAGGAATGTAGAGCCCCATGGTAAGGAAAGCTCCATGCCAGCTGCCAGGGCAGCAAGAAATTGAGCTGACAACACCTGCTGAACACCAGCACACCCAGTCCTGGACCTCCTGTGCGACAAGCAGAGGTGCTGGAGGGTGATGCTGTCCTCGTGGTGCCACTGGATCCCTTCAGAAAGTGTCACTAGCTCCCCACCTTTGTCCCACAAGTGCTTCGGCATATTTTTCATTACTCCTCTTTGCCATCAAGACCACCTCTTCTGGTTCCTATAAAAGCACACCACACCCTTCCTGAGTGATAAATTTAAATCTGCTGCGCAGGAAAGAAATCAAGATCTTGAATGCCAGAACTGAGACTTGAAGCCGTTTCTCCTAAGTGGCAGTACGGCTTCGCAGTGCCAGGAGTGAGGTTGATGCACTGGAGTGTAAAGAAGAACTACCCACAGGGGTAATGACATTTGAAGGTTTCAGTGGCAAAATACCAAGGAGCATTACTTTTGGCTGATATGATGGTACATTGTGGGAGAGAATGTCACACTGCCCCACACTAGAGCCTCTTCCCACGTCAGGCCCTCCCTCCTGCAGCTTGCAGGAAAAGTCAAAAATTCAATACAAGCTCCCGGGCAAGTTTTGTTCCGTCTATGCTTCTGAATACCAAATCCCACTGCCTCACAGCAAAAAGCTTCTTCATAATAATGAGGTTCCTGGGCCTTCCTGAAATCAGTGATGCAATTGCTTCAGGTGGCAGATATGGCTTTTGCATGGCCAAATGAATATGCAACTAGATTAGAAGAACAGTCCCCAGGGTGAGTTGAATTTAAAGGTCTCTATTGCACTTATTCATGAGAGAAGAGAGTTAACAAGCAGTCAGAAGCAGAACAAACCAGGAACTCAGGTTTCAGGGAAGTTGTTCATGCCCCATGTAACAGAAATACGGTAGTGTTGATATCGTTGGTTTAATTACTGCTGTGAGTCACTAAATAACTTCCCTAAACTCTATGCATTTTGATGCCACCAGACTTCAATGGCCTGAAGGGGTCCATTTAAAATGGCCTTGGCTAAGATTTTTCACATGCCCCTGGAAAATTAGTCACCTGATTGAACTTGGAAACAACCTGTTATTGTCTAACTCAAGATCCCAGCCAGTGATTAGCAGAGGAATTGACACTCCTGGGGATTTTTTAATGCTGTAAACCCAGGAACAGAGGTCAGTGAACTGCTGTGCACACCTGTTAGTATGTGGAAAACAGTTCTCTGAGGAATAGATGGGGAACTGCAGGGGAGCTGTGGACCCATAAAGAAAGATGTGTTATGGTTTTGCCTGGTAATAAGCAAGAAAGAGTCTGGGTGTGCATCAGCTGTATTTTGAGCAGGTGGGGTGGGGTGCTTCTGTTCAAGGTACAGTGAAGTTTTCAGTTGGAAAGCGAGGGTGGAGGACTTGGGCATGGTATTTTAGCCCTGTCAATCAAATGTCACAAGATATCTGTGAAATCCAGCAGACAGATTTATGGTCCCCAGGTAGGTGCAGGTGCTGTGTTCATTTCAAGGAGAGAAATCATAAAGTCCTGGAAATGCCCAGACCTACTCTAAGGTGGGATTTTGCCAGCTCTGAAAAACTAACAGTGAAAGGGGAGGAAGAAGGTAACAGTGACCAGCACAGTTGTTAGTCTGCCATATCTCTAATTGGAGATACGATGAAGGCTGTTACCTCCTTTTCAGTGACAAGAGAATGTAACCTAATAGCCTTTGGTCACAAAGGAATTCATAGAATCATAGAATCAGATGGGTTGGAAAGGACCTCTGAGATCATCAAATCCAACCCTTGATCCACTACCACCACAGTTACCAGACCAAAGTGCCACACCCAGTCTCTTCTTAAACACCTCCAGGGGTGGTGAATCCACCACCTCCCTGGGCAGCCCATTCCAAGCCTGATTACTCTCTCTGTAAAGAATTTCTTCCTAACATGCAACCTAAGCCTCCCCTGGCACAGCTTGAGACTATGCCCTCCTGTCTTACTGAGAGCTGCCTGGAAGAAGAACCCCCATCTGCCTACAACCTCCTTTGAGGGAGTTGTAGAGAGTGATGAGGTCTCCCCTGAGCCTCCTCTTCTCCAGGCTAAACAGCTCCCTCAGCCTCCTGGGCTTGTGTTGAAGTCCCTTCACCAGCCTGGTTGCTCTTTGGACCTGCCCCATAACTCACCTCTAGCACCCCCTCTGATATGACCATGACTCAACCTTCTCCAGCAAGTCTGTGAGCAGAAAAGCCTTGCTGCTGAAAGGATGACGCTACAATGTTCGTGGATAACTCTCCCCCCTGGAGCCAAAGGACTGCAGTCTTCACTCACTCTGCCCTAGCCTCACAGTGCCACGAATTAATGAACTCTATTTCTGGGTCTCCACTGATGTTGCTGAGCACAGAAATAGGATGCTCTCTTGTTAGATAAGTAATGGAATAAGAATGCTGCTTAGGTCTCCCAAGCAGCAGCTCTTGCCTAGTGACCAGACTTTTTTTGACAGTATTTCAGGGTCCATCCCAAATCCTATAGGACTTATCCATTTGGAGCTTTGAAGCTGCAGTTCCCAAAAAATCCTATCCCCATGTGTGTCTGTAGGCAGGGATAAATCCAAATCTGATTTTACAAAGAAGCCCTTTCATTCAAACTGTGGGAGGGAAATGTTCAGCAACTCTCACTAACAATCTCTCGGTGTCCTACTTGTTTCTCCTGGTTACTAGGTCAACTTGGAGTCTTTAACAAATTACTTCACTCTGGGAAGTGTGTCAGGAACAGCCATCCTGGACTGGGGTGTGTTTGAAAGACCAGGGACCTGGTTGCTGTTAAGTCAGATGCTGTGAGGCAGAGATGGTAAGTGACTGACACAATCTGGAGGGGAATTAGCTCATTTGCACTCTGCCCTGGACAGCTGCCACAGACCAGGAAAATGGACCAGAAGACCTGTGCTTGGAGCCCCTAGGTATCCCTGACTTAACAGCACCATTCCTCAGGGATACTGAAGTCTGTACTGGTCACTTCTAAGTGCTCTTCCTATGTTTTAAAGCCTGTGTGATGCCTTATTCAGCAGTTCTGTGTGAAAAGAAAAGACATTTTGGATTCCTGATTCATCTCCTTTAAACAGTATGAAATACTTGCTCTTCCACAATTGGTTTTCTTCCCTTTATTTGCCAAAGGAGGAATGATATAATATCTGGGCATCTGTTTAACATCTGGGAGTTGTCAGCCTCTGCCTCAGTACTATCATAAGATGATACTGTTTTCACAGCAAATACAGATTTAATAAAAGCACAGATAGTCAGTAAGGTCTTCTAAAAAGTCAGCAAGAACAGATATTTTTTCTTGCAGGTATATTCTGGCATCATCTATATTAAAGGGATAGCAATGACTTGCAATTTATAACTTGAAGGGCATTCAGTACCGTTTTTGGATGTTTTGTGGCATTATCTGATGTTAGAGAAGCACTTTAGGATTATTTTAGACATGTTTTTGAAGACACACTGCTGAAGTAGAACTGGATTAACTTCAAGGACTGATTAGGAATAAGGTAAATAAAACAGAATCCTGAAGAGGAGCAAGATGATTCCAGATGGATGCCATGCCTTGTTGATTTTATCACTGAACACTAACTGAGACAGCAGTTATCATATCCAGATTTGTTAACACTGTCAGTCACAGGAAAGGCAGAGCACCTCCACTGTGACCAGTTATAGTCTTGTTCCTGGGAAACAGTGGGGGAAGGAGCAGAGTGTTGTTCTCAGTTACAGACATTGATCAAGTTGGATACCTCCCACTGGTGTTCCTGTTTCTGTTCCGTCTTTGCAGGAAATGTCAGGTTTTGCATGTGAAATGATGGACTGGTTTAGAGCTGCACTCACTCAGGTAATTTCAGTCTTTCTGAGTGCTTTGTGCCTCTTGTGACCTCAGAATGAGATATTCATTGCTCTTCCTTCTGGAAATGGTCCAGGTTAATGAACTGAAGCCTGTGGAGGACACTGGAAACCTCAGACACCAGCAGGGGGGCTTCCAACCCCTCTTCTTTGCTCCTGTGGCAGGGACCAGGCCTGGTGCTGGGCAGATGCTCTGGCAGTCTACAGCGGGCAATGGGAGAGTTACTCAGAGATCAAGAAAGCCAAAAGACAGAGGAGAAATTCTCCTGTGGAGTTACTGTAGTACACAGACAGCAAAGAACCACGGAGGAGGACACAGGTGGAAAAATAACCTCCTGCACTGTCAAGATTAGTTGTGGCAAACACACCTTGTGCTACATTAGCTCCCAAGGACAGTAGAAAGTCAAGAGCATCATTTCAGTCCAGATGGTCCCTCGTGAGATGTCTTAAAAGAGTGAGAGATTTCAGGATTGGGCTCTGTGTCTGCCTGTTGATCATGGTACTTGTAGAGGGAACAGAGGCAGTGTTTTCGCAGTGTTTTCAAACTCGTCCTCCCACGTGTTTTCGAAGAATAGAACTGGGTATTTGAAAAGTAAAACTGTTCTTCTTTTCTTTCTTTCCCCCTTGTCCCCCCAAATAAAAAGACATCCAAGATTCTTGGCTTTGGGAAAAGCACCACTGATCATGGGCCATGAAACCGTAAGAGCTGCTGTGAATGAGAATTTGTGTTTCGTGGAAACGACTGAGCAGGGTCATGACACCAGCAAGGTACCAGGCAGAACAATGTAAGGGGTGGGGGGAATATTCCAAAACCTCAAAAAGAAAGAGTGAAATGGCATCAGCTGAGAACATTTAGGAAGATGACAGAAAATGTAACAGGAGATAATTCTCATTTTCTCTCTCTAGTTAGAACCACTAATGCCTTATGTTTGTAACTTAAAACAATCTGTGACTCCTGGAGGTGGCAAAGCCCCCCATTGTTTCCCTGTCTTAGTAATTCTGAGTCTCATTTGCTGTATGACTAAATGCGAGAAATCACCCAAAGCATCTGCTGCAAACTCGGTTATTCACAGTGTAAAACCTTCAAGCTAATTGAAATAGGGTAGGCATGATGAGGAATGGCAAGGGGGGGACACAGCTGAAAAATGTCATCATAACAAAGCCCCAGGCAGCAAGTAAATATTGTATTTTTTGAAAGAAGTGAGCAGATAAGCTCAGCAAAATAAGACAGAGAGAAATTCAGTTCTGTTAACTGGAGATGTGGATAACTTTATTCTTACTGTGCATTATTTCATATGACCAGCCAAAATGTCAAGCATCATGTGGATGTTAATGATAGGAAGTAACAGTTCCTCATATTCATGAGCCTCATGTTCCCCTTTCAAATACAGTCCGTGAGCAGCTTCCAGGTGTTCCACACTTTCTGCCATGAACTCCTTTTAAAGTAAAATACAGATTTTTGATCCCAAACCAGTGGTGTTATTTTGGAAAGAGCTGTTAGGAAATAGGGATTTTCAGCACTTTAAAGTTATTTTGGCATGAAAACCAATCAGAAATTATTAACCAGTTCTCCTGTGGAAGGGGATGCCTTGAATTGACACGTATAAAAAGTGTTAATGAAAGAAACAAATCATCTGGCTGGCCTGGGAGGTCTGAGCATTTAATTTTGAGATTTGACTTTGGAGCAAAAGTATGCCTTATCTGCTTTGACAAAGTACTTTAGAAAGTGATACTTCTTCAGAGCACTGGCTGGGATTGATGAAGAGCAACCAGTTTAGAGCTTGTTGGCAGCTTCAGTCTCAAGCTGAAGGAGTCCTGCTGAAGGTGCTCCTGGCTGTTTCTCTGTGGGAGTGAACTTTTGTGTTGTCTGGGGCCTGAACTCAAAGCCTTTAGAAAAGGTGGACGTGGGTGGGTGAAGGAGGTTCCCCACAGCCTGTGTCTCACTGCAGAGTGGAGCAAGTGGTGAACTTGTGGCTTACTAGTGGGGACTGATGCTTTCTTAAAAACAAAACACCTGGTGCTGGAAGAAGGCATGATCACAGCAGGATGGGGAAGTATGGACAGATGAAAACTTCTCAGTGCCATGTGGCCCCAAAGGTTTTTGCCTTCTGGAAGTGATATTGCAAGCAGATAGAAAGAAGATGTGCTGGTTAGGCTCCTAACTGGGTTGATCTCAGTTTTCTGAAGTAATGGTTTCTGGCCATGTCTGACTTTAACATGGGCTGTGGATTGTTCTGTCTTTCTGAAAAACTGGCTGGTTCAGGTAGGAACTAAGCATGACATTAAGAGATGAATTTTTTTATGTCTCTGAGCCCAAACTAGCAGCTTATCCTGAGACATTTTTTAAGACATTCCTGCAGCAGTCTATGATAAATTTGATTCTGGTCACCGCTCTATTTGGTGCCACTGAATGTGTGACCACATGATCACCAACTGTGTAGTCTTAAGCAGGCTCCAGTCAAAGGACAGTCATGAACAGGAAAAGTTATAGGTAGGAATCTCTTAGGGGACTTTGTTCCTTAATAACTTCTTAATGCGTGATTTCCTAGTCTTAACTACAAGGTTGTTTTCCAATGCAAAACAATGTTTAATGAAAAATATCAGGGATATGAAGACTTTTAAAGGAATTCAGGCATATGTCTTTTGCCTAAGGAAGGAATTCATCCTTTCTTCAGAGATTGTCATATAACCATTACAAAACCCTGATTATCCACAGCTATTTACATAGAATCATAGAATCATTTAGGTTTGAAAATACCCCTAATATCATTGAGTTCAATAGTTTATCTAACATGGATCACATTGTCTTCATAGAAATAAAATAGTCCTTCCAGTTCAGATCTAAATGCCTCGAAATGTAGTTCTCAGATGAATTACCTCACCCTTTAGTCTCAAGGGGCAGGGCCTGACTTTCCACAAAAGCTCTGATAGAAATAACAGTATTTGTCAATAACAGTCTTTGTTTAATTTTGGTTTGGCCATTGAGCCAGGAAATCAACACTGTGGGACATGGATATCCTTTCCTACGTAATACACTGGACTGGGTGGAATCATAGGGGTGGGAAAGTGTATGAAATTTCCATGAAATTACTGGTATGTATAGTACAAGAAAAAATTGTGCATAACTGCATAGGTTTTTAGAAACAGAAAAAAAAAATTGCTCTATATCTGAGCTGTATCACACAGACTTTATGATTTTACCCAATGACTAGTGCACTCAGACTAGCAATTAAGGTGTGTAACACATCTGGAGTTCTCTGCATTTCTGTGTATTCTTTCCTCAGGTAACGAACTCCAGCTGCCTACTTTCACAGACTCTTGGGAAAAGTAATTTTAAAGAGAAAAATTAGAAGTGAGTAAAACCACGAGTGCCTTCCCGTGAGGCATGATTAAGCTATAGTAGAAAGGGTAAGTTCAGGACACAGCTGCTGCTGTGTAGCCATGTTCTGAAAGTCTTTTAGGAGCTACACTCTAGAGGTTTTAAGTGTCAGGAGGGTCTTCCAGGACGTTTTAGAGAAAGAAGCCTTATTCATAAAATTGACCACTGAATTCTGTGTTGGATTCTGACTAAAATTTTCTGTTTGTTGATGCCATGGAACTTTAATGTTTTTGATTTCGATGGCTGAGCTGATTGCTGTGTTTGGGTGGTTGATGTTTTAAGCAGAAACAGAAGCATCTTTCTCTTGTTTAGCCTTCTCCTTTCTTTGGCATCTCTGCAAAAGGGCAGGATTCAACTTTTGAAATATTGTGGTGCCCTTCTTCACATAGACTCATGCTGTTGAAAACGTCTCTCAAAATATCCAGTTTCCCAAAAAGAGGGGATGTGCTGAAGAAGCAGACATGTTGCTGGGCAAGGAGCAGCTACCTGCTGATGGAGATGCAAACCCCAAAAAGCTGAGTGGGAGCAGGGGGCCAGCCTGTCCAAGTGGAATATTTTCTTGGCACAGAGAGTGGGTGTCTCACTGAGGAAAGGAAAGCTCTATGCACAACCTTGCAGTGTGAAGGCGCAGCAGAGTCCTGATGCTCAAAGGTGTTGAGGAGCCTGCTACTGATTCCCAGTTTTATCAAGATTTTAGCAAGTTGATCACTTTCTCTTTACAGAAAAGAGGTTGAATTGCCTTTAACATGTATTAGCACAGCAGTTGGTGAGCTACTGAGAAATGGGAGTCTATCATCCAGGGAAATTGGATGTGTGGAGTGAGAGAGTCTCTGCTTTGAGCAGCTTTACAAACAGAGAGAATGCAGAGGATGTATCAAGAAAGGGGGGACCCACTCTGCAAAAATAGAAAAAAAACAACTGTCTTGTCCCTCTTGCATCCTTCTGATTATTTACACTGAGAGGTGCTTCTTTTATTGTTAATATAATTTGAGGCCAGGGGAGAGTGACCTTGACTAAGATGAACTGAGGTGTGATTTCCACATTTCTTTGTAAAAATGTTCCAGAGTGCAGAAGCTAGTACTTTTCTTAGTGTTATATTAGACCAGTTCTCCTTTGCTCCCTCAAAAACACTCCAAACAGCAGCTGTGAGAATTCCCCATGCTATTACAGTTCACTAGTTAAAGCTGGGGTCAGAAGAAGGAGAAAATAATAAGTACAGCCTATTAGGGGTTAGTGGTTTTGAAATAGCAAAGGCTGCAGGAGTTCATTCAGGTCCAGGTAGGTGTGGATACATATTTATTTTTAAAAATTCAGACCCTAAGAATATAATGCAGATTTTTAAAGTGTGTGGAGACCTGTTTTTGAAGTATCTCTGTTCCCACAGGCATGAAGACCAGCAACAGTGGCATTTCTGGTCATCAGTAATGAAACTTTCTACTTCAAAATCAAATTACTTGCATTCTTCACTAGCGACATGCTTTAGAAATTTTTTTTATTCCTGTAACCTCATGCTAGTCATACTGATTTTCCAAAAATTGAATGAGCTGTCCAAATTTACTCCTTTTCCTCACATCAATTTCTGAAGATTTTAACAGGACTAGAGATGACACTGAAAAACAGTGATCGTGACCTGATGTATTCACTTCAGCAGCTAAAATATCCCATTTGGGAATACCTGTAAGATCACTATGGAGAGATTATGCTACGTCATCCTGTTAGAGTTAGGATAAGGTTTTCAGAACTTGAGGTCATGTAAAACCACACAGCCCAGCTTGGAGCATTTGCTGAATAATGGCTGTTTGGGTGCAGTGGATGAGGGAGTCAGAGATTGATTGTAAGATCTGAATGTGCCCAAATCCACAGGATCACATGGGTGTCACCAAGAGTCCTAACGGTATCACTGCAATATCATGGAGATGGGGTGAGATCCCTGACAACTGGAGAAAGACAGATGTTACATTCACCTCTAAAAGCCCAAAAAGATGATCCAGAGAACTACAGCTCCGTCGTTATGAGTTCTGTCCCTGGGTAAATCAGGGAGCAAGTCCTTAAGGAACATTTCTGGGCATTTGAAGAAAAGGGTGAGGTCTGAGAACAGCCATCCAGTGTTTACAAGGATAAATCACATATAACCAACATGATTGCCTTCTATAATATATTACAATATTTGCAGACATGAGAGAGCAGTCAATGTCATTTACATCAACTTCAGCAATGCTCTAGTAAATAGAAATTGGTCTATTATTACAGCATCAAAGTCTGTAATAATATATAACTATTCATACCTTCTTTTGGTTCAAATCTTACCCTCTGTGATAGCAGACTTTGCTAGCAGAGACTCTTCTGGCTAAAGCTAGTGGACTGGGCATAGGCAAGTGTACTCCTTTATTCATTCTAAATGGCTTTTGTTAGGTATTACACAAAACAAAAATACGTGAACAGTGGTTCAAGATGCCTTGTGTTTCCCCCCTACACACAGAGTTTCTCTTACAATTGTATCTGTCTCCATTGTGTCATAGGTATATGCTCAGAAAGGTGCTTTGTTAGTTTTTTGGAAGCTCCTGTATGACTCAGAGTCGAGAGTCCTGCTGATTTTCACTAAGATGAAACACTAAGTTTTTGGGAGGTTTTCAGAAACCCTTGCCTCTGGGTGCCATTGTCCTAACTGTGGCATGCTCATCCTCCTTAAAGTTAGGTCCAGTTTTAAATCCTTGAAGAGAAATAATGAGGTTGGCTAGTAAATTCTCTTTCATATCATCATTCATGATATAACTTCTGTGAGGCTTTCATTGTACAGTGGTAAGGTGCATCTTCCATCAGCACCTGGATGTAGTGTTGAATATTGCGTTAATTTCTGCTGTCTGGAGTGTGTATTTTCGTCATGATTTGTACTCACAGGTTTTCCTGTGATGTTCATTCTTCTTTATTTTGTAAAATATAACATGTTTATTTTCACTACCCTGCAACGATGCCTCAAGTTCGCAGCTGAGAAACTGAGGTCCCATGAGATCAAGGTAAAGGGATAGTCCTATAAAAACAGAGGATGTAATGATGCCTGTCTGGCCCATGTTCCCAAGATGATTATCTGTTCCATAGTTTTCACTATGTATTAAAAATGCTCCAGCAATATATTTGAATTTTGCCTGTTGTATACTGAGTTGCTCTTCGGAGAGTGAGGAGAGGAGGAGAAGAGGGAAAGCAGGGAAGAGTTGCATAACAGCAGGGAAGGAGGGCATTGCAGAAGGAGAAAGCTGAATTTTCCCCAGTGTTGTTTCTGTGTCCTCTCAATCCTTGCAGTTACAGTTTATGTGATATTTCCAGTGCCTTTTTGTATCCCTCATGCAGGTTCTTTTCATACATGCAAAACGATAAAGTCCAGACTGACGTTCAGTCCTGACATTGCTGAATGCAAAGCCAGAGTAACAGAAAGAGTCAGCCCTCAAATCGGCTGTGAACAGCTCTTGAGAAGCATCATACACTGTGCACCAAGCAGGGAAAATCGACTTACCTATTAGTGGGACTGAGTCAGAAGTTGCAGGCATGATCTCAGCCACAAGCAGCATGAATACAGTCAAGGAAAGAAGGACAGTGATACCTGCAGGGAATGAACATATTCAGGAAGAATGAGGCACATGAACTCTGCAGCTGCTCCTCTGAGGTCTTTGCTGTTAAATATAGCTTTGTCCTGATCTACAGAAAAGCCAAACCCACGACTTCACGTCTGTCAATGCAGATGAGAACTTCCACAGGGTGAGGGCATTTTTGGATGCAACTCTATATGCAGTCTTCTCACTTCTCTCTAATACACACAAACCCTTGCTCCTCTTAAAGTAATGGAGAAATCTTTCCTGCTGAGCGAAATGAAGCTTGCAGGACTGCTGAACTACATTTCTTTTCCAAAACCTAGTACAAACAAAGCCCAGATGGTTGTTAAGGGCTAGGAGAGGCTTGCACACACACAAGTCTAGGTTTTGCTATTGCATATTATGTAGCATCCCTCAAAGAGATACAGCCTGTTTTAAAAGAAGAACTTTATCTGGAAAGGCTGTTGCTAAAACTAACTGTCCTGGTGCTGAGAAATCACAAGGTCAGTGCACGAATATTAGCTCCTATTTTTATGTCAACCTTCTACTTCAGCTAAAATTACTCTTTTCTTTGTCTCCATCCTGTATTTCATAGGTAGCAATTGCAACCTCTATAGCCTGTGTTTTACCTCTTGTAAGACAGGCTTCTCAGATATTCTTACTAACACTGAGGATACTTCCTATGATTTAAAAAGCTCTGTCCTGAAACAGAATCATGAACAATTAACTCTCAAGGTCTCATCTGGGCCAGTCTGTTGTATTTCCAGCTCTCCTCTGTCTTCTCTTGGAAGATCCCTTCCTCTTTTTATCAACACAAACACAACAGTAAGGATAATTTATCCCTTTCTTGGCTCTCACTGCTTTGCATTCATAGGGGATTCTTGGCTAGGTAGTTTGGGAGCTGATCTTTAAAGGTAAAAATCCAGTGCCCACCTGCTGCTGCTCAAAACCTTTCACTCTTTATATCTTAGTATGTCCTGTCTGAAAAACAAAGTTAATCAGCTATGAAATGCATGAAGATGTACTAAAGAACATAACAGCGAGCATGACAGAATATTATCACTGCTGCCCGTGTTGCCAACAGCTTTTTTTTCAGCCTTCTCCCATGTTAAAGTCCAAAAGATTTTATAAGTGTTTAGAACAGGGTGTGTGAACACCATACAGAAAGCTGTTACCCTTTTTCTGCAGCCAAACAGGTACTTCTATTGCTCTCCTAAGTGAAAACTTTATCCATCAAGCACCACAGTACCATGAGGCATTTATTTTCTATTTCGTAGGATGCTTATGAATTAAATGAATACTTTAGCATTTACCTAAAGAAATCTTCTCCCCCGAATCAGCTGGCAAAAGGAATACAAGCAGTGCCAAGCCGGATATGAGAACACAGGGAATGAGTAGATTCAAGCCATAGTAGAGGGTGCGTCGACGCATGGTGATCGTGTACGTCACATCTGGGTATGGTTCTTTGCAGCATTCATAGTACATCTCATTCCTCTTCCCTGGGACACCTACAGAGAGGGAGATAGGAGCAGTGGGGAGAGATGCAAGAGTTATCCGCTTGGGCTGGCTCAAGAACTGATGGTTTATGAGCCAATGTGTGTCACCTCTATCTGCTGTTCCTGGTCCACCTTTTGTGTTTTCTAAGGGTTTACTTTCGTGCCTTCTGAGTCACTTGAACCTGGCTTAGCCAAGAAGGCTCATCTGAGCCAGAGCAAAACAGTGCTGAGCATCCCAAACTCAGCATGAAAAATGTGCATTCTGCCTTCCTAGAATCTGTGAGTGTTGACACAGTCCTGATGTCATACTCACTAGCACACACAGATTTTCTCTGTGACAAGTGTCACTGCATCGTATTTTTCTGTCACTCTTTGGTACACATTTGCTTTTTTGGTCAAGAAAAACACACAGGATATGGGTTAATTTTCAAAACTTACAGCTTAATGCCTCTCATACCTGAGGGTTAAGAGACACAGTTTTCCAATATATCTGTGCTGCAGGGTTGGCCATGGTGACCCTGCTACAGTAGATTGCCTGACATACTGCATGATGGGGACTGCGGCAGCACAGAAAATGTTAGGAGAGCTGGAAGACCTCAGCACCTTGTATCTTTCATGCCAAAAATTGCTCACTTCTTTTTCGTTTCTGTGGGCAGCACAGAAGATGTGACGATGTGCATATTTTTGCCTAGCAAAGTCTTCATAAAGGATATGGTTGTGGCTTGCCTGAGGTGTTACTTATTGCTTTTGCTGTATGAGCTAGATAAGTCCCTGTTTTGTTCTCCCCTGTTCAGGGTTGAAGGCAGATAAACCACAGACTCTTAATCAGATATACAAAGTTATTGGTCAGAAATAAACCCAGAAATAAAGGAGCACTGGATTGTCAGGAGTGCTCTGAAATAAGGACTAAAGCACTAAGTTACACTTTAGGAGGACTTCACTATGGGGTCCTCTGGCTTCTCATCAAAGTGAATGTAATTTTTCAGATTCCCTGAACGGTAAAACTACTGCATGCATTTGGTCAGGGCAGTTATTTCCTCTTCTACATATCCAGACCAGAAGATAAAATGTCTGTTTTGCAGCCTCTCTTTAGAGTTGTCTGAGTTCCATCAGTTTCTGTAGCATTGATTCTGAGTTATAGCTGCGTGAGTTCAAAATAACTCACTAGAAACTCACTCTGAATACCCAGTTTTGGGCTTAGTTTCTTATTTTGAAAATGCAGGTGTCTTCCAAAGCACAGAAGAGAGGAGAGACATACTAATCTGCAGTTCTTATGAACACTTCTGTACACTGATACACACTTGGATGGTTTTCTGTGTGAGAGAGATTCATTTATGTAAAAGTTTTGCTGAAGTGTTTTTTGCTGAAGTATTTTTTTTCACTAATCAATTTTGCTGATGTGTTAGAATAAATGTGACAGTAGTGTTCCGTGCACCTACATGAGACAGACCCAAGTTTAGCACTGACGAACTGCTCAGATGCATCAAGACTAGTGGCTTTCATTTTTGTACTCAGTGGCAGGCACTTGCATCAGAACACAGTGTTTTCAGACACACTTCAATGAATGTGGCTGAAAGGCTGCCTCTGATCTGATTTTTTTTTCTCCCTTTTTGCTTCTTCTTACATATAAATTTTTAATGTCCATATTTCATGCCCCAGTGTGATTGATCATTTCTATATATTTGGGGTTAGCCTTTGAAAATTAGGCTATTGAAAACTTTCAGGCTGGCCAATTTACCCACTAAATCCCATTCTCCATTTGAGATGTAGTTGGACATATCAGCCTCGAGCATCTGCAGGTCAATCAACCAGCCACTGTGAGTCCAGGAGCCAAACTTCAAATCACACTTCTGCACATCAAAGGGAAACCAGCGGACATCAATATAACAGGTGCTCTTCAAAATGCCTGTGGACAGAAACCAGTCACGATCAAGCGAGTGCCAGGATGCATTTCATCTTACCCTCATCTGTCTGATTAATTGTGAGCAAGTTTCCTCTCCAAAAAGTCTGTGTGATATAGTCATGGGGTAACCAAACAAGTATTGCAGGTGGAAGATGCTGCCATGAGGGGAACAACCTCTCTTCTTCTGCCAGGGAAGACCCACCTCTCACTGCATCCTTGAGGTAGTTTGCCCAGGAGCAGCTGGGCCATGTGGACGTGCCTGAGGGCTATACTATGTTCTGACACAAATTTTGGGCATTTTTTTTGTCCAGCACAGTGAGCAATTGTGGAGCAGCCTGTGCATTTGCTGGTGGGTTCTGGCTGCTGGACCCTGCAGGCGTGGAATCAGCAGTCCAGATGGAAAAGAGGATGAGGCTTAGGCCTGGCTGGCTGAGACCAGTCCCAGTTTGTCTTTTCACCTGGAGCTGTAGCCTCAGCCTGGCAGGAGGACTTCAGTGCAGAGTGAGTGCTGCTCTCCTCTGGTCACACATCTTCCCACTCAACAAAGACCTAACTGGACTGCACTTGAAACGTGATGTGAGGGTGCACACCACCTTGCTTTGGATGACATCTCAGGTGGGCCTCTGGAAGTTCTAAGCAAACTGCTCAGGGGAATGTTTTATAGGTTTGTGAAGTGGAAATACACCACTGATAATGGATATAAATTATCTCAGTGGGCCTGTCCCACAATTACCCAGCTTGCAAAATTTCCACAGACTGCTTTAAATCACTTTGGTTTCATTCATGAAGGAAACTTGCTTGTATTAATTTGATTAAAAGCAAACAAATGTTCTCTGCACCCTACCTGGAGGAATATATTGGCAGGATCCAGAGTAATTCACCAGCACATTTGTGTGAAATGTCGCGTCAAACCTTTCATCTGCACTGTAACACAATGTAAACAAAACATGAGAGAACAAAGAAAAAGCAAGCTTATGTTTGAGAACAGTGTAGCAACTTTCAACATGGAAATAATATTTTGTCTTTATTTAACACACAGAATGTCTGAATTGAGTTCCTACACCTGGGTGAAGAGTCTACCCTTGACCAGTGTCTCAGTTTCTCCTAGACAGCGTTGGCCTGCACCTGGGCAGGTTGGTTGTATGCTGCCATGTCATCCAAGAGTGAAAGGCAGAGCATTGGATGTCTCAGAGCACAGGCAGAAGGGAAAGGATCAAAAGTGTTAGCTGTATCCAAAAACTGGACAGTTGGTGCAGTGAGGCTTTTCTAGGGCAGCTGTCAGAATAAGGCAGCTCACCGTATAAATCGAGTTATCTGCTACCCAGATATCTGTTGTAACAGCAGTGGTGGCCTTGACTTAACAATTCTGCAGTCTCTTGGGATGCAGAGGGCTGAGGGTTTGCTTCTAATAGTAGAGGAAGGCACTGGGGTGAAGTTGCTTTAGGGGTCTTGTAAGAGGAGATTCATTGAGACTCTAAGAGCAAAAACCAGGTGAAAAGGATCAAGAGAATAGAATTTCTTTACTATTCCAAGCAATTCTGAAAAAACTAAGGGAGTAATGAGCCAGAGCATGACAAGAACTCTCCAAGGGAGCAAGGTCTGGGGGCTGCTTTCAGGAGATCTCTTGGGAACAGATTAACCACAGAGGATTCCCCTGGTTTATGGAGCCTTGCTGGGGTTGCTATGTGCAGGTCTATATAACATGACTGCACCACCTTACATACCCTGTCTCTCAACCAGATGTATAAAATTTAGACCCTCCATTCCTCTTCTAATCTGCTCTTTATCCATGTCTTGAGTCCTCAGTCCTCATTACTGTCCCCAGAACCAAACAAAGTGGATAAAACTGAAAAGGCTAGCTGCAGAATGAGTGATAATTATCAAAGACATAAAAGGCAACAAGAAAGAGCTTTACAGCTACAAGGAAACAAGGAGAAGACAAAGATAGATTCATCACTTACTCTGTAAGGAAACAAAACAACAGGATGAAGAGAGCTACAGTATTCTGCACCCTCTGAGCTTCACTGTTCACAGTTAATTCTTGCACAGTGGCAGGAGTTCATGGCAGAATATGGGAGGAATAGGTTAAAGAAATGTAGATAAGACAGATTCTACTCAGCAGAGCTGATGAAATTTACTCTTGAGAACTGAAAAGACTGGCCGAAATACCCTCTGAAGCATTAACAATTATCTGTGAGGACTTGTGGAGAACAGGGAATGGCACAGTGAATTAGGAAGATCAAAGAAAATTCTGACTTTTTTTAAAGGTGAAATTTTAGACACATCATCCTAACTTCAAAGAAAATGAGGTGAAAACAGCTGGCACAGATTTGTGAAGGGCCAACTGCACCAAATCAATCTAATTTTCTTACTGACTAAAAGGAGGTGGGTGATGTATCTGTTCTTATAAAGTACAGTAATATGGACCAGGCTGTATGCCTCCTTTTTAAAGACTGAAAAGGAATAAACAGACAACAAGGAGGAAAACTGAAGTAAAGAGGAACACTAAAATAGGTATCCTAAGCCTCCTTTAGATATTTTGTAGTGAGGGCTTGGAATAGAAGATGGATCTTGGTGAACCAGGGAAAATATCATAATTAATTTAATCTGGATAGTTAGGAAGTATTACCCTGAAAACTGTCAGAGAAAGACATATCAGTGAAAATCTAGTGAGACAGCAGGGCTGAAGTACAACATCTGGGGTTTGCAGTAGAGGGAAAAATAAGTCCAAAACAAAGATGTAAACCCAAAATCCTCTCCCCCTGGAAAGCATTAAGGAAATAGCTGTCTAGAGAACTTCCACTACATTCAGCACTGAAGAGGTACTGGCTAGAGAGCTAGATTCAGCTCTGGAGGAGCAAAAACAGACTAGAGAGTGTTCAGAGTGGAAGCGGAATGATGGAGAGATTTACAAAATACATAATGAGTAAAGTGAGAAAAAATCTATTTGTTTACTTTGATCAGGAATACTATTACAGATACATGATAATAATTTTTCCAGGAGAGACATGGTAATTATCAAGGGAAAATGGATTGTTTCCTCTCTGAATTCACTGAGAAAAAGTTAAAGAAGACATCTGAAAAACCACAGCAAGGAAGACTTAGATAGAAAAATCTACTAGCCGTTGCTTGTTTGATTTTGTTATTCTCTCAAGTGTGAGAACCAAATCCATATATGGCAGAATACAGTTCTATTCTCCCACCAGCCACTGCACATCTTGCTTACCTGTTATACAGCAGAATGTCTGGTACCCAAATCTGGTCAGCGGGAAATCGCAAGTTCTGCACCCCTGGGTATTCATATTGATCCCAAGACAGGTAAACATCAACCCAGGACTGTTGGCAAACACATACATCAGATTACATGAGCTTGTAAAACTCTGCTAAGTCGTCTGGAATATCATGGTAACAGAATGCCAGTAGCAATAGCAGTGGAATGATAATATTTTAATGCTCAGCTTTAATTATTAAGAAAGGTCGGTGTATACACCGAGGAAATAATAGTGTGACTAGTAAAGCTGTGAGCTAAACATTAGTGTCTAGGTCTCCACTCTGTGGCCTGAAGCCAGGCATCCCAAACCTTTCCTGGTGGACTGGCAGGCACACTGGTTATGAGGTGAGGTGGTTTAAATTACTGTCACTGATAGGTGGACCATGGTTGGGTGATTCTTTTAAGAACCAACTTGCTATGAGAGATAGGAAAGTGAACTTCATATGCCCAAGGGGTTGTTTCTGACTTCCACCTCAACACAAACAGTTAACTTGAGAAAGGAAGAACTTTTGGCCTGAACTTTGTGACTTACAGCAAAGCTCAGTGGTGGGGCTGCAAGGGAAACCCTTATCGGTGCTGATATCTTTGTATCTACATATCCACAAATCTATATAGATATAGATATACTGTTGCAGGGACAGGACACCCAGGGGTCTGTCCTAGTAATCCTGTAGTGGTATAGACTTATCTGAGTTAGTTTTTGCAGTAGAAAACTGCTCATTCCTGCTGCAAATCCCAGCAGGTAGCTGAGGAAGAAACAGCCTGTTCAGCTGAACATATTAATATGAGATAGTGTTTGGCTGTAAAAATCAAAACTGAATTAGTTCAGTCATTCAAGTCTCCCACTGCTTTTTTCCTCAAGAACTGCGACTTTATTGAGCACAAACTGTTAAGGAGATCTGTTTACACACCATGAGAAAACACTGTATCCCTCACCATAGGCAGCCGTGGGCAGCCCAGATGGGAAACTCCCTTCTCCAAAGCCCTTAGTGAAGATCAGTTTTGCTTATCCTGCATGACCTGTGCAGGTCAATCCTCAGCTGGAGGAGGTTGCAGAAGGGGGAGAAGGAATTTTTATGGATGATGTTTGTAAAGCATGAGGGAAAGCAACGTGCCCAGTGATGTGCCAGGGCACTGCCAGCAGTGCAGCAGGGAGCTGCCTGTGGTCCCTGGCCACCCCACCACCCAGTCTGAGCATTCTCCACCTGGTCCAGCGTGGCTAGGTCACTTCTCTGTTCAGGGAAAAGTGCCGGGAATTTTATGACTTGGCTCCCTGTTTCAGACAGAGGTGGGAATTTTCCCCAGAGCAGCAAGGACAGGGAGCCTGGGTCATACTGGGTGTCTGGCTCCTTCCCATGTCCCCATTAATGGTTATGGAGAGGGCCTTCAGTCCCTTAAATGATCTCTTCTTAGCCACGATGGGACCCTAACTCTGGGTTCTTTAGATCCCTATACCTACTGGCCTAACAATGCAGTTGGTTTCATCCTCCAAAGGTCAACAGGTCTCCCCAAAGGATTAGTGGTCTCCAGAATTTAATTTTCAATGCTAAAAGGAGCGTTAGGAAAATTTTAAAGGACTTAAAATGCCTGCTTGTGTCACATTATAGACAAGTTAAAAGATAGCAATCTTGCTTTTCAACTAAGACATCACATTCAGTAGTTTCAATTAGACACAGTTTTTTTTCTTTATTGACAGAGGCTACTCACCATCTGCAGCCAAGCATTTGTGATCAACACCTGATTCTTCTCATCCTTTGAACAAAAGGGGGAAGGAAAGAGAAGAGAAAAAAAGGATGATACTCAGTGTACAGTTTGACTACAGGTGGAAGAGTTTCTGTTTATTTGAGAAACTCCAGACTCTTGGGGTACATAAACCAAACTTTATGGAGTAGTTAGTTTGTGAGCTCAGTTCAAAACCACTGAACTGCACTGTTTGGTTCAGACAATAGTGACTCTTTGCTACCCTTTAAACCTACAGACCTCCTGCGTTTATCAGAACTAATCAACAACAGAAGAGAAAATAATAGATTTTTTTTCTTATTTTGCTGGGGACAAGCAAACTCCTTACCAAAAGCATCAGTTTTACAGTTTAGCAACTTGGTCAAAACAAGATGATTTCCAGTACCACACAGCATGAAAGTAAGTAGTTGAAGAGATTTTATGTTGTATTTGCTCCAAAACAATGGTGAAATAGTGCTGGAAGTGCTGTCCTTTTGGATTGTCAGCACTGTGTAGCTTAGCTCAGGCTGAAAGGAAAGGAAGGGCTGGCCTTGGGAAGAAGCTGGCACATGGCAAAAAGGACACAAGTGCTGCCTGAGAGGGAGCTCTCATGGCACCTGCTCAGAGCAGGAGTCTGTAAATTTGGAGACCTGTGTGCAAAGGCCATGGGGAAGCATCTGTGACTCATGACAGAAACAAAGGTGCCCTCACCACCAAGTTGGTGCCCAAATGCTTTGAGATGCACAAACAGACCAGCTTGCTGCAGTTGGCCTGCAGATGCAGGACCATGCACTGCTGCTACCACAGTGTCCCATGCAGGAATTGCAGACTCCCAAGCCAATGCATGGAGGAAAACTGTCCAGAGAAGCCTCCTTGTTATTGATTCCCCAGCACACAGGACACTGGACCCCTGGTACTGCTGAATTCCTTAGCATGAACCCTGTCTGTGTCATGATCTGCTCTCTTCACTCATTTGGGTTGCTGAAGCTGTGGAAACACCACAGCCTAGAAAGGGAGACATCGTTGATCTGGAGGATTCCTGGTTGTTTTGGCCACAGTTTGTGGCCACAGTTATGTGCTGCAGTCAGGTTCCTGTCCCCACAGAAAGTAAATTTCAGGCATGAAACAGGTCTTTGCCATAGTGATCCACATAAAGCCATCTATCACACTACCTCCTCTTGAGTCCCCTTGTGACCTGCCTAAACTGCTTCTGCTGCTGTGAGATGGCACTCAAAAATCAGAAGCAATTTTATATCATTAGACTGTTCATGTATTTCCCTTTCTCTTCTCTTATGCTCCCAAAATTGTGACAGCAAATGTGTGCCTCTCTCTGTGCAAACCACAACCTGCCTCCAGAGGCCCTGTCCATCTGCTGTTCCTTTTGTTCCCTTGGTTGCTGTGGCTGAAGCAATTGTAAGTCCACAGAAAAATAAGAAAAGAAAAATCACACACAGGACTGAGCTTGTTAAGACACATCTTTTAGACGCTGAAGCATTCAAAGGAATAAACACTAACTTGGAAAAATATAAAATCCTAAAGTGAAAAAAAAACCCAACCAGAGTTGGTAATTGACAGGATCATCAGAGCTAACTGTGTCCTCTCGTGTGGGAAGTGAAGGCAACACAGAGGCTGTGTGCCCCAGGGATCCTCAGAGGACAGCCAGCAGCCCATCTGACTGAGGCATTCCTAGACACCAATGACTCCTAAGGTCTCTTCTGGGGATGGCAAGCATGATGCTTGTCTGAATGGCACATCAAATTCTAGCAATATTTTGTGTTGCTATCCAATCTGTAAATGCTTTATACTTATAAGCTGCAAGTGTTCTTCTTACAAAGACTTTTTGTGTGCTGTTGAAGAAGCCTGAACACCATGACTAAAATGATGATCAGTCAAGAATCAGCCATTGCCTTTCCTGTGCAAAATTAAGGGTTACCCCCACCTACATTGCACCCTATAGGGAAGGGGAGGGGGGGAATCTTCTTTATTTTGCTACCTGAGTAAGCTACAGGGAGATGCATTGAAGTCCAGTGTAGATCTGTGAGGCTATGTGTTTCCAACATGTGAAGCTGCCTGCCACCAGAAGCCTTTCATATGTGGCTCTGGATTTACAAGGAAATCTATTTTGCCTGGCAAACTAAGTTTATATTTTTTTCGTTTAGCATTAAATTTATTGTCTTGGGCATGATTAGCCTTCTTTTCACAGGGCCAGTGTCCTCACCATGTTTGTCCTTCTCCTTAGATTTGCTTTTTAGTCAAAGAAAAACTTTTCTTTTCTTTTAGAGTTCTCACATCTTTACCTACAGAGTAACCATGGTCTTCCTTGTCTTGTGTTTTGGTAGCACCAGTCTGCAAAAGTGCAAAGTCTAACCAGAGCTTTGGGCTGCTTGTGTCTCTCTCAGCTTGAGTGAAAGAAAAAAAAGTAATTTCAGGATGTTTTCATGGCCATTCAGAGTTTGTTCTTGTCCTTGCCTTCAAGCTGCTGAGCTTTCAAACGTTGTTGGGCTTTATGAACGGCAAAAGATGGAAAACGTTGTTTCAGCATTCAGCCCTGATCAGCAGATGCAGTCCGATGGGTCCTTCTCCTTGCAGGGCAGAAGAGAATATTTTCAAAAAAAGGATGAGAGTTTGACAAAAGTGCCTCATTTGCAGAAGCAGCAAAGCTTATTTTACACTGGGCAGGCGTTCATCCGTTTGTAGCTCTCTTGCTTCTAAAAGAAGGACCCTGAGAAACCTGAGTGAGGAAAAAGTGTTTGCTGAGGCTGCCCAGGAGACAAGGATGGTGGGAATCTGGAGTCTGAATCCATCCCCTGTTAGAGCAAGAGGCATTTAAGAGCTGAGGTGTTTATGGAACTTTCCATCCTTGCAGATGTGGTGGTTTACTGAGCCACGTAGCTTTGCATCCTCTAAAGAAATCATTTGGCCTTTGGAGTGGGCTGGTTGCCTTGCCTTTCTAGAGCTGCAGAAAAATTACAGCTCCTGCCTTCTTCATCATGACCTGTTTACTGTATGTATCTCTAAGATACATTGACACAAGAGGGACTGTATTTTTCTGTTACAAAGATTCTCACAACCAACCATGAGAGTGTGTGTACTTTGTCTCAAGAGATCACTGGTCACCTAGATTTGCCTAAGTAAAAGATAATTATTGAGCCTGGGGAGTGCTGGAGTCACTTGCTTCACTGTGTGTCATTAGTTTGTGCAGAAGGGTTGAAGATTAGTTGAGAGGACGCCTTCCCTCCCAGGAAAAAACTTGCATAATCCGTCACACTGCTTTTCCTGTGCAAGATTTCTGTCTCACTTGGTACTGGCAGCCTTGGGGATGACTTTCCCTCTGCACTGGGCAAGCTCTCAGCTCCTATCTCTCCCTGCAGCAAAGCATCCAAAGCAGCCCTGCAAAGATCCCAGATGAGGCTGGAGATGACTAGACCCTAGAGGTGCTTCTCCATGATTCCCCTGGCAGTTCTCCTGGCTTGTAAATATTCAGCTCAGACAAATCACTTTGCTTCTGGTATTCAGAAATGCTGGAAAAGCTGTGGTCACTAGCTAGTGCAACAGTTGTTCTCTAAATCCTTCCTGTTGTTATCTGGGTCACTTTCTCCCCTTTCTGTCTCCAGCCGGACTCCAGTTAATCCTCTGCCCTGGATATCTGCTTATTCCTACAGCCACCTTTGACCCACAGAGAGTGACAGAATTAGTTTGGTTTGTTCTGGTGCACATGCTGCAGCATGTGAATGTTTTAGTTTGGTTTTCTTTTCCCTGCTCTCAATCCGAAGCTTATAACTTATGTACATCTGCCTGAGTTGTGCACCACTGCCTGTCAGCAGGTTCTCCCTTGTCAGGTCAACCTCTAAATGAAATGTAGCTGCCCTCAGAGATGTAATTACCTGAATCATATCACATGGACAGAAAAAGGCAAAGACTCTCAGTAATCACATCATATGGTAACATGTTATCTCTGTACCAAGGCATTTATTACCAAGTGACTGGTAGGAGACATTAATCCGTGCCCTCTCACAGAGACACCGAAGTGGCAGTTGAATCAACCACTGATTTATTGCAAGACAGTGATCAGAAAAATCTCAAACTGAACCCGTGACTCTCAGAGGTTATGTGTGACTACTTTGGTACTACTTTGGTTATTTTTAAAAGTTTGGGGTTTTTTCCCCACTGTTTCTGTACCTGAAGACCTGAAGACAAAGAGGCAAATGGCCAGTGGACATGGAGACACTGACAGTGAGACCTGGAAAATTCAGTTCACAGAGGCATTGGTCTTTGCGTGGGTTTTTATTAAAAATATCCAAAGGAATTGATTAGGCTTTCAAGGCTTTGTATGCTCACTCTACGACTGCAACAGGCACTCCTTTCCATTGATGAACCACCCATCTGCCCACAGTCTTCAGCTGATTAACTAAAACTCAGCTTAGATGCATTGAGTGGTAGAAGGCTCACAAACCCAGTCATTTTGAGGAATGCCAAGGTTGCCTTGGCAACATTCCCGTAAATATCCTCTAGACAGCCTTTATATTTCAGTGGTCTCATTAAAAAGCTGGAATAAATGTCGCCATGGTAACATTAACTTTGTAGCGATAGCTGAAGTTTGAGTATTTCATCTCAATCCCTTGAAGAGAATACCCTCCGGAGGAAGATGGGAACCAGAGGGGAGGGCCCAGAGTTAAGGGGAAAGGCTGGAGAGAGACAGAGAAATACAAAGGAATAACAAAAGTTGAACAAACATCCACAAACACCTGCTGAGTATTTTGTTGCCCATCAGGATGAAGATGTGTCTAGGCCAGTGTTGTCAAGCCAAAGAGGATATAGCTAAGAACTCATAGCTGAGCACCTTTGTTGCATGGGCTCCTTCTCCTATGAATAGTTTGAGGTGTTTTTCATCTGAGGCTGAACGACATTTTCATCTGATGCCACTGTCTCCTTCTTGAGATTATGCCGGTCTTGGAGAGGTGTGTTCTTTCACTGTGGGTAAGCACTGCAATCTGCTTTTGGTCTTTCCACTGCGTAGCAGCTACTACACAGACAGTGCAGTAGCCTGTGTAGTCTGTGTGGTCACACTGCCTTTAACCACCTGCATTTCTCTCTCCCCGAAATGGCAGTCTGGGGGGAATACCATTGCATCTGTATCTGCTGCTTACAGCAGTCCTGTGCACATGTGGTTTCAAGACAGGAACTTTGCATATTGGAGGTTTTGGCCTCTGTCAGATCACACTCTTCCCCTCGCAAGCCCCCGAGGCAGGAGCAATCACTAGTCATGAGAGTGGAGAGTTTAAGAGAACCTTGCACTGGGAGGAGCACAGCATTCAAAGAGGGACTGGGTCACAACAGCCCGCAAGTGCAGGGATGCCAGCTGTACTTCTCACACTACAGAGTGCATGGCCAAAAGGTATTCCTTGTGAAAACATTGTCTCCCATATGTCAGAGACCAAACAGTTGCTTTGATACGGATGTTAAATGCGAAGGCCAGGATGCAAAAGGTACTGAACCCCGTGATTTTCTCAAAGGTGAGAGTCAGAGGAAGACACAAGGGAAAAAAGGCCAGTTTCTGCTGTCAGTCAGGGCATCAGAGTAGGCAGCCCTCCCACTCACTCACACAGCTGGTGACTGACAGTCTCCCGAGCCTACATGATTTGTGCCTTACTTGCCTTTTCCCCCACACACTTTCCAATTTACGCTGCCACTGTGGTGGAAAAGGCAGACTTGTTCTTGCCCTGCACATGTGACACGACTTCTAACTATTGCCAGGGGCTCTAGGTGCTGGCCTTGGGAAAATGAATTTTGGTTTTCTAAGTTGTAGCTTTTGCACTAGTGCCTGAAGATCAGGACTCCAGTGGAGTGTGACACAACATAGACTCCAGCAGCGGTCTTGAGACTGTTTGCACAAATACCTGCAAATTGCAGGGACTCCGTGTCCCCACCCTTCTATGGGATCCTGGGGAGAGTGAAGCCACCAGTTTTGTCCCACTGTTTCAAAGATGCTTCTCATGGAAATCCCAGAATCTGGGTCAGGCTTTCCAGCCTTCTCACATGGCCTTCCAGCACAGTGCTGCTTTCTGACTGCTTGGATAAGCTGACATACGTGCTGAGTTCCTGGGGGAAAGGATGTTATGTCACCACCCAAAAGCAGTTCAGTTCCCCATTAAAATCCTTAATCATCCACACATAACATGTAGGTGGTTTTTATATTCTCCAGGGTAGATACCTTATCCTGAAATAGCTCTCCATGTGTTTTGTGCACAGTTGGCAGGTGTTTCAATAAACAGGACTAGACACAAATCATCATTCCAAGCTATTAATTATTCATTGTCTTTTTCAGCATTTGAGATCACAAGGAAAACAGTGGGAGGATGGCTGAGAAAGGTCTCAAACAGGCCAACCCTGAGTGCTTATCAGAGACTCATTCTCAGGCTATCTGCAAGAATGCCTTTGCTTTTTCTTGCTATATTTGCATACTGCTGTCACAATACAGCAAGAAATAAGGGGATGTAGGGGCATTCCAAAACTCAAATGAGCTCTTAAAGCTTGTGATCAGGGATAGGAAAGGGGAGAACTGTTTTTACTGAGGAGCTGAAGTCACGGTCTCTTAGGGTTTACTGTCAGAGAATACAGAGAAATTAAGAAATATTAGGTTCAAGGCCACTTCAACAGCTTTGGCCAAACTGCTTTATTGCAAGTCCTTGATGCATCAAATTCATCACCCAAGATTAAGGAATACACATAGGCTCAGGATCTCTATTCCCACATCTACAAAGTGCAGCCTTTTCACCAGGCAGACAGAAAATTGTTTAATTATTGAGAAATGCCAAGGCAGGATGAGCACCACAGAAAACCTCAGAAGGAAATCAGCCATTCTTTTGTTGGAGCCACTGCCACTAGACACGGCTTAGGGAACCACGCTGCAAGAAAACAAACTTTGGAATTGCTGCTCAGAAGGTGATCCACCTCCACTCTTTGTGCTAAGGTGGGCAGAAGCCAAATTAAAAATAGCTGCCTGTAAAATTCAGGTAATTAAGTCTCCATCATAAGGTTTCATGCAAGCATGTGTGAGCAGTATGAGACATAATACCCATGGTGCTTTACTTCATCGTGCTAGCAAATTCGCATCTTGCTTATTTAACTGGTTTACTGAGACTGACATTTTGATAATGCCTGTCACATAGAAGGCAGCCTAAATAATAATGCATGGCTCAACTAGCCCTGAATTTCTCACTTTTCAAGATTTTCAAGATCTAATGAAGAATTTTAATTCTAATTTTACTTCTCAGAGTTGAAAAGTGGTCACACTGCTCTAGTGTCATTAAATTGGCCCTTGCAGGGTGAGAGAGGAAAGAAACTTCCCAGAAAGATAGCGTGGTTTGGTAGAGCAGGTCTTTTAAGGAGAAATAGAGTAAACACAGCTCACAAAGGCTGTGCAGGAGGCTCCCAAATAAATGCAAGGGCATTATTAAGAGAGAGAAAAAAAAAGATACTTTAATCTAGAATGGCTGAAAGAGTCAGTTGAGCGGTCAAGCTTACATTGCTAAAGTTATCTATCCGTAAAAGATTTGTAGGGGATGTACTATAAGGCTTATGGTTTAATCTACTGAATTCTGATACTATATTGGGAATAACATACGAACAGGTGCTTATGTTCACTGCATATTTTTATTTGTTTCCTCAAATCACTTGTCTGTTGATCTGGGTTTGCTGCATAACACTCAGCATAGATTTTTGTACATTTTGTGCTGGGATGAAAGGTGGTAGGGGATGACCTAGCTGCTCTAAGGTCAGTTTAAGAAGGAAGAGGTGAATTAGAGGTAGAGAATAAACCCTTGAACTTTTTGGCCTTTCAATTCACCTGCAGAACTAGCCTGGGAAGCTTATGAAACAAAATCATTTAAGAGTAAGGAAATCAACTGTGAAAGTCTTTCAGGTCTGACAGAGGTTTTGTGAAAAAGCCAACAGTACTAGGGCTGTGTCAGACAGGAGGTACACAGGGCCAGGCACTGCCTTGCTTCTGCCTTCTCACCTTTACTTTATGGCACAGTATACTGACAGGTAGCCTCTAGCTTTGGCAACTCTCACTCAAATAGAGAATTCTCCAGCAAGGAGGTCATTGTACAGCAGCTCCTGTGGACTGAATTCCACCATCCTCCATTTGAGGAGCAGATCATCTGGGAACTGAGCAGGCTGGTGAGGACATCTCCAACGACAAGAGTGGCTTACACTTAAAAGTTGTTCTTTTAGCAAACATTTCCTGAAAAAAACCCGCAAAAAGCAAACCAACCAAAAATAACAAAACTCCCCAACTCCTTCAGGGCTGAAGTCTCTGATTTAAGGGAAACCAAGTGCAAGGTGAAGTTCGAATCCAACGTTTTGATAAGTTCCTGGTTGAGAAGACAAAAATAGGTATGCTGCTGAGCTAGTATGCTGCTTATAGTTGTAGTGAATGCATCTGAGAGCTCAGGGAAAGTGTGTGAGGATCTTTTCTCTTGCTTTCCTTACACAGCAAGCCACAGACACAGTTTTCAGGGAAAAAAACCCCACTAAATTGTATATTTGTTCTTTGTTATCCTACTAAACTCTTCTGTTGACTTGCCTTCCTGCTTTCCAAACATGTCAGGAGCTTTGACACACCACAGCAACAAAATCTGAAGTCTAAAAGTGAGATTGTTTGTAAGCACGTGATCAGGTTTGGGATGAACCTGCAGTGCCTAGGATGCACAATCATTTTACCCACTATTCCATTAAATCAGAACAGTCTATAATAAATTTTTCCAGGTAGAGCATTTGTTTTGGCTTTTCAGCCCAAAATACAGTAAAACAATGGTTTCTTTTTTTTCTTCTGAAAGTGCATAATAACTCATAGATGGCTGGGGATTATTTCAGTATTTTTGTGGCTTCCCACTGGTCACTCACAGTCTCTTTTTCTGGTCATTATGGCCTCTGAAACAGGAGGAAATTTCCAGAAAAGCACCTGAACAATCATTTGGCATTATGTACTTGGGCAACCCCTAATCTGCTGAGGTGATTTTCTGGGTCAGTGGCAGCTGGAAGGGTGAACATGGAGGAGAAAAGTACTACAGGACTTCACCATATGCAGGGAGCTGAAAAGCAGGTTTTTGTTTGGTTGGGATTCTTTTAAGTAACTCAACAGTGCCTCAACATGTACACACCCCTTCAGATAAGGTCTCCCACAAATGCCAACAGGAGCAATGAAAACCATCATTCACTGTGATAAATGGTGTCTACTTAGCAGGTTCCTTTCACATGGCGCCAAAGGAAAATGCTTGTGTTTCCTCTGCTGTGGAAAATGTCATGCCTCATTTCTTAATTGCTCTAGCCCGGCCAACTGGCCAGGCTCTTAGACAAAATAAGAAGAGAATTCTTGTTCCAAGTACTCTTGGATGTCTACCCATGCTTGGGTTGGCAGGGCCTGGCAGTGCTCTGTGGAGAGATCACCAGACAAATGCCCTTGTGATGCTCAGGGAGTGTCTGGAGGGCAGGCTCCAGGCAAGAGTGACCCTCAGAAACCGCATGCACAGGGGATGGCACAGCATGAAGTTGTCCTCACACACAGAGGACAAGGCAAACTGAACTCAACCCTGCTGCTAAACAGGGGTTGGAACTGCCCCTCCTTCTTTCTGCTCATTTGTTTCCTGGGTGCAAGAGGCCTGTGATGACCATAGCTGTGAATTAATGTAATTTTGGGGAGAAGTCTGAACCCTACAGTGCTTCATTTGCATTTGTCTACCACAGCTGTGACAAGCAGAGAACATGTTCTTCTCAGCTTTGGGTGTGATATCTAGTTTGGACTGCCAAAATCCACAGATATCCAGCATAGGCAAATGCAGGAAGGTAGAAGCAGAAAACCTAATCCCAAATAGTCATGCTCTGAAATTTTCTTTGAATGGGTGTGAGAACAGGAGGTGAGATTTTAAGTAGTCACTTGTCACTACTGTTTGGAAAACCTCAGTGACAAGCAGTCAAAACCTCCAAGCAGTCTTTGCTCTCTGTGTAGAAAAGCGAAACTCGATTGTCACCAGTGCTGTCCTCAGCAGGCTGGCTGCAGAAAATGAATTTAGGATTCATTACACTGTAATACAGTATGTGTAGGAAACAGACTTATAGAGGAATGTCATGGAACCTGTCGCAGATCAAAGTGTATTAGACTTGATGCCAGGTCTTGGCATGTGTAAGGCATAAGTTTCTCTGAGTTTCATTGGCAGACTCCTTCTTATTTCCAGGCAACAATAAAACAAGAGACTTGGTTTTGTCTTCTTCATGTTGTTTTCTCCTGCAGGGAAACCAGAACAGGGTCCACTGTCTCATGTCCATGTCATTTATCCTATTCCTATATCCTATTCCTATTCCCTCGAGTGAAGAACTGTGCACTAGCAGCTGAGGAGGCAGAGTCTACTCACCCCCTCCCTACCATCTGAGTGAACAGTGAGTCGCCCACTTGGTTTGCCTCATGGTGTCACAGCTAATGGAAGTTACCTCTTCTTTGTAGCTTGCCTGCTGCTCTTTACATCACCATGGCTATAACGAGCCTCCTTTTAAACAGACATTTACTTTAGCAGCTGGGGCAGACACATCCTGCAGCCTGTCCAGCCAGCAATGGAGGATGAGGGGCTCACCAGTACAGTGCTTGTTGCTGGCCTATTCCTGCATTGATTCCTGATTTAGGGACCCATGGGATCAATACTTTGTGCTTTTTCAGGCTGGCTGGTTTAGCCATTTGTTGATGCCACCTTTTTACTACAGGGACTCCACTGCCAAGTGATTTTCTGTGCTTTCACAGAAGAGACAGGAACCTTTTTATATCATCCAAAAGAAACACTTCAGGTGACTCTGGATGTTTTTAGAACACCATGAGTGCAGTTTGCAAGACCATGAGCCTAGAACAGGTCATTAATTCTCTGAACAGATTAACATCTAGCTTCTGTACTGTGTGCAGGGATGTAAGGAAGGAAAGGCTTGTTTCTGGTAGGAACGAACATTTAGAATATTACTTTTCTATTGTGGACAATCCAAAGGGAAGACTGGAACTAAATTTCTTGTAATGGACATTGACATAATGTAGATAAAATACTTTAAAAATGCCAATTTCCTGAATTTCCCATTCACATGTAAAAATAAAACCCAACTGAAAAATCATTTTATATAACTCCTCGTGACTGACTGACTTTGAATATGTACAGTCACAGCCACAAGGCTAAAGAGTCCCCTTTATCACCCGCAACCTTCAAAATGCTAAAAGAAAATACCATCAGGAAAAGAAGGATCTTTGGAGCTGAGACACCTCAGCTAAACCCAGAATTGCTTGCTGAAATTTGTTTGAAATTAGCTGCAGGAAATCTCTGCTCTTTCATTCATCCAGAGGACTTGGAGAATATTGATCTCATCTCTCTTCCAGCTCAGTGAGGTTGGTAACATTTCAACACAGAAAGCTGCTTAGCCTGTCTGAGTGGCTGCTGCCTGCCTCCAGGAACACCACAGCTGCCTGGACCTGCCACTTGTATGGCATGAGCTGAGGGGTTACACTTTCAGGACCCTGCTTACCTCAACTGGGAGAGCACCTGCTGTACTACACATTGTCAGAAAGATTGTGAGAGATTTAAAAGCTTTGAACATTTGAGGCCTCTGTCAAATTGCTTTGCAGCTGCACAAATGTTTCCACATCTCTCTCTCTGTTCGTCATTCCCTGCATGACAGTGACAGCATATCAGAAACCAGCCCATAATATGGTTTATGGACAAGGTAGGATGAAGAAAGGTGGACGTGTGTGTTCACCTGTTTGCTGTGTTGATGGGGGAAGGGTGGTCAAATCCTGTCTATATATATCGTGGTTTATCATAGAGAATCCTCTTCATGATGAAAAAAAGGATTTGGATTATTGTGTTAAAATTTTCCTTGGGTCAAATCTCCAATTCTGTAAAAGCATGCTGCAGAGAAGACAATTAGAGGTCTGTGCCTCCAGGTTTTGCTTTAAATGTATTTCTAAGCTCATCTCAGGGCAGACTCTTTCAACTGCAGTGCATGGTAAAAATATGATGGCAGAAGAGGCCAATGCCGTTATAATGTCTAATGAAAAACTGTAAGTGCAGTGATGGTAGCTTTGAATGCTCCACATGGTCTTGAGTTACTGCAAACCACATAGCTCTGAGAAGAATGTTTCATTAATAATTTGTAGTAACACATGGCTTCTAATTGATTGAATTCTTTTTTCTGTTTAAAACAAATGGAAAAAAAAATACATAATTAATCTCCTTGCAACACATGTTGTCTCAGAGGTGGCTGTGCTTTTAGGAGGCTATTCACTCCTCCAAAGTGTCAAAGCTTGTACTCCGGTAAGGAGGATGCTTAGCCCAAGACAGGCCACTTTCATCTCTGATAGCCTGATTAAGAGGAAAAGAGTGTCTCCTGGATGAGAGGTCAGATTTGCTATGCTAGATGGGTGACAAAAGAGAAGAGGACAGCAGGTAACTCACCACATCAATTATCTGCAGCAAAGAAAGCTGGAGCTCAACTACGAGCGGCTGGGAGTCGTTCAGCACCGGCCGCTCCAGACGATTGTAGTTCCTCAGCAGTTCTCTGTACAAGCGTCTCTGGCCTTCACCCTGCTGAGAGACTGGGGGGAAAACAAAGAAGGGGTCTGTCATCCAGCCTGGTCACACCGTCACAATTGTTTGTCTTTTTTCGTTGAGAAACCTCTCTTAGTAGCCTTGTAGTATGAAAGCTGTTCCTAAAAATATCTGCACAGCTTTTCTGCATGTGTGAATGATGAACTCTTAAAAACTACTAACACACTAACTCGTCACTAACACTGAGAAACTACTGAACAAAATTTGGGGCAGTGACTGAATGTCCTCTTTCCTTGGAGTCCCTCTTGCTGATGGTCAGTAAAATTGTGGCTCCAAAACTACCAGGGAATATCCTGGAAGGCAGTCACAGTGCTTTTATTTGCTTATTCTTATTTCTTAGAGACTGGCTGCTGTAAGCCAGCACTGGTATTACTTAGACATTTACCTAGCAGGTGTAACAGGTATTCTTATTTTTTGGAACTGATGTATCAAGCCTTTTTCGATGCTCGAGAAACAGTAACAACCCTTCTTAAACCCCAATTTTCAGTTTTGTGTAGCAGTCTTTCCAAGCTTTGGAAAGCAGTCTTTCCCTTGGATGTTTTCCTTCTGATGGCAGCACACTTTGTTAACACCTAAGGAGGTGGGGGCATGAAGGCTACAGTATTTGACGGCTGTGTACACTGAATTTCTGGTACTTATACGCGTAACTCAGTTTCCACTGGGAACAGCCTCAACACAGAAGCTGTCATACAAACACCTGAGCATGTTAGAGACTAGCAGAATTTCAGTCTATGCTTAAATTTCAAGATGTTCTTGTTCCCCAGCTCTGGAGTGGGTGTCGAGAGCACCCATCTAACCTGGGTGACCAGGTTTCCTTCCACAACAGCCGTAGAAGGTGAAGGTTTGGATATCTTCCCTTAGGAAGGCAAGCTCCTCAGGACCCAGGTTCCCCCAAAACTGTGCAAGTGGTGGTGCTATGGCTAGTAGCAGCCTAAGCTCTACCTAAGAGCTGCACATAACAGAATGAGGGTCATGGACTGCAGGTTCCCTGCAGTCAAACCAGTCCTGTCTGCAGGAATGCTTATTCCCTGAACTGTACAAACTCAATCCCTGGCAGAGAACCTGCACTCCAAATCATTATTACTTTCGACTGAAGCATTTTTTATCCACTGCAGCTCCCAGTCTCTGTGTGTGACTTTTTTTAACACTTGAGCAAAGTTCCACACATTAAGAACAGGACTTGTCTAACAGAGATTACAATGATTATCTTCTTGATGGTGAAAACAAAACATAACAACCAGTTCTGCCTGTCCCAGACTCTTACTGTGCTCATCAAACCTTGCAAGACTGAAACAAGCTGCCCTCCAACACAGCAGTCATGCCTTTTAAAGCTAATAATAAATTCAATTTTAAAAAAACCCCACTTCATAAGTCTCTTTAACTTCGGTTCTCCTCAGTTTTCCTGATACTCAAAGGAGCTTTGTGGCTTTCTAGCACGGCAATGCTTGGTAAACAAGGAAGAAGAGGATTTTTTGTTTACTTTGGTAAGTTACACCAACACATCAACTTCCTGGGCCCTCTCTCCTCTTTTGTAATTCACCACATGATCACGGGCATCCAGAGGAGCAGATGCTGTAAGCACTGTCTCAAGAGCACCTGCTGGCACATCAGTATTGGATGCTATGTTTTCACCAAAGGCAAAGACAAGCTCTGGGCACAGTATCTCTCCTTCAGCCCCTTCAGTAAGCTCCCCTCCTTACTTAAATAGGGACTTGGTTACTCTATTATTGCCTTAGTATTTTCCAGTGCCTCTGCAGGCCTGGACTCCCTTATAAGAGCTGTCTGGGGAAAGGAAACCTGTGAAAATCACCACGCACTCTTCTCGGAAAAGAGACTCTGTGCTTGGAGCAAATTTGATGTCCTTTCACTCACATACCCACCCATGTTCCTGTGCTTTAGGGAAGAAATGTCTTCCTGAACTATTGCTCTCATCTTCAGTACTTACATAATATGTGCATTTAACCTTCCTTTTAAACCAGCTGTCTCAGCTTTTACAAGGGAAAAGTGCCCTTCACCAGTCTCTGGACTCAACTGTGCTGCTGGAGTGCCCTGGTACTGTCGCTGTCGTGGTGCATTGAAGCAGCCTGCCAAGGGAGGTCTGACTTGGAGAAATCTGTGCATAACCCTTTGTTGCATGCTTTGGAAAGCTGCCTTTGCACTTTGTGCTTCAACCATGCTGAAGCCAGGCCCCTTTCCCTGATGTACTTTGTGAGGTGAAGTAGCCCAGAACTGACCCTGGTTTTCCATCCTTTCTTCAGCTCTCCCCTCTGTAATGTGGTCCTAATACTTTTAAATCTCTTGTATGCAGAATTGTTAACATTGTCTCAGCTGATCTATTCTAAGCCTGCTGAATTGGCATTGGTGACCACATATTTGCGTGCTGTATGGTTTTGCTTACAAAATGACACAGATTCAGAAGCAGTGGAGCCCTGGGGTGTCCTGGCAAATAGCCACAGCAGCTGTTGGTACCACAAAGACCTGGCTTGTCTAATCACTGCCATCTCTGTGCTACATCCAACTGATTTGGAGAAGGAACTGAGGTGGATGTCTACTGTGAGTTGTGTGTTCATAGACTCTGACTTTAAATTGCAATCCTCAAATACTTAATGTTTCATACTCCAGAGAGATTTCTGCTTTTTTTCCCCTATAATGCTTGTGCTAATGCATTGTGACACAACATCTCTGTGTGCTAAATGGAGTGTTTGCTGGTGATGGGGAAGTCTGAATCTCTCAGGAGTTGTGGTAGAATAAGCTTTACCACTGACTAACCCTTAGCCACAGAAATTTAACCAAAAGCAGTGGCACTGTTTTATTTTTTAAGGCTAGAAGATGGATGCCAATATTTAAGGTTACCAAATCAGTCTCCCAAAAACAATGCCAGGCTTACTTGCCTATGTATGTTACTGGTAAGTAACTGGCAAAGGGGATGATGCTTTTTAGATAAAGGATCTTTGAGCAACAGAGAGCCTTTGTGTCCCATTGCCTCAGACAGTGTCTCCCCCCGTTTCTGAAATACCTTTGAAGCAGTAGGAAAACACAGAATCTCATTAAAATATGAAGGAAAAGCAGTGTATGATGTTCACCTCAAGTTTAGCAAGACTTTTGACACCATCTCCGAGAAATCCTCATAGACGTTTGTCTATGCCTTTGTCTAGGCTCAGTGTGTGAAGAGTGAGTGGGACAGAAAAGTGGCTGAACTGTCGGGGTCAGAGGGTTGTAGGCAGCAGCACAAAGTTCAGCTGAAGGTCAGCCAGTGGTAGAGTACTCCAAAGGTGGATACTGGGGCCTATGCTATTTAACATTGTTATGAATAAAGGGACAGTGCACCCTCAGAAACTTTTCAGATGGCACGAAACTGGAAGGAGTGGCTGATACAGCACACTGTTTTGCTGCCACTCAGAAGAATCTTTAAAAACTGACAGGAACCTCATGAATTTCAATGAAATGAAGTGTAAAGTCCTGCACCTGAGGAGGAGTAAACCCAGTAATACCAGAATATGCTGGGGGCTCAGTGGCTGACAAGCAGGTAAGCAGAAAAGCCCTGAGGAACCTTACAGATACCAAGGTGACCATAAGCCAGCAATGCATCCTTGTAGCAAAGGTCACCTGCATCCTGAATTGCAACAGGAAGAGCCATACAAGGAAGTAAAGAGAGGTGATCCTTTCTCTCTGCTCAGCACTGGTGAGAAACACTTGGAGTGCTGGGCTCAGTGCTGGGCTCATCAGTACAAACAAGACACAGAATTACTAGGCAAAGGACTGGATTGTGTCTCAAGATTTATTCTCTATACAACCTGAAATGGCTCCCTAAACTGCTTCTGGAGTTTGCAAGCAATTGGGAGGCACAGGGCAACCAATCCCCTGAAGGTTCTGTGAAGAGCTCTGTGGGAAACAGTTATTCATGGAGCATATTAAACTTTTAAATACCTCTCTGAATTCCTTCCCGTGCTTCTGCATGTGCAAAGAAGTCTGCAAGAAGCCCACTGATGGAATGACATGACCTATAAGCTGTTACCAGTCTTTTGGGGATGCATGCTATAGTTCCAGTTCATCTTTCTTGCTAGGATGCAGTTGCTTGGAATTGTACAGCAAGGGAACCTGCACGGCTCTGGCCAGACTACCCATATGGCACCCCCAGGAAGTACAGATGCTCTCTCCTTTCTTAGGAGCTGGGCTGTCATGCCTGGTCTTGGCTGGTCAATCCTCCTGCTTTGCTTTGCATGCCAAGGTCCCTGAGCTACAAGGCAAGAGTCCAGCCCTTCCAGTTCCCCAGGCCGGTTCACGAAGTGGTCAGCTCCCTGACTGGTGCCGGACACATTCTGGCTTGCTGTGCACAGTAAAGAATAAATTGTGACATGTTAACAAGAGGGCAGGTGGAAGAACAAGGACTTTCATTAGGTTTTCAGCAATGGTGCCTCTGCTTATGAGCCATTCCACCTCTGTTTCATAGTGTTCCCCGCTACTCTTTTCATAATCTTTCAACTTTTTCATGGGGGGCAGCTGCTAGTTGCTTCTCTAGGTGTTGCTCTTTTTTTTTTTTTCTTTTTTTTTGGCAGAGATCTGAGCCTTACACTTAAGTTATTACTTTAATCATACAAGTTTATTGGTACCTAAAGGACCTGTGGTTTTCAGGTGAAATATCACATTCTTCCTGTGACAGTTTATATTAATACCTTTGCAGGCTTACATGTCTCTGAATTATATTCCTGGTCCATCACATTGTTGCTTTTAAATTTTTTGTCCCCCAATAGTTCATAAAAGGTGTAAACTTCAGTGATACTGTGGTTGTGGCATTTATTCACTCCCCCTGTACCTTCTGGAGGTATTTCACTGCATCTATGTCACTTTTTTCTCTCTGCACTGTTCCTTTGAAACATTCCCTGTGTTTTGGTTTATTTGTTTGGTTTACAGTTTCCTAAAAGAAATTGAGTGAAGTTCTGGCCTTTCTTAAAAAAAAACAAAACAGTGTCATTATACTGTGAGGTACTGTTATATTTTGTTATGTAATGATTGTATATAATTCTGTTATAAATGGAATACTTACAGAGAAAAAAATCCAATAAAACCTATGGGTAGCAGAGGTAAATCCCAGAACTTCCAACTATTTTCCTAGCAACCTTCAGACTTCTCTGCCACAGCTCCTCTTCTGTTATTTATTTTCTTTTTTAGTTTGTCACTGTACTCTTACAGGGATTTTTAGCTATTGTTTTCAGGATCCAAATAGAATGATCATGGGAAGACATACACACACACCACATGCACTTATGAATTAAGGGGGAAGTAGTATCAGAAAAAAAACATTATTTCACAGACAACTTTGCTGGTATAAAGAGTTGCAATGGCAACAGCACTTACAAAATGTGGCATGTACTAATGATTTGGTAGCTATAAAAAACACCTTATTTTGAATATTTTGCAGATTTTTGAGAATGTAAAGCATGTCACTGCCACATGTCCTTTAATCCCCAGAGACACAGATGCCTTCCATCTGCTTTTGTTCTTACGTGCAGCATTGTTACTTTTATCTGTGGCTGCAAATGCATTATTCCTTCCAATGCCCCTTGATTTAAAATGCATGCCATCACGCCTTAGGGGGAAGAGTACTCACACAAGAAACAATGGAATCACATCAGCTACCTCCACCCTCTGTGTGTCAGTGTCTCTGTGTGTGTGTGTGTGTGTTTGTGTGTCCTGTATTTGAATACCTCTCTCATTCTAAACCTCTTTTTAATCCACTTCCCCTCTGGGTAATCTTTGACTCTAATCTTTGTTTCTCACTATGCAGATTGTTTCTGCATCTTAAACACAAAACTCATTAGATACCCAGAGGAATGTGAGAAAAGACATGATTTCCTAGGCAAAAAGGACCTAATATTCCTGAAACTGGTCATTTCTGTTCTTTCATAGAGCTAAAAGAGCTCCCAGCAGTGATGGGTATTAAAAAGGTGAGCTAGGAAAGGTTTCATCTCAAAGACTTCCAGCTACTTGACAACATGCTAAAAAAGAAAATATAGGCCACTACATAACGAAAGAATGGGATTATGTTTTTGGTCCTACTGGCTTGATGCATATGTTTTAAAGGCTGAGATATGTGTATAAGGTAGAGAGACACACATTAAGGTATTAACAGTGGGATATCTCTCCAATGTATTATAGTTATCTAAACTTCCTCATTACTCCAGATCAGAAGCACAACTGGCTACAGCCAGAAAAAGGAAAAAACGTGTTTTTAGTGTAATAGTAGTTTACATTAGCTCTGTGCAATATAACTGTAATTACTACATCACAGATGCAGAGGGAGCATAGGAGGAGGAAGCTGGAACAGTGATGGAGAGAGATTCCCTTTGCAGAGTGCTGTCTAAAGGTGACTCTTACCAGCCATCCTGGGATTTGTGGAGAGGAGCAACAGTGGAAGCCAAAAGAAAGAGACATATGACATATGAAAGAACCATGTGACAAAAGTGAGATACCAGTGATATGGTCATCAGTGTACTGGAGAGGGCTTCCGGACTCCCTGCTCCCACTGTCTCGCAGAGCATCGTGTCACATCCCTTCTCCCCTACATGTCTGAGCACCTAAACCAGTAAACCAAGGGAAAGGCCTTCTTGGGAAAGCACTACGAAGTCCAACAGCCCATTGCCATCAATGAGGCAGCTATGGCAATATGCAAAGCACTCACAGATGGCCCTGAAAGGGTTAAGTCAATCTGCACCTCCCCATCAAACCCCTACTCTACTCATGTGGAGAGCTCAGATTTGGAAAAGCCGTAAGTGAACTGACAGGTGCAATACTGATTTTTGTGGAAACTGACAGGCAAATCTGATTAAGGCTGAGAAGACAACAAGTAGGAAGAATTCTTTTTTGCCTAAACCCAGTGCAGACAATAGCAGTGATAGAGCCTGCAATGATGTTGTGGTTTAACCTCAGACTGCGACTGAGTACCACGCAGCTGCTTGCTCACAACCTCCCTTTCCCCTTTGGGATGGAGAGGAGAACTAGAAAAAAAAAATTTGTAATAATAACAATAATGAAAAATATTAATAATAGTAATGAAAAAGGGAGACAACAAAAAGAGAGAGAAATAAAACACCAGAAAGAGAAGTGACGCACAATACAATTGCTCGCCACCCACTGATTAGTTCCCAGCCTGTCCCCAAGCAGCAACAGGCTCCTTGTGGTCAGTTCCCAACAGTTTATACACTGAGATACATTAACTTGGGAGGAAGAGGGAGAGAAGTCATTTTGTCTCAAGACACGAAGCGAGCAAAGATTCCAAGAGTTTTGCCTTAGTCAAAGCCATGCCTTTATTAGATGAGAAAAGCTTGTTCTTTTTTTATATAGTTCAAAGCTAAGGGGGGAGTCTTGTTGCTAAGCCATTGTCTCACTGTGTTGTAACATTAATGGTGGTAATATTGTTTAACTTCTCTGGGTGATGCAGAGGACAGTCTGGAGTGGGAGTGTTACAGACAGCAATATTGTGAAAATGAGTGGCTCTGTTGTGCTTAAAGATGTTGCAGTGATTCTTTCCCTTTTTCCTTCTGCAGTGCTCATCAGCTCAGAGACTGCTAGTTTCCTGAACAGTGACCTTTGCCTTGCCAGTCTGCCACCTGTACTTGTACAGCAAAGCAGCGAAGGCACCAAGAATGCAACACACAAGGCTAGAGATGTCTCTTCCTGCCTTTTTATCCCTCATCACTCAAGCCTCAGCTGCTGGCCACGAACAAACCCAGTGAGCTTCACTGGCCACAAGGCAAAGGCAAGGCACAAATGCCCAAAGTGAAGGTGGATCTCAGAATGCAAAGGGAGTTCCAAGTTTATCTTTGTAATATTAGAAAACCTGGATGACATGAAACACGGTGTTAGAGCCCTGTGAAAGGGGTGAGGGTTAGCCTGATGAAAATTCTGACTGCGCCGTGAATGGCTGCTAAATTGTTCAGTGCTTAGTACATGAACTGGGAAATCAGAAGATACATTTTACTAAATCTGAAATAGTTCCTCACTTGGGAAGCAAAACTTACATAAGACACCCATAGACAAGACTTAGCCCTGCTTTGAGCAGCATCAATAAGCTTTCACCAGGTCAGGCTAAACTTGCTGCCTGTCTGAGTGAAAGATGTTGTGCTGCCAATGGGCTTGTGATAGATTGGAGGGTTTGGCAGCAGAATTGGCTGCTGTCAAGGGATTTTTGAAAGGAAGTTTGAGGCTTTGGTAGTGGAGGTCTTCAAAGACGAAGGGAACTGTAAATAGGGGCATGAAAATTCTTAGCAAGAAGTCTGAATTTATTTAATATTTAGGAGAAAGGCTGCTTCTAATACTGTCTTGATGAGTAAATGAGGGGCTCTGAGCAAATTAGACTTGTGAGCAATCAAACAAGGTTTGTGGAGATCTGACACCAGGCCCTTGAAATCTTAAGTTCTATGCTTTGTCTGATTCAGCCCAGATTTGTTTCTGTGCATATAAAGTGGCTTAGGCATGGTCTGTGTCATGACCTGTTTTGTTGTTGTTGTTGTTATTGTTATTTTTCCCAGATTCTAAAGATAATAAGATCTCAGTGACAGCTGAGTGTTGGTTAACCATGATCTGACTTTAGAACACTAGATGCTATTGTTTTTTCCTCAGGTGTAGGGCTCAGGTCCTGGTTTTGTTGGGATCAGTAGGGATATGAAATATTTGTCTCTCCCTGCTGTGCTCTGCCAGGCAAACTTGCACTGGCTGAGTCACTCATGCTGACTAAGAGCAGAAATTAACTACAGTGAGAATGAGGTTAATTCCAGACAATGATGATCTGGGGATCAGAATTTTGTCTTTCTTTACTTTGTTGATTTAAGGCTTTGGTAACTTCAGTCTAATGCTCCTGCATTCTGTCGGTGCAGACTAAACAAAATTAAAACAAAACTGGTGCCCCATGAGTCCAGGTGGAGCATGACTGTCGTCTTATGATACAGTAGCAGTGCTTGCAGATGCAGGAGGCTTGCTTTTGAGTGAGACCAAAACCAGCCTGAAAATCAGAACGTGACCCTGTGTTGACTGGGCTGCCCTCTTGAATTCCCTAGCACAGACTTCCTGAGCTTGCTAGAGCATTTTGACCCAAAGGTGAAATGATTTGCCCAGAGACTTCCTCTGGAGAGGGATGTGTTCTCTCCTTACCCACAGACCTCTTTCCATTAGATCTATCCTTTCTCTGCCCTCCCATCCTCTCTTTGACATCAGGCAACACATAAGATCTGATGATGTCAAGAGTGCTGAACTCCTTGGGTTGAGATACTGATACAATAAATTTGAATTATAAAGTAAATGGAAACTGGTGACCCTAATATCTTTGCAAACTACATTAGAAGGCTTAGACCTTGAACAAAACACTACTGCAGAGAGTAGGCTGCAAGATGGCTGTTTGGTTGTATCAGAAAGATATTTGGTTATATTAGAAAGGTAAATCTTTTGCTTAGAGCTCTTGGAGCTGCCCAGTTGCCATTTATGAATTGTATGTGAAGCCTGAAAAAGAATGGGTCCAATTTAAAGTTGCTGCCCATTTGCCACTTGAAGCAGTAACAACTGCAAATTATCTAACAACTTTTTATTTAAATTTTTATCTCCTCTTCCCATTTTACAGCTGCTCAGTCTGGGTTTCAGTTGCTGATTGCCTTTCTGAAATGAAACAATATTAAAGGGAAAGCACTCTGTCATTTTTCATTACCTGCTCTGCCGCTTTTGTAGACCCTTCAAAAAAAGCACAAGATGGCTAAGAACTACAAAATGTACTTTCTGCACCATTTTATGACCTCCTACTTTTGTTATTTCCCCAAACCTACTGACTCAGAGGTGATGAGTACACCAAGCACCATCCTCCTCTACAGCCAGCCCGTGCTGAACATCAGTGAGACCCACTGCATGACACACAGTTAGATCTGTGTCATAAAGCCTCCCCAGGGTGGCACAAGACATACATCGACCCTGTGGAGTGAGTTGAGTGGAGGCCACTGAGACAACAGGGTGCTGGAGCACAGTGTGGACAATGAGAGCCAAAGAGGTACGCCTTTCATCAGCTTGGGGATGAGAAAGCAAGGGGGAGTTCTTCTGTCTGCCTCCAGCTTCCATGAGAAAGGGCACCAGGATGAAGAAGCCAGGCTGTTCTAAAAGGTGCACAGGAACAGCACTAAGATAAAGTTGCACATTGAGGCATTGGCACACTACTAGGGGAGCCTTTTTTTTTTCTCTCAAATACTCACTACAGCAGACACCAGCTCCCAGATGGACTGCCCAGACAGTAACCTAATAGAGCTACTCCTGCTCTGAAAAAAAGGGTTGGATGGGGTTACCTCTGGAAGTCCCTTCCAGATAAATTATTCTGCCAGTCCATGAATCTGTAGAGATCAGACCCTCCCTCAGCTCAGTTGACACAAATACATCATCTCCAACTTACAACTCAATGTTCTCTCTTGGCATAGTGGAGAACTAAGTGACTAGGGAAGCTTTCCCACATAACCACAGCTGAGCTTCAGGGAACACAGTGTACAATCTTTAGTGTACTTTAGGCTGTTTGAGTTCTCAGGGTGAAACGAGACTTCCTCAAGCCTGCCTCTTTCTTCTAAGTCATTTTTCTGCCCAAATCTATGTTGCTGTAAGGACAGAAAATGAGGAATGTGGCTTCCTCTGCAACATTCTGGAATGCAATGAGTGCTGAAAATATTCATTTCTGAATGGTGATAAGGTTTGCAGACATCTCTTTCAGCACTCTAGAGCAAAGCCAAATCGTAGCAAGGCAGGACAGAGGCACTTGCACCTCGCTGGTGACATGTATAAGTACTCATGCTGACTAGATGTTCTCTTTCCATTGCAATTTACTGACGTAATTGCAAGTCCCTGGTGGGAAGACTCTTACTCCAAACACATCGTCTGGTTCTGGTCCCGGCCTTCTTACTAGATGCTTTGCTTAATGCAGAAAGTACTTAATAAGCAAAACTGTTTCTTCAGGCTGTATTTTCTCAGCATTGTGTTCTAAAACAGCAATAAACTCCCGTCTGCCTTTTCCACTCCCTAGGATGATACTGACTGCCAGTGCTGGCTCTACCTATCTCAGTCAGATCTTTATTAGATTATGCAGGATCTCTATGCAATAGACACCCTCAAACAACCATGTCAAGAGTGATGCAAAGGGTTTTGATCTACTTTAGTCTCACACTAAAGCCGGAGAGACTTTATATCTCCCTCCTTGCTTGTCACACACAAATGAAATTGTATATGCTACCATGATCACTAACTCATGTTTTCCTCCACATGTCTTAGGAGAACAAACCAGAGAGAGCAAAAAGTATCTTTAGGGCATCAATCCTGTGCCTGAACTGGAAACTTTGGCACTTTGGCTCTGACACCACTAGAAAGCACTCTGAGCTGGAGCAAGGCTGAAGACTCCCAAGGTGTTATCTGGTGTCATTTCAAAGACCAGATGGGTGCTACTTTCTCATGCACTGTATCTGCTTCTGTATCTCTCCCCACATGCACAGTGCTACACCAATAGGTGCATGTAACAGCAGGTTCTGGTTGTTTCAGGCCTCAGGTGATTTTTCTGGACCTTCCCACTTTTTCCAGTGAGATTTGAGAGAAGTTAACACCCCAAGATTTAGCCGAGATCACTGTCAGCAAATGTGCATAGAAATACCTCCAACTTTCCTGGAGCCTGGCGACTTCTCAGAACCTTGGGCCAGGCTCCACAGTTGCAGCTGCTCCTACAACAATATAGATCAGCCTTAGAGCTGTGCCAGGGAACGCACACAGAAGATTAGTGACTGAACATGAAGTCTGGTTCACTGAACTGAAAAGTCAACCTCAAGAGGCAAGCATGTGCAGCAAGTTACTGTAGCAGACGGAAATTCACAGGAAATACAGGTTTGCCTACGACTCTGCCTGCCTCCCTTAAATGCACTGACCCATTTCAATGGCTCTAGTGCTCTTGATCACAGAGCAGTGTCACCTACAAACACGCTTGTGCCATGACATGGGCATTCCATCCTGTCTGACTCCACACATGTGCAAGGCCTCAGCATGGCCTCAGCATTCAGAGTGAGCAGACCCTGGTGCATGTGCTGTTAAATATTATAGTAATGGCAGGGACCTGGTACTCATTTCCCATCTCTGCAAGCTGCACATAATGACATTTTTTTAGCCAATATGGAAGAAAGGACCTACTAGTACATGCAAAGGTCTTTCTCATATCTTCTCTTTAAACTTGCATCATCTGCATTGCTATCATTTAAACTGCATCACTCAGTGCATCAACATTGAGAACATGGAGAGCTGAGGTGAATACAAGCTTCAGACCTCTAATTAAGAGAATGAAAGATTCTAAATTATCTCGCTTTAATACCTGGTTCTAGTCCGATGACATTTATGAGATGTAAAAGTGCAGCTCCTTCACCAACCACCTAAATTATCAAAGACATTACAACGTACTCTGTTAAAGCACAGGAATCCTCACACCTGTTCAGCAGTATCTCTTTGGAATCAACCAGTTTGTATAACACACCTCACCACAGTCCCATCAGTCCTACACAGCTGAGGCCTGAGGTTTGGACTCCATACACAGGTATTTAAGTAACACCCTTGCTTCTTCCTGCTGCACAGATCTCATCAGTCCAACTAGCACACATTAGAGAAATTGTAGCTTGGCAGCAGAATCTGGCCTTTTGGGGCTTTCTTGCCAATGCTTCTGTTGCTGCAGAAACGGCACCTGCTTGCATGGAAGTGAACCAAGAAATTTGTGAGGGTTTGCTCTTAGAGATCACCAGTTGTGTTCTGATGTGATCACTAGAGCTCATCTAAATCAGCAAAGCTGTGAGAAAGCATGAAATGAGTGTAGCATAGCAATGCAGCTCTGTATTGTGAGTGAGCCAAAGAAAAGCTGCTTTGCACCAGCTGGGTACACCGAGTCGGGCTGAGTTACTTCATTATTTACATCTTTAAGCTGGTTAGCTCACTTGCAGCGTGCCCTGGATGGGTGGATTTGTCCCATACAGCTGAGCACTTACATTCCCACCAGACTGCAGAGGAAGGACTCTGTCCTCAGTTTGCCTTTGCCTTTGTTGGGCTTTCCAAAGCCATATGGCCAGAGTATGACCCTGATGCCAAGCTGTAAAGAGCAAAGAAATTAAGAGGTCTGACTATGCTCCCTGTGGCATGTGGGCACCACAGTGGTCTCACTTAAATTAAAAAAAAAAAAAAAAAGGATATAAAAGCACAGCAATTGGAATGCATGGGTTGGCTGGAGTAGCAAAGTGCATGTTTTAACTTCCCTGGATGTTCAAACCCAGCAGGTGTCTGTGCCCAGAGCTGAAGGTAGCACTCCTCAGAGAGGCAAGGTGCCCTTGTGATCACTGCGACCTGTTCTTGGAGAACTTCCTTGCAGGTTTGTCTGGGCCCTGCCTCTCAGAGTGCACCATGCTCAAAGAAAGGAGCAGGAGTGGGTCTGATCCCTTCCTTCAGATCTTCCTCGGGGTTTTTAAGTCCCTACACCCAAGGTTGTTACATAGCTGCTGAGACACACAGGGTCCTTCTATCCTCTGTGCACTCCTTCAAGGATTCTGCCTGACCTGAAAGGGATGTCTGGCTCTGAGAGATATCATCTGGGATCTAGGGAGGCTAGGGAGAACCAGTTTCCTGATTTTCCATATGGCCTGTGTCCAAAGAGAGCACCACTAGCTTTTCAGGAAGGAGGGCTGCAATGACCTAACACGAATGACATGACTACCCCCACTCCTAGCAGTGCTGCAAGCTGAAGTCAGGCTGAAGCAGAAAGTTGCAGAAAGAACTGGAAAAAAATGGTCGAGTTCTTCATGTGTTGTTTTTGGTTGGTTTTTACCTACTTCTTGTCACAACTTTCCCGTTGAACAGCCCTACAGGAGTTTTCAGTAGCTGATGAATTATTGTGAACTCTCTTGAAACAACTCTGCACTATGTGAGAGTGATGTTAGTTATGATGTATTTGCTGTGACTTCCATGTCAGTGCACTAGGAAATCCTGCAGGATTTCATTTGGAGTTAGTGTTAAAACACTCTGCTACTGATAACAAGCTAAGATCATCTCGACTTTTTTCTCTTCTGCCCCAACTACTCAGTTCCCAGGTCTTTCCTGTTCTTTTTTTTCTTTTAGTTCCTTTTTTTTTTTTTAAGTTAAAAAAAATCCACAAAGCAGAGGTCAAAATAGAGACCAGCTTAATCAGAAATTCATTTTATTCTGCTTTAGCAGTTGTCTGTAAAATTGCATACTTGTAAACTGCTGGCAAAAGCATCTAACAAAAAATCCTCTGTATTATTTATAAAAGCAGTTTGCCTTCATGTGCTGCTCAGAGAAACCAAGCATCCCCCCGATGAATTAGTGATTACTCAACATTTAAAAGGCAGTATTTACACAATACATAACTTCTCAATTATAACTGGCTGCCATCACCTGCCTGTTAGTTCAGCTTCTCAGGTAGCACAGAAGTGTCTTAAGGATAGTAAGGTTCTTAATTCAGCAAGGTGGGGTAACATTTTTTCTGAAATATCATTGCTACATTAGGCAGCTGAAATGTGGATCTGTAATAATGAAATGCACAGATGTTTTGCAGATTGAACTAATGAGGAATTATCTGTGTGGCATGACAGTGCAACATCACACATATGTAAGTTTCCTGTGCCCCTGCACTTCTGAAATAGGTGGGCCACTTTCTCTGCTCTAAAAAGACAATCCTGCTTTATGCATAAATTGTGAGAAACATGCAGTGGTCCTTCACACCTGGAATACTCAGTCTTGGGACTTACAGTTGCTGCAGGCTTGTATTGTTTCAGCTGTAAGGGAGCAATAAAAGCACATTTTGTGTAGAATACTGAACATCTTTCAAGACTGTGGTTATTTTAACTTTCTCACATAAGAAACACTTTATTGCTAGCCTTGCAATCCTCCATGTTTTGGAATAATCATACAGTTCCTATTTTTGTTTGTTCCATGCTGAAACTTCAAAAGACAGCTCAGTCAGAAGTGACACCTTAGACTACAGAAGTCCATTATTATTTTTATTAGATGTTTCCAACTTATATCCGTGACTGTGTAAAAGGTTTCTTACTAAACATACTAAAAGTGTGCTTAATAAAAACAAACTAAAATACTAAATTTATGTATTTATAGGAATATAAATCTTCCAAAATGAGGCACACAAAGTAAACATTTAAAAATTTTCTTCTGCTCATTTTTCTTTGTAGAATACCATTTCACCCTCACACCTACAGGGTTATTACAGTCACCCTGCCCAACATGAAGTTATAATTCCCTGTTCTCAAAAAAGACATGGATAAGCTAAATTTTTTTAAAAAGGAAGAATATATTTCTTTTGAAACATTTCAATCAGTTTCTGAAGGTCAAAATTACTCACATTTAATTTAAAAAATAAAAAACAAACAAACAAACAAAAACACACAAAAAACCCAAGCAAAACCCCACACCTTCTCCTTCTTAAAAAATGCACCCAGCACTGTAAGGTCCACAAACTTACCCAAACTGACTATAAAACTCAGTTAGACCATCACAGAACTCTAACAAAGTTCAAAATACAAGCAGATACAAATCCTTCTGAAAACAAGAGTTGAGGTAGGTTGTGACCAGCATTTAGGAAAAAAAAATATATATAAACAACAACAGCAAATAAAACAAAGCACAACAAAAAGAAGTAAAACACTGGACAACCAGAGATGAGCTTACCTTTAAAGAAAGAGAGGAACAAGGATGACCAGAGACATAGTGCAGAATAAACAAATCCCAAGCACTTTTCCACGAGCATTGTCAAAATAGGCTGGCTATCCTTCCTGAGCAGAGGGTGAAAGAGGATGAGGTCTTGGAGACAGCCTGCAATGACTGATGGATTTGGCAGTTATGGTAATAAGGCATCAAACCAGCTTCCCACCAGGGGAGAGAAGTGCATTTGCTCATGTGCTTCTCCAGTCCCCAGGAGCCAGATCAGCTGAGTGCTTGGTCACTGAATCCAAACAAAAAGGTTACATTCCTTTGGACTCACACTGCCAGACACATGGACTCTTTTCCCTGGCCAGGAGCAAATGCTATTGATCCCTGCACACAGCTGTGCATGTACTGCAAGAAGGGGGAGTGTGCTGCCTCGGAGATGCTTTCACATCCCCACAGATTGTACCTAACTCGAGACAGCACGTCTGCAGTGCTTCCAGTGCTTGCACTCGAGTGCCTCTAGAGCTGTTTCACAGAGAAATGAGTTTGTGTCCCTCTCTGCTCTCTCCCAGCTGCCAGGGCAACTGGCAGCAAGCACCTGTGGCACGGACCCTCTGCCACACACCTGCCCTTTCTGCCAGCAGAGGTGGCTGGGGAGATTCAACCGTGCAAAAGGTTGGAAAGATGAAAACAACCAGTCCCCTGTCCTTTTTGATGCAGCTCTTCCTGCAATCACTTCCACCAGCTGTAGGGAACTACTCTCAGTGACCTCTTCCTCAGCTGCCCACTGCTGCTGGCTCCCCACTGTAGGATTTCCCACACACCCTGGCTCCCCTTCATCCTCAATCCCCACAATTTTATTGTCTAGCCAAGAGAAATGCAAGGAAAGGCAAAGGCTTGAATAAATTATATTCATCATTTGGGCCCCTTCTTTTCTGCTTTGAGTGCTCTGCACACATCCCCATTCCTCTTTTCCTGCAAACGGGCATGATCTGCACTTCCCTTGTTGAACTTCTGCAGCTCCTGCCTCAGCAGGGAGCAGCACCAAGTCCTGACTCCAGCCAGAAGGAGGGATTTGGGTGCTGCTGTAGCAAGGCTGCAGTGGGCAGTGCAGACTGGTAGGAGAGCAGGGCCCTGGGATGGGAGGCATAGGGTGGGATGATGAGGACAAGCCTGGAGGGATGAGCGCTGGGGCACCAGCTGGCCCGGGGAGACCCCCAGCTGGAAACATCTGCCCTGAGATCAGTGGCAGAAATGCAAAGCTGGAGCAGGGAAACTCTTGTTATTGGAGGTAGCAAAAAGACAGTACCTGGCACTTGTGGGAGGATCTGCCAGCACCAGCATACCACCTCTTCTGGCCAGGGTGTGCATCGATTGCCCCCCTTTCACTGCACTAATCCCAGGGGCTGCAATGCCCAGGGGACAAGCCAGGAAATGGTGGTCAAAGCACAGGGAAAGGGCAGAAAAGCAGCACAGCTGGGCAGAGCAACTGAACCAGCATTGTTTGTAATTCTAATAATTGTAAAGATGTTTTTTACATTTTTCATGCTCTCCTTTTTCTTTATTAAATGCTAAATAGACCTGGAGCCCAGACCACAAGGGGCTGGTGTGGGCCTCAGCTGCAGCCCAGCCCAGGTTTAGCTGGCTCCTGATGCACCTTCCCAGTGTCACTGACGGCAAGGTGGCTTCCTGGGGGCCTGGGAAGGGTCCTCAGAGCTGCTGGCCCTCCTTTTCAGGGCTACCTGGGGCCTTCCAGGGAGCACTCGCTGCCACAACTCCATGGGGAAGGCCTGGACACAGCCTCCCCTAGGCAGGGCCTGGACATCATGCCTTGTGCACAGGGCTGTTCTCATGACAGGCTTGGAAACTACTTTTCCTATCCCATAGGTAGAGTCCCATTTTGAAACAGACTTACAGGGGCTCAGGCTAAACATCATCGGTCTTGCAAGGATGGCAAATCCACTTATGTTATGACTCCCTGCAGACACAAGATCTGGTGCTACAATTTCCCACTTTAAACCTGTAAATGCAGACAGCTGGAATCCAGGGTTTTTGCAGTCCAGCTGTTTTCTGCAGTCCTCAGCTCTTAATCATATTCCAAAATCAGGCTACCAGTGAATTTTTGGAACTGCCTGGGTTGCTTTGTTCCACAACCATTTGGCAAATATGAGCATGTCTAACTAACAGATATACACCTTGGAGTCTAGGAAATCACACTGGAAAATAATTGGTCCTGGGAGGCAGTGGTGGACAGATACCTAGAGGTGCTTTCTGTATCACAAGCTTGGAGAGAGGGAAACTGGGGTCCAGTTCTAGTGCCAAGGAGTTGGGCTGTGAGCAGTGATGGGGACTGAGGATACACCACAAACAAGTTTTCTCCCTCAAAAATCATGAGAAGGCACTGGCACTACAAGGCAGACCACATAAGTTACTGCACTCCTGAGCTGCAACCAGGCTCATTGTTGGGCTCACCGCTCACACGGCCTTTGCCACCAGTGCAGGGGCCTTGGGGGTGTGGTTCCCTGCTCACAGGCCTGACAAGGAAAAGCGAGAGCAAGATCATTGTGCAAGTCTGTGTTGCACTTTCTCTCTCATGTTCATCTGAATGCTGCTGCAGCTGCAAAAGGCTTTCACAGAGGTGATAAAACCAGGCCCTTCTGGCTGAGATTGTGCAGGAAGCATGCATACCTGCCTCTCAGCTCTGGGTTCATTGCTCAGCCTCCCTCTCCTACAGAAGTAGAGAATATCAACATAGAAACCAAAATTTTTCACCAAAGAGTTGTGAGAGAGACATTTTCTTTCACTGCCATTTCCCACTGTGAAAAGCTGGGATGGACTACTGCAGGCTGAGGCTTACAGAGGCCATATCAAGGCTCTACTTACCAGTTCAGGCAGTGCTCTGACCTTGTGAAGTTACTGGCAGTTATTGAAGGACTTGTCCCTCGTCTTCTTGAGATTCCTTCTTCTGCTGGTCACTGCACTACAACTGAGCAAGTCTGGAGCTAGGCATCCCTCCTCTACGGCTAGGTGTGCCTGCAGGTGGGCTATCTCTGCTTTTTTCCACCACCTCTCCCAAAGCTCGCTGCCGAGTTTGACCAGTCAGCTCTTCCAGCACTGGTTTGACTTCCAAGCCAAACTCCAGAACCTCAGGCTGGGACCCAACACATATGAAGGACAGTTGGGCACAGTCGCACTTTACAGCTGAGCGAGGAGAAAGGAGGATGCACTAGCACTGCAAAGTGCGTTTTCCCACAAGTGCTTTAAATGAGTTATGAGTGATTTGGAGAAGCCTCAGGCAAAGGTGTCAAGTGCTGGAGTGGAAATGCTCTGCGGGGTTTCCCCAAGCATGTCAAGCTACAGAGACCACTCATTGGGTTCAGCTCCTCTCCAAGGAACGTGGATGGCAGAGCTGTGCTAAGATCCCTCTGATACACCAGTGGCTGAGTGGGCTGGGGATGCCGGAGGACAAGAAGGCACTGCAGGATGTGAACACCCAGCTGGCTAAGCAGGGAGCTAGCTGGGGTGATCCCAACACTGCTGGGTGCTGGGATGGGGCAGCTGGGGAAGTGAGCTATGGAGGGGTCCACTCTGGTGCAAAGGGAGGCAGATGGCAGCAGGAGGGTGTGCATGAACTAGGGATCTTATGGCTCCTCATTCCTGCAGGCAGCAGAGGCCCCGTGGGTGGGTGAGGTGAAAATGGAGCTGCCACCTGAGTTCTGAATGCTCCAATGGCACAGGGAATAGAGCTGCACAAAAAAGCAAGGTGTGAGGAGCTAGAGCAGTGTCAGGCTGGTATGCAGTGGCCCTTTGTATCCAAGGGCTAAGGCTCTGACACTTCAGTCCGTGTCCTTTCCCCACACAGAGGAAGAGAAGCAAGAGGTGCAGGGCAGCATACCAGAGCTCAGCTGGGAAGGGAGATTTCCCCGTCAGCCTATGTACAATGGCCAGGGCAGTGACTGGAGCTCACCCCTGTCTCTGGCTCATATGTATGGGCCCAAGGAGTGCGTGTGGCAGTGGGGAGCCCCCCTATTGTTGGAGGTGCTCATTCAACTAAGCCCTGTGGACTGCAGCAGACAGCAGATCAAGCAGCAAGCTGCAGTGCTGAGGTCTAGTGGAAGCTCAGCTGGTCAGGGAGCACTGCCAGCTCCCACCCCTGCTGGCAGGGTTCACTGGGGACAGAGGTCTGAGCAGTGCCCAGCCAAAACTGCATCTGTGCTCATGTGCAGTGCTTCTGGAGTCAGCTCTGGCCATCCTGGCCACATGAGAAGGCTCAAAAAGCATCCCTGCTCTCTGTTGGCCTGTGAGTGATTGACATGCTGTCTGAGATGCAGCATCACTTCGTGTCATGGCCATGCTGGTCCCAAACTCCAACCCTCCCTTCTGGCCTCGTCTGCCAAGGGCAGCTGGAAAGACAGCTTCTCCTGATGCCTTTGTGGAATGGTGAGGAGGAAAACAAGTCCTTTCCCTAATTTGAAGGAGGATCACAGAATAAAAACAGTTGTTACGGTTGGAATGCACCTCTGGAGATCACCTAATCGAAACCCCCTGCTGAGGAAGGGTCACCTAGAACAGGTGACAAGGAATATATCCAGGTGGATTTCGAATGTCTCCAGAGAGTAAGACTCCAGAGAGTGAAAATAGCTGGTGAATCCCAGGACACAGCCCTGAAGCATGTGCTCCACAGGGACACAGAGACCGAGGATCTCCTTCTCTGTGCCTGTTCCTCATCTCTACATTTCTTTCTCCATCTCAGTGTCCATCTCCCTCCTTCCCTCTGTCTCTCCTGCTCTCCACTCCTTTTCTTCTATTTCTGTCCCGCTTCCAGGTTTTCTCACTCGGCCTCTCTGTTCCGGTCACGTCCCGATTCCTCTCTCTCCCTCTGTCAGTCCCTCACGTTTTGCTTCCCTCCGTGTCCGCAGCCCCGACCCAGCGGTGCTGCCCTCTCCTCCGCCCGCCGCCTCCCCGCACCAGCAGTGCCCGCTTGCGGCCGCCTCTGGGCGCCGCTACCGAGGCCGGCGCCGCCCGGAGCCGCTCCGTGGCGCCCTCGCTCCACCGCTGCCCCTCATCAGTCCCCGGGGCCGAGGAGGGCCAGGGGGAAGCCGGGCGGGGCCGGCTCGCTCCGCCGCGGGACGTGCGCCCGCCTGAGGCGGCACCGGAGCGGGCTGAGGCGCCGAGGAAGGCGGCGGGAGCCGGAGCGGGCTGAGGCGCCGAGGAAGGCGGCGGGAGCGGGAGCGGGCTGAGGCGCCGAGGAAGGCGGAGGGATGCGCTCTGCCGGCGGGAGAGCCGGGGGAGCGGCACAGCCACCCGCGGGGCATGTCCCTGCGGCAGCGAGCCAGCCCAGCCCTACCACACCTGAGCGCTCGGTTTGAAAAGGTTCCCCCGCACTGGCTTCGGGGTGCTCGGTGACCCCCCGGGCACACCCGGGCTCGCCCGGCTGCCTCCAGAAAAGTCCAAAGCGACCTCAGCGCCTCAAATACGCAGAGCCCTGCTTGAGACCCCCAAAGACTCAGCTTCACACAGCCAGAATATTCTGAGTTGAAAGGGGCACACAGGGATCATGAAGTCCAACTCTTAGCCGTGGACAGGACACCCCAAGAGTCACACCATGTGCCTGAGAGCATTGTCCAAACACTTCCTGAGGCTTGGTGCTGTGACCATTTCCCTGGGGAGGCTGTTCCAGTGCCCATCCACCCTCTGGGTGAAGAACCTTTTCCCAGTATCCAACCTAAACCTCCTCTGACACAGCTGCATGCCATTCCCTCAGGTCCTGTCACTGGTTGCCAGAGAGATCAGTGCCTCCCCATTTGTTACCAAACAAGTTATATTTCTTTAGAAAAGGAGCCTATGCAGCACTGGGGGAAAATGTTAGGACTTAAATCAACAAGGAGGTTTAATCCGTTAGATAGATAGCAGATAACAAGCAATCTCCAAGTGATGTCCATGTGTTAGAAAAACAAATTAAAGTTTAGGGATCTCAGTCCTGGGGGAGGAAGTTAGCTTGGCTTGGGAACAAGGACGTACCTTTGATAATGAGCAGGAAAGAATGCAGAATTTATGGGCTACCAGGACATCTGACAGGTCTCTCAAGATAAGGAAGAAACTAATAAAACCAACTCAGTAATTGTGCCAAAATCAGCTCCAAGTGGGTAAAAGGTAATTCTGGTAGGGGGAGCTGTGACCACTGACCCACAGACCACCAACCCAGAAAACCCCCTCACCCAAAAGAAGAGAGAAACTGAGCATACAGAATAATCAGCATGAGAAGTGAAAGAATCGTTAACCCATAGAAGATAAGGGTACTAATTAATGAGAACTATGTAACTTGTAACCAGTGAGCACTAATTCCTTTGTTTTGCTGCTGTCACAGATGCGGATCTGGCAGGGTTCTGTTTTCCACACATGCTTGTTGCTGTGCATTATGTATGTATCCTGTATGCAGCTTCCAGCATGAATGTCTTCTTCTCCTTGCCCATGGGTGAGTAGTGCAGTTGCTGCTTTTAATAGCAGTAACCGAGAATCCACAAAACTGAACATGCCTGAATGTTAGACCGACATACATTTTAACACACAAAGAACTACCAGAACTACCTTTTACCCACTTGGAGCTGATTTCAGTGTTGTTACTGAGCTGATTTTATTAGTTTCTTCCTTATCTCAAGAGACCTGTCAGATGTCCTGGTAGCCCATAAATTCTGCATTCTTTCCTGCTCATTATCAAAGGTACGTCCTTGTTCCCAAGCCAAGCTAACTTCCTCCCCCAGGACTGAGACCCCTGAACTTTAATTTGTTTTTCTAACACATGGACATCACTTGGAGATTTCTTGTTATCTGCTATCTGTTTAACAGATTAAATCTCCTTTCTTGTTGATTAAAAGTCCTAACATTTTCCCCCAGTGCTGCACAGGCTCCTTTTCCAAATAAATGTAACTTGTTCATTCACATGGCCACGTCCCCTCATGAGGAGGCTGTAACTGCAATTAGGTTTCCCCTCAGTCTCCTCTTCTCCAGCTGGACAGACCAAGTGCCCACAGCTGCTCCTCTCATGGCTTCCCCTCAAGGCCCTTCACCATCTTCGTGGGCCTCCCTTGACTGCACAAGCTTCAGGGCCACAAATCTATTCCTGACTAAACCCAAAGCCCCCCAAGTTTCCCCATGGCCCCAAAACACCCCCAACCCTGCTTTGGCCCCACCACAAACCTTCCTCAATGGCTTCCCCCCACCTCTCCACACCCTTCTTAAGTGCCCCCAAACACCCCCATCCCTGTGCCAGCAGCCAAAACACTCCAAATCCTGCTTCAGGGTGGACCCATTTCTCTCCACATCCTACCTGAGTGTTATCCCTGGTATGCTCCAATCCTGCCACAGTACACTCCCAAAACCTGCTTCAAAGCCTCCAAATACCTCCAAATTGTCCTCTGAGAGTGTCCTTAAGATGCCACAAATACCTACAAACCCTACCCAAGCACTCCCAAAAGCCCCCAAACCTGTCCCACAGCCCACAGAAATCCCAACCCCTCTTTCTGAATCCCTGAAAGTCCTAAAAAGATCCACAAACTTTAATTTCCCATCAACACCCCACAAACCTTTCTGTAGGCCATAAAACATCCACAAATCCCTCCTACGAGCCACCAAACAATCCTAAACTTGTCTGTGGCCCCCAAAAGTTGCCAAACTCTACCTCCAGGTCTCCAAAGGCTTCCACCAAACACTTCGCTCTTGGGCCAGGCATACATATCAAATCAAATCCATGACCCCAACAACATAAACCCTGCTCCCAGGCTTTCTCAGATCTTTCACAGGCCATGCTAAAGGATCCAAACCCCAAAGAGATTCAACCCCCAAATCCCAGATATGCCCAAATGTGCCACAGTTCTTGCTGGCTCCAAGAGATTTCATACCCTGCCCAGTTTTATTCAAAGAACCCAAAATTTGTCCATGACCTCCAAGCAAACCTTGACATACTTCAAGACAGTCAGAAACCTCCTCAAAATCCTACCCTAAGACCCCAAATCCTGCCACAAAAGCTCCTAAATATGATGAAAGTACAACACCATCCCCAGTGACACTAAAGGCTCCAAACATTTTTCACACTCCAAAACCTCTGTAGTGTGCCCCAGGAACCCAGAAATGCCTTCAGATGACAGTCTTCCCCCTGAAACCCATGAGCAGGTTTACTGAAGATCTTCCAAACCCGCCCTATGGCTCCCAAGTTCCTGAAAGCCTGTTTCAGGTCCTTAAGAGGTGTTTTCCAACCCCCAAATCCTGTTCTAGGGCTTGCCAAAGTGCCTGAGGGACCTAAAACCTGCCTGCTGTGAGGAAAAAAGAAAACAACCTTCAACAACCCCCCCCCCCGAAAAACAGGAAAACCCCAGTTTCAGAAACTACTGAGATTTCCCCCATGTTTTAGATTTGAGGGTTTTTTTTTTTTCAAAATTCCTTTGAAAATGAAGGCATTCACCAGTGAGTACAGCTTGAGAGAGACGAGTTCAGGTAGCTGTGCTCACCTTCAACCACTGGAGGTGGCTGTCCTCCCACTGATGGCCAGGGTGCTGCAAGGCTGTGGAGACTGGGGGCAGCTTGGTGTCCAGGAGCTCCTGCTCTCAGGTGGAACAAACACATCCAGTGGTGCCCCACGGGGTGGAATGACATGCTCCACAAACTTGTCATCCCCGTGAGGCTACCCTCCATTTCCAGAAGGGACCCCTGGGTTTGCTCTCAGCCCATTGCAGGGTGCATGCTGAGCAGAAGCAGTGGAGGCCTGGCAGTGTACACACAGCTGGCCTCCTCCCTGCTGTCTGGGATAGCAGTTGCCCAGCTCTGTGTCCTTGCTCTTCGTGTGCTGCAGTGGGCTGGGGGCAGCTGGGGATGTCGAGCTGCTCTCTCACTGGTGCTGCACTGGTGGATGTCATGCATTGTGGGGAGCAGAAAGTAGAGAGAGTAACTGTTTAAACAAAGAGATAAGGCAGAATGTAGAGGAGGAAGCAGAGCCAACATTCTACTCTCTTCTTCCAGGCATGCTCCTCTCTTTCCAGGGTGATACACTTGATTAAATCACTCTCTTCTATTAAAAGAGCACAATGTAGCAAACTAAACAATGCCAGTACTATCCATCATATGTTAATAAAGCCCAGAGTCCCTGAAGTAGCATCACATGTACATGAGGGAAACATATCTAGGCAGAAAGTACTACAATAGATATTTCAGCTAGTTAATATTTTTCCTATTGTCCTTCTGGGGTCCTTTTCCATGAAACCTCACAAGAAAGCTAGTTTTGTTCTGGTTCTGCAGCATATGTGGTTCCAGGATGTGTTTTCTTCCATCTTAATCCACCATCTCACTCAAGCCAAAATTATTGAGGGAACAGCCTGCAAAGCAGGCACACATGAAAACACTGCAGCTGTGAGAAGGGCCACTTGTTTTAAACATGTGATAAGAATTCCTTGTGGAGTTTTAAAGCACTAGTTGCTTCTACTTACTTAAAAAGAGAGCACCAATATTACTTTTGTTTAGTTTTGGGGTAGTTTACAGTGTAGACATCCTCCACCCTAACTCTACCCAGGGTGATCCAATCTTGTAGAAGCAGACCTTTCTGTGTTGGTATGTATGGTCTTTATGTGAACATCAAGCAATTGATTGCAGCTCTTTGAGTGTGACCATCCAGCCAATTCTTTATACCCCGAGTGGTCCATCCATCAGATCCATGTCTCTCTGGTTTAGATACAATGTTGTCACCTGGGACAGTGTCAAATGCTTTGCACAAATCCAGGTAGATGACATCAGTCACTCTTCCCTCATCAAACAATGCTGTAACCTCATTTTTGGATGTTTGACTTCAGCTACGGGGCCACTGCAGGCTGCAGCTGGAAACAGCTATCCAACCCCTTCTCAATCCCCCTGATGTTATGCAGTCTTCTCACCGCCTCCTGCAGCTCAGCCACCTGCTGCAGGCTGTGCATCACATGGACACACATTTTTCAGGCAGGTTTGCCGCCTCTCCCTGCAGCAGTTCTGTCTAGCTGGAGGCAGCAGGGAAGATGGTGCAGACCCTTCAGCCACAGCAAGATTGTATATCCCTGCCTGTTTCAGAGGGCTTCTCTTTGATCCCCTGCTGTGATGGGTCCAGTTGCCTGAGCTTTATGTCCCTCTCCTTTGACTTTACAGAAAACAGAAGGGCTCTGGTGAGATCAGACTGCAGCCAGGACAGTTCACCTTTGCAGCAGGCTGTCTGTGGTTTTCCAGTGACCCCTACAGGTTCTAGAGGCCTCTGCTGGGGTTACTGGGGTCCTGGAAGGCTTAAGGCAGACAGAGCACTGCTTTGGCAGGGAGAGGACACAGGTCCAACCCCCTCTGCTCTCCTAAGATTTCAGGTTCACATTTTCCATAGGCTTTCCAGGAAATGACACATCTAAAACTGAGCAGTGAGAGACTGATGAGTTGCACAGCTTTGAAGAGAGGACTGTACAGCAGAAAGTCGACTTCAGCTATGGTGGTAATTACAGACTAGCACAGCCTCTTTTGTTCTAAACACAAAATGTGAAGTTAGCTGAGCCAGCAGGAAAAGCTGATGGTGCAAGGTAGGTACCTGCACAAGCTGCCTGGCCTCACTGTTAGCAGTGCCATAATGCTTTTATGGCATGCTGTCAGGGTATGACAGACCATATAGTGAAGGAGCAACCTGCTCCACTGCACATCAGGAATTCAGAAATAGCCTCACACACATGAGTGTCTGATGTCTGATTAGCAGAGAGAAAAATCTCCCCTTTCAAATCTCTTTTATATGCTTTGATAAAGGTAAGTGTCTTAGCTGGTGCAGAGACTCTCTGACCAGGGAAACAGATTTTAGAGAAATTTGCTAGCAGTATTTCCTTACTGCTTTAACCTATCATTCAAAATGGAGCTAATTTCACACTGTCATTTTGAAGATCTTCACACATCATCAGTTTGAGCATAAATTATTGCACATCTGGCAAAATACAGAGGCCTTTGTTTTGTGCTGCACAGCAGATCTGATGCACCCTTCCATCCATAACATACTTTTTAGGGATAGATATAGTGAGAAAAGGTTAATATTTTCTTAAACCACCCTTTATTAAAAAACATAAACATTTGTGAATATATAAAATTATAAAGTACCAAGTGCTTCTTGCTTCCCAGTACAGTAGAATTCCAAAGTGGCAGCTAAATACAGTGTTAATCTGTTTGGTGTGTTAGTTGCAGGACTGCAGCTAGTTTTGCAAAAGACAGTTAATCTCATTCTTCTCAGGGGTTTAAACAATTCTGTTTCGCTTTGGTTTCAGAATTCCTTCCTTCTCCTTTTGAAAAACATCAGTGCTTACTGGTGAGACCAAGGCTGGAGCTGTAGGAACAAGCAGGCTCCCTAGGAGGATGCAGATTGCAGATAGGTGTTTTACAAAGGGAGAGCTTTCCAGTTTCTAATGGGGAAGAGAATTCAGGCCTGAGAGATCTCCTTTGTACAGTGCTTCTCAGGGAAAGTGCATCTTTGGCATTGGGATCATCCTTTAGCTGGACTGAACAAAGCTAGTCACAGATCCAATTTGCATCAAGATCCCTTAATCAGCAAGTACTGAGATTCCCTTGCAATATGCATGGTATGAAGCACTATGAAATCCCAACTATCTAATTTTTTTTTTACCCCTTGAATGTTATAAGGTTGTACACGTAGACCTGAACGCCAAAACAGGACACCAGACTGCTGTGGAGGAACTGTAAAGTGAAAAATCCAATTGTATCCCCTGGAATCGCTAGTGGAACTGAACTCCAAATGGGATCTTTTGTGTCACTCCCCACCTCTTATAACACTGGCAAACGCCTGTCAGTTGCACAGAGAACTGGAAGGTGTTTGTTGATGTTGTTTCTTACTTGGTCTTCCCTTCAGAGCCCCTAATACCTGCAGAAACTTATGACAAGTCCCTGCGCTCTCTAAGAGGTCACCTTTGCCAATTCTTCTGCCAGTTTTTACCACAGCAGATCCTGCTGTGGTAAAATCCTCCCAAACAGTGAGCTGCCCTCTCAGTTTTCCTCTATAGGAGAGCGTCACACTACCCTAATATTGCACCAGCAGGTAGGTTCACCTTCTTGTGGAAAACCTGAACCACTGAAATTGCAGGAGAGGAGGAGAAACAGAAGCCCAAGTGAAACAAGCTTAAGCTGAAGGTCTCAGCATCTGGCAGGGGACCAGATGGGTGAGGAATGCTGCTGTATTTAAATCCTGCTGCTTGCTGGTATTTTCTTTTACAGGCACCACTGCAGGCAAGGCTTTTCTTCTCCTGTCTGTAGGAGAAGAAAAAGTGGCTCATTGTAACAGACTTGTATTACAGATCACATACTTCCCTGCTGAAACGAAAGGATGCTCTACCTCCTACTGTCTTTTAGCCAAGAGACACAATCAGATCCAACCTCAGAGTAGAAGAGTTGTTATGCTGCACAAGAACCACAGTCCTTAAACAGAAGTTTTCCACTGGGTTTGTGGTAGGCACAGCTCCCATCCCTCTGAAACCTTCACCCTTGATCCAAGTACATGAAAACAAAAAAATGGCTGAAATATGACACTCCCCTCCCCTACAACATTTCTTTAGCTTGAATCGAGTCAGATAAAAATTTCAGTTACATGCATAGTTGTCCAGTCCCACTTTGACCCTTCTGTCAGGGCAGCGTTTCTTTCAGCCCAGATCCCCAAATAAAGGCAAGATTGAGGGGTGCACAGCGAAGGTGCCCTTTGCTCTAGTCTTGCTTGTTGTGCAACAGGACCCAAATATCCCAGTGTGCCAGAGGAGCATTGGTCCATGCCCAGAGGTCCGAGTCCTTGGTCCTTGGCATCCTGCTTACGATTCAGGAACATCTGCTGTTGCTGTATCTTCTGCCTTGACCAAATCACCACCGATCGTCTCAGCATGGAGCCGCTTGTAGTCTGTGTGGAAGAAGATGACGTAGAAACAAGCCATGGCACTGCAGAGGCCAGCCAGCACCAGCACCGGAGCTGCAAGAAAGGTACACTTTTAGGCAGCGAATTCACAAGTCCCTGTGGGTGCAGAAGTCTAGAGGTCAGCTCCCAGAAACTGCACAGTCTGGATGAGCACCTGCCAAGGGCTACCCCTGAGCACAGGGTGCAGAGCCCAGGGGGCAGCACCAGTCTGGTGAAGCCAAACCTTGCTTCACCTAACACTGGCATAGGAGGAGTATTTAGGAGGAATGTGGAAGGTTTCTAGGATTCCAAATCCTGCGTGATCGCACAGGTTAGAGTCCTTACTCCAGTGCACACGGTGTCTTTGTGGGAGTGTGTGTTTCTGTGTAAATGTACACATTTGTGAGTTGACGGGTGGTGAAAAAAGTTACGAACAGGACTGAATCGAAACACTTGAGTTTCATAAGGGAACAGGTCCTCTAAAGTAGTGCTTCTTGTTATATCATCTGAGAGCAAGTGTAGAAAAAGTTCACTAAACATGAACTTTTATCTAAGAAAAATTTGTGTCGAAAGAACCTTTTCTGAAGAAAAAAAAAAAGTATATCTAAAAGACTATGGAACAAGGCTTCTCATTCCAGCAGTGTCTCAAACACCTCCATGCCTTTCTCCACAGCTGTTCCTGCATGTATCAGATCAGAAAATGAGTAGGAATGGGTGCCTGTTATGAAGCCTTGATCTCTGACACCTAGTGGAGCTTGTTCTGGGGAGTTTCCGCTCAGCCAAGCAGGATATATTTAAACGATGATGACCAGCCTTTGTTTACAGTGTCCCCAGGACTTGGTGTCAGTATTACATAAATAAGAACCAGCTGAGAGACCAAGACCATCATTTAGCCTGCAATGAAAACACATTTGTGCTCTCATCTCAGTTGCTGTCTCTTTTTCTGACCAGCTAGGAAAGGAAGGGAAATTCAGAGTAAGGCAAAACAAAGCTGTACCAGTATTTTACAAAAACACAGCCAGGTGTTTGTGCAGAAGCAAAGGAGGTCACTTTCAATCACTGCAGTTGTATTCTTGGCCTCCCACACTGCAAAGCAGCACAGGTTGTGCTACATGGACTGTGTCTTCCTCTTAGAACAGCTGCTTTCCTGGCTTGGTGAAGCTCAGGTCTCTGCGGCGTGACCGTAAGAGTAATTTTAAACCAGAGCCAGCAGGGGCAGTCGTGGCACCTTAGAGTTTTCCTGATTTCAATCTTGCAGGCTTGGTTTAGCAGGAACTCCTTGGTAGCAAGGAGTGCACCATCAGGTTTGGAAAGGTGGGTAGGAAATATGCTACAGTAGGAATCAGCATTGCAGGGTCCCTCACAGTGAAACCTGGAGGAGGGGGGGGGGGGCACACAGGATGCAACCGAGTGTCCAGCATCATTTCCCAAGGACATACTCACTTGTCCAGTCCAGGGCTCCATCCTGGTCAAGGGCACAGGTGGAGGATGGATCCTCAGAAACACGGACAGTGAGGGCTTGTAGCAGAATCATTAAAATCACACCTTCAACCTGGCTGTGGGGAGAAGCCAACATGCAGTTACAGGACCTGCCTGACTCATCAGTGCTGTGGACAAGTCCAGCTTCCCAAGTCAGAAGAGAGTGAGGCCTCTTTCTGGAGCAGGGCCCTTCTAGCAGAGTAAGCTACTGCTGGATTCCACTGGCCCAGGCACTTAGCTAACTGGTCCTGGCTCAGAGGGTGTCCAGGTCAGCCTTTCTGCACATCTCCAGACACAGGGCCAGTGTGGCAGAATCACTCTATACTCCCTCTGAAGGCAAGCAGGTGTTGGACTACATCCCTCAAAGAGCTGAGGCTTATTACTAGGCAGATACTTCGAAACACCTTTCACTCCAGGACTGAGGATGGGAAAAAGTCAGACTATGACTTCAGCCTCCTTATTCATAGCTGGCTGGCAGCAGCAACAAAGGCCACAACCAGTGAGAGACAACAGCCTTCAAAGGCAGTGTCATGCCCCTCACTCACTGATGTTTCTTGCTGCTGGAGCTCCACCTGACACAAATAAGTGGCACCAGGTTACTTGTATCCCTGCTTAGAGCTCCAACAAGTCGTTCCTGCTGAATTCCAGAGCCAGCCCTAGGCAGGTAAATTGGTAAGAGGAAGGACAGACACTGTCCCATCTGCTGTGACCAGGTGCCCTGGGACTGATGAGCCCCATCTCCCTCTGCAGAGCACTGAGACCCGACAAGTGCCTGTACTGAGGTGGGAATGGGTGCCTCTCTCTCATTTGCTTCAAAGGTAGGTCATGCTGAACATGGTCAAATCACGCTTTGTATCAAGCAAGGGAGACCTTCATCTTCCTTCTTGCTTTTCTTGCACCACTTCCACCTAGCCCTCATCGCTTTAAAACGTTTAGCTCCTCAGCTCTGTGGCTCAGCCAGCCAGCTCCCCTCTTGTTCAGTGGGGTGGCAAGCACTGATGTCCATGCTCTTTTCTCTATCTGCACCCACAGCTCTGTGTGTGTGTGTGTGTTTGAACCCAGCTGTCAATTGGATTTAAGCTGCCTGCTTACCTTGCAACAAAAATCAGGCCTGTAGATGTGCCCTCTCCCACGGGGTAGGAGCACTCCACAGCCAGCTCCATGGCAATGGGGTAGATGGCAAAACCGAAGAACCCGAAGAGTGAGCTGCTGATGGCCAGCATGATGGCCTGGTTTCTGAACCGAGAAGCCTGCAGGCAAAAAACACAATACCAAAGTCTCAGTGTCAGCACTGCTGCACAGGAAGTCTCTGAACCCACAACCTGCAGGAATCATGGAATCACAGAATTAACTGAGTTGGAAGAGACCTCCGAGATCATCAAGTCCAACCCTTGATCCAACCCCACTGTGATTACCAGATCATGGCACTCAGTGCCACATCCAGCCTCATCTTAAAAACCTCCAGGGACGGTGAATCCACCACCTCTCTGGGCAGGCCATTCCAATGCCTGATCACTCTCTGTAAAGAACTTCTTTCTAATATCCAAACTAAACCTCCCCTGACAGAGCTTAAGCCCGTGCCCTCTTGTCCTATTGCTGATTGCCTGGAAGCTCCAAGGGCTCACTGTTCTCACCAGTACATTCCCTATCTGTTCCTGAAATCAGCGTTTTTACCTCCAGCTCTCTGGAGTCAACTAATGGCTGCACAATGGAGAGTCACTTGTTGAATTCAAGCAAGGGGACAGAGGATTCAGCAGAATTACCCAAAAAGCCTTGGTGTGGTTGTACTACCTTAACTTGACATCCTGGATAGTAACTCACCAGGAATGTGTTCAGCATACCTCTAGCCACAGGTGAAACACACACCTTCCTCGCTGTGCAAAGTAACATTTTGGAAATGCTGTTTGCATTGGGTTACATGTGAGAATTCACTGGGTTGCTGCAGCTCAGTGATAAGGAAAATTAATCAGACTCATGTTTGTAAACTAGGCTTTTAACATAAACAGAAATATCCACAAATGAAAAAGCAAACAAAAACCCACAAAACATTTACAAAACTTGGAGATTATTTTAGTGCCTATAACAGCCTTGTCCCTAACTCTGGAGGAAAGAGCATGACCTTGTCCAATCAATGCTGGTAAACACAAGGTACTTTGCAACCACACTGCTGGTACCTTTTATGTAATAAATTCCCACAGAGGAACACGAGGTGTCTGTTCTGGCATAGCTGCAGGCCTGGTCCAGCTTAACGGGTAAAGTCAAGAAAAACTCTGTTTGAAATCTGAGTTTGAAGTGTGAAGGCATCAAGCAGATTTGAATGGGTTATTTTTGTTCTAACACTTTGAATTAATAGTTCATCTGTATGGGATGAAGGTGAAGAAAGGGAGGGGAGGAGGGAAAAGTTTGCTTGTTGCTCCTAACGCTGCCTCCTTCCTAGTCAGTACTACAACTGAGTCCAGACAATCTGACTTGTATACAGATCATCCTCAAAAAAAAATTGCTACAGCACTAAAGGGGGAAATGCAAGGCTTGTTTTAGGCACCTTGGCCTACATTGATAAAGGCATTGCATTTGTCTGTCTCTTCCAAATGGAGCTACCATCACAGGAATCTTGGTGCAGGGGGAGGTGGGATCACGGTCTACTGAAAGTCTTGATTTTTTCGACACACAAGAGAAATGAACAACATAAGCCTGCTGGTAAAGCAGAAAGCTGCATCATTCTGGGTCCTCTTCAGTGCTAGGAGTCCCATGTGTCATGATCAGAATCCTGCTGTGTGATGGCTCCCACTGGCAATGGCTATGCTTGAGTGCAGTACTTGCACTTTAGCCCCATGATCGTAAAGTCTCCAGGTTCTGCATTCCTCTCCTGGCTGAATTCAAGTGTTCTACTTTTTTGCCTCTCTTGTCTTGTCCTCCTCAAGGAACTAATGAAGAACTAGGCACATAACTAGGTCCTTTCTGCTAATGTGGCACTCCTGACAGCCACCCCTGTTAAAGGCAGGTGTTGGAAAAACAGGGCATTCTTGTTCATTTTTGAAAGATGGATATTTAGCAGTTCCATTTCCTTTTGGAACATCTTGGGCATCAGTAAGTAAACATGGTGATCCAGTGTAGGGAAGTAAAACTATGCCAGTTTATTTATATCCTGAATCAGTCTGTTTCAGGCTTCACAGTGACTGTGAAATTCTCAGTAAAGGGTTTTTCTTTAAAACATTCGTAGCCCAGAGAGATAATCCCAAAGCGTAACACATGGTTTTTAATAAATACTCTGACATCAAATGACCTTGGTTTAAGCTGATGATTTATCAGATGGCAACAGAAATAAGCGCACGGGTATGGTGCAATGCAAGAGAGAACTCACCACTGCAAACACAATGCTGGCAAGTGCACTCAGACAGAAACAAATCTTGGTGGACTCTATGAACTTCCTTGTCCGGTCAACGTACATGCCTAGTAGGAAAGCACCCAACAAACCACACACTGTGAACAGGGCACCATTCAGGCCAGCAAAATCCTGTAGGGCAGAAGAATAAGTAATGAGAAACTGGAGCAGTTAGGAAAGAGGTTTTAATGTCACTGACCCATCATTTTCCTACCTCACTTACTGAGGTAGGAAAAGCATCCTTGCCCACTGCAGTAGTTGAGGCATTCACTGGGTGCTGAGTAGCAAATAACAGGGGCCAGGTGCTTCTGCAAGTGTGTGGGGACAGCAGGGTGACAGCACTCCCAAAGGATGACCAGTCTCTGCACACCTGTCAAGGGAGGCTGGGTGCAGAGCAACAGCACTTCCCCAGCATTAAAAATTCCAGCCTGGAGCCACTGGGCTCTTTCAGGGGCCATCAGGTGCTTTGTCCACACTGCTGCTAACAGATCCAACTGCCTTGAGACCTGCTGCTGTTTATAATCATCCTCCTGGCCCTTTTCTTACCAGGGACCTGAACTGGCACACCCAGCACATGTTAGATGGGACACATCTCCTGGCTGTGTCAAATTAGAGAGGCAGAGAGCAGCACCTACGATGGGGTACGTGCTCTGTTGCCTGCACTGATTGCCCTTTGCTTGTACTAATTCTTCAGCTCCATAAGAATTCAAATGCAGACAGCAATCCTGAAAGCAGAGCAGCTTTTAACAAATCTGGGTAAACATTTTTGGGAGCCTCCAGAGTGGACTGGAAGAAAGGGTAGGTGACAGAAGGCTGCTTATACATCAGTGCTCTGGAGTGGCTTAGGAAAATCACAATATTCTTTTTTCCTAAAAAAATTTTGATTTGTGAATGGAAGCCTGGTCGTGGGCAGTGATGAAAATGCAGGTCATCCATTATACTAAGAGATTGGCTGTGCTCTGGATTAATGTACTGCTTAACCTATGTCAGAGAATATGAACAAATAAGACATGAGATGGCAGCATATTCAATTGTCTTCATTTTGCTCTGAATTCCGTATCAGGGAAAATCGGTTTGATTGTACCATAGATGATTTGGACAACGGGGAGGAAAGGAGGAAGACTCACATTTGAATACCCCTTTTCACAAAGGATCTGTTCTAGCAGGGCTGAAAAGCAGGTGAACATCCCAATTCCTCCTCCGAAGCACACTGCCAGGATGATGTATGGCTTGTTTCTCAGGAGCTAAAAGAGAAGTTAATGTAAATAAGTGAAGGAGGAAGAAGGGCCTGGCTGTGACAGTAGACTTGAGGGTCAGCAGGTGAAAATGCTGACAGGGCAACCCTGTGATTATTGACAAAGTATGGCTCTGTCCTGTCAGTTTAGCCAGAGGACAAGTTAAAATGGGGACCATGTAGGGAGGTAAGATCACGTCAGTGCCCAAATTCTTCCTCCATGTTGCCATGTGCTGTCCTACTTGTTACCACATCTGTTCAGAGGGCTCAAGCTGTGTGTGGTCCTCTTAGGTGAGCCCAGCTGTGCCTGTTTGAGGTATCTGCATGGCAGCCAGCCCACAGCTGAATGCTCAGATAGCATCTCTTGCAGCTTTGCTGTGAGCAGCTTCCACTGCCTGAGGAAGGAAGGGATCTCGATCTCCTTCAGGGGGTTTTCCATGGCAGGTTTGGGGGAGTGGCGTTCTGAGCCTGCTTTGTAAGCAAATTCCTCAGCATGCTCCTGTCTGGCAGGGCTGCACCCCTCACTCCAGCACGGCACTCTCGGTGCTGTAGCACTTACCATTTTGAGCCCCATGAAGAACGGCTGTGAGTTGGAGTTAGTGGCACTGGCTGAAGGAGGCGTTGGAGGAACCTTCTCGTGAATCCCCAGCGTTGCTAGAGCACAGGCTGTTACTGCTGGGACAGCATAAACACCCAGCTACACAACACAAGGACAAGCCAAGTTACCAGACTTTCCAGCTCTGCTGCCCCCAAACAAATAAATCAGCTGGGCTCAAAATTAGCCCAGTGAAAGCTGATAAAAGCAGATTTCATTTACCATCAATGGAATGTGCTTTCCTTCAGGAACTAGTGCAGGGGACAACAGGTTTGCTATAAGAATGCCCAAGGGATTGGCTGGAAGGAAATAAAAGAGAGACATTTTTTTGTTCATGCAGGCAGTCAGAATTATGAGTCTACCCCTACTGCCTGCCAGCAACAGAGCTGCAGTGTGCAGCAGAGTAATAAGGACAGAACAAGGCATATACAGGGAGAAACCAGTAGGGGAACATTCGGAGAAGCTGACTGCTTGGTCTTAGTGTTGCCACATCTGTTCTCTCACCTCCATGAAGTCCATCCTATAAAACCATTTCCCTACCCCTCTAGACTGTTTTTCATCTGTGAATTACACGCCCTCACAAGCCTGCCTCAGTAACTGTCAAGCTGAAGGGACAAAATTAGGGTGAATGAATCCACGTCATCTGTTCTGGTGTTATATTGCAGGAGTTACAAAAAGAGATATTTTCCATTCTTTGTCTCCCCATGCCATTAGGGAGAATACATCATTGTGAGTAAGAACCCCATGAGGCTTCTGGAGGGTGAACAGTCACGGCTCACTCAGCCTCCGCTGGCATCACGGATGCTCCATTCCCTTAACTGTCTTAGTGGCTCTTAACACTAATATGTCCATGTCCTTCTGATATTACTAATTCCTATTCTAATATTCCTTTTGATTGAAGGAATCATTTGTGGACAGGGGACCTCCTCAACCTGCTGGCAATGCTCTTTTTAAAGGTCACCAGGATGCCATTGGTTTCCTTTGTCAAAAGGGCATGAACAGCAGATAAGCCAAATGAGAGCTCTCTAAAGTGACTCTAGGTCATTCCTGAAACCTTTCAAGCCTTTATACTTCCTCAGTAAAGCCCAAGCAGGCTTAACAAGTTCATCTTTGCTATCAACTACAAAAATCACATGGCAGCAGAGAATCTTGGACACTGCACTGCAAGAGGGTGTTGGGTTGTTATGAGGCTGGAGCTGAGCAGCGTGTGAAGCAGGACTCCTGGGACTTCGTTTGGAAACACCCAAAATTGCAGGACACAATTTTTGAACTTTAAGGCAACATTCTGCAAATAGTCAAAGTAAAGTTGATTTTCTTACTAGTGTGCCATGGGATTAGGAAAGCCAAAGCCAGTTTGGAACTGAGTCTGGTGAAGCGCGACATGAATGGCATCCACAAGTACAAGGAAAGTTAGGGAAAATGTGGGGCTGTTGCTGGATGGGGAGGGGGACTTGGTGACAAAGGACACAGAAAATGCTTTCTTTACTTCATTTGTTGTTGGTAAGACTGGCCTTCAGCCCTGAGACCAGAGGTGAACTCTAGAGCAATGAAGATTTACCCTCAAGGGAAGAGGACTAGGCTAGAGAACATTGTATAGCCCAGACATACACAAATCCATGAGACTGATGGGATGCATCAGTACTGAAGGAGCAGATTGTTTTCACTGCAAGGCCCTGGTCACCTTTAAAAGGCCATGGCAATTCCAAGAGGCTCCTGAAGACTGGAAGAGAGTATATATCACTCTCATCTTCAAGAAGGACAAGAAGGAGAATTCAGGGAACTCCATGCCTTTCAGTTTCACTTGGATCCCTGGGAAGGTCATGGAACAACTAATGCTCTCCACCATTTCCAGGCACATGAAGGACAACAAGGTGAAAAGGAAAAATGCCTAACTAACCCAATAGCTTTTATACAGTGACATGACTGGCTGGATGGATGAGGAAAGGGCAGTTGACACTGCCCCCGTAACAATCTTGCGAACAAACTGATAAAGTACTGGCTAAACTAGTGGACAGTGAGATGAGCTGAAAGGCAACTGAATAGCCAGGCCCAGAGGATTGTCTTCACTGACAGGAACACCAGCTGGAGGCCAGTCACCAGTGAGGCACCCCAGGGGCTGGTACTGAGGCCAGTACAGTTTACCCTGGATGATAGGACAGAGTGCACCCACAGACAGTCTGCAGGTGATGTGAACCTGGGGGGAATGGCTGATAGAAGAGCTGGCCATGCTGCCATTCAGAGGCACTGCAACAGACTGAAGAAATGGGTAAAGGGGAAGCTTGTGAAGTTCAGTGAAAGGAAATGTAATGTGCTGCACGCTGGGAAGAAAAATGACCCCATCCACAAGTGCCCCTTGAGGATCACCAACAGGAAAGCAGCTCTGCAGAGAAGGACCAGAGGGATGGGAGGACACCAGCTTGACCATGAGGCAGCCTCCTGATAAAGAAGGCCACCAGCAGCCTGGGGTCCGCACTAGGCAGAGTGTTGTCAGCAGGAGATGCTCCCTCTACTCAGCACTAGCGAGTCCACATCTCGAGAGTGCCTCCAGTTCTGGGGCCCCTAGTGTGAGGGAGACAGGAACTTACTGGCCCAGAAAACAGGAAATATGATTAAGGGACTGGAGCTTCTGTCATGTGAGGAGACATTAAGAGAGCTAGGACTGATCAGCCTGGGGAAGGTATTGGAAAGCAGTTTTGCAGAGAAGGACACAGGGTCCAGGTGAATTGCAAGTTGACCACAAGCCAGCGATGCACCCTTCCAGAGAGGTGTCCAACAGCATGCTGGGCTGCATTAGGAAGAGCATTTCCAGCAGGTGAGAGATCTTCACCCTCTGCTAAGACCTGGTGAGAAACATAAAGAGGGCTGAGTCCAGTGCTGGGTTCCTTGACAGAAGATACCTATTAATGGAGCAAATCCATTCAAGGGCCAAAGACGCGATCAAGGGAGTGGAACATCTCTCATAAATAAGGACACCAAGACACCTGGGACTGTTTAGCCTGCAGAAAAGAACCTTGATGAGCAATTACAAAGATGGAACCAGACATTTCTCATACAAAGCATAGCACAGGAAACTCTACCTGAATATAAACTTCTTTACTGTGATAGTGGTTGAGCACTGAAACAAGGTGCTCAGATAAGCTTGCAGTACCTTCATCCTTGCAGACAGGCAAAACCCTGAATAGACACAAACCTGGGCAACCTGGTCTAGCCAGGCCTGATTGAGCAGGGATGATTGGACAAGATAATCCCAGGAGGGATTTCAATCTTGTTTGTTCTACAGTGCTGCTGAGGTGTCATTAATAGTTCTACAGCACACAGCAGCTGTAGTATTTCTGCTCTGTACTTGAGAAAGTACCAGCTTATGATGCTAGTGAAATGTTACCTGCTTTTAAGTACATGGACACAATCAAACAAGAGTTTCCAAGGAGATGGATTAAATCTTCTCTGTTGGGGTAAAATGCAACCGGGTATTGTTGAGGACATTTGAAGGTTGTAGCCTGCAAACTAGTCAGCTGTTTTCATGAACTATAGACATGCTGAAGCAGTTCAAGAAGATATGGGTGAGGGTTGGAAATGTGAGCATTGGGCTAAATTTGAAAGGAATTGAGACTACTTGAGTAATGACGTAGTTTCAGTTGCCTTCTTTTCCTGGGAAGAGAAATTTTATGAACCCAAACGTTCTACGAATGGAAGGGAAGTCACTGCAGTTAATCAGCTGTACATTATGGTCCAGGAGTCCTGGTGGACTAGCCTGCTGTACTCTGCAATGTTTTGTGGTCAGTGATGCTGATGCACTGAAACTCCTCAGGGTGCAGACCAGAGTAAATGAAGAATCCTATGGACGAAGCAGGGGTCATTTCAGTGGACTCAGACAAGTCTCACTACTTCTGACACAGGAAAATTTCTCATGGTGCTCACGGGAGATCTGGAACTGCTCCTCTGGAGTAAGTCCCTAGAAGTGATGGGTAGGACCAGAATACAATAAACACTCCAGAGCTGAGTCATTAATCACCCTGACAGCTGAGTCACAGTTATTTCAGCTGCTCAGCAGGATCCTGGGTGCAAGGTCCATATTTGTCACAAAAGCCTGGGGAAGCCTACTTACTAATAGCAAGAGGCTGTAGGGCCAGTTTCTGTGTCAGCACTGATACCAACCATACTGGGGTGCTGAGTGCTGCTCTGGCAATTACACAGGAAAGGGGTATTGATAATTTGGAGCAAGATTGAGAGATAAAGCTCAAGTGAGCAATAGGAAGACTCGGAGACAAGTGGGAGGAAGCAAAGGGAAACATGGGTGTAAAGTGACTGGGTGGGATCCATTCAGACTTTCTAGACAAAAGAGAGAAGAGGTGATTCTGTCCATAACTACCTGACAAACAGGTGCAACAAGAACGAATAGCTGGCGGATAAGGAGCATTGAGATTAGAAGTAACATGCTGACATTTGCCAGTGATGTAATTAACCACTGGAATAAATGACTGGGGCTGTGGTAGATCCTCCTTCTAGGCAATATTTAAACTTTCTTGAAATGAAACCCTGATTTTGTACAGCAGACATTAAGGGTATAATTAGGCATTATAAATAGAAGTCCTCTGTACAGCAATCTTCAGGTGTTGCTGCAGACAACAATCACAACATTCCATCCACACTCTGATATCCCAACATGGCAGAGACTGAACAGCTTTAGGTTTTGGGATCCTACTGTTCCTTGCTCTTCAGTTTTGTTCTTACCACAGTTCGATCAGTTTGGTCCTGTAAAGACTAAGGAGCTATGTGAAAGCTCTGTCTGCTCTCTTACTTAAAAAGAGCAAGGTGGGGTCCTTCAGGGCTATGAAGCACTGAGTGCCCAGTGGTCCTTGGTGGTATTGTATGGTGCCACCCTGACAAAAGAGCACCTTCAGGAAAGGTGAAGGAAGGTCTGTCTCAGCACTGGGAAACAAGGTGAGTCATCAGGTCCACCCTATTCTGGGAGAGGCAGCACAAAAAGAATTTCTTTGTTCTGACGCCATAAATCCATTCTTGCTAAACAAGAGCACCCATGCTCTAGCCTTGCAGAAAGCTTTATAGGGGTGCTCCTGTACTGCCCTTTTCCCCATGCCTATCCCTTCTTCACAGCTCCAACGCAACCGGGAGGGAAGGCAGCTGTTGGCTGTTTTGACAGAAGGACAGATGGGGCTCCCACACACATGTAGGCACTGTGAGATTTCCCAGCTGGAGCCAGTGAGCCAGCCCAGTTTCTGAAGCACTCTTCAGGTCCTTGGGGAAAAGAGGAAGAGATTTCTTTGGCTGCTGTGTAAAATGTCACATGAAGGGAGGAAACAGGTCTGTCAAGTGCAGTATCCTGTCTCTGTCTGGGCCCACAGGAGCCAAGAGAGGAACAAGATTAGAGCAAGCTTATCTGGTGCCTCTCCTCCAGCTTCCCACCTTTCAGGCACTTAGCAAGGCAGCTGTGGTTTCTGTGTGGGTAGTCCCAGCATTTAGCATCCCCAACATGTTTGTGTGGCCAGTTGAGGGTATTTAATCTGTGTATGCATACATACCAATTAGGAATACAAGCTCAGGCTTGCTACTGGACAAACTGGTGGACAAAACTGCCACAGGAGTCCCCCCTCTATCCAGTTACAGGATTTGGCAACTATGACCATCGGCACCACAAGCAGCTTGGACACCTTCCTAAGGACCTGCAAAATTAAGGGCACTGAAATCTTTGTACTTAGTAACATTAAGGGCTGTCCCCAACCTCTGTGATATTTAGGCAAAGATGATAACCTCTTCACGGCAGAGGGGAAGAAGGTTAGCAGCCTGGGTGGCTTGCTCTGAACATAGCACCCAGATGTGTTTTATACCCACTTCTTGCTCTAGTGTTTTGCTGCACGTGGCTACAAGACCCTTGGGTGGAGCTGCACTTGCAAAGGCAAATGGCTGCAGTACAGAGGATTTCCTCTGCCTGCTACCTCTGAAAAGCAAACAAATGCTAGCAAGTTCTGGGAGGCAGCAATATTGCTTTGAAGCTGTCACTTACACATTGATGCAATCATATTTGCTGTGGCTCTCTGGTGGTCTGGGAACCATAGTGCTGCCAGCTTTGTTGGTGAAAAGATGATAAGAGGCTGTGCCAGTGCACAGAGGCATTGTCCAATAAACAGGTACCAGTAACTCTGGGAACCCAAGCTCAGGAACTTCAGAACGCTGAACATTCGGATGATGCTGCCCATCATGTTCAGCCACGCACTCAGGATCACCTGCAGGAGGCAGAAACAGGGTTTATGTGCTGAAGCCTGAAAGGGCAGAACTTAATAAAATAGATTAGCATCAGCAGGGTTTCAGATGCACCGCAGAAGACAGCGGGTGTTATTAATGCCTGCCTGCAGACCATCCCCACCCCTTTGTGCCACTGCAAGATGCTCCTGATCCAACCTGCCTCCTTAGGGAGCGATGGGGTTGTCCTGGCCCTGTATGAGAACTACACCACAGTGTAGCTTACGTAAGAGAGCAGACACTGGCATGGAATTGATGAGAAACCCAAAGTTCACTAATTACACCTTACTGGCAAGTTTGTGCCATCACCCACATTTCGCTGTGACAATCCAAAGATCGTGGCAATGAATCATCCAGCATATGGATCCTGTAAATGCTCTCCTATACCACTAGCATGCTAGTGTTTCAGTGCCACATTCCACAACACAGTTTTGGGAAGACTGTGTGGAGATCCCAAGCTGGCTTAGCAGAGACCAAGCTCTGAGCTGACAGGGGTCTCTTGCTTGCATCCTGCCTTGCTGCTCCTTAAACTGGTCCTGCAGACAAAACAGCTAACCCTAACACTTTTCCACAGCAAATCCCACCCAATTACAGCTATGTCTTCAGAGAGCCAGCTCACAGTATCTATCCCTGTCAGTTGCCTAAGATAATAAAAACTAAAGGAAACTAGGGGTGCAACCTTATTCTGACTTTTCCCACTGCTCTCCACCTCAGAGGTGATGTGACAGCTGTTCCTGAAACAGGATAGAGCTTTCAACATGCTCATCCTCTGCAGCTTTTTGCCAGGTTCCCTTATCTAAAGCATGCATTTTAGCACTTTGTGCATCTGCTATCTCTGGGTTAATCTTCCTCAGGGAAACAGAACACCTCAACTCACAGCACACCGGAGCCCCACGCTGTCGAGAACCCACGTTGCCACCAGACCAAACGGGATGGAGATGAGGAGGTACACTATGGAGAGCCAGTTGACCGTCTCCAGGGAAATGTGGAAGTAGGCAGCTGTCTTATCAGCCACAGGAGCAAACGTCAGCCACAGCTGCAGAGCAGAGACCAAAACATGGGTAAGCACAAAAACCTCCAGAAGGACAGAAATTCAGCATCCCCCCAAACTGAGTTGCGAAGAGGCTCACTGTCCTTGAAATTAGGATTTTAAGGCTAGTAATAAAAATTCAAACCCCCAGTGTCTGCAGTTACTCAGCCCAGAGCACCCCATCCATTTTGCTGCCCCATCCCCAATCCCCTGGACCTGATGCTGTAGCCTGAAAAAGTAGAGGCCAGTACCTTTTCCTGTCACTGTGTTGAACATGTTGGCCCTGATGCATGCACTTACCTGAGGTAAAACACAAGCAATTCTTCTATACTAGCATAAACAAAACAGAGGCTGCCACCTCCTCTCTGCAACTAAGAGCCTCTTAAACTTGGACTGGTATTTACAGCTCCATTGATAACTCCTGGACATCTTGCAAGAACAGCTTTGTTATGTGTCAGCCAAGAGATACATTATTCCATGCTTTCCTCTCTACATCAACTGTTAAAAAAAGCCTAGAAATTTGCATTATTCAATGTATCAGGACATGTAAAATGGAAGGTTCACACGGAAGAGGTACTTTAACTATCTACATTTTTCTTCCAGTGCCATATCTGGAAGTATCCCCCTAAACCTTGTTTTAGGCACTGGTTTCACAGTTCCCATCTGCTTCTGGGTCTTTTGCCATTATAAGAATGGCAAGGCCCACTTTATTCTCAAATCAGCTCCTGAGATCATGCCCACAAGGAATAAATTTGAACCCAAATTTAAGGATGTTTCCGTAGAGTTTTTGCAAAGATGCCTCATGGTGCTTTTCAAAAAGATTGGCCTAACCTGAGAACAGGTTTCAATAATGTGGATGTAAGCTACTCCGGTGTTAGAAGATGGTATTGCTGCTGTTGAATACTCAAGATTATAAAGTTTGCAGAAAACTGAACACAACTTCAGCTATAGCTTTCCACAACAGAACTCCAGCCACTGTTGCTTTCCAGGTACTTATCCCTGCCATCACAAACTTCCTCTTCCCAGTCTTCATCCTGTAGACAGGATTAGCTGTGGCATTAATGTGTAACTCAAAAAGGGCTCAGGTAACCTCAGAGAAAGGTGTGACCCTACACTCTACTTGTTATTTCCAGTGTTCTAATACTTTTCTTACATGCTAGGGACCATAAAAACTATCACATTAGACAGGAGCAGAAGGGGAGAGACGGACTTCTCTTCCTCCTAGTGTCACTGTGTGAAAACAGCCACATGCAAATCATTGTTTAGTTAGACTTTTCTCCTAGTAGGGATGCAATGAGTAAATGGTAGTAAAAGAGAAGTTTTGAATGTTCTATCACTGTCCTTGCAAGGGTGCCTGGCATCAGTTTCCTCTGGAAGGAGCTGGCATACCATTATCTCCCGCATTCAACTCAAAGATCCGATCACCATGCTGGGATCAGACACACCCATGTAACATCAGTCAAAGGCCTGGCAGGGGATGGATTTGGTATTTACTCAGCTTCTACAGTCAGGTGGATGAAGATGCTGGGTGCTGAAGGAAACTGTACTCTTAGACAGCACGGAGGGTATTCCAGATCACTTCCCAGACTTCCATCAGACTGGGATAGGAATTTAAATGTTTCATGCTAATGTAACTGTTTAGATGTTACAAGCATCACTAAGGCATGAGCATTAGTTTGATTACAGGATGCTAAACTGCTGCTAAACAAATCCCAGCATCTGGAAATAGCAGTTCCCAGTTCCTCACTGCCTTCCAGACGGGGGCGGAGGTGATGAAACACTGTACCAGGAAACGGTGTAATTAAAGAGATGATACATTTTGTAAGCCAGCTTCAGGTGGATTTGCACCCCTCCTGTTCCTCTACACAAGATGCTCACCTATGCATGACATCACTAGGAGAGTCTTGGCACAAGCCAGAGCACAGCATTTTGTGTACAGTGACTGTATGTGTCTATGAAAGCTGGGATTAAGCATTCTGATGCACTTCCATTAGACCTAGGAAAACCATTCCTTGCCGAACACCAAGCACACAGGCTGTGCTGTACTCCTGTCTGGAACAAGAACTCCAGTGTGTGAGAGTGCAGAAGCTGGAAAGTTGCCACCTGTCCAACCCTGAGCTTGTTCCTCAAAATAGGAAGTGGGTTTCTTCGTGGATCTGGAGAGAAAAAGTATGCTTCGTTGTTTACCATGCGTTGCTCTAACAGAGAAATTCAGAACCGGGCAATGGAGCTCAAAGTGTAACTATAGTCAAAGAGGCCACCAAATGCCCCTGCAAAAAAGAAGTGGTGCTGTGGAGTCGAGTTTTGCCAACACAGGGAAACAGTGAGTGAATATGCCACCTCCTGCTTCTGGTTTTTCCAGCTGTGATAACTTCACCCACAGTAGTTAGTAAGCTCTTCTGCTAGGAGCTGGAGCCCTTATCCTACATGTTTTTTTGAAACTCTGCACTGCCAAGGCTGGTACTTACACAGAGACTGTGCTGATTCAAGTCCCCTCTGGTAGGAGGGGTAAAGATGCAGTTCTTTCTTGGTGAGGTCTAAGTCCTCTAAAATCTAAAGATGCATAATACAGGCAGAGGGAGGTTCCATTCTGACTTCAAGGGCCATTGTCTTAACTCAGCTTCAGCCCACCAATGCCACAGAACCACAGAATGACAGATATTCTGAGCTGGAAGGGACCCACAAGGATCATTGAGTCCAACTCTTGAATGAATAGCCTGTATCAAAGCTCCACATTGCAGATCACAGGGACAGATGCATGAGGAGAGGGAACATGCAGGGTTACAGGATGTCAGCTCCCAGAATCTGTTTGCTTCTGTGACACATAAAGGAAAAAGAAATGGACACCTCTGTCCCTGCAGGGCTGTTCAGTCCTTGCACTTGTTCAGTCCCTGCACAAGGCTCACTTTGTGGAAATTTGCCCTTGTGGTCTGGTCAAGCCACACTCAGCTCCACTGCCTGAGAGGCCACACAGAACCAGAGCCTCAGTGTGAGGTGCAGAAGGCATCAAGAGGAGCCTGTGTTATGTGCTGTGCTGCTTCATCCGTGTCCTCACGTGCTTCTCTGGAGGCAGCTCATTAGATGTCACAATGTCAGTTCCTGATTGCGATGGCGACAAGCAATTTTGATTCATCTACTACAGCTCATGTGCCTTCAGAGCCCTGCCAGGGCTACAATTAACCAGAACCTTTCACCACACTTCGACAAAATTCCCAACTTGGCAAAAGCTGGAGTGGATGATGATGGAGGTCAGCAGCAGTTCACATTCCAGGCCATGGCCAGGTCAAGAGATTTATACAGAAGCCCACACAGAGCTACTAAAGCACAGGGTCTCTTTCCTTTGAAAACCAAACAGCCACAGTGAGTTTGTGAGCCCAATCCCCTAATACTTGGCAAAACTCACTTCCCAGCATTACCTCACAGATTTTGCATTAGTTTTTCTCAAAATAAGCTTCTCCTGTAGTATAGTCCAATGTCATTGGTAATGTTCACTCCTGTTGAGTGAAAGGTCCCTTCCAGCCCAAACCATTCTATGATTCTATGGTAACTGCAAGCCTTCATGGGCATTCCTGTAACCAAGAACAAGTTACAGAGGTTCTCACCCTGATTCCATTTCTGGTTTTGTTACCCTTTCTGATACTCTCCTAAACCCTTAACTGATTCTCAAACCCTCAAATGAATCTCAGATCCAGCCCTCTTCCTCACAGAATCAGCCCAAACCATCTCATTTACCTCCTGCTCTCATTCCCCTTCCACCTCCATCTTCTCCTGGTTCAGTTCTTCCACTGTATTGCCCTTACTGCTTCCACACCCACACAGACTCTCCAAGAACTATTTCACCCGCAGGACTCAGTTTCCCTCCGTGAATTCCAAGGGAGCCCACAGTCCCCAGCTTTGCCCACAGCAGTTCTCCCAGTCCCAGCATGCTTTCCCTCATGCACCTGGACACTGATTACGGGGTGATGCAGGATGTCTTTCTGTGGTATGGAGGCTGCCTCCTTACCCTCTGAGACCAGGCTATGGTCCCCTTACACCACAGTCCTCATCTTCAAGGTTAAAAGGGCCACACAGTCTAGAAGAAAACAGCCCCTGGCCTCAGACAAAGGCTCCCATGCTGAGACAGGAGCCTAGGAAGTCAGGACAGAGGCTGCCAGGCGGCAGCAGCTGTGTGTGCATGCGTATCTACAGGGGCACTGCTGGAGCAGACTGGTGTGGTTGAGGAGCGTGTGCACCCTGCCCTGGAGCATGCCAGTCTCCACTTATGCAGCTCTCCTTCCTCTCACAAGTACACTAAGAGGTGGTGTAAGTCCTCCAGCTGGTGAGTCAGGAACCACTTGGCCAAGCATGAGCCAGCTCCAACCCCCTGCTCCTCCCCAGCTTGCTCCAGCTGACAAGCACAGAAAAGGACAGTGAACACTCCCTGTTTCATTCTTCTGTCTTTTTCTGTGCCCCCAGTGTGAGAAAACAAGAAAAAATCCTCCCGTGAAACGTAAACTTCCAACCTATTTGGCTTCACAGGAAGGAGGCAAGAAGGAAGGAGGAATTTGTTTCAGCAGTTTACCACTATTGCAGCCGTGAGCACACCATGAATACTCTTAAACACTACGTCTTTGGATGAAAAACCCCACATTTAAAACCACAGCATCGGTTTGGCAAAACAAATCCCGGGAGAAACCACAGGCAGAGTTTTGTCACCCCTCACCATCAGTGCTGCAAGAGAAAGCTGGGGATAAATCATCTAAGCTTAGCTGTGGCTAGAACACCCTCTCTGCCCAGGATTTCAGGCAGCAATGAATTATGCCGATGTCTGTGGTGTTTATGGCCTTCTTAAGATCAGGCACGGGTTTCTTTCTTACACTACATTGTCAGCAAGGAATTGCCAGAAAAGCCATATTTAGGAGATGAGAACCAGCTCCTGCTAAGGTAGTACCCTGCCTTGTACAGCAAGGAGAGACAAAGCTTTCAACCTCAGGTCAGTAACAGAGGTACAAGTAAGGGGCTATTTATCACTGTAAAAGCCTCTATTATAATATTAACCACACTGTGCTCTGGTTAATGAAGGAATCTCACACAGTGATGTAGAGCAGGAGGATATAGGAAAGAGTACCCCTTTCATCACCACGTGGTCTGTCCTGGTTTTGCTTAATCATACCCTAAAGTAGACTGAACTAAGAAATACTCCTTTCTAAGCCTGCTCTTCCTACATGACCAAGTGTCCTTTCCTGCAGTTAAATTGCTTCTACCTTCTCTTCCTGACACTGACAGGGACCTTCTCTCAGGACTGTCTCCTGACTGACCCTTTTAGTGACACCGAAGGCCACTAATAGAAAACTGCACGTATATGTGCAAGAGTATCACACGAGGCATCATCCTGGAAGCTTATTCCAGAAAATGAGGTCCAAATCAGACAATTCAAGATCTGTATGTCCTTATCATATGCCTTTGTAGAAAGCCTGACACAGGACTACAGAGAACAAAGTGCTGCCTGAAACATTTGCACAGGAATCGGGGACACATCTTAACTTGCATGGCAATTTTTCACACCACAGAACTGGTAAATTAATCTTTTCATCTGGAACTTTTAAACAGCAACAAACCACTGTGATTTCATGGACTTTCAACCACTCCCTCTATTTTAATGTGATTTTTATCAGGAACATTTCAGAGAAACTTTAGCACCAGTAAATGTTTGTTTACAACTTTATACACCAGCATACTTGCCATTCCAGACCCTTGCAATGGCTTAGAAACAGTATTTCCACTCCAGGATTAGGCACCCAGTTTTGAAGTGATAAAGTTCCAGTCTAATTTCATACTGTGGAAAAATAATACTGCAGACAATAAGGAAGTTGTCAAGGGAACAAGGAAACAGACAACAGGTCAATCTTGCAGGGCTACAAAGTTTTCAGCATCATAACTCAAGACACAGTTACACTTGCAGGTGCACTGAAAGGACCTTTTAAAGTAACCCTCCAGTTTGTTTCACTGTTAAGGTTTCAGCGAAGTCAGAATCTGACAAGACATCCTGAAAAGGCTTTGTACAGCTTCCTCCACCCACGCTGTCACTGTCCACTTCTAGCAGGGTGGGGGTTTCTTTTGCCACATAATGTTCTTCTGTTATGCCAATGTAACTGCAAGCAAGAAGTTAAGCCTTTCTGCAGGACATTTTTTTTACACTCTTAAAGGATCCACTGATTTTCTATTGAGAAGGTGCTTCCCCCCCCCCATATAGAGCCAAATTCTCACTGTGATTTTCCATTTCTCTACTCCAGCACTCTTGCATCATGGAATACCTAATCTTCCTTCCAGCATTTAAATGTTTGCAGGTTACAGTGCCTGATCCTGTCTGTCAGACAGTCTGTATTCACAGCATGGTAATCCTCAAGCACATGAATAATTCTACATCAATCTGATAATTATCAACAATGCCCTCAGTGACTTGATGAGCAAAGAACTGGGCTTCTGTCTTGTATAGTAAGCCTTGCTAACTTTATGAGTTTATCTGAGTAATTACTGAACTGAATTTGAATCTGTTCAACAGGTGGAGCGTGATTGGGCATCCCATTTTTACCCAGTCTTTCAGAATAAGGCACTAAGAGTAGGCAGTAAGTTCACATAACCATCTGTTCAGTGCAGAATCACTCCTATATTGTTGTGTTTGTGCAACAGACCCTGAAAGGAAACCTAGTTGCGCCTTTTTGTGACCAGATAAATCTGCTGTCCCAGGCCAGCAATGAGGCCCAGCTAACTCGTGCTCCTCTCCCACGGCGTTTCAACACTGTTCTGCTATTCTTGGGCTTGAAACATGTGACCCTGACAGACTCTGAACACTTTCTCTCTCTCCCCATGGCCTACGAAGTGGACTCGGCAATAACTTTTGCTCTGCTCCGGGACACATTTTACTTCATCCCAGTCTGACTTGACGCTGCGGTACTTCCTGCTGTGCTCTTGGATCACACACATCCTCCCGCCCCATCCTGCCCTTCCCCTGTCACCACCCCCCTGTGCCCCGGATCCCCCACTGTCATAAAGGGAAGCGTGCAGGCCGAGGTCGTAACCGTGGAAACAAAGCTCAAAAGAAAAAGCCACTTATTCTGTCCCTACGACACGGCCAGGCTGAGGCTCCTCTGAGCCGTGCGCCTACAACCGAGTCCCGGTGCTCCAAGGATGAGGGGGTGGATCTGAGACAGGGCACTGGGGCAGAGCCCAGAGGATTGCCTGGCTGCTTCTAGGAAGAAACAGGAGTTGGTTTTGGCTCTGGAAAGCCATGCCAGCCCGCCCTCCCTCCGCAGCACCAGCAGCAGCCGGAGCTGCTCTGCAGAGCCCCTGCACGGGCGGGCGGCAGGGAGGGAGGGAGGGAGGGAGGGAAGGCTGTGAGCGCTGCCTGCGCTGCAACTCCGCCTGTGCCCGGGCACGCCGGGGCTGCCGGCTGCCGCCCCTGCCCCACCGCCCTCCGGAGGAGCGTCCCGCCGCCCTCCCGCCCCAGCCGGCCCCGGGGGCTCCATCCGGCCCCGGGAGCGGCTCCCGGCGTGGGGGAAGCGGTCCCGGCCCGGGCGGTGCCGTCACCGCCGCACTCACCATGGCGTTGGAGCAGTTGAGCAGGCACACGGCGGACAGCAGGACCCACCGCCGCCGGTACGTCTTGAACCCGGCCAGCTGCCCCGGGCTGCGCTCCCCCAGCAGGCTCGCAGCCTCGCCTCCCTCCATCGCGGCTCGGCACGGCTCGGTTCGGCTCGGCACGGTGCGGCTCAGCACTGCCCCGTCCGGCCCCGCCCCGCCGCCCTCGCCGGCCTCTCTGGGGCGGCCCCAGCCGGGCCACCGCCCAGCCCGGCATGGCACGGCCCGGCACGGCATGTCAAGCCACAGCCCGGCCCGGCACAGCACAGCATGGCACAGCACGGCACAGCACAGCATGGCACAGCACGGCACAGCACAGCATGGCACAGCATGGCATAGCACAGCACAGCACAGCATGGCACAGTACAGCACAGCATGGCACGGCACGGCACAGCACGGCACAGCCCAGCATAGCTCGGCCCTGCACAGCCCAGCCCAGCCCAGCAAGGCACAGCCCATCCCAGCACAGCACAGCACAGCCCGGCCCGGGGCTGCCTCGATCTGGGGGTCAGCCCTTCCCCGGGGTCCGACCGCCCTGCCCGCGGAGCCCCCCGTGCCCCGCCGGGCCCGTCAGCCGGGGGGAGCCCGGCGCTCCGAAACGGGGCTGCGGAGGGGCGCGGGAAGTGGGGAGCCTTGGCCAGGAGACGCTTCTGCCTGTCCCGTGAGTCTTAAGACAACAACAGCATCACCAGCATCCTGATGCCCGTTGACGGCTCCGTGTAAGGAGTCACCGCCAGTCTCGCCTCCGGGCAGCGTCGGGGCGGCAGCTGCAGCGGCTGAGAGTGCAGGTGGTGGCAGGAGTAGGGAACAGCCTCGTGGGAGCAGCACTGTCTGAGTGTTGATCGCTCACTGGAGTAGGAAAAGGACTAGAGGAGAACAAAGGGAGAGTGTTAAGACCCACAGGGGTCTATCAGCCACGGGACATATAGTTTGGCTACGGATTTGTATGACTGGTTTTGCTGCAGGCAGCAATATCTTCTTTCCCCAATGCAGAGACACCCACAGTAGCTGTTATCTCCTTCTCAAAAACTCAACAAGACAAAAAGCCAAAAGTGCAAAGGAAACACCCCCCCTCCTTCCCCCCTTCCAAACAAGACCTGTGACTTCAAGTTGGTCGAAGACTGGTAGTGCCTGGATGTCTTTCTCCCAGCTCTGAGGTCTAATCACCCTCCCACACCACCACTGCTCAGCCTCAGAAGTACCGAGCCAACAGGCAGATGGATTCAAGAAATGAGTCCAAAATACTAACATCCACCATGTTATCTCTTATTCAGCCCTTTGAAATCCTTGTACCATTCCTCATCACAACCTGCTAAGAGCACAATACCTTCTCAGTCAGAGGCTGGGGTCACTTGCTGTGAGAAGGACTTTATTCTGAATGCTTTGAGCATATTTGGAAGAGCGGATAAGGGAAGGTTATCCTGCATGCAAGTATTCTCTCTCTTACGGACAATTTTAGCCAGAAATTTCTGAGAGTGTGGAGGGAGGAGTAGGGAGTGGAGAGAGGGGAAGGAGTAAGAAGAAACCATTTCTACCCCGTGTCTCGCCTGTTGTTTCAGGGTAGAGAGAAGCATGGGATGTTTGTGCCAGTGAGCAAGAATTTACTGACTTGCTGACTTACCAGAAACATGCTTACTAGAAACATACTAGAAAGAGGCCAAGGTGTATGAGACAGCAGAAAGACACAGCATCCAGGAGAACCATCATTCCCTTCTCTCTCTGGTCACTCCTGATGGCAGCCAAGGCCTGTATGAAAATGAACTTCACTGAGGCTCTGTCCACATGATCTCCACTGTGCTCTCTCCTTTTTCAGGTTAAAATCTCCATTATCATTAAAGATGTTTGAATAATGCTGTCAGAAACCAGGATCCCATGTGAAAGACCTTCACTGCCTCATTTTGTTAGTAAAGTACATTAAAATCTCAAAATGCACATATTTGTAGGAGAGATCAGAATCAAGGCTGCTCTATTTAGGCTCTTTCTGCATTATTTCTTATGTCAGGATAACATGGTGTGCTGTTTTCTACTTGAAATAGGATCCCAGAGTGAGTTGTATCTGGACAGTGAAGGAGTTGCTCTCTGTGAGAGCTCAGTCACTTTGGGTGCAAACATCAGAAATCAACTGTCAAACAGGGCCACAGAAAGGGAAAAAGACAATGCAGCAGGAGAGAACTGCTTTGCCGTTTGGAGCAGAGCAAACAGCAGAACAATTTACTGCCACTGCTGGCACTAAATTAAATCTTTGGTTTGTATGTACCCTGCAACAACTAGTCTGGGGCTGTAGGAAGGTAAGAGCACTTGGAGCAGCTGTGTGAAATTTCATTCCTCTGCTCTATACCACGTCTCCCAGGAACAGGGGCACGACTTGTTACTGGCAGCACACCAAGGACAGCGGTAGGATTTGTGTTGTAGGAATTGTAGGAATGGCCCCATGTGCCCTGCACCTTCTCATTCTTTCCTGATGCTCTGCTTCTTCCTAGTGTATCTCTATCGGTCCCTTTCTCCCCTGCTACACCAGCTTTTTCTCATATCTCAGCACATTCTATGCCCTATTTTCATCCTGGGTCGTGTTTACAGGAACTTGGGAGGCATTAGCCAGATGTCACAGGGGCTTCTCAGCTAAGCAGTTTCTTGTTTTGTAGGTACTTGTACTGAGGTGTTGGTGGTCTCTGGTGTGTAAGCATATGTAAAATACACTGAACAGACCCAGCCACACAAGTTGTACACTGAAAAGTTCCCTGCTGAAAAAGATAAATAAAAAACCCCAACCCCCACTCCAAAAAAAAAAAAAAGTTTATTTCCTCTCAGGGAGATAAAAACTTGCAGGTGTGGGAAAGAAAGTTATCAGCAATAGAGTAGTTGGGAAAAAAATGGATGTGAAACAATTTTGTGTTGGGAGAGGTTTCTGCATCCATAGCACTTTTATGGTATTGAGCCCCTGTAACAGCAACAACAGGATCATCCAGGTTGTAAGAAACCTCTAGTCCAACCTTCTGGTCAAAGCAGAGTCAGCAGTTGTGGCGTGCCACCCTTAAGGGGAAGGAAGCACCCTTAATTCGTAGATGCTCCTGGCTGAAAGAAATTACAAAAGTGAGGAGGTCCACAAAAGCTTAAGAAGTTTTATATGTAAATTACACAGTTGGCTTAGAAATTGGTATACCTTGGTGCTGGACCTCCTATATAAGTACATGGCCATGGGTTTTGGATAATGGGGTAGGGTGAAAGGGAACAGAGGGATGAATTGAAGAAGAGGAGAGAGAAAGAAATGAAAAAAGTGAGAAAGAGAGATCTTTCTTGGCTCCAGTGTCAATCCAGATGATGGATCCAGGGTTCTGGCAGTGCCTGTACATCCAGGCTTTGTGGAGGTACCTTTTATACATAAATTTCCCCAAACTGAAGACAAATTTCTCACTTTCTGTGCAAATTAGTTATCCTGTGCAGTCCATTCTCCTAGGTTTTCCTGGAAATTCAAAGTTGGATCAGTTGGCTACCCATTGAGACTGTAACATCCTAACTTAAATACAAGAATGGAGGAGACAGAGTTGAAAATGTTGCTGAACTTGTGGTAAAAGACATCCATTTCTCTCAGCCATCCACCAATCCCATTCTTTTATCAAAAAAGGGCAATCAGGCAAGTTCATGGGTATGATTTATCCTTTGTAAACGCATGCTGAATATTCCCAGTTGCCTACTTCTTCTTGTGCTCAGAAATATCATCCAAGAGAATTTGTTTCATGTTTTCTTCCCAGAGATTGAAATGAGAGTGGACAGCCTGCAGTTGCCTGGGCTGCCCTTTAAGTTCTTTTTAAATATATGCACAACATTTCTACAGTTGGCAGGGGTATCCATGGCTCTTCAAAGATGATTGAAAGTGATCTTGTGCTGGCACTAGCCGGCTCTCTCAGCATCCTTGGACACAGCCCTTCTGTTTCCATAGACTTAGATGAGTCAAGATTTCTCCAGCAATTCCTAACTCACCCACTAATGGTCGTCTTTCCCCTCCATGTATCCCAGGCCTTCTGGCTTGGCACCCCTTGCTGTGTAAAGAAGGTGTTGAGTTCCTCAGGTTTGACTGTGTCTGCTTTCAATAAATCACCCACCCTACTCAGTGACTGCCATTTTCCTTGTTTAGCCTTTTACCACTATTCAGCAGTTGAAGCTCTTCTTGTTACTGTTGACTTGCAAGTTAAAGCTTCAGATGAGCTTTGGCTTTCCTGACACCATCCCTACATGCCTGGGCAGTGTTTGTAAATTCCTCCTGTGTAGCCCATCCCTGTTTCCATCTCCCGTATATTCTTCTTTTGCACTGGAGTTCTGCCATGATTCCCTACTTATCCAAGCTGGTTTTCTTATATGTTTCCCTTTGTCCTGAAAACTGAGATGGTCTGTTTTGCACTTGGTTGAAGTTTCAGCAATCTCATCACTGCTGGAAATGGTGGCAGAGTGAAAAGCAGCTCCTTCACCCGCTGGGCACTGAAAGAGGCAGGGAACAAGATGTCCTGAGCTGCAGAATCAAGAAGCCAAATACTTGGGGTTGATAAGCACTGAGTAAGTTTCAACCTTCCATCATGGTTGGGGCGTTACTATTATCCTCCTGCTGCATGGACCATCTGCTTGCTGCTGCCACTGCATGTTTTCTGTGCTGTGGTGCTAACAGGTTCTTCTCCCTCTTTAGCCAAGGGTTTTCATGAAACTTTAAGGCTGTTGTTGAGAATGCTGAACTTCTGTCAACTTCCATTAAAACTTCTTAACATTAAAAAAAAAAAACCCACAAAAAATACACAGAAGGAGAAGGAAATAGGCAAATGTACTAGTTTTTGCATTCTTTACATTCTAGGGAGCACTCATTAAAATGGTACCTGAAAGTGTAATTAAAGACCACGTAGGCTCATTAAGTGCAGAGTTTTGTGTATGGGGGTGGAGGTGGAACTAGGATTGCTCAAGCAGTTTTTATTCTGGCATTTCCTAATGTTTCAATGTTTGAATTAGCAAGTTTTAATTTATTTTCATTACACAAAAGTATGGTGAAAAGTGTGTTGTTGCATAAATGGATCCACTGTCCACTGCTGTTTTCTTGCTAGGTCTAGTGTTAGAAGTATGAGGAGATTTCCCAGGAAATCCTGGATTTTTCTTTATTCTGGACCTCTTAATGCTAATTGAAGTCTGCATTTGAGTGATTTGTAGCAGAGAGGGCTCTGAAGACTCATCATGCAAACCTGGAGGCCAGCAAGCATACTGTTTGTTTCCATAGTGCACACTGGAAGGTGAATTGGCAGAAACCAGTGAAATCTTCATTTCCAAGACTCTCAAGATGCAGGTCTAAGACCCTTCATAGAGCAGAAGATGAGAGAGTAAAAACAACAATAACAACAACAAAGATTTAAAAAAAGAGAGCAGTCGCTGAGTGCAGGGAGCAAACCAGCACAAAGTATCTCCCAGACTGCAAGAGACTATTGCATATGCAAGTTCTGCACTACAGGCAGGTATGGAGAGGAAATAGGAATGCAGAAGTCACTGCACTGGCATGGTTGCACACTGCTGAACAAGACATTTTCCTCCACAGGTATATTAGTTGCTTGCTTCGACACACAGAGCAAAACAGGATAGTTAAATCAGAATAGGAGACAGCAAAAAACATGTTGAACAGTCTGGGTAGCAAAGCAGTTGCTGGGTGGCTGAATCTGTTCACAGTGAAGCAGGTCCTCTTGTTCCCATCTCTGGCAGTTGTAACCCTGGAAAACTGTGAGAGAACTGCAAGCAGCTGCCAAGGGTGCAGAAAGTGAAGTCACCCCTGCTCCTCTAAACACCAGTGAAAGACCATAATGCAGTCTTATCTCTGCATAATTTTCTGCAGAATACAGTTTTAAAGACTTGTCTACCCTTTGGCTCACTCTTCCTTGTAAGGATGTTCCTTATCCCAAGGACAAGCGCAGATTTGTCTTTGTAGCTGTAACCATTCCTGCAAGTGGGGGAACCCAACCCCATGACACGTCTTTTCTGGCCAAAATAAGTTACATGTGCCTTGGAAAGTTCTGTTTGTGGACTCTCTGAATGTGAAGTAAAACACACATTGGAACTGTGTTACCAATCTTTTCTGAAGCCTAAGATCACTCAATGCAAGACTTAAAACACTACCTAATATTTTAAAGTATTCTCTTATTTTGGTATTTAGTCATTCTTGAGCCAGGTTTTTGCCATTTTTGTTTATAGCAAATTTTCCCACTCATGTAGGACAAGTGAGTGGAATTACCTGTTTCTCTATATAAAAATCACTCCTTTGTGAGTTGACTGCTTCATTAGTGCCTTGCAGAATGAATTTTTCAGGGACAGAAATGGAAATAATATTTTATTTTAGTTTATTATTTTATTTATTTTATTTTCTGCATTGAAAGACAATAATTTTAATGGCTTTGCAGACATGAGTAGCTGAAACTACTTTAGAATCATTATATCTGACCATATTTCATGCTCCATTTAAAGTAAGTGAATGCAAAATCCAAACAAAGTAGGTGTCCAATTTACATTTTGAAGCAAAAGGAAATTTTAACAATTAGCTTTCCTGAGGCATCATTGTCTCTGGGGTTCTTTGTTTTTTAATACTCCTTTGGCAGGACAAACATGGCTCACTGGCTCAGCAGTGGCTGGCCCTTGTCCCCCAGCAGCAGACAAGGCAGGCTTTTTCTCAAAAACATTTCCAGGTCTATCCTATTGTTCTCTGCACAAAAAAAAAAAAACAAACCACACACACACACAAAAAAAAAAAAAAAAAACCAAAAAAAAAAACACCAAAAAACAAAAAAAAAAAAAACAAAAACAAAAAAAAAAAAAACACACAAAAAACAAAGCAAAACAAAAACCACAAAAACCAAACAAAAAAAAAACAAAAAAAACCCACCAAAAACAAACAAACAAACAAAAAAACACCAAACATTAAATGGGATCTAATGGATGGAGTAGGGATCCACATATTGCAAACAATATTAGATGGCTCCAGAAGGCAACTGCTACAGTTCCAGGTGCACTGCAGCCAAGATGAAGATGAGAAGAGATGATCAGTGCTGGAAGTAAGTGAGCTATCCAGGTAGAGCACACAAGGGAGGTAGTTAAATCTGCTTTGCAAGGATACTGTGCAAGGGCCATCTGGTTATTGTTATTACATACCTCAGCACATTTTTCCAGAAAGCAGTGAGGCCTGTGGACAGTGGCTCCCTGTTCTCCCTTTCTCTTTTTCTCTCTCTCCTTCCTCTTTCATTTTCCCTCTCTCTGCAAGACAACAAAAAAGGCTGGGTGACTTATCTGTGCCTTTCCTGGATGTTTGGTGTGAGGAGTATATGGGCTGACAAAGGATTTCAGACAACTCAGTGCAAAGGTCTACCAGGACATTTCCTTCTCTTCTGGTTTGCCTCTCTCCCTGCCTGCAAGAAATCCCCAGCAGGGAACTCAATCCCTCTGCAGGAGAACACACAGTAGGTTCACACACCCACAACACATGGAGGCATTTATGATGCCTTTACTCCTGGCATTGTGCTGTAATTGCAAAAGAGCAGTTCAGTATTTTTATCACACAGTGCTGCAGAAAGGAGAATCCAAAACCTTCAGAGAAGTAAAGAAGTTAGGGAGTAGCGTCAGTCCTTCTTTTGTTTCTGAAATAGCTATTGACCAGTAAACATAAAAGGAACCAACTGGGCCTGAAACCAGCCCAGAAGGATGAGAAATGGCAAAGTGCCTGTGTTTGTCATGCATACAGTCAAGTGCTACTGAAAACAAGAAGCAGCAAGTATTTGTGAAAGAAGCACAGTTCCTCTAGTCCTGCACTAGAAGGGCCAAGCCCTTCACAAGGGAAAACTCTGTGGTCTATATGAGTAACTGTTTGTATCTCTTGGCCAGCTTCAGTCATACTGGATGGAAGGGTCGAAATCCCAATGACTTTGATGCCTTACAAATTTTGTAAAATTTGGTATTTGGGCAGACCAGCAGGAAGACACAGCAAGGTGTGCAAGGGAAGGCAGGGGAAGGTCAGGTATTGTCTCCTCTGGTGGGCTCCCCAAAAGCTCAGAAGCAGGGTTAAGCTGGGTTGCTGGCACCCTGTCTCCTGTTCCAAGCCAGCCAAGGCACACTCTGCCTCTTGGCCCTGTCTGCTTAGCCAAAAATAGCTCAGGGTCACTGGATGCACTGTAGGTCTTAGAGAGAGACCAAAAGAAGAGATTCATGTGGCAGAGTAGATACCGGACAAAAATGAATGAAAAATAAATGCATGGTCTTTGTAGAAAATTCTGAACAGTTCAGTGCTGAACTGAATTGCATTTTTAGATGGCCTCCCATATAGACTGAAAGGTTTGCAGTAAGATCTTATATTTGTAATATAAATGGAGAATTGTGCACACTCATAAGGTTAGTTTGCTTACTTTTCAGCTGTGCACTCAGAAAATAATTAACACTGTTGCAAAAAAAGCATGCCCTTACCTTTCTCATGCCAGAAGTACTGTAATTGCAGCTGAAGATCCCATTGCCTACTCAGACACCAGGTTCCCACACTGGAAGGGGCGTCTTCCTGCTGACAGTAACTCAAACTGCTCTCCTCTGCTTTGTCTCCAAGTACAGACAGCATGAGTTCAACAGTAATACTGTTAAGTCTGCCTAGTTACTGAACAGTCAACAAGACAAAAGGAATTTTTACTAGCTTTTGATTTGGTGCTGAAACCAGAAAAAGAACCAACAAACAAACAAAAAAAATTATTGGAGGAGGCTGCGCCTTAAAATTCAGTTTCTCCTCCATGACTTCCTTTATTTCTTGGGCAGAGATGGTGTCTGCCATGGGCTATAAACTACAAGAGGCTTAGAGGTTGCCTGGCACTTGTGCCTCACCACAGCATGCTCATAAGTTTTCCTTGCTGTCACCTGCTATATGCTCATCACTTCTGACCCTGCTGTGATTTACTTAGATTCCTGGGGTGGGGTTAAGAGCCTAGCTTCTGAGATCTATTTCCAAAACATGTAGGCCAGGTTTGCTCCTCTGACCCCTGATATATCTGTAGCACTTTGCGTTTTATTTAAAAGATAAGGCTTCCCTCTATATAGCCATAAGTATTTCAAATACCTTTGAGAAAGCAAAAAGGCATCTCTCTGCAACTTAGCTATATGATCTTTCTTTCATATTTTCATTTTCCTAAGGGGAGATATTTTGCCTAAGTCTTATTGATATCATTCTTAAAACCATGTGCATTCATACATTCGAACTTCACTAATTTTCTTCTTTGGCCTCTGACTGTTTTATAGAAGAGCTTCAAAGGTAAACCTATTATGCCAATTCTATAGTAAAAAGTCTAAATAAGTTTTCTACCTTTACTTAGGTTCAACATCTAGGTTCACTTAGATAAAAGACTTCACAGTAAAATAATCACTAAATATCTCAGTGAGCTTTTCAAGCATGTATTTAGGTCCTATATTAATATTTCACGTTCTGTTCTTTAATCTGGTTCTAAGTTGTTGGAGTTGGCACCATTTCAAGTGACAGCATATTAACTGATTAAGGAAATAAAAGGCCAGGTAGAATAGTATCACTGAGCAGTAAGTATGCTAATAATGTTCAATGTTTAAACTAGATTATTATTTTGAAGTTAAGAGTGAAGAAACCGTGAATAGAGATACCTGTTATAATGAAGACTGTTGATGGGGGAAGGTTAATAAATCATAACAGCACTGACTGCCTCTTGCTGAGAATGTGCATGTGGCACTACCAACAAACACCAAAAAAACCCAAAAGCTTCTCATGCTCTGTGATGTTGGCGATGCTTTGTCTTTCTATTTGAAGGCTTCCTCCTGCTGTGGATTGTTCTGGATCACAGCATCAAAATACACTGTCATGGTTTTGCTTTGGGTCAATTTGCTCTCACCCCCCACACAATTACTGTTAATTGAGAGAAGGATTATGCAGACAAAAAAGACTTGATGGGGAAAAAATAATATTAGCATTTATTACTAGCAAGATAAAAAACTACTAAAAAACTGTATCTACAACAACTCTAATTAAGTAAAAAGTACTATGTATTTACAGAAGTACCTCTCCCCCTTTTTTATCAGTCCAAGGAGGAGAAGCGGTCTCTTTCTCCATTCTCAGAGCTCCAGGTCTCTTCAATAACTCTGCACCACTCTAAAGCTCTTCTGTTATCTCAGGACGACAACTCTTTTTTGTCGCAGCTGGAACTCTGTCTCTGTCTCTCTTTCTTCTGTGTCAGCCTCAGGTCTACCCCTCTCCTGGGCTAAAACCAGAGGCTGGGGGGTTACCCAGGCCCTGAAGGTTTCCTCTTCCATGGACTGCAAGGGGACACTTGTCTACCATGGATCTTCACTGCAGGGTCACAGGGGATAATGGCTTTTGAGTCCACCCCTGTTTCCTGTGGGGTCCCTCCCCATGGGAGAACAGTCTTTGACAGACATCTCCGACATGGGTCTAGCATGGATCCCTCACTTGGATCTTAACATCTTACCCGAGCCGTTCTCGCTCCAGCATAAGTCTCTTTCTCAGGGTCACAAATCTTCAGCAGCAGCATGGATCCCACACACAGATCCCAACACCCCACCTGGGCCGTCTCGCTGCAGCGTAGGTTTTCCTCAGGGTCACAAATCTTCAACAGGACCCTGCTTCACCTCAGGTCTCTCATGAAGTCTTGGCTTCTTCATGCATCAACTTACTCCAGTGTAGGCTCCTCTACGAGCAACATGGGGGTCTCCTCACCCCAGCAAACTACCACAGGTGGTAGGGTTTATTTTTCAGTCTTTTCCCTGCTGAAGGGAGAGAGAGAGGGCGAGAGAGGAGGAAGAAGAAATCCCCGCTTCGAACTTTTTTTCTCTCTCCTGCAGCTGCCAGCTTTGACCTTGGAGGTCTCTTATCTCCCTGCCGGAATTCTTCTGCAGTGGTTTTCATCCAAGCAGTCAGTTCTTTAAAGTTGTTTTTTTTTTTCTCTACTCTCCTACAGGAGAGAAAGAGGGCTTCAATGCCACACCTGCCCCTGGCCCAGGGCTGGGGGAGGAAGGGGCCTGGCTCCCACCTGGGGCCTGCTGCTTCTCCTACATCGCTACGTAATTTCAACTGCTCCTAATTTCAACTGCGCCACCACCTTCTCTTCCGTTTTTCTTAAATATGTAACTAGCAAAGGCTGGCTGGTGGGCAAAACCACAACATACACATATGGCCTGCCTTGGAAATATGGTTGAACTGCTGTGGATTAAGAATCAGTCACACACTGGAAGTCAAATACCTTTCGACCTGTACCTCAGGGGCATATCAGAAATACCACAATTTAACTAATCTTATTACTAACACAATGAAACACGTACCACACACGCAGTAGAGGGCAACTGTTAGGATAAAACTAGTTTGCCTGAAATTATAGGAGTTGTCTATAGTCCCAGTGAAAAGAAGTACTATTTTAGCATGTTTGTCCTATGTTGCTGATGTTAAATATCTGAAAAAATACTTGTTGTAATGTGCCCAGTTATCAAGATGGAAATATTTGATACAGGCACATTGGTTTAAATTAAGCCATAGAGGGCTCCGACTGGAAGTTACCTGCCTCTTTGTAGAATTAGGTTTTTATGTGTCTGTGTAGATGGATGGATGGAAACTAACCTGATAACCAAGGTCTCTAGCCTGCTTCAGCGTTGCTGCTTGAGAAATAGGTAGAGAAGCTTTACAAATCTGTTGCTGCATCCCCTCTGCAGAGCATGTGGCAAGGTCTGGCTTGCAATTTAAAACCAGGATCAAAAGCATACGTATCATAGGAATGAATCCTTTCATACAGCCAAGTACCTATCTCCAACGAATCCTCATAAAAAAAGACTTCTAACAAGATAATTTACAGGCCTGGCCTAAGTGGAAAAATGTCTATTATAAAACTCTGCTACGCCCTGAGTAAACTGGGAAATGAGCAACTTTCAGGCAATAGCACATCTGGTATGGCCATGTGGTTTACAATTTCCTTTATCAGACAAAGGAACAAGAGCAAAACCTGAGCACGCTTTTGGCATTGCAGTCAGCTCTATATCTGCCTGATGTAAACATTCACTTATAAGAAAAGGTTATCCCTACTCTCTCCAGTTTCCTCAATGCTACCCAGATGGTAAATCACTCATTTAGGAGAAATAAAATGGGAACTTTATCATTATCTCCTGATTATCAAACTTTTAGGATCCCTCATTTTATTTCCGCATTATTTCCAGAAGACTAGAATTTTTCTGCTGCATTTTCAAGAGGTCTTTTTAGTGAAAGTTTTTCATTCACATACAGTCAGTCACATAAACCTTGAGAACTAGATCTGATTGCAGGGAGATCTGGACTACAATAGCGTATGGAACCCCCAACCCCTATTTGCAGTAGTCTCTGCATTGTCCAGTATATTTTCCATTGTGGGTCTTTTTACCCAGACTCATGCTTAGCCTAAAATTTGACAAGGTATTCTTGCCATATCCACATCTCTAAATCACTCCATGTTTGGCAATTTTGTTTCTTGCTTCTAGTTAATCTGAGTCAGCAGTTGAATTATGTTTGTTCAATTTATGTCCAGCAAGAATGACTTGTTAGGCTATTTTTTTTTTTAGCATCCTTTTGAACAGAGTTTGAATAGAGAAGCAAATGACAAGATTGTTTTTGTTGGAAGAACATTAAAGAGCATAATAAATTAGATCAGCCATGCTCAGGTCATTTCTGCATATAATCTGTAAAATTGCTTTTTAAAGTAACTTCAGAGGAGGAATGTATTTGTTCACATTAACAATGTCCTAAAGGGTATGGTAAATGGACTCCTGTCAGCTCCTCCTATTCCAGTGAATGTTCTACCTCTGATGTGCAGCCTGTTTTTCCTGCTGGTGGTTTGCTGTGGGTGGGTATGGGAGGATGTTTGGATCATGGAAATGTTATTACAAAGGCAAGCCAGGACTCCAAAAGCAAGGGCTCACAAAGTCTGTGGTATCTGGGAGGGTTTTTTGTGTCCATCACATTGGCTGCACTTGTGTCCCTGTCAATGATCCTGCCCCCACAGTACAGCTCTGGCCCTTGAATCACGCTGCCTGTGAGCCTGTGGATTTTTATTTTCTCTGTCTCACCAATATGTCCCATGTACTGATCATAGCTATTACACTGAGGCCAGATGAAGACTCAGTCTCTACGAAGGGCTTCCTCCCACATGCAGTGACAGCAAACAGTGAGCTCCTCAAGAACTACGCCTTCAGCACCAAGCAGTTTCTCTTCTTCCACAACAATGTGAAGCTACCCCTCACCACCAGCACTGGCCTTCAGAGAAGCAGCCTGTGTCACCTGAAAGAAGTTTCTATCACATCTCATGTGAGAGCCTGTGTTTTCTGAGCTTCTAAGCTTTGAGGTCTCCTTGATCCCCCAGGTCAGGGCTTCAGCTTCATGCACAGGGTTTCAGCTGTGGTGGTGCAGCTCTGCACTCCATGCTGAGCTGAGTGCCTCACCATTTTCAACCCCTCTTCAGCTTTTTTCTCAGTGTCAGCTCCTACCAAGAGACTTCAGCCCAGCAGGAAACCTTGCCCTCACCCTGCCATTGCAGCTGGTAGGGGTCTTGCTGGGCTCTGGTGTAGAGCAGGAGTAAGGAGCTGAGACCTCCCAGCCCGGGGTTTGTCTGGGTCGCTGGTCTCTGCAGGCTTGTCTTAGGGTGGCTGCTGACAGCAACTCCTTATTGCTATGGTGGGGAACACCACATCACAGGGCTGCAAAACAGCTGAGAGTGGAAGGGACCTCTGTTTGGTCCAACACCCCTGCTCCAGTGAGGTCACTGAGAGCCGGTTGCCCCGGTGCGATGTGAGAGTGAGCTGGATTTAATTGCTGAGGGAGTTTATATTAGACAGAGTCTGAAAACTCTCTGCAATTAAAGGCAGCTAGTGGCTCCCAGACTGCAGACAGTAATTATATGTGGTTTCTTACTTCCTCTTCATCTGAAAACTGACGCTGTAGGTTTGTGGCGTTAAGCTCTTGCCTCTCAAAGGAAAGAGCTGGTCTTGTTTTCTCCTCCTCTAGGATTGTTTTAAGTACTTTTTATCTGAAATGGTTACACCAGGACTGAGTTTGAACCAAAATATTTAGTCTGCTAAAGAGGTTGATTTTATTTTTTTTTTAATTTAGATCTTACTCAAGCTACTTAGAATGCAATTATAACTGATCACCTTTGGAGTCAAGCTCCAAATCCAATAGTTTATTAAAAGAAACTAAAATGATTTCCATAGATTTTTGTGTCTAAAATTAATTCTGTCTTTTTGATAAAGAATTTTTAAAGACGGTTTTAGATTAATTCTTTCCTCCTGAAAATAATTAGTTTCAATGGAAAGCCTTTAGATCATTGTACAAAGATAATGGTATAGTTTTGGAAAAGTACCTACAAGAATTTCAAATAAAATATTTTTATCAATGATTAAGTATTAGTATGGTGTGTGTAGATACCCCAAGGTAAAGTTCTGGGAGCCTTTCAGTTGTTTTCTGCTGGACAAGAAAAACCTTCTGCCCTGGGCAGACAGGCAGAGGGACATTATTCATTTTATTATGCAAGGCTCTGGATCACTGTTTCACACATCAACATCTGTTAGAAATTAAAAACAAAATTAATAAGTGCAGTTATTTCACAGAATATTCTGAGTTGGAAAGGACCCACAAGGATCATCAAGTGCAACTCTTAAGTGAATGGCTGACACAGGGATTGAACCCACCCCTTGGTAGTATTAGTGCTGTGCTCTAACCGGCTGAGATAATCTCCTGGCACAAAATAGATTACAACCTTATACTTACCACTTTTTTCCCTCTTATGAGGCCAAAGAAAATCAGGTGCGAGAACTTAAGGTAAAGACAGTGGAAAGGAACACATCTACTCTAGCATCCCTCAAGGAGAGTTTTAAAAAGGGCTCCCCTGCAGGGCTGGCACAGTATTAAGGAACTACTCCATACACCTTATTCTGTGCCACTCACACTTTGATGTCTCCACTAATGTCTGGAAAAATCATTATCTTGTACACACTCATTTCTGACCCAAGAATTCTCCTGTAAAGCTCAGGAGAGAACCAAGGCCACTGCTTCAGGTAGCTCCAATAGACTCAGCTGCCTAAACTTTCTTCTGTACTGCTCCACTCCCATCTTAGGTGTCTTTATCTTTGCATCTGCACCACTGAGCCTGACTGCATCTGGGGACCTGTGTCCAGTCTGGCCTCCCCAGAGCAGGGACTTTTAATGTGTCCTGTTACAGTCAGGCAAGCAAATTGGGATTTCTCCAGGTATAAATCTTCAAGAAAGCCTTACAGGAAAAAAGGGAGTCTGAGACCTCTACAAATAAATCTAGATGGTGGCTACTAGAGAGAAGAAAAGTTAATGGTAGAGCCTGTAGTACCGGCACCACATACAAACAGGTAGAAAACACTTATGTCTTAACCCAGGGAGGAAAGAAGCACAAGAAGATTCTTATTAATGTGTTACTTGAGGAAAAAGAACAGCTTAGCAAGGAAAGGGACAGAGCTGAAGTCTAACATGGGTACATGCTTTGAGTTTGTCACAATGGGAGAATATTATCAGTTTGGCTTGCTCAGAATATGAAGTTTTTTCAGAGGAAATTGAAACAGAGCTAAGGGAGAATGTGTTTCCCTTTATAGTTAGCTGTTCTAAGAAATACTGTGTGGTTTGTATCTAGATATGGACTTCAGGATTATTTTCTATTTCCTGGGTCTGAGCCTTATGTCCCATGATTTGCTTTGGCTTCCTTAGCAACAAAACTTCAATGTGCTGGCTGACAAAAATTGAGCTGCAATGTTTTCCTAGTAAGAAGCTGAAAATAGTCTTTGTATTCCTTTGGAATCCAGATTCACAAATGCACCCATTGTTTCTGCTTGTTTTCTGCCTTTTGCACTGAAAATACTGAAAAAGTAGTGTTGTAGTCGCAGAGCTGTACTTGGGAATCCAAGACCTCATATCTCAGCTCCAAATTTCTGCATGGATAGGATAGTCTTTCTGTCTGTATTTTTGTTTTTTAGTCTGTTTGAAACACCTTCATCCTCCTTTTAAACTGTACTCAGGGTATCTAAAGATCTGGCTGTTTTTTTTCCTGGAGCCAGGAATCCACCACTGACATCTCTTATCACTACAGTCTAAATATGAACGCTGCACTGGTCACCATAGAAATACCCTGTCACTGTGAGTCTTTCATGCATTTCTCATCATGGAAATACATTTCTCAGTTTTCTTTTTTAAATCTGAACTGCAGTAAGCTAACCCACAAATGACTTGGCATGATCACACTATTAATCACTGGCATTGCTTTGTAGGAGCCTGGCATCCGGTGTTTGCAGTGTGCTCCTTGATATTAAGGCTAACTTGGGAGGAGGGAAGAAAAGTGGGATGGCACCTTCACTGCCCTCAAACTCTTGCCTACTCAGGGCTGCAAAAGCTTATGGAAGTTCTATGCCACTGAAATAATTCTGCAGCCTCCAGATCCTCCCCCATGTGCTTGGAAATGTGGCACAGATGGAGCTGTGCTGTCTGTGGGGATTACATACTGGGGGAGAGTGGCTATGCACAAGAACCCTGTTAGTGTTTAAACCCACTCACTGGAGGCTCATGGGGTGAGTGGAAGGAAAAGAACATGGAGAAGAGCTGTGACATCCCAGCACTAGGCTGGGTCCAGTCCCAGGCAGGGAAGCACAATTTTAGAGGCTTTCTTCTGACCACAGAAAGAGGGGTACCTCTGGAAGCCTGCAGTGGAAACTGACTTCCTAGCACCTCTAGAAAGGCCGTCAGTGGGGCTGAAAAGTAGATTTTTAATGAACAAACGATAGTCAGGAAAAGAAGTCAAACTATGTATGCTTTGCATTTGCACAGAATGCAAGTTTACAGTCCAAGGACCCAAAAGGATCAGATCAGGTCAAATGGAAGTAACTTCTGTCTTTTGCTACTGGTCCCTGAAGAGCTATTTCTTCACAGTTCCTATTTTCAGGACACAGAAAGTCCTGCATGCTGCACCACTAGAAGGCTACACATACTACCAGATCAGGAGGTGCCAAAAATCCTCGTGAGGTAATTTTTCTTCCTCAAAGAGAATCATGCAATGTTTTGTATTCAGGACAGTTTCAGGTTTTCAGTGTCCATCTGGTGTTGGGCATGGGGCTAATGAAGAGGAATTACTTCTGAGGCCACTTACTCGAGTGTAGGTCTCTGAGATCTTGCAGATTAATTTTCTTTATTGCTATGCTTTTTTAATGATAGTTGAGCACTATACGTATTTCAGATAATATGGTAATTGAGTGGTATTGTTGACCAAAGAGGTTATTGTAATGAAGTGGTTGATGACTGCTCAGTATGCAGATGTCATAATGACACTGGACTCTGGAAAGCCAGAAGAACCCATGTGGGAACTGTATTCTGTAGCATGCAAGAAATCTTTGAATTACCCAGTGTTATATGACTCAAGCTGAATTTTTAAATAAATGGGTGTAGATTAACCAGTAGAGGATTATCTTCAGTAAGTGGTTAAACTCTAACCTGCAGCACTCAACAGAATTCTCTTTGCCAGAGATTTGGGCTCCACAGTGGGACCTGTTCCCACCCTCAGCCACACACTGCAAAGTGGAAGGTCCTCCTGCAGATATCTGCTGAGGGATCTGCTCATCTGTAAATGAGGAGGGTGCAATAGCTGCAGTCCTGTGCTCAGATGGTCCCAGCACTGTCCTCAGTCCATGCCACAGCCCACTGAGGAGGCAGACCACTTCATTAGACTGGAGATAAACATGAAAATTTGACTCTCTCTTTACATACAATGGAAATTTCATTTCACTACCTTAAGCATAGATTTAAATACAAAACTGATTCAAACTGATTGTATTCAAACTGATGAGGTTGACATTGGTGTCTGGATCTGATTTCAGAGACCTGATGGAGCCATGTAATTGGCATTTGCCTGTTAAGTACTCATCTTCTCCAAAGTCCTTTACTGTCAACTGCATTTTCTCCCAGGTTAACAATCAGGGCTAACTCTCCAAAACCACCAAAACAGCGCTAATAAGTTAGCAATTGAGATAAAAAGAAGGAAGAAAAATGTTAAGGAAAAATCCAGAGTTTCAAAGCAGGCCAGTAACATGGTTGGTACTACAGAACCGCTTGCAGGTTTATTCAAGTGGATTAAGCAACCTACTTTGTTCTCAGAGAAACACGGCACACTTTCATTCAAGCCAAAAACTTCAGGGAATCTAAAACGGGATTTAAGAATGAAAGCAGGGTGCTGACATAATTTTTTCTCATTAAAAAAAAAAAAAAAAAACCAAAAAAAAAAAAAAAAACCAAAAACAAAAAAACCCACCAAAAAAAAAAAAAACACCAAAACAAAAAACCACACCAAAACAAACAAACAAACAAACAAACACAACAACAAAACAAACAAACACAAAACACCAAAATATTTCAAAAGGCACTAAAGGTATGGATGTAAGAAACCAAAACTTTCAGAGTGAGCACACAATATTTCTTGTACTGTGCCTCCTTGAAACACCCCAAATCATTAGTCACTTGTGAATAACATCATCTTTGGAGTTCACAGAAGGGATAAATATGTTCCTGTCCATGACCAGGAACCTCAGCAGACTAAGACACATTATTCAGCACTGTCTTTTCCTCAAGGAAAATGACACCACTTCTAAATTTTATCTGTAGTTTTCATACGTGAGGGTGATTTGGTTGACTCATTAACCCTGGGCAGAGATTGTTAATCAGTGGATGACTACTGTGTGTGCCACAAACCCATGATTCACATTTGCTCCTTTATGGGAATGCCTGATGGAAGTAACAGCATATCTTACATTAAGATTTAGTCTTCTTAGTTTTCTCATTTTGATCTTTGTTCTCCTAAGAAACACAGCTTTGTAAACAGTCCCTGTCTTTCTCTGCCTTCCCCCAATCTTTGCTTTTCCTTTTCCTTTATTTTCCTTGCCCATCTCCAAGACATTCAGCAACAGTGACCCCAGTCTCTGCTTGTCACAAGGTTTATGACAGGTGGCTCGTTCAAGAGACACTGTATCAGTGCAGCCCTCTTGACAAGAGTTTCAGTCCTTCCCTTGGTGGAAGAGGGGGCAGAGGGGCCAGGCCTTCTCTTCCCCTGTTAGTGTCAGTGAGTGCCTCACAGCGAGAGGCAGGTCCTCCTTCTGCACAGCTTCTGCACACAGAATGGATTATGGACGTGCAATTATAGATCTCCTGACGAATTACTTGCATTTTTTCCACTCAGCCAGTTGACTTATTTCTTTAGTTTTGAGGCAAATAGTTATTCTACATCTCAGTGTGCATTTACAGAATGGGACAGATACTACAGGTGTGAAAATGACAGTTAGCAGGCTTCATTGGAATCTTAGGATTCTCCAGTGTAAACTGCTATAAAAAGTTATTTTAGTCATAAGCCTGAAAGTGTTGCAGGGTTTGATACAGAGGGATGGACAAAGTTGCCCCAGATTGGCCATTCTTTAACTAAAGCTGTTTAAAGGAAAATTGAAAAAATTCAACGCATAAATTCCTGTACTTTATAGGGGTTGGATTTTAGAAGATGGCTCCTCCCACCACATGTGTTTTCAAAATCTGTTGTAAATTCACGGCTTCAACTATACTTTAGTTCAGCATACTTAGTTTTGAAAGTTAAAGAGCAATGCACTAGTGTCAGTTTGAAAATAAAATAAATCCAACAAGCTAGGTGGCTTTAGGTTATGGCACATAACCTTGAGACATTTCCAGATAACCCTCTGGGCCCAGTCACAGGTCACACACCAAATAGAAGGAGGGACACTTATTTTATTTTGCCTACCAAAGCTTTTAAGCTGCATGCAAAAAAGGAGTGTGTTTGTGGAATGGATATCTGAAAGTGATAAAAAGGAAATCAGCCTTTACATATAGTTATTACACTTTCTGTGAAACTTAAGAAAAAAACAAATCCAAACTTCATATGCTGTCTCCACTTTCTCTCTTCCTCTATTTCCTCCCCCACTACAGACTTTCACAACAGTTTGTATTAACTTTTCCCCCATTATCTGCAGTGTTCTTAACTCCCTCACTATTAATTTGTGCTTATTGTTTCCCTGCTTAGTTTGCCTAGGACACCCCACACTGCACATCTCCCAGCCTTCCTTTGCTCCTCTCACACAGCCCATGGCTTTGCTCGTGGCCATTCCATCTCACTCCTCGCAGCCATGGGCCCATTAATTTGACACTCCTCCAGTTCTCTGTCTCCTTTCAGTCCTTATTGCTTGCTCCTTCCTCCTTTCTCCTCAGTCTTCTGCAGTTTTGCCCACTTCTTTCCTTCTCTCTGGTTTCCTACCAGTGGCTGAGGCTCCTGTGTACCCCTGACCTCCCTCCAGCTTTCCTCCCTCCTTTCTAGTAAACAACTGCTCCTTATCTACCCACGGTGAAACCCAGACCCAAGTTGTAGAGTTTTTCCTCTTGTGTGGGATTCATGTGACAAGGTTTCAGTGGCAGAGGGGTGCAGGGGGATCTTTGTAAAGAAGGGCCTGGGCTGCTCTGTGCCAGAGCCACCACATGGCTGAGCCATTCAGACAAGACAGTGGCACCTTAAGAAAGGGGGAAAATGCCACAAAGGCAAAGCTGGTAAGGAAAAACGGGTGTAAGCAACAGCCCTGAAGATACCAAGATCAATGAAGAAGGAGGAGGAGGAGGTGCTCCAGGTGGCAGCCCATGGAGAAGACCATGGTGGAGCTACTGTAACCTCATAGGAGACACACAGTGGAACAGCGTGTACCTGAAGAACCGTACCCTGTTAGAAGGGCCCATGTTGGAGCAGTCAGTGAAAAGACTTTACCCCAAGGAAGGAGCTGCACAATGGAGCAGGGAAGCAGTGTAGAGAGAAGGGAGCAGCAGGGAGGAATCATTATGGACCAAACACCCTCCTTTTCCCCATACCCATGAATGTCTGGGGTGAGAAGAGGAGCTGTGCATGAAGGAGTGACGTTGAGCCTGAGAAGAAGGGGTAGGGTGAGGGGAAAGTGCTTGCCTTTGCTTCTTAACAGCCTACTCTGTTTCTAATTGGTGAGAAACTTATATAATTTTCTAATTTTCACCAAGTTGAGTTTGTGTTTGACTGTGATAGTGACTGGCAAGCAAATTCCCCGCCTTTACCCATGAACTTTTCCATCTCATTTTCTTACCCTGTCCTGTTGGTGACTGGCCACTCTCCACTGGGCATCATCTTTTGCCCAGTTCCTCTTTTTTTTTTTTTTTTTTTTTTTTTTTAATAATTTTTTTTAATTAAATTTTTTTTTTTAAATTCAACACAGCCATCCTCCACACTTCTCTCAGCTCTCTTCTTTCTTTTGTCCACAGCACTTTTTGATATTCACTGCTTGCCTGCTCTATTGCCTGCCATTGCTGTCCCATCCTCAAGTGGCACTGCAACTCTAACTATGTGGGTAAGTCTGTGCTCAGCCCTGTCTCATTGTTGGTTCTCTGCTGCAGGACATCCAGGAACCAGCTGCCTCCTGAAATCCAGTTTAAATTTCATCTTGGCATCCACTTTCCCTTCTTTGACGTAGCAAACTTCCCCTACACCATTCCCACTTGCTATAAATCCCACGCCCACACCTATTGCTCAGCTTCCTCCTGCTCTGCAGGGGACTGGCTGACATATTGTGCCCTTGGACAGCCAGGCACAGAGGAAAAGGCATCCCAGCAGCTTGTCCTGGCCACTACAGCAGGTGATATCTAGGGGCAATCCTGCAATCCTATTTGATGCTGACTGCTCTGTCTGGAGAAAGCAATTATGGGAAAGCTGACACCACTCTGTGAAGACAGTCCTATTCTGGTCATGACTGGGCAGAATTACCATGGGAGAGTGGATAAAAGTGTTAACCACCTTCTTCCTTTCCCATTCCACATAGATATTCAGGCATTCTTTAGCATCAGTCAGGAAAAAGACCTCGCTTTAACTCAGCCACTTGGGCAAGGAGTGATCACAGCACATCCACATTAGAAATATGGGCAGTAATTCTCCTAGACAAAGAGGAACTTGGTTTGCTCATTCCCGAAAATGAGCTTGCCAATTCAAACTCCTGCTACTGAATATTACCAAGCACGTTAGCTTAGCTAGTTCTTTCAGGCCAAAGAAGAACACGTAGAGTGATGAATGCTGGAATGAAACAATGAAACTAACTTACCTTGCAGGTAGGAGGGAGGATTCATAGTGCCTTTCTAAGCAGAGTGATGTTGACACTAGAAAACATGGTGAGACAGACAAGCTCTGGTTTGGAGTAGGGAAGGAAGGCTGATACAGTGGAGGAGAATTGGAAAATTCAGCCTCATTTGGAAGAGTCATCCCCTGAGATCTCTCCAAGCCCACAGTCAATTAAAAGTTTTTGATAAAAATCCTCTAATCCTCTTTATTTTATTTGGCAGTCGCCAAGCCCTTGATATATAATAACCTGTGAGCCTTTTCTATATATCTTACCTTTCACCTTATTAGGCAGATTGAATATCTTTTCTTAGGCTGCAGTTTTCATGTAAGCTTCCAGAACTCCAGTTTTCAGATCTGCCATGGGAGACATGAGCTTGGAGCCTGCCAGTGGCTCAGAACTCATTTTAGGATGTGGTTTCTATTCCCTCCTGGCCTTCTAAGAGGGGATGCCATTAATGCATGTAAGTATTTCAAAGGCAGGTATCAAGAGGATGGAGCCAGACTCTTTTTAGTGGTGCTCAGCAAACAGGACAAGGAGCAATGGCCATAAACTTAAACAGAAGAATTTTCACCTCAACGTGAGGAAGAACTTCTTTACATGGAGAGTGACAGAGCACTTGAACAGGCTGCCCAGGGACTCATGGAGTCTTCCTCTCTGGAGACATCCAAACCCACCTGGAAGAGTTCCTGTGTAAGCTGCTCTAGGCTGACCCTGCCTTGGACTGGACAATCTCCAGAAGTCCTTCCAACCCTAACAATTCTTTGATTCTGTCTGGTTTAACAGCTGGTTCTGTTGGAATTCAACCTTTCCCCATGGCTTCTAGCTACGTCTGTCCCTTTGTGGTCTTATGATTTGTTATTTTCAAATAGAAGTCCTCAAAGCTGTCAAAGGAAACGCTGATAAATAAGCAATGAATTTTCAGGGAGTTTTGTAGTTGTAGCAGCTTTTCCAAATTGCCTATGGTGTGCAGCGTAGCAGTTCTGGCTCTTGCTGATCAGCCCTACATTTCTGCTCTAGTTAGAAAAGCAATTTTTGTTCTTCTGCATTTTCCAGGATCTCACTCAGAGTTGAGGCCTTACAAAATATTTTAATTTGCCTCTTTGTCCTAAGGGTAATAAATTCTAGGAAACTGAGAGAAGTCCACCTATTAGCTCCAAAAAGAATCCTTTTCTTTTCAAAACCTTTTCTATTTGTAGAGCTCCAAAACCAGATCCGGGGTCCTGGAGCACATAAACTTAACAAAGCAGACCTGTTATTTCAACCTGAGATACACACATTGAATCAGAGATGCTCTTAAATGAAGCTGAAAATTTTCAGCTTTTATTTTGGCCAAGAATATTTCAAAAACATTTTATGTTGAAGCAGATTACTTATTTACCACCTGACCTGTGACCAAACATTTCTGCTGACAATAGTGGTCCCCTTCAGAAAGACCAGTAAGTGCCAAATGTCAAGACTGTGGGTCTATGCAGATGAAATGGTGGTCACCCCTGCCTTCCAGTTTTCAATCCTGCTTCTTCAGAAGAGCTGATTTCCCCCGTAACAGAGATGGCCAATTGACATGACCATTTGTTTCTGGTCGCCAGTTACTGACTGTACTGACCTGTTCCCAAAGCTTGTGAGAAGGTACCAAAGTTGTAGTACAATTAAATAAATCCTCTTTGTCAAGAGAACAACAATTTTTTAAAAGTTTTGTATGTTTATACATAATCTTGAGCAAGTCCTAAGAAGAAAATTAACTGTATCCCAGCCAAAACCAGGACAGAACTGTTCTTCTTTTGTTATGTAGGTAAATATAAGTAACACTGATAAATAAAGAGTTGGCAGATATCAAAGGGAGGTATAATGGTACCAAACTGAATCAGACTACTGTAACTAAACTGTATTTAATACTTTCAAAAAGGATCTTTTGTTTTGTTTTCATTCCTCACTTTTGTTTAGTTTTCTTTATGGATTAGGGGATAGATGGGATGGTCAATATGCAGTATTCCTTTGGAATAGCCAGCTATTTTCCCCCATTCTTCATAGCATGAAGCATTTTCTGACTTGCTACAAAATTAGGAGCCACTTTCATGTCTGTGAAATATTAAACTGGAGTAATTTCTAACTCTTGACTGACTTCAGGAAAAAAATAATTTCTGATGCTGTGTTGAATTATTCTTTCTCCTAAAAGGGGCAGTTATTAATTGCTTTGATTTGAAGGCATTGCTGGAATCCCAACTTCTGTTCATCTGCCTACCAACCCTGCAAAATTCCAAGGATGGTCTGAATCGCTGCCCCATATTTTTTAAATCTTGCTGAGTCCCTGAAATTGAAATACTTTCAAAATGTCACCTAGGACAAAAACTGTATGCCAGGGAGCGATGCTGATTTGACTGGTAGGGTTCAAAGTGAAGGCAGATATTGTCCATTAAATTGTTAGACCTAAGAATCCAGAATCTCTCTAGCTCCCTCCTTCTGTAGTTCAGGATTTCCTAAATTATATGTCCTTTTGGTGGTGTGCAAACCATTTCAGAGTAGTGTTCTGCCATAACAGATTACAGACTTTTCCTTCATGCTGACCTGGTAATACCTCAGAAAAGTTTAGAAACCTTTGATCAGATAAGATGAATAGAAGATCAGTCCTTCTTCCTCCTCATCTAGCTGAGAGCTGGAGGCACAGAAGTAGTAGAGACAGGATGATAGAGGAGATCCATGGAAACACTGAGATATCAATTTGTGTGTGCTTCAGTTGCAGATTTACTGGTTTTTTTTTTTTCCTTGGCAGAGATTGTACTTTCTTTGCTGGGTACATGGCAGCAGGGCTTTACTGGACTTGGCAATCAGAGAACCTTAAATGCAAGTTCTCAAGCACGACAGCAGTGTCATCTCTGAAAAAAGAACAGTGCAGATTTCTCCCTGCTAAGGTGAATTTTTCCTCTTGCTCTCTGCCTTTCCTGCCAAATCCCCAGTGGCCACAGGGTTCAGGGAAGGCTCAAACTCTGCAGGATATTACTTTGCAAATAGTTAATGAGATGACTGGACCTTGTCCTTAATTATCTCTCACTTGTCTCTGTTTTCAGATATTGTTTCTCTTAGAGAAAAAAGAAAAAATACTACACAGTAGCCCATGATGGGGAAGTGGAGGAACCAAATAAAGATTTATGAGTACAGTTCAAACACTTCCAGAGTTAATACCTAAAAAGAGACTTGCCTTGACTTGACATGTCTAAGACTGTATTTGGGCAATTAACTCACAAAAGTATATTAGCATCACATCTGAAAGAAATAGCTACTTTGGGGACTTAGACTCACCATAAAACACTTCTCTCTGTCACAGGCTGTGTTTCTTCCTCCTTCCTGGTATAAACTCTTCCAAGAAAATATCATAGAAGCAGGACACTGGTTCCCTTGTGAGATAAGATCACAAAGATCAACCAGAAAGAAACTCACAATAAAGTGAGGTGACTTCACTGGGGGAAGGTGGTCATTTTTCACTGGGTCACATGAGCTAACTGAATGTTAAATTATAAAAAAGTACTTCCTAGGTGTGGGTACAGCTCTCTATAGGCCCAGGTCACCAAGAAACTGGTTTATCAAACAGGTTTAGGCATTCTGTTTGCCCTTCACATATAAACATTTGAATCCTTTCCAGTCCTGAGAGTCCCTGCCTAAAAGCTGAGTCTCACATGCTTCTGGGGAGCTTCATGGTAACGATGTAAGTAGTTCCTGCTTTGAGAGAGGCTGTGAGAACCATCTCTGTGATGCAGACCTAGTTATTGCATGGGATGGCTCTGTGTCATTTAGAACAGAAAGTCTCATGCAGAAGCCCTGTAACCCTTTGAACACAGTCCCAAGGGCAAGTCCAGTTTGATCCCATCTAAAGCTGCTCAGAACATGTTTTCCCCCCGTGCCTGCAGGTACAGCCTATTCTTGCCACACTCAAGCCCAGCCATCTGATGTAGCTTATCATAACAGTTTTTTTCATAATGGACTATGAGTATTTCCTCAGAGTGAAGTGGCTACTTGTGGCTGCAGCTGGTGCAGTAGGAATACGCTAGTCTCCCAAATGGATATGATGAGAAGTTAAACACATGAATTCTTGAGGTCTTAATGGTAGTAAAGGAGTCTTCCTGAGCTTTTTTTCCTCACTATCACTTCTCCTGATTCCCAGCTCAACAGCATACTTCAACTCAAAAGCTGTAGCATCATTCTTGAAACATTTGCCTTCTCATACATCTGCTCTTGCCACCAATCTGACAAACTTTACCATATCATCAGGATGTCCCCATATTTTTTCTGCCACAAGAAAGCTGATTGTAAGTTTATAAAATTTGTGCTACATAAAACTTGTGGTGGTCTTTCCTGACTACATGCCCAAATCCATGTGGATAACTTACCAAGTGACCATACTTACCAGGAAGAATGCTTTCTGACAGCATTCTTGATGTGTTCAGCTACTTCCAAGACAATTCATAAATCTCGTGTAATGCTATTTTGAAAAATGCTATGGGGGAACCCTGCAGAGAAATGGAAAGCTTAGCAGGGAGAGTCCAAGGAGGCTCAAGAAGGGTCTAAAAACAAGACTATTAAAGGCCTAAAGAATCCTCATGCCATGCTGGAGATCACAGCACAGACTATATGTGTCTTCCCAAGGAAGGGAAGTATGTGCACTTCAGCCCAATAGGTAATAATCACAGCCAGGTTGCCACTGGCCTTCTTGGCTACCTGGGCACACTACTGGCTCATGTTCAGCTGCTGCTGACCAGCACCCCCAGGTCCTTTTCTGCTGGTCCTTTTCCAGCCACTCTGCCCCCAGCCTGTGGCACTGCACGGGGTTGTTGTGACCCAAAGACAGCACCCAGCAGTTCACCTTGCTAAACCTCACAACACTGGCCTCGGCCCAGTAATCCAGCTAGTCCAGATCCCTCTGCAGAGACTTCCTACCCTGCAGCAGACCAACATTACTGCCCATCTTGATGTCACCTGCGAAATGACTGAGGGTGCAATTGATCCCCTTGTCCAGACTGTAGATAAAGATGCTAAAAAGGGCTGACCCCAATAATGAGCTCTGGGGGACAGCACCAGTGACCAGCTGCCAGCTAGATTTAACTCCATTCACCATCACTCTTTGGGCCCAGCTGCTCAGCCAGATACTTACCCAGCAAAGAGTACACCCGTCCAAGGCATGACCAGCCAGTTTCTCCAGGACAACGCTGCGGGGAGATTTACTAAAGTCTAGACAGACCACACCCACAGCCTTTCCCTCATCCACCAAGTGGGTCATCCTGTCATAGAGGGAGATCAGGTTGGTCAAGCAGGACCTGACTTTCCTAAATCCATGCTAGCTGGGCCTGATGCCCTGGTCATCCTGTATGTGCTGCATAATGGCCATAATGGCACTCCAGATGATCTGTTCTATGTCCTTCCCTGGCACCAGTGCCAGACTGACAGGCCTGTAGCTCCCTGGATCATCTTTCCACCCTTCTTGTAGATAGGTGTCACGCTGGCCAACCTCCAGTCAACTGGGACCTCCTCCATTAGCCAGCACTGATATATCAGCACATGCTAGATATGCAAGAAGAAATTTTTTTACCCCTTTTTCTAAACCTCACTTTCTCTGTAGCATTCTCCTCTTTCCAGAATTTACTTCTGGTTTCCCATCTCAGATTTTGATTTTGTACAGCTCGTCTGGAAGCTTATCTGAAATTGAATGGCTGGAATTTAAGTGTTGATGTTTATGGTTTCTACAGGCAGTAAAAAAATCTCGCCAGTGTTCTCATCATTGCTCAGTCTGGTGTGTTAGAGCCAAACGATGGTCATAAAGAACTGCACCAGACAGGAAGGCAATGTTCTCCTCAGCTTTAGTGCAGTACCTACATCTGACAGTCACAGGGACAACACACTGACTTGCACAGTGCAGTAGGCTGCTGACAGCTTTCCTCTTACCAGAGCAAGATCCAAGTTCTGAGAATGGAATATCCCAGATGCAAAACTCCTGAGAACTGAGTGAGGGGTTTCTGGTTTTCTTCTCCCCGCTACCCCCTGCCCTCAGGATAAATTTCATCACTTAAAAGTAAGGATACAGCTGAGGCTTTTGTGATTAAAAAACACAGTATTAAAGGAATCTAAGTTCTGTTTATGTAAGTAGTTAGTGATAACAGATTCTTATTTTCTGAGTCACTAAATCCCCCACTATTTCCACTTTTCTATCTAAGGCTTATCTTTGAAGAAATAAGAGGTCTTCTGGTGAGGAAGAATTCATAACCAGAAGTTTTCTAATTGCTAGCTAATAGTTATATGCTCTAGCAAGAGCATTAATCTTTCACTTAGCAGTGGGAATATTTGTAAGCCTAGAGACACTTAAATGGCTGGTATTTGCTATTTCATCTTTTCCAAATGATTGCTGAATTGGTGTGTCTTATACAGCTGAGTGAATTTGGCTGGAGAATGAACCTGATTTATTTGACTTTGAGACGGGAGAGAAAACAAAGAATTTTTTTTTTTTCCCTAGGAAATGGAGGAACTTGAAAGCCAAGTAACTGTGAGGATTGAAGAGCTCAAGTGGGTTGGAATGACTGAGTTATAGTCAAATATCTATCTCTTGGGTTTAAGTCTCTCTGAGTTTCATGGTATCCTAAAAAAAAGCAAAAAAAAAGCTGCAGATTAGTTTAGGAATAAAACTGTTCAGCTAGAGATTGAGAGTGTGCTTTACCAATTCTATAGCAGGGGCAACAGGGAGAAAGATATCAGCTCCCCAAAACCCAGAGACTAAAGGTTATTGAAAGAAACAGAAATATCCTACTTATTTACAGATGAAGGAGGTTGCATAACACCAACAGAGTTAAAAAACTGTTACAGATTGTGCTTAAGCTAAAGTACACCTATAAGAAAATGCTGATAAATTGTCTGAATTGTTAAAATGTCTGAATTTGTTGAGCAGTGAATCTCCAAATTGTCTCCTGCAGAGCCAGTTTCGCTGGTTGATTGGCTTGTCACCTATGCAGCTGTATCCATTGGGAATGGCCCACATCATAGCTCTTCCTATTAAGGACCTCTAGGTTTTGTTTGTTTGTTTGTTTGTTTTAATCAGAGGTTTAATAAACCACATTTCTGAAGCCAGAATGTAGTTGTGGCAAAACTAACTTACAGAAGATTGTTTCACAGTGGTTCCTGAGCAAGAATGAAATCATCATTCAGTCATTAGGATGTCCATGATAAACCTACAACGTAAGAATGGCAGTGCTTGGTCTGGTGTTAACTAAAGAAGCAACACTGCCTGCTCTGCCTTATCCTTCTTGAGCAGGGAAGCTGTAGTGGGTGATCTCCAAAGATCCCTTCCAAACTCATCCATGCTGTGTGTGTGTTCTGACAACACCCAAGTCATACAGACACTTCCCATAAGAACAGGGTACTCCAAATATTTGTTTGTGGTACATCTACATGGAAGAAAAAAGCAAGTCAGTGTTTGGGTTCTTTGGTTTTTGGCTGTAAGATGTTTGAGCCCAGCTATGAGATCTTTGATTACTCCATGATTTTCTCAGGGACCAAAGTGAAACTGTAGTTCCCTGAATTATCTTTCTTGCTGTTTTCAAAGACAAATGAAATATTTATCAGTCTCCAATACTCTCCAGGGAGTCCCCTGGTCACCATGATCTTGAAAAGGTAATAGCTGGGGAGTAGCCTTGCAATGGAGTCAACAGGCTCAGCACTCTCAGATAGAAACAATCTAGTCCACAGACCTACAGAACCGATATAACTCTATTGCTCTAAGAAACTACTAGAAATATTACTTCTCTACATTGTTGTTTATAAACATCGTCTTATAGCTAAACTAGAATCATTTTGTCACGTTTGCCTACTTTGTGCTTTATTAATTATATTAGCTACTTTTGTGCTTTGTTCATGAAAATACGCTAGTTCAGTTTCTAGTCATTTCCCTTTTTATACCATTACCACTAATGCCCTCATGCTGACCAATTCCTTTTCATTGTTAGAAGACATAAAGGGAACAAAAAATTTCTTTTGCTTGAAATGTTTGAGGTTTTTTTTTTTTTCCTGTCAAGAGGTCTCAGACAGATTCTGTTACACAAACCATTTTAGCTAGGAAATACATATTCCCAGAAGCTAGAAATTCAATTTACCTGTGTTCATGTTATCTCTTATTTGGGTGAAAACTATAAAGACTAATGCATGTAAAGCTATTTGCAAGAATCCTTTAAATGCAGTTCCTAGTTCTCCCCGAGTCACTCTCTGAACTTCTGTAGCTTCACCACGGCTCACAACAGCCATTCAAACGAAAAGTTTCACTTCTCTTCTAAAATCAGGTGTTGCAGTTCAGAAAAGGCTCTCTAATATGCAGTTATGATCTCAGATACTATAGTCACTGGCTAAACTTATATTTCAGAAACATCACCTAAAGGCTAACTCATGCTTTAACAGTATAGTCAAGGGCATTAGAACTGACATTAGGTAATGAGGTTGAGAAGAGAGCAAACCATTCCCTGAGCTCTCCAAGAGTCACAACAGTCTTGTCCTAAGGGGTATATTATGGCAGATTAATTGTTGCTTCAGGTACCAACTTCTAAAAAAAATTCTATACGAAGGGAAAACCAACATCTGTAGACTCTGGTCTTAATGGTTTTCCCAAGCTGCGGTGTTTGGTCTGAAAACACCAGGAACAAAAAGAAAGCAGCAAGCAAAATAAGCAGGCATCCAGTTTATAATTTCATGCCCATTCTTGCAGTTCATTACTTTTGCTTCTGCCTACTTGAACGCCAATTCCAAAGGTCAGGCAGGAGGCCCCATTACTTTCTTTAACATATGTCTGTAAGCAAAGGCCCAAGCAAAGTAATCTGCAGTTAAACTGGAAACAGAATTCATATTTCCGATAGACAAGATGCACCTCTGTAACTACACAACTCCTGAAGTGAAACAAAGCAAATCTACAGTGCTGACGCATTTTCCATTAACACAGGCTTAGCTTCTGAAAAGCACAGCTCCTAGAGCCAAGCACAGACTCTGAAGTCTTGGCACACAACATAGGCTCGGTAGTTTGTTGGACAAGGAGGGCTTGTGACATGTCAGACAGCCCATTTTCAGTAGCAATTTTAGACAAGGTGGAAGACTGCCTTGTGGCTTGCTCTTTGTTGGCAGGGAAGAAAGAAAGAGGGAAATATTTAGGTATTTTAACGCATTATATGCAAAATATATGCATAATTGGCAAAGTAAAGATTGCTTCGGTGTCTTAGGAGTTAGGACAGGTGAATTTTTAAGTACTTGTCTTCACAAGTTTAGCATTCAGCTATTTGATGTGAACTTGAACTTAGCATGGGCTTCCCAAGCTTTGTGCATATTCCTTGACCTAAGACCTCGCACCTTTGGAGGACAGAATCTTTGTCACTTCTTCAGTTGGGAGTGTTTTGAGTCACCTGCAGTCTGACACCAAATTGTGCGTCTTGCTACCAGTGTTCCTATTCCACCCAGCTCCTATTCAAGTTTCTGCACTCCTCGGCTGAAAACACACTTGTGTGCCTTTGAGGAAAACCTTTGAGAGAAAGGAGGCAGCTTGGAGCGATGGAGAGCCACATCCTGACCAAAAGCCAACCCACCTCTGCTGACCTCACCCTCCTGCTCACAAGTTGGATGGACCTACCACCTCTGCTCTTTGCTGGTGCGGCCTCACCTTTGATATTGTGTGCAGTTTTAGGCATGACAACATTGGAAACATATTAAGCTATTAGAGAGTGTCCAAAGGAGAGGAAGGGCCTTGAGGGGAAGCCGTATGAGGAACAGCTGAGGTCACTTGGTCTGTTTAACCTGGAGGACACTGAGGGGGAAAGCTCATTGCAGTCTAAAACTTCCTCACGAGTAGGGGCAGACACTGATATACGCTCTGTGGTGACCAGCGACAGGACCCGAGGGAATAGCCCGAGGTCAAGGGGACGTTTAAGTTGGGTATTAGAAAAAGGTTCTTCCCTCAGAGGGTGACTTGGGCACTGGAACGGGCTCCCCAGCGAAGCGGTTCCAGCACCAAGCCTGAGAGAGTTCAAGAAGCGCTCGGACAACGCTCTCAGTCAGGAACACGGTGTGTGTGACTCCTGGGGACGGTCCTGAGCAGGGGTAAGAACCGGACTGGATGATGCCTGTGCGGCCCCTCCAGCTCAGAGCAGTCCGTGACTCCACGCTCCCGGGGCCCGGCCCGGCCCGGCGGGGGCTGCCGGTCCCCCTTTCTCGGCCCCCCTTTCCCGACCCCCCTTTTCCTAGCTCCCCTTTCCCGACCCCCTTTCCCGGCCCCTCTCCCCGGGGGAGGGAGGAGGGGGCGGCCGGCGCCGCTCCCGGCTGAGCGCCTCTCGCGCATGCGCCGTGAGCGCGCGGCGCCCCCGCTCGGCTCCGCTCGGGCCGCGCTCGGCTATTTCCGCCTCTTTGTTTTAAACTCCGGGCCGAGCCCTTTAATTCCCCCCCCTTTTTTTTTTTTTTTTTTTTTTTCTTCTTCCCCCTTCCTTCTTCCCCCCTTTTAATTTTCCTGGGAAGGGGAAGAGGGACCGCCGTTTCCTCCTGCGCCTCGCTGTTCCGACTGCTGTGCTCTCTGCTCTGCGGTGGCGGCCGGGGAAGGACGGGCCGGGGAGCGGAGGGTCGGCGGCGGCGGGGGCAGCCCCCGCTGTAGCCCCGAGCGGCGGCCGCGCCCCCCGCCCCTCAGGTCAGTGGAGGGCCGGGGGGCAGCGCGGGGGTCCCGGCCTTGCCCCGCTGAGGGGCCGGAGGGCAGCCGAGGGGCTCGGGGGCGGGGCGGGCCCGCCGTTCCCCCGCCCTCCGCGGGGTATTTGCGGTGGGGGCCGCGGGGTACGGCAGGGCCGGGGTGAGGGGTGTGTATGGGGTGAGGGGTGTGTATGGGGTGAGGGTCTCCTCCGCCCTGAGGGCGTGGGGGGCTGCGGGGGAGCGGGCCGGGGGCTTGGGGGGGATGGGGGGGGACTGCGGTCGAACTTTCGGGGCGGGCGGGGGCCGCTCACAGGCGGGGTCGGGGTTCTGTGGGTTCTGTGGGTTCTGTGGGGTTCAGGCGTCAGGGGCGCCCCGCGGGCCGGGGGAGCGCCTGTCCCTGTCCCGCTGCGCGTCCCCGCACCGGGGGAAGGTGGCTTTGGCTGCGGGGGGAAAGGAAACCTCGACACCCCCCGCCCCACACCCCCCTACCCTCGGGAGGAGTTGCCTGTTGTGTATGTGTGTGTGGGGGGGGTCTGGGCAAGGCTCCAGAAACCCTATGGCTCGGGGGGAGAGGGTGTCTGAGGGGAGGGGTGTAGGTGGCGTTTCCAGTAAGCTGGAGAACGGGGAGGGGGGGACGCGTCCCTTGGGTGTGCGACCTCAGCCGTGCAGGTATGTGGATCCAGTGCTTGTATGTCTGGGATTTGAAGTCGTGAGAAATGGGGAAGGAATTGGTACTCACAGGTAAAACGTAAAATGCTGGTGCTTTGAATTGTTTCAAGGTGTGAGGGCATACGTACATATATGCACACATGCATGTATATACATATGTATGAATTTGATATTAAAAACTTCTGATAGTTCTCTGAACCACTGAGTTCTAGTGAGTTGTGGTGTTGCCACATTTGGCCTTTTAAGTTGGTCACTTTTAGTCTGAAAGTGTTGGTTGTTACTTTAGTGTCCTGTGTGAAAAGTTTAGCATGTCCCTAAGTTAGTAAGGCTCACAGGAAGTTTGATTATTATGAGTTATGAAGTACTTAAGTGTTCTTTTGTTACTTCACATGTTCGCATTTTCTTTTTCTTTTTTTCTTTTTTATTGTTACAAAACTATTAGCCTGTGCAGGCTTTCTGTCAAATCAGTTTAGCCCTTTCCTGCTTTCTGTATGAAATGCGTGCCTCTGAGAAACCAGTGAAAGAAATTCTGTTTTATTACCTGTGTATGCTTTGTAACTTTCTGAAAATATTTTCTTTGGTATTTTGCAAAATAATGCTGTGTAATTGTCCTCACGCATTTCACTGAAGAGTTAAGTTTGTGGATGAAAAGCTCTGAGTTAAAAAAAAAAAAAAAGATGAGTGAGCCTTTATGTTTAAGGAGCATCCCATGTATGTATCTTCCAATGTAGATTGGTTTCCTTTATACAGCATAAATTAGGTATGTGCTAAATATGTTGAGTCTTTTCAGTACTGTGTAATGTGCTTTTTAAAAATTATTATTGATTATTGTTGTGTAGGATACTTGTGAATCTTTGTGTTTGTTCTTTTAGTGGCGAGTCAGGTGAGAGTCTCAATTGCCATACTCATCTCATACCTCATAAAGGTGCTCTGCAATTCATAAAATTCTTTGTTTGGTAACAAAAGTGAATAGAAACAGAAATCAGTAGTCTTTCTATTTCTTTTTAAGTTGGTAATTTGAGAATACTCAGGAGAGTACAGAACCTGTGCAGAACCAAAGGTACTTGGTGAGAACGTGTAGGATGCGTTAGAAGAGGGTCAGGCGATTTTCTGGAGATGCATAGGTGTGCTGTGATAGAAAGCTTGGAAATACAACATTTCATAAACCACTTTTTGAGGAAAATCTATTTTGATTTCTCTCTGTGGGCTGATCTGGCCAGCTTGATCTTATTACTCTGCTGTCACCATAGAAAATCAAGACTTAGCACTTGTAAATGTTGTAATGAAGCCGACTTAGAGTTTGTAATTATCCTAGCCTAATACTAATGCCTAGAATGACAGAAATTAATTACTGTGCTATGAAAGATTTCTGCTACTAAGAGTCTGTAAAGTACAGCTTTTGGTCACTGCAGCTGTCCTGCTCTTACATCTCCTGTCTACTTATGTGATTTAGAGGACGTCATCTCAAAGCTTTGTATTTGAGATACAGGTAAGTTTTCGCATCAAGGACTATTCTACACTTGCTTTAATAGCTTGGATTTCTTTTTTTACATGTGGCTGTTTAATGTAGGTTTTTTGGCCTTTTTAGCTTTTGTCAGGTAGTGGTCTCCCTGGACTGAAGTAATTCCAAATTAAATTCCTGAACTCTCTGGGAAACACTGTAAGAAAAAGTAGGAGCATTTCCACTGAAAGCTCGTACTACCTGTGAGGTAGATGTGGACATGGTGTTTTGAAAAGCATGGACGTTGCCAGCATTTCACTCTTCAGCTGCTGTCTTACGATACCAGCTTACAACATCCTGTATGTTATAAAAGAAACATTTTTTCTATTTTTTGCTTTGGAACTACTGTCCCTTTGGCATATGTGTGGAATTAGAATTACCAAGTGGAAGCCTGTACTGATAATGGTGTTTGCTAATGGTGATGTTTAATGATAGTTGGAACTTCTCTGATTTGCCAAATTAGGTTTGCTGTTACGTTTAAAGGGAATGTAGAGGAAAACCTGCTCAAGGCAGTTTGACTGTAGTAAGTTAAAAGCCAGGCAGAAGCTGCCCTTGTCTTTTAGCTTATACAAGAGTTATTTTGAAGCTCTGCTTTGAAGTAAACTTAGAGTTTAGTGTTCCTTGCACCTCCCTTTTTAAAATGCAAGCTTGCTGTTTACTTCTTGTTGTTGACTGACTGCAAATTTAGCTAGTATGTGGAAGTCATATATACAGTAAAAGGGAAAAAAGCAATCTTTTCCATTGTTCAAAGCAATCTTTTCCATTGTGATATGTAACACAGTTTCATTGCTAAAAGAAGAAACAGTGTAAACAGTGGTTTGTTCTATAATTGCTCTAAAAAGCCAACAGAAAAATTGCTGATTTTATCTAAATTCATAGAATAATAGAATGGTTTGGGTTGGAAGGGACCCTGAAGATAGTCTAGATCCAACACCCCTGCTGTGAGAAGGGACATCTTCCACTAGACCAGGTTGCTCAGAACCCCATCCAAGCTTGGCCTTGAACACTTCCAGGGGTGGGGCATCCACAATTCTCCTGGGCAGCCTGTTTCTGTGCCTCACCACCCTCACACCTAATCTAAACCTGCACTCTTTCGGTTTGAATCCATTGCCCCTTGTCCTGTCAATACACACCCTTGTAAAAAGTCCATCTCCAGCTCTCATGAAGGCTCCATTCAGGTACTGGAAGGCTGCAATTAGGTCACCCTGAAGCTTTTCCTTCTCCAGGATGAACAGTCCCAATTCTCTCAGCCTTTACTCACAGCAGGGGTGCTCCAGCAGTCTGATCATCTTCGTGGCCCTCCTGTGGACTCAGTCCAGCAGGTCAAAGTCCTTCCTGTGCTGAGGACCCCAGAGCTGGAGCTGATAATGCTCTAGGTGGAGTCTCACCAGAGCAGAGGGGCAGAATCCCCTCCCTTTCCCTGCTGCCCACGCTGGTTTTGATGCAGCCCAAGGTACAATTGGCTTTCTGGGCTGTGAGTGCACATGGCTGGGTCATGTCCAGCCTCTCATCCACCAGCACCCCTGAGTCCTTCTTGGCAGGGCTGCTCTCGATCTGTTCATCCTCAACCTGATTAGTTCTTGAGGGCTTCCCTGTATGGATGGGGCTCTGGAATGTTGCTTGGGAGTCCCTGAGCTCAGGAACCTCCCTGTACCGCTTGATCTAGTGCTCACCCCAAGACTTACCTCAGTTGCTGCTGCTGTTGCCTTGCTGATGGGCTTAAAATTAGATTTTTTCAAGTTAATTTTATGGAATAAGTGCACCTGTACTTAAATCAGCAGACTGTGAAAGTGAAATATCCAGTGTGGTGAGAACTAGTGAAATTGAAAGTCTTATTTACCACTGAAAGTTTGATTGAAGGTTGCTACTGTAGAGACCTGAAGTCTTGCAGTCATATTGGAGAGCCAGCACTGTAGGAAGGGATAAACCAGCAGTTAGTTCTCTTTTCCCACCCTCTTTCTTTCTCCCTAATTCGAAGCAGTACTTTATACTAAAAACTTCAAACTATATGTAGGAACTTGAGCGTCTCTTTATTTTTTTGACAAACACAACGCATACTTTTCAAGAGTAGGGGGTGGTACAGATCATTCAAAATTAGGGGGAATGACGAACTATGGTGAGCTCAAGTTACTTGTTCTTTGTGCCAGAAAATGACTGTTCTCACAGTTATGACTGCCTCTTTCTAAATCACAATTATAGGCTGATGGAGCCAGCGGGGGAAATTGTTGAGGGGGTAGGGGTGAGAACAGGAGAAAGTAGAGGTATGTGTAGTGGCATTGCTATAATGTAGGGTGAGATTGTAAGGGAGAAATACACAAGTGTGGAAACTCATCCTTTTTGTTGTTTTGCTGACAGTAGAAGAACTCACTTGAAGTAGATCTGCCATTATTTTCCATCTCTGCAGAGTATCAAGGAGGAGACATATCCCTGTGGACATTTATTTGGAAGGATCTTAAGAGATAACTAACTTGTATTCTGACTTTGTAACTGATAATAATTTAGAACTTTGTCTACATTAGAAAAGGCTCATGTTTTGGCAGCAAAATAAGGATCCTTCTTTTGTGAAACTGAAACCGTCCTTATTGTTGGAAACTGTTGCTTTGTGAACACCATAAATTTATTTTGAATTAAGATGGAAAGAGTTCTGTGTATGTTTTGTGTCAGTGAAAAAATGCTGTGCAGTATTTCCTTAATTAAGAGCGGAAAAGTTTTTTCAAGTTACTAGAATGAGTATGATGTTATTTGCTGACTTGCAAATGGCCATCTTGTCAAGCTTTTCACTTTTATTTAAGAACTTTCTTTTTGCTCTCCACATAACCAGACAGTGTATGATACTATCTTCAGTTAGTTATTGTCCAGTAACTTCACAGTTCCTATGTATGTAATATCAATTTTGTGTGAATTGTGGGTGATGTTATGCCAGAACAGGTCATCTCTGTTACATTTTTGCAATATGCATGCAAACATGAATGCAGTGTTTGTTATTATATATGTCATTTATTCATGAAAACAGGCCAGTGCAGTGTTTGGGTTTTCAGGTAACACATTGTGCTGTACATTTTTGTCTAGTTTGTCACATGACAGAACAAGCTGAAAGGTACAATACAGCTGGCTTCGTTATATATGCTTTATTTATGAATAACTATCTCTGACATTTCTTGTTGTATCTGAACTATTAGTTTGAGGACGCAGATTTGCATCATAAAAGCCATAGGTCAGTTGATTACTTGATTAAAGGACACTGACAAATTTTAATTTACTAGACAAAATGGTTTTTTTAATTATTAAAAAATTTATTTGTTGTACTAAGCAGTGGCAATCAGTAGAATAAATTTGAGGAATGGGATTTCTGTGGTTTTGTTGGTTTTTTTGTTTGTGTATTTGTTTTTTTGACATAGTGCCATGCTTTGTTCCTTCAGAGTGACTTTTCCAAAAATTGTTTGAATGTAGAGACATTTGGAAGTTCAGCTGTGTCTTGGTACTAAGGTCAAAATGGTCTGGGATCTTCACTCCTGCATTTCAGACGATTGTGTTTCATCCTGTTCCGTTGTGATAATCACTGGATTCTGTTTAATTTATTTTTTTTCCCAAAAATATAAATTAGGTTCTAAACACAAGGACTCAGATATTGATTTCAGAATTCAAAATAGGAAGAGGTAAGGGAATTTTTTATGTTTGTTTAAGTACCTAATCATGCACACTGCTAAGAATACATGTGCCCATGTTTCTATATCAAATTATTTATATTTCAGAGTGTAGCTTTTGTTAAATTTGTATCTGTTAAAGATACTTGTAGTACTGTTTGCTCACTTAGAGTGCTAACACTGTATTCAAATGTTTTTCTTTCCATCTTTGAAGTTATTCCTTTTTTCTAAGATGTGGACCCCCAACTACTGTGCTGTGTTTGCTTGGTTGCTCCTGGCTGCACTTAGGAAAGGCCCCCTCAGCTGCAGTGCTACAAGAAGGGATTTATCTTTCCTTTATCATTGTTCTAGCTGGTTGTTTACTGTCTGTTTCTTAAGCTGTCCTCAGTGTTTTTTCAGGGAAAGCAAGCATAACATCACCACTTGTTAAATGCTCGCTTAGAATTTCTTATCCACAAGTGAGAGTTGCTGTTACCCTGTGCAAAAGTCTGCAGTTGTGGGGAAGTTCTTTGGTGTGGAGAGAAGCAAAAGAATGAAACACTAGAGTGAAATCCGTTGGCTTAGAGATAAATACTTACCTTTTTTAGTTACATTTGCATGCATTCATTTACTTTGTTGAATGAAACAAGTAATTAAACTATCTTTTCCTATGGCAGTTTCCTTAAACTGATTGCGAAGTAGCCTTGCATCTTAAATCAGTTTATGCTTTAAGATCGTGCTTTTTGTATTGGGTTACCATAAGATGGTGATTACTTCACAGATTTTTAGTTACAATCTTGGTAAGAGAAAGTTCTTTGGTCTGTACTTATACTGTTCTCAGACAAATTGCAGAGAGATGCCCAATATTTTTGTATTTTTCTCGGGGAAAATCCATATATGCTTTTTCTGTCATTGAAATAGTCTGGCAATACCTTATTTTACCAAAACTTTCAATCTAATTATTATTGACTAAGAGGAGTTTAAATGAAATGTGCTTTTTAATAACATATATACTTGTTAACAGTAGCATTATGCTTGGTCACAAGAGTATATAGTTTATTTGCGTACCAATTTATTAATTTTGCATTTCTAGTCTTGTTCTTCTCTTTCTTGACTGACTAGAATGAGGTCAAAATCCCTTCAAAGGTCAGGTTATTCCATAAAGAGCACTTGTGTTTATATTAGTTAAATGCTTCATTCATCCTTCTTTCTTTGACCATTGGCCTCAAGGAGAGTAGTGTGGACTTGTAGAGGTGTGTGTCTGAGGTAGTGTAAATGACCCCAGGTAAAAAGGATTCTGGGTAGCTGGTGGAGCAGTTTTCTTCAGTTCACCTTACTTTTCAGATTCTCTCAAGTTTTGATAGAAGTCACCAGAAGCTGTCTGTGCATACTGATCCACGTGGTATTAAGTGAATCTTGGCACTTGAAGGTTTCATTTCATTACCTTCGAAGTACATGGGTGCAAAAAGGGCTGCGTTAGTTGCACTAGTTTTTAATGTAACTTTTTTGGGTATAATCTTAGATGCTGCCACTGGAAAGTGTCTGTCGGAATTAATTTGCTCTAATCGGTAACAGTTATTTTTCTGTGATAATAATAGTTCTTGGGTTGTGTGATTATGATTTTATGACTAACAGTGGCTTAAATTTGGATGAATTTTTGCAGATACAGACAGGGTAATGCCTTGGTTTGTTTCCCTTTGGTTTTGGTGGATTTTGGTGTTTTTTTGGTGTTTTTGTTTGTTTGTTTGGGGTTTTTTGTATTTGTTTGTGGCTTTTTTTTTAAACAAAGATGTATTTTACCTTGGCCTTTGTATGTATTCACTGAATTTTTGATGCCGTGAGATGAAAATAAGCATAGGACTAATTTTATATATAAGCTATTCTGTGATCAAGTATGTAAATGCGTTATGGTCTTCAAATGAATTATTTTTGCTGGTTCCCTTTGGGAAGAGGAAGTATGTGCTGTCCCCAGGTTTCAGTTCCTCCTTGACTTCCATACTGGAACCTCAGGTAGGCTTCCAAAGCCAGTCCTCTGTCAGGGCATTTAGTCTTTTATCACAAGCATAAGTTGACAGTGAATGGATTTTCTGGAGGTGTTTGGAAAGTGTCATAGACATTTGTTTGATCTTTAGAATGGGGAAGTACAGAATGTGAACATATGTGAAAAAATTTTGGAATCCTCTTCTGTGGCCTCTATTATTATGCCTGATGTTACCATAAAATACATTCACTGGAAGAGTGAAGACAAAGAAAAAATGAGCTGCTTTTGCTTCTCCCCCGGATTCCTTAACCACTTATGGCTTCCCTTGAAAAGTAACCTTTTTTCGACTTACTCATCCATTATCACCATCTGCAGAGTTTGACAATTTTAGCATTCAAATGGAGAAAAAACAAAATTCAGCTCTCTCCTCACAGCTTTAATCCAAAACCAAAGGAACGAGCTTCTCCCCCCAACCCCCCCAAAATTGCTTCTTTCAAGTAGGAAGAGACCTACACATGGTAAATCATGAGAACAAAAAGTCTTTCAGATGCCCAGGGTTTGCTGTGTGGAGATCTCTGTGAACATGGTCCTTTCTGACCTTGTCAGCCAAACTTCTACTGATGCATGTTTGTTGTGATGATTATTAAGGTGTGTTCTGAAGAATAGAGGGAGGCAGTGACAGTGTAGATGTCATCCGTGTAAAAATTATTGCATTTTAATTAATGTTGGTACGTTATTTTGATTTTCTCTTTCAGTTCAATATCCAAAAGTAGTTCTTGGTGAACTGCAGAGAGGAACCGTATTCAAACCTATAGATGCTGCTAGCAGGCTGCAGCAGTTAATATTCTCCACTGAAGGACTTCCTTCTTTTTTTACTGCATGTCACACATCCATCTAGTGTTTGAAATTTGTTGTAGGAAGCAATAAGGGTCTGTGAAAGTGATTTAGCTTTTAAAAATTCCTGTGGGGAGACTTAAAGTGTACCTGGAATACAATTATTATGATAAGTAGCAGAGATGGTGTTTGTTTATTTACTTATACCTTGCACGGACTGTCAGATCCTGTTTAGGCTGAGCCTTTTCAGATAATATTTTCTTTCTGCAGTTTTTGAGTAGTTTGTATTAATGTGGGACTGAACAGTTTTGTCAGTAGCAGCTCTCTTAGAATTCTAATCATCAATTCTTTGATCACTTTTTAAGTTTAGTGATGTTTCTAGTGATGGATACCTTTTCACACAGAATGAGTCAAAGGTAAATATAAAAAGCTTTAGTTAATAGAAGACGCTGCTTTCTTTGTAATTTGCTGCTTTCTGATCTTCTAGTGCGGAGTTAAAAAGTTCTGCAGTGTATCATAGAATCATTACGTCCATGTGAAATGCTGTCATGACTCCTTGCAGCATAAAAGCCATTGAGTCGTTATTTGTCTGCTTTCATACTAGTTTTCCACAAGGTGTCTCTTTTACAAAAAATAACAAGAAGTCGATCTACTCTTCCATTCTTCTGCAGATTTTATTTTTGATTAGGTCTATTACTTTATTTCACTTGTCTGTTAGTGCTGTCTTTTTTACTTGAAGTTGGCAAGAGCTGGCTGATTAGCTATTTGTTTTCTGTTTCAACTTCTTTATTTTCATTAACATTACCTGTAAATGCTGACATCAGTGCCTTGTTTTAAGGGATTCTGAAGACCTTTGCATGAAGGTCAAAATGCAGAGTGTGTCTTCAGCTTGCATATGGACTAAAAGTAACTGAATTTGCATACACACTGTCATTTTGAGCGATCTTACAAATTTATGCTGTAAGAACAGCAGTTGCGAGTTTTGTCTGTTGAGCAAGTTGGTGGATCTACCTCTCATTACCCCTGCCTTTTTTCCTGAAGAGTTTTCTCCTTGCTCTTCTGTGACATTAGGCCTGTACTACCATAAAGTTGCCTTCATCAGTGATTTGTGCTAATAGTCTGTACTGTTACAGTGATCATCTGATGTGTAAGGAATTTTTGCTTCAAGGTGGCCTTCTCCAGCAAGGGGTGTGGACAGTTGCAGCCTGTCATTTCTAAAACTGCAGAAGTGAGGTCGTCAAAGCTCTTGCTCAAGTGAAACTATCCTCATGGTGAAATTATTTTGTTGCCCTAATAATTTAGACCTTTCAGCTCCTGCCTACTGCTGAGCAAATTTCCTCAGTTTTAAATAAACCAGCAAATGTCATCTCGCAGCATTGATTAGGTCACAGTGACAAATTGGGTTCTAAGTGCTGAAGTCTCTGATGCTGTTGTTGTCCACTGGATTTTCCTATCTGGAGTCCTTGTCCCTTAAACCAGTGTCAAGTTGCAGTATCAGGACACTGACAGGCAAGACAGTGATGTTGTAATGGTGTTGCTCTGCCTTTTGATTAGAGTTTGCAGAACTACCTGTTAAGGATATACTTTGATGCTAAGTTTAGAATTCCATATGTACTGTGAGGTTTTCTTGAACTGTGACACATTATTAGATTAACTGTTAAGATTTTTTTTTCACTGTGTAAACTTTGGAAATCTTTCCTTACTGCACCATTGACAGTCAAACATAAAAACAAAACCTCAATGAAACCAACATCCTGAAACAAAACAAAACAACTCCACTCAAAACAAACCACCCAAAACCAGAAAAAGGTTTGATAATTGCAGATATTTTTTTCTGTGAACTGTCATTTCATTTTGGAAGATAATGCATGTTTTTGTTTGCTAGACATTTAACTTCTTCATTCCTGCATGTGCACTGAGCATTAGATCTGATGGTGACAAGGAAATGAAAATAAATGGAATTTGATGACTTTAAAGGTATAATTCTTCCTACAGGTTTTCAAAAACTGTTATCCTGCTGAAAATATTGTGAACCATTTTGAACTGGAATATTGGACCAATCTTCAATTGACTGAAGTACTTTTGGCTCGAAAGTGTAACAGTTGCTTTACATGACCACACGAAGCAATTTAAGGAAACTTCAGAGATGCCGGGCTCATGTCTCTGTCGTAATTTTGTTAAGCCTGCCACAAGCATGAGTGGAATCTTTCCTTCTTGAAATGGGACTGATCCCAAATGCAAACATATTAAGACAAATTCAGAACATATGACATGGTAGAGACATGGCTAATGAAATCTAGTTATGAATGTCTTCTGTGTTTCGGTAGAAGATACTTTCAAGCCTCTGTGCTGTCTGCTGGTTCTAATGCATTAAGCACCTAATCACTGAAAAGTTGTAAAGGTAAAAAATGGTTATGGCTGGGTTAGAATATTAGTAGTTTAGTGCTGTTCTTTATGTTCCTATTCTGATTTATTATGGTAAGAGTGGTATGGTCAGCATGTCCAAATAAGATCAGAGCTTAAAAAGCTAAAGTTACTGTATTGGAGGAATGTGTTTTTGTGCTTATTGGATGAGTTCAGGCTTTTTGCCCCGTCTTTATAATCCTCCTTTGTTCAAAGCACTGTTTTTCACTTTCCTTTCTATATTACCTGTTAATAAGTTAATTTCTTTCCTAATTCCTCTCAACTGTTCCTTCTTCTACTAATAGTTTACATCCTTCTGTCACTCTAATGGCAGTCTTCATTTTAAGTGCTGCTTACATTGCGGGCTGTGCAGTTGACATGAGTACAAAGGGAGAAAAGGAGAGTTCTGCCAGGCTTGATTTGTCCAGGTTGCTGGTTTTCCTCTGCCTTTGTAGGGTTGACAAGAGCTTATTCATTGCCCTTGATTCTGCAGAGGACAGATAGCCCTGAGGGTACTTTACAGAGCTGAGGAATAGAGAGTCTCACAGTTTCTGGACAGTTCTGCAGCTCAGTTGCAGTTGATGGAAATGCCTTTTGGGCCTTCAACACTGTGAGTGACTGTCCACTGTCTTTCAAGGGAAGTTTGTCACATGCAGTGAGTGGTATCTGAATGAAAGACTTACTGTGAGAAAGGTGGAGTCACAATCCTCCTTCAGGCATCCAGCCTCTCCAGCATGGGGTCCTCCATGGGCTGTAGGTGGATCTCTACTCCACTGGACTCATTCATATGTCACAATCCCTTCAGCTCAAGTTCAGACCAAAGTGCCAGCCTGTCCAGTACAGCAGCACAAAATATCAGCAGCACCCTGGCCACCTGCCAGCCCCTGCCAGGGGCATCGCTGTGGCTGTTGTCACAACATTCCCAGGCACAATTTGGTGAGGTGATCAGTGGTACAGCACTACAGCAAGCGGCAAAAGCAAAAAGCAGCCCATAATAAGCGCTAGAATCTTAGTATAGAGACAGGAAAGCCAGCTTCATGGCAAGCACAGGAGCCTGCTGATTGCTAGCTAAACAGCACTTACAGCTGTAAATTCAGTCCGGTACATTCCAATCAAATCTGTCATTATCTTGAACCCTTTGTGCCCAACAGTGGGCACAAAAAAGGGCTGTCCTGGTTTAACCCCAGGCAGCCACTTGCTCACTTCCCCACCTGCAGGGTGGGGGAGAGAATCGGAAGGGCAAACATTAGAAAACTTGTGGGTTGAAATACAGGCAGTTTAATAAGGAAAGCAAAAACCACATACACAAACAGAGAAAAACAAAGAATTAATTCACTGCTTCCCACGGGCAGGCATCCATCTCCAGGACAGCAGAGCCCCATCACATGCAGTGGTTACTGGGGGAAGACAAACACCATCACTCCAAAAGTCCCCCCTTCCTTCTTCTTTCCCCCATTTTATATACTGATCATGATGTCATAGGGTCTGGAATATCCCTTTGGTCAGTTGGGGTCACCTGTCCTGGCTGCATCCTCTCCCAGCCTCCCATGTAGCCCCAACTTCTTCTAAAGTGTGATGGCACAAAAGCAGAAGAGGCCTTGGTTCTGTGTAAGCCCTGCTCAGCAATAACAAAAACATCTCTGTATTATTAACCCTGACTTCAGCATAAGTCCTAAAAAGACAGCCCCATACTAGACACTGTGAAGAAAATTAACTCTACCCCAGCCAAAGCCAGTGTGAGAACTCAGATGCTTTTCTTTTGACACCTTCAAGTTGCAGATTACGTGATCCTGAACTCTAATTGCATTCTTGTGACCCTTCCTCCATGTGTTCATGTTGACAGTTGTATTTCTTTTGAGAGAGGAAGAAGCATGAAAAGTGTTTTCAAAACTGAAGTTTCAAGTTAAGAGCTGAGGGAATCAAATCCTGGAAGATATGGAGGACTGAACAGATTTTGGTAGAAATAAAAATGGCTTTTGTGCTGTATTGATTATATCCCGTTAAATATAATGTTAATACTAAGTAAATAATGCAAGCTATCAGGATTGTTTTCGTGTTTGCAGAGGTGAGGATTGTGTCTGAGGTAAGAAGGCTGCAGCAGCTAGTTCAAAGAAGACTGAGTAACTGTTATATCATGGCTGCAATTTACGTCTTAAAGAGCTGAACGTCAGAACAATGGGAAAAGTGTGAGCAGAGTGCATCTTACAGCCCCCTCGGGGTTTCAGGAACAAAAGAATGATTTTGTAAGGCTCCTTAACATTAGAGCTGTATGGGTAGCTAACTTTATGTGAGTTACTGTCTATGTATTTGAATCCAGAAACAATACAGAATACTTGCTAACCATTTGCAAGTTACTGGGCAGTTCTAGCAACATTTGCTCATCCTTTGTTGTAGTGGCGCAGAGGCAATTATTGGGTAAATCCGTGAAGCTGAAAGCTTTGGCCACTGAATTGTTGTAACCAAAGTCATGGAAATGTAGTTTTTCAGGTCCTTCCAAATCTTTAAGTTTTGTTTGGATTAGTTAACCATCAGGTTAACTGTTATCTGGGCTTAAACTACATAGGAACATTAAAAAGGGATTGCTCATCTGTTCTGCAGAAGATTTCATGATGAAGACTACAGTCTGTTTCAGCTATTTAAGACCTTAAATTACTTTTTCTGAAAAGATTGGATGTTAAACATTCAAGAAAATTATGTGGGTTCAGACAGTAGAATGTCACTGGAGGTTTAGGTCTAAAGAACTAAATTCTGATCTCACACTTAAACTACTGGAAGCCAAGGATCTCTTGGTCTCCTTTTGGTCCATGTGAAACAAAGTACCCTTTTAATGACTTGTAAACTACGTCTCTAAATTCTCAACAACGAGGATGCTGGAACATATTATTCCAGTCTGGGATAGGACTCAAGAGCAGTCTTTTCTTCAAGCTCTAGCAGTGATTTTGATTTCTTCTAATGAGCCAGATTTTATTTAGAGAAGGTCATAGTGGTGATCATTAATGAAATGAAGTTCACTCCTGCGATAATGCTGTGTTTTTATAATATTTTTAAAGACTTTTAAGAACTTTGACACTTTTAAGACCTATTCCCAGTTTTTTTCAATGGTTGTAAATGCATCTTGATTGGAAACGATCTTTTATCCTCAACCCTAAATAAAGAAAATAGCAGAATGTAAAGAGTAATTTGAGTGTAATTAAGCTAGTGATTTTTTGTCAGAAATGGAAAAATGTTTAGTAGGATAAAATCTGCCCAGTCAAACATTTTTATTCAAGCTATCTTGCAGAAAATTTTAACATCTTATTGCACAGATACGCTTCTGTGCCCTAATATTTGTGAGTTTCTTTTAAGAACTGTGTCAAGACCCTATCATGACCAACTCATGACCTGAACAACTAAGTGTGTTTTAATTGGAAGAGGTGTCTGGAATGGACCTTGCTTAAGAATGTTGAGGGAAATGGTTTCACAGGCTGTGCAGCCAAGCTAATGGTGGGTTACTGCCAAGCAAAGTTCAGTTTTCACTGTGCAGTGCATCCTCTTGCCTTGGGTATTCTCAAGTTCTCTGTTAACCTTCCTGTGAATAAATGGATTTAGCAGTCCAGCAGAAGACCATCCACAGATTTATGAGTCATTCCCAAAGCATCCCTAAGCCTTGAAACAGCATTACTTGTCTGGAAGGTGTTTTAATGAGACTTTATTAAGAACTACTTTGAACAATATAGTGATGAAATTCTAAAGTTCTGCTAATCAAGACAGCTAGGTGGCAGTTAAGGAAATACATTTTCTAATGTAAAGTGCAAGGGAATTTTTTTTGTTGCAAGGGAATTTAATGACTAAATAATTTGTTAAAGTTTTTCTAAGCAAAAGTTTAACCAACTAAATTATACTTTAAATGTATGCCTTCCTAATCTACGTAGAAGAACTTTGTGCACAAACAGGCATTATACAGTAGCAAGTCCATTTGATTTAAAAAGATCCCCCAAAGTAAAAATGTAGAATAATAGTGTTGATATTTTAGCACTTTGAGATGATTAAATCACCTTTTCCAGTTGGATTGATTATATTACAAATGTGTCAAGATTCCTTTAGGTTTTCCACTGTTAAATGAAACATCTGCTTTGGGGCAGTGTGTTTCCTCATTTACGTGCTTATGCTGTAGCTGCCTAAGCTCTACCAGAATGAAATGGAAATGGCTTGCATTACCATAACCCGATTTCTGATCGGTACATGTAATGCTTGCTGTTAGTGAAAGCATCTGTGTGAAAATGGTTCCTGTGGAGGGCAAGGCACTGGCTGAACTTAAACACAAACTGTAGAGGTTTGCACGTGGCAGTCAAGTGAGTTTTAAAAACTCTGCCCTTCTTACTAACATACGAGGGCAAAAGTTACGAAACATAATTCTTTGTCCTATGATTCTTTATATTCAGTACCATTTTCTCTGAGATAGGACTTAGTCTGTTAGGGTGTGTAAAAGATGGGCATAAAATTCTTGGTAATAAAATTTCATCCTATTTCTAAGTGGGCTTAACAGTGTAATAAACTGACATTATAGTTAAGTACACATCCCTAATTTCAGTGATCCAGAGAATAAGTAGAGCAAGTTCTGAAAGTGTTTTATTGTTTTCAAACCCTTTTTGTCTTGCCCTTTTCCCTTCCCTCTGTTTTTGTGCTGCTGACTCCTACTCTGCCCGCTGCATTACTTGTCTCAGAGGTTAGAAGGGGTGAATGATTGAGAAGGCTGGAGTTGAAAAAGAGAAAATCCCCATTCCTTTAGCAGCAGGTAAAATGAAACTATAAAGTTTTCATGCTATTGCTATAGGGCCACCCCATATGCTCTCAGTCTGCAAGTCTCCAGACACGCTGCTCATTGCAGATCTTCTGCCAGACACCTTTACCCCCCAAGATGCAGAACTTCAGTACAGTTCAAAAGTTGGGAATTCTAATCCCAGTGATCAGAGTCTTGTGATGAAGTGGGTCAGGGCCTTGTATCTGAAATTTGACTGGCTAGCTAGGTGCTTCCTAGTGCCCCTGATGTAGAAGTTGATGTAGGACAAGGATGTCCTTAATGATAGAAATCTGTAATGCTAAATGTGTCCGTATTTTTGTGGCGGTGTGTTCTCTGTCATCCCAAATGACATTCAAGAAACCTAGAGAAGTTTAATCACTTTCTTTTCCCTTCTTTGAAGTTTACAGTCTAGCTTTATGGTATTAATATGTAAGAACAAGATAATTTCAGACTGAAGTGTGCTGCTTTTGAGGTGGCTACTTGGAGACAAAAAAGCAAACCACCACATAAACAAACAACCCCCCCCTCCCCAGGCCATAATATCTTAATACACTTCAGCAAACTAATAGAAAAAAAAAGAAAACTACTGAAAGTACTCTGAGAACTGGATTAATGTTCTGTTTTCTACATTTTTGGCAAGTTACAGGAATACGTGATTTTTGTAATTATTGTTTCTTTCTCTAGGATGTTTATGCCAGTAGCCAGCTCTTTTTTTTTTTTTTTTTCTCCTTAAATCCTTTTTCTTTTGAAATATAGCAGCAGTCTTTGGATTAGTTTCAATAACTTTTGAGTATTGATTTTAAGATAAGACATCATTTTACAATTAAATCTGTATTGTAACTTATAAGCTCAAGGTAGATCACTATAACTGCAATTATAGTAGCTTTTTAAGTTAATACTCTGAAAGAAAACTGAAAGTACCCATAAAAAATTCTCATATCATGTATTCCTTTATGTTCATTATCAAGTTTTATTTCTGATAAGAGATGCCTGCCATCTGTTGCCACTTGAAAATCTTCCTATTGCTGAAATATAGGAATGTGATCTCTTCCTTAATTATACTTCCAGTATGTTTTGTGTGGATGTAATACATATTTATCCCTTATCTGGCTGTAAGAAATGTTGAGGCAGTGGAAAAAGTGGAGGAGGAGGGATATGGGGAATAACACACTGGGGCTGACAGTTGTGATGGTAGGTGGGAAGCAATCAAGTAAGTAGGCCAGGTTGCATTTGGTGTGTATCTGCATGTTTCTTACTTTAAAAATCTGCCATTCTCTTATTTTTCACTCTTATTGCTCTTCTTCCTAAACAGGACCTTTAAAAATGCCAGCTCTGATTTAGTATTGGTGCTTTATGCATATTAATATAAGGCAATTTTTAATCATCGTTGCTTGACGTCAGGAGAACCTTAGTCTTGAATTTCTTTGCACTGTGTCTGCTTTTGCCTTCGGAGCTGAAGGAAGCTAATGCCAAAATCTGTCTCCAGCTTTCTGTGTAGATGCAGGGTGGTTAATTTCTGTGCTCTTTTAAATTCCCGTTTGTACATTGTAAATGCACTATTATTTTCTTTCTTCACGACACAGTCCTGCAACAGAACTCTGTGGTGGGCTTCTATAGCAAAGGTTTTGAGAGGCTACAGGTGGTGTTTATGAGAGGGATTTAATAATGGTTGTGCTGCAGATCAAAGAGTTGAGGGTATGACATTGCTTGCATTTGTTGATCTGGAGCTGGCAGAAGAAAAAGCACATTTATTGTCATTTTCCCAAGTTTGCTTATAACCTTGCTGTATCAGGGGCAGCATCTTAGGGAAATTGTAAAAGCCTGAAGCTTTATCTGGATCATTTAGTTAATTTTGCCTTTGTCTCTACCATCTCCCACTGTCTCATAAGAAAGTAAACAAAGTGCCTGATTACATTTCTGCGTTATGTGAAGTGTAAGATTATTAGACATATTTGGGAGCATTTTTTTAAAGCCCTCCTCAGTATAATTCTAAGATAGTTTATGCCTGAGTTTTGTTTACGTCGTATATTTTTAATTTAAATAACTCTTTCTGTTTTGTCCTTATAAGTAGTAGTCATAAACCCTCTCGGACCAGGATGTGATAGGTGAATATAGGCAAGACAGAGGAGTTTTTTCATTCACAGTCTGTGTTCTTCCAATTGTGGTAACCCTTTCTTGTTCCTGGTCCAGATTTATGCAATTCTTCCTTAGTGTGTTCATCTAGAATTGAACATTATTTCACAAGATGCTTTACCAGTGGCTTGCAGAATTGCACTGAGGGCAGACCAGGCCGTGTCTATTGAAGCTGACCCATGATACATTCTGGGTTAATCTCTATCAGATTATGGCTGCAGTAAATCTTGTTAATGTTTGGATGGAAGGCATTGTCCATGGGGGGTTTTATTCTATGCTGCTAAGTCGTGGTGACTATGAGTTCAAACCTACAGTGAATCTAATAAAACTCAACATCGAAAATAAAAGGAGTCTCAGTGCAGAGACAATGTCCATCTTCTTTGCAGTTATGTTATTGAGTAGGTAAAGGTGTAGATGTGTTTTTAAAGTAAAGAACTGCATGTTACAACTCTCGTCTTTTGCCATTTTACTAACAAAGAGATGTTTATTGCCTTTAGTTGATTTTATTAGAGAAATAATAGTAATTATTTACTTCATTTTCAATATCTCTTCCTTAATTTTGTGCTTTGTAAGCATCTGTTGTCAGTGGAAAAGTTGAAGAAAACTGTTGATAATTTGGGTACTTTTATGTGTCTCTGGCTGCAGACATTGAGGGATCGATTGTGCAACCATTTCTAGCTACAATTTAGCAAGTAGTTTGTTCAGGACTCTAATATAGTCAACTTTAATAAATCTAAGCGATGTGTAAGAGAAAATACTTAACTAAAACCTTATATTAAAATGTCTTTGTATGCAGCCCTGGTATTAAATACATGTCTAGAAACTGAGATTTTTAAGATTAGTTGCCAAACTGAGATTGAATGGTTCTATTTTGTTGGTGGTGATGGTTTTGTGGGGGTTTATTTATTTTTTTTGATTTTGTTGGATTTTTTATTTATTTACTTTCAATATATTTATAATTTAAAAGTAGTTACGTTTTGTGAATTTTTAAAGTAAGTTAATTCCTGTTAACAGCTGGGAGGAGGTGGAGTTTGATGTTCCTCATTACTTTCTTCAAAATGAAATGGCAGAAAATGTTATCAAAATTTGTGTGAAGGGTGTAGGACCCAGTTTTGAGTCACTCAGTTTACTTCAACTCCATTGTTATTTCTCCTGCTTGGCTGTTATGACAGTTTATTGCGGGGCACATTTCATTCTTTGTGGACAGAAAAGCAGGCGTTTTATTGAAAATATCACATCAGTCTCTCACTGTACCATAAAAAATAAGCATGTGCTGTGAGTAAAGACTAAATGGGGAAATTTAGTGCTACTATGCCCTGATTATTGCTTCTTCTGTATCTCAAACTATGTCAGTTTTTACATCTCATTTGTTAACAGAGCTGTCTTTTCCTTTACACCAAAACGTAAAAGTGAACGTGTTTTGCTTTGGGGTGAGCATTTCTTAAGCCACCCTGATGCAACTATTAGTAATGGTATGACTACGCCCCAAGTAGTTTCTCTTTAACCTGTTAGGCAAGTCTCCTCAAAAAAGAGCAAAGTACTCTGAATGTAATAGATTAAAGGAATAAATACTACATGGTCATTTTCAGAGGATATTTTCATGAAAGTGGTGTGATACTGAAGACTCCTCTTTGGTTTTTTTGTTGTCTGATAGCTGATGTTACCATTAGCAGTGATCCAAATTCTCTTAAAATAATATAACAAATTTAATTTGAAATAAGTTGGCTGCAGATTACATTATTCCTGCTTTGCTTGGCTTTCTACCCTTTGTCTATTGATCATGAATAAATTGTTTAAAAATATAAGAGCAATGTGAAATGGCTAGTGAATAGTAAGAATTTCTAACTTAAGAATCTGTCTAGCATAAAGCTCATCACTGAAGCAGTCTCTTGGGGAGCAGTATTGAAGATCAAGTTATACTTACTATGTAGAAAATTTTACTACAGAAGTATTCAGAGTTTTAGTTTGCCAGGTGGTTGCAGGGAGGGAGAGAAAAACATCTCACTCATTTGTCTAGTTATGGAACCAAGGCTAGAGATGAGAAAAAAAAAAACAACAACAAAACCAAAATAACAAAACCAAAACAGCCATTTCAGTTATGAACTCATGTAGTCACTTTAGGATTATAAGCTTTGGATTTTTTAATTTTTTTCTCTAGTGTTCTTGTGGGGATAGTAATAGTCTTGTATGAATTAAAAATTTTGAGATGTCTATCTTGAAGCTGCTTTTACTTGCTGTCTACAAAATAAGGTGGTTTTTTGTCTTTGTAATTTTTTTTTTGTTGTTTCATTTGCTGTTTCCTCAAAATTGTGCTTAAAACAAGTAGACATAGACTTGGGAATATTTCAAGGTGAAAAATGTGATAGCAGTCTAGAGCTTCAGGTACCAGTGCAGTTTTTCTCCTTCCACCTTTCCTTTTGCTTGGCTGTGTGACTCAGATTTTGTGAATGTGTTTTGTAGGCAGTGTTCCTGATGCCAGGAGACAGTACCTCCGACACAAGCCTCCAATAATTCAAGATACTGGGGAAAAATCAATAACTTGCCTGCATCTTATGAAGTTATATCTTGTAAAGAAAGCTTCTGATTTTTAGGGAACAGTGAAATATCCCAGTGTCCCCACCCGCCTCCTCCTCCTCCCCACCTTCAAAAAAAAAAAAACAAAACCAAAACCTCAAGTATTGGAATATGCAAAAACAAAATAGTTGTTGATATTAGCTTGCTCTGGGAAGGTCTGGTGACTTTCTAGTCCCTTCATGAATGATTAAAGTACATTCTGATAAATGCATTATATAGACCTTGTAATGTTCTGGTTTTTAATCTTGATTGACTGACCTGATCTCCTTCAGTGACAAGGTGACCTGCTTAGTGGGTGAGGAAAAGGCTGTGGATGTTGTTTACTTGGACTTCAGTAGAGCCTTTGACACTGTTTCCCACGGCATTCTTCTGGAGAAACTGGCTGGTCATGGCTTGGACGGGTGTACTCTTTGCTGGGTAAAAAGCTGGCTGGATGGCCAAGCCTAGAAAGTGGTGGGAAGTGGAATTAAATCCAGCTGACCATCAGCCACAGGTGGTGTTCCCAAGGGCTCAGTATTGGGGCTGGTTCAGTTTAATATCTTTATCAATGACCTGTATCAGGATCAGTTGCATCCTTGGTCAGTTTGCAGACAGCACCGAGTTGGGTGAGAGTGTAGATCTGCTGGAGAGCAGGAATTCTCTGCAGAGGGATCTGGGCAGGATGGATTGGTGGGACAAGGCCAGTGGTGTGAGGTTCAGTGAAGCCAAGTGACAGGTGCTGTCCTTGGGTCACAACAACCCTGTGCAGTGCCAAAGGCTGGGGTCAGAGTGGCTGGAAAAGGACCAGCAGAAAATGACCTGGGTGTGCTGGTCAGCAGCAGCTGAACATGAGCCAGCGTGTGCCCGGGTGGCCAAGAAGGCCAGTGGCATCCTGGCCTGTATCAGAGATAATGTGGACAGAAGGACCAGGGCAGGGATTGTCCCTCTGTATTTGGCACTGGTGAGGCCACACTTCAAGTTCTGTGTCCAGCTCTGGGCCCTTCTATTCAAAAACGACACTGAGGTGCTGGAGCGTGCCCAAAGAAGGGCAGTGGAGCTGGTGAAGGGTCTGGAACAAAGGTCTAGTGAGGAGCAGCTGAAGGAGCTGGGGTTGTTCAGCCTGGAGAAAAGGAGGCTCCATGGTTCTTTACAACTTCTTGAAAGGAGGTTGTAGCCAGGTGTGGGTTGGCCTCTTCTGCCGAGTAGCAAGTGACAGAAAAAGAGGAAAGAGCCTTAGGCTGTGGCAGGTGAGGTTTAGATTGGATATGAGGAAAAATTTCTGCGTGAAAGAGTGATCAGGCATTGGACCGGGCTAGCCAGGGCAGTGGTGGAGTCGCAAAGCCAGGAGGCATTGAAAAGACATATAAATGTGGCAGCTGGGGACGTGGTTTAGTGGTGGGTTTGGCAATATTAGGGCAATGGTGTGACTCAACGATCTTAAAAGGTCCTTCCCAACCTTAATGATTCTATGATGCATTGATCTTTAATGAAATTAACTTACAACTGTGTTTTAAAATAGTGATTATAAAGGAACTGACATTGGGCTGTAATTGGCTAGAAACTCTGTGGAGAATTGGTTATAAAAGCCAGGCTGTTAACCACACTAGTTGTGGCAGGCAGGTGACTTGGGCTGGAATAAATGTGGGTGAAAAGGGGTAAGGGGATTTAGAAGGTCAGGCACGTGTAGATAGTTGTCTAGTCAGTACATGTAACTGGCTGTGCCCAGTGTATGATCTGTGCAATCTCTTTTGCCTTCTTAAACTCCTTTTTAACTCCTTCAAGGGTGAAGGGTGCTCTGTTCTGTGTCCTTGTTTGGGACCGGGGGGCCTGAGAGGCAACAACTGCGAGTCAGACTCTGACTCTGGTGGCCCAGAGTGCCAACAGCTGGAGAGACAGGCCTGAGTGGATTTATCTGCTGTCAACAGGAGTGGGACCTGGGGTCACTGGAGCCCATGCACCCATGGGGCCAGGGACTGGAGCAAATGAGGGTCTGGGGGTGCTGTGCAGCTGAAATGGGGCTGTTCTCGACTGCCAGTAACTGGAGAGACTGGAGCAAGCGAAACCAAGTGCCAGACAGCGGGGTAGGACAGAGACCTTTGTGTCCATAATGGCAGCAATTACAGTGAGTGTTATTACTGAAGAGCCAGCCGAGCCAGCCTCCATGGGCAGGTGAACTGGCCGGGTGTGTGTGCATCTGCAAGGGGCAGACTGGGGGAGGAGCTGGCTGTTGGGGTGGTGACCAAGTGAGTCTGGCTGGCTGCCAGGGACACCGTGGGATCTGGGAATCTCTATGGGCGACGCCGGTGGTGCATGTGTATCTTCCATTTCTTTTTTTTTTTCCGTGTTCGGTTATTAAGATGCATACCTGCTTTATTGAATTTAGGATACTGGTGCCATCTGGTGGTGCTAATACATTCCCAGAAATGAAAAAAAACCAGCTCCACTGAGATATGAGAAATTGCTGGCAGGATACTAAAAGAATGTAATTATGCTATTGAATTAAGTCATAAAAGGCTGCACATGCACTCACAACTTGGCTTGCTAGAGCAAATTTAATCTTTAATCTGTTTCTGCTCAACAGAAAGGTTTGTTTCTAGTAGTTTCTTTTATTAAACAGTGCTTTGCAAACACAACATATAAGAGTTTTGTAGGAGTTAACAATATTTTGAAACTCAGTCTGAGAGAGAGATTACTTCTGTTATTGCATTTTGCTAAATACAGGACAACATTCTCACTGCTAATATGTTTGAAGTCACTGTTTTCTAAGTGGCGGATAAACTGACAAGTTGTCAAGAGGAGTCACAGCACTTGAGCAGTCCTTTAAAGAAAATATTAGTACTCAGTTCTGTTAGTGTGCACAGAACTACAAGTGTGGACCAGGATCAGTGGAACATTCCACTTGCCCAGTCTCCATCAACCATCTGTATATAAAAATGAACTGAATTTGCCTGACTTTAGCTTTTGTAGTGCATCACTATCCTGCTGTAACCAGAACATGAAGAATATGGTGATGATTTAGGACCAGCTGGTTTAGGATTTTTTTCCTCACAAATTGGATGCCAATGTCTTCTTCCCAGATTAATCTTGTCCTTAAGCCTTGTCCTCTTCAAGTAGCAGTGAGGGAAGACAATTCCTTTTGGAAGGTCGTTACTCAAATTTTTGTTGTGATGAGCTCTTGGAACAGGGATAAGCCTCTGAGTTGGTTTCTTCAGAAGCAGTGTCACTGACCTGATCTGCACATTTTGCTGCAGAAATGCCATATGGAGTTTATTCTACTGTCTGTATGAGAGGCTGTCCATCCTCAATGAGGACTTTTTTTTTTTTTGGTGGATTCCAACAAAAGAGCATCCTATGCAACTCTGTACTGATTTCAGTTAATAGAAACTTATTTCTTTGAATCCAGTCAAAGAAATTCAGAGTGGAATTGCTAAGAGATTTCATGTGAGATTGTATCACCTTTAGCCAGGGGTGAAGGACTTCTTTTTTACTATTTTTTTAAATGTAACTTTACTCTGAAAAATATCTAGAGATTCTGGAAACACAAATTATTTCCTTGAAAGTGTTTTTGGAAGATTAAGGTACAGAGAGCAGATTGCTTGCAAATACAGCTTGAAAACTGAGAATACTGCTCATCTGACTATGGATCTTCAATTGAAAATATTTTGTTTCTTACAGACTAATCACTGTCTAGTCCATAGGTTGTGCTTCTAAGTTTCTGCTTATCCACGTCATTTGTGAAGACAAGTAATTTCATTTTGCAATCACATGGTGACAGGACTCCTTAGTGTTTTGAGTGATTTTTCCTTGTCCAAGTATGTTCCTTCATAGGAAGGAACCATAGAGAGAGATATAACTGTGTTATATCTCTTTTTCTCTCTTTTTTTTTCCCCTGAGGATCTAATTTTGACAGTCATTTTCCCCTTTTGTTGCTCACAAGTGCCTCTGCCCCACTGTTACCTTAAATTAATATAGATACCTAAATATTTTCAGGTGAATTTAGTGAGCTAAGAATTTCTTTGTGGCAGCTTATTTTGAGGAATTTTAGATGTTAACTTTCAGACTATTGTTTCTGTCTTTTCAGGTCTCTGGATGGCAGACTCTGAAAAGAAATGCTGTTTTAAGAAGTATGCCTCATGTAGGCCGAAATATTCCAGACTAGTGTCTATATAAATGATAAGGCCATACTTCTGAGGAGTCCCTCTGCTGGCCCTCTCTGTAATCTTGCTTGAATAATAGTTTTCAGTGCTGAAATCTCTCTGGAAGGTGAAAGCTTGCAGGCTTGTCTTACTGGCGACACAATTTTAATAGAGAGACCTGAGAGACATTACGTTTTGCTTGATTATCTTAACAGAAAATTGCCGTAGTCGATTAAGTGGATGAAGCATAAACAAAGTTAGTTGACTTTCTGACAAGTGCATATCCCCTTCCAGCCTCTCTTGACTCCATGTGTGGGTTTTTTTGTTTGCTTTTTTTTTTTTTTTTTTAATTGGGAATACAGTCCAGATGCTTTTGTAGCTGTCTTCACTCAATTCCTTTCAGTGTGATATAAGACTCAGCAGACAGTAAGAGGCTGACACCGTGCCAGCAGTGTGGTTTAAAATAATGTCAGCTGGAACCAAGATGAAGAAATACTAATATTTTTGCAAATGATGATTTTTTTTTTTTTCATACTAGCTGAATGTTTGGAGCATTTTCTGTGTTTGTTTGGGGTTTCTTGTTCCAGCACTTAAGGAAACTGCCTCTTCTCTCTCCATTGTTGGTATATTGTTTCTGAGTAATTCATTTCTTGGCAGCTGTTAAGAAAACAGTCTCTTCAAAGTGGAATTCTTCTACCAGGTCTACCATCCGTTTCAGGATTCCTAAGTGACAGATTTTAGAAAAGTAGGCTTTGTCTTTGTAAGAGAAAGATTGGTCTGACCCAGCCTTTTCAGGGCTCCCCTTTTAATTTATTTTCCTTTTTAAACAAGACCTCTTAATTCTTTTCTTGGCACCTAAGAAGGTTTCCTGCTTCTCTAAAGCGCAGTACAGTGCTGATTTCTTTTGTTCTGACTCAAAAATAGTTCCCGGGATGAAGTACTAATAATTTGGGTTAAAAGTGGCTCTTCAGCTCTTGACTGAGATTTTGTTGTTGCTGGTTTTTATGCAGTGTTTACAAAGTCCTGAACAAAGACACGCTGAGAGTCAGGGAAGATGCTGTTGTTGTTGTTTTCAACACAGCCTGTGGATGGAAATCAAGATGATGGTGCCACCCTATTCCTGGAGGTGCACTCTTTAGGATGAGAGGAGTTGTTCCAAGTTACAATGCAGGACGTTCCTGTGAGTCTGTAGGAGCATTTGTGCCAGTGAGGGTGGTCAGACCCTGGAACAGGTTGCTCAGAGGGGCTGTGGAGTTTCCTTTCTTGAAGGTTTTCTGCGTGGAGCAGGAGTATGTCCGCAGTAACTCAATTCACGTGGGCCTGAGTTGGGTGCAAGGCTGGATTAGAGCACCTTGGAGAGGTTACTCCATTACATCCATGGCATCATCCTGTGAATTTATGTAACCTGCTGAGGGGGTGCTTTTTTTTGCATTTTACATTTCCTGTAAAAACAACTGAGGCTCAGGTCTGGATGTTTTGGTGTGCTGGGGTATGTCTTTTTTGGGGTGGGCTTTTTTTTTTTTGGGGGGGGGTAGTTGGGTTTTTTAAGCAGCATTTGTTGAGCTGAGAAGTTTTTTGTGATTATGGAATTGAGGAACAACTTTTTACTGTTCGACAGCCTGTTTTGACGGAAAAGGGTTGTGTTTTGGCTCAAGTGTTCACTGGTTGGCTAGGAATAGAGTAAGATTCTTAATTTTTTTTAATCAAATGTCTCTGTACAGTCAGTGAATTGAGAGTCTCAAGGTTATCTGCAGTTCTTACAGGTTGGAGATTGCTTGCTGATGCAGGTTATTTTTTGAGTGGGTAAATTTGTTTAGAAGAACTCTTGTGTTTCTGTGTCATACAAATTTTCCTCTCCTGGTTTTGACTCTCTAAAAACTAAATAAAGGTCTGATATTTCTGTTGTCCACTAACTCCCATGGAGGTTTAACAGGAGCCTAAGGTTTGCAGTGTTCAACTTGAAAACAGGCTATTGGGTTTGGAAATGACATTGTAAATATTCAGATTCTGGTCTGTCCTCTGAATATGGCTGCTGTTATATAGAGTGGTAACTTCCCGTGAAACTTCTGCTTCGGAGCTTGGCTGTGATTCTGTGGAAGATTTAGAAGCTCTCGAGCATGCATCTTCTACGCAGTGGCCAGTGGGTCACATTACAAAATAAGGCAGGTTCAGATAGCCTGTTCTAGAGGCTGGCTATTCATCCTAAATCCTGCACAGCCTAGTGAGTTTATAAAGTCTCTGAAAAAAAGGAAGTCTCAGTTTGGAGATATGTTTTTGTTTTGGTTTTCTTTTTTTAAATTTTTAGGTGAGAAGACATCGGCCTAGCTCGTGCTTTGGAAAAATAAACTTACCATCTCCTCCTGTTATTCCTTTAAGCTGGTGTGTGTGACTTTATCATGGGCCTAATTCTGCAAGTCTTCTTTTTAATGCGGCAAATTTTAGATGTTGAGCTCATGCTAACTTCACTGAGCTGATATTTGTGTGATTATGGCTGGACAACAGTTGATATCAGTCTAAATAGTAACAAGTTCAGCTTACGTATGACATGGATAGGCCAAGGTAGTGTAATACTGTAGGAAGTCTATAGGTTCATAGGATAAATCAGGTTGGAAAAGACATCAGGAGATCATGACAAACAGAGGACCTGAGGCATGAAGCTGTGTCAGGGAACATGCAGGTTAGATATTGGAAAGAGGTTCTTCACCCATAGGGTGGTCGAGCACTGGAGCAGGCTCCCCAGGGAAGTGGTTACAACAGCAGGCCTGACAGAATTCAAGAAGAGTTTGAACAATGCTGTCAGACACATGGTGGGGTTGTTGGGATGTCCTGTGCAGGGCCAGGAGTTGGATTTGGTGATCCTTGTGGGTCCCTTCCAACTCAGGTTACTCTGTGTAATCCAATTGCTCAAAGCAGAGTAAGCTGAGGTCAGGCCAGGTGGATCAAGGCCTTATCCATATGCCTGAGCAGTTCATGCTCTTAAGCTCCAGCGTTGCTTGGGAATGTGTATTCCGAGATGGACTCGTAGACTTTTGTTGTTTTTCTGGTTAGGGTTAGATTAGTTGTTTCAGAAGCTTATGAATTAATTTTTAGCTTTCTTTTCAACATACCACTGTTTGAAAAATGGGAAGATGAGTTCTGCCAAGGAGCCCACCTGGAATTCAGATTTAAAAAAAAAAAAAATCTATTCCCATTGTCAAAGGAAAAGTGTTTAAGGGAGACCTAAATTTGTGTAGAAAATAGAAAAGTAGGTTGTGTGGTTCTTAGTCAAACTTGGTGTTTTGGATGTTGTGTAGTCTTGCTGTTTTGTTCTAATTTGTATGAGATTACTGATATGGATTAATTGCACGTGCAGAAGCTGTCAGTAGTCTAAGCAGAAGGATGTCACTTCATTTACAGTTGTTCAGAGGAATCCAGTACCTGGTAAACATGGTTTTCTTCCTTTCTTTATGTTACTACATGTTAATATAGTAGAAGTAGATCCTTGAGAGTGCTACCTAAATAACAGATGCTGAGACATCTGAAGGACACAGATTTTTCTCAGGAGAGAGGTCTTCTTGTGTTCCTGTGAGGCCAGCAGTTAAAATAAAACTAAGTAGGTTTTCAGTTGCTTGTTTGATAAACAATATTTCAGCAGATATTTTCAGGGTGATTAGACTGATGTACAGTCTAAAAATATTTAGTAAATATTTTAAAATTTATTATTGTACTCATAATGTTGAAGTATCAGTCTTGAAAACAGTTAAGGTGGAGTTAAAACAACATAGAAATAGAACCTGACATATCATTTATGATATACTTGCCAGCATTAATGTCTTGGAAATTTTTTGTACCTTCTGCTTGCTTCTGATCTCCAGGTCTAATCCCTGTTTTTTCCCCTACAGCAGTGTACTATGGAGTGTGTATGGTTACTTGAAGTGCATGGTTGGTGAACAAGTAAGAACTTGGCTGTCTTATATGATAAAAGTGGCATTTAACTTCTGTTTGGCAGTAGGTTTGTAGAAGCATGGGAATGTTGGGACCGCTTCCCAAGGGATGTGTGGTTCAAATAGACTATCTGAGCTGATAGTTGATGTAGTCCAGACAGGAACATGAAAGACATCCTGTATTAGCCATCTACCCACATGGAGAGTTTCTTCTTAAGCATTATGAATGATGGTTTAGCTCTGCATTTCGTAGTATGACTCTGTATAATTTTCAAATGCAATAATAATGAGAAAAAAAAATAGTTGATGGTGAAATTTGCAATTACGTTATTTCATTTCCTCTGAATACAGAGCAGGCAGGTGATAAGTGTGGAATTACTTTGCATAATGTGGCATTAGTATATGTTTTTAATTTGTTGCTGTGATTAATGAATTTAATCTTATAACAGGCTGTAATGTCTATTTTTTCTTTATGTATTTAATTAGTTCTGCTCTGCTAAAAATTTTTTTGTGTTTCCCTCTAGAAAGCAACAAGTTTTCTGCAAAGTATAAGTATTTGAATATGCTTTCTAACTGAACAGACATCTTGGTAATACACCATTTTGTTGTAAGCTTATCTCTGCCTTTCTATATGGATATGAACTGGTCTGAGTTGGGTCTTGGTTTTGGTTCTGGTTTTATTATTGTTAATTTTAAAGTTTTTAACAAGTCCTGTTGTAACAGGTTCACTGTTTTGAAAAGCAAGTGAGGCATTCTAAATTTCTTCTTTTCCTTGAGACTGAAGGGCGTGGGTCACAACTGCACAAGATGCAGGCTACAACAAAGTCTGACACTGACAGTTTGCTTGCAGACCTTAAAAAGTTGAATTGCTTGTTGGAGATTCAAGCTGTGTTGAAGCTACCATGTCGGACCTCTGCATGAGGAGAGAAGAGATCCTTCTCCTGTTTTAGCAGCTGCAACACAGGAGTGTGGGACAGGCTTCTGGAGAAATCTCCTGCTGTAGGTTTTATCGTGTTTTGAAACTGTAGTGTCTTCCGCTCTGGAAAAACCTGTTCCCTTTGTGTTGCTTCTTCCAGTAGTTCTCATTTTCAGTTCTTTAAACATATAAGGAGAGGGGTTTTCTGTCTTTCTTGAAAGGTGTATGACGTTTTCATAAGGTAGATTTGACAGTCTTGCTCTGGATGCTCTAGAAGACATTCATTTTTCCAGTACCAAAATGTACTGGAAAAATCCCATTCAGTTGGTGAAGTGTGTATTATCCTTGCTAGCTGCTTTTTCTTTTCCCTAGCACAATGGGGTTTATTACTATTTTGCATTATTTTTACCTTCTTCATTGTGTGGTTCATTCACTATTCTCATACTAGCATACCCCGTCTGAACTGGTTTTTATTTTTTGATGGTTCTTCCAGTGGCAGTGCTTGTGTCTACTGTAATGAGGAAAAATTGTCATGCTTTTTCTAGAAAATAAATAATTAGTCTTTTTCACATTTCACTGTAGTGTCTTTGGCTCTTCTGCCTTAGTGCTTGGATTCAGTCTGTTGGGATCATGAACATTTTCTTCTGAATTCCTGCCTACACAAGAATCTAGAGTTGTATTGATACAGCCTTTTGAAGTATCTGTGTAGGTTAATTTCTCATTTGCCTGTCATGGATTGTGTTTTTTAATATTGCTGACTTTCTGTTTAACTGGTGGTTTTAAGCCATCTCCAGAACTCTAAAATTTAGAGTGATGTTGAAGGCTCTTTGTGCCACAGAAAGGTACTTACCTCATCTGGTAGCTTTTAACTGGTGACCTCGTGCACTAACTTGCAAGGATTTAATAAGTGTCTGGTTTTCAGATGGTTAGAAATAAATCTGTAGAATAAAACTTAGAGAAGTAATTCAGTTTCCAGGCATGGATTCTGACCTGTTTTGTATACTGCAAAACCAAGCTGCTCTTTCATTCTTCTGTAATGACAAGTCACTAGCTTAATAAATAAATCTCAAATACTGTAAAGTAAGTTTGTTGGTTGTTGGGTTTTTTTTGTTGGTTTTTTTTTTTTCCCCACATCACTTATTCTTAGTCACGAGAACTGGAAGTCTTCCTAGTCTTTTTTTGTATAGGACAATGCAGATTTGAACATGAGGGTGTTGGATATGCTTTCCCTTAGTTTATAGTGAAATATAAAGTACTTTTCAGCACTGGTGTGGCCCAGATTGGTGTGGAAGTTTTGCCTTTTGATGGTTCTTTTTGCTTAGCACCTCTTCGTTGAACATAGAAAATGAAGATGACAAATTAGAGATCGAACAATCTTGTTACGATATTTCTATGTGAAATTTGGGGAACATGTGTTGCTGTTCAAATTCTGAAATGTTTTCCAAACTAAGCTAGATGAAAACCAGTATTTGTGACTAAGGGACAGTAAAATCCGTTTAATGGAAAACGGTGTAATTTGGTGGCTTCTACAGTGTGGGAACCAAAGGTAGTAAGCAAGTTTAGTCTGCTCTGTTAATTAACTAGAATGCTGTCAAATTTTAGTAACAGTACAGTTTTCAGTATATTTAAAAAAAAAATCTGTGTTTGAAAGATAAAAGTTTACTTGTTAAGATATGGGCTTTATGTGGTGTTTTCTCAATAAGCAATTGAGGTTGCTGCAAAAAAAGTTAAATGAGCTGTTTCATTTTTAGTGTCTGGTTTTTCTTCCTTTTAAAGGTGGTTATGCCATCCCACGCTCAAAAGAAATGAAAACTGTCTAGTTCCAGTCTCTTAGTACAACTGCAGCTCTGCCAATGAAATTATTTTAATCTGCTATGTAACTTTTAATTTACTTGTGTTTAAATAAAGGAATTTCAGAAGGTTAACTTTTCAGGTCCATTGCTGAGTGACAGATTCAAAACTGTGGTTTAACCATACTGACACAATGCAAACACTTAGAAGTGCGGTTAAAACTTAATATGCCGAATCAGACCTAGCTATTTTGACTTTTCAGTTATCAAAATCAGCTTTTGATTCTTAAATGGCTTTGAGGGTTTTCTCTCTCCATGTTTTTGTGAGTTTTTCACTATTACGAGGCCGAATGTGATGACTTAAGTCACTTAAGAATAATAGGGTTTCATCTTAAATCCAGGTCCCCTGGTTGGTAAAAGGAACTTATTAATAGCACCATTTTCTGTGCTGTTGAAATACTGCAAAATAGTGTGGGGTTTACATTGTCTTGTTTCTGTGAAGTGGCGTAAAAGTTACTGCTGTCATTGTGCACGTGTATATGCACACACGTGTAAAGCTGTGTAAAAGCTTCAGGGTTAATACTAGCTAATTGTTTATTCCTAATTAACTTTTGCCTTGTCACTACAGCTGTGTTACTTTATGGTGTGTCTTTTCTGCAGGCACCAAAGATGCTAACAAGAAAGATTAAGCTTTGGGACATTAATGCCCATATAACCTGTCGTCTGTGCAATGGATACCTGATTGATGCTACTACTGTAACAGAATGCTTACATACCTGTAAGTAGAAGTATATTTAAGTTAAAGTTGGGTGTTTTTTTTTTAAACTTGATATGCAAACTGTTGTAATGATTTTCTGTTGAAATTTAAAACATCTTATTTTGCATCAGCCAAAATAGTGTGTGCTTTACTAGACACTGTTTTTCTTTAACAGATTATTTGCTTCTTTATCAAAGCAAATGAAAGGAACATTAAAACTGTACTGCACAAACTTGAAGCCATACACAATTAGTGTTAATGTAAGCATTTAAAAATGCGGTCTGTCTTCCTGCCAAAGGAATGTGGAATACCTACTTCTCTTTTCTCTCACAGTTGACATAGTGTATATTCTCTACCTGGAGCCTTCCCAGTGTCTCTCACTCTCCTGTTCCTCCGCAGAAAGCAGCTGTAGTTTATGGATAAAGAATAAGTGTATTGTGTTGTACCCTAGAAGTAAGCTTGTGTTCCAAAATACTGTCATAGGGTACGTGTTTGTTGTTAGGTTTCTTTGTAAATTTCAGATATCATATTAGTGAAGCATGGCCTAGAACCTTGAAAAGCATCTTATGTTTTAAAATTAATCTGTCACAAAGCTGATATGTTGTTGAATTATCTGAATGACTTCCAGTGCTAAATTCTCTTGGAAGGGAATTATTTGGTGACAGTGGTGACATCATAAAACGAAAAATTTCAGCAGACTTATTCTTTACCTAATATATCTAAAAAAAGGGAAATGCAATGCTCATGATTGGTCAGTGATTGCATATTTTATTATATTCCATTTAGAAGCTCTGTTCATCAGCTTTAATGAGTTTGCTGTCCTTATCACGTTTCCTGTTGTTTTGGGTATCCTCATAGGGCCATAGGATCTTAGAATGGTTCATTCTATGATTCCAAGAACCATAGAAAGGTTCTTGAAACTAAAATCTAATTTCAGTCTTCTGGATCACGTTGCTCAAAGCCTATCTAACCTGGCCTTGAGCACTTCCAGGGATGAGACATCCACAGCTTCTTTGGGCAGCCTGTTCCAGTGCCTCACTGCCCTCACAATGAAAATTTCTTTCTAATATCTATCCTCCTTCAATTTAAAGCCATTCCTACTTATCCTATTGTAACATGTCCATATAAAATGTCCCTCTCTAGCTCTCTTATAACCCCCTTCAGGTGCTGGAAGGCTGCTTCCAGAGCCTTCTGTTCTCCAGGCTGAACAACCCACTTTCTCAGCCTGTCTTTTAGGAGAGGTGCCCCATCCCTGTGGTCAACTTTATGGCCCTCTTCTGGACTCGCTCCAAGAGGTCCATGTCCTTCCTTATGCTGGGAGCCCCAGAGCTGGATGCAGCAATCATTGTCTTGTGTCCCTTCTGCATTTGTTTCACACCTTAATTTCCATAGTGTTGTTTTCAAAGTGAGATCCTTAAAACTACATTAGTTTTGCCAGAATTTCTTTACTGCTGCTATTAAGAAGATTACATATAAAACCAGTATTCTAACAAGTTAATATGGCTGACACAGAGCTAGGGGGTCATTTTTCATTGTTCTTGAGTATAAAACAAAATGGTGTTTTGAAATCTCAGCTGACATCATCTGCACCATTTCCTACCTTTGCTTATGGAAGAAATTTGTAAATTAATCCACAGTGCTACAGTACTTGCTTCGGAAACCAAGGGATTCTGAAACCTGCTGCTGCTGCTTTTCTGGGGAATTTTTTGGCTTGTGCTTCTGATTTTGACAGTTGATATTTTCTGAATAGTGTTTCACTGTGTGTCCTCTAGAATTACAGTTCTGTGAGAAAAGGCACACAGCCCCATCTATGTAAAAAAACTTCATACACGTTGGCACTGTTTGTATTGTGTATGGTAATGCTAACAATATATGTTCCTGGAAAAGCATCCTTGCAAAATCTGTCATGAAATTTCCGTGTCTCTTGAGACAGTGAACTCCCTTCAGAGTTACACCACTTTGAAATTTTCATTCTGTTCTACTCAGAACTGCATGGTTTTCTTTTTCATTTTTCTCTAATTTTCTGACGGTCAGCCTTTCAGAGTCTCTTTAGTAGTAAATGAAGTTCTTGAATCCCTTGATGAGACTCATTTGGAGGACCAAGGCCAGTCCTCTGGATGGCCAGGGCTGAATTTCATAAAACTGAATTCAGGAAATTCGTTATCCACTGAACAGTTCACTCAGTTCATCAACCCTATCTCTCTGATTTAAAGAGAAGGATATTGTGTGCAGCCTTGGCAATGGTCCCTGCAGAAGTCCAGGTAGATGACATTTGTAGCTCTTCCCATGCCCACTGATGCAGTAACTCCATCATGGAAGGCCACTGGGTTGGTCAGGCAGGACTTGCCCTTAGTGAAGCTGTGCTGGCTGTCCCAAAGCACTTCCCTGTCCTCCTTGTGCTTTAGCACTGCTTCCAGGAGGACTTGTCCTGTGATCTTCTCAGGCACAGAGGTGAGGCTGGCAGGCTGGTAGTTTCCAGGGTCGTCCTTCCTTTCTACTGCTTCCCAAAAATGGGTGCCATGTTTCCCTTTTTCTGGTCACCAAAGAGTTCGCCCGACTTTCACTGTCATGACTGTCACTGTGAGTGGCTTGGCAGCTACATCAGCCAACTCCTTCAGGACTCTGTGAGGCATCTCATCAGGTCCTGTAGATTTATGTGTATTCAGGCTCCCCCAGGTGTTCACGAGCCTGATCTTCTCTTACAGTGGAAGGGACTTTACTCCCCCATCCATGTGGGAATTATGGGAAGAGAAATTGCCAGGGAAGACTGAGGCAGAACAGTTGAGTACCTCAGCCTTCTCCTCGTCCATTGTTACTGATTTGCCAGTCATGTTTATCAGGGGAGTACACACTCTTTGACCTTCTTTTTCTGACTGACATACCTATAAGAAGGCCTTCTTACTCTTCATGTGCCTTGCCAAATTCATCTTCCGCTGTGATTTGACCTTCCTGACCCTATTCCTACACGAGTTAGCAACATCCCCATACTCTTTCCAGAACACCTGTCACTGCTTCCACTGTCAGATTTTGCTTTCATCAGCTCGGTAAGGCTGGGGTTTGGCTTCACTTTTGCAAACGGATCTGCTGCTCTGGCACTCCACTGGAACAAACTGCTCGGTAAGATCTGTGCGCAGTGTGCAAAGGTATGAGGCTTTGTCAGACCTCTTGCTAGGGAGGTAGATGGCACTGTAGCTACAGAAATTCTTTCATTTTATGTGATAAGTGTATTAGTATCAAGACTACATGGAACTGCTGCTCTTCAAGAGAAAGCTATTCCTCCGTGGTTTTTTTCCCCTCTAAGTTTTTGAGTTGTAACCTCAAGTGAGTCAGGATATCGTTGAGTAGTAGTGTATTTTAAGGGTATTGTTTTTGGGCAGGACAGAGGAAAGTGGAGTGTAAATAGTTCACTTAGTAAGAGACATGAGTGATTGCATGTATGCATATGGAAACAGTTCTGAAAGCATGCAGCTTTATAATGAATGATTACTTTAGCAGCTCCTTCCAGGACATTTTACTAATACTGAAGGTCTGCTAATGTAATTTTTTTTTTCTGGTGGAAGTTTAACTGTAGTGTACTCTGTGAAGGTTAGAAGTAAAATAACACCTGGTTATGAATTTTCTGAAAGTTTTCCATTCTCTTACAAATTATTCAGCTTTGAAATACTTTTTTTTGCATTGGATTCTTTGCCACCACATACGTTTGTTCTGCATGTGGCCATGGTTAAAGCAAATATACTTAATACCTTAATGGTGTACAGTTCCTGTTGGCCCATGCAAATGGAATGTTGAGCTACTAGAAATCATTCTAATAAATTTTAAGAGTGGGATCATGTGTGTTGTATGCTGTATTAGGAAGGCACAAATGCCTTACAGTTTCCTGTATGAAAAAAAATAATGAAAGATAATGAAAACCCTATTCTGCATGATTAAATGTCGTGCATGTGTGATGGGAAAAAAATGAGCTTTGTGTAAATTTCACTAAGATGTATTTCTGTGACTTTAGAAAAACGAACTCCTATTATGCTACTTTTATTACTTTTTAATTGTGAATGTCTTTGTTATCAGTCTGTAGAAGCTGCCTAGTGAAATATTTGGAGGAAAACAACACTTGTCCAACCTGTAGAATTGTTATACATCAGAGCCACCCATTACAGTATATTGGGTAAGTATAAAAGCAGAAGTGCAAGTAGCTTCACTCTACATTGGTTCATGCCCTTTAATACAGATTTCCCATATTTTCTTTCTTGCTCATCAGTATTTTAAACATTTAAAAATAAGTTGGATGGTGTTTGAGGAGATACAGGATCAAACTTTGCTATGATTTGCAACTCCTTAGCATGGCAGCTTCTTCCAGAGTTAAAAACAAGCAAAATATGCACTTCACTGTTTAATTTCTGTGTGATTTTAATGGTATTTGGTCATTCCTCATTTTGTATTTCTTGGTTTTTAGAAATTATACTTTTACAAAATCCTCAATAATTAGTCGTAGTTGAACAGTGCTTTTCAGTGTCTCACAGTAATGAGAGAAATAATTTTCAGCTTTATCATTCAGTTAATCTTTCAAAGGTCTATTTAGGTCATAGGAACAGGTAAGAATATCATGAAGTCATCATAGAATGGGTTGGATTGGAAGGGGCCTTAGAAGTTATCTAGTTCCAACCCCCCTGCCATAGGCAGGGACACCTTCTTCTAGATCAGGTTACTCAAAGTTCCGTACAGCCTGGGCTGAATGTTTCCAGGGGTGGGGCATCCACAGCTTCTCTGTGTAACCTGTTCCAGTGCCTCACCCCTCTCATGGTGAAGAATTTCTATTTATTATCTAATCTACACCTGCCCTCTTTCAGTTTAAAGCCATTCCCCCTTGTCCTGTCACTACATGGCCTTGTAAAAGTCCCTCTCCAGCTTCCTTGTAGGCTCCATTCAGGTACTGGAATGCTACTTTAAGGTCTCCCTGGAACCTTTCATGTCCAGCTCTATAATCCTCAGCTCTCTCAGTTTGTCTCCACAGGAGAGGAAGTCCATCCCTCTCATCATATTTGTGCCCCTGCTCTTTACTCGCTCCAGCAGGTTCATGTCCTTTGCATTCTGGGGGGCCCCACAGCTGAGTGCAGAACTCCAGGTAGGATAGAGGGGCAGAATCACCTCCTTCAACCTGCTGGCCTAGTTTTTTTTGATGCAGCCCAGGATGCAGTGGGCCTTGTGGACTGCAAGCCCACGTTGTTGGGTCACGATGATTTTTTTATCTGCCGAGTCCTTCTCCTCAGGGCTCCTTTCAGTCCATTCCCTGCCCAGCCTGCATTTGTGCTTGGGTTTGCCAGCACCTGGGTGCTACTTGGCCTTGTTGAACTCATGAGCTTCACATGGACTCACCTTCTAAGCCTGAATGGCATACCTTCCCTCCAGTGTGTTGACTGCACCACTGCACTTGGTGTTTTTGGAAAACTTGCTTAGGGTGCACTCGATCCCACTGTCTGTTTTGCTGACACATTTGCTAAACAGTGCTTGTGCCATTCCTGACCCCCGGGGAACACCACCTGTCGCTGGTCTTCTCTTGGATTTTGAGCCATTGATCACAGCAATCTTGAGTGTGACCATCCAGGCAATTCCGTATCCACCAAGGGCTCCATCTGTCAAATCCATATCTCTGCAGTGTAAAGACAAGGATGTGATGCAGGACAGTGTCCAATGTTTTGCACAAGTCCAGGAAGACGATGTCAGTCACTCTTTCCTCATCCACCACCTATGAAACCTCATCATAGAAGGCCAAATTTGTCAGCCATGATTTGCTGACAAATTTGCTCTCTCAAATAGAGTGGATAGTGGCTTAGCCACTTCCTCAGCAGTTCTCTCAGGACCCATCAGGTCCTCTGGACTTCAGATTCCATAGATGGTCTTGAACCTGGTCTTCTACAGTGGGTAGTTCTTTGTTCTCCCAGTCTCTGCCATCTGCAACTTAGACAGTGTGGCTGGAGCACTTAGTGGTGAAGACTGGAGCAAAAAAGTAATTGAGTAACTTTAGCCTTCTCCATGTCTCAGGTAACCAGGTCTCCCATTTACTTGCAGAGAGAGCCGCAGAGGCCAGATAATTCTGTCACAGCTTGGACTTTCATGACGTGATCTGTGGCTGCTTGGACAATTTCTCTGTTATTCCTCCCAGGCTATTTGTCCTTGCTTCTACCCTCTGCAGGCTTCCTTCCTGTGTTTGAGTTTGTCCAGGAGTTCCTTGTTCATCCATGAAAGTCTCCTGGCATTTTTTCCTGACTTCCTCTTTGTTGGGCTGCATCACTCCTGAGCTTGGAGGAGGTGATCCTTGAGTATCAACCGGTGTTCTTGGGCCACTCCTCCTTCCAGGGCTTTTCTTGTGGTACCCTACCAAGGAGATCCCTGAGGAGGCCAAAGTTGTGGAGCCCAGGGTAGTGAGCTTGCTGTATTGGTCACCATTTTCCTCCCCCTTTTTTTTTTTTTTTACCCAAGTATCTTTGTTGATTTTTCTTTTCCCTGTGTGCTTTCTTTTCATTTTGCTGCAGTGTAGTAACTCTTGCTGATGGAAATAGTTGTGACAGTATATTTGCATTAGCTATTGCATATCAAGTAGTGGTTTGTCTACCTTTATAAAGAGTTTGCATTTTTTAGTAGCATTTTCCTATGTGCCTTTCTCAGTTCTGTAACAATTTCTGAAGCAATGGTTATAGCAAATGAGTGTGATTGCACCTTCACAGAAAACTCAATATTGTATACACACTTACATGGCTCAAGCTCATCCTCATTCAGGAGCCTGAAACTATTTCTGCTGTCTCTGCAGTTGAAGAATAATGATGTACACTGATAATGTGTTATATGATACACTGATAATATTTTGTATGAGTGTATAATTAAAGGGACAAGTAGGTGAAAATAGGCAAGAATGAATAAATGACACGTAAGACACCATTTGTTTTCGGTAATGCCACAAGATTATACCAGTGCCTGCTTTCTGTGCAAAAAGGGACCAGGAAACAGCATCAAATTGAGAACACTTACAAAGCACTTTGTTACTTGGTTGCTGAATATGCTTCAAGTGAAGTAAGCTGCTTGAATTAGTTGTAAAACATTGCCCCTTCAAAACTGAAGCAGGCTTTGTCCAGACTACTCTTGGATATATTTCTGGAGTCATTTTAAATAAAGAATTGACAGGTAGGAGTTTCACAAGCTGTCTTAAAATGTAGCTCCTCTGTTCATCTCCCTGTGTCTGGAAAATAGGTAAACCAAATGTGTCTCCTTTTTTTTTTTTTTTTTTTCCCCCACATTTCTGAATACTGTTAAATAGAATCATAAAATCGAGTTGTGAGGAGCCTTGAAGGTCATATAGATTATCTAGGTAAAAAAAAAATTATGACCAAAGATCATCTAGTTCCAACCCCCAAATTCGCACCTATGATCGATTAGTGATGCCCTATTTACTTAATTTTGGCAATGTGTCTGCAATCCCTATGTGGCACTTCATAATCCCAGCCTGTGCAAGTGGAATTGCTGCTGGTTGAAATGACATGAATTTAGAATTATCCATGTTTTGACTCTTCTTGTAGTGCTACTTAAAATACTGTAATTACTCGTTGATTTTCCAGCATTTCTTTACTTGTTCATTGATCTCCACTGCTTTGAAGTGTTCATGTCAGGGAATGAGAAGCCTGAGACTACTCTTAAAAGCCTCTTCTATTTAAGTCAGACTCCGGGTTTGATATTGCAAACTCTTTTGGGGTAGTGACATTGCAGCAGCCAAGACAGACACTTGAAATGCTTCTGATAATAATTACTAATTGGAGTTTAGGGTAAGGTATTAATTGGAGTTGAGGGTAATACTTAATTTCTTTCAGACAGTGACTTATTTTAGACCAGAACAGAATTCTACCTAGATGAGCTGGGAATTAAAGTTTAGAATATTAACTGGTCCCACTGCTCGAGTTTCAGTGGGATTATTATATTTTTTTTCATTTGAGCCACACTACCTGTACAGGCTACTTAGCTACATAATGTTTCTCACAGCTAAAATCCTGTCTTTTAAGAGCAAAGTAAAATTTAATTGTTGTGATCTTTTTCTGTCAACTGTTCTCATGCATTTTAGGAGAAGCCTAGTAGAGACAACTGAGTAATCTAGAAATGTGAGAGATGAGTCTGTAAAGGTGAGAAATGGGCTCTCCTTGGTTCTTTTATAATAAAAAGAAGTTCACCTCAAAGTTGTCTAAGAATTTTGAGATTACCACTGACACACTTGCCTTGATGTTGGAGGTCATATCCCATAGGTTGATTTCCTCCACAGACTATTCTTTCTCAAACTTCCATTTGGTTTTTTCCTTAGCCTGTACTTTGTCATGATTTTTTTTTATGGTACTGTCCTTTCTGGTTTGATAGGAGTCCTGATTTGAGAAGTGAAATTTGTCTTAGGTGAATTTAGAGATTTTTACATATGTTTAGAGCTGGAACTTTTCAAAGAGAAATATTTTGAATCAAGAAGGTTGACTTAAGCTTTTGATTTTGTTTTGTTTTTTTTTTTCTTGCTAGTCATGACAGAACAATGCAAGATATTGTTTACAAACTTGTGCCAGGCCTCCAAGAAGGTAAGTTGTGGTGTGGCCTTTTTTAGAGGTCAGTTTGCACATACTTCTTTAACATAAAAAATAAAAGAAAGTTTCAAGTGATGATGAAAAACACAATGGAAAACTGTATTCTTTCATCTGTGTAATTTTTAATGATTAATTTCATTTCATTCCTCTACTAGCAGCAATTCAGTGTGGGGGTGGTGCGAGGCAACATGGGATATTTCTTCCAAAAGCAGTACTTTGTAAAGTGGAATTTTCGTTCATCTTTTGAATGTTGGCACACCATAACTCTAATTTGGTTTTGTTAAACTTTGTTCTTAAACCTGTTGTGCAAGCTTTCTGGAATTCTCAGAGGTAAAATGCAAGGCAGAAAAGCTTGTAGTTTCTGCAGTTCTGTGAGTCCTTATCGTGGAACTTTCATTTTGTTTTTTATAATCCACTTTGACAATAGATGTGTTCAACTAAAGAAGTACTTTATAGAAATGAGATTTTTTTTTTTTTTGCCTTAATGTGTGTTAAAACTTTCATTTCAATAGAGGATTTTAATCAATTTAAGCTGCAAAAACAGAACCTTTTCAAACATCAGGAAGATTAAATAGATTATTTAAAAATTATTTCTAGAATATTCGAAACAGAACTGTAAATAAAAATTCCAGACAAGTGGATTGACTGGAAAAATTGTCATTGGGTATTCAAAATCAGCTACAGTATTTTAAATACCATCTTATTCTAGTAGGAATGCTACAGTAGTAGCTATGCAAATGACTTTTTGGTATTCTGACTCTGGAAAATAAGATGAGGCATGGCTTGATACAATAGCGGAGATAGAAGATAGTGAATAATGACACCACCACTACTTGCTGGCGATCCTTAAGAGGGAAGGGATTTGGAATAACTTCATAAATATTGCATTAGAACTTTATTACAGGGATTAATATTTGCAATTTTAAACAGCGGAAATGAAAAAGCAAAGGGAGTTTTATCACAAACTGGGCATGGAAGTTCCAGGGGACATCAAAGGGGAGACGTGTTCCACAAAACAGCACCTAGATTCTCATCGAAATGGTAAATGGTCCTTTATTTACTCTTTGTTGGTTGATGGCTAGTAAATTGATGAACAGACCTGCTGGAGGTGTGCCTAGTCAGTGTATTGCAGTCACAATTATTTTATAACAGTGGAGAATACGGTGAGCAGAGGATTGTGCTTTGTCTCTTATTTGTGCACAGAGTCTCTTTTTTTATCTGTCATGGCACATGGCTTGTGGCAGTCGGTCTCCATGTGGGGACTGTGAAATTGCCCGGCTGCTGGGCTGCTCACAGTGGAACTGAAGGTTGTGCTCCGTGGGTATTCCCCTCTTTCATGTGACGGGCTGTTGGCTGCTTGTTTTGCCTAACCTAGTAAGGGAAAAGGCAAAGTTTATTCTATACTGCAATCCTGAACTGTGCTGTTTTAATTGTATTAGCATCATAAGCTGCTGCTGAGTATATCTAGGTTTTATATATAAAAATACATATATATATGTAAAAACATATATGTCTGGGGTTTTTTATCTAAGGTGAAACTAAAGCAGATGAAAATTTAAATAAAGAAACTTCAGAGGAAAAACAGGAGGAGGATAATGACTACCACCGAAGTGATGAACAGGTGAGCTTATAGGGCTCTAGTTTTATCTTGTGTTTTTTTCTTTGGTAATTTAACAAAAAAGAAAATAACTGTTTCAAGCTGCTTTTTCTGTTCTCTGATACAAATAAGGTGCAGTTTGTCCAATGCTTTTTTGTAAGCCTGAGGTTTTTTACCTTTGGGTTTTGGCAGGAATGCAGAATACATTGAAGACATTTGCATTAAGATTTGATAGTTCTGACTGTTTGAGTTTCCAAAGTATTTGTTAGCTTTCATAACAAATTCAGGTAATTTGCCTCACCTTCTGAAGGAGTGTATCTCAGTGTTACTGTGCTGCATGGAGCTGAATGTGTATCAGTAATTATGAATTAAACATTTTGTGCTGTTAAAGAACACATTCAGCGCAGGTAACTTAGTGTGCAGCTGCAGTGGGAGCTGAAAGTTGAGCTCTGGGTGGGAGCCCGAGGCAAGAGGCCAGGAACTGTCAACCCTTTGCACAACAAAGGGCACAGGGACCTGTGACCCAGCTTGGGGACCAGACACTGAGACACAGCAGGAGCCAACAACCCCTAGACTTGTGTGCTTAGATTGTGAGGGTGAAAAAAGCCCAAGATTTCCTTTGTCCAGGGTCTCTCCTTGGAGGCACCAGCTCCAGTTGTTCTTTTGTTATTTAGTTACTGCACCCACCAAAATTAAATTATTTTAATGGTTGGGACATCTGAGACCCTGCTATGGTAAACCTGGGGTTGGGCTGGTAAGGAAACCTGGGCTGAAAGTGTCAGTGTGGGGTGTGTAGCTGCAAAGGGTCTTTGGTCCTCGCTCAGGTTGTGAAAGTGTAACTGCCAGAGTGGCTCTTGGGTGGTTGGACAGGGAAGTTTCCTTAACAGCAACTTTTAGTAACTTACTATTTATCTTGTTTTCAACCTCTAATACTGAGTCAGTGTTAACCCTATACCATAAAAATAGTATAAAAGCTTGGGAGCCCGCTGTTAAGTTTTGAAGATAAAACATGTTTGAAGGTGAAAAATCCTTTTGGGATAAACAAAAAAAAGTAAGATATTAGAAGCAATCATTAAATCTGTCAGTTTTTTTTTTTAATGTTTATCTTGCTCTAACTTTTAACTTATGGTCCTCTTGAGCTATTGACAGCCTATGAATTTGGGCTGAAGCAGCCTTGTTCCAACATCAAAAATTCTTCCTTGAACTATTTTTTCTAGTGCTTATCACTCAGCTTACAAGATGTTAGAAAATGGGGTTTTTTTTAATAGGCATTTCAGTTTAAGAAACACTAGTACTGTACTTCTTGACTTTATTGTATTAATAAAAACTGCATATGGAACACATTATGGAGATTGCAGGAAGTTATTCCAGCCAGCTCCTGATTGTTTGCTTTTTCCTGAAGGTAAGCATCTGCTTGGAGTGCAATAGCAGCAAATTGCGTGGATTGAAACGAAAATGGATTCGTTGCTCAGCACAAGCAACAGTTTTGCATCTAAAGAAGTTCATTGCCAAAAAACTCAACCTTTCTTCTTTTAATGAGGTAATATATTAATTTTAAATTTGCATTTATAAAAGCTTTTAAAGGGTGGGCTTGTTGCTTTGCAAATGAACATCTTTTAGTTTGATTTTACTTTCAGGAAAGAGAAGCACACACTGCTTCTTGAATTACGTTATATAGCCATTTTCTTGTTCTTTCTTGGGTCTGTACAGGATTTGCCACTTAGTTTGCAGTGCATCTTTTGATGTCTATCTATAAATAGTTGAGCTAAAAGGCTTGGTTATGCACTTCCACATGTGTTGAAATGGACTCTGGGAAGATGCTTTGTAGTTAGGTATAACCCCCACCCTTTCAGAGAGTTCACACTTTGTGCAGGGGACAGGCAGTGAAAAAAAAAACCACTTTGAACACTACTGAAGCCCAGCTTAAGAGAAAGTACCACAAATACTTTGTCCCTTTCCATGCTCTCAGTGAAGCTCAACCTGAAGTTGCTGCCTACCACAACCAGAGTGTTACCAGATACCTACTTTTCCCTGACTTTGCAGAAAATACGTGGAATCGTGGGAAGAATTTATGGTGAAAGGTACAGAAGGGCAATTCTTTGCGCTTCTAGATCAGATTCAGAAATTAACAGTGGCAAACCATGAATGCAGCCTCTGTTCACCACTTTGTTAGGCCTTGGTCACAGTCTCTTGACACCTTGGTTGACTCTCAGCTTGACATCTCTGAATCCCATGTTATTACACTGATTGACTGAGTATCATGAAGACTTTTCATTCTAATCAAATCATGTGCTATCCAGTCCAGTGTGTCAGCATCTTTCTGCTCAAGCTTGCCAACAGTGAATTTGCATCTCTGTAACTTTTCCTTCCTTCCTAGTTCTGTACACTTCAAACCAACACTCTGTCGTATGGTTGGACTCTGCCCCCAAGCACTGCCCCAGTCTTCCTGAAACACAACAGTATATGCTGTCTTATCCTCAGCTGGCTTGGAAATGGTTGGCTCCTGACTGTAGCCCAGCAGCTGCACAGCTGCAGTGATTGCTCAGAGGGAGATGTTTTTGTTTGGTTTTTTTTTTCTGTATGAGTAGTTAAGCCCTCCAGTGTACTGTGCCAGTATGTGATTTAACAACCTACTTGGCTTTTCCTGAAGGAAAAACTTTCAGGAATACTATTTATTCCATTGCTGTCCCTTCCTATCTTCTTAAGAGTACATAAATCATAGTGTAATTACTGTGCTGGTACCAAGCAACAGGGAGATAAGTAGAAGGATTTAAGCTTGTTTTCTTGCTTTAGACTATTGTAGGTTTGAGTTACTGCCAGGTAAGTGGACTGCATGCACATTCAGGCCTTTCAGAGCTGTGTGGTAAAGTGTTGTGATATAAGCCACCTTGGTGGAATTTTCTGTTTTCATGCATGTTCCCTGTTTTTAGTTCATGATGCCGCCTGACTGGCAAAATACCAGAAAAGGTAAAGAAATTTTCATAGTATGTTAAGTAAGAGCTGTTTTTGAGATTTCTGTCTCCTTGCTCATTTTATTGGACCTCTTTAAAAGCAGGTAAAGCTTTCAGGAAAGGGCATTAGTATTGCTTGGGAAGATAAATGAAGCAGTTTTGTCCAGATCACACAGTATTTCCTAGGGAGGCACAGACATGGTCTTTCAGCACTTGTATGTTGAGAGCTGATGTTGTGTTTTCTTTCCTGGTATTATTTTTGTCTTCAGAGCAACTGCAAGGTGAACAGTTACAGTATCTTCAAAGAAAAAAAGTATTGTCAAACATTTGTAGTATTATCTGAAATATGTTTTTTCATGTGTTGTGTCCCTCTCAATTAACTGTTGCCTTTGTTTTGTCAGCTGGACATATTATGCAATGAAGAGATTCTTGGCAAAGACCACACACTCAAGTTTGTAGTTGTTACTAGATGGAGATTTAAGGTATGGCTTGCTGGTTCCAGGTAAATCATGAAGTGGCCAAATAAAATGTTTATAAAATAGGTATGATTTGGAACTATAGTGCAGTAACTGCAAACTCAATAAAAAGATACTTTTATAAATACCTAATACAACATCCTTAAGCACCCAAGTATTAATTTGTTTCCAAGAAAATGAAGGCAAGGAGAATTAAGTATCAATTGCTAGAAAAATGCATTATCAATGCATTGCATTAGCTGTCAAATTATCAAGTCTGGCAAAGGAAGTGGAAGCTACAAGAAAGTGTTACTTTTAACCATTTCAGGTAAAACTGGGTTTAGTCCACATAGGTGGGGCAGTTGATTGAGAAAAGGCAGAAGTTTCCAACGCAGTGCTCTTCTGTACCTCAAGAAGGGAATTTAACTTTTAAAGAAGAAATGATAATAGCAATATTTGTCTATCCCAGTTAAAGAGACTTCAGGAAGCAATTAGTAGGCATAAACAGGTGTGCTTAAGATATTTCAGTGCATCTTTGACTCGTTTACTGTGGTTTCTTAAAAAAACTTCCTTAAAATGGAATAGTAAACTTGGGAATTCATTCTCAGTATTACTTATCACGTTAATAATGGCAGCTTGAGTGAAGTGGTAAGGATGAATAGCAAAATGGAGTGCTTAGGAGGCAAGTCAACACTGAAGAGAGTCAGTGTATGTCTATGTGGGGATATTTGAAAAAGAAGTATTTGTAATGGACACTCACATTCTGAGTGTGCAGTTACACAGAGGTAAAACCACTTGATGGCTTCGGGTGCATATCTAGAAGAGGTGCAGGTGGGAGTAGAGAACCATTTTTCTCTAGGAAAGTAGTTGACTTGCATTAAGAGTCACGGGATAAAGTCAGTGATCAGTGGTAAAAATGCAGAAATGTTGCAATGGAATCCCACTGGGATCTGTTTCGTACGATGTTTCTGAATTACCTGGAAGTGGATTTGAGTATTTCAGTAAGAGTGCACTGACAGCACTGTGGTTATTTATGTCAATGAAAACAGGTTGATGATAAAGTATTTGGGTGAAGCCTTTACAATTTGGAGTGACAGGTGATTAACACCTGAAGCTGAATATGGGTATAAATAAAAGGATACAAAGCAAATGTTAGGATGTGGGGGCTAGGGAGAGAGCCACACAGGAACATCAAATTGATATCCATCTGTACAGTCTACTCTTCACCTTTATCAGGGAGGTCTGTAAAACTGTGAGTTTTACAGTTTACGGAAAACGGAGAACTGTAAACTGCCTTCTCAAGTGAAAGAAGTTGGGGATGTAAAATGAAACTGAGAGGTGGGAGATCAAAAAAAAAAAAACAAACAAAAACAAACAGAAGTAATTGTTTTCATGAGACATGGAAATCCATGGTACAGGATGTCATGGCTGTTAGAAGTTTAGCTATTCATAAAAAAAATCAGTGGATACTTTCACAGAAGAGGAATCAAGCCAGAGCTGTTAAACGTGAAGTGCCACATACTCTCATACTGCTTCCTGGACATGTCCCTTACTGGGAATAAGTTTTCCAAGTTAAACGGATCTGCTCCTGAGACAAAGGGGAAACAGTTCTTTGTCTCTTGTTTGAAGAGAAGATGAAGCTTCACAGATGAAGTTGCATCTTGTCTTTGTCTTGGTGAATTTTTGACAGATCAGATAGCTGTTCTGGTCTTTCACTGAAGATTTAGTTTATGTAATAGCAGATTTACCTACTGAGCAGATCAGTTCTGAGTGTGTTTCTTGACTTACCTGATATTTCTGTCTTGCAGAAAGCACCTCTACTGCTACATTATAGACCCAAAATGGACTTGCTGTAAGAGAACTTTATTGTCCTTCTGGACAGAGTTTTTTGCAGAGACTATCATCTGGCACCTTCTTAGTGCATCACTAATCACATCACACAAACCAGCCGAATAATTTTGGAAGACGAGGGCTTTCATAGTGAACTGTCCTGAATATTTCTTCTATGGATGTGTAACTTAGACTCCTGGGCAGAAAATATTTATACTTTTTTTTTTTTTTTTTTGTATGGAAGAAAGAAGTCTCAACTCAACAAGACACTACCAGCATTAAGTTTACAGATACTGAAAACACTTCACAGTTCCATGTAGCTCAGCCTGATTTGTCTCTTACAGTTACACAGAAAAAAAAAAGTTAGAATGTTGTGGGGTGATTTGAATATGTTGCTTTTGACACCAAGTTGCATTTAGTTACTTTTCGCATTCTGAATCTTTAAAAACTATATTTTTGCAAAGTGTTATTGTCTTATATAGTATGCCTGATTGCATTGGCTTTATTCAAGTTATTCTGTAGAGCATTGAACATACTTAATGATACAGTGACTGGTGATAATTTATTATGCTGCATTGAAAACTTCAGAAAATCTGGGAAACCAATAAATTTGTCATTTTTGCCCAGTTATTGCTTTCCCTCACCTTGTGTTTTAATAAAGTTTTGATACTTCTGTATACATATTAATTTGGGAAAGAGTAGTAGAAATAATTTCAGTTGATTTTAATGTGCCCTGATATTTTGCTATGGTATAAATTGCACCACTTAATGACAAATACAAGTGCTAGATTTGTGAATTTCTTAAAAAGCAAACACTTCTTTTGTAGTTGTGGCTTGCAGAAATCAGTTTTTAATTTAGAGAGAATTTGCTGTCACTAGCTATTGAAACAGTGGCTCTTGGACATCTTTGGGAGTATTGCAGACCTTTCATTTCACTGATTAAAATTTCCTTAGATATTATAAGCAACTTTATATTTCCTTTAGCTGTCTTCTGATGAAACTATAGCATTTTCCTTACTGCAATTCCTAGCTCACTTGGGGTAGGGTGGAGGGGGGAGTCAGACAAGATTATTTTAGCACCTTTTGGCCTTAACTGATAATTTTGCTTGCATCAGCCCTAATGGATGCAAGGTGATATACACACACATGTATATATGGGTACATACATTTATATACACATATAACTATATATGTTCTAGAAAGCACCCTCAATGGCACTTAGCAGGGTTCACTGCACTTTTTGTAGGGCTTTTTGAAATAATTGGCTTTTTAAAAACAGTAGTTGGAAGTGATTTCTGCAAGCTGTATACAGTATGGCACGTGTAGTATGACTGTGAGAATATTTGTCTGGCACAGGTGTCAAGTCACTGAAAACAGTCTATGCCATATTATTGGCAGCTGGAAATAGTTAACATAATTTTGGAAGAGTTTTCCAGTCAGTTGAAAATGCTAGTTGCTGTTTCTGTTGTTAAACCCTGTTATTTTTTGGTAAATTGTCTTTGGATAAGAAAGCAAGTTTGCCTGTAACTGCCCTGCTTCCTTAGCTGTGCTCCTTCTCCTCTTCTGCTTGAAAGTGTTACTCATTAACTCAAAAGCTGATGCTGCAAGAGATTTTATCCAAGCATTTTAAATCTTCTTCCTCTTCCTGAGTTTTCGAAGCACCACATTTATCAGCACGTGTCCCTTAATTTCCTTCTTTGGAGTCTTCAGTCCTTCCTTCCCAGCTCCACTGCTGCAGAAGGGATGCCCCAGCATTTTTTACCTTTGAAAAGAGTTCCTTGTTTTGATTAGGGTCACAGGTGTGAACAGGAAGGAAATCAAAAAGTATGTGAGCAGAGAATGAAAGGGAGCCTAATGAATTGTAGAGATGGAAAGGAGAGCCATGCAAGGGCCAAAACACGCTGCTGTCCTTGCAGGTGGAAGTGTAAGAGCTGATTTGAATGTTTAGGTTACACAGAACCCCACATCTGCATTCTTGTGTGGGGTTTTGTGTGTACATGCATGTGAGCCATGGAAATGAACTTGGCTCTTATTTTGTCTTTTGTGTGGACTCAGATATGTGTATTTTAGCTTTTTTTTTTTTTTTCTGTCTTTTAACATTACTTGAACTGGCAGAAAAGAACAAATGAGTTCATAAGTCTACCATTTTTAATAAACTTGCCCTGAAACAGTGAATGCAGGTAGTATGGATGTGTACATGAGCTGACATGCTGGGCCTTTCTGGTGCTGTTTATGTGGTGGCTGCTGTTCCAGTGTAAATAAGGGGCTGGCATTGCCACCGAGGCACTGACAATATGGACAGGGCTGTAGGCATCCCCCCTCTGTGCACCCAGAGTATACACACAGTGACTGTACCTGATGTAGACGTAAAATTAAAGCTGCCAGACAGCATTCTGATTAACCACCCTAACCAGGAAACATATAACCATGAAACCCAAATGTGTATATATATGGTTTCCAAATATATATATATACATGCATGTGTATATATATATGGTTTCCGTATATATACATATACACACCTACATATATATGTATGAGATCTGTCTACCTCAGAGAGTGTGTATTGAAGAAACTTTTTTTTTTAATGACTAGGTATTGATGTAGTGCTGTTTAAGTACATTGGGATTTTATTACCTCCCTGTACTTTGTGCAACTGAGAAATGAATTATGAACGCGCAAATTCAGAAGCCTTTCGAATCTGTCTTGCTGTAAGAACGGTATAGAACTTACAAGTTTATAACCACCTTTAGAATCACTTGAATTTGTTATGGTGCTATGAGTATATAGAAAACTCTGTTTATAACTATATGGATACATAAATTCAAGCCAGCATTAATACCTACAGCTGGGGTTTTTGCTTGTATTTGTGTGTGACTGCTTTTGCAATGTGTTTAATCTGATGAAACCTCACCAGTAAAAAGAGAGGGGAAAAAAAAAAAAAGAAAACCAACAAAAAATCCAAAGCCATTCAGTTATTTTTCTCAATCACATGTGACAACATCTTCACTACAGAAATTCTTTCCCTCGGGAGTGATGTGACTGTGTCTGGACCATATGTTAGCCTCAGTAAAAGACTCCAAAACAGAGGGAGGTTGTCTTTGGGTCAGAGTCTTGTTTCATTTGTGTGATGCTTAAGAGACAATTTATATCAAGATCATATTGGGTAAAAAAATTCTGATACTGTTCAAAGTTGAACTAAAATTTAGACTCGGACATAGGTGTTTCTTAGTCCTGATGAGATCATGGTGGTTTATTTTGGCTTTTGTGAAGATGCCATTACTGTGAAGTAGTTTTTACGATTTCTTGCGCTGGAAAATCATTGCAGTAAAGAAGTATCTTGTTGCATTATCCTCAGCAGCAATGAGACTGATGAATGATCCATGCTCAGAGTCTCATTAAATATAATTTCATTAAAAATAAAGAATTCAGATAGAATATATAATATTAAATCTAAATAAGATTTGGAGGTTTAAATTTTAACTTTATAAAATTATTTATTCTACTTTAAGCCTTCTGTCTTATTTTGCCATCCAAGTGTTTTTTGTTTCGGTGGTCCAGCTTTATTTACGGGCATATAAAATGAAATTGTAAGATGTTCTTACAAGCTTCTTCCTTTTACATTGAGTTTGAGTAGCTTTCATTTCTATGTTTTTGTTTTGTATGGATAAAGAGCATTACTTATGCTTTTGTGCAATAGGTTTGAAACATGCATTTATTAGGCATATGTTTAAATTGTAAATGTAGCATCTATTTACCATTACATTTAAAAGGAATGTAGACAGCTTTTCTCACTTGTTCAAATGGGGTTTTATTTGGGGCTATTATTTGGGGGTGGGTGGGTGTGTTTTTTGATTTGTTCCTTTTTTTTTTATTTCAAGAGTGAAATAGGGGATTTAAAAAAATGTGTAAGTACAAGAACTATCTGTCAGCAATATTTTAAAATAAATGATCTTGCAAGAAACCTTAATGTGAATTGTGGAAGCAATCGACAAGACTTGCAGCCTATCTGAAAATGTTTTGTGCCATTGTTAGGTCTGGTATATTTGTGTACCATCAAACCTGGGAATATTTATTTTTATTGGTTGTGCAGTAGCATACACAACACTATCACCTCAGGGGATATGGGACCATAAAAAATATCAGACTACAACTATAATGGTGCTATTTTCTTTTCCAGTAGGCTATGAGCCTTTGAAAGCTTATCTGGCTCTTACTGTCTTTATAACAACATAGTTAGTCCTAGGGGATTTACTGATCTTTTTTCTTCTGCTGGATGATAAATATAACTTGCGTATTTTACAGCATTCTGCGTCTTACATTGAGCTAAATATAATAGGAAAAAGCCAACCAGTCTGTACATCAGTGAGATGAATCTTCAGTACTCAAAATGCATTTTGTACAGAAGGCTTTACTGAACAGAAAGATCAAGTTTCTGTTTTTCCTCAGGTAATCAGTTTGGATGTTTCACCGGAAACATTAATGCAACCTACTCTTCAGTTAATCTGCCTAAAGTTGATAACAGGGAAAGAAATTGTCCCACACAAGAGAATCTCTACGTAAAATACAATTAGCTGCAACTAAGGTCATGAGATCTGTTGTTGAAGTAAAAGCTGCAGAGAACAACATTAAAGAACATGGAACAATGCTTCAATCCCTGCTTTAATCAAAAACTGCAATCAGGACAAAAACTATCTAGGAACTTGGGTCTTGTGGCAAGTCAATAGGTAATGTTTTACTGTGAAGTTATGGCTTATTTATATACAAACTAAAGGTATGGCTCTGCTGTTTGATCCGTGTTTGACCATACTTAGGGCTCTTTGGAGATCTGTCAAAACCACAATGACCTGTCCACATCCTGGTGGTGGGGTAGGAACTAAATGTCCAGTTCTTACATGGGTAACTTTACTATTAACATGGATGGTTCCACAGAAACCAGCGGGATCATTCATGCGAATGGATAGGTGTGGCTGAAGGAAGGAGCTGTGATTTCTGATTGCTGATATTCCACTATTTTTGTTAACGTTTGTTTGAAACTGAAAGTATTGGTTTGATGGAATCTTGAATTCAAGTGACTTATCTGGACAAAAGGAAAGTTTGTTCTTCTGCAACAAGATTATTTTACAGTTAAGGGACAATAAGCCAGTGCAACCACTAAGCCTTTTTCCTCATGTGGCATAATAAAGATTCTGGAACTGTCACAGTGTAAAACCATATTTTTGGCTTAGCTTCATTTAAAAGTTTACAATTTTTTATGCTTTGTGTTACTGTGTAATTTCTGTACTACTGGTGGCTAGTTTTGTCTGAATAAGCCTTTTGGGGATTAATGCTTAATGTTTTGATTTTATGATAGTGAAGCTTGTATCCAGTGTTTTGCCAATGAATATTATATGCTTGTTAATAAAAGCAGAGAAACTAACTGAAATGCTGTCAGGCTGGAAGTTATTGTCCCATTTCCCTCCAAGAACATAAGGAGCTAGCAGCCATCGTAGTACTGAATAAATGCAGTGTGACGGAAGCAGAGGTGGTATGGCATTGCATTGTTCATTATCAGCCTTTTACACAAGGACGGCCCAAAGTGCTGCTCCTCTGCAGAGAATGGCAGTATGTCTGGTGACAAGTGTGTGGCGAGCAGCTGCCACACAGGAAATTAAATGGCTTCAGCCACCAAGAGGAAAAACACCACTGTCTTGGTGTCTCTGTGGATCTGGATAAAAAGGTACTTAACCTGACCTGTCTGTGTTCCTTTCAACCTTACCCTTACCTGGTGCCGAGGCACAGGGGCCTGCTGCAGCATCCTGGAACACAGACATTTCCTTGTGCAGGTGCTAAATGAATGAGTGGAAACGCTTTTCAGGTTTCATTTTGCTTAAGTGCCCTGCTAGGGGGGAAAAAACAGGTCTCTAACTTGCAGGAGCCTTCGATTGGTGAACTGCGTAAGTTGAAGGGCTTTTTTTTTTTCTTTCAAGGTCTTTATTTTAATACCCAAACAGATCAAAACTATGGGGGAATTTTTAGGTAAAATTAATTGAAATGTCTCATTGAGAAAACACCATAATTATCCAAAGCGGATGCTACAGCAGTTGAATTTCTTGCAGTAATGCAAACGTGTAGTTTGTGTACTGCTCTACGTACCGAGAGGGCAGCATGCTTATTCATGCTGTTGGCTTGATAGGAACTGCCAACAACTCTGAGTTTGAATTCAGGATTTTATTCATACATATATTTCTTATTTACACTCATGGTACCAATGTGTAATTGTCCCAAGGAAATCAGTCATTTGCCATTTATTAGATTCGTTTAAATACCAGCATGAGAGACTTAAAATGGAAAGGTCCCTTTGCCTGTATATAGTCACTTAAAAGTGAATAAAGGTTACCACTTACTCAGCAAGTGTTATATTTTGTAAATCTTCCACGGTTTGGGTATTAGGGGTTCTAAGGCATCCCTGAACTTTGTGCTGTTGGTTGCTTCCACCTCCCTGTGAGTAACCAGTGGTGGGCCTGGCTCAGCCTGCTTCTTTCCTTCTTGGGTTTTCAGAAACCTTTACAGGAGTCTAGAGCAGATGTGCCCAAACACAAGGGTTCTGTTTCATGAGAGTGTGAGAGATTTTCTGATCTTTGTAAGTGCTGGAGTAGTTAGGAGATCCCTGGAGCTCTAACAGCAGGAGTGCATAGTGCTGTACACAAGTTGTGGTCTCTTTAATTGGCACATGGATCTTTAGGACCTGCTGAGGTTTGCAGAAGGAATGATTATGTGTACGCCTCACTCCAGGAATGATTAAAGCACCACCATCAACGTCTGTTGAAAATGTGACCTTTGAAATGGATGTGGCAAAAAGTTGTTTTGTAAGTTATATTGTTTCATGTAAAATACACTTGTGGAAAGCCTAAACAACAGAAATACATAATGGATCTGAACTGACTCCCCTCCTTGCCTGAATGTGGTATTAATTTAATATGTAAAGAGTAGAAGCTCTTCCAGTTTGACTGAAATTCCCAAGCCTCACAAAAAAGAAGTTGTGCTAATAGTTGTATTAGCTAGCCCTGAAAGCATAAACCTGCCTTGCAGCCAGTAGGAGCTAACCCAGAGATAATTCAATGTGAGAAACCTCTAACTGGTATTTCTTATTTTATATGTAACTGATATTCTCTTACTTCACTGACTGAGTATTCTGCTATAAAAATCAGTACTTCCAGTGAAATATCTGTTTTTGCAATAACTTCCTCAGGGTTTCCTTGAGGTTAGAGCAGTCAGGAAAAAAAAAAATCCATATTAATTGAATATGTGCACTTACATAAATTCAGCTGTTTAAACCCTGATGTAGATACGGTCACTCAGGATTAAATTAATCTCAACTCACTTAAGATTAATCCAGTACCACATCTGAATAAGTGTCTGAACAGAGGTGTGCTGCAGTGCAACTCCCGAAGCACCTCTGTAACAAGTCCCTGCGTGTCTTTAATGGACCTCATTTAGCTTTCTGTATTGATGATTTAAAAAAAAAAATAAAACACACGCTTCTTTTTAATTAGTTTTTCTTTGACAAATTCAAGCAGTGGCCTGGCTTTATTGGAGAAAAAGATTTGCAAGGATAGCCTGAGAGATTCCCCTACTGAGAGTAAGACTTGGGCCACATCTGTCTAAATATACTTGGTCATTCACGTGGCAATATACTTGTGTCTGTACTGACACAATGGAGAGATGTTCACTGAAGGGTTTGGAGTGCACATGTCTGTGCTTTGTGTGTTGTGTGATAACAGTTGTATCCTGATGTGTCCATACATATCCATGAAAATAAAAACAGAACAAAAGTCTAAGCAAATGGCTTTAACAGGAAGACTGACTGGGTGGTTTCTCTGGGGAGATGCTGCCCTTACAGCCTTGCCTCTTGTTTTTGGCCCCTGCTTGTAGCATGTAATTGTTTCTTCACACACCTGAGGGAAAGGAAACTTCATTCTCATTACATTCTCTAAGGCTATTCAGTTTTTCATTTATTTTCTCATTTGATGCAAAGCTCACAGTTCTTTGCCTGAATTTTGACTCCTTTCAAGAGAACACAAAGCCTTTTATTCTGGATGCTTTAAGGCTGCACCATATGAAGGTTTCCATTGATGTGGTGCACAATGCTGATGCAGAAAATGTCTTTACTTCTGGTCTCTTCTGCTGGTTCTCAGCAGGGTGCAGAGCTGCATTGGCATATTTTGTAATACAATGTATTGTCCAAATGCTTCTATTTTCCCGGTTAAGCAATGTCTGTGTAACCATCTGCAATGGATTGTATTAGCATTACTTGGATTATTGTTTTAAATGTATTCTGCTGATTTCTGAAAGTACCTGGAAAGAGACTGATAGTACAGTAGTGAACTTGGTGTCAAGCAGTGTGCATCCATTGGACCTGCTTTCACATCCTCTGGAAAAGATCCCTTTCTCTGCTTCATATCAGTATTGCAGACTGCAGCTGCAACATCTGAGACTTGGTGATTTCAGTTTTTTCCTCTGCTCAGCTTTGAGGCTCTCTCTAGGTTTTATTGCAGCCAGCATTGCTTGAAAATGGTCATAATGCTGGTTTGAAACAAAGACCATGAGTTGTTGTTTCTGGACCTTCTATCATTTTCACCTCAATAGTGGTCATCTGTCCTGACTCAAAAAAGAACAGGCTTCTCGCTCTGGAGAAAGGTTCTTCTTTCCCTAGAAAACAAGCTGTCACAAATCTGTTTGCATTCTGACATGGCAGGCACTGCTTCACCATTCCTCTCTTCGAGAGCTTCTCAAGATTAGAATATCTTGAAATATATCTGAAAACAGATGAGGTTTCTGTAGTTCTACTCTGGTTCACAAAGCCTCACAGAAGCTTTGCTAGTTTTAGTCAGAATGGGTGGAGACTAAACATGTGAAAAGAGTTGCTAGCACAGTTTTCCACAATTTACGGAAAGAGGTAGGAGCTGCGTGTAGACTAACGCACCAAGTGCCTGGAATGTACAAAATGCACTTTTTGTAGCTGTGGATCCAAAAGAACAGCCACTGTTACATAACTAATAACAGACTTAAAGAAAAAAACAGAATTCTACAGGAGATCCTGAAGGTCCTCAGAAAGGGTGAGCTGACGGTAAAACAGTGAAGTCTGTGCTTGGACAACATAAAAAACACCGGCTTCACAGGAGTACTTGGGATGACTTAGAAGTCTATCCACCTTTTGAGTGCAAAGTAATTAGCTAATTGGAAAAGGGCACAATGGAAGAGAGAGATGAGTTGGGAAATTCCTGCTGCAGTACATGACGTCACTGTGGATTTTGTGTTGAATACTGCTTCATTTTCCACTGCATGTTGCTAGGTGCTGAGCGTGTGTCCTTGCAAACATCCTGGTGACCCAGCTGCCCCCAGTGCAGAATCTGGTGCAAGAAGTCCTGTGGCTGTAAGGGAGTCAGATCATTGGTTCGAAACTCTGAGGTGGCCAGTCACAGCTGGTGGGGAAGACGCTGTGTCCTGGGATGCTCCAGGGTCACTGGATCACTTCTGAGTTGATCAAACAACCAGTGGGAGTGGTAAGCCCAGGAAGTAGAAAGAAGGGCATCTGAACACCAGGATAACACAGTTTTATGGATGGCCACTGGCCAGACAGCCTCAGGGAAGAGGAGCCATATCTTTCACAGAGTGGGCAATGCCACATCATTGAAGTGACAGCTAGGGTGCAGTCATTAACTGGCAAGTCAGTGGTCCACCTGTCATCCCCCGGACAGATCAGCTTTATCAGAGATTCACGCAGCTATTTTAGCACTGATTGAGGGCCACTGGCAGCTAGATCCCACTCATCTGCTGATAGGAGCCTTGGAATCACAGGTATGCTAGATTTTAACGTGTAAACAGGTACTGCTCCTGCATTCAAAGTTCTCATAGGTTTATACTGTGTTCAGGCTCTTTGCTTATTTCACTTTTGTAAGTCATCTTGGTCTTGGAGTCCAAAAATGGCTCTGATTATTTTAGAACTGGGTTTTCCTGATTTAGCTGCAATTTTTCTTTCTTTATCAAAGAACACTTTAGTTGGTTTTCCCTTATCTCTTTCTGCTTCCCTTTAGGGCACCTTGTATCACACTGTGGCAGCTCCTTTCCAAGATTTTTTTAGGTCTGGTTCATTCAGAGATTGTTAATGCCAACAGGGCAGTGTTGAATTTCTTAGCTGGCCTCTCTGGGAGAAAGCAGTTACACCAAGGTGTGGTGGATTCATCCTCTGAACTGCAGCAGTTAGAAATTTCCCTGTGACTGCAGGGTCTAGGGATCTGCAGAGTGGTGGATGGGGTAGATGTTGGCTGCAGATAATCCGATGAACACTAGAGACAATTGATTTTGCCACATGTACGCTGGGCTATATGCTAATACAACACTTTCACCATAAGAATTATAATTCAGGAAGCCTCTTGGTTTTGTTCTCCATGGTGCATAAACCCAGCTTCTTGCTTATCAGGCACGAAAGCTCAACTGTATGGCTTTCCTTGAGGCTTATGCATTTGTTTTATATCTTAGTGTGCAGCAGGTTTCTAGTTTAAAACTCTGTTCCTTGCCAGACATTTGCCCCTTCCTTTAGAGCAGGCAAAGTTATCCATACTATGTAGCAAAAGAACCAGATGCTGAATAGCACCCTACTTGCAAAAGTGTGTTCGTTTTCAATGATGCATCCATGGTAACACAGGCAAATTTTAGGCTCAGTGAAGTTTGTTGAATACTGTCATCTTCCTCTCTCTGTCCATACTGGAGAAAAGTTCTCTTTAGCTGCCTTCTTTAACTTCCTGATACAGTCTTGCTGTCGAGGTTAATCACTGCTCATCTTAATCTGCCCCTAAACAGTCCAGCATACAAAGCTGGGCTCACATCCCAGAGCTTGGTTCCAAGTGGAAGAGGTGCTCTGACAGTACCAAGTGAAATGTATCTGGTCAACAGAGCAGGGCGTAGATGAAATATTTTGTTACTCAAAGAACAGATTGATAGCACTGGTCTTTAGGGAACTAGGGAAGAGCAAAGTTTTGAGAAACCAAGGGTGAAACAAAAACTCAGAACCTGCACCAGTTAACAGAACATGCAGACTGCACGTGCTTGTGCGTGTTTGTGTGCTGGGCCCTCTGAACTTCACTGTAGCCATTCACAGAAAACGTTCAATCACTACAAGGTGGATCCCTCAGGCATCCGGGCTCGGGCTCCCAGCATGTCCAATAGCTGGATCCCAGTCTCCCCAGTTGCTGTTACTTGGCCAGACGTGCCTTGGAGGCCACAGCTCCATTCGAGTTGCTGGGACTGACCATTACACACATACGACTCAGGACCCCTCTTAGTGAGATGCTGAGCAGGCACAGAACATGCCAAGATGTAGGTACTGACCAGCCAACTATTTACACAAACCTGGCCCTTTTAAATCCCTGTACCTCTCTGTTTTCCTGTGCTTTTTCATCCCCAAATCACCTAAGCCTCTCCTTTCTTCTGCCTTTGTTTAGTCCCCTAAACATCTCATAATAGGTCCTGTTCAATCTGGAACTGCTTTTTCCTTGCATCCCAAAAAATGTTCCATGGTCGGAGGCAGCAACCCCCCTCAGACCCCTGATCTGTGGAGCTGCTCCTGGACTCATAATGGTGGGTATCACACCTGAACACTGGGCTGATGGTTCTCCTTGGACAGCCCTGGGAGGGGCCAGGCAAGGCTCCTCAGGAATCTTTAATTTGCCTGCCACTGTGTCCCATGTCAGAATTGAACAGAGGTTAAAAAATAAATCATTCTGGTGCAAAAGTGATTTGGTTTTGTTGCTGTGGATATGCAGAATAGCAGGAGAGGTATTAGACAAGAGCTGGTTGCAGGCATTGCCCATGTCTTATGTTGGAAAGATTGGACTGGATGCTCAGTACTGCAAGTCATCCTTGCATGGGTGATAAAGCACATCTCAGCTCAGCTGCAGTCAGACTTTGTGGTTTTATGAAATTTCCAAGGCATTTCGAATAAGCTCTCTTTAAAGCCCCCACCTACTTTGTAGAGAAGGAGAAGGGAATTACTTTTAACGCTATCCTTGGCATGCCTGTGTTAAATACTTCCCACCTCTCTATAATGTGGTGGCAGTGCTCATCTCTGCAGGAAGAACAAATCTCCCTGGAAAGTCTCTGTATATGATCACCACGAGGCCTGGTAACTGCTTTGCACATATTCCTCCCCTCATATGTTGGGTTTTGCTGGGGATGGAATATATTTCTCTAGGGCAAGAGTAAAGGATTATGGCTGGCAAAGTCAGTACAAGCTGAGCTGTCCACAGGCTTTGAGTGCACTAACAGCAGTGTGGCTCTACCTGATGGCTTTTCAAAGCAACAGGCTTTCTAGACAGACTGGAAGTGGGGTCACAGTCAGGGGTGGACTGTTTGTGTAATGTGGCAGGAGGGAGGGTTGACATTTAATGAGCACTTAAACTAATGGCTGTTTTTGTGCTATGCCTCCTCCTGTTTTACATCCTGGGGCTGTTCATACTAATACTTTTAAATGCCAATTTTATTGAGCTAACTGTGGGTTCTGTGGAGCACATCCTAGTCCAGGGAGTGGAACAAAGGCAGAGCTTAGTTTAATGTGATGTTTGATGTCTTCCCTTCAGCCTGGTCAGCCTTGCATTCCTTTTGCCATTTTGCGAAACTTCCCTCATACAACTATGCCTTCTTTGTGCAGTCTGTGGGTGTGAGGGTACTTCAGTGGGTTTGGCTCTCTGGTTGCAGTATTGGACAGAATGGATGGGGCTGGAGACAGAACAAGCAGAGCTCTCATGATCTGCTTGGCAGTAATCGTGGAGGTACTTGAATAAAGCTGGCCTTTCCCAGCTTTGCAATAGAAACAGGGTCTAAGTTAGTTCAGTCCTGGAGGTCTGGATCATTTCTGGGCTCCTCCCAGGCCTTCATGAGCTTTCTGGAACATAACCTAAAGCTCCTCTTTGCAGGACAATGTCTTTTAACTGGTTTGTGCCGGAGGAATGAGCAGCATATGCAGAATGTTGCACGCTGACATAATGAAATATTTCAAGGGCACCTCAGATGGCTGGGCTGGTTATAAATAGCACTAGAAGAAGCTGCATGAGAGTCACACAAACCACTTCTAAAAATCTCTGCAGGGAAGTATTTTTAATACCCACCCACTGCAGTTTCATTAGCACCACCTGCCTGACATTTGGAGAAAGACACAGATTATGTTCTCCAAATATTTGTGGTACCCTAAGCAATGCATGCAAGTGACTAAATATTCATAGTGTCCCGTTATATTTAAATATTTCTTTTTTAAGCCTTCAGGTGACCATTGCCTGCCTTAGGGAGACACTTGAGGACTGCAGGATTCTGTGAGCAAATTAACAAATTAACATCTGAAGCAAATTAACTGTTGGCTGGCCCTTGCAAACTTTCAGTTTAGATGTCTGCAATAAACTCAGCTATGGGAAGCCAGCAGAAATTCCTGGGTATTTCATAGCTGCAAATTGTACTGAACTTTCTGAAGGACTATTTGAAGTGATATGAAGATGGCAGAAAAATGTAAAATTTAGGAGGCTAATCCTGTAATACATTAGCTTTATAATGAGCAGAAAGTCTCCCATCTGTCCCAAGGATCTAGCAGGGGACATTTCCAACATGCTGTAGCTCGGTGGCAGTTCAGTGGATTTAGTTAGGAAGAGTAAATGGAGGATTTGGGACTGATTAGGCTGGTCCCAAAACAGTTACTGAAATTTTCTTTGGGGTATGAGCAAACTTTGACAGGAGAATGTCAAACCTTCTGCTGTTTCAAGAACCCTCACCATCAGACCTAGGACTTCAGCCAGCTACAATAGTGCAAGCTGGGTTCCTGGAGTGGTTCCTGTCTATCAAAACATGTCTAGTCCACATCCCAGCTTTTCTTACGAGTGAAGAAGTGCAGTGGTTCAGTTAAACCAGGAAGTGGCACTGTTTGAAAGGAATGAGAATCAAGTCTGCCTGTGCAGCTCCCTGAAGGCAAATTCTCAAACAGATGGATGATCGGATGGGACAGTGGGATGGAGAGTATGACCTAATCACCAAGGTTGTGAGTTACCTTTGTGTGTCACTACATGAACTCTGAACCAGAATGCTCTGGGGGCGACACCTCTCTCTTCAGGATTTAGCGAAAGACATGTGATGACAGAAGGAAAGAATCACTGGCTTCTTTATTTCTTGCCCTTCAGACCTTCTCCCAGAGCACAGATAATTCAGCAGGTTCCTTCCTGCAGTGCCTTTGAAAGGCTTTTACTGTTTCAGAAGGTACAACACAGGGAAGGCACACAAACAGCCCAGTTTTTTCTTTTAAGGCCTCAGATCTTCTGGAAACTCTTTTCTTCTTTGAAAAAAAAAAAAAATCAGAACGGTCAGAAATGGTACTGAGAGATTGACGTGCAAAATTAAAGATGTGTCTCATGTTTTGCACGGTGACCTGGTGGTGCTGTCCAGTTCTATTACATGTGAGTCACAAGACAGGACTTGAAAATTTTAAAGGCATCAGACACTGACTTCTCTCTGAAAAGTCATGATTCTCTCTGAGAGAGAGAGGTAAGAGTCCGGCTCAGCCTCGGGGTGCATTTATTTCACATCTTCTCCCTTTGTGGGCCACCTACATGAGCCTTAGCATTTCCCCACCTGATCAAACACCAAAAAGTCATGTCCATAGTTGACTCTGTCCACTCCCTGTTTGATCTCTTCCTGCAGCTTTATGGTAAAGGGCTGACACATGACTGCCAGAGGGAGGGCACCAACAGATTGGCCATGGTGTAGCATTTGAAATGTGGAGTACCCTGGTATTTTTAAGTGACTCTGAGACTACTTGCAGCAGCACTTTTTGAAAGTTATCAAAGTTTACTACATTGTGAAAGAAACTGTCCTTTTTCCTTTCCTCTCTTTGCCTTCTCATTTGGGCAGCTATTCTCTAGGCAATGCCATGCTTCGATAAACTGACTGACTGGCATGCAGCTCCTTTGGATTTTCAGAAGAAAACAGTCCCTTGACTCGAGTGTCTGTGCAGTTGCCTAGCATGGTGCAATCCTGCATCCTGCAGCATGGTGCCATCAGCAGCCAGTGCCTCCATGCAGAGCTCCAGGGTCTGGCCAGAGGGCAGGTGAAAAACTGAGTAAAACTTCTCTGTCATCACAGATCTGCACCCTCATTCCGTGCAGGCCGTATTTTTCAGACTGTGGCTGCAAAGAGGTAAAACAGTCCAAATTACTGAGGTGGTGTTGTCATAAGAATCTTTTCTGATCTTGGATTCTAGGTTATTTCATTCATTCATTCAAATCTACTGTAGTATTGTCATGGGTTGCTTTAACAGAAATTAATGTGTTAGATTTCTTTTAGAAAGGCAGCTGAAACAGATAGCTCACCACCCAAACATTTTCGGTGTTAATATTTCTTCTGCATTCCCTGACCTGCCAGTATAAACTGCTACTTAGAATCTCCCAGCAGAGCTGTAGTAGTAAACATATATATCTTTTGGCAGTCTATAGCTGTTCTGTAAATCTGGGCAAAGAAAAATATATAAGCATTTCTGAGTAATATATGGAGGCTTCAAAAAATTATCCTTCCCTTTTTTTTTCTTAATAAAACATCTTTTGTTAAGGAAAAAGGTGATCCATTTAGCTTTTGGTTGTTAGCTTAGCTTGTAGTTGTATAAAAGTCTTCAGTGTTTCTTTCTGCATATCCATTCCTTACAGTTCTCATGAGAATAGTCGTATCTCCTCTTGGGAGAATAGTGTATTTAATTAAATACATATATAATGGTAGTGCAGTGACACACACTTAACTTTTCTCTCCCATACAACCTGCTTTGGATGACGCATTTTCAGTGCAGAAGGCATTTAAGACTCCTGGTCCGGGAGTATTTTCACACAGGAGGCATATTTTTGTACAGGAATTGCTGTATCCATTTCTGGGGAAACCTGTACTTTTGGACTTTCCCCTTGGTGCTGGAACAAGACTGCTTTCTCTCAAGGCTCCTTCTTCCAGAGTGAATCCAGAGGACAACAAAGCTGGTGAAGGGTTTGGAGCGCAATGAGGAGCAGCTGAGGGAGCTGGGGTTGTTTGGCCTGGAGAAAAGGAGGCTCAGAGGTGACCTTGTTGGTCTCTACAACTCCCTGAAAGGAGGTTGTGGCCAGGCAGGGGTTAGCCTCTTCTCCCAGGCACACGCTGATAAGACAAGGGGACAAAGATGCATCGAGGGAGGTTTAGGTAGGACATTAGGAGGAATTTCGTCATGGAAAGGGTGATTAGACACTGGAACGGACTGGCCAGGGAGGTGGTGGAGCCACCATTCCTGGAGGTGTTTAAGAAAAGGCTGGACATGACACTTAGTTCTGTGGCCTCACTGGCACGGGGGTGTTGGGCCAAAAGGTGGTGGAGAGGACTCTTCCAACCTAATTGGTTCTGTGGGTCTCCACCCACATTGCAACCCCCACCCCCCAGCAATCTCACTGAGTCACCGCACAGCCCACCTTTGACAAAATCGCCGTGATATCCTGGAGTTTTAACACCCCGGACCAGCCCCTTCCCACCGGAGACAGGGAGGCGACGCCTGCTGAAGGGGCAGGTCGGAGGCTCCTGCCCCGGGTGTTCCCCCCCCTTCCTCTCCCCACAGAGCCTCTCTGCCCGGAGCCAGCGCCCTCCCTGGGCGGTGTCCCCTGTCCCCATCCCCCTGTGATGCTGCTCCGGCTGGTGCGACGCGCCAGCCCAGCTGGCAGAGTTATCCGAGACAACGTCAGCGAAACTGCTGCGGCACCGATCGATGGCTTTGTCCACCGCTTAAATTCCATTAGCCAATTTTGCAGGCCACAGCCTGAGAGTCAGACCGCGGTAATGTCTTTTGGGCGGATAATAAAAAAGGGAAAAGGAAAACCTCCCCCACAAGTACAGTCGGGAAATGTCTATTCTGTGTGATGCTACGGGATATGTTGGAGTATCTCTTAATTCAAGGCAGAATAAAGTTTATTAATCTGTCTTATTAATCTAAAGTTTATTAATCTTTTCCTGCAAACTTGTTGTGTGTTTACCTTATTTGAGCGTGCAAGCCATTGTCTCCTTGCTTTATTAATGCAGAGAATGCCACTGCACCTTTTCCAGCGCTCTTTTTCAGTCTAACTCCTTCGTATCTTGGCTTTGCTTAGTCTGCTTCCAGACATCAGGTGAAAAAAGAGAATTACAGTTGCCCCAGGAGAGACAGTTTCTATCTTAAATTTCATGCTAAAATGAGTTTTCTGCAAGTGGTCTGATAAGTGTGTTCTTTTTTAATTAAACTTTTCAGCCTATCAAGACCAAGGAAGTCATGTCGGTGATTTAGTGCAGGCATATTTTGATACTTGCTTTTCTTATTTCTCTATGATTTATTGCAGTTAGATACCTTTGAAAAACTGAGTATCAGAATAGATAATTTTTACTATACTGCCAAGCTATAAGAAATCAATGAAAATATCTGTTTTCATTGAGGAAAAGTTACACTAGACTTTGAACTAAAGCATACTGCTCATGGACTTACAGACAAAATATTTTTCTCTGGTTAGTAATAGTATTTGTCTTCTGTTCTGTGTTCTTTGTATGGAATTTGCAGTAGGGTGGATGGGATCCTCACATTGTCTATGGAGCTTGTCTTCATTTCCACCTGAACAAGAGACAAAAAAACCAGGAGCTCAGAAATGGGAAGGACAAATCATTTTAGTTTGTGACCATCACATCCCCCCACTGGGGCAGACACAACCACTAATTCCTAAGTTTACAGTACTCAGTGACTACTGGTGAGAAGTTTTGAGTGCTTGTGTTTGGAGCCCTGCTTTCTTTCCAGAGAAATGAGTAAAAAAGTTGGTCACAGTGAGGACTAAATTGGGGACAAGTGTTTGAGTTGTTGACAGGTCTCTGCTGGGGGAAGACAAAAAGAGCATCATATTATGACAGACTAATTATGAAAGTTATGAGGAAGTGATGTCTCTGTCACACATCTGCATGCAAGTTCCCTTGAACAGCACGGGAATACAGACTAAGTCAAATCATGTAGGGTGGCTCTGAGTGAAATACTGTACTTCACACTTCCTTGGTCATTGCTTGGTGGGTCCTTGACTTGGAGCATCTGAAATCTCAACACACCTTTTGACTAAGAGAGCAATTCAGTGATGTCTGACTTAGCTGAGCAGTGTGGACAAACCTGAAGCAATCTGCAGTGGAGCATGACAGCACCCTCTTATTCCATCTCCAGAAAGACAGCGAGGTTGTTTTCACATCACAGAGAAGCCTTGCTGCCCAAATGGCTGGACTTGTCAATAGCTCTGGCTAAGGGAATTGACCCCTGTGGGGGTGTAAAAGACTTGGGGAGAGCTGGGGAGAAACATACTTCACAGGAGCTTTGTCACACACAGTAAGTAAACTGTGTCCCTTTGGGCTGTACAGAAGGAAATCCTTCCAGGGTCTGTAGGCTGGTGGACAAAGACTGGACACTAACCCTCCCCTAAGCTCTGACTGGCTTTAAATTTCACCTTCCTTTTGGATTCCTCCTCCTCTGCCATGCTGCTGACGTTGTAAGGTATTAATTAACATCTTCTATAAAAGCAGCCCTTTCCACCTGATGGAAACACAGGTGGAGACACAAGAACAACTTCCAAGGCCCTGCCTGCTGACTTCTCTTCTTCCTGGGGTAACAGATTGAACGCTGTTCAAAACAAGAGTTCATAGCAATGTAGCTTAAAGAGTGTTGCTTGGTATGCAGCCACAAGCTGTATGATCCCTCTTGCTAACATTTTGCTTAGTAATCAGCAGCTCTGTTCTGCATGTGTAAGACTCCTGACACCAAGAAGCTGGAGAGGGCTGCCTGGGATGGCTCTCCTGCAACTGCACAAGAGGAGGTGGACAGAAAGGTACTTGGAAATCAGGATAGCCTTATCAACAGGGGAGAATTTTAATTAGCAAAACTAGGCAAACTTTTCCCCTCCCTGACAAAGACCCTAATGCAACAATCTGATCCTTCAGATTCACTGCATGGTGTGTGTGTGCAGGGCACATTGTGGATGAGGGGAAATAAGTACACATTTCACTGATAACTCTGCAGGGAGCTTCAGAAGATTGGCCTGTTCAGATTTGTGATTCTTCTGTCTGATAAGTGAATTTCATTTGTCATCACACTCATAAGATCTGCTTGAATGTGGAGACTCTGAAAGGGAGAAAACAAAATTTTCCTGGTTCATCTAGAAGAAGTAAAGATTACAGCCTCCCTCATGGTATGATAACATAAGCTATTATTGGTCCATCACTTCTAAATCAAGATCAGCATAAGGTGCACCTGAAAATGGAAATAAAAAAGATGGGGAGACTGCTAAAGACCTCAGCTTCTCACAGTATCCACTTCTGTTTTAAGCCTGTCTCTGGCACAAACTAAAAAACTCTAAGTGTAAAACTTTGAAACTTCTAGTGAAAATGGGGTGCATAGCATGGGGGGAGACAGTCTGATTTATGATCAGACTCACAATACATGGAACCTGTGCCCCTTGAGGTTATATGGGAATGAGCATTTTTCATTTTTATTTAGGGGAAAGTGAAGTTTAGAGGAAAATAGCATTACTTAATAGGAGTAATTGCAAAGCTTAAAAAATGGCCGTAGCTTAGTCAGGGTGTTGGTGAGCCCACTGGAACCGCTCTGTGCCGAGCTGTTTCTTACAACGTGCCAGAGCTGATTCTTGGTAGGATTACAATTGTATTGGTTTTGATTATGTCAACCTTTTGACATTATTGATCTTGGCAGGTGTTGCTATTCCATCACGCTAGGCTTTGTAATTTTAATCTATAATTAGATAGATTTGCACATCGCCTAGAAAATGTGCTGCAAAGAATGAAAACAGTGTCACCAGGAGTTATTTAACTCCATAAACTCCTCCTTCCTCCAGCTAGTGCCTCTGTTTCCTTCATGTTCTGTACAGCTATGATGTGCTGGTGCATAGGTAATAAATGCAATGCTAACACTTAACAGATCAGGGAAGCAAGTGGTAGTCTATAGCTAGACTAGATTTATTAGTAGTAGTTATATACTTATCCAACTATAGGTCTGTAGTTGTAGTGAGTTATCGCTGCCACAGGACAGAACAATTTCAGCTTGAGCCTTAGATGTGACATAAGAACAGAGAGGATCATTTGGAACCTGCTAATGGGCTCTGGCAGATTCAAAACCCCTATCCTGTTGCTAAGAATGGTAGTGCTTTAGTCATCCTAGAAGCTTTTTTATCAGCACAAGAGCCTAAGAAGGTAAGTTCAACTGACAGAAATTGGACCAAAGGTCTGGCCCTGGCTTGGTAACCCCTTCAGCAGCTGATAACCAAGAGACTTGTAAGAACGGGTCAAGCATGGTTATTTCTTAACACTCTCTTCCTGACTCTTGCAGATATCAGATCTAAGTTAGCTGCCCTGTACTGACTTTTACCAGCAGATTTCTCCAGGTGAACTTGCATAAACCTCGAGCATCCTGTGGCAGGGAATCTAGAGAAAATATGCAGATATTATCTTACACAGTTAAATTATATCTTTTGTAAGTCATTTCCTTTCATTTGTTTTGAACTTATGACAGATAGGTTCACCTGCTATGCCCAACTTTTTACCAGAGGAAACAGTTGAATGAGTATTTCCTGGTCACTCTCTCTAAGCCTCCTGTCAGTTTATTTAGCTCCCCCTTTCTTGGTTCTGTATGAGAAGACCTAGCAGTCAATGTTATTAGCTCCTCCCTCTGTTCCAAATGTCTTTGGGGTGTATTTCTTAAGCAAAATCTGATCACCCCTCTTGCCATCTCAATACCTTTTGTAAATCTATGATATTTTCTTGAGCGCCAACAAAAATTTGAAGAGAGCATTCAAGATTATTTCACTTATACAGGAAGATAATAATCATGTTCTCTACAGTGTCTTCTACTGCTTGTGTAATAATTCTGAATACGTGATAGCTTTGACTACTGCTGAATACAGAGCATGCTCAGGTGGTTTTGGTGTATCATCAGCCAAGATGCCATTCCTGAGTGGTTGTCATTATCTAAGACATCATCATTTTATACATTAAATTGATGGCATTTTTCCCAGCCCATATGCATAATTTAATGCTTATCCACATAGAATTTAATCTGTTCTTTTATTACCTAGTCACTCAATACCAGATCTTTATGCAAAGTCAGCTCTTGTCTGGATAACTGTGATTAGGCTAGTGAAGTCTCTGGCCTCCCTGCTTCTCTCCTGACCTTTTACAAGCTTATTTGAGACTGTGTTGAAAAGCAAAGGTCAGTAATATGCACCTCTCTTGAGGTTTTCCTCTGCTGAAAAAAAGAAAAACAACACTGCTTTCTTTACTCTTTTTCCTTTATCTTTTAACCATTTATTGTAGTCTCTGTGAGGGCTTTAGGTTGTAATCCCGTGGTGGAGTCATATCCCTTGAGGACTGCATTGCAAGCTGTCAAAACTGTTTCAGGCTGGCACGTTTGCCAAGGCATCCCAAGAACAGCAATACGCTTGTAAGGCACAGATTTCCTTCCCAAACATCACTATGACCTGTCTGCAGTGTCTGTGGTTTATCCATGTCCCTGTCAGCTCTATTGACTAGAAGAAGTGGCATCCTTGCCTGGATCAGGAAGAGTGTGGGCCCCTCAGTTCAGGAAGGACACTGAGGTGCTGGAGCAGGTCCAGAGGAGAGCAACCAGGCTGGGGAAGGGACTGGAGCACAAGTCCTGTCCCCAGTACAAGGGAGCTGGGTTTGTTTAGCCTGGAGGAGAGAAGGGTCAGGGGAGACCTCATCACTCTCTCCAGCTTCCTGAAAGGAGGTTGTAGCCAGGTGGGGGTCGGTCTCTTCTCCCAGGCCTCTCAGCAGTAGGACAAGAGGGCACGGTCTTAAGCTGTGCTGGGGGAGGTTTAGGTTGAATATTAATAATAAATTTTTTATGTAGAGAGTGATCAGATGTTGGGATGGGCTGCCCAGGGAAGTGGTGGATTCACCATCCCCGGAGGTCTTAAAATGGGACTAGACATGGCACTTAGTGCCATGGTCTGGTAACCACAGCAGAGTTGGATCAAGGGTTGGACTTCATGATCCCAGAGGTCTTTTCCAACCCTGTTGATTCTATGATTCTATGAAATACAGAGAGTGTGCTTGCAGGTCCATGACTGCCCAGATCTCATGGCTCTGGCTCTTGGTTACCTGGTTGTCTCTAGAGAAGTTCCCAGTTAGCAGCAGTCTGGATAACCAGGCCATAATAATAGATGGTTTGCCTGAAAATGTGCTGGAAAGAAGAGCAGAGGAAGAAGCAGCCACGTAGGGTCTTCACTGTCCTTTAGAGCTTTGAGCGAAGGGGAAAAGAGGAAGTTTCAATTCTCTGCTATGAGTGGCAGAGGAGTAAAGACAGAAGTTACATGAAGAAACTGAGGTGACGAATGAAAAGATATTCAGGGACAATGGGAAAACTAGGGACAGAACGCTGCATTTTGGGAAGGGCATAAAGGTATCCATAGTCTGACTTTCAGCTAAACTGATGTGTGAAAGTGAAAAAATGAGAAGAATTTCCTCTGCCTTGTTAACGATTTGTAAATAAAGAAGCAGCAGCATAAAAACAGTCAAGTCATGTTTATTAAGTTTCAGATCAAAGTCACTGGCTTCAGGAGAGGAGAGTTGATGATAGACTTGCAGTGGTAAGGGTATTTATCCCTTGTTGTGGTGGCTTTTGATAGGTGGAGAATTACTCTGGCAGATAGAAAAAAGCATCCATGGCAGTACAAGCTGCTGCCTGCATAGCTAACTCTCTGTCTGTGTAAAAGCAAACAAATGCTTAGCTGTTAATTGCAGAGGTGCATTAAGAGTAGTTGTCTACAGTCACCTTTGGCCATCAGGACTGTTTATCCCATCTGCATTAAGAATGCCTCAGTTCTTACCCTCCTGGCTGCTTCCAGCAGCTGCTGTTCATGAAGCAGTACATCTTGTGAGAAACCTTCCTGTACGATTCTTGCCCCAGCTTCCCTCACAGTGCAGAACATTGCCAAAAGCCTAATGCAATCATCAGTAGTAATGGCAAAAAGTTATCATTTTAGGTATGACTAATAGAGTGAAGAGTAGACTGAAGGCTTCATTAGACTAAAGGCCTTGCAGACAGAAAAAAAGTAATTACTGCCACCTTGAAAAGCTTATGGCCTAGGGATGCATTTAGTGTTCAACACCTTGTGATCATTTCTGGGTTGATGTAATAGAAAAATTATAACCTTTTCTCCATAAGGGCTTCCAAAATTTTAAAAAATAAAGCTGTGAATTCCCCCCTCTCCAAAGCTGTTATCACTGATTCCATAATTTCCTGCTCAGTTTTCAGCAACATTGGTCTCACAGTAACAAAGGCATTTTCTTTTAGGCAATAGAAAAAGAGCTGTTATAGCACCACAGATGTTTCCTCTGTCCTCTGTATATTCTTTAAATGACCAGTGTTCATGTACAGATGTATTAAGATCTCCAACCTTCCCCCCAGAACTCACAGGGCTCAACATGTGTTTTTCTAGGTAATTTTTCAGCTATCAGATTGCTCTTTCTCCATAGAGCTGGCTTTCTCTAAAGATGTGGTCACTGCACCAAACCCTCCAGAGCTCAAGAGGCACTTGGACAATGCTCTCAGGCACATGGTGTGACTCTTGGTGATAGTCCTGTGCAGTCACAGCACTTTCATGACAACATCTGCTCTTTTGCAGTTCCGAACCTGTGAGAATTAATAAGCTGGACTGCAGTCATGACATGCACCTCTGTGATGCTGGTCATACTCACAGTTACTCTGCCCATGGAAAGGCCCTATGACACCCTGGAAACAGAGGTTGGGTTGCACTTGATTGGGCACACCTCTTCATCTCCCTTGTGCTCAGTGTTGTGCTGTGCTCCAGTGTTGGTTTGAATCATCAGGCCTGTGATCCAGAATGACCTGCTTGCTCTTCTTTCTCACAGCGCTCGCATGAGCAGTATGGAGATGTCTCTGTGCATTGCTGTGACACAAAGAAAAGGGCAAATGCTGCAGAGGTGAAACAGTGCTGTAAAGGAAGACTTGCAGCAGCACCTGGAATCTGTGACCTGGGAGAAGAGGATTATGCAGTCCTTTCAAAGATGCACCATCGAATACTGGGAGGGAGGGGGGGAAGGAAAAAAAAAAGAGTGAAAAATTTCTATCCTCTTCCCTGCTTTAATCAAATGGAAACTGGAAACCTTGAAACCATAGGAGGAAAGCCAACCAAAGTGCAAAACCTGTGTGGGCACGAGAGAGTTACAAGAGTAGGAGTTCACCAGTAGAGAAAGGTTCTTCTCTTTTGGGTTATCCCAGCACTTATCTCACTTGGAAAACAAATAAACAAAAACGATTGGAAAGTTGTTTTGGAAAAAAAAGAAAAAGATCTTTTCAGCCATTCGGTAACAATGCTAAAAATTTATGTACTTCCCAGTGGTTTCTGAAATTCACATAAACCATCTGAAAGAACTGGTAAGAGAATCTATGAGCCTACTTCTGTTGTTGATTAAAAAAAAAGGTGCTGATGGATGATTTGCAGTAAGTTTCTGCAAAGCTCTGGGAAGTCCTTCTTCAGAAGCTTCGTTGTGTGTAGATGCAAGGAGCTGGAGTCCCTCCTGAGTAAAAACTGTGAATGGGGAGTTTTCAGGTCGTGCCAGGGGAGAAACAACTCACAAGTTTGAAGCTTTCTAGTAATAAAATCTTTTGGCTCTCAGTTGACAGAACTTTGCACAGAACGGAAACAAATGCCATCTCCTTGCCCTGACTGTAACACCCTTGAAGTACCTTGTCCATATGCTCAGTTTGCTGGATTATATGAGAGGAAAAAAAAAAAAGTATTTGCAAATTTCAGTTTTTATTACCTTAAAGCAGAGTATTTCCAGCAGATGGGCAGTAACGGCTGTGCCAGGAGTTTCAGTATGCAGATGACAAAAGAAACTGGATAAACTTAGGAGGGCCAGGGAGAAAGACACAGACATTTCTGAGGGCCTTGTGGGACTCTTTTATTCCAGGAAGCAACTGAAAATGGTTGGGAACATGGATGGAGAAATGGATGCTTCTGTGCCAGAAGAATGGTGTTTGCAATGCTTTGCTTCAGTCTGTTTCCTTTGGCAGAACTTTACCCTGCTAGAAAATTACTTAGTTTGTTGGGTTTATTTCTTTTCTGGTACCAGAGCAGAGGAAATTGGCATCTGAAGGTGCTCACTGGCAATAAAAGCGTGCTATTTCTCCTCAGGTTTTCGCTCTTTAGGGATTGCGTTATGGCCCACAGTACCACGTTCCCTGGGAAGTGCCCTTGAGCAGACAGCTTCCCACTTTGGTTGCCTGTGAGAACTTTGGGGGATCTTTTGTAGAGGAGGGAGGGCAGTGGGTCCGCCTGCTCCACTCAGGCAGCTGTTTCACAGTTGGTGTGTTGGAGGAAGCAGGTGCAGCTCAGCAACCAGCACGTGGGTCACGGCCAGACCCCTGCGCTTGTAAAGGCTTTGAGTCAGCAAGGGCAAAGCAGCAAAGGAGCTGACTGAGCTTGTCATCTGGGCAGTACCTTTGTGGAAGAACTGAGGCTCTGTGAGAGGTGCTGTTCTCCCAGGTGAGAGGACTTGAATAATCACAGTCCACGTGCAGCGTGCGCTTCTGTCCATCCCTAGCCAATGCTGGGCCTTTAAAATCATTCCGGGTTAGTGCTTCAGAGCCAATGCAGTCTCTTAACCATGTGGCAACAAGTGGCTCTTGATGCAGTTTCTGAGCATGAGGAGGACTTGGAAGGCCAAAGCAAATTGAGATTTGGAACAGTGATGCTTATAGAAATCTTGGTACAATCCACAGTTTAGCTTTCCAAAGCCAGCATCCATTGTCCTGCAAAATTTGTAAGTGCCTGTTATACTGCAAGGTGAGAGATTAGTCTCCTTGTGAAAAATGTGTTTTGAAATGGGAAACTAAGGAAGCAAAAATGAGAATTTTATTGTTTCCATGCTGTTACCCTGGAATGAAGCTAAACTCCATTAATATAAACAGCTTAACTTGTCAGCAGTGACACCAGTTGCACACAGAACTGCTTGAGTGGGTTTTGTGTAAGGCAGATATCTTTATTTGGTGTTATTTCTGCAAAATATTTTCCCCTTTCCCTATATCAGCAAGTGATGTTTCAAGACTGCAGTGTTTTCTAAACAATTAGATCTTCTAACTTACTGTTCTGGTCTTCACTGATCCGTGCAATGGGTGGTGATTTTAGATGGGGAAGTTTGAGCTGGCCTGGCCGCTATTTGGCTTTTGCACATTGTAACAACAGATAGAAACACTGTAATGTGGTCAGGGAGAAAGGCTTCTGAAGGCCAGGGCTTTAGCAGTCTGTGGGAAGGGAGGGCAAGCTAAAATACTGCCACAGGAAAAGTTAGAGGGATCATCATATAGGGGCTTGGGGAAGGGCTAAGGTCATTCTGTGTCTTCCTCAAGAGCTGGTGTTTTGTAACACGTTTTATATATATATATATTTTTTATATATATTTTTCTGCCTTGTGGGAATTTTCACTGCTTCATTTTATTCTCTCCCATTTCAGAACAAAAGGTTAGGTCTAAAAATAAACGGTGCACTGGAAACAGAAAAAAAAGAAATCATCAGCCTACACACAAACACGCACATTTCGAAAGAAGAAGCGAGTTTGTTACCAAAATCAAGTTATAAATGCTCTTAGAACAAAGAAAACTATAAATCTCCCATTTTCTTGAAAAGTCCTTATGGGGCTTACTGGCTCTGTGAAAGTTTTTCACCACCATGGCAGAGGGTAGGGATAGTAGGTTTTCTCTGCAGTGCCCACTCAGTAGAGTAGATGGCCCTGAGGTACAAAGCTGTGAGAGAGGCATTACATTCATCTGTGTTGTCCTTGTTTCCACATCTGGATTGCTGAGACAGCTTACACTGGTGTAGTAATTCCTGCCTTTGACAGTAAATTCTCTCTCTACTCTGGTTTAGCCCTCTTACCATAAAGAAAAAAGATCACTGCTAGCAGGTGGTTCTCCCTAACCCCAAAGAGTGCGCTCGTCCCTCAGCATTTTTAAAAAACATTTTGTCTGTTAGATGTAGCTGAGGCAAGACAGCACCTGTGAACACCTGGTCCGTCTTTCGTCATGTGCTACATACAAAAAGGCATGAAAGGGTTGTACCAGGAATTTTAAGGGGTAGTACAGAGTTTTTCCGGAGGAAATTTGTGTATCCTTCTGGTAATGTTTTCTCCAGAGCTCCCAGGATTTTAGGGCTTAGAGGAAGGTTAGAACATGTGCAAAGCTGTCCCTTTCTCATTCAGTTGAATTTCTGGAGTTTGGTATTTGTCAGAGAACATATGTGGACATATACTTATGACAGAGAACTTTTCTGGCACCCCAGCAGGTCAAATTTTATAAGAAGAAGGGTCAACAACATCTGATTTTCTAAATTCATTTTTCTATATTCTCGGTAAGGAATGTTTCTTCTGTCTTACAATTTGTCTGTTAAGGACCATTTGGAAAAAAAGCTTTAACATCCCAAATAGTCAACTTTGGTTCCCACAAACAGGGGAATGAAAGAATGGTGTTTTGTCTGCTTTCCCACAGGTGGTTTATGAAAATCAATAGTCTCAGTCGGCTCCTTCTAGATGAGATTGGCTATAACCTAAGGGCTACAATATTTTATGGACCGTCAGGGAAGATTTGAGCAATTTAGAGTACATCAGTAAACATAATTATGCTGTCTATTGCTTATTGCAGTGTTTATCAGTGCAGCCAGTATGCTTTAATGGTGATTTGTGTCTCTCATATGATATTTAAATTTTGTTTACCTCTTATGCAATCTGAATTATGTTGCAGCAAAACTTCTGCAAGTGCCTGTGATCATAACTGTACAGTCTGAGAGATTTAGCTCATAAATTTCCAAATGAAATGTAACAAATCCTGTCAGAATCCATGCTGTCATCAAAGCTAAAGGGGTCATGAAGAGAGCATCTTCAGGATGTGCACCAGGTGTTCAGGGAGAGAACTCTGGAAACTGAAGGAAGACAAAAATTAACAGATGTTAATGGATCTGTGAACTCTGTTCAAAGCCCTGCCCAGGTGTTTCATGCTCTGTCATGAGTGATTCTGTTGTAAAGAGGAAAATACTTCCTTTTCCAAAATAAAATTCTGGCAGTCTGGAAGCTGAGAAGATCAGTCTTCCTCCAGTTTGGTCTCCTGGTTTTGTGTGCCAAGTATCTTAGACAGCATTTGGTACGTGTGGATCAGAGATGGAGCTCAGCTTGGATGCATAGTAAGTTTGAATCTGAAAATAGAGTTTTAAAGTGAATTGAAAATTTTTTAATCCAGAAACATGACAAGGAATTGCTGCTGGCAATTGCCAGTGCTCACAGCAATAAAATGAATGAAGATGAAGTCTAACTTTATAGTGTAAAATATTCTTCTAAGCAGTAGAATCTTTGAGAAAGGAAGGTTCTAGTGGGGTGCCCACTACGTGACCAGTATTTGTGTCTCTGTCTCTCATGCCCAGCCGAGCAAGGTGTGTCTCAGTTCCTTACCTCTACACTTTAGTGCAGTCTTGTGAAGAACGGGGTATCTCCTCAAAGTATGACAAACAATCTCCTGATTCCCAGGCTCAGCTTGCTGGTGAGTTTCTCCACAGCTTTGTCCATGCAGAAACTCCATGGGTGAGATCCACATGTCAGTGGGGGCTGAAGCTGCTGGTGTCTGCTGCAAGGGCCTGGTCTCTGCTTTGGGACTTCTATATGGGACAGAAGTAAAAATATTTGTCAGTCAGCAATTTAGACTACCTTGGTAAAGAGAATCATACTGTCTACTGCTTGCTGTATATATATACACGTTTTGACGTATCTCCTAAGGAAGATAACCCCATTCTGCCTTGAGGAGCAAAACTTCTCTAAGCAGAAAAATGCATTTTACAGAATAAGGAAAGCTAGGGAGGAAAACAAAAAAAGAAAAGAAAAAAAAAAAAAGGGAATCTTCTCTGAGTTTTGCTGCACAGAGAGGAAATTAAAAATAGGTTCCAAAACCATAGCAAATAACAAAACGTTTCCCTGCTGAACTAAAGGCTCATGTCACTGCTGAGCACTCTGTCATTGGCTTTTCTTGCCCTCTGGCCAGGCTGACCTCCTCCTAGGAACAGCACAAACATCCTCGGGGGGTCGGGGAGCTGTGCTCATACAGAAATAATCTGATCTTTCTGATGTGAATCTCACAGCTACTATTGATTTCCTTTTATCTGAAAGTACACTGGAGTGGAAAAACAAAAACTTTGCCTTGTGGCTTTGTTCTTCATTGGTCTTTTATTATGTGTGAAGGCACAGATTCTATTTCAAAGACATTTGAAGAGAATTTTTGTTAAACCCAGCAGCCTCAGGACTGTGAAACCTTCTCTTTATCTTCTTTCTGAAGATTCTTGCCAAATCTTGAGGCAGTTAATAAAGTTGTAGATGTGTTGATTTAATCAAAATCTTTCTCATCTAATGATGCATATCCTGATTTTTGTGGACTCTGGATTTAATAAAGTAATTCAGAGAAGTGTTTTGGATAAAAATATCCTGAAAGTAATAGAAATAGGAGTCTGTAAAATGTTTCCTTCCTTAGTTGGCAAAGCATAATCATTGACACCTGAGGACTCTCATACCCATGGAGCCTCAGGTCCCCAGCTGAGCTGCCACAGACTTTCCAGTGTATCCTAAGGACCATGGAATCCACATTTAGAGAGACATGGAGGTGAAAGAGCAAGTAAGACCCCTATGTTTTCATAAGGTGGTTTGTTACTGGAGCCAGACAGGGTATGAATAGGTGCAGTTTAGCAAACCTTCTGTTCAGCCAATCTCAAAGAGTTAAAAGCATATTAATTATGTAAAATTCCCTTTATATAACCCCCAGCATTTAGTGGAGTGGTCTCAGCTTAGTCCACAAGATATAAGAGGACTAAAAAGTAAACAGTAAATATTTTAGCTATGAAGTTACCAGTTTGCAGTTGAAACATGTTAAGAAATGCTATGGCTTGTATGGAAGCAGAATTCAGAAACAACTATGAGCAGATTTCTTTTGTCAGACCACCGTGGGAATGAAATGAGTCACAGAAAATTTCAACCCAAACAAACTGAAGACTTTTAAAAATTCCAGTCAAACCAGCATGTGGTCCAGTAATTGAAATTCAACATTGCCCAATCCCAAATCCTGGGATTAAATGCAAGACAAAATTCTCAAACAACTCAAATTAACCAGTACAGCAGGAGGGCTATACCGTATGAACTCCTGCATTCATCTGTAACAGTGTTTTTAAAGACTGTGAAAGTTTTAGTAGCCTCTTGTGTGATTTGTGCCAAAGAAAAGTTTCCATAAATAGGAAGCTTGCTAACAAGAAGGTAACAATCTGAAAGTAGTGCGGTGCCAAGGTCAGAATTGAAGCTGTAGTTACTCAGTCCTTTGAGGGCTATGAATCTTCACAAGCCTAGCATGTCTAGGTTAAAAACCTTATAATCCAAGATGAGGAATAAAGTCCATAGGCATCAAGTGTCAACACAGATGATTTGTTTGTAGAAGGTGCTGTGGAGTGCCTTTTGAGCTGCCATGCCCAGCAAATGTGTGAAATCTTGCAGGAGGCTCAGATACTCCTATCTCAGCAGAACTGATTAAACACTGTAGTGGATGTGATTTCTCAGTCCATGCCATTCTCAAATAAAACCCTACAGCAGTGTCCATCCACTGCTTAAACTGGCAGTTCTGTCTCTTATGAGGAACAGAATTGCTACCAGGGAGGAGGTCAGTTTTCTTTTCTCACTGAATTCTCACTGACTATGTAGTAAAAAGATACAGGCCCACCCAGCAGATTTGCTTTTCTGACTGTTTCAACACTTTTGAAGTGTTTTAAAGTTAAAAGTCCCAAATAATTGTTTCAGTCTCCACTTGTTGCCGTGGCCAGTACAACTGTGATTCCATGGTTGTGCTTTCTGCCGGATATGTCAGACCATGAGCAGAGGGTTTGTAGTCTGCTCTAAGTTTTCATTTACTCCTAAATGATTTTGATGTTTCTAGCATTTCAGAGCATTAAATTTTTGAAAAAGCTTCCATCCAGTGTGCAGGGGGAAGAGAAGAAGAGTTTCTAATATCTGTATTGGCACTTTGGTTTTGGTTGGGGCTCAGGTGGGTTGGCATGTGCTGGCATGGGACTTCTACTCAGCAGGTCGCAGTGCCGGAGACAGGATGGAAATCTGTCCTTCCCAGTGCCAGCCACGACCCAGTTCTCTCTCTGAGAGGTTGTATGCAGGTTTTGATAGCTGAAGAGCTGTGAGGGAGCCACCTACAGCCAGACCCCCAATGGCTTCTAAAATTCCAGTTGCTGGCTGTCTTCCAGAGAAGTGAGTCGCAAAACTCCCCTTTGGGATCAGCTTTTGGGTGCTCCCAGAGGGATTTGGTAGTAGGATCCCATATTGCTCCTCAGACTTGAGGGTGCAGCAGATGGCTGAGGTGAATCTCAGGCAGTCAGGATGGTGGCTGCTGGATGTGCCCCTCAAGGAGAGGCACCACCCATGTCCTTGGCCTGATGACTCAAAGCAGGGGCAACACCGACACACTGACTGTGGCTAACAAACACAGAACAGCTGGAAACATACTGGACATGCTGTGGGGGGTCCCAGGAAGGGCAGGTTTTGTTGGTTGACTGGCCAATGGCTCCTTGGATAGTCATCTGGTGTGTGACAGGAAGAGAACGGCACAGCTATCTATTACCTGAGGTGGGGAAAAGATACATGGTTGGTTTGTGTCTGGTTTGGTTGTGAATGAGATCGTGGCTCTGTGAAGGTGAGTTTGTCCTGACCCACAGCAGGTGAGCAACTGCACCAGCAGGGCAGGGAGGGAGGAACTTGATTTTTGCTGGCTTGTACAATGTAGTGCATCAGATGTGCCTGTCACAAAGGCTGAGGCAAGGGAATTAGATAAAGAGTTCTAATGATCTGACAGACTCAGACTCAGCAAAGCAGGTTTTTGTATTCACTACTCTTATTCTCCTCCAGAAGAAGCTGTGAGTGACACACATAGGGGATTCCCACTATTCCCTTTTAAGAGACTAAAGGAGTGTGTAGGTGTGCATTTGGGGTTTTTTAGCCATGCTGTCACAAGTGTTTCCTATGGTTCACTCATCTCCAATCATACTGTGGGTTCAGCGTTCAGCCCCTGGCCAAACTCTCCCTGTGGGACCACCACTGCAGTCAGTGATGCTGGGAAGCCTAAAGCAATGGTCTTCCAGTTACAGAACCTGTGGAAGTATGAAGAAGGTTTTCATTTCTCTTGCAAACCCAGGGGGACTGAACAGGGCACCCACATTTCTGTGCATCCATGAAAGCTAGAAAGGAACTTTTTCAATGCTGAAAGGTTTTTTAGTAGAATTTAATGATCACAGGAGGTGGATGTTTGCATGCATGTGTCATAGATATTTCTGGCTCTGGATGCAAGCACAAATACTATACTCATGTATACATCCAATCTCTCTGCACAGCACAGCAGAAAATTAAGCACAGAGAAGACACTGAACTTCAAAAAATTACTTGTATTTTCTTTATAGTACCTTAAAGATTATCTGTAATTTACAGTAGAGCCCCCTTTTCATTCTGGACTGAAGCAGCAGGACTGATTTGTGGGTGTGAAAAGTGACAGTTTTCCTCAGTATCACCATTGCAGAATGTGGAATATGTCAAAATTATCTTAGGTTGGGGTGTTCTTTATATACTTGAAGTTGGCTAATTAAGACTTTCCTGATCTGCAATAAAGTGGAACAAACACTTAATTAGTGGAACAAGCAGTTAGCATTCCTTAGTCAAGGACATCCTGGGACTAATAAGCTACAAGAACGTAGTAAATCAAGATGTTGTGTATCTAAGGATACATTGCCAACTTGTCAAAAGGCTCAAGGTCCATGTATCCCTCAGGAGAACTATCTTTATTATAATACCGAAAATCATGCCTATGAGTGAAAAAGACCCTTGTCCAGATGAAGACCTCTCCTTTGGGCATGCATAGAAGTTAGATGGGATTACCTGACTTGTATGGAGACTACTAACCAATTGTAATAGCAGCGCTGTTCTTGTAAAGTTACTAACTCTGAACTTCTGAGCATGGGTAAGGGTGCAGAAGGTCCTACTAATGTGCTTCACTTGTGGAAAACCTCCATGCACACAGGCTGGAACAAATGTGGAAGAAAAAATCAATGTCTCTCTTGAGTGTGTAATTATTGGCTTGTAGCACAGCAGGTAACAAACACGATTTTCTGGGCAACACCACCATGCTTTGTGCTCCTCACAGAACGGCTCATGCAGTGGGGGAGGACTCTGGTGTGAAAAGCGTGGCACCAAAAAAATGGGGAAGCAGTTCAGGCACGTTTTTTGTCGTTCTTCTTTCAACAATTCATGTTTTTGAAAACTATTGAGGCATTATACAGCACTTAAAAATAACAAGGCCATTTTACTGGAATATTTTGTCCCTTTTAGGGGAGCATGACATCTGCAAGTGCTTCAGGCCTTTGACTGCATAGTGTTACTTAAAATATAGGATGTTTACAGTTCTGTGAGGAAAACAGCTGGAAAATATTTTCTTAAATTGCTGATGTGACATTTACAGAACTTTAGCAGAACTGATTCTGTTACAATTTTTAAGCTGTGAAATTGCTGGGGAATTTAATGGTTCCAGGGGCCATTTGCTATTCTTGAACACCATTATTTACGCTTTTTCACCAGTGAAAGCCTTCCTTGTAGCTGATGATATTGTACTCTCCCTGCTCATCTTTAATGAGGGAAGGGTGAAGGGACAGGATATTGAGGCACTAGATAATTCCTCTCTGCAGCCTTGGCTATTGTAGCTTGTGTGCACAGATGGAAAAGATGAGCTATGCTTGCTTTGTCTGGTGTGGCAGCAAGTGTACCAGAATGCTGACGAATTTCAGAGGTGAGCTGGTTAAAATTCAGATTTCTCTCCTGTGGGGATTTTGTGACATTTTTACATAATTTTCACACTTCTGCAAAGGGGATATGACGCATTTCTCTTGCAGCTTATGAATACAGTTTTGAGTCGCGTTTCTCCAAGTTTTGGGCAGCCTGCCTGAAGTAAGCTGGAAGCCCCAGAGCCCTTACCTGGCAGGCACTTAGCTGAGAGACAGGCTCTTATGGAGCCCAGATACTTCTTACCATGATGGCGAGGAGGGCAGAAGGCTGGCATTTTTAGGTATCCTGTGGGAAACCTTTCCCACAGGAAATTGTAATGATTTTCTATCCAGTAAAGTGTGAAAATGCTGAGATTTTAAACATTCCTGCTGATGTTTCAGAGCACTCATGTGGATCTTGGCATATTTTAGCTGTTGTCTCTGACATAGGAACCTCTGATAGAAACAGTCCATCCTTTTTCAGCAGCGTCTCTGGCCCATCTGGAGGGAACCTCAATCTCTGCAGGCAGCAGCCAAAATCACTAAGCAATGTTATCCCTGCTGTTGCTTATTGTACAGTCTTGTATTAAAGCTGTTTGTGGCATTTTTTTATGAAGCAAACATTCCTACGCCCACTCCTGTTTTTGTTTGATCATGTAAATTATGGTACTTTGCAACTTAATTGCTGTGGGCTTTATGAAAAACTGCATTAAGGACTTTGCTAATTGTGGCCCTGCTCCCTTACTTCTTCTGGATGGATTTTGAAATTCTGTAATTGGGTGTATTTATATTTTGTAGCTTTATATAAAGAATCAGTGGATTAATAGGAAAGACACAGAAAAAAATCTGGCTCTGTACCAGTACAGAGCTGTTTCTAGCAAAAAGCTTTGTCTTCAGAAGTATTCTGGCAGTTTGAGCAGTTTTTCAGAACGGTGAGCCTGAGGAATCCTTTATGGATTGGGAGCTGATGACTGGAGAGAAGGGTTCTACAGAAACATCTGAGCCAACCCACTTAAAACTACGGATTGTGGGTAACCTACCTGACTTCCCTGATTTGATGTCAGAACCACCTTTATGGTGAGCCAGGGAAAGTTGCTTTGCCATGACATGCAGGAATTTGTGGGAAATAATGATGGGAGCCATTTGGAAACGTTAGCATTCAGATGGTAGGTCTGGCTCAGCCTAGCTCTGTTGTCTTAGCTTTGCAGGACAACATCCTAGGGTATTGCTGTTATGGGGAGCAGAAAGCTGAATCCTTAGTTAGGAAATATGGTCTCAGGAAAATTATGCGTGTGAATTGACTCAGAGCACATCCACCAGTCATTATTTTCTATCTCTCTTAATGAGTCCAGACACTCATCTAAAAAAGCTCAGAAAATTACTTGAAGGCAGTCTTTCCACAGCTGGCTGGCCAAAGCTGTGGGCTGTATTTGAGACATTTGTATCTGCATTATCCTACCAGCTTACTTCGCCTGTTCTGTCACTGGCTCCACATAACTGTGAAAACTGCAACTTATTCAGCAATTCAGTGAATCAATTCTGCCTTTTGCTGATTTTCTATGCAGGATCCAGCCTTTCATGGCATAATTAAAGCCACGAAGATGAAGAGCAGCAAGCAGGCCCGACAATTTGCGGAACATTCTTTTTATCTGGTAAAACGTATTTGTTGTTTTTAAACCCCATTTCATAGTTTATCCAATTTATTTCTATTTTATCTGCTTCACTGTGGAAATTAAATGCTGCTTTTGGTTTGCGTGGCCAGGTTTTAGGAGTGGCAGCGGTGGGTGGTGGGTGGGAGGGGGGGGGAGAGGAGCTACAGGGGTGGCTTCTGTGCGAAGCTTCCAGAAGCTTCCCCAACGTCAAACAGAGTCAATGCCATCTAGCTCCAGGACAGGCCCACTGGCCAAATCTGAGCCAAACATAGAACAGCAGTAATGCCTCTGTGGTAAAGTATTTAAGCAGGAAAAAAAAGTTGCTGCAAAGAAGCAATTGCAGCCAGGGAAGGCAGGAGTGAGAACATGAGAGAGGAATGACTATGCAGACACCAAGGCCAGTGCAGAAGGGATGGGAGGAGATGCTTCAGGTGCCAGAGCTGAAGCTGGAGCTTTTCTGGGAATACTAGGACAGGCCTCTGGCAATGTATTCAGTGCCTGTTGTGCATCCAACCTCATTCCTCTGTGTTCCAGAAAAGCAGCGAACTGACACTCTGAGCAAGCACTGATCGGAGATAGCTCATGAGAATGGATGCAGTGAAGGTTTCAGGCATGCCTCAGTTCATTCAGCCTGCTGTGCCTGCCTGACTGCTCCAGCTCACTGGCTCCACAGATGCAGAGGTTTATAGTTTGTTAGAGCTGCTCTTCTGAAATGCTGTGCGTGTTTCCTCAGGAAAGATATTTTTCATTTGCCTCTGGATAGTTTTGTTGTAAGATCTAAACAGCCATTCTAGGTCTCTTAAGAATATAATGATCCCATTGTCCTAATCAGTTTCAGACTGGCATTATGTCTCCCTTGATCACTGTGATCTCATTGCAGTACTGCACGGGAAGTTTTCTTCTTGTGCAATTCCTGACTTCTGCAGTTGTTTGTAGCTGGGGCAATGCCACTGGCAGAGCTGTGAAGAACAAATTGGGCTGGAAAGGGGAAACTAGACCCCTACAGTGACCAGCTTTATTTTTGCATGACAATCAAGCGTTAATACAGTTGTACACATGCTCTCTCAGGTTAATTAAATAAATAGTTTTATGTTCGTGAAATCAACAGCAAATTCCAAGAACAAGTGGTATGTAGGACTCTCTGGAAAAGCTGCACCAACAAAGTATTTGGTTTTACTTTACCACCTGGCTGAATGACATATCCAAATCATCTTGTTATTAGCATGGGCTGTCTCATTTGCTGAACTGCTGATCTGAATACCTGAGGAGAAGCAGTATATAAATAAAACAGTGGGAAAATGCACCAGAAAATAAGACAGGACACTAAATCTTTTGGCTCAAATCAAATTAATTGGTTGGATTTGAAGGAATTTGCATATATATCTGTTGTTGAAAGAGAGATTTGATCCAAAAGTACTGTATGACCTGTGGAAACCTCTGCACCAAATGACAGATCTACAGCTGCAGCTCCTGGTTACAGCTATTTTACATTCAGAGCCTGGAACTTGTTCTCAGGTGATGTGTTATCCCTGTCATTTCACCAGTTCTGTGACTTTGTACTGCATCAGTTAGGAAACCTGGAAAGTTATACAAAACAATCAAGCACTAAAATTTAACACTTGAGTGATAATTTTAATATGAGGAACCCACTCTAATTACTGATAGCTTTTTTTGATTTGAATTCCTTTGAATAATAAAGAGATGAAACACAGGTCTCTGGGTTAGCTTTTTGATTTGAGAAGCCAGTGTGAAAAATGGCCGTGCTTATTTAATTCTCCCAATAATTTATTTTCAAATGCTTTTAAATATTTTTTTGTGTATCACGGTGAAATACTGGAAGATTCTCTGTTTTACTCACTGAGACAGATTCTTAGTAAGAAAAATCTCAGTTTTCACTGGGAAAACATCCAGAGACCTTGAAATTTCACTAATATACTGCAAAAAAAAATATTAAAATAACCAGTGACTTTATGTCCTTTGCCATTATCACTTTGAGCTGTTCACTGCCATAAAGTGCTTGTTCTGCTTATTCTTGTGCCAAAGCTCACATATAGGGGATGACTTGTCCTTATCATCATTAGCTTCTCTCTCTGAAGTTTGGAGGTGCCAACAGCTATTTTTGAACAGAAGTCAGTAAGACTTCTGGTGAAGGAAGGAAGGTGTCTCTGTTGCTGTCTTTGGTTCTTTTATTTTAATTATTTTCTCCATTTTTCTTTCCTCTTCCTCCTTTTTTTTTTTTTTCCAAAAAAGTTTGTCTAGGCTTTCATCTTTCTTCACCCTCTCTGCTTTGCCTGTGTCCTCATCATGCTTCTCATGCATGTGAGGAGCATAAAGGGACTTTCTGTTTCTGGTCTAGGTGCTGTCACTCTGCCTTCAGGGCACTCTAGGTGAAGGGATGACAAGGAGGACCACATTTTCAAGAGCCCAAACTGGAACACACATCACGGATGTATCTTCCAGGTCAGGGTGTGCCTGGAGGAGATCAGGGTTTGTCTGCGGTGAGCAAATGAATTCCAGTAAGAAACTACAACCAGCCTTCAGAGGGAGCAGGCATCATTAGTTTTAAAATATGATGCCCTGGGGGGTGATCATTCACAGTCTAGGCAGGGTGATACGCTGTAAAATAATTTTTGTTCCCCAAATTTGCAAGAATTTAACTTCTACTAGGCCAGAAAACATTACAATGCTGAGAGACGATGCTTCAGCTGATAATGGAGGATAGATGTTCTTTGCCACCTTCTGAGCCCAACACTCAGATCAGCACCGTTTGTCTGGGTGCTCTTGCTTACAGAATCATTCTTACTGCCCCTCTGAGTACATGTCATCTGCATTTGCAGCTGCAGTCCTGTAACATGGGCATGTTGGGAGAAATTTCAAGCCAGACAGCACACCCAGGGCAGCTTAGGTGACTTTAGTAAAATGCTTTTCCATCCAAAACAGAATTGTCCCATATCAAGTATAACAGCCTGTGTGCAAAACCTCTCCTAGAGCCCAGGACATTTCTTGTGTGTGGATAGAAAGTGCTCTGAGTATCCCCTTTTAAAGACTCTAGTGCAGACAAGTTTGGTTATCCAAGGATGATACTTGACCAGAAGTTTAGTAGCTTTACTTGCTTTGATTTAATTTTGTGTCTGCATCCAACACCCTTTCAAGCCCACTAATATCCATTATAAATATCACTTCGTAGGAAACAAATGAGAAGGTAAAAAAAAGTAGTCTCAATGAACATAGAGGAGATGAGAGGAGATGAGATAAGAATTAGATTACACTTCCTTTGTTGAATTTAGTGTTCTGCAAAACCTATTTATTTTGATTTAAATGCAGGTTCCATTGAACGGTTCTACTTTTCTAAGAATTTGGCCATATTTCCCTTTGCTGTCTTCAGGTTGACCATGCTGTGGAACAAAAAGCACATCAGACTCCAAGGAGGCCATCCTAAATCATAACTCCATTGTGACTGAAAATACAATGATACTAATAATACTCTTGTGCTGATCGTTTCCTTTCCTGAAATAAATGATAAAATTTTTCAGGGAGCTGTATGTGGTTTTAATATTGATGTGGGTATTACACTAAAGTGGAAATGTGACTGTGAAGTGGTTCTGATTGCAAACAGGTATGCAAAAGTAAAGCCTCTGGAGGAACTGAAAAATGAAAAACAGAGTGGAAAATGTGAGTGTAGGAGAAAATTTCTCAATGCTTTTAGGACTCCAACAGGAAAACGAACACAACTTTAAAGAGCATATAACAGCTCTGTACATGATGAATCAAAGGGGGGATGATCTGCATTAAACTACTTAAGGCATGCAGTTGAACTCTGCGTTCACTTTGCACCTCTAACATGAGCACTTTGAATGCAAGGAGAGAAAGGGGTAGGAAATCAGTTTTCATGTGATTTTTTTTTCTGATTTAGTGCTGAGCTGGGCAAGCCCTCTCTAATAATGTACCTACCCCTCATCCTACATTTAGAGAATGTGGGAAATTTGACAGTAGACAACTTGAGATGTGTGTCCAGGCTTCAGGCTCCTCAGAAGGGCAACAGGCACTGACAGCTACTGAGCAAGTCATTCAGTGGATGAGGCTGATGAGAAATAACAATTCTCTACTGGACCTTAAGGAGCCTCGAACACAACAGGGCCCTGCTTTCAGAGACAGGATATGGTTTTGAACAGAAGAGAGAAGCAAGAGTTCTCCTGGATTTTTAAGTGCATTAGGTTGGTAAGTAAGTTAGGCCTGTAAGCGAGTTACAGTTGTGCTTATAGTAAATTCTATGTATTTTCTTAAATTGTCTGAATTAGGGTACTGATTAAGTGCTGTTAATCTTAAGAGCTGTTAAAACTTCAGGCTTGAGCCATTGTTCAAGTCTGGGACCAAGTTTGGCAAGGGGGTCCACTCTGTGACTCAATGGGTGGGTTTACTTTATTTGCTTTAGTCCTTACCCTTTCCTATCTTTGCCTTTTTCCATCCCCAGCCTTCACACAGATGATTTTTTGTTGATTTTAGTTTTAAATTAATTGATTTTCCATTTTAGATTGTTTTTTCTCTGTGTGCTTTAATCATCCAGTAGTAGTAAAGTGAACCTTGCCAATGAACTTTGTCATACTTTCACTTTTACATTAAACCTGCTTTTGCCAATACCTTTTTCCATGATTCTCTAGCAACCTTGGACACTCATTCATAACAATAGGGTCAGCTTCTAAAAAGAAAATTACCTCTATCTCAGCTGAAATCAGGACAAATGCCTCAGTGTTTCTCAAAGTGTGAATTAAACACAATAATTATGTACAAATCCCACCGAAGATCAGTTTGTAGAGAAGAGTAAGTTTTACTTGTTATGTTCCCCCAAGGGAATATTCTCTCCCCACAGAAGAGCTGGATCTTTTTCTCACATGCAGGAATGTGGCACTTTCCAAGTGAACCATGGATTTCTTTTTGCTGTCTGTGTTTCATACCACTTCTGAGGCCCCAGAGATGGTGTTAATACTTCCAAATTCAGTGTTTCTGTGAATTTAAATAGCACACTTTTGACCCTCATCTTCCAGCTCATTAATAAAATGCTAGAAGATATCTGAACTACAATCTGGTTCTTTTGAGAAATATTACTGCTTAACTTAATACACTGCTGTTTAACACTGCCCTTTCTATACTGAATCCCTTCGTGTTGCTGAAATTTATGCAACTGTGTTGACAACTAAAATGATCTGAGTTAACACTCTTGTGTAAGATAATTACAGAGTTTGTTTCCAAACCAGGAAGAAGCCTCATCCCTGAAGTCCACCTGTAGAGAGAATACACCAGAACTTAGTACAGACAGCAGCTGATAGAGATTCAAATAGTAGCTATATAGCTGTTACACAGTTAGATTTAGTTAAATCTGTTTCCAAAACAGAGATCAGAATGGTTTGTTCTTTAAGGTTCCTGAGAGTGTGGAAGACATTAGAAAAAACCTGACTTCTCTGAGCTTGGGGTTGGAGTCTTTGCAATTCAGGCCCCTGATACTCTGTCTTCACTACCAATGCCTGCAGTGTTCTGTGATTGTTCCCCAGTGAGGCTCTGAATCCCATGTAAGCAATCAATACGAGCCTGTAAGTGTTCATGTATCTTTCACCAGCTTATTACCTTCTCTACCCACCTGGATCTTGGAAAGAGTGTTGGATCTTTTTTACTCCCTTGCATCCCCACAAAGCTTCAGAGTGAGAAGGAGCAGGTGAGAGATGATGCATAACCTGGTCCACATTCCTGCCCTGAGTCCTTCCCAAGTGTGGTTGTTAGCTAGCTTTTCCTGCCAGGGCACCAACAGGAGCTGTTATTCAAAGCCCTGAAAGGAGTTTTGTCATGCATTTGTTTACAAATACCAGTCAGTTTTTAGCTTGGCACCCCAGAATTGTCTGGAGCCATAACAACACTGCTGGTGATTTTTGGCCTGAGGCAGGTGTAGATGTACTGTGCCACTTGCCGCCGGTCAGCAGTCACGTTGGCATCTTTACCAATGCGGAGGAGAGGAGAGATCTGTCCATGAGGCTGAATTAGATATCCAGGGGAAAGAAAGGCAAGAAAATATGAATATTTTCTCTAACTTGAAGACTGATTTAAAGAAGCACAGGCGTAGGAAACTAATCAGAAACCCCAGGGATGAACACTGTTCAGTATTCACTCCATTGTCTACAGGAATTAACCAGATGGAGTCTGGAGGGAGAGCTTTTGCTTCTAGAGAAGGGTAGTACACCAGGACAGAAAAGGGCTTGAAGGTAGAATGGCACAACAAGCTCTCCTCTAGTCTCACAGAGCTTGTGTAGAGTTGTGGCTCGCTAAATGAAGCCATTAAAAAAAGATTTCGTCTCTAGCCCCCAGTAAGGGAGGAAACTATCCAGTGCCAGGTGACCAGTAATGTGTCTAGCTGAGTGATCCTGTGGTTCTGTCCTAGCCCTGAGCCATAACCTCTCAGCTGGCCTGCTGCTCCAGCAGCTGTGTGGCACGTGGTGGTCCCTGCTCCCGTCCTTCCAGCCTCTCCAAATAAGAGATTTATGTCATTGCCTTGCCTGAGGACACTTGCTGTCTTGGTGTTATTTTTCTGGAGGTTGTTTGGATGTGATACAAGGACCAGGAAGGAGAGAAGAGGCCAACTTTGCCCTTCACTTGACCATGGGGTGAGGTGATGTATAAATATGTTGGCTCTTCTTTATCCACTTGTCTTCAGCAGATGTTTGGGGCTGTGAGGAAGGACAGAATTAAAAGAGAAGGACATCACACAATTTTCCCTGTTGAGCAGAATAACATGAGGGAGATCTTGTTGATTAGTCTCTAGTATAGGCACTCCTCATATGTTACTTCCTGGGATTGAGGGAAAAGTGAAGATGTTGACTGAATTAGGGGGCAAGGGACTGACATTCTGCTTGTTAGTTTGTCTGAGAGAATCTCTTGCTGCTGCCTTTTTTTCTGGTTTTATTTATGTCAGCTGAAATAACATACTATCCCAGAGTCCTAATTTCACGGTGCACAGGCACCTAGAAACTCTGCTTCCCATCTAAGTACCATAAGATTTCCATTATCATGGATCACCAAGTATCCCAAATATACAGGACATTAGCCAGCAGCTCCTCCACTCTGGGTTCCTCATACTTTATTTAGTTTGAGCCAAGAATTTGCTACCAAAGGACTTATGTTTATTTCTGTCGAAGCTAGAACTTTAAAAGCTTTTTTTGTTCTTGTTGTGATCCTCAAAAAGGCAATTGTGCTTGTCTACTGCTGCACCTGCATTATTACTATTAATAATAAATATATGCCATTTAAACAGGGGCTTTTCATGTGCAAAGTTCTTCATAAACAATTTCAAACTCCCCCAGAAAACCTGTGTTAAAAGGGTATAAATGTTGCATGATTGGACACTTGAAAGTTGGGAAAGGCTAATGTGAACCCTGCCACCACGGTCTTGTCTGTGTGCATAATTATTATTTATTAATTATTGGCTTTATTCAAGTATTAATTATTGACTTTATCCAAGTCCCTAGAAGTTCCTAGTAAGAAGAGGATTCTGTTGAGCTGGAAATGCAGAAGCAGAAGCAGGGACCTGTGGCCTAAGCAGAATATGAGGATACAGTCCAGATGTGTTAGGGATGGGATCAGCAAAGCTAAGACACAGATGGAATGGAACTTGTCAAGGCATGTGAAGAATAACAAGAAGGGTTTCTATATGTAAATAGGTCTGAAAAGAAAGGCCAAAAATAAGAAGAGAGAACAAGTGACAAAGGATAGGGAGAAGGCTGAGGACTCAATGAGTTCTTCACCTCTGTCTGCCCCAGCAGTCAGGCTTCCCATGTCTCTCAAGTCCCTGAACTTCCAGGTGGGGACTGAGGTGTGAAGTCCTTCCCACTGAAAGGAAAGAGTAGGTTTGAGACCACCTGATGAAACTGAATAAGCACAGACCTATGGAGCCTGACAACATACATCCCAGGTCCTGAAGGAACTGGCTGATGCTGCTGCCAAGACATTCTACATCAGATTTGAAAAGTCATGGCAGTCAGGCAAAGTCCCCAGTGACTGGATAAAGGGGAAAATCACTATTATTTTTAGAGAGGGGAGAAGGGAAGATCCAGGGAACTACCAACCACTGAGCTTCACCTCTGTGCCTGGGAAGACCATGGAGCAGATCCTCATGGAAGGAATGTTAAGGCACATGCAAGACAAGGGCATGATCTGAGACAGTCAGCACAGCTTTACTAAGGGCAGATTGTGCCAGACCAGTCTGGTGGCGTTCTGTGATGGAGTGACAGCAACTATCGACAAGAGAAGAGCACAGAAAAGACATGGACTTGTTGGAGCAGGTCCAGAGGAGCACCGTGAAGATGATCAGAGGGATGGAACACCCCTCCTGTCTAGACAGGCTGAGAGAGTGGTTTGTTCAGCCCAGAGGAGGTGAGACTCCAAAGGAACCTCATTGTGGCCTATTAGTATCTAAATGGAGCTAATAAAATACAGGGGGACTTTTCACAAAGGCATGTAGTAACAGGACAAGGGGCAGTGGTTTTAAATGCAAAGAGGAGAGGTTTAGAGTAGATGCTAGGAAGAAATTCTTTACTGTGAGGGTGGTGAGATACAGGAACAGGTAGCCCAGAGAAGCTGTGAATGCTCCATCCCTGGAAGTGCTCAAGACCAGGTTGGATGGAGCCCTGACCAACCTGATGTGGTGGGCAGCAACCCTGCCCATGTTGCAGGAATGGGAAATTATCTGTAAGGTGTCTGACAACCCAAACCATTGTGTGATTCTGTGATTAAAAACTAGTTCCTCTTTTGGAAAGGAACAGGACAGGAGAGGGATTGCAGGATGAGAGAGAATATCTACCAAGTGAGAATGCAAGTAAACCAGGAAAAGAAAGTCTGTAGGTGAAGCTGAAAGTCCTACAAGATGTTTATTTCCTCTGTATGTGATCATATTGTCACTTGTTCCAAAAGAAAGACAGGTACTTTCTGCAACATGTGGCTCCCGAGATAAAGTGCAATTTCATCCTTGTGAAAATATTTTACCAAACTGATGACACATTGTAGCTGAGTAGTGTGCCCTTGACCTCAGCTGAACAGTGAGGTCCTCTGATTAACTCACTGAACCAGGGAAACTGCTGAATCTCTGTGTTGCAGAATTTGCTGCTAGGAGTCTAATTTTTCAGCAGAAGAAAGACAACCAGGGTTTTATATATTTTTTCTTTTTTTCTTTTTTTTTTTTTTCCCTAAAATAGTTATTTCTGACTAGAGAGGATGCAGAGATCCCTGGACTAGTAACCTGGGAAAGGGTGAAATTAGTTGTGGCTGCCTGGCTTCACTGCCTTTCTCTCTACCTCCATTTTCCCTCTTTATTCTCAATGGTACCTAAGCTGTAGGTGGTGAGACCATATTGATTTGGGCTTAGATTTGCAGTTATTAGACATGACAAAAGCTGTTCTCCATCTCCCTCAGAGTACAGGTACAGAGGGTTTGCTTCAGCTGACAAAACACTGTTTAATATCTATCCTCTGCTTGGCAGAGGCTGTGCAGTCAGCAGAGCTTGTCCATAGCTAAGTTTGTAGGTAATTTAATTATTTTTAAGGCTGTGTGTGTGAAGATAGCAATCTTATGCAAAGCTTGAGACAATCAGCACAGGTGCTGGCTGTGCCCTCCACAAGCACAGGGGTTCTGCAAAGTTGGACACTTAGTGCTAAGCCACAGAAGCTGTACTTTGAATGGTACTGGGGCTTTCCTCTGTCCTTTATGTGTTTGTCTTGTTCTATCTTCGAGGAAGACGAAGTCAACATTGCAAGAAACAACAGCAGAAAAAATATCCAGTCCAGCTCACCTGGTCTTCTTTCCCGTTTTCCTTCAGTGGAAGGAGTTCCCAAATTTAGTATCAAACAAAAGGCTTGCAAACAGAGGGGGTTACTATATAAGAGGTCTGAACATGCAGCAGCAATGCAGAATGTCATTTTTTGGCAACCTTTACAATTCCAGTGCTTCAGATGCTCTTTTTGCTGTGTTTCTTTTAAATATCATATTAATATTTAATTGTAATTAAATGTGCTACATTAGAAATAATTTAGTACATTATTTATATATAGATTAATATTTTAAACAAGGCATCCTAGAGGAAAAAGACCTCCAAATAATTTATGGGGATTTTTCTGTTCACTTCGAAAATTTTGAAATTGTCAGCTGATTTCAGCCAAGTTTACAAAAGGATAGAGGTCTCAAAGAAAGCTTGTTTTAAACTCAGTAAAATATCTCTCTCAGTTAGAAGAAAGCAAGAGACTCAAATCTGAGTCACTACCAATAGAAAAAAAATGTTTACTCTCAGCCCTCAATTGGACACCAGAAATCCACTTAAGAAAGTTATCATCCCTTCATCATCTTTTCCCAGCCATGGAACAAACTTGTTTATATTGGAAACCTTGTGCCACACAGCAGCATCAATGTGGTGAATGCAATTTCCCTGAAGCTGATTGAGGTCTTGCATATCTCTCAAGCTCAATTCTTTCGGTGCTATTTGTGCCTACCCTTATTCTTGCCAGTTGTCTCTTGAGCTTCTCTCCTGAAGCTTCTTTGGGTAATTCTTGTTCTCTCCATCCTAAGTGGAAGTTTCATATCTGGCAGCTGCTGAATGCTTTGTTGAAATCCAGACAAAGGAATAGTAGTGCCTTTCC